>OU862878.1:0-4800000 GCA_917880725.1 Selenia dentaria
AAAAAAAAAAAAAAGGTTAGGTTGAACCTCTGCCGTGAACCACGGCCGCGGTTCGCGGGCGAGTGTAGGGCCGCCTTTAGATAGCTACTATGGGGGTTCCTTTTTTTAAATTCTGTTTGATTTTCTTTTTTATTTAATCACCGATTATATTCTTAGATTACAACCTACAAACTCCTCACGGTTTATGACACTAGCATGTACGAGCACTGGCAGAATTGTGACAATTTAGTCACAGAAGACATCCAGGATTCGCAAATTCGGTAAGAAAGGTGACACACGTGTTAGAGAGTTTGATTGTAGTTTTTAATGAAAATCACGACATTTCGGTTTAATTATCATTTCTGAGTGATTGTTTATCTGAATATTGGTGTTGGTAAGAGTTATTTTTGGGTCAGGGAGTGGATAACAGGATAGGAGACCTCCGTCTCCCATGTTATTCTCGCCAATCGGCTCAGTCGCTACAAAGCGACGTATGTTAGAAGGGAATCGAGGTCCCATTAAAAAAACTATTGTCGACAAAGAATCGGCGTCCGCATCGATACAAACCGTGTATACTCATCCGTCTCTAACTATTTTGGGTATCAGGTCGTATGAATCAACTGATGCTGGTCCATTCATCGTTCACGTCACACGTGTGGAGCCTGACCCAGCTGCAGGCACAACAATTCGTCCCATAAAGTTCGGCCAATTTTTGTTTATTAACAAAATTGAAAATATTTGTCATGATGGAGTGAAGAAAGTTGGTAGGAACAAAATATCAATTCAATTTAAAACTGCACTGGGAGTTAATAAGTTCCTGGATAACCCAATGCTTAAAACATATAAATATGAAGCCTTTATCCCTACATATAATGTTACCAAGATGGGAATAGTCCGTGGAGTCCCAGTTGATTGGTCTATGGAAGAGTTTGTAGACTCTTTGCAGATGCCGGGTTTTTGCACTCAAATTCTAAAAGCGCGACGTCTTAATAAAAAAAACATGGTTGATGGCAACATTGTCTGGGAACCATCCCAGACTGTGGTTCTCACTTTCAGGGGTCAAGAGCTCCCTACTCGGGTATTTTCATATTACTCATCGCTACTTGTCGAAAACTACCAATTCCCGACTATACAGTGCATGAACTGTTGTCGATTTGGACACATTAAGACCCAGTGCCGTTCTCAGCCCCGTTGTTATAGATGTGCACAACCACACAGTGGAGATGGGTGCAGTATTTCAGAAACTGAATCAACCTGCTTTTTCTGCTCAGCTCATCACTTTACAACTAGCAAATCTTGCCCAGAACAAGATAGGCAAAAACTGATTAAAATGACCATGTCTCGAGATAGTATTTCCTACCATGAAGCTTCCTCCCAAGTACCAAAGGTTGGTAAATCTTTCAACCAAGTGGTGAAAGATTCGACTATACCTGCCCCCCCTCCCCAGGTAGTCCCCTCTCCAGTCCGCCCAAGCTCAATACAATCTTACAGAAATACAGGCATCCGTTCTCCTCGCCCACGGGCCCCCCTCGCTAAGTCATATGACAAAGTAGCTCATGGAGCTATTATAGCTAATGAGGCATCAACTCTAACTAATGGGTATGCCTTACAAATGAATCAATCTGCTACTTCTCTATCTCAAGAAGAACCCCAAAACCAATTGTTAGTTCAACTACTAACAATTATAATCAGTATGATTTCTCAACATTCCATCAACTTACCGCCCAACGTTGCCCTAATGATCGCCCAACTGTCATCCTTTATAGAACATAATAATTATGGACCAGTCTCCAATCCTACAGTGGAACTGCAAAAGTCTTCGCCCGAAGACTCATGAATTATATTATTTAATTAGAAAATATTCACCTATCCTGGTGGCCATCTCAGAGACTTGGTTAGTCCCCGGATCTCATTATCGAGTTTCGGGATACTCCTGTCTAAGGGATGACCACCAGGATGGGTATGCTGGCTGTGCACTTCTTGTAAAGCATAACTTAACCTACACGCAAATAGTTATCCCTGCTCACAGCCCACAAATAAATGCTGTGGCTGTTCGAGTGTATGGTATAACTTATATTAGTATACCTATATATTCCCCATCCAAATTCATGTCTTATACCTGACATCCTTATGATTATATCTTCTATCCGTCCTCCTATTATTTTAATGGGTGATTTTAATGCCCACCATACTTTCTTCTCAGTGTGACCTTTTTGGGTATTCATTGTTAGATACATTTGATGAAGCTAACCTTTGTGTTCTAAATGACGGATCCCCAACACGAAGGGTACCTCCTACACAAAACCCAAAAAGCGCTGTTGACCTTACCGCATGCTCTCCATCCCTATCCCTTAGCATTTCCTGGGAGGTTCTACTCCTATCTCATGGTAGTGATCACTTCCCCATTTAAATAAATATGCCACAGAGAGCCCCCCCTGAAAGTTCTCCATATCCTCTTCTTAGACATGTACTTTCTAAAGCAAACTGGGATTCATATTCTTCCTCTCTAGACAACAAACTAAATTCAATTTCTTATCCCAATGCTAATAATTCCCTGTCATGCTATACAACATTTGTTAACCATATTATCTCTTCCGCTAATGAACATATACCTTGTAAAAGAAGTTATAAAAATAGATCTTCTCCTCCTTGGTGGGATCCAGAATGTTCAAATATTGCCCAGCAACGCAATAATGCTGAACTAGATTACAATGAGTCGATGACCATGCATTATTACCTGATATATCAGAGGACTGCTGCAATGGCTAAGAAATTGCTCTCATCCAAAAAGAAAATGGGATGGATTAAATTTTGTGAAAGCTTGTCTCCCACCACTCCTCCTTCTTTGGTCTGGAAGCAGATCCGAAGATTTCGGGGATATTATAACTCAGCTAATAGAACATCTAATGATCCTTCTACTTGGTTGGAAGCCTTTGCTGATAAGCTTTCTCCACCTTTTGTACATATTGCCTTAACTTTTAATATCCCTAACAACATCTCCGCTTCAGGAACTATGGACTCTTCTTTTTCTTTTGATGAGCTGCAAATTGCGTTAAATGGTTTGGTTGATTCTTCCCCCGGCTTAGATGGAATCCCTTACTCTTTCATAACCCAATCAACAGATAAAACCAAAAAATTATATTTGAATTTAATTAATATTTTTTATGAACAAGGTTGCATTCCAGAGTCTTGGGGCACCCAAGTCATTATTCCTTTACTTAAACCAGGCAAGGACCCAACAGATCCTAACTCTCATCGTCCGATAGCCCTTTCATGTGTTTTAGCAAAGATAGCAGAAATCTTAATTAAAAACAGAGTAGAATGGCTTGTAGAGTCCAAAGGCCTTCTAGCTAAGACACAGTTTGGTTTCAGAAAAGGTATGAGTACCTTAGATAGCATTAGTATTTTGACAACAGAAATCCATCATTCTTTCAAAAATAAAGAATATCTAATAGGTGTATTCCTGGACATTGAGTCTGCTTATGACAATGTGCTTCTCCCTATGCTCAGAACAAAGCTGTTACAGCTGTGCATTCCTGTGAAGATAGCTCGCTTTATATGCTGTTTCTTAATACAAAGGTCAATCTTAATAAAAACTCAAAACTCATATTTCGGCCCCAGAATGCTTTGGAAGGGTCTCCCTCAGGGTTCAGTCCTTAGCCCACTCCTCTATAGTATCTACACTTGTGATCTTGAATCAGCCGTTAGTCCATTCTGTGATGTTCTCCAATATGCTGATGACCTAGCTCTGTTTACATCAGCAAAAACAGTTTCGGAGGCACAGCATAATTTAAATTCTGCACTAGGCTACTTAAGCGAATGGCTCCTGGATCATGGACTATCAGTATCTGCCTCCAAAAGTAACTGCGTTGTGTTCACCAGAAAAAGATACATCCCCGATTTGGACATACGTTATGAAAATGTTTCCGTCCCACAACACAATGTGGTCAAATTTTTGGGAATTTGGCTAGATACGAGACTGACAGGAGTAGCACATTTCAATCATGTTGTGGCTAAATGTGAAAAAAATATTAACATTATTCGTGCATTATCTGGCGTATGGTGGGGATCACATCCATTTAGCCAAAAGTTGTTGTATAACGCAATAATACGAAGCCATCTGGATTACGGTACATTTATACTGGATCCAGGTAACAGAGCTGCACTAGATAAATTGTCCACAATTCAGTCCAAATGCCTTCGTATTATTCTGGGTGCAATGAAATCTTCGCCAATAAATGCAATGCAGGTAGAATGTGTCGACCCGCCTTTACATCTTCGTAGACAATTTCTTTCAGACAGGTTTGTCTCTAAGCTTATCCAAAACCCAGACCACACTCTTATACTCAAAATAAAAAAATTGCTTGAGCTTACTAAATCTTCCAACTGTAGTCCTGAAGAAAAACTCCCATGTGTCGTTCGTAGTTACCTTAAATTCTCACAGTTACCTTGTCCTATAGTCCAACTAAGAACTAACCCACTTTTTTCAATAAGTTATGATGCTTTAATTTTCCAACCAACAATAATTCTGAATTTCGGTATTGATAAGGACTCTATAGAACCTTGTAATCTTATTTATGAAATAATTGGCAAGAAATGGACAGACTGGCTTGCAATTTATACAGACGCGTCTAAACTTTCAGATGACAGTGAAGTGGGTGCTGCTGTTTGGATCCCAAAATACAGAATCATTCTAAGTAACAAATGCCCCTCATTATCTTCTGTATTTACTGGAGAAGCTGTTGCTATTCTTGAAGCCATTTTATATATCAGTTCCCATAAACCTAACAAAACAATAATTTTCACTGATTATAAAAGTTGCCTACAGGCCCTCCTATCTAACCAATTTAAATCTAAATCTAGATTTCCTCTTATACTGAAAATTAAAGAAGCGCTTTACAAATGCTCCCAAGCTGATTTAAGAGTAGTTCTAGCATGGATTCCTGGACATGTTGGCATCCCAGGTAATGAAACAGCAGACTCATGTGCTAAACAGGCTGTTGCACATGGTAGCATGGACTATTACAAAGTTTACTCCCATGATCTCTCCTCTGTCTGTCGAGTTCAGATGCATAACACCTGGCATTCCTTATGGCAAAATTCAAAAATCAAGAAAGGAAAATTTTATGGTCAAATACAGCCATCTATTCCCCCTAAACCTTGGGTTTTTATTTTCAAAAATATCAATAAGACAACTACTTCAACAATTTGTCGCCTGCGGTTGGGTCACGCATGCACTCCAGTTTTCTTGGCCAAAATTAGAATACGAGACCACTCACTTTGCGAATGCGGTCTTGATGAGGGTACACCGGACCACATTTTCTTTAGTTGTTCGAGATTACGGTATTCTTTGTACGACAAGTTACCATCATTCATATCTCGCCCTGCTAATCTGAGTTCTCTTCTATCACTCGTTTTTACCAAACACATCTATATTTTAAGTATGTTTATCATAATTAATAAAATTAAATTGTAGTTTATCATAATTGTTTGTAGGAAACTAACATTTTTATGTAGTCATTTTTATTATATTCAATACATAGTATACTTCATTGTAGTTCAATACACAGTATTTATTTTGTGCCGTCCTGTATTCTTATAAAAGTTGCTTCAGATAAAGTATCCTCAGACGCAAAATTGTTAAATGGTTGAAAAACTACCGATCATCTCGCTGCTTACCGATCATTCTCCATCGTTTGTTGCCCTTCCTATCCGCGCGAACTGTTATTGGCAAAATTGTGGTTACGCCGCACAAGCCATACAAAAAAGAAGAAGAAGACATCCAATAAGAAGAAGAACACCTTTCAGTTTTTGGAGTATAATTCAAAAACTGCTTGACCGAAAACCAATCCAAAAAAGAATTTTGAAAATTGTTCCTCAAATTGGGAAGAAATCAGTTAACATACACAAAATAAAATTCAATCGATCATGTGACCTCCTTCTTTATTGAAGTCGGTTAAAAATTTAGATTGAATACATAATAATACACATTTTAGAGGCATTTCAGTATATTTTGACTCATGTATCTTTATCTTATATCTAGTAGTCTAGTAGGTGCTTGAAGGCCACACGACAAAACGAACGCGCGGTATTTAGAGGTTTCAGAAAGGTATTCATGCCACGGCAAGAGTCCATACCGTACCGGCTGCACGGGACGATACAGGTCGTGGACGTCTACCTTACATATGTAAGCGGTTGTTCGCATTTGGAAGCGCTAAAGTCGCGTGTCTCTGCGTTGTCATCGCGTGCGTCCGCGCGCAAGTCGCGCACTAGTCGTGCGACGCGCACGGGTGGCTCGAGACGTAACACCGCGGGCGCAGGCGGCGCGCGGTCGGGCGATGTGACCCCGTCAGCGCGAGCTCCCTCAGGCTCAGCCGTCACTACAACATCACTAGTCGCTCGCACAGGACTCGCATGTGCAGCGAGTCCAGGCGCTCGCGCTCTCCGACGAACTCGCCGACGACGGCGTGGCGGCGGCGCTTCGTAACTCTCTAGTATGCTTAAGGCGCGTCGTTTCAAGTCATCCAGAGCAATGGCTTCGTTGGTGGTCTGGCGGTGGGGCGAGCATGCGGCGGTGTGGTGGTCGGGCGAGCGAGCGGCGGTGTCGTGATCGGCCGCTACGGCCGTGATGTCGTCAACAGGTGCAGTGCTGAGTGGGGCGTCGTTCGCAGCGTCAACTTCGTCAGAGGTCAAAAATACGGCGCCGGCCGATGAGACTGCTTCCGGGCTGTGTGCGGTAGGTTTGCAATTGATATAGGTCGATGAAGGAATCACCCTGAAATATAATGAGAAAATAAATTGTACAATTTTTATTGACAACAGTTGGTTTGAGATTTTATTTTATTTTATTTTAATTTTCAGGAAAACAAACAGCTTAGAATTAAACAGTAATACACAAACAGTTGAAAAACTTAAGCCAAAAACTGTTTTCACATTTATAAAAGATAGTTATACAATGGAGGTAATACAATATTAGAGTATAAAACGCCCCAACACTACGGAAACCAATTAAGGGTATGATAATCTTAAACACTTAGTTATAGATAAATAACATAACCAATCTCTAAATAGTACAGACAAATGGACAATCGCAAGAGTGTTGGATATTAACCCCTTAAAATAAGATTTAACGTTTAATGTTCAACAACTCTCCGATTAGATAAGGTAGTTAAGATTAATCTTTATAAGAAATTTGCTGATAATATGATAGATGTAAGGAATCAAGTAGAGTACTTTAAAAACATTACATTCCATATAAAATTACAAATTAAAGAAATCGTGGCTGATTATTGCTTTAAAATCATTTCTCCGTATACAGAATAAATCAACTTGTGGAGAGAATGATTAGTATTAAAAATATTAGCAACCCGTACAAGGTATGATTTTTTGCGGTAATTGGTGGTACAGAACGCAGCGTGAAGTTTTAAATAGCTATGACGGCTGACAGTGCGCACAGGTGCCTGGATCCCCTTCATAGATAGTAGCAATTTTTACATATTGGTTTGACATTTTAATGTCAGCAGCTCACATTGAGTTATGAACGAAATGCTTATGTCTTAAGAACATACAGCTACCTCAGCTTCGTAGAACTTAACCAACCATGGTGTCATAACATCGACATCCTGTGAATTTAGATGCAAGATGTATTCTCTGGATCTACCTTTCCTTTAGTATACTATGTATATAAACTGATCTGTCCCCCAACCACATCACCTGCTGCTCACACAGCCCAATAGATTAGTAATGATTATGCCCATCCATTTAATTGAACAAAATAATAAGCAAGAGTGAATCAGTGTACTTCTTCCCTATGTCACAGCTCAATGGATTTAATTGAAATTTGGATGATTGCTTATACCCGGGATTAATGAATTCATCTGTTTACCTTCATGTACAGGTGGCACGCAAGGGACATTATACAAATACAATTATATAATATAACTATAATCGCTTGAAGTTGAGTAAAAATACATTGAAATATGTTATAATATACTTTCATTAACGCTTTCCCTACCAAGGCTGTAGATGTTCGTCAAGTTATGAATGAAATCTATTGTTTTAATTAATTGATGTTAGGCCAAATTTCTGTAAACTGTGTTAACATTGTTCCCATATGAGCATAAACAAATAAACACCCTGACATAAGGAAAGACAAGGACAAAACAAATATTAATCAATGGATTTCAATTCTAACGCCTTTCTTCATAAAATACTAGCTGCACTCTGCAAATTTTTGGTTTGGTTGTCGAAAAATGGCGCATAGATAATGAACTATCAGTGAATCCTAACAAAACAGAACTTGTGATGTTCACAAACAAGATAAAGCTCGGCAATTACACTTTACCGAGCCTGTTCAAAACGCAGCTGAAACTGTCCGAAGATGTAAAATATCTGGGAATAACATTGGACAACAAACTTAACTGGGCCAAGAACTTAGATAACAAAATAACAAAAGCCAGCATTTCTTTTTGGCAATGCAAACGGATGATCGGTAAAACATGGGGGCTCAACCCAAAAATAACCATGTGGTTATACAATACTGTAATCATACCCTGTCTAACATATGGGGCTCTTGTGTGGTGGCCCGGAATGACACAGAGCACAACCATCGTAAAACTGAAAAAATTCCAGAGGCTGGCATGCGTGGCTGCAACGGGAAGCATAAAAACGACTCCTACAACAGCAATGGAGGCTCTTTTAGGAATCACACCGTTGCACCTACACATCCAGTAAGAAGCCGCAGCATCCGCGTTCAGACTAAAGGCTTTACATCTCTGGGAAAAAGATAGTCTGTCCTGTCACACAACCATCTTAGACGAAATAGCGACAGGCAATCCAATCATGCAATCAATATACGACAAACAGCACAAAGAATACTTCTTCACTAAAAGCTATAAGATACAGTTACATGAGGAGCCTAGTGATAGCTCAGGGCTTAAGGAAGTAAGAATATACACAGATGGCTCTAAAACTACAACTGGCACCGGCGCAGGTACGTTCTCGGATGATCTGAACATTCATATAACTACAGGCTTGGGTAAGCATAGCTCCATCTTCCAGGCGGAATGTGTGGGGATGATCCAAGCGGCAACAGCAGCACTAAGGAGGAAGGTAACTGACTTTAATATCAGAATACTCTCTGACAGCGCTGCAGTATTAAGAGCCCTACAACGGTACGATCACTCATCAGGGCTAATCAAACAGTGTCACAATCTACTGGAACAAGTAAGTAAAACCAACCATGTCACACTCCAGTGGATAAAGGGACACAGCGGATCCAGAGAGAGGCAACGATGCGGCAGACGAGCTAGCAAGGAGAGGTTCCAACTTATGTCCAAAAGGACCGGAACCAATGATCCCGTTACCATTCAGCCAAATCCGAGCATAGATATGTGACACAACCAAAAGAAAACATCAAGACTACTGGGCAAGTATCACAGATTGCAGACAGTCTAAAGAGGTGTTCCCGAAGCTCAACCCGAAGTACTCTAGAAAACTCCGCAATCTGAAACGTGACAAACTACGACGAATGGTTGGTCTTGTCACGGGACACTGCTGACTAAACAAACACCTGTTTATGTTAGGTGTTACAGACAGCCCCCTGTGCCGAGGGTGCCTGGAGGCAGACGAAACGGCCGCGCACGTCATTCTGGAGTGCAGCAGCGTGGCGTCACAACGGGCAGAACACCTCGGAACACCGAGAACCGTCAAGGAGGCCTGCGCCGGCATCAGCGAGCTGCTGGCCTTCTTCGACGACATCGGGTGGCTGGACTAACCCGCACCACCCGACATCACGCACAAAGTGCCGCATCGAGACGGCATGGGTGCAGAAAACAGCCCGCTGACCAAGTACCAAGTACCAAGTAGCCTGAAGAAAACAATACACAGACACACAAACATTTGCATTTTTATTATAGTGTGAAGTGTGATAACCAATCAAATTGATTTTTCCTAAGCATTCTGAATGTAGTGGGGAACTTGGTGACATCATTATTATGTATACTTATTTATATTCTTTAATTTGTGTGCCAAAGCAACCGTTTAGCTCTCCGAGTTTATATATATTACAACCATATCAATTTTATAGGACATTTTACGACATGGTCTTATTATACAGGTAAAGGAAGATCAACAAAGTCTTTTTTTGCTTTGTGCAATCAGTCTTTGGACTATGAGCAGGTTTGTTGTGTCATATAAGAAAACTAGAAACTAGGTTTGTTATGTTAAATTTAGACATACATGCCTGATGATGCCAATGAGCACATTTCCTTTTGTTAAAACATCATTTCCGTCTTATTCTATGATGATTTGTCTTCACAGGCTCTTTGGATAGGTGATGGCAGTTAGCTGTGTAGCCTTATCCTATGTACATATCCAGTCCACCTAGAAGTGCATGATGAGAGTAAAAGGAGAGCTACAAAAGGATTCCGTGGGCAGTGGATACAATACTCACTCGACGGGATCGTCAGGCTGCAACAGCCCGAGCGGCTCGTCGGGTGGCAGCAGGTGACCGCGGGAGAGCAGTGCGATGCGGCGCGGCAGAGCAAAGGTTCGCCGCAGTCGCCGCACCAACGACCGCACCGGCCTCGACCTTCGGCACGACATGTAAACGCGCGCGCGCTCATCGCTGAAAAACCGTTCCATGCCCACAAGCACGCGGAACTCATTATCCCCTTCTTCTCCACTCATTCCCAACTTCTAGCTCTTGACTTGACTTGACTTCTTTGGTTAAGGTGCTTCTGCTTATTGCGATTCTGCCGGTGTTTCATAAACTTATAGTAGGTTGTTTATACTATTAACTAATATGATCGGTCAGTCATAGAGAGAGTCCATCAGACTTCATAAGAACCAAATTCCAATTAATAATGAAATCTTAACGAATTCTTTTCTTGATTTAAAAACGTAGTACCTACATTATATTATGTCTGTGTTTAAAAAAACGAAGATTATAAATTGAGAGAGAAAGTGAAGAAACACAAACAAAACGGCAAGCAAAGAGAATTTGACGGCCATAGAGAACATATTTTTTTTTATTCTTTTCCTCCGTTCTGGAGAATTTGGCTTTGCATGACTAATGCATCTGCCAGTGTCAAGTGGTTTTTCCTTCTGTCATCATCTTATCTTGTCCAGCGAGTCTTGTTTTGTTAGTTTTAGTTATTCATTTTGTACTATAAAAAACTGGGGAAACGTGGCGCGATATATATATATATATATATATATATATATACAAAAAGTTTGGAATATTACTTGTAAAAAATTATAGGATCAGATGTCAGATTTTTATGCAAATATTTATATTACAATATACATTATGTACACACATACTATAAGTGAAATACAATATGAATAAAAATATAGTTAATTAAAATTAATAATTATATGTGTATCTAGTACCTATAAATCACTATCTACAGTTTAATACTATTACTAGAGATAAAATCAGATAAAGCGTTATAAATAGGAGGGTTGGCATTGAAAAGCAAAGTATTTATATTAGTGGGGAAAGGGACATGGATGGATATTAAAGTTTATAAAAGGAAGCACGCTCATACGTTGGGTATGAGAAGAAAATATGGTCCAGATCCCCAAAGTCACCACAGTCGCATAGCGGGCTGCTGATTATCCCAAACCTTGCCAAATGGGCTGGACAAGTAGTATGACCTAGGCGCATTCTTATTAAAATTGAAGTAACAATTTTGCTAATTTTTATATTAGAAAACCATGGTTTAGTGCGAATCTGTGGTTGTATGCAAAAATAATGTTTTCCTTTGATACGGCTACTTTTCTCCCAGAGTCTATTCCAGATATCTCGGAGATAAGATCTAGGAAGAGAAGCTAAGTCATGTGTGTAGTTTATGAATGGAACGAGATCTCCACACGCCACAGCCTGATTAGCAAGTCTATCAGCTTTTTCATTGCCTGTGATACCACAATGACTAGGTACCCAAACAAAAGTAACGGAAAGACCGTTCAAAGTACATAAATGTAGTTTACTTCTAGCTTCAGATATAAGTGGGAATTGTAGTTTTGACTTAAAAGGATACCTCAGTAATGCTTGTAAGCTGCTCATGGAGTCACTTATTATTAAACTTATTTTAAGTTTAAATAGCAAAATGTAATCAATAGCCTTAACAAGTCCAAGACATTCTCCTGAAAATACTGATGTTTCAGATGGACATTTTATTTTTTGTACAATATTGTATTGAACATGATAAACACCTACACCTACCAAACCATCTGACGTGTGTTTAGACGCATCCGTATACAAGTGTTGAAAAGTGATGCCAATCAGGCCAGTTTTCTTGTACAATCGATTTGAAGTGTATATTAGCGTAGTCATTGTATCTATCGAGTTCTAAATTAAAGTGAACTGTTGGGATTTGTATTTGTGCTTCAAAACTACTGTCAAACAGGCTAAGTCTTGGAGAACGATAGGTTGGAGCGCATATTCCTTTAAATTTAATTAGGCTTTGAACTAAACAAGGGAGAGGTTTGTGTTTCCCACAATCTGACGACTCTATAACATTGGCGAAATGGTAAAGTTTTGATATTAATAAACTATTCAAAAATTGAAAATTGCGGTAAAACATACGATCGGATAAAAACTGTCTCCTCAATTGTAGAGGAGGTTCTTCACATTCGACTTGTAGCGCGTTTAGAGGGCTAGACTTCATTGCACCAGAGATTATTCTTAAAGATTTTGATTGGATACCATCCAGTTTCCGAAGTCCAGCCACACTACATGGCTCTAGTAAAAAGGTCCTATAATCTAGAACACTTCGTACAAGAGCGTTGTAGAGAAGCTTTAAGGAAAAATGATGTGCACCCCACCAAACACCGGACAGACAACGCAACATATTTAAAATCTTTTCACATTTTGCTACAACGTACTCAGTGTGTGGAATACCAGAAAGTTTTGAATCTAGATATACCCCCAAAAACCTAACTTGTGTTTTCATGGGTATTAAGTTATTATCAAAGTATATTGATATTGGTGGAGGTAACCGTTGGCGCGTGAATACGACAGCAGAACTTTTATGAGCAGAGATATTCAAGCCATTTTTGTCTAACCAGTCTTTAACAAGATTCAAAGAATTTGATAAATGAGTACTTGCTGTAATAATGGATCTGTTTGAGGAGTACACCACTATGTCATCAGCATATTGTAAAATTTCAGCTGAGCCTTGAAGGGAAGATTCCAAATCGTGAGTATATATGTTAAACAGTAAAGGACTCAATACTGAACCCTGCGGAAGCCCTTTCCACACAAGTCTGCACTGATCCCTTGCTTGGTCTAATTTTATTGATCTTCCGGACATGAGACTAAAAATGAAACATGAGAGGATTTCTGGAATATCAAGTTTATGTAGCTTTGATTTGAGAACATTGAGAAGAACGTTATCGTACGCGGACTCTAGATCTAAAAATGTTGCAACAACTGATTCATTGCGTGAAAATGCTACTCTAATAGTAGTTACAAAAGTACCCACACTATCCAAAGTACTTCTACCCTTTCGAAAACCGAATTGCGACTCAGGCAATATATTTTTATTTTCAATAATCCACTCGAGTCGATTTTTAACTAAGTTTTCCGCCACTTTTACTAATACAGATGATAATGCTATCGGACGATATGACGATATTTCAGTTGGAGCTTTACCTGGTTTGAGAATGGGAATAACTAACTGTGATTTCCAAGATTTGGGTATATTTCCTGATAACATAGTGGTGTTTATCAAATTTAAGTAATTCAAAAGAGATGGTTCACTCAATTTGGCTAAAAATGAATAAGGAATACCGTCTTCGCCAGGAGCTGTGTCTTTCACTGTGGACAACACTCCTACTAATTCCTGTAGTACAAAGGGAGAATACAAGATGGCCGAATTATTGTGAATTATAGGAGGAACAGAATTACAGAAGAAATCCTCCTCTGGAACTGTGGGTGGTGCAAGGTTATTAAGGAATTCGTCGTACAGGTTTGGCGGAAGTACTGAGTTGGTAAACTCACTAATACCGTTTCTAAATCTTCTGATATTACGCCATACTCCCGAAGGGTTTATAGAAGGAGAAATTGACCGGCAATAATTTCTCCATCCTTCAAATTTCTTCTCTTTTAATAATTTACGCGTCTGAGTAAGTGAATCAGATAAGTTATTAAAGTTTTCGTCAGACATATTGAGATTGTATTGTAATTCAGATTCTTTTCTTTTATTTACAGCATCAGTGCACTCTTTGTCCCACCAGGGAGGAGAAGGAATTAAACCAGATGCACAGTTTTTCAAGGGAAATATTTCATCCGCAGTTTGAGTTAATATATTAGAAAAAACCTCTGTGCAATTCGTAAACATATGAGGAAAATTTGCAATATTATTTAACATTTCTTCTACACAAGTCTTAAACCTATCCCAAAGATTATCATTATTAAGAACATACTTCAAGCGAGGCCTACGAGTTATACCACGGGCTCTAATAGTAGGCAGAGATAACAATTGGAAAATGATCACTTCCAAAGGTGGAAGATAATGTGCGCCATGTTATTAAAGAACCTAAGTTTGGAGTACAAATCGATAAGTCTACTGCACTAGTGTTTTCATGCGGAGCTGTTCGTCGAGTTGGTGAGCCAGAGTTTATTATACAAAGATTATGAGTATCAGTTACGTCCAATAGCCGCAAATTGACCGCAAGATTTTGTAACTGAGCATCCCCAAGAAATATGGTGTGAATTAAAATCACCTAGGACTATAAAAGGTCTAGGGAGGAGATTAAATAGATCATTAAGTTTTTGGAAAACGAAAGAAGAAGGAGAAGGGATGTATATGGAAACAACACAAATGCTGCCGATTTGCGCTGCTACCACGGAAAACTCATTAAAACTAGGGAGAGATAGAGGAGAGAAAGAGATGGCCTGCTTGATGAGTATAGCGACACCGCCATACCCATCAGGCCTATCATCCCTTATACAGGAAAATCCATGGATTTTGAAAATAGAGCCTGGCTTTAGCCAGGTCTCTGAAAGTGTGAATAAACATACATTATGTTTGTTTATTAAATAAATAATATCACTTTTTTTAGGAACTGCACTTCTGCAGTTCTACTGTATTACCTTCTTGAAGGCCGCCATTGTTAAAGGTTTTATTTTTAAACATACTTACTATAGGGGCGACATTGGAGGGTAATGCAATATTCGACTTGGTTAATGTATCAATAAGAATTTGAATTATATCTGATGTTGACATTATCAACGAGTTACTTGAATTATTTAAGGCGCAACCATTTTGAGGATTAGGAATACGATAATCATCAATAATTGCTTGATGTGCAGATTGATCATAGCCCTTTGTAGGCTTGGAAGCCAGTCGGCGATTAATATACACTGTTTTTTTGTATGACGTATGAGATGATGGCTGCTGGTTAGTATATACAGGAGCAGAATTGGGATGAGCTGAAACTACACTAGGGACGGAGCTGGCAATTGCCGCATACGATTTGTTTACAGGAGGAAACAATTTAGCTGCTTCGCCATAAGAAATGTTACTTTTAGCCATTCATATCTTTATTTGTTTTGTCGCGAAAATTCAGGGCATGATTTACTAATTGCAAAATGAGCTCCCAAGCATAGACAACACGATACTATTTCTTCCTCTACGTCACAGGTATCACCCGAATGGTCATTTCCACACTTAAAACATCTAGGCTTAGCACGGCATTGAGCCTTTGTATGTCCGAAACGGCAACAGTTGTAACATTGGATAGTAGGGTAAGAATAAAGCTCAACGGGCAGTGCATTATAGCACATAAATTTCTTTCAGTCACTCGCGCGCCGCTGTCAAGGTCGGTGTGTTTGATGGTGCGCGCCGGGTGCGACGGCGCACTTGAATAAGTAAAAAGATGTCGAAAACATTAAAATGTAACGTTTGTAATATCGTCATAGACGAGTTGTTAGCTTACATACAAAACAAAATATCAGTTATAGACGAAGAAACGTTGAAACGGATTTGTATGTCAGCATTTACAAGCAGTGAAATAAGTAAATCAAAATCGTTGCTGTTCGAGTCTCTGCCAACGGATCAACGAAAAATAATAAGAAAGCGAAAAGGAGAAAGAACGAGATTTGGACGACATCGTGAGTCTATTTAAAACATTGGATCCCGATGTGGTACCAGTAGTATTTGTGGCATGAGCACTTGAGAAACTACCCCCTATTTTGTTTGACCATCTCGACTGTACAAAACTACTTAAAGATCTTACAAGACTGAACGCGGAGATCAAAGAAGTCAAAAGTACCTATGCTACTATGAAACATATTGAGGAATTGCGGGCAGAATTACATAATTTAAAGCACGCATCGTTACCTCCACTTATTAAGCCTTCTAGCTATGTTAACATGAAGCGAGGTGCTTGGAATATTGAGAGTGGCCCTGTAGGACTGACGCATTCCCATAACTACAGTTCGGATGAACGCGACATACAGCAGCCGAATAATAACATGCAGAAAAATAATTCTCAAGCCACAGCAACGCATAATGCGTCGACGTTGGCCAGTGATACCTGCCATGTTGATATGGTGTGTACGCCGTTATATCATGCTACACACGAAGATGATTCACCGAATGTACCTGTCGCCACGGTGCCTATAATTTGTGAGGCAGAGACGAAATCCACCATACAGGACCGTTATCACCGATCGCAAAGCCAAGTAATTCTAAACAAACTCAGTCAGTTGTTGAACAGGAGCGAAACTATAATATGGTAACGGGTACTCATACATTAACTGCGTCACAAAATGTATGTAACGAAAAGAAAGATAACACTACCTGGCAAATGGTGTGTAACCGTAAAAAAAACCGAAGTATAGGTATTTGGGCGAAATAGGTAAAGCAGAGGCTACAATATCATAATTTAAAGCCGCTGATAAGAAAACACCTATTTTTATTACAAATGTACATAACGACACATTAGAACGTGATATTGTGGATAATATAAAAACAAGAACCCAGGAGAGTGTGTACTTGGAAAAGATTATCACTAAAAAAGTGTTGTCTCACAAAGCTTACAAATTCTTTGTACTTGAGTCTAAAGTGTCCGTATTTTTAGACAACAAAGTATGGCCTGAAGAGATAATTTTTAGACGTTTTGTACACTATAAAACTCGGCGGGCGGATAGAGAGCCTGCGAAAGGCGACCCTTTGACCTCTAAGAATGGATAGTACGACCTGCAAGTTTGCTAGTTATAATTGTAAGAACGTGAAGAGCGCTGTGGGCGATATTCGACGTTTATGTGAAGAGTGTGTAATAATAGCACTACAAGAAACGTGGCTGCTACCGGAAGAGCTACCTTATCTAAATAGTATCAATAGCACATTTAGTTGCAATGGGACATCAGCTGTTGACACAACGGCGGGACTGCTGCGCGGCAGGCCGTATGGAGGTACTGCGCTGCTGTGGAATACCAGTGTGTTTTCTACTGTCACAGTGATAAATTGCGATAATCCGCGAGTTTGTGCTATTCGTATATATACAGTTGCAAGACCATTCATAGTTGTTTGTGTTTATATCCCTACACTCGAGGATATCGGCACCATGCTCAACGACCTCAGTAGAGTTTCCCAACAGGTTGGTCTTAAGATGAACATGGATAAGACGAAAATCATGTCCAATGTCCATGTTCCACCTATACCGGTAATTGTTGGAAACGATACACTCGAAGTTGTAGACGAGTACGTCTATCTGGGACAGACTGTCCAATTAGGTAGGTCCAACTTCGACAAGGAGGTCGCACGAAGAATCCAGCTCGGATGGGCAGCGTTCGGGAAGCTTCGATCCATCTTTTCGTCCCCAATACCTCAGAGCCTGAAAACCAAGGTCTTCAACCAGTGTGTGTTGCCAGTGATGACTTATGGCACTGAGACGTGGTCCCTTACTGTGGGCCTCATTAACAAGCTTGAAGTCGCTCAACGAGCAATGGAGAGGGCTATGCTTGGGGTTTCCCTGCGTGATAAGATCCGAAATGAGGAGATCCGTAGGAGAACTAAGGTCACCGACATAGCTCTCAAAATTAGCAAGTTGAAGTGGCAATGGGCAGGCCACATCGCTCGCAGAACTGATAACCGATGGGGAAGAAAGGTTCTCGAGTGGCGACCACGCACCGGAAGGCGTAGTGTAGGCAGGCCCCCCACTAGGTGGACCGACGACCTCATAAAAACCGCGGGGAATCGCTGGATGCAGGAAGCGAGTAGCCAGTCCAAGTGGCGTTCTATGGGGGAGGCCTATGTTCAGCAGTGGACGTCTTCCGGCTGATAATGATGATATCCCTACAAACAAATCGGAGAACATAACTACGTTTACTGACTGCATGGGAACTGTAAGTGCTATTAGTAATGAACATGAGAACGAACCTATTTTCATATTAGGGGATTTTAATGCGCATCCTGGAGAATTATTTTTTAAAGAATTAAGTATTTTATGTGATGACTTAAAGTGGGTACTTATTGATGTGAATAGATTAGGCATGTCATCGAATACGTTCACATACGTAGATCAAGTGTGTGGCTCTAAGCGGTGGTTGGATCATTGTGTTGTATCGCAATCAGCCGCTATCTCTGTGTGTAATGTGTACGTGAAGTATGACGTGTTGTGGTCTGATCATTTTCCCGTTATATGTGAGTGTAACTTGGAATGCTTGACTCCTATAACAATAAATTCAAGTGTAACTAATAATCAAGTTGCGTGGGGAGAAAAAACTGCAGACCAAATTACACAATATCGAACTGAATGTCATAACCGTCTTAGATTGATCGATTTTCCCACTGAGCTTGAAAAATGTAGTGATCGGTACTGTAGCGACCCTGCTCACAGCTTACGAATTGACAAACTGTACTCTGACATTGTACTTGAGTTATCCCTATCGTCTGTAAAATGTCGGGGAAGCGAGCGTAAACAGAGTAAGCAGCGTCGTAAAACTGTTGTCGGGTGGAATAAACATATAAGCCATAGTCATGGGGTGGCTAGGGTGAGTTTTCAGGAATGGTTGTTGTGTGGTAGCCCTACTTCTGGTGAAATTTATAAAAAGATGTGCGAGAGCAGGAAAGTATTTAAATCGCGTTTAAAATGGTGTCTAAAACACAAAGACCAATTGAAAATGGACATACTTGCCGCTAAACATTGCACGAAAGATTTCAGTGGTTTCTGGAAAAATACCAATAGTATGAGAAGTCGCCCTAGTCTTCCCATGAGTGTGGATGGCACGAATGATCTCAAAGAAATCGCTGACAAATTTAAAAATAGTTTTATTGTTAGGTCACCGTTAGGTCCTTCATCGTCTCAGAACAAGGGTGGGGTGAATGGGGAATATGTTGAAACTAGAATCACAGCCAAGGATGTATTCAAGGCCGTGAAATCTATATCAAAGGGAAAATCCCCTGGCCACGATGGGTGTGAGCATATACAACACGCTGGGCCTCATATGTGCAGAGTGTTGGCTATGTTGTTTAACTTTTGCATATCACATTCATACCTCCCTGCCGACATGATGAGGACTGTCGTTATACCTGTAGTTAAAAACAAAACTGGAGACTTGTCAGATGTATGCAACTATAGACCTATTTCCTTGGCAACAATAATCTCTAAGGTGTTTGACAGCGTTCTTAACGTACAATTGAATGGTTTTTTACAGTTGCACGATAATCAGTACGGTTTTCGACCGGGACTTTCTACAGAAACTGCTATATTGTGTTTGAAGAGTGCTGTTAAATATTATACAGAGAGAAAAACACCTGTATACGCTTGCTTCCTCGACCTTTCAAGGGCATTTGACCTGGTGTCATATGATATCTTGTGGGATAAAATGCGATCATCAAATATACCGAAAGAACTTGTTAACATATATAAGTATTGGTACGGGAACCAAGTTAATAGTGTAAAGTGAGCGGGTACATTATCGGACCCATACAGGTTGGAATGTGGGGTAAGACAGGGGGGGTTAAGTTCTCCCTCCATTTTCAACCTGTATATTAATGGTTTAATTGAGGAACTCAGTGAGCAGCATATTGGTTGTTATATAGATGGTGTTTGTTTCAATAACATAAGCTACGCGGACGATATGGTGCTGCTGAGTGCTTCGCCCTGTGGACTTAGGAAGCTGCTGGGTATTTGTGAAGACTATGCAGTGGCTCATGGGCTGCTTTATAATGTCAAAAAGAGTCAGTGTATGGTTTTTCAGGGCGGGCCAAAAAAAGTAACAGAAATGCCACCGATTAGACTTAATGGATTTCCTTTAGAAAAGGTAGAAATGGTGAAATACCTAGGCCATATAGTTACAGCTACCCTGAAAGATGACGCTGACATTGAGCGGGAGAGGAGGGCGCTCTCGGTCAGAGCTAACATAGTGATCCGCAGGTTTGCACGGTGCTCAACCGACGTCAAAATAACGCTCTTTAGAGCTTACTGTACTTCATTTTACACGTGCAGCCTGTGGAATTACTATACTCGAAAATCTTACGAGACCCTCCGTATCCAGTTCAACAACGCGTTTAGGATGTTGGTGGGGCTCCCTCGCTTTTGCAGCGCATCAACAATGTTCGCAGAAGCGCGCGTAAATTGTTTTTACACCACAATGCGCAAGAGAGGTATGTCGCTGGTGCGGCGAGTGCTGGGGAGTGCTAACAGCATGCTAGCAGTGCTCGCAGAAAGGCTCGACTGTAGCTACATGAACCATTGCTGTAGGTTGCATGTTGTATATAATTCATGACGATTGATAGCTCATGATTTTGTAATAATTATATGCAATGAAATTGTTGACTTTTAATTGAATTAATGTACCTATGTAAGTAATTATTCAAATTGTATATAAGAATTGTGGCTAAGGATAATTAGTATACTAGAATGAGTCTGTGTTGCTTTTAAATAAATGATTTGATTTAAGGTAATACCTGTCCATCAAAAGTGATTACTATACTCTGTGTAGGTTTCCACACAGGGGATCCGTCTATGATTGTTTTATAATTTATTCTCCTAACCTTTAGAATTCCGCCACATCCAGCAGGAACAGAAATATTCTCAATTACTTCTTCTGGTGACCACTCTGACGGTACCCCGCGAACCAGACCCATTCGCGTTATGTTGAAAGTAGGTATAAACGCTCTTAAGTTATTAGTTTCCAGGCTTTTACTACATAAGAATGAATTGGCATCGCTAAAGTCAGAAAATTCAAGTGAAATTCGGTTTCTACCTATTCTTTTCACTGAACCATTTACTATACTTTGAAAGGCATTCCTTTTTAAGAACTTACCAAATGTAACTGGATGCAGAATGGAACCGTCATCTGGTGTTTTCATTTCACGTTGTACATGAACAATGAAGGGTGCAATATCGGTCGACTCGTACTTTGTTCTTGCAACTGAAGTATAACTTTGGGGACTAGGGCCAGTGTTGGATGAAGAAGGAATAAGAACAGTAGGGTTTTCAATACATTGTGTAGGGATGTTGTTACTACTATTACTTATGTTGTCACTAGCTTCGCTATCTGAACAGCGGCAGCCAGTTTTACCATCAATAGCCTGCGCATGCTTCCTCTTTTTCATGTTACAATTTTTGCAAATTTTACTCAAACGGCTCCTTTTACGGGCAGCGCGCTGAGTTACCGATCCATCCGTGTCCATGCCAGACTCATTAGATAATACTTTGTTGGTAGAAATCGTCACAAAATTAGCTGCCGGGGGGACTGAGCCCCCCGGTGCGCCCGGGTCGGGCGGTTCATTCATGTAGAATAAGCTAAAAACTTACCGAGTCCGGTGAATATAAACTAATACACTTAATAAAGATAAATAAACTAAATACTGAAAATATATACACTATTATTACTACTAATCCTATAAAAGAAACCAAAAAAATATTTTCTTTGAAAAATTACGTCCGCTTATTTCGACGTTTCCCGCGCTTTTTTTCGAGAACATATTTTGTATACTGGAGAATGACGGCATAGAGTAGACTATATATATATATATATATATGGAGATAGAGACATCAGCTTAAGAAACACTCAAAGCGTCATCTAACGCAAAGTGAATCAACTAATTTATGTGACGTCACATCACGTGACCTGATATCAATATCATAAAATAATTTATATAATGAAATATTTCTTTATTTTGAACAGCATTAGGTATACTGTTCAAAATAAAGAAATATTTCAATACCAAGTTTTTACCAGCCTATGGTTAATTAGGGATTGACAGGCTTATTAAAACTACAGGATTAGTTTAACGTAAATATTTATTCATAAAAATGAACATAATTGTAAAATCCATGCAAGTTCCATGCAGTTCTTAAACCTAGCTTAAATAGTTTTGAATGAAAACCATGACGCTCATTTAGAATGTTTCCTTCATTCTATAACATGCTCTACATCTATGGTCCCTGCTTGTAAAGACTGAAAGCCATAATTTTTTTCTTTTTGTGTGAATCTCCTACCCATTTTGTTTTTTGGTACTTCTCTAAATAGCATCATTATGAAAAGGGCTGCAAAGCTTGTAAATTTACTAAGTGTATTTTGAAGTTACATTTTTTGAAAGCTTTAGAGTGTTTTTCAGTCTTGTTGCATAAGTATCCTTTTTTTTCTTAATCTTGTTTAACATCTGCACAAACATTGTTTTGTTGTCGACATGTGTCCCTGAAATAAACAAATTGATTTATAATGTTGTACCTTGACTTGTTAATTTATGTTGTGACTTGACACCTAGTCAGAAATCAAGCATGCATTTCTCATGTTTATATGAGTGGGCTGGCAATACACACACATGACTCTACTATTTCATGGGATTGATGATCTAAAAGTGGAAATACTAATAATGAGATACGTTTCAGATTGATTGAAGATGAGCCTAAAATCTCACCTAATGGTAACTGATGAGGTGATAAAAGATTGTAAATAGGCTCAACCTAGAATTTAAGCATTACTGATTAGCCATTTTTACATTATTACTTTTGCATTGATCGCAAAAACAATTCAAGATATTGTGTCTTTGTATTGACAACTACCAAATATATTAGTTATGGTAGGTATCTAATCTAACTTACATTGGTGGGTACCTACATTTACGGAACCTGATGGTATATTTTAATGTAATCACATAGCATTAATGACTCAGCACCCTTATTACACTTAGAATAAAAGATTTCAACCTCAATGTACATCGATGGATGTAGAGAGGTAGGCTATGAAGGTAATCAATTTTCATAAATATTTCTTTCCTTACCTTTTAGTGTTCCCTTCTTCATCTGGTTATGAGCAGTTCTGGACTGTGGTTTATTCACTGCTATTGTAGGTTCTTGATTAATCTCTTTAGATGGTAACAGATTTAGTGCAGGGGAAAAATCTGCAAGAGTTTAATCATTGAAAATATAAAAATTATCATAATACTATAATCAGGTTTTTATATTCATTCAAAACATGGCATAAGTACATATTTTTCATGGACATTGGTAAGCCTTTGACTACTAACTCAAGCACCACTTGATCAGGGTAAGTGAGGAAGTTGTTGTTATTCTGCGGACCGCAATTGATGTTCCATGTCTTAGGTTGCAATACGGAGATTTGGGGGCCAAAATAGCCTGCTCCACCACAGGTTCACATTCTGCAAGTGCACTCTTTCTTTTCCTCACTGCATCATGATTGTCACACCTAAGGCATGGCACAGTAGTTGTGGTCCCACTATAGTCAAAAGGGACCTACCTAAAATGGGAACTAGCAGAATGGGACAGCTTCAGGATACCATTAGGTGTTTGGCAATAGATTTATATTTATTTATATTTTCTTATTGAAGATGGTAGTTGCCTTACCACCATTGCATGGTTTGAGGTCATATATAGAATAATAAATCAAATTACCTGCAGAAGTAGACGGAAACGTGTAAATAAAAGGCAGTGCAAAATACTGCTCCATGGAAATAAATCGAAGTCTATGGTCCAATGAAGCGTCTCTGCTATAACTGGCCTAATTGACCTTTTACCTGTCCGTATGTTTGATAGGTTGTATGTTGGTCCTCCTGTCCAGGTTGATTTTTCAACCAATCTTGACGAAACTTGGTATGCATGTTCTACTATTTAATATAAGATAGACTGTGCCCGTGAGGTCTACTGTTCGCAGAACTACAGAAACTACTAGTTTATTAAGTTTAAGTACTTACTAGTTTTTCCACATTTCGGTACACAGCAACTTCTTGCGGAACCAGACATTTTTCCAAGTAGGTTTGAGTTGTCGTTAAGCAGATCAGAGTCCAGTGAGCGTAGCAGGGGTGAGCAATTGTAAGTAGAGTAGTCGGAGTCCGTAAACAAATAAAAAGTAGAGTAATTTATTAAAGATTGAAACACTTTCACGAAAACAAAATTGAAACTGAAAGAAAAGAATTTGAATTTAATAATAGGCATTATAGATTATAATAATCGATAATGCTAACGGAGCAGCTATTAAGATTTTCAATCGATTATAATATAATATATTTAAAACAATTGACTTGACTTCATAAATAGATGTTTTTAATCTATGGTTTATGTGTTGTGACTAAACTGATTGTCTCAATTCTGCCAGTGTCTGTACACACTAGTGTCATGAACCGTGAGGAATATGTAGGTTGTAGTCTAATATTTATAACACAGACCATATAACCACTTGACTGCTCATACGGCTTCCCCTCAGCTGCCAAGACTATGACAATAAAAAGCTAACGTATCGAACCAACACGTCAGTACCAGTTTGACTGAGCGTGGAGAACAAGCAGATGAAAAAAAAATTAAAACAAATTCAATTATGTCTTATGTTCAGTAAAGTGGTACCGAAAAACAGGTAGACATCCAGGTATGCAAAGGATGGAATTACATTTCACAGATAATTTTAGTTTATTAATTATTGGAAGAAAACAAAATACACAAATGAAGTAATTAAACAGTGACTCAAAAATAAAAAAATATGGGAACGCGTTGATGTCTTTTGCCATCCCGTACTGTTCTTTGCAGTTGTAGATAACGCCGTCTCTTTTATTCACTGGCACGTGTAAATTAGTGCGGTACTCCCATATTGACGGGCAATTTATCGATTGTATATATCAACTGTGAGGAAAATAATTCACGTTTTATTTATTTATTCTTTATTTCTTCTAAACAATACATTTATTATTTTAAAGAGTGCATAAAAATACAAATAAATATTCAGTGTTTTATTTATATTTATTTATACCTTCACGTTATCATCAATTATGTAGTAACATTTATATATCTTTATAGTATTAATTTTATAAGCAATAACGCCTGCTTTAGCGATCTCAAACATTGAAATTTTAACAACAACAATTACAAGGGCTGCGATGTCAATACGAAAGTTTAAGTATTTCTAAATAATGCTTCTTTCGGTTGGATGGTACTGTTAAACTGTCCAATGGATGTCGCTCCGTCCCCGCAAGACGGTTAGTCAAATAGAGAGTTAAAATTCTACGCTCGGACTATAGACGCTCTACTATAGACGCAGGTATAGAACTAATAAAAGATGTGTTTGATGCCTGGGAGAACTCTCAGGATGCCTTAGGTGTTTTTTGTGACTTATCTAAGACATTTGACTGCGTCCGACATGATATACTTGTCAGGAAATTACAACACTACGGTATTAGGAACATGGCTCTCAACCTTTTGACTTCATATTTAAATGGTAGAATTCAAAGGGTTGACATAAATGGTAAAAAATCGCCCGGCTCTATAATCTCAATGGGCGTTCCACAAGGTTCAATACTAGGGCCGTTCTTGTTTTTAATCTATATTAATGACTTACCTTATTATGTAGAGAAGAATCACGAGATTGTATTGTTTGCAGATGACACTTCACTGTTATTTAAAATTAAAAGGCAGTTACTAAACTATGACGATGTTAACAATGCATTAGCTAAAGTTGTGAATTGGTTCAATACAAATAATCTTCTCCTCAATGAGAAGAAAACTAATTGTATAAAATTCTCGACACCAAATGTGAGACAATTAGAATCCAATATACAATTGAATGGAACAGGGTTGGACCTTGTGGAGTCAACAGTCTTTTTAGGAATTACTATAGACGCTAAATTGCAATGGGGTCCCCATATTAAAAAATTGTCTAGTAGGCTCAGTTCAGCAGCTTATGCTGTTAAAAAAATTAGACTATTAACTGATGTAGACACAGCTAGAATAGTTTATTTTAGTTATTTCCATAGCGTTATGACTTATGGCATACTGCTCTGGGGATGTTCTGCAGATATTAATTCTATTTTTATACTGCAAAAAAGGGCTATACGAGCAATCTACAGTTTGGCTCCCAGAGTTTCCCTTAGACAGAAATTTAAAGACATAAACATTCTAACTGTTGTCTCTCAGTTTATCTATGAAAATCTAATGTATGTAAAGAAAAACATTAGCAGTTTTGATAAAAGGAGTGATGCTCATTCCATCAACACGCGAAATAAGCACAAGCTATCCGTACATGTAACGCGTCTCCACAGAATAAGTCATTCTTTTATGGGACAATGTATACGATTTTATAATAAAGTTCCCAATGTTATCCGAGATTTGCCTATTAATAAGTTTAAAATTACTATTAAAACTAAACTCTGTCAAAAAGGTTATTACAAAATTTCGGATTACTTGGAGGATAAAACAGCTTGGGACTGATCACTCCAGGATCTATCTACTCGTGTACTAAGATGTCAAAGTGTAGCGTGTCTTGCCCTACTGATACCATTATTATGTTCTCTTTTGTAAGGCAACACACTGGAGCTAATATTTGTAGTACCTAAGTAAAAACATTGTAAAAACATCTATATAAAAGGAATGGCCCGAGTTTCTTGCCGCTTCTTCTCGGTTGGCTCTATGTATTTTGGAACGCGGCGGTAGGCTTTAAAGTACATTATAATGAAAAAATGACGTTCATAAGTGCGTCTTTGATGCCTAAATTGAATAAATGATTTTGACTTTGACTTTGACTTTGGACCAGAACCTCGGTGGCCTAGTTGGTCAATGGCGTCTGACACGGAGAGTCAGAAGACGCGGGTTCGAATCCCGTCCAAGGATGGAATTTTTCTCTCTATAAATTTCAATATTTATATATCTTATCTAATAATAATGTAAATAAACACGCGAAAAAACCCGAGTGTAATATAAAACATAATAATAATGGTCTTAAAATGAAGTACTATGGACATATACTTAATATATTTTTAAATAAAATCACTATACCTAGCACCTACTCTGTTTGTGCCTCTTTAAGTGAATATTTAGTTTGACTAATTGGATAATTCTACTACTTCTTCTCTGCCCAGCTGGCATCTTTTTATATGATTTAGATATACACACATAGTTATTTTTAACAATAACATGGAACCGGCAAAATCTAAAAGTAAAAAGTGCGACTCGGTCAAAAATATATATAATTTTTAGCTCTCGTCCTTATATTGACAAATTTTACGGTAGTACAAATCCAGTATTGTATAGAATGAGGTGTTGTATCCTTGTATCCTAATGACTGTATAATATACAGTGCCGAAAAAGTATATAAATATAATCTAATTGTTTGTTTAAAATCATTACTTAATCACATTTTGTGTAAAGGCTTTGGATACTTTGTACAATTAAAACTATTTTAAAATTATAACGATGTTGTTTTACTGCAGTAAAAAATATATAATTATTTGATGGTGGTATTAAGTAAGTACTTACATACTGAATAATCAGTAAGAATACGATAAACAAACAGTGATAACTATTTTTAAAACGCAAAATATACATACTCAGATCCATTGTGTTCTGTTTCACCGTGAAACATCGAATGAATTAAAATTATCTTAAAATTTTATTAATTGAAGTTTTTTTTTACATAACCTTATTTGCTTAATACATACATATTTCAGATTTTTGTACAGTTAATGTAAACGATAATTTGTAGTGAACTTTATCGACAACTAAGGTGATTACATAATGCTGTACCACAACACTATTTAGGTACTATGAGTAGAGCTACATTTTAAGCCGGCCAATCAAAATCCTTTTTTGTACGTAGCCCCCCGACCCGCAGTGGTGACTCGTGTTCTTAGAAGAAATTGAACTACACGCTGTCAAGTGGTTATATGGCCTGAGATTTATAAGGTCAGTAATAAAAAAATCCAACAGTATTTGAAAATCCCCCCTGGATTTGTATCCACCTTATATAATGACTAGCTGTGCGCTGCGATTTCACCCGCGCGGTGATGGATGATTAATCAAATATAGTGTATGGTACTCAGGCATAAATCATATAATAATATAGCTCTCTACTGGTAAAATATATTTTTGAACCGGATGTAGTTATCGCGCTTATCCGTTACAAACAAACTATCAAATCTTTACTCAAAGTCAAAATCATTTATTCAATTTAGGCATCAAAGACGCACTTATGAACGTCAACTTTTCATTATAATGTACTTTAAAGACTCTACCGCCGCGTTTCAAAATATATAGAGCCCACCGAGAAGAAGCGGCAAGAAACTCGGGGCCATTCTTTTTATATAGATGTTTACAATGTTTCTACTTAGGTATTACAAATATTACATTTTATGGGTAGCAGAGAGACAGCTTGCCAGAAGTGGAGTATTCCAAGCATCTTTATCTTCTATGTAATGTCGAACTTTATAGTAAGCTTTATTTATTAAAACGTTTTTTACAGTCAACTTGAATTTTCCCTCTGTGAGCTCAGTTATGTGTTTTGGGATTTTATTGTAAAAACGCACACAATTTCCTAGGAATAACTACGTCTTTGTAAGTCTAAAACTAGGTACAGAAGAAACAACCAATACATCCAAAAATAATCCAAAAATAATGTTTCAGTAAATCCTTAAATGGCAGGTACTTTCAAGCTCGCTGGGACTTGTTTTCGTTGTTGCATAGACTTTGCAGACTTGCAGACATAACTTACAACAGTTCATATGCAACTTTATATGAACTTAGCCTTGCTCAGTGGATTAAATCAGACATCTTCAAATTTTTTACCAACGTTAATCGATTCTTGTTTACGACGCTTCATAGAAACATCACTAACAATGTTTGACATGTGGTTACGTTGCGTTTCTCGCATAAGTTTTCTTGGTACCACACAATAATTAGTGCATTGCATCTAACAATATTATTTTTCCTACATACATTAAATAAATAATAGATATAATAATTAAATAAATGTAACATAATTGGTAATATATTATCATTGTAAAAAATATTAAAATGTATGAATTTGTATTTAGTGTCATCTTACTGAAAGTGAACAAACTATTACCATTCTCGGTAAACCTACAGTTCTGTCATTTGTTCTAAGTGAAAAGCGTGTGTATGACGGCAAGGGCAATATCATGACACCTTCCGATTCAATAGCGTGATATCCAAAGAAAGACCAAAGAGTAGAATAATATAATCTTGGGGTGATATCGCTATGGAATCTTCATAGAAAAAAAATATAACGCCATAGATTAATCAGACTATATCTAAAGAATATGTATGTATGTATAAAGCTATGACAGCTCGATACACTGGAATTCAAAGTATCCTTCTCTGTGCTAGAAACTCTCGGCGATAAAGTCCACATGTCATCCGCCCTTGTTGTTCAGCCGACTTTCCCATCGGAAGGTGTTATATTGTCATATCTGCCAACTTATAGGTAGATCTACCTATTTTAGCTTGATTCTACCCATAGACTACCTTAAGCCCTAAATCAACCTTTTTTGATACCACGTCATATTGAAAATAATGGTGACATTAAACTTCAGTTATGCTGTTACAGTATACTAAAGAGCTTTCTATAATAACAATTACTGGAATGGTAACATAAAACAACAATTTACAAACATTGTGACTACACGAATTTATTTCGAGTCAAGCTGTGACAAAACATTATCTGTCATAAACAAACTACATAATTATGTCATGTAATGAGATACATAGAAAAGAGTTCATTATCATCATGTATAAAAACTCTTCACTTCAACATATGCATGTAACAGAACTGCGAGGAATGTAGAAACCAAAGACGTGGACGTGAGCATACACTAAAAATAAAAAAAAACTAACAACGCGTGACAGATGCCAATGTTGACAATACGATTACGTTATACTTACGCAGATTTTCGTGCTAGGCCTACAGGTAAATCCCACGAAACGAAGGTGTCACTGTATACATTGTCAACTGTGCATTGTATGTGCATAGAAATTTTACTACAATTTCGTTGGTTTACTTGATTCTGTGTTTGGCATTCGTTGATAACGACGCTGATCAGTGTTCCATAACCCACCAATCTTAGCTTATTTTCTAATTTATCCACGTGGTACTGGTGGCATTGCAGCAATCCCGCTGAGGCCATATTTGAAAAAAGTTTAAGTTAAATCTTCTAATTTAACATGCTATTATATTTTGTTTTCATAGCCGTAAGGTTTTGATGTGTAGTGAATTCAAACTTTGAAAAAAAATAGAACTTTAATTTGAATATACTAAACAGTAATAACTAAACACGAAGTCAAAGTGTTCGATCCCTAACGTGAGCGTTTTGCCGGTTAATAATAATAGTTAAACGGAGCCAACGATGAGAAGTTATTATTATTAACCGGCAAAAGACTCGTAAGTTGGCTCGGCTCTAGCAAGTAGGATAATTGTGCAGGAAAGGACAATGCGCAAAAGTGGCGTTTTTTTTAAGTTCGTAAGTCACTAATGAAATAAGTATTATTGGAAAGAAGTCTCGCATTCCAGCGAGGTCTCGAGATAGTGTGACCGGGTTGTAGGTTTGTGCATCAGCTGCGTAAGCATTCGCGAGTAGGTAGGTTCCTTCGTCGTTATATCTATTCTAAGAGGGTAGGTATAGCTGGCGTTATTACTGGTGTCTATCCTGTTATGCGTTCATTCACGCAATGGGTAAACAGATGCGGAGCAATCAATATGGGTTCATAATAATAAAAACAAAAATGTAATTTTTTTCTCTCACATAATGACAAGTTATCAATTCTAAACAATACCATTCAATATTGTGCACTAATGAACAAAGACCTTATTTATTAATACTTTAGTGATTTTTTGAAAATTCTTGGCCCCGATATATTTTAAGCAGTTGTTATAAAACTATAAATTGTTTATTTTGAAGACTTCTTTCGAAAAATACTTGTTTCATTAGTGGCTGATGAAACTTAAAAACACGCCACTTTTGCGCATTGCCCTTTGTGGCTGCCAAAAAGAAAAACAACGCCACTACTCCATACAATGTTGCACAAACCCATTTATAACCAAGAACGGGAACCCAGCTCGGAACACTTGAACATTTTTTTATAAAAGCATGTATAAATAATTAATAACATTTGTATAATTTTGATAAACCTTTTGTTTTACCTTTTTTTATTATATTAAAATCTATCAAACTAGAAAGGTAGATCTACTGTTTTTACCATGACATTCCACCAATTTCTGCCGATTATTAGGACTTATCTACTATCTTTCCAAAATGTGGGTGGGCAACACTTTTGGTACTCCTGTTATTTATTTACTTTGTTGTTTTTATAAAAATAATAAAAAAACGCTTGATTTTCTTTATAAGGACTAGAAAAAACTAGTGAATTGTGTTTTCATGTGATAATTATTGTGATATTATTCGTTAAAAGTATATCTATGTCAGACACGTGTTGCGTTCCTGATGAGCCTGATGTATATCTTCACGCTTTTCCGAGAAGCCAGAATAGTTTTCAGATATGGGTAAAAGCTATAAATGATTTGGCTTTGTACAAGCTCAACAATAATGTGGTTATTATGCGACGAAGAGTGTGTCAAAAACACTTTGCATCTAACTACATTCGACAAAGACCGACACAGGGAACTCATTTTGGTCTCACTTCTGATGCGTATCTTACTAATTACTCTATTTTCCGAAGAAGAAATTGCAATTGGCATACGAAATCAAAACGATCCCGGTCAGTGTAATAAAATCGAGATTATGTTTTGAATTTGATAGTGATTTAGCAGTGTGCCATATCTATGTAAAGATCGATAGTATGTCGATAGTATAACGATAAACGGACAGACGGATAGACGGACAAGCGAACGGTGAGGCACTGTGACTTTTTAAATCATATGTTAGACATATTAAAAAAAAGACATGGATTATAAATTATGTTAACAAGTTGTTAAAAATTAAGTGCGTTAATTAAGTTAAAAACAGTACAATAAACATATTATAAAGGCACATTTGGCTCGTATCAGGATCTTTATATGCTCCAATTTTGTGGCTAGGCGTGGATTAAGTGGGCGAGGAGAATAAGATATCACATGTACAATGAGTCTGCTTTTATTACGTCAAACTGAGATCAATTATTACAGTACATAGTGTTTAGAGATCAACTTGAATTAACTTGGGGACAAGGTATTCCACTTAGTAGCGAATGCTGTCACGATCAAACGCAAAGTGAGCTCCTCAGAGCCTCCGAGCGTGTCAGCGCACGCTAATAAACAGATAAACCATTCAATAAAGGAACGCCCCTCCACAGATGTTATACTTACAAGAACACGCATAAAGACGTGTAAAAATATTTATGGGTTTTCAGAGCCAAAAAACTCCTTTATATCAAACAATTATATACTCGTACTTTTTAAAACTGTTCATAAAATGTTGATCTAACAAAATATCTTTTTATTTTTTTCTAGGAAGTAGTATCACTTTTGGTGTTCCTACATGTGTGCCTGATCATCATCAAGACCACAACCCCACCTGTCCAATCCGATTTCATATTAGTCCTAATAACAGTACAAGGGGAAACAAGGATGTTACCCTATCACACCTGAAAGTAGAGGTAAACCTTCAAAAACATTTTCGGCATCCTATGTTTACAGCAATTTTTCCATCATTTTTTTCATATTTATACTTAAAGTAGAGTTTTGATTCTTTCAGAGAGTTCAAAGGGATCCCGGAGGCAACTTACCGCCAATATTGCGTTATTGGCGCCAAACTGTAGGAAAATATATTACAAATGCGCCAAATTAATGAATAGCAGAAGACAAATTGTAACCGGTGGGTTTAGGTTTAGGCCTCCAGATGACGTAAGGTAGAAGAATTCAAACACGAGGAAATTTTATCACGTTACTTTAATTAATGGAAATTATTACTCATACTAGCACCATTTAGATAGGTACTTAACTATCTTATCTAAATACTAGGCACTTATAAATTAAGTCGGGGCGGAGCCCTACGGTTACGCTCGGGAAGGCGTCGCGGCGCACGAGTTCGGTCTCGGTTACGGTCGTCAGTAGACTGGGGCGATGAGAACGCGGGAGGCGCGCACGCGGTGCCTATAATGGCGGTGTCGTTGTTGAAGCCTGATTGGTCGTCACACGCATTGCTGCCAACCTTACTATTCTCCGCGTTTTTGATTAAGGGTTGCCCTGTCACAAAATTAATTATAATATGCGGCTAAAGTTGTCTAAAAAGTGTGAACAGTCCAGACTTTGAAAAATTTACAGCTGACCTTAATAAAACGTGTAAGTATATCATTTTTCTAGATGCAGATAAAATTAGCGACAAAAAAGCTAAATGACAAAGATTTACTAAATAAGAAAAAATATGGCTATAGCCCTTTTGAACAAAAAAGATGCTACATACGATAAACTTCTCCCCCTCTAGACCATGATTACGACCTCGATTGTGGTCTAGCTCTACAATAGGTTCACCCTGAACCTGCTTCAAACGAGGGCGGCCTCGTTTCTGTTTTGGAGCAAGCGGTTGAGCACACTCATCGTCACGTGCTCGAAACGGAGTAAGCTCACTTACGCAACTTCCAACTTGCCCAATCCATCATCCGGATTATGAGCTGTCGCGATAAGGTACGTTGTAGGTGAGAACTTCTTTACAACGTACGGCCCATCTCGCTTGGGAAAAAACTTTGCAGTCTTCTGCTTATTAGCGTCGCTCAACTGGTAGGTAGCTTATAATACTTTATCCCCTTCTTTGAACACTTCTCCCACTCTTCTAGATTTATCTCCATATGACTTTCTTTTATCCTGCTGCCTCTCTACTTTTTTACGTATTTTAACTCAAAGAATTTAAAAACTTAGTCAAGTAAGGTGTGATTTGTGGAACAAAATTATCCTTACTGAGAACTGCCTTTGGATCATTATACACTTCCAACGGTGACCTTAACTCACGGGCCAACGTCAGGTATGCTGGAGTAGTACCTGTAGCTTCACTGACTGAACTGTTCATGCTAAAACGCACGATCGGCAGCTGTTTAGGCCATGAAGGATGATCCAAACCAACTAATAAAGCTAACTGTGTCTTCATATCTCTGTTTTTTCTCTCTGCTGGGTTAGCTTCCGGGTGGTAGTAAGGTATCAGGTCCTGTGTTATGCCTAAGATGTACATGCACTTTTGCATAACTGCGGATACAAATTGTGGACCTGAATCGGAAATGACTCTTCGTGGCAAACCAAAACGGAGAAAGTATTCCTCAATCAGAACTTTCGCGCAAGCAACTGATGTAGCATCTCTGAGAGTACGCTCTCAGAGATGCAGACACCGCAACGAGATGGATTGAGATCTATAGTTCTCCATAGATGATGGATTGAGATCTATGGATCTCAATCCATCTCGTTGCGGTGTCTTCTACTAGGAGTATCCATTTCTCTCCATTTTAACCTTCTGGTTATGGTCCAAAAAGGTCAATTGCTAAGACCTCATTGCGCTGGTTCAAGACTGGCGTTTGAATGAGACCCGCTGGTTTCCGGTTCGTTATTTTATAGCGTTGACATGTAGCACACGATTTAACATAATCTGTAATGACTCGTCTCATACCAGGGAAGAAATAATTTTGCGATATTTTATGGTATGTCCTTTCAATTCCAGGGTGACCTGCTATAGACGCATCGTGACATTCACGTAATACTTCTTCTCGCATACTAGCAGGTATTACCAATTGTGGTGACTCGTTGTCAGTATCAGGGTTATACCGGTACAGAGCACCACGTTCAATGATGTAACCACGCTCAGTCCAACGACGAGTCGCCACTTCTTCACTGTCTTCTAGCTCCTTGATAATTTTGTTGATATCAGGGTCCGCTTGTTGTTCTGCACGCAACTCTGATCTCGTGTTGGTAAATCTACTATGACTGTACATATTTCGCATGCGTCACGAGATTCTTCTGTACAGACAGGGCGGCTTAAGCTGTCAGCCACGACATTAATTTTACCAGGCGTATATTCGAATTTAATATCATATGCCTGTAACTTCAGTGCCCAACGCACTAGGCGACCAGACTGCGATTTCAGAGATAAAAGCCACTTTAAGGGTTGGTGGTCGCTTCCAATGACCACAGGATGACCATCAATGTATCCCCGTAAACGGTCTACTGCCCATATAACTGATAGAGCTTCCCGCTCTGTAGTTGAATAATTTCGCTCAGCTGCTGATAATAGACGGCTAGCATACTCAATTGGCCTTTCTTCGTTTTTCTCACCTTGGATTAACACTGCGCCTAAAGCGTAGCTGCTCGCATCCGCACAAAGAATAAATGGCTGTGAGTAATCTGCTTGTATGAGGATTGGTGCTGACGTTAGTAGATTCTTTAAGCTATTATAAGCTTCTACCTGCTGAGGTCCCCACATCCACGATTGATTCTTTCTTGTCAATCTAGTGAGCGGCTCAGCCACTTGAGAAAATCCTGGAATAAATTTTCGAAACCATGAACAAGTCTGGATAAACGTCCTGAGATGTTCTAACGATGTTGGTGGCTTCATTTCAAGAATGGCGCGGATCTTCTCCTCTTCAGCGGATACACCATCTTGAGAAACAATATGGCCTAAATATTTGACCGATTTTCTAACAAAAACGCACTTTTCTCGACTTGCGCGCAACTTGTACTCTGCGAGTTTTTGGAGAACAACGCCCAGGTCTTGCGGGTGCTTCTGGAACCCTCCTTCCGTTATTATCAGGATATCATCCATATACCCTAGAATGGTTATATTCTTAAACGCAGAGCTAGAGCGCATTCTATCTATAAGGCGCTGAAAAGTAGCTGGTCCGTTTTTTAATCCAAAAGGCATTCTTTTAAAACGATACGTTCCAAACGGTGTAACGAATGCCGTTTTGTCCCTATCCTCTTTATTTACAGCGACTTGCCAGTACCCAGATCGCAAATCGATTGTAGACATGTGACACTGTCCTCGCTTAGTGGATTGTAACAGCTCATCAATGCGAGGCATTGGATAAGCGTCAGTTTTGGTGATAGAATTTAATTTTCTATAATCGACGCAAAAACGGAAACTTCCATTTCGTTTTGGTACTAAAAGAGCTGGAGCACCCCAAGCAGGTTCACACTCTTCTACTATATCTTCAGCTAACATCTTGTTGAGCTCTTGTTGCATAATCTCCTTCTTTGCAGGTGTCAGGCGATAGGGAGGCGTCGCTATCGGCGCGCTGTTCCCTGTATCTATGTGATGCACCACATATGGTGTAGGCTCCCCAACTGTATCAAACACGTCACTAAAATCCGTCAGTAATTGGGCAAGCTCATCTCGCTCCTCCTGCTGCGAACATGTTCCCTCATCTTCACGTAAAACACTAATTGCTGCGTAAGAAGTTCGACGAGATGTAACAGGCTCTAAAAGGAGGTCATATTTCTGTTCATTACTCTTAGAAAAATGCCACAAGCAACGGTTAAATCGATAACCATACTAGCTTGATTTATAAAATCTATACCTAACAGTGATTCGTTATTTCGCGAGTTGGGGAATATTATGAATTCGGTAGGCACAATTTTATGAAAAAGAGTCACATGTACTTCCGCTACCAGTACATCCATTAAACGCGTGCACCCATCCGCTAGTCGGATGTTGCGTGTGCACCTCTTCATGGGGTGACCTTTATCTACCAGGACGCGATGGAGTGAGTGACCGGCGACACAACCCTTTGCCCCCGTATCTAATAATGCGGTTCCATTTCACCCCAATATCCCGATTTGCACTAAAGGTCGACTATTTTCGAACTCCCCCTGAATCCGACCCTGTGCGCGCGGGATTCCTTCATTACAACTGTTATAATAATTTACATCACTATTATGCAAAACATACATATCCATACTACTACATTTATTGTCCGAAATGTTAGACTAATCATTATTATGTGAAACATCATTATGTACCACACCACCATACCTACAATTATACAAAACATTAGGTACATCACTATTATGCGTAACATCACTACACATAATATCACATCATATAATACAATATAATATCAACTACATTATAATAATCTACAATATAACATCACTACAATATAATATCAGTGGCAACACAGACGTTAGAGTAGGTGCGTGGGCTTTATTTTTTTTTGTTTATATGAAATAATAGAATCATTTAACGGTAACAAAAACTGTAAATACGAATAAAACGTAGTGTGAAGTTTTAATGGAACTGTTATACGCGTTTAAATCACTGTGAAAGTGTCAATATTTACAAAAATAACTATCGATTTCTCAGCTGTGATTATAATCTACCTGCTTTCAACTATTTAATGCGGTGTCACAAAGCAATCTTGTCTACTGCAATAATGTGTGAATAGTGAGTGGTTTATTTGACTGACTATTGTAATTTAGAGCAAAAACGTCTCTAGTTTATGCTGCACTTGAATATAATAAGTTAACAAAGTCAAATAGAACTACCATAAAATACTGCGTCAATAAAATTATTTGCAAATCTGTCATCTATACTTCGGTGCGCGTATTACTACATTGGTTCTAGTTTGTGTTTACTTCATTCTCGATCATGCCACAGTGTGCAGCCTGCGGGAAATTTATGGCCTCAAAAGATGGCGTTACTTGTTTTAAATGCGGCTCTGTAAATCACAATGAGTGTGTTCGAGTGCCTACCGGTGTCACTGTGGCCGACACATGGAGATGTGGTCTTTGCCAATCCAAAGCACCTAAGGGACGCGACCCTTCGACTCCTGTCCGGGGTATGCAGGACGCCTATCTTACGGGAAGTGAGAAACCTATGTCCTCACCATCTGCGACTGAGGCAACGAACCAAATTAATGTCGAGGTAGTTCTGGCTCTAAGGGAGGAAATGCGATCACAGTTTACGGAAATTCATAACCTTATGACCTCTGAATTCCAATGCCGCAGCACAGGTGCGTTCTCGCCGCATCGTAGTTCGCTTCTCGCGGCGAACCACCCGCGATGCTTATCTCCACGCAGCACGGATCCGACGTGGTCTTACAACCTTGGAACTTGGAGCTGCTGCTCGAGTATACGTCAATGAACGTCTTACTCGAATAAATGGTCAACTTTTCGCAAAAGCGAGAGAGCAATGTCGCGAACACGCATGGAAATATTGTTGGTCGAAAGAAAGACGAATTTACGTTCGTAAAGAACACCGCACCCCTTACTCCCGTATTCGACAAGAAAAGGACATTTTTATTATGTGAAATGTTTGATGATACTGTCCCTTTTTCCTTTACTATTGTTATTTTCCGTAAAATGCATCTTTCAATCCAAACCTAAATACTTCAATTTTGAACATTGTTTGTTTACATGTTATGTAAAGTACGATGGTTTTTTTAACCGGATACCTACATGTAACTAAGCGTAAAAAAACCTATTGTTTTGTTCGTTGTAGAAAGAACATAGGGTTATCAAAAAAATCTATCAATTGCAAACCTATATTTAAGTTGCAAGGTTCCGTACTGATAGTTTATAGAAGTTTTATTTTAATATATAAATAATAAATGCCATACGATTAAAATTAAAATTAAAATAGAAGTTTTATTTATATTATTCATCTGCATGGTATAATAGACCTGGTTATAGGTAAAATATATTTTAATATTTATGCTATGAACATTTTACGTTTCCCTTTTATAAAATATAAAAGTACGCATTTAATACCTATTGATCGAATATTAGTAATGCTAGTCGTCTTCGAATTTGACTATTTATTTATCAGGAACGAAGTTTTAAACTTGGTTGGCAACTATTTATTTAGATAGATAGAGAGATAATTCTTTATTGTTACACCACTTAATATACAAAAATAACATAAAAGTAAAAGAAAGCTTAAAATAAAGTGTTACAATGGGCGGCCTTATCACTAATAGTGATCTCTTCCAGGCAACCTTAGGATGGAGAGGAAATACAGGAATAACAAGACGGAGCGTAATATAAAGATAAAGGTACAATCAAATCAAGACAATAATACATTACTAAATCAAATTAATAATAAATTATAAACAAGAAAAGAAAAATATCTACTAATACATAAAAATACACTAATACATATTGAAATATATATAAACATATAATTAATTCATTGATGTACTTACATAATATATTATATAACATTAATTCTTTGATGTATTATAATCAAATATATTTACTTTATTATCAGTGAAAAAAATTGTTCTATGTAGGAGTACTCTAGCTTTTTGTAATAGAATTTACTTAATATACGAGTATATACGAAGCTGTATAACATTAGCTAGATTTAATAATAGTTTAAAAAATTCATATAATTATATAAGTCTGAACTGCTGTCTTTAACTAAATTGTTTAATCAAGTCTTTTGATACTCTTGAACTATGTGACTTAACTATATATTTAATTTTTTTGTTTTATATATCAACACACTGTATAAAGTACCCCCGTCAATATCTACATAATATGATAAAAATACTTTTTGTGAATCAGTTTCTTCATTCTATTGCCAGTAATAGTTATTATAAAGAATTAATCGTCTTAGTATATATTTTTACTGCTATTGATAATGGGTAGCAACAAATTGCTTAAAGTTGGCCTACATAATGCTGGCTCGTTAAATACTGGTCAAGATGATTTTATTGCCGCAATGGATAAGCACTCAGTAGATATTATGGCAATAAACGAGACCTGGCTCAAGTCTGGTGCAGATGGCCAAGCCCCTTTTGTCCCTAATTACAGATTTCGTCACATTCCGCGCCCTATTGAAAAGTGCGTTAAAAAACGTGGAGGGGGTATTGGGTTTTATATTAGGCGTGGAGTCAATGTTCGATCCTGTTCTTATCCAGTCAGCCCTAATGTGGAACAGATGTGGCTCAAGTTAAAAGTGAATTCTTCACAATTGATAATTGGCACAGCATACCGTCCTCAATGGGTTAATGTAAATGATTTCCTAGATGGGGTAATGGAATCAGTAGACTCTTTTTTACATTGTGATCAACTTATCCTTTTAGGAGATTTTAACATTAATCTGTTGGACAATGATGATGCCAAAACAAAGCGCTTTATGGATTATTTAAGAGACACGGAACTTATTCAGCTCGTAGACAAACCTACACACTTTACTACGGGCAGTCAAACTGTAATTGATTTGGTTTGTTCTAACGTACGTTCGCGTAATCTCTGTGTAGAACTAATAGGGTCAGAGACAGGTCATGCATTTATCACTTGCGAGTTTATTTTTAAGAAGCCTAAAGTTTTGCCTCGATGTATATCATATAGACCCTTTAAAGATATTTGTCTGGAACTTTTCACTAATGACTTGGAATCCATTAGGTGGGACGTAATTACCTCGGCTAATAATATCGATGATATGGTCGATAAATTCAGTAATATTATACAATTACTCTTTGATATACATGCTCCCCAAAAATCTATCGTTATAAAAGAACTACCAAGCCCATGGTTAACTGATACCATAAAAATGATGATGCGGCTTTCCCGACGCGGCCATAAATAGATTTCATAAAACTAAATTGGAAAGCCACAAAACTTTTTACAAAGATTTGAAGAACCAAGTAGTTTTAGCACTACATAATGCAAAGCAAGTATTTTTCAAACAAAATATAAATAATCATCTTAGAGATTCTAAAGTATTATGGAAAAAATTAAAATCTAACGTCTTACCACCTAAACCTGTAGATCTTCCACCTCAGCTTAATGACCCCAACGCTTTAAATGAACATTTTCTTGATACTCCCGGTAATTTGTCAGTCAGTATTTCTGATCTTACGTTCTATTAATTTTGTAAATTTGGTAACAATATTTTTTCGTTCGAAAATATTAACTCTAAAACTACTTTGAAATTTATACGTCAAATTAAATCTAATGCTTTGGGCATTGATCAGATATCACTTGATATGATTAACTTGATGCTCCCTCAAAGCTTGGATACGATAACTGCAATAATCAATAGCTCAATTTCTACAGCAGTATTTCCATCAGCATGGAAAACAGCATTAATTAAACCTATACCCAAACTCACTAATCATACAGAGCTCAAAGACTTAAGGCCAATAAGCCTTTTACCTTTTTTATCGAAGGTGCTAGAAAAAGTAGTATATTCTCAATTAATGGTATATTTGGATAATTGCAATATTTTACCTGAGATGCAATCAGGGTTTCGTAAGGGTAGAAGCACTAACACCGCATTATTGGACGTTACTGATAATGTGATTGCAGCACTGGATAAGGGCATGGGAACTATATTAGTGCTACTAGATTTCTCTCGGGCTTTTGATTGTATTAACACGTCATTGCTTCTAGCTAAGCTAAGTTATTATGGTTTCGATGCTCATGTTGTGCAATGGTTTAATAGTTATTTAAGTAATCGAAGCCAAATAGTAGAAATAAAAAAAGATGATGGCCAAATTATACGTTCAAAGGAATACAAAGTTTCCTGTGGTGTACCTCAAGGTTCGATTCTTGGACCTTAATTATTCATTCTATATAGCGCAGATATAACCACTCAAATTTTAAATTGTAAATATCACATATATGCTGATGATGTCCAATTATATTATTCTTTTAAGCCTGCCGAATTGAGAGATGCAGAGATAAAAATAAATGAAGACCTAGGTAGAGTTCAAGCTTGGGCTATGTCTAATTCATTATTACTCAATGCAAAAAAAACAAAGTATATGATTTTAGGTACTAAACATCAAATATATAACATAGGCCAATTGAACCCTTTCTTATCTATTGGTGGTGATGAAATAGATCGAGTTACAGAGGCTAAAAATCTTGGTCTTATTTTTGATGAAAAATTAAGGTTTGAACGTTATATTTCTATATGTGTTAGTAACTGTTTCTATCGTTTGAAAGTGTTATATAAAATACAAAATTATTTAAGTACAGACCTTCGAATAGCACTGGTAAATTCACTTATTCTTTCCAAATTTAACTATGTTGACACTGTCTATGGTCCTCGTCTTTTGGCTAGAACTTCCCGACAAATCCAAAGAGTTCAAAATGCATGTGTCCGTTTTTGTTTTCGTATTCCACCTCGAAGTCACGTTTCTCCTTTTCTTAACCAGCACAAGATACTCAATATGAAGCACAGAAGAGATCTACATCTTGCGACATTAATGTTCGGTGTGGTCCAATCCCAACAGCCACATTACCTGTATTCAAAATTTGCTTGGTCCAAAGATTACAACAAATATGCGACTCGAGCCTCATCCTATTTGATAGTTACTGCTCGACATCACAGTACTGCATTTCGTGGTAGTTTTCGTTTTGCTGCCACGAAGTGCTGGAATTCGCTGCTCCCACCATTAAGGTTATTAAAATGTAAAAGAATTTTCAGAAATAAATTTAACCAAATTTTACTGGATTTACAAAAAAAAACTGTGGATCATCAAATTTTTAGCTCTAATTTACTTTCTTTCTCATATTATTGTATGATTTATAAATACTTAACTAAGTCGCAGATGTTTTACTGTTTATAATAAAAATGATTTTTTGTGTGTTAACAAATAATAAATCATTAACTAATATTAGTCGATATGCAGTTTTTCTTCTTTATTGGTGATTGAGTTATATCAAAATACTTGGTAGACTTTTTATGCATTTTTAGATATACTTATATCATTATTATAATATATTTTCAGAAGCGTATTTACGTTAGTCGTTTTATTCACTGTATCAAGGAAGAGTTTTTAAAATTTTATTATTTACTTATTTTTTATAGTGAGACAGGCATAATCATTTAGAGAAAATACGCTATCGTCCAATTTGACTGGGAGTTGTTGATTGGAAGATGTTCCTATGAGGAAATGAAATGGAGTTAAACTGTGTAGATTTTCATCCTGTGTGATATAGGTTAGTGGTCTACTATTCACCAATGCTTCCGCCTCCAAAAGTAATGTATGGAAATTTTCTTCCTTTGGTGCTCTTTCTTTCATGGTTATAAGTAATGCAGATTTTACGGTGCGCACCAGCCTTTCCCAAGCACCAGCCATAAATGGAGCTGCTGGTGGTAAAAAAGACCATATAATCTTGTTATTAGCAGCAAAATTTTCCACTGGTTGACTGTAGAACTCTTAAAGATGGCGGTTCGCTCCAACAAATGCTGTGCCATTATCAGACAAGATCTTTCTTGGTATACCACGTCGGGCCATAAAACGACGTAAGCTCGAGATTGCGGAATCAGCAGAAAGAGATGGCACAACTTCAAGGTGGATAGCTCGTGTGGTCATGCAGGTGTAAAGGGCCACATATCTCTTTTCTCGCCGGCGTCCCACAGTCACTTCTAAAGGGCCAAAATAATCGAGACCCACGTTGGTAAAAGGACGGCTGTGATGCTCGAGACGAACATCTGGAAGATCACCCATTGGAGGGTTTTTAGGAATTGCTTGTCGCTTAATGCAAACATGGCATTCTCTCGATATTTTTCTAATAGCATTTCGACATTGTAAGATCCAGAATCGCTGCTTTAATTCATTATAAACCAGCTCATTAAAACCATGGGCAGCTTTGGTATAGTAGTGACGTATAAGAAGACGCACGGCTGGGTGGTGACCATCAAGAATAATTGGTAACGCTATCTCATAATCAATGTTTTTCATGCGTTTGATGCGGCTATCGAGTCTTAGCAATCCGTCTTCGTCAAGGGTCGGTGACAGTGAATAAAGCCTGCTTGATTTAGGCAAAGGTTTGGAGCCGTGCAGGAGAGCCATTTCTTGGCTAAAACTGTCTATCTGTGACTTTCTGAAGATTTGACGTTCCGCTTTTACAATATCAGTAGCGGACAAGAAACAAGAGTTTGCTGTTGAAGAATAATTATTATCAGAAAAGTTAGAATTTTGTCTCAATACTGACAAAACTGTTCGAAACTTATTTGCGCACTGATAAAACCGCGCGGTAGCCCGTACGAATCTTAACCATACGCTAAAACGTAATGGATCTGGAGTTACCGGTGAAGGTAACTTATCCAGGGTAGTAAAATTAACAACCGCTTTAGAAGATTTTAACTCTTCCAAAGCGGGAGCAGTTTCTGAAGCTGATGGTTCCTTTGGCCATTCTTCAGCTGGTGACAGTAAGAATTCGGGACCAGATAACCATCGCTTCAGGTCTAAATGACGATCTTTATACCTAGTAGCATCGTCTGCAACATTGAGACCACTTGGTACGTATTTCCAATTGTTGACATTAGTAATTTCAGTGATTTCGCCTACGCGATTTGCAACAAATGGTCTAAATATTCGCGAATCATTTCGTATCCAGCTTAAAACTGTGGTTGAATCAGTCCACAAGCATATAGCATCCGTGTGAACTTTATGACCATCACAGATTGATTTGGCAAATCGAGCAGCAATCAGAGCAGCCTGGAGTTCCAGACGAGGTATCGAAGAGGATTTAATGGGAGCTAAACGAGCTTTCCCACCAATGAGAGACAGCTTCACAGTTCCACTAGTGAAGGTGATTCTCCAATATGCGACACAAGCTTGAGCTTGTTCGCTAGCGTCAGCTAGAAGGTGAAGCTGCCTATCAATTATAGCTTCACCCTGAAATCCACATCGATACCAACGAGGAATCTTAATGTCAGAAACAGTAGTCAAAATTTGGAACCAGGACATCCATTTTTTAACAGCATCTGGTTGCAACTCGGTATCCCAATCAATACCAGTTCTCCATGTTTGCTGAAATAATATACGACCTTGAATAATAACTAGTGGTGTCAAAGTGGTGTGAGAAGACCTAACGGGTCGTATACACTCATTAAGAATGACAATACTTTGCGCTTGGTAAGTATAATATTTTCAGGGATATGGTGGCCGTGACGGAAACTGAACGTGTCACTCTGAGGGTGCCACATAAGGCCTAGCGTTCTAACAAAACCTTCTGAACCTATATGAACGTTTTCAGGAGGCGTAGCGCGGAGTTCTTTGGGAATGTTCGCCAGTGTAGTTGGTACATTAGAGACCCAACCACGCATTTCCATTCCTGCCGCTTTGTGAACCGTAACAATGTCTGCTGCAAGTTGCGAAGCCATCTGATCGTCGTCAAGGCTACTTAAAAAATCATCCATGTAATGGTCATTTACAATGGCCGCAGCTGCGGCGGGATATGACTTCTGTAATTCTTGAGCGTTTCTGTTTTTTATATACAAGGCCGTGCAGGGGCTACAAACAGCGCCAAAAATTACGGAAGACATCCTGTACTCCTTAACGTCGTGACTATCATCCTTTCTCCAAATATACCTCAGAGCGTCACGATCTTCTTCCCTGACTTTAATTTGAGAAAACATTTCTCTAACATCGGCCGTTAGAGCGATGCGTCCCTCATGAAAACGAAATAGAATAAATAGTAAAGATAAGAAAAGATAATAGAGATTTGGCCCCGGCAATAGGAGTGTGTTTAGGCTAACCCCGGAGATCTTTGCAGCTGCATCGTGGACTACCCTAAGCTTCTTTTTCTGCTGATGCACAACTGGAAAATGCGGTAAGTACCATCGAACCGATTTTTGTTCTGCTAAGTCAATTGTGTCATGATAAGTATCTCGAGGGCATTCCTCAGCATAGCCTTTCTCTATCATTCCGTTCATAAAAGTAGAGTAAGCCTTTTTTAAATTAGAATCTTTAGCCATACGCCTCTCCAAACCAGTAAATCTAGAGAGAGCATGAGGATAACTATCAGGAAGATCAGGTATTTTTTTGCGCCACAACAAACCTACCTCGTACCTGTCTTCTGGGATACGTTTAGCTGTAGATTCTAATATATTTAAAGCATGTCTATCATTTTCATTACAAATAGTTTCTATCTTCGAAATACCTATAGAATCAAGGCGAAAATAATCTTTGATGAGTTCGTCTAACTTGGAGTCGCTATGGTCATTATGAGTCATGTGATTCACAAAATTAATTGCTTTAGTCCAACCACTTGATTTTCCGTGTAGAACCCAACCTAATGCTGTGCGAGTTGCTACGGGTTGGTTTTTGGAACCTTCTCTGACTTCACGACTTACAGTAAGATACCAATGTTCGGCACCAAGGAGAATTTTCGGAGACGCATGTTCATGGACAAGGTTATCAACTAAACCTCTCAAGTGAGAACATTGAGTAACGTCTTTCTGGCTAATAGTTTGTGTATAAAAAGAAAGTGTGTCCATAGCCTTAGCATTGTAAACAGAATATACTTCAGAACAATCTCTACCTTTGATGGAAAAATTAACCGATTGGACAGGTTTTGAAGCTGACATACCGGCGACACCCTCGACCCTGATAGAGTCCGAAGGTCCTGTGGCTCCAATGTGACGCGCTACCTCGGAGTCAATCAGAGTCGTGGTTGAGCCGTCGTCGAGGAGAGCGTACGTATTAAATGTTCCGCTAGGGCCGCTTACTTCGACCGGAACAATCTTTAAAAACACACGGTTTTGTTTTTGTAAGTCCTTATCGCATGTAGTGGATTCAGTAGTGTTGGTCACTGTTACAGCTTTTTCTGTGTCATGGCAGTTTGTGACGTTACAAGATGCAGATAGAACATCATTGACAGACTTGTGAGCGGGAACAGATGAACGTACTGTGTGTAGTAAGGGATTATGATACCGCTCGCAGCCGTCTACACCACAACGACTGATCTTACAAGTCTTCCAACGATGTGGCGTAGTTTTTAAGCATTTGTAGCAAATTTTAGCCTCACGTAACCACCGCCACTTATCATCCAAAGTAAGAGATTTGAAGTCCTTGCATTCAGTTAAGCTATGTTTATTGTTACAATAGCGACACGGTTCAAAACTGTTATTACCATGCGTAGAAACAGCATGGACGTTTTCACGACGAGTAGGATTATTATTTGCTGTAAATACTTTAGGCCTTTTTTTTTTTTTTTTGACGTGGGGAAATGCTGTTACGCATTGCCGTATGCGGGGGGGCATACGGGGTATGACGGACTCGGCTAAAGGCGCCCATACCGTCTAAATACCCCACGGTGTTCCAGCGTCTTCGACTGATGACGGGGGGCGTGGGACCGAATTATTCTACCACAGCCCCCGTCGACGCCGCTGCCCGCTGTAAAGTGGCGGGCCCTCCTCGGTGAGGGGTGTCAATAGGAACACCCCTCCACCTCGTGTGATGCCCCCCGAACACGGAGGAGGCATCAACATCGCGAAAGGACCTATCTCTGAAGGGTGCCGGATGCCCCCGCATCCGACGGCCCAGGCCCTCTCAGCGGAGACGGAGTGCGGGCTCGGTTAGCCCGCACCCGTGTCCGCGCTCTCCGGAGCGGAAGAGAGAGAGGGTCTCTCTCCCTCTCACGCTCCGCCGCCTCCCTCCGCGAGACAATAATCTCGCAGAAGGAGGCTACTGCCTCCCAACATCTCTCATCGGCGACCATCCTGGCTAGGATGGTCGGCAATGAGAGATCCGTCCCAATGACCGCGACCAGAGTCTGTCGCGGTTCGTCCTCTCCAGGGCACGCCTCCAGCGCGTGCTGGGCAGTGTCTGCTGCACAGCCGCACTGATGGCATGCCGGGGAGGCTTCTCGTCGGGCGATGCGATGCAGGTAACTCCCGAAACAACCATGTCCCGAGAGCACCTGCGTCAGCCTAAACGAGAGCCTCCCATGTCTCCGAGTGATCCACTCGCGGAGAACGGGCTGAATAGCATCGAGGAGCCGTCGACTACTATTCCCCCTTTGAATGGACCCATCTAGAAGTCTTTCCTCCACCTTGCGAGAGCCAACGCCCTAGCGTTGTTGCGCCAATGCGCTAACTCTCGCGGCGCCGGTCGCTCGTCCCGCTCCCGCGCTCGCACTCTGCGGCGGTAGACCGAGGCTAGCACTTCGGCCTCAAGGTCCCAGGGGAGAAGACCAGCGAGGGCGCATGCCATCTCGTGTGAGAGTGTCCGATACCCCCGGCACACTCTCACAGCCATGGTCCGTTGGGCTGCAATCAGCAGGGCGGTCTCCCACCGATCGAGCCCCCCGGACCATATGGGGGCTCCATATAGGGCCATCGAGCTGACCACCGCTGTATAGAGGCGGCGGCAGCTGCCCTCTCCACCCCCAATATTGGGGAGGAGGCGACTCAGTGCGCCGGCTGCCCCCAACAATTTGGGGGACAGCCGCCGCATGTGCGCCTCGAACTTCCACCGGCTATCAAGGACGACGCCGAGATATTTCAACGTCTTCCTGACGGGGATGGAGGTTCCTCCCACCACTATGGATGAGTCTGCAGGTGGCGCCCGCCGGGGACCATGAAAACAAATGGCCTCCGACTTGTGGAGCGCCACCTCCAGACCCAGCATCCTGATCCTGGCCACGACCATCGCGACTCCGGCCGTGGCGAGGATTGCCGCCTCCCTGTAGGTGCCCCCCTTGGCGGTGACCAGCGTGTCGTCAGCGTAACAAACGACGCCGACGCCACGAAGGCCAGCACCCCGGAGGGCCCAGTCAAAGCCGACATTCCACAGCAGGGGCCCTAAAACAGACCCCTGAGGGACGCCGCGCGCCATGGGGCTCCGACCCTCCCCATTCGTCGTCGGGAAGACTACCTCTCTATAGGAGAGGTAATCGCCGACGAGTCGGCGCAGGTACGGCGGTACTCGGTGGTACTCCAGACCACCGAGTATGGTGGTCCAGGGCAGCGTGTTGAAGGCGTTGGCGATGTCTAAAGACACCGCCAACATCACGCCGCCACTGGAGCACGCCTCCTCGGAGAGATCGCGGACGCGGGAGATGGCATCCAGCGTCGAGCGACCTCTCCGGAATCCGAACTGGGTGGGCGCCAAGTCCGGTCCCGACGTCTCGAGGTGCTTGACGAGGCGGGCAGCGATCACCCTCTCCAACAGCTTTCCCGCCTCGTCGAGCAGGACAATCGGACGATAGCCTGAAGGCTCGTCCGCAGGACGTCCCTCCTTCCGTATGAGGACGAGTCTGCCCCTCCTTCATCTCCTGGGGAATTTCCCCTCCCGAAGGCACCTGTCAAACAGGGCCCTGAGAGCGGGGGCCAGGTGCTCAAAGGAGAGAGCCCACACACGACCCGGTATGCCATCTGGCCCGGGTGCCGTGTTCTTGGCCCTCATCCTGAGCACTGCTGCGCCCAGCTCCCCTTCGGAGACTGGGGCAGGCTCGTCCTCCTCCACCTCGGCGAGGTCAGTCGACGAGGGCACGGCGAAAGGTGGCGAGAAATCGTCTCCCGGAGGACCGGGGAACAGCCCTCCCACCACCCTCTGGAGAACAGCTGGTTGGAGCGAGGCGGTCACGGGGTGGGGCCCATGGACGCAGCTTCTGCCGCGCCCATAGGTACGGGCGGCCCCATGGATCGCGCTCTAGCCCTTCCAGCAGCTCCTGCCAGGAGCGCCGTTTCGCCTCGTCAATGGCCACGCGAAGGGTCATCGAAGCCTCTCGGTAGGCGGCATACAGAGACTCGCTCACCTCCGTCTCCTGTCGCCTTCGCCTACGATACCGCTGGTATCGGCGGCGCCTCCTCACGCAGCGTCTTCGGAGTTCGGCAATCTCCTCTGACCACCAGTAGACCTGGCGTCTGGACCGTGGGGCTGCTGCACGCGGCATCGCGGCATCGCAGATACGCGACAACGCCGCACACAGTCCATCCGCCAACGCATCCACGTCTACGGGGTCACCCTCCTGAGGAGTGCCGTTCCACGCTTCGACGTGGGCCGCCTCCTGCAGCAACTCGGCGTCGAGACGCTTCAAGGCCCATCGCGGGCCGGTCTCGCCGGTTTCCTCCCTCACCATGTCCGCCGAAGACGGGGAGACGCTAAACCGGATATACCGGTGATCGGAGAGCGTCTCCTCGTCTACCAACACCTGCCAGTCGCGAATTTGGCAGGCGAGGTCTGGGGTGGCAAACGTCACGTCGACGATTGATCCACCCCATTGGCGGACGCAGGTGTTTTCACTCCCCGTATTCACGACGCAGAGGCCCACCTCGGCCAGCCACTCCAACACTGTGACGCCCCGCGGACTGGTCGATGGGGACCCCCACGCCAAGGATTTGGCGTTGAGGTCCCCCATGACGATCACGGGGCGTGGGCGGGTCTGACCTATGAAGGTCCCCACCTCGCCGAGAAGAGCCTCTAGCTCGTGACGGGGCCTGTTCGGGGAGTGATAAACACCCACGATGACGACAGGGCCCACTCCTGCCGCCACGAAACCCCTGCCTCTCGCAACCCCTACGAGAGGGGGGGATGTAATCGGCGACTGGGTGGTGATTGCCACCAAGCCGTCAAGGTCCCCCACCCAGTCACTCCTGGGTGGGACCGTGTACGGTTCGGCAACCACTGCCACCTTGATCGACCGCTCCGCCATGCACTGCAGGAGTAAATCCTGAGCGCGGGCGGAGTGGTTGACATTCGCCTGGAGGAAGGTTAGGGCCATACTAACCTACCTCCATGCTGTCCGCCCTTCCTTCTTTAGAGGGAGACGGTCGCGGCTGGGCCTTGGCCTCAGTCGCGACGGCCTTCCGCCGAGCCCCTGGCTTGAACGGGGGCTTGGCGCATGCCTTGCCCCCGGAGAGGTGGTCCGCTGGCTTACCCGCAGCTGCACAAAGTGAGCAGCGGGGGGCAGCGGAGCAGTCGCGGGCCTTGTGAGCCTTTTGACCGCAGCGGTAACACTCGTCGCTGCGGTCAACCTCGGCGTTGCATTGGGCCGCTACGTGGCCCAACGAAAGGCAGCGGAAGCAGCGACGTGGCCTGGGGTCAAGGATGCCGACTCGCGCCAACACCCAGCCCACCAGAACGCGCCCACTGGCCGCAACCCTTTTCGCTGCGGAGACGGGGCAGCGCACAAACGCCGTCCCCATCCCCGCTGGTCCCCAACGTATCGGGCCGATGGCTACTGACGCCACGGGGCACTCGCCCAGGGACGCCAGCGCATTCGCCAACTCCTCGGAGGAGGCCGAGTCGTCCAGGCCCGTGACCCTCAAGTCAGCGGTGGTGGTTGGCCTGGAAATCTTGACCTCGGCTTGTTCCTTAAACACCTCCTGGAGTTGGTCGGCAAGGACATCCGCTTTCGCGGCACTGTCCGCGCCGGGGACCTCCAAGATCCGAGCTCCAGTGGCCGCCGTTCGGATGGTCAACGGCGGCACACCCAGTTCACCCAATTTGATCTTGGTCTTGGCTTCTGCCAAGACTCCAGCATAGGTCAACCCTTTCTCCGCTGCCCCCAGTTGTCCTTTAAATCAATAAGGGCGCCTAATTGTTGCAAAAGATCGTTTCCAATAAGCCCATCGTAACGTGCATCAACGTCATACAAATAAAATTTGTGATAATCGTTGCTATTAAAGGTAGGCATTAGTGGAATTTCTATAACCTCATCATGTCTACTCGATGCATGAGTACTGACTACTTGGAATGGTTCCTTACGTACAAATTCACCAAAATATTCATATGCTTTTCGAGGGCTTATGAATGATCTCATACTTCCTGTATCTATCATAAAATTTGCGTCTATTTCTTCTATATACACATACGGAAGTTTTAAATTTGGATCGCAATGTAGTTCTAAAATTTCTTGTCTGTCGAAGTGGTTTCGCAAAAATCCTGAGATTGAGGAACGTCAGTCTGTTCTAATGCTTCACTATGTTCGTCCGTGTTAGGTTCATCATTATAATAGTATGATCCGTCATCATAAGAGTATTCGTCTTGATAGTAATACACGTCATCATAGTTATTATGTCCTTCATCACTGTCTAATGTCAGTTCGTTTAGTCTAAAACCCTGTTGTGGCCTAAGAGGCGCTGTCCTCATGGATACGTCACTTACCTGCAATTGGGGCTTCTGTACCTGTGGTGGTGTATAGCCGAATTGTTGGGGTGGTCTATAGCCCATTTGTTGTGGTGGCCTATACCCAAACTGTTGAGGTGGCCTGTAGCCAAACTGTTGAGGTGGTCTGTAGCCAAACTGTTGAGGTGGCCTATAGCCGAACTGTTGAGGTGGTCTGCACCCAAGCTGTGGCTGAGACCCCAGTTGTGGCTTATAGCCGAATTGTGGCTGCGGTCGGTTTTGACCTTGCATTTGCGCGTTTGGAGGAATACCGAAGTTAAATTTAGGTGTGTTAATAGGCATGATGGGTCTAAACCCAGTTGGTTGAGGTGGCCAAATCTAAACCCTGGTGCACTTGGAGTATGTACGGTTATACCTACAGCTGGTTTTGAAACTTGGCTGTTGCTCTGAAATCGGTTACGCGCGCTATACTGCTCGAGGAAGTTAACTTCTTCGAGTACTATACTCAAGGCTACTTCCAATGTTGAAGGTGATTTTAGCCTGACTATACGAACCATATTTTCCGGAAGGTTGTATAAGAATACGTTCAGAGCTGTATTGTTGTAAATAGTTATTTTCGCGCGTTTCATTTCTGCGTCCGTAATTAAATTAACTTTTGAAATTAACACTGACCGAACACTCTGGATCCTGTTACAAAACTCAAAAAAACTTTCACCGGATTTTATTTTCATGGATTCTAATTCAATACCAATACATGCTTCGCTACGCGGATCTCCAAAATGTTGCTGAAGTAAGTCTTTTAACGCGGACCAATTGACGATATCCACGTTCCGATAACAGCGCAGCTGCGTTCTCCGTAAGCCTGCTAGTTATCATGTGAAACACATATAAATTCTGCTCTTCATTGCCTCTACTATTAAATCTTTCAATGACATATTCACACTTTTTAATGTATAAATTTAAATGTCGCTTATCACCATTAAAAAGTGGAATAATTCTAATCACTTCGTTTGGAATAGAAACTATGGCTACATTTTCGACCGACATTGTAGAGCAGTTAAGGTTTAGAGAGCACACAACACTTAACTATGAATAATCCTATAAATTTAACACACATGAAATAAAACAGTATAATACACACGTACACAAGAAAATATTTTTTGTAAAATTTGTAAAAGTGAATTAATATTTTTATATGCAAATATAGTTTTAAATATAAATATTTTAATTATTTTATATCATATTAGCATAATATATGTTTCAATTATTACAGAATAATGATCTATTTCGAGATCAGTTATTTATTCTATGCTAAATATGAGAGACAATAACAGAATCTAATTTTTATTCTGTTTTGTCTGAATGTTTGTTTACTCTATGTAAATTCTATATTTAGATTATCCTTACTAAAAATTCATATAAAGAAAACCAAGCACGTTATATTGAGAGAGTTCCAATCTCAATAATAACAATCACGTTACTTAATTACACTAATGAGAAATACAGGAGGATTAAGGAAACAATGGAATGGCGAAAATTTTGACTCACCAGCCGATGGTCACTCTTTCTCCCATACTCGTTTATACGTTTACTTTGACCCGATCAAAAAGAAATTTATTTGGTTCGACGGATCCACTCGCGGCTTACGCAGGGTTTTTCCAACGGTTTTGTACGTCGGAAAATCTCCATACACACTCGCGAAACTGGTGAAAATCCGGGACGGCTGCGCCACTCTTGATTTGGGCGCGTATAATTATGTTTTTTAAAAACTAATTATTAATTTAATTAAAATTATAAAATAAAAATACGTGTTGCCGATTTGGAGGCTAATATAATTATGATCTAAAGTACATGGGCAGTTCACACCTGCCGAGACACAGGCAGCTGCGTCTGCATAATGACAATCTTATGTTCTAAGAGTTTCTATGCTGAGTAAGCACAATAAAGCTTACTCAGCAGCTTAATCTAGTACGGAGGGGCCAGGTGCATCCATAACTACCTACACAAGATTGAACTGTTTGTTTTTGCGGTTCCAAAACACAGTAAGCACGTTCACAGCAAAGTTCAACTGAGTGATTCCTCGCAATATTACTTGCAAGGTTACCTGACTGTCCATCAAGAAGCTCGGGTTGCGTTCCCATCCTTGGGGAGCCCGAAGCGGCGAGTGGTACGACGTCTCGATTTCGTTCGCAAGCGGCTGCTCGCGGACTGCGTTCCCGCCCTTTGCGACCGCGCGCACCCAGCGAAATCAGCTGGGGCGCCGCGGGCGTGATGACGCGGACGGAGTTTCGTGCGACCCGAACGCGCGCGCACGCGGGCTGTCCGACTGTGTGACCTGGCCGCTCAGCTGATGCTTATCCGATTTGATAACACGGCCGTTAGAGCCGCGAACATTTGAACGAGATGTATTGTCACTACTCATTAACGTTATCGAATAGAATGCACTTTGTTGCGAATTCACTTTGCACTTTTCACATTTAGATTTGATAACGTTGGGGGGGCCACAACCGTAACACTGAATGTTTTTAGTAGGAACTTTTACACTTTTATTTTCGCTATCACTACGCGCATTGTTGATTTTTTTACAACTTTGTTTGTCGTGCCCCCATTTTTAGCAATATGTGCAGGAAACTCGGCGACTGTCCTTGTCGCGAGTCGATGCCGACAATGAGGACGCAACTGCAGCTCCGGCGGCGGAACGAAGACTGGCGGCCGGACTCGACGTACAAGCATCTCCGGTGGCTCCGCTTCTCGCTGACGGCGGCAACTTCTTGTCGCTGTCCTCCAGCGACTCTTCAATCGCTCTGGCACGCTGCAGAAGATTGTCAAATGATGAGATAGAGTTACGATCTAGGCGCTTCCGGAATCTTCTATCGAGCAGGCCATAGATCATGTCCAGCTGGACCTTCTCATTCAGATCTTCCTTAGCTAGCTTTGACAATAGTGCGCGACATTTTGAAATAAACAAGTCCGTAGGCTCCGTGCCTTGCTTGTATGTAAATAAATCTTGATAAATTCAAAATGGTGGGCGGCGTTCTCCGAATGCACTTCTCAATTTATTGATAGCGTCTTCCCATGACGTACCTTTAATGCCCATCCATCAAATCGATGCCGAGTCTGTTAGCAACATTGAAAATCCCTTGACCGCGTTGTCATCCGATATTTGGAGGCAATTTTTATAAACTTCCACGGCGTCGATGAATCCATCCACCTCGGCAGTTTTTCCACTGAATCGTGCTGTGCATTTCGAAAAATTTGTGGCTGGTGTCTGTAGAGAAATAAAATGTATTATGTTCTTATGGCTAAATGATAAATGTGTTAAGCCAAAGTATTGATTAGTCTATGATTAACGAATCCTCTTCCTCCGGCGGCGTGTTTTAGCTGTCTCCGCGTTAATTCTATACTAAAAGAACAAAGTTAAAAAGTAAGCAAATAGTTAGCCGTAATTATACTACACGCAAAAACTTACCTTGAGTCATTGAAATAACGCTCAGCACCGACACTGCTTACCTGTGAGTAACGGAAGGACTTAACTTGGTAACTGCATTTGTCACAGAGGTCTTTATAAAATTGAGGGAAAGCACATTTGTATGAAGATCGTCGATCGCCGGCCAGGTAACTTGACCCCTCGCTGAGAAGTTATTTAGCGGAGGCGCCTGGTGACGGGTCTAGCTTCACTGGTCAGACGTAGGTTGTACGTGTATTTCTCGAAGTAACTGGACCTCTGGACTCGGCCAGGATATTTATTCTAAATATTACAATTGTTATTTGGCAAGTATTAACAGAGGAATATGTCTCTCAAGCACACTCCACCAAAGAATAAGGGTGCTAACTCAAATGCATCTGCCAGAACGATGTTACTGGGGCCGCAGAGCTTGGACAGATCTCTCTCAGATTCAAAACTGAGTGAAATAGGTAGATCTGAAAAAAATATCACACAGCGACTGAAGAGAAGACGAGATGACGAGGACCTATCGGCAGATTTCTGCAGTTTCAAGGAAGAAGTGAGGTCCATGTTTACATCTTTTATGACCTCTAAAAATGATGAATTGGAGAATGTTAAGAGTAACCTTAAGGAAATTCAGCAGTCTATCGGCATACTGACCAGTCAAAATGAAGAATATAGAAAAAAACTTGAACAACTGGAAAGTGAACTTAAAAGAAAAGACGAAAGGATTACCATGCTAGAAGATAAGGTTGAAGACATACAGAGAGAGAGCAGAAAAACTAATGTCGAGATCAAGAATGTACCGAAGAAGAACAATGAAAACAAAGAAGATCTAATAAATATGGTACGCAGTTTATCAAAATCAGTAAGCCGTAAAATTGAGGGGACAGACATAAAAGATATTTACAGAATTAATGGAAAGAAGAACACGGAAAAAAACTCTTCTGTAATTATTGAGATGGGCTCAACCATGCTGAAATCGGACCTTCTGAAAATGTGTAAGTCGTACAATATAAGAAATAGTCAAAACAAACTCCACGTCCACATAGGAGTGGCGGGGTCTGGGCGCTTTGGCGCAGACTCGAGGAGGTGGGGCCCGGGCGCTTTGGCGCAGGCTCGAGGAGGGGGGTCCGGGCACTTTGGTGCAGGCTCGAAGAGGTGGGGTCCGGGCGCTCGGCGCAGACTCGAGGAGGTAGGGTCGCTGGGGATTATCCCCGGTGGCTGACGTAGCAGGCGGTGGGGCTACGTATCCGACCCACCGCAGGGAGACCACGGGCGTCCAGACACGGGGAAGTCTGGCGCTCATTGTTGGCGGGTTTGGTCTCCGAGATAGTTGCGGCGTGCCATATGTTCTGGCGTGCCGCGAAGAGAAGGGTCCGGCAACGGACAGCCACGGTGGGTTCGCGGTCGTGTGGAAAATCTGTCCCGCGTTCCCGCCGAGGGCGGCAGTGACGGAACACCCCGGGGTTTTGGTGGGTATACGGACTCCCACATAACCACCGACCTCCCCGTGGTAGGTGGTATCCATAAAGGATTTCCCCGGGACAAAAAAAAAAAAAGTGATGATGTGGAAGTAATTTATGGTGTTCCTCAAGGAAGTGTTTTAGGCCCCACATTATTTTTAATATACATAAATGACTTATATAATTTAACATTAAACAACGCCAGTCTGTTTTCTTATGCAGATGACACTGCCATTGTTTTCTCGGCAAAATCCTGGAATACAGTAAAAAAATATGCTGAGGCAGGTGTGGCTCGAGTAGCAGATTGGCTTAAATGTAACCTATTAACGTTAAATACTTCTAAAACTAATTTTATATGTTTCAGTATCAATAATCGTACTCAACCTTCTGATCAATTTAACCTTAGAATTCATGAATGTGATGGTATGAACATGACAGACTGTAGGTGTCCTACGATAGAAAGAATATCAAAGACTAAATATCTGGGCGTGGTTATAGATTATAGACTGACTTGGTATGATCATCTGGAACAAGTAGCTAACAGAATTAGGAAATTGATATGGATCTTTAAATCACTAAGGCATGTGGTACCTAAAAAACTAATGACTCATCTCGAAACTTATTAAACGACATTTATGTATCTTTGGCGCAATCAATCTTGTTATACTGTATTCCAATTTGGGGAGGCGCATCTAAAACTAAATTTATAGCTGTTGAACGGGCTCAGCGCGCACTGATTAAAGTTATGTATTTTAAAAAGATTAGATACTCCACAGAATCCATCTATTCGATCAGCGGCTTACTATCAGTTAGGAAACTTTATCTCATCAATATAATTCTTAAAAAAACATAAAACATTACCATATGATACTAATGTACAGAACCCAACAAAAAGAAGGAAGATCTCAGTGACACAGATACCTAGATACAAAACTAAATTTGCTTGTAAGCAGTGTAACGCACGTTCAGCTACTTTATATAATAAAATAAACAAAGAGTTAGATATATATCCTAAGATATTATACGATTGTAAGAAATGCATCAGCAAGTGGGTAACTCCACTTAGTTATAGTGAAGTTGAAAAACTGATACAGGTTCCATAAATGTGCACTCATACACACACACATACAACCGCACACACTAAGAATTTGTAAAAAATGTAAGTTGTTGTATTTGTTTAACTTACTTTGCATTGTATAACTAAATAACTTTCATCAAAAATTTAATTTAATTTAATTTAATTTAATTATTTCGTGTTACGATGTGCTATACTAAGGAAGAGCGGGGACTCCTATTACAGGCATATCTTGCTTAAAGGGAATCCCCAATGTATTATAATTCTAAAAACTTGGGAACCGAAATAAATAATTTTAATTTTTTAACGAATGCTTGTTTATGGTCACTTCCTGATCCTTGTATTCTCTTTGGATTCTTTAATGGCCGTGCCTGTGTGTTTTTCCCGTACATTGTAATACGATTGAGTCATTGTTGTTATACTTGTTATTGTCGTATCTATAAGCATCTCCAATTTAATTAAATCATATCGCACTGAGGAACAGTGAATATTACACAGGCGATTGCTCTGAACACAAGAATAGTTCTATTTATACGACGATCCCTGCCTGACACGTCCTCCTATATAATAGAAGATTCAACAGTGTCATGATTGACGGTTCTACCGCGGCTGGCATCGACGTTCGAACTTCGTTGAGCAGCCGCGCGAAAATTTCCGCTTGGCTTTCTTGTAAGGAATGCATCAAGGTCGCGAATTGGTTAGGTCCCATTGCGATTGTAGGCTCGTCTCCAAAATAACCCACATAACCACCTCCCTCCCCGTGGTGGGTGGTATCCATAAAGGATTTCCCCGGGACAAAAAAAAAAAAAGGCTCGTCTCCACGATCTCCGTCTTCAGGTTGTCCTTGAGTCCTTGTTCGTCGCATTGTAGCGATATAACGAACAGATTACAGCGAATATATCAAAATGCGTCCGAGTGGCGTCGTTGGTGATGTTCCGGTTTTCGTACCTCTGTCAAGATGGCGACCGCGAACTCGTAAAAAAAAATTCTTCTACACGTCTCTGAGGCTCCTACTGTTGGGCGCCATTGTAACCGGTGGGTTTGGGTTTAGGCCTCCAGATGATGTAAGGTAGAAGAATTCAAACACGAGGAAATTTTATCACGTTACTTTAATTAATGGAAATTATTACTCATACTAGCACCATTTAGATAGGTACTTAACTATCTTATCTAAATACTAGGCACTTATAAATTAAGTCGGGGCGGAGCCCTACGGCTACGCTCGGGAAGGCGTCGCGGCGCACGAGTTCGGTCTCGGTTACGGTCGTCAGCAGACTGGGGCGATTAGAACGCGGGAGGCGCGCACGCGGTGCCTATAATGGCGGTGTCGTTTTTGAAGCCTGATTGGTCGTCACACGCATTGCTGCCAACCTTACTATTCTCCGCGTTTTTGATTAAGGGTTGCCCTGTCACAAAATTAATTATAATATGCGGCTAAAGTTGTCTAAAAAGTGTGAACAGTCCAGACTTTGAAAAATTTACAGCTGACCTTAATAAAACGTGTAAGTATATCATTTTTCTAGATGCAGATAAAATTAGCGACAAAAAAGCTAAATGACAAAGATTTACAAAATAAGAAAAAAATATGGCTATAGCCCTTTTGAAAAAAAAAAGATGCTACACACGATAAACTTTATACGTACCAAAACTATACTTGCGTTCATTATTGAAACAAAAAACACAGTTATAAAGACAAAAAAATTGGAATACAGTTATTATAATATGCCATTATAATAGTCTTAAGATGTGGGGTTTGAATAAGTGATCATGTTTATTTTAAAACTTTTATTGTATGTTAACATCGAATTATTAATAATAAAAAACAGTGAAACTTCATCGTTATTTTTATTGTCGATAGATTTCATATTCGGTTGTCCTGTCACTACAATAAATAGGTTACAAAGAGCGAGAAAAAAAATAACGAAAAAGGGTGACTTCTAGTGTATCGGTTCCCCCTCCCGGCCCCTGTCGTAACGATATACCCCTCGCCTGTTGAGTTTCCAGTCTGTACGTAGTACATACAGGTTGTTTGGTAGAGTGACCGACAAACCAAATGAGCGTGTTCGGGGGCCCACTTGGAGAATACAAGTTGGCCAAAAAAAATCCCCGACACCCCAATTCTTTTAACTAAATCAGTTAGTTAGCTCTGTTTTGTATCCAATTTTGCTTTGCGTAGCCTGAAGGTGTATTAGAGACCAAATTCATATAAAAACATCCGGTCTAAAACAGATTTTACAAATGTTATGGTGGTAAATATGTACAATTTCGGAGAAAAAGGGCAAAATCACAAAAAAAAGTTAAAAATATGGGAGGGGGGTCGGGGATTTTTTTGGCCAACTTGTATTCTCCAAGTGGTCCCCCGAACACGCTCATTTGGTTTGTCGGTCCCTCTTCCAAACACCCTATATAATAAAATTGTCTGTGTTGAATGGTATATCATAAATTGTTATTTGTTTACGTTCATATATATTTTAATAATCGAACATTTTATTACTTACCCGTTTTAGATAGTCACCATGGAGGGCATGTGGGCTTTTTTTAAATTCTGTTTGATTTTATTTTTTATTTTTTCATCGATCATATTTATAAATTACAACCTACAAACTCTTTACGGTTTATGACACTAGTGGTGCGTTCGAATAGGTCACTTCTGAGCGTTTTTAGCGAAAATAACGCTAAAAATGTTCATAAAGGGCGTTCGAATTGGGAATCTGTGGGTGAAAATGTCGTTCATGCCTCTTTTTGTTCAACGTTCGTAAAGCTAAAAAAGAGGACCGGAGCATAGTTGTTTGTGATCGTTATTTAACAGCTATGTATTTGACAGCATAATCATACGATTTTAGGTCTTATGGTCAGTTGAGTGTTCAAATAGGGTGTGGGAAAAAGTGGCAAAAATAACGTTTTTAAGATTTACGAACGCCTTAACAAAAGAGCCATTAATGACAACGCCACCAATGCCCTCATAAGCTAAACGAACGCACCTTAGTATGTACGAACACTGGCAGTTTTTTTTTGTGTAAAAGCGCGGGAAACGTTAAACTTGGTGGGCGCGTAAAATTTTGTAAATTTTAAATTATACTTTTATGTGTATATAGTGGTCAGTAGAGTCTTATTTTGTACATAATATACATATTATTTAATTCTAGTATATAGTGTAGTGTATATTTTCTGCTAAGTGAATTTTTGTCTCTTAAGATCACAGAGCCTCCTGGGTCTGTTCCCCAGGGGGCTCTGTTCCTCCAGCTAGGGCTTTCGTAACTATTTCCAATGAATCAGGTATGGAAACTGACGGATCATCGTCATGGATATCTGCTCCATCTTTAAAGAGAAGCCGTCCGAGCAAGGTGTGCAGATATTGCAATAAACGCAGACGTAAGCGAAATTCAACCTCTGAACCGAAAGAAATCGATTGCGTTTGTGAACATGTAGAAATAATTGCCGAACAAAAAACTGTCGAAAATAATACTATTCGCGAAAATTCTACAAACCCTAAACGCGTTTTGACACCCCCTCAGGACAATTTGATTATTGATAGAAATGATTCCCGTCCTCGTCCTCCACCTATTGGTAGGACAATGTATGAGCCCACGGATGTAGCTCCCTTTATTGTTTATGTGCAAAGAGAACAAACCAGTCCCAATGATAATACCACTCTACATCCTATTGCCTTTAGTAAATTTTTACAGAAGCAATGTTTCACACATATTGTTAATGGCAGCCTGAAAAGAATAGGTCGAAACAGAATTTCCCTTGCATTCACACATTTTGATAATGCTAATACATTCCTAGTGCATGTTAGTTTAAACAAGAACAGTTTTAAAGCATTCATACCAACATTCAATTTAACACGCATGGGCCTAGTCAGAGGAGTACCAGCTGAGTGGTCCCCTGAAGAGGTAAAAGATAACATCACTGTTCCGGTAGGTTGAGGTAAAATACTAAAAATTCGAAGATTAAATTACAAAATTTATGTAGAACGAACACCAACATGGAAGCCATCACAGACAGTGGTAGTTACTTTTGATGGTCTAGTAAAATACGAATATATATTTGCTAAAATGCTTTACCAGTGGAATTTTATACGTATCCAACTATTCAATGCTACAGTTGTTGCCGCTTTGGTCACACAAAAGTCCAGTGTAGGTCCAAACCTCGCTGCTATAAATGTGGTCAAGCACACACAGCTGACAGCTGTAATGTTGATGAAATGAGCTCTGCTTGCTGCCTCTGTTCTGGTTCTCACTTCGCAACCAGCAAGTGTTGTCCAGAACATGAAAGACAGAGGAGAATAAAGCAATCCATGGCTGAATCCTGTATATCATATTCTGAAGCATTAACATATCACCCACCTGTTTCTAAATCATATGCAGAAATTGTTTCTACTAGTGCATCATCTCCTACAGAAGGTAAAATCCCAACATCATCTCCCTCAACCCAAAACACTCCCTGGCACGTCAGCCTTCTACTGGATATGACCGTACTACTCACCAGGAACTTATAAAAGACTATGATATGCCAGCACCAGCTAATGGATGTGGCTTTCAATCAGATACTTCTTCTAATGACCAATCTTTGACAGAAATTATAATTATGCTAATAAGCACTCTTTCTCAGTCCAACCTTTTAAAACCGAACCACGCTGCCCCTATAATAGACCTACTCAAAAAAATCATAGATATCCATAATGGATATAAACCACCAAACCATGAATAACTGTAGTCATTCTTCGGCGGTTCCACTGCAGTATCCTCATGTGGTGCTGCAGTGGAACTGCCGAAGTGTGATTGACAAAAAACCTGAATTAATTAACCTTGTATATAAATATGAACCATCTGCTTTAGAAGAAACGTGGTTAAAACCAAACTCTCCTTTCAAAATCAGAGGTTAAGCCTGTCTTCGTCAAGACAGAAGTGGCGGGCATGATGGTGCAGCTCTGCTCGTCAAAATAATTTGTATATAAACCCTATTTCTCTTCCTCATCATAATGATTGATCGCGCCAAAAAGCGCGACGTCACTTCAAGGAATGCCCCCCGCTCGCGCGTCCCGCCACCGCTGTCCTGCAGCTGTCAAACTACGAGCAGGCGGCTGAACTGGGCAGCGGCAACAGTCACGAATTTAGAGTCGCCGCTAGCGGACGTATACCACTCCGCCTTCGCGCCGCGACCGCATGGGAACCGCCGCCATATCATCGGCACCCGTGATCCGCTAAACCTTCGCGTTACGCGTCAGCCCAAGTCACCTACCTAATTTTTACCTAATTTCGCCGCGAGTGACCGCTAATCAGCCCGTGTTTACGCGTAAACCAGTGTACAAACGATAAATCCAAAGACTTTATACCTACGAGTGACAACCATTCAGCACGTAGTCCACAGTAGGACGCCTACCCAGAGGACTCTCAAGGTCATCAGCCCCCATCAGATCCAGAGTCACCCAACATCCCGTAAGTAGCTCACATTCTTACCTAAACCCAAATATTACCCATTAAATATTCCCTAACTATTGTATGGTTGCAGAACCTGCTCAACCATATTTTCCTTCGAGCGCGGATATCCGGCATCATATTTTCCTACGAGCGCGGATATTTAATTTCCATCTATGGTCCATTGAACCGAGATAATTAAAAGAACCGGCACCTTAATATCTCGTTCGACCGAAATATGATGTAAACAAATCATATTTACTCCGAACCACCGAGATAAAAGAACCAATGCTATCCTAATACAGTCCACTCCATCAAATAAGCTATGAGCCCATTATCAGCTTTATTTAATTCCCAAATACATAATATTATTAAGATTACAACACCTTCAATACTGTGATCGTATATCCCTTCTCAAATTACAGTTACTGGAAGGTTCGAGAAAGGTCATCATCATCATCATCAGCCTGTAGCAGTCCACTGCTGGACATAGGCCTCTCCAATTGCACGCCACTTAGGTCTATCTTGGGCTTCTCGCATCCAGTTTTTGCCAGCCGTCTTGCGCAGATCGTCACTCCACCGTGCCTCAGGACGTCCTACACTACGTTTGCCGAGACGCGGTCTCCACTCGAGAAAGGTGACGTTCACTAACTACCTATTCACTTATCGCTGTTCGTTTGACACTAGCGCGACACAGATTATACACAGTACTGCAGAGTTGTTTGTTTTGACATTCCTGGCTCATTCACGTTTGCTGCGTTTATTCACGATAGTTTAATAATTGTTTGCAAGAAAGTCTAATTGAAAATTCGTAGGCTAGCCACTAAGTACCTACCTACGCCAGGTACTTTGTTGATTTTAATTATAAAATTATACTAAGTACTGTTAAAAGATTTACTTGTGTTCGTGATTATCATGAAATAATTAATAATAATAATAATAAATTTATTCGGCAACTAAACTTATGTGTTATAACTTAAATAACATAATTTTCATATCTCATATAAAAACTAATTTTTTATATTATTGCACTTTGGTCCCCACACTAGGATTCCCTGTATCGTGGGGACCGACATTTTCTGTTTCGTTTCTAGTTTAGCGGTATCTTCGCATCTAAATTAATTAAGTTAGTAGTTAGTTGGGTGTTATGTAATATATTAATTAAATAAATATAGTGTTATAATTAGAAGGTGTTTGTGTACGCTAAGTAATTTCAATTACATATGAGCAAAGGGGGTACAGCATCTCAACACAAGTCGCAAATTTCAACATCAGTTAAAATCATGGTCTATTGTTAATTGATGTCCTATTCATTGTTTTAATTTAAGTTTGGATGCAAACAAGTAACGATAATGGTTTATTTAACTATATGAAGGATTTGTTCACTTTCTTCGTAGGTCATCGTCTGCAGCCATTCCCGTAAAACAAGCCTACATTTGTATTTGGTTAGGTGTAGTATGTTGCATTTCCTATTTACTTTCGTATATAAGTAGGGTGCTACCCAAACATAGGATCTTCGGTATAAATCTGTTTTTCGGGCCGGTACTTTCCACCTAATATGTCGGCGACAAATGATGGGTTTGAAGTGTGCAACTTTATGGAATCTTACAACTATAGATGCAATGTATAGCTTCCTTATACTTAAGTACTTTCATTCTTCATAGAGGTCATGAGTGGAATATCGAAAATGCTTTTTAAGGGCTACTTTTAGAACGGCACGTTGGGCACGTTCCAGTTTTAATAGATATGTTTTGTAGGCTCCCCCCCAGACTACTATGCAATATTCTAAAATAGACTGACAAAGGGAAGAGTATACAAGTTTAATAACGTCAGCATCAGCAATGACTCGTAGTTTTTTAAAAATAAAAATAAGTTTCCTTACCCTACCAGAGAGAAAGTTTATGTGTGGGCCCCATGACATATGTTCATCGATGATGACTCCCAAATATTTTAGAGAGCGTACTGTCTCTAAGTTGGTACATCCACAAGTTTGGCTATTATCATCCTGACAGTAGTGGATTTTGAGAGTGAGCGGTTTATGTGGCGCTGTTCTCTTATTTATATGGAAAGTGATTATTTTGGTTTTGGATGCATTCAGTGTCAAAAGGTTTTTATTTAGCCAAGCCATCACTTTATTCAGACCTAGTTGGCAGATATTTGTAAGTGAGTTCCAGTGCTTACTATGAAATATTATCGCAGTGTCATCGGCGAAGGTAAAAGTTTGACCTTGGGTTAAGGTTAGATTGCAAAGGTCATTTATGTACGCTAAAAAAAGAGTAGGAGCCAGTACGCTACCTTGTGGCACCCCAAATTTCACCTCTGCTAGATCACTGCTTATGCCATCTAGGCAAACTCTTTGCAATCTATTTGTAAGGTATGAAGTAAACCACTGTAGTGGAATGCTGCGTACCCCCATAATTTCTAGTTTTCTTAGAAGGATTGGGCGCGAGACTGTGTCGAAGGCCTTTGCAAGATCCAGGAAGACTCCAGCGCATCTGGAGCCTTCATCGAGCTTGCCAGCTACATGATCAGTCAACATGGTAACTGCATCTTCAGTTGAATGATTAAATCTAAATCCATATTGATGTTTTGATAGAATATTCGATGTTTCTAGATATTTTAGTAAGCGCTTATTGACCACTTTTTCCAGAATTTTGGAAGTACAACTAAGTAATGATATAGGGCGGTAATTGGAAGCAGCTAAAGGGTCTCCATCTTTGAAAATAGGCGTGACATTTGCTATTTTGAAGCTATCAGGTACTACACCACTATACATACTGAGGTAACCTAACCTATTAATGTAAGTTTACAAGTTTACAAGTAAGTTAAACAATTAACTTACATATTAATATAAGTTAATTGTTTACATTTAAGTCAGAGATCAGCATAAAACATCTTAGAGTTCCGTACAAAATCTACGTAAATAACATAACGAAAATCACAGATTATAATTAATTAATTAAGTAATTAAACCCTCAGCTCACATAAGGTTTGGTACACGCGTTATTTATTTAGGTGTTATTTTAACCGACTTCCGAAAAAGGAGGTGCAGAATTTCACATACGATTAAATATTTTAATATTTTTTTTCCTTTTTTTTCCTTGTGCCTGACTTCGCCTATACGTTAACGATGCCTTCAAAATTACAGGTAGCAAAATTTAGGGGGGAACAGATCGCTATTCTTAAGCTTAATTTGGAAGCGTTATCATTGAAGTCCAGCAAATCAAAGCATTATAGCCAGAATTCAATGCCAGAGCAACTGGCGTAAGAGTGACTCGTGATAAATTCGACGCGGCGTATTACATTATATTAGACACCGACGATTTATCAGACGCACAGGAAAAATTCTACATCAAGCAGTATGAAAGGACAATAGACGCCTATTACGAGATTCTCGTTGTAGAATTAGAACAAAAAACATGGTCATCAGCTTCCACTGACGATGTAAAAACAGCGGAAATTAAAGCGAACGTCACAGCGCCACATACGGTAAACTCGGTCATCCCCCTAACTGAGTTACCAAGGTTTACCTCACAACCCGCGCGCCCTTCGCCATCAGCTCAGCAGGTATCGAACCCGCAGCCACAGCACCCTTTAAATATTTCCTAACTATCGTATGGATGCAGAACCTGCTCAACCAATGTTTTTTTTGCTGTTGCAGCCGTAATAATTAATATATGCTTTGTATCTATTTATATTCCCTATATATCTTCCTCTATAATACAGGATCTTAACCACATCATACAATCACTCCCTAAAGCATTAGCCTCTTCACTGTCTTGTAGAACACTTTCATCAACATTTGGCAGTGACCACTATCCAATAGTCATAAGTTTCCCTGGTAGTAAAATGAAAAATATCCCACCTAAACCTAGAATGAAAGATAGCTGGCCTAAATTCAAAGAACATACTGAAAATAAGTTCCAATATTTACCTGACATAGCTATTAATTGTAAACAAGAATGTAGCACAGCACTGTGCCAATTAATTACAGAAGCAGCTGATGCTTCTTTTCCCCTAAAGAATGTGTCCACAGGTAGATTACCATCTCCGCCATGGTGGGACAGTGAATGTACAGAAGTAGTAAACAAAAGGAAAGAAGCAGAGGTAATCTCCTCTAACACAATCCCATCATCGATGTCCAGTATGTACCTGAATCACTTAGCACCTCCATTTGTACCAGAGCAAGAGTTGTTCAACTTTTCACAAAAGGCATGTAATAATGATGATTTCATAAGTTCTCCCTTTACTTTATATGAACTCAAAGGGGGTCTGTCTAACGTTCGGGACTCAGCTCCTGGTGAAGATGGTATTCCTTATTCCTTTTTTTCAAATCTTGGAGAAAATGCACTAAATTATTATTTACAGCTGATAAACTCAATAATTATGACAAATGACATTGAAGTACCAATGACATGGAAATCACAGATTTGACAGTGTTGCCAATTTTAAAACAAAAAAAAAAACCCGACCGGTGTGTCATCATACCGCCCAATAGCTTTGTCACCTGTTATTGCTAAAATTGCCGAGCAGTTAGTTAGAAATAGATTAGAATGGTTTATTGAAAATAGGAACTTGCTTTCAAACTCACAATTTGGATTTCGAAAAGGAAAAAGTACATACGACAATATCAGTATCCTTATGTCTGACATACGATTGGCTTTTTCTAAAAACGAATCAGTTGTAGGTGTTTTTTTAGATATTCAATCAGCGTATGATAATGTCAGCCATCTAAATACTAAAAAAAAAACTAAAAACATTATCTTTTCCAATGAATCTTACCAACTTTATCATAAAATTATTGTCGGGACGTACAATCAAAATAGACGAACACTGTAGGACAATCTGGAGGGGACTTCTTCAGGGCTCTGTTTTGAGCCCGATTTGTATAATAAATATACACATGATCTAGAAAGTTCGTTAAATGGATCGTGTAATATTTTACAATACGCTGATGATGTGATATTATACAGCTCCAATAAATACGTCAATGCTGCTTCTTCTCACATATCTAACTCTTTATCACTTCTGAAAACCTGGTTGGACAAGAATGATCTGGAACTGTCTGTGTCCAAGAGTTGTGCACTCTTGTTCATTAGACAGCGTATGCATCCCCCCATTACACTGCATTACAAAAGAGAATGCATTCCCATTAAAACCTAAGCTAAATTTTTGGGTATAATTTTTAATGCGAAACTTTCCGGTTTGTCTCATTGTTCTAATATTGTTGCCAAGTGTGAGCGCTCACTAAACATTCTTAGGTGTCTGTCGGGGGTTTGGTGGAGTGCGCACCCATATTCTTTTAAGTTGGTCTACAATGCTCTGATAAGAAGTGTTCTTGATTATGGGGCCTTCTTGTTAGAGCCATGTAGCCTAGCTGGAATGAAGAAATTGGATGCCCTTCGGATTATAACTGGAGCAATGAAAAGCAGCCCAATTAATGCATTACAAGTTGAATGTGTTGATACTCCACTCTATCTACGTCGACAATATTTGGCTGATAGATTATTTTGCCGAATGTTACAGTTTTCTGAACACCCGCTTTTTTTTAAACTTCTTCTCGCAGACCAAATCGCTTCATCTTCATATTGGAAACACAAACCTCCACCTTGCTTAATCCAGTCTTACCATAAATTAAAAATTGTTAATGCACCAACACATCGTTCTCGTAATCTAGCCCTTTTCCTGTCGTGTTACCAAGCACTAATTTTTCCACCAAATGTAAACATTAACTTAGGAATTCACAAGGGTGATATTCTAGCAAATAATTATTTAAATTCAATAGTTAATGACAATTGGCAGGAATGGCATCAAATATATTGTGATGCCTCCAAACATTCTAATGATGACTGCGTTTGTGTAGGATTATTTCATCAACAGTACAAAATTATACAAAAGATTAAATGTCCTCCACAAACATCAATTTTTACAGCTGAGTGCTTCGGTATTTATAAGGCTCTAGAATATATTCATTTACTAAAACTTTCGAAAACAGTAGTATTTTCCGACTCAAAAAGTGCGTTACAGGCTATTGAAAGATTCCCGTTCCAAAAAAATGCTTACCTACTCCCCGATTATTATAGCTTCTCGAGAAATGCTTTTGAAGTGTGTGAATAAGGGCCTTTCTGTTTCTTTTGCTTGGATTCCAAGTCACAGCGGTATAAAGGGCAACGAAAAAGCTGACCAACTGGCTAATAGCGCTATACAATGTGGTGACATGCACCCGTACAAAAATTATAGTGCAGACCTGGCTGCTCTTGCCAAACCTTTTCTTCAACAATCTTGGAGTGAAGCTTGGAAAAAGAGCGCTCAATTAAAAGGTAGTAAAGTAAAGTATTACTTCCGGGTTCAACCTAACATTCCAGTAAAACCCTGGTTTTATATGGCTAAGTTACATCCTTGATTATACGAATGAGACTGGGACACATGTGCACTCCAGCACACCTTGCTCGGATACGTATACTAAATTCAAATGGTTGTGAATGTGGGCAGGATGTGGGTGATTCCAACCACATTTTTCTTAATTGCCCGCGATATGATTACTCTTTTATATACCAAAGTCTGATAGATCTTGATGTACCTCTTCCTACTTACGTATTATGTTTATTATCTTCTAACTATATACCTATATATAAAGTCTTTGCTTCATTCATTGAGGCTAATGACATCAATTTGTAAACAAAATTGGTTTAAAATAATGATATATATTTTAATATTTTTCTCTTAATATTAATAAATTGTATGTAGACTTATTTTTAGATGTATTCCCTTCCCATACATAACTCCTCTGACCCTATAATTTTCCTTATTCCTTATAAATTAATAACTTATCTGTTTCCCCGTTTTCAAACAAAAAAGAACCATTTAACTGTACATACTTCCTATAAATCATACTCCAAACCTTGCCGCTCCCACGTCAAATCTGAAAATGAATCGATGCCGAAGACTTGGAAAAATTTTGGAAGAAAACATGACGCTGGCAAATACACATGACGTGCGACGCCATATTCCTCAACGGAGTTGAGTTGAGGACAATAGAAAAAAAAACACTGGCAGAATTGTCGTTCGAATAGACTATTTTGTGATCGTTTTTTGCGATACTAACGCTAAAAACGCTCACAAAGGGCGTTCGAATTGGGAATCTGTGGGTGAAAATGTCGTTCATGCCTCTTTTTGTTCAGCGTTCGGAAAGCTAAAAAAAAAGGTATTTTTGCCACCAAAAGTGCAATGTTTGACCCACGTCCGGAGCATAGTTGTTTGTGATCGTTATTTGACAGCTATGTATTTGACAGTATAATTACGCGATTTTAGGTCTTATCGTCAGTTGAGCATTCGAATAGGCTGTCGGCAAAAGTGGCATAAATATCGTTTTTAAGCTTTACGAACGATTTAACAAAAGAGCCATCAATTACAACGCCACCAATACCCTCATAGGCTCATAAGCTAAACGATCGCACCCATAATCACATCACAGAATAAAAGCCCACAGAATCTATCCAATAACGCCGCACAAGCCATACAAACAAGAAGAAGAAGAAGAAGCTATCCAATAAGAAGAAGAAGAGGTTCGTTTGCAAAAATTGTAACTCCTACAATTCTAATTATTTTCTCTGAATACAACTAGTCAGTACCATCAACTTTCATTGTCGTTCAAGTTCGTTAGTGGCATTGTGCTCGCAGACAATAGAGTGCGGCTGAGGCGAGCCGTTCTGTAATGTTGGAGTGGCAGCGGCAGTGGTAGACGCAGAAGGCGGGATGTCGAACGTGGAGAACGTGTGCCCGCAGGTGTTGCGCGGCGTGGCGCGCGAGCTGCGGCGGCTGGCGGCCAGCCCGCCCGCCGGTGTCAAGCTGCTGCTGCGGGAGGACGACCTTACGGACGTCATCGCGACCATCGAGGGACCAGGTACTCTACACAGCAGCAGCTGTTCACCATAACTGCCCAAGTTGTTAGTCTTGTGTTCCGCTTACATATACTGGAGCCAGGGAACTTCTGCTGAACAGGTTTTGCATTCCTAGCACTGCACGCTTCCCATAATGATCTACTGCTTATATATTCTTTGTAGCTTCTGTATGTTGCATTCTTTGCCAAAATTCATGAAAATAAAATTGTTACTTGCACTACTTAGAGTTGTACAATTGTAGAAAGCTGAGCACACTAGGTTTTATTAGTTGAGTAGGTGTTCTATAAATAACTAGTCTACGGTGTACAAGGAATCCCAGTGTGGATGCCAGGGTACATTTTCAGCACTCTATTATGGTCTTGCTGAAAAATATTTAACTCATTGGTACTCCAAAAGCTAACCATGTAGACTGCGCTTAGATGTTGTGTAATTTGATCTGATTCTGCATAAGCTGGTTGAATCATGGATGCATTCGGGCACTAAGGTGTAGTTCCGGTGTGGATGCTGTGGCTGTCCAGAATTAATAAATAGATTGGCATGTGTCTGTATTGAGATTGGCTTATACTTGTTAATAATTCTGTCTATGTAAGTGTGCTACATACTTCAAATTAAAGTGGCCCAACATTGATAATGGAAGATATTTTCATGTGTGCTCAAAACCTATGCAGGAATATTATATTTAATTATTGTTTTGGTCAAGTTTGTTAGTCCACCGAAACATGCAAGATAGGGAGATTCCTCCACTCTGGTGGTTCTTTTCTCAAAAAGTTCATGATGTTTGTCCATTTATGAAATTGTGTTTTTTGACAATTGCTATTTACTATAATCTATGCATCACTTCATCTGCTTGGATGAAGGTTGTGAGGAACTCCCTATTGAATTGGGATAAAAACTGGACCTTTTGTTAATCCTGGCATAAGCTATCTTCATTCCAAAGTTCATTCAAATCCATTGAACTATTTCTGCATGAAGAAGGAACAATTACACACACTCACAATCTCTCATATAATATATGTTTGAGGTATATAGGACCAAAGCTCTCAGGTTATGTCTTATCTTCGCTGGCACAACTGCTCCAGTGATATTTGAGGTGTTAAAACTGATGTTGATTTAGAACTATAGTGATCCTCTAGTAGACCGGTAGTGTTCCGTATATTTTCCGTAGCCGTGCACTCCAACAGCACGTGGTTCACGGTCTCGTTCTCTTGCAAACATCCTCTGCACAGTGGACTATCTGTTGCACCAGTTTTATATAAATGGAAGTTGAGATTGCAGTGACCTGTGATAATGCCTACCATTAGGCGGAGGTCCTGTCGTTGAAGTTTCAACAAATTATTAGTTGTGTATCTGTTCAAGGTTGGAAACATAGATTTTGCTTGTTTGCAGTCCTTTGTTTGTTGTTGATACTTGTTTGATAGTTTTTGTAGAGTCGGGTGACACTCGGCTATCACTCTTGACCTGGTTACCGGCCTTCTGAGTGCATAGATGACCGCCGCACTATCTAGAGTGAATGCGATTAGTTTTCTTCCACAGATGATGTTATGGAGCCCACCTCGTCTCTATATGGTATAGCTTTTGCTGCTAACAGTAGGCCCATAGCCTCTGCTTGTGCTGGTGATGTGGTCTTATTTAAGGCCTTTGAATCTGATATACCATGTTCGGGCGAGAAATATCCACAACCAGCTCCCGCTTTATTTTTCGCCCCATCCGTAAACATGTATGACGGTGAACAACCATCCAAAGCAGTCTTCTCAGTGACCAGCACGTACTTTCTCTCATCAAGGTGCGTGCTGACTATCCTGTCAGTGCCTTGTGATGATTCTGGGATAATTTTTGTCACCTTATGTAAAATTTTACTATGGTGTGTATCAGGTCTGGAGTCTTTCCACTGGCCCGTAGATTTTATCCGTAGCGCTGATGCCATTGCTCCCTGCTATATGTGAAGATGCAATGGCGTTAGGCCTAAGATTACATCTAGGGCTGCCGACGGTGTGGTCTTTGTGCATCCGCTAATAAGAGAGCAAGCTAATGTTTGGGTTTGCTGCAGTTTAGCTATTGTGGTTACCAAATTTGTTCTTGGCCACCACACTACACATCCGTAGGTGAGGACTGGTCTCACAATGACTGTGTATAGCCAGCGGCACAGCTTTGGTTTTAGTCCCCAGTCTTTTCCTACAGCTCTTGTGCTCTGCATGAGAATATTTGTTGCTTTTCTGGTAATGTGTTCGAGATGTTTTCCCCATAAAAGTTTACTATCCATCCAAATGCCCAAGTACTTAACTTCCTTACTTAGAGTTAGCTCTTTGCTAAATAGCGTAGGTAGTTTAAGTTTGGTTACCTTTGTTTTACGAGTGAATAGTACCATTTCTGTTTTATTTGGGTTTACTGATAAATCGTGTTTGGTGACACCATCCCTCGACAATTCGAAGTGCCATCTGCATTTTTTCGCAGAGAGTAGACTCGAATAGCCCCGATACCATTATGGCCAAATCATCTGCATAGGCGATAGTAACTATTCCATCTTTTTTTAACAATTCAACGACTTTGCTGCGATTACCCATAACAAAGGTGATAGGACACCACCCTGTGGGCATCCTCTCGTTACTCGACAGCGTGTGGTGCTAGAGTTTTCAATGCTTGCGACTGTATTGGAGAGCATGTTAGTCACAAACTTATTTACTCTGTTATCCACGCATTTGTCTCTTAGCCCTATCTCGATGCTGGAGAAAGTCGTTTTATCGAAAGCTCCTTCAATGTCAATGAAGGTGGCTAAACAGGATTGCTTATTCTCCAAAGCTGATTCTATTTTGTTCACCACATGGAGAGCAGTCTCTGTAGATTTTCCTGATTGATAGGCGTGTTGATTTTTGTGGATAGGATTCTGCGCTAATGGTCCACTCCTTATATATTTATCACAGAGCCTTTCCAAGGTTTTTAATAAAAATGAGCTCAGGGTTATAGGCCTATAAGACTTTGGATTCGTGTAATCTGTTTTTCCTGGCTTAGGTAGAAAAACTACCTTGACTTCCCTCCATGACTTAGGTATATACTTCCAGGCTAAGCATGCTCTAAATATCGTCAGGAGGTGGTTTTTGATCTTGGCCAGGCTCCATTCCTGCATTAATCTAATGAGATTAATGCAGGAAAAATACCATCGGTGCCAGCTGCCTTATATGGTTTGAAAGTACTCACCGCCCATAGAAGAGTTTCTTCCGTAACTATAGAATTCGCAAAAGCCCAATCATCGTTATTGGGCTCGTTCGAAGTTTCGGTTTCCCAACCATCATGGTTTTCCAAACAACAGTCAGGAAAATGAGTTTGTAAGAGGAGTTCAAATTGCTCCTTTTCCGATGTTGTATAGGTGCCATCGGGCTTCTTCAAAGTACCTAGTTTTACCTGAGTGTCACTAGATACATGTTTTCTAAGTCTCGCCGTCTCACTCTCCGATTGTATAGAGTTGCTATACTTTTTCCATGATATATTTTGACTCTTTTGCACCCCTACTTTGAGTTTGTGTCGTGCTTTTCTGTACTCCTGCCAATCACTCTCGTGATCGGTGTTCATTGCCCTATTGCAATGGTGTCTTGACTTTTTCCTCAGCTTACTGAGTTCCTTGTTCCACCATTTGTCTTTCGAGTGCAGTATTTTACTGTTTTCTGTTTTTAAAGGACATGATTTATTGTAGCTACTTATCATAGAGCGCACTATGATATCTAGGTTAGCTTCTATGTGTTGAGGCTCTATTTATGTGGTAGCCTCTACCTGTGGCACTGTTTCCAGTGCCTTTTCTAGTGTTTCCTTGAATAGGGATCTATCAGTTTTCTTAGGATTTCTGTAGGTTCGCGGTTTATGTTCCTTTACTTGTAGGCTGAACCTGATTCGTCTATGATCCGAGCCAGAGAACTCTTTTGATGCAACTCGCCAGTTCTCAATGGTCTCGACAATTTCCCTTGTCGCTATAGTTATGTCAACTATAGTTTTGGCCCTAGAAGTTACAAATGTGGGTTCAGAGCCTCTGTTCAGAACGTTTAGATAATGCCTTAGGATAAAATCTAGTATATCTTTTCTTCGTTCGTTTGTGTCCGTGCTACCCCAGACGGAGCAGTGGGCATTTGCGTCGCAGCCCACCACGCATTCTAGATTGTTTTTTTCACAGAAGTGCATTCATTCTTCAAGTGCTTGAGGTGGCGCTTCAGCTTCGATGTCCATGTAAACTGATGCTATTATAACACTTTCGAGCTGTCCATGTAGGCCCGTCTCTAGTTTCATCCGGTTACTACAAACTTAAACTACTTACGCTATTTAGCAAAGAGCTAACTCTAAGTAAGGAAGTTAAGTATTTGGGCATTTGGATGGATAGTAAACTTATGGGGGAAAACATCTCGAAAATATTACCAGGAAAGCAACAAATATTCTCATGTATACACGGTTATAGTGAGAGTCCTCACACACGGATGTGTAGTGTGGTTGCCAAGAACAAATCTGGTAACTACAATACCTAAACTGCAGCAAACCCAAAGATTAGCTTGCTCTCTTATTTGTGGATGCACAAAGACCACACCACCGGCACCCCTAGACCTAATGCTATTGCCTAGTCTTAGGCCTAATGCTATTGCATGTTCACATACAGCAGGAAGCAATTGCATCAGGGCTTCGGATAAAATCTACGAGCCAGTGGAAGGACTCAGAACCTGATACACACCAAATCAATTTAATTTATTTGCATAAATATGGGTAACAAAGTTAGTATCATATATTATCGGCTCGCCATATTTCACCATTATCGGTATGCAACATTTTAATAGATAATATTGTTATAATTATTAATTTATACAATACAATTTTAGTCATTTATATTATTAATCAAATGCAGTAAACCACAACAAACTTGACAGTCACTAGCACTAAGCCATAGATGAATATAATACCTAGCGGACACTAAGCCACCCAAAGATCAATAGTCATTTTACATCAAGATATACAAGTAAGATACACCAACTTAGATATTTTTATGTCAATATTGAGATTAAATGTCAAATTAAAATTAACTGCTGCTGATTAATATTACCATAAAATACACCACAATAATACAACACATAACAAACTAGTATTCTGTCACTAAAGCTCTAAGGAACAGTCATTTATAAATTATTTTATTGAATAATAACATTTGTTTCTAAGAAAACTAAACATCTTCTTTTTAATTGTCATAAGACAGTCAGATTCTAATATAGATTTAGGTAAACGATTGTACAATCACAGACCCATGCCAAAGATACCTTTATCAAATAATGCAGTTTTGTGTGGAGGCATGGATACTTTATTTTTGTAGTGTGTACTTCTGGGAACATCATAAAGATTCAGATTGTTTCTCATAAACACAGCAACTTCATAAATATACAAACATGGGAATGGCAAAATACTTAGCATTCCAAAGAGAGTTTTACACGAATCTGTTGGTTTGCAATGACAAACAGACCTTATGAACCCTTTTTGCGCTTTAAAAATTGTTTCTTGCTCAGAACAATTTCCCCAAAATATTACCCCCGTAAAAACTATGTTACAGAAATTGATTCAATGTGTTTATTTAAATATACTATTTTTTATGTCATATTAATGTTTTTATTATAATTGCTAAATATCATTAAATAAGTTTTGTCCAAATTAAGATTTAGATTATTAAATGTCAACCAACTCTTTATATTATTCAGAGCTATATTAATATCCGGGCAAAGTGGTTTGTGATTTTTACCAACGAAAAAGACTGTACTATCGTCAGCAAAGAGAACCATTGGGTTATCAATAGTTCTAGGCATATCGTTTATATATATTATAAAAAGCTGAGGTCCAAGGACACTTCCCTGAGGTACACCAAATTTAACCAACTCAAAACCAGACGAGTATATTTTTTCTGTATTTGATTTTAAACAAAGCTTATTAATTTGAGTCAATTGGTATCTGTTTTCCAGGTAAGATTTTAGAAGATTTAAAACGTTGCTTTGTACACCATATGTTTCCAGTTTATTGATAAGCATGCTATGATCAACACAATCAAACGCCTTTGTCAAATCCATATACATGGCAGTCAGAGGCAGTCTTTTATCACAACTATTCATAACTATTTTAAGGAAATTATAAATAACCAGGTTAATGTATTTGCTCATTGGAAACCCAACTTTCTTCTACCGGAATATTGAACTTCAAAAAATATGTGTATAAATTATTATGAATAAAATTTTCAAATATTTTTGAGAAGATAGGAACTAGCGCAATTGAAAAGAAAGATGTTCAAGCATGAACATAATGTAATCTTCTGAGCTATGTCGGTGACTTTCGTTCTCCTCATTTCTGATTCGATCACGTAGAGAAACCCCGAGCATAGCCCTCTCCATAGCTCGTTGTGTGACTTTGAGCTTATCTATAAGGCCCATAGTAAGAGACCACGTTTCAGTGCCATAAGTCATCACTGGTAACACACATTGGTCGAAGACTCTTGTCTTGAGGCACTGAGATATTTTTGACGAAAAGACTTCGCGAACTTTACGGAACGCTGCCCAGCCGAGTTGGATTCGACGATTGACCTCTTTCTCGAAGTTGGCCCTGCCTAGTTTGACTATCTGTCCCAGGTAGATGTACTCGTCAACAACTTCGAGAACTGAGATCCCAACTGATATTGGGGTAGATACAACATGGGCATTAGACATAATTTTCGTCTTATCCATGTTCATCTTAAGACTTACCCGTTGGGAAACTCGATGGAGGCCTTCGAGCATTGTACTGAGGTCTTCCATGGATTCTGCCATGACTACAATATCGTCGGCGAATTGAAGGTGAGTGATGTATTCGCCGTTAATATTGATGCCAAGTCCTTGCCATTCCAGAAGCTTGAAGGCGTCTTCCAATGTAGCGGTGAACACTTTCGGAGATATAACGTCTCCCTGTCTCACGCCTCTTTGCAATGGAATTGCCTTCGAACTCTGCTCCTGTACTCGGACTGACATGTAGGCGTTTTGGTACAAACACTTCAGCACTTCAGTATACTGATAGTCAATACGGCACCGCTGGAGAGACTCAAGCACTGCCCACGTCTCGATCGAATCAAAGGCTTTCTCATAGTCCACAAACGCTAAACAAAGAGGCAAGTTATACTCTTCGGTCTTCTGTATAACTTGCCGTAGCGTGTGGATGTGGTCTATGGTACTATAGCCTTTTCGGAAACCGGCTTGTTCCGGAGGCTGGAATTCATCAAACCTGCGAGTGAGACGGTTCGTTATGGACTTCGAAAATAGCTTATAAACATGGCTCAAAAGCGAGATGGTTCTGTAATTTTTAAGTAAAGTGTTGTCACCTTTCTTGAAGAACAGCACCACCACGCTTTTGTTCCATGCTTCTGGCGTTAAACCTTCAAGTAAGACGGTATTAAAGAACTTCTGAAGGACTTTAAGTACCGGTGTTCCACCCGCTTTCAGAAGCTCAGATGTGATACCGTCGTCACCAGGCGCCTTGTTGTTCTTAAGCTGTTTCAAGGCCATTCGAATCTCGTACAGGCAGATCTCCGGGATATCTTCGGTAAAATGTCGGGTCAGCTTGGCTCTTGGGTCTTTGACCGAGCTGCTAACAGGTTTAGCGACCGAGGTGTATTATATACCTCGGTAGAGAGTTTCTACGGACAGCTATAATAGCTGTCCGTAGAAACTCTCTACCTCTCCTAATACTTCTGATTTGGTCGACGCTACACTGCCGTCTTCTCTCTTCAGCTTCGTCAACTGGCTTTGTCCAATAGACATGTCTCTCGCAAACACTTTGGAGTCTTTTTTCCGCTCTATCGTCTCTTTAATACGGTTTGTATTAAAGATCCGGATGTCGTGTCGCAAGGACTTCCATATTCGTCTATTGAGCAGCCTATATGCTTCGGCATCATCCGAAGACTGCAGTTTTAGTGAGCGTCGTTCAGCTATGAGGTTTAGGGTATCGTTGGAGAGTTTCTGTGGCCTATCTGTACGGTGGGGTTTAAAGTATTTGGAACCCACTGTATGGACAGTTTCTACTAACCTGTTATTGATCTCGTCCACTTAAGCGATGTTCTCATGGCAATCGAAGCGATTGGAAAGCTCAAGATGAAAGCTCTCGGGGTCTTGAATATGGGCACGAGTGGGTCGGAGCGTCGACTTGATCAGACGAGACCTCTGCAGTTTGACATTAATATTCACCGTGCCTCTTACCATTCGGTGATCACTACCGGTTTTAACCCTGTTGATCACGGAGACATCAGTGAATATTTGCCTTTTGGTGGTCATAATGAAGTCAATCTTATTTCTCGTGGAACCATCGGGACTCAGCCAGGTCCTGTGAGGTGGCTTCTGAAAGAAAGAGTTCATCATAAAGAGTCCCTCTTTCTCCAGGAAGTCGGCCAACCTCTGTCCCCTACGGTTCCGTTGTCCAAAGCCAAATTGCCCCACCTTTAACTCATCCTCGCTTTTCTTACCCAACTTCGCGTTGAAGTCCCCCATAACAACTAGAAAGTGCGTTTCAGAGGTATGTATGGCCCGACTAATGTCCTCGTACATATCCTCCACCTCACCATCCGGGTGCGACTTCGTCGGTGCGTATACCTGAATGACCTTCAGCGAATATCGTTTGGATACTCTGAGTATTAGGTATACGACCCTATTGTAAACGTTATCGATCGTAACTACGTTGTTAGTAAGGAACTTGTGGATGAGAAAACCGACACCATCTTGGGACTGTTGGTCGCCCTCCCGGTAGTAGAGTAGGTTACCTGATTTTAGGGTTATCGTGTCCTCACCCGCTCTACGGACTTCAGATAACCCCACAATGTCCCAGTGTAACTTACTCATTTCTTCTTCCAGCTCATAAATCTTCTCGTCTGTCCTCATCGTGCGTATGTTGTGTGTCACCAGGGCCAGTCGTCGTCGTTGGGGGTGGTAGCCGGGCGTCTGCCGGGGATTCTTATCACCCCCTGCCCCACCGTTACCGTGGCCGTTACCGTAGCCAGGAATAGCGGGGCTGCCGGGCCTAGGGGCCTGGTTCCTATTGTGTCCGTCATTTGGGGGGATTTTGCCAATACTCGCCACGCTTGGCAGGCGGGTTGGCGAGCGCAGTTTGGGGTTTTCATACTGGGAAGGTGCTGCTGCCCACCTTCCGATTGTTATCCCTTAGCAGATTTCTACGCACCCACGGGTAGAGTTGGGGGGGTACTATTCTAAGCCGGTACCCCATGGCATAAAAGCTAAACTTCAGATAGAGTATAAATGTGGTGGAGTAGTAGTTCCTCCGTCTGGATCGTCTTACTTCCTTACTTACGTCTGACTTCTGATCGTCGTAGAGTGTTTACGGTTTGGCTCGTGTTGCAGCGGACACGCCGTACTGGGGCGGCACGTTTCGCGTGCGGCTGGTGCTGGGGCGCGAGTTCCCGTGCGCGCCGCCGCGCGCCTTCTTCCTCACCAAGCTGTTCCACCCGAACGTGGCTGCGGACTCGGGCGAGGTGTGCGTCAACACGCTGAAGCGCGACTGGCGCGCCGAGCTGGGCCTCGCGCACGCGCTGCTGGCGCTGCGCTGCCTGCTCATCGCGCCCAACGCGGACTCGGCGCTCAACGCGGAGGCGGCGGCGCTGCTGCGCGACGACTACGGCGCTTACTTCGCGCGGGCCAAACTGCTCACTGACATCCACGCGCGCCAACTCCCGCCTGCGCCCACCTCCACACCCGCACACGCACCCACACCTGCACCCAAGCCCGCACAAGATGAGGTGAGTGACGACTGGCTCTCCTCTCCAACATATCGCTATACCTGTTCTATTGGTTTATTTGTTTCTCCACAACCTTATCAGTGATATAGCTACAGATCGATCCTGAGTACTCTCAATGACTCGTCCAGAGGCTGTTGCAAACAATTTGCGAAAAAGTATTCTTATTGTAAGCGTCACGCGTTTGGCTCGCAAACTATTTGTTGTCTGTGTCACAGTTGCCCTAGATAAATGACAGTTTGTACAGTTTCACGTGGACAATAATTATGATACGTTACACTTAAGCAACTATTAGTGCTAAGTCCACTGTTCTGGGCCCTACACTATCCAGCAATATACTATAACGAAACTGTAGAGCCTAACAAATGGTGTACCCCCGTACGTGTGCCATGTCCTGTGCGTTGATGTCTGATGAAGGAATAAGGTTGTGGAGATCGACAGCACATTCCCCGAAGTGAATCCTCTAAAATACCGATAAACTGGCAAGTTTGCAGACGCAAACTTGCCAGTTTATCGGTATTTTAGAGGACATAGACATGTTCGAGGCTTTGGAGTCTATAGTCACCGCGTTACCAACTGAGTCGTAGGGCCATAAACGTCAATGGGGATAGGAATGTGCAACGCGTCCTAACATGTTATCGATAATCCGCTACCTGCATTCGACCCTCATTAGCGCTCGCTTATCGCTAGCTTCTGATTGGTCGTAGCATCATGCCGCCGCGCTGCCGTCGTCGCAAAGTTGTTGTTTTACTATAAGTATTTGTGACTTGTGATTACATTCATGTGACAACTCTCGTCGCTCACAATACATTTTTGCGTTTTTAATTTTTCTAACGTAGACCTCAAGAAGTTACAAGGTGACGTTTCTATCTGATTTTATTCTAATCGGTACGCGCCTATAACCATCTTACGCATATCACTATGCGGCTCTATAAGACCCAGAAGTGTGAGCGAGGTATGGTATGCGATTTATGGCCGCACGACTCAGTTGGTAACGCGGTGACTATAGTCTCCATTAAAGGGCTTGTTCCATTATTCCCCCTAGAAATCCTCCTGGAGGAAAACGGGAATCTCAAAAGAAATGTTTATTAATCCCCTTATATATAGACAAGTGATTGCTTCGACAGGACATATATCCGACAAGTATTTTATCCCAAAAGTGCTGCGTTATTATATCCTTATCGAAGTATAACCTAATTCTGGCGCTTCGAAGACCGCTGCCGCGGCCAAATACAACAAACGACATACAAATATAAAATGAATAGCCTAGCACGCCTAGTGTATCGAGCTGTCAAAATGATAGCGTGCTTTTGACTAAGCTATCAGAAACTTTGTTTTTTTATTATAGTCTTTATCAACAATCAGTCGTTTGACTATAAGCAGATGCGTTGAACGCATGTGTCTAGAGAAGTGTGCCCTCCATTGAAGACATCTACTTATAGGTTTCCTCTTCTCTGACCCACATGTCAGTTACTCGAGAAGACGCGCTTTCTCTTAAGCCTCAGGGCTCATAAGTGTGAGTGACTAATTGTAAAGTCAGGTTTATGTGATGTCTAAGCAGGCGTTGCCGATAGTTTTTGCATACTTTTGCAATTTCTTCACTGACTGTGCTCATCTTGAGATTAGTGTGGATTCTCTGCGTTGGTTGTGTACCATGCGACTCCGTTTATGGTTCTCAGAATTGTGTTTTGCTTTCTTTGTAGAATCGAGATGTTGGATTTAGAAGCGGTTCCCCACAATTGGATTCCATACATCCATATTGGCTTAAGGACAGCCTTGTATATGAGCAGTTTATTGTTTGTTGACAATTTGCTATTTCGGCCCAGTAGCCAAAGTATCCACTGTATTTTATTTTGAGTTCCTCTCTCTTGGTTGAAATATGACCTTTCCATGTTATGCTACAGTCCCATTTCCCTTGCGAAGAGAGAAGGTTACCTGAACTGATTTAGACGTATTTGCCTTAATACGCCATTGCCTTAATACGCCATTGCTTGAGCCAGGCAGTAATTTTATTTTCATACCACCTGCTCGAAAATGTCCAATTACATATCACGCAATCTCTACGTTAAGCAAGGCATTACATACGCGGGGCTGTAAAGTTGTATGAAACTCCCTGGGGAGTAAAGTGATTTGGATTTGGAACGTTAGTTGTAGGAATACTCTTAGTACGGAGACAGCATACAAGAATAAAAAGAAAAAAGGCGGGATTGTATTATTAGTAAGGCGTTCGAATAGCCCTAAGTTGCGAAAATAGTTGGCGCTAAAAATGCACAAAAGGGCGTTCGAATTGGGAATCTATGGGTGAAAATGTCGTTTATGGTTCTTTTTGTTCAGCGTTCGAAAAGCTAAAAAAAAGAGTTATTTTTGCCACCTTAATACGAACGTAACAGCAAAATGAATAAATAAGGAAAATAATATATACAGAAGGTATTTTTAAATAAAAGATGTAACTCGCATTATTATTTTAATCTTGCAAGCATTATAATTTTATACTTCCGTATATTTTTGAATATAATATTTATTACAATTTGTTATAATTAAGACTATAGAAGTACATAATATACATTTAATAAAGTATATACGAGTAAACAAACTGTACAATGTACATCTATATAATAGGAAGTAACATTTTACCTGATATGTTCACTCTAAGCTTGCCTAGGGACGACTGACTGCTGCGCTTTTTTTTTTTTAGAACGGACTAATGCTGTTTGCCTCTACCGGCATTTACAGCGTCACCGGACGGTAAACTGCTGCGCCGAGTTTCTTCCCTTTTTATACAACACTAACAACTTCGGCAGTCAATGACAATACCAACGAACTATTATAATTTTAGTAAATAATTTAATAAAAGGCATGGAAGGTACGTAGAAAGCACTAATTGAATTTTAAGCATTATTACAGTATTGTTACAACTGATTACATACAGTTTGATATTTATTAGAACAAACAATAATATAGAGTCAAATCAGGTATTCCTAGTTCAAACTTTAAACAAATCCACCTACATAAATATTTTAACATGAAATAAGTATTACTAATATTATTATAGTTATATATTGGAATTTGTAATTTACAATGATAATTATGTACTTAAAATTTAAAACATGCTATAACCTAAAACTAAACTCCTATGACTCAATATTTCCTTAATCTGTCAAACGCTTTAACAAAGGAGTCAACAATAGCAATGCCACCAATGCGCTCATTACTAAACGAACCTAAGGAGTGTGATTGTTGCGCGCCACGTTTCTATGGGTTACGGCACGGGCCGCTCTGCGCATTCAAGGTCGTAGTTGAAGTTACGAGTTGCGATCGGTGGTATTATATTCATCTATGTTCTGGTGTTTAGTGTTATTCCAATTTTCATAAAATATTATTATTTTCAACGTGGTGCATGTAACTGTACCGAAATATCGGGTGCTCCAAAAGCAACTAAATCGTGAGTACTAATTATAACTTAGTTAACAACCGCGAAAGTCTAAAACAGTGTATTCCATAAAATGTTCTTTCCAAAGATATTGTCTCTGTCCCTCTACAACGGGACAAATGTGTCCAATTTGAATAATTATTGTAAATTTGAAATTAATGTATTTTACTTTTAACGAAATAACTGCTATTTTAAAGCTCTGAGTTTTTATTGTCTCGCAGTAGGTATGAGAGTACGCCTCGAGGATAAAGCCTGTCTTCGTCTTGGGCGGCTTTAACCCCTCGCTTCACTCAGGACTCTACATAACTGCATCGCTTCGCTTGGGAATTAAATCTTAATCCGCTCGCTGCGCTCAGGGATTCACCCAAGAGTCCCCGTTACACTCAGGGTTCAATATACAGTCCATGGCGTAAGACACTGCTTTACTCCCTTGGTGCATAATCTACTATTAAGCATCTTTAGGATCGGTGTTATTTGCTAGGATGGCGAATGTGGCTGTAGTGTAGATGGTATAAATAACCGGTCCTAAGACTGATCCCTGAGGGACTCCAGCTTTTATTTCATAAAAAATAATGACGTTGTATTTACCTCTCGTACTTGAAACAGTCTGTCAGATTAATAAGACTGCAGCAGAAGGTAGTAGTTATGTGGCAGGTAAGACTTGATTTTATATAATAGCCCCTTGCGGCCTTTCAATAAAGCATTCGGCAAGCAAGCAAAGCATTCAAAGTTTGGCTTGTGCCAAACTTTGTCGAATGCTTGTTTAATGTCTAGAAAGGCTGAAGAACAGTACATTTTTTGCTCTAGGGCTTTCTTTATGTGTTCATACTCTGTGCACTTGTTCTACAGTAGAATGCTGCTTCCTGAAGCCGAATTGGTGCTCAGGAATAACTTTGTTTTCTTCTAGTATAGGGATTAGTCTTAGTAGTAAGATTTTTTGTATACTTTTCACATTGTTGGAAGAAGACTAATAGGCCTATACGAGGTAACATCGTATGGTGGTTTTCCTGGTTTGTTTATCATTAATGTTGACGATACTTTTCACAGCTGAGGAAAGTATTGCACCCTGGGCATGCCATTGTATAGCATTGTAAGAAACAATGTAGCTTTTCTAGGAAGTTATTTTAATACTTCTTCGGTTATTAGGTCAAAACCTGGAGTTTTTTGTCTTGGAGATTTTTTATTACTTACCAAACTTATTTTACCTTGACAGGTTTAGGTAGTGAGGCTAGTTGGAAGTCTTGTCCTAGAACCTTATCAATAGAGCCATCTGAGGGTTGTTCGATTGGTTCATTAGGGGTAAATACTCTGGACAAGTGATCTGTAAATATATCAGCTTTTTCTTGAGCTGTTCTCACCCAAACATTTATTTTGAGAGGTGGTTTCATAAGTTGGGGTTGTTTCATACTTTTGGTGAATTTCCAGATGGAGTAATTTGTAGCAACGGTTGCTGTGAGAGATTCTAGTCTTGCACTAAGTGTGTATTCTTACCATTCTCGGTGCATTTTTTAAGAGAAGCAGCATGTTTGATGAAGAGTTTCTTATCTGATTCAAGCCGGCTTTCGTGCCATATTCTACGAATTCTCCATTTTTCCAGGATCATTATTCTTATTTGAAGAGGGATGTTGTTACGTTTTACTATGTGTGATACTGGAGTCGACCACCAACACGCGTCCTGTATCAACGTAGTTATGTATTTTGCTGCGTCTTCTATGTCATTCCTTGGTGGATTTTATCTTCTATATAGTCTCGAAATGAATCCCAGTCCGTTTAAATTGCCCAAAAAGCCATTCTACTAGACAAATTGGAACGTAATGTCACGTAAACGTATCGTAAACGCTACTATAATAGGTAAATATTAAGCATAAATATGAGTTAGCGTCGTGTTCATGATCTTTCGAGTTACCTTTATTCACAGAATTCGCCCTAATTACATAGGTCCAGAAGGATAGTTTTCATACAAATGACATTTAAAAGTGAAGCAATAAATATTTTTTTGAGGTTGGCCATCCTGCCAGATCTTACAATATTACAAAACAATACTTATGGTTCTATCTTGCCATAGGAAATCTTTTACCCGAATCATGGGGTAATTAAAACGGATTACGATATGAACGATATGAACGGATTGAGTGGTTTTCTCAAGAAACTATTGAATTTAATGTTAACACATTTGAGTGTTGTGCGTTAGTCATCATCATCATCATCAGCCTGTAGCAGTCCACTGCTGGACATAGGCCTCTCCAATTGCACGCCACTTAGGTCTATCTTGGGCTTCTCGCATCCAGTTTTTGCCAGCCGTCTTGCGCAGATCGTCACTCCACCGTGCCTCAGGACGTCCTACACTACGTTTGCCGAGACGCGATCTCCACTCTAGAACCCGTTTACCCCAACGGTTGTCGGTTCTACGGCTAATATGGCCAGCCCACTGCCACTTCAGCTTGCTGATCCGGTGGGCTATGTCGATGACCTTGGTTCTCTGACGGATCACTTCATTTCTGATGCGATCCCTCAGAGAAACACCGAGCATAGCCCTTTCCATAGCCCGCTGAGCGACCTTGAGCTTGTGGACCATTCGAGCCGTCAGTGTCCACGTTTCGGCTCCGTATGTCATGACGGGTAGGACGCACTGATTGAAGACTTTCGTCTTCAGGCACTGTGGAATCGGCGAAGTAAGGACTCGACGTAGCTTCCCAAACGCTGCCCAGCCCAGCCGAATTCTTCTATTCACCTCGTTCTCAAAGTTGTTTTTTCCCAACTGCAATGTCTGCCCGAGGTACACATATTTTTGAACAACTTCGAGAACGGCGCCGTGTATCGCAATTGGTTCCGGTAGAACATGTTCGTTGAACATGACCTTAGTTTTGTCCAAGTTCATCCGTAGGCCGATGCGTATAGAAGAGTCAGCCAGGTCATTCAGCATCTGTTGCAGGTCCTGCAGCGTCTCTGCCACGATGACGATATCGTCAGCAAATCGCAAGAGAGAGACGTATTCGCCGTTGATATTAATGCCACGTCCTTTCCAGTTCAGCGTCTTGAACATATCCTCCATTGCATTTGAAAACAATTTCGGGGAAATAACGTCCCCTTGTCTCACTCCTCGATGCAACGGTATGGGACTTGTTTGCTGATTCTGTACTTGGACGGACATGGTGGCGGTTTCGTAAAGACATCTCATCACTTGGATGTATCGCCAATCTATCTGGCAACGCTGCAGGGACTCCAGAACAGACCAGATTTCAACCGAGTCAAAGGCCTTCTCATAGTCCACGAATGCTAGACACAGGGGCTGATTATATTCTTCGGTCTTCTGTATAATCTGCCGCACTGTGTGAATGTGGTCTATGGTGCCGTATCCGCTCCGAAACCCAGCCTGTTCCGGTGGTTGAAATTCGTCGAGTCTACGCGCAAGACGGTTCGTGATCACTCTTGAAAACAGCTTATAGACGTGGCTTAGAAGGGATATGGGTCGATAGTTCTTCAGCAGGGTCTTATCTCCCTTTTTGAAGAACAGGACGACCACACTCCTACTCCACGCCTCTGGAGTTCTCCCTTCGAACAGGACAGCGTTAAAAAGCTTCTGGAGCTCCCTCAGTACGGGTTTACCTCCTGCTTTTAGTAGCTCTGTTGTAACGCCATCCTCTCCAGGGGCTTTTCCATTTTTAAGCTGTCCAAGAGCGATCTCGATTTCGCCAATACTGACTTCTGGCAAGTCTTCGGTGAAATGGCGTGTTAACGTGGCTCTAGGATCATTTTCGGGATCAGGTCGAGATGCATGCGATGCGTATAATCGGCCATAAAAGTCCTCCACTTCCGAAAGGACTGCCGGCTTCGAAGCAACGACTTCTCCACTAGCTGTGGTCAACTTCGTCAGGTGGCTTCTTCCAAGAGATTGTACGAACACCTTTGACCCCCGATTCTGCTCGATCGCTCTTTCGATCGAAAGAGTATTGAAGCACCGGAGGTCGTGTCGTACGTTCTTGTTGATCTCTCGGTTTAGAGTCCGCTTTTCTGACGAAGTGATGGGTGGGTTTTCACGTCGTTCCTTCATTAGCCCCAAAGTCTTTTCTGAAAGCTTGGACTTCTTGCCCTTACGCTGCATGTAACAAAATCTCGTACCTTCTTCCCTGAGGACCCGAGTCACATTTTTGAGGTTCTGGTTTACGTCTGTGGTGGTTTCCACGGCAGCGAATTGGTTCTCCAGGTTTAGCTGGAATGTTTCAGATCCTGCAATGGTTTGGAGCAGTGTTGGTCGGAGCCTGGACTTCATCAGACGGACACGTTGCGCCTTGAAGTTGATATTCAGAGAGCCTTGGACAAGTCGGTGATCGCTACCGGTATTGAACCTGTTGATCACGGAGACATCTCTAAATATGTGCCTTTTATTCGTCATGATGAAGTCAATCTCATTTTTAGTCCTAGTGTCGGGGCTTAGCCACGTCCACTTCCTTTGGGGCTGTTTCTTAAAGAAGGAGTTCATCAAGAAGAGCCCCTCCCGTTCGAGGAAGTTGACGAGCATTTGCCCCCTATGATTTCTGCGTCCAAAGCCATGGCATCCTACTACCGATTCGCCGAAATTCTGTACTCCCACTTTAGCGTTAAAGTCCCCCATGACAACGGTGTACTGGGTCTTTGTAGTGAAGTGGAGGGCCCTCGATATGTCATCGAACATATCCTCCACTTCATCGTCCGAGTGTGTCGAGGTCGGTGCGTACACTTGCACCACCTTGAGGCTATACCTCTCGGTGAGCTTTACAATAAGGTACGCTACCCTGTTCGACACACTGGACACTTCCACAACGTTGTCAGAAAGGGACTTGTTTACCAGAAACCCAACGCCACCTTGGGATTGTTGGTCTCCCTCTCGGAAGTACATAAGGTGGCCCGATTCTAGGGTTAAGGTGTCCTCCCCCTCTCTTCGGACTTCACTCAACCCCAGTATGTGCCACCTAATTTTCCCAAGTTCCACCTCTAGTTGCGCCAGATGCGAGTCAAGCCTTAGCGTGCGTCCGTTATACGTCGCCAGGGTCAGTTGTTTGTGGTGGCCTCCCGTAGCCCGGAGATTCTTAGCACCCCTCGCCCCGCCGTTACCATGGTCGCCACCATGACCAGGGATAGCAGGGCCGCCGGGAACTAGGGGCCGTGACTTTTTGTTGTCCTGCATTGGAGGAGTTTGCCCGTAATCGCCACGCTGGGCAGGCGGGTTGGCCATCGCAGGGCGTAGCTTCTCGCACCGGTGACGCTGCTGCCCGTCACCGGCCTGTTGCATTTAGCGACGCCTGTTGGGATGGGTATACCGCCATCGGTCGGTTGTCAGAGCCTCGTTCGTCGATCAGCAGGATGCACCGCGTGCAGGTGAGGTTGACTTGGGTCAAAAGATGTTGGCTTGCCCCTTACATCCCTGCGTTAGTAAACATTAACATTGCATAGCTGTGGCTTCTGTATCATTGCATTAATGCGAAATCTTGTATGTGTGTTGGTATGTCTGTGTATTTGTTATTCCTTCACGCACGCGCTGGGGGGATTTGCACATTTTGAACAATATTAGCCGATACTTTGTCGATATGGGGGTTCGAAGTGGTGAATACAGATACCATAGATAAACACTTATTTTTTCTTTTTTTCATCATCATTATAATGACAACTCATTACACAATCGCGGTGTATATAGTATTCTATTAAAACCACTTTATTAAGTAATAGCTGCGCCACGCGGTTGCACCCGCATAGTGATGCATGATGAAAAATATCCGATGTGCGTATAAATATCCAGCTTCTCATCTACCTCCATATCAAATTTCATGCGGAGTACCACAAGGTTCAATCTTAGTCCTGTTTTGTATTTGACTCGATCTTGTCAACTCATTGATAAACTGAGTGAATCAAAGTTGGTTTTACAATCATCTGTAAACAAACTTTTATCCCCGTATTGGTCTCGTTACCCAGTCAAAAGTCTAATAAAATCCAATATGGAATCGAAATTTTAAAAATATAAAAAATATCACGGCTGAGTGTTTTAAGGCTATTTGATCAGAAAAGATCGAAATAGCCTCAACGATATGCAACAGACTATACAATAAGTTTAACAAGTTTTACAAGATTCTGCATACGGTTTATATCTGGCCTTTGCAAATATGACCATGTCTCTGAATTCCGCACTAAACTCAAGTCAACATGCTCATATATTGTCCCTACTTTATAGTATATTATTCGATCCCTCATTCCCACGCTATCTTCAGGAAAATGTTGAATTATTCATGTTGGATGCTCTTTTTCTCTACAATCATCAGAGAACTTAATGTTGAGTACCCCGATACACCGCACCTCTTTTTTTGTTTCCTCCTTTTGTGTTGAAGCTGTTCGTCTATGGAACACTTTACCCTACGAAATTAGATGCGCGCTTTCTCTGGACATCTTCAAACATCGTGTCAAAGCATTTTACTTCGCTTACTATCTTTGTTATAATAATTAAATGGTATATGTATAGTATAATTAGATAAGTTTAAGTAATAAGTTTTTATACACCACCGCCTTTATAAGTGTATGCCTATTTCTTTCCGTGCATGGTTTTCTGGAAGAGATAGCTCTGAGCGATAAGATCGCCCATTGTGACACTTTTAATTGTAAGTATTTAATTGTGAAATATTCTTGATTGTATTATTAATGTATTCTTATTTTATAATTTGTAACATATTTGTATTGTGGTGTTAAAGAGTTAATCTATCTATCTAATCCGAAAAAACATCTGTTTAGTGTGTCTACGTGAAAATAAAAAAACTAGTCGTACCAAATAATAGATAAGCCAAAATTCAAAATAAAGACGGCAATCTAGATTAATATTAATGTACAATAAATTGTCTCTAAGAGTTACCAATCCACATTATAACTTTGTTCATAATAAATTTGTTTTTTTTATAAACTAATAGCATAGCAGAAGTATTTTATAAGTTAAAATAAAAATAATGATATGTACCAAAGTGTATCTCTAACTGGATCTTTTGGAAACCTTAATGACACCCAATCGGGAAACTAAACGAGTAGAGTGGTTAACACTTATTGAGTTTTGCATACAATTAGGAAAATCTCTTGTAAAAGATTTTAAAAGAGGTGTTGGAGACTGCTTTTGCGTGAAGGGCGACCGTGGTCTACTTTATTTTACAAATCCTCTAATTTTTACGCAATCTAATCGCACAACATGTAATGTTTGAACAAAACAGGTAGGTACATTACAAACTACTACTAAAACTAATTATTTCATCGAAGTGTATGAAGATTTAGAAATTGATTATAATTTTACCCAATTCGGCATTATAGCTCTCAATCCTTGGCTTGCAAGAGCTAAAATACATTTGCAATATGAAATCACCCGCATTATTTATTATAACACCTCCTTATTATACACACCTATATTCATAACCAATTCACGAGCCTGGGCGTTTGAAGTACGTACCCTTTTCGACATTATAATCACTTGCTTAGTTCGGAGTCCAGTATAAAGATTGCCAAAGTAATCGAATTAAAAACACAACAAAATACACAAACGGAAAAAGTACGCACACATTTTTTTTATAATGGCGGTAGACTGATAAGATTATATATAGGTGGCAGTGTTGCAAGATTTAAAAAATCTGCGTATTTTTAAGGATATTTGGACACGATCAATTTTGCCTACAAAGATTTATTTAAAATTACATCACCTTAATTTAAAATTATAACTGTTCTTAGAAAAATTAATTGAATAAATTATTACTCTTATACTTTAAATTGTAATTGATGGTTTGGATTGAAGTACTAAACCAATTTGATAAATTCTTACACCATTAGAATCCTAACTTATCCCTGATGAACATCGATAAAACTTCGATAAAGTAACCTAATGCGTGAAAAAAATACCAAACAATCCTTATATCGAGTTTGCAGCGGAAATTATTGACAATAGAGCAAATTGATGTGCAGTTTTATAGAAGACAAAATAAAATCTACAAAAAAGTTAAGAGTTTGTTTGTAATGTATATACGCATAAAGTACTTAACCGATTAAAAAAAAATCACGAATAGAAAGCTACATTAAGTATGTCTGAGCAATGTACGCTATAATATTTGATCCATCATCGTCATCCATCACCACACGGGTGAAAATGCGGAGGGCAGCTATTTATCAATAATGATTTCTTAGGCGTTCACAATAGTTATCAAATCAAGTTCGATTACTCGTAATTTTTACCGATTATTCGTATAAAAGTGAAAATGGAGAGTCGCAACACTGCGTAAAAAACAAAAAAAAAGCACCAGACTGCGTAACTTTGAAACGAGGTCATAATTCCATGGTTTTACCGTGAAGGTTATTGAAATTGTGTGAGTTACGCCTGTACAAAGTCATTTCGTCTTGAAGAGTATGAAATGTCAATCGGTATCTATTAGATTTGAAGGACTATTATATTTTATTATTATTATTGCTGTATACACTAGCAGCTTTAAGCTGATGCTTGTGTATTGTTTCCATGCACTTTTTAAATAAATAAATAAAATAAATAATTTTTTTAGAATGATTGACAAGTCTATTTTTAAAAGAGTTACTGAGGGGGCACTAATCACAGTCTGCGGTAATTAGTTCCAGTCTTTCACTACACGATTTGACAAAAAGTGTTTTTTTGGATTGCTTGTGCATAAATGAGTATTCAGTTTAACCCGTTGACTCGCGATTCGCCATATTATTTGGCCAAGAATACAATAGATTTCGCAGAAATCAACCTACTTCAACAGGAACTGCAACGTGTCTGGTTAAGCTATTGTCGTCTCAGAGTCTTGTTGTTATTCATGGTATAAATGTTTGCCATGTTTGGTACATTGTAGTGTCCATTCAAAATGTTGTACGTCTCTGTTAGGTCACCTCGTTTTGTCCTGTCTTCCAAAGTTGTTAGGCTATGTTTTTGTAGTCGTAGTTCGAATACAAAATGTTATTGTATCGCTGGCGTCACTAGAACCGTAACTGCAGCTGCACTGTTTTTCAAAAGAATAAGAATGTTTAGTGTAAATCAGCTACAGTTCGATTGCAGCTGGAACAAATTTAGTGATAGTTTAGATTTAGTGGAATCGGACCCTTGATGAAGGTCGCAGGACGACGTTGAATGCAGGCTGCTTCCAACCGATCCCTTTGGACATTTGTGGGGTAGGCCTATGTTCAGCAGTGGACGTCCTACGGCTGAGATGATGATGATATATCCTTCACTCACAAACTTTCGCGTTTATAATATTATTATATACGGTTATGTACTGTCGAAGCAATGACTTGCCGATATAATAAGGGGGATTAATTAACATTTCTTTTAAATTCGGACGTTCGACAGACATTCAGACGAAAACCTAATGGTGACATACAGACAAGACTCGGCGGCAAGCTCAATGTCACCTGGTGCCACCAAATTTGTAATGTCGGCGCGGCCCTGCACTCTCTCAACCACCGCTGGTTTTAACTCGCGTCTCTTGTTGGCAGGACGGCGCAGGCCCGTGCGCCAAGCGCGAGCGGCGCGCGGCTGCCGGCCCGGGCCCCACACCCGGCCCGGGCGGGCCCACGCTCGCAGCCCGCGACCGGCCGCGCGAAAAGGACCGCCGCCGCATCCTCAAGCGGTTATGAACGCCTTTCTACCCGCAACTGTAAATATTTGTGTTTATTTCTTAATTTTAGTATTTTTGAATGTAATCGAATGACGAGTGCCGGGAGGACGACTATGGATAAGTGTGATTGTACGTGTCGCTTCTGAATACAATAAATGATATGTGTAGGTACGGAGGTTGTTTCGTTGGCCCGACACCCGACACCCGACCCCCGACACCAAAATGTTTGGGTCCCATACGTTAAAAGGAACCCTTATAGGATGACTTTGTTATCCGTCATCTTTTCCTTAGGAGTGCGTAGAGGCATGCTCGAGTATACGGTCTCTTTCAACTGTGAAAAACATGAAGGCAACGCGATCGAATGCTATGACCGTGTATGTCGCATATTTTGCGATTTCATAAGGGAATCAAAATGGATAGGGTACTTCCCGTTGGTTGACATACAATTATAAAAAATAATGTCTTACAGAACAGAAGGCACAAATATACAGGATGTCCCAAGAAGTAGTGATATACTGAAGCTGGGAGGTAGAGGACCTAGAGGGCTATCTGAATCACCCCCATGTATGTTCCGCGATTTTTCGTATTTACGGAGTTATGTCTTTTTTTTAATTTTTCATCTATCGCCGAGTACGATGAGATTTAGACAGGTAGCTACCCTGAAAATTTCATAATATTATTCATACGGCTTCAATAAAAAAAAATCTAAATGTGGTAAGTGCAAAATTTTAATTTACATGATGATTTAATGCAAGCAAAGCAAAACGTTTCTAAATAAATTTCGTTCTAAATCACGCACTGGCCATCAATAGAAAAAGAACAAAAAGCAAAAGAAAGTTGACGCATGAGAAAATGTTCACGTTGTTACTCGTATTGTTATTGTTAGTGGATTAGTGTTATTACCTGGAATCGACGACTTGGCATTATTTAACTGGACTTGAGTTTGCGTGTAAGTGATCATGTCTACTTCACGTGACTACGCAGAAATGCATTACTATTACGGTTATGCTAGGGGGAATGCGGCGGAAGCTTCAAAGCTGTACCGGGAACATGTGGAACGAAGAGGCGGGCCTCAACCTGAAACGTTTCCTGACTATCGCATGATCTTAAGAGTACATAATGCGTATTTGGAAGGTCACGTACCGGGTACCAGACCAGGCCATATGGCCACTTTGCCGGATCCTGATGTAGTAGATGCAGTTGTTGAAGAAGTAGAAAGAGACCCGTCGACCAGTGTGAGAGTTATGGAACGTCGTACCGGACTAAATCTCAGGTACACCGTACACTACAGAGCGTAGGATATCATCCGTTTCACATTCGAAAAGTGCAATAGTTGAAACCTGTAGATTACAATCGGCGAATGGAATTCTGTCAGGAAATGCTGAGGAAACAAGCTGAAAACGAAACTTTTTTAACCAAATCTTGTGGACGGATGAATCCCATTTTAGACGCAATGAGATATTTAATATGCACAATTCTCACTCATGGGCAATTGAAAATCCGAATTTAAAAAGGGAATCGACATTCCAGGAGCACTTTAGTGTTAACGTTTGGTCTGGCATACTTTACGGTCAGCTAATCGGGCCCTTTCAGCTGCCAGACCGCTTGGGCGGCAAACACTTTTAAAATTTTCTACGCGTCGATCTGCCCCTGTTGTTAGAAGAAGTGGACTTGGAGACACGCAGAAGCATAGTACTGCAGTGTGATGGTGCACCATGCCATTTTGCCTTAGACGTGATAAACTATTTAAATCAAAGATACCCTGAAAGATGGATTGGTCATTGCGGCCGGGGTGACGCCTGCCTTATAGCCTGGCCTCCACGGTCCCCCGACCTAAACCACATTGATTTTTGTATGGGGATACTACAAAGACCTCGTCTACTCGAAATAATGCCGCAATTTGGACGATTTAACCCGGAAATTGAGAGAAGCAGAAGAAACCATTAAAAATAATAGAAGTGCATTCAGACGTTTAAAAAAAACACGTAGGTGTTTAATTACAATACAAATGTAATTGGTTTTGCTTTGCTGGCATTAATCATCATGTAAATTAAAATTTTGCACTTACCACATTTAGATTTAAATTTTTTGATTGAAGCCGTATGAATAATAAAATAAAATTTTCAGGGTAGCTACCTGATAGATAGAGCAAGTTTTTAAAAGTCAAACGGTATTTATTTTATGTGATTTTATTTTTTAAAAGGCCCTTGAAGTTGTGAACATACTGGGTAATTTTATTTTTCTTGGCATTCAATTTTTTTTATTTCATTCAAAGATCTAACGATAGTAAATGCTACCATACTGAATTGGTCTATCTATCAACTTAGCACACAAAAAAAATCAAGCATCTACCGCAATGATTCACGTCACCATAAATAAAAATCTCATCGTACTCGGCGATAGGTGAAAAATTAAAAAAAAGTCATAACTCCGAAAATACGAACAATCGCGGAACATACATGGGGGTGATTCAGATAGCCCTCTAGGTCCTCTACCTGCCAGCTTCAGTATATCACTATTTCTTTGGACTAATTTAATAACAAAAAAGCAAATTTACTATCTCAAACTTTTTTTGGCGGTTTTGCTGCAATTACCGTGTCTAGGGATCGAACCGTAAAGTTCAGTTTGTCGGAAAAGCCTGTGTACTATTGAACTTGTACAGTTAGATATGTTACCTATTCGTACCTATGTAATACTACCGACGCCCCGCGGTTTCATCGCGTGGTGATGGATGATGATTAAAATAATCTTAAGTGCTATTCCAGCGCCTCATTTATCCACATATCAAATTTCATCAAAATCCATTCAGCCTCGTAGAGGAGGAGTCTTCTCTTCTGGAGTAACAAACAATGAATGGAAATCTTCCAAAACTTTCTCCAATATTAGTGAGAAGACTAGTGTGATGGAATAAATAAACGTTAAATAAATAGCAGTGCTCAGCCTCAGACTTGTTCGGAAGAGTGCGGTGTTCAAACAGTCCGCGCCGCGCACCCTCGCTGTGAGCACGTACGCACACACGCTTGCCGCATATACCTAAACACGATCTTGTCGATCGACTGTATATCTATCGCGGCACGGTCTAATGTAATTTTACAATGTTTGCATGCTCCAAGTGTGCACTTAGGTATATACTGCTTCTCCTGTGCTAACATAACGGAGACAAGCCAATTTTCAATGTGGCAGCTGCAAAGGTGGAAAAGGGCCTGTCACTACTGCGTCCCCAAGGTCACAGCTCTCAACTTCGGGACCCGCGGTGTCCGCCACCCTGGATCTCGTCCTTCAGGAGTTGCGAAGTGGCATAGCAGGAATACGTCGTACGCCTTGAGCAACTACCGCCGATAGTGGAACAAATTAAAAATATGAAAGAATGCTTAAAGAAGTTTGACGAATCTATATGTAATATTGAAAAAGAACTGTATAAAATACTTCAAAAATATTAGAAGTCGAAAACGAGTCGATTTAATAGAAAAAACAATCAAATTCGAACACAGACTACCCTGAATTAAAATTGCAAATAGAAAAGTTTTCTAATTACAAAGGAGCAAATTTTACGGATACATGACATAGAAATTTAAGGAGTTCCTCTAAAGAAAAATTAAAATCTATACGAGTTGGTATGTAAAATCGGAAATTTGATAGGCCAGCCCATTGAAAAATCGAACATCAATTTTAATACGAGGGCGCGTTCGACATCGCAGCCGAAGCCGATTATCGTTGGGTTCCTCGGCAGATATCTGAAAGAAAACTTTGTGGCTTCTGCAAGAACTCATAGCCCGACCCTGACCGCCGATAAAGTAGGTTTTGCTGGCGATTCCACAAAGATCTACGTAAACGACCACCTCACGAGAGAAAATAAGCAACATCTCACGTAAACCAGAAAAGTGGCACTATAGAAGAACCATAGATATGTATGGGTTCAAAACTTCAAAATATTAACGAGGAAAACCGACACTTCACCGATCATGGCACAGACTTGTGATAGTGATCTCTCAAAAATGAAATGACTGAGTTCGTTGTTTTTACCTAACATTTATATGTGTCTATTCGTATTACCTTTTTATAATTATCTACCTATACTTACTATACTTTCAAGCCGAACCGAGACATCTGCCTCTAACAAAATTCCTCATTGTGTATCTGCGATGCCTATTCTATGCAATATTGACAATTACTCGTATTAAAAACAATAATGTTATTGGTTTTATAATTTGCTCACGTTTCCTATTCATTTAATTTGTAACTTACATCATTTATGTAATGAAGAGCGGCTAATTCTACCATCACTTGCCCGTTTATGATGCATCTTCAATCCTGTTAGGTCGCAAAAAAGGTTAGTTTTATACCAACCTATTATCTAGATTCGACATTATCATCGTGCAAGCATTATCTCCTTGCACAAAAGAACATAAAAAGTACGATATACGTTGCATTCCAATTATTACAATAAAACTGCTATTTGATATCATCATTCCAATAACAAATTGCACGTCATATTCAAGTGACTTGTCCATTATTTTATTTATTTAAGCGTTCTATAAATGAAGGAGTCATGCCTAAGTTTGGAAAACTGCATCCGTAACACCCATCCGTAAAAAAGGCTCCAAGCGCGATATTTCTAACTACGACTAACTAGCGACCCATTTCAAAACTAAGTATTTTAGCGAAGGTATTTAAAAAATATTCATAATCGAGTCTATGCCGCACTTAAACATACATTATTGAATGAACAACATGGATTTTTAAAAGGTAGATCAACTGTTACTAACCTCTTAGTGTTCAACGACTATTTAACAACCGAGATGGTATCTGGGGGTCGGGTTGACGTAATATATACTGACTACAGCAAAGCTTTTGATCGAATCGATCACGTGATTCTATTAGCTAAGCTGCAACAGGCAGGTATTCGAGGAGATCTTCTTCGGTGGTTTAGCTCATAGTCGCTGTCAAAGGATTGATCCTGGGACCGCTTTTGTTTTTATTATTCATTAATGATATTAGTTCTTGTTTTATCAATTCAATTTTTTTTAATGTTTGCAGATGATATGAAAATATAAAATAAATTAACTCAGCTACTGATTGCATGCTTATGCAGCAAGATCTTAATAGGCTCCAAAAGTATTGTTTAATTGACAAACTAGACCTCAACGTTTCTAAATGCAATTGTATTACATTTAGTAGAGCTTGTCATCTAACAATGTATGACTACAAACTTAAAGACGTTTTACTAGCACGTACTGAGGAAGCCAGAGACCTCGGTGTGATACTCGACTACAAACTCCTCTTAGACAAGCATATTGATGCAATTACAACTAAAGCCACGAAAACTCTCGCCTTTATCTTTCGTACCACAAAACATTTCAGATCACTCAAAACCCTGAAAATCTTATATTGCTCCCTGGTTAGGAGTCGACTAGAATATGCGTCCCAAGCATGGAATCCCCGTTATGAAATTTATATTGACAAAATTTAAATAATTCAGAGACAATTCCTTCGCTTTATAGATTGCAAACATAGGTTACAACATAATGATTATGATAACAAATGCAAACATCACCTACTCCCCTCGACTCGCAGGAGAGTAGTCGCCGACCTGATTTTCATTCGCAGTCTAATTCTTAATAAAATCGATTGCCCTGTACTAATGTCGAAAATAAAATGAGATGTACCAACCCGAACTGTCACAAGACGGAAGAACCTCAAGCTGTATGTCGAACTTATAGCATGTTTAACTAAGTATAGACGAAGTTCGTACGTTGTCAGAGCACCTTATACCTTTAGTCGACTATTTACTTCAGGACTACTTTCTTTCGAAAATGATGTATGTTTTAAATATTTTGATGATGAATATTTTTCCAATTAATTACAATATTTCTATGAAAGCAAAAGCTTTGTTAAATTTCGTTATTTGTGCATGCATAGAAATTAGATGTAAGCCCCTACCTACTTTATATAATATTTTAAGATGGCTGTTTTTAAACCATCGATAGATAAACGGTTATGACGTTTGGGGACCACTTCTTAATTTGTCTATTTCTTGGGATGACTAGTTCTGGATTCGACCAGTTCGTTATAAGTCCAGTTCTAAGGAGAACCATTTCTGGGTTTGACCACTTCTTTATATATAATAATACATAGTAATAAAGAACTGTGCCGAAGAACTTACCCTCCCTTACTATTTGCTCATTAACCAATCTTTTAACGAAGGCACATTTCCCTTTCGTTCGAGTATTCGATTTGCACACCGTACATGAGGTAGTCAAATAAAGAAGTGGTCAAAACCAGAAATGGTCCTCCCCTTTGGTAGGTGGAAGAGAGTATTCAATTTGCACACCGTACATGAGGTAGTCAAATAAAGAAGTGGTCAAAACCAGAAATGGTCCTCCCCTTTGGTGGGTGGAAGAGAGTATTCGATTTGCACACCGTACATGAGGTAGTCAAATAAAGAAGTGGTCAAAACCAGAAATGGTCTTCCTTAGAAATGGACTTATAACGAACTGGTCGAATCCAGAATTAGTCATACCAAGAAATAGACAAATTAAGAAGTGGAAGCCCCAAACGTCAAAACCAGATAAACTCGAGGTCCATGAATATTATTTTTTACATAATAATACATAAACCATTAATTTTCTAAGTATATTAAGTAGGTTATATATGTATAATAATTTCAAACTTGTTATTATTGTGCTAGTATAGTTTTTCTATTTACCTACTAATTGTTTCAATAATGTAATCTTCCATTTAATTATAAGTTTTATATAAGTTTGTAATAAGTCTGATAATTCGGACTACTTCTGACTATAGTATTCTATTAGTTAAATCTATTTAGGCTAGTTTGTTCTAAATTTCTAATTTTATAAGCGGTTTGTTTTCCACATATGTAAGAATAAATAAAATAAAATAAAATTCGACGCCAAGAAAAAGAGAAATTAAAAAAAATAATAAAGCAAAGAAGGTCTCGTTTAGCTTACATCACAACGTGTCGCCGAACGAGCTCGCCCGCCCGGTACATAGGTAGCAGGCGCGCGTGCGCAGTGTCGGCGAGGGTGCCGGCGCCGAGTGATGGCGCCGAACGTTGTGTGATGACAAACAAGACTAACTCTATTCTCTCTACATTGTGATTATTCTTTCCCAGTATCTAAGGCTACTTATTGCATGATATTGTTAGGAAACAATGGTCCATTAGTGGACTTGTAAACGATCTAATCACAAAAGCATGCATTATGTTGGCTGACCTCTACCTACTGGCCGGTAGGGGTATTATGTATCTCAGTTGCTAACAAATGTTGATTGAAATCTTGAAAAATGGTCGCTCTATGTCAGTTTTGACGACTCCAGTAAGCAAAAATGCTAGAAGTTGATGACTGGAGCTGGCAAAACGGACACAGAGCATCCATTTCTTTTTATTTCAATCCGCACCCCTGCCCTACTGATCCGCGCCGTTCTCTTGGCGAGCTGTTACTTATCATTTAAATTGAATTAACACCGTTGATAGGTACACAATTACAATTTGAAAAATTTAATACCGACTTCCATTCTATTCAGTTATTGGAGTGTATAATAATGTATAAAAATATCTCATTAACTACTGGACCGCATTTGATAAAATTAAGCAGCGCCAGCATTCAAAAAAAAGAATTTTGAGAATCGGTTCACCCAGTCGAAAGTTATGAGGTAACAAACATAAAAAAACAAATACAGTCGAATTGAGTACCTCATCCTTTTTTTGGAAGTCGGTAGAAAAGTAAGCATTTGGAGTTCGAGCCCGCTTGTCGGCGGTCTGTTCTCTGTAGGTCGCGGGATACTTGTACGTACGCCCTGCACGCGCCGAGCATTCGCGCTCGCACGCACGCGTTGCGCGCCGGAATGTAGCCGCCCGGTACTGATGTGCATGCGAGCGATGTGCTCGCTGCCTTACAACACTTGAGGAGAATCGAATCGGGGCTAAGCTTATTTTTACCTGTAGATGAGTTGTGAATTCCCCATATTTACTAGACGCATGCAAGGTAATTGCCGTAGTCGCTACCAGTCTTGCACTTCCAAGCGCCGGTAAATACGTCACCGCTAATCGTGTTTTTAGGAAAAAGTTGTGGACAAAATGCCTAGCTATGTCTTTGGAGACTGCACTAATTATACAGGCACTGTGAGAGATAGGAAAAATGTTCCATTTCACGCATAAGTATGGCTATTTTGATTGAAATAGAAAATATCTCCATTTTGTTTTATTTTAGGCGACTGTTGCCCAATAAAATGGATGAGCGAGATGTGTGGATCGTTTTGTGTGAAAGAGTGAAAGAGATCGCAGCGCAATGGTGATCGGAACGACTCGTGGCGACTACCACATGACTGTGTAAGGGGAAACTAGGGTCGATTTACATTGAATAAAAATGCATTGTGATTGCTACCTTTAAAAAAATATATTATTTTCTTATAAGAATAATGTTCTTTTATTCATAGTAAGTATATATTTAAACCTATACGTGTAATACAGTTAATACAGATTTGGTTTAGAAACTTTTTTAAAAGTTCGCATACAATATAGTCACAAAAATAATCCAAATTGCAAAACTGATCAAAAGAGAAACAAATTGAGTTTGTTCGAAAGAATTTAAAATTGTATTTAAATATTTTTATTACGATAAAACCAACGTGTTTTCATTTCTAAAATAAACATCGATAACCGCTCACCAGTCGTTTGTCAATATAACAATGAAATTTCTATTGTGTCTGGGTCGTTCGACTGATGAAGTAGTAATTTGATGTGTTCTGTTGAACTGGAAATTTTTTAATCATAATTAGCACATTAAATATTTTTCGTACCACATTCACAACCATACACTGTGTACGGTAACTATGGAAAAATAACTACACTCCCACCAACAATTTTTAATCATCATCATCATCATCATCTCAGCCGTAGGACGTCCACTGCTGAACATATGCCTCCCCCATTATATTCCAAAAGGACCGGTTGGATGCGGCCTGCACCAACGTCGTCCTACGACCTTTATCAGGTCGTCTGTCCACCGTGTCGGTGGACGACCTACGCTGCGCTTTCCGGTCCGTGGTCTCCACTCCAGAACCTTCCGGCCCCATCGGCCATCTGTTCTGCGTGCTATGTGCCCTGCCCACTGCCACTTCAACTGGCTAATCTTCTGGGCTATGTCGGTGACTTTCGTTATTCTACGGATCTCCTCATTTCTGATTCGATCACGTAGAGAAACCCCAAGCATATCCCTCCCCATAGCTCGTGCAAATATTTAATTTAATTAAGCAATTTTTAATACGACCTATCAGAGTGTCTGTTTTGCCCTACTCTCCTCTTTCCCAGCCACATCACACCAGCGGGCGCTCTGGCCAATCAACTAGTAGCTAATAACACCGTAACACAAATTGCTTCATCATCATCATCATCATCTCAGCCGTAGGACGTCCACTGCTGAACATAGGCCTCCCCCATGATTTTCCAAAAGGACCGGTTGGAAGCGGCCTGCATCCAACGTCGTCCTGCGACCTTCCTCAGGTCGTCTGTCCACCGTGTCGGTGGACGACCTACGCTGCGCTTGCCGGTCCGTGGTCTCCACTCCAGAACCTTTCGGCCCCATCGGCCATCTGTTCTGCGTGCTATGTGCCCTGCCCACTGCCACTTCAACTGGCTAATCTTCTGGGCTATGTCGGTGACTTTCGTTCTTCTACGGATCTCCTCATTTCTGATTCGATCACGTAGAGAAACCCCGAGCATAGCCCTCTCCATAGCTCGTTGTGCGACTTTGAGCTTTTCTATGAGGCCCATCGTAAGAGACCACGTTTCAGTGCCATAAGTCATCACTGGTAACACACATTGGTCGAAGACTCTTGTCTTGAGGCACTGAGGTATTTTTGATGACAAATTGCTTAATGATCTCTTTCTAACAACAGATATGACCCATAATACGAGGGTCAAACTGAAAGTTCTTAGAACTGGCCACTTATAAACAATATAATAAAAAAATAATTCTATAATTTGAAAATAGAACTCTTTGCCAATATTACTGAGTATATACTTCATTCATTTGTCATTTGTTTTACGATTTGGCGGCAAATTGAAAATTGTCTGTGTCACGTCAACATGAATTTAACACGAGAAAATTTTCGTGCAATGATTTTTTATGACTTTCGATGTCATTTAAGTCAACAAGAAAGTTATGATAGACTACGATTGGCCTTTCACGATGAAGCCCCATCTCGTGCGACTGTTTACAACTGGTTTAATGAGTTTAAACGTGGTCGCACTAATCTCACTGATGATTTACGTGAGGGACGGCCTTCTACGGCGACGACTGAAGATAACATCTGTGTTGTGCGGCGTATGATAGAGACTGACAAAAGAGTGACCTATCAGCAGATTCGGACAAGCTTAGGCATCGGTATGAGTCAAGTGCACAAAATCCTACACGAACATTTAGCGGTCAGGAAGCTTTGCGCCCGGTGGATACCTCATAATTTGACTGAGGCTCAAAAACTCCATCGTGTGGATTGGTGCCGTAAAATGATTGAAAGATTTAACGGAGGTGACTCAAATGCTGTGTTCGACATACTAACAGGTGACGAAAGCTGGATTTACTGTTATGATCCTGAAACCAAAAGACAATCTGCTCAGTGGGTGTTTCCTTTCGAGGAGTTGCCAACTAAAGTGAAGAGAGATCGAAGTGCGGGGAAAAAAATGGTGGCCTCGTTCTTTGGAAGGATAGGTCATTTCGCAACAATTGTGTTAGAGGATCAAAAAACAGTTTCTGCAGAATGGTACACTACCAATTGTTTGCCACTTGTCTTGGAAAAAGTTCGAGAGAAACGACCTCGCAGTAGGATCCTCCTTCACCACGACAACGCCTCATCGCACACCGCCAAGCGAACGATCGACTATTTGGCGACATCAAACGTTGAATTACTGGGTCACCCGCCGTATAGCCCCGACCTCGCGCCTTGTGATTTTTATTTATTTTCAAAAATTAAAGAAAAACTTAAAGGAAAGCGGTTTATGAATGCTGAAGAAGCGGTGGCTGCGTATCGCGATGCCATTGAAGAGACCCCTAAGGACGAGTGGGCAAAGTGCTTTTCCCAGTGGTTCCATCGCATGCAGCGGTGTATTGACGTGAATGGACAATATTTTGAAAAGATATAATAAAACTAATAACTGGCTAAAATGTAATCAGTTTTTGATTTTCTAAGAACTTCCAGTTTGACCCTCGTATTTGGATATTCTTTCCTTGTCATTACAAACTGCATAAACATGTGCATAGGTATGTAAACAGTTTATTATTATTATTATTATTTATTTATTCTAGTTAGTTTTTAGAGCAGTGTTGTTCCTATATAACTACTCATCATCATCATCATCATCAGCCTGTAGCAGTCCACTGCTGGACATATGCCTCTCCAATTGCACGCCACTTAGGTCTATCTTGGGCTTCTCGCATCCAGTTTTTGCCAGCCGTCTTGCGCAGATCGTCACTCCACCGTGCCTCAGGACGTCCTACACTACGTTTGCCGAGACGCGGTCTCCACTCTAGAACTCGTTTACCCCAACGGTTGTCGGTTCTACGGCTAATATGGCCAGCCCACTGCCACTTCAGCTTGCTAATCCGGTGGGCTATGTCGATGACCTTGGTTCTCTGACGGATCACTTCATTTCTGATGCGATCCCTCAGAGAAACACCGAGCATAGCCCTTTCCATAGCCCGCTGAGCGACCTTGAGCTTGTGGACCATTCGAGCCGTCAGTGTCCACGTTTCGGCTCCGTATGTCATGACGGGTAGGACGCACTGATTGAAGACTCGTCTTCAGGCACTGTGGAATCGGCGAAGTAAGGACGTAGCTTCCCAAACGCTGCCCAGCCCAGCCGAATTCTTCTATTCACCTCGTTCTCAAAGTTGTTTTTTCCCAACTGCAATGTCTGCCCGAGGTACACATATTTTTGAACAACTTCGAGAACAGCGCCGTGTATCGCAATCGGTTCCGGTAGAACATGTTCGTTGAACATGACCTTGGTTTTGTCCAAGTTCATCCGTAGGCCGATGCGTATAGAATAGTCAGCCAGGTCATTCAGCATCTGTTGCAGGTCCTGCAGCGTCTCTGCCACGATGACGATATCGTCAGCAAATCGCAAGAGAGAGACGTATTCGCCGTTGATAGTAATGCCACGTCCTTTCCAGTTCAGCGTCTTGAACATATCCTCCATTGCATTTGAAAACAATTTCGGGGAAATAACGTCCCCTTGTCACACTCCTCGATGCAACGGTATGGGACTTGTTTGCTGATTCTGTACTTGGACGGACATGGTGGCGGTTTCGTAAAGACATCTCATCACTTGGATGTATCGCCAATCTATCTGGCAACGCTGCAGGGACTCCAGAACAGACCAGATTTCAACCGAGTCAAAGGCCTTCTCATAGTCCACGAATGCTAGGCACAGGGGCTGATTATACTCTTCGGTCTTCTGTATCATCTGCCGCACTGTGTGAATATGGTCTATGGTGCCGTATCCGCTCCGAAACCCAGCCTGTTCCGGTGGTTGGAATTCGTCGAGTCTACGCGCAAGACGGTTCGTGATCACTCTTGAAAACAGCTTATAGACGTGGCTTAGAAGGGATATGGGTCGATAGTTCTTCAGCAGGGTCTTATCTCCCTTTTTGAAGAACAGGACGACCACACTCCTACTCCACGCCTCTGGAGTTCTCCCTTCGAACAGGACAGCGTTAAAAAGCTTCTGGAGCTCCCTCAGTACGGGTTTACCTCCTGCTTTTAGTAGCTCTGTTGTAACGCCATCCTCTCCAGGGGCTTTTCCATTTTTAAGCTGTCCAAGAGCGATCTCGATTTCGCCAATACTGACTTCTGGCAAGTCTTCGGTGAAATGGCGTGTTAACGTGGCTCTAGGATCATTTTCGGGATCAGGTCGAGATGCATGCGATGCGTATAATCGGCCATAAAAGTCCTCCACTTCCGAAAGGACTGCCGGCTTCGAAGCAACGACTTCTCCACTAGCTGTGGTCAACTTCGTCAGGTGGCTTCTTCCAAGAGATTGTACGAACACCTTTGACCCCCGATTCTGCTCGATCGCTCTTTCGATCGAAAGAGTATTGAAGCACCGGAGGTCGTGTCGTACGTTCTTGTTGATCTCTCGGTTTAGAGTCCGCTTTTCTGACGAAGTGATGGGTGGGTTTTCACGTCGTTCCTTCATTAGCCCCAAAGTCTTTTCTGAAAGCTTGGACTTCTTGCCCTTACGCTGCATGTAACAAAATCTCGTACCTTCTTCCCTGAGGACCCGAGTCACATTTTCGAGGTTCTGGTTTACGTCTGTGGTGGTTTCCACGGCAGCGAATTGGTTCTCCAGGTTTAACTGGAATGTTTCAGATCCTGCCATGGTTTGGAGCAGTGTTGGTCGGAGCCTGGACTTCATCAGACGGACACGTTGCGCCTTGAAGTTGATATTCAGAGAGCCTCGGACAAGTCGGTGATCGCTACCGGTATTGAACCTGTTTATCACGCAGACATCTCTAAATATATAACTACTCTATTTATTCAACTCTCTGAATCGGGGTGATCGAATGAAACGACACGAAACAATTGACAACACATTTAATATTACTTAATTACAACAAACGTTACACTTACAGAACATACGTAATTACACTTTGCAATACAAACATGAGAGCATTCGTCATTTGAAACTAAGTACCGCCGTATGAAAGTATTGTTCGTACTGGGAGAGGAAACCTTCACGAATATAAATAAGCAAGTTACGTATGCACATGTACATTTGTTTCCCTTCAGCGTATATTGTACCTGCTTAACTAGTATATATATATATATATATATATATATATATATATATATATATATATATATACAGTCGTGGTCAACTAATCCATATCTCTTACATGTAAGTATAATTAGTCATTTATGTGCCCGATTATACAAACAATAACAACTTCTTAAACATTAAACATCTTTACAGTATAGCTGATAGATTATCGTAGTGCTATTTGTTCAAATAATGCTGGCTGGCCATTTAATTACGGACACTGAGATATTGCGTTCTATTTTCAAAATTTGAATCTCAATACTTTTTTACTTCTTCTCTTATTGTTTCGTGGTAGTTTTGGCGGCAATCCCGATATTTATTTTAAGTTTTGAAAAATATTTTGAAGAAAAATGGGTAAAAATAAAAGTTGCGATCCAACACTACGAAAAATTATCATGAAGTTTGTTGTCGAGAATGGTTGGCCATACCGAAGGATAGCAGAACATTTAAATTGTTCAAAAACTATGGTATACAATGCAGTGCAACATGTCAGACGCAATAACACAGATTTAAATGTGCCCAGAACAAAAAGATCGAGAAAAACAACTCCGCAAGAAGATAGAATGATAACCAGGTTAGCTAAGAAAGATCCGTTTCTAGGCTTTATTTTAATTAAACACGAAGTGTTTGGGACAGACGAAAGAGCTGGTGTCTCAGCGAGGACCGTTCGACGACGTCTGGTAGAAGCAGGGTTGTTCGGAAGAGTGGCTCGCAAAGTACCGTTGTTGAACAAAGAACATAGAAATGCTCGTTTGGCGTTTGCACGTAAATATGGACATTGGACCTACGCCCAATGGCAACATGTATTATTCTCTGACGAGACCAAGGTTAATTTGATTTCTTCAGATGGAAGGCAATACGTACGGCGTCCAGTAAAAGCGGAAATGAATCCAAGATTCACAAAAAAGCAGGTGAAACATGGCGGTGGAAACATTAAAATGTGGGGTTCATTTTCTGGACGTGGAGTGGGACCTGTGAGGAAAGTTCAGGGTAACTTAGACCAACATCAATACAAGGCAATATTGGAGGAAACGATGCTTCCCTATGCTGAGGAGCATCTCCCTATTATATGGACGTTTCAGCATGATAACGACCCGAAACATACCGCCCGTTCAGTCAAGTCGTTTCTTACCAGTCAGTCAGTATCGGTGCTAGATTGGCCAGCAAATAGCCCGGACCTTAACCCAATCGAGCACCTTTGGCACGAAATCAAGAAAAAAGTAGCCACTTATCGTACCACAACTTTAGATGAACTTAATGAAGCTTTTTGTGAGGCATGGGCAAACATTCCTGTCGAAACATGCCAGAAACTGATAATGTCCATGCCACATCGGTGTCAAGCGGTAATTACTAACAAAGGTTTTGCTACTGGGTACTGATTTTACACGTAATAAAATGGAGCTGTTAAAGATATTATAATACTGCAGATTTGTTTAACTCTATTTTTCATTATAGTTTACTGTCCTTAATTAAATGTCCAGCTACAGAATTATACCTTAAAATTGAATACATGTTCAACCTTTGATATTAAATACTTTTTTCTATTTATTTATTCTTTTATTTACAGCCATTTAAAGCATAATAATCGGACAAATTATGCAAATAATAGTTACTGAGAAATCAATAGGGTTTTATATTTGTATGTACATAACCGGTTATTGTTCTTCACTATCTTGCATGCCCCTAATTAGTTGACCACGACTGTATATATATATATATATATATATATATATATATATATATATATATGAGTATGATAACATCGCTCTGTGCGGAGCGCCGGCGACTATAAACACCAGCTGCGACGTCACAGAACAGCGCGAGCACGCCTGCACGTGCACATACCCGCGCGCATCCCTACCTCACAAGCACTGCCCACTGTCGACACTAACTAATAGTAAGTACTACACACCACACTAGGGTCGAGGACGCCAAATACAATACACACACGGACGCTATGACCACTACACTACACCACCGAGGCACGAGGCCCGACCACACAATTTTAACTCTCTATTTGATTTTAACCGTCGTCGTGTGGGGACGAACTAGGGTTGTAGCCTAGAGGTCATGGCGTCTGACACGGATTGTCGCAAGGTGCGGGCTCGAATCCCGTACGAGGATCTGTATTTTCTCTCTAAAATTGCAAGTTTGGTCTCGCTATGTCGGCGGTAGTGCTATAAAAATTATAATAATAAAAATGGCAAATAAAATTTGAGAAAGAAGATGTAGGTACCAACACAGATGATACGCACCGAATAGCAGGAGGAGTGCGCGTGCGCGTGCGGGCGGATCCCTCCGACCGACGGTGGTCTGTGGTGCGCGCCGCGACGTGACTGGTGCATCATGATCCAGCAACGGTACTTCATCTAAGTGTTGCGGAAACTTTCCCGAAATACAAGTTCGTGTGCCTGTCACCCATTGGAAATTGGAATTGGAAAACGGTATTAACTTTGTCTACTGCATGGGCATGGCGGAGATAGGATGGAATAATATCCATAGGAGAATCAACTTTACAAACGGGATATTTACCACGTGTCGTGTTTATTTTGGTTGGGCTCTCGACGATATTACGGCACAGTTGCATGCGCCACGTCCACGAGCAAACTCTTTGTAACACTAATATCGATATGGCTTACGTTCTAAAGGATTTGTGTACGTACGCGTGTTGGGACTAGAGCACCTAAATGTATCTACGGCACGGCACAGTGTCGTGTGTGCCACTGTCAGGTGGACGGCAGCCGCGTCTGAACCGAAGGTCCACGAGGACTGGCGTATGACGCGAGAGTGTCGAGTTGTGCGTGTGTGACGTCAGGGCTTGTCCGCAAGGGGGAGCTCCTCGTGGAGGCGCGGGGTGCCCGGGGCGGAGGCGGGTGAGGGGGAGGGCAGCAGCACGTAGCGGTGGAAGAGCGCCGCCAGCGCCGCGCCCCCCAGCGGGCCCAGCCAGTACACCTGCAACCAACCGCACCTGTGACTGACCGGTACTAGTACGTATTCAATGGCACCACTAGTGTGGTACGACTGAGGTCCGTCCTAGGCGATCGTTTCATACGTAAGTATTTACAAAATACAACGTGCGTTAATATATGTAATGTTATCCTGCACACGTAAGGCAAGCAGTCCGTGCAGATGGCAGCACGCTTGTAGAGGAATACATAGGCACTGCACGGTGCACAAACCCGGTCCTGATGGGAGATGGGAGGCCGTGTGATCCTCGCGAGACGTTGAGTTGGGAATGTTCAAGTAAATAATGAGTAGTTATGTGTTCCGGGCAAGCGTGCTGTAATACGAGTTTATGTGCCCACCGAGCGCACGCCAGGCACGGCACGGCACGGCACGGCATACTGGCCAAACGGAACCGGGCAACACCGGGCGCAGAGAGTAGGTAGTGCAGTGAGCTCACCCAGTGGCTCTCCCAGACTCCATGGAAGAGTGCGGGCGCGAAGCTGCGTGCCGGGTTGAGGCTGGCGCCCGTCGCCTCGCCCTGCAATGTGACCAAGCGTGCGTGTTAACGAAACGTACCTTATCTATAGTACGAGTACGGGTAAGCAAGGGTCACCTCGTTTGTACGAATGTACAGCTCACACGGCTCGGATACAGTTTTATTAACACTAATGTTGTAAAGAGGAAAGATTAGATATTTTGTGTGTAACGAATAAACTTAAAACTACTGAGCCCATAGCACAAACAATTTCACAAAGTATTCGTTTCGCAAACGTCAACGCGTCACGCCTCGGCGTACAAACTATGAGTGTATCTGTGGACACGTGACGTTTCACACTTACGCAGTGTTCGTGCTAGGGCCACCGATTTCAAAAATGATTTTGCCGATAGACATATCACATAATACATTATCACTGAGTAACATCGTAGCTATATATATATATATATAACATATAGTATTTCAAAAAAGTAGTGGATCCTTGTGAAAACTTGGATAATGTAACCCGAGGTGTGAAAAAAATACGACAAAGCATACTTATATCGCGTACGCTGCGGAAATTATTGACAATAGAGCAAAGTGATGTACCTACTGTAGTTTTATACAGGACACAATATCTACAATAAAGTATGCAATACCGTATATCTATTACAGTTATGACAATAACTACTTTAACGTTAACGCCCGCGCCGCCCGATTTTTCAAATTGCACTTGTAAACCTCTTTATCCTGTTCATAGTACAAAATCAAAGTAGGTACTTATTTTAGATATTTAGACTACTACTCGTACTTCTACTACCTACTCCAAGAGCTTAATCGCTCGGGCGAATATGTCGCTCTCTGTCGCAATAACAAAATCATATTGTACAAGTTATTGGTAAATCAGATACAAGAAACCTGTCGCACGTACTTGGGTCCTATCTTGTTACATTCAACTAAGTCTACTATCTTCTTGGCTTCTCCAGAGTGAGGATACGAAAGGTATAGACATTACATAAGCCAACGAAACTGTCAACATCCTATCTCTAACGGTTCCAGTCCGCGCCCGAACCGGAGTACCTCCCTACAGATGGCGCCTGATCACTTCTATAGAGCTCCCTAATGTTGCGAACGTTGCCCGTCACATTTGTTGTGCAGAAGGTTGTCCGAGTGTGTTGTCAACCACCTTCCACATCTAGCAACGATCGTGTGACGAACTGTTGCTCCGCGTTAAATATTTACATATACATACTTATTGTAAGATACAATACACAAGTCCGAATACAGGAGAGGCTCGGGGGATCATTGGATCGTGTGTGCGAAATGCGTGAGGCGATATGTACTCGTACGTACCACTGAGTAGATAAGTCCGGCGACGAGGAGGCCGAGTTTGATCGGCATCGCGGGGTCGGGCTTGGCGGCGTCGTGTGCGGCCCACGCGGCGCAGCACGCCAGCGCCAGCAGCCCCGTGGTGACGGCCTCTAGTACCAGCGCGCCCGCCTCGCCCACACCGGGCGCCGGCCGCGTCACGCCCAGCGCCGGCGTGGCGGGCAGCGTCACCAGCAGCGCGCCGAACCCGACCAGCCCGCCGAGCATCTGCGCCGCGAAGTACGCGAGCGCCGCCACGGGCCGCAGCCGGCCCTGCAGCGCCGCCGCCAGCGTGACGGCGGGGTTCATGTGCGCGCCGGACACGGGGCCGAACGCGATCGCGTTGCCGACGATCACGAACCCGAAGGCCATGGCGACGTGCGCGAGCTGCGCCGGCCCGCGCACCGGCACCAGCGCCGCCAGCCCGAGCCACACGAGCAGCGCAGTAGACACCAGCTCGGCCACCAGCGCGCGCCACCACCTGCGCACCCACCAGGATACGCCTCCAGGACTAGAATCTGTAACCGATTTCAATAAATAGCTTGTAAGTTTGTTAGAAACATGCTATAGGTGGTAGGCATCTCTTGCTTAGCATGTCTTCTGCTATCTTATGGTTGTATCGCTTCACCACAGAATACTTCACTTGTCTTATTGTATAGTATTACTTGTTAAAGCACCTGCTTTAGCGATCTCAAACATTGAAATTTATAGAGAGATTCACATCCTCGGACGAGATTCGAACCCGCGTCTTCTGACTCTCGGTGTCAGACGCCATTGACCAACTAAGCCACCGAGGTTCGGATACGAGCATCTAATTTTTTTTTCTATATATCAATGTTTGAGATCGCTAAAGCAGGCGTTAGTGCTTTAAAAAGTAATACTATTAAAATTACAAGGGCCGCGATGTGAATACGAAAGTTTAAGTATTTCTAAATAATGCTTCTTTCGGTTGGATAGTACTGTCAAAGCTGTTCACTAGATGTCGCTCCGTCCCCGTAAGACGGTTATCTTAGTCTTTTTATAGATGAATGGTATTGTCTTAATTGAAATGTTTTGGTTTAGGTTTAAAGACATTTTTTCTCATAACAAGATAGTACAGTCACTTACATGAGAACATTAATTTTAAAAATTATAATAATACAAATCTTAGGTGCTTCGTGTTAATATGGAAGGTACTCATTCAGCGTATTTATTTTGTTTTGCTAAAATGTAATAGTGCAGTTTAAATTTAAATACGTTGATCGAGTGTACATTTTTAATGTGTGTGGGTATTTTATTGTACAGTTTTGCTCCATCGTAAGTTATTGTTTTCCGACCAAAGTTCGTACGGATGCTTGGCAAAACTAAGAGACTAGCTCGTCGGGAACTACGTTTAGTAATATTTTTTATCTTTAAGAAGTTTGTCTCCGTGTGTATGGTTTTGTCCAGAGTTTTCCTGATTAAAATGCAAGTATTATAAGTATATAATTGATATATGTTCATTATTTTTGTGTCGGTAAATATTTTATGTGTCGGTGTTAGGTAGGGATAGTTGAAAAGCATTTTAATCAATGTGTTTTGTTTAATTTGGAGCTTTGTTAGATTTGTTTTTGCGGCATTACCCCAAATTTCAACCAAATAGAGCAAGTGTGGTTGGACTAGAGTGTTGTAAACGGTTAAGTAATCGTAATCTGCGCGGTGTGGATCGAACTATGTGGCGGAGTGAGCCGATTACTGATGACAGTTTACTTTTTATGTGATCCAGGTGAGTGTTCCATGTTAATTTCAAGTCTATATGTAAGCCCAGATATTTTTCGCTATTCTTCTCTTCTAGAGGAATGTTATTTATTTTAAGGGGTGGGTGTGGTGGAATTTGTTTGTTTTTTGCTTTAATTAGTATGTAGCATGTTTTACAAATATTAATAGTAAGTAGGTTGTACTGAAACCATAGAAATAAATTACTAAGATCGAGTTGTGCTTGTGAAATAAGATCGTGTATTGACGGTCCAAAGTAAAAAGGACATGTGTCATCCGCATATATTGTAAGATGACCTTTGAGTTCTATGTCTTGTATGTTGTTAATAAATATTAAAAAAAGTAATGGGCCCAATATGGATCCCTGCGGGACACCACATTCTATTGGTAAAGGTTCGCTTTTATTACAATTATTCGACAATTGACAACTTCCGATCTATTGGACAGATAAGATTTTAATATATCTAAGGCACTACCATTGATATTTATAGTCTCGAATTTTTTTATTAAGAGTTTATGTGTAACCGTATCAAACGCTTTTTTAGGTCTATAAAACACCCAGAATGACATTCTTTTTATCAATATTTTGTTTTATTTTAGTAATTAGGTCTAATGTCGCTGTTAGGGTATTACTTTTTGATCGAAATCCGTATTGTCGCTGTGAGAGAAAGTTAATAGATTTCAAATATTTTTCTAATCTGTCGTGAATAATTTATTCAAGTATTTAGGGACAAAACTGGAAAATCTGAAATGGGTCTATAGTTACTTGGATTCGTCGTCGATCCCGATTTATGGATTGCAATAACTTTTGCTATTTTTAGAGTGTCTGGAAATTCCCCATTCGAAAGTAGTTGGTTAAAACATTTGCTTAAACTATTAGAAGTACTATGTTTTATGCATTTGATTGCTTTGGTATTAATTCCATCGAGCCACGTACTGCAATTGCTATCTAAATTATTAATTATTTTAAAAATTTCAGTAGATGTACATGGCTCAAGTATATTTAGTTGAGTTCCATAAGGAGGTTTTTTTGGTAATGCTAAAATAGAGTTATCGTGATATTTTTAGGGGAATTTCGTTTGCTAGACAAGACCCAATAGTGGAAAAGTATTCATTTAATTTCTGGCAGATATCACTTGGATCTTGAACAGTGGTTGAGTTTATTATAAGTTTAAATGGAGCAAAACTTTGTTTGGGTTTATTATTTGCTAGTGTATTAATAAGATTGCACATTCGTTTCGGCTTATTGTTACAATTTGTCAATTCTTTGTAGTAGTAAGAGTATTTCGTGTCTTGGATTAATTTTGCAACATTCGTTCTTTTCGTGATAAATTTGCTTTCCAAAGTTTGGTCGTTTGGGTCTGTTTTGTGTTGAGTCCATAAAGTATTTCTCTCATTTATTTCCATGATGTCATTTTTGTTGATCCAGTCCTGTCGTGGTGGGTTAAGAATTTTAGTTTTTATGACTTTGGTATCATTAATTAAAGACTTTATCGCATTTTCGAATTGTGAGTAATTGTTAACCAAGTCGTCGAATGGTGTGTTTTCTGAGCTTTTCAATAGTGCTTCATAATCATCTTCATATTGACTTTTCATCTTCTTAGGAGGCGTTATTTTTTTCAGTTCCAGGTATATTTGTTTATGGTCGGTTATGGATGAGTTTATAATGATGAAACATGGTCTATAATGGATTTCTTTGTGGACGAATCACGAGTGCAATATTTTTTGCTGATTCTGTTTAGAAGTACATGTCCCGCTTCTATCGTCATCTCCTTATATTGCTTTGATTTTGGTTCATTCGTTAACAAATCAATATTAAAATCTCCGAAGACAATAGCTCTTTTGTGTAGTTGAAGTTGTGACTCGTAAACATCAAGAAAGTTTGTATAGTTAGTATCTCCAGGGTTGTATACAATGTCCGACGTCTACTGCATATCGATCTAGTCGTACCCATAAATAGTTATTTCCGTCTGAATATGTAGAATCAATAAGGCTGTGGTTGAGATCATTGTGTACATAAGCCGACACTCCACCGCCTCTGATGTCATTACGGTAATTGTAGTAATGTGTGTAGTTGTTTAGCTGGAGCTGGAGAGCTTGCGACTCAGAGGCAATCCATGTTTCTGTCAGTACGATCACATGAACAGTTTTTGGTAATGCTTGCAGTATACATTTTAATTCGTCAAATTTACTTCTTTTTCGTATGCTTCTAGCGTTTAGATAAAAAAATCTGAGCCTTGAATTCCCTGTTTGTAGATTTTGGTAGTCAGTAATTACCTAATTGGTGCGTATTTGTTTCGGAGGTACTAAGATCTATAGCATTTATTGTATTGAGTTTTTTGGAGGTAGTTTTGTTATTTTGGGACATCCATTAACATATTTTATAGTAAGATTGGTCTCTCCTTCCTTTTGACGCCGAGCCAGTTTATCCTGCAGATTTCGTAGGTATTTTTGTTGGGATGGTTTTTGATCCGAAAATAATTTGATATCTGTGGGTATTTTATCTCTGTTGCGAAGAAGTTCTTTGATGGATTCAACTGCGTCATAGCAAACTTTAAGTCTGCGACTCTTTTCTGCTGAATACTTTCCAATTCTAATAATTTTAGCTGGCTTAGGGAAACTATTCTTCACAGCAGAAGTTATTTTTACAACATCCGCTTTGTCTTTAGACATTCTTTCGTCTGTGTTTGAAGATGTTTGCTCCGGCACGCCCACAATTATAATATTCTTCTCTCTGTTCCTACGGTCTTGTACCTACTTCTTTAATAACTTGTTCGTTTAAAGAGAGTCGATGTTCAAGAACAGACGCTGAGGTTGCGGTGGTAGGTTGATTGTTGTGAATGTGTGATTCCAATGATTTTATTTTCTGCTCACCAATATTAATCTGTGTTTGTAATTCTTTCACGGTACTTTTTAGTATGTCTTGATCGGAAATTATGTTGGATGTGGATGACTTTATGTCGCTAATTTATGTGATATTTTGTTGGATTAAGTTAAGGGCTAGTTCATTTGACGATTTTATTTGAGTAATTTCAGTCTTTATTTCATGTATGTTTTCCTGCATTTTTTTCATAAGCTGTTCATTGGAAATAGCATATTTTTCCAGTAAGGAGCCAATGCGACTTAATTCTGATCGAACTTCTTTCGTTTCACTTGAACACCCACATTCATTTAAATAATCGGGTTGTTTTCTTTTACGCCGGGTGATATGCGGTTCAACCGCTGTATCTAATCCACTCAGCTTTGACGTCAGGATGCGATCCGCCATCGGTTCCTAGCTGTGGAGGTGACCGTTGAACACTCATATTTAAGCAGTGTTGGTTTGCAAAGTCTTTTGAAACTCCTTACAAATGAAGTTGTCTATGCGGCGCTGTAGAACTTGTGTGAAATGTTTTCTCGTTGTACCTGGGCGACTCTAATGGCGCGCCTATCCTCTATCACCTATTGTATTGATACATATATACAGTAAAGGCTGCTTTTATTACAAATTAAATATTTAAAGGTCCAAATAAGTTTTTCTGGTAAGAAAATAAATCAATTCAATTTTTTTAATAAAATATAGAGAATCAATGACATATCGGATTAGAACCACGGACCGTTAGTTTACGTTTAGTTAATATTCGTATTACGGTTCCGTACATCAAAATGAACCCTCGTCTCGTAGGATCACGTTGTTGTCCATCGGTCTGTCTGACCCGTTTTCTAAGGAACGCGTGCTATAAGTTGTATCACGGCATACCTGCCTGGCGTACCGTCCCTACCTACGTAGACGTACATAGGTAGGTACCTACATAGTATGCTAATGCGCTAACCTCGGCCGTCTGTCGATTAACATTCAATAAATTATAGTGGAATGTCGCGTATGTTGTGTATCCGTGCCTACCGCGACACAGGCATGCACTAGGCACCAAATACGCGTGTGGAGAACTAACTACCTCTGTCTTCTCATATGGCATGTACAATGTTGTGTAGGTATATAGTAGTAGCACACACTCTATGTAAACTTATGTGGGTAGGTACCTACAGAGTGCAATGAACATACCGCAGTAACTCTTCGGCGATACCGAGTCTACATCTGCTCGCATAACGCAGGAACAGGTCCTCACAGCACGGTCATATTATAGGTAATATTACCGAGCCTTTAGTGTGGATGGCGGTTTGCATAATTACATGACTATTATTGAAAGACATGTGCGCGAAGTCTAGGAGTAAGTACTTAGACGACTACGAGTTCAAAATAACATGTGCTGGAACATTGCTGCCTTGATAATGTTTCAACTGACAGAAGGCGATGTCTACTTGTGCCATTGTAATAATATATGGGCTGCTCGAGTAACGCGGCCGCCGGCGCGGCACTCTGCATGTGCCTGTAATAGGTGCCTAGTGCCTACCTATATAAACTCAATGATATAATATTGTAGAGTGTACGCATGTATTGTACATCATATCACAGTGCAGTCGCTCCTGGCTAGGCGGCACTGCCAGCAGGCACGTCCAGCGGGCTGCGATCTGGATGACCAAGAAAGCCAACTCTCCAAAAGTAAGTCTCGATTTAGATCAGAATCTTATAATTTTCGATAAACATATTACGAGTAGCTACTTGTATAGGTCGGTACATTCGAACCGGAAACGAAACACAAACCGACGACGTCACGAGCCAGATGTACGAGTGGATGTACTCGTAGGTAGGTACCTAACTATAGGTAGGTATAATATAACGATTAGTTATATAAATAGTAAGAATATTTCATCAAGTACCAAATGTTGATGTCTACTCGTAGCTTTGTGAACGTTACAAACAAGTAAGTACGTTGGTAGAAGCACAACTCGAGAGCGGCGTTGCACTTGATCTGTTTGCTTTGGATATAGCTAATTTACAATTTTCGTAATAAGTGGTTTAAGTAAAGCTCGTTCACTGACGTAAACATAAAATTGTGAGAATTCGGGAATAACTTAAGAATACTGGTTTTTGGTATTGGATAAGACAACACGGTAATATGAGATACGTATTACCGTGCAGACAACGGGCCGCGCGGGCCCCCTTATGTCGGATTATATCAGTGTAGTCCGTGTATTGCAGTCATGAGAGTACATAGTCTCATCAGTCCCACCATCTAACTACTGACACTAAGCCGAGACGTACTTTTGTACTTTCCAAACATTAACATCAATTATGAAGTAACTAAGTAGTTCATAAGTACTACATCAATTATGAAGTACCTAAGTAGTTCATAAGTACTACATCAATTATGAAGTACCTAAGTAGTTCATAAGTACTACATCAATTATGAAGTACCTAAGTAGTTCATAAGTACTACATCAATTATGAAGTACCTAAGTAGTTCATAAGTACTACATCAATTATGAAGTACCTAAGTAATTCATAAGTACTACATCAATTATGAAGTACCTAAGTAGTTCATAAGTACTACATCAATTATGAAGTACCTAAGTAGTTCATAAGTACTACATCAATTATGAAGTACCTAAGTAGTTCATAAGTACTACATCAATTATGAAGTACCTAAGTAGTTCATAAGTACTACATCAATTATGAAGTACCCAAGTACTTTATAATTGACTGAGCGAGCGAAGCGTCTCTGCAAAAATCTATAGCAATTTTAGTCAAGGTCTACTCGAAAAAATATTTTGTCATATTTTTCCGAATTTCGATGACCTGCAGACGCTCCCACTGCGAAACATTGCCGCTGGTAAGGTGTGCTCGCGAGGTCTACTGTTCGCAGAACTGCGCCAGCCGGATAGTGTATTCGGGCGCACCTTAAATCAACCGCACCTCATGGGAAATTGTTCTGGGTTCACAGTGCTCATCATTAAATACTGGAAAATAATCTCTTTCCACAATTTCACATTACACAAGTAAAGAAGAGATGCTCGCTACTATTTTGTTTATTGTTGTAATGTGTTACTTTGATGTGCGATGCTGAGGGGACTGGAGTGTTACTACCAAAAACGAAATACCAAGATTCGTTTGACGGATTTGGCGTTTTCTTCTGTGAAAGTGAGAATCATCACATTTGACGTATTTGTTACTCTTCACTTTCACAGCACAGGAGGAAATGAGAACTCCCGCAAACGAAACTTCGTAGCGCCGTTTTGGGAGCAGCAGTATCTTCTGCCATGCCGCAGTGGCTTTGGAATATCTACCAAAACTGATGATGATTAAATATACCTAGGTAATAAAATAATAACCATATTGACTGTCCACATTCGGTTTCAATATTGGGTGCGCAATCTTACAAGTATAGGTAGGTACCTATATAATCAGAACGCTAATACTAGGGAGCTACTGTACTGTCTCACAACGTTCGAACATCTATCTCGCTGCAACTTCATTCGACTCGAATCCGGTTGTCGTTCGATCATTATATCACAAATTGGCGCGAACTGTCATCTTAAATACCTATTATTTAATTATTAAATGCTATATTAATATTATAATTTATACGAATATGAGTTAGCGTCGCGTTCATGATCTATCAAGTTGGCAGAACATAAAATTTTGTTCTGTCGCTGAGATCAACAGAAGCGTAACTGCAGCTGAGCTGTCTTCAATAGCAGAATAATAAAACGTATAGAAACCGTCTCTGGCTGCGGCTCGATTGCAGTTTGAGTTAGTGGAACCGGCCGGCCCCAGAATACCGGAATAATCGATAAGGTTCGTGAATAAACGCACGATAAGTAAAGAGATAGCTGATATAAAAATACGAGATTCCTTATCAGTTGCGAATGATTTGATTTTGAGTGGTGCTTGATGCCCTCTTACCTGTTAGAGTTATTGTCGGCGCGGGCCGGTGCCAGTATAATAGGTACTTAGTATACAAGATCATATGTCTGTGGGTGTTAATACGGTCTACCTCTGTTCTTTTGGCTATACATTTAGATAGATTTTGGGACAGGTATCTATTAGGTAGGTACATACATGAATGTTAAGGCACGCGTCGCCGGAAGTTATGGATGATAGGTAAGCGGATACCTGTACTCGTCGCTGTAAGTCACGAGATAAGCTCTCCGTAAGCTCGCCCGTGTGACTTGCACGTAACTTTACAAATATAGACCTTGTACCTATCGTAATAATGTACCGCAGGAGTATTGAGTATCTACCTATTGGTATACCTACTCAATCTAAACAGTATGGCTATAAGTAGGTATATGTCGATAGGACAGCGACTTCTAAGTATTTATTCCGTCGCGTATTTCACGATGATCACGTTTACGTTACACGAACGTTGAAGATTTGATGTAGCGGCGGCGCGGCGGTAATCTGAATGTCGCTGCGAGTACGCTTGCTATCATCGGTTCAAGGTGGTTCTTTGATTCAAGTTATATTCACACGCGCGTTCTATGTTAATTAATGAGATTCAACACCGCTTGTAATACGTAAGTACGTACTTACCTACCGCACCGATTGACTTAATATTCGATTAATAATGACAAAGCGGCGACACCTCCGTCACCGCGTCGGTGTACCTACGCAGCCGTGAGTAGAGCAGGTACTCGAGTGTCCGCCGCCTCACACCGCCACACCACCGCGGCACGCGTTGAACTCGTTTCGTGCACAAGCAGTGGACTCTCCTGCGACAGTCGGTGTTGTCACAGTCAGGCGCGATAGGTAGACACCCTCAACCGGATCACTTGCTCGTCTTGACACCATAGTTTGTGGTTATAACCATTAAACACTTACTATATCTGAACGAAGCACATACTGCATTTACGTATCCTTTGCTTTCAAAAGATTTCAACGCGCATCAAATATCGGACTGGACAATGTATAGCACAGGCAGAATACCCGGCTCTACATAATTCGTATCTCGTGAGGTGCGCTATTATCGAGAAATTAGGTGTATATGTCCCTACCAATAGGCAGGGCATCGTGGGGAAAGGAGGACCCTTCCCTCAGTATATGTGCCTACCAATAGGCACGGCATCGTGGGGAAAGGAGGACCCTTCCCTCAGTAGATGTGACTAACAATAGGCAGGGCATGGTGGGTAAAGAAGGACCCTTGCATCATTATATGTGACTAACAATAGGCAGGGCATCGTGGGGAAAGGAGGACCCTTCCCTCAGTAGATGTGCCTACCAATAGGCACGGCATCGTGGGGAAAGGAGGACCCTTCCCTCAGTATATGTGACTAACAATAGACAGGGCATCGTGGGGAAAGGAGGACCCTTCCCTCAGTATATGTGACTAACAATAGACAGGGCATCGTGGGGAAAGGAGGACCCTTCCCCAGTATATGTGACTAACAATAGACAGGGCATCGTCGGGAAAGGAGGACCCTTCCCTCAGTATATGTGACTAACAATAGACAGGGCATCGTGGGGAAAGGAGGACCCTTCCCTCAGTATATGTGACTAACAGTAGGCAGGGCATCGTGGGGAAAGGAGGACCATTCCCTCAGTATATGTGACTAACAATAGACAGGGCATCGTCGGGAAAGGTGGACCCTTCCCTCAGTATATGTGACTAACAATAGGCAGGGCATTGTGGGGAAAGGAGGACCCTTCCCTCAGTATATGTGACTAACAATAGGCAGGGCATCGTGGGGAAAGGAGGACCATTCCCTCAGTATATGTGACTAACAATAGGCAGGGCATTGTGGGGAAAGGAGGACCCTTCCCTCAGTATATGTGACTAACAATAGGCAGGGCATCGTGGGGAAAGGAGGACCCTTCCCTCAGTATATCTGCCTACCAATAGGCAGGGCATCGTGGGGAATGGAGGACCCTTCCTTCAGTATATGTGACTAACAATAGGCAGGGCATCGTGGGAAAAGGAGGACCCTTCCCTCAGTATATCTGCCTACCAATAGGCAGGGCATCGCGGGAAAAGGAGGACCCTTCCCCAGTATATGTGACTAACAATAGGCAGGGCATCGTGGGAAAAGGAGGACCCTTCTCTCAGTATATGTGACTAACAATAGACAGGGCATTGTGGGGAAAGGAGGACCCTTCCCCAGTATATGTGACTAACAATAGGCAGGGCATCGTGGGAAAAGGAGGACCCTTCCCCAGTATATGTGACTAACAATAGGCAGGGCATCGTGGGAAAAGGAGGACCCTTCTCTCAGTATATGTGACTAACAATAGACAGGGCATCGTCGGGAAAGGAGGACCCTTCTCTCAGTATATGTGACTAACAATAGGCAGGGCATTGTGGGGAAAGGAGGACCCTTCCCCAGTATATGTGACTAACAATAGGCAGGGCATCGTGGGAAAAGGAGGACCCTTCTCTCAGTATATGTGACTAACACACACACATTCAATAAAATAGACATGTTAAAATTTGTCTTTCTAACTTAATGACTAACAAGCTAACTAAATACCAATATGCATTCCCAGTGTAAGTAGGTAAGTATCGCCGTTTGATTTCAGACTACTATATGAATAACTTGTCCTGTACTGTATTGTACTGTAGGTAATGTATGAACCGGACGACAAACAATAACAGGTATTGCCGTTAGTTGTAACTAAGCAGGACTTTACTTGCAGATGGTTGGTCGAGCAGGGCATGAGACGAGCAGGGCGGTGAAGGCCAAGTCCGAAACCACTAGAGAAAACTTGTGAAAAGAGTCTGCACTCGATTTATAAAAAAATCAATAACTGCATAAGTATATTGTTTCTTTTTATATTTAACTTTTGAAGTAAATCATTAAAAAAAGCTTGCATTATTGAACTAATGAGTTCTGTTGCTGATAACGATCAATATTTGCAAAGAAATATATTACTTTACTAAAAATTAAAGGAATTAGCATATTTAGTTAATTTACCAAAGAGTGAACGATTTCATTTGATGGAGGCAATTTTTTTACAGAAAAGAATCATAGTTCGCGCACTTAGCTGGCATCAAAACAAATATCCACAAAGCACTATACTCTCGACGTTACGGTACGAAACGGTTGAGAGCTTACAAAGCTCATGCTTGATACTTTATCGCGGATAAATTCTGTCGTAGTATCAAATGCCGTAGGTAGCTAAAGTCTATAGATACGTATAACCACACGCATTGCAACTCAATTTTGAACAACTTATTAGTTAAGTACTAAGTACCTAGTAGGTACTTGAGACTTTACAAGGATTTTGTAGTTTTCGTCGGGTCGAATTCCGCCAAAGGTAAAAATACTCGTAACTAGCTATTTCAGAAAAATGCTGTTATTGTTTTCTTATAAATCGAAGGCACGACTCCTTTTACGACTTTTCCTTAACTCTCGTGGTTCGCATTTGACCATCACCGCCCTTCTCAAAAAACCACCCTCTTTATACGAGTACTCAGTAAGTAGGTACTCGTATAAGGTATAATATGTGTAGGGAATATATATATAAATCCCCTATTCTACCGGTCACACTACAACTTGAGAATGGATGGAACAATCTCGCTATCTTTTTTTTTGTTGTGTTAATTATTGTAACGAGAAGGTTCTTATAAAAGAAAAACCAAGAGAATATGGGAGGTTATGCTAGTACGCGAACGAAGTCGCGGGCAGTCAGTAGTCCTACTCGTATATAAACACTAGGAGGTGAAACGTCCGATCTCGTTATTGTAATGTTGGCGACGACGACGAGTGCGGCACAAGTCTCTCATCGCCGGAAGCTGCACCAACGTCGCACCGGTGGAACAACAGGCGCGATCCAAATGCAGTTATTTCCATCTCAATTTTGTGTTGGAAACACTTTAAAATACACGGTTTTTAGTGAAGTAGAACGGCAGGGGTTCTAGGGGTATGACGAGTGAGGCCCAGGGCCGTGAGTAACGCAATGGCTTAGTGGTGGTTTCGCGCGTGTTTACTGACCGTCGTTCCTCGGCATTATGTCGCGCGCGCCGTGGGCAGTGGGAACCAGCAGCGAGTGTGGGACGCGGACGTGCGGCCGCGGTCGCGAGACAACTGGCCGCTCGCGGTCTCAGGGCCGCTGATAAAACAATCACTAATAAAATTAAACTGAGAGTTAAGGCGACGCGGCGGAGGCCGAGCGCCGCCGCCGGCCGGGCCGCTCGCCCGCGTGGCCAGCATGGGCCGCACGGCCAGCACGGCGCGGCGGTGCGGCGTCTGCAGATGAGGCTCACTTCTCAGTGCCAACTCCCACTAGCTCTAAACTTTATACACTTCGACGGAAGCTGGTTATTCTCCGTGTCGGGGCGGAGTTAAGTAATATAACCCCCGGATTCCCCGGAATCGTAAGAGAGGATATATCGTACACCACAGTTACAGATAGCCAACCACAAGCAGCAGTGCAAGCACTACTACAGTGACTATACTACTGCCGATATCCCAAGGTAATGAATGCAGTCACTTCGAAATAATTTGAGTATGTAGTACGAGTAAGTAAAAGTAATGTACTTACCTAGTCAGTAAAGTTCCCACTGCTGTGGAACTGGTGCTGGTGCCATCCCGTGTCGAAGTATACAGACCGCGCGAACCCAACGACTGTCCTAAGACAAACAACGTTAGTATAATAATGCATCAGTTCTAATTACAATACCTATTTAAATAATGTGGCGCTATCCGCTTTGTTCGCTATCACACAAGAGCTTAATATTATATTTATTAGATAAAAATATTCTGTATTTGATTCCGGAACTCTTGCATTATTTCTTTCGGTTATTTCAGGGCTGCATAGTGGTCAAAGTCAAAGTCAAAGTCAAAATCATTTATTTAATTTAGGGATCAAAGACACACTTATGAACGTCAATGTTAATTATAATGGCTGTAGATCTAGTTAGGTATATTAATTAGAATGATGTACTCTAAAGACTCTACCGCCGCGTTCCAAAATATACTTATAAGTAAGGATTTGCCACACTGGATGCGGTCTGCGTCAGCTCAAATTGAACGCAGCCCGCAATACGTATGAACAACATCAGCGGTCCGAGCAGGGAAACCGGTCAGCGATGCGGGCAGGGCAAACAGCGGAATTTTGTTATTTGAATGCGTTAATCAGTGGTGATCAGTCCTTTAGTTGTGTTTAGATCGAGGAAAATGATTACAAAGGAAGAACAAATACTTATTGTGTTATTATAGGTGCGTTCGTTTAGCTTATGAGGGCATTGGTGGCGTTGTCATTGATGGCTCGTTTGTTATAGCGTTGTGTAAAGCTCAAAAACGTTATTTTTGCCACTTTTGCCCACGCCCTATTCGAACTGAGCATAAGAACTAAAAGCTGTCAAAAAACCATCCCAAACAACAATGCTCCGGACGTGGGTCAAACATTACACTTTTTGGTGGCAAAATTCCTCTTTTTTAGCTTTCCGAACGCTGAACAAAAAGAGACATGAATGACATTTTCACCCACAGATGCCCAATTCGAACGGCCCTTGTAAGCGTTTTTAGCTTTATTTTCGCTAAAAACGCTCACGAAGGGCCTATTCGAACGCACTATATGGTTGCCGTTGCCTTGCCAGCCGCCCGCTGCCCGCCTATGCCCGTACGCGCCCTTGCGTTCCTACCGCGGCGTGCCCGCACAATAAACCGTCTATACAAAATATCCGTGCTACTAATAAACTCGATATAAATATTTATACTTACTATAGCGTTTGAATAGTCAATTTTAATACTAATAAATGCGGAATAAGTCGAAGTCGGGATAGTGTAGACATAAATTAACTGTCAAACGATATATCAACCCCGACTCTAGTAGGTATAAGCTCGATGTAAACACACACAGAGTGACAATGACAGCTAGATTTTTTTATGATTTTTCTTGTCCCCTGAGGGAATTATGGCTCGCACTTCTTATGCATCCGCCAGTGTCAAGTTTTATTTTCTGTTCCTATTTTGGTGTAATCTTCTTTCTTGACTTCGTGTTAGTTTTGGTTATATTTTCTTGATTTGTGTTTTTTACATGTTGTCTCAATGGACTTTTATTTTAAAAGTGGGGAAACGTTTCGCGAATGTAACAATTTTATTATAATTTTAATCAGACTTAATTTGTAATAAGAATAGGATCAGGGAGAAGTAGATTATTGGTAGGTTCATATATATTGTTAGGGAGATCTATTATAATATCGTAAAATATCTATGACTACTTACATAACTTAACAAGAACATATGAAATATAATACAGTATATACACATTTACAATTTTTATGTTATTAACAAAATATATTATCAGCTATAATAATAATATATATATATATAGAAGGGTTGATAGTACAGAGCAGAGATTTGATGTTTGTGGGGAGAGGGACACGGAGGGATATTAGATTATTATAAAAGGAGGCACGGTCGTGATTAGGACAGGAGCAGAATATATGGTCCAGATCCCCAAAATCATGACCACATTCGCACTGTGGACTATTGATAATGTTGTACTTTGCTAGATGTGCTGGACATGTTGTATGTCCCAAACGCATTCTAATTAAAACTGACGTGACGATTTTGCTTAGATTTATTACTGAAAACCATGGTTTAGAGGGAATTAGTGACTAAATGCTATAGTAGTGAGTACCGGTCACCTGACCACTTTCTCTCCAGATTCTACAACCCAGCTAGCGCAGCCAAGTCATGCGGATAATTTTTAAATGGTTACAGATCACCACATGCGATAGCTTCATTAGCAAGTCGATCGGCTCTTTCGTTGCCCTTAACACCGCAATGACTCGGTATCCATATAAATTTTACTGAAAATCCTTTCAGAACGCATGAGTACAGTTTTTTTCTAGCTTCAATTATAAGAGGGAAATGAGACTTTGACTTAAAAGGATATCGTAATAGAGTCTTCAATGCGCTCATTGAATCACTCACAATCAGCACTTTACTAAGCTTGAAACTTAAAACATATTCTAGAGCTTTAACATTCAATTCAATCAATGAATGGAGATCGATGATTTGGTGCGTGTTTTGCCTTATATCTAATGAGACTCTTTATCAGGCAAGGTAAAGATTTATGATTCCAGTAATTCGTTGGTTCGACAAGACCAGAGAGGTGATGCAATTTAAAAATTAGAGGACTGTTGGAAAATTTTAAAACTCTGAAAAACATGCGGTCTGCAAGAAACTGACGTCTCAACTGCAAAGGGGGCTCTCCACATTCAACGCGTAGTGCATTCAAAGGGCTAGATTTCATTGCTCCAGCTATTATTATCAATGCTTTTGACTGGATGGCATCCAACTTTCTAAGTCCAGCTATACTATAAAGCTCCAGTAAAAAGGTTTCGTAATCTAAAACGCTTCGTAGTAGAGCACTAAAGAGAAGCCTTAAAAAAATGGATGCGCACCCCACCAAACGCCAGAGAGACACCTTAACAAATTAAGAAATTTCTCACATTCAGCCACCACATATTCACAATGTGGGATTCCTGATAGTTTAGAGTCTAAACATACGCCTAAAAACTTTACATAACTTTTTGTTGGAATAATAGTATTGTCAAAATATATACAAATGGGGGGATGCATCCGTTGGCGTGTAAATACGAGTAGTACAGCTGAGCTTTTAAGTGATGAAATGCTCAATCCATTTTCTCCCATCAAGTTTTTTAAATTAATGAGAGAGTAGAATATTTGAGTACATAATATGTTAATGGAATTACCTGTGCAGTATAAGACAATATCATCGGCATACTGTAAGATACTGGCTGAATCTTGAAGAGATGAATATAAATCGTAAGTATATATAGTTATTGTATAATAAAGGGCTGAGTACTGACCCTTGTGGAAGCCCTTTCCATACGAGTCTACATTGATCTCGAGCATGATCTAACTTTATAGTACGTCCTGATAAAAGGTTAAATATAAAACAGGATAAAAATTCTGGAATTTGAAGCTTTTGAAGCTTGTACTTAAGAATATGAAGAAGGACGTTGTCATATGAAGATTCCAAATCTAAAAATACTGCTAGAACTGACTTCTTGTGTGTAAATGCTACTCTAATATCTGTCAAAAACGTGCCTACACCATCCAATGTGCTTCCGGAATGTTTCCGGAAACCAAATTGTGTGTTTGATACGTAATATTCCCCGGTTTTCAACAATCCATTCGAGTCGGTTTTTAACTAAATTTTCAGCTACTTTTACAAGAACAGATGACAACGCTATGGGGCGATATGACGATGCTTCATCTTGTGTTTTACCTGGTTTTAAATAGGAAGAACTATCTGTGATTTCCAAGAAAGGGGGATGTTCCCTGAGAACATCACTGAATTTATAATATTTAAATAAAACTGAAGTGTAGACTGAGTAAGGTTTACTAAAAATTAATACGGTATACCATCTTCACCCGGAGCAGAATCTTTCACGGAAGATAGAACACCTTGTAGTTCTTGTAAAGTAAATGGAGAGCTCAGAGTGGACTGATTTGAAAGTAATAAAGGAGGAGAACAATTAATAACATATTCAAGCTGTGGGACTGTAGGCGGTGCCAGACGATCTAGACATTGGTTATTTAAATTGGGAGGAAACGGTTTAAAAGGAGTTTCACTAACACCGCGTCTAAATCTTTTAATATTGCGCCACACAATAGACGGGTTAATATTCGGAGAAATAGTCAGACAATAACTTATCCAACCTTGAAATCTTTTTTCTTTAAATAACTTGCTAGTTTTTGTGATTAAATCAGATACTTGTTTGAAATTTTCGTCAGTCATGTCACTATTGTATCCTTTTTCAGCTTGTTTTCTTTTACGAATACTATCAGTGCATTCCGCATCCCACCAAGGCGGGGAAGGAATTAAGCCAGTTGATGAGTTTTTGATAGGAAATGTTTCGTTTGCAGCTTGTATCAATACACTAGTAAACACATCAGTTATATCATGAATATTTTGTAAATCAGAAAATTTTTGTTCTATCGCCATCTTATATTTGTCCCATAACTTATCATCCTTAATCTTGTATTTCATACGAGGTTTGAGTAGCGAACCATGAGTGATTTTTCCTGGTAAAGAAATTACAATTGGATAATAGTCACTTCCGAAGGTGGAAGATAACGTGTACCATGTTAAAGATGAAGCTAAACTTGGTGTACAAATTGACAGACCTACGACACTAAAGTTTTCAGTTGGAGCTGTACGTCGCGTAGGAGAACCAGAATTTAATACACAAAGGTTGTATGAATCTAATAAATCTAATAACATTTGACTGCAATAAGTTGATATGGAACTGCCCCAGGCAATGTGAAGGGAGTTGAAATCTCCTACAGTAAGAAATGTTTAGGTAGAAGAGATATAAGATTATATAAATTGTGATAAGTCAACGAAGAAGGAGAAGGAATATATATAGAAACATCACAAATGTTATCAACTTGTGCTGCCACCACGGAAAACTCATTGTAATTTGGAAGATAAAGAGGAGAGAAAGAGATGGTATTTCTGATGAGCAAGGCGACACCACCATACCCATCTGACCTATCATCTCTCAGGCATGAGAATCTGTGGATTTTGAAGGTGGAGCCTGGCTTTAGCCAGGTCTCTGAAAGTGCGAATAAACAAGCGTTGTGCTTGTTTATAATATGTATAATTTCACTTCTTTTAGAAACTGCACTTCTGCAGTTCCATTGTAGAACCTTTGTGACGGTAGCTGCCATTTGTAATGGCTTTGGGAATATTAACATATAAACTATAGAGGCGACGTTGGACGGTAAAGAGATGTTTGAGTGAGTTATTGTTTCGGTAAGGATTGTAATAATTTCTGATGGTGACAACAATAATCGGTTATTATTTGATTTCGTATTAAGAGCGCAACCATTTTGGGTAGGCGGAATAGTAAACTCATTGAGAATGTTTTATGTGTTGCTACATCATAGCCTTTCACTGCTGCAGGAGCAGGTCTGCGTCGGGTGTATATTGTTTTTTTGTATGAACTATTTGGTTGACGTTGATTAAACGAAGTCTGGTGGCTTGGGTGAGTCGGAACCGGATTATGATTAGCATAAGTGACATTAGAGCTAGTAGTAACAACATCAGCATAAGATTTATATATAGGTGGTAACAACTTAGCTGCTTCGCCATACGATATACTATTTTCTGCCATGGTAACTTTTATTTGCTTTTGTCTTGAAAATTCAGGACATGATTTGCTAATAGCGAAATGTGCTCCTGAGCACAGACAGCAGGAAATGTGTTCCTCTTCAATTTCGCAAGTATCGCCAGTATGGTCATTTCCACATTCCAAGGTGTTATACCTTGGTTTGGCTCGGCATTGAAGTTTTGTATGTCCAAAACGGCAGCAGTTGTAACACTGGATACACTATCCAGTGTTACAACTGCTGCCGTTTTGGGTACGTGTACAGTTCAACGGTCAGCGCATTGTAACACATGAAAATTCTTTTCGTAAGAACCTGTCCATCAAACGTAATAATAATACTTTGCGTTGGTTTCCAAACTGGGGCACCATCTACAACAGTTTTATAATTAATTCTTCTTACCTTTAAAATTCCACCACACCCATCAGACACCGTTATATTTTCCATTACCTCCTCTGGAGACCATTCTGATGGTACTCCACGTACGAGACCCATTCGCGTTATATTGAACGATGGAATGAATGCTTTTAATTTACAAATAAATGACAAATAAATATTTTGAATTTGAATTTGAATTTACTATTTGTTATACTGTTGCTGTTAATAAATGAGTTGGCATCATTAAAGTCTGAAAATGCTAGACATATTCTATTTCTACCTATTCTCTTAACAGAGCCATCAACTATATTTTGAAAGGCATTTCTTTTAAGAAACTTACCAAAAGTTACAGGATGGAGAGTAGAACTATCGTCATTTGAAGTCGTTTCACGTTGTACGTGCACAATAAACGGAGCTTTATCAGAAGGTTCATATTTGGTTCTTGCTAAAGAGGTGAAATTTTGGGGAACTGGGCCATTACTAGGTAATGAAGGAACAACAGGAGTTTTTATTGGTTGGAGAACAATGTCATCTTTATTATTTGAATTTTCATTACCTTCACTATCTGTGCAGCGACGGCTTGCCTTACCATCTACTGCCTGTGCGTGCTTCCTTTTTTTCATATTGCAGTTTTTACAAATTTTATTTAAGCGACTTCGTTTGCGTCCTGTACGTTCGAAATAGACCCATCCGTGTCCAATCCCGACTCATTTGAGATTATATTTTGGGAAGAAATTGTTACAAAATTGATTGCCGGGGGGATCGAACCTCCCGGGTCCTGCAAGTCGGGCGGCTCGTCCATATTAGAATTCTAAAAAACTTACCGAAACCGGTGAAACTATACACCTAAATATAAATTAAACAATAAATATTAATATTATTTACACAATAGTACTTCACTGATCCTTAAAATAATAAAGAAATAACTTAATTTATCGAAGCGAAAAAATATCGACCGCCGTGTTCGACGTTTCCCGCGCTTTTTTCGACAGCTAGATTAATGACTGGAAACAAATTTGGCATTTTTAACGTTTTTTATCGGATTTGTCTATGAAATGCGACGTTACCGTTTCGTTATTTCCAAATAAATACGGTATAGTTAGGTAAATGTTATAATGCATTTATTGGTAAGAAACTATCTCGTTACTATAGCAACCTTATGCTTAGAATACTTATATATATCACGAATAACGATGAAATAAGAACGTTATAACGATTTTTTCTTAGTAGCACTGTAAATGTATGGAGACCGACAATGTTGTTCATACATAGTGCGGGCTGCGTTCAGTTTGACATGACCGCAGTCCGCAGCCAGTAGTGTGGCGAAGCCTTATTTATAGCCTGCCAAGAAAAAGCGGCAAGAAACTCGGGGCCATTCCTTTCATACAGATTTTTAGCATGGGTGGCAGAGTGACAGCTTGCCAGAAGTGGAGTATTCCAAACATCTTCATCATTTCCTAGTATTAAAAGGGCGGTGATCACTATTTAACTTATATTTATGTAATTTTTTACGTTACATACCTACATTATGTTATTTGCAAATACATATAAGGAAGGCAAACTTATCACATTGGTTTCTTTAAAAAAATCTATCAAAGATTCACGGCGGTCAAAAAGCCACCCATTACGTATAGATATAGCTTGAATAGCACGTTTCTGTAAGATAAAGATGGTCTCTATATCAGCCGCTGAACCCCATAGCAATATCCCATATGACATTACGTTGTGCAAAATACACTAACCGCGCCGTAGAAGCGTCTGTTAGCTCTCTTATTTTACGTAGGTACCGCAAATGCAGCAGAACTGAGTCTCCCAGACAGAGTATTTACATGATAATTGTACCTATATTTGGGTCAATTTTAATGCCAAGACAGCCTGCCAGAGGCCAGAGGAAGTCTGTTGCCTTGTCCATTTCGAGTAACTCCATCAAGCATAACGTTAGGCTCCAAATATGGAACAATAGGCAAAGAAAACTTCAAACATTTTGTCTTTTTTGAATTCAAAAGTAAATTATTAGTTGAGAACCATCTCATAATGCATTTAGAGATACTAGATAGAGCGTTGTTTACTTGAATTAGTGTGCTATCTTTCCTATCTACTTTCAAAATCAGAGATGTGTCATCCGCAAATAAAACAATATCACAAAGATCCTTGGCCATAAGTGGCAAGTCGTTAATGTTTACTAAAAACAAAAAAGGCCCTAAAATGAACCCTTGTGGAACTCCCATTCTAATTATAGATCTCGAAGATGTTACACTATTTATGCCATCCTTTTGCATCCTGTCAGATAAATATGACTCGATGACATCCAGCGCAGCTCCACGAACATCATGACGGAAAAGTTTCTGAATCAGTATATGGTGTTCCACATCATGTGAGCTCTCCCAAGCCTTTAAGACTTACGTCATTAACTGCACACTGGCTTCCGTAGTTGATGTTGCTTCCGTGAAGCCGAACTGATTTTCGTGTAGTATTGAATGCTCGTTGAAGTGCGCCAAAAGTTGTTTGAGCATATTTTTTTCAAAGATCTTACTCAAAGTTGGTAGGATAGATACTGGTCTATAATTTGATGGATCTGATGTCTCTACAGCCTTAAAAATTGGAGTGATTCTACTATATTTCATTATAAGTTATTAAGTGTTAGTAGGTATAAGTATGTATAGTATGTTAGTAGGTATAGCTACCTACTAACATACACACACACACACTGTGTGAGTGTATGTGTGTAAGAGAGTGTGTACCTTTGCATTTTAGATAAGGTAGGTAGCCGTATCGGTTCTATATTTAGTTTTATCTCGCGGTGTCAGATACAAATCAAGCGGTTCACGATGTAGCACGTTTACTATCGTCCTCCTGCAGAGCATAGACATCGATATGTTATCTAATCTGGATACCTACCTGTGGCTAGTAGTTACCAGCGCCTTCAAATCAAACTGCCGCCGCCGCTTCGCTGTCACTGGGTGTAGTATAGAGGACAGACCACATGCCTACTCGTATAGGTAAGTACTCTCCTACTCTCAGATTTACTAACGTGAGGATCCGCTTGGAAAGCGTTTTTATCGCGAAAGTTGCAATGCGACATTGTCATGTAACCTATATATTATATATGCAGTACCTATACGCACGTGTGCATGTTACTGCCTACTTAATCTGTCCGAATCAGCAAGCCTATTTCGAGTTAAGTTTCATTCATAAATCTATTGTTATTTTTTGCGCTGATGCGGACGGGTTAATTAAATTACATTGTACCCGTAAGACTAATATTTAAATAAATTGGATTTAATTTGCATGAATAAAGTAAGTTATGTAAGTGATAACTGAATTGTAACAGCTAAACAAATCAGAGTCCGACAGCACAGCGAGTTATTTGGTCCGAGCGGCGCCGATGGCCCGCGCCCCGACCCCGGACCCCCGACCCGAGATAACGCTCATACTGCTACTAAATATGTTATTATAAGTTTAGTAAAAATGATAATGATAACCCGATAGTAAGTAGTTAGCCGCTGTTGATAATTGGCGCAGGCTGTGGTCACACATACCATGACATAAAGTAATGCTTGTGGTCAGATCACTACTCCACCATAGATACTCATGGTGTTTATGTGTGCCTACTAGGTATCAGCCGGTAGATGCATAACTATTTAACCGCCAACACGCATACTGAAGTGCATAGACCTAATCTGTATTAGGTACCACAACAACGAAAAGAGTTAAAGCATATCGATGCAGCCTAGTCCTGCTCGAGCACGACTGCATGGAGGTCCGTCGTGTGAGTTTGTCAGAAGCATTGGAACATACCGAAGTACTGAGTTTCAGCGCCCCTGCTTCGCGCCGAGTCACACCCATACAAATATAATCTCCAGCACGTCCCTCTCCATACGACGCGGCGACGCGGCGGTTCAAATCATAGATTTGATGCTCGGACCGCCTACGGATATGTCGCGGTCGCCTATATAGTGGTAATGGCGTCTGACAAAGATTGTCAGAAAATTCCGTACCCACAGCCTTTGAGATTGTAGCAAATCCGAATAAAATAAGAGAGAACCAAAGCAATTACAATTCGGAAAAAATCCACAAAATGGAACCGACTTTAACACCAAAAAATGTGAAATAACTTGTGAAGTCGGTAGGTACCACGATAGTTCAAAAGTACAAATTAAATACAATATTGTGCGCACGGTACATACCGACTTCGACAAGTTATTTCACACTTTTTGGTGTTGAAGTCGGTTCCGTTTTTTCGTAAACTTTTTCACCCTTTTTAAACGATTTCAAAAAGGAGGAGGTTTTTATACGACCTATTTAGTAGATATGTGTTTCCGCGGATAACTTCATCGTTTATGAATCGATTTTGATGATCCTTTTTTGTTTGATAGATTATACTTCATTATCATAAGTAGGTAAGTATACTTACGTCAATAATGATTTCATCAAAATAAGCTAATTACTTTTCAGTAATTGGAGAGGAACTCAAAACTGCTGGACTGAATTTGATAAAATTGAAATGTTTTGTATGTTTGTTATTCGTACCTAGAGTAGGTATACTTTCAAGGTAGTATTTGGAAGTATATATACTCTACAAAACAATTGATTCGGTAGCGGTCTACAAATGTGGGAGAAATCGGTGAACATACACAAAATAAAACATGCAGTCGAACATATAACCTTCTCCTTACTTGAAGTCGGTTAACTATGTTCGCATCAGTAGCAGCCCTGGCTGACATTCCGAACGCCTTAGAAATTTTCTGCGGTGTAGCAACCCTATTTAATCAATGTAAGTAATAATTTTTATTATAATGAGCACTGGGAGTGGGACCGTCGAGCGGTGTCGTTACAAGGATAGGATACATTGAATGCATAATTACAGTTGGGGAATGTTGGACTCCGAGTGTAGTACCTACCTATAGGTAGGTAGGTAGGTAGGTGTAGCCTCGGTCTCGGTGCGGTTATACGGGTTGGGTTGGGTTGGGTTGGGGAGATGCGACGCAATGACCTCGCGTCTGGCGTAGGAGGTCTCGCAATGAGAGCGGGACCGGATGGAGCTCGTTCCTACGTCTTGATGATATAGGAGTAATGCGACGACGTCGACGGATTCATTTGTAAGTATGTAGGTGCTCACTAGATAACTCCACAATTACGTTTGTATGAGACTTTTGCAGAGTCCGCGTGGGGAAGTACCACACGTATAGCAGCCGTGCAGCAGCAGTAGTGTGCAAACCTTATTGTGGTTCATTGAAGGGCAATGTATCAGCGAAATTACAGGGCAAGAGATTTAACATGTTATATCTCGGGGTGACGAGCGCAGAGCATTGCCATGCAGCATGGTGGAGTGCCAAGGCAAGACTCTCGCGCATGTGCAGCGGGGCCGCGGCCATGGCACTGTCCCATATTGTACTGTACTGTTGAAGCGAGTGTTGGCAGACGGGACGAATACGGCTGAACACTATGTCGCGGGATGTGCTCTGAGTGACAATATGGTAAAAAATACATGATTGATAGATGTTTAGGTATTCGTTACAAATGTTGCAAAACGTAGACTCGGCGGTAACAATCTTAAAATAAGTAGCCAGAATTGGGAAGGTTAAGGAGGCGGGAGAGTCGTATAAGAAAAATAAATTGAATAAGTTAATAACACTAATACTTAATTTTTTTATTAATAGTTTTAATTGAATAGGCTCCGAAACTACTAGACCGATTTAATAAATTCTCACACCATTAGAATCCAACCTTATCCCTGATGAACATAGGCTATAGAACCCGTATGAACACTTCGATAAAGTAACCCAAGGCGTAAAAAATACCCAAACAATCCTTATAGCGCGCATGCTGCAGAAATTGTTGACAATAGAGCAAAGTGATGTAAGTACAGTTTTATAGAAGACATTAATGAAGACAAAATGTATAAACGCATAAAGTAAATAACCGAAAAAAAAAACACGAATAAAAAGCTACATTATGTCTGCGTAACGTACGCTATAATATTTGATTCATTATCATCATCCATCACCACGCGGGTGAAACTGCGGAGCGCAGCTAGTTATCAATAATGATTAGGTACTAAGGCTTTCACAATAGTTATCAATAAGGTTGATTTACCGATTATTCGTATAAAAATTAATATGAAGAGTAAAAACAAAAAAAAGCACCAAACTACGTAACTTTGAAAGGAGGTCATAATTCCATGGTTTTACGGTGAAAGTTATTGAAATTGTGTGAGTTACGCCTGTGCAAAGTCATTTCTTCTTGAAGAGTATAAAACGTCAAACGGTATCTATTAGATTAGAAGGACTATAGTTTCTAAGTTGTTATAATTTGCCGCCTGCGCAAGATAACACTTGCCGTTGGAACTATCACCACGCCCCCCCCCCCCCCCTTCGTGCACTGATTTTAGTATCGATAACATAACAAGTACCTACAGAAGAGGTACAGTAGGTACATACTCACCGCCCGGTACAAGCTAAATCATACACCAAACGCGAGGCCTACGAGTGCGGAAGCTCCCGCGAAGGTGAACCGCTTTGCTTTGCTTTACCTCACGGCACACAATAAGCAGACGGCGCGGCGGCGACGGCAGCACTCGCTTCACATCATACTCATGTACCCAAACGAGGTGCGAGGGACTCGTGTGCACGCGTCTCTTAATTCATCTAATCATTATAATTTTGATAATATATAAAGGGCAGTATATTGAACCATGAGTGCAATGGGGACTCTTGAGTTAATCCCTGAGTGCAAAGACGAGATTCAATTTTAATTCCCGAGCGTAGCGAGGGAGTTATGTAGAGTCCTGAGTGAAGTGAGGGGTTAAAGCCGTCCAAGACGAAGACCGGCTTTATCCTCGAGGTGCATACTCTTCTTTTCATACCTACTGCGAGACAATAGAAACAGTTCAAAGTAAAATAAACTAATAGTTAATATTCAAATTGGACACATTTGTCCCGTAACTTGAACCTATGACTATGACCTTGAATGCGCAGAGAGAAGCAGTGCGTAACCCATAGCAACACGGCACACAACAAAAACACTCCCATAGTACAACCGCGCCTTTTTCTTTTTTTTCCTGTATGCGTTCTCCGTACTAAGAGTTTTCCTACAAATAACATTCCAAATAAGATCACTTTACACTCAAGGGAGTTTCATACAAAATTACACCCCCGTGGATGTAATGCCTTGCTTTACGTGATATTGCGTGATAAGTATGTAATTGGAAATGTTCAAGCAGGTGGTATGAAAAGTAATATAGCTTGTTATGTTTCAGTCGGTTTGTGGGAGGTTCCGAAGGCCCTTCCCTCTCCCCCATCCACCCTCACTTCTTCTATTCCTTCCTCAAAGGTCGACAACGCATCCTCGAGACCTCTGGTATTGCGGATGTCCGTGGGCGACGGTATCACTTACAATCAGATGAAACGCCTGCTCACCTAAGCCTCGCCGCTTTGCCAACCTATCCAATAAAATAAAAAACAGATTTGAGTAAAATTTTGTAGGTATTTAATTTAATCTATTTTTAACGTCAATTATACCAAACTTCAATTATATTATAACCAGCTGCACCCCGCGGTTTCACCCGCGTAGTGATGCATGACGATGATGATGAAAAATACTCCCACTTTTCATCATCATCGTCATCCATCACTGTCAATTAAAGTTCTACAATTGACCGCGAGGTGGCACTGTTCTTTTACTTCATAATATTATTCGCGGCAGTTTATATCAAGCATCGATTGGTGTGAATGTTGTAAACTGCAGGTAGAGCTGCCGGCAGACGCGGAGTTGTGACTGATTGAACTGCGCCCTTCACGTGGAACAATATGGGCTGCTAATATCCCACCCATATTATAAATGTGAAAGTTTACATGGATGGATGTTTGTTGCTCTTTCACGCTCAAACGGCTGGGCCAGTTTTGATGAAAGTTGGTATGGAGGTAGATGTGGCGCTGGAATAACACATAGGATACGTTTCATCATCATCATCATCCACGCGGGTGAAAAAGCTTGCTATGAAAAAGGGCACAGCATAGACAAAATAACAAGCTCTCCGCGTACGTCAAGACCGTAATGATGACTAATCTTCTATTAATAGATTTGTGTCAAAGATGTGTCGGTTTCTGATAGCTTAGTTAACAGCACGCTATGATTGTGACAGCTCGATACATTAGACGTCCTCGGCGATAGAGTCGGCATGTCGGTTACGTTTCATCGGTGTTAGCCATAAGGGGTTCATTTTGTGAGGGAACTCGGTTGATATAGAGAGAGCCTTTAAGATATAGAAATATAGTGTACGAGCCATCTGTGGAGCAGTAGGTTTCACATACTCCCATTAGCGTGCATGTACATAAGGGACATTTGTGTATTTATGAAACAGTATCCTCAGTATTTCAAAAAACATTCGGATACTTTAGCCAGGAATACAAGGCACAAGCACAGACTGTATGTACCCCCATGTCGTCTGGACCTTGTCAAACGCGATGTTTATTATCATGGCGTTACGAGTTTCATTAAACTGCCAAATTACTTCAAAGATCTACCTACCTTTACAAATATTTAAATGTAAATAAAAAGTGTTTTTAAGATGTTAAAGAATATTCGACACATAAAAATTAACTTTGCTGACATTTACTATTTTACAATTATGATATTGACATTAAAATTTAAACAGACTTCCATGTGACTAATATAATTTCTATGTACCTACTGCAATTTTGGAAGGTTCATACATTTAAATACTATATTTTAAAATTGTACTTAAAACGATTTTTGCACGCCTTGATGAGGCGGAATGTAATGGATCCTTTCTATTTTAACTATAAGAACTATTGTACTTACATTTCTCGCAAATACAAACTATTATTATTATTTTTAAAAAGAATGTAGGATACTTTTCATAATCATCATCATCCATCCATCCATCACCACGGAGGTGAAACATCAGTCCGGTGTTGAGTGAATCACCTGCAATACTTACATGTTGTTTTTAATCACAACAAATTACATCTTCTATTATATCATCGAAGGGGCAAGCAGCGGTGTTTTATTTTAATGGGATACTTTTCATCATCTTATCTTAAACGCGGGGCGGTAACATCAGTCTAGCGGTCTTGAGTGAATTGATGCTTTCGCCTTATATACTCGAAGGGATAAGCAGCGGTGTTTTGAACGCCTACGTTTTACCAGATATGTTATAGGGGGCGAGCCTATTGCGATACGGGGCACTGTTCCTAACTCTGGACATTTATTGAGAATATCTTTCTTTCTCGGAAACACCCAATAACTGTCCAACCCGGGGATCGAACCGAGGACCTCGAGGTTACAAAAGGGCACTTCCACCACTACCAAGACCAGAACGAAGCCGCTAGTGAGTCACCTAGAGTTTGTTATGTTTGTTTAATTGTTTGTACCGCGTAAACGGTGCATCATGCACAGGACATACTTTTTATGCGCGGGTAGCACCGCGGGCGCAGCTAGTAGGTAAATAAGAGGAGGAGGAGAGATTTATTTTGTCACAGGTACTCCCCATAGCAGTCGTAGTGTTGCCCCTTTACTTGTCATCACAAGGTGCTGGTATCCATCGCCAATAATTTTATTTTGTTTGTTTTTCCCCGACTGTGGAGCACCTAAGGAGGTTCGACCTGTCAGTGTATGCACGATGTCCGATCCTAAACAGGCACTCGACGGATTTTGATACTCATTATATATACGTCATTATATTCCTCTTGATGGCACAAGAGCGGTACGTCGTCGTCGAGTCGTTCTCCTCATTACTGAGGGTCGTGATTCCCCTTATGTACAATGTTAGCTCTGTCTAAGCTTCGTCATCTGTTTCTATTGTTTGCGTCGTGAAGCGCCTTATGAAAACTTGTCCAGAGCAGGGCGGATCTGGTCGGACCACCTTAAAGGGCTGCGCCCTCTCGATCGTTTTCCTTCGACGTTGCCCGTAACTATTAGTTTTCTAGGTTACGACCTCTTTCCGGACTATATATATATATATATGTATTATACATATATATATATATACATACATATATATTATATATATATATATATATATATATATATATATATATATATATATATATATATATATATATATATATATATATATATATATATATATATATATATATATGTATTATACATATATATATATATATACATATATATATATATATATATATATATATATATATATATATATATATATATATATGTATGTGTATAGGTACATGTGTGGGCTATTGATTTCTTGTTGAAAGTCTCCAATATTTGAGTAAAATGTAGCCTAAGTAACTCGATGGCGTAGCCAGGTGGGGGAGACTCCATAATAACACTTAACTTATTCATCATCATCATCATCTCAGCCGTAGGACGTCCACTGCTGAACATATGCCTCCCCCATTATATTCCAAAAGGACCGGTTGGAAGCGGCCTGCATCCAACGTCGTCCTGCGACCTTTCTCAGGTCGTCTGTCCACCGTGTCGGTGGACGACCTACGCTGCGCTTGCCGGTACGTGGTCTCCACTCCAGAACCTTTCGGCCCCATCAGCCATCTGTTCTGCGTGCTATGTGCCCTGCCCACTGCCACTTCAACTGGCTAATCTTCTGAGCTATGTCGGTGACTTTCGTTCTTCTACGGATCTCCTCATTTCTGATTCGATCACGTAGAGAAACCCCGAGCATAGCCCTCTCCATAGCTCGTTGTGCGACTTTGAGCTTTTCTATGAGGCCCATAGTAAGAGACCACGTTTCAGTGCCATAAGTCATCACTGGTAACACACATTGGTCGAAGACTCTTGTCTTGAGGCACTGAGGTATTTTTGACGAGAAGACTTCGCGAAGTTTCCGGAACGCTGCCCAGCCGAGTTGGATTCGACGATTGACCTCTTTCTCGAAGTTGGACCTGCCTAGTTTGACTGTCTGTCCCAGGTAGATATACTCGTCAACAACTTCGAGAACTGAGTTCCCAACTGATATTGGGGTAGGTACAACATGGGCATTAGACATAATTTTCGTCTTGTCCATGTTCATCTTAAGACCTACCCGTTGGGAAACTCGATGGAGGCCTTCGAGCATTGTACTGAGGTCTTCCATGGATTCTGCCATGACTACAATATCGTCGGCAAATCGAAGGTGAGTGATGTATTCGCCGTTAATATTGATGCCAAGTCCTTGCCATTCCAGAAGCTTGAATGCGTCTTCCAATGTAGCGGTGAACAGTTTCGGAGATATAACGTCTCCCTGTCTCACGCCTCTTTGCAATGGAATTGCCTTCGAACTCTGCTCCTGTACTCGGACTGACATGTAGGCGTTTTTGTACAAACACTTCAGCACTTCAATATACCGATAGTCAATACGGCACCGCTGGAGAGACTCAAGCACTGCCCACGTCTCGATCGAATCAAAGGCTTTCTCATAGTCCACAAACGCTAGACAAAGAGGCAAGTTATACTCTTCGGTCTTCTGTATAACTTGCCGTAGCGTGTGGATGTGGTCTATGGTACTATAGCCTTTTCGGAAACCGGCTTGTTCCGGAGGCTGGAATTCATCAAACCTGCGACTGAGACGGTTCGTTATGACCTTCGAAAACAGCTTATAAACATGGCTCAAAAGCGAGATGGGTCTGTAATTTTTAAGTAAAGTGTTGTCACCTTTCTTGAAGAACAGCACCACCACGCTTTTGTTCCATGCTTCTGGCGTTGAACCTTCGAGTAAGACGGTATTAAAGAGCTTCTGAAGGACTTTAAGTACCGGTGTTCCACCCGCTTTCAGAAGCTCAGATGTGATACCGTCGTCACCAGGCGCCTTGTTGTTCTTAAGCTGTTTCAAGGCCATTCTAATCTCGTACAGGCTGATGTCCGGGATATCTTCGGTATAATTTCGGGTCAGCTTGGCTCTTGGGTCTTTGGCCGAGCTGCTAACAGGTTTAGCGACCGAGGTGTATAACTGTCCGTAGAAACTCTCGACCTCTCCTAACACTTCCGCTTTGGTCGACGCTACACTGCCGTCTCCTCTCTTCAGCTTCGTCAACTGGCTTTGCCCAATAGACATGTCTCTTGCAAACACTTTGGAGCCTTTTTTCCGCTCTATCGTCTCTTTAATACGGTTTGTATTAAAGATCCGAATGTCGTGTCGCAAGGACTTCCATATTCGTCTATTGAGCAGCCTATATGCTTCAGCATCATCCGAAGACTGCAGTTTCAATGAGCGTCGTTCAGCCATGAGGTTGAGGGTATCGTTGGAGAGTTTCTGTGGCCTATCTGTACGGTGGGGTTTAAAGTACTTGGAACCCACTGTATGGACAGTTTCTACTAACCTGTTATTGATCTCGTCCACTGAAGCGATGTTCTCAAGGCAATCGAAGCGATTGGATAGCTCAAGTTGAAAGCTCTCGGGGTCTTGAATATGGGCACGAGTAGGTCGGAGCGTAGACTTCATCAGACGAGACCTCTCCAGTTTGACATTAATATTCACCGTGCCTCTTACCATTCGGTGATCACTACCGGTTTTAACCCTGTTGATTACGGAGACATCAGTGAATATTTGCCTTTTGGTGGTCATAATGAAGTCAATCTCATTTCTCGTGGAACCATCGGGACTCAGCCAGGTCCATTTCCTGTGAGGTGGCTTCTGAAAGAAAGAGTTCATCATAAAGAGTCCCTCTTTCTCCAGGAAGTCGGCCAACCTCTGTCCCCTACGGTTCCGTTGTCCATAGCCAAATTGCCCCACTTTCGACTCATCCTCGCTTCTCTTACCCAACTTCGCGTTGAAGTCCCCCATAACAACTAGAAAGTGCGTTTCAGAGGTATGTATGGCCCGACTAATGTCCTCATACATATCCTCCACCTCATCATCCGGGTGCGACTTCGTCGGTGCGTATACCTGAATGACCTTCAGCGAATATCGTTTGGATACTCTGAGTATTAGGTATACGACCCTATTGGAAACGCTATCGATCTTAACTATGTTGTTAGTAAGGGACTTGTGGACGAGAAACCCGACACCACCTTGGGACTGTTGGTCGCCCTCCCGGTGGTAGAGTAGGTTACCTGATTTTAGGGTTATCGTGTCCTCACCCGTTCTACGGACTTCAGATAACCCCACAATGTCCCAGCGTAGCTTACTCATTTCTTCTTCCAGCTCATATATCTTCTCGTCTGTCCTCATCGTGCGTATGTTGTGTGTTACCAGGGCCAGTCGTCGTCGTTGGGGGTGGTAGCCGGGCGTCTGTCGGGGATTCTTAGCACCCCCTGCCCCACCGTTACCGTGGCCGCTACCGTAGCCAGGAATAGCGGGGCTGCCGGGGACTGGGGGCCTGGTTCTTTTTGTCCAATCCATTAAGGGGTTTTTGCCAATACTCGCCACGCTTGGCAGGCGGGTTGGCGAGCGCATTTTGTGTGTGTTTGACTGGGAAGGTGCTGCTGCCCACCTTCTGATTTGTTATCCCTTAGCCGGCTTCTACGGCACCCACGGGTAGAGTTGGGGGGGTGCTATTCTAAGCCGGCACCTCCACGGCATCACTTAACTTATTAAACCAAGTCAATTTATCATTTCGGATATATCGATAGTTAAGTTATCACACAGTATGCCTCGCTACCTGACTCACTTGTACAAGTTAATGGAGTAGAACAATTATACAAATAAATTGGGGTACTATTTTGAGTCTGGCCTCTACTACGCCTGCTCACAACAACACCTAACGGGTAACCTGTACCTGTACCGCTGTGAGCCAACGGTTCTCAGCACCGGACCAGTAGCCGCAGCTCCGGAGCACGCGCTGCACACACTCACCAGCTCACAAACAAATATTAGGTAAGTACTTCGTTATGACATTAGCGTACAAGTGTACGAATGTTTTCCAACTTGTCTTGTCACTAGGTTATGAAGTAATTACTTATGTAGATAATAAGTAGGTACAAGGTTCGTACATGCGTAGGTACCTACTTATTACAATGGTATAAGTATTATTCAGTTGAATAGAAAATTAATTAGCGTTCGCCGCCGCCGGCGTAACTAGACTAGACCGACAGGTAATCAAACGAGGAAATTGAACTACATAATAATATGTAATTATAGTACATAGCACGTGCTCGACTCGGGCAACACACCATCGCAAGTAACAAGCCATGTTCATTGTGCCATTGAGTACGAGGCGGAGCGCAACGCACTCGGCCTCCGGAAGGGTTCCGGACGAAACCGAAACGTGCTCGCGTCATGCAGGATGACTCGGTAACTCTCACGGTAATCTATAAACTTGGTCAATTTTTGTGAGGGATTTTTTTTTCAATTTTTAACAAATTATACGAATTTATTTACAATACGACATGTCTATTCTTGGACTTCGTTGGTATTAATGCGCTCTGCAATCCACACGCCTCCTATTCATTCACCTCCTTCCCCCTATCCTGCGTGCGCCCTCTCTAGGTGCCGCACCCCAGCCTAGTTGTTTCTCTCTTAGTCGCGTTCAATGTTATAGATTCTTAAGTCGGGAGCTGCACTTCCGACGTCGATAGCAGAACCCTCAACACAAACTAAGTGGGTGTTTCATAATTGTAGGCGGCAGTGCTGATCTGACGTCACCCCAAGGTTACGACACAGGCGGTAGGAGAACGGTGCCGCAACATGGCTACTTGATCTCCGACTGCAAAATATTGCTTTATCTGCGAAGGCTGCTAAGGGTTCTAGTCTCCAGAACTTACTTACTTCTCTAGAATTGCGCTACTTGTTATGCTGTGGCGAAGGTAACGACTGATGTTAGTCCTCGTCTGCGCGGTACAGGGGCGAATATTCCCTTCCGCAGTGTAATACCTATATTCTCTTCTCTTACTTTTCAGAGTAGGTATTTTTAACTGTTTGACTTTTCTTCTGACCACTACTTTTGTAAAATCGTCTATTTCCACGATTTTTCTGCAAACCGTTTTTGAATGTTTCGTTGTATATATATAATAATTTCCCTTGTAAGTATAGTCTTTTCCGATAGTTCCAGTAATTTCTGCTACGGGTTTGTTTAATTTTTATCAAAAATATTCGTACACGTTACAAGCCATTTGCACTGACTATTAACTTTATGTCCGAATATTTTTCAATTCATCTTGAGAATGTAATCTCATGTGTATCTCTCACAAAGCGTGCGCGACAATGAACTCGTGCGACCGCTGCCCGCGCAGCAACCCAGTATACATTGCAGTATTTGCGCGCAGCGATCGAAATGAGCCTGCGTTAGCATCTATACTAGTTTGTGAAATGAGCTATAACAAGAATGCGCCCACCGCCCGCACCTCTCTCTGTCCCCTTTCTCGTCATATACAGACAAATAAGCGTCCCGGTACTGCACTAAACAAGCGCCCCGGTACTGCACTAAACAAGTGCCCCGGTACTGCACTAAACAAGCGCCCCGGGGCTGCACTAAACAAGTGCCCCGGTACTGCACTAAACAAGCGCCCCGGTACTGCACTAAACAAGCGCCCCGGGGCTGCACTAAACAAGCGCCCCGGTACTGCACTAAACAAGCGTCCCGGTACTGCACTAAACAAGCGCCCCGGGACTGCACTAAACAAGCGCCCCGGTACTGCACCAAACAAGTGCCCCGGTACTGCACTAAACAAGCGCCCCGGTACTGTACTAAACAAGCGCCCCGGTACTGCACTACACAAGCGCCCCGGGACTGCACCAAACAAGTGCCCCGGTACTGCACTAAACAAGCGCCCCGGGACTGCACTAAACAAGCGCCCCGGGACTGCACCAAACAAGTGCCCCGGTATTGCACTAAACAAGTGCCCCGATACTGCACTAAACAAGCGCCCCGGGACTGCACTAAACAAGTGCCCCGGTACTGCACTACACAAGCGCCCCGGGACTGCACCAAACAAGTGCCCCGGTACTGCACTAAACAAGCGCCCCGGGACTGCACCAAACAACTGCCCCGGTACTGCACTAAACAAGCGCCCCGGGACTGCACTAAACAAGCGCCCCGGGACTGCACCAAACAAGTGCCCCGGTACTGCACTACACAAGCGCCGCGGGACTGCACTAAACAAGCGCCGCGGGACTGCACTAAACAAGCGCCGCGGGACTGCACTAAACAAGCGCCCCGGGACTGCACCAAACAAGTGCCCCGGTACTGCACTACACAAGCGCCGCGGGACTGCACTAAACAAGCGCCGCGGGACTGCACTAAACAAGCGCCACGGGACTGCACTAAACAAGCGCCCCGGGACAGCACCAAACAAGTGCCCCGGTACTGCACCGGGACCCCGAACTTTAGACATGGTTAGTTACTACCAGTACTAACGGGACGCGGTAGTGGTGTGCCGTGTGCCGTGTGGGGAGGTGCTGGCTCAAGCTATTCTATACAGGCACTTGAGTTATGTAGTCGGTACCCACACTACAATAATCATTGTTTAGGTTATTTTGTATTTAACTTGAAATGCTTAAGTAGATAATATTTTGGCAGTAGGACGTGTTGTAATGTAACGATGTGCCGGAGTGCGATAACCTATGCGAGCGTGTTATCTGCGAGCGATAACGAGTTATTGGTCAAAAACAACATGAGCTATGAAAGCGGCCGGGACAATCGTTGTCGGAGCAAGAATCGTAAAAGGCGCGGAATCCTGACATGTACGTGGTAGGCCTCTTGAGCAAGAAGTCGCCTTGGTTGGTACCGCCGCAGTGACAGATATGGCACCGCGAAGGAATAGTGCGCAAGCATAGGTTCCGTAACAAGTATCGTTACGCACAAACAGCAGTGATCACACCAACGGGCGATTACTATAGTCTGTGTAGCCAGTTTCCCCTTCGCAAGTACTAAACATAGGAACATGACATGGAGTGCATGGAAATGTGTCAAATATCTATCTGTAGGCTGTAGGGAACCGACACTAGAGATACCCGTAGGTTACTGAAACCGGCCAGTTACAGAAAGGGAAACATTTTTATATTTTTAGTGCACGAGTTAACAGCTGTAGTAGTTACCTAATAGTAGTGAGATTATGCAAATGTACCTACTACTACTACTACTACTACCAAAATGCAGAATATTACCAAAATCGTCCAGTTTTTAAATATCACTCAACCTATTCTGCCCTCCTAACTAAGTCTAAGTATGTATGATTTTTATCAAAAATGAGTTAATAGGTATGAGATGATGAGATCTACAATGTTCTCTTTGACGTATATTTCATAAAACCTATACAAAAGAAGATATGAGTAGTGCAGGTAAGTACTCCGCAGTACGCCGTAACTGCAGGTTTTATTTAACCTTCCTAGGTGTAAGTGCCGTATCAAGCTTTACGGTTCTTTTACTTAACGTGTTTGTATAAGCTTGATCATGTATAAAAATATAACCTAAATATGAACACCGTAACATGTTACGCAATGCAATGCAATGTTTATACTAATTATCGCACATATTATATACTAGTGATAACAAAGGTACCTATCGTATAATGCCGTCATATTGCCTAGTATACGAACATCTGTAGAAACAGTATTCCAAGGCATTACAACCGTAACTTGAACTTACGGCTGTTATGTGTTGTATTATGACTATTATTAACCTCATCCACTACTAAAAGAAGAAGTGTATGTAAGAAGTGTGTGAAAAGACTTCACGCACAAAAATAAACACTGACTATGTAATTACATATTTACCCTAAACAGAGAAGTATAGAAAAACAACACTCAACCAACTAATGCAGAAGAAAACGAACCAAGTTTTGATAACTTATAATGTCATGAAGTTTTTGATGAAATTGTTGATGCATCTCATGCTTAGGATGATGCTAAAGATAGTGATAGTGAAAGACCTTGAAGTAGATGATAACTATTCTAAACAAAGACTAACCACAAAGATCAGAAAAGAACAAAAAATAATTTTGAGTTTGAAAACCTACTGACTACCTACCTACCAACTCGAACTACCAAACAATGTTGATGTAATCCTAACTGAAGAAACGAGAAATAAAGATACTAATGCTGATAAAGTCTAAATGATTTACTCAATGTACGCATCAAAGACGCACTTGTGAACGTCAATTATTCATTATAATGTAAGTACTAAAGACTCTACCGCCGCGTTCCAAAATATATAGAGCCTACCGAGAAGAAGCGGCAAGAAACTCGGGGCTATTATTTTTATATCGATTTTTACAATGTTTCTACTTAGGAACTACTATTATTGAATTTTATGGGTGGCAGATGATGACTTGCCAGAAGTGGAGTATTCCAAGCACCTTTGTATTCTATATAATGTCGGACTTTTTAATATGTTTTTTTTATTAAAACTTTTTTTTTCAGTCAAGTTGAATTTTTCCTCTGTAAGCTCAGTTATGTGTTTTGGGATTTTATTGTAAAAACGCACACAATTTTCTAGGAACGACTTATTAGACTTCGCAAGTCTAAAACTAGGTACAGCTATCCTATTTGTATTTCTAGTATTATTTTATTAATGCAGATGCTGAAAATATAGATATAGCAGAACATAATCTTAAAATTGATGAAACAGGAACTTAGCTTAGGTTAAACTAACTCTATGGGTATGTATGATGCACTCCCCTTAACGATTACTTGACAAATTAAAATAAGTCAATAACTGTTATGACAACATTACAGGCACCATTATAAACAGAACAATTGTAATCCCACATTAAAATAATTTAAACTAACTTTATGCTCATATTCGAAATAGTTACGAGTAGGTCCCTAATTACCTAATGCGTGTATCAAATTTTATCGAAATCGGGCGATAAAGAGCGCCGCAGCAACCCCTAAACAGTTTAGCCCTAAAATCTTGGAACTAGCCTAGGCAAGATCTAAATGTTCATTATGATCAATGTTACCTTCAACCATGTCAGTAACTGTTCACGAGTGGATCACCAACCGCAAAACGTAACAACTCGAGAATACGATGCGGAAAATGTTCCCGCAACACAGACACATTATTATATTTACAGATAGTAAGGACGGGGCTGAACGGGACTGGGGCGTAATGTATCAAGAGGTAGTTGTCACCAATGAGGTAACAAACTATTGGAAGTGTCCAAAAATATTGAATAACTTCTACGACAAAACAAAATGATTGACAAAGCTTCAAAGTCAAAGTCAACATCCATTAAAAACAAACAAACAATCATATATCTTTCCTCTCTATTATTAGAGTAAAGAGTAGATAAGGATTAATACCAAGAAATGATAAAGTGGCCTGGTTTGTACCGCCCGGCGTTACTGTTGCATATTTCAAAACTAAAAAGTATTTATTGTGACATAACTGTAATAACATAATAATTATGGTAATGTGGACTTCTTTGTAGATTTTGACGTCTTCTATAAAATTGTAGTACGCCATTTTGCTTTATAATTGTCAATACACACCTTGGGCTACATTATAGAGAACATTTTATATATTTGAGAGGCTACATTATCCAAGTTTTCTTTGAAAATATTATAAGTATAGCCTATGTTTATCAGGGATAATATAGGATTCTAATGGTAAAAGCATAGATATATAGTCTCCAGATGCCTAATACGTCATAATTCATGAAGCAAAAAAATGTAACCCTAGCGGGGGGGACACTTGGTTTTCACTTGTCAAATTCAAAATCAGTCGACTAGTGCCCCTCGCTGTGGACACTGAGTATGAAGAATAATCAAAAATACCATTTTGGGCGATTAAATTGCGTAAAAATTAGAGGATAGGTATAATAAAGGAGACCACGGTCTCTCTTCACGCAAAAGCGGTCTCCAATACTTCTTTTTAAGCGTTTTACAAGAGATTTTTCCAATAGTATGCAAAATTGAATTAGTGTTACCACTCTACTCGTTTAATTTCCCAATTGGTGTTATTTAGGTTCCCAAAAGATCCAGTTATTGATACACTTTGGTTCAAATCCATATTTTTATTTTAACTTATAAAATACTTATGCTATGTTGAAAATAAAACAAGTTCTGAATAAGATAATGCAGATTGGTAACTCTTAGAGACGATTTATTGTACATTAATATTATCCTAGATTGGCGTCTTTATTTTTGAATTTTGTCCTATCTATTATTTTGGTACGACTAGTTTTTTTATTTTCAAGTAGGCACAATGAACAGATATTTTTTCGGATTGTTATCTAAAACAGCTTAAGTTTAATAAAGTATAGTTTCCACTAGCAACATTTTTCTACGTGAATCAAAACATATATCAATTTCAGCACTATCATTTGTATAGTCTGTTGTACATCGTTGAGGTTATTTTGATCTTTTCTGATCGAATAGCCTTACAACACTCAGCCGTGATATTTTTTTTATTTAAAAATTTCGTCTCTAAATTGGATTTTATCAGACTTTTGACCGGGCCGAGAGACCAAAACTGAGATAAAAGTTTGTTTACAGATGATTGTTAAACCAACTTGTATCCAGTCAGTTTATCAATGAGTTGACAAGATCAAGTCAAACACAAAACAGGACTAAGATTGATTATTGTGATACTCGGCTTGAAATTTGGTATGGAAGTAGATGTGGCGCTAGATTACCACATGGGATACTTTTCGTCATCATCATCCATCACTATGCGGGTGTAGCCGCGGGGCGCAGCCAGTCCATAACAAAGTGGATTTAATAGAATATTATATACACCGCGATTATGTAATGAGTGAAAATGATCATAATGGTGGAAAAAAGAAGCATAAGTGTTTTTCCATGGCGTCGGCAAATATTGTTCAAAATGTGTTCTACACACATACAAGATTTCGCATTAATGCGATGATACAGGAGCTACAGCTTTGCAATATTAATGTTCACTGGCGCCGCACAACACTCAATTATATGAACATTAAATTCGATAATTTTGTTGAGAAAACCAAAACGTGTTTTCCTATCATACAATCCGTTTATTTTAGTTATCTGATAATTCGGGTCAAACATTTCCTATGGCAAGATAGAACCATGAGAATTGTTTTGTAATATTGTCAGATCTGGCAGGATGGCCAACCTCAAAAAAATATTTATTGCTTTCCCTTTTAAATGTCATTTGTATGAAAACTATCCTTCTGGACCTAAGGTAAATAGGGCGAATTCTGCGAGTGAAAGATTTTTCCCTAATCGATCCAGTAGTTTTGGAGCTTATTCAATTCAAACTAACAAACAAACAAATCTCACCTCTTTACAATATTATAGTGCAGATGTAGACGCAGCATCATCATAGCATATAATATTAACTAAAATTAATACATACCTACCAGGTGAAAGGACAAACTGTCGATCCATAAACACGGTTATTGCCGCAACCGCAAATAATAAGTTTGTTATACACTTTTTATATTAATTAGTTAATTCGTTTTTCTTGCTATCACTGTTGTTACACATTTATGGATATCAGATTCTTTTTTTTATGAATGAAAAAGGCTCTTGACTTGACAGACAGACAGAAGGACAACAAAGTGATCCGACATCAGTTGATTTTTCCTTTTGAGGTGGACAACCCTACATAGAACAAATTATGCGGCTAAAATGTAGGTTTATTTTTGTAACTGCAGAGTTATAACTTTTTTTCAAGTAGGTAGTTAGAGTCTGGTCTAAGAAATAATTCAGTCATTTAATTACTGTTTTGTATAAGTCACGTGGATGCATTACTACGAGTAAAACACACGATTGATGAAAAAAACAAGGACGTTTCATGATTTTATACACTTCACTGACACTCGTTCACCATGATGAACATCAACGGTTAACAATCCACCACTAGTGCACGTCAAAACTTGAGAATAAACACAAAAGAAAATAAATTATAATAGTTATCGTAATTTTTTTCCGCCATCTGCATGTTCAAGCAAGAAACCTCCAAACAAGCAAAACGAATTATAATCACAACACTATTTTGTTTTTGCCTTAGTGACGTCATACAACGTATTGGCCGCCAGTGAATAATGTTTTAGCGCCAATTTTAAAAGTTGAAACAAAAACATAGTTTTTTTAGTTAAGAGTTCTTTACAAAATGCTAAATGTGATTCGATGTCCTGATTTGACGTACATTAAAAACAAGTTCAACAACCCTAACAAAGTTTAGAAGTAATGAGGGAACAGATGAACATACGTACCTACATGCAATATATCGGTCAAACCATAACCCATTGCACCCTTTACCGTATCTAACTTTCCCTTTGCTTCGCCGTAGTCGGGTAAAAACACGAAATGTTTTGGTCAGCGATAAACCTCCGTCACCGTTTAAAGTGAAAATAAAATAACGCGACTTCTTTTGTAATTTATGTCGTAAAATGAGTTTAATACTTAAAATTATATAAGTTATTGAATTAGTACTGTCTTAATACTTAAAATAAAAATAAAACGCGCGTGGAGAAGCAATGCAGCGAGAGCTGTCAGCGGGCAGACTTGTGCAGTGCTGCTACTCCTCGGGCGCTGGAAACAAAATAATAATCAGCATCAGCATCAGCATCACCATCGCTTCGCAGCGAAGTACAACATTTGTTTCCCACAACAACATCTGTTTACATGCTGTAAAGTAAGTACTGACAGTTTAGTTCGCAAAGCGCTGAAAGCTTAAAATACAAACGTATGCGAGTCTGAAACTAAGGCATACTCGTATGTACAGATTGTTCTTAGAAACCATGTCATCGATTGTAGTGACAAGAAACATGCATTCATAGATTTAGGAATGAATCAATCTATGAACCCTTATTGTATTTGGCTTGGCATTGACGCTATGGAGTTCGATTCGAAAAAACTTAAGTAGGTACATTATTATTTACATTTCGATATCGATCGTCTAGTTCCTAAGCAGTACATGTTGAATAGAACAGAATAAAATACGTTGAAAAAAAGAATTTTGGCTCAACTTTAATGGAAGAATAGTATATTATGCAACTAGTGAATAAAGGACGGATTTAAAGCGAGAGCCATAGATGAATCACGAGTACGTGAAGGATTCTAACGACTGAATCACGAGAGTAGCGAGTTATTCAATCATAAGAGTTATGTTCTTATTATTGTTATACATTTTTTCATACCACCTGTTCGAAAATGTTCTATTACATATCACGCAATCTCTACGTAAAGCAAGGCATTACATACGCGGGGCTGTAAAGTTGTATGAAACTCCCTGGGGAGTAGAGGGTGATTTGGATTTGGAACGTTAGTTGTAGGAATACTCTTAGTACGGAGACAGCATATAGAAAAAAAAAGAAAACAGGCGCGAAATGGTTTTACTATAAGTAGTGGGTTCGAATAGCCCTAAGTTGGCGAAAATAACGCAAAAATTCTCACAAGGGCGTTCGAATTGTTAATCTATGGGTGAAAATGTCGTTTATGGCTCTTTTTGTTCAGTGTTTGAAAAGCTAAAAAAGAGTTATTTTTGCCACCAAAATTGAGCTTTACGAACGCTTTAACAAAAGAGCCAACAATAGCAACGCCTCCAATGAATGTCCTTATTGCTAAACGAACGCACGATTGTTGTGCGCCGCGTTGCTATGGGTTACACACGGCCCGTCTCTGCGTACAGTCCGTTCACAGTTATTTTACCTTTGCTTTTGTATCAGAGTAATATTTATTTGTATAGTAATAAGGGTGCTGTCAGAGGTAATATAACTACGGACTGTATTTAAGGGCATAGTTGAAGTCATAGATAATACTAGGTATATATTGGTTGAAATTACGTGCTGACTGCTGCGATATGGTGTTTGGTGTTAATTACCGCTTTATGGTGGATATTCCATTCACCCGGACGAAGCGATTTACTTCTTCGTTTATCATACGAACCGCTAGGGAATGGAACACCCTTCCTGATTCAGTGTTTCCGCTTTAGTACGATATGGGGGTCATCAAAACACGAGTGCATAGGTATCTTCTGGGTAAGCGCGCTCCATCATCGATCGCATCATCACTTAGCATCAGGTGAGATAGTGGTCAAGTGCTACCCAGTTCGGTATAAAAAGAAAAAAAAAATACTTTCATAATATATTATTATTTTCAACGTGGTGCATGTATCTGTACCGAAATATCGGGTGCTCCAAAAGCAACTAAATCGTCGTCTTCATCGTGTGAGAACTAATTATAACTTAGTTAACAACCGCGAAAGTCTGAAACAGTGTTTTCCACAAAATGTTCCTTCCAAAGATATTAGTACTCTGTTATTCCATAACAATGAAAAGTAGAGTAGGCACCTCGAAGATAAAGCCTGTCTTCGTCTTGGGCGGCTTTAACCCCTCGCTTCACTCAGGACTCTACATAAATCCCTCGCTTCGCTCGGGAATTAAATCTTAATCCCCTCGGTGTATTATCTACTATTATGTAATGGCAGCAAAGAACACAATACAGTTTTTATTCTAATGCTAAACTCCTTGTCGCAAATATCGACCAATCAAATCTCGAGGAGTTATTTGCAATAGGAGTTTGTTTGTCGAGTATTCTTTGCGCAAGAAGTTTGTATCGAGTATTTTTTGCGCAAGGAGGCTGTATAAGCATTGAGATGGAGGTCAAATATATTGGTGTGAACTAAATTCAAACAAAAACAAAATAGTGATTTTAATCACTTTCAAGGCCTAACAAAAGGCCTTTTAAGGCCTTTTTATTCACTGTTTTCAGTTAATAAAATAAGCTTTTTAGAGTGGGAATGGTATAAAATATTTTAAACATCTTTTGTTTGTAACCATGTGTCGCGTAAGGTTGACAATAAACGTGATATTGCAATGATAACATTTCACCCCCACCTTTGTTCGGGTATAAATCGAAAAATAACGATTCTACTAAAATGATGCGAACAAAAATTGTAGGAAAGTTTATTTTAAATAATTTTGTTAATAATAATTTATCATGTAAAATTGAAAATAAACATGTTGTTAATGCAACAAAAGTTTACCGTCACCTTTGGTTATAAATCTAAAAATATCTATCCTAAGATATTTATCCAAAGTTGATAAGAACTAAAATTGTAGGAAATATCATTCTAAACAACTGTTGTGCGAAAAATGGTAATGCCATTTTTCGTGTGATATTGAAAATAAACGAGTTATCTTAGCGAGTTATTCAATAAACACAAATTTACCCTTAGAATCAAGATGGCGGATGACGCAACGGATCGATTACCACGCAAAACAAAACTTAGACTGCCAGTGACCTTCGCTAACGAATTCCGAAAATTGCTACTAAAAATGTTTTCCGGACCAAATCCTTATTCGACTGGACTAATCAGCAGTTCTGGCAACGCTCATCAACACTGGCTGTGCAAGAAATGCGATGGCTGACAAAACGATAGGTTACATGGTGCGTTTCGTTTGGACGTGGATTTTTGTTCAAAAGAAAGAATTCATCTAATTTTGACAATAAACGAGCCACGAATGCGAGCTAAACCCTTGCGCGAGATCTTGTGTATCTTCCACACCCCTGTCGGTCACACACACAGTCGCACCGCACACTGAATATCTAACAAGTAGATACTGATCGTGTAAAATAAATAGTTCCTATCCACGACCAACTGGTACCTACTGTCATTCAATAATAGCCATGTTGGACATATTCGAATAGTAGGTACGCATTACCTTCTCTCTTACAGGCAGTACTTAAACGGTTTATTTACGCATTAGGTAGAGTTCGTGCAAAAGAGAAGCATGTTAGGAATGGGGTCACGCATGTGCTAATTTACTATTTTAATGCACTGGCAATAAAGGAGCTGAAGAAAATTGCTTATAATTTACTGTTTTATAGTTTTATCGAGTCAAAGTTCACACGCGATAGTTGTGTGACGAACAGATAATGGCTTGGGCTGCTACGAGTATATACAATCATATTGTTAGTTCTCCGTAAAGGCACGACGGTTTTCTTTTTGACTTTATGCAACGTTTTTATGTTTTGTTGTAAATGGGCTCATACGGTTTATATATGCGCCATTTTTGAAGACGTATAGACGCACTGAGACAGCTGATTTGCAAACAAATAGTACGAATGAAGTTACAATTATACATAGGTAGGTCCGTCAGCAAGTCGTTGTTCTCTTTAAGTTACGCTTTAGTACATTAACAGTAACGTAAAGAACAGGCCCGTAAAGTATTGTCAGTGTATATTCACCACATGATGGGTCGTGTTCCGCATCTGCAGCGGCACTAGACGCGCACGGAGAGGCGCGAGGCTTGCCGCGAGGGCGCCGGCGAGCGCGGCACCGGCAGCGCGCGTGCCGGCAGTGCCCGCGCGGAGCCGGCCGGCCGCCACACGGCGGTGTATAGCACCGTGCACGCCGCGGAGCCGCCCAGCGGCCCGACCCAGTACAACTGCAACACACGCGCCCATCATCTTATTGTATGCTACCAATAAATAGACTCGTATGGTTGTACATTTGCCATTTATCGAGTCAAGTTTTATGAAAATCATTTTAAAAAGTTTCGGAGTAAAATGAATGTTCAATCTTTAAATAACACGACAGTTCCGGTATGACAATTCATACTAATTTATCCGGCCGCTAAACGCGACAGATGCGGATTTTGCCGCCACTGCTTTTATTTGACTAACACAGCAATCGTTCCAAGAAGGCTGTCAATATAATTATCAAATATCCAAGCATATTTCAGAACAAATGTGTAGCGAGTGAAAGTTTCTCATCGGAGGAGATGCGATGCTGCCTTTCGGGTATCGGGCTCTGGCCCAGTCAAATTAGATAAGAAAAGGGGCAAACCCGGAATAAAATAAAACTAGCAATTTCCCTTCGGAATTTGTCGAGTACGGTTATCGAGTACGGCAGGCAGTTTAAATTTACTTTTGCGTGATAATCTATCCGGTGCGTCATCCGCCATCAACACTGTAAGTGTCCATTTTAGTTTGTTGAATAACTCGTTTATTTACAATTTCACACGAAAAATAGTTTTAACAAAAGTTGTTTAAGATTAAACTTCCTACAACTTTAATTCCTATATTTTATTTTCTAAGATCGACATATTCCGATTTATGCCCCATAATAATGTCCCGATAATAGTGATATTTTCATTAATTCTCTAAACAGTGGTAGGCATTTAAGGTCAGAAAAATTACGGTAAGATTAAGCAAGTAGAATCTTACGGCACTCGCGCTTAAACAGTTCATAGAAACCAAAAACACATCAGCAACAGACAGCTTCGTGCTAAACTGAAATTGATGTTGCTAAGTAAATTTGAGGAGTCAGTAACATTATTAATAATTTAGTAAAGGAAAAGCGCATCCAAGTACTCGCGCCGATGCTGGAGCGAGGCAACTTTCAGTAAAATTGAAAATAAAGGTGATAAAGCAATGATAACATTGAACCCCCACCTCTTCTCGGGTATAAATAGATCTTAGCAAAATATTGGTACGAATCAAAATATTAGGAAATTTCATTCTAATCAACTTTTGTTAATACGATTTTTCGTGTGAAATTGAAAATTAACGAGCTATTCAATGAACAAAAATTTACCCTTAAAATCAAGATGGCAGATGACGTAACGGAACGATTACCACGCAAAACAAAATTGAGACTGCCAGTGACCTTCCCTAACGAATCTTGAAGGAAAATTGCTACTTATATTTTTTTTGGTCAAATTAACTAGCCTAAACGGCGAGCGTCTCGAGCGCCCTGAGCGTCCCGAGCGCCTTGAGCGTCCCGAGCGATCCGAGCGTCCCGAGCGATCCGAGCGCCGTCCGCCGGCCGTCGCTCGGCTTTGCGCACTTCTTCGGCTCAAGTCGTCTCTTGTACACTTCATATTACATATGACGATGAGGATGAGGAGACGATGCGGTTGAAGGTAGTAAAACAATATACCTAAACTGGTCCGGTTAAGTGCTACCTGACAGGTTTCCACTTGAGGATGGTAGCTAGCCAGGCGGGCACTACCACCATGCCATGGATTTGGTCACGGTGTAACTTAATGTTGTAGCCTGAGGTAAAAACGGATCGTACCGCAGCACACACGACTCACCCAGTGCGCGGTCCACTCCGCGGCGAGCAGCGCGGGCCCGAAGCTGCGCGCCGGGTTCATGCTGGCGCCCGTCAGCTCAACCTGCCCACAAACCACATCATATCGCTCCTTGAATGCAAGAGAGCCACAAACCATAAATAGCTTTTTTTACAGTACAGCCGAAACAAAATTTCGTTAAGGATTTTTTGCAAAAAACATGTAGTTTTTGTAAATAATTGTATACTATTATATACCATTCGAAGCGTGATTTGTTGCTGTATCTTTCTGCATTATAAATTATATTGGAATGTATTACACACGCTCTAAAAATGCAGATAAGTCCCTTTTGTTTTCAAAATTCAAACTATAATTAGAAGAAATATTCCAAAAATGAAACGAATATTTTTAAAATCAAATTTCTTTATTAATATTTCTTTATAAAAATCAAACAAACAGTTTTTCATTACACAAAAAAAACGTTTAACTATCTAATTTGTCCATTATACATATCTAATATGTATTAAAATGTTTATTTTTAGTAAGAAAATGTAGTACAAGCTTTTTGTAGGAACTAATAACCTATCCAAAAATGTCTTATTACTTTTAAATTAGTTTTGTAGTATCACAATTTCTAAGGAAAAGGAAAAAAACATAAAACAATTAAAAAATGAAAAGTATCTAGGTATTCTAACAATCGTTAAATTCTTTTAAAGTATATAAAAATAGATAAATTATCAAAATAAGTACTAAGACCATTAAAACTGCTCTGTATCTTTTAATCACATTTATTTGTGTTTATTTAACGTAAAAATATTTGAAATTCTTATAAATGAAATTAAATATCTTGTAACTTCAATTATACTACCAAGCAACATTTACAAGCGAAATAAGATAGGATTTGAACTTTAGCTTTTAGGAACTTTCTCATTTCAGCAAAAACATCAGTATTCTTTTCAATGTTGGCATAATTAGCCCAACTTTACAATCAACTGATCCGAAAAGGATATATTATAGTAAATTTTCAAGTAAACTAAGACTAACCTTATAAACAAAAATTAACACTTGACACACATTCGTATTTGTAAACTAACACAATCAAATCTCTTTTCAGTCTTTAACTTAAGGCAACATGCATTTTTTCAACTTGGAATGTATCCTAAAAATAATTCTATTATAACTATTTGTTTCTTAATCAACTACAAACAAAGTTAAATTTTACTTATATTTATATCACATTATAAAAGATATCAAAACTATAATATTAGTATTTATTATAATAAAAAAATATCTTTTGGTAAAAAATCAAAAGTCGCATCTAAAAGTTGGCAACGTTGTATAGCTTAAAAAAACTATCATCAAACTAACTATCAAAAAAAAAAAAAACTATCATATTAAATGCTTAAATTTTTTACTTGTACACATAAAGTAAAATTAAAGACTTTCGTAAAAACTTTGGTAATATTTAGGTATGATATTTTTTTCAATAAGTTTAAGTATACCCTGTTTTTTAGATTCAGATATTTTAAGTTTTTGGCTATAAAGATTTTTAGGCGCTACTGCTTTATAGGTATTTTTTTGCTTTTTTGTGACTGTGGATACCGAAATGAAGTCATCGCTATCATAAGAAGTTTTAAATGAAAACTTATTTTTAAGATCGCGATGTACTTGCAACACCTTTATGTCAGCCCATTTAACTTTTTCGCCGTCTTCGGTTGTTGTATAGTTTCCAAAAGCCAGATGTTTTAAATCCAAAAAATTCTCATGCGTCAGCTCGCGGACTACAAAAGGAGAGCCTGTCTTTTTTGCGGTTTTAATTAGAGTTACGTATTGATCCGGCACGTAGATTGGAGAAGATTTCAATGCTCTTGAAATGTTTCTTTGAATCAATGAGTGTGCGGCATCACCCTCATTTTGGGTGTGCCCTTTTATGAGGAATTTATGAGTGATACTTCGCAATTTTGATAGATTATTGACAGCATATTGATATAAACTTAGCATAAACTTATTTTTTTGCTGACCACAGCAATTATCACTGTAGAAAACTACGTCAAAATCAGTAGATGCTTTTTCGTTTAAGTTTTCTAAATACATTAGTACGCACGATCCAATCTCATTAACACCTCGTGCTCCTTCTCCCTCATGCCATACAAAGCAACTTGTCTTATTTGTATCCAATTCAGTGATTGTAAAATTCAGCAAATTCAATTTTGAAATATAATAAAAGCTAGAGACCTCACCTCGTGGACTAGGCATAACAGCTTGTAAATCATATACACATACAACAAAATTATCACTCACATTATTCTTATCCATTTCCTTTTCAGCTCGAGCCAGTGTTTTTTCTTTTAAATGCAAGTCATACTTCTCTTGAAGCAAAGTCTTGTCGTCTGAATTTTTAAAAGCTGTACAGTCGTCACACTGGTCTTTTTTGGGTTGCCAAAAAGAAATATTGTATTCATTGACAAATATATTATAATAAATCTTATATGAAGCGTACGGCTTACCCTCTTCTTTGTTTTTGGCGATATAATCACGGTGCAAATCTGCAACAGTCTTTCCACCTTCAATATACTGACGTTTAGAGCGAGCACGACAGTAATGGCTATCAATTCTTGGGATAGAATTGATGTGCTCTCTAACACCATTCTTTAAATCCGCCTCCAATTTGAACTGTTTACCATGTTTTCCTCGCATATCTTCCATTTCGATTCCTAACATACCTTCGGATTTTTTCTTTACAACAGTTCTTATTGACTTATCCGATATTGCCAGTGTGTTCATGAAAAATAGTTTGCACACTCGGGTGCGTGTATTATTTTTTGGCAAATAATATGCATGATTGAAGTTCTTGCGAGTGCTTCCGACACGAATGTATCGATACTTCGGTTCAATTTCAGTCATGTTTTCACTAATAAATTGCCTTTGAGATTTCAAGTCACCTTTTCGCCAGTACTTCTCAAATATATCTTGCCGTTGCTCGACCGAAAATTCGCTTCCACATTTCAATTTACATTTATCTGTACAACTAGGTCCCATTACTTTAGCTTCAATGTTTTTTGTCATAGTAGTGTGAGCTTTGCCGCTGTTTATTAGAGCCTTGGTTACGTTCCTTTTCCACGACGCAGGGTTGGCCTTCCTTTTTCGAGATAACGGCTGAGGTTCTACGCTAGGTGGATAACTATCGATACTGGGTGACTGGGCTTCGACGCTGAGCGGTTGAATCTGGATACTGGATGATTGAGCTTCAATGCTCGATGATTGAACCGATGTTTGCATAATATCAGTATAGGCTGGATGCAAAACCGTCTCGACGTCCGAGTCGAGTGGCAAAGCTGTATCGATTATAGATTGATGTGCCCAAGAAGGACCAGGTTGAGGTGAATCCTGTTCTTCTAATTCTACGCATACCTCTGAGTCTGGAACGAAGTTAGGATCTTTGACACTGTCATCTGAACTAAAATCTTCGCTGGTTGAAGAAGAATCGCTAGAAGAATCACTGCTTGGTCCAACGACGTAGTTTTGATTGTGTAGTGTTTCGTCAATTATAATATCATCAAGCAATGATATTGCAAGATCAGGCTGACTATCAGCGATGGAGTTCATTCCAGAAGAAAAGTTTGTTGTGTCTTCTCTGTGTCTGTGTTGATCATTGGCCACAAACTGCTGAGTATTGATGTTCGTAGGTGTTGAGTTAGAGTCAAAGTTGTATTGTTCATCTCTGTCAATAGTTTCCATTGTTGCGTTATAAATAACCATGTTTAAAATAGCTCTTGATCTGCTGGACATCCTGTAATAGCATGAACAGAAATTATTTATTTTTCATACACTATCATAATTATTATATTTTATCACGCCTAAAATAAAATAATTTAAAATAAAAAGCTTTATAACTCATCTGTTCTGGTTAACCGTAAATAGCACGATAACTTATAAAGAGAAGCAATAAATACTGAAAAAAAAAAATTCTTAAGATATTATATAAAATGCGTCTATTTTGATGGAAAATGTTTTGTTCAATAAAATTTTATTCTAAACAAAACGAACACAATTCAAAATATTACTGTTTAGCATTAATTATGTAAAATAAAACGTAAGATACATTTTAATACAAAATGGACACATTCCTCATACTATAATTTTAGCATTGCCATATTAAGAATATATTCCAACTTGGTTGAATACAAAACCGGCACATGTTAAAATATGGTGCTTTTGTAATATAATTAATACCTAGTCTTAAATCAATTAGAATGCAATATGGACTCTTGTTAAAATATGGCCCTTTTGTATTTTATATAAAAAGTAATCTTAAATAAACTAGATTGCAAAATGGTCACTTGTTAAAATATTGCACTTTTGTATTATCAATAATAAATAGTCTTGAATAAATTGGAATGTAAAAGAAACACATATTAAAATATGGCACCTTTGCATTTTAAATTATAAATAAACTCACCTGAAATTGGAATGGAAAAAGGACGTATTCCAAAATGTGGCACTATTGCAGGGAAAACTATGGTAAAGTTCAGATCACATTTTGGATTGTGGCTGTTTTGCAGTAAAACCACGTGCGTTCTCTTTGAGGTCTGGGTCACGACTGACAAAATGGCGGTCTTGCACTGAAGTCGGTGCGCAAAGCGGCTAAATGCAAAACAGACGCTTGAGCGGTTTGGTGTCAAAATTAGCGAAAACGATGGGTGTCTTAAATAGACTCTATAATATCATAGATTTAGAGCTCAATTTTCGAATAAAACCGTTTTTACACTTTTTTGAATTGTGGCCCTCTTGCATTCAAGGAGCGATATATATAACAACACTAGACGCAGAACGCAAGGGCGGCCGTAGGAACAGGACCCGCTTGCGACAGTTTATAACCTAAATAAATAGAGCACGTCCCGATAAAGCGAACACAATACAAGTCACCCTACTCGACTCAAACCTATCACAGATTATTGTGGGACTAAGTATAATGATGTTTAGCGGTTGGCGCGGGTATGTGTGTGTGAGTGTGTGAGTATATAAGACGTACCGCGACAAGCGAGAGCGCGGTGACGCAGGTCCCGATGCGGAGCGGCCACGAGTCGCGGTAGGTGACGTTGCGCGGGTCCCACGAGGCGCAGTTCGCGAGCGCCAGGCAGCCCCCCGCCGCCGCCTCCACGCACAACGCCTGCAATGTTCATATCACAACTTAAACATACTGTTGCTTAGCTAGATACTATTTAAACTTACTTACTACATACTTCAACGATCCTAAGTTAAACAATCACTAACTAAATCAGCGTCTATAAATATTTTTTTATTTTATTTATATTTTTGTTTTGTTTACTAAATGTATCGCTAAACTCATTACTTACTTCGGCAAAAAGGCAGCCTCTAATGAACAAATAAGATAAAACGACGACGACTGGCCCTGCTAACGAACAATATACGCACTATAATGAGTACTCACGGGATGTACACCACGATTAGGCGGGTATTGGAGTTCCTGAACTAGTCTACCCATGAACATGGTGCATGTAACTGCGCCGAAATATCGGGAACTCCAAATCCCGCCTAATCGTGGTGTACATCCCGTGAGTACTAATTATAATGTAGTATAAACCGCGAAAGTCTAAAACAATATACGCACGATGAAAACACAAGAGAAGATTGACCAGCTGGAAAAAGAAATGGGTAGATAACACTGGGACATCGTGGGGGTTATCTGAAGTCCGTAGAGCGGGTGAAGACACGTTAAGCCTACGATCTGATGCCTTACTCTACCACCGGCAGGGCGACCAACAGTCCCGAGGTGGTGTCGGGTTTATCGTCCACAACTTCGTTACTAACAACATCGTAAAAATCGATAGCGTTTCCAACACGGCGGTTTACCCAATATTCAGAATATCTAAGATATTTGCTAAAGGTCATTCAGGTATACGCACTGACAAAGTCGCAATCGTACTATGGGGTGGAGGATGTGTTTGAAAACGCACATCCATGTTGTTATGGGGGACTTCAACGCGAAGTTGGGTAAGAGAAGTGGTGATGAGTTGGAAATGGGGATAATTTAGCTATGGGCAACGGAACCGTAGTTGATAGTGGCCGACTTCCTGGAGAAAGAGGGACTCTTTATGATGAACTCTTTATTTCAGAAGCAACCGCACAGGAAGTGGACCTGGTTGAGTCCCGATGGTTCCATGAGAAATGAGATTGACTTCATTATGACCACCAAGAGATAAATATTCACTTATGTCTCCGTGATCCATAGGGTGAAAACCGGTAGTGATCACCAACTAGTAGGAGGCACTTTGAATATTTATGTAAAACTGGAGAGGCCTCGTTTAACTAAGTCTACGCTCCGCCCTACTCGCCGTGCCCATATTCAAGACCCCGAGAGCTTTCAACTTGAGCTTTCCAATCGCTTTGATTGCCTTGAGGACATCGCTTCAGTGGACGAAATCAACAACAGGTTAGTAGAAACTGTCCATACAGTGGGTTTCAGGTACTTTAAACCCCACCGTACAAGTAGACTACAGTAACTCTCAAATCATACCCTCAACCATGAGGTTCGCCATGAGGCTGAACGACGCTCGTTAAAACTGCAATCTTCCGATGATGCTGAAGCATATAGGCTGCTCAATAGACAAATATGGAAGTCCTTGCGATACGATATTCGGACCTTTAATGCAAACCGTATTAATGAGACGATAGAGCAAAAAAATGGCTCCAAAGTATCTGCAAGAGTCATGTCTATTGGGCAAAGCCAGTTGACGAAGCTGAAGCGAGAAGACGGCAGTATAGCGTCGACCAAAGCAGAAGTGTTAATGGAGGTCGAGAGGTTCTATATACAGTCATAGACCTCAGTCGTTAAACCTGTTAGCTGCTCGGCTAAAGACCCAAGAGCCAAGCTGACCCGACATTATACCGAAGATATCCCGGACATCAGCCTGTATAAGATTAGGATGGCTTTAAACAGCTTAAGAACAACAAGGCGGGTGATGACGGTATCACTTCAGAGCTTCTGAAAGCGGGTGGAAAACCAGTACTTCAAGTCCTTTAGAAGCTCTTCAACACCGTCTTACTCGAAGGATCAACGCCAAAAGCATGGAACAAGGGTGTGGTGGAGTTATTCTTCAAAAAAGTAGACAACACCATATTGAAAAATTACAGACCCATCTCACTTTTGAGCTATGTTTATAAGCTGTTTCGAAGGTCGTCACAAATCGATTCAGTCGCACTACTCAAGCACTGCCCAGGTCTCGATCGAATCAAAGGCCTTCTCATACATAGTCCACAAACGCTAAACATAGAGGCAAGCCATACTCTTCGGTCTTCTGTATAACTTGCCGTAGCGTGTGAATATGGGCTATGGTACTATAGCCTTTTCGGAAACCGGCTTGTTCCGGAGGCTGTAATTCATCAAACCTGCGACTGAGACGGGTCGTTATGACCTTCGAAAACAGCTTATAAATATTGCTCAAAAGCGAGATGGGCCTGTAATTTTTTAAGTAAAGTGTTGTCACCTTTCTTCAAGAACAGCACCACCACGCTTTTGTTCTATGCTTCTGGCGTTGAACCTTCGAGTAAGACGGTACAATGGTATTAAAGAGCTTCTGAAGGACTTTAAGTACCAGTGTTCCACCCGCTTTCAGAATCGCAGATGTGATACCGTCATCACCCGGCGGCGCCTTGTTTGTTCTTAAGCTGTTTCAATGCCATTCTAATCTCGTATAGGCTGATGTCCGGGATATCTTCGGTATAATGTCGGGTCAGCTTGGCTCTTGGGTCTTTGACCAAGCTGCTAACAGGTTTAGCGACCGAGGTGTATAACTGTCCGTAGAAACTATCTACCTCTCCTATAACTTCTGCTTTGGTCGACGCTACACTGCCGTCTTCTCTCTTCAGCTTCGTCAACTGGCTTTACCCAATGGACATGTCGCTTACATGCAACTTTAGAGCCCTTTTCCGCTCTATCGTCTCTTTAATACAATTTGTATTAAAGATCCGGATGTCGTGTCGCAAGGACTTCCATATTCGTCTATTGAGCAGCCTATATGCTTCAGCATAATCCGAAGACTGCAGTTTTAATGAGCGTCATTCAGCCATGAGGTTGAGGCTGTCGTTGGAGAGTTTCTGTGGCCTATCTGTACGGTGGGTCAAGGCAATCGAAGCGATGGGAAAGCAAGTTTAAAGCTCTCAGGGTCTTGAAAAGGGCACGAGTGGGTCGGAGCGTAGACTTCACCAGACGATACTTGTCAAGTTTGACATTAATATTCACCGTGACTCTTGCCATTCGGTGATCACTACCGGTTTTAATCCTGTTGATCACGGAGACATCAGTGAATATTTGCCTTTTGGTGGTCATAATGAAGTCAATCTCATTTCTCGTGGAACCATCGGGACTCAGCCAGGTCCATTTCCTTCTGAAAGAAAGAGTTTATCATAAAGAGTTCCTTTTTCTCCAGGAAGTCGGCCAACTTCCTGTTCTCTACAGTTCCGTTGTCCATAGCCAAATTGCCCCACTTTCAACTCATCCTCGCTTCTCTTACCCAACTTCGCGTTGAAGTCCCCCATAACAACTAGAAAGTGCGTTTCAGAGGTATGTATGGCCCGACTAATGTCTTTATACATATCCTCCACCTCATCATCCGGGTGAGACTTCGTCGGTGCGTATACCTGAATGACCTTCGGCGAATATCGTTTGGATACTCTGAGTATTAGGTATACGACCCTATTGGAAACGCTATCGATCGTAACAATGTTGTTAGTAAGGGACTTGTGGACGAGAAACCCGACACCACCTTGGGACTGTTGGTCGCCCTCCTGGTAGTAGAGTAGGTTACCTGATTTTAGGGTTATTGTGTCTTCACCAGCTCTACAGAGTATACAGATAACCTCACAATGTCCCAGTGTAACTTACTCATTTCTTCTTCCAGCTCATAGATCTTCTCGTCTGTCCTCACCGTGCGTATGTTGTGTGCTACCAGGGCCAGTCGTCGTCGTTGAGGGTGGTAGCTGGGCGTCTGCCGGGGATTCTTAGCATTCGTTACCGTGGAAGGTGCTGCTGCCACCTTCCGATTGTTATCCCTTAGCCGACTTCTACGGCACCCACTGGTAGAGTTGGGGTGTACTATTATTCTAAGCCGGCACCCCACGGCGTAAAAAAGAAATGATTATAGAACTCTATAAATACTTAAACCTGATTTTATTAGTAGAAAGTGTTGTGAAAGTCGATTATAAATAATAATTGTATTTCTTAGTTAGTTTTTAGGAAAATGAAAATGTATTTATTTGCTGCATAAAATACCTTAAGCTAAAATATTAACAAATTTAATTAAAACTAAAACTAAACTAGGCATACAAGGTAGGTATTAATGCAAAGAGATTTCAATAATGCTGCAGATTTATTTAATAATCGCCACACTAGGCTCAGCCTGTATCGTGGCGACCTATCTCAGATTTGACATTACACCTCAGCTGACGATATAATACTTCTGATGTAAAACTATCACTTGTATATAAATGACAGCCGACTGTAGGAGCGGGCATTTGATCTCTCCGACTCCCCTCTCTCTGCTGGCGACGGCCCAAGCCGAGGGCCGTCCCTAAGTGGTGCCATAGAGCAAGTTGCCTACTCCTCTCCTTGCGGCAAAGCGTCTTCAACGCTCGTCTTAGGCGGTGCGCCCTCTGAGTCCGCATCTGGCTGAGTGCCATCTTCGCCACCCGTCCGGTGACGATGTGAATGCCGGTAGAGGCAATCAGCATTAGTCCGTTGGTAAAAAAAAATAGGAGCGGGCAATCTGTTTTAGGCCGCCACCTGGTACGGACCTATAGGTTTGACGAAATAATCTAAAGTACATCGACCTATTCCGTTTTATTGTCACCCTGGTTCTTATAGAAATGACTGGGATATTGGTGCGGGAGTATAATTAACGAGTGTTAAAAGCTGGGTAAGGGAAAGCGGGAAGCGATGATAATTGTATTTCCACCAACCAGGAATTCACACGGCAATAATGATCAAGTTATGAAGTAGTCAGGGACTTGAGTATCGTCACCTTGTAGAGGCGGTACCCGGGCGCGGGCAGGGTGACCCCGGGCGCGGGCGTGCCCGGCGGCACGAGCACGTGCAGCGCGACGGCCCCGAGCGCGGCGCCCGCCAGCTGCGCGCACACCATGCTCAGCGCGCGCGGCACCGACACGCGGCCCCACACCAGCGCCGCCAGCGTCACCACCGGGTTGAACATCGCGCCCGAGATGTGGTCGAAGCACTGCAACCGCAACACAAGTCGCGTGTCATGTGCGTACGCCTGACTCTTCTCACTAACACTATTGTGAAGTGCAAGTGCTTACATCTAAGGGGATATGGCGGATCTAAATTAGTTTGTAAGCACAAAAAGTTTTGAAATATTCACACTATCTACGGGTTTGATTGTACCATGCATATGTTGGTTGATTTGGGTTTCTGATATGTCGGCACTTGCGAGTTGTTGCGACCGCCATCATTACGGATCATTGTTATGCATGTTATCGAGCAGACGAAGCGGTTTACCCTCTTCCACCACGATAGGTAGGTGCTATTGTTCGCACTATATTTGTTTTTGGTTTATCACGACACCACACTAACTGTATCAGCTCGAACTCCGGGACTATGTGGTAGATATCTACTGTTTTCGTTTTTATTATATTTTTTACTTAAATACCACTACTTTCTAGATATTCGACAGTTGGAACCTTGGAACAATATCGAACACTCAAACCATCTAATATCAAAAGAAAATATAAGATTTAAAGAAAGTTATTCTCAAAAAAGATTAACAATATTATACATAAATAAATTTGACCGTCGTTTCGTCTTATTTACACTTATCGTAACAAACACTTGATAAATGTTTTTATTAAAGTGATTTGCTATTGTTAATTATGTACTGGGCTAATTGAACCTTAAAAGTGTTAAATGATCTAGCATTTTTAATACTTGAGGGTATTTTATTAAAAAGCTGTGCTCCTTCAAACGTAACCATTTTTTTGCCATAGTTTGTTCGTGTCCTTGGTAGAACAATGAAACTCGCTCGTCTCGTGCTGCGTTTAGACACTTGTTTTAGTTTAGTGAATGTCACGTAGTTAAGTCTGTCGACTCTACGAATCTCACGTGTCAGCGTTCTATATTCTAGAAACTGATACGCTGACTCAACAGACTTGGCTGATAAGCCCATCCGCTCTCACGGTTGTCTGATGTCAGACTCTAGATTTTATTTAGAATTAAGTTAGTCTTATTAAAGCTTTTAAAGACATTAGACGTCTTAAACAAATAAATTGTATTTTTAAAAGCTCCTCCCGCTCGCACCCGACTTGACTGGCGCAGCCGGTAGGATTTCCGCGTCGCGATTACTCTACTTCAGTACCCCGCGACTTACGTTTTCACGCGTTTCACGGAAATCCACGAACCAAATAAATAAGTCAAGAACATTATAAGATTATAATATCGAGTGAGTGAGTGCTAAGACGATCCAGAGGAGGACAAATAAGGCTCAAACAACGAGGGACATGGGCATTCTGTGAGTAGACCTTAATCGCTATTTCCAGTCGTAGTCCAATCCTATTCCATTAATATTTATAAGTATCTAGATTATCCGAACGCTATTTCCAAAAATTGAAAGGTGTTTTGTGGTTTCTTTTAAATAGGTTTAAGTGTATAAATTAAAATCGATTTAAAAAAATAATATAGTTTAGTAGTAAAAATAAATACATAGATTTATAAATTCATCGAGTACATACTTGAATTAAATATAGTTACCTTATATACTTCAACTTAAAGTATATAATAGGTTAGATAGATATAATTAAGTGCTTTATATATTTCAACTTTAAGTATATAACAGTTTATAAATAGTTTTAATAAAATGGAGATAGTTAACATTCCACGCGAATTTGCGAGCATCGTCCCGAAGTTCGACGGTGACGAAAAATTATTAAGTTTATTCGTAAGAAAATGCGAATACTTAATAAGTTGTTGTAGGATAGAAAATAATCCACATCAGGACCTGTACATTTTTAACGTCATAACATCACGACTGACAGGTAGAGCAGCCGCTCTAGTTAGCGAACGACAAGACTTAGATACCTGGGCTGATTTAAAAGTAGCTTTTGAGCAACATTTTGGTGATCCCCGTTCAGAGGAATGCATAGCAATAGAACTAGAAACATTAAAAATAAATAATGGCGAATCTTATCTCGATTTCTGTAACAGGATTCAACACGTCCAAAGCACGTTAATTGCCAAAGTCAATCTAATTAATGACGTCAATTTACGTCAAAGTAAAATCATCATATACAATAGTATGTCGAAAAACGTATTTTTGTACAACTTACCCGAAGAATTACTTCGCATAGTGCGCCTCAAAGGCTCAACCACATTAGAAAATGCACTTAGTATTGTTCTCGAAGAAGTAAACTTTATGTATCAATATAATTCAAAAAATAAAATGTTGCGATCTCAGAATACGATGCAGCCAAAACCTCAAACTATGAATCATAATCCCTTCATAGAAAAATTTGGAATGAAGCCTTTCTTTACTTCAAACCCGCAACCTCAAAATAATTTTAAGTTTGGAATTCCCCAAAATGGTCCTAGTACATCAAACTTTCAGCAAACGCAACCGAAATTTAAATTTGGTATAACACCCAACCAACAGTTAGGCTACCGACCTCAACAAATCCAAGGTCAACACCACCACGGAGCGAGCCGCGCGGTGCAGTGGGGGGCCGCGTTGGTATGACGTAACTTCATATTGCAATGCTACTGTATCGTTAATTATGGTATCAATACCTACTAATTTTTAAATTTGTAAGTTTAAAATTATAATATCATTTTTGTGATTGTAAGTAAGTGAAAATAGGACCTGAGCTTGCATACGCTGAGAACAGGAGAATAATCGAATGTTCAGATATTGATTGACTACGGGTACTACTTCAAAGTCCTTTACCTAAATTTGATGCTCTGAAACATTATTAAGAATTATTTAGCGTGGGTAATTATTAACTCATCTACATACCTACAGTTATTCTACGTAACTTTAATTTAAAAATAAGACGATTCACAATGTTAAAGTTCCGTCACCAAAACACAAGCATGTGATGTTAGCTACTACCTACTAGTATTTGCACCAATGTATTATCGAGTCCGTAGGTACGTACATCTTGTAACGGTCTACGTCAAATGATTTCAGAGAACATTTTCGGGCGCCCAAGATACAGGCCTAGCCTAGTTTGGGGCCCACGGGTAATGATAATTTCTCTACAATGGCCTAGGAATATAATTAAAACAATATTGTAGATACCTATTAAAAACATTCAATTGTATCCCTACCTACTTTAGTAGTTAAGTTTGTATTTAAGAACAGTACTTGTTAAATCTGTGTGTCAATAAATAAAGTATTATAGTATTATTATAAAAAAAAAAAAAAAAAAAAAAAAACAGCAATTCGGTTACAAACCTACATTTAATCAAACTCCTCAACAGTTTGGTTACCGGCCTCAACTGAATCAAGGTCAACAGCAATTCGGTTATAAACCTGCATTCAATCAAACTCAACAACAATTTGGTTATCGTCCTCATTTCAACCAAGGTCAGCAGCAATTTGGCTACCGACCCCAACTAAATCAAGGACAGCAACAATTCGGTTACCGCCCCACTCAGAGGTTAGCACCTCAGCTATCCACTGACGTAAGCATGCGTACAGCACTTCCAATAAAACCACAAGGATTCAAAATGAACGCATTATATAATCTTAATGAATCTGAAACTGACGACATATATGAAAACCCTGAAAATGAATGTTATTATGAAAATAACGACATTGACTCTGCATACAACGTTGAAACTTATGAGACAACTGACGAACAAGACGATCAAGACCCAGCCTTACAATATGATGAAAATTTTCAGATCAATGCCTCCAACCAACCCCTGAAATAATACAACTTAATTGTAATACACTAAACTTGCCGTACATAGTGATACCGGAAATAAATGCTAAGCTAATGATAGATACCGGAAGTTCAAGATCTTTCATTAGTCCCAAAAAGGCAAATGAATTATTTGAAGGTTTTAAATACCACGAACCATTCGAAGTTAGAAGCACACATGCTTCAAGCCGACATAATGAAGTAATAGTCATACCCTTATTTCCAACTCTTAATAGTCCTGAAACGCATAAATTCTATATTTTTGATGTAGATAGCTGTTACGACGGACTTATAGGCAGCGACCTCCTGAAACAATTGCAGGCAAAAATCGATATGAAAAATGAAATTCTCTACACCCAAACTACAGCTATACCCATAATATACAACCCCAATAATGTATTCAAACTTGCACCACGTACCGAACAACGAGTCAAGTTACCGATTAATTTAAAAAACGGTGAAGCGATTCTTAACTACAAGTTATTCTGTGATGGCGTCAGAATGCCTACCGCTTTAGTAAAATGTGAAAATGGTTATGCGACAACAATTATACAAAATACTCGAGACGAAGAAATGACATTAAAAATTGACAGACCTTTAACAGTAACAAAAAATGATGACAGTAATAAGTGTGAACTAAATAAACTTGATGACAGGAATGACTTTGAAATTGACCAAATCTTAACTGAAAATATTAGTAAATTACGCTTAGACCACATGAACCCTGAAGAAAAAGACTCTATCAAAAAACTTTGTCTACAATATAAAGACATTTTCTATACTGAAAAGTTACCATTGACTTTTACCAACAACGTGAAACACCACATCCGAACACGTAACGAAGACCCGATTTTTGTCCGACCTTACCGACAACCCCAAGTAATTAATGACGAAATTAATAGACAAGTAAATAAAATGATAGAAGATAAAATAGTACAACCATCACACTCTCCCTGGAGTGCACCCGTGCACCTTGTACCTAAGAAGTTAGACGCGACTAATGAAAAGAAATACCGACTTGTAATAGACTACCGAAAACTGAACGAAATCACTATCGACGACAAATACCCACTACCAAACATAACGGAACTATTTGACAAGTTGGGACGCAGTACTTACTTTACTACCCTAGACCTTGCTAGTGGCTACCATCAGATAGAAGTAGCTGAAGAGGATAGACAAAAGACAGCTTTTAGTTCAAATTCACGACATTACGAATTTTCTCGTATGCCTTTTGGTCTGAAAACAGCACCAGCAACATTTCAGAGAACCATTGATAATGTGTTGCGTGGCTTACAAGGGATACACTGCTTAGTGTAAGATGATATAATTATCTATTCATCTAGTCTACAAGAACACATAGCTAAGTTACGTACCGTTTTTGACAGACTAAGAGAAACTAATTTGAAAGTACAGTTAGACAAATCCGAATTTCTCAGAAAAGAGGTTTTATACCTTGGACACACTATTACAAGCGATGGTTTGAAACCCAATAACGATAAAATTAAAGCAATCCTAGATTACCCTCTACCCCGAACTACCACAGAGATCAAAAGTTTTTTAGGCTTAATCGGTTATTATCGAAAATTCGTTAAGGACTTTGCAAAAATTACTCAACCAATGACAGCCCGATTGAGACAAAAACGTACAATGCCTGTTGACGACGAAAAGTATATAGCAGCCTTTCAAAAATGTAAAGAGATACTTGTAAATGCACCGATATTACAATATCCAGACCCCGAAAAGTCATACATACTTACAACAGATGCTTCAGAATTTGCTTTAGGAGCAGTCCTCTCACAAGGTTCAGTTGGCAACGATAAACCCGTCGCCTATGCCAGCAGAACTTTAAACGACGCTGAAACGCGCTACAGTGTCACCGAAAAGGAATTACTTGCCATAGTATGGGCCGTGAAACATTTCCGTCCCTATCTCTACGGTAAGAAATTCACAATAGTAACTGACCATAAACCTTTAGCCTGGTTAAACTCCCTAAAAGAAACAAACAGCAGATTAACCCGATGGAGACTACGTTTAGCCGAATACAATTTCGAAATAATCCATAAAAGTGGTAAACTTAACTGCAATGCAGATGCGCTCTCACGTATTCGTATAAATGCTTTAGGAAACGAAGATAATATGTCTACACAAGTTAACATTGATAAAGACGAAATTAGAAATAGAGAAATTAGTCGATTAATGAAAGAAATAGAAGAACTAGGTAAAGAACAAAAGAAAACTCTAGGTCAAAAGGAGGAAATTAAATGCTTAGATTCAGACGACGAAGACACAATAACAATATCAGATTCTGAAAAAACAATAAAATGCCGATCTCCTTATTCAATACCATGCTCATCTGGTAGTTCAACTTTGTCAGCTTCTAGAAACTCTTCCAGCACAGAAACTGCTCACTCAGGCCAGGAGCCTGAATCTAAAGGTATTCCAATTTTGCAGGAAGCCGTTGACACCAAACCTAATCAAATACTAGTTTACTCCTGGTCCATAGATAAACTATCTGTTAAAAATCTATCCCGACCGAAACAAAGAATCCTTGAAGTACACTTACCTTTGAACAGAACCGATCTCGTGAAACAATTCCTGAAAGAATACATAAAAAATAATACGAAATATTTCATTTACTTTGAAGAAGAAGAACATAGGCGACAATTTGCACAAACAGTTATATACTTGTTTAAAAAGGAATCTGTACAGTTTTTCGAATGCACTAAAAGAGTAACGTTTATTGAAGATGAATCAGAACAAAAGGAAATCGTTAGTAAATATCATACTGGTAAAACATGCCACCGCGGCATTAAAGAAACTCTAACTCACATCAAACGCACGTATTTTTGGCACAACATGGAACTAACTGTTTCAAGCTTTATAAATTCATGCGAAACATGCAAACGCATGAAATACGATAGGAAACCCTTAAAACCTAAACTTCAAATGACGCATACTCAATCAAAACCCTTAGAAGAAATTTTTATTGACCTCTTTTCTATTGAAGGACGCTATTATTTAACAGTAATAGATGCTTTCAGTAAACTGGGTCAAGCCTTCGAAATACCTAACAGATCAACTCCCGAAGTAGTCAGAGCCTTAATTAAATACTTCTCATTTTATGGCGTACCCCTCAAAATCAGTTCTGACTCAGGTTCAGAATTTAATAATGCTCTCCTAAAAGAACTTCTAGCCCTATATAAAGTAGATCTACATATTGCAACCCCTAACAACCCTAACTCTATGGGTCTTATAGAAAGATTCCATTCCACTATCATCGAAATTTATAGACTGGCCAAGTACGAACACAAATACAGTGATGCTGCAACAGTAATGACTTATGCTATAATGGCCTACAACCACTCCATACACTCATCCACTGGTTTTACACCCTTTGAAGTTTTGCTAGGACATACCGATTCTAAAAATGTATTTAGTTTGGAATTCGAAAAACAGTACATGCAACAATTAATTAAAGAACATGCAAACAGAACTAAATTTCTATACAAACATTTATCAGAACAAGCCATTAAACAGAAAGAGAAAATAATAGAGAAGAGAGGCGGAGAAACAGAATTTAAAGTAAATACTGGCGATACAATTTTTGCAAAAGAAGTAAACAAAAGAAGTAGTAAAGACAAACCACGCTATCAAAAGGCTATAGTTTCTGATGAAATTGTTAGAAACATAGTTCCCATTCAAGTAAAGAATCGTAACACTAAGGTTCCACTAAAGAATGTTAAACGCCCTCCACAGGCACATCGCCCTGGCAGTAGCCATGGTGACCCAACTGCGGGCACTTCAACTTCAGGTGCTTGATAAAAACCCGGGAATCCTGCCCGTGAAAAATGGAATTGCCGTAATCAGTAGAGACAAATGGACAATCGCAAGAGTGTTGGATGTTAACCCCTTAAAAGAAGATTTGACGTTTAACGTTCAACGACTCTCCGATTTAGATAAGTTAGTTAAGATTAATTTTTATAAGAAATTTACTGATAATTTGATAGATGTAAGAAGTCAAGTAGAGTACTTTAAAAACATAACTATAAATAAGTTTAACCAAATAATTCCAACGGTCCGAATAAAAAGAGGCCTTATTAATCCACTAGGGTCACTTATTAAAATGATAACTGGAAATCTTGATAATGACGATGCCATTAAATACGACAGATTAATTAATAATATTAAAATCAGAGAAAACTACAATAATGAAAAACTAACAGTGATCACCGAAATGGTTCAACTTTTGACGAACTCTACATTTGTATTGAATAATAATCTTGTCCAACTTAATAATAAAATAGGGATATTATCGAAAAATCTTGAAGAGTTAGAGCACTTAAGTATTCAGTTTATAAGCACATATAATTTACTAATTCATAACTTCCAAGTAATCTACGCCCAATTAGATGAGATAGAAACCAGTTTGTCATTTAGTAGATTAGGAATTCTACACCAATCCATAATAGAATCAAATAAGCTGTTGCCTCTACTTGAACATATTAATAAATTAGAAGAATTAGTTTTTACGCCTAGTTTAGGAAACTTAGTTAAGATAGAACAGACCATTACACTGAAAGCGTATTTAAAAGAAAACCAAATTACTTACCTTTTGGAAATACCTGTTGTTGAAAAGGATACTTATATTTATTACCAATTAACACCCTTACCTGTGTTATCCATCGATTCCACTGTTGTCATATTGCCCAAGTATCCTTACCTATTAGCGAAAGGGTTGAAGATCAGATTGCTCAGTCACCCATGTCAGGAAATCGACGAGGCCAGCTTCCTCTGCACTGATGATGAAATGTCCCAGTTCATTAACGACCCCTGCGTAACCGACTTGATGACGTATGCTGAGAACGTGACATCATGCACTCAAATCCCTATAACCATTGAAAAGGTTCGAGTTCAGTTCCTGAAAACAAATAGATGGATACTCTATAGTAGAGATGAAGAGCTACTCACAAGTACCTGCAATAACGAAATGTTTCGTCATAATGTACAAGGCACCTACATACTTACTCTGGACGACCTCTGCGAAGTGAAGATTCGAAACATCACCCTGAAAAGGCACCAAACGTATATTGAAAATGTAACATACCCAAACTTACCAATCGTAAACTTACCTTTGTTGTTCTCACCTGAGAAAACCACATCTTCCACACCTGTAAACCTGGAAGGCGTCGACCTGACCGATTTGAAGCTCCTGGCATTGGCGCTAAAGAAAAGTTACAGTGATAGAGAAAATAGTGAAAGTGAAAGGGCAATTATTGAAGTGCGTAGCATAAGCGTTTGGACTCTTGGAGTCTACATCCTTATTTTTGTAATTCTGTGTTTCTTATTATATAAATATCACTCAAAATTATTTTCATGTGTTCGAAGTTCCCCAAAAGAAGAGAACTTCGAACTTAAGGAGGGAAGAGTTAAGTCTGTCGACTCTACGAATCTCACGTGTCAGCGTTCTATATTCTAGAAACTGATACGCTGACTCAACAGACTTGGCTGATAAGCCCATCCGCTCTCACGGTTGTCTGATGTCAGACTCTAGATTTTATTTAGAATTAAGTTAGTCTTATTAAAGCTTTTAAAGACATTAGACGTCTTAAACAAATAAATTGTATTTTTAAAAGCTCCTCCCGCTCGCACCCGACTTGACTACGTTGGTATGAATGTTTTTGTCTAGGGTTTTTTTAATAAAAATACAAATATTGTAAATGTATAACTGTCTGATATTCATTATCTTAGTTTCAGCATAGATTTTATGGGTTGGACTTCGGTAAGTTAAGTGAAAAAGTGTTTTAATTATTTTATTCTGGGCGAATTGAATATCGGCTAATTTTGTTTTGGCAGCGCTACCCCAGACTTCGACGAGGTATTGTAGGTGTGGTTTGACTAAGGCGTTGTAGATAGTATGTCGTAATCGATGTGGAATACAACGCACCATATTTTTAAAACAGCCAAGAAGTAATGCAAGTTTGATTTTAATGCTATCGATTTGGAAGTTCCAGGTAAGATAACTATCCATACGAAGACCTAGGTATTTTTCGGTGTTTTTTTGCGATAATGGAATATTATTAATTTTGAGTGGATCATGTGTTGGTATTACCTTATTTTTGGATTTGAATATTATGTAGCATGTTTTTGAAATATTTATGGTAAGTAAGTTATGCTGAAGCCAAGAAAACAGAACATTTAAGTCCTCTTGTGCTTGCAAGATTATGTTGTGTATCGAGGATCCAAAGTAAAATAAACAAGTGTCATCTGCGTAAAAAGTGATATGACCGTGTAATCCGATGTCTTGTATACCATTTATGTACGTCAAAAATAGTAGTGGGCCTAAAATAGACCCTTGTGGTACCCCACAAGTTATAGGTAACGCGGCACTCTGATAGTTGTCTATTCTGACCACTTGTGTTCTGTTTGATAGATATTTATGACTAACGGTATCAAAAGCTTTCTTTATAATAAAAAATCTAATATCTAATGTAAATATTAAATCTAATATAAATATTAGGTAACTAACTATCCCGTAAATAATGTGAATAGTCCAATGTGGGTGAGCATAGTTTAATAGGTAGGTAGGTACTTAGGTACATACTTAGTAAAAATTAGCGCGTACGACGCCTACCGGTTTCGGAACGAGGCGCTAAAACATGATCTTATTGCGTCATCGTGTGTTCTACATTTCCTGCTCCCTTATCTGATGTTTCCCCCATTCTTCAAAGATTATGTATAAAAAAGCTCTTAAACCGTTGACGGGGAACGAGACGTCTATATTACCTTAGTAGTAAGTAATATAGTTTATTGTATGCTGACGATCTCAAGCTTTTTTTAGAGATAAAATCCCCGCGTGACTGTCTCAATTTACAAAATGACATAAATAAAATATTTAATTAGAGTGTGACGAATAAAATGATGTTTAATATTAATAAATGCAATTGTATGACCTTTGATCGTAAATAGAAACCAATCCACTTTGACTACTGTTTAAATAATTCCCCTATTAATAGGGTAAGCACTATAAAATATTTAGGCATACACTTCGATCCTAGCTTAACTTTTCACGACCACATATCGGATCTTGCGAAGGAAGCTTACCGTCGTTTGGGCTTTGTCCTGCGTAATGCGTGGGACTTTGAAAATCCGCAAGTTGTCAAGACGCTGTACAATTCCTTGGTAAGAAGTAAACTTGAGTCGGGTGCATGTATATGGAATCCTTATCACGTCACCTACACGCGAATGCTCGAGAAGGTCCAAAGGGCTTTCTTGAGATCGTTCTACAAGAAGATTTATGGATACTATCCATACATGTACCCGAGCAAGTTCTTGCTCGGCCAGCTTGGATTTAACTCACTGCAGATGAGGAGATTGGTCGACCAGCTCACTATCTGCTGTAAGGTGCTGCGGGGGCCAGTCGATTCGATAGACCTGCATAACCTCCTGTTTACGTTATTTGTGCCAGACGAACCCGGAGTCCCGGCAAACAGGCGCGGTAAGCCGCATCCTGTATTTTATATCGACAGCGGTCGTACGGTGGCGCGATCTATGTCGCCTCTAATTCGAGTCCGCCGCCACCTCAATGCACTCCTTGCTGCCAACACTGAACTTGACATTGTTTTTGACAATTGACAGACTCTCATTATATCGTTCCAAACATATTGTGAAAGTTTAACAGACCAATGGGATCGATGCAATAAGACTTCTGACGACTTTTCGGACTCGTAGTGTATTTTGATCTAATAATCCTTTGACATATTTTGTAATGATATTGAAATTTTTATTTTATTCTGTAAGTAATTGTAATTTAATTATTTTTTAGTGAGTTCTTCTATTTGTTAGTGGTTTTCCTTTTATTTTATTTTCTGGTAATCTCTTTGTGTATAATTTTTTTTCTTACTTTTTAATGTTTTTGTTGTGAGTTTTTAATTGTAATTGGCCTGACCGTGTTAAAGCTCAATAAATATAATTTAATTTAATTTAATACGAGTAACGTACATAATTTGAACGTTCATCATTACTTATATGAAAGTTTACAAAATCACGGAGTATGAATAGTTTCGTGTTATCAGATGATTAATAACGCGTCAATCATTTACCTATACTTATGGATATGATTAGTCTCGTTATCAATGTGTTGTATTCTTCATAATTATATAAGTATTACGCAACTCAAGGCGTCATAAACTGTTTTCAAATCTGCATCTGATAACATTTTATGTTTCCGTCACATGTTCGAAGATGAAGGCCCAGCATCAATGTAGGTTATTTTAGTTTTGACTCAGTACCGGTAAGTAAGTACCGATACGTTAGTCAGGTTATTAACCGATACACATTTATACAACAATTAGTCCTAACCATTATAGTTGCATCTTGACCCTTTTTCTTCGCCGCCTTTTTTTCTGACTTCTTTATTTTCCGGTTTTTTTATTATTCTGCTTGTAAGAGTATTAAGTTCGCTAAGCCATTACAGGAATCCAATCAACTAGTTTTTGGGCAAGTATTCGTACTCAACTACTCACTTCCAGAGTGCCCAGCACGGAAACGTCATCGTTATCATCATCTCAACCGTAGGACGTCCAGTGCTATGAACATAAGACTCCCTCACGTATTTCCGAAGGGACCGGTTGGAAGCGATCTGCATCCAACGTTATCCTGCGACTTTTATCAGGTCGTCTGTCCACCTTGATCGGTGGACATCCTATACTGCGCTTGCCGGTCCGTGGTGTCCACTCCAGAACGTTCCAGCCCCATCGGCCATGTGTTCTGCGTGCTATGTGCCCTGCCCACTGCCACTTCAACTGGCTTGTCTTATGGGCTATGTCAGTGACTTTAGTTTGTCTACAAATCTCCTCATTTTTGATTCGATCTCGTAGAGAATCCCCGAGTATAGCCCTCTCCATAGCTCGTTGTGTGACTTTGAGCTGGTATGAGGCTCATAGTAAGAGACCATCACAAGAGTTTCAGTGACATGTGTCACCACTGGTAACACACACTTTTGTCTTTAAACACTGAGGTATTTGGACGAGAAGACTTCGCGAACTTTCCGGTACAAAGTACCCTTTCTCGAAATTGGAGCTGCCGGGTCGGACTGCTTGTCCTAGATAGATGTATTCGTCAACAACTTCGGGAACAGAATTTCCAACAGATATTGAGAGAGGCACAACATGGATATTAAACATAATATTTGTCTTGTCCACGTTCCTCTTAAAGCCTATACCCGTTGGGAAACTCGATTGCGCCCTTCAAGCATCGTGCTGAGGTCTTCCATCGAACCAAAACATCGTCGGCATATCGAAGGTGCGTAATGTACTCGCCGTTAATATTGATACCTAGTCCTTGCTATTCCAGGAGCTTTAAGGAGTCTTCCAATGCAGAAGGTGAACAATTTCGGAGATATAACGCCGCCCTGTCTCATGCCTCTTTGTAATGGCCTTGGAACTCTGCTCTTGTACTCTGACTTCGATATACCGATTAGTCAGCACGGCACTGCTGGAGAGACTCGAGCAGTGCCCACGTCTTGATAGAGTCAAAGACCTTCTATATAGTCCACAAACGCTAAACACAGAGCCAAGTCTTCGCTCTTCTGTATAACTTGCCGTAGCATGTGGATGTGGTCTAATGGTACTATAGCTTTATCGGAAACCGGCTTGTTCTGGAGGCTAGAAGTCATTATGCGATTGAGACGGTTCGTGATGACCCTCGAAAACAACACGAACAGTTGTGAAAGTGTAAATAGTATCGTTGACTTTCTGTACATTCGCCCCTGTTTATAACTGCCGAGTCGGGACGGGCGCGGGCCACCAACCAGAGGCCGAAGCACAAACAATTTGCGAAAAAGTATTCGTAAGTATTCGTATCGTAAGCGTCAACCTGTTACGCATCGACGTACAAACTGTGTGTTTTCTATCACAGTTCTCTAGGTTAATGACGGTTTGTACTATTTTACGTGAACGACACGTTATGTCATACTTACGCAGCTGTTCGTGCTTAGTGCCTATCCACCGAACCGCACTGGGTTCGCGTGGCCAGCTACAAATGTACTACTAGTCTCAGCAATGGAAACATAATAGCTTGATATTATTTATCCTACTACTCTACTCATTTCTTGATAAATAGAGCAAAATGTATTTAGTGAAAGAATTTAGTTTATAAAACGATTCCATATTCATTTTAATAACAAAATTTAGGTAATCAATACTAAAAATAACAATAACGTATCTGTCTAATGAATTATACGTAACAAAATATAATAATAATTAAAATAATTGATCCATTAAGTCCACTCGAAAGTAATGAGTATTCGTTAATACTATAATACCCTATCCATCTTTTATAAATTCTTCAGCGCTGTAGAACGTTCGTCCGATAAGCCAATGTTCGGAAGCATTGTCGTTTGGTGGTAGCAAGGCCTGCCGAAGTGTTTAGGTCGCCTGGGAGACTCCATCATAATCTGACGACTGATCGCAAAATATGCAACCGGGACCGACGGCTTAACGTGTCCTCAGAAACACGGAAGCTCTCAATTGAAAATACTTTTATATAATAATATATAAATACTTTTATACTTATATATAACAACAAGCTTTTATATATACTGAGGATATGCCGTACATACAATGAATTAAATACTTCCACGAATGATCTTGACATCTTTCACGACTCATTGAATGTGTTTAGGAGTAAATTATCTAGGTTCCTAAATGTAAGCATGTCCTAAAATCAATATATAATTTAGTTATTTTTTTTTCTGTTTATTCTTACTTTTTTTTGTTAATTTGTATTAAAATAAAAATATCATGTAAAATTTAGTTATATTTATAATAAAATCATAAGAATATTTATTGTTAAATAATTTGCAGGATGCAGTGTGCACTGCATTTATTCATTAAGTTAGACACTGTGTATACCTACTAGATCTGTGCTCACTGTTATTGCATTGTACCAACCATTCTTAGTTTTATTTTATTTAATTTTATTACTATCTTCTGTCTAACCACTCATTTAACAGCGAATGTTGTAAACACCTGTAAAAGGTATACATATCAGAATAATATATTAAAATAGAATGTTATTATCTAAATAAGGTTAATATGTATACTGTTGGTGTTTCATAATAAATAAATAAATAAATAAATAAATATATATATATATATATATATATATATATATATATATATATAAAAGCTTGTTGATCAGTTGCGAACGACTAGACGAGCTCTACTGCGAGCGGCTCTGTATGAGTATCGAGTGTGGGGAGTCGCGTGCACGTGTCCCTCCTGCTTGAAGTGGAGAGCTGGGGAGGAGGACGGGTGCGGGCAGCGAGTGTGGGGAGTCACGTGCACGTGTCCCTCCTGCTTGAAGTGGAGAGCTGGGGAGGAGGACGGGTGCGGGCAGCGAGTGTGGGGAGTCGCATGCACGTGTCCCTCCTGCTTGAAGTGGAGAGCTGGGGAGGAGGACGGGTGCGGGCAGCGAGTGTGGGGAGTCACGTGCACGTGTCCCTCCTGCTTGAAGTGGAGAGCTGGGGAGGAGGACGGGTGCGGGCAGCGAGTGTGGGGAGTCGCATGCACGTGTCCCTCCTGCTTGAAGTGGAGAGCTGGGGAGGAGGACGGGTGCGGGCAGCGAGTGTGGGGAGTCACGTGCACGTGTCCCTCCTGCTTGAAGTGGAGAGCTGGGGAGGAGGACGGGTGCGGGCAGCGAGTGTGGGGAGTCGCATGCACGTGTCCCTCCTGCTTGAAGTGGAGAGCTGGGGAGGAGGACGGGTGCGGGCAGCGAGTGTGGGGAGTCACGTGCACGTGTCCCTCCTGCTTGAAGTGGAGAGCTGGGGAGGAGGACGGGTGCGGGCAGCGAGTGTGGGGAGTCACGTGCACGTGTCCCTCCTGCTTGAAGTGGAGAGCTGGGGAGGAGGACGGGTGCGGGCAGCGAGTGTGGGGAGTCGCATGCACGTGTCCCTCCTGCTTGAAGTGGAGAGCTGGGGAGGAGGACGGGTGCGGGCAGCGAGTGTGGGGAGTCACGTGCACGTGCCCCTCCTGCTTGAAGTGGAGAGCTGGGGAGGAGGACGGGTGCGGGCAGCGAGTGTGGGGAGTCACGTGCACGTGTCCCTCCTGCTTGAAGTGGAGAGCTGGGGAGGAGGACGGGTGCGGGCAGCGAGTGTGGGGAGTCGCATGCACGTGTCCCTCCTGCTTGAAGTGGAGAGCTGGGGAGGAGGACGGGTGCGGGCAGCGAGTGTGGGGAGTCACGTGCACGTGTCCCTCCTGCTTGAAGTGGAGAGCTGGGGAGGAGGACGGGTGCGGGCAGCGAGTGTGGGGAGTCGCATGCACGTGTCCCTCCTGCTTGAAGTGGAGAGCTGGGGAGGAGGACGGGTGCGGGCAGCGAGTGTGGGGAGTCACGTGCACGTGTCCCTCCTGCTTGAAGTGGAGAGCTGGGGAGGAGGACGGGTGCGGGCAGCGAGTGTGGGGAGTCGCATGCACGTGTCCCTCCTGCTTGAAGTGGAGAGCTGGGGAGGAGGACGGGTGCGGGCTGCGAGTGTGGGGAGTCACGTGCACGTGTCCCTCCTGCTTGAAGTGGAGAGCTGGGGAGGAGGACGGGTGCGGGCAGCGAGTGTGGGAGTCGCATGCACGTGTCCCTCCTGCTTGAAGTGGAGAGCTGGGGAGGAGGACGGGTGCGGGCAGCGAGTGTGGGGAGTCACGTGCACGTGTCCCTCCTGCTTGAAGTGGAGAGCTGGGGAGGAGGACGGGTGCGGGCAGCGAGTGTGGGGAGTCGCATGCACGTGTCCCTCCTGCTTGAAGTGGAGAGCTGGGGAGGAGGACGGGTGCGGGCAGCGAGTGTGGGGAGTCACGTGCACGTGTCCCTCCTGCTTGAAGTGGAGAGCTGGGGAGGAGGACGGGTGCGGGCAGCGAGTGTGGGGAGTCGCATGCACGTGTCCCTCCTGCTTGAAGTGGAGAGCTGGGGAGGAGGACGGGTGCGGGCAGCGAGTGTGGGGAGTCACGTGCACGTGTCCCTCCTGCTTGAAGTGGAGAGCTGGGGAGGAGGACGGGTGCGGGCAGCGAGTGTGGGGAGTCGCATGCACGTGTCCCTCCTGCTTGAAGTGGAGAGCTGGGGAGGAGGACGGGTGCGGGCAGCGAGTGTGGGGAGTCACGTGCACGTGTCCCTCCTGCTTGAAGTGGAGAGCTGGGGAGGAGGACGGGTGCGGGCAGCGAGTGTGGGGAGTCGCATGCACGTGTCCCTCCTGCTTGAAGTGGAGAGCTGGGGAGGAGGACGGGTGCGGGCAGCGAGTGTGGGGAGTCACGTGCACGTGTCCCTCCTGCTTGAAGTGGAGAGCTGGGGAGGAGGACGGGTGCGGGCAGCGAGTGTGGGGAGTCACGTGCACGTGTCCCTCCTGCTTGAAGTGGAGAGCTGGGGAGGAGGACGGGTGCGGGCAGCGAGTGTGGGGAGTCGCATGCACGTGTCCCTCCTGCTTGAAGTGGAGAGCTGGGGAGGAGGACGGGTGCGGGCAGCGAGTGTGGGGAGTCACGTGCACGTGCCCCTCCTGCTTGAAGTGGAGAGCTGGGGAGGAGGACGGGTGCGGGCAGCGAGTGTGGGGAGTCACGTGCACGTGTCCCTCCTGCTTGAAGTGGAGAGCTGGGGAGGAGGACGGGTGCGGGCAGCGAGTGTGGGGAGTCGCATGCACGTGTCCCTCCTGCTTGAAGTGGAGAGCTGGGGAGGAGGACGGGTGCGGGCAGCGAGTGTGGGGAGTCACGTGCACGTGTCCCTCCTGCTTGAAGTGGAGAGCTGGGGAGGAGGACGGGTGCGGGCAGCGAGTGTGGGGAGTCGCATGCACGTGTCCCTCCTGCTTGAAGTGGAGAGCTGGGGAGGAGGACGGGTGCGGGCAGCGAGTGTGGGGAGTCACGTGCACGTGTCCCTCCTGCTTGAAGTGGAGAGCTGGGGAGGAGGACGGGTGCGGGCAGCGAGTGTGGGGAGTCGCATGCACGTGTCCCTCCTGCTTGAAGTGGAGAGCTGGGGAGGAGGACGGGTGCGGGCTGCGAGTGTGGGGAGTCACGTGCACGTGTCCCTCCTGCTTGAAGTGGAGAGCTGGGGAGGAGGACGGGTGCGGGCAGCGAGTGTGGGAGTCGCATGCACGTGTCCCTCCTGCTTGAAGTGGAGAGCTGGGGAGGAGGACGGGTGCGGGCAGCGAGTGTGGGGAGTCACGTGCACGTGTCCCTCCTGCTTGAAGTGGAGAGCTGGGGAGGAGGACGGGTGCGGGCAGCGAGTGTGGGGAGTCGCATGCACGTGTCCCTCCTGCTTGAAGTGGAGAGCTGGGGAGGAGGACGGGTGCGGGCAGCGAGTGTGGGGAGTCACGTGCACGTGTCCCTCCTGCTTGAAGTGGAGAGCTGGGGAGGAGGACGGGTGCGGGCAGCGAGTGTGGGGAGTCACGTGCACGTGTCCCTCCTGCTTGAAGTGGAGAGCTGGGGAGGAGGACGGGTGCGGGCAGCGAGTGTGGGGAGTCGCATGCACGTGTCCCTCCTGCTTGAAGTGGAGAGCTGGGGAGGAGGACGGGTGCGGGCAGCGAGTGTGGGGAGTCACGTGCACGTGTCCCTCCTGCTTGAAGTGGAGAGCTGGGGAGGAGGACGGGTGCGGGCAGCGAGTGTGGGGAGTCGCATGCACGTGTCCCTCCTGCTTGAAGTGGAGAGCTGGGGAGGAGGACGGGTGCGGGCAGCGAGTGTGGGGAGTCGCATGCACGTGTCCCTCCTGCTTGAAGTGGAGAGCTGGGGAGGAGGACGGGTGCGGGCAGCGAGTGTGGGGAGTCACGTGCACGTGTCCCTCCTGCTTGAAGTGGAGAGCTGGGGAGGAGGACGGGTGCGGGCAGCGAGTGTGGGGAGTCGCATGCACGTGTCCCTCCTGCTTGAAGTGGAGAGCTGGGGAGGAGGACGGGTGCGGGCAGCGAGTGTGGGGAGTCACGTGCACGTGTCCCTCCTGCTTGAAGTGGAGAGCTGGGGAGGAGGACGGGTGCGGGCAGCGAGTGTGGGGAGTCGCATGCACGTGTCCCTCCTGCTTGAAGTGGAGAGCTGGGGAGGAGGACGGGTGCGGGCAGCGAGTGTGGGGAGTCACGTGCACGTGTCCCTCCTGCTTGAAGTGGAGAGCTGGGGAGGAGGACGGGTGCGGGCAGCGAGTGTGGGGAGTCGCATGCACGTGTCCCTCCTGCTTGAAGTGGAGAGCTGGGGAGGAGGACGGGTGCGGGCAGCGAGTGTGGGGAGTCGCGTGCACGTGTCCCTCCTGCTTGAAGTGGAGAGCTGGGGAGGAGGACGGGTGCGGGCAGCGAGTGTGGGGAGTCGCATGCACGTGTCCCTCCTGCTTGAAGTGGAGAGCTGGGGAGGAGGACGGGTGCGGGCAGCGAGTGTGCGGAGTCACGTGCACGTGTCCCTCCTGCTTGAAGTGGAGAGCTGGGGAGGAGGACGGGTGCGGGCAGCGAGTGTGGGGAGTCACGTGCACGTGTCCCTCCTGCTTGAAGTGGAGAGCTGGGGAGGAGGACGGGTGCGGGCAGCGAGTATGGGGAGTCACGTGCACGTGTCCCTCCTGCTTGAAGTGGAGAGCTGGGGAGGAGGACGGGTGCGGGCAGCGAGTGTGGGGAGTCACGTGCACGTGTCCCTCCTGCTTAAAGTGGAGAGCTGGGGAGGAGGACGGGTGCGGGCAGCGAGTGTGGGGAGTCGCGTGCACGTGTCCCTCCTGCTTGAAGTGGAGAGCTGGGGAGGAGGACGGGTGCGGGCAGCGAGTGTGGCGTCGTAATACTGTGCTTGTCTCGGTTCGTGTTGGAGTTATCGTATACGTCAAGTTGAAATGGCTCGACTGCTATATGTGCGTACTCGGAATGATTGTAAATATAAGAAGGCATATAATCATGAAGCTAACTACGTACGTATATAATGGAAGCTAAACTTATCGCACAATCATTGATCATGCCTATAATCATCGCTGTCATAATAGTAATCCTAATCGTATCCTAATCCTAAAGGATTACGGACTATCTATCCTATAACTACATATTCTATTCCATAATCCTGTATTTGTACACACGACAACGGCAAAGAACATACAAGATTCTGTAAACATTTCTCGCTACTCCCAAGTCTGTCAATTCCTCGTGAAGTAGATTATTGCCAACAGAGGCATGAGTCATTGTTTCCATAATGCTAACTAGGTAATTAATTTTTGCGCATTAACTAGTATCCAAGAGAGGAACGCAAGCATAACTCAAAAGAGGAAACGAAAAGCTTTAATTTATTGATTTAGCTCCGAGTCGTTAAGTATTTATATTTCACGTAGCTGTGACATCACAGAGAATTGCTGACATTTCTCATTTAAACTGTTGAGATAATATCGTTTACGTTTTGATCAATCGTGACTGATGCTACACGTTGCTTTGTATGTTAATCGTGAGCGTACACTACGTACACGGCTAGACGTACCCACCCTGTTCGAGTAAGTACTACCCACACGATTGGTTGTCAGCATGTTAGTGCATAGGTGAACTGATTCAATTTAAAACAAATTTGCTCGACATGCGCACACCCCATCGTCATCGCAGTCGTTATGCTGACTAGCACAGTTCGTGAGTGCGACCTCACGACGTGGAATGGTTCATGTCTTACTCGTTAATCATAGGAAACCACGGTGAGGAGGGCTGTGAAGGACCGATACTGTCTTTTGAGCCGTTTACGTTTAGTGCCGAAAAACTCTCAGTTTGTTACGGAACCTTCTCGGTATTTCCTATTGGTACATTGTTTTTTTTTATAATGGTCCATCAAAGTCTCGCCTGATGGAAAGCTAAGATGGAATCAAGAAGCAATGACCATTTTTCGCTTCTTTTTTATTCTATTGTGACATAATTTATTTATTTTTGTAAAACCTATTGTATTTTACTCGTCATATTCTGTCTCGTAAGTAATATTCTGAGATGGATGAGAAGAAATTTGAATGATGAGAAGGAAGAGTAAGAAATGGAGATGTTTTTGCCGAGAACGAACACACATGAGTCTTCCCGGCGTTGAACTCAACCAAGTTGTCCGTACCCCAACTAGAGATGTTGTCAAGCACCCCGGAAAGCTCAGCGACGACACACCGTCTATTCTCTACAATTTCAGTCTTTGTTGCACCAGACCGTCCGAGGTACCGACCGTGGACAGTACTGTCATCTGCGTAGCAATGAATGTCACCTAGCGGTAACATATCGTTGATATGCAGGAGAAAGAGTGTGGGTGATATGACGGAACCATGTGGCACTCCAGCAGACTTGGAATGAGCGTAACGTACGACCATCACAACGGTGCGCTCGTGCAGGAAGCCAGCAATCCAGTCACAGAGGCGAGAGGGCAGGCCGTATGCCGGTAGCTTGGAAAGAAGATAATGCCATATCCGATCGAAAGCCTTGGCGATGTCGAGGCTAATAGCCAACGCTTCGCCATGCTTGTCTATAGCTTCACCCCAAAGTTGTGTGACGTACGCTAGAAGATCACCCGTGGGCCGTTTCGGCCTAAAGCCATATTGCCAGTCGTTTATGATGGAGATTTCTTCTAGGTAGCGGATAAGCTGGGTATTGATGATCCGTTCAAACACCTTACACAATACTGAGGTGACAGCTATACATCGACCTCGCCGTGAGGAGACACGACAGCAGCACGGGCACGGTGCCGCACGCCTCCGCCCCGCGCACTCACCTGCACAAGCAAGCCGACCACAGCGCCGGCCGCCACGGCACGCACGGCGGGAGGCGCCGCCGCGGGGAGACACGACAACAGCACGAGCAGCGCGGTGCCGCACGCCTCCGCCATCGCGATCCGTATCTCTTCCTCCCACTCCCACAGCCGACCTGGCAAACAACATAACGATCCGTCACATACCGTCAACGAATACCTACGGTAACAGTAGAAATATATTGTTTGAACAATTAGTAAAATCGATAAGTGAAATTAACGTTTCGGAATACGAAACCTTCGATTATATCCTCTGTCAAACGCATACAATTTGATCTGAATTTGTTTCCGGTTCCCAGTACTGGATCTTCTTAAACAAGTGACGATGAATCAACAAAACATTTATAAAATAATAATCTTTACTTTATAATTCAGCAAAAATGTTTGGTCAATGTGCGTCAGTTTGGTACCTATACGGTGCCCCAAATATGAATTCAGATAGAAATATGAAAGTCAGCATTTGTCACTCCAGCCCACGAAAAAGGTTCCAAATAACAAACGAACTACCGACCCATGTCCAAGCTTTGCATTTCTGCTAAAATATTTGAAGGGATAGTGCAAGTTAATTCCGCATTAAAGTATTCATTTACCCACTTTTAGCATGTCTTTAAAGGGCAGATCTAAGGTAGAATCTTATTGTCCTTAATGAATTTGCAACAGCATCAGATGCTAATGTGCATCAAGTGGACGTAGTGTATATCGGACGGGTTGATCATGATCAGTCCGGTCTGCGAGATCATGATCTCTTGTATACTCTAAATAAGTCTGGAATCCGCGGTGATTTGCTACGATGGGTCTCGTTTTACATTATGAACAGATCCAAGCTGTGATCCTCCATCAACTACATTTCTAGCTGTGTTTTGGTCTCCGGTGGAGTTCCCCAGGGGTTTTTAATCGGGTCTCTTCCATTTACTATTTATAATAGACAATAACACAATTTATTGGTAAATATTTACAAATTAATTACATTGGCACATGCTTGTTATCTTCTAATCTATTACTTACTTAAATCAACTACTTCACTGACAATATTAAACTTTTCTCAACTGTGACGTTTCCGGTTGTAATGTTTGCTGTGTCAAATTAGCTTAGATGATTATTGTCCGATTTACAGACTTGATCTCAATTCGTCTACAGCTGTTACATTTACTCCGAAAACAAAATAGTTATCCCTTTCCAAACTATACCTTTCAAGGTCAGTATCTTCCCAAGAACTCCAGCTTTCGCGGCCTGCAGGACTAGCACGGGCAGTGGACTATTTATCCACGTGGATAGACGGCGGGAGTAGCGTTTCCTATGGTTTGTACTTCGTAGGTGTCATTTAAAGCAAATGTAACAAAAGTCTCTGAGTAGCGTGTGCTATCCATACGTAGTATCCTGTTTTGTTTACTAAGACTCATTATGCGTATGGAAGTGGGGACCTATTGTAGAGTACAAACAACTTAGTTATTGCACAGAATGTATATAAGAAAGTAATACATGCACCGGCAAACCATTCCTATGGTTTCGAGGCTGCAATGCATTACAACGCCATTTCTTTATTGACCCGAAATATGTGCCTGAATTAATTATCTGGGTAATTGAAGGGGTTGTGACATCTCGGATATACCTCCGGTGTAATTTTCTTTCCATTGTTTCCATTTCCCGCTACACGGTGTTATTATAATTAGCGCGAGACATTTTTGGATGAAAATAAACTTGTATCCACCATCTTCAAAGAAGGTGACAACCTTTCTCCGTGTTATGTCAATCGGAGAGACTTATATCCACGTTTCTACGAGTCCGTGCTCTATAGCGGGAGTAGCGGGACATACTGTCTACGAGATGCGTCAAAAGGAAACATTTTATATCTTTCCCCGGTTGCCATGCTCTGTAACGTGGAGAAGACAATTATTTCCACTGACAGGTGGATAAAAAGGGTGGAAAGACTATTAATCTCCGCTCCGTGCTAGGAGTACTGGGAGCGCATCATGATTGTAAATTAAAAAAATATTGTTTAAATCGCTTGGTTTCGTTATGAGATTGTTACAAGGTTTCAAAGACACCAAAATAAAATAAACTTTTTTTATATTCTAACTATTGTTGGAACAGCCCACGCACGTATATCTCAAATTGGAATTTGAATGGAATTGGAATCCTCGCAATGATAAGTACACAGATCGTATGGAATCTATTAAGAAACGGTTCGTAATATTTGTGCTTACTTCAGGTATGTACGTATCTTCACCTATGCTAAAAACTCCACCTCCTGCCTCTCAATATGCGCCGGGAATGCTACTCGTATCTGTATATATTAAGACAAATGCAGAATAATGTTGACTCTTCTGTACTGTTGGGGAAACTATACTATGTAAGTATGTGTTCCACTGAAGTCGCCGAGGTTCAACCCATAGGGGGTTTAAACATAAGCATTTTAGCTGTGGGTATATTGGTTCTAGGTGTTCTAATATGTACTCATTCATGATAGTTTTAATTGTTTAGAACTTAAGATAATTAACCTCAGGGTTCTCTTGGACGCCATATTTTAGCGCTGTATTGCTTTTTTTCTTATTTGTCTTTATATATATTCTTGTTGTAGGTAGTTATAGTGTGGAGCGTGAAGGCACATATTTCTCAATCTCACGCGGGCAGCTGCATCAAGTAACTTTGGCTTCACATGTACGTTGCAGCCAGATTCCTGTACAATACATCTAGAAGGCTCAATCTCCTAAATGTTCAAGGATTTGTAAACAAAACAGAACTAGCCGCACAACATAGTTGTTTTTGGCGAGGTTGAAACGTTTGCGTATCGCGTGAGTCACAGCGTCTTCTGTGATGGTCAATATTTACGCAGCAATAAAACGTTATATTACACAGCTAACACCTACCTACGCGTACAAAACGGTCTGCATTTCCGAGAGCTCGAACTTAACGAGTGTTCCGTCTATGTAGGTAGGTACTTGTTAATAGTAGATTATGCACCGAAAGAGTAAAGCATTGCATTGTCATACGTCACGGGCGGCAAATTGAACCCTGAGCGTAACGGGGATTTAAATTTAATTCCAGAGCGGAGCGAAGGAGTTATGTAGAGTCCTGAGTGAAGCGAGAAGTTCAAGCCGCCCAAGACGAAGACAGGCTTTATCCTCGAGGGGAATACTCTACTTTTCATACCTACTGCGAGACAATAAAAACTCAGGACTTCAAAAAAAATTATTTTAAAGTAAATTAATTAAAAGTTAAAAATTATCTTGGACACATTTGACAAGTTATGGAGGAACAAAGTAATATTTTTGTATAAATAACGTTTTATGGATGTTGTATATAGTAAATAACACCAAACACAGTCTTTTGTTTCAAATTCATTACAATCGCGCCCTTTTGTTTTTCTGTGTGCTGTCTGAGGTGACCGGTTCGATTTTCGAATAAACTCTCTTCACAATGCCCGTGACGTTCCAAATCCAAATCACTTTAACCCTTTGGGAGTTTCATTATAAATTACATCTCTCGGGATGTAATGCCTTGTTTTACGTCGAGATTGCGTGATATGTACTTGGATATTGTCGAGCAGGTGGTATGAAAAATCATTTTCTTCCACCACCACGAAGGAAAAAAATATCAATTGATAAGTATATCACCGAGCTGAACATACCTTAATTACTGAGTCTCAACATTGCTGTACTTAGCTTCAAAAGTTTTGCAGATTAGTGAGCACTTGGAAAAGGATATTTTATTTACGGTACATACTCGTAGGTATCTTCAGTTATGTTTGCTACGAGTCGATGTCAAGTTTGCCAAAGTCACCGAACAAACCTTACGAAGTACTATAAGTAACCGTTGTTGTTGCTACCCACATTATAAAAATCTTCGTATGAACATTTTCATTTATAAGCAATAATTGCGCAAGTTTTCGTGTTGAGAAGCCGACCAGCCGACCAGATCTTAATGAAATCTATTTTCAAGAGAATCCATCCTGCTTGAGAGAACAAGGCACAGCTCATCCGCTTGTGGTACGAACTTGAAATTTCCACAGAAAATATTTCCTACAGTTTCGGCGCGGTACTGAGAAAGGATTTTGGGAAATGTACTACCTTCATTGTAATATCTTTATATGAGCGACAGGTGTTTTAGGATTGTTTCAACTAATGCCATTTATGGATTGAAATGGGCCGTTTGCATAGGCTGTAATATAACAATATTTGCCCAGACTGTATCCACTTTAAAGTTAACAGAAAAAGAGAAAAACAGAAAGTGGCACGCCCGTCCCCGGCGACAGTGTAGTGCGACCCACGGTATCGCTACGACACATTTTTCAGTGTTAGTTTCACTTGGTTGAGTTGGTTACCCAGTAGGGTACGTTTCGTGCCCGAATATCTATAGATATGTATAGGGCCCTACTTGATACTTGTGTGGAACACATCAAGTAGGAACGTGTATTGTATGTAGTGGACTCCGGTTAGTGCGAAGATGCCAATGTGGCTGGAAGTATGGGCTTCTGTTGAATTGAATTTAAAATTGAATGAATTTCGCAAATTATTAAATTGCGAGATCCGTCAACCGAAACTACGTAGTTAGTTTTGGGAGTAGGCCTTCTGATCGTTACTTAAACAATCGGGATCTATTTGGTTAAGAAAAATGTTCCTTAATTGTCGAGCGAGCGAAGCGTCTCTGGTTTAACTGACCACATTGACTTTCATCTGTCCGTATGTTTGTTAGGTTGTATGTTGGTCTTGTACAGGCCGCATTTTCCAAGCAATCTTGACAAAACTTGGTATGCATTTTCTACTATTTAATATGAAATTATTCATTAATTAATTTATTTTACTCACAGAGCCGCCGGTCATTGTATAACGCCTGTTCCCCGCGGCCCTACATGCACAATGTAAACATAGGCTGTGCTGTATTTGGGGAGGGAGCGAATAGACAGCATTTGTGTCTTTTAAACAAAAATGGTGCATGTTTCTGTAATCGTCACAAGCATTTCTGCCAAATTTCAGCTACGTAGTACGTATTATATTTAGTTACCGAATAAAATGCCATGCATCTGTATGTACAGACATATAGCGAAACTATGATGGTTCCTTGTCACTGACTACGAAACTCTAAACCGAAACACAATCTCAACGAACAATATCTCAAGATTGTCAAGTATAATGTCACCAGCAGCGCCGCCAACCTTCCGCATGCCGCACGCCGCACGCCGCACGCCCGCGCCGCGCCGGAGACGTGTCAGATCCAACCAACATTCACTAAGTATTCTATTTTGGTAAGTTCCTCGGAAAAATAAAAATTCCATGCGTCATGTACGAGTATGCGGTGTATATCGGTCATCATAATCTATATATATATATATAAAAGATGTCCTGACTGACTGACAGAAAACGCACAGCCTAAACCCAGCCAAAACCACTAAGGGGGTCAAAAGGGGTGAAAACGTTTGTATGAAACTCCTTTGTTTTTGAACTTATAGTTGTGAAAATTTGTATTTGGATAGGTCATTCAAAATAAAAAATGTACTATTTTTTTTAGATAGTGGTGGTTTAAGAAATTGAAATGGAGGGGTGAAAGTTTGTATGGAAAGTTTTTTGGTTTCGAACATTCAGTGGTGAAAATTAGCATTTGATTTGGACAGTTTAAAGTGATGATTTCAATATTTATTGCCAGGGATGACTTAAGGGGGTGAAACGGGGGCTATTTTTTTCATAAGTTCTTTGCTTTTGGAGCTACAGTGATGAAAATTGATAACTGGATAGGTAATTTAAAATAAATAGTTATGCTTTCAATATTTTTGTCAGGGATGACAAGGGGGTAAAACGAGGAATGTAAAAACTACTACATATTATAAACTGTAGAGGTCAAATTTCTGTACAATGAAAACTATGCTAAAAACCGAGTCAGGGGATGTAAGGAGTGCAAAATAAGTTCAAATTGTTTGTTTCTCTGTATGTTTGTCTGTCTATTTGTACGGGCTGATCTTCGAAACGACTGGACCGATTTAAATGAAATTTCGTATGGTGGTAGCTTATATCCCTGATCAACATATAGATTACCTTTGATCCCGGTAAATTAAAGAGTTCCCGTGGGATTATTAAAAATCTGTAATTACCGTATCCCACGAGGCCACGCGAGCGAAGCCGCTGGCGGGTCAACTAGTAGTATCATAAAATGTCCATCGGTTAATTTCCGGACGTACAGAAAAGCATTAACGCCTGTAGTTTTTTTTAAAATACCGTTTGCGACATTAAAAATCCAGTATTCACGACTATGCCCATAGGATTGAGCTTTGATTTGAGGATTATTAGGATTGAGCAGGATTGATTAGCTTTTAAGGTTTAGAAAAAGTTTTCAAAAATTATTATATTTCCCTACTATAATTCTAAATTAAATTATAATTATAAATAAGTACTCACTGTGCTTCTGTCCTTTCTGCGCGTCCGTCCGGGGTTGTTCGCCAGCGTCCATCATCGGGAGCTCTGCGTCCGAGTCCACGGCGGCGCACGGCGGGGGCCGGGGCAGGCGGGGGGCCGCCGGCGCCGCCTCCGACATCGCGGCTGGTCCGGCACAAGCACGGCAAGCGCAGCGCGCGAGTGCGGCGGCGGCCGGTGGTAAGGCTGCCTGCAGGTGCGTGTGCGTGTGTGCGCGCTGTCACACGTCGCGCGCTATCGGGTGAGATACGGCTTGACGATGTTTGCGCGGCGGAAGGTAGCTCCACTGCTCTACGCCGCGATCGGAACTGCTCGATCAATATTTGTCGGGCTCTACGTGTGCGACTTGTCATCCACCGCGCGAGCCTCTAATTTTCACATCGACTTCATATGGCCCTGTGGCGAGTGATCTCACACAATGTCGCTTCAAATTTGGATGTAAACAATTAGGAAAAACCACGATTTAAAATTGATTTCGTAAATATGCCGGATTACTACAGCCGCTGCGGAGTGATACGGTCCGTCTTTGGGTGGTAGGTAGTCCTGTATCTTGCGATCTTCTCGGATCGTATCCTTAAAAAACCTGAGCTGACGAGTAACGGGGTTAAAATCGAAAACTCCAAAATGATTATCACGGTGAGACTAGTGTTTCTCCGGATGGTAAACTAATGAATACAATTACTTAAAGAACAACGATTGTATAAGTTCAACATTAGGAGCCGATAGAGAGATAACGTTTTAATTATCAATATTAAGAGCTGATAGGGGGATAACGGGTTAATTAATTAGATTTGCGTTTTCAATTATGAACGTACACTTCCACTAACGCGTCGTTCGGGAGTGGAGTTTTGTATGTGTTCATTATTCATTTACAAATGACAGTACAGTAGGTGACCCAGTTCGAGTGTGATTAAACGAATCAGTTTAACAATGCAAATGTACGTAAGTATTGACATTGTAAAACTAATGCTTCAGTGAGGCAAAGCCAGAAGCACACAGCAGATAAGGCGGCTGTTTGTTCGCATTCGCGCGGAATGCACTCGTGCCCTTAACTAACTGCTCCCGACATCTGTCTCTAAATATCTTTATGGGCGATTCGCCGATTCGCCCGACGTGGCTCGTGCGTTCAGTAGATAGATAGATAGATAGATAGATAAAACATTTATTTGCATCTTCAATACACACGTAAATTCGATTATACACAATATTTTAAACATAATAACTAGTTAATTAAGAAACAGTTAAGTACAAAATTACCTTAATATTAGCAGCTTATTAAAAAGTACGTGTGTGTTGGAGCCTAAACAAATAGGTCATAGCTCAGCGAATAAAATTGCTCAAGGAGCAAACACTGATTTTCAGCTATAACCCTCGAGATGATGAGACGAAACGAGTCCATCATAAACAATGAGTGTACCCAAAATTTGTTAGAATTTACTAGATTAGTTAAGAATATGAGTAACGAGAGTAGATACATGAATTGTGTGTGGTGATTATAACAATTATTGCATAAGATTCTGAGAACCATAAAAGCCTACTTATGTGAATTGTAAGGTATGGGGGTAAGTTTATGTGCGCGTAGCCCCAATAAAAATGAAAATCAAAGTATAGACGGCATCTTACCTATTTCTGGCAAGCGAAGTATTTAGGAATGCCCTGTTTTTGTCTTTCTAAAATATGAATTTTTAATTTAGATTTGAAATTGTGTTTTGCATTGAGATTTCTTATAGGTGGGGGTATGTTATTCCAACACTTCGTCGCCAGATACCGGAAACTGCCAGTAAACGCCGCTGTTTTATGATTGTGATATAGAAGTGCTGACCTTATAGACCTTAGTAATTTTTTAGAGTTTCGATTTACAAACTTAATTTTGGCGTGCAAGTACTCTGGTTTCTCAAACTTTATAACGTCAAAGAGAAGTCCTGCTAAATGCAGCTCTCTACGAGAATCCATATTGAGCATGGAGGCACTGTTTAAAAAAGGAGTAATGTGACTTCTGGGAGGGACATTAAAACAAAACCGACAACAAGCGTTTTGCACGCGTTGTATTAAGCGCTGAGTCTTTCCTAGCAACCGAGGCCCATAAACAACGTCCCCGTAGTTGAGCCTAGACAATACTAATGCTTCACAAAGAGTTATACGCGACGATTCAGATAGTTGGTCCCGGATTTGGTAAAGAACCTTGAGGCGGTAAAAACAGTTTTTCACCATATTTAGCACATGACTCTCAAATCTCAAATGACTATCAAATATTATACCGAGGTTTTTGGCTTCATCTACACGATCTATTTTTACACCACTGATCTTCACATCTAGATCACTGCATATTTTAAGAATTTGCTTATTTGTACCCATGAGCATATACTTTGTCTTAGTAGGGTTTAATACAAGAGCATGACGCTTTGACCAGTCAGCAATTGTGTCCAAGTCCTGATTAAGCAATTTAACGGTTTGTGGTATTTTATCTGGCGTATCTGACAAGTACAGTTGCACATCGTCAGCATAACAGTGGTACTTACAATGGTTAATTACATTTTGGAGATCAGCACTGTAGATGATAAAAAGAAGTGGACCAAGTATTGAACCTTGAGGAACACCGCGATTAATGAGCCTAGGTTGTGAGTAAACACTAGAACCATCACTTTTGACTAATTTCACTGACTGATACCGGTTACTTAAGTAATTGCGAAACCACGTTACTGCATTAACATTTAAACCATAATATGATAGTTTTGCGAGTAGGAGGCGGATGTTCAGGCAATCGAAGGCACGTGAATAGTCTAGTAGAACTAGAACGGTACTACGACCAACATCTTGCTCTGCTAAAACATTGTCTGTGACATCAAGCAAAGCCGTTGCTGTTCCACGACCCTTGCGAAATCCGGATTGTAAAGGAGACAAGATTTTATTAATTTCTACAAATTTTGTAAGCTGATCGCAGACCGCTTTCTCGAGTAATTTTGAAAGGAATGGCAAAATGCTGATAGGCCGAAGGTCTTTTAGTTCAACTGGGTTGTCATTTTTGGGTATAGGAGTCACTAGCGCTTTTTTCCACTTATTGGGAACTATGCCTGTAATAATTGACTTATTTATTATAGCTGTAATTGCTTCTAGAGTACAAGGAAGTGAAAACAAAACCATATCTCTGGAAACTGTATCGTTTCCAATAGCATTTGATTTTATAGCCATTATATATTTAGACACATCCGTAAGACTGACAGGCACTAACTTAAAATTAGCGTTGTTAAATTTATTACACTCATAAAATGATAAGTCAGTGTCAGAAACAACGTTATCACCCAATACGTTCAAAAAATGGTCATTAATTTTATTCGGATCATTAAAATGGGTTGGCAGGGACTTTTCCATGCAGGGGTCGACTAGAATTTGTCTTTTTAAATTTTTCCAAAATGTTTTACTATTATTAGCTTCAGAATTAATTAATTTATCAAGGTAAGCACGCTTCTCGCTAGCAATGCTAGTTAACACTAAGTTTTTTAAGTCTTTATAATACTTCTTGTCTTCATCCAATCCTGACCTGCGATATACGTCGTGAGCCCCATTACGCTCATCAATCATCATTTTGCAGACATCTGTTACCCACGGTAGAGATTGACTGTTTCTCACAGTTATAGTTTTTAATGCTGCATGTTTATCAAAGAGAGCTGTTAGCATTGAATTAAATTTATCCACCATCATTTCTACCGTCGATAAGTCAGTTACTTCGTTCCAGTTCATTGCATACAAATCTTTGTTAAAATCATGCAATATTATATTATTGATTGGTCTGTAGGTAAACGTCCTTGGTGGCGTTTTAACTTTTTTTAAAGATAATGTCACATTAACCATAAGGTGCCCATTGGAACCACTTATATTATTAACAGCGACATCACGCACTGGTGCATTAGTACATATAAGATCTATCAGAGTCTCAGTATGTGATGTGTAATGTGTCGGTTCACTCACAACTTGACGAAGGTTCATGTACTCGAGAAACTGGTTTAGTTTTTTAGTACTACTGTTTAAACCCACAAGCATGTTGATATTAAAATCTCCCAGCAAGACAATAAAATCGAACTTAGAGACATAATTAATTGAATCAGTTAGAGCGTCAATAAACGTATCCACATTCATCCATTGAGGACGATACGCAGTCCCTATAGCTAGACGATAACCATTTACGCGAGTGGATAACCACATTTGCTCAATCTGATCGTTAGGCCTAGTCAAATATCGAACATTAACGTTACGTTTAATATAAAATGCAAGTCCACCCCCCCTCCCGCTGCGCATGTGCAGCGGGCGCGGGGTGGCACGCATCCGGTAGCCAGGTACGGCCGGTGCGCGTGCTTCTTGTCCGCTTGGAATCCATGTTTCATTGATTGCAACCAAATCTGCATCGTAGCGATTCATAGCAATAAGGAGGTCATCATGCCCCGTACCTAATGATCCCGCATTATAAAGACCTAACGTAATAAACTTTGACTCAGGACCTTTTAAAATGTAAAACACTAAGTAAGTGAATACTAATACAGCACCAATAAACAAGCGAGCGGGAGTATGTGAGTGTAATGAAAGTATTATTCGATAGCGAAAAATTCAAAATGCGTTGAATTTTCATTTCTACCCAGTTGAAAATTAAAAATACTGCAACACACACGTAAGTCAAACATAATTGGTTATTACGAATGGTTAATAAGGAACATGATGCAAAGGTTATAAAAAACGCCAAAACATAAATAAAGTTGTACAACATATAACAGAATAAATTACATTTTCGTCTATGATTTTTAAATGGTTCAACAAAGATAACTATAGTAAACCAAAGTATTAGAAATCCAAAAAAGACGCTCGGTGAATCACCATTATAAGAGCAGATACAGTTTAGTCGAAGGTAGGTACACAAAGCATTATATACTATAGTTACTGATTGTAAAATATTGTTTGACACCCTCACGTAAACATAAATTATTATTAATATTATATACATGTAAAGACAACGGTGATTAGTCATTTTTAATAAGAGACACGCCAACTGTATCAGGCCCAAAAACCCGACGCAGGTCACTATCCATGCGTATACGATGACGCGGCGAGTTTGCGCCCTGTTGCCTTCGCGCGTATATCCTGCCGTCCCTTGTCCAGACGAACCTCCATCCTAATCTACTTCCGAGTTCGCGTGCCCGCCGGAATAGCTGCCTGTTCAGTTTCGTCAACCTCTCATTGACGTAGAACCGGCGGGGCGGAGCAGGCAACCCGGTGTCTGCAGTGGTGATGTCGCGACGAACACGGGCCGCCGCCAGCACCTGGTCTTTCAGGGCGCGTCTGGCAAGCCGCACGACAATAGGCCTCGCTCGTGGCATAGATACCGAGTCTGATGGCTCCTGAATTCTTCCCACCCTTGTAGCACTCACTAAGTCTAACTCGGATAGTTGTACACCCAGTTTCATACCCAGTGTGGTGACAACGTGTACTAAATTCTCACCCTTCTCTTCAGGGATGCTTGTGACCTCTATATCATTGCACAACAATTCCTGATCGCGGTCATTTAGATCACATTTTAATTGCTCAATTGTATCCAACAGCATACTATTACTCGTCAGTGCACTCCCTTCGGCTAATCGACTTTCAAGGCCACCCACCCGGGTGTCCAGCTTATCAATCTTACGATCGCATTCATCGATTCTAAGCGTCAAACCGGACATAGTATTATTCAGTAATTCCATTTGAAGACGTGTGGCTCTCATTTCTTCCTTGAACTGACGTACCTCCAATATAAGCAATTGCAAATCTGTTGCTTCTGCGGTTACATTGTGCACCGTACTCTCGTCGAACACCTCTTGAGGACTCACCGTTGCTGCACCCCTATTTTTATTGACGCCCTCCATACCGGCACGCGCCGGAGTGTGGGTGTTGTCGGTTTTAGGCTGCTTGCTAATACAGAGCACACACTTCCAATTAGCCTTTTGTTCTTTCGTCAGGGAATAAAACTGACTGTCTTTTACATTTGCACATTGAATGTCATAAGGTTGTTTACACCTGCTGCACTTAAGATACTTCCTTCCCTCAATAGGGTTCTGGCAACCAGTACATTTAATTTCGTTCGCCATTGAACGTAGTTAGGCAAAAGCAAATGCAAAAAGTTAAGGAAACTTGGATACTAAATGTTTGCAGTACAAAACTTTCGGTGGAGGTGAGGTTTGAACCACCCGCTCACAGTTGCGAGTCCAACGCTGACACCGCTACACCAGACGATCGTTATCAATACGTGCGAAAAAAGGCAACTAAAGCGTATGGTCGTACACTAGTCGTGGTGCGAACTACCGGTTATTGCTAACAATGTACACTGCTTGTATTGCGGGTATAACTCGAATGTTTTTGTTTAATAATCGTTGAATTTACACACAATCACTTGAAATTCCAAACCAACACATACACCAATTGATAGATATGATTTTAAGGATTACACTGATATATAGTTTACACTACTAAAGCTGTTTATACTGCAGTTACGAATTTTAACAAATCCTCTTGTAAACAGACGTGTGGTCAGTAACTCGCTCGACTCGTCACTAGAGAGTAGGTACCTACCTATATTGTGGGTAACGAGTCTCATACAAACGTACTTTGATTTGTGGATATGGTCTAGAGACGGGCTTTACAATTTTACCCATTTCCCGTTAATTAAATGACGATCTTAATAAGAGTCAACTTGTTCAGTCGGTGATTTTACGTCTCCTGACTCACATTTTTCTTATTTTCATTCCAAGTACCTACTTACACACTTTTAGACCTCTACTCTTTTATTATAATTATAGATCAGCTATAACACTGTGACAGCTGTCACCTGTCACAGTGTCAGTTGTTGTCCTCTAGCCCGTTAGTTATGATATTGTGACTACTGTCATATCATGGTGACATTTGGTTTACACTTACATAAACCGCCATTATAAGTAATAGCTATTTGCAAACGGAGTCCACTCTCATTCCATCCAGCTAGAGAGAGAGAGATCAACACAGCGAGTGGCCACCAGCTAGCTGCCGGGAGCGGGACAGTAATAACGAGGACAAGCGCTAGCATCGCTGGCCGTCATTATATAGTACCTACTACTTATTTAGGTTCAAAGAAGTTTATTTCACTAACCATGAGATTAATATAAACAAGCCCTGGACAAAAAATGAGCTCGTTTGTCCCCCGGCCTAGCATGTCTGCTCAATGGAAGCACTTCCAAAGTCACAATGAAGCGGAACGCGTACGTTGCGATGCCTGTGCTAGAGGTCCTAGGCCATAGATGTCGATTAGTGCGATCGAAAAACAAAACGATCGCAGTATTCGAATGGTCGGCTCAGACACATTTTGCGCAGGTAAGCTCGCTGCTTACAAAGTTGAGTGACAAAGCAGACGGCAACCCCCGGGTGATAAGCGTAGACGCGATGGTGATCGAATATACGACGTGCGAAACCGTAGACCGGCTCGGTTGCATAAAGGCCTCTGAACATCATGAGGTGGTCGTGTACCAAAACAGAGAAGAAAACCTAAGTTATCTTAGGACTCCCACACACGACCGAACAAATGCAACCGACAGCTGGGGGAATCCCGTCCTTAGTTCGATCACCATCAGCGGCTCGGAGAGAGTCCAGCGTAAAGCAGCTGCCGAAAAAGCAGCGGCACGTCAGAAAGGAGGTCGTGGGCAAGGCCAAGGCTCCATCTCCACCTTTATGACGGTGTTTAACACCAGGGCGCAAAGCGTGTTTCGGATCGCGCCTCGAAAGGAGCTTTCGCCACAAAATCCGCTCCATAGGACAGAAGAGCCGCCACAGCAGGTTGCTCGGACGAGAGCCGATATGGGACAGGTTAGTCCGCCGGCCCTGGGACCGCGAGACCACGCCAGAAACGCACTTCTTGAATTTCTTGCCATCACGAGAGCGACTAAAGTAGTCAATCTCAGGAACTGCGAAAATATCCTGCAGTCCTTCAGGTTAGATAACGAAGGACTCTTAAAGGTGAGGCTCGAGGAGGCTGATGCAGCCATATACAATAACGACGCCTCCCTGGTCATCAAGGGAACGATGAAACCGTGGTTTCGTGGCCCTAGACGAAGATGAGACGGAGCGGCTCGGAAAGCCTAAGTACGAAACACCACCGAACGACCCCATCGCGTTAATCGCCCGATGTACCAGGATAATGCTAGACGATAGGATCCTAGACATGGCTAAATCCATGGAAAGGAGCCCTCAAGTCGAGGTAAAGTCCTAGGAAAGCTGGGAGGTACCGGAGATCCGATAGGTCAACGGGGTTCCGGGGTTTGGTAAAACAACATGGGTGGTTAGTAACTTCAATGTGGACAAGGACGTGGTTATCACCACGACAACCGAAGCAGCAAAAGACCTGAGGGAGAAGCTAGCGCACCGCATAGGCGACTTGGTGAAAACCAAAGTGCGCACCATGGCTTCTGTACTCGTGAATGGCATCCGAAGTGGTAGGAGCATCGTTCGCCTTATGGTAGACGAAGCTCTCATGAACCACTTCGGAGGCATTGTCATGGCAGCACGGCTGGCAGGCCTTATATCGATAGAGAGAACCTCTTCGAGCTAAGGTACAATCACCCGAACCTGATAACTACCATCAATCAGGAGTTGTTGTGCACACACCGGAACCCCATTAACGTCGCGTACGTGTTGAGGAAAATATATTCAGGTATGTATTCCTCAGCCCCACGTATTAGGTCCTTGGAGCAGAGAAGATGCGCATATACCCAGCACCCTCTTCCTAGTACACACTCAGGAAGAAAAGGAGACCTTGACCTTAAGAGGACCTGAAGGGTTATGGTGGAGGCACGGGATCGCGCATCCTTACCATCCATGAAGCACAGGGACTGACATACGAGTCGGTCATCGCCATTAAGACCAAGGGCAACATGAGTCTGCACGAGAGCGTCCCGCACGCGGTGGTTGCAGTCTCGCGGCACACCAGGATCTTCACCTACTACGCCGACGACGAAAAATATGCCATCAGCCGTTTCGTGCGGCGTGCGGTGTCTGCGTCACCAAATGCTATCCGCGACTACAACCTGCAGATGGCCATAAAAGATCGAAACCAGGATGTGACGGAGGCCCTGAGCCGGGTGGAGAAAGCGGACATACATAAAAATTAGTTATATAAAAAAACTACAAGTACGGCTTTTTTATTAGGAATGCGTGTATACCTTGAGCATTCACGCTCACTAAAAGGATTCTTCTCGCGGCGACGTCGTGTCCCTCAAATATGGTTGAGGAGGGCGATGGCTGGCACACGTGTCAAGCTCGTGAACGGGCGCTACTTGCGGGAGCCGGTATGCTCTCGGTATGTACAATGTTTAGAAATTAGTTAAGTCTGTTTGTGTACAAAATAAATGCAAAAATAACCTTCTGGCCTCTTCCTAAATTGTATAATATGCTTCTCTGAGAAATAAAAAAAATTGGTGCCCTTCAGGCCCTTATCGTATTTGTGCCCTTCAGGCCCTTATCGTATTTGTGCCCTTCAGGCTAAGTAAGTTTTCAAAGTGCCCTTCACAAATGTACTATGTAAGTCTATTTAAATATAAAAAAATGTCCTGTATTCCTTTAGTAAATCTAAATAAAAATGAAATGTTTAAAATATAATATATGCAAACAATGTCACGGATCCATTAATGTCTGTTAACAAAAGCATTATAAAAAAAAAAATAAGTATTTGTAATTACACTGTATCTTATGGCGTTGGCTTTCTAAACGAGGTTATTTACATATTGCTTAAGTTTACTCCGATATGCGTTAACACTATCACCTTCTTTCACTTCATTTGGCAGCTGATTGTAAAGCTTTGCTTCTTCAAATTGAATCGTTGTTTTCCCATAGCTGGTACGCGGGTTTGTGAAATCTAATTTATTTTTATTTCTTAAATTGTGGGTAGGTATATACTTTTTGTGTGAGCTGTACATTGAATGCAAGTGTTGTATGTGTAAAGTTGTGTGAGATTATATATTTCATTTTGTTCATACACGAGCGAGTAGGAGGTACCTACTAGTTTTGTAGGAGTAATGGAATAGTATACATGATTTTATTTTGTGTTATTTGCAAAGAATTTAAATTAATCTTTGAGGCCGATCTCCAAACTTGTATTAAGTAGATATTCAATAAGGTGTGAATTCACTCGAGAGTTATATATCGTCGATCGTACTTTGTTCAGAATGCAGTTAGCAACTTTCCGCAGTGCTCCCGAGGCCAATATCAGCTTTACTATCGTGGATTATATTTACATGCGATACTTCGAAGCTTCGGTACTTCGAAGTACTTACCTATATTATTTGTATTTATGCATTTCGGATAGCTGTAGCCAATGGCTTACTTGGAAATTTTGCTCAGTTTTTTTTTAGTCAGGTGGTAAAAAGTGTTCATACGAGGGTCAAACTGAAAGTTCTTAGAAAATCAAAAACTGATTACATTAGCCAGTTATTAGTTTTATTATATCTTTTCAAAATATTGTCCATTCACGTCAATACACCGCTGCATGCGATGGAACCACTGGGAAAAGCACTTTGCCCACTCGTCCTTAGGGGTCTCTTCAATGGCATCGCGATACGCAGCCACCGCTTCTTCAGCATTCATAAACCGCTTTCCTTTAAGTTTTTCTTTAATTTTTGAAAATAAATAAAAATCACAAGGCGCGAGGTCGGGGCTATACGGCGGGTGACCCAGTAATTCAACGTTTGATGTCGCCAAATAGTCGATCGTTCGCTTGGCGGTGTGCGATGAGGCGTTGTCGTGGTGAAGGAGGATCCTACTGCGAGGTCGTTTCTCTCGAACTTTTTCCAAGACAAGTGGCAAACAATTGGTAGTGTACCATTCTGCAGAAACTGTTTTTTGATCCTCTAACACAATTGTTGCGAAATGACATATCCTTCCAAAGAACGAGGCCACCATTTTTTTCCCCGCACTTCGATCTCTCTTCACTTTAGTTGGCAACTCCTCGAAAGGAAACACCCACTGAGCAGATTGTCTTTTGGTTTCAGGATCATAACAGTAAATCCAGCTTTCGTCACCTGTTAGTATGTCGAACACAGCATTTGAGTCACCTCCGTTAAATCTTTCAATCATTTTACGGCACCAATCCACACGATGGAGTTTTTGAGCCTCAGTCAAATTATGAGGTATCCACCGGGCGCAAAGCTTCCTGACCGCTAAATGTTCGTGTAGGATTTTGTGCACTTGACTCATACCGATGCCTAAGCTTGTCCGAATCTGCTGATAGGTCACTCTTTTGTCAGTCTCTATCATACACCGCACAACACAGATGTTATCTTCAGTCGTCGCCGTAGAAGGCCGTCCCTCACGTAAATCATCAGTGAGATTAGTGCGACCACGTTTAAACTCATTAAACCAGTTGTAAACAGTCGCACGAGATGGGGCTTCATCGTGAAAGGCCAATCGTAGTCTATCATAACTTTCTTGTTGACTTAAATGACATCGAAAGTCATAAAAAATCATTGCACGAAAATTTTCTCGTGTTAAATTCATGTTGACGTGACACAGACAATTTTCAATTTGCCGCCAAATCGTAAAACAAATGACAAATGAATGAAGTATATACTCAGTAATATTGGCAAAGAGTTCTATTTTCAAATTATAGAATTATTTTTTTATTATATTGTTTATAAGTGGCCAGTTCTAAGAACTTTCAGTTTGACCCTCGTATAGCCCAACCAGGGCTCAGGACAGAAAACTGTACAGATGTAGGTACGTAGTTCGTACTCCACACAGCCACTTTCGGAAAGTCTCCGTCATAATCCAACTGGACCAGAGGTATCGCAGCTCAGACGGCAGATATGTTGAAGTCAGACATATGCATGTTTGTTTGCTTGTAGCTCACTTCAAAATGCAACAAGAATAAAGTCCAGTCAATATGTTTCACTATCTTCATACGTCCGAGGCAACTTTGATCGATAAACAATAGAACCTACTTCATACTAGCATATACTTCTGATCTGTCATTTGGACTACAATCGAATCAAAAACAACCACAAAATAATGTTGGATTAAAACTGATCTGTCTATCAGGAATAATTTTATTTCGGGGGTAAAACTGCTGCGCTGGACGTCAGTAAAGCCTTTTTCTTTTGGTATGTGATGAACAAACTAGGTGCAAACTATGAATTTATTTATATGGGTATGATATACAAATGTCGTGTTACTGTCCAATATTTCACGTGTGCCCTACTTTATGCTGTTTTTCGAAAATACTCTAACATATTTTTACGAATTCTGAAAATACACGTAGAAACCTTAAATAATAATGAAATATCTGTAAGACTGATTTGAATAAACTCCGAAGCATAAACAGTATGCTCGGAAATATTTGAAACTAATTTCTCGCGTTAAGAGGATTGCATAGCTAGTACTTTCCATACTGAAAGAAAAAACTCTTTTCTACCTCCTAACATTGTCCTATTTCAGCGATATTTTTTTCATGTAATCATCACATTGTTTACTATAAAATAATAATCATTTATTTTCAAGTAACATAGACTCATAGAAATCAAAAAACAAAATCAATGGAAAATAATAATAATAGTAGCTAGTCACATTACATTAATAATAATTATTACGAATTGAAATTTAAAATAATCAAACTAAAAATGTCAACATTATACAATAAATTAATTATGTCAAAGTAATAGTCATGCATATCAATACCTACCCTTACATAGGTCTTACTGTGTGCAGTCTGCAACGTGTAGGCTGCAACAATGATTTATGTAAGGGCAATCTAGCCTACCTGCTATCGCGGCCAGCATGCTGTTGTGGCTCCCCCGCACGCGCCGCACCAGTGACGTCGCTCGCTTACGCATTGTGGTGTAGAAGCAATCCACGCGTGCGCACGCGAACATTGTCGACGCACTACAATAGCGGGGGAGCCCCACCAACATCCTGAACGCGTTATTAAACTGGACGCGCAGGACGCTGTACGATTTTTGCGTATAGTCAGCCCACAGGCTGCAAGCATAGAAGGAAGTGCAATAAGCTCTAAAGAGAGTTATTTTCACCTCCTCCGAACACCGTGCAAACCTCCGGACCACCATGTTAGCTCTTACCGACAGCGCCCTCCGCTCCCGTTCAATGTCAGCGTCGTCTTTCAGGGTGGGGGTGACAAGATGGCCTAAGTACTTAAACTCATCTACTCGCTCTAACGGTAATCCATTGAGTAAAAGAGGTGGCATCCCTGTCACCTTTCTAGGACCACCCTGAAAAACCATACACTGGCTCTTTTTACAATTATAAATCAGCCCATGATCAGCTGCGTACCCCTCACATATTCTCAGAAGCTTTCTGAGCCCACAGACTGAAGCGCTCAACAGCACCATGTCGTCCGCGTAACTAATGTTATTAAAACACACGCCATCTATGTGACAACCGACATGTTGCTCACTGAGCGCCTCGATGAGTCCGTTAAAATACAGGTTGAAAATGGAGGGAGAGCTCAACCCCCCCTGTCTCACTCCACATTTCAGCCTGTACGGGTCTGACATAGTGCCCGCCCACTTGACACAATTTGTTTGATTCCCATACCAATATTTGAAAATATTCACTAGTTCATCCGGTATATGGGATTCCTGCATCTTCCTCCATAGAATGTCATACGACACATGGTCAAATGCCCTCGAAAGGTCAAGGAAACAAGCGTAAACAGATGTTTTTCTTGCAGTATAGTACTTGACAGCACCCTTCAAGCACAATATAGCTGATTCGGTGGACAGCCCCTTTCGAAAACCAAACTGACTGTCTTTTAGCTGTAGATATTGATTTATATGTGTGTTGAGAATGCCGTCAAACACTTTTGCAATAATAGTAGCCAGGGAAATAGGCCTATATTTAGCAATGTCTGATAAATCCCCCGTCTTATTTTTCACCACTGGCACCACAACAGTATTCATCATATCAGCCGGCAGGTAGGAGTGAGATATGCAGAAATTATACAGCATGGATAAAACCCTAGATATATGAGGCCCGGCATACTGTATGTGTTCAACACTCAACCCATCATGGCCGGGTGATTTACCTTTTAAGATAGATGTGATTGCCTTCAGTACATCTCTGGCTCTTATTCGGGTATTTACACATTCCCCACTCACCCCCCCTGTGGCTTGTGACAGTGACGGTCCCAAAGGCGATTCAACAACGAAATTTGTTTTAAATTTATTAGCAATACCCTTAAGGTCATTTGTGCCATCCACAGTCACCGGAAGACTAGGTCGACTCTTCAGATGATTAGTATTTTTCCAAAAACCTTTGAAGTCCTTCTTATTATGTTTAGAGGCAAGTATGTCCATTTTTATTTGTTCTTGGTGGTTTTGACACCACTTCAGACGTGATTTAAATATTTTCTTACACTCACTCATCTTATTGTAGACAACTCCATTCGTAGGACGCCCACACAATAACCACTCTTGAAGACTCGCCCTAGCCTTACCGTGACTGTCCCTGACGTGTTTATTCCAGCCAACAAGATGTTTAGACCGGCGACGCTTACTCTGCTTACGGTCGCTCCCCCGCCCCTCTGCGGCGGCTAGTGATAGGGCGCACACGATGTCAGAGTACATTTTATCAATGATAACTAAGTGATTCGGGTCATTGCAGTAATGATCAGCACACTTTACAAATTCAGCCGGAAAATCTATTAAGCGGAGACGTTTATGACATTCATTTCTATATGATGCAATCTGGTCTGATGTCCGTTCTCCCCAACCCACTATATTAATAGTATCAACAGGAATAATTTTCACAGGAGTCAGACATCCCAAATTACACTCACATATAACAGGAAAATGATCCGACCATATTATGTCATACTTGACATACACACTGCACACAGAAGCATCAGCCGATTGCGACAACACACAATGATCCAACCAACGCTTAGACCCGTTCGCTGCATCTATGTACGTAAAAGTATCAGAGGTAATACCCAATAGTTTTATATCAACAGGTACCCAGTCAAACTCATTACATATACTATTAAATTCATTAAAAAATAATTCATTAGGGTGAGCATTAAAATCTCCTAATACATAAATAGGTTCGTTACTATATTCATTACTGATAGCACTTACAGTTCCTATGCAGTCCGTGAAAACCGGCAGGTTGGCCGATTTATTAACTGGCATGTACGTACACACACACCACAATAAAAGGCCGCTCAGGCGTAACGACACGAATAGCACACACTCGCGGATTATCACAATTAATCACAGTGACACTGGGAAACACACTGGCGTCCCACAGCAGAGCTGTACCACCATGAGCTCTCCCGCGTAACAATCCTACCGCCGTGTCAACAGCCGACGTCCCGGTGCTGCTGAACCTGCTGTCTATACCGGTCAACCCAGATCATCAGGGAGCAGCCACGTCTCCTGTAGTGCTATCACCACGCACTCGTCACATAGTCGACGGACATCGCCGACCGCCCTTTTGACGTTTTTACAATTATAGGTAGCAAACTTGTAGGTCGTACTACCCATAACTGGAAAGCAAACGGCCGCTTGCTGACGTCACTGCGCCAGCTCCTTTATTTTTATTTTTATAATGCACAAATCGCCTGAATATTATCCCCTCCGGCCATATTTTCTCGTCTAAAAATATAGCAACTTTCGACTCCGGCACCAGGAATTTGTAGGCTTTGTGGTTTATGACTTTCTTCATATTTATTTTCTCCAATGTCACCCTTTCCTGTGTTTTCACCCTTATATAGTCGACGATGTCAGACTCCACGGTATCAAGGTGCACATTGGTAATAAAAATAGGCATTTTCTTATCGGCAGCCTTGAAAGATGAAACAGACGCTTCTGCTTTACCTCTTTCTCCCAAATATCTATATCTCAGTGGTTTCTTCCGCTTATTCACTGTTTGCCAGTCATTATTCACTTTGTTTTCGTGACAGGATTGAATATTCGACGTCGCCTGGTCTTCACGCACTTGGTTAGGTACGGGTGCGGGTGCAGATACAAATGATATTTGTGTGCACGTACTTGGGCCATCAGTAGATCGCGGAGCAACTTGCACCTCCTCGTTGTGCTCACAGCTGATCGTCTCCCCGTCCGTCGTGGCTGGCAAAGGCACCTCCGGCCGCTCCGCCGAGCCCGGCGCCAGCATTGACGACGCAGGCACCCCTATACTCGATGAATATTTATTACACACCGCTCGAGATAACGGAGTGATGACGTCATTGTTACGATTCATCATACCAACATTGGTTTCACTGCTGTTTTGCACATTATTAGACCACTTTTGCAAGTCATACCCGTCCGATGAGTCATTATGGCTCAAAGTTAAACCGATTGGGCCACTATCGATATTCCAAGCACCACCGCGTCTCATATTTATACATGCAGCAGGAGTTAATGACGGAGGTAGCGATGCATACTTCATATTATGCACATAAGATCGCAGTTCTTCAACTTGCCTTACAGTGGCGTAGGAGTTTTTGACCTCTTCAATCTCCGCCTTTAGTCGCGTCAAATCTTTTAACAATTTCGTGCAGTCAAGATGGTCAAATAAAATAGGAGGTAGTTTTTCCAGTTCCCTCGCCACAAAAGTTGGAATTTTGTCTGGATCTACACTTTTAAGCACACAAATGATGTCATCTAGGTCAAATCAGAAAAAATCAAAACGTACAGACATAGTCAACGATGTGATGGTACATGAAAAAAATATATCACTGAAATCGGACAACGTTAAGAGGTAGAAAAGAGTTTTTCTTTTAGTATGGAAAGTACTAGCTATGCAATCCTCTTAACACACGCGGTGTTTTCGGACTGCCGACAATTATGATATCATTGTTATCAGCAACATGCAATCAAAACACGTCAATACCTGCGTGCCCGCTGTATCTAATGAGTACCCATACTTATATATTGGTATCCAGCGACGCGATCTGCACACACGCTGTCCATCTTATCCAGGTTCCCTAGCTGAAAGCCAACGCCTTACTTTGTATGACTTAACCGAACAGAAAGGCACTGATAAGACATTTTTTGCTAAGACTACTTGTGAACAATGGACCGTCACATTGTGAAACCTTATCTCTTCACCCTAACAACATTATTTACCTATTATTATATATAATGTATACGGGCAAGCGTGACTGACTGACGTGTTCTTCAACCCCTAGGGGCTGGAGGGAGTGTCGAGCCTAAGCTCCTTACCCCTGCCGGACCTCGGGTGGCCACTACCACCCGGTTACTCATTTGACTGCGTAGTGTGTCAATCGTGACATCACTACGCAGATTATGTATACACATAAAAGCTGTGTTTTACACTTTGTATGGCGCGCTATTCCGCCCGGAGGTGGCACTTGTTCGCCATCACAACTCACGGGGGTACTGCGCGTCTTTTCGTCAAGTCGTCTGTTACTGTTTCCTTTTACCTTTGTCAAGTCCTTAGAGGTTTGTGCTTTTTACCTACTGTAGGTAACTTTTTCATTCACTGTCTCGCTCTTGGACTATAGGTGTATTTCGCCTATGTAGGTAATTTACACCTACATCTCAGTCATGTTGGAGTTGTAGGTGCTTTCATTTACCGTACTGGACTCGAGCGAGTGCCGCGAGTCCTCTTCCGGCTGCCTCTTTCAGGTCTGCGCCTGCCGCTAATGATAGCAGTAGGTCGGTCAGGATTCCCAGGATGATCACCCACGGATCTTCATGACCGACCTCTGGTTCGATTTGTTGAGTCTGTTGCCCGCGCCTAGGCACAGGTACTGACGCGGTCACCGCCGGGTGCGCGGGGTGACTTCTGCTGTCTTGTTGCTGTTGTTGTTGTTGTTGCTTATGTTGATGTTGTTGGTGTTGTTGTTGGTGGGCCGACTGTCTTCGTTCGACTTGAGGAGGTACGAACGCAGGCGTATGATGCCCGCGCCCGCCCTCTGTCGGCTCTGTTGGTAGTGATTTAGTGTCCGCCGTCGTAGGCGGTTTGGGTGTTAAGGCCACCCTAGGTTCTTCTTCTTCTTGCTTTTTCCCGCGGCTGCGCCGCGTTCGCTTTCGGCGCCTTCGCTGCGGCAGCGGCTCGTCTCTACCCGTAGGGAGGTTGGCCGCGGGCGCTAGCGAAGGTGTTGGGCGTTGTACTGGTTGGCGTAGTGGTGCGCTCTCAGTGCGTGCCGGTTCGATTACCGCACGAGGCGCTACCACTATCGGCTTTTGCTCTGTTGTCTGCTTGTCTGTTCGTGGCGCGCGTACCACCTGCACGCGCTGATTTTGATTGACGGGGCCTTGGGGGGCTACTCTAGGGTATGGTCCCTGGACCTTTAGCCCCCTCCTCTTGGCCTCCCGTAGGTAAAGCGGGCACGTGCGACTACAGGCAACGTGCCGGCCCTTACAGTTGACGCACCTTGGTGGTTGGCTAGGGTCGCGGTTACAGTCCGCCGCGAAATGTTCACCCGCGCACTTGACACATTTCGGGGGGCGATGACACCCTCCCGACGCGTGACCAAACATCTGACACCTGTGACACTGTGGGACCGTTCCGGCACGCGGTACCCACCCTTCGAGGCGGATGTTCGGTATGTTTAATACTTCACTTATCGCGTATAGTCTATGCTTATCATCGTTACTCAGTCCGTCTAGGAGGACGTAATAAGTCGGTCCTCCTTTGCTGCCCCTTCTCGGCAGAATCTCCTTGACGTACTTCGTCGCGAAGTCCTTTGCCTCGAGCTCCGCGACGAGAATGGTCGGTTCTACTCCATAGGGGAGGCCCTTTATGGCGATCTTGGTGGGCAGGTCGGCGGCTACCGCGTAGCAATGCCACACGACCCGCTTGTCGACTGCTGCAGCTTCTGTTAGGGCGCGCTGCACCGCCCTAAACTCGTCCTCTGACTTGCATGTGAAGCGGTAGCCCTTGCCTATGGGCTTCACACTTAGCGGGTGTCCTAGTTTCCGCTTTAGTCTATCGAAGATGCTTACCCATTCCGGCAGCGCCAATCAGTTATTGAGTAATAATGATCGGCGGGTAGCTCTTCGGTAAAGCGGCGGTTGTAGCTGCAGGGGCCTGGCTCAACACGGGGGAGACAGGCCTTGAAGCTGCCGGCGAAGCTAGCGTCGCTGCGTATGAGCGCGCTGCTTCAGCCGGTGGAGTAGGTGGTGATGGCATCGGTGCTGCGTCCATTGGTACCGACTCGATCGCTGCGTACGAGGTCGAGTCGGTGTTGGCTCGGCGGAGCAGGTTCTCTTTTTTGAGGCGCCTCTGCCCAGAGGCCTCCGTTCGGTTTCAGCCTCGTCAACACACTCAGGTGTGACGACACTGAGACCTTGGTCGGATGCCTTCTTTTGGCTTTCACGGCTGATGTTTTTCAGTTTCCCTTCATCCCTCTCTCTCTTTCTCTCCTCCTTCTCCAACTTAGCCTCCCTCTCCCTCTTGTCCCTCCTCTCCTTCTTCCTCCTCACTCTCCCTCTCTCATACTCTCTGTCACTCTCACTGTAGTGGTCTGCTGTAAGTACAGCTGCTGACATCGGGGGTTCGGTTCCGGTTTCGCACCGACTAGAAGGCTCAGCTTCTAGCGGAGCGAATTCCTCTCCGTCATCCTCCGACTCGATTTCGCCGGCCTCGAACCAATCGAAATCGCATTCTTTTACGTACAGAATTTGTTGCGAGCCCTTTCTCTGAAATACCACGCGCCCCTCTGGTACTACAGACAGGTCGCTCACTAGGTGGTCATACGGTCCGGCCTTTCTACGCGGCGGCGGACGGTCGTCGTCTGCCATCTAAGGCAGCGGTATTTGTAGTATGCAGTAATTGTAGTTAAAAATGTATAAGTACCCTTTGAGTGCACTCGTAATGCACTGGCAACTAGCGAGTGCCTCAGGGAGGTGTATTTTAATAACTTATGCAGTCTTATCGATACTGGATCTGGAGTTTAGCAATTAAACCCCTAGCCAGTATCTCTCCTTTAAGTTGAAGCGTGGGTCGTACTGGATGCTTGAACGCTTCAATTTCGGGAGCGAAGTCCGTTGGTGCGCGGTGAAGAGGCACGTGGGAGATCACGCCGAAGCGGACCTACAACCACTATGCAACCGTACACTGTCGAACAACGAGTTCGTGGGAAAACCTCCGAGCTGAGGGGGGAGTGGTGTCGGAAGTGTGGGAGGCGTCTCAACGCTACTGCGGAGAACGGTGTCCCACCCAACCGAGCACCTGCCGCACGCACTAAACTCAGGAGATTCTCCTGAGGAACCCTGTAATAGAAAAGCTTGGATCGCAAATTCGTACTACAGTTGGTCCTCGGGCAAGCGTGACGTAGCGCGTTCACCGACAAGGTGGACACACGGCCTGGTAACGGTTGCAGGACGATGTTGGACGCAGGCCACTTGTAACCGGCTCTTTTGGCACTATATTTAAATACTTAGGTACATGTACCTGTACCTGGTACCTGGCACTTTTTTATACTTACGTTGATACTATTCACCACTCTCTCTGAAAATACCAAATCTTTCTAACCAAAGGTTGTCTCGATGACACTGTGTATTTTTTTATTTACCGACTTCCAAAAAAAGGAGGACGTACTCAATTCGTCTGTATGTGTTTTTTTATTTTTTATGTTTGTTACCTCATAACTTTCGACTGGGTGAACCGATTCTCAAAAACCTTTTTTTTTAAAAGCTGGTGCTTCCCGTGTGGTCCCATTTAAATTTCATCAAATTCGGTCCAGTAGTTTTTGAGTTACACTCTAATAACTGAATAGAATGGAAGTCGGTATCAAATTGTGCAAATTGTACTTGTTAATATTGCATGTTTCCCGAAGTGTACAAATAAAGAGTTTCTATCTATCTATCTATATGGGAGAGGGATATGTCCAGCAGCGGACTGAGATACTTGAGATAACTTAAGGAAAAGAGTGTTGAAAATGTTTATACATAAATGTTGTAGGACTCTCGGAATGTTCCAAATGTTGGCGAGGTGCTCGACACATCGTTGTCGTCGTCGTTTAATTTAATTAAGACTCGGGCGACGTTTTCGCATTTTTTTAAGATGACGAATAATCTAGGTCGAGCTTTTCTAGGCCTCCCCCACGTTATATGTAACATTCAGCTTTCCCGGTTCACATTACTTTCTAACTGGTTTATATCGACGTAACGAATGGACCCGCCAGTCTACCCGTCACCTGTTCACTGAGCTGTTCGAAACGTTGCGGTAAAATCATTTAATTTTTTTCAAATTAGTTCAATTAGGTATGTGTGTGTAAATAATAATAATAATACCCCTCAAGTGTCGATGTCATTATAACAATGAAATGTTTATTGTGTCTGGCCGTTCGACCTTTGATGGATTAAAGAGTATCTCGAAAAGGAACATCTCCAGCCAGGGCCGTCGGAACGACGAAAAGTATCAATTATTAAGTAATAACACCTATAACATTTTGGATTCATAAATTACGCGCAAATATGTATTCGAAAGTCAATGTCTAAGTCAAAATCGTTTATTCAATTTAGATATCAAAGACGCACTTGTGAACGGCAATTATTTATTATAATTTAAGTACTTTAAAGACTACCGCAGCGTTCCAAAATATATAGAGACTACCGAGAAGAAGCGGCAAGAAACTCGGGGTTTTATATAGATGTTTACAATGTTTGTACTTGGGTACTACTATTATTATACAGGGTTATTGGTAATTAGACCGGATCCTTTTAAGGGGTGGTAGGGAATGCCATTTGCAACAATATGACTGTACATTGTGATATCCGGAAATGAATCATTTCTGTGATATTCTTTTTTTTTATTTTTTTTTGGAAAATCCAGTTTTACTACTTTAAAATTCAATAAAAAAAAAGTAATCAACCGATTTCAATTCTGTTCACAGTTTTAGAGAAACCTTGTTACAGCTCTTAATAATAAACAATAATATCGTACTAATGTAGATCCATCCAAAAACTAGAGGCTTTTTCATAATTTTTATTTGATAATTTTTGTAAGATGCTTTACAAAAACCTTTATTTTCTCTACAAAAACGATAGTAAATTAAGTCTGCATTTTATTTAAAAAACATCTACAAGTCTTTAGCTATCCAACGAGGTAAAAAAATTAGCACTTTATTGCACAATTGCAGAAATAATGCGATAACAAAGACACAGGTAGAGACATTCCGAGAAAGGGTTTTAGACAACGGTATCCATGTTGAATGCGCCGTCTCCCTCTCGCTTATGTTTGTTGAACGAGCAATGAGAACCCAGTTTGCTCAAGCGCATCGTACTGTTCAGACGCTCTTTGGCAACCCTTTATTACGATTAAATTTCGACCTTGATAACGTTATTGGACTTGTGTAACTTCTTTTTCTGTGATTCGGCTAGTGAACTGGACTTTTTGATTGATTGCTTACCCGACGACTTGGCTTGTACTAAAGGATCTGATCATGACTGCGGAATCCCACGACCATCTACCTCGGCTTCGAGAGTTCACAAACGAAGAGTATGCGTACATACTGTTTTGCTATGGTTTTGCCAACGGCGTCGCTACACATGCTCGAACGGAGTATCAGTCTCGATTTCCACAGCGCCGTTTACCCCATGTGAGTGTATTTGACGGAGTGTACCGGCGACTACGAGAAACTGGTCAAGTTCAAAGACGACAAAGTGATGCTGGACGATCTCGTATTTATCATTCGGATGAAGAGGAACAGATAATTCGCATGTTTGAGCAAGATCCTACGACTTCAACAAACATCATTGCACGACGTCTTGGCATGTCGCAATGGAAAGTATGGAACACAGTGCACCGCTCAAGACTCTACCCGTATCATTTGACTCCGGTACAAGTTATCCAAGACGGAGATCCTGCACGTAGAGTCGAATTTTGCAGATTCATGTTGAACACCGATATGGAAGATGCCAATTTTTTATTAAAAATCTTATGGGCCGACGAATCCAAATTTGATCAGGATGGAATATCAAATTACCATAATATTCATTATTGGGCCCCGAAAGATGACGGTAACCCAAACAAGAAAAGATTACAAGGATCACAAAGAAGGTTTTCCGTTAATGTGTGGATGGGCATTATTAAGAATGAATTGATCGGCCCTTTCTTTCTGCCCAACAACCTCAATGGTGAAGCGTATGAATTTTTTTTGAGAAACGAACTTTATGAGCTACTCAGTGAAGTACCCCTTGAAACCCGCAGAAACATGATTTACCAACATGATGGTTGCCCCGCACATTTTAGTTTGAGCGTCCGTGAGTGGCTCAATCGTCAGTATCCCAATAAGTGGATTGGCAGAGGAGGACCCATTCCGTGGCCGGCCAGAAGTCCCGACTTGACTCCCGTCGACTATTACGTATGGGGTCACATGAAAAGCTTGGTGTACGACGATACTCTTGGACCTGTGGCAACCATCGAAGAACTGAAACAGCGCATAATAAATGCAGCAGAAAAAATGAAAATTAATTTAAATACAAGTGTTGTTAAAAGCAATTTACGCAGACGTATGCGTCTCTGCATTCAAAATTCTGGCTCACATTTTGAGAACGAACTGTAAAAATAATAAATACAGACTAATTACATCTACTCTTTTATTTCTTTAAAAGAAATTAAGTTACCTTAAGAAAGTATTTCTTCCATAGCTACTTCTCATGGACTATTCTCATTCCTTTCTCGGCCTTTTGTAATCGCATTATTTCTGCAACTGTGTAATAAAGTGCTAATTTTTTTACCTCGTTGGATAGCTAAAGACTTGTAGATGTTTTTTAAATAAAATGCAGACTTAATTTACTATCGTTTTTGTAGAGAAAATAAAGGTTTTTGTAAAGCATCTTACAAAAATTATCAAATAAAAATTATGAAAAAGCCTCTAGTTTTTGGATGGATCTACATTAGTACGATATTATTGTTTATTATTAAGAGCTGTAACAAGGTTTCTCTAAAACTGCGAACAGAATTGAAATCGGTTGATTACTTTTTTTTTATTGAATTTTAAAGTAGTAAAACTGGATTTTCCAAAAAAAAATAAAAAAAAAGAATATCACAGAAATGATTCATTTCCGGATATCACAATGTACAGTCATATTGTTACAAATGGCATTCCCTACCACCCCTTAAAAGGATCCGGTCTAATTACCAATAACCCTGTATTTTATGGGTGGCAGATGACGACTTGCCAGAAGTGAAGAATTCCAAGAACCTTTATCTTCTATATAATGTCGGACTTTATAATATGCTTTTTTTATCAAAACATTTTTTCCAGTCGAGTTGAATTTTTCCTCTGTGAGCTCAGTTATGTGTTTTGGGATTTTATTGTAAAAACACACACAATTTCCTAGGAATGACTTATTAGTCTTCGCAAGTCTAAAACTAGGTACAGCTATCCTATTTGTATTTCTAGTATTAAAAGTGTGGTGATCACTATTTAATTTATATTTATGTATTTTTTACGAACATACATTATATTTACAAATATATATAAGGAAGGCAAAGTTAATACCTATATTGATTTCTTAAATGAATCTCTCAAATATTCACGGGACCCATTTCTGATGAGGATGGAAGAGGATGAGCAACTTACTCAAAGTTGTTAGGACAGATACAGGAATCTATCCTACCAACATTTAGTATATCTATAGTTTGAGGGGTTTGTTTTCTCTCCAGCCTTAAAAATAGGAGTGATTCTACAATATTTAATTAAATCAGGAAAGGAACCTCTATCTATACATAGATTAAACAAATACGCGGGTTAAATTAGGAGCCATATAACTTGTAATTGGCTCTACCATTTTTACTGACATTATTCTTTATATTTAAGCTTTTGAGTGTTTATATAATTTCGAAAGTTGAAGTATATTGAAAAGAAAAACTGGGTACTTTGTTCGTGAAATTTGCTTTATGAATAGCTTCTGCTGCATTGGGGCAAGAATTCAGTGACTTGGTGACTTCTAGAGGTAAATTAGAGAAGTAATCACCAAAAGTATTGCTACATTTATTGGTTCTGAGACAGTTTGATTGTTAATTACAAGGACACATGCAGTGTCTTTTGGTTTATTTTGGCCGGTCTCAGTATTTATAGTCTTCCAAACTGTTTTTATTTTGTTATTCGATTTCCGAATTTTATCTCTAATAAACAAAGCTTTAGCACGCATACGAACAGTCTTAAATAATTTTGAATAAGTTTTGACATAGTTATGGAAAACTTTATCAGATGTCATAGTTTTTTTTATGATATAACTCATACATGGTATCTCTACTTTTTCGAATACCTCGAGTAGCTCAGTCACCAGTAGAGAACACTAACTTCCCACTTGTACACATTATAACCTTTGTACAAACTTCATTGACCTCGGTACTATATAATGATCTATGATAATAACCGTCAGAGTCCTGCTCCGATGAACGGTAGATGTAAAATGTAAAGCACATGTATTATAGAGCATATAAAAGCAACAAAAATATTCTATCACCATTATCGTGTCTCGAGCTCGACGGAGAGCAGAGTTATTGTAAAAAAAACAAGAAATATTGGTTGAGTTTATCAAGTTAGGCTATTCTAGGCCCCCACGTAATATTTAAAACTCAGCTTTTCCGGATTGACTGGACTAGGATGACAGTTTCTGTTACGATAAAGTTACGGTGCAGAGGTCTTGCAGTATTGTGCTGGCTTTGGAGTTGTATAAACTTGATCACTGGAACCCAAGCAGGTGGTACTTGCCAACCATCAGCTCTATTGAAATTAGGGCGGTTCAATTTCTATGGCCTCTCTATCTCTTCTTCTATGGAGGAGTTCGAGGAGAGAGCGCTCTCCATGAAAATATGTGCGACAACAGGGAAGCCCACAGCTACACCGTCGATTTGGAAAAATATATTCACGCAGAATAGGTAGCCAGATGTAAGGCAATGCTGTAGTAGTTCCGCATACTCCAGAGGCAGGCCATACTTATTTAACGTTCTGTTGACTGTTTCAATGCAATCTCGCACAGGTGGGCTTGTGAACGAGAATTGTACATCAAAATTAATCATTGCTTCATCTTTCTCTTACCCTTACGGCGTAAAGCGGCAAAAATATGTTGTCAAAAGGCGTGCGATCCAAGTCTTCCTATTTTACACTGTTTTTCATCAGACGATGCTTCACAGAGAACTTTATTTTGAAATAAATAATTATGATTTGTTGATCATTTAAATTGAGATATTACAATCTTTAAGTAAAGGATTTATTTTGCAAATTTTACGCGAGTGTTTTGTAAGTATTTATAGCTGCAGAAGTTATTAAGCTTTGAAACAATTAGGACAGGACAGAGTTCCTTGTGGTAGTACGCTGGCGAGATGGATCAGAGCACGCGCACGGGGCACGGGGCCGCCTGGAGTCGGCTCTGACTGAGGGTTTGTAAATAAGAGGCACCATCACAAAGTCAGACATGTTTATTCCACAACAATATCGCACATGCAGGCCGCACTCACCGCACTGTCGCATACACCCGTCACGCAGCGCGCTCGTGTCGGCCGGCGCCGGATACGGTCCGAATATATGAGTAATCTTATTATATATTTATCCAATTATTTGTCTTTTGTAGCTTTGTAACTACCGGTAATTGTAAATGTTTACTCACAACGGATCAGATTCTCGGCAGTGGGGAGTGGGGAGGGGGGAGGGGGGGTGGAGGGTGCGGCTAGGGCGCGTGCAGCGGCGCGCGGTGCAGCGCCGTGTCGAGGTCGCGGCGGCGCATGTTGGCGCGCGCGTGCAGATAGCGCGCGGTGGCCTCGCCGGTCCACGCGCCCGTGTAGTGCGCGCCCAGCCGCTCCTCCTCCGGGTTGCCGCCCGCGCTGCCGCTCATGGTCTGCGGGCACACACGGCACGACGTCACCAACAACACAACGAGACGAGGCGGACGAAGCCGCGGGAACATCTTACCTAGTTATGCTACACGGCACCAAGAGCTTCCCTCACGCTACTTACGGACACCTACATTTGTATAAAGAGTGTCGGGTAAATAATGGATAACCTCGCAAGTACTCGTAAGGGGGCTCGCGGCAGATGCGGTGTGCGGTCAGGTCAAATTGAACGCAGCCCGCATTATGCATCCTTCTGTGTGTTCCGCGTGCCCGCACGGTCGGATCGTACAACTATACATAACATGTAGAGACCGACAATGTTGTTCATACATAGTGCGAGCTGCATTCAATTCGACCTGACCGCAGACCGCATCCAGTGTGGCAAACCTTTTGAAGTTCCATGAAGAGTTACAAGCTAGACATGTTTGGGAGTGTTAGGTGCTGGAGAAGTTCTGGTTAACACTGACTCGATTCGTAATACCTTTATATTATCAATAGTACGTTAAGAAGTTAATGGGTAGTGTGAACAGCAAAAGGGCATACCTTGAGGTCCCTGGACTGGCTGAGCAGCCACTTCTGTACGAACTGCTGCGGCTCCTTACTGAAGGACAGGAAGAACTCGCGGTTCGTCTTCAGCTGGTTGATGGTGTCCACCTGCAACACATGAACACGAGCACTCAGTATCGTCTACCAGTACAACGTTACTATAACAATGGTACTTTCCAAACAGATTCAATCGCGTGTAGTAATCGCGGGAAGTTAGTTTTTGGTGACTGGGCTACTCGAGGTATTCGAAAAAGTAGAGATACCATGTATGAGTTATATCATAAAAAAACTATGACATCTGATAAAGTTTTCCATAACTATGTCAAAACTTATTCAAAATTATTTACGACTGTTTGTATGCGTGCTAAAGCTTTGTTTATTAGAGATAAAATTCGGAAATCGAATAACAAAATAAAAACAGTTTGGAAGACTATAAATACTGAGACCGGCAAAAATAAACCAAAAGACACTGCATGTGTCCTTGTAATTAACAATCAGACTGTCTCAGAACCTATAAATGTAGCAAATACTTTTGATAATTTGTTCTCTAATTTACCTCTAGAAGTCACCAAGTCACTGAATTCTTGCCCCAATGCAGCAGAAGCTATTCTTAAAGCTAATTTCACGAACGAAGTACCCAGTTTTTCTTTTGAATATACTTCAACTGTCGAAATTATAAAAACATCCAAAAGCTTAAATATAAAGACTACTAAAGACTTATGGGGAATGTCAGTAAAAATTGTAGAGCCAATTATTAGTTTTATGGGTCCTATTTTGGCCCGCTTATTTAATCTTTGTATAGATAGAGGTACCTTTCCTAATTTAATGAAATATAGTAGAATCACTCTAATTTTTAAGGCTGGAGAGAAAACAGACCTCTCAAATTATAGACCAGTACCTATACTACCAATTTTGAGTAAGATCTTTGAAAAAATTATGCTCAAACAACTTTTGGCGCACTTCAACGAGCATTCAATACTGCACGAAAATCAGTTCGGCTTCACGAAAACAAGATCAACTAAGGATGCCGGTGTGAAGTTAATGACGTATGTCTTAAAGGCTTGGGAGAGCTCACATGATGCTATTGGTGTTTTTTGTGATCTCTCTAAAGCATTTGATTGTGTGGAACACCGTATACTGATTCGAAAGCTTTTCCATTATGGTATTCGTGGAGCTGCGCTTGATGTCATCGAGTCATATTTATCTGACAGGATGCAAAAGGTTGGCATAAATGGTGTAACATCTTCGGGATCTAAAGTTAAAATGGGTGTTCCACAAGGGTCCATTTTAGGGCCTTTTTTGTTCTTAGTTTACATTAACGACTTGCCACTTATGGCCAAGGATCTTTGTGATATTGTTTTATTTGCGGATGAGACATCTCTGATTTTCAAAGTAGATAGGAAAGATAGCACACTAATTCAAGAAAACAACGCTCTATCTAGTATCTGTAAATGGTTCTCAACTAATAATTTACTTCTGAATTCTAAAAAGACAAAATGTTTGAAGTTTTCTTTGCCTACTGTTCCATATTTGGAGTCCAACTTACGCTTGATGGAGTTAAACTCGTAATGGACAAGGAAACAGTCTTCCTAGGCATTAAAATTGACGCAAAATTACAATGGGGTCCTCATATAAATGACCTGTCTGGGAGACTCAGTTCTGCTGCATATGCAGTACGTAAAATAAGAGATCTAACAGATGCTTCTACGGCGCGGTTAGTGTATTTTGCATATTTCCACAGCGTAATGTCATATGGGATATTGCTATGGGGTTAAGCGGCTGATATAGAGACCATATTTATCCTTCAGAAACGTGCTATTAGAGCTATATACAAAATGGGTCCCCATGAATCTTTGAGAGATTTATTTAAAGAAATCAATATATTAACGTTGCCTTCCTTATATGTATTTGAAAATATAATGTATGTTCGTAAAAATTTACATAAATATAAGTTAAATAGTGATCACCACACTTTTAATACCAGAAATACAAATAGGATAGCTGTACCTAGTTTTAGACTTGCGAAGACTAATAAGTCATTCCTAGAAAATTGTGTGTGTTTTTACAATAAAATCCCAAAGCACATAACTGAGCTCACAGAGGGCAAATTCAAGTTGACTGTAAAAAACGTTTTAATAAAAAAAGCTTACTATAAAGTTCGACATTATATAGAAGATAAAGATGCTTGGAATACTCCACTTCTGGCAAGCTGTCTCTCTGCCACCCATAAAATGTAATATTTGTAGTACCTAAGTAGAAACATTGTAAATATCCATATAAAAAGAATGGCCCCGAGTTTCTTGCCGCTTTTTCTCGGTGGGTTCTATATATTTTGGAACGCGGCGGTAGAGTCTTTAAAGTACATTATAATGAAAAGTTGACGTTCATAAGTGCGTCTTTGATGCCTAAATTGAATAAATGATTTTTGACTTTGACTTTTGACTTTGTATTTCTATAGTAACACTTTAAGACCGGCCAAGACTCGCGTGACATTTACCGGAAATAGTCTCCGACCAGTTACGACGAACTTATTTGAAGTTCTTCATAACTGGTCGTCTGGGAGTCACTGCTGTAAACAGCGGCGCGCGACGGTCGCGCTGTGTCCGTCAATGTTCTTCCGTCCGAACTATAACTTGCTTCAATGTCACTGTCAATGTCGTTTCTGAGTAAATAGGGCTGTGGACCCACCGCACTGGTTGGAGAGCATTTCCAGCAAGTATCGCCCGAGTCCGAGCCGGTCTTCAAGCGTAATTATGAACATAACTCGCGATAGTTTATATTTAAATAGTGGCCGGCGATGGACACGGGGAGTCTGCACTAGTACCGTGGCACGAGAGCAGTGTGTCCCACCACGTGCAACACCACAGTATCGCACGGTACACGCGAGTGCTGCGCGAGCGTACATCGCACAACGGTAAATACTTCTTAACGAGCGCATGTTACTACAACAAGCCGGTCCCATTCAACACCTGTTGTTCAATGACTTTTATCGGTTAAACTTCGAATGCATTTGTATTTCGTATCGTTTTAGATTGGTCGATAACGGTTTACGGACCATCAGTTCCAGAAACAAAACATTTGGACACGAATTATAACGTTGCAGCAAACAGTAGCTTCGCAGAGCAGTTACTTACAAGACTGTTGTGTTATTGGTAATATAACGGAACGCAAGAACCGTGAGAGGAAGAGGGTACAGTACTGCCCGCAGATACCTTCAGTTTACTCGTGAGCACGGCGCCACAGGGTGCAGCTGTGCCGGAATATCGAGAGCTCACAATAAATACAACACAATGATAAATATCCCGTTAACATTCTTACTTACAAGACTTGTCGAAACTATACATAAAGCCGCAATTTACCAACATATCATTTACATTTGGATTGCAGTAGATTGCAAAAAGAGCTATGGAACTGTCCTGCAAGACCATTTATCCCCTCCAACAGACCTTCACGTATGCGCACACACTTCTTCTAATGCAATAACATATGTCTGGAACTAAACCAAATCGGAACGTATTACGTAACCATCTTGTTCGCTTGGCTGTACTACACACATCAACATAGTCTAGGGATATTTCAATTAAACCTTAATAACTAAAATTCTATAAACTTTTTGTTAAGACACCTGCACATTAAAATAAACCTTGTTTAATAGCCTATCTAATCTGATAATAAACTTTTAGATAAAGTTAAATTTAAAAAAAACTTAGTAAAAGAGGAAAAACTCAGACAAAATTTCAATCTTAACTTTATTTTTGAAACATCGAAGCCTACACAAAACAACTATTTTTTTATTAAAACTGTTGAATACTTAAAATTAATAATCCGTGGATTCACCCAAGACTCTCCTGACACATCTGCAGCGGTTCTGCATACTCAAAACAAAGGTGTCAATATCCTGTTGTGGAATACTGTGCCAAGTCCTGCTAAAATGCAAGCAAAGCTGGTTTTCATGCACAATATCTTCAGGGAAATTCCTAACAGCTCTTTTCTGAAGCATATCCCAGGCATGCTCAATAGGATTTAGTCAGGGGATTGTGCAGGCCAGTGTAAAGCTTGGATATCATGCTGTAACCAACTTGTAACAATACGCGCCATATGTGGACGGGCATTGTCGTGCATTAGCTGGAAATTTTGTCCCATTTGCTGTCTGTGGGGCAAGATTACAGGCTCTAGCACCTCATCTCGGTATTTTAGAGCAGTCATATTGCCTTGTATCCAAACGAGGTCTACCGCCGAGACGAATTCCTGCCCAAACCATAATCGTGCCACCTTGATATGCATGAACTTGTTGTGGGTGCTGCAGTCGATTCCAACGTCCAGGTTCTCTCCAAACGCGTACTCTTCGCGAATCAGGATGAAATCCAAACCTGGATTCATCAGTGAAAAGCACAAGTGACCATTGAGAATGGTTCCAGTTTTCGTGTGCAATAGCCCATTGTAATCTTCTTCCTCGATTGCCTCTCCTTAGCGCTGGTAGCCGAAGTGGCCTACGAGCACGTAGGTTGACTTCATGCAGTCGTCTTCTCAAAGTTTGACCGCTTACCAGCAAACCATACTCTCTCTGTAGCCTTTGAACCAATTGCATCGCCGTTACATTTGCTTGACTTCGTGCAGCATTTACTATGAATCGGTCCTGTACACGTGTTGTAAAGCGTTAAGGTCCTCTGTGCCGTTCCACCACTTCCCCCGTGACACGATAACGTGACCAAAGCCTGGATATAACGCTCTGACTGGCCCTCATGGCTTCAGAAACCGCAATTTGGGTAGCGCCAGCTTGAATCATGCCCACTGCTCTTAACATTTCGTCCCTGGTCAAGTGTCTAAGTGGCATGATTAAATGAACACCGGAGATGCGTTTGACAAAGATTTATAGTTGTTTTGTTTAAATTTTGATGTTTCAAAAATAAAGTTAAGATTGAAATTTTGTCTGAGTTTTTCCTCTTTTTCTAAGTTTATTTTTTATTTAACTTATCTGAAAGTTTATTATCAGATTAGTTAGGCTATTAAACAAGGTTTATTTTAATGTGTAGGTGTCTTAACAAAAAGTTAATAGAATTTTAGTTATTTAGGTTTAATTGAAATATCCCTAGACCATGTTGATGTGTGTATGTTAAGGTTGTAATGTTTGACAACGATTGCTGAAACTGATCCGTCACTCGTCTTTTATATGTGCCTACACCAAACATGACGCAATATAATACTTTTATATGTGCCTACACCAAACAATGACGCAATATAATACTTTTATATGTGCCTACACCAAACATGACGCAATATAATACTTTTATATGTGCCTACACCAAACATGACGCAATATAATACTTTTATATGTGCCTACACCAAACAATGACGCAATATAATACTTTTATATGTGCCTACACCAAACATGACGCAATATAATACTTTTATATGTGCCTACACCAAACATGACGCAATATAATACTTTTATATGTGCCTACACCAAACATGACGCAATATAATACTTTTATATGTGCCTACACCAAACAATGACGCAATATAATACGTTTATATGTGCCTACACCAAACATGACGCAATATAATACTTTTATATGTGCCTACACCAAACAATGACGCAATATAATATTTTACATGTGCCTACACCAAACAATGACGCAATATAATACGTTTATATGTGCCTACACCAAACATGACGCAATATAATACTTTTATATGTGCCTACACCAAACAATGACGCAATATAATATTTTACATGTGCCTACACTAATCCATGACGCAATATAATAAGTGCCTACACAAATCGATGACGCAATATAATACTTTTATATGTGCCTACACCAATCATGACGCAATATAATACTTTTATATGTGCCTACACTAAACCATGACGCAATATAATATTTTACATGTGCCTACACTAATCCACAACGCAATATAATTCTTTTATATGTGCCTACACTAATCCATGACGCAATATAATACTTTTATATGTGCCTACACTAATCCATGACGCAATATAATACTTTTATATGTGCCTACACTAAACCATGACACAATATAGTACTTTTATATGTGCCTACACTAAACCATGGCGCAATATAATTCTTTTATATGTGCCTACACTAATCCATGACGCAATATAATACTTTTATATGTGCCTACACTAAACCATGACACAATATAGTACTTTTATATGCGCCTACACTAAACCATGGCGCAATATAATACTTTTATATGTGCCTACACTAATCCATGACGCAATATAATAAGTGCCTACACAAATCGATGACGCAATATAATACTTTTATATGTGCCTACACAAATCGATGACGCAATATAATACTTTTATATGTGCCTACACTAAACCATGACGCAATATAATATTTTACATGTGCCTACACTAATCCACAACGCAATATAATTCTTTTATATGTGCCTACACTAAACCATGACGCAATATAATATTTTACATGTGCCTACACTAATCCACAACGCAATATAATTCTTTTATATGTGCCTACACTAATCCATGACGCAATATAATACTTTTATATGTGCCTACACTAATCCATGACGCAATATAATACTTTTATATGTGCCTACACTAAACCATGACACAATATAGTACTTTTATATGTGCCTACACTAAACCATGGCGCAATATAATTCTTTTATATGTGCCTACACTAATCCATGACGCAATATAATACTTTTATATGTGCCTACACCAAACCATGACGCAATATAATACTTTTATATGTGCCTACACTAATCCATGACGCAATATAATATGTGCCTACACTAATCGATGACGCAATATAATACTTTTATATGTGCCTACACTAATCGATGACACAATATAATACTTTTATATGTGCCTATACCAAACCATGACGCAATATAATACCCTTATATGTGCCTACACTAAACCATGACGCAATATAATACAGTTTATTCCATTTTAGTAACTACTGTTATGTTGAAAATTTTACCAACAGATAATATTGCATTAGTATAAGCCCCGTCCCAGGCGATAAATTTACAAAACATGTAAAATCTATTGTTTTGTGTGGAAATATCAGAGTGACACTAGCTGCCCTCAAGTATCTCGGAGCTTGGGACCTGGGAACCCCCTTCCGTTCCATAGTGCATGCATGAGCAGTGTGAGTGAGGGTCCCTGCGTCCCTACTGTACTGTACTGTTGTGTTCTGACCGTCTCGTGTATCTTGGAGTCGAGCCCCTGTATCTCCTGCTGGTTGTACTGTAGTGTAGTGTACTGACCGTCTCGTGTATCTTGGAGTCGAGCCCCTGTATCTCCTGCTGGTTGGCCGTGGACGCCAGGAAGTTGTTCATCTGAGTCTTCAGCGTGTCGTCCACCTGAAACAACGCAACACGACGATGTTTAACTTTCAACTGATCAACAGGTCTAAGCAACCAATGCTGAGGTCACCACTTGGATGGGTGACTGCTAGTGGTATTTTCTTTTTAATATTACATCCCGGTTGTTTATCTTCAGATACCAGTAGTAAGGCTATGTCGGAGGCCTTCAGGCGGCCTTACATTTTCTACACTACAAGGGGTTACTTGCCTACCCGCCAAGGCTGTAACATATAAAAATCAGTATTTCAATAAATAATATAGGATGTCATAAGTGCAAATAATCAACAGAGAGGTTTATTGAACTGATGCGCTGTCTACAAGAAATTCACATAGATATTTTGGGATTAGCAGAAGTAAGAAGAATGGGCTGCAACATCGAAGAACATGACAAGTTTATATTTTGCTACAAACGAGAGCTACTGAAGAAGACATTAATAATTTCTACGAAACGCTACAAACAGCACAAAATCAAGCCGGAGCAAACGTACTTGTAATTGGAGACTTTAATGCCAAAGTGGGCCAAACAAAGTAAAATGAAAATATGATCTTAGGAAAATTTGGATATGGAACCAGAAACGATAGAGGAGAGAAACTCATACAATATGCTTCTGAACATAAACTATCTATCATGAACACTTACTTTAAAATTAGACAAAATCGTAAATGAACATGGCTCTCTCCAAACGGTAAAATCAAAAATGAACTAGATTACGTCTTGTCAGATCAGCCCAAAAACGTAAAAAACATAGAAGTCTTACACGGTTTAGGGTTTAGATCGGATCATCGATCAGTCAGAGCAACTTATCTTCTACAGAATACAAAGAGAAGCAGGGCATCATTCAAATCATTACCAAACACACTGCAAACAGAGGAAGATATAAATGTATATTTAAGAAATTTAGAAAAGAACAGATTTAGGAATGCAAGAAAGTGAAGATGTTCAAACATTATACAACTGTCTTGAAAAAGTTATTAAAACAAGTATAACTGCAAACAGAAACGAAGAGAAACAATGCAACGTAAATAAAATCCTCAGTAAACAAACAATAGACCTAATAAGGAGACGTTCAGAAAATTTAAAAATAAAACACAAAACCAAAGATACGAAAAAATAACTTAGTACGCTGTTTAAATTAACTATCAAATTCATTAAAAAAGACTATCAAAAGCACAGAAATCAAATAATAGAAAAAACCTAAATCGATATAGAAGTATAAAACGTGCCTACAAAGAACTAAACACACATAAGAATTGGATTCAGAACTTAAAAACAAAGATCAAAGAAACTGATACTAGGAAAGATATCATTTTTTTATTGCGCCACAGAGTTCTTTCAACAACTCTACAGTAGTAACAAAATCCCTGTAAACAGCAAAGTACAATTAAACGCAGCACTAATAACGGAAAACAATGGGGACGACCCTAAAGCAATAGACGTAATGGAAGTGATAAAACACATTAAGAAAATAAAATTAGAAAAGAGTCCCGGACCAGATGGCATAGAAAATGAAGCCCTAAAAATTAGAATTGCACTACTGGCGGGCCACTATCCCACTTGTTCAACAAAGTTTTAGAAACCGGTAAGGTTCAAGAACAATGGAAGAGATCTGATATTATTCTACTGTATAAAAAAGGAGATCCTCAAGACATAAGCAATTAACGCCCAATCAGCCTTCTCTCAAGTACGAGTACATATAAACTGTTTACATCTACGAGTATACTACAAAGAAGAATGAATAAGAACATCAAAGATTTACAGCCAGTAGAACAAGCGGGATTCCGGTCCTGTTTTTCCACGATGGACCACATTCATGTGATGCAACAAGTGATAGAAAAATACAAAGAGTTCAACTATCCGATATATAAAGCATACATTGACTACGCTAAAGCGTTTGATACGATCTCACACGACTCAATAATAATAATAATAATAATAATTTATTTATTTGGAACCATAATAATACAACAATATGGAAAGCTCTGAAGAAATGCCACATCCATGAGAAATACATTAGAGTCCTGAGGGCTATTTACGATGGCAGTACAAGTCGTGTAAAACTAGAAAAAAGAGGACCCGAAATACAAATTTGCAGAGGAGTGAGACAAGGGGATCCTCAGTCTCCGAAACTATTCATCGCGGTGCTGCAAATAATTTTCGACGAGATTAACTGGGAGATTGAAGGATCGACGCTTGAGCCACCTTCGATTCGCTGACGATATTGTACTCTTTGCCGAAACATCCAAAAAATTAGAAAAAATGATTTCCACACTTAGCGAACAAAGCGAAAAAGTAGGCCTATTAATGATTGAAAATAAAACTAAACTAATGACAAATAGCTCCACAAACACCGCACGGTAAACCTCAATGAAAGGCCACTCGAATACGTAAATAACTACGTATATTTGGGAAAACCAATATCTTTAGGAGAAAACTACGAAGAAGAAGAAGTGGAAAGAAGAGTTAATATGAGCTGGAAAAAATATTGGTCATTAAAAGAAATAATGAAATAAAAATTACAGACCCATCTCGCTTTTGAGCCATGTTTATAAGCTGTTTTCGAAGGTCATAACGAACCGTCTCAGTCGCAGGTTTGATGAATTCCAGCCTCCGGAACAAGCCGGTTTCCGAAAAGGCTATAGTACCATAGACCACATCCACACGCTACGGCAAGCTATACAGAAGACCGAAGAGTATAACTTGCCTCTTTGTTTAGCGTTTGTGGACTATGAGAAAGCCTTTGATTCGATCGAGACGTGGGCAGTGCTTGAGTCTCTCCAGCGGTGCCGTATTGACTATCGGTATATTGAAGTGCTGAAGTGTTTGTACAAAAACGCCTACATGTCAGTCCGAGTACAGGAGCAGAGTTCGAAGGCAATTCCATTGCAAAGAGGCGTGAGACAGGGAGACGTTATATCTCCGAAACTGTTCACCGCTACATTGAAAGACGCCTTCAAGCTTCTGGAATGGCAAGGACTTGGCATCAATATTAACGGCGAATACATCACTCACCTTCGATTTGCCGACGATATTGTAGTCATGGCAGAATCCATGGAAGACCTCAGTACAATGCTCGAAGACCTCCATCGAGTTTCCCAACGGGTAGGTCTTAAGATGAACATGGATAAGACGAAAATTATGTCTAATGCCCATGTTGTACCTGCCCTAATATCAGTTGGGAACTCAGTTCTCGAAGTTGTTGACAAGTACATCTACCTGGGACAGACAGTCAAACTAGGCAGGTCCAACTTCGAGAAAGAGGTCAATCGTCGAATCCAACTCGGCTGGGCAGCGTTCCGGAAACTTCGCGAAGTCTTCTCGTCAAAAATACCTCAGTGCCTCAAGACAAGAGTCTTCGACCAATGTGTGTTACCAGTGATGACTTATGGCACTGAAACGTGGTCTCTTACTATGGGCCTCATAGACAAGCTCAAAGTAGCACAACGAGCTATGGAGAGGGCTATGCTCGGGGTTTCTCTACGCATCGAATCAGAAATGAGGAGATCCGTAGAAGAACGAAAGCCACCGACATAACCCAGAAGATTAGCCAGTTGAAGTGGCAGTGGGCAGGGCACATAGCACGCAGAACAGATGGCCGATGGGGCCGAAAGGTTCTGGAGTGGAGACCACGGACCGGCAAGCGCAGCGTAGGTCGTCCACCGACACGGTGGACAGACGACCTGATGAAGGTCGCAGGACGACGTTGGATGCAGGCCGCTTCCAACCGGTCCTTTTGGAAAATTATGGGGGAGGCATATGTTCAGCAGTGGACGTCCTACGGCTGAGATGATGATGATGAAAAGAAATAATGAAAGGTGACTTCCTTCTCCATCTAAAGAAAATCGTGCTCGACACCTGTATTCTACCAACTCTTACATATGGATGGATGCCAAACATGGACTTACAACACAAAAATAAAATCCTAGTTGGTCACTTGTCAAAGGGCGATGGAGAGAAGCATACTCAAAATAAGAAAAACACACAAAAAAAAAGCGATCACATCAGGAGAAAGACTAAGCTACTAGATGCTCTACATCACTGCCTTAGACTAAAATGGCGTTGGGCTGGACACCTAGCCCGATATGATGATAAGAGATGGACGATCGAGGCAACGAAGTGGAGCGCACCAAGCAGTAAAAGAGCAAAAGGACGACCTAAGAAAAGTTGGAGTGATGACATCAGTGCTATAGCGGGAATAGAATGGAGAACAAAAGCAAAAGACAGGGAACATTGGAACAAGCTGGAGGAGGCCTACACCCTAGCGCGTAGTACTTGCATGCTGCGACGCAACAATAGGCGAGAATGAGCCAAAAGACCCGGCGGGGGAAATAAAAGGCCAGTTTCAGGGCCACCCTACGGACTCTGTGGACCTCCTAGAGGTTTTCACTAACGACGTAGCAGAAGTGTCTGACGTAGATTCTGTCTACGGAATGGTGTTGCGCAGTGGAGCGCAGAGTGTGGATGCAGGATGCAGCCGTCGGAAGCGGCCGGCTTCTTTGCCCCTCGTGCCCGGGCATTTAGACTCGGACACGGAGACCGAAGGTACAGCGGCAGCTAAGGTGCCAACATCCAGAAGGGGGAGAGGAAAGACTATCAAAGCTGGCCCCTCCAGAGAGGTCTTCCTTAAACCGTCGCCGGTGGCTTCGGATGGAGAGCTTGGGGAGGTACTCAAAAACAGACGTTTTAAGAAGGGGCCAGTCGCTGCTGCAGTCACCGACATTGAGGCAGAGCCTGGAAGTGAGTCTGACGCTGTCCTGCTAGGTGACTTAAGCGGGCTGAACACCCAAGAACTTAGGGCGCAGGCGGGCGAAAAACTCGCCTGCATTCTGGAGGTTGCCAAGAAATCAGGCAACCTTAAAGGTGAGTTTGTCGGCCGTCTGAAGAGGTCTGCATCAATCCTGAGGGAGGTGGTCGATGCTCTGGCAAGTAGGAGCGAGGCGGAGGAGACGCGGCGGCTTAGAGCGGAAAACAGCCGCCTGCGACTCGAAATAGAAGCTTCCAAGGCGGAAGTGAAAGCGCTTCGTCGCGGCTTTAGCGAAGCCAAGGCTGAAGCCGCAGCCGCTACCACTGCCGCTGCTGCCGCCACTACTGGGATGCAGGCACAACCCAATACACTACCAGGGGCGGAACTGATAGAGGAGCTGAAGCGTTCATTAACCATTACGTTCGGGGAAATGCTCAACGCCCGAATCGCGATGGTCGAAGAGCGGCTTCCACCCGCCCCGACGGTTCACCCGCCTCTCAAAGTGGATGCCAGGAAGACGGTGGTAGAGGTCACGGTACCTAAACCAACTTCGGAGCCGGCCCGCAAACCAGGCCAGGTCTCAAACGCTGCAACCAACCTTTGTAACGCACCGGCCGTAGTTCCCATGGCCTCCAAAGGAGTTCAAAGAGAGACCACCTCCTCCACCGTTACTCAGGCAGAAACCTGGATCACGGTGGTTGGGAAGGGCAAAAGTAGGAGGAAAAGTAAGGGTAAGGGGAAGTCTTCCCCTCCCTCTGCCATACCCGCAACTTCCTCTGCGACTCGTGCGACAAACAACAAATCTAAGCCGAAAGCTACCGCTTACCACAAGTATGTGCCGGCGCTAGTATCCCCAAAATCCGCGGCTGTGGTGCTTTCACTACAGCCTGAAGCTGTGGAAAAGGGGATAACCTACAGCACTATCCTCAAGATGGCTCAGGAGAAGCTGAATATCCAGGAGATGGGAATAGATCAGCTCCGCTTTCGCCAGACTGCCACGGGAGCCAGGATGTTGGAGATCCCTGGCTCACAAAATACTGAGAAGGCGGACAGGCTCGCGGAGAAGCTCCGTGGTGTACTGTCAGAGGTGGCCAGCGTAACCAGACCCGTGAAAGTCACCGACTTAAAGATTACGGGTCTGGATGATGCGGCTACGAAAGAGAAGGTGGCAGCGGCAATCGCCGAAGCGGGCCGATGCGATGTGCGGCTGGTAAAAGCTGGGGAGATACGCTGCGGTTTTGGCGGCGTCGGGTCCATACTCGTCTCCTGCCCAATTCCAGCAGCCAAAGTGCTGCTGGAGAGGGGCAGGCTCTTAATAGGATGGAGCTCAGTACGAGTGATAGCATTAGGGGTGCGCCCCATGCGCTGCTTTAGGTGTATGGGGCTGGGGCACACGCGTCCCCAATGCCCTGCATCGGCCGACCGGGGAAATCTTTGTTTCAGATGCGGAGATACAGATCATTGGGCAGCCAGCTGCAAAAAGACTGACCTGCGCTGTGCAATATGCGCGGAGACGGGTAGGCCTTCTGGCCATGTGATGGGGGGACGCAACTGCGCTCCTCCGAAGACAAAGGGGACGGCCAATAGGACCCAAGCCGTCCCTGTGGCACTGAATAAGCCAACACTCGAGGCCATGCCCCAATCGGCATGTGAGGAGGTTGTTATGTCTGACTGATGGATCAAGTCCGACATTACAACCTTCTCCAGACGAATCTAAACCACTGTGCCGGGGCTCAAGATCTGTTTATGCAGAGCTTGGCGCAGTGGCAAATAGACGTAGCGGTTGCAGCAGAACCTTACTATGTTCCCCCCAATCCATACTGGGCAGGAGACTTAGACGGTACTGTGGCCATTGTGGGACGGACTGGTGGGGGTCCACCCCTCTCAGTGGAAGAGAGGGGCTCAGGATACGTAGTGGCCAAATGGGGAGAGTATGTTGTAGTCGGCGCATATTTCTCCCCCAACAGACCCGTTGCGGAGCTAGAGGTCTTTGTAGACCTTTTGACAGCAGCGGCAAGGCGACAGGCACCGCGTCAGGTCCTAGTACTGGGAGACCTGAATGCCAAGGCCCGGGAATGGGGCAAACGTTCCACTGACTCTCGGGGAGAGCTTATCAGGGAATGGGCGGTTGCCACAGGACTGAATCTGTTGAACACAGGGTCAGTCCACACGTGCGTGCGGCACAATGGGGGGTCCGTGGTGGATATATCTTTTGCCACCCCAGGTGTCGCAGCACGTGTCCGGAACTGGAGGGTGTTGTCGGAGGTAGAGACTCTCTCAGACCACAAATACATAAGGTTCGAGATCTCTACCGCCCATAACCACGGAGTGTCTCAGCGCGTGGTGCGTGCGGATTTTCCACGCTGGGCAATTAGTCGCCTCGACACAAAGCTCGCAGAAGAGGCTGCAATTGTCCAGGCGTGGTTGGACGCCCCCACACACCCAGAAGTAAACATCGCAGCAGCCCATTTCCGCGAGGCAGTGACGGCCGTGTGCGATTCGGCGATGCCGAGGTCTCGGAGGCGCCCCGATCGCCGCGAGGTGTACTGGTGGTGCACGGAGATTGCAGATCTTCGAGCCACCTGCTCGGCGGCTCGTCGGCCTTACACCCGCTGCAGGAGGCGGCGCAATGGCCGTACCGACGCCCAGCTGTCAGCCGAGGAGCTTGCGACTGAAGGCCAATTGTACTGGTAGGCCTCGACAGGGATCCCTGGGGGCGTCCATACAGAGCCGCTCGGAATAAGTTCCGTGGCCAGACGTCTCCGATAGCAAAATCCCTGGAGCCGGAGCTACTGGGTAGGGTGTTGGAGGGGCTCTTCCCAGTCACGGATCGTGACTACAGCCCTCCATCGATGTCACCGTCCTGCCTAGAGGAACAAGACCTGGCCTCCATCCCACCTGTCACAGAGCTGGAGATGCAGGGTGCTGTCGGCCGCCTATGCTGGAAGAAGACGGCCCCAGGACCAGACGGGATCCCGGGGCGAGTCTTGAGAATTGCCCTAGGGGAATTAATAAGTCAGCTTCGGGTAGTCTTCGACGCGTGCCTCACGTCGGGACAGTTCCCGAAGCTGTGGAAAGATGGCCGACTGTGCCTTCTGAGGAAGGAAGGTCGAGCCGTGGACTCGCCGTCTGGGTATAGACCCATTGTCTTGCTGGATGACACGGGCAAGCTGCTTGAACGAGTGGTAGCATCTCGTGTCATCCGGCACCTGGAGGGTACTGGGCCTGGGCTGTCGGAGGCCCAGTTCGGGTTCAGAGCGGGAAAGTCTACCATTGACGCCCTGTTCTGGCTCAAGCAGTGGACGCAGGATGTTGTCAACGAGGGAGAAAAGGCGTTGGCTGTCTCGCTTGATATAGCTAACGCCTTCAACAGCCTCCCTCATAAAGCCATACAAGAGGCGCTCAAATACCATGGAGTGCCCTTGTATCTGCGGATGCTGCTGGCCGATTACCTCCAGGACCGCGCGATCCTGGAAGGACGCGATGGTTTGAGGCACTGTCACGTCTCCTGCGGTGTTCCGCAGGGCTCGGTGCTGGGACCGCTCCTGTGGAACGTAGGCTACGACTGGGTGCTTCGTGGTACGCTTCCTGCAACCATGCGGGTCGTGTGCTACGCGGATGACACTCTGGTCGTGGCCAGGGGGAGGGACCTCAGGGAAGTGGTGCGGCTGGTTACGGTGGGTGCATCCCTCGTGATTGACCGCATACGCGCTCTGGGACTGGAGGTTCAACTCTCCAAAACTGAAGCCCTACTGTTCCACGGGCCTCGGGGGGGTCCCCCTTCTGGAACGCGAGTCATCCTGGATGGGGTCCCGGTCCCGGTTGGAACCCAGATGAAATATCTGGGCCTCAACCTGGACGGACGGTGGGCTTTTGGAGGTCACTTTTCCCGAATGGCCCCAAGAGTGGTAGGAGCCGCAGCCGCCTTAGGTAGGCTGCTGCCCAACGTGGGTGGGCCGAACGCCAACTGCCGTCGGCTATACTCTGGAGTGATCCGGAGTATGGCTCTGTACGGGGCACCAGTTTGGGCGGACGCTCTCAGCCGCCAGAACAAGGCCCTGCTGCGACGTCCGCAGCGGGTTATCGCGACGAGGGCGATACGCGGATACCGGACGGTGTCCTGGACGGCGGCGTGCGTGTTGGCCGGTGATCCTCCTTGGGAACTTCAAGCAGAGATCCTCGCCGAAGTGTACCACTTTGTTGCGGCGAGGAAATCGCGGGGTGACCCCCCAGCGTGGGAAGAGCTGACACGCATGCGGTTGCAGGCGCGGGCCGCCCTGTTGCAGCGGTGGACGGAAGACCTGGCTCCACCAGTCCCTGGGCAGTGGACGGTGGAGGCCATCCGCCCGGTCCTTCGGGGGTGGGTGAAGCGACGTTTCGGGTCGCTCACTTTCCGATTGGTGCAGGTGCTTTCCGGGCATGGTTGTTTCGGAAAGTACGTGCACCAAATCGCAAGGCGGGAGGCGACCCCAGCCTGTCACGAATGTGGGGCGCCGGAGGATACGGCGCTCCATACGCTGGAAGTGTGTGCTGCATGGGGCCCGCAGCGGCACACACTCTCAGCGATAATCGGCGGAGATCTCTCGCTGCCGAGCGTGGTTAACTCGATGCTCGGCAGCGAGAGATCGTGGCAGGCGGTGGCCACCTTCTCCGAAGCAGTGATAGCGCAGAAGGAGGCCGCGGAGCGGGTTAGGGAGAATGACGTTCGAGCTGACCCACTCCGGCGCAGACGAACGGGGGTACGGAGGAGGCAGTTTGCTCGCCTCCTCCCTCCTCCGTAGTGGGGTCACTGGTGAAGAGTCGGGGGACTCTTCGTCGGCTTGCACGACCCCACACGTCTGAGGAGTGCCCTTGGTGAGCAAGGGCACCCCTTCACAGGCGCTGAGGCCCGGTTAAGATCAATCCGGGCCTACCGCTGGGGCGAGATTGTGAATGCCAGCGCAACCCAATCTCGCACCATCTGGCGGAGGACTGCTCACGGGGGGGTTTTAGTGGGTCTGAGCCCCACATACCCCCTTCCGTCTACCCCCGGAAGCGGAAGGGAAGTGGACAGCATTTCCCCCCCTCAAAAAAAAAAAAAAAAAAAGGCCTACACCCAAAAAGGGGTTCCTATCCAGGAAGACAAAGAAACGGATAGTGATTAATAAAAATACATACTCTAATAAATTAAGTCATGCATGTAATTAGTTAAGGGATTGGAAATAAATCGGCTTTATTATTATTATAATTCCTTTTATTTAAAATAAATCACGGATTTGATCCGGTCCTTTACAAAGGCATAAGTGGGGCTGTAGCCAACACTTACAGGCCTGTTTGGTATAAAAATACAAAGGAGTACAAAAAAAACAGAAAAAAATGTTGGATGAAGGGTAACATGGTACTTATAACTATTACAAATATGGTTAAATTGGCCAGGATATTGAGATGAACTTATTAGTGATAAGGAAGATAGTGGGCTATGGAAGAGACTACGGCACCTGCCAATTTTAGTCTCATGTTAAAATATTTAGGCAGGTGGTGACTTGCCATCCACTAAACGGGCCCCCCATAAAGGCCACCATGAGTGGTGACAAAAGGGGCAACGTTGGTGTGGATGGCTATAGAGTGTCGAGAGGTGTGCTGCGGTTTCACTAGAGCGCTACTACCGGCGTTATGCCCTTTGACACTTCCACCCTTGCAGCTTTTTGTTACTTGCTCTTGCGTCTCCACCCCCGGACGGCCAATTAAGGCAAGCCGGGGGTCAGGGGTCTCATTTAGCCCCAGGGAGAATCAGGGTCCACGGTGTCGCCACTCACCGACGGCTCGCCACAAGGCCGCCACTGCTTAATCATTATTATTATATTATTACTATTATTATTCACATTATTTACTTCCTTTTCTTAAAATTACATTTTTTACAATATTTCTATATACAATAAAAATTAATTAATATAAAACATTGTAAAAAACCTAATCCTAGATTGCCATCGGCAGCGGGGCATGACCCAAACTACCAGTGGTTAGGGCTGCAGACTGAGGAACCTCCTGACAATATGTGCCGTGTCAAGAAGTACTACCTTCTGTATCTGTCCCTTGATCCAACCGTCTAGCGAAAGCCTCTTAAGATGTCGGTCGAGGCTTTTTGCTATAAGGCCGTTTGCTGAAACTACTATAGGGACAATTATTGTCGAATCAACATCCCACATGGCGGTCACCTCATGAGCCAAGTCAAGGTACTTGCTAAGCTTGTCCTTCTCAGCCTTCACGAGGTTCTCATCATGAGGAATGGTGACGTCAACAAGCATTACCCGGCGCTGAGATCGATCGATCACCACGATGTCAGGCTCATTGGCAACAATAGTCCTGTCCGTGATTATAGATCGATCCCAATAGAGCGTAGCACGACCGTTTTCAAGAACAGGCGTAGGTGCGTACTTATAGTACGGCACCTCAGACTCAATAAGGTCATATTGAAGGGCAAGTTGCTGGTGAATAATCCTAGCTACTTGGTTATGTCTGTGTAAGTACTCTCCATTAGCAAGATGACAGCAACCGGAAATAATATGTCTGAGTGACTCTCCGGGACGGCGGCATGCTCGACTGTACCGTCTTTCAGAATATATTTCCGGTAGTTATTCGTCTTGATAACTTCGTCAGCAATAGCACAAACAAAACCCTCAGATTCACCAAAAAGATCACCGAAACGCAGCCAGTTCACTGACGCGAGCGATGTATCCCACACTCGGTGTTACGGAAATACTTCCGGAGACTGGACACCTCACAGTGCTGGAGGTTCTTGGCATTTAGGAAGCCACGACCCCCCCACTTCCGTGGGATGTATAGCCTCATAACAGACGAGCGTGGATGTAGCATGCGATGTGTTGTAAGCAATTGACGGACCCGCCTATCCAGGGCGTCAAGTTCAGTCTGAATCCATCTTAGTATGCCAAAGGAGTATATGAGTAGGGGCATCACCCAACCATTGAAGGCGCGCGTCTTGTTGCCGCCCGACAAAAGACTGTTAAGAACTTTTGTTAAGCGGTAGAAGAAACGCTCCTTCACTGTCTTCTTAATTTCTCTATCCATGATACCCAATGACTGTGACATACCAAGATACTTATAGGTTTCAACTTCAGAAAGACATTTGAGAATAATTGTCTCGGAAAGTTGTAAATTAACATTTGAACATTGAATAATTCACAACCTTTCCCGGTTGTACATGCATGACCGCACACTTATCTACACCAAACTCCATCCTGATAGAATCACTGAAAGATTCAGTAATTTTCAGAAGATCCATCAAGTCTTGGCGATTCGTTGCAAACAGCTTGAGATCATCCATATACAATAGATGAGAAATTATCTCACCCTCTCTTCGAAGTCGGTAGCCTAGTTTTGAATCCATCAACAAAGTGCTGAGAGGATTCAACGCTAGACAAAACCACAAAGGACTGAGACTGTCACCCTGGAATATACCTCGTTCGATCCTCATGAAGTCCTGTGACCCAGAGACGCTCTCACGATCTCCTGGTTGACGAAGAACTGTGGTCCAATGTATCACGCATGTGCTTAAGAATGATCTCAGAGTTATATTGATTTTATATAACTCTAATATCCTCTCTAGCCACGAATGAGGCACTGAATCCACCAAAAAACCAAAAGTTTGTCATGGTGTCGGCATCCGGTAGCCGTCCATCATTCACTCGTTGGTCAGTTCCTTCCCATTTTCTATATACCTTTCTTTGATCACTTTGGAAAAGGCGATTTTGTTGGTATCTATCCACACGTTCTCTGTAACGGCGAATGCGGTTTGCCCACGCATAGATTTTCTGTTTCAAAAAGTCTATACCTACGCTCCGTGACACAAGTCATATACTCCTGGGGTCTGATGCCAGTCCCAGCAAAAGCTTGGTTCACGAAGCGTATGATTCGAGGGCGTGTGTTGCCCTATTATTATTAAGTGGTTATATTCGAAGTAAAGAATTCTGTCATATTCCAAAATACCTTAGGGCTTTCTCAAAAATCATTATTATATATCTAAAGTGCGCGCAGGATGATGGCCCCCACTCCGGTCCCTGAGTGTCCCAGCGGTGGGAACAAGTAGTACCTGTATCATCTCAGACGTCCACATATCTTCATTATATTACAATATAACTATCCATGTTAGTAGGTCAGCTCCACCTCCTTTCAGCCTCACACATTCAGCTGTGCGCTGTGTGCCTCTTAAGCAATAAGAAGAGGCAAATACCACAGCACAGGATGTTAACTGTTAATGTGTTCGGAGCTGTTTGCTGTCAGGCCAACTCGATAATGTTATATTAAATGTGTGTTAAATTAAAAATGTAATAAAAATTCAGCTGAATAAAATCAATTTACATTATACTTACTACAACATACACAGCACCAAGTCGGACGCTTGTGTGTATCACCGTTACGTTACGGCACCAAGTCGGACGCTGTGTGTATCACCGTTACGTTACGGCACCAAGTCGGACGCTGTGTGTATCACCGTTACGTTACGGCACCAAGTCGGACGCTTGTGTGTATCACCGTTACGTTACGGCACCAAGTCGGACGCTTGTGTGTATCACCGTTACGTTACGGCACCAAGTCGGACGCTTGTGTGTATCACCGTTACGTTACGGCACCAAGTCGGACGCTTGTGTGTATCACCGATTCGTTACGGCACCAAGTCGGACGCTGTGTGTATCACCGTTACGTTACGGCACCAAGTCGGACGCTGTGTGTATCACCGTTACGTTACGGCACCAAGTCGGACGCTGTGTGTATCACCGTTACGTTACGGCACCAAGTCGGACGCTTGTGTGTATCACCGTTACGTTACGGCACCAAGTCGGACGCTGTGTGTATCACCGTTACGTTACGGCACCAAGTCGGACGCTGTGTGTATCACCGTTACGTTACGGCACCAAGTCGGACGCTGTGTGTATCACCGTTACGTTACGGCACCAAGTCGGACGCTGTGTGTATCACCGTTACGTTACGGCACCAAGTCGGACGCTTGTGTGTATCACCGTTACGTTACGGCACCAAGTCGGACGCTGTGTGTATCACCGTTACGTTACGGCACCAAGTCGGACGCTTGTGTGTATCACCGTTACGTTACGGCACCAAGTCGGACGCTGTGTGTATCACCGTTACGTTACGGCACCAAGTCGGACGCTTGTGTGTATCACCGTTACGTTACGGCACCAAGTCGGACGCTTGTGTGTATCACCGTTACGTTACGGCACCAAGTCGGACGCTTGTGTGTATCACCGTTACGTTACGGCACCAAGTCGGACGCTTGTGTGTATCACCGATTACGTTACGGCACCAAGTCGGACGCTGTGTGTATCACCGTTACGTTACGGCACCAAGTCGGACGCTGTGTGTATCACCGTTACGTTACGGCACCAAGTCGGACGCTGTGTGTATCACCGTTACGTTACGGCACCAAGTCGGACGCTTGTGTGTATCACCGTTACGTTACGGCACCAAGTCGGACGCTGTGTGTATCACCGTTACGTTACGGCACCAAGTCGGACGCTGTGTGTATCACCGTTACGTTACGGCACCAAGTCGGACGCTGTGTGTATCACCGTTACGTTACGGCACCAAGTCGGACGCTGTGTGTATCACCGTTACGTTACGGCACCAAGTCGGACGCTGTGTGTATCACCGTTACGTTACGGCACCAAGTCGGACGCTGTGTGTATCACCGTTACGTTACGGCACCAAGTCGGACGCTGTGTGTATCACCGTTACGTTACGGCACCAAGTCGGACGCTTGTGTGTATCACCGTTACGTTACGGCACCAAGTCGGACGCTGTGTGTATCACCGTTACGTTACGGCACCAAGTCGGACGCTGTGTGTATCACCGTTACGTTACGGCACCAAGTCGGACGCTGTGTGTATCACCGTTACGTTACGGCACCAAGTCGGACGCTGTGTGTATCACCGTTACGTTACGGCACCAAGTCGGACGCTGTGTGTATCACCGTTACGTTACGGCACCAAGTCGGACGCTGTGTGTATCACCGTTACGTTACGGCACCAAGTCGGACGCTTGTGTGTATCACCGTTACGTTACGGCACCAAGTCGGACGCTGTGTGTATCACCGTTACGTTACGGCACCAAGTCGGACGCTTGTGTGTATCACCGTTACGTTACGGCACCAAGTCGGACGCTGTGTGTATCACCGTTACGTTACGGCACCAAGTCGGACGCTTGTGTGTATCACCGTTACGTTACGGCACCAAGTCGGACGCTGTGTGTATCACCGTTACGTTACGGCACCAAGTCGGACGCTGTGTGTATCACCGTTACGTTACGGCACCAAGTCGGACGCTGTGTGTATCACCGTTACGTTACGGCACCAAGTCGGACGCTGTGTGTATCACCGTTACGTTACGGCACCAAGTCGGACGCTGTGTGTATCACCGTTACGTTACGGCACCAAGTCGGACGCTTGTGTGTATCACCGTTACGTTACGGCACCAAGTCGGACGCTGTGTGTATCACCGTTACGTTACGGCACCAAGTCGGACGCTGTGTGTATCACCGTTACGTTACGGCACCAAGTCGGACGCTGTGTGTATCACCGTTACGTTACGGCACCAAGTCGGACGCTGTGTGTATCACCGTTACGTTACGGCACCAAGTCGGACGCTGTGTGTATCACCGTTACGTTACGGCACCAAGTCGGACGCTGTGTGTATCACCGTTACGTTACGGCACCAAGTCGGACGCTGTGTGTATCACCGTTACGTTACGGCACCAAGTCGGACGCTGTGTGTATCACCGTTACGTTACGGCACCAAGTCGGACGCTGTGTGTATCACCGTTACGTTACGGCACCAAGTCGGACGCTGTGTGTATCACCGTTACGTTACGGCACCAAGTCGGACGCTTGTGTGTATCACCGTTACGTTACGGCACCAAGTCGGACGCTGTGTGTATCACCGTTACGTTACGGCACCAAGTCGGACGCTGTGTGTATCACCGTTACGTTACGGCACCAAGTCGGACGCTGTGTGTATCACCGTTACGTTACGGCACCAAGTCGGACGCTGTGTGTATCACCGTTACGTTACGGCACCAAGTCGGACGCTTGTGTGTATCACCGTTACGTTACGGCACCAAGTCGGACGCTGTGTGTATCACCGTTACGTTACGGCACCAAGTCGGACGCTGTGTGTATCACCGTTACGTTACGGCACCAAGTCGGACGCTGTGTGTATCACCGTTACGTTACGGCACCAAGTCGGACGCTGTGTGTATCACCGTTACGTTACGGCACCAAGTCGGACGCTGTGTGTATCACCGTTACGTTACGGCACCAAGTCGGACGCTGTGTGTATCACCGTTACGTTACGGCACCAAGTCGGACGCTGTGTGTATCACCGTTACGTTACGGCACCAAGTCGGACGCTGTGTGTATCACCGTTACGTTACGGCACCAAGTCGGACGCTGTGTGTATCACCGTTACGTTACGGCACCAAGTCGGACGCTTGTGTGTATCACCGTTACGTTACGGCACCAAGTCGGACGCTGTGTGTATCACCGTTACGTTACGGCACCAAGTCGGACGCTGTGTGTATCACCGTTACGTTACGGCACCAAGTCGGACGCTGTGTGTATCACCGTTACGTTACGGCACCAAGTCGGACGCTGTGTGTATCACCGTTACGTTACGGCACCAAGTCGGACGCTGTGTGTATCACCGTTACGTTACGGCACCAAGTCGGACGCTGTGTGTATCACCGTTACGTTACGGCACCAAGTCGGACGCTGTGTGTATCACCGTTACGTTACGGCACCAAGTCGGACGCTGTGTGTATCACCGTTACGTTACGGCACCAAGTCGGACGCTGTGTGTATCACCGTTACGTTACGGCACCAAGTCGGACGCTTGTGTGTATCACCGTTACGTTACGGCACCAAGTCGGACGCTGTGTGTATCACCGTTACGTTACGGCACCAAGTCGGACGCTTGTGTGTATCACCGTTACGTTACGGCACCAAGTCGGACGCTGTGTGTATCACCGTTACGTTACGGCACCAAGTCGGACGCTGTGTGTATCACCGTTACGTTACGGCACCAAGTCGGACGCTGTGTGTATCACCGTTACGTTACGGCACCAAGTCGGACGCTGTGTGTATCACCGTTACGTTACGGCACCAAGTCGGACGCTGTGTGTATCACCGTTACGTTACGGCACCAAGTCGGACGCTGTGTGTATCACCGTTACGTTACGGCACCAAGTCGGACGCTGTGTGTATCACCGTTACGTTACGGCACCAAGTCGGACGCTGTGTGTATCACCGTTACGTTACGGCACCAAGTCGGACGCTTGTGTGTATCACCGTTACGTTACGGCACCAAGTCGGACGCTGTGTGTATCACCGTTACGTTACGGCACCAAGTCGGACGCTGTGTGTATCACCGTTACGTTACGGCACCAAGTCGGACGCTGTGTGTATCACCGTTACGTTACGGCACCAAGTCGGACGCTGTGTGTATCACCGTTACGTTACGGCACCAAGTCGGACGCTGTGTGTATCACCGTTACGTTACGGCACCAAGTCGGACGCTTGTGTGTATCACCGTTACGTTACGGCACCAAGTCGGACGCTGTGTGTATCACCGTTACGTTACGGCACCAAGTCGGACGCTTGTGTGTATCACCGTTACGTTACGGCACCAAGTCGGACGCTGTGTGTATCACCGTTACGTTACGGCACCAAGTCGGACGCTGTGTGTATCACCGTTACGTTACGGCACCAAGTCGGACGCTGTGTGTATCACCGTTACGTTACGGCACCAAGTCGGACGCTGTGTGTATCACCGTTACGTTACGGCACCAAGTCGGACGCTGTGTGTATCACCGTTACGTTACGGCACCAAGTCGGACGCTGTGTGTATCACCGTTACGTTACGGCACCAAGTCGGACGCTGTGTGTATCACCGTTACGTTACGGCACCAAGTCGGACGCTGTGTGTATCACCGTTACGTTACGGCACCAAGTCGGACGCTTGTGTGTATCACCGTTACGTTACGGCACCAAGTCGGACGCTGTGTGTATCACCGTTACGTTACGGCACCAAGTCGGACGCTGTGTGTATCACCGTTACGTTACGGCACCAAGTCGGACGCTGTGTGTATCACCGTTACGTTACGGCACCAAGTCGGACGCTGTGTGTATCACCGTTACGTTACGGCACCAAGTCGGACGCTGTGTGTATCACCGTTACGTTACGGCACCAAGTCGGACGCTGTGTGTATCACCGTTACGTTACGGCACCAAGTCGGACGCTGTGTGTATCACCGTTACGTTACGGCACCAAGTCGGACGCTGTGTGTATCACCGTTACGTTACGGCACCAAGTCGGACGCTTGTGTGTATCACCGTTACGTTACGGCACCAAGTCGGACGCTGTGTGTATCACCGTTACGTTACGGCACCAAGTCGGACGCTGTGTGTATCACCGTTACGTTACGGCACCAAGTCGGACGCTGTGTGTATCACCGTTACGTTACGGCACCAAGTCGGACGCTGTGTGTATCACCGTTACGTTACGGCACCAAGTCGGACGCTGTGTGTATCACCGTTACGTTACGGCACCAAGTCGGACGCTGTGTGTATCACCGTTACGTTACGGCACCAAGTCGGACGCTGTGTGTATCACCGTTACGTTACGGCACCAAGTCGGACGCTGTGTGTATCACCGTTACGTTACGGCACCCACTCGGGACGCTGTGTGTATCACCGTTACGTTACGGCACCACGTCGGACGCTGTGTGTATCACCGTTACGTTACGGCACCAAGTCGGACGCTGTGTGTATCACCGTTACGTTACGGCACCAAGTCGGACGCTGTGTGTATCACCGTTACGTTACGGCACCAAGTCGGACGCTGTGTGTATCACCGTTACGTTACGGCACCAAGTCGGACGCTTGTGTGTATCACCGTTACGTTACGGCACCAAGTCGGACGCTGTGTGTATCACCGTTACGTTACGGCACCAAGTCGGACGCTTGTGTGTATCACCGTTACGTTACGGCACCAAGTCGGACGCTGTGTGTATCACCGTTACGTTACGGCACCAAGTCGGACGCTGTGTGTATCACCGTTACGTTACGGCACCAAGTCGGACGCTGTGTGTATCACCGTTACGTTACGGCACCAAGTCGGACGCTGTGTGTATCACCGTTACGTTACGGCACCAAGTCGGACGCTGTGTGTATCACCGTTACGTTACGGCACCAAGTCGGACGCTGTGTGTATCACCGTTACGTTACGGCACCAAGTCGGACGCTGTGTGTATCACCGTTACGTTACGGCACCAAGTCGGACGCTTGTGTGTATCACCGTTACGTTACGGCACCAAGTCGGACGCTGTGTGTATCACCGTTACGTTACGACAAAGCGTAAACGAAAACTAAAACAAAACTATCGAAAAAACTCACTCCCTGTATCTTGAGCCCGTTCGGCAATTTCTCGCAGTACTTCACAACCTATTATCTCGGAAACCACTTGACCAATTATGTTCATATTCGATATTCCTCTTATTCAGGTACTTAATGTGTGTACCAAATTTTATCAAAACTGGTCAATAGCACCGCTCCAAAATTCTCTTTTTTAGGAAAAGTATCCATTCAAAACCTCCGACGCCAAAAAAAATTTATTGAATAGTAAAACATGTATACCAAGTTTCGTCAAGATTGGTTAAAAATCGTGACCTGTACAGGAGCAACATACAACCTAACAAACATACGAACAGATGAAAGTCAATGTGGTCAGTTAAACCAGAGACGCTCGGTCAATAGCATGTAGTAACAGTTTCTATTCTTTCTAAATTGTTTAGTTATGTTATTCGTTTTTTGTTATGTTAAGAGAGAGAGAGAGAGAGAGAGAGAGAGAGAGAGGGAGAGTAAGAGACGGGTAGATACCTCGACGTCGATGTCGTAGCAGGCGGTCTGCTTTGCGTCGTGCGGCGGCTCGACGGCGATAACGTGGTTGATGACGATGGGGTCGGGCGCGTGCAGCAACGCCCCCAGCCGCGCCGGGATCTCGGCCAGCTTGACGCGCTTGGCCCCGAAGATCTGCTCGAGGTAGTTGTCGCACGCGACCCACTCGCGCTCGTGCGCCTCCTGTAGCCGGTGCGTCTTCACGTACTGCCACAGCGCGTTCACGATCACCGGCCGCGCCTGCGTGTGCACGCCGAGCAAGCGCGCCAGACGCTGGTCGAGCTTAAACTGCAGCGGCTGGTAGTCCAGCAGCAGCAGGATGGTGCAGCGCACGTTCTTGTACCCGGGCCGCTTCACCTGGAACCCATCCGTCTCCTGCGTGGTGAGCGTGCGATGCCACTCCACCAGGTGGTTGTCGGGCCCGTACAGCTCCTTGTCCAGCTCGATCACCAGCGACTTGAAGAACGAAGAGAACTTGCGCTTCACCTGGAATGCACCGCATCATGCGTTATATTCATCGACTCCAATATGCAACGAATAACACACAATCCTGGCGCCCGACTGACAGACAATGCATAGCTTTAACCGCTGCTCGTTTTTGTTATGGTGGGTAGAAGTGTAATGTCATAATGTGTTATTATCGGGCAACCCTGAGAGCTTGTCGTTTTGAGTGTGTAATCTGTGAGCACAGTAATGTATAGTTTGTGACTCATGTTATACAATAAAGTACTACAAACATTACTAATCCAGTGTAATCCACATGATCATGCAAGATATAACATGTAATAAGTAAGGATTTTCGTAGTTCGTAGTAACACGTAGGAAGTCCTTCCCTGAAAATTCGTATTCAACTTATAGTTGTGAAAATTTTGTTGTGTTTGGATATTTCATATTATTTGGACGGCTATTTCATAACATTAAATGATTATACTCGTATGAACTGAGGCCAAAGAAGAAACAGTCTTCGCGCCGCGTGTACAATTGATCCAAATTTCAGTTTGGATTTAAGATTGCAGGCCCTATTAAGGTTAGTTTCGCGATGGCTATAGTCAAAGGGACAAACTCTGGCTGGATTAGATTGGCGGCAGGAATGTTTCTCCCACGGCCGGTTGTGTATGGCGTGCTGTCGAGTAAGCTCTCCAACCAGCCTGGTTACTTTACTGTCATTAAGGTTAGTTTCGCGATGGCTATAGTCAAAGGGACAAACTCTGGCTGGATTAGATTGGCGGCAGGAATGTTTCTCCCACGGCCGGTTGTGTGTGGCGTGCTGTCGAGTAAGCTCTCCAACCAGCCTGGTTACTTTAATGTCATTAAGGTTAGTTTCGCGATGGCTATAGTCAAAGGGACAAACTCTGGCTGGATTAGATTGGCGGCAGGAATGTTTCTCCCACGGCCAGTTGCGTGTGGCGTGCTGTCGAGTAAGCTCTTCAACCAGCCTGGTTACTTTACTGTCATTAAGGTTAGTTTCGCGATGGCTATAGTCAAAGGGACAAACTCTGGCTGGATTAGATTGGCGGCAGGAATGTTTCTCCCACGGCCGGTTGTGTGTGGCGTGCTGTCGAGTAAGCTCTCCAACCAGCCCGGTTACTTTACTGTCATTAAGGTTAGTTTCGCGATGGCTATAGTCAAAGGGACAAACTCTGGCTGGATTAGATTGGCGGCAGGAATGTTTCTCCCACGGCCGGTTGTGTGTGGCGTGCTGTCGAGTAAGCTCTCCAACCAGCCTGGTTACTTTACTGTCATTAAGGTTAGTTGCGCGATGGCTATAGTCAAAGGGACAAACTCTGGCTGGATTAGATTGGCGGCAGGAATGTTTCTCCCACGGCCGGTTGTGTGTGGCGTGCTGTCGAGTAAGCTCTTCAACCAGCCTGGTTACTTTACTGTCATTAAGGTTAGTTTCGCGATGGCTATAGTCAAAGGGACAAACTCTGGCTGGATTAGATTGGCGGCAGGAATGTTTCTCCCACGGCCGGTTGTGTGTGGCGTGCTGTCGAGTAAGCTCTCCAACCAGCCTGGTTACTTTACTGTCATTAAGGTTAGTTTCGCGATGGCTATAGTCAAAGGGACAAACTCTGGCTGGATTAGATTGGCGGCAGAAATGTTTCTCCCACGGCCGGTTGTGTGTGGCGTGCTGTCGAGTAAGCTCTCCAACCAGCCTGGTTACTTTACTGTCATTAAGGTTAGTTTCGCGATGGCTATAGTCAAAGGGACAAACTCTGGCTGGATTAGATTGGCGGCAGGAATGTTTCTCCCACGGCCGGTTGTGTGTGGCGTGCTGTCGAGTAAGCTCTTCAACCAGCATGGTTACTTTACTGTCATTAAGGTTAGTTTCGCGATGGCTATAGTCAAAGGGACAAACTCTGGCTGGATTAGATTGGCGGCAGGAATATTTCTCCCACGGCCGGTTGTGTGTGGCGTGCTGTCGAGTAAACTCTCCAACCAGCCTGGTTACTTTACTGTCATTAAGGTTAGTTTCGCGATGGCTATAGTCAAAGGGACAAACTCTGGCTGGATTAGATTGGCGGCAGAAATGTTTCTCCCACGGCCGGTTGTGTGTGGCGTGCTGTCGAGTGAGCTCTCCCACCAGCCTTAACTACCCACTACCAAATTAATGAACGACATTGTTTAAAGAAATACTACAGTACTAATACAAAGAACGGTATCTACATGAACTTCTGTCAGATATCAGGAGTAGGGGCGGGCAATAGCCATGAACATAGCTCTATACTGTTACAATAATGCATATAAAAAAACACCTGGATGAAGTCGTGGGCAAAAGCTAGTCTGTTATATCTTGTAAGGAATAGTTGTTGACGTTTAAGTGTTTTGGGTGTTTTCTATTTTATTCTCAAATATGAGCAGACAGAACCACGATGGCATATAATTTTTAACTTAAAGAATAAATAATGTTACATTAAGTTAAGATTTTACTTTTGGATGTTTTCCTTTGACACATGTAATTGTTCCCATTAGCGAAAACTGTTAGGTTTTTGCGTAGGTATCCAAATATTGTTTAATTTAAGCAGCCGTTTGCTTTCCTTGGAAAAATAAATGGTGTCATGACTGAGATTTAGAAAAAAGTAACACACATTCTCGAACGCTACCAACATCAGTTTGCGCCGTTCTGGTGTGTCGTACTATAACTCACCCGTACACTCTGCGCTCAACGCTCTCCTGGCTGCCCAGCAGCTTATGCTTGTGGGTGCCAAACTAATGTCTGCATGTTCGGATTTTTGTGAAAAGGACGAACGATTGAAAATTGTATTGTTAAATGTATTCTAATTAATCAAATTGTTCTGGAAATATGGTATCATTTATAATTTAATTATTAGTATTTTCCAATGTACTTTAAATTGACGTAATATGTGCCAATGTGTAGGTATTAGTATTGACTTTTAATTAGTGAATTGGTGTAAACCGGTTAAATTATATAAATAAATGTAGCATTTTTGTTCACAAAAATGTGAACATCCTTCACCTTATTTGGATCGTTTTTCGAATCGTCGAGCAGACGTCCTTCCACACGCAACTCCCAAGAGGGCACCGCGTTGTCGCCCTGTCCTGCAAGCGCACGTCAAAACATTATACAACACGGCACAGCATCTGCAGCCCGCTACGTTCCTGGTGCCCTATACTCGTACGAGGCCAACCCAACTTCCCGTAACAGCCTCTTCCCCTGCCCGTTGGAGCGGGAAGACTCGTAACCCACCCACAAACGAGTATTTATAGCAATCATGTCATGTTGTATAGGATTCATGTTGTTTTTACAAACTTTAGGATTTTTTTAGAATGAGAATATAATTGAACAATAAATGTCGCAAGTGTTATGAGCAGAGATTGCGAATCCTGCGCCTTACTACTCTTGAAGAATGGAGGTTGCGTGGTGATCTCATAGAAACATGCAACATTCTCAACAGATTCTACATCCCCCAGACATACACAACTGGTTTATTAAAATGAACCATAATGAGGAAGCCAGAGGCCACAACTAGAAAATATAGCGTGTACTTGCTAACACCAACACTGCGCACCATATAACAGGTTGCCTGAGGAGGTGGTTTGTGCTACATCTGTGAACATGTTTAAGACCCGACTGGATGGCCAGCTGTATACAACCAACAAATCTTTTGCCGAACTCGAGCCAGTGAACTAAAACAGTGACTGTGTATTCGTGGACATTACAATATTTCAATACAGCAGGTTAAAGGCACATCAGCATCATGCTGCTCCCTATAATCAAATAAATAATTGGTGTTTGATTGGGATGATCCACCACAACAATAACATAGATAGAAGTATAATAAGTTAAATAGTAAAGCTAGAACATACCAGGGTAGAATGTATTGGAAATGAATATGCGGAGCTTGCGCTTCTGCTTCATGGGCCGCTTGAGCGCCTCCTGTATGTCTAACCGCTTGCGCATGATGGTCGCGTCCAGTTTGCGCTCGAAGGCGAGCAAGTCCATGTACGCTTGCGACTCGGGGACTAAGTCGCGCACTTTCTGAGGCAGGATCTTGTCTGCCAGTCGCTTCTTGCGTTTGGCGGCCGCGCCCGTGCCGAACTCTCCATATGGGGGTTTGAGTGGTGCGGGTAGAGGCGACCGCGCATCTGGCGCGCCCGCGGCGGCCGTGGGCGGGCCGGTCGCAGGCGCGGCGCGCTTGGCGGCGGCGGGCGGCGCGGGCCGCAGCGGCGCCCCTCCGGCCGGACCCGCCCCGCCGTACGCGGCCCGCGGCGCCCCCGTCCCGCCGGCGACCACCCCGCCACCCGCGCCCGGCGGCGGAGTGAAGCCACTGCGAGCCTGCTGACAACACAGACCTCTTCTCTCAATGTATGTACCATGAATGTTGAAAGGGAGTGGCACTGGTCACAGCAACAGGTTCCAACAAACTAGTAAGAGCCCTGCTTAGTCCCCTCCGACATCCAATGTAAGTACCGTAGTATGCCTGATACCGTAGTTTAACCATTGATTACATTTGAAATACAGCTTTGATATATATATATATAATGCAATACAAAAACAAGTCTAATAACAACCCTTGCTGTATTGCTATCTGAACCCACCTTGCTATATACACACAATGTTGTATACTTACCATTGCTGTTATGGGATTTTCTTTTGAAAAAGTTTTTGAGAACCCATACCCATAAAAGCTCTACCTTACATACAGTGTGATACACAAGCGGTGGTACAAAAACGGAACAGTTAACGAACGACAGGCCGGTTGGCGCAGTTGGTAGATCCCTGCGGTTGGCTTTAGAATACGACCGCACGAATTTAGGATGGCGAGATGTTTTAATGGAAGGGGAAGAATGTAATTAAGCTTCCCTATATACGGAAAAAGTGAGGTAATGTACTTTGAGCGAAACGAGCCGGCGACCTCCGTAGCGAAATGAAGGCCTGGCGGGACCCCACCTGGATACCGTTGATTAGGTTCGAAATAAGTGACAGATCTAGTTATCAGATCACCTTGTATTCATGTAGAAATCTGTGATACGAGTAAATAAATATACCTATATTAAAGTTATTTTTTGTATATTTTTACTCAAGTGTCGTCAAAACTGAAAAGTTAGGTTAGAATTTTTAAAACATCATATCTCAGAAAGGGGGGGTTTCCTCACTTTTTCCTTCAAAGGGGGAACTTTTCGCTCCCCCTCCACCAATTTCGTGCGGTCGAATTGTAAAGTAAGGTTAGAATCTTTAAAAAATCATATCTCAGAAAGGCGGGGGTCCTTCCTCTAACCCCCCCCAATTTCGTGCAGTCATATTCTAAAGCAACCCCTGTTTGAGCTGGGTCTGTGAATATAGATATAAGTATGATTCAGAAATTTATTTAACTATTTCGTTACATTGCATAACATTGGCAAGTCAATTACATTGTATATACAAAACGGTAAAACAAAACAAAATCATTATTTAATAATAGCATTATCAAAATATATACCAAAACACATTTTTACTGCAAAATAAGTAATAGCTACAAATGCATGTCAGATAATGAACAACTCATACACTTGCTGATATGGTAAAAAGGATGACATTCAAATGATATTTTAAGTATTTTCTTGAATGTATTTGAAGATGTGTTATTGCTAAGGGCAATTTGTTATACATATCGAGTTTCAGACAGATACCTTGTTTATATGGTTCAATTAGTCTGGTTCTTGGTACATATAAATTTTCCTTGTTTCGGGTATTACGATTACACATACAATATCAGTCAGGTTAACACAGTACAAGCATAAGGCACAGGGCTGGAGTAGCAAGTTTAATTGCAGATGGTGATGGTGTCTATATCAGCAGCTGAACCTCACACCAATAATCCATATCACATAACAGTGGTGTGGCGTTCCATGGGGAGGCTTATGTTCAGCAGTGGTGACATAACACTGCAAGCTAACTAAGCCGTTAGAGGTGAGTCGTATTTACTAGAATAGATCAAAGGAACAGGTATTTTATGAGACTAGGTGGCACCTATTCCAATCTTCGCAATACTAAGTCTAACTAGTCTTCCTCCACAATAAGTATTCATTCAGTACATCACCTGTACTATCTCTCTCTCTCATACGCTGAAGCCGAAGCTAAAGTCCAGTGAAGTGAGATGACGCAATATATACATACATCGTCTTGTTACATGTAGAATTGAGTATCAGACTAGTATTCTTGTGAAAGTAAAAAGTAATTGTATACTTATTTGAAGTGCAGTTTGTGCAGTGCTTGTTATATTTCCCTATGTAGGTATTAGAACAAACTTTTCTTTTATTTGGGTGATTCTACGTTAAGAGGTTGTATGATGTTAAGAACGGCGGCATCAGATACATATTTAAAATTATGTGTTTTTTCACAGTAGTACTATGTAATCAAGTATTTTGCATATGTGTATATGATGGCCAGTTATTTAATTCTATTTCACATGTTTTTTGAGAGATCAGGGGAGATACTCTACACAGGGTAGAGACATGAAAGCCAGGGTAGGACATTTTACATTGCAGGGGAGATACATATAGATTAATAAAGTCAGTATTTTCTTAAGAATCATTCTTAAACACTTGTTTGTGATCATAGTTTAGAACTATCAAATCAGACTTAAATTTTTATGCAATCTTTTTAATATACCTTGAATTATTATTAAAGTTAGAAAACAAAATTGCTTAGTATCCATATCTAACAATAAAAAATCATATTAAATTCTTTATCTATAACAAAACTAATTTCTTTGAGCTCCTATTTGAAAAAAAAACCACAAAATATATTTAATAAATATTAGCTGCACATAAGTAACAATGCAATGTGACAAAAATCTAAGGAATACTTTTAACAAAAAACTAAAGAAACTTAAATGAACTTACATTAGTAGGAGACATAAAATAAGAGGGACTAAAACTGCTTATATTTTTAAAATAGAAAATATAATAATGTGATTTCTTTTTCTAATGTTTACCATATTAACTTGCACTACTTTATGTAATAAGTAATGCATACATGTTTAATTAATTATAAATGTTTTAAATTACAATGACTTCTTATCGAGATGGATAAGGGACAGACCAGGATAGATACTTTTTTCAAGGTTAACATGCAGTTATAACTAAACTAAGTTATTTAATGTATTGTAATTTATTGATAATAAAGTAAACATTGTTTATTAATACATCCATTAGTAATTTCTCGCAAATTGTAAAATAATATGCTTTTTTATATGTAGCCACCGAGAGTACCTCTTAATGTAGAATCACCATTTATATGATAACATTTTATAAAAGTAGATTTAGTGAATTCAAATCTCATAAATATGCTATGTTCCAAAGCTTTAATAAATTGAAAGTATAATATGTTGACAGTCCTAATCCTGTAAAAGTATGAAGGGAAGATATCAGTTGAACATATAGCAAATAATAGTAGTAATAAATATAAGTAGTAGGTACCTATACTCTATTTGTTCTAGTCTACTATTTTATAATTCAAAAATCTCTCATGAATCGAATCGAAGTATCGAGTCATTCTTTAAAGTATTATGTGAAGACTTTGTATACCTACACTACGCAAATCGTAGGCGATACTAGGTAAGACTATGTGGAACAGGTATTTGGATCACGTATTTGCATGGACTAGGAACAGGTGCACCTAGTCTCGAATTAACCTAGTACAACCCATCTCTATAAGCCATCACCACATATATCATGGTAGGTCAATATAAAGTTAAGTGGACACAATACAGATTGCGACATGCCCCTAATTTCTTATATTTTTTTGCTCCCTACCCTCGGATGAATAAGCAGTTTCAAATATTTGTATCTCAATTTAAAATCTTATTAAAAATTGTAAAAGCTTGTAAAAAGAGAAAAAGAAGTTGATAGAATGATGGCAATAAAAGATATGGAAGGGAAAACAGTTAATTAATGTTGGAAAGAGATGGCAACAGGTATAAGGAGTGCGGCAAAAGAAACTTTTGGAGAAATGAAAAGGGAAGGAAAAATTGATAAGATACCAACATGGTGGTGGAATGAAGAAGTGCAACAGGCAGTAAAAGTAAAGAATGTGTTTAGGTAGGAACCAAGGAAGGTATGGAAATGTGTTGAGCATAGAGATGAAGAGGTTGTTGTGATACCATAGTATCCCTGACAAGAGCGAAATAACAAAACCAAAATAACTTGAAATTATTGATTGTCGTCAACAGAGCAGTTCTAGGACTTGAGGTTCCTAAAACTTGAAATCAAAGTGCCCACAACTAAAATATTCATGGCTGGTGAAAACAGCAATTTTATGAGAACAACCCAACTACATCCAATTTTCAAAACACAAACTATACCATCCAAATAACCAATTCAGCAACCATATTTGTGTTGTGTATGGATTCTAACATCCCAATACTAACATATTGATATACGCGTCTTCTAGTTCACTAGTTTAGATGTTATAATTATCATTTGGCAAAAATATTACTTGGCATTTATGAAAGTTCAGTGCAAGATTGTGGTCAAATACTTGCGTATTACCTCAGAATCTTGTGGAGGCAGACTTACAGGGAAATTAGGACCAGGATATGGTCTCGGTGGCATGGGCGAGCCAGGTGGTTGCGCTGGCCCCGGGTACCGCTGCTGCGGCGGCAACGCTCCCGGCGGTGGTGTGGCGTTCGGTCCGCCGCCGCCCGCGGGGAAACGCGCAGCCATTGCACTTACACTTAGTTACAGTTTAACTATGCAAAAGCAAGACCAACTACACTTCACATCACTCACTTAGTTTTTATTACTCGAATTCCCTTTTTAACCTGCACTTCCGGTGATTGTTATAAAAATATGGATGATCATGGACTTAGGGTTTGAGAAAAACAAACGATATGATAGGTGATACGTGAAAAAATTATGATCTTTTTAAATACTGCAGCTGAGATTATGAGAGCATTATTTATTTCCTAGTATATATTTTGGTCTATGACAATATTTACAGAAACTTCCCCAGTATAACACATAGATAAATCAGACCATGCTATGGTATCTTAGTGTAAATTACAGAAATCCTACAGCCAGCGTGCCCAGCGGCGTGTTTTGAAACTTTCGTTGCCGTTATCTATGGTTGTAACCATACAAAGTTTCTCTATGATAGTAACTCTAAAATAAGAGTCCCAATAATGTACAGCCAATAATTCGCGACCAAACTTTAATAATGTCAGGCAATCATTCGCATCAATATTCCGTAGAATGGCTTATACATTATTGGATGTACAATACAGGCTGTGAATTTAAACTGCGTTCAAATTTGTAACATTGTACTGAACATTATCCCGTGACCGTAATAGACACGCGTGTCAGTACCGATAGTGTAGACGTGTTTTGTTACGCGAACACCTGTTAAAAGCTGCAGTTACGATTCAACCCATTCCGAACACTGACAGCACAGAATTTACGGCAGCACGATGTACGAAGTTACGATATACTAGTCTAGTCCAGTGTGGACACTGATCTGTGTACTGACACGCATCTAAGTTACGTGTTACAAGCCGTTCAATCGAAAGCCGCTTTTTTTTCAAAGATTGTTCGTTATTGTCCGCGTGGCCGCGTGGCGTCCCCCGCCCGCACCTCAATCACTCCACGCCGCGCCACCTCGCTCCTGTAGCGATGCCATGCCACGCACTCCAACTCGACACCATACATGGTCCGGAGCTACTACTTCGCGTCAGTGTTCTCTCTTCTGCAATATGGTGTAGAGCTCTGGGGGCGCGCAGCAGATTTACAGCGCGTCTTTAGGATGCAAAAGAGAGCGGTGCGAGCTAAGGCGAGAACGCCGCCTGAAGAATCGGTGCGACCTTTCAAGAGGTTGTAAATTTTCACATTCCCTGCCCTCCTGTATCTTCAGGCAGCTTTATATGCTAGAGACCACTTGGAGGACTACTCCAAAATAGGCGACGGACACCAATACGGCACGCGTCACACGCACCAGCTGCGAGCGGTGCCGTGGCGGATGGCAAAGACGTCTAAACTATTGTACGTGATGGCACCGGTGGTCTATAATCGGCTGCCTGACCATGTGCGAAATGCTCCGTCAAGAAACTCTTTTAAAATCCGCCTCAAAAAGTGGCTTGTGCTATATATGTATGATTGCTCATGATTCATATAATCATTATAGCAATATGTAATCATATTTATAAATTTGATGACATATTGCTATAATTTTATTAATTTGAATTGACTTGACTAATTATATTTTGATGGTTTTTTGTAATTTTATATTTCTGTGTTGGATTTTATATCATCATCATCATCTCAGCCGTAGAACGTCCACTCCTGAACATATGCCTCCCCCAAAAATTTCCAAAAGGACCGGTTGGAAGCGGCCTGCATTCAACGTCGTCCTGCTACCTTTATCAGGTCGTCAGACCACCTCGTCGGTGGACGACCTACGCTGCGCTTGCCGGTCCGTTGTCTCCACTCTCGAACCTTCCGGCCCCATCGGCCATCTGTTCTGCGTGCTATGTGGCCTGTCCACTGCCACTTCAACTGGCTTATCTTCTGGGCTATGTTGGTGACTTTAGTTCGTCTACGGATCTCCTCATTTCTGATTTGATCACGTAGAGAAACCCCGAGCATAGCCCTTTCCATAGCTTGTTGTGCGACTTTGAGCTTGCTTATGAGGCCCATGATTAAAGACCACGTTTCAGTGCCATATGTCATCACTGGTAACACACATTGGTCATAGACTCTTGTCTTGAGGCACTGAGGTATTTTTGACGAGAAGACATGGCGAATTTTCCGGTTTTTATATAAATTTATTGAATTGTTCTTTTTATTGTGTAATTATTATTTCGTATTTTATAATGAATTGAACTGGTAATAATAATTAGTATTTTATGTTATTACAATACTGGTTATATGGGCTTTGGCCGCCAAGTCCACATAGGAGTGGCGGAGTCCGGGTGCTTTGGCGCAGACTCGAGGAGGTGGGGCCCGGGCGCTTTGGCGCAGGCTCGAGGAGGGGGGCCCGGGCACTTTGGTGCAGGCTCGAGGAGGTGGGGTCCGGGCGCTCGGCGCAGACTCGTGGAGGTGCGATCGCTGGGGATTATCCCCTGTGGCTGACGTAGCAGGCGGTGGGGCTACGTATCCGACCCACTGCAGGGATACCACGGGCGTCCAGACACGGGGAAGTCTGGCGCTCATTGTTGGCGGGTTTGGTCTCCGAGGTAGTAGTGGCGTGCCACGTGTTCTGGCGTGCCACGAAGGGAAGGGTCCGGTAACGGACAGCCACGGCGGGTTCGCGGTCGTGTGGAAAATCTGTCCCGCGTTCCCGCCGAGAGCGGCAGTGACGGAACGGAGATACGGACTCCCACATAACCACCTGCCTCCCCGTGGTAGGTGGTATCCATAAAGGATTTCCCCGGGACAAAAAAAAATCTGCAAACAAGGCAACGCCACTGTCTAACAACGAGAAAGACCAGCGTGCGCGCTCCTTAAAAAATCCGTGATATTGAACGAAATCACATGTTTGGGACCTAATACCAAGTAAAAATTAACTATATACAGTGCAAGTGGTCCATAAAACTTAGTTCTTGGCCCGGGACACGCTCTGAGTGAGGCTGTGGATTTTCGGTGAATTCCAACATTATCAATGCCATTTAGTGCTTACAATGTTATTCATAATTAGCTGTTGAATCATACAATTGGCATCGAATTATTGGCCGTGCAATACTGGCTTTGCATTATCAACACGGACCGATCTGTACAGGCAATAAAACGTGGCCAGTAAAAGCCATCCATGTATTTCAAATCCATGTAGGTACACACATTGGCCGTGCATTACTGGCTGTACATTATTTGACTGTGCATTATTGTGGTTGTACATTATAGCCTCCCAAATAAAATATCAGTTTGAATTTGATTTTCTTACGCGTACTATTGTTATTGTTGTTTTCCGACTGTAATTGGACTTTCATTTAGATTTTGTTCTAGATCTGTTGTGTTGAGTTGTCGCGGACGATCCTCAAGCTTAGTATACTTAGTTATTTTTAGTTATATTTTGTTGTAAGGATGTAAGGGGCAAGCCAACATCTTTTGACCCAAGTCAACCTCACCTGCACGCGGTGCATCCTGCTGATCGACGAACGAGGCTCTGACAACCGACCGATGGCGGTATACCCATCCCAACAGGCGTCGCTAAATGCAACAGGCTGGTGACGGGCAGCAGCGTCACCGGTGCGAGAAGCTACGCCCTGCGATCGCCAACCCGCCTGCCCAGCGTGGCGATTACGGGCAAACTCCTCCAATGCAGGACAACAAAAAGTCACGGCCCCTAGTTCCCGGCGGCCCTGCTATTCCTGGTCATGGTGGCGACCATGGTAACGGCGGGGCGAGGGGTGCTAAGAATCTCCGGGCTACGGGAGGCCACCACAAACAACTGACCCTGGCGACGAATAACGGACGCACGTTAAGGCTTGACTCGCATCTGGCGCAACTAGAGGTGGAACTTGGGAAAATTAGGTGGCACATACTGGGGTTGAGTGAAGTCCGAAGAGAGGGGGAGGACACCTTAACCCTAGAATCGGGCCACCTTATGTACTTCCGAGAGGGAGACCAACAATCCCAAGGTGGCGTTGGGTTTCTGGTAAACAAGTCCCTTTCTGACAACGTTGTGGAAGTGTCCAGTGTGTCGAACAGGGTAGCGTACCTTATTGTAAAGCTCACCGAGAGGTATAGCCTCAAGGTGGTGCAAGTGTACGCACCGACCTCGACACACTCGGACGATGAAGTGGAGGATATGTTCGATGACATATCGAGGGCCCGTTGTCATGGGGGACTTTAACGCTAAAGTGGGAGTACAGAATTTCGGCGAATCGGTAGTAGGATGCCATGGCTTTGGACGCAGAAATCATAGGGGGCAAATGCTCGTCAACTTCCTCGAACGGGAGGGGCTCTTCTTGATGAACTCCTTCTTTAAGAAACAGCCCCAAAGGAAGTGGACGTGGCTAAGCCCCGACACTAGGACTAAAAATGAGATTGACTTCATCATGACGAATAAAAGGCACATATTTAGAGATGTCTCCGTGATCAACAGGTTCAATACCGGTAGCGATCACCGACTTGTCCGAGGCTCTCTGAATATCAACTTCAAGGCGCAACGTGTCCGTCTGATGAAGTCCAGGCTCCGACCAACACTGCTCCAAACCATTGCAGGATCTGAAACATTCCAGCTAAACCTGGAGAACCAATTCGCTGCCGTGGAAACCACCACAGACGTAAACCAAAACCTCGAAAATGTGACTCGGGTCCTCAGGGAAGAAGGTACGAGATTTTGTTACATGCAGCGTAAGGGCAAGAAGTCCAAGCTTTCAGAAAAGACTTTGGGGCTAATGAAGGAACGACGTGAAAACCCACCCATCACTTCGTCAGAAAAGCGGACTCTAAACCGAGAGATCAACAAGAACGTACGACACGACCTCCGGTGCTTCAATACTCTTTCGATCGAAAGAGCGGTCGAGCAGAATCGGGGGTCAAAGGTGTTCGTACAATCTCTTGGAAGAAGCCACCTGACGAAGTTGACCACAGCTAGTGGAGAAGTCGTTGCTTCGAAGACGATTATACGCATCGCATGCATCTCGACCTGATCCCGAAAATGATCCTAGAGCCACGTTAACACGCCATTTCACCGAAGACTTGCCAGAAGTCAGTATTGGCGAAATCGAGATCGCTCTTGGACAGCTTAAAAATGGAAAAGCCCCTGGAGAAGATGGCGTTACAACAGAGCTACTAAAAGCAGGAGGTAAACCCGTACTGAGGGAGCTCCAGAAGCTTTTTAACGCTGTCCTGTTCGAAGGGAGAACTCCAGATGCGTGGAGTAGGAGTATGGTCGTCCTGTTCTTCAAAAAGGGAGATAAGACCCTGCTGAAGAACTATCGACCCATATCCCTTCTAAGCCACGTCTATAAGCTGTTTTCAAGAGTGATCACGAACCGTCTTGCGCGTAGACTCGACGAATTCCAACCACCGGAACAGGCTGGGTTTCGGAGCGGATACGGCACCATAGACCACATTCACACAGTGCGGCAAATTATACAGAAGACCGAAGAATATAATCAGCCCCTGTGTCTAGCATTCGTGGACTATGAGAAGGCCTTTGACTCGGTTGACATCTGGTCTGTTCTGGAGTCCCTGCAGCGTTGCCAGATAGATTGGCGATACATCCAAGTGATGAGATGTCTTTACGAAACCGCCACCATGTCCGTCCAAGTACAGAATCAGCAAACAAGTCCCATACCGTTGCATCGAGGAGTGAGACAAGGGGACGTTATTTCCCCGAAATTGTTTTCAAATGCAATGGAGGATATGTTCAAGACGCTGAACTGGAAAGGACGTGGCATTAATATCAACGGCGAATACATCTCTCACTTGCGATTTGCTGACGATATCGTCATCGTGGCAGAGACGCTGCAGGACCTGCAACAGATGCTGAATGACCTGGCTGACTCTTCTATACGCATCGGCCTACGGATGAACTTGGACAAAACCAAGGTCATGTTCAACGAACATGTTCTACCGGAACCGATTGCGATACATGGCGCCGTTCTCGAAGTTGTTCAAAAATATGTGTACCTCGGGCAGACATTGCAGTTGGGAAAAAACAACTTTGAGAACGAGGTGAATAGAAGAATTCGGCTGGGCTGGGCAGCGTTTGGGAAGCTACGTCGAGTCCTTACTTCGCCGATTCCACAGTGCCTGAAGACGAAAGTCTTCAATCAGTGCGTCCTACCCGTCATGACATACGGAGCCGAAACGTGGACACTGACGGCTCGAATGGTCCACAAGCTCAAGGTCGCTCAGCGGGCTATGGAAAGGGCTATGCTTGGTGTTTCTCTGAGGGATCGCATCAGAAATGAAGTGATCCGTCAGAGAACCAAGGTCATCGACATAGCCCACCGGATCAGCAAGCTGAAGTGGCAGTGGGCTGGCCATATTAGCCGTAGAACCGACAACCGTTGGGGTAAACGAGTTCTAGAGTGGAGACCGCGTCTCGGCAAACGTAGTGTAGGACGTCCTGAGGCACGGTGGAGTGACGATCTGCGCAAGACGGCTGGCAAAAACTGGATGCGAGAAGCCCAAGATAGACCTAAGTGGCGTGCAATTGGAGAGGCCTATGTCCAGCAGTGGACTGCTACAGGCTGATGATGATGATGATGATGATATTTTGTTGACAAAATTATCTTGTATATGACGGCGTCGGCCGCCTATTGTGACGGAGCATGCGCAACGGGCAAGCGGTTGACTCATCGCACACCCATCCTCCAGCCCATAAAACAGCTGCGCTTGACAAACGTAGCTCAGTTTGCTGCGAGCGCTCGCCACGTGCGCACTTCTCTGTTGTTGTAATCTAACAAGTGATCGAAGATTAAAGTTGGAATAGACATTACGTGTTTTCTTCATACCGGGTCACATTTCATATCGGGCTCTCAGCCGATATATATATTTTTTTGTGTTATTTTTGTTGTACTGCGGTGATGCAATGAAGAGTTTATAAAAATATATCATAAAGTAAAATTAAATACATTAATAGAAAATATCAAAAAACGATATTAAAAAATATTTAGTGACACTTCCGCTGAAAAGGTATATATGTAGGGTAAAAGCCGGATAGTTACCCTACTTTTCGAAAAAGCTCTATTACTAAAAAATATGTACTTACTAAGAGTAATGTAACATGTTTATCAATAAATAGGTCTTTTATGTTTTATACTAGCCTATTTCAGTAAACATTATTAGTATAGGTTTCGAGTGAATCCTGTTTTATTTGATCTCTGACAAAGAGGATAGTTGCCTACTGTACCGGATACTTGCCTAACGATAAAATTGTTTCGTGGGATAGTTGCCTCATGCGGGGATAGACGCCTCTTCATGATTTTTATAAGACAAAAGTAAATTAATATCATTTCCATATTTAGTCTTTATTATTTATTAGTTTTAGTCTTTAATATGATTCATATTTATGTATACTAATCAAAATTACAAAATAAAATTATGTTATAATGTTCTAATTAAACCGTCCAAAAAAACCATAATAGTAATATAAAAACTTTAAAGATAACTTTGGAATTAGCATTAATTACTCAATTAGGTCAGTTAAAAACAACAAATGAATATACAATTATTTGGCTCGTTAAAGAATTCACATTTGTGGATAGTTGCCCGTAGAGCAACTATCCGCAAAAGTAGATAGCGCATCTATCCTTTTTGGTACGGATACTTGCCCTTTTTATTTACAAAATAAATATAAACTATTCAACAATATAACATAATAAACAGTGTAGTTTAATCTCTAATATATACACATAAACAATTTTTTTTTACTAAAATTACAATCAGTACAAAACATATTCAACAGAAACTACTTACGAATATAATTTGGACGCCTTTTAAAGTTTTGCCGCGGAAGAATTTGCTTACACAGACAAAACGCTTGCACCTAAACCACCAGCTGACCTGGCAATGAGGCCAGTGGGAGGGGTGCTTCTAATTACAGTAAAGCGTTAATGCCAGCAACAGCCCTAACATAGCGTATTCAAAACTGCAGCATGTATCCCACCGACGCAACTATCCAGGTTTTACCCTATATATATATATATACTATCTATCTCCAGTATACATACTCTAATCTATGAATCAGACTAATCTGAAGATAGATGGAAATCACTAAAGCAAAGAGCGGGACGTTAGCGGTAAGTTTGTTTTTTTAAGTGCCATCCTTTTTGGCGGATCAAAGTCGCACGCTTGTCTTCAGTGCGTTAGTTTAGCTTATGAGGGCATTGGTGGTGTTGTCATTGATGGCACATTTGTTATAGCGATCGTAAAGCTCAAAAACGTGATTTTTGCCAATTTTTCCCAAACCCAATTCGAACGCTCAACAGAGCATAAGACCTAAAATCGCATGATTATGCTGTCAAAAAACGATAACTAACAACCATGCTCCGGACGTGGGTCAAAACTTACACTTTTTGGTGGCAAAAAATTATATTTCTTAGCTTTTCGAACGCTGAACGAAAAGAGACATGAACCATTGACATTTTCACCCACAGATTCCCAATTCGAACGCCCCTTGAGGACTTATTCGAACGCACGGCATGTGTGACATTAGTGACGTGGAAGGCGAGCGCGCCGGTATAGATATCGATATCGATAAATAAAGACGTGCTGTTGGATATCGAGGTAGCAAGAAGCGCTATCCTATCTAATTTATTAAAATATTTCTTTGCAAACCAGGGTTTATGAAATTAAAATCAAGTTTAAGATAAATTAATCCATTTAATGAAGAACACATTCTAAAATAACAAAGATTATAATTTATTATGAGTAATATATATTGTTTACCTTACATATTGAAAGCACTTATGTTTTGTGAGATGACGATTCAAAACATGTATGATTACTATTTCTAATTAAACATTTCGTTTTGTAATTTAGGTACTTAAGTACCTAACAATAATTTAATATGCATTAAATAACTGTGAATACATATTAGTACATATTAGTCATAATTATATGAAACAGATATCAGTAATGTTTATGACGTTTGGAACAAGTGTTTGCGTTGAAAAAAAATTTTTTGAAGAAAATCTGGGCTGATAGGTGTGAAGTAATACCTTAATACAAGGTTTTTTAATATAAGGTTTATTTACGAAAATGTTTCAATAAATAGGTAATAATTTGTTAACTTTAATTTTATCATATCATAAAATTAAATGAAAATATTCAATAACGAGTGCCTTTTTCTTTAGATATTTCTTGCTTTGTATTGTTTATCAGTATATTTGGTGTTTGTACTTGAGTCCGCACTGCACTGTATGAATCCTGAATTTTTGACAGAATGGTCTTCATATAGTCTAAAGTCAACTCCATATTTGAGTTTTCCATTGCAAGTCTCATTGGTTGAACATATGTCGTTAAGCCGTGTAGCTTTTACAATAGTCTGCAGCAGTTGTTGTCTGCAGACCTATATCTTCAAAAGCTGACCTTAAAACTTACCATGACTCCTTTGCCATTTTTGCATATCTCACGTGAATCAGGCAATGTGATTATATCATCAAACATAACCTCGCTCTTGCTTTTTGGTCTCTCTTTATGCCTTATCAGAATTCGCCAGTGTCGTATGAGTATAGTCGCCAAGGTCTCTTGACGTCTTGTGCTACCTGGGACGCGATATAAAGATGTTTTTCAACACACTTGCTCATAAAGTGGCTCTATGGTCACCACATTTAGGCAATCAGGTGCTTTGTTCTTAAAAAGTTTTTATCAAAAAAAAGATCGTGTTCAATTGAAAAATAAATAAATGTTCCTACTGCTTGCTTATTACATGCAACTTCTTATTTAAATAGATAATTTTTAACTCGTACGTGTTTAATAAATAGAAATCTCACTCAAATATAACCACACGGCGCATGAAATTATTCCCCAGGAGGGCCAATCCCTCAGTGCTCCGGCACTCTGCCCCACCGTATCTGGGGGGGGGGGGATCAACATCCGCCTCGAGGATCTCGATCCTCGAACCAACAACGAATCTGGCAAGAAAATGGACACTGATGCCCGTGAAATGGCACTGACGAGTGAGGCGCACGTGGTTTTAACCCATTGCAGCAATATGGATGAAAGAGCCAAAAAGGAAGCGTGCAGCGCAAGCCTGGAGAGGCACGACTGGACCGGACGGGACGCGCGCAGCGCAAATATGGAAGTGACGCACCAGACCAGGATGGTACGTAGCGTGAGTTCGGAACAGGTGACCGGCGATGGCGGCCTTTGGGTAGGATCGAAGACGCTGGACCTATCGGCATCTGATTCGGACGTTAGCTTTGAGACGGTGGCATCCCGAGCGTCATCAGGTGGTCTCTGGCGTAAGCGTCGGATAGTGGTGACACCGAGGACAATGATGTGTCGTCGCCTAAGGTGGCCCCGTCCCAGGTTATGAGTGGCCCATCACCTACCACCGGTCATTACATCGGCCTGGCGAAAGCCAAGGCTGACCTGAAAGCGGTCAAGGCTAAGGAGATGCGACTTGACGCCGAAACGAAGCTTGAGGAAGATGTGCAAAAGAAGCGGGAAGCCATGGCCGCTTTCTTCCTCAAATCCCCGCGAGTGGCAGCGGTCAAATCGGTTGAGGAGGGAAAAGGGACTGCGGAATTGGAGGGGTTAGTGCAGGATTCCTTGGCGACTATTGAGAAGGTCGCCAAGACATCCTCCCACCTGAAAGGGACGTACGTCAAGTACCTGAGGGAAGCGGCTGAGACCATAAAGGTTTCAGTGGCAGAAATACGGGCACGTACAGTGCCCGAGGAGATGGCTCGCCTAGAGACGGCCAATGCGCGCCTCTCAAGTGAGATGAAGTTGCTGCGGAAGGAGGTGGAAGAGCTACGGGCGGCTCGCGCGCAACCAGGTCTGGCCTTAGATGCGGCCCCTACCCCGAACCCGGACCCGGAGCCTGCCCTCGAAGATGTGGTGCGTACGGTCATGCTGCAGGTAGGCACCATGATCAGTGCGCGCTTTGAGGGTCTGGAATAACGGCTGCTTCCTGAGAAGCGCCTTCGGCCACCACTGGCCGCTGATAGACGTAGGGAGGAGAGTACGGCAAGTCGAGCCTACCAGGAAGATGTCTTTTTGCGTGCGCTTTCCCCTCCACGGGTCCCGGAGCCTAAACCCAAGCAGGGAAAAGGCAAAGCCAAGGGGGCCCCAAAGAAAAAGACTGCAGCCGGCGAAGTCAGCGCTGCTAAACCGGCCGAGCCTAAGAAGAACACTCCGGCTCCACTGCCTCTACTTCAGCCGTGGATTGAGGTGGTTAGGCGGGGAGCAAGGAAGGCGCAGAGAGAGGAACGGCCAAAGACGACGCTGACCCCGTCTCGAAGGTTTCAAACTGCGAAGTTGGTTTCGCAGGCGCAGCCTCAGAAGGCCTCAAAACGAAAGACGCCAAAACTCCGCCCCCCTCGCACTGCAGCCGTAACTATTACGCTGCTTCCTGGGGCGGAAAAAGGCGAAGCGGAAAGGCTTAACCTACGCCAAGGTTCTTGCCGAGGCCAAAAGACGCATAGACCTGGGGGCCCTCAAAATGCCGCCTTTAAGAATAAGGACTGCGGCAACTAGAGCCCGCATACTTGAGGTCCCGGGCGTCGACAAAAGCGCGAAAGCAGACACCCTAGCTAAAAAGCTCAGGGAGGTTTTCGAGGGGGCAGAAGACATCCGGGTTTCAAGGCCAACAGTCACTACAGACCTGCGGGTGAGCGGCCTCGATGATTCGATCGCCCCTCGGAATTTTTGGAGGCCCTTGCTGAGGCGGGTGGCTGTGAACCGTTGGCTGTTAAAGCCGGCGAGATCAAGCGGGGTGTGGCGGGAATGGGTGTCGCATTTGTGCGATGCCCTACGACGGCCGCCATAAATATTATAACGAATGGTGGCTTCTTGTAGGCTGGGTAGCAGCGCGGGTTCAGATACTGGAATCCCGACCCCGCCGCTGCTACCGTTGCCTTGTATTGGGTCATATTAAGGCCCAGTGTAAGTCCGAGGTCGACCGCAGCGACGAGTGCTATCGCTGCGGAAAAAAGGGCCACAAGGCCAACGATTGCTCCGCTGCCCCGCACTACACTCTATGTGCAGCTTCAGGAAAGCCAGCTGAGCACCTCTCCGGGGGCAAGGCATGCGCCAAGCCTCCGACCAAGACAGGGGCGAGGAGGAGACTAGCTGTGACTAAGGCAAGGGCCAAGTCGCAGCCGCCTCGCATTGAAACAGTGCAGGTGGATCGCATGGAGGAAAATTAGTATGGCCCTGACTTTCCTCCAGGCGAACATCAACCACTCCGCTAGGGCTCAGGACCTTCTGCTCCAGAGCATGGTGGAGCGGTTGATAAGCGTGGCTGTGGTCGCCGAGCCATATCGGGTACCATCAAGATCTGACTGGGTTGGGGATCTCGACGGCTTGGTCGCGATCACTACCCAGTCTCCCACCCAGTCCCCTCCCCTTGAGGGAGTCGTGAAGGGCAGGGGTTTCGTGGCATCTCGGATCGGCGCGGTAATGGTCATTGGGGTGTACCACTCCCCCAACACGCCGCTGCATGAGCTGGAGGCTCTTCTTGGAGAGATGGGGACCCAGATCGGCCAGAGCCGGCCTCTGCCCATCATTGTTCTCGGGGATCTCAACGCCAAAGCCACAGCGTGGGGGTCTCCTAGGACAAGTGCTAGGGGGGAGGCGGTTCTTGAATGGATGATGGAGACAGGGTTGTGTGTCCTCAACCGTGGGTCGACAAACACGTGTGTGCGACGGTTGGGCGGGTCAGTGGTCGACGTTACCTTCGCCACACCTAATCTCGCGGTACGGGTTTGGGACTGGGAGGTGCTGGTGGTTGGTCCAAGGTGGGTTTTAAACCGCCTGAACGTGGAGCTACTGCAAGAGGCGGCCCTTGTCCAGGCATGGAACGCCTCGCCCTCGGAGTCAGTAGACCTGGACACGGAAGCTGGGGGACTGTGCGAGGCAATGTCCCATGTGTGCGATGCCTCCATGCCCCGTGCCAGAGCCCAACAGTGCAGACGCCAGGTATACTGGTGGTCGGAGCGGAGGGTTCCGGAGAGGTCGCTCGACGCTAGATGCAATATCCCGCGTCCACGATCTCTCCGAGGTGGCGTGCTCCAAGGGTGAGGTCATGTTGGCGGTGTCGCTGGACATCGCCAACGCCTTCAATAGTCAGCCGTGGAGCACAGTTTTGGGGGCTCTGGGGCATCATGAGGTGCCCCAGTACCTCCAACGTATCGTCGGGAACTACCTCTCAGAAAGAGAGGTTGTCTACCCGACGCGAGATGGTGGAGGCCGAAGCACAGTCACTCGCGGAGTTCCACAGGGGTCTGTCCTTGGGCCACTCCTGTGGAACGTTGGGTATGATTATGTGCTGCGGGGCGTTAACCTGGCTGGCGTCGACGTCATCTGTTACGCTGACGACACCCTAGTTACCGCCCGGGTGAGGAATATCCGGGATGCGTGTATCCTGGTCACTGCCGCTGTAGCGGCGGTAGTGGCGGGGATCCGGTGTTTGGGCCTGGAGGTGGCGCTCCAAAAATCCGAGGCCATTTGTTTTCCCGGTCGTCGGAGGGCGCCACCCGCAGGCAGCAATATCATCGTGGGGGGGACCTCCATCGCTGTCAAGTCGACACTGAAGTATCTTGGCGTTGCACTTGACAGCAGATGGAGATTCAGGGCCCATCTTCAGCAGCTGACCCCCAGACTCGTGGGTACGGCTGCTGCACTGGGCCGCTTGCTCCCGAATCTCGGGGGAGGAGGAGGTAGCTGCCGCCACCTTTACATGGCGGTGATGCGCTCTATGGCCCTCTATGGCGCCCCCATATGGGCAGGGTCCCTGAACTCACAAGAGACCGCCCTGCTCTGTAAGGCCCAGAGGGCCATGGCAGTGAGAGTGTGCAGGGGCTATCGCACACTCTCACACGAGGTGGCGTGCGTTCTCGCCGGGTCCCTTCCATGGGATCTGGAGGCCGAGGTTCTGTCCTCGGTCTTTTGGCGCAGAACGTGGGCACGACAGGAGGGTCTCCATCCTGCCCCTCGAGAATATGGGCAGTGGCGAATGGACGCCAAGGAGGCCGCCTTGGCGTCCTGAAGCAGGCGCTTGGGCGTTGGTCCGCGGAGGGGAGCTGGAGCAACCCGATTCCTCGAAGCAGTGCGGCCAATTCTTAAAGAGTGGGTCCATCGAGGGCATGGGTCGCTTACCTTCAGGATGACACAGGTCCTCTCAGGGCACGGATGCTTCGGGAGGTACCTGTGTAACGTTGCCCGGAGGGAAGCGACTCCTGTATGCCACCAGTGCGGCTGCGCTGAAGAAACTGCACAGCACGTGCTGGAAGCTTGCCAAGGAGCTGCCGAGGCACGGCAACCACTAATTGCAGTAGTGGGGACGGACCTCTCCCTGTCTACCATCTTAACAAAGATGGTTGACGAAGAGAGGTCGTGGGAGGCGATGGTCTCTTTCTGCGAGGTCGTGATGTTGCAGAGAGAGGCCGAGGAGCGAGAAAGAGAGATAGATCTCCTCTCTCTCCCGCTCCGGAGAGCGCGGACACGGAGGCGAGCGGATTGGGCTCGCACTCCGACTCCGCTTAGAGGACCTGGGGCGTCGGCTGTGGGGACGGCTGGTGCCCTCAATCAGGATTAGGTCCTTACGAGGTGTGGATGGCCCGCGTGTTCCGGGGCATTCCACGAGGTGGTAATGGGGAGGGCTCTTTACACCCTCCCCAGAGGCTGGGCCTGCCTAAGTGGGCAGCGACGTCGGTGGGGGCTGTGGCTGAATAACGTAAGTGGTCCTACGCCCCCCGCCAATAGTCGATGAGGATGGAACACCGCAGAGTTTTGGTGGGTATGCCGCCCGTTTGGCGTTGACTCCCACACGCGCACCAGCTCTCCCTGGAGCTGGTGAGCAGGGTTTAAAATCTTTCTCTGCGACAAAATAAAAATAAAAATTATAAAAAAGGCATAATTGTGCTGTTAATTAATCCTTATCTAGACTTATAATAAAGAGGAAAGATTTGATTGTTTTTAACGGATAAGCGCGATAACTACATCCGGTTCAAAAATATATTTTACCAGTGGAGAGCTATATTATTACATGACATACACTATATTTGATTAATCATCCATCACCGCGCAGGTGAACCCGCGGCGCACAGCTAGTCATTATATAAGGCGGATACAAAACCAGGAGGGATTTCAAATACTGATGGTTTTTTTTTATTACTGACCTTATGAATATTAGACTACAACCTACATATTCCTCACGGGTAATGCGCTGTACAGACACTCGCAGAATTGTGACAATCAGTTTAGTCACAACACAGAAACCATAGACAAAAACCATCTATTTATGAAGTCACTTGACTTCATAAATAGATGGTTTTTGTCTTCTTTTCTTGTCTTATTTTAAATATATTATACAATCGATTGAAATTCTTAATAGCTGTTCAGTTAGCATTATTGATTTATTCTAATCTATAATGCCCATCATTAAATTCAAATTCTTTTCTTTCAGTTTCAATTTTGTTTTAGTGAAAGTGTTTTAATAAATATCTTTGATAAATTACACTACTTTTTATTTGTTTACGGACTCCGATCACTCTACTTACAATTGCTCGCCCCTGCTACGCTCACTGTACTCTGATTTGTTTAACAACGACTCAAACCTACTTGGAATAATGTCTGGTTCTGCAAGAAGTTGCTGTGTACCAAAATGTGGAAAATCCAGTAAGTACAGTAACTTAAACTTAATAAACTAGTAGTTCCTGTAGTTCTGCGAACAGTAGACCTCACGGGCACAGCCTATCTTATATTGAATAGTAGAACATGCATACCAAGTTTCGTCAAGATTGGTTGAAAAATGCAAAATTATGTCTAATGCCCATGTTGTACCTACCCCAATATCAGTTGGGAACTCAGTTCTCGAAGTTGTTGACGAGTACATCTACCTGGGACAGACAGTCAAACTAGGCAGGTCCAACTTCGAGTAAGAGGTCAATCGTCGAATCCAACTCGGCTGGGCAGCGTTCCGGAAACTTCTTGGAGACCACGGACCTGCAAGCGCAGCGTAGGTCGTCCACCGACACGGTGGACAGACGACCTGATGAAGGTAGCTGGACGACGTTGGATGCAGGCCGCATCCAACCGGTCTTTTTGGAAAATCATGGGGCAGGCCTATGTTCAGCAGTGGACGTCCTACGGCTGATATGATGATGATGAAAAAGGGTGCTGAGTCATTAATGCTATGTGATTACATTAAAATATACCATCAGGTTCCGTAAATGTAGGTACCCACCAATGTGAGTTAGATTAGATACCTACCATAACTAATGTCTTTGGTAGTTGTCAATACAAAGATACAATATCTTGAAATGTTTTTGCGATCAATGCAAAAGTAATCCATCTAACCTAACCTAGACAAAATATCAATGCTGCTAACTTTTAAAGCCTAACTTAAAAAAATATGGTACAGTTTTATAATATCTTAGTCTCACTAAGGACTACTGCTTTTGCATGGTTTCCTTTCTCGTGGATCCGTCTATGTACGGTACCCAAAACACACAGAGGTTTGCCATTCTTCTTTGGTTCTATGCCTAAAGAAAAAATGTTAAGTTTTTAGGTTTAGCAGATGCTGAGAGCTACACTGGACATAATTTCAGAAGAACTTCAGCTACAATGCTGGCTAATTCAGGAGCTGATATAATGACTTTGAAGCGTCATGGTGGCTGGCGATCTAGCAATGTAGCAGAATCATACATAGAAGATTCCATACAAAACAAGAAGGAAATTTGTGCAAAAATCACAAAAAGAATTAAACTTGATTTTGAAGCGCTTCCTACTGACGAAACACCAAGTACATCCAATGATTGGAGATAATTTATTGATTCAGGCGTTACTTTGCGGAAATCCATTATCAAAAAACGATATTAATAATATTTAGTGACACTTCCGCTAAAAAAAACCAATGATTTTGGCCTATTTGGGGGTGTGCACCACCCTCCCTTCCGCACAAACTGCTTATTAGGAAGAATATATAAATACAAAATAAAAAACACACAAGAAAACCCAAATAAACCAAAAACGGTTGGACACGTGTTTCGCCTCTACACAAGGCATCCTCAGGAGATGTTGACTCGTCGAGCGCTAGACCGATAGTGAGAGAACAAGTTTTTTTTTTTTAGAACGGACTAATGCTGTTTGTATCTACCGGCATTTACAGCGTCACCGGACGGGTGACAAGCGCAGATGGCACTCAGCCAGATGCGGGCTCAGAGGGCGCACCGCCTAAGGCGAGCGTTGAAGACGCTTCGCCGCAAGGAGAGGAGTAGGCGACTTGCTCAAGGGCACCACTAAGGTACGGACCTCGGCTTGGGCCATCACCAGAAGAGAGGGGAGTCGGAGAGAATCGCCTCGGTACATATGTGTGCCGTTGAAAGTGGGCCCTATGAATTTTTACTCTATGACTATTTGGAGAGAATCTAACCAAGACATAATTTTTGCCTCGAGCTCGCCGGCAAGCTCGGTGTCTGAATGTCATGTATCACACACAGTCATTACCTCGGCCGGAGCCTACACCATGATCGGAATCACTACCTTGACTGGGGCTACAAACTGAATTACCTCGCCTCCCCCCATTTCCCCGACATGAGTCCACACCGCGACCAGGATGTACTTTGGGTGGGGCTACAAATAGAGAGTTGAGTACCTCGCCCACAGCCGTTACCTGGGCCGGAGTCTACATCGAGGCCGGGGCCGCGGTGTAGACTCCTGCCCGCACCGTGGCTGGGACTACTATCGTGTCTGTGTGGATTACCTCGACTGCGACTGGGGCTGCGAAGAATATCTCGGCCGGAGCCTACAATGTGATCGAGATCACAGCCCTGGTCGGGTCTACAACCATTACCGGGGTTTCCTTGGGACGACGCTAAAGCTGCCGAAGTAACGGCTGCGATGGGGTCGTCCGGGTCACCCAAAATATAAAGTAAGGAAGGAAGTGAGGATCGGTTATGTCAGTGGAGTAGTTCGCCGCTTCGACCACGAGGGGATTCGAGTGGTGGGGAGCTTTGTCGAAGTTGCGGCGAGAGCAGTCTTTGATATACTGCGTAAAAGAGGGGAGGGTGAAATCGCAGTGCAGTTTGGCGTTCCGTAAGTACCACGGAGTGCCCACTGCCCTGCGCATAAAGTGATTCTGAATCACTTGAAGTTTATGGAGGTCGTGTCTCTGAGCATGGGCGAACGCTACAGATGCGTAAGTCATGACTGGGCTGATGCAAAGTTTGTAATGAGTTGTCTTATTTCTAAGAGACATTTTACTGTCTTTGCCTATGAGGGGACTAAGACGACCCATAATGAAGGCCGCCTTATTGCGAACAATCTGGATGTGTTTCGCGAAAGTGAGTTGGCGATCAAGGGTGACGCCCAGGTATTTGGCAGATTTAGCCCAAGGGATGGGATCGCCAAATAGGACTATGGGTGACGGCATGAGAGTCCAACGGATCCAGTGAAATACACTGCTGCACTTTTGCTTCGATTTACTGCAATCCGCCATTTACGAAACCATGCACCGATTACGGTGATGGCTAGTTGGATGGCGCATCTCTGCCTGACCTTGAACCAGCCAGTAGAGTAGATTGCAGTATCATCCGCAAACTGAGCGATCTGAACATTAGGTTCAGATCGTGGGATGTCGCTGGTGTACAGCGAGAAGAGAATGGGTGAGAGTAAAGAGCCCTGAGGGACACCTGCGTGAATGGGATGCGGGGAGGAGAGCGTTCCCTCGGTACGATAGCTAAACGTTCGATCCCTGAGGAAGTCTTGTAAGATGAGTACAAGACGGTCTGGCACACCCAGTTGGTATAGCTTGAATATCAAGCCGTTGTGCCAGACTTTGTAGAACGCTTTCGCTACGTCGAGGAAGACAGCTATGGTCCCTTGGGGCTTTGGTTTCTTATTGAAACCGCCTAGGATGTGCTCCGTTACGCGGTGCGCTTGTTGTACGCAAGAGTGTTTGGCTCTAAAATCAAATTGCTCATCGGGAAGGAGGTTATTGGACCTAACGTGGGACCAGAGTCGGTTCAAAATGAGCCGCTCGTAAATCTTCCCCAGAGAGCTGAGGAGACTTATGGGACGGTAGCTGGAACGCTCAGCTGCCGGTTTGCCTAGTTTGTGAATACCAATGACAATGGCATGCTTCCAAGTATCTGGGAAGGAGCAGTTGCTCATAGCCGCATTGAAGATGCTAACTAAGAGATAGACTAGCGGGACTGAGAAGTGTTTGATCACCTTGTTACTGATACCATCAGCACCAGGGGATTTACGGGTCTTGAGGCTCTTGATCAGAGACACTACCTCGGATGATTTTACCGGTGGGAGGAGTGGGAGGTCAGAGATGGACATAGAGCTTTTACGTTCGACTTCAGATTCCACCGAATCGAGGTGATTCTGGTCGACGTGATCTACATTTAGAGTACACTGAGCCTCAAGGCTATCAGCTAAACACTCGGCTTTGTCTTCGTCAAGGAACGCTATGGAGAGGGGAGGTGGCCTAATGAGGCATTGTCGATTGTCCGTCAGATTTCAACGCTGTTGACAGTTTGTCGTCCCACCTTTGAACACGCAGCTCACTCATGCGTTTCTTTACAGCACGCTGTAAATAGCGCATGGTGGCTTTTGAGATAACAAGTCAAAATCGCCCGCTTATATAGCATGTAGACTCCGCCCCTTAACCTTGTGACTCACTGCACGCGCGCCGCCGCTGCTATATTGTTGTGGGTGACGTATTTTGGGTGAATATACGTAATAATGGAGATGAAACCATCATTGTCATGTTTGGTCATTCAATAGTGTAAATTTATTATTATTATGTTTTGTAATCTCTAATTGTTCCAACACACTTAACCGAAAGCTTTTTTCACAAACATGTAAAATCTTAAAAGTGTTGTTGTTGCGCAACGAATGACCGGTATCGAGTAAATGTTTAGCGAAATGAGACTGGTCAGGGTGGTCATTCCTGTAAGCCTCATTGGATTTCACCTTTTTTACACGAATAATGAGCAAATTCAAATTACAATAGAACATAAAAGTATTTCAATAAATAATCTATCTGGTGAGACCGCTAAGCCATCAAAAACAGTTAATTATAATTTTACTAACTGCTTTTTTACTAAGTAATCGTTTCTCTAAATAAACTTTTTATCTACTAAATAAAATGAGTATTTATTGTTATTTTATTCACAAGTGTGTTGAAAAACGTCGTATGATACACGTGTGTATTGATTACCGTCCTCGGCTCTCTTAAGACTCTCTCAATGGTGCCTCGGCGGTAATCACCAATGTTACACACTAGTACCATAATGTACTAGTTTCGTATTTTTTTCACTCGTTGGGTTACATTATCGAATTTTTCATACGGATGCCTAACTTTTTTGAAAATATTATACAGCTTATGTAACTCTCAGTAATAATGTAGCTTTCTAAGTTCAAATTAATATTTAAAATTGTTCTAGTAGTTTTTACGTTTATTCGGTACATATTTTTTGTAATATTATAGCACAGTTGTAGTATTATAGCACAATAAAGTTATTTCGAGATTCAAAATGGCGGACGCGAATTTTTAAATAGCATCGCATTTGTAGATTTTATAAGAATTAGTTCCTATCTCAGTATTTTTTTTTAATTTTGGAATCCTGAGCATATTATTACCTATAAGGTCATCTACGAGTAGGTAGTAGTAGTGCTAGTAGCTAATTTGTATTTGATTATAATAAAACTCGTTGTATATATTGTTCTATAGATATTTTTTCATTTTATTCCTTGTGGAACAGATTATACAAAAAATATTGTGACAACGCTACAAAAATGCCGAATTTTTACACAAAAGCGGCATTTCGCGTGACTTCAAACGTGATGTCCCGCTGTACGATTTTTACGCTGGGATTATAGTATACATACCCGTATATATATATCTGTGATCAACACCTCATTTACTGTTTTGTGATTTCTCAAATATTTTGGACAGGCATGACACAGTCATCTGTGGTTGAAATTGAAGGGATTTTAGGCGGTCGTGCATCTTTAATGGTTTCAATGATCTGTTAAGATGGTCAAAATCGAACAGACGATCAGCGTAGTTTTAATATATACATTAGAGCCATATTAAGACTATACCTTACCTTACAATTACTAATAAGAACTTAGGAACCGATCAATTAATTATTCGTACGAAATATTTACGTAATAGGTATACTACAGGGTAAACCCTACAATATCCGCCACGTTCTCTTGACATCAACCTGTGTCGGTTCATCTTGCAAGGCAATCGTAACGCTTTGAAGTCGCGGAGACGACATTTTTTTCAGGATGCCTCTAAAGCTTTCAAATTTTCTTGAAGGACTTTAATTACGTCTTCAGCTCAAACATAGCTTGGTATGGGTTTTCTTTCATCACACAGACCTAATTTGTTTGCCTAGACAGCTCCAATACAACCTAAAGATGTACCTAGGGAAGGTTTTAGAAATTACTTTTTAGCAATTTCAACATTTCATAACTTTATGGTTATATTAAAGTTTAAAATTAAACCTCTAGATCTCATTTTAGCATAATGCTAACCTTTCCAAAACTTAATCAGGAGTCTACGACAACTATTACCTAGATCCTAGGACTCTAGGACTTAATGCTCTTCAAATCAATAAACATTTAGTATTAGGACTTATTAATCTTTTCTAGTACTTAATATGACCAGATAGTAAAACCATTAACCTTTTTAGTACCTTTATAAAACCTAAAGGTATTTTTTACAACCTATAGGCTCGAATAAACTGCTACTTGGGCATTTTTTGTTTTATCCCGACACACAACACTAACCGCATCACCGCAACACGCAACAACCGTACCACTGGATTCAAGATATTCGACAGTTGAAAACCATCCTCACGATTGAAGTTTTTGAACTTCGTGATTTCAATCGCTTCTCTGACGAGTCTTGGTACCCAAGACCAACATTTTAAATGCAAATATCAATTACATTAATAATAGTGTTATTAAAACAATAGTCACAATCACAAAAAACAATAATCATTTACATTAATAATAGTGTTAGTTTAATTAGTAATAAATAGAGTACATGTATCTCTTTTATAGGCATTGTGATTAATCTCCGATGAAAGAGCCTGGTACCTATCACACGGGTCAGGAGCCTAGTTTAGGAACCAGGTGTTACACTGTTATTTAAAGTTAAAAAATGCCTTATTTATGTAATAAATGATTATGATTATGATTATGAAATAGCATCAGCGACAAACGCCTTTGAATAAGAATAAAATAAATGCAAAACTAAACCGATTTGGATTAAATTTAGAATTTAGATAGATTCAGTTTTGGAATAACATATAAACTTTAAAATAAATAATAATAAGCCCTGTTTTACTTTCCCAAAACTACCCATTAGAAGGGATTCAACTGAGTTCTAAAGTTTTTATGGGTTTTATTGTGAAGTTGTTTAAATAAACTTGAAAGTAAATAATATAACTTTAAAAAACAATATATTTGCAAAACTACCCTTAAAGGGTGGGATGGAATAAAGTTCTGAAACTTGTATGGAAAATAATGTCAAAACTTATTGAAAATAAATTTTGATGTAAGTAATGAAACACACATTTTGAAACATAACATAATTATCATGCCTATACACAATCCTCGAAGAGGTAGGCAGGGATGTTTTTAAACACCCACGTTTCGGCAGATATGTTTGGCCATGTAATCTGGGGAGAGCCTATTGCAATCTACGATCACTGTTTCACAATTTCTTTGACCAAAACACAACAATTGTCCTGCCACGACCAGGACCTCGAGATTCTAAAGCGCTGGTCCACCACCACGCTAATGAGGCAGTCATATTTTAGTTGTTAACGTTTAGGTTAGAAGCAACCACTTCCCTAAGCGGTTAAATTCAGTTTTACAGCGAGCGAAGCCAGTGTTAGCTAGTGTATTATTGTCATCTTCAGACACAATAGAAATGTCATTGTAATGTTGACTTTGACACGTGAGGTGCGTGATTATGGTGCTGCTTATGTAAGTACGAGTACAAGTGAAAATACGAGTAGTATGACCTCCGCCTCCTCCACCTGCAACCGCATGCTTCTTGTATCATTGAATATGTCTATTAAATAAAGGTAACATTTTCTATAGCTTTTTTAAAAGACGCACTTATGAACGTCAATTTTTCATTATAATGTACTTTAAATACTCTACCGCCGAGTTCCAAAATATATAGAGCCTACCGAGAAGAAGCGGCAAGAAACTCGGGGCCATTCTTTTTATATATCTGTTTACAATGTTTCTACTTAGGTACTACAAATATTACATTTTATGGGTGGCAGAGTGACAGCTTGCCAGTAGTGTAGCTAAGCACCTTTGTCTTCTATATAATGTCGAACTTTATAATAAGCTTTTTTTATTAAAACGTTTTTTTACAGTTAACTTGAATTTGCCCTCTGTGAGCTCAGTTATGTGTTTTGGTATTTTATTATAAAAACGCACACAATTTCCTAGGTGAGGTCCATGACTTATTAGTCTTTACAAGTCTATAACTAGGTACAGCTATCCTATTTGTATTTCTAGTATTAAAAGTGTGGTGATCACTATTTAGCTTAATTTATGTAAATTTTTACGAACATACATTATATTTTCAAATACATTTAAGGGAGGCAAAGTTAATATATTGATTTCTTTAAATAAATCTCTCAAAGATTCACGGGGACCCATTTCGTATATAGCTCGAATAGCACGTTTTTGTAGGATAAAGAAGGTCTCTATATCAGCCGCTGAACCCCATTCATATTTTGCATATTTGCACAGCGTAATGTCTTGTGGGATGCAATATCCCACAAGACATTACGCTGTGCATTGATGAATTGGATTGGCCTGAAGGTGTATAGAGACCAAATTCAACTAAAAACAGCCTGTCTAAAACAGATTTTACAAATGTTATGGTGGTAAATAGGTACGATTTCGGAGAAAAAGGGAAAATTCACAAAAAAACGTTAAAAAAAATTGGGGGTCTGGGATTTTTTTTGGCCAACTTGTATTCTCCAAGTCCCCCGAACACGCTCATTTGGTATGTCGGTCCCTCTATAAGGACACACCCTGTATAAGGAAGGCAAAGTTAATACCTATATTGTAAGAAAAGTAAAGTATAGAAAAAAAAACCTTTTTTAATAGATCAGCAGCGAGCTACAATAAACTGGTTGACTTTCCCGAATTGGACTTATTCGACTTAAAACCTTCCGATTTTAAGCGCGTCCTTTCTGACTCCTGGTTTGAATCGAGTTATTGACTGTTAATCATTATAAAGACTTATAATATGTTATTTATTTTCCATCATAATTGTTTAGTTTCATAACTACTTATAGCATATACTTCTTTTATAAGTTATTTGGACAAACAAGTACTTTTCTTATTCCTATATGCGAAAACATGTTAATGGTAATTCGTCTTTTATATTGTTATTTTGTTAGTTTTGTACACTGTTTTCCAAATAAAATAAATAAAAAAATAAAATTGATTTCTTAAAATTAATCTGTCAAAGATTCACGGGGACCCATTATGTATATAGCTTGAATAGCACGTTTCTGTAGGATAAAGATGGTCTCTATATCAGCCGCTGAATCCCATTACAATATCCCATATGACATTACGCTGTGGAAATATGCAAAATATACTAACCGCGCCGTAGAAGCGTCTGTTAGCTCTCTTATTTTACGTACCGCATATGCAGCAGAACTGAGTCTCTCAGACAGTGCATTTATATGAGGACTCCATTGTAATTTTGCGTCAATTTTAATGCCTAGGAAGACTGTTGCCTTGTCCATTACGAGTTTAACTCCATCAAGCGTAACTTTATACAACTAACTTTATAAAACTTAAAACATTTTGTCTTTTTTGAATTCAGAATTATTAGTTGAGAACCATCTCTAAATGCATTTAGAGATACTAGATAGAGCGTTGTTTACTTGAATTAGTGTGCTATCTTTCCTATCTACTTTGAAAATCAGAGATGTGTCATCTGCAAATAAAACAATATCACAAAGATCCTTGGCCATAAGTGGCAAGTCGTTAATGTATACTAAGAATAAAAAAAGGCCCTAAAATGAACCCTTGTGGAACTGTACCTACATTGTCCATGTTGAAGCCTGAAGCCCATCCTGAAGCAAAATTGGAAAGTGCGAGTGCCGGCAAGGCCGTCAGCTCTCATTGCTCTGGACTATACCTGGGTTCCTAATGCCAAGGTTTACGGACGTCCACCAGCTGAAAAAGATATATGTTAATAAATAATCCATAATTTAATTTGAGTGTTACATGATTGTCTGCTTGTATATGGAGTGTGGAGTAGGTCAAATCTAGGACGAGATACGGAATCAGGCGAGGTGCGGGTCACGCGGCCGCCGGGTTATCGCGGCGCGACGCGGGTATGCGAGCATCATGTCGCCAAGTGCTGCCTCTAAATTATTCTTCATTTGCTGCGCTTATTAATTATCATTCACATTTTCGTCAACTTGTTTCGTTGCGCTAATAATAATTAGGCAACAGCCAACTATATCAATCCTTAGATAATACAGCTATTTGTGATATTACAAAATGCCCAGGGCACGACGGACGAGAAGGGGAGGACTCCATCTTCAACGCATTCTCGAGACGTCTGGAGTTGTGGATGTCCGTGGGCGACGGTGATCGCTTACCACTTGATGAACCGCCTGCTCGTTTACCTCGTTCCCTCGTAAGTAAAAAACTCTTATAAAAGTGAAGCACCTCACAAAGGCGGCGCTCACATTTTGAGGTAAGGTAGGTAGCACTTGTTTATTGTGGTCCAGCTGTTCTAGAACCATATATATATATTATATGCATTTAGATTAAAGTTTGGTAATGTCAGGATACGAAGCGAGTAATTAAATAACAAAATAACAGAGGCGAGGAATTACCAACGCCTTACCAAGGGGTTGTGTACTAGACTGGAAGGTCCTCCAGATTCGTATCTAGGAGTGCTATATGTTCTGACTCTAGCAGTAGGATGCAACACTAGTTTGTAAGGGTTTGAAGGGGACTGTAGTAAATAAAATCACTAGGTGACTAAAGACTCAACAAACAATGTCTCTTCCTTCTTGACGTTTCTTTCAACGGCAGGCCTTGTTAACGATCGATTAAGAGGTCTAAGGCACTTGCAAAATCAAATTGCATCCTAAAGGTATTGTTGCAGTAGGCACAGATATTTACCCAAATGTTCAAATGTTGCTTTGAGTAGAGAACTATGGGTACTATGACAACTATGTTGAAGACATTCTTCAGTAAATGTGAATTGTAATAAAGAGCTGCAATCGGAACATGAGTGCGCTGTTTCCTCACACAAGCCTTATCGAAACCAACAGTAGTATGTAATAGCGGCAGTTCAATAAGATCAATTTCACGTGTCCTTATGTACAGCTGTAGCTCTGCAGCGAGGTACAAAGTGTGGAGTGGAGTTCAGGTCGTGGTAGTCGGCAGTGGAGGCTCGTGGTGTCGGGGTGTCGGGGCTGTGAGCGCGGTGGTGGCGCGAGGGGCGCGGGGCATGGGGCGGTCGAGTGGCGGCGCCGCCTCCGCCGCACCCCGCCCCGCGCCGGCCGCGGCCGCAGCCCGCGCGCTCCCGCCGCATGCCGCCAGTCCGCGACCGGCGCTGTCGTACGCCGCACACGCCGAGTGCTCCGCGACCGCGTCCACCGCCACATCGCCGAGTGACAACCGCCAAACGCCGCGTGAACTCCGGGACTCCCCTCGCTCCCACTGGAGTCGCGGTTCGCATCTTACCGGGCAGCATTAGAGTCCTATCACTATTTTCTAATACTGTCAGGTAAAGATGTCCTCCGCACTCCACGTTCGACGTTCGAGAAGATGACCGTTGACGGAATGAAACCGGTCCTAGAAGAACATAGACTACGTGTGGAACGCATGCCGAAGATGTCTTGAGCAGTTCAGAAGGAGCGGTGCCCGTCCGGAGATCGTCCAGGTAATGCGTGAGGCGTGGAGCGCCGCGTGCGCAGCGCCGGCGTGGTGGCGCGGACGTGGCCGCGGTCCCGGCCCGCGACTTGCGCCACACATGTCGGACCGGTCCAGAATCTATTTTGTAATCGGCTACCCGAATGTTTAGAGTGGCCGATGGCGACCGGTTCGGCGACGACGATGGCGACACGTCGCTCGTCGGGTTGTGACCTGCTGGTCGCATCGCACAGTACTGTAGGCACACATCACGTTCTACTGCGCGTGCAGCCGGCGCGACTCGTTACCGCACCGCACCGTCGCCGGACACTGATAGCTTCCGAATCCACCCAAACCAACTGCAATTACCAATTTCACTGCATACTCACACTAATGAGCGCGTCCCCGCAATAATTAGTTTTAACCCTAAGTCTAACCCCAAAAGTATAGCGGTGTGCTTAAGGTCTCTTATTATGCTTTCCTAAAAGTTCTTTATTGTGTGATATTTCTGTGAGTTGACGGTAGGGGGTTAGGTTTACCTAACTTCAGCTCACAAAAATATAATTTTCCGATTTAAACCAAAAATAGGTTATTAAGAAACAAATATTTGTTTAATGAAATTACAACAGTTACGTACAAGTTAGTAAAAGATATGTAGATGAGGGCAGGAGGCTCCCCAATTAGATGGTATCAGCGTAATCCTCGCGCTGGTGCGTTTCCTCGCCGCGCACGGAACCCACTTAACTAATTAACATTCCTCGTGGCGGGCAATAAGCACGCGTTTTCGACTCGTTAACTCCGCACGAGGCGCTGCCGCGGCGGTCGCCGTCGGCATCGGCCACCAACCGTCACTTGCTGTGTTGTGGTGGTGTAGACATTGCACTTCTTACTTATTCCAGTTTGTCCACTTATTTAACCACTTTTCCGCCATATGCTAAAGGAAGGAATTTGATTTGTATGAATTTAAACATTTCCTAAAATTTTAATAGCTTTTAACTTTATAAGAAATTATAGTCTAATGACCAATAGATTTGTGTATATCTGTGCTTAGAGATACATTCTAGATCTCTTATTATATCTGTGCATGTGTGAGATACCAAAGCCTAACATGAAAATAATTAAAGTATTTTACCTAACATGTATGATTACATAATCTAGCAGATGTTCTTGATACATACAATGGCTAATGTTGTGTGAGTGACTCTGGCACCATTACGTGTCAAGCACAGACTTTAGGAAGAAACACGTTTGCGGGTACCTACGAGTAGGTCACATGGCACTTCAACTGGCCAGTTTAACATGACGTAAAAATTGGTATCGTAAACCATGCAATACATTAATTAATAAACATAGGACGAGCAGTTATCTTAAAATCACGCGTCTCAGTAAGATACAGTTAGACCAGCAAGACCGTTGATAAATTGATTAGGGGTTTCAATCCAAAAAGGGATGTGGTATAGATTTGACTTAGTTATGGTTGTCTTTGAAGTTGTTTATGTGTGAGTGTAAGTGACACGTGGTTCCCGAACAATTTGATGTGCGTTCCACGTGCATGAATTGATATTAGTTCAGCTGTCTCTAACATATTTGGCTTCAAGGACAAGATAATGTAGCATAACATAGAAATACAGGTAACATTCAATACTTCCTATTACGGGAAAGGGATGGCGGGAATAACCTTCAACAAGGGATATTGGTGATTTTGTTTAATTTACAAAGACGTGTGTTTTTCGAGTTGGACGTGTAATAGTGGTGGATTATTAACCGTTGTTACTACACGAATGTAAGCAGAGTGTACAAGACCATTAACGGTTATCCAATCGCCTTAAAACAATTTAGTTAATGCATACGCTTAAGTGACTGTCACTTGACTTCAATCTCACTTGATGCAACTATAAGTACCTACCTACTACCTACCTATTAACAGATTTATCTAACTTGACGAGTGGCAAATGTTCAAACGCACGAGTCTAATTTAAAAGAAAAATGAAATGGTAGAATGATAATGGTGTTTGAAATCACTGTTGCCAGATTGGGCGATATATCGCCAATTGGACTATCTCATAATTACGTTGGGCGACACCTAATAAATTTCAATATCACATTTTTTTTTCTTTTATTAATTTTTGAAATTGTATTATAACAATACGTACAGTGAAACTATTACTATTGTATTTTGCTCACTTAATATGAAGATTTCAATCCTCTGCTATACGTTCCAATTGTAAAAAGTAACTACAGACAAAATTCATACTTGTGTAGAGTGAGTAAAAGTTATAATAATTTAGATAAGAGAGTTGGCTTAGACTTATTCTGCACTAGTTTGGCATCGGCGAGGCGGCTGTTGAGCAGAGAATTCTTTGATTAAGTTGTTTGAGTACATTCCATTACCAAATATTGAGACTGTATTGTTCATAACTTTTTATTTAGATGTTAACCGTGAGGACCTATTATTTCTGTTATTATTCCTTATGTTAAAAAATATATTGCTGTTGGTCTTCCTCAAAGGTAAAAATAAATAAATACAAGTATAATTTGAAAAATTTAATACTGACTTCCATTCTATTTAGTTATTGGAGTGTATCTCAAAAACTACTGGACCGAATTTGATAAAATTTAAATGGGACCATACGGAAAGCACCAGCTTTTAAACAAAAAATAAATAATTTTGAGAATCGGTTCACCCAGTCAAAAGTTATAAGGTAACAAACATTAAAAAAATACAGTCGAATTGAGTACCTCCTCCTTTTTTTGGAAGTCTGTACAAAATGACATGACAAATGACAATGAATGATAGCGAGACAGCAATATCAATGACATATTGAATGCGCTGAGCTGGATGACAGTCTACTCGTATTGCATATTATACATATTGGCGCGATTTTGTGATCTATATAATTATGTGAGAGCACAAATAATGTTTGTATTAACAATACCTTAACTGCTATTTAAATTTGAACAATAGAATAAGAATTGAATTTAAGTATTTTAAAACACATTAAAATAGGAAAGACGGAAAATCTAAAAAAACGGTACAATATGGCGCATGAAAAAAACATTAGCGAAAAGGTAATAGTTTAATAATAATGTTGTATGAATTTTGCAATTTTACCATAACTAAGGGTAAGGTTCGGCTGGTACTGGTACTCATTTATTTTCTTAACAAATAAATACTGACTGGTTCGGCTCGGGTCGGTCGGGTTTGCAATTGAAAACAAATCACGTAGTGGTGACGTCATGTGAACTTCTGTTTGATACTCGTATGTTATATTAAACATAGGTTTTACAAAATGTCATTGTTTTGGGCCATCAAAGACATTTCAAAACAGAAAACACGGACATTGAAGCGGAATTATAAAATGTCTTGAGGAATAAAAATGACAAACCTATTTAGTGATCGTATAATATAATCATTCATTCACGCTACAATTTGGTAAAAAAATATATTTTTACCAAATTTTAATTAATTACTACCTCAGATCTCAATTGAACTGTATTTCAAACACTATTTGAAATACAGTTCACCTCATAGATTAGAGTATGTACGAGTATACTCGCTAGGTTCACATTATCTCGGGAGACTAGATTCATACGGATTCATATATTATATTAATTGTGTCTACTTCTTAGGTACATCTCAAAACTAAGTATTTGTATCAGGAAGTCAAAACTTCGTCACTGAATAACCAATAGAATTGGTGAGCGAGTTCAGATGTTTCATTCATGGTTTTCACGAAACGTGCTGATGCGTTCCAAAAAGCGGAGGCGTGGGACCAAGATAGGCAGATAGGATGGAGGAGACCTCTGCCTCCGCCAAGCGTTAGGGCTGCGCAGATATAGAAGTAGTTATGTACTGCAACTGTTGCAGTGTCGGGTCTCGCCACAATGCGGAGCGGTGCTACGTTTAACGCAATGTTTAATTCAGCAGAGCTGTTGATTATTCTTCTGAAGATGTGGTGCATTATTCATAAGTGGGTGGAAAGTTTCGGCTTTCCGAATATTAAGATGTGGGTCAAGGCCCGGCGCGGGCGGCACCGCCACGACGTCTGCGAGGAACCGCTTTCTGCCAATTTAAATGCAACCTCAATTTTTCGGCTTTAATTAATGTTAACGCTTCCGCCTCTCACGCGTAGCGCAGCCTGCTTACGTAGCCTCTTCTTGCGTGTGGCAACCCGATGTCTGAACATCCAACAACACCTTCAACAAACTTAAGGCGCGCTCGTACCCTGGTTCAAGAAAAAGCAGAATTTTTAAACACCTAGTTTAACGAAACAGATAAATAGTATATTATAAAAAAAATACTAAGGTTAGAAAAGGAATAGGAAAAGAGTAATGACCGAATAGAATTCATAAATATAATTCTCTTTCGGCAGAAAAAAGTCCTGAATAGGTCGACAAAAATAAACTTTCACGTCCAAACTCTCTGAATTTTCAGCGATAACACTATATATTTTTTTATATATTTCTTAGCCAACGTATAGTACTAAAGTTATAACCAGCAGTTTTTAGAATTGTGTTAGTATATATCGAAAAATATAAAGAAAACGTACAAAATTAACGCATTTTCCGCCGTTGGACGTTGCAAGTTGGACCGCGTCTTAATGTTTGATACATTTAGTTAGTCGTTATCCTATTTGATATCGTGACATTACGAGCATGTACATTCCATTTCAATAATGGTTTAGATGCTTACCTATAAGTCATCGTCAAATGTCGAGTAAGTATTCCATCTATTAGATTGAACTCCCAAGTATCATTCAACAATTCATCGAGAATTGTCGACTGTCCCAAATGGGTTCTCAGGGTATTTTGTTTCATCACTATCCTTTATTTTCGTTTCTCAGCACTTTTGCAAGGCTACATACTCTTACTTTTAGATAACATTGCCTTTTCCCCACACTCACCAGAGGCTACTACACTTCTCCCATACATTTAGCTCTTTCTTCTTTCTGATAAAGTTTCTGTCGATTATGCAATGTTGAGAGATGACAAGGCTGCTATTTATTACAAATAAATGCAGCTATATATGGATATACCTTCGTCACTGCAATACAATGATGCGTCTGTATTGTTTCTGTTTAATTTATAACAGAACACTGTTATCATCGTCAAATTTCGTTATCCTAATGCACGCCGCTAACGGCCGTTTTCAATAACCTATCTATCGTCGGTTTACCTAACTAAATGTATAGATATTTGACACTATTTGTATAAACGTTATGCCAAATTTCTATCTATAGTAAGAAAAACTGTGGATAGATAGATTATTGAAAACGGCCGTAAGCCGGACAACGGGCCGGATCTTCTCTTTCAGTTTGTGGTCATCACATGTGGCCGCCATGGTTCCGTGACTGAGGATGTTAGATAAGGAACTGGAATTACTATCCACTTGGTGTACAACTAAGTTAAGTTTGTATACATTTTCATAGCTCTTATTTCGATCAATGTCCAAAAAGTGTATATTCTTTAATTTATTGACAACGAGATTATTAGCAATTATAAAACAATAACGCATCTATTCATGACAGCCGTAAAGTAATACCTAGTAGTTACAACGCACAGCTGTTCCTGTGGGTAGTACATACTACATACTACATACTTTTGACTTAAGTTTAGTGTAAGCCTATGGTGTAAGCCTCACATCGAGGGATGGAGGCTTCAGTGTGGCGCGTGGTGGTCGGAGTGGTATTGGCGCCACGCAGCGAGTGGTACACGAGACACAGCTAGCTGCCGAGCGAGGCTGACGCGAGCTCGCCTACATTCGCCGAGAGAGTCGATAAGACGGCCGGTGAAAGCCGCGGTAAATTAATCGCTCAGGTGGATTCAGCTTTCGAATTGAATTTTGATCGGTATCGGAGTGTCACCGGTGTCGGGACCGGTTCTCATTCTCCTATAGGTGCGCTCGGCGTGCATCTATTTCGGGAGTCGTTGACCGCGGGTTTGGCACTGTCGGCGCGCAGCCGGTTATTCTGTTCGCGTCGGACGGAGCGCCGTTCCGGGCGGGAGCGGCCGCGCGCCGTTTCATGTAAACGCGGCGTATTTCAGGCGATGACGTAACGCGGGAGTGCGACGTCCCCGGCCGCCGAGCCGCCCGAGGGACATGCCTAATCGAGCATAATGTTATTAATAAGCCGGGGGCGGGCCGCGACTCGCCCTCGCATAAACTACATTTATTGCCCATCGGACGCATGCGATCCGGACACAAATATGACAGGCGGTATCCCGAGTAGCCCGCACGCACCATTGTATTGCCCGCACCCCGCTATTTATACCGCCCGCAGTAGGGCTGCCGACTGCCGACTGCGGTCCTCGTCGGACGCTGCACGGTTCCACTTGCATCACAAGGATATCCCTCTCGTGCTGCTCGTGACCACTGGAGCTATGTACAGCGTTGATAGCGCCCGTTATCTGGCACATGTGTTGGTGCCGAACGGCGTGCGCGGGACGCGGGACGCGGGGGGGTTACGTGTTATCGCTGGGTTGCGGAGTTGCCATGTTGCTTTGCGCCCGCACCTTATACCGGATTATTCTCATTGCTTGTAGTATTCATCCATGAAGCTAATTACTATGTGAATGCTACTAATATACGGTGGAACTGGAGAGATGATCTATTTGTATGCACTGCAGTTCATACACTAAACACAAGTGAGCTCAAGGCATCACGCTTACAGATAAATAGCTGCTTATTACAAACTTCCGAAGCTTACACATATAATCAAAGAAGTGTAGGAGGAGAGAGTAATTGAACAGAGTGTAATAACAATCACGCACTCTTGTGGAGCTCGGTATCCATGTCACTCCTGAGCTACGTCAATGTAGAGGTTAATTTGAAATTGTTTTAATTAGAAAACTATAAACTTTGTCCTCATTTGTCCTGAGCGTTTAAAAACAATGAGGCATCACTAATTCGGCACACAGTTAAGCAGAAGTCGGAACAGTATAACCGGCTTTGTGTGATATAGCTAGGAATCAGTTGAAACCTGAACTGTTCTGGTGGCTTTACGGCGTATCCAAGTTGACTGACGACACTCGGAGGTTTCATGCCGCTACTAGTGGCGCTCTGCTCGTTGATCTCTGAGAAACATACTTCCGCTATTACCGCCAAGCTACCTGATATCTGTCATGTATTTCCGCAAAGGAGACCAACCTCCAAATGTTTGGCTGCCAGTTTCCATTCATTGTGGACTTACTTTAGATATTGCACTATATTTACACCAAACGATCATTTAATTCATATTCGAAACTTCTCTTTACAGGTACCTTATCAGGTACAAAATCGGTATGTAAATAGCGCCGCAGTAAACTACCTCCCTTTTAGGAAAGTACCCCCCCCCCCCCATTAAAAAATCGCCGATGTCAAGAAATATAGATCGAATATAGAACATGCATACCAAGTTTCATCATGATGGTTGATCAATGTACAGGAAGTCCAACATACAACTTAACAAACATACGGACAGATGAAGATCTATTTGGCCAGTTACAGCAGAGACACTTCGCTCGCTCGGCCAATTAACGATTACATATTACTTGCACTGTGAGACCTGGCTTCTTGCCAAATTTCATGTCGGTTAAACGGGAAGTATACCCATAGGGTTTGTTTTATTGGAGAGTGTCAAAATATGCGGCATAAATGGTCATATTTTTTGATTGCGTTGGCTTTGGGAGAACTCTTTTTTTAGCCCTAAGTACCCGTGGGCTCAATTTGTTAATGTTAAATTAACCTTAACGCATTACTACACAAAGGCTCTTGGCCCACAGACATACAATGAGACCCTATAAGGGTTTCCCTGTCCTCTTGAGGTACGGAGTCCTAAAAGTAATAAAATGCTATAGTGTTGTAGTTTTTGAGGGCATTTAAAAACGGTACAATACAAGTTGTTATAAAACAGTTCGTAAGTAACAAAACAGCGGAACATTGTCACATGTAGTCCCTAAGCTACCGGTTGGGAGCTGGCTGATACCTAGTTACTGACGTTCGTGTACCGTGGTTATATTATACCTACCAATAAATAATTATACCAATGTATAGGTAGATGAAATTATAATTCGTCAAATTCTAAAATCGAGGGTTTCGTGTACGGATCTCCGCTTATCGCCTGCTCCAGTACGTCCTATAGTTACCTAGCTTTTAGTTTGTTATAGTTAACTAGTAGATCTGCGAACTGTAGACCTCGCGAGCACTATCAGCGTTATCAGCGGCAATGTTTCGCAGTCTGAGCTATCTGCAGGACATGCAATTTCAGAAAAAAGTGACAAATATTTATTACGTCGAGACCTTGACTAATTCTGCTTAAATGTATATGTTTTTTAATCTTCACAACTTTTTTTCTTTTATCTCTGGAACCACTTGACCAATTATGCTCATATTTGAAAATACAGGAGGACCAACATACAACCTAACAAACATACAGGGCGATGAGTCAATTTGGACAATTAAAGCAGAGACGCTTCGCTCGCTCGTCAATTACTGGCCATGGGAGGGCAAAGAAGGAAACGAACCAAATATACTGCATGAGGATAACATCTTGTCACTTGTGTTCCCGCTACGGACAGGAGAGTACCGGGCCGGGACTCGCGTGCAGATGAACGGAAGGATACGGATGTCCCACCGTAAGGGTTCCTTTTGCTTTCTATTGTATTGCACATTTAAGCGGTTATATATAGTTTTGGTCTACATTTGTTTTTCAACAGACTTCAAAAAAAGAGAAGGTTCTCAGTTAGACTGTATTTTTTAGTTTTAAATTAAATATAATTTAGTTACGACAGCAGTATATAAGTATTCTAAATAAAAGTAAATAAAAACAATGTCAATTACTGTTATGTCATGAAATGGTCCCGAAATCAGCCGAATGCTGGTTTAAAACATCAAATCTGAACGTAGTTTTTTATTTATAATAATTTAACATCAAATTTGGTCTTAAAATGTCAATTCTGGTCTTCAATAATAAAATGGAAGCCGGTTTAAATGTTTCAAATAGTTTACCTATAACAGTGTGCATGCAGAGTTGTATCGCAACATTTACATAGACTGTGGTTGTATTATAAGGACCCAAGCACAACATACTATCTAGTAATATTACATGCAAGTACCTTTTGAGGCTGGACTAACCGACCTAATCACTGGATTAAAAGATCTGTGATGGTCGGGTATTATTGGGTTGGTACTTTCCAATTTCACTCCATCAACAACATTATGACTAGTTTTAATATCTTTTTTATTTTTGTTATATGTTACTTGAGCGTTCGTGATGCTGGTCACGAGTTCCTGCTGAATATCAGCGCTCAGGTCGCCAATCCCTTGTTTATTGCTGAGAAGAGACTCATTTCTGGCATCGCGTAACACTTCAATGGTAATAATTGTATTAGTCTTTGTTTTATAATATCTCATTAGGCGTACCTAAGTACATTTTCTAGTAGTGTTGTGTGTATGTCTGAAATCCATGGCGCAGTGGTTTCGACTCCCTGCCAATGGGTTCTTCCTGACTCTGGTGATATGCGATTGGAGCTCACTATGATGCTAGTTATCTATAAGCAAGCTATCTAGCTAGCTTGCTTCATTGTCCCGCGAGCTGCTGTGTTCAACGAATGATATACTTAGGGCGGACTTAGGATGAAAAGTATTCCATTTTTATCCACTGACCTCGAGAATTTATATGCTACATTTTATCATAAACGTTCCAGCAATTTCCGCCGCGTCGTGTTATAAGAATCGCATACTTTCCGGTTATTTGTGTAAACCAATCGCCCATACTGATCGTCTCATATAATACATAGTCTTTCCTCACCTGCCTGCAGCCACAAATGCACACGCACACTTTCTAGTTCACTAATTTTTATGGTAAAGTATTTTTGTTTTATGCATTGTTAATACCAAGTTAAAATTAAATGCTTATATGGTAGCAAACTGTTTTTGTTCAACAATTATTTATGCGGTTAAAGTTGTTTCTACTAGGTGTATAATGTATATTATATTGATCACCAATCTTAAATAAAACGATAAAAATAACTTCAGTAGATTGGACAATTGGCGGCCTTATAACAATAGCAATCTCTTACAGAAAACATTACACTGAGAGGATTTTTAATATTATTATTCATTAAAATTAAAAAAAAATACTTGTTTAATCACTTCCTATTTTGGTGCAATGAGGTTGACTGGACTGAAACGAGAAGTGAAATTGTGCAGGTCACAGTATTGCCGTAATGGTATGAAGTAAGATCTTGGTATCAAAGATGAGCAGCGTGCAGCGTGCAGCGTGCAGCGTGCCAACAGTAGGATCTCGCTGATACGTTTCCCAGGCACACGCCTCACCCCGCACCCGCGCCCCGCCTGCCCTGCCTCACGCATTCTGCCTGCAAAAGACATCAACGGCCGCTCTTTCCGTGAGTTTGCACTGCCTAAACATTCACATGAAAACATGTTGTAAACACTGTTTGATGTCAATGTATAGAGTAGCGTGCGCACTGTCACACAACGTGTTGATGATCTAAGCATGCTGCGAGATTCAGGAACGACACAAATTCTATACAGTTTTCTGTAGTGAGAATGTAAACCTAACTTTAACAAGTTGTGAGATTATTTATGTTAAACAACTTTCATAACATTATAATGTTTTTTCGTGCAAAGGTATTAACATAAAACCACTATCGCCGCCAAGTTCAGATCGGACGGACAACGTATGTCCGTCCGTAAATAAACATACTTTCATATGTGCAAACCTGTGGTTCATATTGTATCTTTAATACTGCATTGTATTTCTAGATAATATATTACTTAAAGATTAATTAAAATATTTCGTGTGCAAAGCAATTGGTTAGGGCAGACGTTAGCCCCTCTCATCGTTTAGGCTATGTCTATTCAATTCAAAGTTTTAGTGACTTTGTGACCGTTTATCTTCACTGCATTTACTAAGTGCCCATTTCGTTTTACTGAAAAGAAAGTAGAAATATTTTAGTCAGGCTGTTAGTAGTGAACATATAATAATAAAATATAATCATTGAAAGTCGTCATATTTTTGTTGTTGTAGGTAACCTTTGCGGTCCAACTTTATTCATAATTAGAACATAACCTTTACTCAAAGGCTTATTTTGTATTTTCTACCGAGGTGCACGGCGTAACTGGCATTCATACCACCTGCTGTATTCGCATCGGGCCTCATCAAGCTACTCGCTGTCGAACCCATTAGGAGACACAAAAACTAAATAGCATACTTCTCTCAGTTTATTAACCTAAATGTATGTCGTAGCAAAACAATCCTCAGCTAAACATTCAAAATGCAGTACTTCTACATATTTGTTACCAAATTACAAAGGATCAACGGACAATTCCGCAATCGCTAGAGAGATCTTGCCAAATTAGAATATTATTATAATGCAAACATGTAACCAGGTACGTGGTGAGGCGTGGTGAGGCTACAGGCTTCAGGCTACACGGAATGGATTTGGTCTCCAATAACAATAAGGATTACGTTTGGAAGAGTTGAGCGCACACGGCGGCGCGGCTGCGCGAGGTTCGAGCTGTGCGCTGTTTGAACAGCTGTTCGAGGAAGGTTGATATTCGCGCTGAATCAATAAACTGTAGTTGCGAGTACATGGCCCGGCGGCGCGGGCGCAGCGGCCTCCGCCACCGGCCGTCTCCACTAGCGCTTCACAACCGCTCACCTATTCATTCAACTCTTATTATTCTTTAGCTCGTTCGCTCGTTCCCACCTGCCGCGTTTCCAACTCTGTCCAGCGACCATGCTCTCGGTTAGCGTTATCGATACATGAGCTAAGCTTCAAAGCCACCTATACTGTAGTGGTGGAGCGGTGAGAGCGGCAGGAATACGCACAGGTTGTTCTCGCCGCTCCACACCGGAGCGAGCCGCGATACTTTCCAATTGACAGTTTGATTGTCTGCGATGCTCCGGTGAGAAGATTATTAGCGCATTATTTTTAGACAACAGTGTTATTGTTGTGTGTGTAGTAGAAGCGTGTTTATTTATGCGGAGCGCGTGTGTGTGGGTGCGCGCGGGCTCCGCGAGCGATACTATAAATACGGCGCGTTTGTCGCAGCTACAAGACTTGAAGAATTCCTTTCTTTTTACTCGTATAATAACGCATGTGTATGCAAAAAACTAGAGCTAGCTCGGCTAGAAGATTTGACTTTGTAGAATTTTGATACCGATATCTGGGTTCGGTTGAACGCACCTGATTGTAGATGCATGGAGCAGGATGCGACGAGGAAAATGTCGAGCGCCGGCGCCTCGATGGAATTTAAATGATAGCGCTACACACAAATCCTGAATATAGGTAATTGTGCACGTTACAAACAGCTATAGCGGTCACTGACACTCCTGGGGGCGAACTGTTTAGTGGTGTGGTTGTGGGCAGCAGTTACCTAATGTGATATTGACGTTATGAGTACGTATACTCGGCACGCCCGACTGTATATCCATACTAAGATAACTGCAGTTTACACGTAACGATATAAAGTATTATATATATATAATATGTATATCTAGCTAGATACAAGTATATAGATAATACTTTATATTGTACATATAAACATTACGATATGAGAACGTACATTTAAGAAATACGAAGATACGTCACAATGGGTGTCACAGTCTTGTTTATTTATTTATTTTCTTAACTTACAACTATCATTACAGGTTTTTTTTTCTTTTAACATAATGCGATAGCGTAGCATAATTAGAACTTACACTAACCTACCTAATTAACAGAACACAAAACCCTTAAAGCTATTTTAGTAAATTCACTCAGAGTACAATGAAATAGATCTATTCCGACCGCCATGACATTGAGAGTGCGAAGTGCGCGTGTACAAGGCGCCTCCTGCAAGAGGTTAGTCCTCGCACGTGGCAACGACACCAGTTTTGGTTGCCTTCGCCGCTCCACATACCTATCAGGAACACAAAAGTATATCTGCTGCAATACATCCGGATTGTGTACCTTACCCCTCAGCACCTTAAAAATATAACAAACGAGTGTGAGCTCTCTCCTGACCCTCATTATACCCGACCATGCCTAATATAATTAACGTAGGGTACATTAATGGATAAAAAGGATAAACTCCGTATTGTATATGTATTGTTAAATGTAGCATGTATGTTATTCTCCCTTCATGGTTCGTACATTGATACTAGAGGCTTAGACAAAAGACTTTTTTTATTTTGTCTGAGACTACAGGAGGCTGTTTACTGGCACTATCAGACATACAAAACTTGCACAGGTGAGGCAGTACCTACTTTACATTGGAAGTTAAGTATAGTCGACTTGTACCAAGCACCGTTCGGTTGTGTATGGAGTTCTGTTCCCAGCAGTGGGACGGTTTGGCAAACTCCCAGTTTTATGGTCTCGAGTCAGTTCAGTAACGGAAAAGCCTATTAAGAACGTACCTACGTTTATTCGTAGCATGGCGTCAAATCCTTGAACACCGTTTGCTGTTATCGGTTTCAACCGGACACATTGCGAGAGTGATACTTATTGTAAATGTTATTAGGGAACGGTAACAAGCGCGAGGCCCACCTGATGTTAAGTAGTAACCTCTGCGTAGAGCAGATTCATTTCCTAACATGTGACAAACTGCACTGTGCTCGTAACCCTGAGACACTAAGTTGTTGTCTCGTGCCTGTAATTTCGCCGGCACCCGTACTTATCCTGCAAACCGGAACACAGATGTACGATCATTACTGCTTCACGGTGGGAAAAAGTACATTATATGTTTTGTAAATCCAGAGCATCAGGAGCATGGATACACCTCTATTCCATCAACAATCAGACTGACGGCGAAACATCGATCCAAGGTCGACATCCCACCAGCACACGGAATACACGTTCATAATGCGTACAGCTCGAGGGAAATTCATTGCTAGATTTTGTTCCCCCATGGGTACAAACTGGTGCTCGCGATGGGTCCAAATTCATTGCTTGATCTTGTTCCCCCATGGGTACAAACTGGTGCTCGCGATGGGTCCAAATTCATTGCTTGATCTTGTTCCCCCATGGGTACAAACTGGTGCTCGCGATGGGTCCAAATTCATTGCTTGATCTTGTTCCCCCATGGGTACAAACTGGTGCTCGCGCTGGGTCCAAATTCATTGCTTGATCTTGTTCCCCCATGGGTACAAACTGGTGCTCGCGATGGGTCCAAATTCATGGCTTGATCTTGTTCCCCCATGGGTACAAACTGGTGCTCGCGATGGGTCCAAATTCATTGCTTGATCTTGTTCCCCCATGGGTACAAACTGGTGCTCGCGATGGGTCCGCATAATGTGCAATTGAGATTTAATGCCAAAATATCAATAATAACAAAAACCTTAGTTATGTCACTGTGGGCCGAACTCGAATAACTCGCGAAAAGGAGCGCGCCACGTTTCGCCAACGTATATTAATGTAATAATTTCCGAACCTCCACGCTTCGTCGCAGGTGTCAGTGCTGTGGCGCACACAGAAAAGCCGAGTCTGTCCTAGGACTACACTGTTTTGTAGTGGACATTACTTCATGAATGTTAGTTTGAAATTTCGATCGTTAAATTCATTAGAGCACGCCAACCAAGTCACAAATGCAGACTGATGCAAATATCGAAGATACTCATTAAAAATAATTGCGAAGTTTTAAATGTTTTCGTGAGTAATTTACAGCAGCTACAGGCATGCGGCATGTGCGGAGCCATCGGCGCTCGCAACCTAGCGCAGTGCGATAGTCACGGCTTGTCGTGCCCCTAGTAACTGCTTCCTAATTCTCGTCTAATTATATTTTCCCTCGTGCTATAGAGGTTTCAAGGTAAGATGAGGCTGGACACAGGCGCCGGTGTCAGCAGCGACTGCTCCGTAATAATACAATTTAATTGTAACGGTCAGTGTTGCATAGAGGATCATAACGGGTGTGGGAGGCTCTCGCGGCGGGGTGGCGGAAGGCGGTGAGGGGGAGGTGGTTGCCGTAAAGGTCACAGCGTGCACCTGCTCGGAGCTGCATTGCTGGGTCATGTATCAGCAGGCTCGCGTGGCACCCGCCCGCAGTGCACAGTGCACACTGCACGTGCACTAACCTTACCGTCTTGCCTTTATCGGCTGTAAGCACTCATGACATGATGCATCTTTCCCTACTTGCAGCGGACATGCGTTATACAAACTTTATGTCCGATAATCCGATTGAAATGTTGTTGTAGGTTGTTCGGTCTTTAGCATTCTAGCTTCGAGAGCCTACAGTCCAACCCGCAGAGTATTCTGTGTCTATATGGGACCGAAATTGTGCTTAGATTAAGCAAAACTCTTTGTTTGTAAGTACATTACAGTAGAACATTACAACAACATCACGAGATCACAAAACGTAAATGAATATATATGTACGAATTTTGCATTTGTTCTATTGTGAAGTACTCTTTCACTTGTGCAAGAACTATAATACTATAGGTAACTGCTTATTTCTGGTTGATTCCCGAAGGCAGTTTTAAACTGAGCCTTCCAAATCGTCGACCGACGAAAGTTCGTTTTCTTCCGCGTTTCAGTTAAAATGTGCTAGTTTCTTAAATGTACTTTGAAACATATCTCTGGCATTATTAAAGATGCTTTTTTATTGTACAATTATGTTGTTTCTTCTTATATATTCTATTTGGTTTAGTTCGATCGTTCCCACATTCAGAATACTAAGTTAACATTTTGTTGTTCTGTGCTGAAGCAAAAAACTATATGTCTATGTTTTGCATTGATAATAATGGTCCGAGCTCGACGCGTTTTTCCTCTATGAAAATATATTGTTGATAGTTTTTAGACATGCGTTTGACTGAAATTAGCTATACATGGATCCGGGTCACAAATTCTTAAATATAATTACTATTGCAGCTAGTAATTTCAAGTTTGGTGATCTTATTAAATGTTTAAGGCCTCGCACCTCTTACTCTGTACAACGTGTTGGGACTGAAGATATCTAGGTCTGCCAGGGGACTGGATGAAGATTTCAATAATTGGATAGGGCTGGTCTTGCACTGGTCAAATATATTCGTCCAATACACGTTTGATCAAAAGAGTTAGATGATTACAACCAATAGCAACCCTGTCCATTATCTGTCACTGAGCTGTCCAATCCCTTCGATTGCCTCGAGAACATCGCTACAGTGGACGAGATAAACAACAGGTTATTAGAAACTGTTCATACAGTTGGTTCTAAGTTCTTCAAAGCCCACTGTATAAATTGACCACAAAAACTCTCCAACGATACCATCAACCTCATGGCTGCACGACGCTTCTTAAAAATGTAGTCTTCGGATGATACTGAAGCATATAGGCTGCTTAATAAACGAATATGGGAATGTGCGACTCGACATCCGGATCTTTAATACTAATCGTATTAAAGAGATGATAGAGCGGAACAAGGGCTCCAAAGTGTTTGCAAGAGACAAGCCTATTGGGCAGAGCCAGTTGACGAAGCTGAAGAGAGAAGACGGCAGAGTAGCGTCGACTAAAGTAGAAGTGTTAGGAGAGGCAGAAAGTTTTTACGGACAGTTATACTCATCGGTCGCGAAACTTGTTAGCAGCTCGGCGGAAGACCCAAGAGCCAAGCTGATCCGACATTATACCAAAGATATCCCGGACATCAGCCTGTACTAGATTAGAATGGCCTTGTAAAGGTGACGACGGTATGACATCTGAGCTTCTGAAAGCGGGTGGAACGCCGGTACTTAGAGTCCTTCAGAAGCTCTTTAATACCGTCTTACTCGATGGTTCAAAACCAGAAGCATAGAACAAAACCGTGGTGGTGCTGCTCTTCAAGAAAGGTGATAACACTTTACTTAAGAATTACAGACCCATCTCGCTTTTGAGCGATGTTTATAAGCTGTTTTCGAAAGTCATAACGAACCGTCTCAGTCGCAGGTTTGATGAATTCCAGCCTCCGGAACAAGCCGGTTACCGAAAAGGCTATGGGACCACATATGAAATGAAATAATTTTATTTGTCAGATATTTGGGTAATAAATTATTGCTTAGATGTAACAGCATAGTAAAGCTCCAACATAAATCTGCCCAATTAGGCGCACAAATACTTGTTATACGAGTATTATAAGTAGTTAAATTTATATTTTATTTTAAAAACAATGTGCTTGCTACATTGCAATTGTATTTACATAAATTGGAAACTTAAACATTCATTATAATTGTGTATAGTAAAATCATTGGTAAAATGTCAAAAGAAAAAAAATAATGATTGATTATTTTTCATTTAGGTAGTCAAGTACAGAATAATAAGCTTTGTCCAAAAGGTAGTTAAATACTTTCTTTTTTTTAAATATAATATAATAATTTAAATATAATTATCACTAAATTGTTTATAAATGTCAGGTAACTTGTTAAATATTCGTATTGCCATACAGTTGGCATTTTGACTGTTGAGTCGAAGTCTCTGTGGAGGAACGTATAGTTTATTTACATTTCTACAACTTCTCGTTATTACATCTTTATGTATTTTGAACAGAGCTGGATGTTTCTTGACAAATAGACAGATTTCATATATATAAAGCGAAGGAAAAGGTAGTGTTCTGAACAAGACTACAAGAAAAAAACAAATTACGTGCGGACACAGTAAACGCAGGTATTTTTAATACGCAAATTACAAGGAAATATTGGACAAGGATATTTGACGAGCGGGATGAGATTTGTCAAGGAAATTGTATCAAATGTTGGACTATCTATATTGGACAAAGACAGAAGATCGGCAGTCTGGGTAGTGGGTACTCGCTGTACAGTAACACCACGGACGATTAAACCATGCTAAATTCATTTAGTGTTATTAGATGCAAATAATTCATAAAATTTTATTTATTTAGCAATTGGGAAAAATTTGAAAATCTAAATGTAACACAATAAACAAAAAGCTTGTGAGCTTTGAGCAATAACAAAACGCTGTTTAGTTGACGTTACCGCTGCCAGTATATAATAGTCGTGAATACAATATTCTATTGTTTCGATTTCATATCGATTTCTAGTCATAGTAGATTCCCAATCAATGTAGTACAATGTTCTAAGCAATCTCCGGACTACTCGAGAAGTCCTATTTTATTTTAACCGTATTTGTCGCTGGCAGTAAACTATATACCCACGAGCTCACCCTTGTGTATCTAAGTCGGATCAGCATAACCATGATATAGTACCTATATCTAAATCGATAACGAGTGCCTTCCCGTTCTGGCATCATTTCAGTGTAAAAATGACATGACACAATCATTTACATGACACATTTGCATTTGACAGTGTTTTTCCTTTAGTTTTGTACATTTACAAAAGTTAATTATCATAATACATAAAATATAAGTAGGTACATAGTTGCATGCATACCTACCGTAATCGTATGCGTAATGGAGAAACGGGCGCTTGGTCGTATTACCTAGCACCCGTTACTCTATTACGATCGATTTCTGTTGCAAAGTCCAATCAGATTATGCCTAAGCCTAACCTTGTAAAATATCATTATTTGATACCTTTTAAACCCCAACTTAAAAAATGGTACGCTTAGATGACATCTTCTTCTTACTGAGGACTCCTTTTTTTTTCCTGGTTTCCTTTCTCGTGGGTCCGTCTTACTCTAGGGTAACCAAAATACACAGAGGTTTGCCATTTTTCTTAGACGAGTGGAATATCACCCGACAACAAGAGTGTAAGCTCAAATAGAGATTATAGTTCGATGGTGCAGTTTTCAAACGAATACCTTGAAGTGGTATTTACCGGGTCAGTAGTGCCGGAAGCCATACATATAGTAATGAAACAGTTCGGGCATTAAATTCATTTTTGTTAGCATGCAGAGTAGCGACGCTACACACTGCTACATTGTGCGAGCGCAGTATCGCATCGCGCGGGTGTCACCGCTCGGCGCTCGGTAGCCGTGTCGCTGACTACCAGTGTGTCGGCGGTATCGGCCACGCCGACCAGTTGCACTCTATCGCTTCCTTATAATCGCTCTCTTATCTCCGCGATAACGGCTTTGGGCTATGCGGTTATCGCTAATTTGGAGATAACGCTCCGCCTTGTCGATCGTCCACGACGATACGATTCCCGTACCTACTTAATAAACATTGATTATCTCCCTGTGACTTCGGTTGGTTTTGTTGGTTTGTTTCAAAACGTTCACGAATGACTTCTTTTAGCGTTATTCCAATCAGACCGGCTCTGCCGATTCAATAATTACGTAAATCTGGACATGTAACGGTTCTGAATCGGGGCATGTTGTGTAAAGCGATGTGCTCGTATGTAGAAAGCGGGTTGGTCGGTCGCGGCTCGCGGCTCCACAGGCCGCTTGCGAAGCCAACATGGCGATGCATTTTTTAGTCAGAACAAGTATCGAGTACAATGTAAAGAAATCGTTCACTGAGACTGCGGTACGGACAACCCACGGACTGCAGAGCCAACTCAAACTGATTTCTGTAGGCACGCACCCTTATATCTACCACACGAGCACATTTCCGTACCATGGAAAGAGTTAGTAGGTACAAGAAACGTAGAAGGGTTGTAAGTGTTTGTAACTGTTTAATTACCTAAGCGTGCCAAACATCGGTTTGTTGTCCACGGCTCAAGTGGAAGTGTGGTCAGTAGGAGTTGAAGCAACGTCTTGTTGTTATGTGTGCTGAATATCAGCACGTGGCCCGGCCGCCCGTCCGTCCCGGGACGGGGCGGCGGCGGTCGGCGACCTCGCACCGGCTTCGTCCGTTGCGATAACCTTTATACATGTATATTCATATGAGCACCTACATTAGTTACCTGCCGCGCGGCCGCGAGCGCGAGCCGGTGTCGCTCTTCGGCTGGTTATGTCCGGTACCGTTACTTTTCTTGCTTTCAGATCTCGTTTGGTGCTTAATTCTTGTTTTAAAACACGTCTCCGCTGCTGCAGGCGGAGGCGAGCGGGCGGGACGCGGGGAGCCGGTCGCACTACTGGACTCTTGCTGGGAAGTTGGGAACATACTGCCATTAGTTTATTTATAAAATTGCTGCTCACGAAACATAAGGACACAAGTAATGATTTGAAAAAAATACGCGAATACCTTTACTTCTATCATTGAGCATACCTAACTCAAAAAGTTTCCAATCTATGGTGATAAATTCAATTGCAGCTCGCTGAAGCTTATTCACAAACACAAAAGTCTTCATCGAAATCAGATGCTCCAGTAACAGAAGTAGATAAAATGATATAGGCGTCGTGTTGAGAACCTGCTCCTCTGTCCTTTGGAGTTCGTCAGATGTAACACACCAGCCGCGAGTCGACCAGCGACGATATCGAACTGTGAAACTAAACCATAATAGGTATGATCATGTAATTACCTTCATGTAGTAGCTTGATACTACATAACAACAACAATATGAATACTTCTGTGCCATTTGCTCCAATGCTGTTTTCACCCCACTTATCACACCTACGGCACATATTTCAATTACCTGTTCTACAGATCACATCTGAATTAGAATAGGAGCCCGCCTTATCTTTGTCTAGCAATATCTACTTAGGTACTTTATTGCACCTGCATTTAACTAGTATATGTAAGTTCATGAATCAAGTCAGTTCCTGAATATGTTTGTGCTGACGATGCACAGTTGGTGTGATATTGCGAGTTCGGTGTCACCGGCGTGACATTACAAGCGCTGAGGTTGCGACTTGCGACCAACACGCAAATCACTCAACCGCGGAGTTTATTTACATTTTTAATTTTAATTTGTATTATTAGTAGTAAGTAGAATGTCTGTTAACTTCGGTACTGCGACCATCTCTATGACACAACTTTCACATCTACACTCTTCTCGTTTTACTGGCATACTGATTTTTAGTTTGACTTATCTACTTAACAACAACTCCTATACCTATATAACTATAACTGATGATCGTTTGACAGGATGCAACAAACATAATTCCACATTCCATCACCACCACCACCACACAGACATACAATTCAAACCTCGTATGCCTTGCTTTCCCTAGTATATATTTTGGTGTATAAACACTGCTTTTGGCGATATTATCACTATTTTCCATTCCAATTCAAAATTGCGCTTTTGACAGGTGAGATCTGTCAGCCATTCGGAATGGGTTGAAACCATGCTCACGTTGCTTACGGCATCGAATATACGCGCACACAGACAGATGCTGTCATGCTGATAGCTGTCGCATCACACACACATCAACAGTCATTTTTGACGGACTGCTCACGGTGATTTCAGTTTGTAGCGTGGTCGTTGAAATCGCAAAATGGCGTCCTTGTTGACGTAATCCGTGAGGTCACATGAGTCTACATTGTCTCGCTTTCTTTGATTTGGAACGGTGATCACAGCGCTAAAAGCGATTTTGACGCCACTCGGAAAGCAATCTTAGGCTACGTTCCGGGAAGGACCGAAATCACTCGCGGCGCTCGATACGTCATCAAAGACGTCACCGAAAACGCTCAAGCCGCGCTCACAACGCTCGCGGATCTTAGGTGGGTCTACGTGATCATTGCGAGCTGTTACTGTCAACCAAAGGGAACGGCAAACCAGTTGTGAGCGTTGCCGGCGCTTCCCGGAACGCACCCTTTAGTTATGACCGCAGACCTTTGTACAAATGACGTGGAAGTGACATAGAAACGTCTACGTCATAGTGACGTATAGTGACGCGATAGATTCGTCTGGTGCATCCATAAATAGATCTATCGTAGATATTACGTAGATCAAATCCCACATGCCTCGTCACATTCACATTATAAACACCAAAGTTTGTCCCCGAGTATGTCTGTTACTGGGTCACGCTGTAACAGTTCAATGGATTTGCATTCAGTTTGGAATGAGAATAGCTCTAAATAGAAAATCTTCAAAGAGGAAACTTCTGTATTTACGGTACTTCTGTGTTAAACCTACTGGTTTCTATTATTGAGACATGGTTGCACACGGAGGTAAAACAATACGGCATTTTATTTATATTTTCATAACAAAATAAGCGCGTAATTATTTAAAATGCTAAAATCACATACGTTTTAGTCTTTGTTTTTACCCAAACTGTCATTTGGTGACGTCACAGCTTTTATAGGAAGCCTAATAGTTCCAAGGGTCCTCTATGGTTCCAAGTCATACACAGATGTACAAGTTTTTAGCAAACTTGATTCAGCAAAACAGCATAGAAGCAAACTTTCATACTTCAATTAAACAGACACACTGTCGCGCTTTATCAGTTTGATTTCATGTGCTTAGTCAAGATTAAAGATTTAGATTAACAGATTAGGTGCCCAAGGTGATCGTGCCGCAATGTACCGATGTGTTCACCGAAATGCAACACGTAGTGAGGCCTCACATATCACATACGTTATCACACGATAATTAGTAATAAACCACTACGCCAATAACATCGGTACTTATCGACACAAATATTACTCAGGTATCTTACGTGGAGCATATCAGTAAGCATAAATAGCTCTTAATCTAAACTGGACTCGGTAGCCTCGTGAAGGGTGTATCACGGCAGGTCAGCGCCCAATTATACGTAACGCTAGAACCAATTTATACGATCATATTGTAATTATACAAGCACATAAGCTGCTATGCTCGCTTCACCGTGTGCTACGGAAGCCACAGGAACGAATAATTGTATTCACTTCCTTGGTGGTTAAATATCTAAAATCCTTTCTTATTTTATTTACACCAGTATGGGCATCACTACCGAAATGTCAAGTAGCTGCCGCTGCAGTTTGGGGACTGTGTTGGCGATTCAGACGGTCAGTCAGTACAAGCTAGTTTCAGTCATTCCCCGCTGCACTACGAAGCTGCAGCTGGTAGCTGGTAGTGTAGTGGGGAATAAAAATTGCCTTCTGCACTACCAGTAGTGCAGCGGGGAATGACTGGAAAATATAGACGGTTTTATCAACAATATAATTTTAATTTTTTTGTCTATCTGTTTGACTCTTTGTTCCGTCTAATCTCTGAAATTGATGGACCAAATTTGACAAGACTTTCGGTTATGAGAGTAACTTATGGGGGATCACAATAATCTATTGTTCCGTCTAATCTCTGAAATTGATGGACCAAATTTGACAAGACTTTCGGTTATGAGAGTAACTTATGGGGGATCACAATAATCTATCTATCCACAGTTTTCCTTACTACCGATAGAAATTTGAAATAACGTCCATACAAATAGTGTCAAATATCTAACTCTAGTAAGGTAAACCGGCGATAGATAGATTATTGGGACGGGCCGTTAGTAAGCTACTTACTATAGCTAAGCTATTTATATTTAGTTTAGTTTAGTTATATATCCCCGAAGGAATAAGCAGGAGTTTGTCATCAATTTAACACGAAGTTATTTACATTTTAGTTTCACTATTGAATGCCATCGGTGAATTTTAATTTGTTGCTAACTGTATAGATGCACCTTCGCGGAGCCAGACACTATTTGTGAATAAATACCTGTAGCCGGCATTACAGGCATCGTCTGCTTCCATCATCTTACTAACAATCAAACGTACTAAATTATGTTTGCATGCCAGGCAGGAGGTACACGTCCCTATATCCTATAAAACTACTTAAGTAATGGATGGAATAACATTTACCTAGGGATAGTAATTTACCGTGCTGTAGGAGCCACGAGCATTATAACTGCGATGGCATGTCTGTTTGGCCGTTACTCTTTCAAGTCAAATACTGAAACGTTTCTGGATGATTATGCGTCCAATGTACGACACAGTATAACAAGGAGGCCACATTTGATTTCAAACATCAGCGGAACTACGTTCTTCCGCGCGTACTTGCTGCAGGAACAGTCCACAGTGTATAAGACTGTCGCCTGAAAGCATCTGTTGCTCGGTATACTTTACGAGTACATTATAATGTAATAACTGGAAACGGCAGGACTTCTAGTGTCGTGAATAACTGCAATAAAAGAGTGGCATTTACACGTAACTAGCCGCGCGAGGAGATGTAGTGGTCGCGATGCGTTGGCGACGCGCGACCGGCGACCGGCGACCGGCGACTAGCGACTCGACTATCGGTTGCGCGCTATGACCCTGACTCACCAACTCCACCTACGGGAGCATGTTATGCGTCGTCTAAAGAGAAATGGAGTCAGATATTGGTGAGTGTGTCACGACTCAACGACAACTCTTCACTTTGTCACGGATTAATGGTGTTACTGACTAACTTAATTCATAATATTATGTAACTATCGGCATAACCAGGGAAGAACATGAGCTGGGACCAGGTTAAATGAGAAAAGCAGGGGTTTTCTCATTTAACCTGGTACCCACCCCAGAAGATAGCAGTCTAAAATTATTTAAGCCTCTGTAAAGTTTGTTTTGTCACACCGTTTTTACCTACACTGCATTGATAACCTATGACTAATAGTGTCTACACTAACTAAAAGAATAAAATAAAATAATAACACTTTACTCATTGGGTCCAAACCCACAATTCTAGCCTTTTATCATAAATCGGAATTCTCGCTAGACTAGATCGAAAAATCCCTGCTTTTTCGATTTTATTCTGTTGGCTTCAGTTGACTTCCTTATCTTTCTTATTAACAAATTTAACACATCCGGTGGCCTGAAAAAAGGTTTAATGAAATGAGTGATCCATTAAACTTTATTACAAGTTACTGGATCATTTCATTCACACCGATATACAACCTTACAGTCAGGGTCAGCTGTAGCTGTAGAACTAAACTTTAGTGTCAGGCTGCGGCCTCCACTAGCGCCCATCACAAGTCCTGGCTACGCCTATGTATGTGACTGACCGGTCTGTTCCCACTAGTTCTTGACCACCTTATTTTTTGTGGATAACTAGACTTGAATGTCACTGAACAGTTATGGTTTGTGAGCGAGTGAGTGAACGAATGTGTATGTTTGTTATACTTATTCACTGTAATGGCTCACGCAATTTGGACATTATGACATCAAGACAGCCAGGTATCTACAACATGTATAGGTATACAGTTTATAAATAGGTCCAAGAGCATACAAAATTATGGTATACATTTTAGCCCGATTCAACGGTTACTTACTTTGTTCAGGAATTGTTTACGTTATCCCACGCGGGCGGAGCAGGGACAGTACTAGTTAAGTATAGATAAGCAAAGGTATATATAATGTGATATACCCGTGTATAGATCACACATGTATAGATAATCTACAACTCTGTGATTAGCTACAAAAGTATAAGTACGTATTTATATTTGTGTTTTGAAATTGTCATCATCATCTCAGCCGTAGGACGTTGACTGCTGAACATATGCCTCCACCATAATTTTCCAAAAGAACCGGTTGGATGCGGCCTGCATCCAACGTCATCCTGCGACCTTCATCAGGTCGTCTGTCCACCGTGTCGGTGGACAACCTACGCTGCGCTCACCAGTGCGTGGTCTCCATTCCAGAACTTTTCGGCCCCATCGGCCATCTGTTCTGCGTGCTATGTGCCCTGCCTACTGCCACTTTAACTGGCTAATCTTCTGGGCTATGTCGGTGACTTTCGTTCTTCTACGTATCTCCTCATTTCTGATTCGATCACGTAGAGAAACCCCGAGCATAGCCCTCTCCATAGCTCGTTGTGCGACTTGGAGCTTATCTATGAGGCCCATAGTAAGAGACCACGTTTCAGTGCCATAAGTCATCACTGGTAACACACAAGACTCTTATAAGAATAAGAATACATTTTAATTGTAAGTACTTAATACTATACTAATACATTCCAGCAAAGGTATCCTGCGTGTAGGCTATGCTGCCACTGGCAGACATTATGATAAAGTCTTCAGAGAAAAGACCAAATAAAACGTTTAGTTAGCTCCCATATCAGCATCTCCACAATCTTACTAATAATATCAATGTGAAAGTTTGTGCGATGTTTTTGATGAAATTTGGTATCATATATATGAGGCGCAGTACCTATTCGAAAATAAAATAGAAATAATGCCTTTAATAATTTTAGAAGAGCTGCATTACGTAAAACCTTGTTACATTACAATTGCTTGCAAACTGGGTTGCTTACAATGAGCTCATTAATAAACTTGAAGATTTACTCGTATGATTAATAATTAAGTAATTAAGTATAATGAATAGCACCCTAGCTCCGAAGCACACAATCGAGTCGAGCGCCGCGACGCAAGCGCCGTTTGTTAACTGCGGCGATTACGTCGCACCTTCGAGATCACATCTCGCAACCAACACTGTGTCAAGGTCAACTCCAACGTCCCGTTTGATGATCTACACACAGCGAACTGTTGCATGCGCGCATTGCGTTCTTGAAACGCCGCGCGACCTGCAGTCGAGTCCGGAACAATTACTACCCTCCATTTTTATTTTGCCGAAAAAAAAACAGCACACACAAAGAACGGAACTGTTAACAACTTCCGCGTTTGTGGTGTCAGTAGTGAGATGTGTTTTCAATAGGTTTTAACAAATAAATCGATAGACATGTGCTGGGCTTCGTTTACATTCAAACGCTAGTTCTGCCGTAAACTGATGCGATGGATCTGGTGGAATGGAGTTGCTCACTAGTACAAATTACATTACCTATCACACGTGCCCGGAAAATGCCTCATATCAAATAAATATTTTTAACCGACTTCGAAAAAGGAGGAGTTTTCTCAATTGGACCGCATATCGTTTTACGTGTGTTCGCGGATATAACTTTGTCGTTTATAAACTGATTTTAATGATTTTTGTTTGGTAGAGTATAACTCCGCGGAGGTCCCATTTAAATTACATCAAAGTCGGTCGATTTGTTTTTGAGAAGTTTTTCGGCCTATTTTGATGACATAATGATATCATTGACGGTGACTGACAATTAATCCCGCAAGTTTTCCCACTCCACCCTCGGGTGGAGTGGGAAAAATGATTTTCCAGATACCCACTATATAATGTTCAAATGCTCAAAACATGGAAAGAAATGGCCTCATTTATTTACATATTTATTGCACTTTATATTTTGTGAAATAAATACCGCAACTATAATCTTACAAAATCAGACAGCGACATACTGCGTGCGGTGGCCTCCTCGCTGCATAATGGTGATGTCCTATTACGTACAAGCAATTACCGCAGTACAACAAGTTGCCGGTTCTAGATTACAGGTGTTGTCTGCAGCGGCGCGGCGGCGGCGGCGGCGGCGTGCAATAGCGGCCTAACAGGTTCCTAGCTAGGGAGGGGAACTGGACGGAAAATGGGGCGACACCTGAACACTGCTATTAATAGAGAGTACTTAAACTTTGTACCTAGTATTTTATATATTTCATTTTATTGGTTGGTGCTCGCACAGTTGGTGATGGAGTTGGTTACTTAGTATTTAATAATAAACTGTATTCTGTTAAGCAACATTAGATATATGTCTAACGTTGGTCTTTTCAGCAGGTTTTTTTTATGTGATAGGAGACGGTACAAACACGAGGCCCACCTGGTGTTCACTGGTAAACTCTGTCTGGAATAGATGCATTACGCCCATAACCCTGAGTCATTAAGTTGTCAAGGTTCGTGTGCCTGTAATTTCACGGCACCCGTACTTCTCCTGCAACCCGCACACGGTAATGCAGTCCTCCCCCGGCTGAACTCGTTCACCAACAGTTTTACTGCTACGTTAATGCGCTGGCCCCGGGTCCTCCGATCCCCGGACAGGTCAAACATTTGTGTGCATGAACATGTCTGTTTGAGCCGTGTCAGGGTGTGTATATGTATTTAAGTAGTATATTAGTCATCAGGGTACTATAATACAGGCTCTTCCTAGTTTGGGACCTGAAGACCTTTGTGTGAATGTAATAAAAAAATAAAAATAAAAAAAAAACAGGTTAATTAGTGCCTCCGAATACCGTAGTGCATTTTATACTCGTATACTTGCATCAATGGAGTCGTTTGTAGCCAGGATAAAGATTATCTTAGAGAGGGGGCCAGCTGTAACTTGGTAACCAAGCTTAGTGTTTAATTTTATTGTCCGTTACGTAAGCCAAGCTTGAAATGGCAGCTTTAGATATCCTTGAGTTAGATAAGTATCTGAAGCTGGAACCCGGCAGGTGTGAGAACTACTGAGAGAAGCTTTTGATTATGTTGACCACAAAATCTTAATTAATAAGCTTGAGCGATATGGTATAAGAGGCAATGTTTTAAATTTAATCATATCTTACTTAGCAAACAGGTTACAATACACAGAAATAACTATACTAAACACTGCAAATAAAACTGAAACTAAATTCTTGTCGAGATGTAGGGAGGTAAAATATGGCGTGCCACAAGGCAGCATACTAGGGCCTTTATTATTTTTAATTTTTATTAATGACCTTCCTCGCGCCATAAACCACCCAATGGTCATGTTTGCTGATGATAGCACTGTAATTTTTACCGATAACAAAAGTGGTGACCATGAACACGAAATTAATAACACTTTCGAATCTATAATAGGCTGGCTTCAAAACGATAATCTAAAAATTAATTTTGACAAAACCCACATTATGACATTTATAAACTATAATACTAATTTTGACATTTTAAATATTAATTATCGCGGCAAACGTATCAATGAAATTCAGACGACTAAATTTCTAGGAGTTCACATTGACTCGAATTTATCATGGCGGTCACATGTAGCCCATGTGTGCGTTAAGCTCAATCAATTTTCTTATGCATTGTACATGTTACGTAAAGTTGCAAATGAAGCTACTTTATTAACCGCCTATCACGCTTATGTCCATGATCCACACTAAAATATGGCGTTTTAGCCTGGGCAAACTCTGTAGAAAAGCATTCTGCTCTACTAGCTCAAAAGAAATGTATTAGAGCAATATGTGGGTTGAAGCAAAGAGATTCCTGCAAACCTTACTTTCGGAAACTGAAGCTGCTGACACTTCCTTCGATATATATTTGCGAATCAGCCGTACTTATGAAGAATAACATAGAGAAGTATGAAACTTTAAAAAGCAAACGGCACAATGATAGACTGCTTGAGCCGTACCGTAGAACAGCTCTCTATAGCAATAGCACGTTTCTGATGAGGTTGACTATTTATAACAAACTGCCAAAACATCTAAAAGAGACCACCGATGTTGACATTTTTAAATTTAGGCTTAAGAAATTATTAATTGACAAGACATACTATTCCATTGACGAGTTTTTAAATGATGAATTACTGATGAATAATATTAATGCATAATTATAAGTAAAATCAAAATAAACTAAATGTATAACTTCATACGCCTGCAAAGGCAAGTTTTGGCGTCAGCACATGTAATTTTAAAATCCACCTATATACTTACCTAAGACTTATGAATTGATAAAAATAAATAAATAAATAAAACTGTTTGTACAAATGAGAATCTTTTTCGAATTCTGGGATTGATACTTTTTAGGGTTCCGTACCCAAAGGGTAGAATGATAAGACTTCGCTGCCCGTCATGCTATCTGTACCAGGCTGTCTCTCATGAACCGTGTTAGAGTTAAAATTTTCACAAATGATGTATTTCTGTTGCCGCCACAATAACAACTACTAAAAAACTGGCCAAGTGCGAGTTGGACTCGCGCACGAAACGTACCGTACCATTACCAATAAAAACAGCAAAACCATTATGTCTGTTGTATGGGAGATTTATAGATAATGGTACGGAACCCTTCTTGCGCGAGTCCGACTCGCACTTGGGCGGGTTTTGGAAATTCCAGTGATGGAAGTTGTCGCAAGAAGGTATTGTATTTTTGTTACCACTGTGGGTACAGAGCAGGGTTTGGGTGCGCATGCGCGTGGGCGGCCGGCGCGTGCAACGGTAGCTGTGAGAGAGTGCATTGGGTTGGGAGCTTGACGTGCACCAGGCGAGAGGCGTCAATTCCCGCCCCGTCCGGCGCGCGGCGCCCGCGGCCCGCTGCGTGCGTAGCGCGGGAGCCGGCCTGCGCCTGCGCCTGCGCATCTCTTCTACGTCGGTACTAGTTTTCAATTTAAATACTTTTGATTGTCTATTGTTAAGAACGCTGTCACACGCTCGCACTCCTCGCAGTAGGATTCTCGGTGTCGCGGGAGGGATGGACATCCACATCACCAAAAAAGTCGCAAATATCTCAGATCCAAGAACGTACAATTCTGCTCCCTACACTACTTTTTGCCTCAGCCAGGAATGGAACTTGGGAAGGAAGCCTCGCACTTTTCCAATCAAAATTAAGAACTGTGAAAATACATAATAAAGTAAAATTACGATACTAAGTAATCATATAAAAAATAAAGAATACTAGCGAATCGATTGTTAAACTGTAGATAAATAATACTAGCGAATCGATTGTTAAACTGTAGATAAATAATACTAGCCAATCGATTGTTAAACTGTAGATAAATAATACTAGCGAATCGATTGTTAAACTGTAGATAAATAATACTAGCGAATCGATTGTTAAACTGTAGATAAATAATACTAGCGAATCGATTGTTAAACTGTAGATAAATAATACTAGCGAATCGATTGTTAAACTGTAGATAAATAATACTAGCCAATCGATTGTTAAACTGTAGATAAATAATACTAGCGAATCGATTGTTAAACTGTAGATAAATAATACTAGCCAATCGATTGTTAACTAGCGAATCGATTGTTAAACTGTAGATAAATAATACTAGCCAATCGATTGTTAAACTGTAGATAAATAATACTAGCGAATCGATTGTTAAACTGTAGATAAATAATACTAGCCAATCGATTGTTAAACTGTAGATAAATAATACTAGCCAATCGATTGTTAAACTGTAGATAAATAATACTAGCGAATCGATTGTTAAACTGTAGATAAATAATACTAGCCAATCGATTGTTAAACTGTAGATAAATAATACTAGCGAATCGATTGTTAAACTGTAGATAAATAATACTAGCCAATCGATTGTTAAACTGTAGATAAATAATACTAGCGAATCGATTGTTAAACTGTAGATAAATAATACTAGCGAATCGATTGTTAAACTGTAGATAAATAATACTAGCCAATCGATTGTTAAACTGTAGATAAATAATACTAGCGAATCGATTGTTAAACTGTAGATAAATAATACTAGCCAATCGATTGTTAAACTGTAGATAAATAATAATAGCGAATCGATTGTTAAACTGTAGATAAATAATACTAGCCAATCGATTGTTAAACTGTAGATAAATAATACTAGCCAATCGATTGTTTAACTGTAGATAAATAATACTAGCGAATCGATTGTTAAACTGTAGATAAATAATACTAGCGAATCGATTGTTAAACTGTAGATAAATAATACTAGCCAATCGATTGTTAAACTGTAGATAAATAATACTAGCGAATCGATTGTTAAACTGTAGATAAATAATACTAGCCAATCGATTGTTAAACTGTAGATAAATAATACTAGCGAATCGATTGTTAAACTGTAGATAAATAATACTAGCGAATCGATTGTTAAACTGTAGATAAATAATACTAGCCAATCGATAGTTAAACTGTAGATAAATAATACTAGCGAATCGATTGTTAAACTGTAGATAAATAATACTAGCCAATCGATTGTTAAACTGTAGATAAATAATACTAGCGAATCGATTGTTAAACTGTAGATAAATAATACTAGCGAATCGATTGTTAAACTGTAGATAAATAATACTAGCCAATCGATTGTTAAACTGTAGATAAATAATACTAGCGAATCGATTGTTAAACTGTAGATAAATAATACTAGCGAATCGATTGTTAAACTGTAGATAAATAATACTAGCCAATCGATTGTTAAACTGTAGATAAATAATACTAGCGAATCGATTGTTAAACTGTAGATAAATAATACTAGCGAATCGATTGTTAAACTATAGATAAATAATACTGGCGAATCGATTGTTAAACTGTAGATAAATAATACTAGCGAATCGATTGGTAAACTGTAGATAAATAATACTAGCGAATCGATTGTTAAACTGTAGATAAATAATACTAGCGAATCGATTGTTAAACTGTAGATAAATAATACTAGCGAATCGATTGTTAAACTATAGATAAATAATACCGGCGAATTGATTGTTAAACTGTAGGTAAATAATACTAGCGAATTGATTGTTAAACTGTAGATAAATAATACTAGCCAATCGATTGTTAAACTGTAGATAAATAATACTAGCGAATCGATTGTTAAACTGTAGATAAATAATACTAGCCAATCGATTGTTAAACTGTAGATAAATAATACTAGCGAATCGATTGTTAAACTGTAGATAAATAATACTAGCGAATCGATTGTTAAACTGTAGATAAATAATACTAGCGAATCGATTGTTAAACTGTAGATAAATAATACTGGCGAATCGATTGTTAAACTGTAGATAAATAATACTAGCCAATCGATTGTTTAACTGTAGATAAATAATAATAGCGAATCGATTGTTAAACTGTAGATAAATAATACTAGCCAATCGATTGTTAAACTGTAGATAAATAATACTAGCCAATCGATTGTTTAACTGTAGATAAATAATACTAGCGAATCGATTGTTAAACTGTAGATAAATAATACTAGCGAATCGATTGTTAAACTGTAGATAAATAATACTAGCCAATCGATTGTTAAACTGTAGATAAATAATACTAGCGAATCGATTGTTAAACTGTAGATAAATAATACTAGCCAATCGATTGTTAAACTGTAGATAAATAATACTAGCGAATCGATTGTTAAACTGTAGATAAATAATACTAGCGAATCGATTGTTAAACTGTAGATAAATAATACTAGCCAATCGATAGTTAAACTGTAGATAAATAATACTAGCGAATCGATTGTTAAACTGTAGATAAATAATACTAGCCAATCGATTGTTAAACTGTAGATAAATAATACTAGCGAATCGATTGTTAAACTGTAGATAAATAATACTAGCGAATCGATTGTTAAACTGTAGATAAATAATACTAGCCAATCGATTGTTAAACTGTAGATAAATAATACTAGCGAATCGATTGTTAAACTGTAGATAAATAATACTAGCGAATCGATTGTTAAACTGTAGATAAATAATACTAGCCAATCGATTGTTAAACTGTAGATAAATAATACTAGCGAATCGATTGTTAAACTGTAGATAAATAATACTAGCGAATCGATTGTTAAACTATAGATAAATAATACTGGCGAATCGATTGTTAAACTGTAGATAAATAATACTAGCGAATCGATTGTTAAACTGTAGATAAATAATACTAGCGAATCGATTGTTAAACTGTAGATAAATAATACTAGCGAATCGATTGTTAAACTGTAGATAAATAATACTAGCGAATCGATTGTTAAACTATAGATAAATAATACCGGCGAATTGATTGTTAAACTGTAGGTAAATAATACTAGCCAATCGATTGTTAAACTGTAGATAAATAATACTAGCGAATCGATTGTTAAACTGTAGATAAATAATACTAGCTAATCGATTGTTAAACTGTAGATAAATAATACTAGCTAATCGATTGTTAAACAGTAGATAAATAATACTGGCGAATCGATTGTTAAACTGTAGATAAATAATACTAGCGAATCGATTGTTAAACTGTAGATAAATAATACTAGCTAATCGATTGTTAAACTGTAGATAAATAATACTAGCTAATCGATTGTTAAACAGTAGATAAATAATACTGGCGAATCGATTGTTAAACTGTGGATAAATAATACTAGCGAATCGATTGTTAAACTGTAGATAAATAATACTAGCGAATCGATTGTTAAACTGTAGATAAATAATAATAGCTAATCGATTGTTAAACTGTAGATAAATAATACTAGCTAATCGATTGTTAAACAGTAGATAAATAATACTGGCGAATCGATTGTTAAACTGTAGATAAATAATACTAGCGAATCGATTGTTAAACTGTAGATAAATAATACTGGCGAATCGATTGTTAAACTGTAGATAAATAATACTAGCGAATCGATTGTTAAACTGTAGATAAATAATACTAGCGAATCGATTGTTAAACTGTAGATAAATAATACTAGCGAATCGATTGTTAAACTGTAGATAAATAATACTAGTGAATCGATTGTTAAACTATAGATAAATAATACCGGCGAATCGATTGTTAAACTGTAGATAAATAATACTAGCGAATCGATTGTTAAACTGTAGATAAATAATACTAGCCAATCGATTGTTAAACTGTAGATAAATAATACTAGCGAATCGATTGTTAAACTGTAGATAAATAATACTAGCTAATCGATTGTTAAACTGTAGATAAATAATACTGGCGAATCGATTGTTAAACTGTAGATAAATAATACTAGCGAATCGATTGTTAAACTGTAGATAAATAATACTAGCTAATCGATTGTTAAACTGTAGATAAATAATACTAGCTAATCGATTGTTAAACAGTAGATAAATAATACTGGCGAATCGATTGTTAAACTGTAGATAAATAATACTAGCGAATCGATTGTTAAACTGTAGAAAAAATAGTTCTGCGAACAGCCTTTCCCTTCCACTCAAAAATCAACGATGAACAAAAAATATATTGAATAGTAGAACATGCATACCAAGTGTTAACAAGATTATTTAAAAAATGCGACCTGTACAGGAGGACAGCATACAACCATACAGACATACAAACATACAGACAGAAGAAAGTCACGTTGCCCAGTTAAAGCAGAAACGCTTCGCTCGATAAGTATTTGAATAATATAATAAATAAGATAAATATTTGATTTGACTTGGTTAATTAATATTATGAACACTGCAGGGGCCATCACTGAGAAGATTATTCCGAAGTATTGCAGTATAGTATACCTAGGTATACTAGTTGCACTGTTTCTCTAATTATGGAGTCTTTAATAAACAATTAGTAATCAACCGAACAAACCAATACCACTGAGTCATCTGGGAATCCTATTAATATTATAAACGTGAAAGTTTGTATGTATGGATGTATGGATGTTTGTTACTCTTTCACGCACAAACGGGGGGGCTAATGTTGATGAAATTTGGTATGGGGGTAGATGAGGCGCTGGATTAACACATAGGATACTTTTCATCATCATCATCATCATCATCCATCACCACGCGGGTGAAACCGCGGGGCGCAGCTAGTACTCAATGTTTGTATGTTTGTTCGGAGATAACTCGAGAACGATTGAGCGAATCATTAGGATATCTGTCAGAAGGGAAGGTAGTGTCAAGTTCGTATTTATGATAGCCCATTTGACAAAAATGACATTTTAAATATGCCACAGTACCATGACAGTTTTGTTAATGTACAGGGTTATGTTGGTATTATGTAATTTTAATGTTATTTTGACGGTTTAACTTGCGCGGTACGTATAGTCGAATATCTCGACCGGTTTCATGAACGCCCGGCCCACTTCTTCATGGAGAACTTGCGCACCCGGCTGCGTTCGCGCTAGTACTGAGTACTATGTAATTGACAATAAAATGTAATTTTTAAGCCTTCACAGGGATTTTAGTTACAACTTAAAATATTCAAAATATTTTATCATTTGATTATAGTTACATAGTTCAGGACGAACTATTAGTAACTGAGCAACATGTTTAGGTATGTGTTACACAATAACCATTTACGCCGATATAAACATATTTTAGTATATATAATATAGCAAAACATGTTTATACTTTAGTTTGAAAATTCTCGTGAATTTGACACATATTTATTTAACATCAAAACCGACTTTACTCACGTAATTAGCCGAAGTTGTCGACCAATGTGCTGGGCATGTCCGATGCCCATCCTCAGGGAGTTAACATAACGTACGTGACGTAACGACATACATCGGAAATGCCCGAAACCTAGTTCGATCACTTCGGCTAATTACGTGAGTACCTAATGTCGGTTTTGATGTTAAGTATAAATATGTGTCAAATTCACAAGAATTTTCAGACTAAAATATAAACATGTTTTGCTATATTATATAAACTTGTAGTGAGGTATGTAAGTACCGCGACACAGCTACATGTTATGTAATAGTTGGTACCACAGACTAGATAGATAGATAAACTCTTCATTGAAACACAACACCACAGCACAAATTCATCACAAGTGAAAAATAACGGAACAAATATATACACTAATATTTTACTACAGTTAAATGCTTAAAATTAATAGTGTAACAATGGGCAGTCTTAGCCCTTAGATGCGATCTCTTCCAGACAACCATATACATAATAGTAATGTACGTGAGCATTGTGCGCGGTGCTGTAATTGTATATAATTGTTGAGTTCAACTGGAACAAGCTGTTTGAATGCACATACACACATCAAAAATAGTTTGTTATCACTTGTATAAGCTGAATTTTTTTTATTTAATTGAACTTTATCAACAATTTATTAATAAAACGTATATTCTATATAATATTACTCCTCCCCTGGCTCGAACACATGCGGTGATTCTCCTGGGCATGCTGAGAATCAAGTTATCCAGCATTTATTGGGGTAACCTGTCCCAATCTTGAATAGCGGCTTCGTTCCCTGAGCTCTGGCACTGTCTGGAGACGTGGCTGACGGTTCCAAACAGCTCGCTTAAGAGCATCCCACGCGGGCTCTATTGGGTGTAAGTCTGGCGAGCCGGCAGGCCAGTCTAATCTTGTGATGTCGAATGCTCGGAGAGCAGCATTGACTCGTTGAGCGATTTCATGTTGATTCCATCAATAGCAACTAAAAATGACGAAAAAATCCACCGTAACAAATAAGATTTCGATTTTTCAAAGTGATCGCAAACTTTGTTTGATGTGTGTACATATAGGTACATACCTCTCGTCATGCAATGCGTTATGATCACTGAGCTAAACAAACATATATTATAAATCAATGGTTATGATGCTGAGAATGCGTTCAACTTTCCTGCTAGTGTTTATATGTGTATTCTAAACTACTGTTCCATTGCATTATTTATTTCCTAGCTACGGCCCGCCATTTCACCTGCGTGCTGATGGATGGTGTTGCTGGGGAGTTTTTTTTCTTATCCACCGTTGGCGTGCCATTCTCTAAGAGCAAACATCGTTGCATCTTTGACAACATCCGTGAAATAAATTAAGAGATTACAATAAACGTTGGAAAAACAACGATAAATCAATATTAAAAAAATATGGTCAAAAATTAAATGTATACCATTCCCACTCTAAAAAGATTATTTTATTCACTAAAAACAGTGAATAAAATAGTACATTGTTCACCGAGAGGAGAAAGTGACCGATTACCGTCGAGGGTGTCGTTTGAAGCCCGAGCCGTAGGCGAGGGCTTTAAAACACCCGAGATCGGGAATCGCACTTTCTCTCGAGTGATACATAGTGCTTTATACTACACCTACGAGGTAAATAAAAAACTAAATCTTTACTAATTGAAATTTATATTGAAATTGTTGCAGTTAGTGAAGCTTAATGTAACACTTTTTCCATTAATGTTTGTTTGAGATGTTTGCGATAATGTAGGAGGAATAACTGGCTGTGCTGTTGGCACTGCGCTCGTAGAAGGCTGTGGTGCCAAAGGGGCAACTGGCTGCTGAGGGGCATCTGGCATCGCCGCGCTCGTTGATGGTTGAGGAGATGAGTCTTGATGCACATTAATCGATCCCGATATTTGGTTATTTATTCGTGTTTTGTTTTCTACGGAATTCTCTATGTAGCTTTCTGCAACAGCGGACGATTTCCAACCACCGTGACGTTTTATTGTGGTTAAATCAGCACCAGTATTGGCAAGAATAGTCGCTGAAGTTCTGCGAAAGCAGTGGCCAGTGTATTCTAGTGGATTGAGTAAATTAAGGTACGAAGCTATTTCTCTTGGCGCAGTACTTATTTTGTTTTTCCCAATTACTTGTTTCGTACATTTTTTGTTTTTATATTGTAGTAAAAACCGATTGGTTTTGGGGTCACTGGGCCGAATTTCGTTATACTTCTTCAATATCTCATAAAATAAGCCCGATATAACAAATGATCGCTGAATTTTGGTTTTTGTGTTAGGAATATTGACGATTATTCCATTTTCGAGGATTTCGATATCGTCTGTTGTCATATCCACAAGTTCTTGCGAACGACAGGCCCCATTTACTCCTAAAATCAAAATAACCTGTAAACAAAAATATCAAACATGAAAACCTAGTAGATTTCTACTCATAAATAGGTACGTAATAAACTTTAAACCAGTGCATTTTGTTCATAAACTTACCTTCATCAACAAATATTTGTCATCTGGAGCATTCTGCAAAAAGGAATAAACATCCTTTGTAGTAAGCACTTTAAATTTCTTACTACGGAATCCCTCCGACTTTCTTTTCAGAAATGCTGTAAGTTTTTTGTATTCTTGAATATTAATGTCGTTTCTTGTCAATATAGTACTTTTCAACATTGAGTACATAGACCATAACGTACTTGGTTTGTATTTTTGCGCTTTTTCACTGAAATAAGCTAGCAAAACAGTTTCAGAAAAAGATGCCGCATTTTTTTCACTTTTCCATTGCAAAAAACCGTCATAAGTTTTATTATATTTTTTAATTGATTTCTGTGGTAAAAGGTTATCAATCAGTATTTTTGCTGTTTCCTTCAACTGCGGCGGAGTTAAAAAATCTTCATCATCACTATCACTACTTATCATTTTGATAGTTTTATTTTACTTTTCTACTTACGAAAACTGAATCCTCAAACAACACACAAATTGAAAATGGCGCCAATGGCGTCTGCAATTTTCACATGTTCTTTTTTCAAATTGTTTGACACCATCCAACACACAGCTAGTGGCCAGTGTCATTTTGCGAACTTGGAGATAAAAACTCACTGTAAAAACTTTTTGGCTTTTGATATTTAGGTTACCAGCGCATAGTCTTACCCAAAATTAAAAAAGAAAAACCACGTAAGAAATGGATTTTCATACACTTTTCTCTCCCGCTCAGATGCGTTTTCTCGCCGCATATTTGTTCGATATGCAATAACGTACTTTCTACCGTAAATTTGATAAAGTATCAAGGTACTTTCCGAGCAGGTGTAGTATAAAGGTCTTTTAATCACTGTTTTGGTCGTTGAATTTAGAACACACTAATATATTCGATCTCCATCTCAATGCTTCTACAAACTCCTTGCGCAAAGAATAGTCGATATACAAACTCCTTGTCCAATAACTCTTTGAGATTTGATTGGCGATATTTGCGACAAGGAGTTTAGCATTAGAATAAAAACTGTATTGTGTTCTTTGCTGCGATTATAGAAAAAAATATAATATAAATAATAAATAAATTACTCTTATGTTTTGTAATTGTTCCAATTTTATTGTGCATTTTAATTAATTTAACCTTCCATATTTCTTCATTAAATGTCCATTTTCGCTTAAATTATTTCTTTTTCTCGTAGTCATGGTATAAAGTATAGTATGCAACTCTTGAATAAAACGAAATTATATCGAGGACCATGAATCATTCGCATCACTCAGGATTCTAACACTCGAATAACTCGCTACGCTCGTGATTCAATAATCACGAATCACTCTCTGCGGTCGTGATTCAGTCGTTAGAATCCTTCACGTACTCGTGATTCATCTATGGCTCTCGCTTTAAATCCGTCCTTTATTCACTAGTTGCATAATATACTATTTTTTAAATGACGCCACAATGTGAAAACAATTGACAATCAGATGAAACAATTTTATTCCACGGCTGAAGAGTTCCATTTTCAAATGTAGTAATAACTTTTTAAATATTGTTTATGTACATTGGAATTTATAGAGAGAAAAATTCACATCCTCGGACGGGATTCGAACCCGCGTCTTCTGACTCTCTTCTACTTCTGACAGTCAGAAGACGCGGGTTCGAATCCCGTCCGAGGATGTGAATTTTTCTCTCTATAAATTTCAATGTTTGAGATCGCTAAAGCAGGCGTTAGTGCTTTGAAAAGTAATACTATAAAAATCACAAGGGTTGCGATGTCAATGCGAAAGTTCAAGTATTTCTAAATAATGCTTCTTTCGGTTGGATGGTACTGTTAAACTGTCCAATAGATGTCGTTCCGTCCCCGCAAGACGGTTAGTCAAATAGAGAGTTAAAATTCGATGCTCGGACCAGATTCTCGGTGGCCTAGTTGGTCAATGGCGTCTGACACGGATAGTCAGAAGACGCGGGTTCGAATCCCGTCCGAGGATGTGAATTTTTCTCTCTATAAATTTCAATGTTTGAGATCGCTAAAGCAGGCGTTTAGTGCTTTGAAAAGTAATACTATAAAAATTGTTTATGTAAGTGGCAACTCCTGAAACTTTAAGTGTGACCTATGTACACGGGCGATATCTCATAAAGTATTTGACATCGGTGACATTCGGTAAGCTCGTCGTTACAGAATCGCACGACTGTAATAGAGCACGATAAACAACAACAAACTAGAAAAGGTATTGAAATTACTCGAACCGTTTTTGAGTTTTGGGATACACCAATGGAGAGGAACATAACAACTTCTATTGTATATACATTTATCTGTATATGTTCACCGATTTCACCCCCATTTGTGAACAGATTCTCAAATTGCTTTTCATTGAATTCGCCCCAGCAGTTTTTGAGTTACACTCCAATAACTGAAAAGTGTTTCTCCTATCTGGACGATATCATCATTAACGGTGGATGACAATCGATCCTGTAAGTAGCAGGTCGTTGAAAATGGTGAAATACATTTTTTTACCTAAAAATTATCGAAGAATCGAAGGCCTCCATCGAGTTTCCCAACGGGTAGGTCTTAAGATGAACATGGACAAGACGAAAATTATGTCTAATGCCCATGTTGTACCTACCCCAATATCAGTTGGAAACTCAGTTCTCGAAGTTGTTGACGAGTATATCTACCTGGGACAGACAGTCAAACTAGGCAGGTCCAACTTCGAGAAAGAGGTCAATCGTCGAATCCAACTCGGCTGGGCAGCGTTCCGGAAACTTCGCGAAGTCTTCTCGTCAAAAATACCTCAGTGCCTCAAGACAAGAGTCTTCGACCAATGTGTGTTACCAGTGATGACTTATGGCACTGAAACGTGGTCTCTTACTATGGGCCTCATAGATAAGCTCAAAGTCGCACAACGAGCTATGGAGAGGGCTATGCTCGGGGTTTCTCTACGTGATCGAATCAGAAATGAGGAGATCCGTAGAAGAACGAAAGTCACCGACATAGCTCAGAAGATTAGCCAGTTGAAGTGGCAGTGGGCAGGGCACATAGCAAACAGAACAGATGGCCGATGGGGCCGAAAGGTTCTGGAGTGGAGACCACGTACCGGCAAGCGCAGCGTAGGTCGTCCACCGACACGGTGGACAGACGACCTGAGAAAGGTCGCAGGACGACGTTGGATGCAGGCCGCTTCCAACCGGTCCTTTTGGAAAATCATGGGGGAGGCCTATGTTCAGCAGTGGACGTCCTACGGCTGAGATGATGATGATGACCTAAAAATTAAACCGACTTCAACACCAAAAAGTGTGATTTTTTCACACTTTTTGTTTCGATTCCATTGTTCAGTATTTTTTTAATATTTAATAAGAAGAACAACACTTTTAAGCATTGTTTTTTTTGCACTAATATTGTAGTCTTCACGGTGGAAAGGTTAACAGTTACGCTGCGCCTATTTTCATGAGCCTTAAGATATGGACACCACAAATGCTTGTACTCAAAGAATTGACTCGAAATATTACAGCTTTGGGCTTGATTCGGTCTCAGAAAGTTTCGCACGTTCGAAGCACCATTATGAACACATGTGCTCTCCGAGAAGTTCCGTCTTGGTGGGTACCACCACAATGCCAGAAATTGTGCGTTGTTTTGTGATGTTAAGCTTGCACAGCACCAAGGGAAATTTCTGGGTGAATGGGTACCCACAGCTGGGATAACAAGCGCAGCTTAGTGCCACGGCAGTATATAACTTTAATGCCAATAAGGATCTGGTTCGCACTGCAACGGTCAGGCAGGACAATAACACCGTTTGTTAAACTGCATTTCTGACGGCATGACTAGTCGTCAATCATTATACTCGTAAGTAGTTTAGTTGGACACTTGCTTCGGCCCACGTAAAGCATGAGAGACGTCGTATACTTGTATTAAATACTTAGCGAGCCGATTTTAAATATTGTCAACATTTATATTATTGTGTACCTACTAGTTGCGCCCCGCGGTTTCACCCGCGTGGTGATGGATGATGATGACGATGTTGAAAGTATGTGTGAATCCAGCGCCTCATATACCTCCATACCAAATTTCATCAAAATTGGCCCCGCCGTTTGTGCGTGGAAGAGTAACAAAAATCCATACTTATAAACTTTCGCGTTTTGTTCTAAAAAAATATTTTACGCTTTCACAAAAACTGAGTTAATTAAAGCATTTGAATGTTTGTTAGGTTTACACACATTTTGTAAAAATATCTTCGATAGTTCGAGTTGATTCACCATCGCCGAGAACTCAAGGGTGTCTTTTGGGAAAATTTAAGTTTGTTTTTCCATCGAACCACATTTCTTTAAGCATGTATATCGGCGAACATTTCCGAATAAAGTGTTTTGTGGACATTACTTACACGTAAACCATATAATTAACAGTCTTCAAAGGTTTTCAAATAAATATTCGTGAGGCAAATTTGAAAGCATAACTCATCTTAAAGCTTAACATTCCGAGTGCAAATGTTAAGGGCAGACTAGGTGCGAACAACGCGCCTGCCTCGTTACGTAATGATACCTAACGTGACGCCGAAACTTGTCCATTATGGCACAGCACAGTTAGCGCGCGCCGTTCCCAGCGCGAGTGTAGTCTCTCCGACGCGTGCGCAATAACCACTGCAGTGAGCGGGTCACACCTACATACAGGTATACTTTGTGCTTACTTGCTGCAACTTGAAACGCTTTCAATTTCTCTGCACTGTCTGTAATTAAACGCCTTTTGCTTGATATTAAGCAACTTTTATCGGTTTCAAATAAATAGGTAGCCTGTTACAGGTACCCCACCAGATTGCTAAAGATTACACGGCCGAAGTTAGTCACAAGAATATAAATTTTTTATTCTTCTGCTATAGACATGAACATAGGTACTATTTGACCTTTAAACTTATCTGGTGAAATGCGCGTGCTTATGTATTTTTACTGACTTCTTTCAAAATGGTAAACCTAACTTCCAATATATTAAATACCACATTATTATATTAAACATACAACAGATCTATGAAATAAGATGTATTTATAGTTGGTTGGTGAAGCGCTTGTAGCGGAGCTTGACTTGCCGATCTAAACCGATCAACAAGTTGAGCAACGCTTGCTGCGGTCCGGAGTTGGATGGGTGTGTGCTAGTGGCATTGTTCAACTGAGCGCTTACGCCGTCAGTCCCGGTTGTTTGTCTTAGGACACAGTCTAAGGCTTTGTCGAAGACCTTCGGGCGGCCTGGAAACTTCGACATGGTTTGGCCACTAGCCTATCCACCGAGTCGCACTGGGCTCGCGTGGTGGATTATGGCCCAACTCCTCTCTCTGAGAGGAAGGCACGAGTCCCAGCAGTGGGAACGAAATGGGCTGATTATGATGATATTATTACCTATGTTGGTGGAAATGCGATGTATCTGTATTTCTGTATGTGTTGAATTTGAACTACGTTGGAACAGATATACAATCATTAATCGAACCACCAAAGCTGTTTTTGGACAACGTTGAGAACGTTCGGCATTCGAGTTGAGAAATAGTTCGATCGCGAGCATATCCGGGTGCAGTCGATATGCGATATCGTTAATATGCAAATGTGCGGCCGAGATTACTCTCGTGGCAGTTTCCATTCGCTGCCAACGACACCATAAAATACAAATAAAAGTTTGAAACGAAACCGTCAAATGGAGACACTTTGCATAATCGTTGTGAAATTGGAGCCGCAGTGAAGACGGCAACAGTTATACACATGTCGTGTGAAGCGCCCGATAGCTGGACGGCACGACCTCTACCAATATCTAGATACTAGGTACATCTATTCATCTATACTCCGTGGGGGCTTCATGAGTGAGATAGAGGTGTCATATGACCAGAATGCTGTATCAACAAAAATTGTATGACCATATTGACTGCGGTCTGTCACGGCGTTATAGTCTGTATGCTTGGCGCTTGTTCCACCGCCATATACTAACTGGACTCCTTTTCTTTGTCAAGGTAACAGAGTTCTTGTGAGTTGTTGACCTTGACCCAGCACTACTGCGGCGTGTACGTATTGTGTCTCGGATACGTTCCGCTGCACGTGCGGTTTGTGAATATAAGAACTGATAACCGTTTCTGTAGCTCGATTACTGTGCGTATTTGCAGCACTTTGTCACATGGGTTATGCCTGAGGGGTTCACCGGTTTGTTGAAACAAATATAATAAGGAGTAAGGCATTAACGCTTAGAGCAGTCCACTGCTGGCGCGTCTTTATCCCTCAACTGCGTTGTTAATTAAGAATGCAAAAACAATCTGACAGGAAAGGCCCCGAGTTTCTTGTCGGTTTTCTCGGTTGTGGCACTATTTATTTGACACGCAGCAGTACCTACCTAGAATTATTAAAAATTAAAATGGATAATTTAAGTTCATAGTGTACAAGTCCGTCTAGCATGCCTATATAATCAGCCCATCATGTTCCCACTGCAGGGACTTCAGGAGTCTTTCTCTCAGAGAGAGGTTGGCCCGTCGTAATCCACCACGCGCCAACCTATGTAGAAGTTTCTTCGGCATAGCCTAACGACTGTTGTTCTAAGACAAACAACCGGGACCGACGGCTTAATTTGCCCTCCGAAGCACGGAAGCGGTCAGTGAAACAATGCCACTAGCACACACCCTCCCAACTCCTGACCGCAGCGACGTTTGCTACGCGATATAAACCGATCAACAAGTTAAGCAACGCTTGCTTAACTTGTTGATCGGTTTATATCGCCAAGTCAAGCTCCGCTGCGAGCGCTTCGGCGCCTCTTGCATGACTAAACTGAATAAATTATTTTTAATTTTGTACATACGTGTTAGCTGGTAATTTATTAAAATGTATGTGAGGATAGTTATACATAGTAATACCGAACCTACCGACTACTATCGCAGGTAAAACTAGAGTTCCGAACGGGCATCTACTATGATAAAACACATCATCGGTACTTACCACGTAAAATCGGGCGTCTTTGTTGCTTATGTCTTTAGTTGCATGGCATATTTATAACAATCTACAGCATTAACTATAAACACTGCTTAACTTTAAATGACGTTATTTAGTACTGCGCGTAGGAAAAATGCAACGTTTTTATGTAAGGTCGTTAATTACTCGTAGTAAACAACACTTGTGTTTTGTTTTACCTGACGAGACGAGCATCATTGCAACAAAACACAAGTGACATGTAGGGTCACCACCCGGCGTGCACGCTTGTCCCGCACTCGATCTGTGGCAATACTAATACCCTACTGATACACATGGTGTTACTATGACTGCCCTATGGTTCTTCTATTGGGTAATGACGAAAAGATGACGGGAAACAAACCCAACTGGCTATAATTGATTTCGCAATGTACCTATATTTGTGTTTCTTTGAGTTTTGGCGTGTAGGTAATAGTGGCAGATTTGATCATTTAGTATTCTCAACAGTACGCGAGTGTTTATGTTATCCTAGTCATTCGCCTTACAATGTTATAGTAATGTATCCACCATTTTACAACGACGTGACAATGGCTTAATGCAATTTTATTTAAGTAACTGATTTGACTCTGGCTACTTGAAGATATAACGACGATCTAAAATATCTACCGAAATAACTTGAGAAATGGCAAGTGTACAAACGCACGAGTCCACTTATAAAGAGGGAAAAAACGTAAGAAATAATGTAATACAATAATCTGAAGTGTGTGTATACTTATGCGTGTGTAGCCGCGTGTCGTGCCTGTGGATGTGAGGTGAGGGTCTCCTGTGGAGCGGGGAGCGGGGAGCAGTGCGAGCGCGGAGGTGTCGCCGCACAACTAGTCGGTTACCGAGCCACTGTCCGCACTATTAATAGAGCCGCGTGCGTGTGTGCGTGCGCACCTGCTGGCACTCACGCCGTGCAGCCTCCACGCACACATGCGCCGCGACACGCAACACCACTTTCCATCTCCTCGCATACTTCAGTCGGCCTATTTTTGCTAATATTTGTATTCAATAGCCACATCCAGTCATGTGTACTTGCAGCTTAAGTAAGGCTTAAGCTTGATGTAGGATTTTCATAACTAGGTCTATATAAACTGCAGTACCCCTAGCACGGGGCGGAGATTAATAGTCTTTCCACCCTTTTTATCCACCTGTCAGTGGAAATAATTGTCTTCTCCACGTTACAGAGCACGGCGACCGGGGAAAGATATAAAATGTTTCCTTTTGACGCATCTCGTAGACAGTATGTCCCGCTACTCCCGCTGTAGAGCACGGACTCGTAGAAACGTGGATATAATTCTCTCCGATTGACATAACAACCAATAAACATATCGAGGATATTTTATTTATATAGTATTTCGCAGGAAATGTACGTAGTACTATTATTTTTCTTCTGTGGAGATGGAAATTATGAAAGAAAATTATACCGGAGGTATATCCGAGATGCCACTTACCCTATCCAATAACCCAGATAACGAATCCAGACATTTATTTCAGGTCAACAAACAAATAGTATAAAGGTGCGTTCGTTTAGCTTATGAGGGCATTGGTGGCGTTGTCATTGAGGGCTCTTTTGTTATAGCGTTCGTAAAGCGCAAAAACGTCATTTTTGCCCACACCCTATTCGAACGCTCAGAAATTATACTACCAAAAACGACAGCATTACTGAGCATAAGACCTAAAATCGTAACATAAGACCTAAAGTCAAAAAACGATCACAAACAACCATGTTCCGGAAAAAATAAACAAAAATACCTCTTTTTTAGCTTTCCGAAATCTGAACAAAAACAGACATGAACGACATTTTCATCCACAGATTCCCAATTCGAACGCCCCGCCGAGCGTTTATAGCGTTATTTTCGCTCACGAAGGGCTTATTCGAACACACTATTTGTATACATAGTATAGGATATACAAATAAAAGTAAATAGTATAGTGTTATTATGTGAGGGGCTTAATTATGCTTTAATAAAGCAGTCTTATGAATGTTGATTGAAATAAAGTCGACCAACAGTCTTATTTGCGTATGTGAACCACGTTATTGTGTATGTGCGATATTGTACCTTCGTAAGTATATGGAAATGATGAAAAATGAAAATATCACATAAGAATATCTATCTACGTTGCAAAATTGATCAGTGTTATCCACAAACTATACAGACACGAGGGATGATCCAGAAGTAAGGATAATCAAAATAAAACACATTGCTTATGAGTCTGAGTTAATTTTATTGGATCTTCTGGACTCCCGAGTGTGATTCCTTTATAGGGCCGTTATTCGCTATAACGACGGATTTAGGACTTCCGGAATCCGTGGCTATGACCATACATGCACGTAACACGGTGCCCTACGATAAATTCAAGGAATCATAGTAAAATTGTATGGACTTCACGTTCATTTCTTGAAGATATCGTAAGGCAGCACGTTACATGTAGGTATGTCAGGATATAGCGAATAAGGCCCCTGAAAACAATATTTGTCTTGAACTTTCCAAAACGCTGCTACGGCAGCTATCACCTCAACGTTGTCGAAGCTGTTGTCCTTGAGCTTTCCAAAACGCTACTACGGCAGCTATCACCCCAATGTTGTCGAAGCTGTTGTCCTTGAGCTTTCCAAAACGCCACTACGGCAGCTATCACCTCAATGTTGTCGAAGCTGTTGTCCTTGAGCTTTCCAAAACGCCACTACGGCAGCTATCACCTCAATGTTGTCGAAGCTGTTGTCCTTGAGCTTTCCAAAACGCCACTACGGCAGCTATCACCTCAATGTTGTCGAAGCTGTTGTCCTTGAGCTTTCCAAAACGCCACTACGGCAGCTATCACCTCAATGTTGTCGAAGCTGTTGTCCTTGAGCTTTCCAAAACGCCACTACGGCAGCTATCACCTCAATGTTGTCGAAGTTGTTGTCCTTGAGCTTTCCAAAACGCTACTACAGCAGCTATCACCTCAATGTTGTCGAAGTTGTTGTCCTTGAGCTTTCCAAAACGCTACTACGGCAGCCATCACCTCAATGTTGTCGAAGTTGTTGTCCTTGAGCTTTCCAAAACGCTACTACGGCAGCTATCACCCCAATGTTGTCGAAGCTGTTGTCCTTGAGCTTTCCAAAACGCCACTACGGCAGCTATCACCTCAATGTTGTCGAAGCTGTTGTCCTTGAGCTTTCCTTTTAACCCGGGAAAGAGAAGTCGCTGGGAGTGAGTTGTTTGTTTATCTGAACATGTGTTATTACTGATAGTTGAATATAACTTGTCATAAGTTTTTATGTAATTAATTGAAGAGACGGGCTAGTTGTTCACCACATTGTTCAGGAGGAAATCCTTTATGGATACGGCAGCAGAGCAGTATCTCTGAGGTTATGTCCGAGTCCACCGGCGGGGATGGGAGAGCCAGTGTGTACGGACTAAAACCTCCTCCCGCTTTCCTATACTCTACAGACACTAGGTCCGTACCCTTACAATATTAAACCTTTTATTAATTACTAGTCTGAACCCCAAGTATCTAACGAGACTTATAGACTACGTGTGAGTCCACTCATATATATATACATAATTTTCTTACTTTAACTATTACAATAATTTACAATTAACACGCTATTATAAGACTTAAAAACAACATTTTATATTCCTGCCATCGAGACCGATCGCAGGAGAGCCGTCAGGACCGCTTCGTTCCTGTCCTTCATTGCCATTTTTATATGGGTGTTATTTAAATGGTTAGCATAGTATTAGTATTTTTGAAAGAAGAAAAATATTATCTGTCAGCAGAAATAGCTAATTGGTCGGCAACTCATGGCCAGTAAACATTTCAAAATCAATCAGCAATTTATGTCATTCTGGATGGCTGTAATTATTTTTGTACTGCATATTAATTATATAAGCAGCCATAAGCTGTTCCTGTTTTATAATATTTGGGTAAGCACTCAGTCGCCGGCCGCTGCCGCTGCACGCTCGCTTCGCTCGCTCGGCTCGCGCGTTGTAGTCACAAGTAACCTAACACTCCTCCTCGCTACGCTCGTCGTCGTACCTATATATGACTTTGCCCTAGACTAGTATAATTACATAATGGAACATATAGACATGTTTTCTCTGCTGATCAATCATAAAATCTTGCTGACCAAGTAGTTATTTTGCGGACCGAATGTTTATTATGCAAACTCATGGTATTGTTATGCTGCCTATTAATGATTAAATTTTTGACCATTATCAAAATTATCTGCAGAACAAAGATTGCTGCCTGATTTTTATTATTGCAGACAAAATCTTTGTATGCTGACTAAATAATTTCAATGCTGGTTTGGGTGGGCTCACCAAATTTTATGATTGCGTATCATTTAATTACTTCTCTTTTTATATTGTAGTCTGTAATGGTCTCTACGGACGCCCCTGTTGCCCGCCCCACGAACCGGCCAATTGCATCTGAGCTGTCATCTGTGTGATAGATGCAGTGAGCTGAGTGCCGCGACACTGCCACCACTGCATGCGAAACGCTGTGTCGCAGTTTTGTCACCTTTTTCTTCTTCTGTGTGTAAGGAATCGTTTCAGGTTAAATTTCCAAGTATTATGTTGTACTGCCAGTTGTGTACCTAGAGTTTAGTTCCTGTAGGTCGCACATTCTGCATCATCACTTAATATGGGCACGGGCACGTAATATACTGAGACTGCCGGGTCATACTTTTTGTTTATTATAATTATTTTTTATATATGATTTTATTTACAGACAACAAATGGGTCCGTGACATTATTTGTAATATTTTATGTTTTTTAAATTAATTGGTTTTTTTTTAAATTTGTTTTTTCTTTAACTTAACTGCCTAGACACTATACATTGGCGAAGGCCTGAAGACACTTTGCAAACTTCGCTTTAGGTTATAATATCTGTGTAAAATAAAACAATTCAAAAGTGTTTTTATTTTACAGTATTCTAACTAAGGGATTCGTTTCGGCAGACTACAAATTGCTTCCAATAAATGCATTCATGATATATTTAATTGAACCGCAATGGCGCTGAAACAAAATGCTTGATTGTATAGTAGTGGAGGAGCGCGGGGTGCGGCGGGGTGGGGTGGGGTGCGGCGGTGCGGGGCACGGGGTCACACACGGAATATCTTACCGAATTAATGAAGAGTGTCGCCGCGACGAGTACTACTTACACATTAACATACAAGCGCGGGAGCCGCGGCCGCGACACCACTACTACATATACATATCTAGTAGTGACCGAACAAAATTTCGGTTTCGGTTTCGGCCAGTTTTGGCAAAAAAATCTAGTTTCGGCTTAAGCCACAATATGGCCGAAACTAGTGTTCGTTAATTTTCGTGCGTCGTTCGGTAAACTTCGCAGACATAGATTGTTTTTTGTAATAATATTAAACACAATCTAACTGTCTATATAGTTCATATTATAAATGTAAAAAAAGTAAATTTCAGTAGATAATCGTAATTTTAAATAATTTTTAATAAGTTTCGGTTTAGGCCGAAAGTTCGGTTTCGGTTTGGTTTCGGCTGAAAACCCCGTTTCGGTCGGACCCTAATATCTACACACCCATGGCTACCTACCGAGTTCGCATTTAATATCGACCGTTGTGGCTCGCTCAAACCAATAAATTATCGACACTATCGCCGCAAGTGAGTTCGCATTACATAATCTTTGACCCGTATTCTAGAAACGCGCTCAGTTGAGTGAATCTATACAAAACTCACTCAGACCTACACTCGACCTCAGTTCACTATTGAGTCACATTCTCGTTTGATGCCGGAAGTTATGGTTTAAAGAAAATACCTTCCTCGACGATTGGGATTTTAATCTTTCCTATACCGTAATAATAAAATAAAACAATATTTTGAATGAAACTGACGTATATTTACGTCTCTGGGGTGCAAATGGTTAAACAATATTAGTGTTCAAATATGATGTTCATAATGTAGTTAAACTTTAGCTCCTTTAAGTCCTTATTCCGGATGAGTCCTTCAAGTGTGATTCTTCTTGGTGGAGATCTGAGAGCAGTGGCTTTCCTGTCATCAATCCACCTCACTCGCTCGCTCGCGCGGAGGAACCTGCACGCGAGCCAAGATTTAGCACTGACCGTCCTTTTGGAATATATCTGTTAGTGTCTGAGATAGCTATAACTTTTTTAAACCTCTATCGCATCAAAGTATTCGTTTAATAAGTACGTACGGAGTACATGCTCGCGAATATGGGCGTTTGCTCCTGTGCTCGATGTAGACTCATGTTTAGTGCGCATAGTGGTTAATAAAATGGTTTATGTTTATAGTAGGTACCTAACATGTCGCAATATTGCACTACGCATCTGCGCAGTTAGCTATTGGCACCCGTGTGGATGAAGCCTGTAGAAAATAAACTTATGACCCGTTTATCCACCGTCTCTTTATAGTACTAGAAACGGTCTATAACGGTGTAATTTTTATTAATTTCAAAGTTAAGACAGAAATACAAAGTTTTTTATGTATCTCGCTTTATGTTAAGCGCACGCTTGCACACAACAGTTCAGACACGCAAACATTGTAAACTTTACAAGAGTTCAAAACCCTGTAAAGCAATGGATTGCGCTGATTGGAGACATAAAATGTGGAATCTTTTGACATATAATTTGTTTTACCTAATTACCATTCAATTAACATAGTAATGTTTACACACTCCTGCATCACGGATGAATAACTCGCAAAGTGTAATGGAGTTTAGGAGTGTGTATATCACAGCTTCTCTAAGCGTTTCCCACCGTTTGTTTCATAGCGCATGTTCTGAAGAGCTTTTTAATCTTATTAATTCCTCACCATTTCGATCCTGAACTCAAAACTTCTTACCAGGAAACAAAAAGTTTGGCCGTTTTTACCTCTGTCGTGTAAGTAAATTGTTGAATGCTCTGCCGGCGTACGTATGTTACGTATGTACGTATGTACGTACGTACGTGTTAAATATTGTCCACACTCAACGTGTAGAGTGAGAGAGCGAGGCTGCGACTGCGACTGCGACCGCGACCGCGACTGCGACCGCGACCGCGACCGCGCCGCATTAACATTCTAATGTATGTGGCCAAGAACGTGCCGTACACACGCTCCGGCCACTCGCCCGCTACGTACCTACTACACTCGCGAACGATTCCAGTGACGTACGCATCAACGCATGACAACATGTAATACGAAAGAAGTATATCTGTAAACACATACTAGAACACACATTACCTACCACCAAGTTCGCAATAGCACGGTAGTATTATAGCTAGGTATTACCGTGGCAATAGATACTACCAGCCGACTCGGTAATTAATTAATATTATTTATTGAGACAAAAACGACAAAATCAATTAAATTTATCGCACATTCACAGAAATAAACAAAACTTACTTAAGTAACAAAAATACATAGATAAGACAAATATGGATTAAAAAAAAATCAACAGTTAAGTTGTTAATTTATAAAGGTTATGTCGGGGAGCGTACTTAGTGCGGGTTAGCGTCAGTTTCTCAATCGCTCGCATAGATTAGCAATTGCCATTGTATCGGCTAATGTTATGAACTTAATGTGAAAGTGATACACTAATGTGTCATCAACACTACACAAATAATTAGCCCCAGCCTCGGCTCGTACCTGCGACAGAGGCTCAGCCAACCATGACAATAAATACATATATATACCGGTCAAAGTCATAACCATCATTTCTTCGTCGCCGTAGCGGCGCTAGTGGTAAAGGTCAAGAAAGAAAATATACGAAATACGTTTGTATGGAGAAGTCGCCATGGCGTACTAACTAGATACTAATCTGTGGTCATCGACAGTCTCCAAATCTAACGCAAGACCTGAAACCGCGAACGCCGAGATGAGAACTGAACTTGATGTGGCTCTCGCTCGCTCGAACAAAAGACATCAACGCGCTGTCCTGTTCTTACTGGTTTATGTGCTGCTATGAACATGTTTGATTAACGTCCTTACATCGATCCGGGAATAAGGACATAGTTACTATAAAATCTATTTTACTTTTGTTACATTGATAAAGTTTCCCAGTTGTACCATTTCATTCCTTCAACGGTTATCAACCCAATATGAAATATATTACTTTTTTTTTAAAGCACTAACACCTGCTTAAGCGATCTCAAACATTGAAATTTATAGAGAGAAAAATTCCATCCTCGGACGGGATTCGAACCCGCGTCTTCTGACTCTCCGTGTCAGACGCCATTGACCAACTAGGCCACCGAGAATCTGGTCCGAGCATCGAATTTTAACTCTCTATTTTAACTATAAAAATTACAAGGGCTGCGATGTCAATACGAAAGTTTCAAGTATTTCTAAATAATGCTTCTTTCGGTTGGATGGTACTGTTAAACTGTCCAATAGATGTCACTCCGTCCCCGCAACACGGTCAAATAGAGAGTTAAAATTCGATGCTCGGACCAGATTCTTGGTGGCCTAGTTGGTCAATGGCGTCTGACATGGAGAGTCAGAATACGCGGGTTCGAATCCCGTCCGAGGATGGAATTTTTCTCTCTATAAATTTCAATGTATGAAATATATTTGTATGATGCGTTAGAATTTAATTATTTTAATGTAGAATGGCACAGATAAAAATAAAGATACATGTTTTTTTATTGTATAATTTAATAAGTATATAAGTTATTAACAAGACAGGCGGATATCCGCTACTCTGCAGCGTGCGCTCGTGTCAAAGTTGTTTGGATAAGACTTCCTTCGTTGTTTGCATTCAGTCGCCTGCAGCGTCTCGGTTGACGAAAACTAAGTAATCGTAACCCTTATACGAGTATAAAATTTAGCTATCCATCCTTCCGTATGTGGAAACACCTTTTATAATAAACAAGTGTGTTCCTGAGAAACAAGTGCTACACAGACGGACAACGAAGTGGTCCTACTTCCTCTCTTCCTCTTCCTCCTTTATACTCGTAGCCGTAAATTTTGGCTTTTCACGTGTTCTTGCTTTTCATTAAAACAAATTTTACATTACATTAAATTAGGTATAAATTAAAAGTAAATGTTGTTCGATGCTAAGCGCAAGACTTGAGGACGGCTGGAGTGGTTTGGATGGATAATATGTAAAATAATAATGGATTTAATCAAAGAAAAATCTGGTCGTAAACCGAAACGTATGGCCTTAACTTAAAGTGGTTCTCTTCTATTCTATCTACTCTATTTAGACATTCTCTATTTCAGTAACGAGGAAACGTCTGTGGGATCAGCCGTGCGATTCTCATCACAAGAGCAAACATCGTTGCATGTTTGACAACGTCCGTGAAACAAATGACGAGATGACAAGAAACGTTGGAAAAACAACCTTACGTACAAGGGCGATATCTAATAAAATATTTGACATCCGTGAGCTCGTCGACGAAGCAGACAGAATCGCACAGCAGCTAGTCCTTATTCTTACATACTCGAAATCTAATAAATAAAGTCGCTTTCCGCGTCTGTCGGTCTGTATGTCCGCTAACTAAGCCATGCAACAGATTTAGTTATTTTCATTATCATCAAGTGGAAAAAACAAACTTAAATATTTTACCTTTTTTTTCTAAATTCCACCCGTGCGATTAGCTCAGAGCGGGTTGCCAGTATAAAATAATAAATTGACAAGCGTTTCATTCTAACGATGCTGCAGAACCACTCTCGGAGATGGACATAACTTTCACGGCTTGCTACTCGACTACTTACCAAGTAGGTTATATATTTATAGCCATACGAGTAATTAGTATGCACGAGCGGGTTAGTGGGCAGCTGTAACTCGATGTCTCTATTTGGGATTCAGGCTGGTGTTGCGGCGAGCCAGATATTCAAGCTTTGACCTCTCGTGAGAATCTCCGGCTAAGACAAGTACCGACAGGCTGAACAAATGTTTTGGACCATAATAAGGAGTAATCAGAGGCGTAAACCGACTGTTCCGCCGAATCAACTTGGTTAATGTTTAGGGTCAGATTTCATGCCGATAACGACATCGGAAGGGAATTTTCACATGACTACAAAAATAGATTTAGCTGGCTAGCATTAGATAAGGCGAACTACCAAGTGCAATAACAGCCGTTTGATTCTCTAAGAGCAAACATTGTTGAATCAAAGTCAAAATTATTTATTCAATTTTGGCATCAAAGACGCATTTATGAACGTCAACTTTTCATTATAATGTACTTTAAAGACTCTACCGCCGCGTTCCAAAATATATAGAGCCCACCGAGAAGAAGCGGCAAGAAACTCGGTGCCATTCTTTTTATATAGATGTTTACAATGTTTCTACTTAGGTAGGTACTACAAAAATTAAATTTTATGGGTGGCAGAGTGACAACTTGCCAGAAGTGGAGTATTCCAAGCATCTTTATCTCCTATATAGTGTCGAACTTTATAGTAAGCTTTTTTATTAAAACGGTTTTTTACAGTCAACTTGAATTTGCCCTCTGTGAGCTCAGTTATGTGTTTTGGGATTTTATTGTAAAAACGCACACAATTTCCTAGGAATTACTAATTAGTCTTCGCATGTCTAAAACTAGGTACAGCTATCCTATTTGTATTTCTAGTATTAAAAGTGTGGTGATCACTATTTAACTTATATTTATGTATTTTTTTACGAACATACATTATATTTTCAAATACATATAAGGAAGGCAACGTTAATAAATTGATTTCTTCAAATAAATCTCACAAAGATTCACGGAGACCCATTTTGTATATAGCTCAAATAGCACGTTTCTGAAGGATAAAGATGGTCTCTATATCTTTGACAACATCCGTGAAACAAATGACGAGATGACAAGAAACTTTGGAAAAACAACCTTATGTACAAGTGCGATATCTGATGAAGTATTTGGCATCGGTGAGCTCGTCGAAGAATCATTACAGAATTGCACGGCAGTACACTTGTAAATTAGCAATTTAAATTTACAACTAATTCCTACAATGCCTCAAGGAAATTGATAATAATAGTTTTTAAGGCGCTGCCAAAGCCAAAGATCCGTAAAACGCTATGTTTTTGTTCGCACACACAACACTATGTATAGTTAAGAGTACAAAAAAATATATATTAAAATTGCACAATACCTATCTGACATCTTGAAGAAAAAATAGCAAATAAATTGATTAAAAAAACTCGTTCGTACCGCATAACTCAGTATTTTGAGCGACAACTACTGTATTAGTGTAATTAGAAACAAAATAATTTATTAAAATAAAGAAATATCTACTTTTTTCAATTAGATTCGTTTTATTTTTAAACAAATTAAAACTGCGAAAACGTGATCGTGTTTACAGACGCACGCTTGTTCTTGTCACGGCCGCTGCTTCACCCCCTAAAATACCTAGAAAAATGGTAAAAAACTAAATGGTTTTCTCTTGCAGCACTTTAAGAAGAAATGATAACTTATTTTTACAAAAAATCTTGTCATTATTCTTAAGAACTCATTCCTAGCTCGAGCTATTAAAAAAATATAATCTTGCCGAAAAAGCATGCTTATGGAAACGGTTAATTATCTCAAATAGTAAGTAGGAGCTGTACGCTACGCTGCGCAGACTGCGGTCTGGTTCGGATGGAGCATTCGGCGTTATCGGCCGATCTGGTCGCTCCGCGGCCGACAACTTGTCGCGCTATCGGATCTGCATCTGCACAAACGGCCCGAGCCGATACCATCGGCCGACTGGTCGCGCTGCATAGCCTGTCAGCTTGTCGGTTTTCATGTATATATTCTGTTTTTAATTAACGGTGGATTAGGATTGTTACTACTTACATTTGTATATTAATGTACATTATTAGATAGATCACTGACAAATTCAAAAAATAGGACGTACTATAAGAAATTTATTTTGTATTCTTCCTATTAAGCAGTTTGTGCGGGAGGGAGGGTGGTGCACACCCCCAAATAGGCTAAAATCATTGTTTTTTTCAGCGGAAGTGTCACTAAATATTTTTTAATATCGTTTTTTTAATACGAACAAAATTGCCTTCTATGCAGAAAGCGATAAACGCCTTAGTTTACGGCGATTTCAACAAGTAGAATACGATTACTATGACTTGATATACTATTTGTTTCGACGTACTATCGAACAGATTAGCCGAAATGAAAAATTAGTAAACATGGTAAGTCAGGGTAATAACGAAGACAAAATTTGAATTTGGCGCTAAGTCCAATCTTTCTCGGATACAAACACGTGTGCGTGTGTTAGAGATCTAGCGTGGTCTATTGTAGACATATTGGCTAGACGACACGCTGAGAAAGGAGTTAATATATAATGTTTTACACTTAATTTAAATACTTACGGGGAAAAGCAAGTAACCAATATTAATGAGTGGTGCATTGCTCTCATGTTCGATAATAATAAAGACACTTAGCAAAATTAGTTTTTGCTATTTCACGATGGTCTTACATTGAAAGTGTTTAGCATCTTAGTAGTAGCACTTTATACCTTGCCATAACATGAAAATCATCTTCCGCCGTTAGTAAATGCCGCATATGAACGTCGCTTCCTAACTTAGGTTTACGTTTGTTTAGTTTTTATAGCGAGCGTATTTCATCTTACTTAATAAATAATCCACCTTTTCATAAGGCGAATATTGCCGTAATTACTATGCTGATTTTCGCCGCATATTAAGCGCCGTAAACATAAGGTGATTTTAACAGTATAGACTGCTTATTTAACCGGAGTGGGATCTATTCGGAAAGTGCCTTACGGTACGTTACATTCAACAGTTTGTATCGGTTAAATCTAATAAACCGTTTGTACGTTTTCGCTTAAGAAAGCAAAAATAAACGTAAGCCTTACAAACTCACCTCACGTAATTACAATTCAGCCGTGTACGAACGAATTCACCTTAGCTCAGAATTCGATTTTTCTCAGTGTGTGTGCGCCATGTATATGGACTTAACAAAAGCTTTTGACTATGATGAAGCATGTTAATTTTAATATGAAATTATTTTGTATCCAATAATGGTGGAATGTGGAGAACTTTAAAGTTATTTGGAACTATCTATATGTACACATATTCATGCAAATAAAATACTTTGACTTTGAAAAGAAGTGATTTATGTAAAGACGCAAAATTACGAAAAGTACAAAAGGGATAAAAAGTGAATATTTAGGATGTTCTAGTTCAATTATTATTTAGCTAAAAGGTCCACCTACATGCCCACCGAGTTTGTCTAACCCTCCACCATACACTCTGTGTATTTTGTGATGAGCAGGAATGTTAGTTGTCGGGCCTTGCGTGTTGTGATGTGTTGTTGTTTGTTTCCGTGCCCTCCGCGACACAGGGAGTTTTAGTGCGTGGGTGTGAGTGTAACCTAACTGTTTTTTGTATCTAATAATGTGTAAGTATTTATTTTCCATGGATACAATGTGAGTTGGTGCAACCGGACAGATGCGAGTATCGCGCCACTTTACATGCAATTAACTTCTCCATCTTGCCCGTAACTAATTTTATGGCGCCGTAAATTTAAAGCGCACGGAAGTTCTGAGATTTCTATACATTGGCGCGTTGAATGAAAGTTAATTAAGTAGCTTCCATTCGAAGAGCATTATGCTAACGTGGGAGTAAAGAAGTCTGTAAATAAAATGTTCTCAATGGTAAACTGCGAACTTTGTTATTAAGAATTACATCACAGACGTCTCTTCCTCTACTATTATTTTGTTGTGTTCAGCGGTCGGACTGATCGGTCGGCCATGCTAATCTATCTAATGGACATCAACTAGGAGATTATTTTATAAGGTCCATCAACATGAAAGCTCCCGGCACCCGTGCAAGTGGGCACACACCGCAGGCAAATAGTATTTCTTCCTCAAAGTAACCTCAAGTGATATGAAAACATTAAGTACTGGACTGTGGTTTGAAACACATTGTAAGATAACTTTGTAGTAAAATGACTGGGCGGACGAGTCAATCGTTCATGACGTATGCACTGATGTCTCACGCAGAGCTACAGCTGACAGCTCTGGATAGCACTGCAACTATCATGGCGAAACGTGGCGCTTAACCACAGGCAATATTTGTAAGGAAATCCTGCTTCAAACTTTTTATTAGGCTGTTTCCTTTAAAACAAAAAAATTAACAGACTTGCGTAAGTGCCCTTAGTTCTAAAGAATTCCAAAGCCTCTCGGCTAATTATGACAAACAGCTACACATTATTGCAATTTATGGTGTGCGCTGCAGGGAACGCACGGCCATTAGCGAGAAAAATGAATCGGCCAATTAACCAGATATACTAATTAACAGTTCATTAAGAACTGAACGTGAGGTATCAGCCGAGATACCATCGCCCCGGCCCGGCACATTTGCGATACCTTTCAAACACCGCTGTGGATGTTTTTTAATGTTATTAGGATTCGAAACAAGACCGAGGCTACCTAGAGACCTAAGACAGATGCATTTCCTCACAAGTGACGAACTGCACTGCGCCCGTGACCCTGAGACATTAAGTTTATGTGCCTGTAATATAATTGGCAAGCGTCGCCTTCAAACTGGAATACAGTAATGTGAACATTACGATTTTGGATAAACAGAGCAGTTCGTAGTAGGGGTAGCGTTCGTAGAGGACTTGTAAAAGGATCTCTGAGCAGTAAGAAGTTCAATTTTGAATGGGAAACTCTTAGCAAAGATATAATGCCTGATCTGTGCAAACCATATATTTACTTTGTTATTAAAACTTTTTTTGCAATCGATGGTCGACTATATTATACGGTCGAAGGTAGTTAACTAGGTACCCAATAGGGATTTGCTCTCAAGGATAGCTGCATTAAGAAGCATTAAATACTCATATTTAAAGATGTTTAGCGACAGATTGGGAATCTTAAAAGTATTACTCTAGTCAGACGGGCACTACACAATACTATGCTGTGGATTTTCTAACGCTGTTGTCTTCATCAAAGGCGCGAACCTTCTGGTGATCGTGACCTCTTGATCCGTAACCAACCTTCACTACGTCTGATCCCTTCTCGCTGCACAATGGACATATACCTATAACTAGTATTATCTGCGAAGTAAACCTACAACCTGCAGAACCCTTACTTGTACCTGTACTCGTAGTGCAGCCGAGTAGAATGATTCATCGAACAAACAAGTCTCGATTTAATAAATATGATTTAATATACCTTTAAGTACTTATAAAAAAATGTGCTTGTCATACGGATGCCACCCTTGGAAATTCACTACAAAAAGCAAATACCTACAAAATTAAAAGCACAAAAATACAAAATATTTAAAAACTTTTAATTAATTAAGTTTTTTTAATATGTCTTGCTTTTTTCACTCAATAAGTTTCAAAATCCGGACTTGGCAAGAGAAAAATCTGGCTACGCTGCCAGCAGCTCAAGTGGAAATGGGCAGCACACGTTATATGCACAGGCTCACGGACCAGAGACGGACCTTCAAAATTACCTTGTGGGGAGGCCCACAGGGAAAAACAGGTAAAGGGAAACCGCTTACACGATAGGAAGATGAAATCTTAAAAATTGCAGGCCCAAATTGGTGTCATACAGCTGAAAATAGGGAAATTTGGACATCCTTGGATGAGGCCTTTACCCACGCACCCGAGGTTCTTGACTTAGATTTAAAGTATCTTAGGAAGTAGTTTATTGATATGTTACTTACTAAGAACAAATTAAGGCTTTTTATTTTATTTACTTATTTATACGTATAAAAAATGTTTAACTTCCCGTTGAAATTATAACAGTGACTGTAACTATTTTGGAGCTACTATAAGACACAGCTCGTGTGATAGTAACTATGGGTCACAGAGAAGGCTCCTTACAACATGGACCAGTTCGAGCAAGTGGCGCGGGTAACAGTACAGCAGACCTTGCACTGTTGTGTATTCTGTGCCGGGCGTCCAGTCCACCCACACCGACACACGTGTGTAAACACGAGGCCACAGACTGAACAATAGTTAGTATGAATCACGGCATGCACACACGCGCATACTCGGTGCAAATATCTGCAGTGAAAGCACACATCCGACTACAATTCGGCAACATGTTAACGGTTAACTTACAAACATTTGAGGACAAGAAACATTAAATCGAAGATAACATTATGTATTAACAGAAACAGCTCGTCTCATGTGATAAGTTATATAAGTTTCTGCGGTGTCCTTTCAAACTCAACACAATAATGGTTACACACCCACTATACGAAGATCGAATGTCGACTTGCAGTAGAACTCATTCAATCTGCCCATTAACCACAGGTTTATTTGCTGCTAGGTATGTAATGTTCCGACATGCAGGGCCTGCACTGCACACCACAGTCCGGTTCCAGAGCACTTGTCGCGGACTCCATTACGATACCAATCACTTCTCCAAACGCACTTATCTAAATACCCGCACAACTTGTTACAGAAAGCTTTACAAAGTGTTGATAATGGCCGTAAAGAGTCAGTAATCCGCTTCCAAAGCTTTGTCGGTCTAGACAAATAAAACGGATCAATCAACCAATCGCAGGCTTCTTGTTGTCCACACTGCACTTGAAGCCCTAAAAGTAGGACATTATGAAGTGAGTCAGAATGGTCCACAGTTCCTTTCCTCACAGCCGTATGACCCACATCTGACTTGATGGATAAGAGGAGGTAATATACATATCATGGGAGCAGATTTCGTACTGTACCTAAGAAGTTTACCTGGTACTAAGATGCTACCTACACACCACCAAGTTGGTGTAACACCGCAGTACCAGATACTTAGTACGTAGTACCAGAGGAGTTTGTGCGCATTAACTCCTAAAAAAACTAAATTCTAAACTAAACCTCCTGAGAAATTCTATTACATTTTTTTCATAATTGTTCATCAAACTGACTCCCTCACGCCTGATGGAATCAAGAAACGATGACCATTAGTGCAGCCGTAAGCTGCGTTATATTACTTGGTATGATTAACATAATCGCCATTCCTATGTTGACCTGAGAGATGCTTTTTCATTACATAGAAAAATGGAAAAAATATGTTTTGGTAAAGTAAATCTGAAGTATCAGCCTATTACGGTGTCAGTGTTGGGAGTTGGCTCTTCCTGGAGAAAGGAATTAGTCATAACTACTCGCCAGCCAGTGCGACAGTTATAAGGCGAACGTCTCCAACTTAGCCGACTGTAAGTCCGGTATAACAGACAACCGGGACCTTAGGTATGCTTATAGAAGCCTAAAGTTACCGTAATCATGAACTCGCAGGGAGCTTGGCTAGTAGTTCCATGTGTTAGGTTAAGCAACGCTTGTTGCTTGTTCGGGTTCTTCCGCTGTTGGCGTGTTAGCTGGACGTCTGCGTGCTTCCGGTGTCACGTACCTGTACCCGTTGGTCTCTGCTCGTCCCTTAGGACAGCTGACGTTACGTCGTTATGTACAATCAGAAATGCACGATTTTAGGAACACTTACGTTGCACTTGCTGCACCCCGTTGTTACACCCGCGTGGATGTTGAGACTGTTTAAAAGTATACTATGAAATAATCTAGCGTATCATCTACCGCCATAAAAATTTCATCAAAATTGCTCCAGCCGTTTGAGTGTGAAGAAGTAGGTAACAACACACACTCACAAACTCTCGCCTTTGTAACATTAGTACGATAGTTTGATGTCTCCCCACACACGCACACACACGCACACATAACGAATTGTATTTAATTATTTATTAATAGTTCAACCAAGACAATGCTATATTGCTATACTTATAATAAAGTACGTATAGAAAACTATCGCGAGTTGTGTTCATGATTATGCTTAGACCGGCTCGGACTCGCGTGATATTTACCGGAAATAGTGTCCGACCAGTTTCAAACTTATTTGAAGTTCTTCCTCTAGGAGTCACTCTTGTGCACAGCGGCGACCGCGGGACACAGCACGTAACTGATATCATTAAGTACTAATCGCCGTATTCTCATGCTCTATGTGCCGTCGCTGTATATTTGGCAGGTTACACAGTTAAATATCCGTCTCTTCGGAAACCAAATACAATAATCTGTTAGCGCGTGTTTTATGGAGACATCTGTGGATAGATTTGTCGTAAGTGTACGACCTAGGCCTTGATAACTACTAGATTCTCCGTCGCCTACCTACTGCCTTGTACACAGTGCACAACGGCACAACAGCACCATAACATTCCAGGGTGGTGGAGTGTTGCAGCTGGCCGCGCAGTAACATTCACAACGCTATCTCCGCTCTGCGAAAAAGCCTGTTTTCATCAGTGCTAAGGTTTGCTATTGTGACTCCTTATTCCGAAAGGGGAGGGGATAGAACACATGTCATACTCCAATAGTTCTCATTTACATGTGTGTCACCGCGCAGTCACTCGGCCGCGTTATCAATTAGTGTGCAGCACTAACGAACTGTTGAATGACTTGCACACACTGTATTATGGACACGCTTATATATATAATATGTGATTCGATGTTTGTATGTGCGTGTGTGTGTGTGTTCCACGCGACAGGCGATATTACATTACAAGGCACGGTTGACTACGAAAATTCTGAACTGAATTTCGACCTTGAATGGTAACATTATGGTTCTTATCATGGTTGTCTGGAAGAGATCGCTCTGAGCGATAAGACCGCCCATTGTGCCACTATCAATTTTAGCATTTTGGTGTAGGAACATATTTACAAAATATAACAATTTATTTTAGTAATTTTCCATGTGTAATGTATTTGTACTGTGGTGTTTCATTAAAGAGTTTATCTATCTATCTATCATTGCATCGAAGCTGCGGTTGGTCCGTAACAGAGCTGCCATACCCGACACGACAGCATCAGCCTACGTGGCAGGTACTACAGCACGCTCCAGTACAGTAGTGTACAGTACGTCATAGAGCCCGAGAGACCCGTAGTAGAACACAGTACTATAGGATTGAAGTTAACAACGTTATTATGCACATAAACTTTTTACTAAATCATTAGATTTTGAAAAGGAGGAGGAGGAAAGGAAAGAAGGAGGTTTCTCAATTCGACCGTATATATGTATATATATATATACAGGGTGTTTGGTAGAGGGACCGACACAAACCAAATGAGCGTGTTCTGGGGACCACTTGGAGAATACAAGTTGGGCAAAAAAAATCCCCGTCACCCCAATTTTTTTTAACTAAATCAGTTAGTTAGCTCTGTTTTGTATCCAATTTTGCTTTGCGTGGCCTGAAGGTGTATTAGAGACCAAATTCAACTAAAAACATCCGGTCTAAAACAGATTTTACAAATGTTATGGTGGTAAATAGGTACAATTTCGGAGAAAAAGGGAAAAATCACAAAAACAGTTAAACATATTGGGAGGTCGGGGATTTTTTTTGGCCAACTTGTATTCTCCAAGTGGTCCCCCGAACACGCTCATTTGGTTTGTCGGTCCCTCTACCAAACATCCTATATATATATTATGTGTGTTCGCGGATAACTTCGTCGCTTATGAACCGATTTTGATGAATATTTTTTATTTGGAAGAGTATACTTCCGTGGTGGTACCTATCATATACATTTCATCAAATTTGGTCAAGCAGTTTTTGAGCTACACAAAAAAAAAACTGAAAAGTGTTGATTTATCTTGATGATATCATTGACGAAGTACCCCGTAAGTCGTTTCAAATTGTTGTTATAATTGTTTATTGTTATCTTCCACACGTATGCGGTCGCGGGCAACAGCCACTCTACATATACATATAATATTATAACGCGTAGATACGTCCCTCTTCCAGTCTAAGCCAACTCAACAGTAGCACGAGAGTTTGCTAAAACGTCATACTTGTTAGTGATGAAAGTCGGATCTGTTATATTTTTATAATAACTGGGTGCGGGCCTAGTGCGGCTTGGTGGATAGGCTAGTGGCCAACCCATGTCGAAGTTTCAGGCCGCCCGAAGATTTTTTACATAGCCTAGCGACTGTTGTTCTAAGACAAACAACCGGGACCGACGGCTTAACGTGCCCTCCGAAGCACGGAAGCGCTTAGTTGAATAATGCCACTAGGGGTGACTTTTGACTAGGAGTCACCCATCCAACCCCTGACCGCAGCAATCATTGCATAACTTGTTGATCGGTTAAAATCGCCAAGTCAAGCTCCGCTACGAGCGCTTCATTCAACAAGGATTACATTTATGTTATTCATAAGTTTGTAATATATATTAAGTGTAGGTAAGTGTATTGTATCACTTTGTTAGAAACCGAAGCTTTTGATTTGTTCGTGTGGTGATTTAAAATATCTGTAAAAAAAACAAGATTAGTAAAAAAATATTAAAACTTGGTTTTAGAAAATGACTGCTTCCATAAATATTAATATTAATAGGTTTATAATTTATCACCTAGGTATTTTTGTTATACTTAGTTTGTTCAAAATAAGAGGATGAACTAATAGAAAAAAACTAATTGTAAAAGCAGTTGTGAATAATATTATCTCCACATATGTCTTTAGACTTGGCCTGCAGACCAGCACTGCAGTTGATTGTTGAACCAAGACGGTATCTTGCACACATGACCTACCACCTTCTGTAGAAACAGAAAACAATGTAACCGAACTGATGCAACAAGCTGTTTACTTGTTGTTGAACGAGTTTATCAGTTTTCTACAAACCCAATTATGAACTCAAAACAAACCGATAAATAACATTATGTATGAGTACAGTGCAGTGATAGTTAAGTAATTACTGAATAAATAAACTCAAGCAAATAATTTGTCTCTAACCAATTATCTAATAGTTGGTTGTCGTGAACAGAAATTGATGGCTTACGTCAACAACTTAATCTTATCAGTGAACATATTTATCGTTATAAGTATATAATAGGCTATGAACTTAATAATTATAATATCATAAATGCTTTAGCACTTCCTGTAACGAAACGTCAATAACTTTTTCTAACTAAGAAACATGAGCGGACCTTTAATACAATCATGGATTCGGTTTTGGCTTCACCGGCTAACAAATCGGATGAGACGACGATATAAACATGTGAGTGATAAAAAATTACGAAGAGACAATAATTGTACGAGTATCATAGTTGTTTGGAGAAACTATTTCATAAGTTCAAAAGGTCGGCGCCCCAACTGTTGGCCGCGGCAGGGAGTGCCCAGTGGGGTGTGGGGGACGCGGGACGCGCGGGGTGTCATTTAACTAATTAACTCGTCGGGCGCGCCGCCACTCCATTACCGACTGTTTATTGTGACAATTATTCTACCTGACCGCCCCCGCACCCCGCACCCGAGTGCCGGACAGCTCATCGTTCACAAACCGTGTACTCTATTGCAGATAGAGAGCCCCCTGTTGACTGTATAGGCATTTTTTATGTGATAAGTTTACGCGGAGGTAGCTCAAGTCAATGCCCACTTGGAGTGAAGCGGTTGCAGTAAGTAGCGTATAACCTCTGCCAGCCCTCCGTCGACGAACTGCACTGTATCTGTAGCCCTGAGACATTAAAGGTGCGTTCGTTTAGCTTTGAGGGTATTGTTGGCTCTTTTGTTAAAGCGATCTTAAAGCTCAAAAACTTTCGCCACTTTTGCCCACACCCTACTCGAACGCTCAACCGAGCATAAGACCTAAACTCGCATGATTATGCTGTCAAATACATAGTTTTCAAAAAACGAACTCAAACAACCATGCTCCAGACATGGGTCAAAAATTGCACTTTTTGGTGGCAAAAATGAATGAAATGAAAATAACTTTTTTTAGTTTTCCGACGCTAAACAACGAGACAAACGACATTTTCACCCACATGTTCCCAATTCGAACGCCCTTGTAAGCCTATGTTTTAGCGTTATTTTCGCTAACATCGCTCACAAGGGTTTCGAATTTTTTCATTTCGAACGCACTATAAGTTGCTAAGTCACATGAGCCTGCAATTTCACTGGCCCCCTCAAATCGGAGCACAGTAACGCGAACATTACTGCTTGGCAGTAGAAATGGGTGTGACGGTGGTACTTTCCCGAACGAATTCATTCACTAAGTTTTCTACTTCTACAAAAATACAACGTCTCCTCGCGTGTAGTACCTTGAATAGTAATGAAGTACACGCTCTCATACCATCGTTATGTCGTATATCGTCCAGCTGTCCATCCCTCTGTTCCTACTTCCTCAGTCTGTCTGTCTGTCTGTCTGTCCGTCTGTTATCAGCTGTCTAGTTCAAAAGGTCAGTCAAAATTTCCTTTAAAAAAATAAAGAAATCAATAGTCCATTGTAAATCTTTATTTCATAACATCGTTAAAGTAGGTGATGGTCAATATAATTGGCTATCGCCTACCAGCTACCAACTACGGAGCGCTACACTAGACATGGTCGGACATGCACCTACCAAGCTATGTGTTACTACATAATATGATTATCATGACCAGTCTCAGTGGAGTCCTCAAACGTGAGTACGGAACTCAGGTCTGACAAATATTGACCCCTGCCAGGGGGTAAACCTGCAACCGCGTGCTTTGAGGGTTGGGTCGTTACTAACTGAGCTAACAGAGCCGTTTTATTCAAACAAGTCCAGATGAGACGTTTCAACGTAAAGAAGCAAGGACAATTCTCTCTCACACACACGCAGACATCTTTATTAAGTACAATAGTGTGATAAGGGGCTTCCTATCTGAAACAGTTTACAGCCGTCGCTACACTACCTTCACCCCCAAACCCCCTCCCCGGTCTCACGTGACTTCACTCCTGAGTTATGACCTGGACACCACCTAACCACTAATTTATTGTTATCACTGCTCCACCTAAACACTCATTTATTTGATTTATTGTGACCACGCTGCCACGGGGAACTGAAATTACGTAAAGAAAAATCTTTTAACATTTTTGGTGGATGTATCGAAAACATCCAAATCGTGACATTTCTTGTTATAAGCCGAGCACATTCGATACAACGGAGAGTTCTTAGCATACACAGTATTGCATGTATCAAGACAAAATGTCATTCTGTGTTGGAGACGACTAGATGATCGATGCACAACCAGATTTAATTTAGAAAGCAAATTTAGACAATCAATTCCGCCATTTATATTTTTATGCAGAAACACAATATCAGCGGCATCCCGTCTGTTTGCTAAAGTTGTTATGTTGAAGTGCGTATAGATCTAATCTACCAAGGTAAAGCAAGCTATAATGTTATTGAAACTGGCGGTAAGGTAATTTTATATATGGTTTTTTATTTACGCCTGCTTAGCGAAATCTAATATTGCAATTATGTAGAGACAAACTACATAGGTACTCGTATATCTGCTTTATCTATGACCTACTTCAGAGCGATGTGTAAGTTTTGCTGTGTTTAAGCTTTAAGGTCACAGTAACAAGTTGCTTTGCTAGTTGTGGGGTGTTCTATGTAAGCTAAGCTGGACGGTACCGGCAACACGGGCTGACATGGCGGGAACTTCGCGCATGTGCGTCCATCCATCGTCTATACATTGTGCCTATGAGTATCAGAAGTTGATATCATTTTCCATAAGTTATCCGAGCGCCTGGTTGATGCGACACGTGGTCACCATGAGGGCACTTATTTGGGACAACAATTCAACGTGGCACTGCTGCTAAATCCCGGGTATGCTTACAATGTGTCTTGTCTTGTGTGTTAGAAGCATACGTACTATGTACATACAGGCTGACGGGTAGCGGGACTGCTCTATTGATATTGTAGTAGCTGAAGATATTGTTATAAGTATGCAGAGATTATCGGTCATATATTTCATAAAGGATTTCGAGGTAACACGACAACCCACAGGAACCTTCAAAGTTTTCAGTTTTCGTTATAATTCTATAACGAAAAATGAAAACACAATTGTTTCTGTTCAATTACAAAACAGCTTTGTTTTGCGCGGACACTAAATTTGTACGCACACGCATGAGTATCTCCCTAAGTCTAAGTATTTGTTAAATGTAACGCTAAAAGTTGAAACGGAAGACGCAGCAAATATATTATATAATTTTAGCGTAACATAAAATGACACACCATCAGCCGGCACCGAAGTAAATAAACAACATGCGAGTTCTAATTATAGAGCTCAGTGTCCGCGTGCACACAGAAAAATGTTTTGGCACCTTCCGATCTGCTCGGAGACGTGTAGTGTATGGTACACTAGTCTGGTATGGGTATAGATATGGATAACATGTATATAGTTTAAGACTAATACAAACCTAAATAAATCCTTTCCAAGGAACGCGTTTTACAAACATATCTCAAAAGGCTCAAGCACAACACAGCTCAAGAAAAGAAATTTCAATTGGTCTGTAGCATCATAACGTCTTCATAAAAAACCGTAGTCTAATAAGCGCCTAATAAGCAAGACGTTAACTAGGAGACGTAGGTATTACTTACTGTACCCCAGTACTGCTACTGCTTACTGCCGATTGTCACTTATATATAATTACATTCGTGATGAAACCCACAGAATGGCGGCAGGACACATCTGGTGTCCGTCTGGCTAGCTACCACCCTTAAGTTTGATGTTCTGTCCTCCAAGCTTCTAACATGTGTGTGGGTTCCGGCAGCTGTCCTTGAGAGACGGTCGCTATTCTAACATACAGATATTTTTCATGATAGCAGGGAGGTTTTCAGACGAGAAACTCTGAAAATTCTTAATGATGTAGATATATAGAGCGTAATTGATCAATTCAAAACACACCATCAAACATACACTCTCGCGCACACACCCTCATACACACACATATCCCCACACTAACACACACAACAATACCTGCTTACTACATAATCAATGTTTAATAGTTTATTTTGTAACATAACATTTTATTAAATTGTTAGTGACTGTCGCATTAAGTAAATTTAGGCTAAATAATTTGAATCTGTTATTGGCTTTAAGTTTTATACACTAGTTTAATTAATGTATTATTATGAGCTGTAGATTCTGTTATATATAAATAAATAAATAAATAAATAAATAAATAAATAAATAAATAAATAAATAAATAAATAAATAAATAAATAAATAAATAAATAAATAAATAAATAAATAAATAAATAAATAAATAAATAAATAAATAAATAAATAAATAAATAAATAAATAAATAAATAAATAAATAAATAAATAAATAAATAAATAAATAAATAAATAAATAAATAAATAAATAAATAAATAAATAAATAAATAAATAAATAAATAAATAAATAAATAAATAAATAAATAAATAAATAAATAAATAAATAAATAAATAAATAAATAAATAAATAAATAAATAAATAAATAAATAAATAAATAAATAAATAAATAAATAAATAAATAAATAAATAAATAAATAAATAAATAAATAAATAAATAAATAAATAAATAAATAAATAAATAAATAAATAAATAAATAAATAAATAAATAAATAAATAAATAAATAAATAAATAAATAAATAAATAAATAAATAAATAAATAAATAAATAAATAAATAAATAAATAAATAAATAAATAAATAAATAAATAAATAAATAAATAAATAAATAAATAAATAAATAAATAAATAAATAAATAAATAAATAAATAAATAAATAAATAAATAAATAAATAAATAAATAAATAAATAAATAAATAAATAAATAAATAAATAAATAAATAAATAAATAAATAAATAAATAAATAAATAAATAAATAAATAAATAAATAAATAAATAAATAAATAAATAAATAAATAAATAAATAAATAAATAAATAAATAAATAAATAAATAAATAAATAAATAAATAAATAAATAAATAAATAAATAAATAAATAAATAAATAAAAATAAGATACCAATTTCAACTTCATCATCACTGACCGTAGCGCCGCTATCTCACTGGATGGTCAAGGATGATGAAGTGATGATGCTGGTGTTGACCGCTACGATAGCGGTCAACACCAGCATATTAAGTCTAAAAAGTAACATAGTTATGTAACATACGATTAGAAACCACAACGTATTCCGAGATATTTGCCGCTTCCTCTCGGCGGTGGTCGATTTGTTTTGGAACGCATTAGTAGTTTTACGCACGTTATAAATAACGCTAGTAAAAGCGGCCTTGGTGCTTAATTTGATTAAACGGTTCCCTTCGAGTTCGATGTTTTCACTTCTTAGAATATCTTACAGAATATAAAACGAGCGAAGCTATTGTTTGTATCATTACTGTAATGCACAACAGAAGGAAGATATTTACACCACGACTTTCCAATAATCCAAAGATTGCCAATATCTTCACTTCATTAGTGTCTGGGAAATCACGGTTGATTTTAATTGTAGATACCGGTCTCTCCGCTGGTTCTCACTGCTACTGCACGATGAGAAGTGGAGTTACCATCAGCCTATACTCACCCTGTCTTCAGTTCCCTACTTTTAATTAATATCCACCAGATCTCTAACTTGTCTATAACAATCAGTTCTATGTGGAATATGACAAGTGTCACAAACCCTTTCAACTTTTGCTACAATTGAGACTAGATTTCATACTAATATGTACCACTTCAACGCGCAATTTTTTTGTGTTTAGCTAAGTACATATAATTGACTCTTAAGTACAGCATTTCGATTTGAATGATTATCAGAACGCTGCAGTTGAATAGTTACTAACTCCGCTCCGCGATTTAAGCCGCCTACTGATGGATGACGGTGAAAAGCATCCTATGTGTTTTCCCGGTATATAATCTATCACTTTGCCAGTTTTAACTAAATCAGTTCAGTTCTTTAGTCGTGAAAAGGTACAAACAAGCCAAGTTTCTTTTGCATTTATAATAGTATATACCGTGGTGTGGATGTCTCCACAATAGCAGCACGGACAACTAAGAAACACCTACATAGTTTCAAAGGTTACCTACCAAGGTGAAGCGGCAATGGGCTGACCATTAGTATCGCGTGGTTCCGGCATCGCGCGTGGCTGTTGACCCGTGCCGGTGTTGTGCCGGTTGCGGCAATGCTAGTGTTTGCAATGACAATTAGCGCCGGTTAGCACCTCGTGTGCACCATCACACATATGTACAAATAGTTACTACGTAAGCGACGCCACGCGACTTCCACAACGAGTAATTGATCACTCTACTTACTTGAAGGTACAGAGCAGAATATTGTCTCCAACGTCGGGATGTGAATCGTAGGAAGCCAGGAAACCGGACCTACTAGGCAGCAGATCTCTTGTGTAAGAGGTCGTCTTCGTTGGTACCACCGCAATGCCAGATATTCGACAGCGAAGGAACAGTACGCAAGCATTACTGTGTTACGGTGTGAAGGGCACTGCAGCAAATGAAATTACTGGGGTAAAGGGACTCAATAAACTGTCTCGGAGTCATGAACGCAGTGCAGTGTCAACCAAAACTGCAAGTCTAAGATCTGGAGGATAATTTTGGGGATGGAGGGAAATCCCGCAATCCTTCATGAAGTAATAAAGAACCATCAAGTTCATAACTTTCATAACTTTTTTACCGATTTACGAGTACGTCAAAACTATTCGGCTGCTTATAATGCTCGTCGTACAATATCGTACCGCGTTAGTAGTTAACATGTGTGACACGCCAGATGATGCGCACTCGACTCGTAATTGCTTCTAATTCGGAGACCACATGTACCGATACGTGAGGATCCAGTCACACTTCTGTATTTTTAGAACGGTCAAGCTAATGACATGATTAATTTGCGGTGACTGTCAAGTTTTACGATATCGCGTATGCAACAAGTGTAGTAGGTATATGTGCGGCAGTGTGAAGTGGTGTTGTGTGCATGTGTGGGTGCGTGTTGGTCGTCAGTTGTCGGGTGCGTGTGCGCAGCACGACCCGGATCGCGGATCGCAGGTCGCGGAGTCACGGGCTATCTGCCAATAATTGGCAGCGTCTACATTGTACCAGCTCTCCGAGTGAGTTGCCGGAGTAACGGCCGCGTGTCCGTTTCCAATCACTTCAATGATGTATAGCAAATTATGCACGTGATCGATTGTTCCGATATCTCGCCGACCGCTCCATTTCGAATCAGGAAACGATGCGACGATGAACTGCGGATGGTTAACAATAAAGAGTTTCTTGCTCCAATTACATCTGGCGACATACTCGACCCATTTCTGGTTTACATGGCTTGCATGTGTGTCGTGCAGTGCGCGCACGTGTGTGGGTGCGGCGTACAGGCGGGTGCGGGTGTGTGCGTGCGGGTGATAAGAGGTCGCGCGATAACCCGCCGCCGCCGCCGCCGCCGGCTGGTGCCGCGTGTGACGGTATCGACGGAAGCCGCGGGTGAGAGCCGATGAAGCCAGCGTATTGTTTGTTACAATAATTATGCGTTCGATTTTGGAGCACAATTCTTCACGCGGAATCCGGACACACAGCAAAGTCTACCTTCATGCAGAGCATTAAGAGATTACTATCGTAAAGAAAGTTCCAGTAAGGTTCACATTCGCGCGCGATGCAAAGTGTCTGTTATCTATACTGTTACACCCAACGGCTAAAATACCATATACAGGGTGACTGGTTGAACACTTTACATATTGATATATAGTGCTCAGTACTCGATTCTCGTTCTAATTAAGAAAAAAAAATAGGTGCCTAATATTTACCTAATTTAACTTTAATTGTCTACTCAAAACAATAAACATGGTCACTCGCGGCGCGCGTGTAGTAATAAAAGCGCGGCGCGGCCGACGATCGCGGCATCCTTTGGCGGCGCGGGCGGCGCGGCCCTTTGGGTCATTAACCCCGTTCGGACGCAGCTTGATTCCTTTGAACGCGGCGCGGCGCTTTGGGTCATTAACCCCGTTCGGACGGTGTCCATAATTTTCGAGTTATAGCACATTCATAGAATGAAGGTTTCCTCTGTAGTTTAACGGTATTTTTTTAATTTTATTTTTTTAAACGTTTCATGTGACCATGAATTATCATGTCCTTGTTTATGTAAAGTGTTCAACCAGTCAGTCTGTATAGGCATACTATTATCTATCTAAGTATAAGTATATATAAAAATGAGCCCCGATTTCTCCTGGTCACGATATAACTTGAGAATGGATGGAAGCATCTCGCTAATTCTGTTTTTGTCGTATTATTTATTGTCAGGAGAGGGTTCTTATGAAATAAAAATAGCGAGGCTGAAGGTCGACCCTACTACGCGAACGAAGTCACGGGCAGTCAATATATCAAAATACTGTAATAAAAAAAAATATAAAAACATTGTTTTAATTTTTTTAATTTAGGCCATGTTAGACCAATATTGTTGGTATTGTTTTGATAATTATTATAAGTAGTTTGAATTAAAACGAATTCTATACGTATTGCATATTGTAACTTAATCTAGCAATGAATTAGTTTAAGCATTTTTATAGCATGGTTTAGAGGGTAGTGCGAGAACTGGTAGAAGTATATATTATGCAAGTTAGGTTACCATCGAACGCCTCAGTGTTCGGTGGGTGGGTATGTAGGTATGTGGCGTAGTAGTCAGCGTGGTGGTATGACAGCGGTGACGGTGGATGCTGTTGACACAACAATCTGTCAGTTCAGGACTGTGAAGATCCTTTTTCAGAGGTTCAGGAGGATCTACAGTTTTTTATTACAATGTAAGTGGCTACACGGGCAAGTCAATTGCGTGTGTCATTTGTAATAGGCGTCACGCCTGTCCTTCGACTTTATATCTATAGATACCTACTGGTGTGCCATGCAGGTACGTTCCTACTTCATGACGATCCACATTCCGGAGCGCTGTATAATTTAATGAATTTAAAAGATAGTCTGCTTATGTTTACTAATGTGTGTTAATTAACGGATTGCATGAGAATGCGAAGCTATACGTAGGTAGGTAGGTATCTATTTAATTATTAACGAGAGGGCACGAACAAAACAATTAAAAGACGTACAATTGGTACACATTGATTTATTATAGAACGCCTGGGGTACATTCTATTTATAATGTGAGAATCTGTTGCCCTTTTCGTACGGACTAGGACTGTCAGTACTAGGACAGGACTGGGCCACCGACGCTCTAAGTCCAACTAAGGATGTATGTATGTGTACTCCTAATTAAAGAGCAGGCCTCAACCCAGTTTCGGATTCAGAATTCCGGTTAATTTAAAACTATGACAAGACGGGCAGTTCGTGCGGCTGATGTTAAGCACTATGTTTGCCCGTGACAGTTGCAGTGTTACCCAGAACTCAGAACTGTAGTTTTGGGTGGCGCTGCGTCCTCCCGAGACATTGGGTTTTGGTTCTGGCCCAGTAATGTCACTTGCTACTGTGCCACAACTAACACACTAACACAGTAATGCTTGCGCACTATTGATTCGGGGTAGATATGTGACATTGCAGTGGTACCAGCCAAGACGACCTTCTTCACTAGAGGCCTACCGCCCATTTAAACGTATAAGGTATATCATCATCATTATCAGCTGGAAGATGTCCAATGCTGAACATATGCCTCCCCCACAGAACGCCACTTATAGACCGGCTACTCGCTTCCTGCATCCAGCGATTCCCCGCGGTTCTGACGAGGTCGTCGGTTCACGCCAGCGATCCAAGGCCATACTCCGCTATGTAAAGGAGTTAGGCTGGCTTGAATAAATGCTGGCAGGGGGGAATGCACAAAACACCCCAAGCGGGACGTCAGTGCAGGCCTCATCGCCCCCAAAACGAATAAGAAGAGGTCGTAGGTTCACCTAGCGGGAGGCCAGCCTACACGGTGCGTGGTCGCCACTCGTAAAACTTTCTTCGGTCACCATTGGTTATCAGTTCATCGAGCGATGTGGCCTGCCCATTGCCAAGGTTTATATGTAACGTGTATAGCACAAAGTAGTCAACAACACTAGCGGTCACCCAGCCATGTGTATGTGTAGATAGTGAATGTAAGCGGCGGCTAGTTCATTAGTTGCTAGGTCATCAGTAGCGAGGCATGCGAGGTTACGAGACTTCATAGGTAAGAGGAAAAAAGCTGAATGGCCGACAAGTGAGCTCCTACCGGCTGTAACCGAGCACTATCGTATATTCTGTGGTGTAACTAGAGCCCGCTGCAGCTAGACACGTGAGATGCTCTGGCGCCACAGCCTGCGCAACAGTTCCTACTGAAGCCTTCCTAGCAACAATGCTTGTTACATCGCTGACTAAGCAAGGCTCTGCGAGTACACTGCTTAACCCTTCCTATACCATGATAATTAAAGCAAAATATTTATGAATTAAACTCACGTAAATTTACGTCTCTGGTACGCAAAGGGTTAATACCTTAGTATAGTTTATTGTCTTTAGGTTTGAATTGTGTGTTAACCTTTTAATATCGTCCATTTATTTAAGTTAACTCATAAGGAACGGTAGCGTGCCGTACATGTTTACGTCGTACGTAGGTACTATTTACGTATTTTAAATGTGAATTTATATGAGTCTTCGTATATGTGTTGATGAATAATAATATACTAGTAGGTAGTTCCGCGACTGTAGACCTCGCGAGCACAGCCTTATCAGCACCAATTTTTCGTATTCTGAGCTATCTACATCATTGTAAATGTCCACTCTCTCGGCGAACAACAGTCCGAGCACACAGTCCGGTATACTGAAAAACAGCGCCGCGTGCACGTGAACCTGTGAACGCGGCGTACGCTGAGTATATCCCTTTTGTCCTCAAATAATTATAGTGTTTCTTTTTTATTTTGATTTGTTGTGTACATTTTTGAGTGCCAATAAATATATTTTGATTGATTGATTGATCAATTGAGGAAATTTTGACTAATATTTTTTTCGACAAGACCTTGAGCAGAGCTAAAATTTTTTATGTAGGTAATATTACCTAAATACGTCCAGTTAGATACTACGCAACTTATTATTTTGACAACCACTTGACCAATTAAGCTGATATTCTGAATTCCTCTTTAAAGTCAGGTACCTAATCTCTATACTTACCATCTATTATTTTCATCATCCTTTAAAAAAAAAACCCTCCACTCAAAACTCGCCGATTACAAAAAATATTTTGCATAATAGAACATGCATACCATTTTTCGTCAATATTGGTTGGAAAATGCGGTAAGAGAATTATAAATTTAAAAAATTCGAAAAGGGGTTTTTACTTTGACTCCCCCCCTCGAGGGGGAGGGGGACCAACCCCCCTGCCTCCTCGAGGGACGTTATAGGCTAACCTACACCTCGATAAGGATATATATAACTTCCCCATAATTAATAACTTAAAAATCTCGAAAAGGGGGGGGGGGGGGGCTCAAGTAAGGTAGTAATCATCAAGTCCATATCACTTTTTGCGTTGTGCATGCTAGGTGAATTTCTCTCCTCGTTTTCATAATGATAATGTTATATTTTACTAAAAATGGGGTAACATGACCTGTTCTTGGTATATTAAAGCAGAAACTTATGCAGGCATTTTTGACTCTCTGAATAGCATTTTCAGTGATAGCATACAGTCTTGGCCCGTAGACTGCACTACAGTAGTTAAAAGGCGATGATATTAAAAGGTCGCACAGCAACAACCTCACCTCTTCGGAGAGGTGTTTTCTAATCCCGTACAATACCTTAAGTTTATAAAATGCAGACCTAATTTGTTCGTTTACATGCTTAATAATCTCATCTCGCTATCGTAAATGAGTCCCAGGTTCCGCGCTCCTGACACTATATGTATGATTACTACATTCATTGATAATTTGAGATCAAATCTCTGTACCTTTTCAGTTTGCAATCTAGTACCTAACAATAACATTTTAGATTTATAGTTTAGACCAAGTGAGTTACGCGAAGCCCATTCAAAGGTTTCATTTAAATCGTGGTTTACCAAGGACATGTAAAAAGAATGGCCCCGAGTTTCTTGCCGCTTTTTCTCGGTAGGCTTTATATATTTTGGAACGCGGCGGTAGTCTTAAAAGTACAATATAATGAAAAAAATACGTTCATAAGTGCGACTTTGATGCCTAAATTGAATAAATGATTTTGACTTTGACTTTGACATGGCTTGTGGAGTCTCATCGGCCATAAAAAAAAAGTTAATTTGACGCACAACATAGATTCACTTCTACTTCTTCAATTTCTTTCACCATTAGAATCGTACATTTTCCCGTATGAACATAGGCTATATAATATTTTCTAAAAGATAGGGACCCGAATGAAAACTTCGATAATGTAACCCAGAGTGTGGAAAAATAACAAAAACGTCCTTATATCGCGTGCGCTGCGGAAACTATTGACCATATAGTATTAGTCTCTACTATTGACATTAGAGCAAAGTGTTGACATGGACAATACCACTCACTTAATTTGTTTCAACTACAATCGAACCGCAGCTGATTTACACACGATCCAGCTGCAGTTACGTTTCTATTGACGCCAGCGATCGAATTAACTAAATCGAACATTTTATATTATGGTAACTCGATGTATCATGATCACGACGCTAACTCATATTAGTGTTTAATATTTAACTATTATATAGTAGCGTTTACGATACGTTTACAGAAATAGTAGAATTGCCCCCAGTTATATAGAAGACGTCAATATATCTACAAAGAAGTCCACATTACCATATGTCTAACTGTTACCGTTAGGTGTGTCACAACAAATACTTTTTTCATTTTGCAATATGCAATAATGGCGAAACCAGGCCACATAATGGCCGTCCTATTGGAATCCTTATCTACTCTAATAATAAAGAGGAAAGATACATGAGTGTTTGTTTCTTTATATTGGATACCTACAAGTCAAACTACTTAACCGATTCAAACAATTCTTTCTCGAGTCTAAAGCTATTTAAAGCTACATTATGCCTGAGTAAAATACGCTATATTTGATTCATCCTCACTTCATCCATCACCACGCGGGTGTAACCGCGGAGCGCAGCTAGTTATTTTAATAATAATAATTTATTTCATAATATTTGAACTTATATAATATGGCTAGAATGTTACACAAAAATGTTTGAAGTGTCTGTCGCCGAACTAGGCTTATATATACAGGCATACAGCGCCCTCCCCCTATTTTATTTCATGGAGCTAGCCTCGTATTAATTACTAATAATCTTAAATATTTTTAACTTAAATCTGAGGCATATAATTAACAATGTAAGTACACTAAACTTAAATAGATTAAACCTAAACATTAAATACCAAAAATGTTGGAAAAAAAAGTTAAAAATGTTGAAGATGATCCTCTCTGTGTGTACAGTGTAATTGCATGTGTGAGTGTGAGAGGGTGTCAGTTGTGAATCAAAACTAATTAAGGACCAAGTATTTTAAGTACATAACTTAAATATGGAAACAAAAAGAAACAAAAACTGAAACGGAGCATACTTGCTATTTAAATGAGAATAAAATAACAATTCTTATGAGTTTAATGTCTGCATCATAAAATAAACGATATTTGATTGGTTGAAATTTTAATTTATATTTATCTTTCAAACATGGTAAGATATTATACGAGTATATCTATAGATTGACAATAACAAGCATAATTACGAGTCAGCAACACACGCTGGCCATTAGCGGGTTGTCGAGCTGCCTTAACGCAAGCTATAAGTATGATTGTATACTGTTACATGCTACTGCTGTGTATCAAGTCAAATGTCTAAACAAGTTCAAGTTTAATGTTATGCAGTTATCAGTTGTATGTATGCAGTTAATTGTACGTAACTAGCGCAACAAACATTGTAGGCAAGTGTAGGCTCGCGAGAGAGACGGCCGCGGCGGCGCGGGGCGGTGGGGAGCCCCGCTCGGCGCAGCACTTGTAGCTTAGTACCTAATCCGTTTTACTACTATGGTCGAGGCCTCCACTAAAACACTACGTCTTCCAGAGTCAGGCCTTCCTCCTGCACTTCACCACTGCCATATTCAAAATTTCTTCCTTTAATACCAAGAATTCAAAGTAGGCACTCTTATAAGATGGTATAGTTGTCGATGTCGCTTCGTCCCCATACGACGACGGTTAAATCAAACTACTTACCAACTAAATACAAGACTCACCCGCGGTCTACCCGTAATCATGATGCAGATAATAACTATGCCGCCGAAATTTCGGGAACCCCAAAATTTATTAAATCGTGGTCTACATCCCGTGAGTACTAATTATAACATAAAAAGTACATAGTATTTAAAATAATAAATTCTGTATTTTTGTACTGTTTGAGTTGAGTTGGTATCTGTACTTCATTGGACGTGGTCACTACACTATACTACTTAGAGCTAGTTATACTAAACATTTGTTTTACGTCATTAATCATTGTGAACTAACGCGTACTCTCTAGACTAGCTAGGCCAACCCACTGGCTTGGTTTCTTTGGAATTGTTGCTGTGATCTTGGATGGGTGACCATGGTCAACTGAACGCTTCTTTGCTTTACAGAATGGTACGGTCCATTCGATGTCTTAGCTGTTACACTTAACCTGGTTTTGAGGGAGTCTGTAAATGCTGACATAGCTTGGTCAACGTTTGTCATTCCATGATCAACATATCTGCGGCAGATATTTACGTCAGATCGCTAACCTGCTCCTATAAATGTGAAAATTGGAAATCTAGAAACCCACTTAATATTAATATATGGCCTAATTCAGTGCACACGCGGAGGTTATTAGATAATGAGCGCAGTTACGTCATGCGAGCTCCGGCGGCGGCGGTTGTAATTATGATTGTTGTAGGCAACATTTAATTATCGGCGAGTCGGCGGGCGCGAGCGGCCGCGCTCGGCTCGGTGGAACTCGTAACGCGTTTTTTCACCTCGAATATGAAATAGTGCGGGCTCGCCCGTGGCCCTTGCTCCCCAGTCGCGCTCCGCAGGGCCTTCACGTAGGGCTGAACACTCAGTCGTGGAAACCCGTTTTTAATCGGCTGATTTAAACTATAATAAGGCTATTTTTAAGATAAGCTATATACGTACAAACATTTATATATGATCCTTATAATTTTAATAAATTAAAGGTGATTATGCATTGTGAATACTGCGTATAAGCCCGAATGCTCATGGTCACATATGTATGTACAAGTAATGAGACGGGCAAGTGGTACGCCTGGTGGTAAGCATTACGTTTGCCTATGACACTTGTAGTTGCAGTGCCGCCCACACCTTAGAGCAGTAGTTTTGCGTGGCACATGTTTAGTGTCTTCTAGTATTTTCACTTGGTACAGTGCAAGTCATACCTTAACACATCGGCTGGCTTATTGTCTATCTTTACGGAGAATGGGAATGGGCTTCATTTTGACATTTGAATCCCATTCTGATCGAAACCCTGCACGGCTATTGGCTGGAACCGTCAATGGGATTGAAAATGAAGTGACTGATTCTCATTCAAGTTAGACAATAAGGGCGGGTGTGATCACTAACATATCAAAGGATATGAAATGGCATTTTTCTCCGCTTTCCGCTGAAATCAGCTAAAGTAAACTATGACAAATATGCCTGTTTAATATAGTGTTCGTGTATAGGTGGCACCCCTAGCAGCAGGGTTGCGTGCAGACCGAGTCCACCAGTGCACATCCACCGGGGCGTGCTGTGAGTGAGGCAGCCCTGGAGCAGGCAGAGGGCCCGTCCCTCGCCAATCTAATCATACTAATAACTGATGGATGGCACTGCTGCGCGCCTCCGCACCACCACCGACGTTTGGAACAGTTGTACTTAAACACCTGGCCGCGTTGGCCAAATATAAATGAAAAAGCGCTATAAGCTATTTTTTACCGACTTCAAAAAATGAGGAGGTTATTGATGTTCGATCGTATGTATATATTTTTTGTGTATGTTCACCGATTATTCCCCCTTTTGGAAACAGGTTCTCAACATTATATTTTTGTTTGGTAGAGTATAATACTTCTGAGATGGCCCCATTTAAATTCATTAATTTTGGCCACGCAGTTTTTGAGTTACACTCCAATTACTGAAAAGTGTTCAGAAACGACAAAGTTAACCGCGAACACACATAAAAAATGTATATAAGCTCGAATTAAGAATCAGTCATCGGTTCACTTAAAAAAAGTTATGAATTACAAAACAAACAATAAAAAATTAAATACATTCCTAATGATAACCTCCTCCTTTTTTGAAGTCGGTTAAAAACAAAACAATTTCCGGAAACTACTCTTTTCAACCATACATTTTTAATTCATAACTTTTTTTAAGTTAACCGATGAATGGTTTTTTTTCTAAGCTTATGCTTCTCACGCGATCTTGTTTGAATTTGAATTTGATTTGATATACCTACATAGTTATTTGTTGATAATAATTAGTCATCAACGTCGGGTATACTCATACTACAATGGAAGTCGATTTAAAGTTTTGTTAAAATGAATAGTTATTACATTGATTTTCAAAAGCTGTTAAAATTATACCTTAATTTTTTACGTTTATTTTGCATCAAGTGGAATTTACATTAAAGTATTATGTAGTCAAATGTAAGTCATATGAATAAGTCTGTCCTTAAGCCCTGTCTAAGTGATGTATAGCGGTGGATGCGTTACTGAAAGTTCCTAATAAAGCGATTGGCGAAGTGCAAGAAAACACAAATATAACTTTTCATGTTTTTGTACACTCGTGCCACATTGCGAGCACTTATGGGTTAATAGTCCAGCACACACTGCACTACTATACATAAACTACTACTATAGGTACTAACTATCCACGTCAAAACTAAAAGGAATAAAATCTAAAATAAATTGATAAAAAAAATCAACGATAGCAAACGTTTGGGTTTTTGCCGCCATCATTAGGATATTCTAAACTTACATAATCTATCTATACTTCTTACTCTCTACTTATCTTGCTTATAATAAAGTAGTAGAGACCAGCAAGTCTGTACTTGGAAGAAAAATATAAATATGTGGGTCAGAACACGTAATACAACACAATACACCTACTGAACAAGAATGCATAAACGTACTTGAAAAAAAAAACATTCTGTATGCTCATACATAACAAAAAAACTACCAAACATCTTTTAAGGAAATTTGGTATATGGATAGACTAAACCCCGGAGCTCCCAACTAAAAACGTTTTATCTTGATCCGTCACATAAATGCAAGATGGCAGCTTGGTCTCTCAATGCTACACGGTCTCATATACAACTGGAGTCTCGATTGACTGGTCGGTGCGCATGTACTTCTATGGTACGGCTAAAAACCGTAATAATTAAGAATGTAATACGTTTTTATAATTTTTGCAAACTTGACTGCTCACACATGGTGGGCAGTCAAGTTCAAAAATTATTATAATAAAATATTTTTGTTGTGCAATTCCTTCAATACTTGGTAAAAATAAATTCTAACGAAAATAATGCAATACCTACAACGCGGTCACGTTAACTCGACGCATCGCTGGAATGCGGGTCCCCGCCCGCTTCCCCCCGAATTCCCTTTTCTCGCCTAGTGTCAGTACGGTCAGCATCTTTGTTGCCGATATAATATTCAATAATACTCAATATTAATAACGGTAACAGGTAGACACCTTCAATTTTCACAGAATATGTAGTTGTATATTACCTTTCAAAATAAATAAATATTTTTTATTAATTTAACAAACTTAATTTTTAATCAATTTTTACTCGATCTTAATAAATGCCACATGGCCGGTTTTTTTTGCATACCGTACTTGAGCGCCAAAATGACGTAACGTGGTCAAGCGTCTAGTTAATGTGACCGCGTTGTACATATTATTTTCAAATACTACATAACGAACCATCATACGTAGACAAGCATCATAAGTAGGGTAAGCAGCGGTGTTTTAAACACCTGCGTTTCGCCGGATATATTGTTGATCCCATGTAATAAGAGGCGAGCCTATTGCCATCTACAGGACACTGTTTCAGACTCTGAACTGCTATTCCGGAGATCGAAACCAGGATTCCGAGATTCCAAAACTGCACTTCCACCACTACACCGAGACCAAGCGAGCGAAGCCGCTGGCGGGTCAGCTAGTATCATAAGTATCTTTCAAAAGAAAAGCTTTCTTAAAATGAAAAAGACAACGCTTCCAAGAGATAAAATTATCTGAGAAAAATTATTAACTTATTAATTTCACATCATCGAAATGGATTTCGTGGACAAGATACTTACAACAGCTCGTGAGGACGAGCGGTGGACGTCTATAACCACATACATAAATATCCACCGTATCGCGTTATGTCTAAAGTCCAGATTCAACTGATTACGATGAAGGTGTTGCCAGGCTTGTAGTGATAACCTTTTGTCTCGTAGATGACCTCACCGCCATCACGTTTTGACAGCTGCCTTATTTTGCAAATCTATTAGCTGACTATAAACTAACTGATTTCCGATTTGTGAACCAAAAGGTTCATGAACATGTATGCTGCCCTTCAATAATGCATGTGATTGCATGATTTATTCTAATTTAAGGTAAACACAGTATCCTTTGTCATTTTAGATATGGACATTTAGGTTTAGGTTTCTTCTCTAGGAGGAAATATCATGGTCCATAGATTAGTAAATAGTTGGTATGGTCCAACCCCAATTTTAAAATAATTTACGATGCTTTACGTAAGGTTGAAAATCGCTTGTTAGATTGGACGATGTAATGCGAAAATGCGTTAACTTTGTACGTTTTCAGACAGAGAGTAACAGAATCGAAAAAACTGCTTAGACACTTTAGTACTATACGTTGGCTATGTATTACCTAAAAACAATATAGTGTTGTCGCTGATAATTCTGAAAGTTTCGACGTGAAACTTTATTCCTGTGGACCTATTCAGGATTTTTTTCTGCAGAAAGAGAGTTATATTAATGAATTCTATTCCGAGTTACACTAGGTGTTTAAAGATTCTGCTTTTTACTATTATCAGGATACGAGCGCGTCTTTAAGCGGTTTCACCTTACAAACGTATTGGCCCAACGCCTTCTCCAGATCTTGACACTAGCGCCAACATGTTCTAACTAACATGGATATTATTGACCACTAGTAAATGTCTATTTTTGTTATTTGCATGAAATAGTAACCAACACGTACAAACTAGATAGTTATCTGTGGTCCCTGGTATTTCTTTTTAACCCTTACGCATCCGTCAACGTTAGTTTCACACATAAATCTGCTCATCAAGCATTACTAATGAATGACTCGTCACAGAAATAACGTTCATGACAGTGCTGCTGTAAACGCTGCAACGTTGGAACTAACGCTGCGCAGATTTCATTACGAGTTATACTAATAGTGCGTCCGAAATAGACCCGTTGTGAGCGTTTTTAGCGAAAATAACGCTAAAAACGCTCACAAGGGGAGTTCGAATTGGGAATCTGTGGGTGAAAATGTCGTTCATGTCTCTTTTTGTTCAGCGTTCGGAACGCTACAAAAGGAATTTTTGCCACCATAAAGTGCAATTTTTAGACCTAAGTCCGGAGCATGGTTGTTTGTGATCGTTTTTTGACAGCTATGTATTTGACAGCATAATCATGCGATTTTAGGTCTTAAGCTCAGTTGAGCGTTCAAATAACCCTATTCGTGGGAAAAAGTGGCAAAAATAACGTTTTTAAGCTTTACGAACGCTCTAACAAAAGAGCCATCAATGCCCTAAAAGCTAAACGAACGCACCTTCAGTAAACGTACCTGTTCTAATTTTGATAGAAACTAAAAACAATCGCAAACAAAAGTTTTTCGCCAGCACCGACCTACTGATACAAGATGTGGCTCATAAGTCCGGTTGACATGTTCAACCGGACTACTGAGACATATCACTAGTTCGGTCAACCGAATTAATAACCGAACTACTGATACTAGGAGTTCTAATCATATACCAGCCTAAAAATCGTTAAGTTAAAAAAAATAAATTAAGGTGTGTTCACAAAACCCTAAATAACTGTTAGTTAAACATTGATCATCACACGTACACCACTAACAATGTGTTCAACAATTTGTAAGAAATTAGCATGAAATAACATGTCGAAGTTATGATAGTAGTGATAGTTCGAAAGTACCTATTATGTCAATATTGTGCGCATGGTACCGACTTCCAAGTTACCGACAAGTTATTTCACACTTTTTAGAGATGAAACCAGTTAAATTTTTGGAACACAATTTTTTTTCACTCATTTTCGATCGATTGTCATTCATCGTCAATAAGGATATCGTCAAGATAGGCCAAACACTTCAGTTATTGGAGTGTAACTCAAAAACCGCTTGACCGAATTTGATGAAATTTAAACGGGATTACCTCGGAAGTATACCTTTTGAAAATCTGTTCACAAATAGAGGGGAAAAATTGGCGAACATACCTACATAAAAATACATACAGATAAACATAGAACCTGCTCCTTTTTTGAAGCCTTACTTAAGTAAGGCACATTACGTTATGAAACATTATTTAGAAGACAGAAATGCTTGGAGTAATTAATGTCTGCCAAGTTGACAAATGCCCCGTTTCTTAAGGCTCAAAAAAGGAAATTTATAGTACTTTGAGGTACTGAAAAAATCAAAACGTACGGGCATAGTAAACAATATGATGATTTCATGAAAAAAAATCACTGAAATCGGACAATGTTAAGAGGTAGAAAAGAGTTATTTCTTTTAGTATGGAAAGCACTTGTTATGCAATAATGGTAATGGTTAATATCAGGTGCACCCGTCTACGCACTAACTGCATAGAACAATACAATGCCCTGTGACCATCTGGCCGTAGGTTAGTAGCTCTGTTTGCGCCCATCTATTACGCACTACTGCGCCGCGCTGCTGCTCTCCCGTCGCGTCCGGGGTACTGATGTTATTAATTCCATAGAGCACAGCTACGCGTTTATTTATTGTTCATTTAATTCAAGAAGTTTACAGAAGGAGAGACTTACACATGTCTCCATAGAACTGTATTTTATACGAGTTAAAATAATAAAGTATAAGTTAAGATTCAAGATGTCTTTATTATTAGAAATATTATTTACTAGCTGTGCTGCGTGGTTTCACCCGCGTGGTGATGGATGATGATGATGATGATGATGAATCAAATATAACGTATGTTACTCAGGAATAATGTAGCTCTAATTTCGTGACAGAATAGTTTGAATCGGTTAAGCAGTTTTACATGTGTCCATTACAAACAAACAATTATATATCTTTCCTCTTCATTATTAGAGTAGATAAGGATTAAAACCAAGGTACGAATAATGTGGCCTGGTTTGTACCGCCGTTACTATTCCATATTTCAAAATGAAAAAGTATTTATTGTGCCATAACTGTAATAGTTAGACATTATGGTAATGTGAACTTTTTTGTAGATATTTATTTATTTATTTATTGATACACCAACAAAGCAACCACTAAGACTAATAACTAACAAAAATAATTTTAAAAGTTCACACATGAAAAGTGGCACTTCAATTATAGGTATAAACAACGAGCCAGATATACACTTAGACAACAGTTTAGAGATTTTAATACAATCATGAAAATGTGTTTTGAAATTTAAATTATTTAATATTTGTAAATGAACCTTATAATAATTTAACTGTAGAGATAAATAATTAATAATGATATTTTGAAGAGATTTTAGACCTATTGAATAATTTGTCGAAGACTTGATTTGAAATCAAATAAGCGGCCTGAAAAAACATCTATATTAATTTGTTTTTTCAAACCACGTTTAACAGGAGAGTCTATTTTAACATTATGAAATTTATTGTAATTGCTTACAATCCTGTTCATTGGAGAATATTGCCCAAGGTTGGTACGTGCAATACTATTAACAAAAGGTTTACATTTATTACATTGTCTTTGTTGCCTCCTAGGAATATTGAAACTTAATTTAGATAGAAGGTAAGGAGCGTCCGTTAGATTGTTAACTAATTTAAAGAGAAACATGCTGTCCAACAGTGTCCTACGAGAATGAAGCGATTTCATACCGAAATGTTTAAGACGTGCCTCATATGATGGTAGTTTTTTGGCCAAGTTACAGCTGAAAGACAAGTGCCAAAGGAAACGTTTTTGTACGCTCTCCAATCGTTTGTTATAGACATCGTAGTGCGGATTCCACACCACACTACAGTATTCTAAGGTGCTACGGACGAGGGCATTGTAAATTGCGATTTTAGTGTCGGGTTTTTTGAAGGCCTTGCAATTGCGCAAAACAAATCCCAAAGTTCTGAAGCTTTTCTGCGACACGGTATCGATGTGTAAATTGAACCTTAATTTTTTGTCGATGATGACTCCAAGATCTCGAATGTACTCCACTTCAGCCAAAGGTATAGAATTAATGTGATATGTTCTTGACAACTTAGTGTTCTTTCTAGTAAAGCGTATGACGTGACATTTAGCGATGTTTAGACTCATTCCATTTACTTGGCACCACATTACTAACCTGTCTAGGTCAGATTGAAGCAATTGAGCTTCACCGATTGAATTGACCTGTCTAAAAAATTTAAGGTCGTCAGCAAACATGCATGACCTAGAGTGCTCAAAACTTCTATAAATGTCATTAATAAATAAGTTGAAAAACAAAGGCCCAAGATGGGAACCTTGAGGAACCCCTGACAACGTTGCATACGATTTCGACGAGTAACCACCCACAACAACCCTCGATTTCCTGTTTGAAAGGTAAGACATGCACCAATTCAAGAAAGCGCCATCAATCCCAGACAAATAAAGTTTACGAATAAGAAGATTGTGATTTACTTTGTCGAAGGCCTTGCTAAAGTCAGTGTAAATAGCGTCTATTGAATGGCCTTGATCAACTCCTTCAGCAAGGTCCTCGACAAAGGATGTCAAGTTGGTAGCCGTAGATCGCGCCTTGATAAATCCATGCTGATCTGATGTTATAATATGTCTCAAGTGCCATGCCAGAATTGGACATACTAACAATTCAAAAACTTTGGCAAAGACAGGAATCAGGGATATTGGCCTGTAGTTCGTCACGTCCCTGAGATCACCACTCTTAAACAGTGGCAAGACAAGAGAGTCCTTCCAAACTTCAGGGAATACACCAGTATCGAGAGATTTAGTTATTATAATTGATAGAGGCAATGCTAAAGCGCTGGCACATTTGACGGCAAATATTGAAGGTATCCCATCAGAGCCCGCTCCCTTAAAAGCATCAAGTCTTTTTAACACCCGGTAAATTTGAGTAGTTGTAACTGAAAAGCCTGTTAAAGTGGTTGTGGCAGAAGGTACTTGGGAAGCTTTGGGGACAGAGATATTGTCTGTATTGTAGACTGAAGAGAATTGTTCAGCAAACATATCACAAATATCCGGTCCATTGTCTACAACCTTATCAGCTGAACACATCTGTGCCGGGTAGTCAGAACTAATCCCTCTTTTATGTTTAACGTAGCTCCAAATTAATTTAGGGTTTGATTTTAACGAGGATTCTAAATTTTCTAAATATTTATTATAATTTGCATTATGCAGAGAATTGCAACGATCTCTTAACATTTCGAAAGTGAGACAATCGCGAGGGTTTCCATATTTACGATACTTACTTCTATATTTATATTTTTCTTTCAGACTCCTAACCAATGCGGCCGAAAACCAAACGGGGTACTTATTTTTATTATGAGGCTTAAATTTAGGAACATGTTTAGTTATTAATGATCTGAGTGTGACATAAAAAACCTTAACCATGTCGTCAACAGTCGCACATCTTTCAAAGTCATCTGCCCAATTAACACTATCTAGATCACTAACAATTTTTTCATAGTCAGCTCTATGGAAATGGAATCTGCCATCGCATTTAGGTGGTAGTTTTACAGAGTATTCGATCGCTACATTAAACATTAAAGGGGGGTGCGATATATCTATTTTGATGAGTGGATATGAACAGACTGTGACTTGCGGGATCGTAACGGAGCTGAGTACAAGATCTAGTATATTTCGTTTTACGTTTTTATGAGAGTTATATTGAGCTAAGTTATTAAGTGCCATGAAGTCTACTAACAATTTATGAAGTAAGCTGTTAGACACAACTGGCGCCAGTTCTTGTGTATTACTAGTATAAAGCCACTGTAAGTTACTTAAATTAAAATCGCCGAGAAGGATGATCTTCCCATCATGTTTGGCTAATAAATTGTTTGCATGGCTTGTGAAATGCTCAAGGATATGTAGTTGAGTGGGAGGGGGTAAATAAACAGTGCAGATCAATAAGTACTCCAATTTGTTATTTGTTCCACGCAATTCCAATTTAACCCATAGATCCTCACAGTCCGAATCATTTTCACATAAGCGATATGATTTCAAATGCTTTGCGACTGCAATTAAAACGCCACCACCTTCTTTTTTAGCGTGGAAACCACTATTTTCGCGATCGCGCCTGTAAAGTACGTAACGATCATCAATCAATTCATTGTCCGAGACACTGCCGTTCAGCCATGTTTCTACTAACACTATTACATCATAGTTCGAACAAACAGTATTTTTAAATAATTCGGTAGTTTTGGTTCTTAGACCCCTTACATTCTGAAAATAAAAACTTAAATTCTTTAACATGCCCTTAAGTAACATTAGTCAAATATAGCGTTATTATGACAACCGATTCAATAAATCTAAATTTTTCACATAAACATAGTTGGATTCCTGAGTTTTTCTCATGAAAATGCGACCATCACGCACCCACACATATTTGTACTGTAGTTCCTTCGCTTTACTACGTGCAGCAGCGTGGAGTTTTTTATTCTCGAGCGTGAGGTGTTCGGCGACATATATGGCAGATTTTTTATTACCTCCGATCCCCAAATGGCTGGCGTTTAATTTGTCATCCTTGTTGAGCTTATTAAACTTGGCGGTAGCAGCGAGAAACTCGTCCCGTAGACGTGGGCTACTGAACTTGACTAATATGGAGCGTGGACGCGGACTCTTGGTGTCTAATTTAGCCAATCTGGAGCAATAGTGTATGTTGCTTTCACTGACTGGACATTTTATAGTTTTAGCAAGTTGATGAATTGTACTTAAAAGGTTTTCATCCTTATGCTCAGGAACACACTGAATTTCTATATTTGACGAGCGGGAAGTTTGGTCCAACTGGGCCAACCGCGACGAGAGTAACTGATTATCGGCACGCAATGCTTCCCACTCTGTTTTCATAGTACGCAATGTATCCGACTGTACCGTGTGTTCAGACTTCAGTTTTTCCAGTTCAGTGTTGAAGTAAGACATCGAGGTTTCGAGAGATAACATAGCGTTCCGAACGTCTTGTAACTGAGGGCTAAAATTTTTCATAAAAGTATTCTGAAGCTCTTCACGAATAATATCGCGAATGTTGGTAGCTGAGAGGCAAGAGCAGTTGGGGACCGCCGCCGCCGCCGCCGTCACCCGTGAATGGGGCTTAGTACGTACTGTGACAAACTCACGTTGTGGAGAGAGGACGGCACGAACCGGGGTGTTAGAGTTGTCACCACCTCTGCGATCTTTGCTGTGACACACTACGCATATCCAGTTTGCCTTCGATTCACTCGACATTAAATCGAAATCATTACGTGTAAGGTTCAAGCAATCTATGTGGTAATTGGCCTCACAGCGAGTGCAGATCAAAAAAGTACCATTATTGAGTTCTTGTAGGCAGCCAGCGCATATTACGTTCACCTTATCAGTCATATCGACGTAAACAATGCACAGAGAAAACAACGAAACGTCTAACCGACACCCACAGCGAAGCGTAGAAAGTCTTCGCCAAGAAGGGCTTAAGCGCCGTGCAGATCGCGGCACTTACGCGTTTAGATCGGCTCCTCCAGTGGAACAAGATGAAGAAGCATTAATTTTGCTTTGTGATTATTAAATTCTTGATTTACGATGATTCCAATTAATTTAGCACTATAACTTGTAATTGTATATGGTTATGTGACATGTATTTACTACTAAACACTGTATTTTAAGATTAACACTGACTATTTACTGAATTTTAAGAATAAAATTGAACGAACAAAACGTTATCACTGTTGCCACTTCGTGCGTTCCGAGTCATCATATTGTATTGACGTCTTCTATAAAACTGTATTACGTCACTTTGCTTTATTGTCAATAGCATAGACTAAATGTCACTAGTTTCCGCAGCGTACGCGTTTAAAAACTTTTTTGGAATTTTTTCTACACCTTGGGTTACTTTATCGAAGTTTTCATACGGATCCCTAATTTTTTTGAAAATATTATATAGCCTATGTTCATCAGGGAAAATGTAGGATTCTAATGGTGAAGAATTTTTCTAATCGGTCCAGCAGTTTGGAGCCTATTCAATACAAACAAACAAACAAATCGTTCCTCTTTATAATAAAGTTATTATTAGTGCAGATGTAGACTAAAACATTTTTGCCCTAACGGTTATCAAAACTATTTGAATGTAAATACCTTTATTTAGTTCGGTGCAGAACAGAGTGCGCAGTACTAAGTGACGTTATTTACATGTACCTAAGCACCGTTTACAAGTAAGGCCGTAAATAATTACGTAGCATACATTACCATTTATTATATTGACCAATTGACAAACGTGTATGAAAAATGTAATGAAGGACAATATAACAAAACAGGTAAGCTGGGATTACTGTGAGTATAAGCATGGTGGTCTCCATCAGACACACGACCTTTCGCTCTCGTCAAATCATAGTATTGAACGACGATCTCCATCTGGACCTTAAAGTAGAGTTCGTCGACAAAGTGATACAAAACTATGCAGAAGCTCACCAACATCGGCTCCATCATCATGTGAATGTTGAGGCAGTTTTACTGCTCGACCACACGGATATAGTAAAAAGACTAAAGATAACAAAACCGTTCGAGTTAGTGTAGTGATCAGTGCTAGTGTAGTGTAATGTAAGTACTGCTTCAAAGAACATGTGATCATAGTGTCTTCACCTTAAATAGAGACAATAAGAAAAGTGTTACTGGACACATTCGTACGTATAGTGAATACAGCAGTTTATGTTAGAATACAATTACTTATTAGCCCTTTTAGGCTAGATTGTAATATCAATAGGGTGTATAATATTTGTATGTTACCTAGGTAAAAAAAAACATAATATAACTTTAAAGATTGCGTACTATAAGAAGCCCTTATGAGTCCGTCTGTCTGCCAGTACTTCCCTCATTCCCTTAGAAATAATTATTCGTCTTCGCTAGTAACACTCGGCACTACTGTATAATCCTTATTCCCAGTGTTAAGCGTGTGACGAGACGACACTGCTCACAACTTCAATTTATATATTTCTTACAAAACTAAATTATATCTTAAAATATATATAAGGAAGGCAAAACTGTGTACAGAGTAGTTGTATTTAGGTGGAAGCGCGCTCGGCAGTCCGCCTCGAAGCCGTAGTGTGTGAGTGCAATATGGGTTAAGGTTGAAGGGCAATGCAGCACGTGAATTAACTGTGCAATTGATATTAAGCAGCTTATATGGTCTTGGGTTGTTGCGCGCAATTTAATATTTGGGCCAAACTGATATTTCTGAAGGTGCTGAGCTTAGTGCATTATCAGAATCTTAAAGCTTGAAAAATTAGGTTGCCACGCTAATTCTCATGGGCAGGACGTTTACCATCAGCTGTACAACTTGCCAGTCTCTTTTATATGTCCATTTTTTCCAGTTAAAAGCTTTTTGTAGTTAATGGCTCTGAGCGACAAGAGCACCCACTTCTACGCTATTTGTAAAACAAGTCTGTTTCACTTTCAATAATTCAATAAGAAATATATGTGTCTACCAACTTATCTATCTATCATTTCATATATACCCGAAAATATATTCCAGCGAGTCAAGAGAAACAATCATGAAGCACTTCCATTCCGAGAATGTGAAGTTATTCTCTGTAAAATTGTACAATTTGCAATTGTTCGGTTTCGCTAAGCAAGCTTCATAAATCATAATAATTCAAATTATTAAATAAGAAACCGGAACTAGCGTTTGGTAGCACATCACCCTTCCGGGCCCGTCCATCAGGCGCTACGAGCTCGTAGCACGTAGCGCGTAGCAGGGCGCGCCACAGGTGCAGGCTACAGCTACAGGTGTCCCGCCCCACCCCGCCCGCCCCCGGCCGGGCCCGTGGCGCGCCCTGAAGCCTGCGAATTATCGATCAACGACATATCCTTTTCATGTTTCGTATCATTATCTAATCATTGCCTGTACAACAACTTTATTTGCATTGTCAGCATAACATATCCGACTTGGTATCGGGGGAGGTTCAGCTCCCTGAGTGTGTGCAGCTGTACTGTACAGTGACATCCAGCAAGCTACCATCACAAAAGTTAAAACCAACTCTTGAGTAATGTGTGGAACGTACCGACTATTCCTTCGAACGATACTTTCATATCGATACCGGTCTCTAAGCGCGGATAGTCGGTTCACTGATTTTGTAACGTATTTTACGGTTTTCTCCCAATGACATTGAATAGTACTCGTAGTTAATCTACCTATACGGCATAATTGTACAAACTCATATTTATTCCAGGTATGTTTTGAATCCCATTTTATAGTAGTCCAGCCCATACGTAACGTACCTTATATACTTATATTAATTACTTACCGGGTAACAAAAAATATTTCACCAAAAATAAAGCAGCAGACGTCTTCAAATTAACAAAGACAACATAATTTAACGGACTCTGTCAGTTAAATTCTGCCCTTTGGTTTGGTTTCTTGCAAAGAGAATATAAACACTTCGTTTCAATTTGGTTTCTTGAGTTACTCAGATCGTATTGACATGAAGTTAAATTTAAAAAGAGGAGTCAATGGAAATATTATTATGTATTTGGCTGCATTATACTAATATTGATTAGGTATAGTTTCCTTAACACGTGTAAGTGGAATTTTAGAGAGAAAAAACGCACCTTCGGTTGGATAATTCTGTCAAGCTGTTCAATAAATGTCGCTTCGTCCCCATACAGTGATAAAAATCAAACAAAGACTTAAAATTTGAAGCTCGGACGGCCTCTGAGGCTTAGCGGTCAAGGCGTCTGACACGGATGACGGTAGACGGGGGTTCGAATTTCGTCAGAGGATGTGTTTTTTTAACTTTAATAGTGCAATGTTTGGTTTCCCTAACTGCTTAGGGAAACCAAAAATTGCTTTAAAAAACATGTAATAAAAACCGCTAGTAGATTATAAAACATTGTTAGGGCAGCAATACGTTAGGAAATGAGGCGGTTTGGCGGCTACAGGTGGGCCGCCGCCCCGGCCGAGCCCGCACCGCGCCCTGTTTGTCCTCAAATTGGGACAATCCCGCGGCGCCCCAGTGTGCCGCGTGTCGTGTGCCGCCCGCCCTCGCCCTCCACTAGGCGTTCATTTAATAGACGCCTTGTGGTGACATTTCATTATAACTAATATAATTATTATAAAAGGGTTGCTATTTCCTGGAGGTTACTAGTTTATTGCCTTTTAAATTAACGTCAATTACCCTATTAACGCCTACTCTTAGGGTTCCGTGTATAGGCCAGTAAAAATAGTATTTAACCTCGTACTATATTTCTGATCCGTTTTTTATTATAAAGTTTAGGGTCACATGCTGAGCATAAAAACAGATACAGGGGAGCTACAAACGCAAACTTGAAAAAAAAATGTTGGCTGATATCTCGAAAGCTATGTACTTTAGGGCAAAAGTAATTAATACCATTATTGTAAAGAATAAAATTGCGCATATTTTACTGCCTGTAACCTTTTTTGTAAAACTTACCGTTTACGAATTATGGCCCATTTAATGAACCGGTTTTCTATCTCAAACGATCTCTTAAAATAATGGATCAATTCATAAAATGCATCTATCCATGTTTAAATATCTGTTTATTCTCAACGACTTTTGTTTAAAACCATTCTTATGTGTAGGATTTTACATACAAAGTAGGGTGCAGGGTCGCAGGTCAAACTTGTTTGCTGACTCGTAAGTCGTAACAACTGAGTATCGCCTATTTTTTTTTACCCGGGAACATCCTTTATAGATACCACTGGCCCCGGGGGAGCACGGTGGTTATGTGGGCACGGGCCAGCTATTGCATTACATCGCAGGAAGAGTATCGCCTATTAGCTCAGCCTTCCTAAACTATACATATGTATATATATAATTAGAATCAATACTAACGTTTAGATAGTATTATTAATGGTATGTATTTAAATTTACAATGTTATGTCATTACTAAAAGTAACACGTGTTTGTTCTGGTACCAGTGTTTGAGAACTAGAGGCTAATGTAGTCCAAAAGTTATCCTCGATGTTTGTCTATCATCTATAAATATGAACATAAGTTAAAAATAATATAAAACACAAATGACTACAGCTTATACGGAATAGTAAAATGATATTAAAAGATATTATATTTTATAACATTTCCGCTGGACAAATGCTTATGACAGAGACACAATGTGCACCAAAGACGCACCCTCGCAAAGACGCGCTTATGGACGTCAATTATTCATTATAATGTACTCTAAAGAGTCTACCACCGCGTGCCAACATATATAGAGCCTACCGAGAGTAAGCGGCAAGAAACTCAAGGCCATTTTTTTCATATAGATTTTTACAATGTTTCTACTTAGGTACTACTATTATTACATTTTATGGGTGGCAGGGAGACAACTTGCCAGAAGTGGAGTATTCCAAGCATCTTTGTCTTCTATATAATGTCGGAATTATGATATAATTTTTTTTATAGGATAGGTTGGCAAATGAGCAAGCGGCTCAACTGATGGTAAGTGATACCGTCGCCCACTGACATCCGTAATACCAGAGGTCTCGATGATGTGTTGCCAACTTTTGAGGAAGGATGATGGGAAGAAAGAGATTAAAGGGGTAAGGGTGGAGGGGGAAGGAGAGGGAGAATGGGAAAGGGGGGAATCGGGCTTTCGGAACCTGCCACAAACCGACGAAAAGCTATAGCAAGCTATGTTACTTCACGTCGGTGTAAATTTACGTTTTATTAAAACTTTTTTCACAGTCATCTTGAATTTTCCCTGTGTGAGCTACAAGTTACAAAAAGTATACAGAATAAGCAACACACAAAATCAACCGATCAGTGAAGTGTTACTTTACAGACATACAGTATAAACTAAATATATTTAGGACGCTTCCGCTTTAAAAAGGTTCTGGTGAGTAATCATCACCCTCCCAACTGCATCAATGCAGAACAGCAACACGTGTGTCTTAAACGACCAAAACCTATTTAAACTTTGATCAACCTCTACAAGCGGAACCCGCTCAGGACCAGTCATCATTTCAACCGTAAAACGTCCACTGCTGAACATAGGCTTCCCATATACATTTCTAAATGGAGTGGTTGGAAGCGGCCTGCGTCCAACGTTATCCAGCGACATCTATCAAGTCATCTGTCTGCTGTGTGTCGGTGGATGAACTACGCTGCGCTTGCCGGTCCGTGGTCTCCACTCTAGAACTTTCCGGTCCCATCGGCCATTTGTTGTCCGTGTCACTTCAATTGGCTTATCTTTCGAGCTATGTGGGTGACTTTAAATCGTCTACGGATCTCCTCATTTCTGGTTCGATCACGTACAGCAACCCCGAGCGTAGCCCTCTCCATAGCTCGTTGTGCGACTTTGAACTTACACATAATACACATTATGTGTAAGTTCAATGTCGCGTGTGTGACAGATCACATTTCAGTGCCATAATTAAGACATCACTAATAACACACACATCTTATCAAATAACGCCAACATTACAGGTTTCTCTCTCATTGCAGTCGGAAGAGAGACTAAACATTTTTGTTTTTAATCATCTTCAATCCTACTGAGTTACAAAACATTGTCGTTGTTCCTTGCATTGTACTTTGATATATAATGTATGTATTTATCGCGGTCGGTACTCAATCGTTCAAAACAAAACCCAAATGCTAATGTTTTACGTCAGAAAGCGTCTAGCGGAGGGCACTGGCGCAGTGCTGTATACATTAGCGCGACCCGTCCCCTCTCTCCCCTCTGGCGTACTGAGGTTATCATTGTTGCAACTCATCCACAGTTGCAACACAAAATAATGTTACGCGTCTCTTTTGTTTAATAATTTTTTCATAACAAGTTCAATACACCATTCTAATTAAGTACAGCCAACAGTCAAAAGTAAAAATTCAATTTAGGCATCAAAGACACACTTTTCAACGTCAATTATTCATTATAATGTACTTTGAAGACTTTATCGCCGCGTTCTCAAATGTACTGAGAAGAAGCGGCAAGAAACTCGGGGCCATTCTTTTCATAAAGATTGTTAAAATGTTTCTACTTAGGTACTCCTATTATTACATTTTATGGGTGGCAGAGAGACAGCTTGCCAGAAGTGGAGTATTCCAAGCATCTTTGTCTTCTATAGCGTCATTTATACAGTGTTTAGTACATTGTATAGATGAGGTTATAGAAGACATCTGTAGCAGTCATATCATGCATGTTTGTGTTGTGTTACGCAATTTCAACTTGTCAGTGAAGATCTAAGTAACATTGCCTTTGCGCTATAAAACGGCAGTCGATGTATTAGCGACAACAAAGAAATAATAGTCTATTTCTTCGTAGATTAGCGACCCAGTTTCCAGCCGTGCGATTCTCTAAGAGCAAACATCGTTGCATCTTTGACAACATCCGTGAAACAAATGACGAGATGACAAGGAACGTTGGAAAAACAACCTTATGTATGCAAGGGCCATATCTCGTAAAGTAATAATTGACATCGGTGAGCTACAATCATTACAGAATCGCACGTCAGGTTCGACTCCAACCTGGCTGGCTGCCTGGGACCTGCCTGGCTGGGATAGACATTAGTGTGATGAGCAGACATGTTGGGTTCTCGGCTCTTGGATGGTTGATGTGTTATTGAGTATCCATGCCGCCGACCTTTGAATCTATTTGTATTATTATTATTATAACCAAAGTAGAAGATTTAAACGACGCTTTGTGTTTTAATTAGTTTTTAGTTTAGCTATTAGATGTGTTGTGCAATGTCCTTGCCTTCACGCCTGTCCCTAATCCACAACTGATAAGACTTGAGCTAGCAGAAGTTACAGATATGGACCAAGCAACATTTTTGGTAACAATCGGTGACGAGAGGAGCCAGCCATCTGGCATCACACTTGCTCATACCAGTTCAGTACCATTACAAATTTTAAACTACAACAGTTCAAAAGCCTGCATGACCATGCACTGCACTCATCACCCTGTGAAAGCTCTTGCTTTAGAAACATTGCCCTTACCAGCTTACAGTAATGTTTGCACACTACTGCTTCACGGTTGTATTACCTGGCAAAGGTGTGGTAGTGCCGCAGGCGGACTCTGCGAGTTCTACCGCTACAATTAATATTATTATTAATCCTTCGTCACCGCCTGGCTTTGCCTAATTATAATTCAACCGCGCTCGCTTGCTCAAGCGACGCCTTCCTCACTGAGCAGTATTATTCAACTATGAATGAATTAAATATTAGCTCGACCACGAGCGTGGAACCTCGCGCGCTAGAAAAAACATATCTCCTTCGAGCTGTCATCGTAAATAGTAAAATATTATTCGAGTTGCGTTACTGGTTACCGAACGCGCGCTCCTCGCACGGATTGTTGATGTACAACCTAATGGGATTTAGAGAATTCTCACAATTTAAAACAAAACATGCTTACATGTATTTGCCCACTTCTGTTACGATAGTGTTATCTGTAAAACACTTTGGATTCCATTTACTACTTATAATAATATATAACAATGGAACTGACTTTAAAAATGGAGTTCTTGTAACTTTTGTTATTTAAAACGCTGTATTCATATTAAATAGTTAGTATATATATTAGCTGTTATGTTTATTTTATTGGTTAATGGTTGATTGTATATGTGGCCGTGTATGTACGTGCTTTTATAATGAGTGTAGTGGAATGAACTGGTTTTTAATTCACCTAAGTTTAAGTTTTACTTAGTTTTGTTTAGTTTGCAATGTGGTAATGTTTTTGATAGTAAGAGTTTAAATTGTGATGTGATAAATAAGCTAGCTGGCTGATTACTCACTCGCTTGTTCAAGCATCAGACATCTGAAGTATATGAAACATAGTCTACTTTATCCTATAAAATTACATATTTAACTAAAGGGTGGTCCCACCATTACGCACGATATTAATTATAAATAAAACAAAAAATATTGAAAGAATTATCTCATTTTTATTTGGGTATATACTTATGGCTGTACTTCCCCGGACGAACTCATTCACAATTGACTGCTGCTAAAATTATATCTAAGTCTTATGTAATTATGTACCTAAGTATTAACGCACACACTGCGTCAAGCGCACAATCATGTCCAGAGAAGGAAGCCAACGATACAACACGACATTGGCTTGACAAAGTATGCGAGAGGTTATCGACTCGCGCTAAAAATAGCAGAAGTTAATAATTATTATCATTTTATAGTTGACTATTTGCGCTCCGCGGTTTCACTCGCGTGCTGATGGATGGTGATGGTGATGATGATGAATCAAATATAGCTTTCTACCGGTGAAATATTTTTTTGAATCGGTTAAGTAGTGTTTGCGTTAATCCATTAAATTAGATAATGATTAATACCATGGTATGAATAATGCGGCTTAGTTTGTACCAGCGCTACTATCACAAATGAATTGAAACATGAAAAAGTAGTTATTGTGACATAACTGTAATATCGTAGTTACACATAAATGTTATTGCAATTTTTTGTAGATATTAATGACTTCTATAATGCTGTAGTACTTACATCACTTTGTTCTATTGTCAATAGTTTCCGCAGAATACGCGGTAAAAGGATTGTTTTGGGAGTTTTTTTCGCACCTTATGTTCGAAACTTCGAATATATTCTACAAAAATAATGTAAGATTCTAATGTTGAAAGAGTTTTTCAAATCAATCCAGTAGTTTTGGAGCCTATGCAATTCAAACAAACAAACAAATCTTTCCTCTTTATAATATTATTAGTAGAAGTTCTATATTTTGATTCACAATAACGTTTGAAGCGCTCACATCACAGCGGTGCTCGCCCAGTTCTATGTAAGGTGTAGTCCTGTGTAACGTGCCGCAGTCACTGAAGGGATGGGTGATCGATTCTCCCAACTTTCAACTGAGTAAACGTGTTTCAGAGGGCACAATAAAACTGTCAAACGTCGTAAATAGTTGTGCTATTACAACAACAAGGTTGTTAAGCATTGTGCGAGTTTATTGTTGTTCTTAATGCAACTATTTGACAAGACGGGACTGGTCGTTCTCCTGATGGTAAGCGTCACGCCTGTTCGACACGGTGCGACCCAGATCTTAGAGCTTTAATTTAACACTTCCGCTTAAAGGAAACATTTCTGGGTGGTACCTACCAAGTCGGACACTAGTAGAAATGTTCTACTACCACACATTAAGTAGTTTGGGGCTTGCCACTAGTTTATCCACCAACCTTGACCGAGCGAAAGTTCATTAGAATTTGTCCGTATGTTTTTAGGCAGTATATTGGTCTCCTGTAGGTACATGTCGCATTTTTCAACCAATCTTGGCAAAACTTGGTATGCATGTTCTACTATTCAATACTGGAGAGGGTGTACTATTCCTATAGGGGGGAAGGGGGGTAAAATTCTTGGTTACTCTTTTACGCTCAAACCGCTGGGCAATTATGATGAAATTGGTGGAGGTAGATGAGGCGCTGGATTAACTCATAGGATACTTTTCATCATCATCATCAACCGTCACCAAGCGGGTGAAAAAGCGTAATATGCTTGGGCACAGCATAGACTAAATAATAATATCTCCGCCTACGTTAAGATCGTAATGATGATAGTTCTGTCAAAGTTTGTGTCAGTTTCTGATAGCTTAGTCAAAAGCACGCTATTATTTTGACGTGCTCGGCGACCGTCAAGGATGATGAAATGTAATGGCAGTTTTTTCCATGGTGATTAATTTTATATTTGTGTGTACGTAGGGTTTGTATTTTATTATTGGTCTGTACTGATTGATTTACTAAGTATTTAAATTTACTTATATAACCATTTAAATATTTTATGACGCTTTGGTATAAAGATAGATATGCCTTTGGAGAAGATAATAAGCTACTGGAAGTACTAATCCTGCGCAGACGTAGTCGCGGGCACCACCTACTATATAATATTAAAGAAGAATTTGGAATATGAGCATCATTGGTCAAGTGATTGCGGAGATAATAGGTTGTTTTAAAACTGGACGATTTTGTTAGTATTCGGCAAGAACATTTTGGTACCAACAACATTTCAAATTTAACGCCCTAACGCTCTCTGAGACTGAAACCCGTGTTGCAGCAATGGGGACGCGGTGGGCTGGTGACGAGTTTACAATCACAACGTTTTCAATGAAGCGAACTTGTCTGTTGCCGCACGCTGGAAGTGCTGTTCAAATAGCAATACATTGTGTACACGGAAGTTGATTGGATATTACAGATCGGAATTTCATCCTAGGTTTACCTTTAATGTGGTGTTTAGTATTTATACATAATACATAAAACTCAGTAATATTCACGGTGAAACAGACAGACAACCGGAAATACCGGTATGTGTTAATATTAGCCACTAATGTGGCATAAGCGACTTGAATGGTGTGAAATTCAAATTGAAAGCCCGAATTCTGGGCAGTGTTACTGGAGACAATTTATTTATATATACAGAATGTATAATGCCAACGATTATTTGTAAGGTTGCCATAATCGAGAACATGGCTGATATGTCGTCAGAATTATTTCCTATCTTTCGTATTGACACGGAAAGTTCATATGTAGGTATCTCGGCCATTTTTGATACACGGTAATGGTAAAAGAACGAAGTATAGAAGCACGCGAGAGTAGACCAATCGTAATTGTGCAATGAAGCTAAAGGAAGTTACTGTTTTTATTAGAGATAGATTGGCAAAGGAGCAGGCGGCTTACCTGCGGTAAGTGATACCGTCGTCCACGGACATCCGCAACACCAGAGGTCTCGAGGATGCGTCCCGGCCTGTGAGCAAAAAATAAGGTTACTTTTTAAAGGTTCTCAAGTCATATTGGTTCGGAAATACTTCAAATGGCAGCTGATTTCACGTAGTGGGAGTGTGAGGCAGAAAAAGCCGCCGGAACCGCACGGTTGTGGACTTGCAGACGTCAAAATTATGTCTCGTGTTATGTATTAGACCGAACAGCTCCTTGGAACACTCCCTAGCCGGCCCATTAGACTGTTACCTATAGGGCTACAGCGTGGCACTACCACAATACAACACACTGTTGTCAGCTCTTGGACTTGACGAGCTTCGAAAGATACGTTAAGTCTTCGTTTGTTGCGTTGGAGACCAGTCGTCAAGCAATGACGGAGTCATTCGGGTGCTCTTACACTCAGCAGTGAATCTGGGCTTGAGCAAACATCTGAGAACATTTTGTATTTTTGTAATTTTGTATGTCAAATCTCCACTTAATTCAAGATTGAGTGCCTTCCGGAATACCGGTGTTTACTCTGAACCCAAGGCATATACTCCTCTCTCTCCCTCTCCAAAACGAAGCTCTGTGTTCCGGTAGTGGGAATGGATACAATATAGTGGATAGATTACGCTATTTAGAGTAGATGATTTCGGATAAAGTGTGTGGGTAACCCATAAAATACTCGCTATTTTTTGTTGAATATCACAAAAAGAATAGATCAATACATAAAAATAATAGAAATTTGGTCTAATATGAGATTTGAATAGCATTAATATATTTATTTGATTTTAGTTGTTTCAAAAATAGATATATAATATACCTACCATCAAGACATTCCTGTGAAACCTGACGCCGAGTTTCAAGGACTTTTGCTGACATAAATAGGTATGCAAGATCTCATCTTAAACAAGTCCAGCAGCCAGGCAACCAGTCTAATAACAATATTCTTATTATTTGGAATTTCAAAATTATCTGAGTAATTCTTACTCAAAAACTCTCGTCTTTGTCTAATGTCCAGTTTAATACGGATTATCAATGAGTATACGTCTACAAACAAATGTGAACCCTGTTTGTACCGATATATTAAAATAACAACAAGTACTAACTGCCTAATTATGAAAGTACATGAGTTATCCATTTAGAATATTAAACAGTTTTTTGAGGCTTGTTTGTTTCGGTGCCTGTTTGTTCTGGCTGATCTCTGAAACGGCTGGACCGATTCTGACGGGACTGTCCCTGGCAGATAGCTGATGTGATAAGGAGTAACTTAGGCTACTTCTATATTTGCACAACAATCGGGTTCCGCGCAAACAAATACCCATGGTACATATAAAACGATCATGCTCTTAACTATTTTTAACAGACTCAAAAAGCTGGATGTTCCATGTTCGACTGTATGTATTATTGTTTTTTTTTGACATTCAGATCATTCTTTATTTATTTGTTAGTGTGTACGTCCTAGGTGGTGCCATTTAAATTTCATCAAATTAGCTCTTGCGGTTTTTGAGTTTCACTCAAATAACTGAAAAGTGTGTCGCCCATCTCGATGATATCCTTATTGACGGTGAATGACAATCGATCCCGGATCCCCTTGGTTTTATTTATTGGTAAATTTTGTTTATGTAGGGTGAGGCGTCGCCGCTGTACCCGCGAGGCCAGCACGCGACCAAAGCCGCGGATGGGTGAAAAAGTTATACTCAATGTTTAATTTTTTTATTTAATTAGTTATTTAATTCACTAGTTTCCGTTTAAGAACATTCAATGTGGATAGGATAGGTCGGAAACGTCGCATCGCTTCGGCGATTGGTTAGCGACGGCAGCCCTAGCGACGTCCTCGCGTGGTCGACCTCAGCACTCGGCCTAGCAACAACGCTGTCGATGTGAATATACTAACATGCTAATAGCTGTTTGGTTCTAACGTATTTTTTGAATGTATAATACCTTGGCCTTCCAAACTTAGTACCACACTTATACAATTGCAATTTCTCCTAAACTATAGAAGTTAGAGATTTGGAATAAATCAAAGACTATAGCAAGAGTCATCAACTCTATTTTACCTAAATACAGTAATAACTACAGCTATTTTAAAACAAATAGCAGTTCCTCAGTTCAGTGATGGAAACGGCTACTAGTATAAACGTCAGATTTTATTTTTTATAAATCGTTGTTATGACGTTTCTACACCAGACTTTATGAAAGTCTGCTGATGAGCAGAGAACAATCAACTATCAATCAGTGATGGAAGCCGTGAGTCTGTGAGATTTGGTTGTACGTTATCATCATCCATCACCATGCGAGTATGCAGTTAGTCTACCTACTAGAATCCTGATGATATTTGCCACCTCGAGGAATCGAAACCGGGACCCTTGTTTTGAGGGCAAGGTCATTATAGGCGGTTAGGCTAACGGTGCCATAAAAAAAGGTTTATGTCAGAAGTGTTAACTTAAACTAGTCTATCGCTGTGGGTTAGAGTGAGAGAGGATGCGTGGGAGAAAGGGAAGCCAGACGCCGTAATGCGTTACGTAACGAATCGGGTCACCCTCCCATAAGAAGTTATCACTTCAAAATGTACTACAGTGACTCTGCGTCAGTATCAAATCCAACATGTGTAATTATATGGTTTTATAAAATGGACTACGCGCGGCACAATACCTACACAAACTAGCATTGAACTTGGTCGCCGCGCCGGAGCGGGGCCGGTGCCGGCTCGGGGACGGGAGTGGGCGCGATTTGTAATTCAATGTGATCGTTTGACTTCGGCTCTAGATCGGTTGGCAGCTGACATTCATTATCATTTGGTAAACTATGCGTTTGAATAAATCCTATTGTGAACTTACATTATGTACATTCTAAATCAGCGAGTTCCGTGACGTAACTGGTTAAAGGAAATAGAGGTACTTAAATGTGTCAATATATGTATAACATTACTAGCTGGTGCCCGCGACTTCGTCTGCGCAGGATTAGTACTTCGAGTAGCTTATTATCTTCTCCAAGGCTATAGCTATCTTTATACCAAAATGTCATAAAAATATTTACATGGTCAAACACAATTGCTATAATAGTATTACATATATGAGTAAATTTAAATACTTAGTAAATTAATCAGTAAACATTAATAATGAAATACAGTACCTAAGTACATATACGAGTATACATAAAATTAATCACCATGGAAAAAACTATCATTACATTTCATCACCCTTGACGGTATTCGTGTTACATTTCATTACCCTTGACAGTCGCCGAGCACGTCTAGTGTATCGAGCTGTCAAAAGGATAGCGTGCCTTTGACGAAGCTATCAGAAACTGACAGAACTGCCATCATTACGATCTTAACGTAGACGTAGATCTTGTTATTTTGTCTATGCTGTTCCCAAGAATATTACCCTTTTTTACGCGCGTGGTGATGGATGATGATGAAAATTATCCTGTGTTAATCCAGTGCCTTATCTAGGTACCATCATACCAAATTTCATCAAAATTGGCCTCGCCATTAGAGCATGAAAGAGTAACAAACATCCATACATTCATACGTCCACCCTCTTTTTTATGGGATAGGTTGGCAAACGAGCAAGCGGCTCACCTGATGGTAAGCGATACCGTCGCCCACAGATATCCGCAATACCAGAGTTCTCGAGGATGGAAGGAAGGAAGAGATAAAAGGGTTGAGGATGGAAGGGGAGGGAGAAGGAGAGAAAAGCAAGAGTAAGCTATGTTACTTCACGTCGGTGTTATGTGGGAGTGTGGTACTTCCCCGGTCGTGCCGACCCATTCGGCTGTGGGGTTGCAGCGTGGCACTATCACAAAAAGACTCACAAACTTTCGCGTTTATAATATTACTCGTAGTATGATTGTCCGAGCGAGCGAAGCGTCTCTGCTTTAACTGGGCAAATTGACTTTCATCTGTCTGTGTGTTTGTCAGGTTGTGTGTTGGTCTTTCTGTACAGGTCGCATTGTAGAACCTTTCTTGACGAAACTTGGTAAAAGTAACACCGATTTTGATATAATTTGGTATACAGAATACACATCTAAATATATAAAAGCGAAAGGTCACTCACTCACTCATCACGAAATCTCAGAAACTACAAGTGCTAGGAATTTAAAATTTTGCATGCGGGTTCTTTTTAGGACGTAGGTGCTCACTAAGACGGGATTTAATGAAATTCAACCCCTAAGAGGGTCAAAAGGGGTGAAAACGTTTGTATGAAACTCCTTTGTTTTTGGACTTATAGTTGTGAAAAGTTGTATTTGAATAGGTCATACAAAATAAAAAATGTTGGCCCTATTTTTTTTGGATTGTGGTGGTTAAAAAGGGTGAAATGGAGGAGTGAAAGTTTGTATGGAAAGTTTTGTGTTTTCAAACATACTGTGGTAAAAATTAGCATTTGGACAGTTTAAAATGATGATTTCAATATTTATTGACAGGGATGACGTAGGGGGGTAAAATGGGGGATATTTTTTTTCAAAAGTTCTTTGTTTTTGGAGCTACAGTGATTAAAATTGATAACTGGATAGGTAATTTAAACATAAATAGTGATGCTTTCAATATTTTTGTCAGGGATGACAAGGGGGTAAAACGAGGGATGTAAAAACTACTACATATTACAAACTGTAGAGGTCAAATTTCTGTACAATGAAAACTATGCTAAAAACCGAGTCAAGGGATGTAAGGAGTGCAAAATAAGTTCAAATTGTTTGTTTCTCTGTATGTTTGTCTGTCTGTTTGTACGGGCTAATCTCCGAAACGACTGGACTGATTTAAATGAAATTTCGCATGGTGGTAGCTTATATCCCTGATCAACATATAGGATATTTTTGATCCCAGTAAATTAAAGAATTCCTGTGGGATAATTAAAAATCTGTAATTACCGTATCCCGCGAGGCCACGCGAGCGTAGCCGCTGGCGGGTCTGCTAGTTTCAAATATGAGCATAATTGGTCAAGTGGTTGCCGAGATAATATTAGTTTATAACTGGACGAATTTGGTAATATTCGGCAAGAACATTTGGTACCAACAATAAAATTCTCGGTACCACGGTTCAAGGTAAATATTTGTAAATTTTTCCTGAATGTTGTTGACCTGCGGCGAGCTCACACTGAGAACATTGCCGCTGATAAGACTGGGCTCGCAGGTCTACTGTTCGCCGAACTATTTGTTATTAAAACTAAAAATAAGTCCTTCTTAGGCAATTGTGTACGTTTCTTTAATAAAATCCCGAAAGACATTACTGAGCTCACTGAAGGGAAATTCAAGTTACGTGTCAAAAATATACTAATGAAAAAAGCCTATTATAAATTGAGTCACTACTTAGAAGACAAAGATGCCTGGAAGCTTTCCACTTCTGCCTAATAGCCAACTATTGAATAAATTTGTTATTTTAATACTACTCATATGTAACCTCAATGTACAAAGACTTGAAAAAATAATGGCCCACGAGTTTCTTGCTGCTTCTTCTCGGCGGTGGTTCTTTTCCGAAGACAGCGGTAGAATCATTTAAAAATTTTGACGTTCATAAGAGTGTCTATGATGCCTAAACTGAATAAATAATTTTTGAATTTTGAATTTTTTTGAATTATACAGCGTTAGTTTGTATGTTTGTTACTCTATCACGCAACGACGGCTGAAGAAACTTGGATGCATATGATGGACGATATTTGGAATGGATATGTTTTGTGGCCGGGATTACCACATTATATACTGACTTTTTATTCTGTTCCAAGGCGTAGTTCCCGACGGCTGCGTTATACCCAAGTACGAAGTCGGACTCATGGACTAGATTGAAAACAGCGCTCAGTGTTACTAACAAGAATCATTTATATCCTTGGTTACTAATTATCGACTAGTATTATTAGTGACTGTATTATTCGGTAACTTTAATGATTGAAGGAAAATAAACAAATATGTACCGAGACAGTGTGCTCAGAGGCCGTAGCACGAACAATTTGCGAAAACGTATTCGTAACATAAACGGCAACGCGTCACGTTTCGGTGTACAAACTACGAGTTATCTGTGTCACAGTGCCCTAGATACAATATACAGTTTCACGTGAACGACACGTCACGTTACACTTACGCAGTTATTTCTTTTAGCTGGGCTTAGCATTCCGGATAGCGCTTCTTTGAGCTGAAGATACCTCGTGTTCACACTTAACATATATACGAGTACCTAATAACATGGTTTACTTTTTGTTAACGAGCGTTTGTGAAATCGGTCATGAGTTCACACTGAAAAGGTTTCCTACCATAGTAATATAGTATGAGTCGCGTCTCAGCCCTGACTTCACTTCACACAACATTATCTTCTATAAGTTATCTTTATGTTTTAAATATTTTATATTTCACAATTGGCTATAATTTGTTTGTGTGGTAATCTAGAATAATTCTATAGTCTGTTCTATAGTAATATTATTAACCTGTTGCTAAGCGACACAGGTCACCGCTGGAGTTAGATAACTTGTTGGTAGCTGAGTTTATCGGGTGAAACACTGCGCGGCATATACACCCCACCCCAATCAAAGTCCAAAGCATGCCGATTGCATGCCGAAGTCGAGGACTTAGTGCTGTTTGTGGTTGAGGTGACACTGCACCTCCGCCTTATATCCGCATTATGATTAGAATGTACTATATTACGGCCCATATTTTTTTTAGGAAAGGTTTTAGTTTTTTTCAACCTTCAAAAAAGGAGAAGGTTATATGTTCGACTGTATGTTTTGTGTATGTTCACTGATGTCTCCCACATTGTGGACTTTATTTGTTTGGAAGAGTATACTTCTGAGGTCCCATTCAAATTGCATCAAATTCAGTCAAAGCACTTTTTGAATTACACTCTAATGAATAAAAAGTGTTTCGTCTATTTTGATGATATCATCATTGACGGTGAATGACAATTGATCCCCTAATATGCAAGGGTCACCAAAAAATAAAAATAAAAGTTTGCCTAAAAATAGAACCGACTTCAACACCAATAAAAACTTGTCGAAGTCGGAACCATGCGTACAATTGTGATAATGGATAGGTACTTTAGAACTATCATGGTACCGACTTCAACAAGTTATTTCACACTTTTTGATGTTGAAGTCGGTTTCATTGTTTAGTAAATGTTCTTTGATTCAAAATATTCACGCCATCTCACCAACAATTTAAGGTAAAAACGCAACGTTTAGATATACAGTCAAATAATGTATTATGGGACTTTTAATAATATAAACACGTTACAAAGAGTCATTGAATATGTGCAAACTATACTTCACGGTAACAACGTAATCCGAGTGGATCCTTAGTGATGGGAAACGCATCCAATGTATTCAACGCGAGTCCGAGCGATACCCTTTTGTACTATTTGTTGCGTACCAAGCTTCGTTTTCCTTCTATGGGAAGGTAATCTCCTTATATCATTATTTCTGTTATTGTTTGTTACTTGTTATATATCCGCCACAGTAACATATTCTGTGAAATCAGAACTAAACACCTTTTTACTGTTTAAATGATATAGTCTTTACACGTACGATATACATACAAACGGACAGCGTCAGCTGTAGTCCTTAAGTATACAGTTTCAGTAATTGAGTTTGTGAAAAGCTGTGTTTTAATTACAATGTCAACACATGCACATGAGACTTAACAACCTAATGTCTCAGAATTACAGGCGCAGTGCAGTTCGCCACTTGTGAGGAACTGCATATATTATGTTCTAGGCAGAGCTCACATAACGTCTAGTGGGCCTCGTGCTTGTACCGTCTCCTACTAACAAAAAAATGGTCTCGGGTTCGCAGCCTCTGTCTTTGCCGGACTTGGTGTTCTGTCCAACTATATGAACACACCATCGTATGTCACTGATCTCAAACATTACAGAGTAGATCGAAATATATTCGTTTGTTAAATACATGTGTATCGAGGTGAAATCATAGTATTGATTTGATCTATGTATGACTCTCACTGGGTATAAAATGCCCAAAAAAATTGCGGTATTTATGCCTCATTATTACTCACCATAGTCTTGTCATTAATGTTTTAGTTTATTTTCTTATTTAGATATAGTAATAATCTCGCGATAATTATCACGGACTCGATTATAACTGTCCCGTCCCTAAATTAGCTCACCACACCGCGGGTGGACGAAAACAAAAGATTATGAAGCAATAAGTTTGTGAATTCATAATTAGGTACCCACTGTTTAACATGGCCAACAGAATTAATTATATGAATTGTACAAACTAGAAATAGAAGCCGAGTCAACCGTGAACTTAATGCCGGCGGCTCAAGAGTCGGTTACAACTTACAAGCTTTTTTACTCCGTGAGAGGAAGGAGTGCATAAAAATGAAGAAGTGAATGAATAATATCCGTCCGGTGGCAACACTGGGGCTAACAGCTGATTTGGATTTGTTATTACTATTTTATTGTTAAAATATATTTATAATTTATTTCTGGATCTAAAAACCAATTGGTCATTAAGTAAAATAATTGTTATTATGAAATAAGTGTTATACTCAACGTGTTTGTGCATAATTTCTATACAAAACGAAATTCGAAAAGTGATAGTGACAGTTCTACTCGAGTAACCGGCATAATTTAGAAAAAACTGTGAACGTTTAGGTGTTATTTACGTGTTGTTCTGTCGTGTTCAGGTATGTTCTTTTAACTTTGTTTATCATACTTTATTTACCGTCTGACTACAATATAATTAGAAACCTACATAGAATTCGGACATAACCTAACATACCTGTTTACAACAAGCTACACTACTTAACTTGGTTTCCTTATTTTAGTATCTTCACACAACTCAGATTAGTAGGTACTTATTATATATTAGATTAAAATAATGACTCGCAGTGCTTTGGCTCGCCAGGAGGCGTCCAAACTCCAAATGGCTTTGAGGGAATTGCAATCTGCGAAAAAGTTGTGTGATGAAATGAATAAGGAACGAGATGATAATGAACGGGAACTTCTTGAAATAATAAGTAGAAATAAGACCCAAAAAATTGAAATGGCTGAGTTACACACTCAACTGTTGGTTGTAACTGATGCTCGGGACAGGCTCCAGCTTGTTGTGGACGGGTTCAAAAACTGTAGCTTAGAGTATGAAAACGCTCTCACTCGAATTAATTCACTAGAACATCAGCTACAGGAGGCATATACTATTATCAATAACATTGAGACAGCTAAACTTAACATCACTGCCTCTTTGAACCAAAGTTTATTTGACGAGTTGGTATGCAGTGCCCCGGGCATGGTTTCTGCTGCAGTTAATACTAAACCAATGGTTACAATTGATCTAACCAATGACAGTGTAGTAACACCTAGCACTATCCCGAAGTCTAACTGCAGCAAAAACAAACTAAAAAAATATGTAAAAATTAACAATTATATTAAAAAAACTCAAAAACTTGTAAAAAAACACAAATTTTTCATCAAAAATGTTAAATTAAATGGAGAGTTAAATATCTGTTGGTAATCATGCTAAGTTTAGTGAATGGGCAACTCCAGGAATTTATAAAAGTAGGCAAAAGTTATATGAATTGTACCATGAAAAATCGCATAATCATAATCCTGTATTTTTGGAATATGTCAAATGTTATTCTAAGTTATTTAAACGAGCCTGTTCCTCAGCAAAATCTATTTATTTAAGAAATAAGATCAAAAATTCTGTTAATAAAAAAAAATTACGTGGAACATTATAAACAGTAAAACTGATAGAAATACAGTGCGTAATCGAGACTTTAATTTAAAAATTAATAATAAAGATGTAAGAGATTTGGAGGTAGCGGCCGAGTTTGAGAAATTTTTCACTAATATTCCTTCTTTAACAACCAAAACGCTAAAATCTTCCTCCATTTCTGCTGAGATCTTACTTAAACAAAGTGTAACTGAATGTGACACAACTTTTAAATTTTCAGTAGTTAATTGCAAAGATATTGTAAGCAGTTTCAAAAGTCTAGATGCAAAAAAAACGGCAGACCTATGGGGTCTTTCTGTGAAGACCGTTTCATCAATTATAGATGTCATTGCACCCAATCTAGCAGCTGTGTTTAATAGTTGTGTTGCAAGTGGTGTATTTCCTGACCTAATGAAGCACAGTAAAGTGGTTCCTTTATTCAAATCTGGTAGTACTACTGATCCAACCAATTTTCGGCCTATTTCTGTACTACCTACGCTAAGTAAGATTTTCGAAAAAATCATATTAAATCAATTAGAAACTCATTTTAGTGCAAACAAAATTTTCCATAAAAATCAATTTGGGTTTACAAGGAATCGCTCTACTATAGACGCAGGTATAGAACTAATAAAAGATGTGTTTGATGCCTGGGAGAACTCTCAAGATGCCTTAGGTGTTTTTTGTGACTTATCTAAGGCATTTGACTGCGTCCGACATGATATACTTGCCAGGAAATTACAACACTACGGTGTTAGGAACATGGCTCTCAACCTTTTGACTTCATATTTAAATGGTAGAATTCAAAGGGTTGACATAAATGGTAAAAAATCGCCCGGCTCTATAATCTCAATGGGCGTTCCACAAGGTTCAATACTAGGGCCGTTCTTGTTTTTAATCTATATTAATGACTTACCTTATTATGTAGAGAAGAATCACGAGATGTATTGTTTGCAGATGACACTTCACTGTTATTTAAAATTAAAAGGCAGTTATTAAACTATGACGATGTTAACAATGCATTAGCTAAAGTTGTGAATTGGTTCAATACAAATAATCTTCTCAATGAGAAGAAAACTAATTGTATAAAGTTCTCGACACCAAGTGTGAGACAAGTAGAATCCAATATACAAATGAATGGAACAGGGTTGGACCTTGTGGAGTCATCAGTCTTTTTAGGAATTACTATAGACGCTAAATTGCAATGGGGTCCCCACATTAAAAAATTGTCTAGTAGGCTCAGTTCAGCAGCTTATGCTGTTAAAAAAATTAGACTATTAACTGATGTAGACACAGCTAGAATAGTTTATTTTAGTTATTTCCATAGCGTTATGACTTATGGCATACTGCTCTGGGGATGTTCTGCAGATATTAATTCTATTTTTATACTGCAAAAAAGGACTATACGAGTGATCTACAGTTTGGCTCCCAGAGTTTCCCTTAGGCAGAAATTTAATGACATAAACATTCTGACTGTTGTCTCTCAGTTTATCTATGAAAATCTAATGTATGTAAAGAAAAACATTAGCAGTTTTGATAAAAGGAGTGATGCTCATTCCATCAACACGCGAAATAAGCACAAGCTATCCGTACATGTAACGCGTCTCCACAGAATAAGTCATTCTTTTATGGGACAATGTATACGATTCTATAATAAAGTTCACAATTTTATCCGAGATTTGCCTATTAATAAGTTTAAAATTACTATTAAAACTAAACTCTGTCAAAAAGGTTATTACAAAATTTCGGATTACTTGGAGGATAAAACAGCTTGGGACTGATCACTCCAGGATCTATCTACTCGTGTACTAAGATGTCAAAGTGTAGCGTGTCTTGCCCTACTGATACCATTATTATGTTATCTTTTGTAAGGCAACACACTGGAGCTAATATTTGTAGTACCTAAGTAAAAACATTGTAAAAACATCTATATAAAAAGAATGGCCCCGAGTTTCTTGCCGCTTCTTCTCGGTTGGCTCTATGTATTTTGGAACGCGGCGGTAGGCTTTAAAGTACATTATAATGAAAAATTGACGTTCATAAGTGCGCCTTTGATGCCTAAATTGAATAAATGATTTTGACTTTGACTTTGACTTTGACATCGTCGAGATGCGAATCGCAGGAAGCGACGAAATGTAACTGAGTAGGTAGTAGCCATTATGCAAGAGACCGCCTTTGTCGATACGTTTTCCTTGCAGTTATCACCCCGGATCTAAGCGGTGAGTAAAAAGCATCTCTTAGATCAATATACGGGTGGCGATTAAAGACCTAGATACACGAGCAGCTTAAAGCAGTCAGCATGGATTGTATCAAGCTGCAATTGCACAGTAACCTACAGTCTTATACGCACATACATACATGAAACCGCTCGAGCAGTTGCAAAAGCTTCGGGCGGTTGGCTGTCGAGCAGTCGGCAGGCATACACTGACTGCTCGAGCTGTCGACTGCTCTCACGCAGTTACCTCCGCCAGCGCTCTTCATTCTATTTCGCGCGCGCTTTGCGCCCTTAATTGAAATTGTGACTTATTGAGCAGTTAGTACCAACTGCTCAAGCAGTTATCAATGGCAGCTTCAAGTTGACTATGACTACAAGAGCGGTCCGTGTATGTTGATCACTGTCTACTGCTCAAGCAGTCCGGGTATATCGGCTCTAACGCAGGTTACGGCTGTATGTATGGCCATCACTTCTTGATTCCATCTCCGCTTTCCAACAAGCGAGAGGTAGTCACTTTAAGAATAAACAAGTATAATTTGCGACTTCCATTCTATTCAGTTATTAGAATGTATCTCAAAAACTACTGGACCTAATTTGATGAAATTTAATTGGGACCACACGGGAAGCACCAGCATTCAAACAAAAAAATAATTATGAGTTTCATTTCTGCCAGTCGAAAGTTATGAGGTAACAAACATAAAAAAAACATACAGTCGCATTGAGTACCTCCTCCTATTTCGGAAGTCGGTAGAAAGACATGAAAAACATGAAAAAAACATCGCAAAACCCAATACTCTGCTGCGAAATCATAGCTAGTTTGCAACTGTCTTGGGTGTTATGACACTTATCACCAAGTGTGGGAATTGCTCGCCAACTCACCGGATAGTATAAATGCGGTGTACGGAGGCGGTGACACACTGTCAGAGCGAAATTATATAGAAGTGGCAGCGCCCGCTGACTACTGCTACGTTATTTACTGCATATTGGTTCTGTAATTAAACTTATTTATATTCAATGTCAGTGTTACAGAGGCGCGTAGTGGCGGCGAGATGGTTGGTGCTGCCTAATCTGTGATACCAGCTAGTCGCTTACACACCGATGTTATTAGCTATATACTAGCTGACCCGCCTGCGGCTTCGCCCGCTTGGTCTATAGGATGCGAAACCACATGAACGACTGCCTCGTTGGTTGATGGAAGCGCCGCGTTGCAATCGAGGCCCTTCATTTGATCCCCGGTTAGGACAGTAATTGTTAGCAGCATTAACATTTTCAAAACATTATTTTACATTAACTTGCTTTGTTTGTATGTCTGTTTTTCGGTTAATATTTGTATTAAAAATGTTATTGTTTCAACCATACTGGCGTTCCATTAGGCTGAAATTGGCATATAGAGACAATACAAGGGGGTACCCGGGAACTATTCTGATAATGGACAAAAGGTTGTCCGTAACGTACTTATATGTATTTAACACAGTAATTAATGACGACATTGTAGTCGTTAATACCTTAGACCGCATTGACGGCTCGGACATGTGGTGCTGGAGGGAGTTAATCAGGATACCCTGGACAGCATTCCGCACAGTTATTCAGCGTCTGCATGTTATTTAGACCACATCTCTAGTAAAAGTAACGAGTATCTAGAAAAGCCCATTGTCACTGAGAAGTATGAAGGGAAGCGCCCAAGAGCCGCAGTCCCACGCGATGGTCACACCAAATCCGCAATGCCATGACAACAGTGTTCATGCAGCTCCTCATACTGCCGAAGATGGCTACAAGTTAACAACAAGACGAAGGGGATTTCCGCGGGGATCAAGACCTTCAGCAGTGAGGAAACGACGCGCGGAAGAAGGATACAAATAAAAAATCATGCGGAGCTGTCTTTACGAACTACCGATAGAAGACGCACAATCAACAACAATAGATAGTCATGGAAACGATTATTGCGCTTAAAGCAAAAAGCGTTATATTCGGTGACGATGACGCGAGTTTCATGATTTTGTTCACCCAAAAAGATCTCAACGCGCCTAAAGAAGTGTTCACTTCAATAGTCTAGTAACATATTTTCGACTAAAACCAATCCTAATTAGTACATTACAGTATAATTACCAGCCTCGATTACTTGACATAGTAATATGACGTCAGTAGTGCGATGCGACGTAGCACCGACACGAGCCTGCGAGTAGTCACGCTGTTTGTTCGGCAAACTGGAGTAATGGCGTGTGTCGCTGTGCTGAGCTCGACACAGATACACTGTTTGGTCAAGTGCACGCCTGTGACCCCTCCCCCCATCCCCCGCCCGCACCCTACCCCCACACACCTATGCCCACAATAATGTATTAAAAAGCGCTGTGCAAATATCCCCCTCAGCCATTCTGCTACGATCTCAGGTTCGATTCTGCAGTCTTTATGGCATAACATGTGGGGAGAATTTAGTAAATATATGTATGCTTATTATAGAGGCTTATTAGACTTACCCTGTACAAAGTAATCATTTTATAACCAATGTATGGTTAGTAATAAGTAACATGTGCGTCCAATATATTTGATTCATACCTCGTTTTTATGCTTTTCCTTTTTTTAACGCAATACGTAAACGCTTTGTAGTTATAACTGATTTCGAAAAGGAGGAGGTTCTGTATTATACTGAATGTATTTTTGTGTATGTTTACCGAATCTCCCCTACTTGTGGACCGATTCTCAAAACTCACCGTAGGTACATAGGATATCATCCAGACAGGCGAACAACTTTACAGTTATTTGAGTGTAACTCAAATAACTGTTTGACCGAGTTTATAGAAATTTGAATGAGGCCATAAATGAGATAATAAATAATACGTAACAATTTCCAGTTATTGGGATGTAACTCAGAAACTGCTTGAACGCATTTGATGAAATGTAAATGGGACCTCGTAAATATACTCTACCTACATAGAATTTTTTATCATTATAATTATAATTATAATTCTTATTATAATTCTTTATCACCACGAGGGTGATAAAGCGTAATATTCTCGGGCACAGCATAGACAAACTATATAACTAATAAATATATTATTACTATTATAGCAATTGCGTTTAACCATGTAAAAATAAAGATAGATATGGCCTTGGAGAAGATAATAACCTACTCGAAGTACTAATCCCGCGCAGACGAAGTCGCGGGCACCAGCTAGAATACAATAAACGCGAATCCGTTTAATGATGTTTAATTGAAATATTACTCTAAATGTTTCACGTCCCAATAAGTTGCGAGATGCATCTCACTCAGCAATTACATCGATAAGTTTTGTGACAGTTTGTTATCTGAGCGCAGTTCGGGGTTGATGCGCGGGCGATGACGGCAGCGGTACGGGGGGAGAGGGGGAGGGAGGAGGGTTAACCTCGATACCCATAGATATCAGTTAGGACGTTCTTGAGATAGCGTCGCTTCGAGATGCCCGGGTCTTGGGTCACAGAGCTCTTATCAACACCAACACGCCAAACCAATACAAACTCTAATTAACACGTGTTAAGACACTAGTTAGAGTGTGAGTGCGAAAGGACGCGCGAAGAGGTCGCAGGTCGCTCTCTATCAGCGGCAGTTCGTTATTTTCCGATTGTGTTGTATAAATATTGGTCTATTCGTGTGGTGGCGACAGCCGATAGCTGGAGGAGCTCCGATAAGGTTCGTTATCGCGCTTGTTTGTCGAGTCGCGTCCACTGACGGCCCGAACTGCGACACTATGTCTGTGCTACCAGTAGATCAGCTACAAACAAATAACACTCTAATGCTACACTTCCGCCAGGAATGCTACACTTCCGCCAGGACTGTGAAAACCGTAATACAGCACCAAACGTTCCTACATAGGACTTATAAGAGTGGATTATAAAATGAATCCACAAGTTTAGTAATGCAGTGATTAAAGAAATAGAAAAGGAACGTATATTTATTCTCGAATATCACACCACACATGAACCAAGTACACGGTAAAGATGCAATTAAACATACAATATTTTGAATATGTTGTGTTTAGAGCCTTCCTTCCACGAGAGGCATAGTCGGCCGTAATTCCACAGCTTCGCTACTGCCCTGAAGTGAGGCTCTATATGGATCCCTCTCGAGGCTCACCAGCACATCGCCCCAGGGTCGAGACTTATTCATTCATTTATTTATTGCATCATATGATTTACAATAGGTCTTACAAATGTCATGTGTTAGTGTCATATGACCCTGGAAGGGTGTAGCAATGTAGAGAAGAGCTGACCGATCTATTTTATTTCTGTCTTTATGTAAATTAATATTGAAAAAAATCTTATAAATCATAAAAACATTTTTCTATTAAGAACGATTTCGATTTTTTTAAGAATATATTATCGTTTTGTCTTATATCATGAGACCCAACTCGGCATAAGCTAGGTTTGGAAACATTATCACTGATTTACACTCGACACTAAGGACCTACATCATTAACGTCCGTGTCACACTAAAATATATTACAAGTACAAATCAAATGGTGGTGGTACACAGGGTGTTTTTTAAAAATGTAGACCTTAACTAATAATCGTTTTATATATAAAATTAAAAGTCCAGATAGCAGGCGGCTTCGTACTAGACTCTCGGTCCGGACACGGCCCGGCTTCCTATTGACCACCTCTCTACCTGACGACTCTACGTGTAATACAATAGCTAAGTGTAATACAACGAAAGTTTAGAACAATTGTTCTAAACGTTCGTTGTTTTGCGTTACAATGATCATTCGTACTGTGTTATAAACACGTTGTAAAATAGTAAAGAAGCTGTAAAATAAAAACGTTAAATGTATTACTAGTAGGTAATGTTTACATTCAGGTTTAACAGCAACATTAGCACATTTATGTAAAAAGAGTTAGAAATTGACTTCAAAGTTACTAGACTTAGCGCAGACAGTATAAGAATGAAGCACTGTGAACTGCGTAGCGGAACTTTGTGACTTCAAGCTATATAATTCTACGCAACTTGGGGCGTTAACTGCACAGCTATCATATATCCAAACCATATTATAGCCCACAGAAGTGTGGGAGAGCAGATTGTGGCTAGCGCGGCTACTGACTCTCCAACAACAGATAGTAAAGTGACAACGTTTCCGGTCGGACATAGGCGTCAAATTGATTTCTTCACTAGGGTGTCCACCCTTGTCAGCTGACAGCAATAAGGAGGGGTTGTTTCATTTGTAATTATGTAAATCTGATAACGTTACGGCAGTGTTTTTCGTATTTTTCGTTATTTCAAGGTATTGATTATATTGTACTTTTGGGAAGTCAAACAGTTCACGCACACAAATGTTTATCCTTTCCGTAATAGGTAATAAGCTTCTTGCGCAAGAGTCCGGCTTGATTGGTGCCGTGGCAGTGCCATTCTTCGAAGAAGCAAAAACGTGAAAGCATTATAGTATGAAATGAGCGGCATATGCCACTACTCCTATCGACGTATAGGTTGTTACTGAATAAGCATACATAATAGGGCTCTTCAATGTTAACGCTCTTAGGACCATCATTTTATTAGCAAGGACCATAAACAGTTGGCAAAATTTTTAACAACAAGTTATGCAAGTGGTATTCGAAACATTTATTATATCAACCCATAGAGTTAACCAGCCTAGTTTTCTCAATGTATCAACCTTCCCTCAAGATGGGATTAAAGTGCATAGAGCTAAGCTTGCCGAGGGTAAAGTTATTCACATAACTGACTTTCTGCTTATCACTCAATAGGAAAGATGGTGTAAGTATGGTATCCGGTTTGCAGAAAATAAATTTAAACTGCATTTTTAACAAACCTCCATCCATACTAATATAAAGATACCGGCTTCACTCACTTGGTATTATGTCGGCTTAAGTCCGACGACGTTGCGAACGTGTAAAACGTTCAGGGAGTGCTCAAGCTTGGACATCGTCGGACTTAAACCGCCATAATACCAAGTGAGTGAAGCCGGTATCTTTATATTAGTATAGTTTGTGATACTTACGATAGTTTTCAAACTCTAAACCTCCCTCCATCCAAACATGTGCATTTATATGTGGCTCTGGCACTGCCGAAACACTGCAGTGCCAAGCTCTGCATGACGCTGCAGCTGTATGCTAGTGGTGACTGCTTAGTATGTCACCTGTTTAGTCAAAAGCTTTTTTTTTCAGCGGAATTGTTTAGCCACTAATTATGTTAATTTTAATACAAGCTGCGCCCTCGGTTTCGGATGGTGGTGATGATGATGAAAAGTACTTTACCACCTATTCTCAGACCATCTGAATATGTACACAAAATTTCATAAGAATTGGTCAAGCCATTTCGGATGTGGAGGAGAGGAAACACTGTACGAACATACTAGCACTCGCTCGTGACCTTGTTCGCGTGGGATTGTTATCGCAGTCTGTAGGAAACTAAACGTTCAATCGGGATATTTACTTAGTGTATCTCTGCTCTACAAATTTCATCCAAATCTAATTGAGTAGGTACTCGTAATTGACGATTGACTAACAAACATCCATACAACTTCAACTTTCACATTTATATATAATTATTTTTCATTTATTAGTGTGATGATACTCTTAGATGTGTTTAAATAAATTCTTCGTTTAATGATGTGGAACGAATGTCCAAAGTTCAATGATCAAGGCCTGCTACGAATAAACAACAGATAATATCGAGTCATTTGTGACCTATAGTAAGTTAGTTATGCTAACTAATGTTTGCTATGTTAAGCATGCAAACAATATATACGTGCTTAGTTAGTTTTAAATGTCATTAAATATTATTTGAATACGAAAAAGTGGAAAAAAAAACTATAAAAGTGTGGTGGACAATAGTATTTTATTACCAAAAAATACACTTACTAACAAAAGCAATTTGAAAAATTTAATACCGACTTCCATTCTATTACTTTGGTAAAAATCAGTTATTGGAGTGTAACACAAAAACTACTGGACCGAATTTTATGAAATTTTATTATAATTTAAAATTAAAATTATAGTAAAATATTAAATTAAAAAAGTTAGTAAATGGGAAGCACCAGCTTTCAAACAAAAAAATAATTTTGAGAATCGGTCTATCAAATCGAAAGTTATGAGGTAACAAACACAAAATAAAATACAGTCGAATAGAAGTACCTCCTCCTTTTTTGGAAGTCGGTAGATTATAATAAAAAATACTACTACTATGCTTTATTTGTTTAAAAATTGAATTGTTGTACACCCGAGACGGACACACGGTTGTCACATATTTATATTATGTTAAAGAGCATTATGTCCCTGCATAGTTTTAAATAATATTACATATCCATACATATGAATATGAATATGTAATATTCATAATATTCGTATTCCTTAATCTTACTTATGTTGGATGCAAATGTTTGGATGGAGGGAGGTTCGTTACTCAATCACGCCAGAACGGCTCTACGGATTTGGATGAGATTTTGTATGCAGGCAGTCGAGACACTGGCACATACTGATACTTTTCATTACCATCGGATGAAACCGCGGGGCGCAACTAGTCAAAAGTAAAGTAGTCACATACTGGCGCAACGGTTACATTTAAATGTAGAGCACTGCCGTTCTGAGAACTGGAATCTGGTATTGGAATAGACATTTAAAATGTTTGTCTGTTTGTTTATTGCTTCGACTAATCATCTACAATAATTGAACTGAATCTGACGGCACTTTCATTGGCATACAGTTGTTTTAAGTAGTAAGAAAGAAAAATATATTAGTTGATGAAAATCAATATGACATTTTGCCTAAAATATACATAAAAGTAATAAATAATTTTCTGCACTACACAATCTATTGTTTCACTACAACATAGCCCCAACTCAGCATAAAGCTGATTGTGGTGAAGCAACCAGCGCTGGTCTTCCGTTGGGGCTGGCGGTGACATACATGACAGTAACACAAGGGCATAATTGTTTAAAAATATAGGGTTTTTATTTTTATTCGTTTTGGGGGCGATGAGGCCTGCACTGATGTCCCGCTTGGGGTGTTTTGTGCATTCCCCCCTGCCAGCATTTACTCAAGCCAACCTAACTCCTGTACACAGCGCAGTATGTAAATTATATGGCCTTGGGTCGTTGGTATAACTGCTCCACTGTACTGCTACTGCTTGTCTGAGATGTTCTATGAACAACTGTCGATGATGCTGATGATGCTTCATGCGGTCTGGGGCGGGTTCTTCAAATAAAATTAAAACAAATAATCCTGTGTGGCCAAGCGGGCAAAGCTGTAGACAGGTCAGCTAGTAAATATTATATGTACCTATATACCTATACGTAATATGTTTTACATATATACTTATTATACAACTGTTTAAGATTGTTATAAAAATAACGAAATTGCAACAATAAAACATAAGAGAAAAGAATGAGCCGAGTTTCAAAACTACAGCTGTAAGATCTGGGTTCCAGTTTCTATAGTACTAGCTGACCCGCCAGCGGCTTCGCTCGCTTGGTATGCTGTAGTGGTCGAAGTGCCGCTTTTGGAACCTCGAGGTAATGCGTTCGATCCCCGGGTTGGACAGTTATTGGATTTTTCTGAGAAAGAAAGATTTTCTCAATAACAGTCTGGAGACTAGAACAGTGGCCCGTAGATGGCAATAGACTCGTCCCCTGTTACATGATCACATGACCAAAAACATATATGGCTAGGAGTTGAAAACACCGCTGCTTACCCCTTCGAGGATTATATAGGCAAAAGTATCGATTCAATCAAGTCCGTTAGACTGAAGTTACCGCCCGGAGGTTTCACTCCGTGGTGATGGCGGAATTGCTCGACTACAGTCGACTGAACAAGAAAGATGGATGACATGTCGACTCTATCAAATAATAGTATAAATACAATAAAATTTATCTTTTTCTAGGAAATATCTAGTAAACTAAGTCTAGGTACTAACATTCTTGATATAATTTTAAAACAAAGTTAAATTAAATTTAAAATAAATTATAAATCTAAATAAAAAAAAAATACTAATTGGTCATACATAATAAATTACAAATACAATATTATTATCTCCATTTTATTTTCATTAGATCATCAAAGCTATCGAACGTTTGCTCGATAAGCCAGCATACATTTCTACATTTGCCATTCTTCAAGTAAATAGATAATACATAAAGTTGTATATTCACGTAATCACAGTCAAGTCAAGTTACATAAATAAGCCTGCAATTAATTCACTGTCCTGTTAGACAGCTAAACGTGGTGGATTCATTACCAACACTTCTATAGGTGACGGGGATAACACACAAACAATATAATAACAACATAATTAACAGACAATAATCCATTACACTTCAAATCTCGAAGAAACACAAATCTAGGTAAATTACAATAAACGCTAGCTATTGGTATTTGGTGGTCCTTTTCCCGCCATCTATGAAAGTATTTGTTAGAATGTTTTAGCTTTCAGCCAGTGCTGCCATCTATGCGTTATACTTTGAACTGTTTTGCATCTATCTCTGAGCATAGCAGTAATATCGTGCAGTGCCATTTGCAGCTCCTGAGATATGCTTCAGAGAAGATCTCTTAGGAATTTCCCTGAAGATATTGTGCATGAAAACCAGCTTTTCTTGCATCTTAGCAGGACTTGGGACAGTATTCCACAACAGGATATTGACACCCTTGTTTTGAGTATGCAGAACCGCTGCAGATGTGTCAGGAGAGTCTTAGGACTAGTCCACGGATTATTAATTTTAAGTGTTCAACAATTTTTGTAAAAAAAAGTTGTTTTGTTGTGGTTTTTATGTTTTAAAAATAAAGTTAAGATTGAAATTTTGTCTGAGTTTTTCCTCTTCGTCTAAGTTTTTTTTTTAAATTTTACTTTATCTAAAAGTTTATTATCAGATTAGATAGGCTATTAAACAAGGTATATTTTAATGTGTAGGTGTCTTAACAAAAAGTTAATAGAATTTTAGTTATTTAGGTTTAATTGAAATATCCCTAGACCATGTTGATGTGTGTATGTTACAGGGATAGCCCTAATACAATAGTGTAGTACCTACCAACTTAATTACGATTACAAATAATGATTAATTAAATTATATTATTATTCTTCTATTAGGTACATCTCATCAAATCATTCTGTTATTTTGTAATTCATTTTATTAAATTAAATTGTAACATGTCACGTTATAATGTCAAAGATTTACATATATATTAGTGTCATAACATAAATAGAACAATAGCTCTCTTTTAAAATCTGCTACAGAACATACAAACAGGTCTATTTTGTCTGCAACCTGATTTAGCGCTTGCTACGTCCGAATTAATGGGTTCTTAGCGAGTAAGTTAGTCCTGGTGCGGGGGAGGGAGAACAGCCGCGGCCGCCGGCGGCGCGCCACGTACCCGTCCGGCACGCACAGCCTCATACACAATATTTCCGGATTTGACAAAACGCCTCGGAATATTCTCATTACATAATATGCGAGAGCCCAGCCCCTTCTTACTTCTAATTTATTATCTCCAACCATGCCTGGAACAAAAAGAGTTGGATATTTTTACCGCGAATCAGTAATGTTCGGAATACTGTGTTCTGATTTGAAGGTATATAACCATTTATGGTTGCCAGTGAAATTACCGGCACAGGAGACTTTTAACAACTGTCTCAGGGTTACGGGCGCAGTGCAGTAGGTACGACACTTGTGACGGAAAACATCTGTTCTAGGCAGAGGTTTCTACTTAACACAAGGTGGGCCTCGTGCATGTACAGTCTCCTATATAACATAAAAAAATAAAGTAAGTATTGTTATATGTAATATTATTCTTAAAGGATTCACATGTTTAGATCGGACCCGCTTTCTTCACCCAGCGTGTATAGGTAGGTATAGTTCCTTGGAAAATTGTAATGCAGAAGCAGTTATTATCGCAAGACAAGTGGGTCCCGTCTCCACGCCGCCGCCGCCGCCGGTGATCCGGTAGCTACGAGCACAAATCAGTGCGTGTGCACTATCAGTAGTGAGCAGTGATAAGGACAGAGGTCGCACGCTGCCCTCTGTCTCTGCCTCTGCGCACTCACGCTCAGATAGCGATACGTTACATCTTTACTAAGTGACAAAACGGTCTATATTTGAGCACCTCACAGTATGATGCCTACATGACAATAACATTACAATTCAGTTATTTAAGCTACAAATTTGTACGCGGCAATACATCGTGATATAGTTGTGTGGTCCCCTTATCCCAGCACTGCCCCTTGCTGCACTGCCCCTTGCTGCACTGCCCCTTGCTGCAGTGCCCCTTGCTGCACTGCCCCTTGCTGCACTGCCCCTTGCTGCAGTGCCCCTTGCTGCAGTGCCCCTTGCTGCACTGCCCCTTGCTGCAGTGCCCCTTGCTGCACTGCCCCTTGCTGCAGTGCCCCTTGCTGCACTGCCCCTTGCTGCACTGCCCCTTGCTGCACTGCCCCTTGCTGCACTGCCCCTTGCTGCAGTGCCCCTTGCTGCACTGCCCCTTGCTGCAGTGCCCTACGAACCAACTCTTAAAACAGTAACGATTGGCACAAGACAGCCTCGGAACAGAATATCTAGCATTGCACTGGTGCATACCCAATGAGTCAGTAGGCCTACCATGAGTTCACTACATTGACACCAATCGATGCTCGCTATCGACTGTCCATAAAAATGTATGAAAACAAGAACAGTGCCACCTTGCGGTCAATTGTAGATCTAAAATAGACAGCGAGTACGCCAATCACAACCTCAATAGGTAGGCGAGATCGAGAATCGACTATAGATTACATTTTTATCTTACCAACTCATAATAGAGCTACAGGCACTTACAGAAGAGACCAACCACCTAACGTATAGATTTTTTATGACAGTGTTCGTCTTAGTGGGAACCACGCATGACAGATAATTTACCTCGAAGCTGTACAATTCACACAAGTTTATGGACATCGCGGCAATTTTTAACGTTGGTACTTAAATAAAAACGATGTCTTGAGGTGACAAGCGCAGACAGAGACCTTTAAACCTTATAACTCTGGGCCGCATTGTAACTTCCCTTAACATTATCCGAATGACTTGCACGTCTCCTCTCTTTCTTTTCATTTAAGTTCGGTATGTATGCCTATTTATATCATAAGCGAAAACTGTTAGGCTTTTGTATTCACAAGATCCTTATACTACATAATTAAATCAGCTGTTTGTTTGCCGTGTAAATAAAAATAAAAATAGAATAAATATTAGGTAGATGCTTAAATTTTTGTGTAGATTTTAAAGGTAATATCTATCGAGACTTAGTTTTTTACGTACTATTTTACGTCTTCTTAAAATAAAACTACACCTAATAAAACAAAAGTGAAAATAACATTGACTACAGTATTTTCTTACGAGAGCTTAAAACTTAAAACAAATTATTCCCGTGGATGTTTGTTTACTGCCAGTCCTGCCATCTATGCATTACAGTTTGAACTATTTGTCTTGTCTACTCTCTGTGTGTAGCATAGCAGCATTAATTATTTCGTCATGGTGGGTACTTTTTGGTCATGGTTTTTACATGTTTTCATAGTTTAAGCGTCGTAGTGTAGATGGCACTGTGCAACTATTTTTAAAGTGCTGGCCTCTTACCAAGCCAGATTGAAGTTGTAGATGAGGTTTAGCTTACCCTAAGCGTAAGATAAATATCACTTTGCGTACAACTTTTTCGCATTCTTATTTACTAATGTTATAGGTACTTACTTAACAAATAAATAGAACATGTTATTCGTTTTATTTAGCATCTTATAGTTTCGCGTCAAAAGGTACATTTTTAATTGTGTTTTTAAAAATATGGCCTTTATTTAACCAACTTGCAAAATATGGGAGGTATGCCAATCCGTCGCTGAGAAGTGAAAGTGCCAACAACCAACTACATAGGGGAGATATTATTTTTGTAAAAAGTGGCGAGTTAGTTCGACAGGCCTGTTGGTCTAGTGGTTAGTGACCCTGACTGCTATGCCGGAGGTCGTGGGTTCGATTCCCACCCAGGACAAATGTTTGTGTAATGAGCACGATCATTTGTTCTGTGTCTGGGTGTAATTTGTCGATAATATTTATGTATTTAGAAATATACAAGTATGTTTATCAGTTGTCTAGTACCCATAACACAAGCTTTGCTTAGCTTGGGACTAGATGGCGTTGTGTGATAGTTGTGGAATATTTATTTATTTATTTTATTTATTTATAGTTAAAGTTTAGTTTTTAATATTTTTTTAACTCGGACGCATCAAGAGAAAAGAATAACAATGGATTTATGAATGAACCTTGCCTCGAAAGAGGGTTGCTGATCCCAACAGATTTACATATCGAAACAATCTCAATGCACATTATGCACATGAATAGTTTAAAATAAATAAATACATACATATCAGGAGTAATTTTAAATAATGTGATTTATCTAGAATTAATCCCAAGTAAGTACTTATCTATATCTATATAATATATACAAATGAACCTCTATTTTCCCTGGTCACGCTTAACTTCAGAACGAATGGGCCAATCACGTTAATCCTTTTTTGTGTCATTTATTGTTAGGATAAGGTTATTATGAAACCAAGAAAAGATGGGAGTCTATGGCGAGGCCGAAGACCGAGCCTACTACGCGAACGAAGTCGCGGGCAGTCGGTAGTAATATTATAATTAATGTGACCGTTAGGTAGGATTATATGGCTACTTGTTACCCCGATACACAGTATAGAGCCCGAGGGATCACTACAACCTTATTCCAAACAGACGTTGTCGCACGCTTTAACTAGTTCGTATATATTAGATTCAACAACGTGGGCACGCATTACCTCAACTGCAAGCCTTACTACCCGACTGCGGTCGAGCTCGAAGGAGGCGCTCGTAACTACTCAACGGCTCAACTATTTTGGATAATTGATACGTCGTTAGATTAGTGTTGATGGCGCGTTCCGCTGGGTATTAACAAAGTTACTTATTAAGGCGCGGTCCAATCCTAATAGTAAAACAATTTACGGTGCTTTACATAAGGTTGTGAATTGCTTACCATAATGGACGATTTAATGCGAAAATTCAATTGAATACGCGCTAATACTTTTTATATTTATTTCGTACAATCAAATGATTAAATTTTAATGATAAAGAAGTCCATAGTTCACTAGTAAATTTCATTGGGAATCCGAATATGATACATTCATTGAAATATATTTGCCCCTAATTGAATAAAAATGCTTTTTCAGAGAAAGAAAAGAAAAGAAAAATTGCAAAATTTAGGGAATGTTGCCGATTTTTTTCTATCGAGCCAAGTTTGCTCAATCGTGTATTGGCTCCCATACTTCATAAGGACGTATATTCTATTTACACTACGTTTTTTTTCGAACTTTGGCTATTAGGTTTAAGCGTCGAAAAACTAAGTTTTCGCGAAGTCGAATCATGAAATTTGGACCTCATTTCGCCTTAAGTATTAAATGCTTAAAAAAACAAAATGGCTTATTCTATGCACTTTAATGTGCCGGCTAAATGTTAAACGTTTAGTTTGTTTTCTTGGTTTAAAAATATTTTTACCCAAAAATGGAACCCATTTCAAAAGTGTGAACTAACTTGTTGAAGTGGGTTCGGTACCATGATCGTTCAAAATAACTTATTATCACAATATTGTGCGCCGGCACCGACTTCGACAAGTTGTTTTATACTGTTTGGTGATGCTATCCGTCCATTTAAAAATACTCGTTTTAGTGACCCTTGCTAATTACGGGATCGATCGTCATTCACCTTCAATGATGATATCATCAAATAGGCGAAACACTTTTCAGTTATTGGAGTGTAACTCAAAATCTACTCCACCGAATACCTATGATGAAACTGAAATAGGAAGTATACTCTACCCAACAAAAAAATAATATTAGAATCGGTCCACAAATAGAGAGAAATCGCTGAATATACTCAAGAAATATACATACAGTCGAACTTAATATTACCTCCACCTTTTTTGAAGTTGGTTAAAAAGAGAAAAAGTCCCACTAGTCTAGTTTAATGTCACTCTTACTCGCAGCATGAACATAGATAATTACTACAGGCATGAATTTCCCCCGCTGGCACGGTGGGGCGGTGGGGCCTTCAATAAATTATTATTCCGCCAACACGCCCAATTTTCAATCAATCTGGTCTCGAATCCAAATCGAATGTGGCGTGTTTTTTCTCTTCAGCGGCGCGGGCGGCCGTAGCGCTGAGATTGATAGATGTAGTCGTTTCATGGCTCTGCAACGCTATTTCGTAATTCCAACTTGTGCGCGACCAGTCACTAGACTGATCAGAGATTAATCCGTCCGCAAGTCCGCATCCGTCGACGTTCATTGAAATCGAAATCTTTTGTTCACAGAGTGACGAGTCATTAAATAATACAATATAATTTATTTCGATATATACAACTAGCTGCGGTTTCCCCCGCGTGGTGTTGGATGATGATGATGACGAAAAAGTATCCAATGTGTTATTTCAGCGCCTCATCTATCTACATACCAAATTTCATTAAAATCCATTCTATAGTTTTTGCGTAAAAGAGTAACAAACATCCATCCATCCAAACTTTAACATTTACAATATTAGTGGAATATACTTTTCGAGTATCTGTTATACATTATATTATAATACATCAATTTTGTAGTTTAGTTTAAAGCGTATTAAAAAAAACGCTTACGTTGACCATGCAGGTATCTATTTGTTTAACGTAAGCTATACTAAATGATATACTGATATAATTAGGGCGGAAGGAGAACGTGGAACTAGATCAAACCAAGTTTGGAACAACGTCAATTGAATGAAACAATACATAACCATAAACAATATCTGCGTTTCATATGTTTTTTTTTATCCCATCTGGTGTTAAACAGTAACATTTGCCTCTCATTTGCATTTCTGATACTGCGCCTAACGCCCTTAACTTGATATAGAATCATAAGTCTCATATGCCTGTAATCTCACCCATAGATACCCTTCAATGTGTAAGGTAAAATCATTTATTCAATTTAGGCATCAAAGACGCAGTTATGAACGCAAATTTTTCATTATTATGTACTTTAAATACTCTATCGCCGCGTTCCAAAATATATATAGAGCCTACCGAGAAGAAGCGGCAAGAAACTCGGGGCCATTCTTTTATATAGATGTTTACAACGTTTTTACTTGGGTACTACAAATATTACATTACATGGGTGGCAGATGACAGCTTGCCAGAAGTGGAGTATTCCAAGCATCTTTGTATTATACATGATGTCGGACTTTATAATTAGTTTTTTTTTTATTAAAACAAAAACATATGGATCAAACTGCTTGGTGGTAAAAATAGATACTTACCTGTTTATTGCATTTTGTTGTAAGTTCATGCTACATAGTCGCTAAACGATTCGATTCTTACTTAGGGATGTTACACAATAGCCCTGCCGCCCGCTCACGTCACGCGCCTCAGAACCTGTCAGGCCGAAGACGAGCACTCATCAATATTCTCCGCCACAATCCGATAATAATATATAATGAACCTGATATTTGTGACTGTTTGTGATTCTGCAAAAAAACATCATTGAAAATATTTCACCCTCGGTACGCCTCCGACCGAGTTTTTTATGAAAATGATGATCAGATCTTTTTCCATATTCGTAGACGTTTTAAGACTGTTTGAATTCTACAGACATGACCTAAAGATGACTTAAATATATGTTTTTTTATTGTTGGTCATGCCCTAGACATGTTACATATATCAGGGTACTACATACACATACCGTAACGCGGGTCTTTGTTCTGCACAGTACTTAACACGGCCGTGATGCAATATGAATGATCCCAAATATGTATTGATTTCACGGTCATCTCTTGAAGATAGCATAGCGGGCCACGTTACTTGTTTGAGTGGAGAGACCTGCGGAAGGCGGCTGGCAGTCCTCGATGCATAGAGCTGAACACCGCTCTGTGGCGTAATACTTTACAGGAGGCCTATGTCCAACAGTGGACGAATGTGAACTGTCGGTGACGATGATTGACAGCGTAACAGTATACAGTAGTAAAGTATTTGACATTTTTCTGGTAGAGATAATGAATAATGATTTCTGTAGAGTAATTAATACTTATCTTCTATTTCTGGTAGAGATTGACCACAGGTCTGTGAGATTGACACTATTTACCCGACAGCACACTTATCTCAAGCGTTGCTATAGTTGTTGCCCATTTTGGAGACGTGATTTTACCCTGCAAATTTTAATATTGCAATAAGTTCACCGAAGCAAACTAAAGGCTAGCTTAAATTTACAGCGCCAGCTTAAAGTTACATTTTAAACAACTAGTTATTGTTTTCTAAAAGCAGTAAAATAACTATCTACTTATAAACGTCTGTTTTCTATTTGATTCAACCCGTTCTGGGGTTCATTCCACTAAGACATCGTTAGTGAAATCTCATACTGTTCCTAATCTGTTTAGAAACTAATTGTTCTGTAGTTTACAATAAAAGGATCTCGGTTGGGTTGAGGGTATCAAAGGGAATGATTTGGACAATAAACAACCCTACTTATGGGCTGGTTTCATTTAAGACTTTAACAGCCCTAATTATACACGAAATCTTACACTAAAAACCATTGAAACCGTTGGATGGATGGACAGCTACTCGTATATATTCACATTCAAACCCGCTTCTGGGCACGTAGCAAGTCACCACAGGGAAAAGTTGGACGGAGAAGTCGTGACTCTGATTAATTTGCCCAACGGCACATATCGAAAGCGTGTGTCTATTGGCCCACATTATGACTAATGCATGGATTACTGGTACGATAAGTTAGCAGTAAACTTCCTAGGGAGGAGTGTTGACGTGCACTGTCCAGTGAATAATTGGTGTGTGTGTGTCTAGGCTTCGGGGGGCACGATAAGTCGCGAGTGTCGCTTGTTGTTTCAGGACCAAGGCCTTCAAGCCATGTCGCTCATGAGGAGTCTTAAGACGGTGAGATTGATCTATCTGTCAAGTTTCGACCCGTCGACTTACATGCTCAGACAAAATAAAAAAGTATAGACAGAATGTTGTGAACAGAGAAGTGAGGCCGGTTTTCTAAACTACATGTGCTTGGATCGGTACTGCCATGATAATTCAAATTAAAATAAAATTATTAAAAAACAATTAATAATTAATAAATTTACATTATACCAAAATTTTCGGAAACAACAGTTTCCAATGTATATACATATACCTACAGCTTAGTATTAGTCTCTGTATGTGCAAATTAGATAAAAACAAATGTATATGTATGGATTGATAAATAATTATTATTATTATTTATAATTAAAACTTAACGCTTTGCTCCCACGCGCCGCAATAATTCGACTGAGGAATTAAGGCGTAGTTACGTTGTAAGTTTTGTATGTAATTATGTATGGACACGGCGAGGCGTAGTTTTACCCGGCTTCACTTCTCTGTTCACAACATTCTGTCTTGACTTTTTTATTTTGTCTGAGCTTACATGTAACATAAGCGCGTCGCAGTAGTGGGTATTTAATGGGCGTATTATGTTTTATTTTTAATAAAAAGCTAGGGTTATTAATTGATGACAAATTCAATTGAGAACAAAAATAAAATATGTATTATGTGGGAGAATACGGAAACGAATGCATCTATTTAAACGACTCAGGCATATACCAAATGAAGAAATTCAAAAACTTGTTTATTATGCTCTGTGCCAAAGCATCATAAATTATGGCATTGTTGTATGAGGCGTATCTCATTAGAGTTGAAAGGGCACAAAGGACTTTATTAAAATTAGCCCATAAAACCTTTCGAACGGATCAACTATATAACGATACAATGGTTTTGCGTGTCCGACAACTGTTCATACTTGCAGCTACTCTTAGATTCCATAAAACTGCACCACTCTCAGTAATGGGTTTGGGTTCACACCGACTGAAGTGGATATCTTGTCTAACGACATAGAACAAGTTTTGCACATAAGTTTTACTCCTAGCTACTTATTTATATAATACTAGCTGACCCGCCAGCGGCTTCACTCGCTTAGTCTTGGTGTAGAGGTGGAAGTGCCGGTTTGGAATCTCGAGGTCCTGGGTTCGATCCCCGGGCTGGATAGTTGCTGGCTTTTTCTGACAAAGATTTTTTGCAAGAGTGCCCCGTAGTTTGCAATAGACTAGCCTCTTATGAAATAAGACTAATAACATGTCTAGTGAAACGTAGGCGTTTATGACACTGCTGCTTCCCCCTTCGAGGATATAGGCGAAACTATTTATTATGTTGTGTTTATAAATAAAATTTAAGTATTGCAGGCGATTCACTCAAGACCGCTAGAAGAGATTAATTAAATATAGCTTATAATATAATATGTTACTTAGGCATAATGTACTTAGCTCTAAACTCGTGAAAGAATTGTTTGAATCTGTTTAGCCTTCAGCTGTAGTTTTAAGTGAATCCATTTCAAACAAACAATCATATATCTTTCCCCTTTATTATTATAATCTTCTTAGTCGGGCACTCTAGGCAGAGTGGTCGTGGACATGGTGACGGTAAACAGCGAATCCTCGCCAGTTTCCATTTCCAGGGCTGTTGATCTCCTCGCGATATCTCTCTATTTCTAACGGTTAGTGGCATTGCGAGCACATTGTACAATGGTGGAACTCGTGGCCTTTTTAATAAAGTCCAGCGTGTTGGTGAACGACCTCGGGATCTCTTTCCTTTCACTTGGGCTTGCACTATTAATCTCTCGCTATATGTAAATGGATTTTTTTGGTATTATTTTCACACCTTTGGTTACATTATCAAAGTTTCCATTCAGAACCCTTATTTTTTTTAAATATCTTGTAGCTGATGTTCATCAGGAATAATGTAGGATTCAAATGGTGAAAAAACTTTTCAAATCGGTCCAGCAGTTTCGGAGCCTATTCAATGCAAACAAACCAACAAACCAACAAACATTTAAACAGACAAACACATTTTTACTCTCGATAATATTAGTGTAGATAAGCATTAATACCAAGCTACGATGAAACCAGACCACATTGGCCTGGTTTCATCACTATTGCATATTTCAAAATGAAAAAGTATTTATTTATTGTGAGATAACTGTAATAGTTAGACATATAGTAATGTGGACTTCTTTGTAGATATTGACGCTACGAATAATAAGTAAGTATTGACGTCTTCTATAAAAAAAACTTCTATAAAACTGGGGGCAATTCTACTATTTCACAACATTCTACAAACCACCCCGCTGCAACTGCAGTCCGACTCCAGTTACCGATCGATAATTACCTAAAAAGCCATTCTACTGTTTCTGTAGACAAATTGGAACGTAACGTCACGTAAACGTATCGTAAACGCTACTATAATAGGTAAATATTAAGCATAAATATGAGTTAGCGTCGTGTTCATGATCTATCGAGTTATTATATAATATTTTTATATTATATACTGTAGATTATTATTGTTATTAAAAATTATAACGTCATCCGCATGATATATTATGTGCCCATACTTTATTTTTAAGTCGCAAAATATGTCATTTATATACGTTATAAACAAAGTAGGTCCCAATACGCTCCCCTGAGGCACACCGTAATCAATAGTAATATAGTCGCTTATAGCTTTACTAATTCTAACTTTTTGTTTTCGGTTATTTTTTTTTGTGGGTGATCTCTAAATATTGTACCACAATAGTAAATATTTTTTTTAGTTTTTGTTAAAGAATCGGTATCAAATGCCTGAAAACGTTTAAAAATTCGTTTATTTTAAACGTTGTTTCCGATTGAATTGAAATGTTTCACAACCGCAGCCTGCTGTTTTATATCTGCGTACATCCTGTCTCCTGCAGCTGACAACGACCGCAGGGCTCTTTGAAAATTGTTAAATTTAAATTAGCAAGTCATACGGAATTAAAACATTATTTAATGGAATGAAGCGATATAAGAGTGATTAGTTTGTCAGATTTAGATTAAACATTACAACTCTTACAGTGCAGTCGTACCTTTCCACAAGAGTTGCAGCGATAGGCGAGAGCAAGAGTAAAAGTAAAGTGGTAACCAGTAAAGTGGTGCATGGAGCTGCATTACATTACTTGCTCTGAGACATGTTTCTTCATGTCCATTTGACCAGAAGTTTCACACGCTACATCTGCAATCTTCAAACCAAAGTTTGGAAGCAGAATTATTACGGCGGTACAACATAACGAATTTATCAACAAATGCCTGTAGTATCTAAACTCTGCATATGAGTGATCTGAATTTGACTTAACTCCGCGGATAATTTTGCAGTGAGGGGTAAATAATTACCAAGAGAGTTCGTAGATCGTTACTGGTGTCAGTTTGTAAGCACTGTTTGATAACCTCCCCGCTGTTTGTTTATCGCCGTCGGCGAGGCGCGACGCCGGAACACATCCGCGCACATACTGTTTGTAGTCACTATCGCGTAAGCTGTGGCGTGGCGCCAGCACCGGCGGACGGCTCACCAACATAACCTACACGGGACTTATATGTGATATACAAGTGGGTACAAACTAGTAATCTTCACAAATATAGTTATATCTCAGGGGTAATCATGGCCGTCCGCCAATACGATGGTCGCTGGATATCGATCGCGAAAGCTCACAGTGTCAATCATCCACCTACCACGGGAGGCAGTGAAAGCTTTCGCGGAAGATAATATACTGCTGATGAATGATGGTTGGGGTTTCAATCTATAGCACGAACTGCGGTGGCCTGGCTAACACTATCAAAATAGAAACCTTAATATTGCTCATCAACAAACCGTTGTGTCCTTCAGAGCTTGCCATCATTCTAGGTAATACGATACCACATTTGACGCATCGTCACGACCATCAAGTGAGATACTGGTCAAATGCTAGTCTATAGGGCACACTATCAACTCGGAGACGAATCGTAATCATATCAACTCAAGCCGTTCAGTATTCTTAATATGAAGCTCCCTACTGCAAAGCGCACTAACCGGAATCGTATCGTAACCGACTCGACTCGGGACAAGCTCACGAACCGCGGTGCGGCGCGTGCTCAACCAGCGGTCCCCGCGCTTACGGCTCGTCGTCCACGCGCCTACGCCTCTCGGTCGCCGCGCTTGTGCTTCGTCCACCATTCGTCTCCTCTTCGCACATCTTCGTCGATCTGTTGCAAGCCGGTCCGCAAGCCGCAAGCGCGGCGTCGCCTAGCCGTAGCCGAGTGGACGTATCGGAGCTGCTGATCCGCTTTGGTTACGTGCTTACGTTAGGTTGACGCCTGTTTGACGGAGAAGCGAAAGGCAATACGGTGACGATTCCTTTCCGAGTTTATATGTGTGCTATAACCTTATAATGTAAAAAAAACATTTCCCCATAAACATCTGTAAAGTTGAAATATTGCATGAACCTCAAATTATAAAATGCTTTCAAAATTGAAAACCTGTGTGAATAACTGACAGAATTCGAAAGCTTACTTCGACGAGCATAACTAATTCGTTCCGAGTCGGAAACTCCCACTGATCCGAATTGCCTTTGATTTGCCGTTAATATCCGCAGAGCTTTTCAAAATTTTACTCAAAAAGGCGCACTTTGTAATTCCTCAGTCGATGAAGCGTGAAGTGAGCGCCGGAGTCAATTCTGTAATTTAAATAATGTCATAATATAATCATAATTCCTTAAACCACACACGTTGCAGTTCCTGGAAAAGTAGGTTGATTTCTGCGAAATCTATTGTATTATTGGCCAAATATGGCGAATCGCGAGTCAACGGGTTAAAAACCACAATAATTTTCTAAACCGCCACACTAGGTGTCATGAGTAAGAGTCAGGATTATACAAAACTGTTATAATCGTAGTTTGCAAAGCAGTGTTGGAGCAATGAACCAGACATTTATTAGATCTAGTACGCGGAACAAGATCCACACAAATTTTGTATGACTCTATTTGGAGTATTTATTATTCTATCCCGATTTACTAATACGGAGTATGTCTGTGACAGATTAGTGTCAAGTTAGTCGTCTTTGGCATGTTCTCTAAACTTACGTATCCACCAATATACTGACTAGATTTTGATCTTAGCTTTGTATACAGGAGGTATGACCATTAAAACTTCTTAACACTGCCTCATTTCAACCTGGACCTAACCACCTTTCACTTACCATAAAAAATATTATTTGCACCAGTGCCAGTGCCTAGAGAGATCCAGGGAGGACATCGGAGAATATGTTTGCATTGAGAAATCCCCAAATTTAAAAGTAGCAGTATTTTTATTCTTGAAAATTCTCTTTCCTGTATACAACGCTTGTAAAAATATTCCATATTCTTTATTTATGACTGCAACTACATACCTATTAAACTACTTGAAATAAATCAAACGACAAAGCATGCACTTTACGTGAAGAAATACTGGGGTCTACACTCTCACACAACAACTTTTCCTTTCTTGAAACTTAAGTAATAATACGAGTATACTATCATGGTGTATATATAAGGTACACGTGTAACCTTGTAGGAGCAGCCGTAAAGTAATACATTTAGACGTTTGATTGGAAGTCGTTCTGTTTGATGCTGCCTTATGTTTTTGGTTAACATGTAGAAGCTAAACCAACAAATACAATCCCAGTTCCCAGTACGTTAACGCGAGCCAGCTACATTTTCCGCACACACAAAAACGCAGAGCATTCAGCACCAGCTAACGGTCGTGTACTGGAAAATCCTCGTGAAAAATGTAGAATAGACCTTCCTTTATTTCACTTGTAAATCGATATTACCTGAGCTAAGTGCTCAGGTAATATCGATCTTTGTTTGTCAGTGTTTGTTTGTGTACTTTTAATTAAATCTCTGATCAAATTTGAACCCGAGACAGGTTGTACAGGAACCGGGAGTAATTATCAAGTTTAATTTGAGTAATTTGTAATTATGTCTCACACGTTTCGGAGTTTGTACCAGTTTGGAATTATGAGCAAGTTTTGGAACACATTACCCCATCATGATCTGTTATTTGTTTCCTTACAAGTAACGAGATTGCAAGTCGTGCGCCTGATGGTAAACGCTACAGTTGCAGTGTCACCGAGACCATAGAACTGTTGCGTCATTGGTTTCGGAGTGTATTGCGCGCGGTTAATATCGCATCCTGATACAGTAATGCGTGCGCACTACTGCTTCGCGATAGAATCTCTGCTGCTGCCAACCAGGACGGTCTCGTTCCAAGGCCTCACCTTAGTCTTCAAGTTTCCTTTTAAGATTCGCATTCTGACGTCCATGGTATATATTCTTTAACTTGGTTCCTTTATGCAGTAAAACAATTTCATTACATTGTTAACTAATAAAGGAGTGTTTTAAAAAGCTCTTTAATAATTTAGACGTACTTATATATGTATACCTCATACGGTTAAGATTTTTGTTTGCTACTTGTGAACTCGGGTTTGTAAATCGTAATGCCGTTTGGTGGCAGAAAATAATTATTTATTTATTTTATTTATTTATTTAGCACTTTATTATGGCACTGTGGCTACTATGGCATGGTATATCCATTAAGACGGACTAGATACTAGTTACGCCGCTGGACGCTTGGCAAGAGAGTTTGTTGAGACTGAGCTGATCTGAGTTATAGGTTTATTATAATTATAGGTGTAGCTGTGATGTTCATGAAGTTGCCTTCACAGAGAGCTCAAGCCCCTTTAGGACGCTTTATTCTTTCCCCAAAAGAGATTCAAGTATTATTAATTAGAAATACGGGATTACTCACGTAATATTTATCGTAATCGACGCGGGCGTCCCGAACACTCCTTGAAAAAGACCCCGGATGTGGTCGAAACTATAGTCGGAGCTATCCGAATAATGAGAGAGAGAATTAATAATGAGTAGTAAGTGAACAGATTCGCGCCACACATATAGATGCGGTGAAAACTACTATACTGTCCGTATTCCTAAACAATATCTTAAGGGAATTAAGTTTCGTTGTGAGTCTAATTTATATTAGAATAACCATGTAATAACTTGTTGTCTAGTTCAGATCCGGTTATTGAGCGGTTATTGATTACAAATAAATAAAGATACTTACGCTTAAGGCAAACGACCGAAGACGCGTAGAGGCCTTCGAAATGTGGTGTTGGAGGAAAATGTTGCGCATCCCCTGGACAGCCAGAAGAACGAACGCGTCGATACTCGAGGAACTAAGTATTACCACTAGGTTGTCATCTCTATGCCTCCAACGAGTACTCGAGTACTTCGGTCATATAGCACGCAAAAAAGGCGATAACCTAGAGAAACTTGTCATCACAGGCAAGTTGGAAGGCAAAAGACCAAGGGGAAGAAGTCCAATGCGCTAGTCGGACCAAATTCGTACCGCACTTGACAGTAAAGTCCACAGTGCGATACACGCTGCTGAAGATAGGTCAAGGTGGAAAGACTTCGTTCGGCAGAAGGTGATCCGTGGAAGGGGTCACGACCCTCAGCAATGAGGAAAACGACGCTAGGAGGAGGAGGAAATAAAGATAACTGAGATAAACACGACGTTGTTTAGAATACGCGTGTGTTAGAATTGTATATATTGGTTATGTTGAAAAAGACGTAATGTGTTTAGTAATTTTTAGCAATCGCCGAACCGAAATACTATCTTGTTCCATTTGTTATCAGTGACGCAGCGTTCTGTTAAGTTTCTGATAGGCCGTTAGGCTAGTGAGAGGTGTCATAGTTGTGGTACACAGTCTCTTGGCAGCAGACATTGCTATATAAGCCAATATCAGGCTATTTTTGAAACTATGGGTTCTTAGGTGCACGGCGCTTAGTGAAAGAGCTGTCCAGACGCAATAAAGAAACTACAGGTGACCAAAAAGAGCTGGTGCTTACCTCGGGCATCGTATCAGGCTGGCTATTCGACGAGGTAACCCTACCAACGTTTTGGGTACTCTGCCCGCAGATAGTGATTGAAGTGCTGTTTACTTACAATATAGGTATAATTTTTAGATATTATACCTATTTACAATTACCTATAAATAAATACAATTAGTTTTATTGTAATAAGCACCTAGATATACATTTATTTTACTTAATTATGTTAGCTTAGGGGAAGTGATGGATTAAACGATAAATGGATATTTGTTACACTTTCACGCCAAAAAACTTAACCTATTGGTTTGAAAGTTTTTCCCGATAGGAACCAGAAAGTTATCCTGTAGGATGTTTATTTAAAAATGCGAGCGGAGCCGAGGAGCGGATGTTAACCCACAGCTATCCATATCCATATCTAGAAAGCCCTCACAGCCGTATGTATGTATGTATATATGTATGGGTAGAGAAACGGCCGACCGTTCCGAGCAACGGCCGCTCCACATCGGAGGAAATGAAAGTATCGCATCTTGCAAACGATCGGTACCGAGCCCGGTCACGTGACCTACATCGTGTTTCCATCTACTTATTATATAATGCTACAATTCAGCTGTTTATATTTAAATAAAGCTGTTGACTGGTTCGATGTCTCAAATATAAAAGTTATAGTAACATATTTGTTTAGTAGTTTCTACCCGTAACTTTACTATAGCACAGAAATTAGATATATTGTGCACCCTCGAGAAATGGTATAAAAAGTTTGCATCCAATGTAGACTTGGACGCAGGAACACCTCCCTACGAAATTTATCAAAATTTGTTCAGCTTTAATTAAGGTGTCTGAAAACAAGCACATACTATCAAAGACACACACACACACAATATAAAACGTATAGGTTACGAAAGGATACCAAAAAAGCTACGCCGTAGCCATACACCAGTATGCCTACGGCGTAGTAATGTTCGTAGCTTTATAACGATTTCATAGATTCAAGAGTTACGCCGTAGCCATAATCGTATTATGAAATGAATGAAATATAATGTATTTATGACGGCAGCATATAACATTGATTGATAAAAGTAAGAAAGTAGAATTACAATTTACTGCTATGTCATAAAATGGTCCCCAACTCAGCTTAATGCTGGTTTAAACCAGCGCTGGTCTTCCGTTAGAGCCAGTCTGTGACGTCACGGTGGATTTATATTACAACAGCTTAAATTATCAAAATCAAATTGACACTACAACTGCATACTTAGTTCTACAATAGCCATCTGTATCGATCTACTTGTTCAATAAACTAAACTCCAGCATACTAACATTTAACTATGGGTAATCCCCAATCTGCCAACAGTAAAATCCAAATTCATGCAACATATAGAATAACATCTCCAAAATCAAGATCATTATATTAAATCCCTGGTACCTACGCCAGTTTGGCGAGCACTAAGTTACGTGACGATCTACCCAAAATACACCCACAATTGAACAATGTTGGCAGCACCCTCGTGCTGCCACTCAGAACATTTGTTACAGCAACACTCAGAAGGTGCTGTACTACACCAAATTGGACCCCAGCGCAGACAGAATAAAACTACGGATAGCTATCCTCAGTAAAAGACCAGAAATATCGCGAACTCCAAAACCCGCCTAATCGTGGTGTACATCCCGTGAGTACTAATTATAATGTAGTTAACAACCGCGAAAGTCTAAAACAGTGTGTTTTTATGGAGCTGTTTTTACATATCGGAATATTTACTAGATTAGTAGACAGATGGCGTGAGTGCGAAGGGCCGAGAATCGTACTAGTGGTATCTCATTGGAGATGACGGCGTTCTCTATATCATGCTGATAAAGTTATAGTATTTTTGATCTATTAGCTTGGTTGGTAGTAACTACGCCTTCGATTGTCGATCCGGAAGTCCCAGGTTCGATCCCGGCGGGGCAAGTACTTGTGTGATATACAGAAGTGTTTCCTGTCGGTTCACGGATGTTGTGTTGTGTTATTGTGTGTAGATGCTTCCTGCGTTACAAGGAACGAAGTAGGAGGGCATGAGCGTGTACAACTTTTATTTTTTATTTTTAATCATTGCTTTGTCAGGATATTTTTAAATTTATAGCTTATACGTTAGTTTATTGCTGTAGTTCTCAACATGATCACTTAAAGCGGTCTAGGTTTATTATTTAAAATAAGATTATTAGTGTGTTAGTGCACGTTTCGTATTCATACACTAACCGATTATTCTGTGAGACGCATCGTGTCTAACCTGCATCACGATGATTTCATCGTTTGTATTCATAATTGCGAACTCCGAGAGAGCAGATTCCGATTTACATACAAACAGGGTTTCCTCAGCAACATGCACTCTGTTGAATGTTAACCTAATAAGAACATGGCAGAAAACATCTACTTAAAGGTTACACATTCAATAAACATGTTAATAATTTTACTACAATATACATAAAACGCCCACTTATATTGCAACAGGCGTTGTACCCCAGCTGCAAGAATATCAAACATTTGTGGTGTCCGTCCGGTTGCGTTGGTGCAGCGCTGTTCTCTATAAAAGTAATTAATTGGGTCGGAAACCGATAGAGACAAGATTAACCAAAAAGTTGTTAAATTTCCACACACAAACGGCTTAATGTTACAAAATCGGCTTTGATGCGCTACCTCATGTCTTACGTACATATCGACGTAAGAAGACGCATTTGCTGTAAGTAGCAAGAATGGCGTAAGTAGACTGAACACACAGCTAGATTCAGAAAAAAAATCTACGTCGAATGGTCTGGGTCTCATATAGCAACTATAACAACAATTTTGAAAAAAGAGAATAATTTTTAAGTTTCCTTAGTTAAAAATCCTTAAGTTTGTTAAATTTGCTGTGAATCACTAAAAACGGCGTTTTAACACCCTTAACACCGTTTTACTTAGAGCAAAAGTGCGGTTTATTATTTAAATATCTGATATAACTTACAGCATTCTTTGTCTATCGGCAATTTTTTAGAGTTAGCCTTCTTCTCTTTACATCGATTTGATAGTACGTAATATTTATTATATATTTCAAGTATCAGCATTTTAAATTTTAAATAATATGAACTTAGCTATCTCCAAAGAAGTCACTAAACTACTAACGACGTTCTTCAGGTCTTTAAAATAAAATGTCAATTGCTGTAAGTAGTAAAAAGCCTACAGGTAATAACTTTAACAAAAATATTTTCATTGCTGTTCATAAGTAGTATTTTAGCAAAATTGTGTTCCAAAAATCATATTTCTGTCAAAGATAATTATAAGATATAATGTATTTTCTATTATATATAAGTATATAAGATAATATATTATAACAATATAATTAATAAATATATAATTGGAATATTATAAATAATATATGAAAATAGAAGATATGATTTTTTTACTTTTTGAAAGTTTTTTGGCTCAGGTGAATAGTTGGGCTTTGGCTACTTTCAGCAAGTACATTTTCTTGCATCGATATAAAAATTTACATTGATGAATGATGGTGATGATGTCCTTTTCCGGGATTGCGGGGTTGTTTGCTATGTCCGTATGTTTTGATATTAAAAAAAAAACAATTTACATTGCTTAGAAATACTGAAAAAATCAAAACGTATGGGCATAGCAAACAATGTGTTGATTGCATGAAATAAAAATCTCTGAAATCGGAGGTAGAAGAGTTAAGAGGTGGAAAAAAGTTTGCATATTATGCAATTTCCTTAAATGCAGTGCAATGTTTCCTTCACCGGACAAACGAGAAAGGGTTTGAACCCGTGACCACCAGAACGGCAGCTATCACAGCTTCAACACTGTTTATAAGAGCTAGTCCATTTCAGAGTGTAGCGCTTCGGCAAGTTAATATCAATATAACTCTTGTCACAAAAAGTTCTGTCACACATCTGTTGTATGATTTATGAGTAGATTCACAGATAGTTGTGAGTCGAGCCGCGCGCCACCTCCGGCTCTTATCGGCACTAAACAATATCCGCGAGACATCGCGTATTCCATAAAGATGCCGTTATCGAGTTCTGATACGCATATCCAGCGGGAAAGTGCGTCTTCCCTTCCTTTTTACGAGTCAGGACCAAAACTGTTTTTACGGGGCGTGTTAAGCTTTTTATGATGTATTGCCTGATCGTACGCCACCTATACTATTAGCCTATAACAGTTGCTGTTTTAATCATAGATGTTTAACTTGTAAGTTCTGATTGTCACAACACTGTACTATTCACGAGCAGCAGTAATGAGACGTACATAGTTCTTAAATATGATTGATCCAGGAATTTACCTAGTCTATGGCGGTGGATAGTCAGATTGGTGCCTCGGTAGTCTAGAGGTCATGTCGACATACATGGTTCGATACAACACGTGGTTTCTAAGCCAGTTCGAAGATATCACTTTACACTGTAAGCTTTGTTTCCGTAACCGGTGTTAATGATAAGTTAGTGTTTACCCATGAAGTATCAAGCGATTGGATATATCATTTGATGTTCGGTTATAATGGGGAAAGGATCACAAAAAAAACTTTATACATTGGATCGGACGTGCCCAACAGCATCGGCTAAGTACGTAAGTAAAGTCTGTTTTGATTTGAAATATTTTTAAGTCAAACCCATGTTAGTTATCAAACAGAAATTATTAGTCATGGTGACAATATAATTAATGTTATATTGTTATTTATTAAATCGGTTTTATTATTAAATAAACAATGACAATTATTTTAAGTTCGCTGTGCAATTGAGTTTTTGTTTTCTTTTAGCGAAATCACCTTGATTCATAATTTAAATATCAGACTTTAGAAATAGAGAAACTAGATTGAGTTGGCTCAACTTTTAACAAGCATTTATTACAAACAAGTGGGCGAGCAATTCCAGAGATGGCACGACATTCGGGCATCTAAACTTTCCTCTGCACAAGTCAAATGAATCCATACTCCATACACGACATAATATTATTTTGTTTCGAGAGGACATGCCCAGGTTCTGTATGTAGGGCTAATGCCCGTTTTCACCAACATTTTAGATAACACCCAAGGCAGTTAGGTAACACTTAGTAGTACAATAATGTCACCTAACTTGGCTTAGGTGTCAACAGGTGTCCTAAAATGTTGGTGAAAACGGGCATAAAAGTGTTGGACCATATTAACCGCTCGAGTCCTGCGGCTGCTAATATCAATCGGTAGAATCAATCCGACCTAACAGTTCCGGTGCGCAAAGTTATCGTCCTAGAGCAACGGTGAGTTGGAAAGTCCTAAACAAGATTCGTAACATCAAATATGTTGTGTTTGCGAATCTATCCGTGCAGCAGCTACGGCAGTCATCACATCACGATAATACTAGAAATACAAAAGCCGTTTAGATCAACGAATGTTAGTTGCTATATTTTCGCATCAAAACGAATGTACGCGTTTGGTGGATTTTATTACATTGTGTTTATTTTCTACGGATTAAATCGCGTATAATGAATAAGTTGTCCAATTCCAATGTGTAAGAATCGCGGTAGCCAATATGTAATGATTACCGATGTCAATGTTACTAGATGTTCATTGGTGGAGGGAACGAACTTAAAGAGTGTCCCTCCGCCGCCGTCAGGATAAACATAGTAAGAGTCCAGGAAACCCGACGTACTAGGCGGTAGGCCTTTTTTACAAGATGCTGTCTTGGCCGGTACCACCGCTGTGCAATAATGTGTCATATGTTAGGGCGTAAAGGGCACCGCAGCAAGTGAAATTATTAGATGAAAGAGACTCAAAATCCAATGTCTCGCTCAGGGTGACGAGCGCAGTACAGTGCCATGCAAAATTACAGTTCTATGCTCTGGGTGGCACTGCAACTGTCACGGACAAGCGTAGTGATTTCCATCAGGCGCACGACTTGCTCGTCTCCTCACTTGATTGCATATAGAACAAAACAACTTTACAAATGTGTTCTTATAGTATAACATGAATGGCAGCGAGGATGGGTGCTCACGAACTAACATGAAACTTTAGTATTCATCACTAGGTAGTGACGTAACGTTTGCCACTGGCACTCACTGGTACACTGGTACTCATGAGCTTACATCTTTGCTATTATTTAATTTAATTGAAACTTTAGTAGTACTACTAATGATTTCAGTAGAAAAATCTTTTCGAAAAGGTGTTTCAATGGCCATATCCGATAGTTGACTATCCGCACGATGCATACATTTAATTCAAACTTGTGCACAAGTAATTTCAGCCAAGCGCTGGTTCGGACTGTCGAGATATCAATGCGCACACTACTGCAAGTGGAGGTAGTCAACTGAACTTAGGCCCTGGTACCCGCACCTATACCCGGCGAAACGACTCGAGTGGAAGTATTCGCATACCATTGCGGGATAAGTTTTGATAAACTTGTTTCTACTTACTGCTGTAGCCACAGTTGGAATGCAAAAAGAGAGACCAGGTTAATTCAACCAAAAAGAAAAATGTGCAAAAGCAGTCATCTCGGCGCTGTCAGATATGATGAGATAAGTTACTGTTGGCGTCGCCGAGAAAAGAATGGAGATAACACGAAGTTATTATAAAGTTCTTGGCAACTTACTTCAATTAATCAAATTTTATTATACTCCCAGTTGCTTAAATTAAAAGTAGAAAGTAAAAAGTAATAGAAATTTATTTTCAAAATAATAAGAAGGTTTATGAACGCATCAGCGATAATCGACCTGTTGAGATTTACTATTATGTAAATCCCATATTACCATTCACGGAAATCATAAATACAATGCAAAGAGTTATTCGCTACAATTATAATAACCAATGGTATTACTTAACACCTTTGGTTAAAATATTTAAGCTCCAATATTGTACTAGATATATATTTACAAAATTTCTAATTCTGAGTGCGTTAAGTTACCTAAATTAGAAACAACTTTGTTTTTTGTACCGTAGGTACACATTGCATTACCGAATCGACAAAGTTAAAATGTATAAAGGTTAATAACAAATGCACTTGTTCCACAAACGGCGCAGTAGCGGGTTGTAGGAGTTTTCAACTGTTCTGTTTATACGAGTGCTAGTTCTGAACTCGCGCGGAGCTATTCCGGAATGAGTGGATTTGCACAGCCCGCCAGCTAGGGTTGGCAGGTTGTTTTTGTTCAATGTCATGTTGTGTTTTATGGAAGCGTTCCGATTTGACCTGCGACCCATGCGACAATCGAAGCTACATTACTAACCAACCGCTTGGCCGATACGTGACGCTTTATAACTTAACAATAAAAACGAAACTGGTCATTATTAGCAACGTGAACAACCAATTAATATTTTATGGGTGAGGGTAAGAATGAACAAATGTAGTTACATATTATTATCCAGGTTTATACTCATTAATCATTCCTATGTATACCTACACGTACGGAGAGTTTCATGACGACCGATTATTACACGGAAATAGAAACAATGCGTGTAAGGTATCTCACAAAATCAATATAGACGCAAAGAAAACTCGACGCGGCAACGTCCGTGATATTACAATTTGTAAGAGATATGGTCACCTTCTTTTTAGGAATATTTATAGTTTGAATATGAGTTTGTGATGATAAGACTTGAGTTTGAGTGACTTGAGGTTCTTGCATCGTAAATGGTGGCAGTTGACTGGTACTATTTTCTTTATTTAAAAAATGGCTCAGATGATGTGCTTTGACGTGGTGATTTCAAGTTTATATTTTCTGTTACTTTAGAAGTAATTTTGCTTTTGTTTGCCATCGAATCTTCGATATAACCTTCGGCCACTTTGCTGGACTTCCAGCCGCCGTGCCTTTTTAACAGAGTGAGGTTGGCTCCCGAATTAGCCAATAGAGTCGCTGATGTTCTGCGAAAGCAATGCCCGGTGTATAACTCTACGTTACTCAGTTTTAAATATGTGGCTATTTGCTTTGGCATGCCTGTTAATTTGTTTTTTCCTATTACTTGTCTGTGGCATTTTCCGTTACTGTAATTAAGAAAAAAACGATTTGTATCCACGTTTTCAGGCCGAAGAGCTTGATATTTTTCAACATAATTTGCAAATTCTTCATGCACAACAAATGACCGGTCAATTTTAGTTTTCGTGTTAGGCAGTTTTATGAGTAGTAATTTGTTATGTTTTTCTACATTTTCTATTGTCAAGTTTGTCAATTCCACGGTTCTGCAGGCTCCCGATATCCCAAAAATTAGAACAACCTGTAAAAAAGACATAAGTTGTATTAAAGGCACCAAATTTGCATAGTATTTTTGTGAAATATTTTGGTAACTTATTAAAAAGGGCAAGTAAATACGTAGGTACCTTTATTGCTAAATAAATTTCATCCGGAGCTTCATTTAAGAATTTCTGTACTTCTTCTGCAGTAAATACCTTCGATTTCTTGCTTTTAAAGCCGTCAGACTGCCTTTTCAAGAAAGCAGTAAGTTTAGAAAAATCTTTCAAATTCACGTCATGTTTTGTCATCATTGTAAATTTTAGCATGGAATAAAAGCACCATAAACTGGAAGGTTGTAGCCTCTTAGATAATTCATCAAAATATGATATAAAAACACTTTCAGAAAGAGATTTCACTTTTTTTTCTGACCGCGATTTCATAAATTCGTCGTATGCCTTTACATATCTTTCTTTCGAGTTCGGCGGTAATATATTTTCGACAACTGTTTTTGCCATTTCTTTAATAAAATCGGGCGTTAGATCTATGTCTTCGTCACTAGACATGTTTAAAACTTTTGAAAAAGAACTCAAACAAGAAAATTAATTATTTTCGCGATGCTTTCGCGCCTACTAGTAGATTGCCTTTTTTTTTTTCACGCACGCAAGCGCGTCAAATCTTGCTGGCCAGTTTGATTTTTAAATCGATTCCATCTAACATACGATGTGGAAACAAATAGTTCCATATTTAAAATAAAATCTTTATAATATAAATTGTCTAGATTCCGATTCGAGTAATTAATCGATACCGAGAAAAAAAAAATTAACTTTTTAAAAATATTTTTCGTGCAGTATGAGTATGACAGTTCTTTTTTCAAATTCCAAAACCTATGCTGTAATGATAGTCATACACCCCGGCATTCAGGGGTGTAAGGGTGTACTTACAGAGCAAGAGATATGTAAAAGTTATTACTCGCTCTCCACACATATGTATTCTGTCTATAATTACTATTGACGGCCGGCACACTTAAAGGGGGATTAAACCTCAACTGTCTTGAATGACTTAATAAATTTATTTTATCTAACAGACCGGGACAATCAAGTTAGAGGTACTTAAATATAATGAGAGGTAATTATTATACTTATAATCATGGACGCTATTTCCAAGCCAAGATTCAAAATTAGTGAGGTTGTTATTTTTTTCGAGGAGAGAGAGAGAAGCGAGGAACTTTGACCTCAACTGTCAACTGTAAAATATTTTTCCTTCGCAAACTGGGTTCATATTTCAGTACTATCCGCTTTGGCTGGAACATGCTTTTACAAAAGGTACATTTTGACCTATTTGAGGTGCGGTAACCTACACATGCCAACCCTAGCTGCTGGGCCGTAAACCTAACAATCATCATGAAACTTTAACTTCCCTTGCCAGTAGATGGCGTATTAAACCGTTAGATAGACGCCTGTCGGAGCGTATTGGAACTAAGTCTTGTTACGTTCCGAACTTCATCACTAATTGATAGAAGCTTGCTTGTTACCTAACCTTAACAAGAACAAGGCACGAACACATCAATAATTATTTGTTACCTACAAAGTTTTTACTTTGGTAGCAGGTTATCAAGATACTTAGTATGTTTCTACAGAGCATTTCGGACTGTAACAGTTCCCATGATCGGCCGATTTATATTTTGTAAGAAATTACTTTACCGTCAAACACCGCAACAACAAACATATAATTAAAATGTAACGGATCGCTGTTTATACACGGAAGATATACGAAAAAAATATTATTGATTTTTTTTATAAACGATAATACAATGAAAAAATGATTGTTAGAATTTTAATCTGTTTGTACACGCTAATTTCAGACTCGACTTATCCTATTTAGATTTGGTTTTCACTTATATATTGTGGTAAGCTTAGTATAACATTTAGTGTTTTTTCATGTCAATCGGTTCATAAATAAAAAAGTTATTAAAGTTTTACGAATAACTCTCTCGCAACTACACCAAGACCGTGCGAGCGAAGCCGCTGGCGGGTCAACTAGTGGAAAATAGAATTTTATGAAATAGACGTTCTTAGTGGAGTGGTAGTTACACGTGAACCCCGTGACCCCGGGCGGTGCCGCTCAGTTGATATACGAGGTGGCAGAACCCTCCTGAAAGTATCCTAGTTCCGTGATGTTCTTAGTTGAACTGACACGGCAAATATTTACTTTAAACGTTACATAGATTTACTGGTAAATTATATAAAACGTAACTGTACGGGTTACGTACATTTTATTGTAAACTGCTAACTTAGCGCCTTTCATTGTGTTTTCCAGTAAAATAAATCAGTCTGCAAGCAGCGATCGGTCCAACACGTTGTTTCATTTATCATAATATCATAATTTTATGCACGGACTAACAAGCCCGTACATAAAGGTCCTTCGAGCCTCCGAAGGTGGGATCATCAGCGCGAGTGATTGTTGAGTCAGTAATTCGTGTGCGAGGTTCTGCCAAGGAACTAGCAGTGAGCAAATATCAAGGATATTATCAGTGGTCTCTGGTTTGGCATCAGCCACCGGGACAAGCATCATCAACAATCCTAGGCAACGCATCTGTTGTCAGGGTTATCATCACCGATCCTTCGCGTAGCAACGAGCGCAAGGATTTATCATCAGTCTCAGGCAGGCAGCAGCCGGCCAGGACAATCTCAAGCAGCTCTTGACTAGGAAGCAGCCGTCAGGAGTATCAACATCGTATTCAGCAGTTCTGGACACGCCAGCAGTGTCAGGACAAGTAACAAATCACATCAAGTAAGAAGTTTCCATTCATAATAGTTAACTTTCTCATATTATCACTATGAGTACAATGGAAGACCTTTTATCAAATCAACAGCAGATCACAGGAAGTATAAATACGCTCCTATCAAACTTTAAAAAGGACGGACCAGATCGCAAAACATCAGATTATATCAAACGAAGGGTTGAAATGTTAGATGGATATTGGCAGGAATTCCAATCAAATCATGTGCAACTTAATCAATCTCCTGATCAAAGTCATCAATATTTTGTAAACAACCATTATCAGCAGACTTATGAGTTATATATTTCCGCGAGGGAAAAAATTTTGCAAATGCCAACTACATCTATTATCAGGGCAGCAACTCCTTTAGCAAGTAAAGGCACTGATCTTAAGGAAAAAATGTTGCAGCCACCAACCACATCAACAAGCAGACCATCCACGCCCATAACAGGAAAAAACATTGATTTCCCTATGGGCGATAGTACTATGAAATCACAGGGTGTAAACAGCAGGTTAGATGAGCTAATAAAGAAACAAATCAGTAACTTTAAAGCTTTCACAAGAACGGTGCAGAATATCAACTCAAATGTTATCACAGAAAAATGGGAATTCGAAGATAGTTTGAAAAAGTTAGAGTCTCGGTGGGCAGTGATTGACGCAGTTCATTGGGAGTTAGATAGCATATTAGACGGCAGCAACGATCAATATGAGATCACTTTCACCGAGCATGAACAGACATATAATAATACGAAAAAATCGCTTAACAGCAAGCTTTGGTCAATGACTCACAGAGAAAAGGCAACTCCACATATGGATATTCCGATATTTCACGGTAATCCACATCAATGGGTTTCCTTTAAAGATCTTTTTACAGAAACTATTCATAACAACAGTTTTCTCTCTAATGCTCAAAAAATGCAATTTTTGAAATCCAAGGTCAAAGGTGAAGCAGAGCGCCTAATTCAACATCTCAATATCAGTTCCGATAACTACATAATTTGCTGGGATATTCTCAACCACAGATTTAATAACAAAAAACTTATATTTACATCGCATATCAATATTTTACTAAATCTTTCTATAGTGCAAAGCGGCTCTTTTAATAACATCAAACGCATGCATGATGTCACGCAAGAGACATTAAATGCTATTAAAAGTCTAGGAGTCAACACATCATCATGGGACCCACTACTGGTACACATTTTGTGTCAAAAACTTGACAGTGACACGCATAACGAGTACATATCGTCCCTTAAACAACCTCGAGAGTTACCCACGTTATCAGAGTTTTTGAAATTTTTAGAAGGAAAATTTATGAGTATAGAATCAAGCAGAAGGAAACAAGAAACCAATTTTCATCATAAATCAAACCAACAAGTAGCAAAATCAACAAACAATTGCAATAACACAAAATTATTTCCTGCGAAAGTATCATATTCGAGTAACAAAGACATGCCGAAAGCAACTTCTAACAATAAATTCCATTCCCACAGAAGTTGCCCGGTTTGTAAAAGTGAGCATGGCTTATACCATTGCAAGCAATTCTTGTAAATGCCGCCTGCAAATAAAAAGCAATGCATATTGAAACACAATTTATGCCAAAACTGTCTATATGATCATTACGGTAAGGATTGCTTTTCTACTAAGCGATGCCAAGAATGCAATGGGTTTCATAATACAATTTTACACGAAGTGTTCAAACAAAGTAATTTTAATAATCAAGGTAATAAAATATCTTCTTCTTTTAAACAACAATCGGATGCGAACTCCCACGTAGCACAACAATATGAAATGCCCGAAATTTTATTATCAACAGCAATGGTTAAAGTTCAAAAAACTGACGGAAGCTATCAAACAATGAGAGTTCTGATAGATATGGGATCACAAGTGTCCATAATTTCGGAAAACGCTGCACAGCAGCTAGCGTTACCTAGACGAAAGTGTAAGGGAATCATCAGTGGAATAGGAGCAAAGGATAACAGCTGTAAAGGAGTTATGAACATAAATTGTACATCAGTGATCAGTAACTATCAATTCAGTACAGATGTCTATATCATGAAAAATCTTATTAAGCACTTACCTAACAACTCATTTCCTAAACCATCTTGGGATTATTTAAACTTTATTCAACTGGCGGATCCGGAATTTAATATCTGCCGACCAGTCGATATTTTGTTAGGTGCCGACGTATATCCGAATATTGTATTAGAAGGTATATGCAGATCGGAACAGTCATCATTAATAGCACAGCAGACCCGCCTAGGATGGATCTTATGCGGAAATATCAAAAGTATGCAATGTAACGTAATTCAAATCAATATTGATGAAATACAAAGGTTTTGGGAGGTAGAAGACGTAGGCGAAGAGCCACTCCACTCATCAGAAGCCTTAGAATGTCTTCAATTGTATCAGTCGACTACGGAACGATTGGAAGACGGAAGGTATCAAGTGAAACTTCCCCTTAAACCTAATTGGGAAGAAGAATTAGGTCAATCGAAGTCCAAGGCCGTCGCTCAGTTTCACCAACAAGAGCGAAAACTATCTAACAAAGTGCATATCTTGAACGAATATAAATCATTTATTAATGAATATCGAATGCTTGGACATATGCAGTTATCGAAATCATCAACTAATACGACAAAAGAATGTTACTTACCACATCACTCAGTGCTCAGGGACAGTACAAGCACTTCATTACGCGTTGTATTTAACGCGTCAGCAAAAACATCCAGCGGAAAAAGTTTAAATGACTTAATGCTAAAAGGTCCCAATTTGCAACAAGACCTTCAAACGTTAATCCTAAAATGGAGGCAATATAAGGTTGCTTTTACAGCCGATATTGAAAAAATGTTTCGTCAAATTTGGGTTCATGCTGACGATCAGAAGTTACAAAAAATCATCTGGAGGGACAGCCCTAGAAATATGTTACAAGAATATCAACTGACTACAGTCACTTACGGCACTAAAGCAGCGCCTTTTCTAGCAATGATGACACTTAGGCAATTAGCGAATGATGAGCGTAAAAAATTTCCCGAAGCTTCCAAGGTCGTCGAAGAAGCATTCTATATGGATGACTTGGTTCACGGGACCCATAAGATCAAAGAAGCAAGAATTTTAAAAGAAGACTTAATAGCAATGTTAAAAAGAGGTGGCTTCAACTTAAGAAAATGGTCATCAAATGACCCTAGAATACTGCAACTAGATGGTGAAGAGCCAAAAATCAAAGATTTCAAACAAGCAGAATCGGCTAAAACGTTAGGACTTTCTTGGAATCCTACTGAAGACAAATTCTCATTTTCATCTACAATAGAACCATCAAACGGCAAGGTCACCAAAAGAATAATACTCTCAGATATTACGAAAATATTTGATCCGTTAGGCTGGCTCACGCCGATCACGACAACATTAAAAATATTATTTCAAGAAGTTTGGTTGTCTAAAATAGATTGGGATGACGAAGTTCCTGAAAATATCTACAAAAATTGGATAAAGATAAAGCTTGATCTCCAAGATATCAATCAGTTGAAGGTGCCTAGATGGATAGGTACAATACTGTCATGCCGCGTTGAGCTTCATGGCTACTGCGATTCATCGAAAAATGCTTACGCGTGTGTCATTTATTGCAAAATAAATAATGGTGAAACCCCACCTGAAATCATACTAGTCGCAGCAAAGTCGAGACTAGTGCCATCGAGCAAAATCATATCATTGCCACGCTTAGAGCTCTGTGGCGCTGTTCTGTTATCAAAACTTATGGCCAAGGTCGTGAAATGTTTATCAGGATACAATATCAAGGTGTACGGATGGTGTGATTCCACTGCAGTACTCGGCTGGATACACGGCGACCCTGGAAGATGGAAGACATTTGTGGCAAACAGAACTTGTCAAATCACATCGATAATGCCATCAAACTGTTGGAAGTATTTAAAATCTACTGAAAATCCAGCAGACGCAGCCAGCAGGGGTTCGTCCGTGGCTCAGCTAAAAAACAATCCACTGTGGTGCCAAGGACCTTCGTGGTTGGCTACTTACATGCCTGAAAAAGATGTAAATAAAGACATATACGTCACCGAAGAGGAAATCAAAAAACAAAAACAATCGAATGTTGTAACCAAGCAAGAGGAAAACGTTATCAGCAACTTATTGAGCAAGCACAGTTCTATATCAAAAATCACGCATATACTAGCATGGGTATACCGGTTCATATCAAAAAATAAGCAAAAAGGATCATTAACTCTATCAGAATTAAGTAAAGCAAAAGAAATAATCACAAAGCATGAACAAGAAAAAGAATACGCAGAAGAGATATGCTGTTTAAAACAAAAAAACAAATTAAACACAAAGAGCAAGATCTTAAAATTAAATCCATTCTTGGATGAAAATAGTGGCCTTCTTAGAGTTAGAGGCAGGTTACAGCATGCACATCATATCAGCCAAGACATGCAGCATCCTATCATTCTTCCACATAGTGGACGTCTAACAGAATTAATCATCAACGATGCACATGCTGCTATGTTACATGGCGGAGCACGATTGACATTAAGTTTTATTCGTCAAAAATATTGGATAGTAGGTGGTAACAGAGCAACGAAGGCACAGATTCGCCGCTGTGTGAAATGTGCAAAGCATAATCCTATTTTGGAACAGCAAATAATGGGAGATTTGCCGGAAGCAAGGAGTAATCCATCACGGCCGTTTAAAAATACGGGTGTGGATTTTACTGGTCATATTTTTGTGAAAGCGAGCAAAGGGCGTGGAATCAGAAGCACAAAAGGGTACGTGGCGGTATTCGTGTGCATGGCTACGAAGGCTGTGCACCTGGAATTGGTCTCCGATCTCAGTACACCATCATTTATAGCAGCATTGCGTCGAATGGCTGCACGAAAGGGAGCGCCTAGCCATTGTTATAGCGACAATGGCCGTAATTTCGTAGGTGCTAATAAAATATTACAGCAAGAATATCAAGAAATTCTAAAAACATTGAACAGTAGTGAAGTCCGCGCCGAAATGTTGAGCATGGAAATCCAATGGCATTTTAGTGTGCCATTTTGGCCTACAGGAGGTGGGATTTGGGAGGCTGCGGTAAAGAGCTGCAAACATCTTCTGAAGAAGACCATAGGAGAGCAGATTTTAACATACGAAGAACTTTACACAGTTCTCACGCAAATTGAGGGATGCCTGAACTCGCGTCCGTTGTGTCCAATATCAGAAGATCCGGATGATATGGATTTTTTGACTCCAGCACACTTCTTAACTGGAGGAGCCAATGTCACTCTATTAGAGACAGAAACGGATCATAGAACTCGGTGGCAACTCACTAAAAAAATTGTACAAGATTTATGGAAACGATGGCGCCATGAGTTCTCACACAACTATCAGCAAGGTCCAAATGGAAACAAAGTAAAGAAAACATCAAGCTAAATGACGTAGTCATTATCCATGATGCCAATCTCCCACCAGGAAAGTGGCTTATGGGCAGAGTTATTAAATTACATCCCGGCTCAGATTCATACGTCCGAGTCATCACTTTAAAAACGAAAAATGGTGAACTAAAACGTCCTATCACCAAAGTATCCATTCTACCAGTTCATGAACAAAATCACGAGCAAAAAACTCCTGAAACTAACCAATCGCAATCAAAACAAACATCGTCAATTCCTCGTTTCAAACTATCAACAATGTTCACATCAATCATTTTATTCCTTAGTATCATAACAAGTTCCCAGTGTACTTTAAATGCAACGACCTTCAGAGATAATCAACATCTTTACTTTGACAAGGTATCAAATATGAACATTATTCGAGACGAGTGGAAACTAATAATTTATTACAAAATGCAACCTTACTGGGAAGGAACCACTGCACTGAACAAATCAATTACAACATTAGAGCGAGCCTGTCAAGAAATACATAACATAACATATTGTAACTTAATATTATTACAATTACGGCACGAGCTCAACGAGTTAGATTACCATAATCAACTGCTCCTTAATCAGCAAGATAGCACGAGCCGCAGGAGAGAGCGCCGGCGCACCCGGCGTGGGCTTATCAACGGTGTCGGGTATCTCGGGAACTACCTCTTCGGAATACTTGATAGTAGATTCGCAGAACAATACGGAAAGGATATCACACTACTACGAGACAATCAAAGACATGTCATGACGCTATGGAAAAAACAAACATCGGTAATGGAAGCAGAGTTAAATCTTTTGAAACGAGTGGAAAAAATTGTATCCGAACAACATAAAATCATTCGCCAAAAACTATATGACATAGAGAAAACCGTCGAATTTTTGAAATCTGATATTGAAATAACCAGTGAATTTACAATGGGAGCTTTAATTACAAGCAACTTATTACAACATTTGAAACACTTACAGAGGATATTGATAGGCACAATCACAGATATCTATCATGGCCGATTCAATCCATATTTAATTAATCCAAAACAATTGCAAGATCAGCTGAGCAGTATATCGAGTCACCTTTCGAGTGACGTCACTCTGCCCATTGAAAACATTCACATCGATATATCAAGAATATTCAAACTCATAACTACCAAGGCAAGAATGATACCAGATTACCTTATCTTTGAACTGCGAATCCCATTAATTAGTAGAGACTCATTCGAGATATTTAAAATCATACCAATCCCCGAAGCGAGGCAAGACAGCATGATAAACATTAAACCCATATCAGACTACATAGCAATTAACCTGAAAAAGGATACATACCTAACCCTTTCGGAAAATGGCATTAGATCATGTCTAGCAGGAGATACGTACCTGTGTCATATTAACAAGCCGTCATATCGAATCGTAGCAGATACAGATTTTTGCCAAAAAACGGAAACAGCTTGTGAAACTGTTATCAGTCCCTGCAAGAATATTTGGATGGAGAGCCATTCCCTTAACAATTATATTTACTTTTGTTGCAAACAATGTCAGTTGCGAATAATGTGTGGGAGTCAAGTTACCTCCCATCAGCTGACGCGCGCTGGCCTGGTTAATATAAATAGTGGTTGTATCATCAAAACAGACACCTTTGAAATTATTGCACATGATTTTCCATCAAGTGAGATAAGCGTTACTTCAGATATATATACCCTGTGATCGCTCCTATAAATCACATCATTAATGTGTCAATTATGAAAATGTGGAACCCAACAACACCGAAAGGAATTCAATTCAGGAAGACATAGATAAAATTGACAAGCAAATCAAGACAATAAACGAAAATGCTTCATTAGCATCCAGCATTTCATATCATGATATACATCACTATACGGTGATCTACGTTATCATCGGCGTGTCTGTGATCGGCGGTGCAGTGTGGTGGGGTGTGCGGGGGCGCCGCACTTGGTCGGTGCGCCTGCCCGCACTCGCGCCAGCCGCGCCAGAACCTGCGCCTGCGGCGGCGCCCCACCCCGCGCCAGCTCCGCGCCCACTTCCTGCAGCTCCCGATATCGATCATTGTGTTAGCGTGAGTGCGCGTATTAGTGAGGGAACATCCCCGATAATTACATCAAGGCGTAGTCAGATGTTTTAAGTGTTGTGCATGTAGTGATAGTGTAGTGAAATTATAAAAGCAAGCAATGAAAGGGACATGATTAGTTAAGCATTATTGTAATTAAATATAAAAAGAACTAGGTATGCAAGGACATCATTAATTAAGTCTAAATAACTTCTATCAATAATTTTTCAATTGTTTTTGAATTAATTTAATCTTAAAGTTTATTTTTTTTTTTCTCGTGGGGAGTATGTACGGGTTACGTACATTTTATTGTAAACTGCTAACTTAGCGCGACTGCGTTCTGTTATACCCTGCCTTCCCTTCCTATATTGCTTACCTTTCCTAAAACTCTATGCTTTCATCAAAGTCAGCACTTATTACTTTTCCAGAGTCCCTACCTACTTACCTCAGTCCGTCTTCACCCTCCATCCGCGCCGGTCTTAATTTTTGTACTATTTTACAATATTTCTATTTTGAAATATATTTTAATTACAGTGTTAAATAAATTTCTTTTTTAAAAACCCAATTCACGGTCCCCGCATAACATTGGTGGCAGCGTAAAGGGATAATAAAATTCCTCGGAACGCCTCGTTCCTACAAAAACTGAAAAACTGTGAAAATAAAGTGAGAATAGTTATTCTGTGTGGGACTCTTTAAACCGTGAATCCACTGTATCCGCTGAATCCTGATGAAGTTTACTATATCCGCTGAATCCTGAAACACTGAATCCTGTCAAAGAAGACCGTCGCTATCACTGCATCCTGAAAAATAAAATCACTGTATCCACTGTATCCTGAAAAAAAAAATAATAATAAAGAAAAGAATCGCTGTATCCACTGCATCCTGAAAAGAAAAAGAAAAGAATCGCTGTATCCACTGCATCCTGAAATAGAAAATCACTCTATCCTGAAAAGCATAAAATCGCTGTATCCTGAAGAAAACCACTGAATCCTGAAAATAAAATCGCCGTATCCTGGAACACCTCGCTGTATCTACCATACCTTAAAGAAGTTCACTGCTCCCACTGCATCCTGTAACGCTGCATCTGGTAGACCTGAAAGAAGTTCCTAGCCCTGGGTCCTGCTCTACTTTCGCCGTGACATTCGACGCTACTATGTTCCTGCTAATTCAGTGAGTCAAAACTATTGTTCCCGTGACTGTGTATTTTCATGCATTATAATACGAAACATTCAATCAATTAATGCAAATTTATATCCTATGACTTTCTATTTATAAAATAATCGCTTATTAATATAGCAAACAATTAGACTCAGTCGCCTCTCGCCCACGCATCATCTCGCCGCATTTCTATGAACTGATAAGACTGGGCGATCACTGAGTGTCTGCACCGTTTTAAGCCAGCTACAGATTAAGTAATTGTTTGTACCTGCCTCAATTTATTGTATGTCTAACATTTAATATTACAGGTAAATACTTTACAAAGTTACTGTTACTGTTATTTGTGTTTAATATATGTACTAATGACAAAGTCTAAGGACGTTAAAGACGAAGAGTCTCAAGTAAAAATGTCGGAAATCGACCTTAATATTTTAATTAAATTCATTGGTACCTTTGATGGTTCAAGGGATGCTCTGAGCCCTTTCTTAAACAACTGTCGTAATGCAATTAACTTAGCATCAAGCTCACAAACCGATATTCTATTGAAATATATACTAAGCCGACTTCAAGGTAAAGCCGAAACAGCATGTGCTGTCAAAGAGTTTACAAAGTGGCAACAACTTGAAGAATTTTTAAAAACACAATTCGGTGACGTCAAACATTATTCATACTTACTGTCAGACCTTCAAGAATGTAAGCAGGGTCGAAACGAATCTGTAAGTCAATACTCTTTGCGAATCGAATCATGTCTAGCAAAGCTACTCACTGAAATCAATATTTCTATACATACCAAGAAAAAAGATGAACTTGCGGGCCGCGTAGCTGCAATGCAGGACTTAGCATTGAATACGTTTACAATAGGCTTACATCCACAATTATCTACAGTTGTAAGATGCAAAGATCCTAGCACTTTGAACGAAGCAATAAATTTTGCCTCTGCCGAAGAGAAAATATTAGGTATTTCCAATAGGAAACATCAGGTCTCTTCATCCAATGCCAATCAGCAAACACAATACCGCCAAAATTCCTTTAATTCTAGATTTCAAAACCAGCCCTGGAACCAACCAGGACCTTCAAATTCAAACTTTAGACCTCAAGGTCAACCCTGGAATCAACCCGGGCCCTCTAATTCAAATGTTTTGGTATGTCGCTACTGCAAAAACATAGGTCACAGTATCGAAAATTGTCGCAAACGACAATTTAATAACAACCGTCGTAACCAGAACCTCAATTTCAACCCTCGAAGTGTGAATCCCAATTTTAATAATAGTAATAACCGTCCTGTTCACAACGTCAACCACCGTGACGCTTCATCAGCGCATTATGATGAAAATTATCACACTGTTTACAATGCCCCGTCTTACCCAACACATAATCAAAATGAAAATAATCCGGCTAATCCTTTAAACGAGTAGAATTTCCCGATACACGGTGTCGCACGGGAAATGGAGTCATCAAAGCCGATGCCCAAACTACCAAACTCAATAATCAAGAAGACGAATCTGACGACAAAATTGATGAGACAATATTTGAAGTAACATCTAATACGTCTAAGCGACTCTTACCTTATGTGCTTATACAAACTGAACTCGCAGATTCACCTTTAAGCTTCTTAGTAGATTCTGGCTCAACAGTAAGTTTGATAAAATCGTGTTCTATTTCAAAAAACAAGCCTATAGTAAAAACAAAACAAATACTTCTGAAGGGTATTGACGTAAATAGCGAGCTAACACGCACTTTAGGTCATTTTTCAATGAAACTTTTCCCGAATTCCGAGACTTGCCATGAATTCCATATCGTAAATAAAATTAATCTATCTTACGATGGGATTATAGGTAGTGACCTATTAAATAAACTAGAATGTACAATTGATTACAACCAAAGCTCATTGCTGATAAAAAATAGATCAATGCCACTGCTATTTTGCGATCCAGTTTATGTAATACAACCTCGTACAGAAACCATCATTGAGTGCTCTGTATCTAATCCAGAACTAAGAGAAGGCCTTGTTCTTGATCATTTCTATCATGAAGACATTCTCATTGCTAATTGCATTGTAACTGTGAAACACAACAAGAGAATCAATATATCTGTCGTTAATATATCTGAAGTTCCAGTAACCCTCAAATCTGACCTGAACATAACTCTTGTCCCACTTAATTCTGATCAAATAATTGAATCTATTAATGCCACTGTATCATGTGAAAACACAGACACTGACTCATACCTACGTACTCAAGAGGTACTAAATTTGCTTAGAGCATCACATCTTAATTCTGAAGAAGCAAATGCACTTCATGATGTTTGCTCTGAATATTCAGACATTTTCTATCTGCCAGGAGATAAATTATCTCATACTAACGCACTTAAGCATGACATTGTGACAACACCTCAAAATCCCATTCATGTAAAATCTTACCGCTTCCCCGAAGTGCACAAACAGGAAGTTAAAAAACAAATAGACAATATGCTAGATCAGGGTATTATTGAACCGTCTATGTCTCCATGGTCTTCCCCGATTTGGGTCGTCCCAAAAAAACTAGATGCTTCTGGGGAACATAAATGGCGCATCGTTATTGACTACCGAAGGCTCAATGATATCACTGTTGGTGATAGCTATCCGATTCCTCAAATATCTGAGATCCTAGATCAACTTGGGCAATGTAAATATTTCTCTACCCTTGACCTTGCATCAGGGTTTCACCAATTACTAATCAACGAAGATGATGCTCCCAAAACCGCCTTCAGTGTGCCTCAAGACCACTACCAATTCAATCGCATGCCATTTGGTTTGAAAAATGCACCCGCCACATTTCAGCGTTTGATGAATACCGCTCTATCAGGCCTCCAGGGGGTGCGCTGCTTCGTCTATCTAGATGATATAGTTATATATAGCCACGACCTAAGCACCCACATCGAAAACCTATCGTCAGTCTTCCAAAGACTGCGTGATTTTAATCTCAAGCTCCAACCTGACAAATGCGAGTTCCTCCGACGTGAAGTTGCATACTTAGGTCATGTTATTACTGAAAACGGTGTTAAACCTAATCCAGAAAAGACAAAAGCAGTCACTGAATTTCCAACTCCTAAATCCCCGAAAGACATTAAATCCTTTTTAGGGCTTGTTTCTTACTACAGAAGATTTATACCCGATTTTTCTAAGATCGCTAAACCACTGACTCTACTCTTAAAAAAGGATTCACCATTTTTATGGGAAAATAAACAACAGTTGGCATTTGACGAACTTAAACATAAACTTACTTCGGCACCCGTTCTTATCTATCCAGATTTTTCTAAACCATTCATCCTGACATGCGATGCATCCAATCACGCGATTGGAGCCGTTTTGTCACAAGGTCCGGATGGTCAAGATAGACCAATCGCATATGCTTCTCGAACCTTAAACAAAAGCGAATCCAACTACAGTACAACGGAAAAAGAGCTCCTTGCTATTATCTTCGGTTGCAAAAACTTCCGTCCATACCTATATGGACGTAAATTCCGGATCATAACTGATCATCGCCCTCTAAAATGGCTCTTCAATCACAAAGATCCAAGTAGTAAGTTACAACGATGGCGTCTCAAACTGGAAGAATACGAATACGAAATTGGTTACCAGAAAGGAAAGCTTAATGCAGCCGCTGACGCCCTCTCTAGATATCCTGTAAACCCAATACAAAATGGGGACCCGCTGAACCTTGAGGAGACTATTAGCCCGTTTAGCGGTGATCCTGAAATTGACTTTATCCCTCTAGACGTACCTAATCCACCACATGATCCTTTGACTGAATAACAACATCCAAACTCAATGATTCCTGAAATTAATAATGACGTAGACATTAATAACTTACCTTTGACCTCCCAACTCGACCCTGAAACGAATATTAACTTACCTTCGACTTCTCGACTCGATCCTGAAACAAATATTAACCTACCTACTACATCCCAACATGAATCTGCAACAAATCTTAACTTACCCTCTACATCACGACTTGATCCAAACAGCGATCCTCCCGATGATTTCGATGAACCTGCAATTGAACAAAATTCTCAGACACCTCCAAATGCAGACAACTCTTGTATTCTAAACGACAGTTATCCCAAATTCCTAAAGACTATGAGCAACAAATCATTTTCATCTAACGCTAAAATTATAGAATCGAACACTAGTGTACTTAAAAGTCTTGACAAAGTAATTGTTATCCCTACTTCTATCGATCTAGATGAAAGCAATCCTCATGTAGAGGATATTCTAAGCGATTTGGAAAATAAAACAGAAATTCTTAATAGAGAAAGAACTTTGTTTTCGTTTATAAACTTCGAACACAAAGGCCGCTCCATCTATCTTCTTTTTACTAAGGTCAATCACTTTGACAATGCATCTTATGAAGACCTATACACCAGTCTAAAGAATTTGCGAAACGATCTTACTCAGAAAACTGTAAATCAATTAAGTATCACGGACTTTAAAAATCCTTTTGAAGCACATTCATATACCAAGCTGTATAACATCATCCTATTTATGTTTCACAACACAAACATATTTATAACTATTCATCGTAACGCCATAATATTTTCATCACTAAGTGAAACTAAGAAAATCCTTCGTGAAAATCATGACATACCTATCGCTGGCCATTTAGGCAGTGTGAGAATGCTCAAACGAATCCAAGAAAAGTATAATTGGAAAGGTATGCGCAGTGACATAGAAAACTATGTCAAATTATGTAAACTCTGTCAAGAGAATAAGGCACTGCGAAAAGTCAATCGCGCTCCCATGCAAATTACCACCACATCCACATCCCCTTTTCAACGCCTGGCAATGGATATCGTCGGCCCATTACCAGAAGCAGGCCCTGCTAAATTAAAGTACATTCTCACCCTTCAGGACGATCTTACTAAATTCTCGTTGGCTTACCCCATTCGTTCAACTACAGCCGAAGAAACAAGCGAATGCTTATTACATTTTATTTCTCTCTTTGGTATACCCAAAACAATCTTAACTGATCAAGGTACAAATTTCACCGCTGATCTTTTCAAGAAAACATGCGAGTTCTTGAAAATAAAACAACTATGGTCAACTCCATATCACCCACAAACTCAAGGTGCTCTTGAGCGTAGCCACTCAACCCTGAAAGAGTACCTCAAATCATTTGTAAATGAAAATCAAGACGATTGGCCTCGTTACGTTTATACTGCTATCATGACATATAGCACTAACACCCACTGTACAACAAACTACACGCCATACGAACTCTTGTTTGGACACAAACCTTTCTTGCCTGACTCAATTTACGATTCTACATCAGACACCACATACCCCGAATACTTGAGAATGTTAAATCATAGACTTAAGTACTCTAGAGATAAGGCTATAGACAACATCAACCAATCAAAAGAAAATTCTAAGAAAAATTACGATTCGCATACCAGGTCCCCTAAATACCATGTTGGAGACCTTGTCTACCTCAAAAACCATTTACGTCTAAGAAAAGCTCTGTCCCCTATATGGAAAGGCCCGTACAAAATCCTACAAGTCCATGACAATAACACAGTGACTTTGTTGATTGACCGACGACATATTAGACATCATTTCGACCAAATCAAACTAGCAACAACTAATTCAGTATAAATACTTAACTCTTAATTTTGAATTTTCAGAACTATACTACCATTTCTCCTTGCGACATCTTTGGCTCACGAACTCGTTCAACCGCTGGATAAAAGTCCTGGGTTATACTTTGATCCCATCAGCACGCTAAAACTGATAAACGACCACGTTCATTTTGTTATTCCTGTGGATATTAAATTTATAAGCCCACATCTAACAAATATTAAAAACATATTTGATACATATAGACTTCTATGTGAACACAATATATCAACGGACGACTTTCATTGTCTCAATATGCTACAACCACTTACGTCACTCTATGATGATATTCTTCGGGACTATAATTCGATTTCTCATTTACTATCAGCCAGGCATAAAAGATCTGCTTGGTTTGCTGGCATAGGTAATTTAATGAAAACGCTGTTCGGCACCATGGATGAAGATGATTCTGAGAAATACTATAACGCCATTCAAACTTTGCATTCGGATGATAAGAAATTAGCTTCTTTTATAAAACACAACATTTTTATTTCTACATCAGCAATCATAAACTTTAATAAAACCTTAGAAATGATTCTACATCACGAAGCTCGGTTGAATGAAATTACTAGTATGATGTTTAAAAATGTATCTATAGTTACTAACGAATTATTATTTAGGAATAAGATATATGAAGTTTTGAATATTCTTCAAGCTTGTTTACTTACCTTGTCGTACAAAATTGAAGATATAGTTAACTCTATAATGTTTGCAAACAGCAATACTCTGCATCCCTCAGTTGTCACTCCAACGCAATTATATAATGACATAGAAATTAATATTAAGCATTTACCTAAATATAAGGAATTTCCTGTAAGCATAGATTTAAGAAATATACATGTATTACTTAAAGTATCTGAACTAGCTGTTTACTATAGTCCTAATAGTGTAATGTTTATATTAAGAGTTCCACTAGTACATCACATTGATTACGATCTGTATAAAATCATACCAGTCCCAGTACCACATAACTCAAACACATCCGACTCGTATGCTATGATTGTTCCCACAATTAATTACGTAGCTCTTAGTAAAGATAAATCCACATATTGCACTTTAACGGATTTTCATTCTTGTAAACTTATAAGTAAAGGAATCCTCGCTTGCGATGTTTCAAACATCTTATCAGCAAATACAAATCCTATTTGTGAAATTGAACTGATGACTAAGATTGTAAGAGACTTACCGTCTCAATGCGAAACAAAATTTATTTACGGTAACGTAGATATTTGGCAGAATATTGGGCATAATAGTTGGATCTTTGTTCAGACTCGAGCTACTAAACTATCTATAGAATGTAACTCTAACGTTAAGGTAATAACTATAAATGGAACTGGCATCTTGTCATTAGAACCTCAATGTGTGGCATTCTCTAGGAATGTAAAACTGTTAGCCATGCTTGATTTAGAAGTAAACATACCGCATATTCATTCTGACTTTAACCTTATTGATGATAAATGTTGTAACGCGAATACATTCAAAAAGTTTAACGTAAACACATCAACTGTTACAATATCAAATATTAATTTAGACGATCTGAAAAATCTAAGAAACCAAATAGACATTGAAACCAAAGATGTGGATGGTTTCATAAACAACGACTACAATACTAACTTCAATAACCATATTAGCTTCCCCATACTTACTATTATCTTAGTCGTTTCATTTAGTTCATTTCTTTTGTACACCTGTTGCAAAGTAAATGGTTATAATACAACATCATTGTGTGTAAAGCCGCCGTCACATGTAGAGGACGACTCAACTGTTGAGGAAATCCCATTACCTAGATTAAGAATAGATTAAGTACTTCCCTAAGCAAAATGTATAATCTCTAAGTTAAGCCTAACTCTAATATCTAAGTTAAGAATGGCGCATCCTTCTTCCATCCTCTTCAGTCCTTCATCCTAATACTTACCTCATCTTCACTTTCATGTAAACTTTCCTTTTGGTAAGTTTACTCTTGTTGGGGGAGATGTTATACCCTGCCTTCCCTTCCTATATTGCTTACCTTTCCTAAAACTCTATGCTTTCATCAAAGTCAGCACTTATTACTTTTCCAGAGTCCCTACCTACTTACCTCAGTCCGTCTTCACCCTCCATCCGCGCCGGTCTTAATTTTTGTACTATTTTACAATATTTCTATTTTGAAATATATTTTAATTACAGTGTTAAATAAATTTCTTTTTTAAAAACCCAATTCACGGTCCCCGCATAACAGTTCGCGTCTTTCATTGTGTTTTCCAGTAAAATAAATCAGTCTGCAAGCAGCGATCGGTCCAACACGTTGTTTCATTTATCATAATATCATAATTTTATGCACGGACTAACAAGCCCGTACAGTAACTAAATGTGATGATGTGTACAAGTAACAACCCTTGAACTGCACTGTACGTATCAGTAACAAATAAATGCGTTCATTCATTCATTAATTTATGACATCCATATGACGCATAGTGGAACCTGGCCTTAAAGAGCCCGGCAGCGGCGGGGAATGCGAGTCCAGTTTCGACATGTTGGGAAGCTCGTGCGAGGCCTATCAGATGCAGGTGAGCGCAGTGGACATAGCCTAGCTAAATGAACTGGGTTGCACTTGTGAAAAATATTAAACACCACAGAATATAATCACACTGTTTATTTCACTCATATTTACTTACTTTATATAAATACACTTTCATCACTTGATTCGATAATATATAGATTAATATATCACTATTAAGCGATATTGGTAATTATTTGCACACTTTTCACAACACTTAACACTAACACCTTACGGAGGTGTTGCTTGCTCGAAATCGCTCAAGGTAATGATCGTTCCAAACTCCACTCCCAGTAAATCGCTTGTGTAGCTATACTCAGACTAGTTGGCGTCATTTAGGCGCCCACCAATCAGACACAATCAGTTGACGCACTAAAACACCACCTCCGGAAAGTCAATTACAAAACTTAAATATAAAATGGGGCTAGTTCCAAAAAGTCAATAGACGTCAGAATAATGTTGAATTCATAACAAAATATTTATTTAATTACTAATCATTACAAAATCATTACACAATGCAGCCGGGAAGCTTAGCTATTACAATTAGTCGAGCGATATTCCAGTCTTGTCACTTATTAGTACACCAATAAAACTGTCAAAACAGGAATAAGCCTATTACAGCTCTGGATAGCACTTTGACTGTCAAGAGCGCTACGCCATGCATACCACTTACTACACTTTTCCCTCGATCTCGAATCGAAAGGTGTCGAGTCGTGCTCTCACGATTGATGGTAAATTTCCGCCTCTTGCTCGCAGATCGTTATTTTCACGCGTGATTGTATTCCAGCTCCAAGTTTGTGAAAGCGAAAAGAAAAGCTTATCAAATGGTGCGCACCAACACACAATGGTGTTCAATACAGAAACACGGCTTTATCTAACTTACCGTTTTATGGATCAGCTTTTGCCGTTTTCCCTAAAGATTCGCAAATGGCAGTTTCTTGTTATCGATATTCCGATCTACCTGAACAAAGTACTCACAACCATCATGTGTCATGTACCACAAGTTACAAATTGTATCACAACAATTAGACTTGCTGACTTTATTTTATTATAAAATAAATAAATAATATTAATATGGACTGTGTCAAGTCTGAAATCAATATATTTGAATATGAATTGAATTTGAATTTGATTGAATAGATCAGTCGTGAGGGTCGGCTGTCATTCAGATAGCTTAGTCGGTAGTTTAAATTCTGCCTCACGCTTGAGTTTACGGTGAAAGTTTTTTGAGGAAACACACAGCGTGGTGGCCGGTAACTTTCTACGGTCCGCGTGGTTGCCTATAACACTATGTTAATCGTTAGCTAAGGACCGTGTGTTTCTGAATATTCCATCGTTACACACATGTAGAATGGAACTTCTGTGCCGCAGTGCCTGCGCTTGAACGGATGGCAACAAGTTAAGTTGTTGTATGACTGAGACTGTATACATTCTTGCAGTGACGACCGCAGCGCAACGACGCTGAGGAATTCTCCGAGTGATAGACTCTGTGCAAAAAGCGAACCGTCGTGACGTTACGGCGAACTAACATTCAGATTTGTCCTCTATAGCAAACGGCCCGTTCCAGATATTCCGGCCCGTGACATCCCGTATCTGTCTCGTCATGTACTGTCAAGTGTGAATGTCGACTGTAATACAGTATGTACTGTAGCAGTTTTTTTTATGACTAGCTTCAAAACAGTAAATTAGCACTCGTACGATCTCAACTCCTAGAACGCTTTTTTGGACATACTAGGAGTGATTATTTTGTACTTTATTTTCCTTGTATGTGTTATACAGGACTCCGGAAAATGTTCTGAACGCAGTGTGTATATACTCGTAGCTAACAATGAGACAATAATTACTAATGATGATATTTTTATGTTATTTTATTATTATGTTTCTAGATTGGTAAATTTAATATTACATGAACGCAGCTTGTTGAAAAACTTTTAATTCTGCACAATAATAGAAATCAAAATGGTTATAGTTTAGATGTTGTAATTTATTTATTTATATATAAGGAACAAACAGTCTCTTACATATATGTATTTCTTATTATTATATAATAGTAGACAAAGGAGTTCCATAGTCTAATATACAAACAATATAATTATTGTTACACATGCGTTCGGAAAGAATAGAAAAAGTCAGGGAATAAAGGGCTATGAACAGATAGGATATTTACATTATTTCAGAATTCTCTAAACAGTGGTAGGCATTTGAGATCAGAAAAAAATAAATTAGCATGAGTAAAAAGTAAGGTAAGATTAAGTAAGTAGAATCTTACTGCACTCGCGCTTCAACAGTTCAACGAAACCGAACACACATCAGTATCACACAGCTTCTTATTAAACAAATTTAGATTGCGTCTAAAAAACTAATTATTAGCGTTTTTGGTTCGACATGTCGTGTAAGTAAATAGGTTTCTATTCCGTGAGGTAAAAGGAGATATACTGAAATTGATGTTGCTAAGTAAATTTGTGGAGTCAGTAACATTATTAATAATTTAGTAAAGGAAAAGCGCATCCAAGTACTCGCGCCGATGCTGGAGCGAGGCAACTTTGTGACGCGTGGCAGAGTCAGTATAGCTGATAAATAGGTTCCCTGTTCGGTAAGCTAACTCTTTTAAGAATTTGTTTTGAATCTTTTCGATTCGAGCTACATGAACGGGATATTGAGGATTCCAGACGACACTGGTAAATTCTAATAGATTGCGAATGTAAGTATAATATAGCATCTTATAGGTTAACGGTTCTCTAAATGGTTTACATGTCCTTAAAATAAAACCCAAGAGCTTAAATGGTTTTTCAGTTATATGATCTATATGAAGGTTGAAATGTAACTTGGAGTCAAGTATTACTCCCAGATCTCTAACCTTAGTTACTCTTTCTACGGTTTGCTTATTTATTGTATAATTGAAAGTAATGTGGTTACGTTTTCTAGTAAAGCTTATGGTATAACATTTAGTTGGATTAAGGAATAATTGGTTCATATTACAGTTAGATACCAGTCTATTTAGGTCACTTTGTAATTCAAGACAATCATCAGTGGTGTTTACTGCTCTATAAATGTTTGTGTCATCTGCGTACAATAAGTGAAGAGAATTCTCGAAAATGCTTTGTATATCATTAAGGTAGATCGGGAAAAGCAAAGGTAATTGTTTAACAAGTAATTGTTTAGCAGTTATCAACTGCTGTAGCATTATACTAGTGTGAAGTGCACGGTAACCAGAAACCGGAGAACAGCACGGTGTGCACAACCCCCCGACTCTTTCCATCGTTAAACATGATCACATCACAGCACGACACAAACACAGCTCATCAAGAATTCAAACGGGCTCTGGAAAATTCATATAATTACATAATACCCTCGTAAAAACTTTTGAACTGGAGCCATAAACGTGCCATAAGGTGGAGTGGAGTGGTTTGGAGTAAGTTTTCCTGTCGTTCAGTTAATTTTAATGGCTCGTTAAAACGTGTTTTAGGTCGTCTATACAGCCCTGGAGTCACGTTAGAAGAACTATTTTATGATCAGTGATATTTTATCTGTGGACAGGACCATATAACAACGGCTAAGTGGGCGCCGTGGCAAGACAGATGGGTTAAGAAAAAGAACCCTAAAAAAGAAGAAGTAATAAGCTTTCTGAAACATCCAGCATACACGTTCTTCAAAAATACAAGGAGAGAAGTATTTAAAACCATTCAGTTGCATATACTTTTTTTAATTAGGCAGAAAGTTCCTCTACTAGATTATTATTGATTACATTATTTTTATTTTTTAGCTTAGCTGAATGCGACACAGTGGATGAGTTGAACAACGGGTTCGTGGAAACTGTCCAAGCGGTTGGGTCCGAATTCTGTGAGACCAAACGCCGCAGGAAAGCTCAAAAACTCTCAAAAGAAACTCTGAAACTAATGGCAGAACGGAGCGAAATGAGACTGCAGTCCGCAGTTGATATGTCGGATTACGGTAAACTCAATAGACGAATTTGGAAGTCCATGCGACACGACTTGCGTGCTTATAATACTGCGCGTATTACGGCAGCAATTGAGCGGAACCAGGGCTCTAAAGTGTTTGCAAAGGATTCGTCTATTGGGCAAAGCCAAATGACAAAACTGAAGACCGAAAATGGCAGTATCGTTTCATCCAAGCCTGAGATTCTGAGAGAGATTGAGAGCTTCTATCGACAGTTATATACCTCGACGCGCGAACCCGTTACTGAAGCAGCTCAGGACACCAGAGCAAAGTTAGTCCGACACTATACCGAAGACATCCCGGACATCAGCCTGTACGAGATTAGAATGGCTCTCAAACAGCTTAAGAACAACAAGGCGCCAGGAGAGGACGGAATTACGACTGAACTTCTGAGAGCGGGTGGTAGACCGATACTTTTAGTCCTCCAGAAGTTATTCAATTCTGTCATCTTCGAAGGCAAAACGCCGGAAACGTGGCACAAGAGCGTGGTGGTGCTGTTCTTCAAAAAAGGTGATAAAACCTTATTGAAGAATTATAGGCCCATATCGCTCTTGAGCCACGTGTACAAGCTGTTTTCGAGAGTCATCACGAACCGTCTCGCACGCAGGTTTGATGAGTTCCAGCCTCCTGAACAAGCCGGTTTCCGAAGAGGCTTTAGCACCGTAGACCATATTCATACACTACGGCAGATTATACAGAAGACCGAAGAGTATAATCAGCCACTGTGTCTAGCGTTTGTGGATTACGAGAAAGCCTTTGATTCTATCGAGAAGTGGGCCATACTGCAGTCCTTGCAGCGATGCCAAATTGACTATAGGTATATCGAAGCGTTGAAGTGTTTATATAGCATATATACAGCAAGGCCACTATGTCAGTCCGATTACAGGACCAGAGTACGGAACAAATTCCATTGCAGAGAGGTGTGAGACAGGGAGACGTCATCTCTCCGAAACTGTTCACTAACGCATTGGACGATGTTTTCAAACTTTTGGACTGGAAAGGATGTGGCATCAACATTAATGGCGAATACATCACTAACCTTCGTTTTGCCGATGATATAGTTATAATGGCGGAGTCGCTCGAGGATATCGGAACCATGCTCAACGACCTCAGTAGAGTTTCCCAACAGGTTGGTCTTAAGATGAACATGGATAAGACGAAAATCATGTCCAATGTCCATGTTCCACCTATACCGGTAATTGTTGGAAACGATACACTCGAAGTTGTAGACGAGTACGTCTATCTGGGACAGACTGTCCAATTAGGTAGGTCCAACTTCGACAAGGAGGTCGCACGAAGAATCCAGCTCGGATGGGCAGCGTTCGGGAAGCTTCGATCCATCTTTTCGTCCCCAATACCTCAGAGCCTGAAAACCAAGGTTTTCAACCAGTGTGTGTTGCCAGTGATGACTTATGGCACTGAGACGTGGTCCCTTACTGTGGGCCTCATTAACAAGCTTGAAGTCGCTCAACGAGCAATGGAGAGGGCTATGCTTGGGGTTTCCCTGCGTGATAAGATCCGAAATGAGGAGATCCGTAGGAGAACTAAGGTCACCGACATAGCTCTCAAAATTAGCAAGTTGAAGTGGCAATGGGCAGGCCACATCGCTCGCAGAACTGATAACCGATGGGGAAGAAAGGTTCTCGAGTGGCGACCACGCACCGGAAGGCGTAGTGTAGGCAGGCCCCCCACTAGGTGGACCGACGACCTCATAAAAACCGCGGGGAATCGCTGGATGCAGGAAGCGAGTAGCCGGTCCAAGTGGCGTTCTATGGGGGAGGCCTATGTTCAGCAGTGGACGTCTTCCGGCTGATAATGATGATGATGATGATATTTTTATTTTAGATCTATATTTGTATGCACAATAAAAAAAAATCGTATCGGGTATTGGATCTTAAAGGGCCTTGAATAGACCAAAATACATCTGAGCCAGAGAAACATGCATAAAAAATTCTAAAGTTAAGAAATAAACATAACTTTTTACCTAGTTATAACAAATTCGACGACCACAAATAAAACCAAGCTGTTTAACGCGGACTTTTAGTTTCCAAATAGATCCACCCACACGCCCAACAAGTTTGGCTTACTCCACTAAACAAAACACCCCCAATAATATACTAATTACAGTAAACAGAAATGTATCTGTGGATCCCAACGCCTTTATTCAGCTAATAAAAAGTTTTTTAACTGCTGTATTTTCAGATTAGATGACAGGTTAATCATGCGGATATTTTTTGGATATTCTTGGGCGGTTCGGTTAGTTATATGTTTTAGAGAAAACTAAATGGTCTAGTAGCAGTAGTTCGGTTGTTAGTCCGGTTGACCGAACTATTGCTCTTTTTAGTAGCAATAGTCCGGTTGGTAGAAAGCACTGAATTATTACTACTCTCTAGTAGCAGTAGTACAGTTGTTAGTCCGGTTGACCGAACTATTGCAACTTTTTAGTAGCAATAGTCCGGTTGGTAGAAAGCACCGAACTATTACTACTCTCTAGTAGCAGTAGTTCAGTTGTTAGTCCGGTTGACCGAACTATTGCAACTTTTTAGTAGCAATAGTCCGGTTGGTAGAAAGCACCGAACTATTACTACTCTCTAGTAGCAGTAGTTCGGTTGTTAGTCCGGTTGACCGAACTATTCCAACTTTTTAGTAGCAATAGTCCGGTTGGTTGAAAGCACCGAACTATTGATACTCTCTAGTAGCAGTTGTTCGGTTGTTCGTCCGGTTGACCGAACTATTGCAACTTTTTAGTAGCAATAGTCCGGTTGGTAGAAAGCACCGAACTATTACTACTCTCTAGTAGCAGTAGTTCGGTTGTTAGTCCGGTTGACCGAACTATTGCACCTTTTTAGTAGCAATAGTCCGGTTGGTAGAAAGCACCGAACTATTACTACTCTCTAGTAGCAGTAGTTCGGTTGTTAGTCCAGTTGACTGAACAAGTGCAACTTTTCAGGGGCAATAGCCCTGTTGTCAGAAAGCACCGAACTATTACTACTCTCTAGTAGCAGTAGTTCAGTTGTTAGTCCGGTTGACCGAACTATTGCAACTTTTTAGTAGCAATAGTCCAGTTGGTAGAAAGCACCGAACTATTACTACTCTCTAGTAGCAGTAGTTCGGTTGTTAGTCCGGTTGACCGAACTATTGCAACTTTTTAGTAGCAATAGTCCGGTTGGTAGAAAGCACCGAACTATTACTACTCTCTAGTAGCAGTAGTTCGGTTGTTAGTCCGGTTGACCGAACTATTGCAACTTTTTAGTAGCAATAGTCCGGTTGGTAGAAAGCACCGAACTATTACTACTCTCTAGTAGCAGTAGTTCAGTTGTTAGTCCGGTTGACCGAAATATTGCAACTTTTTAGTAGCAATAGTCCGGTTGGTAGAAAGCACCGAACTATTACTACTCTCTAGTAGCAGTAGTTCGGTTGTTAGTCCAGTTGACTGAACAAGTGCAACTTTTCAGGGGCAATAGCCCTGTTGATAGAAAGCACCGAACTATTGATACTCTCTAGTAGCAGTTGTTCGGTCATTAGCCAGATTGAATAGTGAAAAAGATATATCAAAAAATATAAGATAGAATGGAACAGTGAAAGATCTAAGCTGTCAAACATTTAGTTTAAAGAAAACGAACATAATGGTTGTCGGTACATATTTTTCTTGTATATTAAAATGAACAGGTAAAGAGAACAACTCTGTATAAGAATATTCCAGTCAAAATATCGCCAACAACGCCAAACAAGTTAATTGTTGTTGAGCATCTCTAGTAAAATCATCATTTTCCATATATTTCTTATTTCTTTCAGACAATGTCTTCTTTTCGAATCTTCTGTACTGATCGACTTGGAAATTGGCAAGAGTTTTGTCATCTTTCAGTACCTGTTGTAGTGTTACAGCTGTTTAGACCTACACTGCATTGCTATCAAGAATATTATCTGCACTAAATAAGACAAATAAAACAGACTTTTAAATAAATATAAATACAATAAACCAAACACATGACCTGGCGAAGTCTTAAAGTTCACTCCAGCGGATATGGGTCCGTATAATAAACTGCGTCTATGAGTTTACGTCTTGCATTCATTTCACTGCATAATGCTTCGAAAGGACTTTTTACATGTATTATCTAAACCGGGCAATACCGCATTACTTCTCTTTATAGGCGCCGACTACTAGGCTAGACTAAGCTCAACTGCGAAACTCAACTAGCATTGTATATTATTTCTCAATTGCTCATTGATTCAATATGGAGTTACGAATTAGAACGGCTTTTGATACCCCAGTTACACCATTTCGATGGACTCTTCTCTCTGTTTGCTTGTGCCCTCTATTTATTTTAATATCAGAATCCTTAATATTTCGAGTTGAGAGATGTTTATTGCCCTCCAAATTCGGAATCCACGCTTTTCGATCTTTCGTTGACCTCCTCCGTCAAACCAATCTTTTTAATTCATTTTCAAATTTAACGCATCCGCTGGCCAATTCCACGATGAGGTTTAATACATAAATACATAGTTATATCAAAGAAAGAGGTTTCTATTGGGCAGCAAATGAAATTGCACGATCCTTGAATATATTACAGTGTAAAATGTTCATCATGGTTAGGTTATTTTAATCAACCTATGGATTTTGAAATTCCAAGCTTCCATAATATTTAGGTATCGTCCGATGGCGATCGGAAAAGACTGACCATATGTAAATAAAATTTGGCTTCATCTAAAAGTTCTCGAAATATTTTATAAATTGATTTAGTTTTGCGTCATAAGATGATATTTCATTCGATATTAGATATTGCCAACCGGTATTTTTCTTGCACTGTCAGCAAAGCTAGCATTTAATATACTTTGTATTTATCTGCTTTAAGCCATTGCGATAATGAAAATCATAACCAATCAGTGACGCTTTATAAAATTTAGATGTTAACATTTAATACATATATAGATATACACTAGTAATGGCTTTTTCGTTTTTAGGGTCTCATTCAGGTAGGTACTCCTATGCAGACTGTAATAATTCAAAAACAATTGAATATGCTTTTGTACCTACAAGCACTAATTTCCTTTATATTTCCTTTATATCAATATATTTTTAGAAGGCAGAGTTTAGATTGTTTACTATTCTATCTATTATTTTCTATTTTATCTTTTTCACTAGTCAACCGGACTAACAACCGAACTACTGCTACTAGAGAGAGTATCAATAGTTCGGTGCTTTGTATCAACCGGACTAATGCCACTGAAAAGTTGCACTAGTTCGGTCAACCGGACTAACAACCGAACTACTGCTACAAGAGAGTAGCAATAGTTCGGTGCTTAGTCGCAACCAGACTATTGCCACTGAAAAGTTGCAATAGTTCGGTCTGAACTACTGCTACTAGACCAACTTAATCAGTTAGTGCAAGACATAAAGAACAATTTATCACTTCACTATCCTATCACTATCACTACATAGTGTAAAACATAGTCGCTGTCTCTGTCTGTCCGTCCCTATGTATGCTTAAATCTTCAAAACTACGTAACGGATTTTGAAGCGCTTTTTTGAAAAGAGACAGTGATTCATGAGGAAGGTTTATATGTATGATACATGCATAATATTGTAGAGAAACACTGATGAATTTACAGGTTTCTAATGTGATGTCGTAACCAACACATGTTTTGCGCTTACATTGCAAACGCTGACTGAACCCCACGAGATAAATCAAAATAATGTACTACGGTATTGTACACCTTAAAAAGGTCAACAAAAAAGTCCGCGATGGTATATGTCGTTCTCTTAAGGATAACCCACAATAAACATTTTTTATCCTTTACATTTTACGGGAAAAAATGGCTTATTAAGGAAGTTATTTTAGGCAATACAGCATTAATCATTATCCAATTAAGTACCTTAAATACATTCAATATAGATCTATATGGCCCTTTACATTTCATTCCGTAGTAGGTAGGTATATTATTTAGTATCAGCATTGCACCCGTGCGAAGCCGGGGCGGGTCGCTAGTTAAGCATATAACTCACAGAAGGCAAACAACGACTCAAATACACAACGTTATAATTGTACTTGTACACACTTTGTCACAACACTAAACTAATTAATTGTGCTGAACAGTGGCAGCACAAGAGTCGCTTTTTATTTGCTCCTAAAGCCCGATTCACACTTCAATAAAAGCAGTAGCGAGTTAACTCACGACATCAGCGACTTAAGTAGTTATTGTCGTTTCTACGAAAAAAGCGAGTTAAGTAGTAAGTTATTGATTAAGTTGGGTTGAATAGATCGTAATCATATTTTTTTGGCAAGTCTAGTGTGAATTAGCCCCCCTCTCTTTTCACCCGCCCCCGTGAACTTAACTGGCCGGCATAATACGATAGATAACTATAACCAAAACAAAACTAAATAAACAACCATCGCGACTAGTCTTCTTCTCGAAACGGTAACTTACGACTACTTACTCGCCTACGTTTGGACGGTACTTACAACTTTATTTATTTATTTATTTATTTATTATTGGTGCGGCGTTGCGTTTGACTTTATTAAAATCTTCGAAGTTGTGGACTGTATTTGAATTTAGAGAATAATTGACGTAATAATGGGGACTAAGGAATAGAAATATGGATAGGTACTTACAGGATTGGTCGCAATTAGTGTCACTTTCAGCAGTTCCAACGTCCAAAATGAATGTCATCAGTGTTCGTTTGCTATTTCACAGTCTGTACACGATTGATAACACTTAAACTGCGGTATTATCACCAAAAACAAAGGTATGCGCGGGCGCAGCGTATTTGCGCTCGGTGCGTGCGGAAGCGTTTCAATTAGCGCAGTGGCGATTAGCGAGCGTCGCATCTGAGCGTTGTCCAAGCCGGAACTCACTGGCGTGTGTGCTCCACTTCACGGCGACACAATTGGAACAAAAGGCGGGAGGGGGTAGGGGTTGAATTCAGGAATGCGGACACACTATTACGTCAATATACTACTACATCGATTTAACAGCGAAAATTGTAATATGGCGCAACCATTCCCCCCCGGCTTGAAGGAATCAAGAATTTCCTTCGAAATAAAGAAAATGAGCGATATCTAAACTAAACCTTAACCTAAGACGTGATTTGCTAAACTAACTATTGTCTAGGTAAAGGGCACAGACGTACAACTGGGCGTAGGTACAATCCAGTTGCCGTTCTAACGCGTACAACACGCACCACTCCATCAGCAGCCGGGAACACCTCTTCGACAAGCCCTAACGGCCAATGAAGCGGAGGTGAATTTTCCGTGTTAAGAATCACAACGGTCCCGACGGTTACTGGGTTGGTGGGCGTATTCCATTTATCGCGAGACTGCAGTGTATGCAGGTATTCAGACCTCCATCGCCTCCAAAACGACTGCACTAACTTATCCAATAAGTCATGGCGAGAGAGAATATGAAGTTTATCTTCTTTGATATCGCGCGCGGGTAAATACCGTAAAGGTGTCAAATTTAAGAAGTGTGCGGGCGTCAGAGCAAGAAGCTCAGAAGGATCGCTAGATAGGGTCCGGCAAAGAGGTCGCGTATTCATAATGCACTCTACTTGCGCGAGCACGGTCGTCATCTCTTCAAACGACAAAACCTGCTCCCCGATAACCCTAAAGAGATGCGTTTTAAGGCTTTTAATATTGGTCTCCCAATTCCCACCAAAGTGGCTAGCGGCCGGTGTATTTAGGGACCAAGAAATGCGGTTTTCAGATAGCACGTGAGCAAACTCGGTATTGAAATGTTTAGAGGTTAGAAGTGCATGAAGTTCACTAAGCGTGCGTTTAGCGCCGACGTAGTTGAGTCCGTTGTCCGAATACATATGACCGACCGGACCGCGGCGTGATAAGAATCGTTTGAAAGCTGCCATAAAGCTAGCCGTACTCAAATCGCCTGCTAATTCAATGTGTACGGCGCGGGTAGTCATACAGACAAACAAGCAGACATACGCTTTGACCGATCGTATTCCACGTCCACGAGCGACGGTGACTTTAAGGGGGCCAGCATAATCGGTGCCGGAGTGGAAGAAGCTTTTAGCCGATTGTAAGACGCGGCATGCCTTATGTTCGGCCATTTCCGGAAATGTTGCTTTAGGACGAAGCCTAAAACAGGGTAAGCATTTGCGTACCCTGTTGCGAATTAAGTAGCGTGCGGATAAAATACAGTACCTCTGACGTAAGATCGACATAAGTAATTCTGGACCTGCGTGACACTTGACTTTGTGATGATAATCAACAAGTAAGTTCAGGATATGATGCCTTCGCGGCAAAACAATCGGATGCTTCTGATCAAAGCTCAAATCAGAATTAGACAAACGTCCACCGACCTTTACAACACCATTGTGTAAGAATGGTTTTAGACGCTGGAACGTGCGGCTGCAAGGCTTTTGATCCTGTAGCTTAGCTATCTCCTCCGAAAAGTATAAGGCCTGTAATTCACGAAGTACCCTGTGTTCAGCGTCATCCAAGTCTGCAGAAGGAATGAATTCCCGTGGAGGGAGCAGTTTCATGAAACGACAGATGTAGACTACACAGCGCAGAAGCTTGGACCAAGAAGAAACTCGATTTGCCAAAGCTATAATTGGGGATACCTCTAGAGAAGTATATGTCAGTAATGAGAGTTTCTTCTCTTCGGGTGGGCTCGAAATACTGGAGGGGTCGAAAGTAACCACGGGCCACTCAGACGGATCAGATGTGATCCAAGACGGGCCAAATGCCATGGAACCAAAGCGGGTGATCAATTATTTGAGCGGGACTCAGTCCGCGCGATAGACAGTCGGCTGGATTATCAATACCTGACACATGTCGAAAACATTGTGGCGATAATAAAGACTGTATTTTAGAGACTCTATTAGCGACAAACGTATCCCACCTATGGGGAGAAGCGTGGATCCAGCATAAAGTAACTGTCGAGTCAGAGAATGCGAATACATCTTTGATGCGTATGCGATTGTTCAGTGCGTTGATTATAGCGTTGACTAACTTTGCGAGTAAAAGTGCTGCACAGAGTTCAAGTCTAGCCAGAGAAACCACTTTACGAGGCGCGACCTTAGACGTAGCACCTATAAGGTGCACATTGCTAGCGTTGTCATTCTTGACGTGAAGGTATACCACCGCCCCGTAGGCCTTCATACTTGCGTCGGCAAAAAACACGATGGTAACTTCACTGCCCTTCTTAATGCCTACATGGCGCGGTATTGTGATTTGTTCGAGTAAGGGGAGTTCTTCCCTGAAACGCGACCATAAAGAAATAATATTTTCAGAGGGAACATCATCCCAATCACAATTGCAAAGCCAAAGCTCCTTAATGATGAGCTTGGCGAACAAAATTACTGGAGCTACAAAACCCATCACGTCCCACAACCTCGCAATGCAAGACAAAATTGTGCGTTTTGTGCATTTGTCAGCGGGTTTACAAACCGTCAAACTAAAAAGATCCGAATTGTTTAACCAGTTTAAGCCAAGAATCTTGTGAGAGTCAGACTCACCAAACTCTTTTACTGATGAAAGGCGATGAGTTAGCGGGATGGAATTTAAGACAGCCTGCGAATTGCTGGTCCACTTCACGAGATCAAACTGCCCAGCCTTCATAAGCGAGATGACTTCCGCGGCTGTGGACATAGCTTTTTCATCACCATCGACGCTATAAACGAAATCATCCATGAAGAGACCAGTCTCAATTGCTTCCCTTGCCTTGGGAAATGATTCGCCTTCATCTGCTGCTAACTGCTTTATAGTGCGCAGTGCGTGATATGGGCTTGATTTTAGGCCAAAACTAACGCGATTGAATTCATAAACTTGAAGCGGCTGTTCAGGTGCAAAGCGATAAAGGATGCGTTGGAATCGGCGATCACACTTTCGGACACCTATACATAGGAACATTTGTCTAATGTCGGCCGAAAGCGCGATAGGGAACAAGCGAAAGTTAAGAATAATGTTAAACAAGTTTCCCTGTAGGTTTGGACCGTTATACAGAATGTCATTGAGAGACACAGACGTGCTAGTTTTAGCGCTAGCGTTCAGCACGAAGCGTAGCTTCGAAGTAAGTTTGTCTTCTCTAATGACCCCGTGGTGCGGTATTATATAGGACGATGCGTTGGTATTCTCCTCTGTCTCAAGAGGTGCGGGTGAGATATACTCCTTTTGCAGATATTCGCGGATAACGTCGTCATAGGCCTGTTTCAAATTAGGCGAGGCCTGCATCTTACGCTCTAGACAGAGAAAGCATTTTTCTGCCAAGCGTCGGGAGTCACCAAGCGTGGAAGGGTCACCCTTGAAGGGTAGTGCGACAGTATAACGTCCATCAACATCGCGTGTTGTTGTGCGTTGATAAATGTCTTCACACACCTTTTCGTCTGGGCTCAGAATCTGCGGTACATTTACCTCTTCGAGTTCCCAGAATTTGTGGACGGCGGACTCCAAAGGATCAACGGAGCAGCAATAGGAAACAGTAGAGTAGGTATCAAATTTAGCGGGAACGGAACCCATGATAACATACCCTAGCACGGTCTCCATTGCGATAGGAGCAGCGTGTGTAGATTCACATTGAATCTTATGCGATAGCAAGAGATGAGGAAAAATTGCAGCGCCTACTAAAAGGTCAATATCTCCGGGAACGTGATACGTATTATCGGCCAAAGGTAAATTTTCAAAATTAGGTAGTAGCGATACGTCGATACTGACGGCCGGCATGCGTTCCGTTATCTTATCGACTACTAAGGATTCCATATCAAACTTTACATTTTTATTAAATCTCGAGCAAAATTTAATTTGTACGGAACCCTGAGTCTTTTTTGTTGAACCCCCAATTCCCTTGACAATAGAGCACGCTGGGGTGTTGTGCGTGCTCAACCCTAAGCGGTCACAAAAATCGCGTGTTATGAAATTGCTCTGTGACGCGCTGTCCAACAGTGCTCGAGCACTGCGTTCGACGCCTTGAGAATCAATTATTATAATACGCGCGGTGGCGAGCAATACAGTGGTAGGTCCACGCGGAATATTTTTATAATTGTAAGAAAATGAGCATAAGGCCACATCTTCAGGGCGATTATTATAATGCGGCGTAGGTGCGTTCGGAGCGTTTACCGCGGACACTGTTCCACCGTTTGCGTTCGGCGTATATGAGGTGGTTTTATTTTCAAAATGTAGCATAGTATGGTGTTTTAATTCACACTTATTACATCGTGAATTTGAGCGACAACTAGACGCGCGATGATATTTGCTCAAACAATTTAGACAACATGATTGCGTTTTTACATATTTAAAGCGTTCATTAGGCGTTAAATTTTGAAAACCCGTACATTTATACAAATGTTCGTGTTGCGAGTTACACAAAGAGCACTGCTCGGGCCGCGAAGATGCGGTTGTATTAACATAGTTATACGTGGATTTTTGTTGCTTGGGTGCCGTATCTATTCGACGTTCCACAATTTTCTTAGTGACTTCTTGTTTTGAAGTGCGTTGCAGAATTTTCATCTGTTCTCGAACAAATATAACTAAGTTATGGAAGGACGGAATATCGGTGCCACGCTGGTCCAATTCAAAGGCGCGCGCGGTTTCAGGGTCTAACCTTTTCAAGGCGGTGTGCAAAAAAACTAGGTCAGATAGGTCCTTAACCTTTAAGTTACTTAGCGCGTCAACCGAGGTTGCAAATCTATCAAGAAATAATTCAAAATTTGCTACACTCGGCGCGTTCAAAGGTTTTAGTTCGAAAATCTGATCTAGGTATGACGTTGCAAGCTGTCGCTTGTCTTCATATTTATTTATCAAAGTTTGCAAAATTATTTGGTAATTATCAGCGGACGGAGTAATTCCCGCGAAAACCGTTCGAGCTTTATTTGTCAATCTACCTATTAAGTAGTACAGCTTTTACGAATCGGTCAGCGTAGTATTTTCATGAACTATATTTTTGAAACTTGAGTAAAACATGGGCCAGGTTTTAATATCTCCGTTAAACTCGGGTAACTCCATAGCCGGCAGTCTTGGCCTATTGCGTTTTTGATTAGCGTTTGTTTCAAGGGATTTAGCGGTACGTTTAATTCGGGCGTACAGGTCGTCAAAGGCGAGCAAAGGTTGGTAATTAATTATATACTTAGGGTTTGAAGTTAACTCAAGCGAATTTATTTTATCCAATATCTCTTCAAAATCCGAACGAAGTTTATCGATCGTTTCGATTTGACACAAAAATGTCTCTCGCGTGTCTTCGTCAGAATCTATAGTTTTAGATCCATCTGCGATCGATTGTATGCGTGAGAACATAAGATCTCTCTTTGCGTGTAAAAGCGATAATTTATTTTCATGCGACATGATTAAAACGCGAAGTAGAAACGATGGAAGGAACCCTGATATACCCACACACAAGTGCGCCTGCGTGCGCGAGCTTGTATATTTGCAGAACTACCAACTTTAAATGATACTAACAAATAAGATTTACATGTGCTATCAGTTGTATGTCTGTATCCGCTTTACTTAATCTCAAATGCAAACCGAATATCTAGCCACGAAATCTCTAAGGACGGAGCAACGTAAATATAATTATTGTTTACGTATTGCAGATTCATATACATACGATAAGTATGAGTACCTAACTAGTAACTACTAAGAAAAACTTGCAGCAGGACTGGTTTATCGATACGTATATTGGTATATAGTTTATTACGTATATATAATTCTATAACTGCGTTGTGATTTGACAACTAAGTTGATTGCGTGGGTACCTACTTGAAGTTAATACGAAAATAAATTCTGTTTATCGAGATTCGTTGCGAATAATAACTATGTTTTATATGCGTAAGTACCTAATTAACTATTTGCGATATGGCTTAGAAATGCCGTACGTGAGAAAAACTGGAATAATCGGGTATTAAGTGCTCAACGAATGTTAACGCATCTAGCTCAATTATGTTTACGCGTTGCTACCTACCGGTTTGATGTTGCGATTTGACAACAACAATGATTGCGGAATTTTAATACGAAAACCCAAAGTTGTTGTGCAAATAAATAGGATGCAATATCTATTTACGAAATAAATCGTGTTTTTAGCACGATGCGTTTGCGAGAAATAAAATATTTTTAAAGAGGTAGGTAACTATCATATGCGAAACTGGCTATTTAGCCGGTTTGATCCAGTTCGAAAACGGCTAAACAAATGGATTGCTAGTTGCTATCCGGCTCGAAGGACCAAAATGGTGCGGCGTTGCGTTTGACTTTATTAAAATCTTCGAAGTTGTGGACTGTATTTGAATTTAGAGAATAATTGACGTAATAATGGGGACTAAGGAATAGAAATATGGATAGGTACTTACAGGGTTGGTCGCAATTAGTGTCACTTTCAGCAGTTCCAACGTCCAAAATGAATCTCATCAGTGTTCGTTTGCTATTTCACAGTCTGTACACGATTGATAACACTTAAACTGCGGTATTATCACCAAAAACAAAGGTATGCGCGGGCGCAGCGTATTTGCGCTCGGTGCGTGCGGAAGCGTTTCAATTAGCGCAGTGGCGATTAGCGAGCGTCGCATCTGAGCGTTGTCCAAGCCGGAACTCACTGGCGTGTGTGCTCCACTTCACGGCGACACAATTGGAACAAAAGGCGGGAGGGGGTAGGGGTTGAATTCAGGAATGCGGACACACTATTACGTCAATATACTACTACATCGATTTAACAGCGAAAATTGTAATATGGCGCAACCATTCATTATAATTTGCTTACACACTAACAGCTACGCCAAGGCGTGTGACAAGCCAGTATATTACCTAATAAACTAAATAACTAATATAAAAATATAACCTAATTAATTAACAAAATAATATTATTCTAGAAATTTAGTACATATATCAACAAACATGAAAAATTGTATATGAAAAAGTCTAAATCTATCTGCTGAGCAACCAGATCATTGATGAGTGAAACGGCTTGTGCCGAGGGAGCGTAGCGTGTGGTGTTCGTGCGAGGGGACGGAGCCGCGAGCGCAAGCAGGCGCGCACGTACACACGCCCGGCGCACGCGGCTCGGTACTATTAACGAGAGACGCGACAGAGTGGTGGGGTTATCAATTTTATTTTGGAGCAACAGGTAATAATGTATCATTATCGCGCGTTTGCGCCTGAGCTCTAAGGTGTTGATACCAACCATACCCGCTATGAACAAGGACGGATATAGGTACGGATAGTAACCGTATAACTTGTTGTAAAGAAAGCGAGCAAATCTCTTTTGTACCTTCTCTACCATAAGCTTGTATTTTTATTCGTGCGGGTCCCAAACGACTGAATTGTACTCCAGCTTGCTACGTACAAACGCGTAGTAGAGGGTAACGATAGTACTTCTATCTCGGAAACGCCTAGATTGTCTCATGACGAAACCCAGAGACTTGTGAGCTCGTCCACACACCTCCACAATGTGGTCGTTGAAGGTCAACTTTGTATCTAAGGTTAAACCGAGGTCACAAATCTTTTCCACACGATGGAGTGCGACACTACATTGTAGGTTATGACGTATGTTGTAGGGGTACAAAATAGGTGAGCTGGCACGAGTAAAAGTTATAGTTTTGCACTTATTAATATTAAACTCTAAACGGTTTCGCTCACTCCACGCTACAACATTATCAATATCCCTCTGGAGTGCCTCACAGTCTGCATCAGTTTCTATATCCAAGAATAGTTTCAGATCGTCCGCAAACATGAGACATCTAGCTGTCTTGATGACACTTGGCAAGTCGTTAATCATTATCAAAAATTGAGTTGGACCGAGCGTACTTCCCTGACTTACACCAGAGCAGGTCAAATACGGTTCTGAGCGGTATTTCGAGAGTTGTACATATTGAAGCCGATTTGAAAAATAACTTGAGAAAAAATTTAGCAAATTTGGAGTGAATCCTACGGCTGAAAATTTCTTTAGGAGCACATCATTGTGAACTCGATCAAATGCTTTTTTAAAATCAAAATATGCCGCATCAACCTGCTTTTTAGAGTCCATTTCTGCAGCGACGTAGTCTACAAAGTTAATAAGATTGGTTGTGGTGGATCGACCAGCTCTGAACCCATGTTGATCATCGCTCAGTTGCGCACCGACCTGTCCGGTGATGTCACGGTTAAGGATCGATTCGAACACTTTGCCCAGTACCGACAATACAGCTATAGGCATATAGTTTTCAATTTTAGATCTAGAACCATCCTTGGGTATAGGTATGACCCTGGAAATCTTCCACCGAGATGGGAATGTTGCTGTACTTAATGCCAGATTAAAAATAAACAACAGTGGTAGTTTAAATGTTTCATAACAATCTTTTATAATATAAGAAGGTATGCCATCTGGCCCGATCGAAGAATGGGCATTTAGTCGCCTTACTGCTAAAAACAAATCTCGTGCGGCAATTATGTCTACTGCGATGCGAGATGAGCATAGCGAATTGTCTGCTTCGTACTCGGCTACATCAGCGGGTAGAGTCGAGGTATCGGTGAGGAACACCAACTTGAAGTATGAAGCAAATGCGTTAGCGGCGTCGATGCCCGTAAGCCTCTCGCCAGCGTATTCCAATTCACGGATAGACTGCCGATCAGATTGCTGATCCTTAATAAAATTCCAAAATTGTTTTGGATTATGTTTTATATCGGCTTCCGTATGAGCTAAGTACTGGTTGTAGACAACATCGACTAGAGTTTTAATTTTACTTCTATAAAATTTGAACATCTCCCAATTGAATCGTTTGTCCTGCTCTCTAAATCGTTTCAAATTAAAATGTTTATTCCTTATAGTATTTATAATCTCCGCCGTATACCACGTGGGATACTTATAACGCGAGCTGGAATCTAATGGCCGTTTACGGGGAACAAATCTATCAAAACAAGTCTCTAGTAGGTTATATAAAGTGTTTACCGCCGTGTCAACATCATTTGTTATATATATCTCGTCCCATTCAATAGCGGCTATGGCAGCGTATAGCGAGTGGAAGTCTGCCTTACGAAAGTTCCACCCGGTCGGTATGTGATCGCGCACTGCACGCGGAGGGGGCGGGGATGGGGGGGCGCGCACGGCTCCGTCCCGCGGTCGAGGCGTGCGCGCGCTTCGGACGCTCACCAGCAGCGGCGGGTGATAACCATCCACCTTCACCACCGGCCCAGTATCACCACTCACTTCGATCCACTCACCTCCATGATTGCTCAGCACCAGATCCAAAATTCCATCACATTTATTTGTAATGGTGTTGTGTTGTATTAATTTACAAGCAGAAACCATACTGTCATAGTGCATCCGAATATCCCGACTACACGAATTCAAATTAAAATCGCCTAAAATTATAGTATCTAATTTTGGAAACTTGGCTAACACATTCTCTAGCACACTAAAAGTATTTAAATATTTTTCTTCACTCGAATACGGAGCCATATACACAACACAACACAATACTTTTTTATATTGTAAGGTGATTAACCCGATCACTACTTCAACATCGTCAGAATAGGCTTCCACGTCGACTACTCGTTGCAAGTTAAAAGATTCCTTTGTTGCCAGCAAAACTCCTCCCCAGCCGTGGTCGCGAGCGCGGTCGTGTCGCAGTATCGTGTACCCTTCTGGGAAAAGCTCCCCGTCGTATACGCCAGATACAAGGAATGTCTCCGTGAATGCGTAAATATCGGCCGAAGACGCCAAGATTCCCGTCTTAGCTTCATCGAGCTTAGTACGGAGGCCTCTAACGTTCTGATAATATAGCGAGTAGTACTTATATTTCAGATTTTTTTTCGGCAGTTTGTGAGTTGCGAAATCCACTACGCCACGGTTTAATATGGACATCTTCAGGCCAGTGCTCAGGCGACAGGTACTTCTCAACGTCTTTGGTCGGTACTGTCAACTTGAATGAGGCGTAGTCACCGCGGGATTTCAAAGCCTCAGTACAGCAGTTATTACCAGGACAGATGTAATTCAGATGGGCCGTTACTTGATCAGCTGTAGTACCAATGTGTACGTAATATAAGTGCAGATAAGATTTTCGCTCAGCAGCTAGAATTGAACAATTTGTCGACCCCGGAGCGGCTGTGCCTCGAGTAACGTTGCTGGGTGGTGCTCGGCGGGCTCGGCGACGCTTAACATCGGTCCAGTCATTGGCATTGTTTACATCAGCTTGCGTATGACTCACCGCGGGCGCATCACCTTACCATAAACTTACTACGTGCTACTTAACTGACTGATTTCTTAACTCGCTACGGTACTTATTGAAGTGTGAACCGGGCTTTATTCTACGGAGACGAAGTAATATTAAATAGAATAAAGCTGATGATTCGTGGGTTCAAACTTATTCATAATATTTCAGCTGTATTACAAGAGACAAAATACAATCAAATTAGTATTGTAATAAACGCCGAGTGGCACATAACCACAAGTTGTAAATGTTCAAGGCACTACTCACATTTCATCATATAATATAATGGATACAAATACATTTATAAGATAATTATATTAGTTATTTATTTTATTAATTTATTATTTTGACAGGCCTGTTGGTCTAGTGGTTAGTGACCCTGACTGCTATGCCGGAGGTCGTGGGTTCGATTCCCACCCAGGACAAATGTTTGTGTAATGAGCACGATCATTTGTTCTGTGTCTGGGTGTAATATATATATAATATTTATGTATTTAGATATATATCTAAGTATGTTCATCAGTTGTCTAGTACCTATAACACAAGCTCTGCTTAGCTTGGGACTAGATGGCGTTGTGTGATAGTTGTGGAATATTTATTTATATTGCCACATATATCTTTTACTTTCTAATCAATGAAGATTGTGCCAGATTCGTTGCCTGTGTTGCCAAAAGAGCAAAGTTAGAAACATTTAAGGTTGAGTGTTAAGTCAAAGTATTCCTTAATTAGTTTATCTTTGCCTGTGGACTGGGCGAGACTACACGTGTCATGGGCAAGGGATAAGCATTGGTATAGCATGAAGACATGGTTATCACCACGACAACCGAAGCAGCAAAAGACCTGAGGGAGAAGCTAGCGCACCGCATAGGCGACTTGGTGAAAACCAAAGTGCGCACCATGGCTTCTGTACTCGTGAATGGCATCCGAAGTGGTAGGAGCGTCGTTCGCCTTATGGTAGGCGAAGCTCTCATGAACCACTTCGGAGCCATTGTCATGGCAGCGCGGCTGGCAGGTGCTCGCGAAATTGTCCTCATCGGAGACGTCAACCAACTGCCTTATATCGATAGAGAGAACCTCTTCGAGCTAAGGTACTGTCGCCCGAACCTGATAGCTACCATCAGTCAGGAGTTGTTGTGCACACACCGGAATCCCATGGATGTCGTGTACGCGTTGAGGGAAATATATTCAGGTATATATTCCTCAGCCCCACGTATTAGGTCCCTGGAGCAGAGAAGGTACAGAGATGCGCATATACCCAGCACCCTTCCCAACACCCTCTTCCTAGTACACACTCAGGAAGAAAAGGAGACCCTGACCAACCAGGGTTATGGTGAAGGCACGGGGTCGCGCATCCTTACCATCCATGAAGCACAGGGACTGACATACGAGTCGGTCATTGCCGTTAAAACTAAGGGCAACATGAGTCTGCACGAGAGCGTCCCGCACGCAGTGGTTGCAGTCTCGCGGCACACCAGGACCTTCACCTACTACACCGACGACGAAGAAGACGCCATCAGCCGTTTCGTGCGACGTGCGGTGTCTGCGTCACCAAATGCTATCCGCGACTACAACTTGCAGATGGCCATAAAAGATCGGAATGTGGATGTGACGGAGGCCCTGGGCCGGGTGGAGAAAGCCGACTTATATTAAAATTAGTTATAAAAAGAAATAAAAAAACGGACAAGCTTAGGCTTTTGTATTATGTATGCGTGTATATCTTGAGCATTCACGCTCACTAAAAGGCTTCTTCTCGCGGCGGCGTCGTGTGGCGGGTCGTCCTCTTCCCTCAAATATAGTTGAGGAGGGCGATGGCTGGCACACGTGTCAAGCTCGTGAACGGGCGCTGCTTGCGGGAGCCGGTATGCTCTCGGTATATACGATATTTAGAAATTAGTTAAAAGTCTATTTGTGTACAAAAAAAATGTATTATGTAAGTTTAGTTAAGAAAAAAAAATGTCCTCTGTATTCCGTTAGTAATTATAAAAACAAAAAATATAAGTTTAAAATATAAATGTAAACAATGCCACGGACCCATTGAGTCTGTGAACATAGGCAATCAAAAAAAAAAGCATTGGTATAGCAACAACAAACAAACAACTTATTATATATAATGTTATCTTCCCGGAGATGAAAACGAAGTGTACATTGTGCGTTTTTTTGATTAACTTATAATCTTACGATTTGATTCCTAATTAACCTGAACTATTTACTATACATCACAAAATACGCCATAGGTCCATAAGTAGTACGCACGAGTATTTTATATTATAGTGCTATGGGTTGGTTAGCTATGTTGTTGTAACTTTGACTGTAAGATGTTCTTTCCAGTGCGACAGTAGACGCGCTCGTGGGGCGGACGTGCGCGGAGTTACAAGTAGCTGCGAACATAATGTTATTGGATTTCGTCTGCTCACGGTTTGGAACTATTTATGGACTCCCAGTGAAATACATTACGCACTTACTTATAAAGTTATGTATGACAATTTCACAAACAGCTTACTAGATAGGATCGCCTATCGTTGCTTGGCAACTCCGGACTGAGAGTATAGATTGTTGATAGGATACAATTTGACAGTAATTGTCGATAAAACATAGCCCGCGATGTAGTAATCGCGGCTATACATACGATGGTTAAAATCAGTTTACTAATGCGACAAGTTTATCTTGGATAGATCCATGGGCGCACTTGGACGACAAAACAAAATATAGTGAAGTTAAGTTGCAAATTTAGCAAGGGCGTACCCAGGTAGGGGCAGGGAGGGGCAGCTGCCCCCCCCCTAGAAGATTAAATAAATGTAATTTTTTTTGGCAAATAGAAATTAAAAACGTATTACCAAAAAAAGTGCAAAATGAAGTGTTGGAAACAAAATATCTTTTCAGCCAGATTTTTTTTTCTATAGTTAAATATTCTACAATATTCGATATAGAGTCTATGTATAGTGAGTCGTGTCGGTCGTGCCGCAACGTATTTATTAGAATATTTTATATGGTGACTTTCAGCCGCCGTCAAACGAAACGCAAAATGTTTTGATCAAGTTTTGATACACTTTATTTATTTCTTTATTTCGTTTTTATTATTTTTTTGTGTTAATGAAAGTGACAATAACGATTCATAGTCGAGAATTTAATTTCTGGAATCTGATTTTGATTACGCGACAGAATAAATAAAAACTAAGTAAGGTTTTGATGCAAGTTTGGTTTTATTTATTATATTAATTTGTTTTCAATGCTAAAATAAAATAATATTCAATATGTTGCATATTATTTTAAGTAGTATATATCTGTACAGATTTAGTTTAAGATTCTTAGTGTTTATAAAATAAAATAGTGAAAGTATCAAATTCAAATTTCATAGTATATTCAGTGTTTACAACTAAAAGATTTTTGCTGCGGTTTTATCTGTGCCGCGGCTCACTAGACAGACTCTAGTAATTCTAGTATACTGTTAGCGATGCAATATAATTTAAATCTCCCGCAAAACCGTCGCATCTCGTAGTTTCCGGTTCCGCCGAGACAATCAGACCAATTGCACTCATCTCCATATTTTCAAAAATTTTTGAAAAATATATTTATCAAAAAGTATACGCCTATTTAGAAAGAAATGGTATATTATGTAATGAACAAAATGGTTTTAGACAAAACAAAAGCATTAATGTCGCTGTCTATGATTTTTACCGCACTGTGATTACTAATGTTGATAAAAAGAATCCAGTGTGTGCTATATATTGTGATATGACACAAGCGTTTGATTATGTTGACCACTCTATATTGTTAAACAAGTTGGAATCGTATGGTATTAGAGGTAACATATTAAATCTTTTAAAATCATATTTAACAAATAGAAAACAGATTACTGACATTTGTAGAATAAATATCAACCGTAAAAATGAAGAATCGTATCGGTCGGAAGCCCGCAATGTCCTATACGGCATACCGCAGGGCAGTGTATTGGGTCCTCTTATGTTCATCTTATACATAAATGACCTACCAAAAGTTACTGTCCATCCAATGACTTTTTTTGCCGACGACAGTACTGTATCCATCGCCTGTAAAACAACAGCACAATATTCAAATGACATAAATGACACTTTAGCGTCTATTATACACTGGCTTGATAACAACAATTTAAAAATCAACTTTACAAAAACTCAAATCATGCAATTTAGGCAAAGACTTCTTATTCCTGACATTAATATTCAATATAGGCATAATTTAATAAGCGAAGTAGGTTCTGCTAAATTCTTAGGTGTAACAATAGATAGTAAACTAAATTGGAAATCCCATAAAGAGCAAATGTGCAAAAGATTAAGCAGCATAGCGGTTGTTTTGCATAAAATAGCCCCTATAGTAAACATAGATGGTGTACTAACTTCATATCATGGACTTGCAGCATCAGTCTTAAGATATGGCATAATCTTTTGGGGAAACTCAACTGATAATGAAAAAGCATTTAAGGCACAAAAGCGATGCATTCGGTCTATGTTTGGACTGCATACTACTGATACCTGTAGACCTTACTTTATCAGACATAAAATACTAACGCTCGCATGTTTGTACATTTATGAAATTGCACTATTTGTCCGTAGCAATCCCTTGTTATTTGAACGAGTATCCGATGTTGTTCAGCGAAACAGACGGGATAATAGCAAGCTGTGTCTAAACACTTCTAGAACAGCATTGATGAGAAAAAGTTTATTGTGCATGGCACCGATCATTTATAATAAAATTCCACAAGAAATTAAAAATTGTAACAATGATTTGTTTAAATATAAACTAAAAAGCCTGCTGACAGATAAATGTTACTATTCTGTTAAAGATTTTTTACAAGCAAAATTTTGATTTATTTAACTTCCGCATTTTTTAAAATAACTGGTTTTATTTCATTTGACATTATACAATTCCATACAAGTATTCGTTTTTGCTGCTATTCTGATTATGTTTAATCATTTAATTATTATGTACCTAGGGATAAACTGAATACTATTTCCATGAGTTTAGTTGACTTATTTATTGACTTTTTCATTGACATTTAATTTAATTTGTTTTTTCTGTATTTTGATTAGTGACAAATAAATTAATTACATTGTTGATATGAATGATATGACGAATATAAAATGTACCTGTTCACCTTAGCAAGGAATTAGATAAATATTGTGTATTATCATGTAACATTATGACATGCATGCCTATCTCATTTGCAATGTTTGCACGCTTTTCAGGTAAAGACATGTAGGACTACAGAAATAATTGTGTTACCAACCATGTATTCGTGTATGTATCTATACTATCTACTCATGTTTTTGGCAAATAAATGGATCTTTATCTTTATCTTTATCAGAGAGCCATCTAGGATTAAAGCCGAATATAATTGGGAGAAAACAACATCTAGCGCCATCTAGTTTCGGACGGCAGTACTTTTTCCAGTAAAAAGAAATAGGATCAATTTATACGGTCAATAGCGACATCTTGTATTGAATAGCAATACCGCGAAGAACGTTCTAGCATGGACTATTCTGGAAAGAAAAGACAGTGATAGCAAGTATAAGACAAGGATGGAAATAGAGTCGAGTATTTTCTACATATTTCGGGAGCAAGAATATTTCAATATATAAGGGGAAGCGTGAGGCAGAGCACGTCAATTTAGTTCGAATACTATTCAGTTCGGAGTGTAATACGAGCGAATATTTCATACGACATAGTGTCTTATAGTTTCGTTGCGGCGACACGAGATTTACGTTTACTGTGCAACAACTGGAAATATTACTCCGTCAAATGGATATCAGGAAATTCTTTGAAAGAGGTGAGTCAAAACAAAACACTTAAGTAGGTACCTAATATGATTATTTGATTTAATGGGGGGCTTTGACTCTCTTGTAAGTGTATATCTTAAGCATTACTTACAATATTTAAATTTATTAATTACAAGACGTGGTTTTGTTATAATAGCTAAAATAACATTTGTGAATATTTTGTGATTAAAAAGTAAAAAAAAACTTAAAAGAAAGATCCTTGCAATATTTTGGATTTATTAATAAGTCCATACCGACAACAAAGTCCCTTTTCTCTAACGTCACAACAAGTGTATTATTTCAAATTACCTAGTTATGCTTATTTGGCGTTCAAACCATATATATTAGAATGTGAAACTTGATCTTTATTTTCGTCTTATACAACCCGCCTAAACACTGTAAGAGTATTTTTGTGTATCCATTTTTTAGGGAGGACACGCGAAAAAAGAAAAAAAGGTCGGGAAAGTAGCAGTGGAAGCGATGAAAATGACAACCATGATAAAACCACTCATGTAATGCCAAGATCATTGCATGCTAACATTGGACAAGCGTCAAAATCTCCTGTAGAACCTGTTAATATATCTGTTGCCGACTATTCTTCTCCATCGACATCCCAACAAACTTATGACGTCAACGTCGATCCTGAAATTATAGTGGACGATGGCTGTCATGAAAATGATCTGGGACGTTATGTTGGGTTGGCTACCCAGCTATCGACGGAAAAGAAGAGGGAGTTGTTACAAAATCCTTGGATCCCGCCCAGAAATTACGATTTTGAAAGTGATGCAAGCCATTTAAAAAGAAAATTTAACCATGCTTGGTTGGATCAATATTCACCATGGCTAGTATATTCCAAGCGACTAAAAGGTGCTCTTTGTAAGCATTGTGTTTTGTTCCCTCCGCCCATTAGCACTGTGAGAGGAATTTTTGGATCGTTTATGGTCAGGCCATACATAAAGTTCAAAAATATGCATGAAGACTGCCGAAAGCATGCAACGACCAACCTTCACCAAACGGCGACAAATGCTGCAAAAAATTTTCTTGAAAATGTTCCTGTAGACATCCAACTGCAAAGTGGACACCAAAAAGAAATCGATGAAAACAGACAAATATTGTCATCAATTATTTCTTGTATAGTATTTTGCGGCACACATGATATGCCTCTTAGGGGCAAACAAGCAGATGAGGGTATTTTATTAGATTTATTGAAGTTGAGAATCAATTCAGGGGACGACAGATTAAAGAGTCACCTGGAAAAGTGCCGTCGCAATGCAGTTTACACATCACCAAAAATACAAAACGAATTGATAAATTTATGTGGCGAAGTTATTAAGGAGAATATAATTAGTGAGGTTCAGAAGACCATGGCTTACGCAGTCTTAGCTGATGAAACAGCAGACGTATCTGGGAAAGAACAGCTGTCAATAGGCGTGCGGTTCTACGACGAAAGCAAAAGGAAAATCAGAGAAGAATTTGTAGGGTTCGTTGAACTAAAAGCACAAAATGCTTCCGCAATTGCCGAAGCAATTGACAATTTCTTAATTAGTTCTAACCTCTCAACCGAAGATTGCGTAGGTTTTGGATTCGATGGCTGTTCTACAATGGCAGGGAAAGAGGGTGGCGTACAAGCCATTTTGAGAAAAAAATATCCTCGTGCTTTATATTTTCATTGCTCAAGTCACAAACTCAACCTTGTTGTGAATGATGCGAACGCAGTGCCAGAAATTAGAAATACTGTCGCCACTGTAAAGGATGTTATAACGTTTTTCAGGGAATCGACTACACGTCGAAACTACGCTCTAAACCTATCACGATTATGTGAGACGAGATGGTCAGAAAAATATAAATCAATCAGAAAGTTTTCTCAACATATTTCAGAGCTTGTGAAATCTCTAGAAACGTTATCCGTAGAAGGAAATTATGCCAACAGAAAATCTGCATATCAGTTGCATTCAGCCGTTACAAAACCAGTGTTTATTGTTACTCTACAAACAATAGCCAAATATTCAGCAGTTTTAGAACCAGTAGTTAACGCACTGCAAGCTAAATCGATCGACATGATCTCGGTAGGGGAACACATCAAAAATATCAAGGACATTCTCAGAAATGACCGCGAGTTTCCTGATAGAATAAGTAATGAAATACTTCAAAAAGCACGAGCTGTTGCAATGGATTTGAACATAGAAATTTCGGTTCCACGTCTTGCTCATAAGCAAACACATAGAAGTAATCCGCCATCAGACAATGATAACGAATATTGGCGGCGTTCCCTGATAATCCCATACATTGATTCACTCATTTCATCACTGAATATTCGATTCTCCCAAGAAAATACTCCGGCGTTTGCTTTAAGCAGGCTACATCCCTTGTATATGACAAAAACCAGCATTACAGACCTACACAAAAACGCAGAATCATTCCAAGAATTTTATAACCTGGATATCACCGGAGAACTGAACCTTTGGCATAATTTATGGGTGACGAAGGCTTTATCAGATGATCAATTAAGGGACATAGAAGTAATTGATCTGTTCAACGAAGCCAACATTTTTTACCCTGCTGTCAGAAAGGCATTAATTATTTTAAGCACTATCCCATGCACCACGGCGACCGTAGAACGGTCCTTCAGTACACTGCGAAGAGTTAAAACGTGGCTTAGAAGCACCATGGGTGAAGAAAGGCTTACGGGTTTATGTCTGATGAGCGTACATCGCAACTATTTAAAAGAAAACAGTGAGTTTATTGAAAATACTGTCATAGACAAATTTGCGGCAAATCCGAGAAGATTACTGTTAAATTAATATATACATACATAATATAATAATATATATTATACATAATGTATGGTATAATTATGTATAATATTTTGTTTTGTGTCATCATCAAAATTAATGAATAAAAGTAAATTTTCATGATTTTTTGTTTCAATATACCCGACAGACGATCTTTTCGAAACAGGTATAAGCAGCCCCCTGCTAGCTGAAATCCTGGGTACGCCCTTGAAATTTAGGCACGTTTAAAATTTCGGTGATAACTGCCAACGTCGTAGCTGTTCAGATTGTAAAGCATAAGTGTCGCTCCCGTTGGAACCGAACACGCTCCACCAGCAAGTGGTGCACAACTTCCATCACTACACATGTTTCACCATTTGGTGAGTTAACCTTTCTCATTACAAATGCAATATCTTTAAAAGCATATGAACAAATCTTAATCTATGTCCTTAACATAAATAGTAAAAATGCTGCTATGTTACCACATCCAAATGCAGTTCTGTAGGCACTAGGCAACGCGAGACAAGCCGAGAGCGCGTTGGCTTGTTGTAGACTACAACAGATGTATGAGACGTACATAATATTAGTCACACAATATTTGAAACTTCAGTAACCAGATGATACATTTAACCATCCCGTGGGTAAGCACGGCCCTCCCTCAGTCCGACCCACAGTTGCATTTGTAATCGAATCTCCGCCGTCAAAGCCAAGTCCGCCGGTAACAGAGTTACCAATAAACGTCCTGCCGCCACAGTACACGCAGCAGTTTGTACCAACAGCCAGCAAGTTTAATTATTGCTCCACTAGAGAATTAGTTGGATATTAGCGCGGTAATACGTGCGATGAGTAGTTTGGAAACTAATCAGTTGTGTCTCGGGAGATGCGCTGCGTGCTCCTTGGTCGGCACACTTTACGTTTAAAGCAGCAGTTTGTTTACATATGGCTCGCGATTCTTGCAATAACTATTTTGCGGACCGCAAGGGGCACGAAACAAAAGAATCGGAATGTGTTACATACATACAGTCCTGGGCCCTTATTCTCTTAGCTATTGAACTGCGTTAACGCAACTCGATTGCACGAAAGTTGTCGTTTTTGATAGTTTTGCGTAGTCTGCTAGCTATTTAGAGTTAAAGTCAAAGTCAAAATCATTTATTCAATTTAGGCACCAAAGACGCACTTATGAACGTAAATTTTTCATTATAATGTATTTTAAAGCCTACCGCCGCGTTCCAAAATACATAGAGCCAACCGAGAAGAATCGGCAAGAAACGGGGCCATTCTTTTTTATATAGATGTTTTTACAATGTTTTTACTTAGGTACTACAAATATTAGCTCCAGTGTGTTGCCTTACAAAAGAGAACATAATAATGGTAGGTATCAGTAGGGCAAGACACGCTACACTTTGACATCTTAGTACACGTATACACACACACGCACACGAGTAGATTTTTTTTGAGGGGGGGAAATGCTGTCCACTTCCCTTCCGCTACGGGGGTAGACGGAAGGGGGTATGTGGGGCTCAGACCCACTAAAACCCCCCGTGAGCAGTCCTCCGCCAGATGGTGCGAGATTGGGTTGCGCTGGCATTCACAATCTCGCCCCAGCGGTAGGCCCGGATTGATCTTAACCGGGCCTCAGCGCCTGTGAATGGGTGCCCTTGCTCACCAAGGGCACTCCTCAGACGTGTGGGGTCGTGCAAGCCGACGAAGAGTCCCCCGACTCTTCACCAGTGACCCCACTACGGAGGAGGGAGGAGGCGAGCAAACTGCCTCCTCCGTACCCCCGTTCGTCTGCGCCGGAGTGGGTCAGCTCGAACGTCATTCTCCCTAACCCGCTCCGCGGCCTCCTTCTGCGCTATCACTGCTTCGCAGAAGGTGGCCACCGCCTGCCACCGAGCGTGGTTAACTCGATGCTCGGCAGCGAGAGATCTCCGCCGATTATCACTGAGAGTGTGTGCCGCTGCGGGCCCCATGCAGCACACACTTCCAGCGTATGGAGCGCCGTATCCTCCGGCGCCCCACATTCGTAACAGGCTGGGGTCGCCTCCCGCCTTGCGATTTGGTGCACGTACTTTCCGAAACAACCATGCCCGGAAAGCACCTGCACCAATCGGAAAGTGAGCGACCCAAAACGTCGCTTCACCCACCCCCGAAGGACCGGGCGGATGGCCTCCACTATCCACTGCCCAGGGACTGGTGGAGCCAGGTCTTCCGTCCACCGCTGCAACAGGGTGGCACGCGCCTGCAACCGCATGCGTGTCAGCTCTTCCCACGCTGGGGGGTCACCCCGCGATTTCCTCGCCGCAACAAAGTGGTACACTTCGGCGAGGATCTCTGCTTGAAGTTCCCAAGGAGGATCACCGGCCAACACGCACGTCGCCGTCCAGGACACCGTCTGGTATCCGCGTATCGCCCTCGTCGCGATAACCCGCTGCGGACGTCGCAGCAGGGCCTTGTTCTGGCGGCTGAGAGCGTCCGCCCAAACTGGTGCTCCGTACAGAGCCATACTCCGGATCACTCCAGAGTATAGCTGACGGCAGTTGGCGTTCGGCCCACCCACGTTGGGCAGCAGCCTACCTAAGGCGGCTGCGGCTCCTACCACTCTTGGGGCCAGTCGGGAAAAGTGACCTCCAAAAGCCCACCGTCCGTCCAGGTTGAGGCTCAGATATTTCATCTGGGTTCCAACCGGGACCGGGACCCCATCCAAGATGACTCGCGTTCCAGAAGGGGGACCCCCCCGAGGCCCGTGGAACAGTAGGGCTTCAGTTTTGGAGAGTTGAACCTCCAGTCCCAGAGCGCGTATGCGGTCAATCACGAGGGATGCACCCACCGTAACCAGCCGCACCACTTCCCTGAGGTCCCTCCCCCTGGCCACGACCAGAGTGTCATCCGCGTAGCACACAACCCGCATGGTTGCAGGAAGCGTACCACGAAGCACCCAGTCGTAGCCTACGTTCCACAGGAGCGGTCCCAGCACCGAGCCCTGCGGAACACCGCAGGAGACGCGACAGTGCCTCAAACCATCGCGTCCTTCCACCAGGATCGCGCGGTCCTGGAGGTAATCGGCCAGCAGCCTCCGCAGATACAAGGGCACTCCATGGTATTTGAGCGCCTCTTGTATGGCTTCATGAGGGAGGCTGTTGAAGGCGTTAGCTATATCAAGCGAGACAGCCAACGCCTTTTCTCCCTCGTTGACAACATCCTGCGTCCACTGCTTGAGCCAGAACAGGGCGTCAATGGTAGACTTTCCCGCTCTGAACCCGAACTGGGCCTCCGACAGCCCAGGCCCAGTACCCTCCAGGTGCCGGATGACACGAGATGCTACCACTCGCTCAAGCAGCTTACCCGTGTCATCCAGCAAGACAATGGGTCTATACCCAGACGGCGAGTCCACGGCTCGACCTTCCTTCCTCAGAAGGCATAGTCGGCCATCTTTCCACAGCTTCGGGAACTGTCCCGACGTGAGGCACGCGTCGAAGACTACCCGAAGCTGACTTACTAATTCCCCTAGGGCAATTCTCAAGACTCGCCCCGGGATCCCGTCTGGTCCTGGGGCCGTCTTCTTCCTGCATAGGCGGCCGACAGCACCCTCCATCTCCAGCTCTGTGACAGGTGGGATGGAGGCCAGGTCTTGTTCCTCTAGGCAGGACGGTGACATCGATGGAGGGCTGTAGTCACGATCCGTGACTGGGAAGAGCCCCTCCAACACCCTACCCAGTAGCTCCGGCTCCAGGGATTTTGCTATCGGAGACGTCTGGCCACGGAACTTATTCCGAGCGGCTCTGTATGGACGCCCCCAGGGATTCCTGTCGAGGCCTACCAGCACCTCACCCCAGGCCCGCGATTTTGCTTGACTGATGGCCAGCTGCAGCTCCCGCTTGGCATATCGATATACACCGTACAATTGGCCTTCAGTCGCAAGCTCCTCGGCTGACAGCTGGGCGTCGGTACGGCCATTGCGCCGCCTCCTGCAGCGGGTGTAAGGCCGACGAGCCGCCGAGCAGGTGGCTCGAAGATCTGCAATCTCCGTGCACCACCAGTACACCTCGCGGCGATCGGGGCGCCTCCGAGACCTCGGCATCGCCGAATCGCACACGGCCGTCACTGCCTCGCGGAAATGGGCTGCTGCGACGTTTACTTCTGGGTGTGTGGGGGCGGCCAACCACGCCTGGACAATTGCAGTCTCTTCTGCGAGCTTGGTGTCGAGGCGACTAATTGCCCAGCGTGGAAAATCCGCACGCACCACGCGCTGAGACACTCCGTGGTTATGGGCGGTAGAGATCTCGAACCTTATGTATTTGTGGTCTGAGAGAGTCTCTACCTCCGACAACACCCTCCAGTTCCGGACACGTGCTGCGACACCTGGGGTGGCGAAAGATATATCCACCACGGACCCCCCATTGTGCCGCACGCACGTGTGGACTGACCCTGTGTTCAACAGATTCAGTCCTGTGGCAACCGCCCATTCCCTGATAACCTCTCCCCGAGAGTCAGTGGAACGGTTGCCCCATTCCCGGGCCTTGGCATTCAGGTCTCCCAGTACTAGGACCTGACGCGGTGCCTGTCGCCTTGCCGCTGCTGTCAAAAGGTCTACAAAGACCTCTAGCTCCGCAACGGGTCTGTTGGGGGAGAAATATGCGCCGACTACAACATACTCTCCCCATTTGGCCACTTGTATCCTGAGCCCCTCTCTTCCACTGAGAGGGGTGGACCCCCACCAGTCCGTCCCACAATGGCCACAGTACCGTCTAAGTCTCCTGCCCAGTATGGATTGGGGGGAACATAGTAAGGTTCTGCTGCAACCGCTACGTCTATTTGCCACTGCGCCAAGCTCTGCATAAACAGATCTTGAGCCCCGGCACAGTGGTTTAGATTCGTCTGGAGAAGGTTGTAATGTCGGACTTGATCCATCAGTCAGACATTACAACCTCCTCACATGCCGATTGGGGCATGGCCTCGAGTGTTGGCTTATTCAGTGCCACAGGGACGGTTTGGGTCCTATTGGCCGTCCCCTTTGTCTTCGGAGGAGCGCAGTTGCGTCCCCCCATCACATAGCCAGAAGGCCTACCCGTCTCCGCGCATATTGCACAGCGCAGGTCAGTCTTTTTGCAGCTGGCTGCCCAATGATCTGTATCTCCGCATCTGAAACAAAGATTTCCCCGGTCGGCCGATGCAGGGCATTGGGGACGCGTGTGCCCCAGCCCCATACACCTAAAGCAGCGCAAAGGGCGCACCCCTAATGCTATCACTCGTACTGAGCTCCATCCTATTAAGAGTCTGCCTCTCTCCAGCAGCACTTTGGCTGCTGGAATTGGGCAGGAGACGAGTATGGACCCGACGCCGCCAAAACCGCAGCGTATCTCCCCAGCTTTTACCAGCCGCACATCGCATCGGCCCGCTTAGGCGATTGCCGCTGCCACCTTCACTTTCGTAGCCGCATCATCCAGACCCGTAATCTTTAAGTCGGTGACTTTCACGGGTCTGGTTACGCTGGCCACCTCTGACAGTACACCACGAAGCTTCTCCGCGAGCCTGTCCGCCTTCTCAGTATTTTGTGAGCCAGGGATCTCCAACTTCCTGGCTCCCGTGGCAGTCTGGCGAAAGCGGAGCTGGTCTATTCCCATCTCCTGGATATTCAGCTTCTCCTGAGCCATCTTGAGGATAGTGCTGTAGGTTATCCCCTTTTCCACAGCTTCAGGCTGTAGTGAAAGCACCACAGCCGCGGATTTTGGGGATACTAGCGCCGGCACAGACTTGTGGTAAGCGGTAGCTTTCGGCTTAGATTTGTTGTTTGTCGCACGAGTCGCAGAGGAAGTTGCGGGTATGGCAGAGGGAGGGGAAGACTTCCCCTTACCCTTACCTTTCCTCCTGCTTTTGCCCTTCCCAACCACCGTGATCCAGGTTTCTACCTGAGTAACGGTGGAGGAGGTGGTCTCTCTTTGAACTCCTTTGGAGGCCATGGGAACTACGGCCGGTGCGTTACAAAGGTTGGTTGCAGCGTTTGAGACCTGGCCTGGTTTGCGGGCCGGCTCCGAAGTTGGTTTAGGTACCGTGACCTCTACCACCGTCTTCCTGGCATCCACTTTGAGAGGCGGGCGAACCGTCGGGGCGGGTGGAAGCCGCTCTTCGACCACCGCGATTCGGGCGTTGAGCATTTCCCCGAAAGTAATGGTTAATGAACGCTTCAGCTCCTCTATCAGTTCCGCCCCTGGTAGTGTATTGGGTTGTGCCTGCATCCCAGTAGTGGCGGCAGCAGCGGCAGTGGTAGCGGCTGCGGCTTCAGCCTTGGCTTCGCTAAAGCCGCGACGAAGCGCTTTCACTTCCGCCTTGGAAGCTTCTATTTCGAGTCGCAGGCGGCTGTTTTCCGCTCTAAGCTGCCGCGTCTCCTCCGCCTCGCTCCTACTTGCCAGAGCATCGACCACCTCCCTCAGGATTGATGCAGACCTCTTCAGACGGCCGACAAACTCACCTTTAAGGTTGCCTGATTTCTTGGCAACCTCCAGAATGCAGGCGAGTTTTTCGCCCGCCTGCGCCCTAAGTTCTTGGGCGTTCAGCCCGCTTAAGTCACCTAGCAGGACAGCGTCAGACTCACTTCCAGGCTCTGCCTCAATGTCGGTGACTGCAGCAGCGACTGGCCCCTTCTTAAAACGTCTGTTTTTGAGTACCTCCCCAAGCTCTCCATCCGAAGCCACCGGCGACGGTTTAAGGAAGACCTCTCTGGAGGGGCCAGCTTTGGCAGTCTTTCCTCTCCCCCTTCTGGATGTTGGCACCTTAGCTGCCGCTGTACCTTCGGTCTCCGTGTCCGAGTCTAAATGCCCGGGCACGAGGGGCAAAGAAGCCGGCCGCTTCCGACGGCTGCATCCTGCATCCACACTCTGCGCTCCACTGCGCAACACCATTCCGTAGACAGAATCTACGTCAGACACTTCTGCTACGTCGTTAGTGAAAACCTCTAGGAGGTCCACAGACGAGTCCGTAGGGTGGCCCTGAAACTGGCCTTTTATTTCTCCCGCCGGGTCTTTTGGCTCATTCTCGCCTATTGTTGCGTCGCAGCATGCAAGTACTACGCGCGGTTCAGTCGCCAATATATCGGAGTCCGTTATCATGCTAAGGTCGTCATTTTTGTTGTTGTCGGGTTGAGGGCTGATGCCCTCGAGGCGGTTGTTGCCCCCCCCCAGAATACGAGGGGCAGCCTCCCGAAGGAGGGTGGGATTCTCCGTCATTAACGGTACCCACCTGGGGTAGTTTATCAGTATTACAATCCGCCATTTTTTAGGTGTTGTCAGTTTAGAGGCTCGACAGCCTGGGTGAGCCCTCACAACTGCATTCCCTGCAGCCATTCATCCTCTCGCCGGGCATCGAAACTTAGGATTGGGAAAAGAAGAAAAGCAGTAAACTATCACAAGACAAGAACAAGGCAAGAACAGAGACTTGAAAGACAGAAGAACATAATACACATAATATAACACATAGTAAATAAATACATATACGTACGGACACGCGGCGCCTGGCGGTTTCAGTTACGTCTATTTCTGAAGGAAATAGACCAGAACATGCAGCAACCACGTGAAGGAGAACCACCAGACTTGCCTTGGGGATCTACACGACTTGCGCTCTCCCCCAAGACCAATGCCTCCTTACCCATCCGGGATGAGTAAGGAAGGCCTGGATTTATTAATAACAAGCAGCGCGAGGCATGCAAGCTAGGCAGAGCAACTACTACTAAATAAACCCAGACCCGCCCGAGTAGATAGATCCTGGAGTGATCAGTCCCACGCTGTTTTATCCTCCAAGTAATCCGAAATTTTGTAATAACCTTTTTGACAGAGTTTAGTTTTAATAGTAATTTTAAACTTATTAATAGGCAAATCTCGGATAACATTGGAAACTTTATTATAGAATCGTATACATTGTCCCATAAAAGAATGACTTATTCTGTGGAGACGTGTTACATATACGGATAGCTTGTGCTTATTTCGCGTGTTGATGGAATGAGCATCACTCCTTTTATCAAAACTGCTAATGTTTTTCTTTACATACATTAGATTTCCATAGATAAACTGAGAGACAACAGTTAGAATGTTTATGTCTTTAAATTTCTGTCTAAGGGAAACTGTGGGAGCCAAACTGTAGATCGCTCGTATAGCCCTTTTTTGCAGTATAAAAATAGAATTAATATCTGCAGAACATCCCCAGAGCAGTATGCCATAAGTCATAACGCTATGGAAATAACTAAAATAAACTATTCTGGCTGTGTTAGCTACATCAGTTAATAGTCTAATTTTTTTAACAGCATAAGCTGCTGAACTGAGCCTACTAGACAATTTTTTAATGTGGGGACCCCATTGCAATTTAGCGTCTATAGTAATTCCTAAAAAGACTGTTGACTCCACAAGGTCCAACCCTGTTCCATTCAATTGTATATTGGATTCTACTTGTCTCACATTTGGTGTCGAGAACTCACAACACACAACAACTGCTATTCTTGATTATGTTTGATTTGATTATATTATAGCATAATTACAGTAAGTAACACACTTACACTCCCAATGTTAAACAAAAATATTGCTTTATGTTTCACTCCTACGCTTAAACACATTTTAAAGGTTTAATCAATAAATGTAATATTTATCTAATAATAATTCAAGAAGAAAAAATGCAAGACATACTTGTTTCTACGTCGCAACAAAAAAGTCACTAAAACTTTTTGGTATTATATTTTTTAAACTTTGTGTTATGTTTGATCTTTTGTTCTAGGTATCTTTATTTAAAAGTGTATTATTGCAATGCTTTCATCTCGTGTCGGAAATAAAGAATTATTATAAGGCTGTAAGCATTATATTATTTTGTAGGTTAATAATAAATTTTACTAAGAACAGTTAATGAACAACGAACCTGTGTTAATAATCGTAGCATCTCATCACCCTATACATTTATTTTTGATTGAATTTTGCCTGTTACAAGTACGTACCTACACCTCAACGCCTACTAAAGTATGTATTAAAATAATAAGTAAGATGGCCACACTTTCGAGAAAACTAGGATAATGTCAGTATGATCTATATAGTCTGATTAATCTATGGTAAATAGGGCGAATTCTATGCAACGGACATATATATAGATAGATAGAGTCTGATACAGTCATTAGTCTGATCTGATCAATCTATGGGTAGATAGAAAATACTTTATAGATAAATATACATTAAGAGAGACAAGATATTAAAGATAAATATACATCACAAAATCACCCTTCTCTTCTTCTTCTCTGTATCCTTCTGTGGCTTTTTAACGTTGGAAGACGTTACTCTGCCAGTGTCATGTTCTAGGTTATGTGGGACGAACATATTTATAGTACTCAAAGTTTAAATCACCATTCCCTGAAAAACGTAGTCTTGTCATTAAATCTGTGGTTCGAAGTTTATTCTGTAGTCAGTCTTATCTTGTCGTAAAAAGCGTCCCTTAAGTCTGACAAATGACAATTGAATGATATTTTCGGTGGTCGGACAGATAACGGTCTTATGTCGATTTGAAGGGGTTTCGTGTAAGTTCCATTTTGTACAGGAAGTGCCCAATGTAACTTTATATACAGCTACTGCCATTTGGCTCCAATTCATTAGATTTGAAATAAGTTAAGAACATTTATATGTATAGACGTACTTAATAAGTTTCATTTGAATTTACTAATCATACTCGTATCAGTTAGGTTTAAGAGAGTTGGTTAGGATCACGATAAACAATATATTATATTCCATGCGACTGTCTATTTTACAAAAAAACTAACCAGACATTTCCCACAATATGTTAATTTCTTGCGATTTCGTTATCGTGAAGTTTGCAGATATGGCGATTCTTTGCGAGGTGTGTGTTTTATTTGGATGTAAAGTCATGTCACTCTCTAGCTCTCTGACTATTTATTTCTTTTATAAGTGGACTTGTATGTTTGTACATTTGCCATTCCTCCAGCTAAATAGTAGTCCATATATAAAGTTAAATCAAGTGTGATGTTTATTCAACTTGAATATCTGTTGAATCACTTTCAATAACATTTAATAAGTCAGAGTCAAGTCACAGTCACATAAAAAGTCTGTCAATTAATCACTGACCTGTTAAGTTAAGTTCTAGTACAGATGTGGTAGCATTACTTAAACCTTATAGGTATGGCGATTGCCGAGGACAACGAACAACAATGTCGCATGATCTTCAAACGATGGTTCACTTCACCTACTCTCGTGCAACATTACGAACACTTAACGGTTAATAATGCACCACTATAACACATCAAAACTAGAAGAAACACAAATCTATGAAAATTAAACACAATGTGCGACAGCCATTGTTGGGCTTTACTCCCGTTACATTAGAGACTGACTCGCGCTGATGGTTCCGTATAACTGTATCGCCCTTACTTACAAACGCTGCATATTTTTAAATTACGTTATTTAGTACTGCGCACAGTAAAATTGTTCTGTGCCGTACTAAATGAAGTTTTTTAAAATTTAAGTAACGTTTATAAATAAGACCGTCGGCCTTATTTTCTATCTTTACGGAGAATGGAAATGGTCTTCATTTTGACATTTGAATTCTAGGCGAAACCCTGCAAGCCTATTGGCTGGAACCATCAACAGGAATGAGATTGAAGTGACATATTATTATGTAGATAGCTTGCAGTAACCAAAACATAAGACTAGTTGAAGGACAGACTTAATTAAGTATGTAGTAGAAAAATATTCTCTCATACATAAATAGTAATGTACTTACTCACGATACATTCTCTAACTTAAATGTAAGAAATCGCAAAACAAATATTATAACGTTAGTATCCGAAAAAAATATATAATGTATGTTATTTTAGATACAAAAATTACATATACTCGGACGGGACTCGTACCCGCATTTTCAACAATCCGTATCAGACGCTATGAATGCTATTCCACTAAGGCATCCGAACATCAAGTTACTCTTATCTCCCTAGTTGATTTTAACCTTCGCTCAGATTTTTCTTTTTAAAATGTTTCGATTAAAAAATATTTAAAAGAAAAAATATTGATGTTAAGAAATCATCGATTTTTGGTTTATTTCTTTTAGTTTTTCTGTGAGGCTGTCAGACAGGCAGACAAACGACGTATGATCTTGAGAGAGCTATTATTTTCTTCCTGAGGCATGGAACTTAAACATCTATTGCTGTTTGAAGAACGATAAACCGACAAAATAAGATTAATTGCAAATGCTGACAATATTTCCTACTGTATTACTTTCTAACGGCGCCAAACTTTCAGTAGACGTCTCCATGTCCTACCCATAGATAACATTTACTGGCGAAGGTCTAATGGGAAAGTGATGCATATTTATTTGATTTGAGTTAGCAAAAACAAAGGTCGGCCTTCGGAGCTTGGGTTTAATTCAGCTTTGCTGACGAAATGTAATAAGATTTTAGAGAATCTTCCATGTAAGTATACTTATATGTAGAGATGTAGTATGTAGTAGATATTGCACTCGATATAGGTATATCGAGTGCAGTTAGTGCGTCGACACTTAGGTGATACTTCTGTAGGTGGCTGAAGGTAGTCATACCCAATCTGAACACAGGACGTGAAATAATAGGCTAATATCACATTGTGTTTATTTGGTTGCATGGGTGAGAATGAGCCATTGTTAGTGCGGATTTTGTCATCAAGCCACTTTATGCGGGCTCATTGGAGTTATCGAAGATATAGTCATTGGAAAGCCATTAATATTCGCAGCGCTACAGACTGGCTGTTTCGTCTATCAGTGTGGCCAATAGTGCAGAATAAGTTACGTTATTATTCGTCATATGCGAGTCATCATAACACATTGCTTGAGATATATTTGGAAATGAATTACGTTCTTCAAAGTATAGTACGAGTATATATTGAAGGTGTTGGCAGTGCCATACCAGTTGTATTGAATGAAATTATAATCGAAAAGTGATTTTGTTGTTAAATGTTTAAACATATATAGAGTCATGTTCATAGGGCGAATTCTGTGGTTTTAAAGTTCATGCCACAGATGTGCCTCTGCTTTTAAAATTTACTTTATTGTAAGTTTTTTATAAAAAAATTAAGCGTGCTTATTTATATTATTATAAAGTGTAGTTATATTCTAAAGTGTAGTCTTGTTGTTTTATATCCACACGAAGATAACTTACGCTGCTTCGTTTTGAAAGTCTTCTGACCTGCAGGCCTACCATAAACTTTCAGATTATTTGTCAAGTTCCGAGCAGTTCAATAAAATGATTTCAAATAGACCTGCCAAAAATCGTACCATAAACTTCATTTGACTGACATGCGTTTGAACTGCTAGGGCTAAGAAGGGCCTTAAATATTGTCTCTTACAGTTTCCGTGAAAGAGATGACGCTCTACCACTTTGTATAACGCTCTTACTCTTTCATTTATGATGGCTTATGTTATGTTCTGAAACTAAGATTAGCCTTATATTGAAACCTAATGATCTGATTTATAAATTTGTTTAATTTATGAAGTATTGGATTATATAGGGTGTTTGGTAGAGGGACCGACAAACCAAATGAGCGTGTTCGGGGGACCACTTGGGGAATACAAGTTGGCTAAAAAAAATCCCCGACATCCCATGTTTAACTTTTTTTGTGATTTTTCCCTTTTTCTCCGAAATTGTACCTATTTACCACCATAACATTTGTAAAATCTGTTTTAGACCGGATGTTTTTAGTTGAATTTGGTCTCTAATACACCTTCGGGCCACGCAAAGCAAAATTGGATACAAAACAGAGCTAACTAACTGATTTAGTAAAAAATAATTGGGGTGTCGGGGATTTTTTTTGGCCAACTTGTATTCTCCAAGTGGGCCCCCGAACACGCTCATTTGGTTTGTCGGTCCCTCTACCAAACACCCTGTATATATTCCAATATTATTCACATGCATTGTAATATACGTTATAATAATAATATTGAGGGATCCAGCAGACTTTGTGACATTGATTTAGTGAATTAATTTCAAGTTACATTAGTTACACAAAGTGCAAATATTTTGTAATGATATTAGAACACATCCAATCTAGTAAACAACAGTGAACAGTTTGAAGTGGATTCTCAGAGAAACGACCCGAATGATTATTATCTGCCTACAATATCAAGGCGGTGTTCCAAGTGTGAATTCTTATTTATTCACCTTAGAATTATGGCCGCGTGTACACCTCGCCGTCGTGTTAGATATGCTCACTTAGAAGTATTATGGGAGCTCTAAATACCCATAGCGGCATAGCTTTAGGGTAAAATAAAACAGTCCGAGCGCGTGCTTCTAGTAACTCAAATAATTATTCGTATGCGTTCCACATTCTTCTACGATAGTAACAGAAACTATTTTTTCACAAATTGATAGAAATTCACAGTTATTACGTTTAATAGGTCACAAAAAGTTGCTTTAGCTCGCCTGCTTTATGTGACAGATATGCAGGTTACTTTGATGGATATCTAAAGTCAAAAAACACGTCATGGTACGCTTACAGCAGGTCAATTGCAGGCCGCCCTTTGCTGGCCGGCTAGGTCACGTGGGCAATAGTTGGCTGGCCTGCTAGAGTCCGCCATAGTACGAATTTGCAGGACAGCTCAATAAAACTCTTAACTGTCATAAGGGGCTTATGGTAGGCCTACTGCTATAAGGGGCTTATGATAGGCCTACTGAATCATATATCTCACTCAAGTTTGATCAGTACAAAATTCATATCGCGTTTTTAATTTTTCACTTATAGTAGGCGTATGAATGTATTATTTACTTATTGATCTTATCACGTCATAAGATAATCACAAGTATACAAAGAACAATTATACACACATACTTAATAGTTCACAAGGTCATAAAAACACTATAAATGTAAATACAAATTATACATTTGAGATTGATGACCAGTCATGAAATCAAGTAAGGTTATCAACCTCAAATGAGTTGTCAGGGCTTCTTACATTACTATTCCATTGGCCAGGTACATTTTCACAATATTTCCTAATATCTAAGATCATGCTTCTCCAATCGTCAAAAAATAAATCACAATCAGTGCTGGTAGCAAGGAGCTCATTGAGATGGCGGCGTGTGCGGATAAGCGGCGACATCGAGCGCGCCACAGTGCTAGTAGTACTCACTGCAAACAAGTTGCGCGGCCGACAACGCCTGTTCGCTGGAGCCCACGGAATGTCAGGCGCGGATAGCGTACAAACTAAAGTAAGTAGCTGCATGGAATCAGTCGAGCCTCTATCTTACAGAACATTGTGAGCTGATCTATCAGTCTTTTCAACTCTAGTGAATTATACCCCAACTGGCCCAGCAAGAACTTAGTAGGGTACAGATATGGATAATAGCCGTACAATCTTTTGTACAACGACCTTAGAAAAACCTTTTGTGAAAACATGCCAACTCAATTTTTTCCCACTTCTCTTAAAAAGCACTTTAATAGCCCTAAAGCCCAAACCGAACGAGAAGGAAATAGGAAAAAAGCTCGTGGAGCGACCGGAAACAAATGACTCGCTAGTACACTCTTTGGAATATTTTATCCTTACCGAGAAGCAAAGCATTTCAAAACTTGAAAGTATGTTCAAATCTTTAAAACATATTATCAGTAGGTATGATATAAAATTATACAACGGACATTTGCAGGACGTGTCACTTAATATGTTGACGCTTGATATAACTTGAACAGGGATATATGATAATTAATTCAATATTATAACAAACCGATGAGCCCGTTAGCCTAGTTGGTAGTGGTTCTGTGTTCAAAGCGAGGTTCGAACTGTTCGAACGAGAAGTTCAAGGTTCGATCCCTGGCTGGGGAAATATTTGTGTGAAGAGCAGAAATGTTTGTATTAGGGTCTTGGATATATACGATGTGTTAATGTGTGTGTGCATGCCGTAACGACTCAGGGAATCCTAATGCGGGCCATGTTATATTTCACAAAGTCGGCACGAGATACAATTATCAGTTCTGCGCATGTGTCCCAGGAAGCTAAATGGTACAGCTTAATGTGACTCGGAGATAGTCACCATTGTGCTAAAGCGAGTGTGAACGCTGCGTCCATTGAAACATAGCGTGTAAAGGAGGCCATTACTGCTTGTGGGTGAGCTTTCTGGAAATTGTCAGCATTTACGAATTCTTAATAGCATTGTGTAATCCGCTTTTCAGTTCATGTGAATAGATATTTGTTATTCACACATTGACCGAGTTCGTGGTCATACATGTTACAGTAGAACTCTGCGTGAACGCGTTTGTCCGGGAAAGTGCTGCTATCATATCTATTTCTACAGTCAAACAAAATTGTTCGCTGTTTGACGGTTTGAAGGGGGAGGGTGTCGGCGAAATTACACAGGAGAATTAACAACTTTCTAACTATTGGCTCAGGGTGATGGGCGCAGCTAAGTTCGCTTTACGAGCGATCTCATTCAAAAACGTCCCGGTTGGGACGTATTTCAGATGTTTAGTATTTACATTGGACATCTATGTTTATGTTCAATCATTGCGGGCATCCTAGTTCCAAATAAACGAAGATATCTTTTACTAACAGAATTTCATTTAGGAATAATTTATGGTTGAATATTGGCAATTTCATCGGTAACCTCATCTTTTGTGGACATTTTATCCTGATCACATAATAACTGCTCATGAAAAAATGTTTTCTTGTGGCTCAGTCCCCCAGGAATTGGTTTTGTCGATGTTATTATGATGTTTATAGCCGACGGTATTGGCAGGTACATGTTACGGCTTCCTTTCTTTAGTGATGTATTACTGAATTTATTGTACATTGCCGAAACAGATTTCTGTTTTTAAGGTTGTAAGGTTTGCATGTTCCTGATATGTGAATCCTTATTACTATCCTTATCCTGAAACTTTATCGGCAAGAAATCGATTTTTTATATTAATCACCAAAGCACTTGAGCATTGATTTGTGTATACTACTGCTTTACTTATTTTATATGTGGGCACAATTGTCATCGACTACTAGCGCCTCCCCGCGTATCTAGAGACGAACTAGTCCTAGTTAATTTGCTGTGATTTCAGTAAATTATTGCAAAACTAGACGAACAAAAGAGTTGCCAGTTAGAAATCGTTTCAGTAAATATATGTAAGTAGATATTCACAAGTATTCAAATGTGTAAGAAACTGTTTTAAAAATAAGCAAAATGATTTTATGGAATCAAGATGGAAGTAGTATTGAAAGAACACAAGTGAATATTGATTATCGGAGAAGAAAACAAAATGGATCAAAAGAGAAAATTTGGACTTTATTTCGGCCTCCCTGATATGTAATAAGAACTTAAATATTTGGGTGTAAGAAATATTTCGAATTATAATGTTTTTATGACTTGACTCGTAAATATTTATTTTAATGAGAAACACCATTACTATCATTATTTGTTCTGTGCTTATCACATATAACATAATACACACATGTAAGTAATGACATATTATGTTTAGGAACAGCCGTGCGATTCTGTAATGATTCGTCGATGCGCTTGTCGACGAGCTCACCGATGTCAAATACTTTATGAGATATCGCCCTTGTACATAAGGTTGTTTTTCCAAGGTTCCCTCTCATCTCGTCATTTGTTTCACGGATGTTGTCAAGGGTGTAACGATGTTTGCTCTTAGAGAATCGCACGGCAGGTATGTGAAATTGAAGCCACTGGATGTTTGGTGAACGAAACCAGGCTTTTGAGCAGTGACAGCGTTTTTAAGCGTGCTTATGTGTCGCGGCACGTACAATCTAGTCGCAGTTTCATTTGAAATATTTAATATATAATAGTGTATTATGATAATTTAATTATCGACTTCTTAGAAGTCATTGATTATCTATTACTTTGTTACGTTATTATTATTTCTTTAGATTTCATTTCTTTAACTTATATCGATAATTAATAAAATATCTGTAGACGTATTCAACTAAGTTAATTGGGTCGCTTATCAACTTAAATAACTTTACTGTATGAGTTTGAAACCACTTAATGGCTGCCACCGAAAAAAAATTATAAATGATAGGAATAGCTATATCCTTGGGCGGGATCTGAACTGTATTCTGGACCTATCGGACGACATCCGTGACATTATTTTTTATTTTAAGTTCCCAATAGATAACATGATTTAAACTTGAGTTATTGAAATATATTCGGTCGACAACCCGAACACAATTTCCACTTAACACGTACAATTTAGTGGGAGCCCCAATCTGGCAACATTGGTTCACTTGTTAATAAAGCCACACGATCGTGAATAAGTTAGAGTAGTCACGTGGAAGGGACGATAGCGGTATTGTATTCGACACCTCGCCACCGATTACATGCTGGTTCCCTCTACCCTCTCGCACGCTGCTCTAATTATGTAGCAATGAGGGTAGCGCTGTAAAATTGTATGTAGAGGTACGGTCATGAAGTCATAGTGGTTTTCCTATCCTTACATTTAGCTTTATATTAAGGTAAAAAAATAATTAGATGAAGTTATTTGAAAATATGACAATGAAACACTTGTTTAGTCCCAAATACTATAAATTGTTGCCATTTATTTTTTCTATTATACTTATCATAAAATATTAAAATAAAATTTACGTAAATTGTACTAGTATAGTTGTAGTGGTAGTAGTAGTAGTAGTATGTAACTATAATGTATCATTAGTTCCGGTGGGCCGTGTAGTTGACGTATTCAGCACAAACTATGAGGTGTCTGTGCCACAGTCGTTCTAGATAAATGATTGTTCGTATTGTACACATCAAGTGTTTACACAAGTGTTTGTGCTCGGCCCTCAGGGTTGAGCATTGAGTTTTATTTTGCTTTAGTTTGATTCGATTTCTCAGTAATATCAGTTTTGGAACCTCATACCTAGTTGATATTAAATTCGTCGTATTTAAATTTTTTTAAATTTTCTAGCAATATATTGAGTTCATTCAGTTGGTAGTGACTCTGCAAAGCGCGGGGTTCCAGGATCCCCTCCAGGCAATGTTTGTTCGTAGTCTGTAGGTGATATAGTGTGTTGTTGTGTTTTCCTATGCCTCCCGCGACACAGGGAGTAGGGGGGGGGGGGGGGGGGGGTGAATGTGTAAAAATTGTTGCTGTCTGTCTGTTACCTTAGCAGTGACGCACGTCACTTTCAGCGGTAATATGCTTTGTGTTGCTGCTGTTTTATGTGATTTTATTGCTCTGCTTTATCCGGCCACATTAACTTTTATCTCTCCGCATGTTTGTTAGTTGTTAGGTTGTATGTTGGTCCTCCTGATATAATTTGGTACACACATTAGGTACCTAGTAACAACATAATTTGTCAAGTGGTTGCCGAGACACTAGGTTGTCAAGTTTAATAACTGGATGATTTTAGTTATATTCAGCCCGAACATTTGGTACGAACTACATATACAATATAAGCAAACTCAGTCAAGCTCCTGTCGAAATAAATATTTGTCAATTTTTACTGAGTTTTGATGACCTGCAGATAGTTCAGATTACGAAAAATTGCTGCTGTTAAGACTGTGCTCGCGAGGTCTACTGGTCGCAAAACTAATTGTTATAGGTTAACAGCAAGCTGGTGATGGAAACAACTCATTGAATGTTTGAGATAATATCATCATCATCATCATCATCTCAGCCGTAGGACATCCACTGCTACGCTGCGCTTGCCGGTACGTGGTCTCCACTCCAGAACCTTTCGGCCCCATCGGTCATCTGTTCTGCGTGCTATGTGCCCTGCCCACTGCCACTTCACCTGGTTAATCTTCTGAGCTATGTCGGCGACTTTCGTTCTTCTACGGATCTCCTCATTTCTGATTCGATCGCGTAGAGGAACCTTGAGCATAGCCTTCTCCATAGCTCGTTGTTCGACTTTGAGCTTATCTATAAGGCCCATAGTAAGAGACCACGTTTCAGTGCCATAAGTCATCACTGGAAACACGCATTGGTCGAAGACTCTTGTCTTGAGGCACTGAGGTATTTTTGACGAGAAGACTTCGCGAAGTTTCCGGAACGCTGCCCAGCCGAGTTGGATTCGATGATTGACCTCTTTCTCGAAGTTGGACCTGCCTAGTTTGACTGTCTGTCCCAGGTAGATATACTCGTCAACAACTTCGAAAACTGAGTTCCCAACTGATATTGGGGTAGGTACAACATGGGCATTAGACATAATTTTCGTCTTATCCATGTTCATCTTAAGACCTACCCGTTGGGAAAATCGATGGAGGCCTTCGAGCATTGTACTGAGGTCTTCCATGGATTCTGCCATGACTACAATATCGTCGGAAAATCGAAGGTGAGTGATGTATTCGCCGTTAATATTGATGCCAAGTCTGACTGTTTTTTTTTTTGTGTAGTCTGGTTAATGTAGTCTTTGAGATAATATAAGACTACATTAACCAGACTACACAAAAAAAAACAGTCTGCCCTCGAATTTACACCATAAACTTAGTTCGTCTAGCCTTTCTTCTTTTTTCGTCTGCAGCTTTAGTAAGATAACACAATACGACCCAAAATTTACTACGACTATTTGATATTAAAATACTAACATTAGAGCACTTATCATAGACTGTAAACCATATGATTCCGAGATTCGCCATTTATACCTCTCAGATATCGGAGTTTAATAGCCTCCTCAAACGGCTAAAATTGCCTATAAAATATGATACCCCCAGAGCGGAATAAAACGAGAAGGGTGAAAAGGGGGCGCAAAACGGTGTAATTTCAGCAATAATGGGTCTAGTAATACATGATCGTGAATTAGGTGCTAAATTACCGCGAAGTTCTACAAATGTTAATTGAAACGATATTTCATTGTTCTTAGTTACATCTATATTATCATTGGTAGATAGATATTGAATTTAGGTATAAACAACTACGCATTAGTGAAACTCTGTTCGGCGGGTTATACAAAGAGGCCGACATTCCTACAGCGCGCGCCATCCTGCAAGGCCCTTCAGTTGCATGACAAGGTGCATTGCAATACTTTCTTGATTGAATATTATCTTAAGGCCAAGCGAAGAGCAAAACCTAACTAAAGGTATATGTCTCACTGATTTAGTAGCATCATCATTATCATCTCAGCCGCCTGCATCCAACGTCGTCTTGCGACCTTTATCAGGTCGTCTGTCCACCGTGTTGGCGGACGACCAACGCTGCGCTTGCCGGTCCGTGGTCTCCATTCCAGAACCTTTCGGCTCCATCGGCCATCTGTTTTGCGTGCTATGTGCGCTGCCCACTGCCTCTTTAACTGGCTAATCTTCTGGGCTGTATCGGTGACTTTCGTTCTTCTACGGATCTTCTCATTTCCGATTCGATCACGTAGAGAAACCCCGAGCATAGCCCTCTCCATAGCTCGTTGTGCGACTTTGAGCTTTTCTATGAGGCCCATAGTAAGAGACCACGTTTCAGTGCCATAAGTCATAACTTGTAACACACATCGGTCGAAGACTCTTGTCTTGAGGCACTGAGGTATTTTTGACGAGAAGACTTCGTGAAGTTTCCGGAACGCTGCCAAGCCGATTTGGATTTGACGACTGTCCCAGGTAGATGTAAATACATCTACCTGGGACAGACGGTCAAACAAGGCAGGTCGAACTTCGAGAACTGAGTTCTCAACTGATATTGAGGTAGGCACAACATGGGTATTAGACATAATTTTCGTCTTGTCCATGTTTGGCTTACCTTTTGGGAAACTCGATGGAGGCCTTCGAGCATTGTACTGAGGTCTTCCATGGATTCTGACATGACTACGATATCGTCAGCAAATCGAAGGTGGGTGATGTATTCGCCATTGATGTTGATGCCGAGTCCTTGCCATTCCAGAAGCTTGAAGGCGCCTTCCAATGCAGCGGTAAATAGTTTCGGAGATATAACGTCCCCCTGTCTCACGCCTCTTTGCAATGGTATTGCCTTCAAACTCTGTTTCTGTACTCGGACTGACATATTGACGTTTTTGTACAAACACTTTAGCACTTCAATAAACCGATAGTCAATACGGCACCGCTGGAGAGACTCAAGGACTGCCCACGTCTCGATCGAATCAAAGCCCTTCTCATAGTGCACAAACGCTAAACAAAGAGGCAAGTTATACTGTTCGGTCTGTATAATTTGCCGTAGCCTGTGGATGTGGTCTATAGTACTATAGCCTTTTCGGAAACCGGTCCATTCTGGTAGCTGGAATTCATCGAACCTGCGACTAAGACCGATGATGATGGCCGGTAAGACGGTATCAAATAGCTACTGAACGATTTTAAGTATTGGTGTTCCACCCGCTTTCAGAAGCTCCGATTTGATACCATCGTCACCCGACGCCTTGTTGTTCTTAAGCTGTTTCAAGGCCATCCTAATCTCATACAGGCTGATGTCCGGGATATCTTCGGTATAATGTCGAGTCAGCTTGGCTCTTGGGTCTTTGGCCGAGCTGCTAACAGGTTTAGCGACCGAGAACCGAGGAGTCCCCATAACAAATAGAAAGTGCGTTTCATACATATCCTCTACCTCATCATCCGGGTACGACTTCGTCGGTGCGTATGCCTCCCGGTAGTTAACCTACTCTGTTACCTGATCTTAGGGTTATCGTGTCCTCACCCGCTCTACGGACTTCAGATAACCCTCCGATGTCCCAGTGTAACCTACTCATTTCTTCTTCCAGCTCATAAATCTTCTTGTCTGTCCTCATCGTGCGTATGTTGTGTGTTACCAGGGCCAGTCGCCGTCGTTGGGGGCGGTAGCCGGGCGTCTGCCGGAGATTCTTAGCACTCCCTGCCCCACGGTTACCGTGGCCGCTACCAGTACCAGTAGCCAGGAATAGCTGCGCTGCCGGGGGCTGGGAGCCTTGTTCCTATTGTGTCCAGTGTCCATCATTGGGCGGTTTTGCCAATACTCACCACGCTTGGCAGGCGGGTTGGCGAGCGCAGTTGTAGGATTTTATACTGGGAAGGTGCTGCTGCCCACCTTCTGATTGTTATCCCTTAGCTGCCTTCTACGGCACCTACGGGTAGAGTTGGGGGCATCCCACGGCAAGTCATTTGCTTCAGTCGTCTTCAAACGTTACCACAGTACTGCTTGCACACTATTGTTAGTAATTATTATGGTGAGGGGCTCAATCTGTGGATAGCTGCTTATTTGTGAACACTATGCAGTGGATCACGGACTGCTGGGTGATGTTAAAAAGAGTAAGTGTATATATATATATATGTTTAAACAAATACAGTCATATCTTTCTTTTCTAAGCAAGCCTTCTATTTCTTGTCTCAGCCTGAAATTATATTATATATATATAATTATATATAATATATTTTCAGGGTGATTTTCAGGTGTATTTATACATATTTGATGTACACCTACACATAAGTAATAAGTAGAGCCGCATCTTTGCGAGGGGCTCAAATGATTTCAAAATCACCTGCTTTAGATCTATTTTAGATTTTAAGTTACATTGAGTGGCTCTCTAGGAGCTCGATTACCCACGCGATTTATTCGGGGATTATCTCAAATGTAATCTCTGTTCCTTCGAAATGTATGTGAAACTAAGAAAAATCAATGGATAAATTGGATTGATTTCAAGACGTCTTATAATACATAATATGTTAACTTCTCCTTTTCGGACAACACTGCTTTGGGAATAATTCGCCTTGCACTCTTGCAACGCTCGCTCTTTGACTTTTAATATCTTGCTACAGGTTGTATGTAGCGATCTTGTCTTTTTGAAATTGGTGGATTATAGAACTCTCACGTTTGTAATGAGATTCATCATCATCATCAGCCTGTAGCAGTCCACTGCTGGACATAGGCCTCTCTAATTGCACGCCACTTAGGTCTATCTTGGGCTTCTCGCATCCAGTTTTCGCCAGCCGTCTTGCGCAGATCGTCACTCCACCGTGCCTCAGGACGTCCTACACTACGTTTGCCGAGACGCGGTCTCCACTCTAGAACTCGTTTACCCCAACGGTTGTCGGTTCTACGGCTAATATGGCCAGCCCACTGCCACTTCAGCTTGCTGATCCGGTGGGCTATGTCGATGACCTTGGTTCTCCGACGGATCACTTCATTTCTGATGCGATCCCTCAGAGAAACACCGAGCATAGCCCTTTCCATAGCCCGCTGAGCGACCTTGAGCTTGTGGACCATTCGAGCCGTCAGTGTCCACGTTTCGGCTCCGTATGTCATGACGGGTAGGACACACTGATTGAAGACTTTCGTCTTCAGGCACTGTGGAATCGGCGAAGTAAGGACTCGACGTAGCTTCCCAAACGCTGCCCAGCCCAGCCGAATTCTTCTATTCACCTCGTTCTCAAAGTTGTTTTTTCCCAACTGCAATGTCTGCCCGAGGTACACATATTTTTGAACAACTTCGAGAACGGCGCCGTGTATCGCAATCGGTTCCGGTAGAACATGTTCGTTGAACATGACCTTGGTTTTGTCCAAGTTCATCCGTAGCCGATGCGTATAGAAGAGTCAGCCAGGTCATTCAGCATCTGTTGCAGGTCCTGCAGCGTCTCTGCCACGATGACGATATCGTCAGCAAATCGCAAGTGAGAGATGTATTCGCCGTTGATATTAATGCCACGTCCTTTCCAGTTCAGCGTCTTGAACATATCCTCCATTGCATTTGAAAACAATTTCGGGGAAATAACGTCCCCTTGTCTCACTCCTCGATGCAACGGTATGGGACTTGTTTGCTGATTCTGTACTTGGACGGACATGGTGGCGGTTTCGTAAAGACATCTCATCACTTGGATGTATCGCCAATCTATCTGGCAACGCTGCAGGGACTCCAGAACAGACCAGATTTCAACCGAGTCAAAGGCCTTCTCATAGTCCACGAATGCTAGACACAGGGGCTGATTATACTCTTCGGTCTTCTGTATAATCTGCCGCACTGTGTGAATGTGGTCCATGGTGCCGTATCCGCTCCGAAACCCAGCCTGTTCCAGTGGTTGGAATTCGTCGAGTCTACGCGCAAGACGGTTCGTGATCACTCTTGAAAACAGCTTATAGACGTGGCTTAGAAGGGATATGGGTCGATAGTTCTTCAGCAGGGTCTTATCTCCCTTTTTGAAGAACAGGACGACCACACTCCTACTCCACGCCTCTGGAGTTCTCCCTTCGAACAGGACAGCGTTAAAAAGCTTCTGGAGCTCCCTCAGTACGGGTTTACCTCCTGCTTTTAGTAGCTCTGTTGTAACGCCATCCTCTCCAGGGGCTTTTCTATTTTTAAGCTGTCCAGGAGCGATCTCGATTTCGCCAATACTGACTTCTGGCAAGTCTTCGGTGAAATGGCGTGTTAACGTGGCCCTAGGATCATTTTCGGGATCAGGTCGAGATGCATGCGATGCGTATAATCGGCCATAAAAGTCCTTCACTTCCGAAAGGACTGCCGGCTTCGAAGCAACGACTTCTCCACTAGCTGTGGTCAACTTCGTCAGGTGGCTTCTTCCAAGATATTGTACTAACATCTTTGACCCCCGATTCTGCTCGATCGCTATTTCGATCGAAAGAGTATTGAAGCACCGGAGGTCGTGTCGTACGTTCTTGTTGATCTCTCGGTTTAGAGTCCGCTTTTCTGACGAAGTGATGGGTGGGTTTTCACGTCGTTCCTTCATTAGCCTCAAAGTCTCTTCTGAAAGCTTGGACTTCTTGCCCTTACGCTGCATGTAACAAAATCTCGTACCTTCTTCCCTGAGGACCCGAGTCACATTTTCGAGGTTCTGGTTTACGTCTGTGGTGGTTTCCACGGCAGCGAATAGGTTCTTCAGGTTTAACTGGAATGTTTCAGATCCTGCAATGGTTTGGAGCAGTGTTGGTCGGAGCCTGGACTTCATCAGACGGACACGTTGCGCCTTGAAGTTGATATTCAGAGAGCCTCGGACAAGTCGGTGATCGCTACCGGTATTGAACCTGTTGATCACGGAGACATCTCTAAATATGTGCTTTTTATCCGTCATGATGAAGTCAATCTCATCCTACTACCGATTCGCTGAAATTCTGTATTCCCACTTTAGCGTTAAAGTCCCCCATGACAACGGTGTACTGGGTCTTTGTAGTGAAGTGGAGGGCCCTCGATATGTCATCGAACATATCCTCCACTTCATCGTCCGAGTGTGTCGAGGTCGGTGCGTACACTTGCACCACCTTGAGGCTATACCTCTCGGTGAGCTTTACAATAAGGTACGCTACCCTGTTCGACACACTGGACACTTCCACAACGTTGTCAGAAAGGGACTTGTTTACCAGAAACCCAACGCCACCTTGGGATTGTTGGTCTCCCTCTCGGAAGTACATAAGGTGGCCCGATTCTAGGGTTAAGGTGTCCTCCCCCTCTCTTCGGACTTCACTCAACCCCAGTATGTGCCACCTAATTTTCCCAAGTTCCACCTCGAGTTGCGCCAGATGCGAGTCAAGCCTTAGCGTGCGTCCGTTATACGTCGCCAGGGTCAGTTGTTTGTGGTGGCCTTCCGTAGCCCGGAGATTCTTAGCACCCCTCGCCCCGCCGTTACCATGGTCGCCACCATGACCAGGAATAGCAGGGCCGCCGGGAACTAGGGGCCGTGGCTTTTTGTGGTCCTGCATTGGAGGAGATTGCCCGTAATCGCCACGCTGGGCAGGCGGGTTGGCGATCGCAGGGCGTAGCTTCTCGCACCGGTGACGCTGCTGCCCGTCACCGGCCTGTTGCATTTAGCGACGCCTGTTGGGATGGGTATACCGCCATCGGTCGGTTGTCAGAGCCTCGTTCGTCGATCAGCAGGATGCACCGCGTGCAGGTGAGGTTGACTTGGGTCAAAAGATGTTGGCTCGCCCCTTACATCCCCCATAGTAATGAGATTAAGTATATATCATAGATATTTGCAAGGACGGTATTTGGTCGTTTCCGACCCCTACTATGATATTAATGTAAAACTTATAATTGTACGTGAACGTGTCGCAACAAATTTTACCAGGACATAAACAGTCATTTAGAGCACGTTTACTAACAAGTTTGATTTACTTACAGCTAAAACAAACTATATACACGAAATTGTACACTATCTACATCTACACTTAATATTATAAAGAGGAGAAATGTGTTTGTTGGTTTGTTTGAATGGAATATGTATAATTATGTCTTAGATAATTGTGTGCGTTTTTATAATAAACTCTCAAAAGACACAAACGCTCACGGAAATAAAATTCAAGTTGGATTTAGTAAAAACCTACCTAGAAGTGGGACATTATTTAGAAGTCCAACTTGCCAAAGCGACATTTACTAGACTAGATTGCGTACAGTGACGTGGATATTATACCTTTCATTGCGTTTGTATCAATTCTTTCACGATTTGTTTAACGCGCGTTCACTTTTTTAGCTTATTGAACCGCACCCCAAGAGTAAGTAAACCTTGATGTGTAATTCTATAGTAGAATAAATTTTCTTTCTATTGCAACACATTTTGAGTCTGTGAACTTTACTACTGAATAAACTATGTGTATTTTCACCTGTGTTTGTTGACCTCCTGTGGCTCCTGAGGTGTCCTCATGTAGCATTATATTTTACTAGAAATATAAAAGTTTATTAAAATTAAAGTTTACGTAATGGATTCGTTGTTTATTCAACTACCTCTGTTATAAATTTCGTCTCATAACTCGCTCTAGGTATGGCACAAGAGCCGTTTGTTACCAACTCGACGTAGCAACAAACATATAAACGCATCATCATATCTCAATAAGGTCTTCTGCACTGAGTCCGCGCACAAGTGGCGCTTCAAAACTTGAGTTAGGAGTAACTAAGGATACTTTTATTATTCTATTTAGAGGCACCGTGTCTCACTACGCCATATGTGGCCTCGTATACGAGCGAAGCCACGGTCGGTCAGTTAGTTAGATATTATAAGTTTATTTTAAGCAGAATTTTACTCCTCTTTGTTTTATAAAATCCAAAAATATAAGCAGTCTATTTCCGCCTAATACTCCGCCGAAAATATAATATGGAGCGAGCATTTCTGAAGTTCTTACCACCCATATACATACATAAACCCGTTCTGAAACATTATTAACTTGTATCGTGGATACTGTGTAAGCTTCCCGCATATAAAACCTCACGTGTATTTTCGGTCTAAACTATTGTATTGGAATATTTGTATACTTTTTTGTTATTCTGTTGTTTAATCAAATAGCTTCGCAGAATTTTAACATGTTTATTGAAAGTAATCATGTTTTACTCAGAGATACCCGATCAATATATTTATTGATCAGAATACAAACAGTACAGAGTTGTAAAGTAATTCGGAGCTGACGCATGTCGTCAGGAGGGCACCCTTCAGTGAGTGCGTACACGTGGTCCCCAGAGGGATCTGTAATCAGATGATAAGCACGGCAGTAAGACTGGCGGTTAAGTCTCCGTCTTGGTGGGTACCATCACAGTGCCAGTTATTCCACCTCAAAGCTGAATATATAATCATACTGTTTTGAGTTTGAAAAGTCAGCGAGTGAAGTTGACAAGTGGAGTAGCGTCACGTACCACTTACGTCTCGGTCACGCGCTGCCTCTGACACACACAGCTGACCTTCCAACCCTCAACCTGACCATCAGGCAGACAGCCTGCCATTGTACGCAAATTGCTTGATTGTCACGTCATTTTTTTATTAGCTAAGCTGCCATCTTGAATTTATATGACTGATTGAGATAAAATGTTTACAGCAGGAAGCTTCGGGCGCTATAATTCTATACAATATACCAAATTTCATGTAAATCTATGCGCTAGTTTTTTAGGTTATGCGTGAACATACAGACAGAATACTTTATCAAAACGTCATATTCTTGTTCAGTCGGTAGTTTTACATCTTCTGACCCACATTTTTTTAAATTTTCTCCCAGGTACAGACTTTTTGGCCTCTACTCCTTTATTATAAGTATAGATTTTTTAGGTAGCTGCTAGGTCCATTGACATATTATGGTCCGTGCCCTTGGTAATACAAGATTTTAATACTTTTTTCAGCACATTATTTTTGCTTTTTAAATTTATTTAAAGTCTTAGATAGGATTTCACAAAAGTACCTAATTAGAGTTCAATAGTTTTCCAAAGTGATTTTATTTTCTCATATGGACGACTCCTTATTGACTTCTTACAAATACATAATCTAAACTTGTTTAGTACAAGTGGAATTTGAAAAATTTAATACAGACTTCCATTCTATTACTTTGGTAATCATAAGTTATTGGAGCGTAACTCAAACTACTGAACCGAATTTGATTAAATGTAAATGGGACCACACGGGAAGCACTAGCTTTCAAATAAAAAAATAATTGTGAGAATCGGTTCACCCTATCGTAAGCTATGAGGTAACAAACATAAACAAAATACTGTCGAATTGAGTACCTCCTTTTTTGGAAGTCTATATGGAAGTAGAAAACTTATAATTAACAGTAGAAAGGTTAGTTTTTTTCCGTCTTTAATTTCTCTTTTGTTTTCTCCTCTTTTTTTCACTGTTTTTGCTCAATTTTTTTATAGTATAGATTAATTTAAGAGATATGTAAGACAATGCAACTGTGGAAACACCAACAGACTGTGCACATGGTTCCTGAGTTGTATTATGAGGTAACAACATGGTTGATACTGATTTGTAATTTACAGCTTCTTGTTGAGTTGCATACTCGTATTTCTAACAACTGTGATTGGTGTTTGAAGAAATATGTCGTTTAATATCAATTAAAATATAGTAATATGTTAACATAAAGGAACAAAATAAGCCTTACACTAGCTCTAATTTGTATCACCACTGTTGCGAAACGATATGAGATTTCCATAGGGCTCCACTTGTTCATATCGCTCATCACATATCGCACTCGATGTCATTGCGAAAGCTCTTGATCTGATATTCTTTTACATTCAAAATAATCCCGTCAAAAATAGTGGCACTTTGTGATAGGCTATTCTCGTCCGTAAAATCTGTAGCATAAAGCACCTCACGAAACGCGATATATTTTCTAAGGGGTAGATGTTTGTAAATAGATCTGTACAGCTGTAGCGTTGTGACAGCCGACCGCTCCCGCCACTCGGATTGCCTGAACATCCTTCCGCATCAAGAAATACGGGCAAAAGACTTCGTCGAACTGATCCTGTTCATTGCTTTGAGATCATTTCTATGCGATTTATACGAAAAATGTGCAAACTCTAATACTACTGTTATTTGAATCAGCCCATAATTGAAAGTGAAATCCTCAAAGTATTTTTTACATGATATTTTTAGGGCAAGATAGACCCGCACACCGAGGGTTCCGTATATTAAGAAAGAAACTAAAATAATTACTGTAAATAAAAGACAAACTAGTTTAAATGAGAAACTGATCTCTGTCACCGAAGATACGATCATTACGCCAACCGCAGATAATAAGTTTGTATTAGTAAATTCAGTTTAAATACTCAACTAAATATTTACGGTTTTCAGAATTTATCATTTACATGTGACATTGCTTCCAGCAAAATTTCATAATTCTAAGTCAATGGATATTACCTTAGGTTTTGTTTCCTTTGTGAAATCGCAAAATATGTTCAAATATGATACAAAAACGGTCATATCATTTGATCGCGTGTATTTAAATGTTTGAGTTTTTCATAGCTGAAAGCAACCTCAGAGTATTTAATATAAATTTCAATAAGTATGATATCTCTACGTGCTTTTGAGAAAAACCTACCTTACTTCCTTTTGAGATAAGAATCCTAAAAGTGTTCCTTTTTCCTTTTGAGGTTTCTTAAAAAACACACATAAGACAACGATACAATATTCTACCTACTATTGCATATATTTGTTGTGAAAAGATTCTATTATTCATAAAATAAATAGTCCTTGTATCCACTGAGGTCTATAGCTGCCAATAGATAATTGCAACCATCTGACGTTTGAAGTGCTATTGACAGAACAGTAACGTACTGCTCCAGATCGAGCACAGCCGCCATAACCGGGTTATTGGCGACGTATTGCGTTTACAGCCGTGTTTGCTCGTTAAACTCGTCACATTTCCTCCGTGGAGTAAGGAACAGTACTACAGTGACGGATAAAAGGCAAACAAAGCTCTATTATGTTTCCTTGTAGCCTATATATATATATATATATATATATATACATGTACTGATGCTACTTTTCAGAATGTATTATTATGTTACGGTAGGTGGCATATGACCACGGTTATCCTCTGAACACGGCAACGACAATACTGTAACTTGTTTATTAAACACACCGTACATATTTAATATTTTATACAAAACAATTTCAGAGAATATTTTCTTGACATATACTTTTTAGAGTGTGATTTTTCGGGAAATAACTAACATGTTTGAACTTACTTTTTATTAGAAAATGAAAGAGTAATCATTCCGTACATTCAAATACTCTTGTGATATCGGTTTTAAATAACTGCGTTTGATTTTCTTTTAAATATAAAATAAGTAACATTTAAATTAAATATCTGAAAGCGCGCAGGTCTCTACAAATATTTCATAAGGCGTGTTCCAGCAGCTGTTTTTGTAAACCAGTCTCTGTAGAGGTCTGATGTAACCCTCCGACCGCATTATCACTCTTTGTCAAGGGATGTGTTGCATTCCCACACGATCTTACCTTCACTATAAGTGTAAGCTACAGGGTGGGTCCGAATCAGGCGCCTACTCATCCGCAATCGAAAGCGATCCGCAATTGCCCCTCACCTATCATCGCTACAGACTAGTTTTTACGTATGATGTAAATGAATGAATCTCCTCCACTCTCTGAGAGGAAGGCTCGAGACCCAGCAGTGGGAAATGGGCTGATTATAATTATGAAATGAATGTGTGCGTGAACCAAACGAAGTTCAAAGCTCGGCCACTGCTCGCCACCGGAGCTACTCTCTATTTAAGTGTGCATTACCGCGGTCGGAGTGTGGGAACAAATAAAAAAATAATAAAGCGGGACATTATTTCGGCAGTATAAAATCTGGAGTCAATGTTCCAGAAATTATCAAAACTTTTGGATGGTTTCTAAATTACGACGGCGATAAAAAGTTTATTTTCGGATTGTCTTCAAGATTGTGCCACTATGCCTTAAGGTTTTAGGGTAGTTTTTTATTACCACTTATTTGGCTCAACGATTCAAGATTGCATTACAAAGGAGCTATGCTGCATTGCAATGAGGCTGCCTGTTTGAAGTAAACGGGACCACTATTGTTGATACTAGCATGTTCACTTGTTGCTATTACAATAGCATATAGGTATCATATATTATAAGTAAAACTGCAATATAGCTAGAAGTATATGCAAAGGAAACTTCACATGGGTTAAAAGCAGAGATTGATGCAGATTGTTCTAATTTTAACATGGCGTCATCTTGCTCTGTGCATTCGATAAAAAAATTATCGATCTATCAATCACTTTCGTTTATTAGAAAGTAGTTACAATTTAAGTAAGGGTGGAGGTGTTACTTATATCAATATGCTTAATATAATTGTTATGCATAAACTACTTACGTCATACATAACTGCTTCATCATTTTTGAAGTTCGCTTAATATGAAGATTCAGATCGAGATAAAAACAAAATTGGGAACCTTAGATTTATCCTCCCAAATGTGCGACGGATGTCAAAACAATAACCCGCCAGCGCCTTCGCTTGCTTCAAAAAATAATTCATAGAGGATGTTTACCTCATCATCAGCATCATCTTAGCCGTAGGACGTCTACATAGGCCTTTTTTTTTTTTTTTTTTTTTTTTTTATCCCGGGAAGATCTTTTATAGATACCACCGCCCCCGGGGGGAGCACGGTGGTTATGTGGGAGTCCGTATACCCACTAAAAACCCGGGGTGTTCCTCCAAGCGCCTTTATGTCGAGACTGCAGGAACGTTTTGGCAATCGTCAGCGGTCACGACGACGCTAATCCCCCAGCAGAGGATCACAACGCGATGGGATTAGAGTTGACTAAGCTCTAGCCCCGTCTTCTTAAGGGGCGCACGGATACACCGCGCGCGCCGCCTCGGGGACACTGATGTTACGACGACGGACGCCCCCGCGTACGCCGTCTCAGTCCCCAATCATGGAGGTCGGAGAAGGGCGTGAAAGATTAACCTCCGACGCCCTGGTCTCTTTCTGCGGATCGGGAGCTCGGATAGTAATTCCCGCTCCCTTTCCGCCACCTCCTTCTGCCCCATCACCTCCTCGCAGAAGGAGAGTGCCTCCTCCCATGACCTCTCAGATCTCAGCATTGATGATATTAATGCTGGGAGAGAGAGGTCGTTTCCCACTGCAGCGATGAGGGCCCGTCGCTCGCCTGCCCATGCTGGGCATAGCTCCAGCGTATGCTGCGCTGTGTCCTCGACACAGTCGCAGTGGTGGCACTCGGACGTCGGTTCCCTCCCGGCTATGCGGCAGAGGTACTTTCCAAAACACCCATGTCCGGAAAGCACCTGAACCAGCGGAAAGGTAAGCGACCCGTGCGCCCTATCGAGCCAGTCCTCGAGGACTGGACGGACAGCATTCACGGTCCTACTACCAGCTGTGGGGTTGGCTAGGCGTTCCTTCCACATCCCAATCAAGGCCTGGCGAGCTTGAAGCTTGCAAGCATCGACCTCCCTCGCTGCCGGGTTTTCACCTCGAAGGCTGAGGTCTTTGCGCCATTCAAAAATGGCCGCATTGATCTCCGCCTCTAGATCCCAGGGAGGGGATCCCGCCAGCACACACGCCGCTTCGAAGGAGATGGTTCGGTACCCTCTTATCACTCCGACTGCCATTGCCCTCTGAGGTTTTCTCAGAAGGGCTATGGTGCGGTTATTCAGAGCCTCCGACCACACGGGCGCTCCGTAAAGCGCCATTGACTTTACCACCCCCATATACAGCCGGCGGCTACCCGATGTGGGGCCACCGAGATTTGGCATCAGGCGCCTTAGCGCCGCTGCCGCTCCCATCAATCGGGGTCCCATCCATGTGAAGTGCTGCTGGAACTTCCACCTGCTATCGAGATACAACCCAAGATACTTTATCTGGGGCTCTACCTCGATCCTCACATCTCCGATAGAGATGAAGGAACCCCTGGGTGGTGCTCGGCGGGGACCATGAAAGCAAATGGCTCCCGACTTGCTGAGCTCCACTCGGAGTCCCAACCTCTCTATCCTCCTCACCACCTCAGCCACCGTCATCGTAGCAATGCGGGCAGCCTCAGGGTAGGTCTCACCCCGGGCAGTCACAAGCGTATCATCTGCATAGCAGATTACGCTGGCGCCCGGAATGAAAGCCCCTCGTAGCACCCAGTCATACCCGATGTTCCACAGAAGCGGCCCAAGGACCGATCCCTGTGGGACACCACACGACATCTGCTTCTGCAGGACTCTTCCCTCCTGTCCCGTATATGATACAAACCTGTCTGATAAGTATGCTCCAACAATCCGACTTAGGTAAGGGGGCACACCGTGGAATTTCAGTGCCTCCCCTATACAAGCCCATGGAAGAGTGTTAAAAGCATTGGCGATGTCGAGTGATACCGCCAACATCACTCCGCCTTGGGCCACCACCTCGTTTGAACGTCTACATAGGCCTACCCTGTCATTTTCCAAAAGAACTGGTTGGATGCAGTCTGCATCCAACGTCGTCCTGCGACACTTTATCAGGTCGTCTGTCCACTTTGTTAGTAGACCTATACGCTGCGTTTATCATCACGTGGTCTCTTGAAGCGTAACATACGAAATGAAGTGCTCGCAGTGAACCTTGGCTTTTATTCTTAACTGATAAACTAGATAAGTTACATGGAATACTTGGATAGGCGACCACTATAATTTTATTTGCAACCTTTGGTTAGTTAGGTTTCGGTCCGGGCGCTATATAACCCGAACTGGGCCCAAGATCAGCTTAAACTTACACTCCGCTTCTGAGAAATGATGAAATGATACGGTGTTTACGCTAAATACTTTCACGAACGCGTGCTGTCATGAGGGTCATACACGCTCCAAACAGTGCAAAAATAATATTTGTTTTAGCTCCAATGATGACCTCATTTTCTCTTAGCAGACATTAGTGATTTAAACATCGATGTAATGCAGTAGTTTGGTTTCATAGCGTGACACACTTGGGCAATTTCAAGGCAATATCAGTAAATCTTGTCCTCGCTCTAGTCTGCCGTTCCAGGTAAACAGAGAGCACGAAGCTGCCGCTCGAACGCGTTCTTGGAATGTAATTTATCAAGTTGATTGCGAGGTTTCGAGATAATACTATGGCTTAATGGGGAAACTTCTGGAACAGCACTTCTCAAACAATACATAATAAACAGACAACTGCCCAGTCGGATAGCTCATGGCCCTCCGGCCGCGTATTTGCTACATACCTTTACAAACCGAACGTTACGTGACGTCACATGGAATTTATATTTCGAAAATAATAGCTGAAGCATAAAGTGAACATTAACTAGACCATACTGTGGTTGTGGATCACGTTATACGTTATAATATAATACACGGATGCCAGAACACACAGCCGCATATAAACAAATGTAATACAGAGGTTGGTGGCTGGCCTAGCGCATACTAATATTCTTCTTCTTAGTAGATAGCACTCTTGCCAGAGTGGTCGTGGTCATCAGTTCGGGTGGTGGCTTGCCTCACAATCCGTTGCCATTCTTCACGAATTGCCGAATTATTTGATCGGTCCAACGTAATGGTGATCTGCCGCGTGGTCTTGTCCCTTCAACCTTGCCTTGAACCACAAGTCGTTCTACCGAGGCATCGCCGTGCCGCGATATATGTCCATAGTAAGTGAGGATGTCAGCCTGAACGATGGAGGATACGCTGCTTGATGCTTCTTGTAGAATCGACTGGTTTGTTCTGAACTCAGTCCACGAAATTCTCAGCGTTCTTCTCCAGCACCACATTTTGAGAGCATCTATTCTCTTTCTCTCACGGTCCACATCTCAGCAGCGTAAATAAATATGGGAAAGACAAGACGTCTGACAAGTCAGATTTTTGTGTTCTTGGTTATATTCCGGTTTCCACACACTTTATTCAGCTTGTCCATGGCTGACCTCGAAATAACTATATATTATATTACTACATATTGCATACTTATATATTATATTATTATTATTAATGATGTGTTTTATTTGAACCCTTTCAATATTCGCATGTGCTTTTGGATTATGTTCGACATCTTTAAAAAACTACTACATAATAAGTATGCTTCGATATAGCCATGTGCCATTACCCACATGTTCGGAAGGCGAATTTATTTTAAATTTTGTAGAGATTTATCGATTTCAGTAGACTATGTAACCTTTGAAAATCCAACGATATACAGCTCCAATAAAACCGGTATCAAAAGGTATATTTGAAGAAGGTGTATAAAACAGAGTAGACAAATACGCGTCCGGTTAATAACATCGGAGCAATCTGTTTGCCTCGCTATCTGGTGCATTTGCAGGCAACAGTTACTTTTTAGTTTTTAGCCACATGGTGTTCGCCATTATTGTTCCAAAATGGTAGCCACAGAATAAACACAATCGCTTCTTACTTTAAACTATTTTGAATTGACATGTAATTTCCATTGAAAATGTAACGAATAATATCGAAATGACAATAACATTTTTTTTTATCAGTAACATGATAAAATCTGTAACTGGCACGTATAATTTTATTTGTATGAGCTCCTTTAATTATCTAGCAAATCAGAATTCATATTTGGAAAATTAAAATAATGTCTACATAAAATGTCATCACATTCCATCTCTACGTTTCGCCACGGTTACCGCTGGACGGCCAGACGTACCGACGTACATACTAGACATTACGTTAGGCACAAACTGTACTTGTATCCGAGTGCAGACCACTCATTTATTGACGCCCGAAAGCGTATCATGATTACAACTAGTTATGTTGATAGCTTTTTGATGTTCAAAGTTTTCTCATCAAATTAATGTAAGTGCCAAATGTTGAAACTGTTTTGATATTCTATTTAGATATGCAAAGTTTTTATGAATAGCGAGAGCACTTTAACTAAAAAACTTTGTTCTAGATGTGCCCAACGGTGATGCCAAAATGAAAATAAAACTATTTCAAGTTTAGTATTTAGAGCCAACGAGCTACAGACGCACGGTGTGTTATTGTTTGCAATAAGCTTTTATTTAGAGAATACCGAACTGTACGCTGGATATGATAAATATCATACAATGTAGAGGTTAGCCATGAATACCCAATTGGGATTTGCGTCAATCTCATACCATTGGTGATTAAATGATTCGTTGGGATGTAATAATTTCTATCGCTCTCTGTTGCCCTTTAGATAGGTCTATACGAGTATGACAAACGCGTTACTGCGGGACAAAGTGGAGGAACAAACATATCCTTTTCGTATTTACTTAAATGTCAATTTGCATCATTATAATTTACACGACAATCGCAATATTGTAAAAGTTTAAGTTTGTTTGTTTGTTTATCAGTTGGAATATACTGCAGAAACTGAAAATTACTTACCAGTAAACTAGCAAATACTATGTTTGCTGTGTAGTTTTACAGTAAACTGGCAAAAACGTAGGTGACTACTCTCACTTTAGTGGTAAAAAAAGTTAATAAAGAAACTCGCAAAAAGTAATTTTATTGATATATGGCATCGCCGAGTCTGCAGTGATGTATTTTATTTCATATCTTAAACGAGGCAAATCCATGATGGTTGCAATGAGAACAGTTTATATAATTTAAATCTGTTATTTAAGTATTTAGTGACATAGCTTACTATGTAACTAAATGAATAAATAATTTTGAAATTGCTTTTAAGTACCTGCTCTATCCATTTAACTAATCACAGAACCAAATCCAGACATTACTATTATATTCAAGTATTTAGATTTGTACTAGAATGTGGTGCCTTTATTGGTGTTGAAAGCCAGCGTTTATTCAGACACATTTCTAATCAGGCGAACACGTCTGATGGCGCACACTTCAGGGTACACATCGGTATGGAATCACTTTTAACTGAGTAGTGGCTCCCTACGGTTTTACCCGCGTAGGGATGGATGATGATGAATTTATGAAAAGTGTCATATGTGCTTTCCAATATATAATATAAGGTATCATTGTTTCTGATTGACTCCGGCAGAGAGCACGTGTAGAATGGCGACAGTTTGGTGAAGAACAACTATCATCATCCCGGTTGGTGCTCAGATAATACGCTCTGAAGTCAAGCTCTGACGTCACAGGTCACACCCACAAACATAAAACTACTATCTCTGCTTGACTGTTTGTTATTCACTTATTCTCACGATTTAACTGCCGAACAGATGTTCGTGAAATTGAGTATCTTATATAATCTTATAAATCTTATATATCTATTGATGGATGCTGGAGGAAGTCATACAGTACTTTTGCCATCAACGATTGTCAATTTTCATCACACGAGAAAGGCAAACTGATATTTAATAAAATACGAGAACAAACGCGACGCTTGAAATGCTAAACCAACGTCCCCATATATATACATTTCGTATAGGTAATTATTTTCGTTAATAGTCAAAACAAAAACGATCTTACGTACACTAGGGCATGAGTGATTATGGTTTGTACCGGCACGGCCAGTATTGGTACAAAATGGGCCTTCAAATATTCTAAACAAATATTGGCTGGCTTAAAAAGGACGTGTGACTTTAATAACCAAGATTCGGTCGGATCAAGCGGATGAAGGTTTAGCTTGTTTCATTAACAATTTAAAATGATGAGAATACCTACATAGTTATATCCTGTGTTTATAATATAAACCTACGAGGATGATACATTGTTTAAAAAGAGTAGGTACTTCTTAGTTACGAATGTGAACAACCCAACCAGCTTCGGGAAATACGACTAATGTTTTATAACAAGTATTTTTAACCGTTTAACACAACTTACGTAACTTACGCAAGACAGTAACTATATGACTGACTAATTTATCTTACAGTGAATTGAGTCTTACTACTAATAAAAACTTCATTACATGCTAGAAACTATAAATATTTATAAAAATTACATACGGAAGTGCAATTGTACAAAAGTACGAGTGCAATTTGAAAGTTAAAACTACAACTTACAAAATAATATCAGAAACAAGTACAAACAGATGAATCCTATTAGTGTGGATAATCAACTAGGCTGTGTTTACACGCGCGACTACATAATACAACGCGACTGACTATGCTATTAAGGGCATCGCCAATCTGACTTGTCAACTTGGAATCGTCTTAATTTGAAAATGGTAGTTCAAAAACAACAATTTGCTTAAGCCGATTAGTGCTGTGTTATACTCTTCAGCAATACGAACAGACTAACGACGTTTTTTTAAAAAAATATTAGCAACTTATCTTCATATTCATACGTCACACTGAACCATTGTAACGTCTTTAGTTTGTTTGTTTGTTTGTTTGTAATGTAAAAATAATAGCTTTTTATTAAATTAACTATAACGAGTAAATAAAAAATAACGATGAAAAGTTTGACTGTCTGTTTGTCTATCTGTTTGTTTCAGCTAATATTCGAAACAGCTGGACTGTTTTTGACGAGACAATTTTATTGATGTTATAAGGACTAACGAAGTGACTGATTTTGAAACTGAACGCGCATAATAAAACTTTGTGTTGTGCTCAATTTGCACGCAAACGAGGCCGCAGGCGCAGCTAGTTTAGGATATAGGTGGTAAATCTTAAACACGTCCTCACACAATCTGCTCATACAATCTGCCGAAAGGACCTTAGATTTCGAACCTCAGGATATTTAGAGCTCTTGTTGACGTCACTTGCTGTCGGCTTCCTCACTCCTAACGTATAAATAATTTTTCATACTGCCTGCTCGAAAATGTTCAATTACATATCACGCAATATCGACGTAAAGCAAGGCATTACATGTAATGTTGTATGAAACTCCCATGGGCCTAAAGTGATTTGGATTTGGTACATTAGTTGCAGGAAAACTCTTAGTATAGCGATATCATACAGAAAAAATAAAAAACGCGCTATTGTACTATTGCGACTGTGATTGTCGGTTATTTAGTCATGTGGTGATTGTTGTGCGCCGCGTTGCTATGGATTAAGCACGGCTCTTCTCTGCGCATTCAAGGTCATAGTTCAAGTTACGTGCCGCGATCTGTAATGAATTTGGAACAATACACGATATTTGGTGTAATTTTAACAACTTCCATAAAATATTTTAATTTTGAACATGGTGTATGTAACTGTGCCAAAATATCGGAAGCTCCAAAAGCAACTAAATCGTGGTCTACATCTCATGAGCACTAATTATAACTTAGCTAACAACGACAATATTAACTATTAACTTATTTGACTTTTAGCTAAATAACTGCTATTTTAAAGCTCCGAGTTTTATTGTTTCGCAGTAGGTATGAAAAGTATGCACCTCGAGGATAAAACCTGTCTTCATCTGGGGCGGCTTTAACCCCTCGCTTAACTCAGGACGCTACATAACTCCCTCGCTGCGCTTGGGAAATAAATTTAAATCCCCTCACTACCCTCAGGGATTCACTCAAGACTCCCCGTTACACTCAGGTTTCAATATACAGCCCGTGATGTAAGACACTGCGTTACTACCTCAGTGTTTTCAGACTAGATTCGTTGTTACGACAAATAAGTTGAGAACTAACTTTACTGCAGTTTGTCAGCTCTATGAGTTTCACTACACAATTTACCCGGAAGCTTCATGGCAGATCTACCAGGTAACTAACGCGCAGGCTGATACAGTAACAAAAATAAAGGAAACGACTCACCAGATGCAGCCAAGGTGCTCTTAGTTCATTTGCGCTCACAGACTTGATACTTTTCGACCGCCTCCGCTCCTCTACCCCTTTTTCCTTTTGGACACGCTTATGCAAGGTGTTCTATCTTTCGTACGGACATTGTACCACGCAACCTGAGACTGAGGCGACGTGACGCATTAGGTAACGAGTAGGTAAGTCAGCGACGACCTTTATGTAGTATAATAATATCTATTTACTCTACTACAAACCCTTAGTATGCCTGTGCTTACAATAACTTATGAAAGATAAATACGAACGGTTATTGGATGAAATGAGCCTTACGGAATAGGTATGCGTCATGGTACAAGCTCAGTTCAGTACTACTCAGCTCTTATGATTGAGATCTTATGGGCGAACGTGACTCTTGCCTCAGCAGGTGAATCTACTGGCCGATACAGTAAAACATAAAAAATAAATATTTATTCCGCAATAAGCCTATCATCACAACCTTATCTCTGAATTATATCTCCTAACTCGACTTACCCGGAATTTTCCAGTTCAAAGCTTATCTAAATTGAAAACAATTTTTGTCCCTTTGATGAAACTCTCCCAATGGCTGGTCAGATTCTAAGAATTACACCAAAATAATGTTCAATAGAAAAGTCTAGAGATCCTTATTATCTTTCATTGTTTTCTTATTGGTTTATTATAAAATTAAAAACAGGCTTAAGACATACATACACACATATAGATAACTATCAAAACATAACTTTAAATAAAGCGCTATATTAAAGTTGACATCCATAACTGTTTACAAGTTAATATTTAAAAACTATATCTATATAATTATTTGAATACCCACTCATTCAATTTGACAGAATAGGTAACTTGTTATATAACTGTAATTAGAATAGAATAGAATAGAATACAGTTTATTTGTCACAGAAAACACATTAATACATAATAATTTTACTAGACATTAAAATACCTACATAATTAATAAGTTTTCTGTCACAAATTAAAATATATTGTCTCTACCAGTCAATACCAGACGTGCGATTCTCTAAGAGCAAACATCGTTGCATGTTGGACAACATCCGTGAAACAAATGACGAGATGACAAGACACGTTGGAAAATCAACCTTATGTTCATAAAGTATTAGACATCGGTGAGCTCGTCGACGAATCATTAGAGGATCGCACGGCAGTTAATATTTAATGTGCGATATATTCTCAATATTCATTATGCGACAACAATCCATCCTCGCTGCGTAAACAATGATAATCCGACAAACAAACGAACACGCATTCCCATTTTAGTGTTGGTTATTCTAATCAATTTCGGATGGGACCGTATATTTTGTTCATTACGTTATTTTGTAACTAGCTGATCCGCCAGCAGCTTTGCTCGCGTGGCCTCGCGGGATACGGTAATCACAGATTTCAATGGGTCAGATTTCAATTAGGGGTCGAATTTCATAAAATTCCGCCTAAGAGAGTACATAGGTCTAAAAAAGAACCCCCGTGCAAAATTTTCAACTTTTAGAACTCGCAGTAACGAAGTTTCATACAAACTCTCAACCCCAAAAAAAACCCTTTAGGGGTTGAATTTCATAAAATCCGCCTAACTTTAAGGTCGCTCAGCGAGCTATGAAGAGAGCTACCCTCGGGGTTGCTCTGTAGATAAAGTTCTTAATGAAGTTATCCGACAGAGAACCAGAGTAGTCGCCATAGCTCAAAGAATAAGCAAGCTGAAGCGGCAATGGGCTGGCCACATTTCACGAAGAACCGATAACCGCTGGAGTAGACGAGTTCTTGAGCGGAGACCACGTTTAGGCAAACGGAGTGTAGGACGCCCTGCGGCCAGGTGGAGAGACGACCTGCGGAAGGCGGCTGGCAGTAACTGGATGCAGAGAGCTGAAGGCCAAGCTCTGTGGCGTACTTTACGAGAGGCCTATGTCCAGCAGTCGACGAATGTGGGCTGATGATTATGATGAAAATGTACAAGTCTATGCTATGACCACCTAGGCTACCGAAGCGATCCGTCTGAACATCAAAGTTCTCTAAAATTACAAAGTTTGGTCGCGATAAGCTGGCATTAGTGCTTTAAATATCATATAAGTAATAAAACTTGTGCCTAAGGTGTGCATGATGCGTACGAGTATCTATACCTACACTATAACTTCTAAAAAGTCTCATGCTCTACCGACTGAGCTAACTTTTTATGATAGATAACTTTGGGTGGTTAGTGGTCAGCTGGGATATTATGTTGTTAACAAATGTGGATTGAAATCCGAAAAAATGGCCGCTCTGTGTCACTTTTGTCAGCTTCAGTGATCAAATTACTAACATTTTTGCTTACTGCAGTTGCCAATACTGACATAGAGCGGCCATTTTTCAAGATTTCAATCAACATTTGTTAGCAACTGAGATACATAATAGCCCTGCAGATGTTGTGGTTGGATCATAGAGATCTATAGAGATGCGTCGTGCGCTGGGTATAAAATCTCGTGTCGCAAGCAGCGGCCATATCCGCGTTTCAACGTATTTTGTTAGCTTCAATAAGTTCATTAAGCACTGCGGTGTTAAAACCTAACGTTTGAATATTCATAAGTACAGCAAGCATTGTAAACTGTTTACATGAAATATCACGACTGGCGTTCAGTCACTTAATATAAAAGTTGCGAGCGAGCAATGTGTTCTGGCTTTAGGCATACTGCTGCGGATATTATAATGAGGAAATATTTTTAGATTTTATACGTTTGTATAGAATAAACTGGAAAACTACTAGAACGATTAAACAAAAGGTAAAAACGATTAAGCTAACAAAAGGTAAACTAGAAAAGCTTAAACAAAATATAGAGTTGAAACTTAGTCTGGTGGAATTCACTTCTGAAGATCCACATGACATTTATAGTACATTATTTTCATTAGTAAGTACAGAATTTAATGAAATCTGTCCGAAGAAAAAACTGCAGCTCAACGGTAGGTTACAATTTGGTGACTGGTCAACTAGAGGTATTCGAAAAAGTAGAGACATAATGTTTGAGTTATATCACAAAAAAATCTTTAACTTCTAGTAAAGATTTTCATGATTATGTAAGAAATTACTCAAAAGTTTTTAAGTCAGTATGCAAACGCGCAAAAGCTTTGTTTATAAGGGATAAAATTCGAAAATCTAATGACAAAATTAAAACAGTTTGGAAAACTATTAATACAGAGACCGGCAAAAGTAAATCTTTTAATTCAAAATATGTGCTAGAAATAGATAACCAAAAAGTTTCAGACCCAAGTCATGTTGCGAATTCATTTGAAAATTTCTTTTCTAACATAACCACTAGAAGTCACCAAATCTCTTGATTCTTGCCCTGCGTGGGCTTTCTGAAAGACAACTTCCCGCTCCAAATTCCTGAGTTTAGGTTCCGACATATATCTACTTTTGAAATAATAAAAACATTTAAAAGTTTAAACGTTAAAGCAACAGAGGATTTATGGGGATTATCCGTAAAAATGCTAGAGTCAATAATAGAAGTTATAGCGCCACATTTGATGATCATATTTAATTTATGTATTGATAGAGGTACATTTCCTGACCTAATGAAAATGAGTAAAATCACGCCTATTTTTAAATCAGGTAGTAAGGCCGACCCCTCAAATTATAGACCGGTCTCTGTGCTTCCGGCTTTGAGCAAAATATTCGAAAAGATAATGCTTCAACAACTCTTGTCTCATTTTAATGAACATAGGATTTTACACGAAAATCAGTTCGGTTTCACGAAAAGCAGATCAACAACAGATGCAGAAGTCCAGTTAGTCAAGCATGTGCTGGAGGCTTGGGAGAGCTCACAGGATGCCATTGGCGTTTTTTGTGATCTCTCCAAAGCTTTCGACTGTGTAGAGCACCGCACTCTAATTTATAAGCTACACCACTATGGAATTCGTGGAGCTGCTCTGAATCTTGTAGAATCATACTTATCTGATAGGCAGCAAAAAGTTGGCATTAATGGCGTGACATCTTCTGGATCTTTGGTCAGAATGGGGGTTCCACAGGGGTCGATCTTGGGTCCGTTCTTATTCTTAGCATATATCAATGACTTACCACATATGGTTGAGGGCCTTGCTGACATACATAGTTCTTTTTGCGGATGATACTTCTCTGATTTTTAAAGTAGATAGGAAAGATAGAGAACTAGTTCAAGTCAACAACGCGTTAACTATTGTTTCAAATTGGTTCGCCGCAAACAACCTGCTTCTCAACGCAAAGAAAACGAAATGTTTAAAATTTTCCATGCCTAATGTAAGACATATAGAGCCAAACGTATTACTCGACGGAAATAAATTGAAAATTGACAAGGCAATAGTCTTTCTAGGTATTAGCATAGACTCTAAATTACAATGGGGTCCTCATATTGATGCACTATCTGGAAGACTGAGCTCAGCTGCATATGCGGTTCATAAAATTAGGCAATTGACAGATATAGCTACTGCTCGACTGGTCTACTTTGCTTACTTCCACAGCATAATGTCATATGGTATCCTGCTGTGGGGGTCAGCGGCGGACATAGAGACAGTTTTTATATTGCAAAAGCGGGCAGTTCGAGCCATCTACGAAATGGGTCCCCGCGAATCCTTAAGACAAATGTTCAAAGAAATTAATATAAGTATTAACTCTTCCATCTTTGTATATCCTAGAAAATATAATGTACGTTCGTAAAAATATAAAGAAGTTTAGAATAAATAGTGATATGCATAATATTAATACTAAAAATAAGGATAGGATAGCTGTATCTAAATTTAGACTCACGAAAACTAAAAATAAGTCCTTCTTAGGAAATTGTGTACGTTTCTATAATAAAATCCCGAAAGACATTACTGAGCTCACTGAAGGGAAATTCAAGTTACGTGTCAAAAATATACTAATGAAAAAAGCCTATTATAAATTGAGTCACTACTTAGAAGACAAAGATGCCTGGAAGCTTTCCACTTCTGCCTAATAGCCAACTATTGATTAATTTGTTATTTTAATACTACTCATATGTAACCTCAATGTACAAAGACTTGAAAAAATAATGGCCCACGAGTTTCTTGCTGCTTCTTCTCGGCGGTGGTTCTTTTCCGAAGACAGCGGTAGAATCATTTAAAAATTTTGACGTTCATAAGAGTGTCTATGATGCCTAAACTGAATAAATAATTTTTGAATTTTGAATTTTGAATTTTGATTTCAAAAATTCTTTCACCCTTAGAATGCTTCATATCCCTAAGTAACATAGGGTATATTATTTTGATTCACCAACACCATCATCCATCACCACGCGGGTGAAACCACGGAGCGCAGCTAGTCTGTAGTAAATACGCAATCCTAACGAGAACGAGTAAGTAATTATCACGTTAAACTAATTATGTACGTGACATAATACTTTACGTTAATGACGTCATCACTACCTGGTTAGCGTCGTGTTTGTGTTTGTAATTAATGTTATTACATCTTTTAATTACTTTACAGTTAGGGAGAGCTTTCATTTGCTAATGTAACGAGAGTCCAGAACCGTGCGACTCCGACGGCACTTTCTGCCGCACACTACCTCTATGTGGAACCAGCTGCCACTTGAGGTGTTTCTGAATCAATATACTACTTGGGAGCCTTCAAAGAGCCTATTTCTTCCTCAAAGGCCGGCAACGCATCCTCGATACCTCTGGTATTGCGGATATTAGTAGGCTACAATGATCACTTACTATCAGGTGATCCGCCTACTCGTTTCCTAACCTATCCCATAAAAAAGACAGCGGTACACAACGCACAAGGTATTAACTACACTAATATTACAATCTAGTAGTTCTCCGAACAGTAGAACTCGCGAGCGAGAACAATTTGCTATAGTTATGACGGTATATGCAGTATGTCTAATACATTTGATATTATCGTCGCATAAATAATAATTGACTAACACCATCATGATTTTGTAATCATTAAAACTGTACCCATGTCATTCGTCAACGAAAACTTAACTGATATTTGTATCAGTGTAAACCCTGATAATTTACTGTTACATCGGCATTTCGTTCCATATTGTAACAAACGAACTGCTTATGTATAGTTGTGCCCTTTATAACGGGCATGTAAAGGTTAAATGATAACCTAATAAAGTCATAAGTCTCATATGCCAAAGGTAAATCGTACTATATCTGGCAACACTGCTAACCTATTACGCCCTTTACCAAATTTATTAAAAGGTCAGTGACCTACTCTAACGCGTTTATCCTCTTTTGGATATGGACAGCGTCGGCGTCCCGTTCCGTCCCATCGTAAAGGCAAACCCGCACAATTCTGCCAATATTTGTATTATACTCGTAATACCAATGAAAAAGCAACTGTAACTACATGTGACAGAGTTGATTTGGTAATGTAATATTACGGCCAATGTTTGCACGCAATAGGAGTGTGGATTGAGCTTAACGTATTACCATCGCTTCGTCAACATTCATCAATCGGCTCATTCGTTTCCTTTCGGTCGGATATTTTCCTTATTGAGTGGGCACCTCCTGCCTCCTGCCTCCTGCCTCCTGCCTCCTGCCTACGCTGAGCAACGCACAATGAGTACGATAAAATGAAATGAAAAAGGCTATACTAAGGTCACAGAATAAGTAATATCCGCTGAGTTCAGTCCGGGCGAACTGAACACAGCGCCCGGACGTACGACCTGGACCTGGAGGACTCTGATCGAAAAGAGGAGAGTGGGGTATTCTAGGCCCTATAGGTTTACCCTTGACCAAGCCGGACCTACACCCTACTTATATTTTAATGTGATCATTATACTGATACATGAAGAATTAACCTTTTTTATTTGCTTAGTGTCATACTTACTTTTCTAACTTTCCGCCCTAAGGCGTGATAATGGCCTTAGGGCGGAGTACCTAGTGCTCGGTGCTAAGGTGTCTGTTTGGAAGTGATGTAGAAGTGAGACAGTTTTTGTTAAGTTGAAAGTGGTTTAAATACTTATTGAACCCTTAAGAGCTATACTTACGTATCCCACTTAGAATATAACGTGTGTAAAACTACCTAATTAAAAACATATGACTGTTATGATTTTGTAAGAAATGTTGAACTAACTGCTTTAAGAAGTTGATTTGGATCTTAGTTGATTAATTTAAGTAGTTAATATTTAGTAATTCTTTGCGTTTGCTGTATGCGAAGCCCCTCATTGTTGTCTTCGTGGTGATTGGGTAGATCGCCTAGACCACAACGGACTCTCATGTACTAAGAGTGCAGGTGGATTTTCCAGACATGCCAGCTTGAACGATGTCATCCGTCGGGTTTTGTCAGCGCCGGCGTACTGTCAGTACTAGAACCTAATGCACTGCTACGGTGCGATGACAAGAGGCCTGATGGAAGGACTCTAGTTCCTTAGAAGATGGGACGGCTCCTTGTGTGGGATGCGACTTGTGTCGATACTCTGGCACCATCGCACATTCCAGAAGCTTAGGCTCAAGCTGGTGTGGCAGCGACAAATGACGAAAACTTTAAACGGCGCAAAAATGCCAATCTTGCTTTTATGTTAATCCTCTTAGAAATAGAAATTAGAAGAAATAGTTTAGAATGCATCCACCGCCTACTAGAAAGTGACAAGACAGTGACTGATTGATAAACATACTCAGATGTTAACGTGAAATGCTAAGTTATTCATGTAGGTACATACTAAACTCGAAGTTCATCAAGAATAATTTTAATGCAAATATGTAGGTGACAAACCGGGCAAGATGCGCCTGACGGTAAGCACTACGCTTGCCCATTACAGTTGTTGTTTAAACACATATTGACTAGTTTGTAGACTAAACAATAGCGTTATGCACAAACGCATGTGGCTTATGAATGCCACTGTAATATAATTACTTCTAACATGTATGTAATTTTAATTTGCAAAAAAAAATAAAATAAAAAAAGTTTCAGTGCCACCCAGAGCTAAGAACTGTAGTATTGCGTGGCACTGTACTGCGCTCGTCGCCCTGACCGAGACGTTGGATTTTGAGTCTCGTTCGTCCAATAATTTCACTTGCTTTGGTGCTCTTCACCAATCAATCCACTTAATATTTCCTCGACTTTTACAATTCGCATCAGCCGTTCCCTCACCTCCTTTCATCTAGTAATAATGACATTGATGTCATCGCATTAAAGTAGAAAATATACATCAATAAATCAGCCATACTCGTACAAATATTAGTTTTGATGCGAACAATAGTAACTAACATCTAACAATCTAAACGGCTTTTGCATTCATAATATTATTAGTGTGATGTGATGACTAACGCAGCTGCTGCATGGATATATTCACAGAAACAAGATAACGTACCAACACTGTTAGCCCCAATTACAGAACTTGGGAATGACCTCTCGGAACAAAATAATATTATGTCGTGTGTGGAGTATATATGGATTCATTTGAGTTGTGCAGAGGAAAGTTTAGATGCCCGAATGTCGTGCCATCTCTGGAATTGCTCGCCCACTTGTTTATAATAAATGCTTGAAGTTGAGCCAACTCAATCTAGTTCCTCTATTTTTAAGTTCTGCTATTTAAATAATGAACAAAGTTTAATGATTTGGTTAGAAGAAAACATAAACTAAATTGCACAGTGAATTTAAAATAATTGTCATTGTTTATTTTAACAACACCAATTTCAGGGCAATCAGAGCGAACATGATAGCCCGCAGGTTTGCACGTTGTTCAGCAGAGGTCAAAGTAACGCTCTTTAGAGCGTTCTGTACATCCCTCTACACGTGTAGCCTGTGGGCTGACTACACTAAAAGGCGATACAGTGACCTCCGTGTCCTTTATAACAACGCTTTTAGGAGGTTGTTGGGGCTGCCCCAATCCTGCAGCGCCTCAGGCATGTTTGCGGACGCACACACTGCCTGCTTTCACTCGGTGATGCGGTTGCGGGCTGCGTCCTTGGTGCGCAGAGTTGGGGCCAGCTCTAACACCGTCCTCAAAATGATTGCGGCCAGGTTGGACTGTACTTTCCTCCGGCATTGTTGTGAGAGGCATGTACCGGTACCAATGCCGGAGAGAAAGTACTAGTGATTGTACCGGACATTATTAATATTAGACTTGAAAATGTATTTGTGTGTTTTGTTTAATTTAATTTGACATTTAATTTGAGTGCTCTGACTTTATTTTGTTATATATTTTATTTCATTTTAATTATTGTGTAATTATGATATGGGTTTCGTAGCCTGAAATAAATGAATTTGAATTTGAATTTGAATTTCATTGGTTTGACTTACAAATATTTCAAATCAAAACAGACTTTACTTACGTACTTAGCCGATGTTATCGACATAGTTTTGGGGCAAATCCAAACCAATTCAATAAAGTTTTTTTGTGATCCTTTCCCCATTATAACCGAACATCAAATGATATACCCAATCGCTTGATACTTCATGGGTCAAACACTAACTTATCATTAACACCGGTTACGGAAACCAAGCTCACAGTGTAAAGTGATATCTTCGAACTGCCTTAGAAACCACGTGTTGTATCGAACCGGATCAGACGACATGACCGTTGAGCTACCGAGACACCAGTCTGACTATGCGTCTCTATACGCCCGGTAAAACCTGGTGAATTTCCTGGATCAATTATGTTTAGAAAGTTTAGAAGCTATGTACGTCTCAAAGTGACAAGTACAGTGTTGTGTCATGCAGAACTTACAAGTTAAGTCTCTAGGTGAAACAGCAACTATGTCATAGGCTAGTACGGCTTACGATCAGGCATCATCATAAAACATACATACATCATAAAAAGTTTAATGTCCCGTAGCATAACAGTTTTGATCTTGACTCGTAAATAGGATATGTGAATAAAGGCTTTGCAACACTGGATGCGGTCTGCGGTCAGGTCAAATTGAATGCAGCTCGCACTATGTATGAACAACATTGTCGGTCTCTATATGTTTTGAATAGTTATGCGTTCCGACCGTGCGGGCACGCGGAAGGAACGCAAGGACGCGTGCGAGCAGGCGGGCGGCGGGCAGGGCAACGCCAATCATAATAACAATATTTTATTCTTCCTTGGTGATCACTATCCTCGAACAAAACACAGTAAAAGAACTGATAACAACTGATTCACGCAAGCAAATAACTAAACTCCGCTGTTTGCCCTGCCCGCATCGATGACCTGTTTCCCTGCTCGGACCGCCGACCGATTGCCTGACCGACAATATTGTTCATACATAATGCGCGCTGCGTTTAACTTGACCTGACCGCAAACCGCAGACCGCATCCAGTGTAGCAAATCCGATACTCGATAATGGCATCTTTATGGAATATGCGAGTTGCGCGGATATTGTTTAGTGCCGATAAGAGCCGGAGGTGGCGCGCGGCTCGACTCACAACTATCTGAGAATCTACTCATAAATCATACAACAGATGTGTGACAGAACTTTTTGTGACAACAGTTATATTGATATTAACTTGCCGAAGCGCTACACTACGAGCTGGGCTAGCTCTTATACACAGTGTTGAAGCTGTGATAGCTTAGCGGTCGTGAGGGTCGGCTGCCCTTTTTGTGGTCGCGGTCACCCTTTCTCGAATTTCCGGTGAAGGAATCACTGTTTTGAAATCAACACCAATGGGGGCACATTGTAGTTCTTGGCTCACTTGCTGCTACCTACATCTTAACTATCTTTCGATCGTTTCTGCATTAGTATAAGCACCTAACAGGCATTTGTTCTTCAGAGCCAGTCACTGACCATCAAGTGGTAAACACTAGCATATCGAGCGTAACTGGTAAGTGATGACAGCCGACTCAAACTTATTAATAAAAGTGTGATGTGGTTACAGCTGTCGGCGATGTTAGCTGGTATGTGCTGCTACGACGCGACGCAATACCAACAAATCTGTGAAATCGTTATACAGCTACGAACGTTGCTACAATATGGCTACGGCGTAGCTTTTATGGTATGTCTATTTTATGCCTTACGTAGCCTATACATTTTATATTGTGTGTTTATGTGTCTTTTATCGTATGTGCTTGTTTTCACACACATTTAATATGGCTCAACAAATTTTGATCAATTTGGTAGTGCTGCGTTTATTTAACATTACAGTAATTTATTGGGCATTTCGCGAAGAAGCGCAACAAATCTAATTCCTATGTTATAGTAAAGTTATGGGTAAAAATATTCAATAAATAAGTGCCTATAACTTTGAATACTTGAGCATCGTGATTACAGATTTATTTAAATAAATAGATGAATTTTAGTACTATAATGATAAGAATACCGCAGGGGCGGTTTTGTGGCGAACCGTCAGTGAGTGGTGACACCGTGAACCCTGATTCTCCCTGGGGCGAAATGACACCCCTGACCGCCGGCTTGCCTTAATCGGCCGTCTGGGGGTGGAGACGCAAGAGCAAGTAGCAAAAAGCTCCAAGGGTGGAAATGTTAAAGGGCATAACGCCGGTAGTAGCGCTCTAGTGAAACAGCAGCACACCTCTCGACACTCTTCACACCAACGTCGCCCCTTTTATCACCATTAATGGTACTCTTATGGAGGGCCCGTTTAGTGGGTGGCATGTCCCCACCTGCCTAATTATTTTATATAGGAGACTAAAATTGGCAGGTGCCGTAATCTCATCCATAGCCATCTATATTCCTACATGTATAAGTTCATATCATTAGCCTTGCCATTTAACCCATTTTGTAATAGATAATCCATGTCACCGTCATTCTAAATTCTGTTTTTATACACTTTTGTATTTTTTATACCAAACAGGCTTCTAAGTGTTGGCTATAGCCCCATTTATGCCTTTGTAAAGGACCGGACAACAAAACCGTGAAAAAGTTTCAATAAAAGATTAATAATTATAATGATAAATTAATATAATTGTTAATTAATGATTATTTTTAATAAATTACTTTATTTATGTTTAAATAATGATAAAGCCTTTTTATTTTCCTTAACTTACAGAGTTTTTTAAAAATTTTTTTCAAGAAAATTTTGGAGGAGGCCTATACCCACCAGGGGCCTTAACTACATAATAGTAATATATTACTATGTACAAAGTAATATATTATGCGCTTTTATGTAGTTAAGGCCCCTGGTGGGTATAGGCCTCGTCCAACAATTTCCAGGTTTTTCTTGTCTTAGCTTTTTGTTTGTTTTGTTATCCAGTCGTTTCCAGCATGTTTTATAATGTCGTCTACCAAGCGCTCTTTAGGCCTTCGGCCTTTAGCTCTCTTGCCGCTTGGTCCTGCCCAAACTGTAGCCACATGCGTCCATCTTTCATCTGACAGTCGTGCTATGTGGCCAGCCCACTTCCATTTGAGCTTTTTCATATGTTGTAAAGCATCTATAACGTTCGTATTATTCCTTATTTGTTTGGATTTGATTTTATCCATCAGTCCTTTTGTATTCTTTCTGTCGCATTTTCACTGTAGCTCCAGGTTTGTGATCCGTATGATAAACAGGTTAACATCCATCAAAGACTTACTTTTTCGGTTTTACAGGTAGATTAGATTTTTAAATTTATTAAAAATAAATCACCCTTGTTCTTTACGTGAAATAAATTCTTTTAACATACATTCTTCAAACCTAAATTTATTTTAGGCTCCAGAACTTTCTCCATGTCATATTTATTCTCCTGTCAATTTTATCTTTGTTTCTAGAGCTAAGAAATTAGATGGATTTTCCTAGGTATATGTAACTCTATACATACTCTAAGCTCTGTAAATTGTTAACGTGTTTAGGCGTTTGCCTATCGTTGGTCATCTAGTTGGTCACCTTAGTTTTTGTTGTGTTTTGTCTTCGATCAGCAATACCAACTAGGTATTGCTGATCGAAGTGTTTTGTCTAGACCTATTCTGCTTTTTTTGCATAGTTCTGATATCATTTCTTCTAATCGTTTTGATGATCTCGAGAAGAGTACTATATCGTCAGCGAATTTAAGGTTACTTATTTTTCTACATTTATGTTGATAACTTTATGTTGACAATGTAGGTCTTTCATAATATACTTTAACACAGATATAACAATTGTAGGCGAAAACCCTCCCAGGGTCCACCCCTGTTTCACTCCACTACATATTTCTATATATTTTTATTATTAGGCTTACGCTTTTGCTGTAGATGTCTTTCAGGATGTTTATTTAAGTTTCTGGAACATTTTGATCTTGTAACGCTCGCCAGAGGCTGCTGTGTGAGATGAAGTCGAAGGCTTTTGCGTAGTGTATGAAGGCTAGATATAGGGGATGCTGATATTCCTGATGTTTTCCAATTACTTGTCTCAAAATAAACTTTGGAGTACGTAGATATAAGTAGATATAAAACACAATGTAGGTCACGTTGGTTCTGTGCCGATCGTTTGCAAAATGCGATACTTTCATTTCTAGTAAGGGCATTCTAGATATGTAATCGGAAACTGTGAGTAAACATCCGCTTTTCATTCATAGCGTGTTCCGCGAGCTATACTCGTGTCCAGAGCTAAGCTTGGTAAATTCTTCCTGATTGTCCCTGGCGTATAACTCTGCTTGAAGACATACCATGGCTGACACAGTCAATATTTTCATAGTGCAGAATAACTGTCTGTAGTGAGGAAGAACTGTTGTTTGTTGAGGAGGGACAAAGGGAATGCACAGTTATTGCAGACCATGTTATCCGGCAGGATAGTGGGTGTCCACTATCCTGCCGGATAAATCCTGCTGTCCACAATCGCCACAGCGCAAAGCAGTGAAGCCCGGCCGAGTATTTCACACAGCTTACTAATGTGACCCTTCCACGTCAAGCCAACTATCTAGCACGAAACCTAAAAAGTCGTGGTTTTTTTGGTCGAGGTTTACCTGTTCCATTAGAACTGTATCCACTCTTACTTTTAAATTTATATACGTACGGCCTGAAAGATTAAAATGCATAATATTTGTTGGTTTAGGTTCTACATGTTACCCAAAAACATAAGCATCAAACAAAACTACTTCTATTCAAACTACGTCTAATACGTGATGGCTGCTACCACTTATGGTTGCACATATTTAAAACACCATGCTAGTACTTAATTTTGAAGAAAGGAAAAGTTGTTGTGCGTAACCGTAGACCCCAGTACTTCTTCAAGTAAAGTGTATGCTCTGTCGCTGGATTTATTGCAAGTAGTTTAAAAGTCATGTGGTTTTTTTTACTCCAAGATAAACAATTATTAACTTTTTTACAATCATTATCATCATCTCAGCCATAGGACGTCCATTGCTGAACATATGCCTCCTCCATTTTGGGGGGTTATCCCAATACTCGCCACGCTTGGCAGGCGGGTTGGCGAGCGCAGTTTTTGTGTGTTTTACTGGGAAGGTGTTGATTGTTATCCCTCAGCCGCGTTCTACGGCACCCACGGGTAGAGTTGGGGGGTACTATTCTTAGCCGGCACTCTTTTTTATATATTTCAGTGATTAAAATTTTTTACAAAGTTAGTCCTTTATAATCGAATGGTGCAACTTTGGAGTATGTTATATGAGAGGACATATGAGATGAGAGGAGATATGAGAGGGACCACACTTTAGCTCTTTTGGTTTTTGGGATTTCTCAGATTTTTCCGATATTCTCTGGATGTTTTTCGATACTAGTGTCAATATATTTTTATGTGGCATAGATATAAACCACCGGCATTCCCCTATGTTTGCATTTTCGATAGGTTACTTCTTAAAGAAGGACCTAGGTAGAAATTAGGCAGTGTTAAGAAGTTTTGAACGGTCATATCTCCTATTAAATATTTATCAAAGCTAAGGTCATTATCTAGACAGAAATCCGGGGAATACATACATTTAGCGGAGATGCCAAAGACGACTAACTTGACACTAATCTGCCCCTGATATTTACTCTTACTCCGTATCAGTAAATCAGGAAAGAATAATAAATACTCAACATAGGATCGAACAATATTTGTGCGGAGATTGTCCCGTGTAATAGATCTAATAAATGTCTGGTTCATTGCTCCAACACTACTTTGCAAATTATAACAGATTTCTATAATCCTGACTCTTACTCATGACACCTAGTGAGGGGTTTCTTCAACTTATTGTAATCAATAATGGAGTTTTGAATAATTTTCAAACATTTCACTTATTTATTTGCAGTCTTAAAGTTATTTTTTTATTTCCAGTTTTAAATGACAGAATTAGCCCCAGCGCTTACTTCGCGCTTCACCAAAATACAAAGTGCACCTTTTGAAAATTTTGCTGAAAAAGTTCAGCTAAATTTTCAAAAGCCCTGCGGATATTAACGCAAAAGCAAATCGCATCGGTGCGAGTTTCTCACTCGGATCGAATCGAAACTTAGTTATACTCGTCTCAGTTATTCACACAGGTTTTTAAGTTTGAGTTTTCAAAATTTATAATTTGTGGTTCATGCAATATTTCAAGTTTACAGATGTTTTTGAGGAAAAGGTTTTTTATACTTTATAAGGTACACATATCAACTCGGAAAGGAATCGTCACCGTATCGCCTTTCGCTTCTCCGTCAAACAGGCGTCAACCTAACGTAAGCACGTAACCAAAGCGGATCAGCAGCTCCGATACGTCAACTCGGCTACGACTAGGTGACGCCGCGCTTATAAACGGCTTGCCGACCGGCTGGCACCAGGTCGACGAAGATGTACGAAGGGGACACGAAGTGTGGACGAAGAGACACAAGCGCGGCGACCGAGAGGCGTAGGCGCGTGGACGACGAGCCGTAAGCGCGGGGACCGCTGGTTGAGCATACGCCGCACCACGGTTCGTGAGCTTGTCCCGAGTCTAGTCGGTTACGATACGATTCCGATTAGTGCGCTTTGCAGTAGGGAGCTTCATACAAAGAATACTAAACGGCTCGAGTTGATATGATTACGATTCGTCTCCGAGTTGATATGTGTGCCCTGTAGACTAGTGTTTGACCACTCACTTGATGGTCAGTGACGATGCGGTAGAATATGGTATTGCACTACCTAGAACAACGGCAAGTTCTGAAGGCCACAGCGGTTTGTTGATGAGCAATAAGGTTTCTATTTTGATAGTGTTAGCCAGCCCACCGCAGTGCTCTACCATCATGACTATAGATTTCAGCAGAATCAGAATCTTATGCGAAAGCTTTCACTGCCTCCCGGTGGTTGTATCGATCCAGCAACCGTCGTATTGGCGGACGGCCATGATTACCCCTGAGATATAACTATATTTGTGAAGATTACTAGTTTGTACCCACTTGTATATCACATATAAGTACCGTGTAGGTTATGTTGGTGAGCCCTCCGCCGGTGCCGGCGCCACGCCACAGCTTACGCGACAGTGACTACACACAGTATGTGCGCGGATGTGTTCCGGCGTCGCGCCTCGCCGACGGCGTTAAACAAACAGCGGGGAGGTTATCAAACAGTGCTTACAAACTGACACCAATAACGATCTACGAACTCTCTTGGTAATTATTCACCCCTCACTGCAAAATTATCCGCTGAGTTAAAAGTCAAATTCAGATCACTCATATGCAGAGTTTGGATACTACAGGCATTTTTTGATAAATTCGTTATGTTGTACCGCCGTAATAATTCTGCTTCCAAACTTTGGTTTGAAGATTGCAGATGTAGCGTGTGAAACTTCTGGTCAAATGGACATGAAGAAACATAAAGTTACAGTTACATGCACCATGTTCACGGGAAGGCTTCCCGTGAACATGGTGCATGTAACTGCGCCGAAATATCGGGAGCTCAGTCCACAACCTTACCACGGTAAATATCCCGTTAATAATCATATAACTTTAGAGAACAACCGTGATAGTTTAAAACAATGAAGAAACATGTCTCAGAGCGAGTAACGTAATGCAGCTCCATGCACCACATTACAGGTAAACCTCTTGCAATCGTCTATCGCTACAAGTCATATGGGAAGGTACCACCGCACCATTACAGTTTTTAGTGTTCAATCAAAATCTGACAAACGAATCACTCTTATATCGCTTCATTTCGTTAAAATATCTTTTAATTCCGTATGACTTGCCAATTTTAATTTAACAATTTTGAAAGAGCCCTGCGGTCGCTGTCAGCTGCAGGAGACAGGCGGTTGTGAAATATTCCAATTCAATCGGAAACTACGTTTGAATTGATCGAACTGTTTTGCTTTACGTTTTATCCTGCGTACATCAGAATATTTTCTAGTCTGCGGTAGTTGCAACTGAACACAAAAGTGGTTACTTTTATTTAAATATTTTAACTTATCTTTTCCTTAGTAAAACTTTGAGCGTACTAATAAACATTTAGAATGGTACAAAACCAAATAAAAGAGTATACGAGTAAAATAAGAATAACATCTCCGTAATTCAATTAAGTTATCCAAGTAAACACAAGCCATTCTGTAAACTTGGTCCTCGTCCGTCCCATTTCCTTCCATTATTATTACTCAAGGAATTGTCAACTTAAACGCGGTAGATTATAAACTCGCCCGAGTGGAAGTTCGCAAACTGCAATATATCTTACTAGGCCTTTAGAAAAAAATATAATTTACGAGCGAAGTGGACAAAACGACGCGAGTGGAAACGGGACGGAGCGACAAAGCCACTGTGCTGTCGGGACGAGAAGATTGCGCATGTTAGCGCTGTCTTTGCTATTTTATGAGGTAGAAGGGTGCACAAGCAGGCGGTGCTGATGATGTTAAGGATCACCTTCGCTCACGGAAATCTGCACCAGCGGTCTCGTGGACGCGTTGTCGGCCGTTGTTAAGGGAATATGTTCTTGTCTAAAAGGTTCCAATTTCGTATTGCTTCGGAACTTCTTCAGATGGCAGCTCGTTCCATGAATTAGGTAGAAAATTAATAAAACGGTCGCAGTATGGCTTATGGCTGGATGCTGTGAACTGTTTTTTCTTCTGGATTTCAGCAGCGAGTATATTGTATGTTTTAGGAAAACTCTTGGTACGGAGACAAAATACAGATAAAATAGAAAAATGGCGTGATTGTACTATAGGGCAGTGTTGCCAACTTAGCTACTTTTTACTTTTACTGCTATATCTGGCAACATTTAGGAATGATTTAGCATAATATAAAATATAAAATATTATTGGCTAAATGTAAATGAACGAGTGATAAAAGAGATAGATGAGAAAGTGTGGGATGCACAAGCAGGGTTTAGAAAGGGAATGGGATGTACGGATCAGGTCCTTTCTTTACGATGTATAGCCGAAAAATGCTTGGCAAAAAGCCAAAAGGTCTATTGCGCTTTCGTAGATTTAGAAAAGGCTTATGATAGGGTGAGTAGGCATGAACTGTGGTCAGCGTTGTCTATGCATGGGCTGAATAGTAACCTGATCCAAGCGCTGAAATCCCTCTATAAGGATTCCAGTGCTTGCGTTAGGATAAATGGGACATACACTGATTGGTTTAACATCGAAAAAGGTGTTAGACAAGGATGTGTAGCGTCACCGTGGCTGTTCAACTTATTCATGGATAACTGTTTGACAAACCTGAAAGACAGTGAATGTGGATTAAGAATGAACGAGTTACTCATCAAATGTCTTCTCTACGCTGATGACCAAGTGATACTTGCGTCGTCGGTAAAAGAGTTGCAGGAGATGGTAAATGTTATGCAAGAGGCTTTAGAAAGAAAGGGAATGAAAATAAATGTAAGTAATACGAAAGTGATGGTGTTTGATCGAGATGATAGAGTGACCGATTGCAATATTGTGATTGGGGGTGAAGGAGATAAGTGAAACTACCGCTTAGTACGAGCACTGGTTTATTACTGGCTGTCGCGACTCACACGCCAGGTAAGTATGGTATTGACATATGTAGGTAGGTACGTATGACAACGCGTGTAGGTACACTTCAGCAACATTGTAATAAAATAGAGTCCCTATAATGTACAGCCAATAATAATTCGCGACGAAATAATGTCCAGCCAATATTCCGTGGAATGGCTTCGAATTATTGGCTGTAAAATACAGGTTGTTCATTATTTGGCTGTGTTTTATCAACACGGACTCATATTGCTCGGGCAATAATACGCAGCTAGGAAAAGGAATCCATTCCTTGTAAACTAAATATCAGCATGGACGTGCAACGTGCGTTATTGACCGTGAAACACGGGTCAGACACTTTTTGTACAGAGCGATAATGTACAGCCAATAGTCCGTGTACATCACAGACTAAAAAGACATGACACAGACAAGGCCTCGTTTGCACGTTCCAGTGTCCATTTAGTAGATATATTTTGCGTTATTAACATGCTTTTTAGTACGCTTTTCAGTGTTACTCTTAATAATTATGGCGTTGTATGGTCACAATTCAACCTAACTCTCCTACTCGCTTCGCTTGTTGCGACGGCAACTAATTGTACTTTCGTTCACTCTCCAACTCGCCTACACAAACGAAGCATGAAAATGAGATTCTATAAGTGTCTATGGTTGGCATCGAATTATTGGCTGTGCAATAGTTGCTGTGCATAATCGTCACGGCCTGATATTTCGCATCCAGTAATCGGAAGCATGCACATGAACTATTGGCTGTACAATATTGGCTGTGAATTATAAAAACGGACCGACATTGTACAGGCAATAAAACGCGGCCAGAAAAGCCGACCATGTAGTTCAAATCCATATATACGAATTATTGGCCGTGCATTATTGGCTGAACATTGTTTGGTTGTCCATTAATGCCTCAATGATTTGATTTGATAGATCACCAACTCTTGGTAAAATTGCGTAGTGGGACAAATAATAGATGGATTGGGGTGCCATACACAATCTGAATTATTTCAGCGTCACGCCACGACGGTTTACATTTGCACAGACTAAAATTGGCTAATTATGATAGAAAAAATAAAGAAGTAATGCCTGACGAATCATGATCAAGAAGTCCTACCTGCCTAATATTTCATCGGTTTGGAAAAATATACGAAGAGAGAGAAAAAGGTAAAGATAAATAGCGCCCCGAGGTACACACGGCTGTACGTCCAATTTGGTAGTACGACTACCTCGGGACCTACAGTAGGTACGCATGTTCGTAATCCCGCTTGGTCCTCATGTTGCGATACACGTACGACGTAAACATTACTAAATATAAAAAGGTTCTATGACTTTGTTATACTTGTTGATCATTATCACGTGAATCACTGTTTTTGGAGAATGTCTTGGTAGGTACCACCGCAGCGCCAGATGTTTTGCCGCAAAACAATAGTGGGCAAGAATTACTGCATTAGGGTGTGAAGGGCACTGAAGCACATGAAATTAAAGGGCGAGACTCTAAACCCATGTCTCGGGGGGACGAGCGCAGTACAGTATCACACAAAACAGGCTTGGCTAACACTGCAACTGTTATGGGCATGCGTAGTGTTTGCTTATTGTGTCACTTATTTGCATAATTGTTGTTTCTTAAAGATCTTCGACTTTATTATGTGTGAGAGTAACATATAGGTAACATTTTACACGTTCCTAAACTTTTGTTTTCGTTTAACATCTAAATAAGTATCAGAATCAGAAATGTATTCACCATTATAACAATGATTGTTACATTCGGTAAGTCACATTACATACAAATTAACAATATTGTATGTACATTTAAGATTTAGATTAGAACTTAAAGTCACAAAATGTCATTCCCTATTTTGGAAATAGTCATCCACACGTACACTAAATGCAACTTGCAAGTGTACATAATAATAAGTAAAGTAATTAATGATAAGTCACACGAGCAACTTTATTTGCTTGTCAATTATAAATAACTTCCCAATCAGAGAATTATTTTTAGTTCTTTTTTTGTACAAATATGAAGTCTTCATTGCCATAAACTCATTTAAAGAATAAAACGGATTATTTACAATAAAATACTTTAGTGTAATTTTTAAAACTTTTAAGGTAAGTTATGTAATTTTATTTGGAAGATTATTATATAATTAAAACACTGTCCTGTCTAAGTAGTACTCATTGTGCGTTGCTCAGCGTAGGCAGGAGGCAGGAGGCAGGAGGCAGGAGGTGCCCACTCAATAAGGAAAATATCCGACCGAAAGGAAACGAATGAGCCGATTGATGAATGTTGACGAAGCGATGGTAATACGTTAAGCTCAATCCACACTCCTATTGCGTGCAAACATTGGCTGTAATATTACATTACAAAATCAACTCTGTCACATTTAGTTACAGCTGCTTTTCCATTGGTATAATAAAAATTGTGCGGGTTTGCCTTTACGATGGGACGGAACGGGACGCCGACGCTGTCCATATCCAAAAGAGGATAAACGCGTTAGAGTAGGTCACTGACCTTTTAATAAATTTGGTAAAGGGCGTAATAGGTTAGCAGTGTTGCCAGATATAGTACGATTTACCTTTGGCATATGAGACTAATGACTTTATTAGGTTATCATTTAACCTTTACATGCCTGTTAAGGGGCACAACTATACATAAGCAGTTCGGTCGTTACAATATGGAACGAAATGCCAATGAAACAGTTTGTACATCAGTGTAAGGGTTTACACTGATACAAATATCAATTAAGTTTTCATTGACGTGGGTACAGTTTCCATGATTGCAAAATCATGTTGGTGTTGGTCAATTATGTCTAAATTATTAATTTAATGTCTAAATGTAATTATATCAAAGTATGAACATGAATAATGTAATATTAATATGACATAACATTATGTGAGTTATTGACATGTATGACAAACAGTGATTGTAAATTGATTAATAATGAATTAAATTATTTTGTTCTCCTAATCCAGTAATTCTTAATCTAGGTATAATAATTGTACTTAATCGTATACAATCCAATAGTAATCCATATGTCGACGCATATTAAAAGTCAACCTAATTTTTGCATGTCATTATGATGGAATGTGGAGTGCAATTTTTATGAAACATCTTATATTTAATAATAATATAATAATAATAATTTATTTCATAATATTAGCACTTACATAGTTTTGAACTTATATAATATGGCTAGAATGTTACACAAAAATGTTTGAAGTGTCTGTCGCCGAACTAGGCTTATCGCCTGTGTTTCAGCATACAGCGCCCTCCCCCTATTTTATCTCATGGAGCTAGCCTCGTATTTTAACTTAAATCTGAGGCATATAATTAACAATGTAAGCACACTAAACTTAAATAGGTTAAAACATTAAATACCAAAAATGTTGAAAAATAGTTAAAAATGTTGTAGATGTTCCTCTCTGTGTGTACAGTGTAATTGCATGTGTGAGTGTGAGAGGGTGTCAGTTGTGAATCAAAACTAATTAAGGACCAAGTATTTTAAGTACATAACTTAATTATGGAAACAAAAAGAAACAAAGACTGAAACGGAGCATACTTGCTATTTAAATGAGAATAAAATAACTATAATTTATACCCATGTTCATGCAAATAAATAATTTTGAATTTGAATTTGAATTATTAATTCTAAGACGTTAGCATCAAACAGATATAGACAGACGTAATGCATATACTGACATAACTATAGATATTGCTAGTTCTCGCTCGCGAGCTCTTCTGTAGGTCTACCACGAGTTTACAACATTGTCACCAATCGACGCTCGATATCGACTGCCGCGAAAATATGTATGAAAAAAAGAACAGTGCTACCTCGCGGTCAATTGTAAAACTAACATTGACAGCGAAGCCTAATAGGTAGGCGAGATCGAGTATCGACTATAGATGACATTTATGTTGCCAACTCATGGTAGAGGTACTGTTCGCAGAACTACACGTTCGTAATATGAGTGTACTGCCTTGTGCGTTGTGTACCGCTGTCTCTCCTCACATTAGCAAACGAAAGCTCTCCTTAACTGTAGAGTAATTAAAATTTGTAATTACATTAATTACAAACACAAACATGACGCTAACCAGGTAGTTATGACGTCATTACCGTAAAGTATTACGTCACGTACGTAATTTGGTATAATGTGATAATTACTCGTTATCGCTAGGTTTGGGTCCCTACTGTAATTAGCCACAGACTAGTTGCGCTCCGCCATTTCACCCGGATGGTGGTGGATGGTGATGGTGATGATGATGATGATAAATCAAAATATATAACCTATGGTACTCAAGGATATATAGCATTCTAAAGGCCTATTCAAACCTGGGCGTTATTCGCTACCGCGAGCGATAGAGAAATCCAAAAGGGTATACGTTAATTTCACTGTTCACATCAAAGCGGATATCGCTACCGGTAGATTCGTTGGTAACGGTTAGCGGGGCGGCGGAACTAGTTTCGCCAAACAAGAGAAACTACCGGTAATAGGCGGTACAAGTTTGGCTGCAGTTATGGAACTTCATACTATTTACCCATCGAGTTCCGCGTGGTATTTCTCGCTACCCACAGCGGTAGCGAGTAACGCTCAGGTCTGAATAATATTTGAAATAGGTCTGGTAGTTTTCGAGTTTATTCGTTACTAACGTACAAAAAATATTTCCTCTTTCTATTATAAAAGTTTAGATAAGTTATATTGCTAGATATAGCTACGAGTCATGCCCACCTCAGGCACAAACATTAATTATGTGATATATAAGCACTTACTTCTGCATTACATAGCGCAACCAAACGTTGTATTTTAGAGAACTTTGATGTTCAGACGGATCACTTCGGTGGGCGAGTGGTCCAGGTGTTATATACAGCTTGTCAAGCTTTTCAATAGATGTCGCTCCGTCCCTATACGACGGTTAAAATCAACTAGAGAGGGACTATTCAATGCTTGGACGGATCGCCTCGGTGGCCTAGGTGGTCATAGCATAGCGTCTCACACGGATAGTCAGTAAACGCGGGTTCGAATCCTGTACGAGGATGTGTACTTTTCTTTCTAAAATTACAAAGTATAAATATTGATATAAATAACTTACGTGAAACGTACGAGTTCAATTACAAAGCAATGTTTTTTTATTGCCAAAACTCCTTATTGAAAGTGGCAAAGAGTGTAATAACTGTCCTTTCCAGGGAAAGTGGTCACCGTCGCCTGTAGACGTTTGCAACACCAAGGGCGTTGTCAACGCGCTGCCGACCTCTAAGGAGTTTAGTGACGCCCTTTTAAACAACCCCATATTGTTGTGAGATATAACCTTATATACAACCATATATAATGTGAGGGATAATGACAACATGTACGAGTAATTCTCAAGTTATTCCCGTTTTATTATTACATAATAATAATAATAATAATACCACAGGGGCGGCTTTGTGGCGAGCTGTCGGTGAGTGGCGACACCGTGAACCCTGATTCTCCCTGGGGCTAAATGAGACCCCTGACCCTTGGCTTGCCTTAATTGGCCGTCTGGGGGTGGAGACACAAGAGCAAGAAACAAAAAGCTCCAAGGGTGGAAGTGTTAAAGGACATAACGCCGGTAGTAGCGCTCTAGTGAAACCGCAGCAGATCTCTCAACACCTTTCAGCCATCCACACCAACGTTGCCCCTTTCACCATTGATGGTGGCTCTTACGGGGGGCCCGTTTAGTGGGTGGCAAGTCACCACCTGCCTAAATATTTTAAGATGGGACTGAATTTGGCAGGTGCCGTAATCTCGTCCATAGCCCACTATCTCCCGTACCACTAATAAGTACATATCAATAGCCATGCCCATTTTACCTATTTTTGTAATAGATATACCATGTTACCCTTCATCCAAAATGTCTGTTATTATACTACATTGTATTTTTATACGAAACGGGTCTCTAAGTGTTGGCCACAGCCCCACTTATGCCTTTGCAAAGGTCCGGACGTAATCCGTGAAATAAATGGAATATAATAATAATAATGAACGCAAGTTTCAATTCATTTTCATTCAATATCAACTATTGTATTGTTATTACAAAATAACGTAATGAACAATATATATACGGTCCCATCCTAAATTGATTTTCTAATCAATTTAGGATGGGACCGTATATATTGTAACCAACACAAAAATGGGAATGCGTGTTCGTTTGTTTGTCGGATTATCATTGTTTACGCAGCGAGGATGGATTGTTTTTGTCGCTTAATTAATATTGAGGATATTATCGCACATTAAATATTAACTGCCGTGCGATTCTGTAATGATTCTCACCGATGTCAAATACTTTATGAGATGTCGCCCTTGTACATAAGGCTGTTTTTCCAACGTTTCTTGTCATCTCTACATTTGTTTCACGGATGTTGTCAAAGATGCAACGATGTTTGCTCTTACAGCCGCACGATTCTCTAATGATTCGGCGTTGCGCTTGTCAACGAGCTCACCGATGTCAGATACTTTATGAGATATCGCCCCTGTACATAAGGTTGTTTTTTCACCGTTTCTTGTCATCTCTACATTTGTTTCACGGATGTTGTCAAAGATGCAACGATGTTTGCTCTTACAGCCGCACGATTCTCTAATGATTCGGCGTTGCGCTTGCCGACGAGCTCACCGATGGCAGATACTTTATGAGATATCGCCCATAGTACATAAGGTTGTTTTTTCAACGTTTCTTGTCATCTCTACATTTGTTTCACGGATGTTGTCAAAGATGCAACGATGTTTGCTCTTACAGCCGCACGATTCTCTAATGATTCGGCGTTGCGCTTGCCGACGAGCTCACCGATGGCAGATACTTTATGAGATATCGCCCTTGTACATAAGGTTGTTTTTTCAACGTTTCTTGTCATCTCTACATTTGTTTCACGGATGTTGTCAAAGATGCAACGATGTTTGCTCTTACAGCCGCACGATTCTCTAATGATTCGGCGTTGCGCTTGCCGACGAGCTCACCGATGGCAGATACTTTATGAGATATCGCCCTTGTACATAAGGTTGTTTTTTCAACGTTTCTTGTCATCTCTACATTTGTTTCACGGATGTTGTCAAAGATGCAACGATGTTTGCTCTTATAGCCGCACGATTCTCTAATGATTCGGCGTTGCGCTTGCCGACGAGCTCACCGATGGCAGATACTTTATGAGATATCGCCCATAGTACATAAGGTTGTTTTTTCAACGTTTCTTGTCATCTCTACATTTGTTTCACGGATGTTGTCAAAGATGCAACGATGTTTGCTCTTACAGCCGCACGATTCTCTAATGATTCGGCGTTGCGCTTGCCGACGAGCTCACCGATGTCAGATACTTTATGAGATATCGCCCTTGTACATAAGGTTGTTTTTCCAACGTATCTTGTCATCTCTACATTTGTTTCACGGATGTTGTCAAAGATGCAACGATGTTTGCTCTTAGAGAATCGCACGGCTGGTATTGACTGGTAGAGACAATATATTTGTTTATTTAGTTAATTACAGTATAACATGTTACCTCTTCTGTCAGATTCATTCAAATAATTATATAATATTTATATCGTTTTTAAATATAATATTATCTTGTTAACATTTATGGTTCACAACTTTAATATAGCGCTTTATTTAAAGTTATGTTTGGATAGAGAAAACCGAAGAAGATGGAAGATACTCGTAATAAGAATCTCTAGACTTTTCTATTGAACATTATTTGAGTGTTATTCAAGAACTTTGAGTCTTAGCAGCCATTGGGAGAGTTTCATCAAAGGGACAAAACTGTACAACTGTGCTTTGAGCTGTATAATTACAAGTAAGTCGAGTTAGGAGAGATAAAGTTGTGATAGTGGCCTAATAGTGAAGTAAGCCTATTTTTTTGGAATCCAGTAAGCTAATAGCTAATAATCCAGAATCCAGCAGACCAGTAGAATCGCCTGCTCTGAAGAGTCACGTTTGCCCTTAAGATCTCCACCATAGCTCTGAGCAGTACCGAGCTGAGCTTGTACCATGACATACCTATTCCGTTAGACACATTTCATGACAACTGACAGTACTGCTCCGGGCGAACTCGTTCACAAACAGTTGTACTGCTATAAACATTAACACATAGCGAACATCCGAGACCCGAGAACAAATATTTGTGTTCATCACACACTAATTGAGATTGTGGCTAACCGCTAGACAATCAGTTATATTAACTAGTACATATTATAAATGTAAAAGTGAGTTTATATGACTGTTACATTTTCACGCCTAAACGACTAAACCGATCATAATGAAATTTGTCAAGAAGTAAGATTAAATATCGGGAAAGCACATATGACACATTTCATAATCATCATCATAATCCGTCCCCACGCGGGTAAAACCAGAGGGCGCAACTACTCAAAGCAAAAAGCGATTCCATACTGAAAGTGTACCAAACCCTGAAGTGTGCGCCATCAGACGTGTTCGCCCAATTAGAGATGTTTCAACACCAATAAAGAGCACCACACTCTAGTACAAATTTAAATACTTGAACATAATAGAAATGTCTGGATTTGGTTCTGTGATTAGTTACATAAATAAAACCACAGGTAAATCACAGTCAGACACATATTAAGTGTATGTCACTAAATAAACAACAGATTTAAATGATGAAAACTATGCTCATTGTAATCTTCGTGGATTCGCCTCGTGTATATATAAAACAAAACACATAACTGCAGACTCGGCGATGACATAATATATCTAAAAATACATTTTTCCAGTTCACTGGAGACGTTGATAAGCTATTTCTTAGTAAAAAATTGTTTGCCAGTCTACTGTCGACACTGCAAAACTACTATCACAACTTTAAATAAACATATTTGAACCAGTTTTCTGGTTAGCGTTTTCAGATTTTGCTGTATCTTCCCGCTGATAAACAAACAAACTCAGAAACTGTTTACTATTTTGCGACAGTCGTGTTAATTATAAAGATGCAAATTGACATAACATATATACGAAAAGGGATTGTTGGTTTCTTCACTTTGTCCCGCAGTAACGGCTGTGTCACTGCGGGACAAAGTAAAATATACCTATCTAAAGGGCAATAGATGGCAATACAAATTATTACATCCCAACGAATCATTTAATCCCCGGTGGTATGAGGTTGAAACAAATCCCAAATGGGTATTCATGGCATGGTATGATGTTTATCATATCCAGCATACAGTTAAGTATTAATAAGGGACAACATCCACACAAAGGTCTTCAGGTCCCAAACTAGGCAGAGCCTGTACTATGGTTACCTGATGACTGATATACATACTTATATACATATACACACCCAGACACAGGTTAAACAGACAAGTTCATGCACACAAATGTTTGACCTGTCCGGGGATATCGAACCCGGGACCAGCGGCTCAGAAGGCAGGGGTGCTACCAACTGCGCCAACCGGCCTGTCAAACATCCTAATCATTTAAATGAAAGCTTATTGCAAACAATAACACACCGTGCGTCTGTAGCTCGTTGGCTCTAAATACTAAACTTGAAATAGTTTTATTTTCATTTTGACATCACCGTTGGGCACATCTAGAACAAAGTTTTTTAGTTAAAGTGCTCTCGCTATTCATAAAAACTTTGCATATCTAAATAGAATATCAAAACAGTTTCAACATTTGGCACTTACATTAATTTGATGAGAAAACTTTGAACATCAAAAAGCTATCAACATAACTAGTTGTAATCATGATGCGCTTTAGGGCGTCAATAAATGAGTGGTCTGCACTCGGATACAAGTACTGATGCCGCTTTCGTCGCGGCACGACAACAATGACTTGGATAGCTTTTGAGATAAATTGTAATGAGATTGAGAGGCTTGCTGAAGGAGAAACTGGTAGAAAAGTAAATAGGATAGCGTACGTACCTCGGCCTTTGATCCGCCCAGTCTCGATCCCCGAAACCGTAATTTTGTCGCACACACTTGTTCACGATTGTTTTGATGATTTGATAGTGTCTTTCTGTTGGATAGTATAGAACAGCACCATTCGCAGAGAAAACTGTTTATATCATTGCGACTTTCACCGGCACACGCGTTCGCACACACTTTTTCCTCCGGCTTCCATAAAACGCAAGATTGAATGGACAGGCGCCCTCTCGCGGCGGTAGGTTGAGTTAGTTAGTGGCGCGAAATTCAAACGGTGATTTCTTGTTCTTCTTGATGCGGTTTGGCCGAGGAGGAGTAAGGAAAAGAGTGGAAGGAAATAGCAAGCCTCAACATACCCTCCCACCTGAAATCACTAGCGGATTTTATAGAACATTATCCGAAGACACAACAGATCAAGAGTAAGACAATTGTCAAAAATGAGGGAAGGACTAGGCCTAAGTTTGATAAATAACTAAATTTAAAGTGACTGGAATATAGTGCTCAGATAACCTATCTTACAAACATAAAATTAATAAGTTGAAACGAATGCTTACTGTCTAGAGAGAATACATACTAATGCGATAAACTACTTAACTTGTATTAAGGGGTAACGGACAAAGTTTGGTAGCTGGTCGTCTAAGCGATCCGTGGCTAGTTCGAAGCGTAACGACGCGTACTACACCGTCCTCACCCGGGTGGAGGTCGGTTACTTGACCATAGCGCCACTCCAATGGAGGAAGGTTCTGCTCAACGATCATTACGACGTCTCCGATTTTTAGGTTACATTGGTTTTGAAGCCAGCATCCGCGCTGCTGCAAACAATGCAAGTAGTCGCGTTGCCAAATGTGCCAGAAGCTTTGTGTCAGCTTCTGGAGCAACTGCCATCTCTCACGCGGAGGTATATGAGTATCTTGCAGTTGGGGTTCTGGCAAAGAGACTAGCGGACCACCCGTAAGGAAATGTCCAGGTGTAAGCACATCTACCTCTCCAGGATCCGTCGAGATTACGCACAGTGGGCGGGAATTCAATACAGCCTCAATTTTCGCGAGTACTGTCGTTAGCTCCTCGTAGGTCAACACCTGGAGCCCTACTACACGTTTAAGGTGTTTTTTCATGGAACGCACTCCACTTTCAAAGATTCCACCAAAATGGCTACCCGTTGGTGGATTCAAGTGCCAAACTATTCCCCGCTTTGCTAAATCCGAAGAAATTTCTGGTTGGTTCTTCAGTAAAAACTGCTGCATATCCGTTAAATAACGTCGTGCTCCCACGAAATTTGTGCCGCAGTCAGAAATTATTAAGCGGCACATTCCTCGACGAGATACGAATCGATCGAGCGCCGCAATGAAAGCAGAAGTCGATAGATCGGACACAACGTCCAGATTTAGAGCCTTAACCGCTAAACACACCGTAACGCACACGTAAACTTTGTAGGTACGCGCATTTCGTCTACGACTTTCCTTGACAGTGAAAGGACCAGCAAAATCTACTCCGATTTTCTCAAAACATCTGGACGGTCGTACTCGAGGCGATGGTAAGTCTCCCATCATCGGTTGGCAGGGTTTGGGATTGGCCTTAAAACACGTGACACATTTTGACAAGCGAGAGCGAATCAAATTACGGATGCCTACAATCCAAAACTTACGGAGAACAAGGGACTGTAACATTCGCGGACCGCAGTGTAAATATAGTTTATGGAAATAGTCGATCAATAACAGCGATAATCGCGATCGCTTAGGTAATAATAAGGGGTGAATTGCTGTGTCTGACAGATGAGAGTTTCTCAATCGCCCTCCCACACGCAAAAGGCCACAGTTGTCCATATAAGGGTTAAGCCTTTGGATGGAACGAAGAAATGGTTTGTTGTGCTTAATCGAAATGATCTCTTCAGCAAACGACAAGCTCTGTTCATGTTCGATTAACCTGTTAAGTGAAACAGTGAGTTCCTTCACTGTCAATCCAGAAAGTACACGTTTTTCTTTAGTTCCTTTTGCATTATTGGCAAAACGCAAGCACCAAGCAAGAACTCGCTGAACTCGAGACAACGAAGAATATTGTTCCAGTAACAGTGTAATTACACTAGATGCGTCAGAGTTTGCTTCGAGACCTGCTACATGTGACGCAGCCTTTAATTCTGGTATTTCGTCAGGTGATAGGGGATCCTTTTGGATCGGCCAAGTGGAAGGATTTTCCTTTAACCACGTCGGTCCGGACCACCAGCTCGGGGTTGCAGTTAACTGGGAACAGTTTAAGCCTCTACTACATAAATCTGCAATATTGTCATGGGTAGCAACGTGACGCCAATTTTTGAAGCTCACTTCCTCAGTAATTTTGGCAACGCGGTGAGACACAAAGGTCTTAAGCTTATACGGCGGCGTCTTTAGCCAAGCTAAGACGGTGCTGCTATCTGTCAGAGCAGTAACATTAGTGATTGTAAGTCTCGATTGAATCATCTGGAAAATGTGCTTCAGTACGCGCGACAGTAGACCTGCGGCAAGGAGTTCGAGACGGTTTACAGTTAAGACCTTCAGAGGTGCCACTCGAGATTTCGCGATTAATAAATGCGAAGCTGCGGTACAGCCGTTAGAGGATCGCAAGTAAATGCAGCATCCATAACCCTTTGTGGATCCGTCGCAAAATCCGATGAGCTCAAACTGGGCGGCGTTAGGCAATACTATTTGACGAGGTATTTGGACTTGGTGTAAGGACTGTAGCTGTTGGCAAAAGTTACGCCACTGCAGCTGTACCTCGTTAGGGACCACGTCATCCCAATTCAGTTGAAGTCGCCAGAGATCTTGAAGAAGCAACTTAGCTACTAGAACAACCGGCGTCAACCACCCCATCGGGTCATAGATACGGGCAATATCTGACAAAATTGCACGCTTTGTGCATTTTGAGTTAGGTTCGGTCGCAGAATAAGTAAACAAATCCTGTACAGGATCCCACTGGATTCCGAGAATCTTAAGCGTATGCTGATGATGCTCATCGCAAAATGCTTTAGGTACCTGGCAGTGCTCTGCAGGTAGTTTAGCAAGAAATTCAGGTGAGTTGCTACTCCATTTCCTTAATTCAAATTTCCCGCAGCTGAGAAGATTAACCAAATCGTCTTTTAGTTCAAGAGCCTTGCTAACAGAGGGCGCTCCTGCTATGATGTCGTCCATAAATGTATCATGTCTCAGAGTAGCAGCAGCCTGAGGCCATTGTTCTCCATGGTCACTGGCAAGCTGATGCAAAGTGCGGATTGCTAGATACGGCGAACTGCTCACGCCGTATGTGACGGTATTTAATTCGTGCTCCCGAACAGGATCAGTTAGTGTATCTCGCCATAAAATGTGTTGGTATTTTCGGTCTTCAGCTCTAAGATCGATATTTCGATACATCTTTGCAATATCAGCAGTAAACACAATACGAGGTATACGAAACTTAGTGATGATATCAACAATATCGTTCTGTAGCTTCGGCCCTGTATACACGAGGTCATTGAGTGCAGTCCCGTTCGACGTCCTTGCGCTGCAGTCAAAAACAACTCTAAGACTAGTGGTAGTACTTTGGGGCCGTAAGACACAATGATGCGGAATAATATGTGTTCCACTTGTCGCTTCTTCAACAAGTTGCATGTGACCTAAACTAGAGTACTCACGCATGAAATCGACGTAACTTTCCTTTAGCTGAGCCTGATGAGAAAGCCGCTTCTCCAGCCTTAGCAACCTAGTCAGCGAAGATTGGTACGACTCTCCAAGAATACCACAAGGTTCCTTCAGCAACAACGGTACGACATATCGGCCATCTGAATTTCGTTTTACTAAACTCGAGTACAGCTGCTCACACTTCTCGTCCTCCAGGTTTCCGATGGCAGTAGACGGTGGCTCTTCGATTTCCCAAAAACGCTTCACAACCTGGTCGAGAGCAAGCGTGGACACCAATAATGACGTGGCATTTGGTGGTGGCCGGCATGTCGAATCAAGTTTCCCGGTTATAACCCAACCGAATACGCTATGCAATGCCACCGGTAAGCCTGGGCCTAATGCTAGACGCTGCCCGTCATAAAGGTCGTGGAACAGCTCGGCTCCCAACAACAAGTCAATATCATTGGGGCGATCGAAATTCTCGTCAGCGAATGTAAGATGCTTGCAGGCATTCCGGATGGCCGATGGCAATTCGACAGAAGGCATCTGACTTGTAATCGTATCCATAACAATGGGATTGATATCGAATCTTGGACGATCAGCGTCACGCGGTTGTATAATGCATGACGTCACACCTTTTATTTGATGCACGGTATTTTGGCCGAGACCTGCGACAGCAATATTACAGCGACGCATCGGTAAACCTAGACGCCGCGCGCAGGCGGTTGTTATAAAGCAATCCTGAGCTCCGCTGTCAATAAGTGCTCGAACGGTCACCAGGCCCCCCGGAGTTCTCACTCGCACGGCGCACGTGCCGAGCACAACTAACGCACGGCTGTCTCCCACATGCGAGCTGGTACTTGCTGAGCTCATCGTAATCGCGGGATTAATCGCCGGAACCGGTTGTTCCGATTCGGCACCAAAACTACCGGCCGAGTCCGCAACGTTTCCAGGCTCATGAAGGAGCGTATGGTGGCGAGCGTGACACTTCGCGCAGCTTGACTTAGAAAGGCATTTGTCCGCACTATGATTGGGGCGTAAGCAATTAACACAAAGACTTTTGGTTTTAATAACGTTGAATCGACCCGTTAGATTATACGCATGAAATAACGGGCACTTATAAATTCCATGGTGTGAAAACCCGCAACAAGCACAATCGGGAAATTTATTTCCGTTATGGTAGGAAACTGCAGCTGAGTACGTCCCTGTAGGACATTGGACCTCTTGTGGGTGTGAGTACGGTCCTGCATTAGAACAAACCCCCGAATCCAAAAAGGGATCCGCATCGGAAGAAGGTACCGAATCTAAGTACTGCCCTGATTCCAAGTATAGGTCTGTTTCCAAGTACGCACCAACGTCAACATCAGAATATGGCGTGACATCAAGTCGCGGTGCGTATTTGGCTTGCGGCCCTGCGCAAGTGTGCATCCCGGCGCCCGGCGATACCGTGTGATAAGCGCTTCTATACTGCGGCGTGTTGTTATTATTGCGCGGACGCGTGTCGTAAGCCCTAGCGGGCAGCGGCCGCGGCTGCTGCACTCTAAGCTGAGTCGTCGGTCGAAGAGAAACACTCGGCTCGCTAGCTTCCAATATTTTGACATAGTCCTGCAGAAACTTCAGTAATTGGTCGAAAGTAGGTATCGACTCCTTGTTTTGCGATTCAAAACGCTTACGTGTGTCAAAATCAAGAATCCGTGATGCTAAATAAAATAGCACAAATTCACCTAAATTTTCAATATTCACTGCCTTAAGGGCATTGACCGATTCATAGAGTAAACTAGTCATATTACGCAACTCATTCAAGTTACCTACCTTCATCGGAGAATAGGTACAAATCTTGTCGAGGTAGTTAGTAGCTAACAAGCGCTTGTTTTGGAAACGATTCACTAGAGTGTTGAATACTACAGGGTAATTATCAGCTGTCACAGGTACCCCTTTTACTACAGACAAAGCCGCACCCGACAGACAGGAAAGTAAATAGTGAAATTTTTCTATTGGGGTCAAGTTTGCATTTCCGTGAACTAATGACAGAAATGTGTCGTAGAATGTTTGCCATAGTTCTATATTTCCGTCGTATTTACATAGTTCAAGTTTCCCCAGCCTAACTTGACCTATCGGTTTACGATGCATAACATCATCAGACGACGTATTGCCGGCGGAACAGCCGGCGCCGGTGCCGGCGGCCGGCGGTGACGACTCTAAAATCTCTTCGGCTGTGGCTTGGACGGAGTAGTACACATTATCGAATGATTCCACTGACTTGTAGTCGACCGTGTGTTTTGGATCGAGTTTAAACTGCACAACATTTATCTCATTCACTACTTCTATGAACTCAGCACGAATCGACTCGATGCGTTTGTACCTACTTTTAAACGCGCTGATTTTTGTTCTATCTTTTAAAATAGCTTTCGATAAATCATATAAAATCTGTATTTCTCGATAAATGTATTCTTTCCGAGTAGTAAGCAATGCTAATTGAACATTATCGTCTGCAACCATTGTTACTAAAAATTAGATACTTTTTCTTAGAATATAATATAATTATTATTTTTTTTATTTTTTGAAGGTAGGTTTGCGTAAGTACTTGGTTAATCTGAGCACAAAAATGATAAATATCGCGTATTAAACAAAGTGAATACTTTATGACTTTATTATCCAGCTAGGACAAGATATTGTATGAAGAATAATACTGTACATTGGAGTTTTCTATTGAATTTGAACCCAAAAATTCCATAGGAATTCGCGCTCGAAAGTGACCACTAAATGATGCCGCTTTCGTCGCGGCACGACAACAATGACTTGGATAGCTTTTGAGATAAATTGTAATGAGATTGAGAGGCTTGCTGAAGGAGAAACTGGTAGAAAAGTAAATAGGATAGCGTACGTACCTCGGCCTTTGATCCGCCCAGTCTCGATCCCCGAAACCGTAATTTTGTCGCACACACTTGTTCACGATTGTTTTGATGATTTGATAGTGTCTTTCTGTTGGATAGTATAGAACAGCACCATTCGCAGAGAAAACTGTTTATATCATTGCGACTTTCACCGGCACACGCGTTCGCACACACTTTTTCCTCCGGCTTCCATAAAACGCAAGATTGAATGGACAGGCGCCCTCTCGCGGCGGTAGGTTGAGTTAGTTAGTGGCGCGAAATTCAAACGGTGATTTCTTGTTCTTCTTGATGCGGTTTGGCCGAGGAGGAGTAAGGAAAAGAGTGGAAGGAAATAGCAAGCCTCAACAAGTACAGTTTGTGCCTAACGTAATGTCTAGTATGTACGTCGGTACGTCTGGCCGTCCAGCGGTAACCGTGGCGAAACGTAGAGATGGAATGTGATTATATTTTACACAAAGAATATTTTAATTTGTCAAATATTAATTATTCTGACTTGCTAGATAATTATTGGACTTCATTCAAATTATACGTGCCAGTTCCTGTTTTTATCATAATATTTAATTATATAGTTCTATATTTCAATTAAATTTCGATATTTACCTACGAAGTACTTTTTAAGAGCAGTATATTGTGTTATAGGTATAAACAGTGAGTGAACCTGCCTTCTAAATACATAAGAACGAGTAAGTATGTTATTATTTTTGGCTTTCTGCTCTCCGCGGTTCCACCCGCGTGGTGATGAATGAAAATGATTAAACTAAATATATATATCCTATGTTCATCAGGGATAATGTAGGATTCTAATGGTGAAATAATTTTTTAAATCGACCCAGCAGTTTCGGAGCCTATTCAATTCAAACAAACAAACAAATATGTCCTTCGTGTAGTACGAGTACATATTATACTATAACTTTGAATCGTGTACTCTGCTATTCTCCATTGCTGCGAAATAAGCGCCAAGTCTTTAAAAATTTAAAAAGAAATCTACAATTAAGTGGCCAATAGTTTTCAACAAAGAGTTTTGTATTGAAATTAGCAGTCAATTCAAAATAGTTTCAAGAATAGAGAGAGTTTTGTATTGAAATTAGCAGTCAATTCGAAATAGTTTCAAGAATAAAGAGAGTTTTGTATTGAAATTAGCAGTCAATTCGAAATAGTTTCAAGAATAAAGAGAGTTTTGTATTGAAATTAGCCGTCAATTCGAAATAGTTTCAAGAATAAAGAGAGTTTTGGATTGAAATTCTCGTCAGTTTGACACATATTAATCTATTACTATTATCATCGTTATCTATTACATTTATCATATATCTGTTATCTTCAGGGCGAGTGCGCAGCAGCTGCGTACTTCACCCTGAAGATTAAATTAAATTAAATTAGAGCATTGGACATGCTCGAAACCCGGGTAGACGTATTCGATCGCAAACATGAGTGTTTTGCCGGTTAATAATAGTAAGAAATTAAAATAGAGATTGTTTTTAATCTCGGTTAATTGTTTTACAACCTACCTATATATAAAATACCGAATATAGTACAGTCACGGGCTTTTAAACTAAACGTCAATGTTGCCTGCAAATGCATCGGATAGCGAGGCAAACAGATTGCTCAGATGTTATTAACCGAACGCGTATTTGTCTACTCTGTTTTATACCACTTCTTCAAAGATACCCTTTGATACCGGTTTTATTAGGTTTATATGTCGTTGAATTTTTAAAAGTTACATCTACTGAAATCCATAAACCTTTACAAAATTTAAAGACTATTCACCTTCCAAACATGTGGGTAAATGCTAGAAACATATATATTTTTATAACCTACGCTACGTATTACGCTATCTACGTATTAGTTTTGTAAATATGTCGAACAGAACCCAAAGGCACTTTCGAATATTTAAAGGATTCAAGTGGAATAAGACACACTTTGATAGTATAATATATTCCTTACAAATCCAAGTAAGACTGAGTAAAAAGTAACACTGTAACGACATCAACAGCTTGTATACTAAAACAATGGCCTCGCCTTTACCATTGTAGATGGCGTCACAACTCGCACAGAAGTCGTCACAACTAAAGTAAGCGTTAACTTTTTATATTAATAATGCAATTTCATATTTCTTACGTAAATAATAACTGTAAACTTACATTAGAATTAGATTGCTAGTGTTAGATACATTGAGTTGAGGCTTACGTAGTATACTAATACGGTTACATTAGGCTCCATTATAATATGAGCTAGGCCAGCCACCAACTTCTCTGTAATGCGGTCGTGTGTTCTGGCGGTTGTGTATTATATTACGTACTATTATATAAACCATACCCACATTATCGTCTAGTTTACGTTCAATATAATTTATGTTTCCGCAATTGTTATCAAAATATAAATTCAATATGACGTCACGTAACGTTCGGTTTGTAAAGGTATGTAGCAAATACGCGGCCGGAGGGCCGTCGGTGAGCTATCCGACTGGGCAGTTGTCTGTTTATTATGTATTGTTTGAGAAGTGCTGTTCCAGAACTTTCCCCATTAAGCTATAGCGTTATCTAGAGACCTCGCAATCAACTTGATAAATTACATTCCAAGAACGCGTTCGAGCGGCGGCTTCGTGTTCTCTGTTTACCTGGAACGGGAGACTAGAGCGAGGATCGAGATCAAGATTTACTGATATTGCCATGAAATTGCCCAAGTGTGTCACGCTATGAAACCAAACTACTGCATTACATTTATTATTAATTCAATAACTCCTGCTAAGAGAGAATAATGTCATCCTTGGAGGGTAAATAGACTTATCTTTCTGGCACTATTTGGAGTATCATGACATTCATGACATTTGTGAAAGTATTTAGAGTAATCAGCGTATCTTTTCATCATTTCACCACCGATGCATAATATGCGTTCTTCTTAGGGGAGGAGTGTGAGTTTAAACTATTCTAACTAACATCTTATCACTAACATCTATTTCCTAACATTCAGAAACAAGAAGAAATCAGTCTGCGGTTTATATGTCCTCCGAAGTAAAACAAGAAGAACAACAAAAGAAACGCACACTTAATATTGCCACTGTCGCTATAAAGTAACTAACTAACCCAAGTAACAAGAGCAACCTGCGGTCTGATGGCTTGGAACGTGCAACTGAACACTCTACAAATGACGTTCCCAAAATTCTAATTTAAATTCATGCCTTCGCGGCTTTATTGCCCGCGTGCGATTCTCTAAGAGCAAAAATCGTTGCATCTTTGACAACATCCGTGAAACAAATTAAGAGATGACAAGAAACGTTGGAAAATCAACTTTATGTACAAGGGTGATATCTCATAAAGAATTTGACATCAGTGAGCTCGTCGACGAATCATTACAATATCGCAGGGCAGGACACATTGCGATAGATTTGGAAAATCGTGTGAACGAGGTGTTGAGGAAAGTGTTGAGACGGGGAGTGAACAATGAAGTTTGCGGTGAATTAAACTCGGACCATACTAGTTCACCGAGCGAGCAAAGCGTCTCTTCTATAACTGAACAGATTGACTTCCATCTGTCCGTATGTTTGTTAGGTAGTATGTTGGTCCTCCTGCACAGGTCGCATTTTTGAATCATCCTTGAGAAAACTAGGTTCTTCTATCTTAACAATAAAAAAAATATCCTTTTCACTGCCCAGATTCTTTTTTCTTACTGCACTCAAGTTTCAAAATGCCGGAACTCGCAGTTTTTGCAATCACTTCAATAATGCCAATTTTTTCGAAACGACTTATAAATTTTATGTCAAATAAAAAGTAATAAACAGAATAAACTATGTTTTACATTATTATCTTGCACTCTTTGCGTCTTTTATACTATAAGATATTGAATTTCTAGTCCTAAGTCACGAAATCATTGGGTATGTGTATTGTTTGATATAAGGTACGAGAATATACGAAATTCTTTATAACTGTTAGTGATATTATTACTTTTTAATTATATATTAGTTTATTATATTTTTTATATTTACTTTATAATGATAAAAATAACACCTTCTTATATTTTCTTCAGGTCCTTATTGCGTTTTTCAATTTAGATTTGGTCTCTCTTACACCTACCAAAACTCACGCGCAAAAAGGCGGGAAACTCAGTAATATCGCATTCACTTCAAAAATGCCAATAATGTTAAAACTACTTATTCATTTTACGTCAAGTAAAAAGTAATAAACAGAATAAACTATGTTTTACATTACTATACTATACTATTTGTTTGTTTTGTGAAATAACATATTAAATTTCTAGCGTTAGGTTATGTTTAAGAAAAAATCCGTTACGTTCCATGTGTTAACAATATATAATAATTTCACTATAATAGAAACATACATTATATACAAACTATTTACAGTAGGTTAAAATTAGCATAATTGTTGTATTATTAGATAAATGGAATGTATTTGACTCGCAGATGTTTTCTGAATTCACCGCAAGGTGGCATTGTTGACGATCATGGATACGGAGTTGTTCTACCGCCAAAATAATGTTATAAAAATAGTAAGCGTGGCGGAAAGCGGCCAGTCCCAAGGGAACCCTGGTAAATCCCAAGGGAACCCCGGTAATGGTTGTAGACCCGACCAGGGCTGTGATCCCGATCGCATTGTAGGCTCCGGCCGAGATCTTCTTCGCAGCCCCAGTCGCAGTCGAGGTAATCCACACACACACGATTGTAGTCCCAGCCACGGTGCGGGTGGGAGTATACACCGCGGCCCCGGTCGCGATGTATCCTCCGGCCCAGGTAATGGCTGTGGACGAGGTAATTCTGGTTCATTATGTAGCCCCAGCCACGGTGCGGGCAGGAGTCTACACCGCGGCCCCGGCCTCGATGTAGACTCCGGCCCAGGTAACGGCGTGGGCGAGGATATGTATTTATACTTTAATAAATAAATTGAATAATTTATACTTGTGGTTTAACATTGTTAAACAGAGATAAATAGTATTAAATGCGAAGTATAGTGATTAGTGAATTATTGAATGAAATGTAAAGTACCAAGTGATTGCTCTGTCTTATTTAAAATATCATATTAAGGAGTACATTCCTTATCAAGTATGCATATTACAGCGATAATGGTAATGAAATGTTACACATGTTTGAATATCGTGTCTAAGAATCCACGTAAGTGAACTATTTTGGAACGGGGGGAGCGGGGACTTTTCCTAAAAAGAAAAGTTAAAAAGGAATAATAAGAATAAAGTTAAAAAAAAACTTTAAAAAGGAATTTCTAATAAGAGTATAATCGGTAGTCAAAGTCAAAGTCAAAATCATTTATTCAATTTAGGCATCAAAGACGCACTTATGAACGTCAATTTTTCATTATAATGTACTTTAAAGCCTACCGCCGCGTTCCAAAATACATAGAGCCAACCGAGAAGAAGCGGCAAGAAACTCGGGGCCATTCTTTTTTTATATAGATGTTTTTACAATGTTTTTACTTAGGTACTACAAATATTAGCTCCAGTGTGTTGCCTTACAAAAGAGAACATAATAATGGTATCAGTAGGGCAAGACACGCTACACTTTGACATCTTAGTACACGAGTAGATAGATACTTTTTTTTTTTTTTTTTTTTGACGTGGGGAAATGCTGTTACGCATTGCCGTATGCGGGGGGGCATACGGGGTATGACGGACTCGGCTAAAGGCGCCCATACCGTCTAAATACCCCACGGTGTTCCAGCGTCTTCGACTGATGACGGGGGGCGTGGGACCGAATTATTCTACCACAGCCCCCGTCGACGCCGCTGCCCACTGTAAAGTGGCGGGCCCTCCTCGGTGAGGGGTGTCAATGGGAACACCCCTCCACCTCGTGTGCCCCCCGAACACGGAGGGGGCATCAACATCGCGAAAGGACCTATCTCTGAAGGGTGCCGGATGCCCCCGCATCCGACGGCCCAGGCCCTCTCAGCGGAGACGGAGTGCGGGCTCGGTTAGCCAGCACCCGTGTCCGCGCTCTCCGGAGCGGAAGAGAGAGAGGGTCTCTCTCCCTCTCACGAGTAGATAGATCCTGGAGTGATCAGTCCCAAGCTGTTTTATCCTCCAAGTAATCCGAAATTTTGTAATAACCTTTTTGACAGAGTTTAGTTTTAATAGTAATTTTAAACTTATTAATAGGCAAATCTCGGATAACATTGGGAACTTTATTATAGAATCGTATACATTGTCCCATAAAAGAATGACTTATTCTGTGGAGACGCGTTACATGTACGGATAGCTTGTGCTTATTTCGCGTGTTGATGGAATGAGCATCACTCCTTTTATCAAAACTGCTAATGTTTTTCTTTACATACATTAGATTTTCATAGATAAACTGAGAGACAACAGTTAGAATGTTTATGTTTTTAAATTTCTGTCTAAGGGAAACTCTGGGAGCCAAACTGTAGATCGCTCGTATAGCCCTTTTTTGTAGTATAAAAATAGAATTAATATCTGCAGAACATCCCCAGAGCAGTATGCCATAAGTCATAACGCTATGGAAATAACTAAAATAAACTATTCTAGCTGTGTCTACATCAGTTAATAGTCTAATTTTTTTAACAGCATAAGCTGCTGAACTGAGCCTACTAGACAATTTTTTAATGTGGGGACCCCATTGCAATTTAGCGTCTATAGTAATTCCTAAAAAGACTGTTGACTCCACAAGGTCCAACCCTGTTCCATTCAATTGTATATTGGATTCTACTTGTCTCACATTTGGTGTCGAGAACTTTATACAATTAGTTTTCTTCTCATTGAGGAGAAGATTATTTGTATTGAACGAATTCACAACTTTAACTAATGCATTGTTAACATCGTCATAGTTTAATAACTGCCTTTTAATTTTAAATAACAGTGAAGTGTCATCTGCAAACAATACAATCTCGTGATTCTTCTCTACATTATAAGGTAAGTCATTAATATAGATTAAAAACAAGAACGGCCCTAGTATTGAACCTTGTGGAACGCCCATTGAGATTATAGAGCCGGGCGATTTTTTACCATTTATGTCAACCCTTTGAATTCTACCATTTAAATATGAAGTCAAAAGGTTGAGAGCCATGTTCCTAATACCGTAGTGTTGTAATTTCCTGACATGTATATCATGTCGGACGCAGTCAAATGCCTTAGATAAGTCACAAAAAACACCTAAGGCATCTTGAGAGTTTTCCCAGGCATCAAACACATCTTTTATTAGTTCTATACCTGCGTCTATAGTAGAGCGATTCCTTGTAAACCCAAATTGATTTTTATGGAAAATTTTGTTTGCACTAAAATGAGTTTCTAATTGATGTAATATGATTTTTTCGAAAATCTTACTTAGCGTAGGTAGTACAGAAATAGGCCGAAAATTTGTTGGATCAGTAGTACTACCAGATTTGAATAAAGGAACCACTTTACTGTGCTTCATTAGGTCAGGAAATACACCACTTGCAACACAACTATTAAACACAGCTGCTAGATTGGGTGCAATGACATCTATAATTGAAGAAACGGTCTTCACAGAAAGACCCCATAGGTCTGCCGTTTTTTTTGCATCTAGACTTTTGAAACAGCTTACAATATCTTTGCAATTAACTACTGAAAATTTAAAAGTTGTGTCACATTCAGTTACACTTTGTTTAAGTAAGATCTCAGCAGAAATGGAGGAAGATTTTAGAGTTTTGGTTGTTAAAGAAGGAATATTAGTGAAAAAATTCTCAAACTCGGCCGCTACCTCTAAATCTGCTCTTACATCTTTATTATTAATTTTTAAATTAAAGTCTCGATTACGCACTGTATTTCTACCAGTTTCACTGTTTATAATGTTTCACGTCATTTTTATTTTATTAACAGAATTTTTGATCTTGTTTCTTAAATAAATAGATTTTGCTGAGAAACAGGCTCGTTTAAATAACTTAGAATAACGTTTGACATATTCCAAAAATACAGGATTATGATTATGCGATTTTTCATGGTACAATTCATATAACTTTTGCCTACTTTTATAAATTCCTGGAGTTGCCCATTCACTAAACCTAGCACGATTACCAACAGATATTGTTTTTGGTACAAACACTTTGCCAAATTCATCACTGATAAGATGGAACAGTGAGTTATATAATATATTTGGGTCATTGTGACTGGTCAACTCTGGCATTTTCTGGGATATATTACTTCTTAACAATTCTAGGCGGCTTGCATTTATTGGAACAAAGCTATATATTTGCTTTAGGGTTTGTTTGTTTTTCTTGGAAACACTGCTAGTTGACCACAGTGGTCTGATTCTAGATTATTTATAATGAAATTTTTAATAGGTTTGAGATTAGTAAATATATTGTCTATGCAGGTGGAACTTGTGGCTGTTATCCTAGTTGGTTCCAAGAAAATATTGTACATATTAAAAGATTTAAACAGTATCAAAAATTTATCCACTATCTGATTATTTTCTAGCAAATTAATATTAAAGTCTCCACAGATAATCATTGATTTATTTGTATTAGATAGCTTAATTAATGTTTCCTCCATGCACTTTTCAAAATCATCATATGGTGAGCATGGAGGTCTGTATACACATAGAACAAGGAACTGCTCAAACTCAATACAGGACATTTCTATTACTCGTTCAACAGATAGGCTCACAATGTATTTTCGTTCTTTGAGTTTTATATTTTTATTTGTAATAATTAAAGAGCCACCACGTATAGATTTTTCTCTGTTGAAGGAGCTAGCAACTTGATGATTATTAAAATTAAATAAGAGTTGGTTCTTTTTAAGCCAGTGTTCAGTAATACAAAGAATATCTATTTTGCTATCATCTATAAACAATTCCAGTTCCAACTCTTTGCCCATCATACCTTGAATGTTCTGATGAACAATATTGATTGATTTAATGCAAGAGGTTGTCTCTATTGTATTAGGCACTAATTTAAATTATGTACAATGTCATTAGTAGCCAGTAGTTGTGATAATAAGTTGTGAAGTTCAAAAGATAGACGTTTTAGTAATATTCGACAAGAACATTTGATACCTATTGACACATTGTATATAAAATTTGAACAACGTTAGTCAAGATCTCGTCAAAATAAATATTTATCAGTCATGTATGACGTGTGTAGTTTAAACATAACAATTATTTTAAGAATATTTATATAACACCTCCACCCTTACTTAAATTGTAACAACTTTCTAATAAACGAAAGTGATTGATAGATCGATACATTTTTTATCGAATGCACAGAGCAAGATGACGCCATGTTAACATTAGAACAATCTGCATCAACCTTTGCTTTTAACCCATGTGAAGTTTCCTTTGCATATACTTCTAGCTCTATTGCAGTTTTACTTATAATATATGATACCTATATGCTATTGTAATAGCAACAAGTGAACATGCTAGTATCAACAATAGTGGTCCCGTTTACTTCAAACAGGCAGCCTCGTTGCAATGCAGCATAGCTCCTTTGTAATGCAATCTTGAATCGTTGAGCCAAATAAGTGATAATAAAAAATTACCCTAAAACCTTAAGGCATAGTGGCACAATCTTGAAGACAATCCGAAAATAAACTTTTTATCGCCGTCGTAATTTTGAAACAATCCAAAATTTTGATAATATCTGGAACATTGACTCCAGATTTTATACTGCCGAAATAATGTCCCGCATTATTTTTTTTATTTGTTTGCCACACTCCGACCTCGGTAATGCACACTTAAATAGTGAGTAGCACCGGTGCCGAGCAGTGGTCGAGCTTTGAGCTTCGTTTGGTTCACACACACATTCGTTTACATCATACGTAAAAACTACGAGTAGTTTGTAGCGATGATAGGTGAGGGGCGATTGCGGACCGCTTTCGATTGCGGATAAGTTAGTGCCCGATTCGGACCCACCCTGGGGTTTTCACTTATAGTAAAGGTAAGATCAAGGACAGATCATAAGTGTGGGAATGCAACACATCCCTTGACAATGAGTGATAATGCGGTCGGAGGGTTACATCAGACCCCTACAGAGACTGGTTCACAAAGGCAGCTGCTGGAACACGCCTTTAGCAATAATTTTAGAGACCGCACAGTTTCAGATATTGTAAATAAAATAAAATGAATATTCAAATATTCATTTTATTTTATTTACAAAATAAAATGTCAAATGCTGTTACATAAAACCGGTATCACTAAACCATTTGAATGTTTGGAGAGATTAAACTTTCATCATGTAATAAAAATCAGTTCAAAAATGTTAGTTTTTACCCGTCTAGTGAAAAATCACACTGTAAAAATTATGATACAAGGGAATACTCTCATATAAAATTGTTATGTACAAACTATTCGATACGTATCGTGTATTAAATAAACAACTTGCATGTAATATAACTTTTATTGTATTTCATAGGCACATAGTCATAGCTGTGTTCAGAGAATATCAATACATTCTAAAAAATAGCTTCAACACATTTTTATTTTATGTTATTTTACTTTATTTGGGATGATAAACAGCAATTCACTTGGTCGAAAGGATAAAATAACTTATAAACATGAGTTAATGAACAGCCAACTACGTTATCCACTATTCTTTATATATACTCGTATATATATAAAGAAACATAAAGAGCTTTGTTTCGCCCTTTCACCGTCACTGTACTACTGTACTCCACGGAGGAAATGTGACGAGTTTAACGAGCAAACACGGCTGTAAACGCAATACGTCGCCAATAACCCGGTTATGGCGGCTGTGCTCGATCTGGAGCAGTACGTTACTGTTCTGTCAATAGCACTTCAAACGTCAGATGGTTGCAATGGTCTATTGGCAGCTATAGTGCCACCAACTTATCTGTTCAGGTGGGCAAAATTGGAACTACAGTGTACATACCAACTAACTTTGGCGTTTATAATATTAGTAGGATTCTTTGTAGAATTTGCAAATTAATGAGTGGCTTGAAAGACTGCCCTATGTTTTGTTTCTCTTTTTTCTTGGTGAATTTCTTAGGTTGCAATACCAAAATTCTACACTAGCGACGCTGTCACCTGAACAGATAAGATGGTGGGACTGTATAGACCTCAACGGAACGTCTGCTACCTCCAATTATTTATTTTATGCATAGTAGGATCTTTTAAAATAAATAAATCGTTTTATTTCTTCAAATGTGTTATTTTATTCTTCTTTATACAGAGAAAATCAATAGACAGTATATTCAAGGTAACTTACTGAACTTGAATTGGTGCGAAGTTATTGCGTTTGCACTCTGAATGAGGTATGCCCGTCGCTGCGTGGTCCCTTGTTTATGCGCACGGTTTTTTTTATTTTATTATAAAGTTCTTTATTAATAAGTATATATAACAAAGTACAGGCTAGACACTGTGTAAGACTAGTACAAACTACGATAATTATTGACTTGTTAGGCTAAAATCGCCTTTATTAGTATTTTTATAAACATACAGTTATGAGGATCCTTAACTTTGTAAATCATCTGATGAGAAACTGTATTGCAATTTATTTAACTTACAATCACAGTATCATATAGTGTTAAGTTACGAGTCATTTGTACCAGACTCATTTTTTAAGTGAGCACGTTCTACTCATTAATAATAATATAAGGACACAAAAATACGCGATGACACAAACATAACGCACAAAAATGGCAAAGATGTACGTAACCATTTCGTTCACATGTTTTAATTCTCTTAGGTAAATAATTATAAGTCCCTTTTTATTTTTTTATTTAGAATATATTATTGCAAAGAGCATACGCAAGTTTTTAACAAGCAAGTAGTCGATTATTACTTACATTTACTTACAATACAGCTTAAATAGTCGAGCGGGTGAGTGACGCGCCGTATCGCATCGCTATTCGTTATCGTCGTCGAGAATGTAGTGATGGTACCTTTTATATGTATCGATATATGGCAGTCTAGTTAACCAAGTTTTACCTATTGCAGATATAAGACTATTCTTGTGGTTTTTGTTTGTTTGCGAAATTTAATATGCGTACGGTGATAGATGTCGCTAACGGTTCTTAACACGCACTCACTGAACATACGACATGCGTGACTTAGATCGTTTAATTTTACACTTACACAAACATTGTTTTTTTTCTTAAATCTTCAACCGGATCGGAACGCGACCACGTCTTAGAAGATCCGGCAAGAAACTCAGTGGGCTCGTCTTATTTTTTTTTTAACGCCACGTATTATACGTTCAGTTTGGCAGATAGAGCCTCAATGTATAATAATGTACTAAAGAGTAATAAACTAATTTGAATTTGAATTATAAGTTGGTGGCAGAAAATAGATGCAATTTTCTCAGGAAGTTTCTCATTAAAATAATAATTATTATTGTGGCGTATGAGTATCACAGGACCTACTTACGGCTGATCTGTCGACGACACCCTACTAGAGATATTTTTTACATAAGTTCCGTACAAATTGGGTCAAGTTTCTACAAATGTTCGTTTATTTAAAGCTCCAGTGTGTTGCCATATAAAAGAGACCATAATAATGGTATCAGTAGGGCAAGACACGCTACACTTTGACATCGTATTACACGAGTAGTTAGATCCTGTGACCCTTGGGAGTGATCAGTCCCAAGATGTTTTATCCTCCAAGTAATCCGAAGTTTTGTAATAACCTTTTTGACTGAGTTTAGTTTTTATTGTAAATTTAAACTTATTAATAGGCAAATCTTGGATAACATTGCGAACTTTAGAGAATCGTATACATTGTCCTACAAAAGAATGACTTGATGATAGCTTGTGCTTATTTCGCGTGTTGATGGAATGAGCATCACTCCTTTTTTCAAAACTGCTAATGTTTTTCTTGGCGTACATTAGGTTTTCATAGATAAACTGAGAGACAACAGTTAGAATACTTAAATCTTTAAATTTCTGTCTAAGGAAAACTCTGGGAGCTAAACTGTAGATAGCTAGTATTGGCCTTTTTTACAGTATGAAAATATAATTAAAATCTGCATAACATACACAGAGCAGTATGCCATAAGTCATAACGCTATGGAAATAACTAAAATAAACTATTCTAGCTGTGTCTACATCAGGTATAGGTAAATTTTTTAACAACTAAAGCTGCTGAACTGGGTCTACTAGAAAATGTTTTAATGTGGCGAACCATTTGCAATTTAGCGTCTATAGTAATTCCTAAAGAGACCATTCAATTGTATAGCAGTTTCTAGTTTTCTCACATTTGGTGTCGAGTACTTTATAAAATTAGTTTTCCTCTCATTGAAGAGAAGATCATTTGTATTAAACCAATTCACAATTTTAGCGAGTGCATTGTTTACATCGTCATAGTTTAATAACTGCCTTTTAATTTTAAACAACAGTGAAGTGTCATCTGCAAACAATACAATCCCGTGATTATTCCCTACATAACAAGGTAAGTCATTAGTATAGATTTAAAACAAAAACGACCCTAGTATTAAACCTTGTGGTACGCCTATTGAGACTAGAGAGTCAGGCAAGTTTTTACCATTTATATCAACCCTTTGAATACTATTATTTAAATATGAAGTCAAAAAGTTGAGAGCCATGTTCCTAATACCGTAGTATTGTAATTTTCTGACAAGTACATCATGTCTGACGAAGTCAAAGGCATTAAACAAGTCACGAAAAACACCTAAAGCATCCTGAGAATTCTCCCACGTATGCACATATCACATGCATTTTTCATAAGTTCTGTACCTGCGTCTATTGTAGAGCGATTCCTTGTAAACCTATAAACCGTTACTTAGTGTTATAGGCGTCGGTTGCTCGGAACTACAACTGATTGAGTGAAAATATTTAATGTAAAATTTTCTTTGCTGGATGCAGACGTTATGCACTGCATTTATTCGTTGAGTTAGAAACTATTTATGTATTCTAGATGTGTTCTTATTGTTTTCGCATTTTACAAACCAACCTTAGCTCATATTTTATTATTATGTCGAATCTCTCATTTAACGCTGAATGTTGTAAATACAATATGTACGAATTATATGTATAAGAACCATAAAAAAATTGAATGTTACTCCTAAAATGGTTAAATATGTACTAACTATACTATTGGTGTTTCTTTAATAAATATCTATATGAATGAGTTAAGTACCATCAATTTATGTAAGGCAACTTAGTAAGTCTCCAGGTAGCTGATATAAAATTAATAAAAGTATACTAATCCGCTTCATCAGAATCATAACTTTGCTTGTAATACCTAAAGCCACTTTTGGCCAGATCGTTCAAACATTATCATTGCGTCCACAGGGGACGCAATGATATCAGAGTGTTTTAAACGTCTTTATATCAACGCCAAGGATACAAAATGTAGTTATAAATATTATAATTAAATATTCTTCTGAAAATAGGACAAGCCGTGCGTAACTCACTTTGACATATTTATGAGATGTTGTCTACATTCAATATAACTTATAAGGCATTTCCACTGTCTGGAGTTATACCACTTTTTCTTCTATTCTATTGTAGGGTTCCATATTTAGGTTTAGTAGCTCTTTTCCCTTTTTAGGGTTCCGTACCTCAAATGAAAAAAAAACCCTTTACAGATCACTTTGTTGTCCGTCTGTCTGTCTGTCAGTTGAAATTTATATCAAAAATAATACTCGGTCTCTTTCAGCTGTAAGGAAATCAAACTTGTAAGTCAACGCGATCTAAAGATATGACTGTTTATGGCCCGGTTACATAATTGTTTGTTTTGTGATGTTTCAAGTTCAGCTATAAGTTAAACATTAATTTAATATACGGGTACGGGTGAGAGACGATCAAATACCGTTTTTGAAAATACCTAAAACAATTTTTCTCTCCTTTACAAACCAATAAACCACCGATTTTCAGAAGAGAAGATCTGTAGATACTATCTTAAGTAGCAAGACATTAAAAGTCAAAGCGCGAGCGTTGCCAGAGTTCGAGGCGAATAATTCCCAAAGCGGTGATGCCTGCGCAAAAGGGGAAGTTAACATCATCTGTATAAGGTGTCTTGAAATCGATCCTTATTCCGTGATTTTTTCTTAGTTTTACTTACATTTAAAAAGAATAGAGATTAGGCTTGAGATTATCCTACAGAAAACATCGCGTGGGGTAGTCGGAGCTCCTAGAGAGCCATTCAGTGTTTCCTATAATCTAAAATAAGATCTAAAGCGGGTTATTTAGAAATCATTTGAGCCCCGCTGAAAGCTGCGATGTTTGTTATTTCTGTGTAGGTGTACATAAAAGATGTATATTAATTTAAACATCTTTCTATTCTAAGCAACCCTTCTTTTTCTTGTCTCACCCTGAAAATCTATACACTTACTCTTATTAACATCACCCAGCAGTCCGTGATCCACTACATAGTGTTCACAAATAAGCAGCTATCGGAATCCGCAGATTGAGCCCCTCACCATAATAATTACTAACAATAGTGTGGAGTAATACTGTGGTAACGTTTGAAGGTGGCTGAGTTTTGAGCCTTTGGGTGGCATCGCAACTGTCATGAGCAGATACAGCACTGACCATCAGTTGTACACCTAGCTTTTGTTGTTACTTAGCTCGTCCGCATCAGGACAAAAAATAACAATAGATTTATGAATGAAACTTGCCTCGAATGAGGGTTGCTGATCCCAACAGATTAATCAAGTACCTATTGTAAAGCTTCAGAAGTCAATTTTTAAGATCCCATACAGGCAAGGCATGTGATGAAATTCTTACTGGCTAGAGATACAATTTGTCACATCTATACTAGTCTATACTTCTATACTAATATTATAAAGAAGAAAGATTTGTATGTAAGTATGTTTGTAACGAATTGGCTCAAAATATACTGAACCGATTTAAACAATTCTTCACCATTGGCAAGTTACATTCACCCTGAGTAACATAGGCTATATAAGATCATCATCCATCATCGCGCGGGTGAAACCGCGGAGAGCAGCTAGTTTAATACAAATATTAAAGGCTACTTTTTATTCGACCGGCCTTCGTGATTGTTTATTTATAAACACTTTTAAAGGAGACTCATAAAAATATAGAAATAAAGTCATCCCATCAAAATCTGATTAATTATACATCAGTTAGTTGCAAAATGGCTTCCATTCAAACGCGAGCGATGAATCTTCTTCAGATACCTATTAACGCGGAATCACTTTGTTTTCGGTTCCCGAGGGCAAAGTCGCTTAATAATCGTAAAAAATATTATGAGATATTACTTCGGTAGAGGGAATAATTTTCGGACAAAGCAGTAATCCATCAGCGCGCTCGCGATCCTCGGAGCTTTTGTGAATAACTTAGGCACCGAACGAGAGTATTGGGAGCTTGGAGTGGGGGCGACCTTCGTCTCTGCTCCTTTCTAAGTGTCCTTGCTTATTTAAAATATTTTATTTGACATGCAATTATTATTTAAAAAAATTCAACTGCAAACAAACAATACTTGGCTAATGAGATGATACGTACAGTGCATCGTCAGGTGAAATTCAAGTTAGCGTTTTTAAAACAATTAGGTGTTTCTGAACCAACTTTGGTAAGACGTGGCTTCTAAACTGAGGTGAAAGATTTGTCACTACACATAATTTAAGATCGTTGTTCATGTGCTTTATCCGGTCATTTGATAGTTTAGTTATGGTAAACGTAAATAATAGTAAAGGTAGAGATAATTTGACTACCTTGTGCCGAAGCAGCGTCAGAGTCAAATAACGAAGTGATCGATGTCACGTTCTTTAGAAGGACCGGTCCTTCTTTTTGTTTGTTGTCTGGACGTCCCGACAACAAACGTGTTCGACAGGCATATCTTATTCTTTTATATAGCACCAGAGCGTAATATACCAGCGTATATAGTTCTATGAGTAATATTATAAAAATAAAATAGAATACAATGAGGCGTTTCACACGTAAAGACATATCTTCGGACGGTATTCAAACCCACGCTCCTGACAGTCAATCTTAGATGCCATGACCGCCAGGCCACCGAGACATCCATCCGAGCATCGAACTAGTCTTTTTTGTTGGTTTTAGCCGTCGTATGACGGTTAGCGCGATTTCGTTAAGCAGGTGTTAGAGTTAAAAAAAAAATTATATTCAGAATTCGCCTATCTTCAAAGCTGTAGGCTTGTTATTTTAGTACCAATACACACATAAACTATCCCACAACCTTGTGCTAGTACATTTTTCTATTAATTCAATTCAATACAGACATATGTATGGTTACACCTCTTTTTTGATCAGAACTGTATCGGAAGATAACTTTACAATATGAGTCTCCAAAGCATTGTGTGTATTGTAGATTTTAATTTTGACGTTAATACTTTAATTTTTCCTTCTCATATCTAGCTGGTTGCACATTATACTTGTGTTTGTATATTAGTTTCTGCTTTTTTCACTCATGCAAATGTAGGGCCCTGCAGGATGACGCGTGCTGCAGACATTTTGGCCTCTTTGTACAACCCGCATCAAAGTTTCACTAATACGTAGTTGTTTATACCTAAATTCAATATCTATCTACCAATGATAATATAGATATAACTACTTTTTAAGAACAATAAAATATCGTTTTCATTAACATTTGTAGAGTTTCGCGGTAATTTAGCACCTAATTCACGATCATGTATTACTAGACCCATTATTGCTGAAATTACACCGTTTTGCGCCCCCTTTTCACCCTATTCGTTTTATTCCGCTCTGGGGGTATCATATTTTATAGGCAATTTTAGTCGTTTGAGGAGGCTATTAAACTCCGATATCTGAGAGGTATAAATGGCGAATCTCGGAATCATATGGTTTACAGTCTATGATAAGTGCTCTAATGTTAGTATCAAATAGTAAAATTTGGGCCGTATTGAGTTATCTTACTAAAGCTGTAAACAAAAAAAGAAGCAAGAGAGGGTTGGGCTAGACGCTAGAGTATTTTGACTTCATCATCATCATCATCGTCCTACGGCTGAGATGATGATGATGAATATTGAAACGAATTCTTATCGATTACGGAAATCGTCCCAAATTAACTATGTGTTGTTCGTCCCTGGATCCGCGGTCTGCGCAGTCGATGAGGATTTTATCATGTAAAATAAGAAATAATAATTGGTAGTATACGCAAACCAATGCTAATATGGCGCACAGCACAGCAACTGCATGAAGTGATCGACAGTGTAAGATCTTATATAATCTCGTAAAGGCAGTGGGTGTTTGATATATCAAATCGGGTTCTTTCTAATAATGATTAGATATTAATAATTTATTAGGAACAAACAAACCTCACAACCTCAAACACGCAAATATCAATGATAATTCAGTAATACATCACTAAAGAAAGGAAGCCGTAACATGTACCTGCCAATACCGTCGGCTATAAACATCATAATAACATCGACAAAACCAATTCCTGGGGGACTGAGCCACAAGAAAACATTTTTTCATGAGCAGTTATTATGTGATCAGGATAAAATGTCCACAAAAGATGAGGTTACCGATGAAATTGCCAATATTCAACCACAAATTATTCCTAAATGAAATTCTGTTAATAAAAGATATCTTCGTTTATTTGGAACTAGGATTCCCGCGATGATTGAAAATAGATATAGATGTCCAATATAAAGACTATTTACATCTTCAACACGTCCCAACCGGGACGATTCTCAATGAGTTTGCTCGTGAAGCAAACTCATTGTAGTCGGCCATAGGTGACGAACTGCACTGCGCCCGTCACACTGAGACAATAGTTAGAAAGTTGTTAATTCTCCTGTGCTGTAATTTCGCCGGCACCCTCCCCCTTCAAACCGTCAAACAGTGAACAATTTCTTTGACTGTAGATAGACTGTAGACATGTACTGATATGATATGACTGTAGATATGGTAGCAGCACTTTCCCGGAAAAACGCGTTCACACAGAGTTCTACTGTAACATGTATGACCACGAACTCGGGCAATGTGTGAACAACAAATATCTATTCACATGAACTGAAAAGCGGATTACACAACGCTATTAAGAATTCGTAAATGCTGCAATTTCCAGAAAGTTCATCTATTCACTATGTTTAAATGGACGCAGTGTTCACACTCGTTTTGGCACAACGGTGACTATCTCCGAGTCACATTAAGCTGTACCATTTAGCTTCCTGGGACACATGCGCAGAACTGATAATTGTATCTCGTGCCGACTTTGTGAAATATTACATGGCCCGCATTAGGATTCCCTGAGTCGTGATGGCATGCACACACACAATAACACATCGTATATATACAAGACCCTAATATAAACATTTCTGCTCTTCACACAAATATGTCCCAGCCAGGGATCGAACCTTGAGCTTCTCGCTTTGAACACAGAACCACTACCAACTAGGCTAACTGGGCTCATCGATTTGTTATAATATTGTTCTAACTATTATATAAGGACTTTGTTTGTTAGTGCACAATATTGAACGGGGTGGTTTGAAATCGATATACGATGACGAAAGTAAAAAAAAAATATGTGTATATTTTTTTTATTATTGTGATCCCATATTCGCCGCTCCACGTCTAAGAACCATTGTGCGACTGAACGCACGACTCGACACACCGCTACATCACAGAACAGATAACATTAACTACGCGAGACATGTATACCTATTTAAAATAGGTACGATGTGCGAACGTTGACCCGCCCCGGCGTCTTTGTACCTATTCTAAGCGGGTAGGTGTCTCGCATAGTTACTACTATCTATCCTGTGATGTAGCGGTGTTTCGAGTCGTGCGTTCAGACGCACTATGCTTCTTAGGCGTGGAGCGGCGAATATGGAGTCATAATAATAAACAATTTTTTTTTTAACTTTCGTCACCAGTTATCGATTCCAAACCACCCCGTTCAACATTGTGCACTAATAAACAAAGTCCTTATATATCCCTGCTGACGTTATAACAAGTGTTCAACATGAACTGTGTAACATGAACAATGTGACACGTCATGCAAACGATCGTTACATAATTTTATATCATACCTACTGATAATATATTTTAAAGATTTAAACATACTTTCCAAGTTGTTACATCGCTTTGCTTCTCAGTCATCATCATCTCAGCCGTAGGACGTCCACTGCTGAACATATGCCTCCCTCATGATTTTCCAAAAGAACTGGTTGAAAGAGGCCTCCATCCAACATCGTTCTGCGACCTTCATCAGGTCGTCTGTCCTCCGTGTCGGTGGACGACCTACGCTGCGCTTGCCGGTCCGTGGTCTCCACTGTACTCATTTCTTCTTCCAGTGTTAGGAATAATCACTCATGGCAACATTCTGTAGAGTCTGTGGTATGCCTTAAAACTGTATAATTTTGTTGTGCTCGTTTATTCTTAATAAAGCTTCAGTATTTATCGGCCACTGATTTATTTATACCATTAATAAACAACAGCAGAGCGTGGTTCCGAAAAATCATAAGGAAGTGTTGGAGCAGAAGTAAAAGCAAAGTTTTTCTACTTGGGTGGTTTGGGCTGTTTCGTGTCGTGTGGCTGGCTATGCAATATGGCGGCCCGGGAAGAAAATATAAAATATATTGTCGAACCATTCAGAGGGACGAATTATCTGTTGTGGAAACGTCGGGCAGAGGCTATTTTTGCTGCAAAAGACCTGGATCAGTTTCTAATAAAGGAAGAAACTGTGGATTCTAAATCGAAAAAGGCGTACGCATTGTTACTTAGTATGATTGATGATTCCATATTGATGGCGATGTCGGATGAAACTACAGCATATAAACTATGGCATGCTTTAAAGGAAAAATATGGAAAATCAAGTGCTGTAAGCCAGATCCTAGTAAGAAAGAAACTCACGAACACAAAAAAACGCTGTGATTGCAGTATGCAGGAACATATAAATGAAATACTGGGATTGGTGAACGAATTGCGAGCTTCGGGAACAACTGTGAAAGAAATGGATATTGTCATTTATATCTTAATGTCATTACCTCCGGAATATGATATAATAAAGGCAACAATAGAAAATCAGCCAGATACGACATTGACTTCAGATTTTGTTATACAAAGATTACTAAATGCAGAGGCATTAAAAAGTGACACAAGTGAAAAGAAGACAGAAAATACAAAAACAAATGTAGCATTTAATGCCGAAAAGTACCAACATATTACGTGTCACAAATGTAAGAAAAAGGGTCATGTTGCAAAATATTGTCCAAGAAAATCAACATGTTTTAACTGTGGACGTTCCGGCCACTTGAAAAAGGACTGTCGTACTAAGCCAAAGTCAAATAACAGTGAGTCTGCTGCGGTTACCTTTATGGTCAATCAAACAAGTGAACATTTTATGTTGGACTCTGGTGCATCGACGCACATGTGCAGCAAACAGGAATGGTTTAAGGACATGAGGCCCCACAGTGGCACTGTGACATGTGCATCTAAAGTTGAAGTTCTAGAAGTCAAAGGTATTGGGACAATTGTCGGAATGCTGAATGGTCGAGAGATAACTCTCAAAGAAGTCTTGTATATTCCAGAGTTGAATGGTCAATTGATATCTGTGAAAAACATACAGAGAGCTGGTTACAGTGTTATCTTCACAAATAATGTTGCAATAGTTAAGATGAATAAAGAAAAATTTGTTATTGCCAGATTGAATGAAAAAGGTCAGTATTTAAGTCAGTTTGATCCTATTAGTACATCAGCTGTAACACACTTTGTTGAGCAAGATGCAAAGTTATGGCACAGGCGTATGGGACATTCTAGCAACAATGTTATGAAAGAGTTGGGATTGCCAGTATCAGACTCTTTAAATTTTTGTGAAGAATGTGTGACTGCTAACCAAGCCAATGTGCCAATGGGCAAAGGTCCGAGAGAGAGGGAAGATAAACCCATGAGAATGATTCATACTGATATTTGTGGTCCGCTTGACCCACCTGCCAGTGATAATGAGAGGTACTTTGTTACCATAATAGATGATTGTTCAAGATTTTGTGAAGTACATCTATTGAAAAATAAAAGTGACATTATTGATATATTCAAGCAGTTTTTCAGGCAGAATCCAGAAGTATATAAAATAAGATGTGACAATGCCAAGGAATATGTATCAGGTGAGCTTGCACGCTATTGTAAATTGAAGAATATTTTGCTAGATCCTGCACCACCATACACACCTCCCTTGAACGGTGTTGCGGAGAGAGCTAATAGATATTTGTTGGAGAAGGCTCGAGCTCTCATCTTTGATGCAAACCTGCCCAAGACTTTTTGGGGCTATGCGGTGCAGACTGCTGCTTATCTGAAGAACCGGATTCCGAACCATACAGTGGGTAAAACTCCTTTTGAACTTAAGTTTGGAAAGGCACCTAATTTGAATAACATCAAGGTTTTCGGATGTGATGCTTATATGAGAGTACCTGATAACCTGAGGAAGAAGCTGGGTCCAAAATCTAGAAAAATGATTTTTGTAGGATACTCCAATATGGGCTATCGTTTATTGGATCAGAAAACTAATCGTGTAGCTGTTTCACGTAATGTAATATTTAATGAAGAGAAGAGGATGAGTATTCCTGACTCTGTTGATAATATAATGAGAGAGAAGACTGTTCCTGAGTCTGATGTGGTTTTTGAGGCAGCTGAAGAGCCAGGGATGGCTGATGGTGGTCAAGATGAATTCTTGGATTGTGATGAAAATGAAGCGGAGAATAACAGGCCTAGACAATCTAAAAGAGAAACTAAGCTACCAACTAGATTTAAGGATCATTATGTCTATGAAGTGACTGTAGAAAGTCTTGAATCCATCTCGTATGAAGAAGTACAGGAATTGCCTGTAAATGAGCAAGTTTTATGGAAACAGGCTATGGATCAAGAGATTGAGTCCTTACATAAGAATAAGGTGTGGGAGCTTGTTGAACTACCTGAAGGTGAAAGGTCAATGACCTGTAAATGGGTATTATGTATAAAAAGGAATAATATTCATAAGGCTAGGTTAGTTGCTCGTGGTTTTGAGCAGAGATCAGGTATAAATTATTTTGATACCTATGCGCCAGTTATAGGCATGTCATATCTGAGATTAATGTTTGCTATTTTCCTTCAGAAGAATTTTAATATGTATGTATTAGATGTTAAAACTGCCTTTTTAAATGGTCAGTTAGATGAAACAATCTTTATGGATCAACCTAAAGGTTATGATGATAAATCTGGTAGAGTATGTAAATTGCTTAAAAGTTTGTATGGACTTAAACAGGCACCTAGACAGTGGTTTAAAAGATTCACAGATTTTATATTTAAATTGAATTTTCAGCAACTTGAATTTGAGTCATGTGTATTTGTAAAGAGGTCTAATAATTGTGAGATATATATAGTTCTTTATGTGGACGATTTAATATTAGCAGGTTCAAATGAGGCTGAAGTTCAGATTGTTATTCAATTACTTAGAAAAGAATTTGAAATGTCTAAAGCTGATATTGCTGATGAGTTCCTTGGTATAAATTTAGAATATGTTCATGATCAACTTTGTTTAAGTCAGAAGGCATATATTGATAAGTTATTAGCTAGATTTAAAATGACAGAATGTAAGCCATGTGACATTCCTTTAGTTCCTAAGTCTACTGTATCAGATTTTGTTGATGGTGAAGAGTTTCATGGTCCTTACCGTGAACTTGTAGGTGCATTGTTGTATTTGTCAATGACCTCTCGACCTGATATCTTGTATTCTGTAAACTGTCTTAGCCAAGTTCAAGAGCGACCAACTGTTGCTGCTTGGGTTGGGCTAAAGAGAATCCTTCGCTATTTAAAGGGAACATCAGAGCTTAAATTAATATTCCAAAGATACATTACTGATGAAGTTAACTTGAATGTTTATGTAGATGCAGATTGGGGATCTAATATGAAGGATAGAAAGTCTGTTTCTGGTAATATAATTTTCTTTAATGATTGTCCTGTAATTTGGTGTGTAAAGAAGCAAAGTTCTATTGCACTGTCCTCTACTGAGGCAGAGATTTTGTCATTAGCTAGGGCTGTTCAAGATTTAATTGTACTTTATAACATAACTAAAGAAATTTTAAATTGTAAAACGATTCATATGTCTATCTTTGAGGATAATCAGTCTGCGATTAAGGCTATATTGAATGATAATAATTGTGCTAGACTGAAACATTTAGATATAAAACTTAAGTATTTAAGAGATATAATTAAGTTGTATAAGATAAATATTTTGTATATTGCTACAGAGAACCAGCCCGCAGACTTGTTCACCAAGTGTTTGCCAAAACCTAAGTTGGTTAGTTTAAGATCTGCTTGTAAGTTAGCATGTAGTGATTAAGGGAGGGTGTTAGGAATAATCACTCATGGCAACATTCTGTGGAGTCTGTGGTATGCCTTAAAACTGTATAATTTTGTTGTGCTCGTTTATTCTTAATAAAGCTTCAGTATTTATCGGCCACTGATTTATTTATACCATTAATAAACAACATCCAGCTCATAGATCTTCACGACTGTCCTCATCGTGCGTACGTTGTGTGTTACCAGGGCTAGTTGTCGTCGTTGGGGGTGGTAGCCGGGCGTAGTCTGCCGGGGATTCTTAGCACCCCCTGCCCCACCTTTGCCGTGGCTGCTACCGTAGCCAGGAATAGCGGGGCTGGCGGGGACTGGGGGCCTGTTTATTTTTATCAAATCCATAGGGGGATTTTGCCAATGTTCGCCACGCTTAGCAGGCGGGTTGGCAAGCGCAGTTTTGGAGTTTTAATACTGGGAAGGTGCTGCTGCCCACCTTCCGATTGTTATCCCTTAGCCGATTTCTACGGCACCCACGGGTAGAGTTAGGTTAGGTACCCCACAGTGCTTCTCAGTAAGGGTACAATTTTCCAAAGATTCCAAAGAGTACACTAGCAAGTCATTTGTTTCCGATAGCTGCACGAGCTTTTTTTCTAATTCCCTCTCGTTCGGTTCTGGCTTTAGGGCTATTAAAGTGCTTTTTACGGGAAGTGAGAGAAAATTGAGTTGGCAATATGCATGCACCGATTAAAAGTTAAAAAAGAAAAAGGCGATGTGAACTTTTGTACCTACTGACCAAACGTGAGTGAGATATTTGATTCGGGTCAGTCGACTTTCAAAACGAAGCAGCGTAAGTTATCCTCGTGTAGATTTTAAAAACAACAAGACTACACTAGATATATAAATATAATATTATCAGATCGCTTTACACTATACGTAGATCTTAATCATCTTTTATTTATTATTGCATTTATTACAACTGCTAAAGGTACAGCGAAAATAGTAAATATTTTACTATACGTCTTGTAAGACCATGATTCACTTCCAAATATATCTCAAGCATTTTATTGTGTTATGATCACTCGCATATGACGAATAATAACGTAACTTATTCTGCACTATTGACCACGCTGATGGACGTAACAGCCAGTCTGTAGCGCTGCGAATATTAACGGTATTCCAATGACTATATCTTCGATAACTCCAATGAGCCCGCACAAAGTGGCTTAATGACAAAATCCGCCTTAAAAATGCCTCACTCTCTTCCATGCAACCAAACAAACAAAATGTGATGATATATTAGCCTATTATTTCATGTCCTGTGTTCAGATTGGGTATGACTACCTTCTGCCACCTACAGAAGTATCACCTAAGCGTCGACGCACTAACTGCACTCGATATAGGTATATCTACTACATACTACATCTCTACATATAAGTATACTTACATGGAAGATTCTCTAAAATCTTATTACGCTGGTTTTTTTTCGTGCTCAAACTGGAAGGCCACATTTCGTCAGCCAAGCTGAATTTAACCCAAGCTCCGAAGGCCGACCATTGTTTTTGGTAATCCCTATCAAATAAATATGCATCATTTTCCCATTAGACCTTCGCCAGTAAATGTTATCTATGGGTAGGACACGGGGTCGTCTACTGAAATTTTGGTGCCATTAGAAAGAAGAAAAATAAAAGAGAAGAGAAATAAGAAATTTTGTCAGCATTTGCAATCCATCGTATTTTTTCAGTTTATCGTTCTTCAACCAGCATAGGTCTATATGGTTCCGTGCCCCAAGAAAAAATAAATCTCTTACAGAATCATACGTTGTTTATCTGTCTGCCTGTCGGTCTCACAGATTGGAATGTAAAAAAAAGAAAAATCACAGTTTTCTTAACAACAATATTTTTTATTTATATATTATACTTTAAACAAAAAATTTTAGAGAGAAAAAATAGTACTCGTGCGATGGTCAAATCAAGGAGATAAACTCAATGCCGGATGCCTTGGTGGACTAGCAGTCACATAGCGTCTGATAGGTATTGTCGCAAGATGCGGGTTCCGAGTCCCGACTGAGCATCTTTAACTTTTCTCACTAAAATTATTAAAATATTTTTTTTTTGCGATTTCTCCAACTAGACTTATATTATGTTCGTTACTGCAAGCTATCTACATCCGGTTAAAGATGGCGGGAAAAGGTCCAACAATGGATGTCGTGCATTGTTTTGCATTTTCCTAGAGTCGTGTTTCTTTTAGTTTTAACGTGTAATAGTGATGGAATATTAACCGTTAAGTGTAATGGAGCACGAGAGTAGGTGAAGTGGACCATCGTTTGAAGATCATGAAGCTTTGTTGTGCGTTGTCCTCGGCAATCAAAGGCATCAAGGCAATTAAAATTTTTGTAATGCTTCCACCGCTTTACTAGAACTTCACTAGACAGCTCAGTGACTTAATGATAGGTATTTTATCTGACTGTTGCTTGACTCTGACTCATTCAATGTTATTGAAAGTGATTCAATAGATATTCAAGTTCACGATAACGAAATCGCGGGATATTACATATACCGGTGAACTAAATCGGTTAGTCTTTTCTTTGTAAAATAGACTGACGCATAGAATATGACATAATGTCTGTCGTGATCATAACCAACTGATATGGTTAGTAAATTTAAAATTAATCTGAGGAAGTACGTTCAAATGTAACTTGTTTCAAAGCTAATGAATTGGAGCCAAAATAGCTAGTTACATTACAGATGACATTGGGCACTTCCTGTAAGTATATAAAATTGAACTTTCACGAAATTCCATCCGATCGACCTAAAGCCGTTATCTGTGGCCGACGCCACAGGTTAGGTAGTTGTTACTGCTACCACCAAGTATATCATTCAATTGTCATTTGTCAGAATAAAAGGACGCTTTTTACGACAAGATAAGACTGAATCAGAATAAATAATTGTGGCTCGCAGATTTAATGTTCAGTATGCGTTTTTACAGGAAATGGTGGTTTTAAAATTTAAATAATATAATTTTTACAGCAAATTCTTTATTTCCGGCACAAGATCCTTACATGCAATAATAAACTTTTAAAATGTAAAGATCAAGAGTAACACAAAGTTTTAATACTATAGTATCGTTATAATTCTATGGCTATAAGTAGTACAATTAAATTAAAATACAATTACCTACCTATTTGTACAAATCTCATAGTTGGGCCACTGCAGAAGCTCATGAACATAGACTGCAGTAGTCTATGAACAGCACGTGAACGTTGAGGCTGTCCATCAGGCCTAGACAAAAGATGTTTCTGTTAACGTTAACGCCAAACGACAACTTCAAAATGTATGGCGTTGACATTACATGTGGAAAAGTCACGTGACGTCGCGCTAAGTTCGTAGACACATTTTTGTCTGTAGCGTGTGTGGAAACAAGCCTGTTTGAATTTTGTCTAAGCGTGCAGCTCCCTTACAACACAAACATTGTGAGGAGACTAGCTAGGATAAAACCAGTCGACGTAGTGTAGTTGAGTGTCAGTGCTGAGTAGTGAAGTGAGGGCACGTAGCACTTATGTTATATGTATAAAGAACACAAGAACATAGTGTCTTACCCGTAAACAATAAGATTGATGTTAATGTCAAACTCGTTGAGCACTACAACTGTTTGTGAATTAGTTCGTCCGGGGTAGTACCGCCACCGTACCTTTATCTGACATTTAACATTAATGTTCGTAATACTGAGTTTTGTTTGGAATTATGGTTGCTCGAGAAATTACAGACATATGACACTTAATAAAACGGGCGCAGTGCAGGCAGTTCGTCACTTGTGAGAAGATACCTCTGTTCTAGGCAGAGGGTACAGGAGGCCCGGGCACTTTGGTGCAGGCTCGAGGAGGTGGGGTCCGGGCGCTCGGCGCAGACTCGAGGAGGTGGGGTCGCGGGGGGCTATCCCTTGTGGCTGACTTAGCAGGCGGTGGGGCTACGTATCCGACCCACCGCAGGGAGACCATGGGCGACCAGACACGGGGAAGTCTGGCGCCCATTGTTGGCGAGTTTGGTCTCCGAGGCAGTTGCGGCGCGCCATGTGTTCTGGCGTGCCGCGAAGAGAAGGGTCCGGCAACGGACAGCCACGGCGGGTTCGCGGTCGTGTGGAAAATCTGTCCCGCGTTCCCGCCGAGGGCGGCAGTGACGGAACACCCCGGGCTTTTGGTGGGTATACGGACTCCCACATAACCACCTCCCTCCCCGTGGTAGGTGATATACATAAAGGATTTCCCCGGGACAAAAAAAATAAAAAATAAAAGTGTAACCTACCTGCCTAGACGGCTGGGAGGTTATCATAAAAGACAGGTTCTAGACGTTTATTAGCCTATAGAAAACCCAGAGCTGGGTCGTGAGTACAGACAGATGATGCAATAGCCTCCCTTGGCACGGGGACTTATCTAAGAATAGCAGTGAAGTCCTCGACGCGATGGTGTGGGTAGTGCAGTAACCGGCAAAAGTCAGTAGCAGGAAAAACGGGAAACGGGCAGCCGCAGTTGTCGGGTTAGCCCAGACGCCCAGCAGGATTCAGGGTCCTGTAGTAGCTGGTAGCCGCTCCGGCGATGTGCACAGTACTGGCCCCGCCGTCTAGCCAGCGAGGGTTCCAGTCAAGTTGCAAGTTGGGCCAGCAGTAGGTTTTAGCCCGCCGTAAGATCCCCAAGATGGGGACTAAACTGAATTTAACTTTAAATTACTAGGACGATACAACGTCCCACAATTGCCAATGAGTCACAGCACTTGGTAATCACTGCTGAAGAGCTCTGTACTAGACGGTGGCTGGCGTCGTAAAAAAAGTACAATCGCTAGTCACCCGCGTGCGATCCTCGCATGACGCTCATGAGTCATCCTAGGCTCCTCCCATTTTTCGCCTTTGGATCGCGCGTAACCTTATTTGGTAATTTTAAAAGCTATTCTAGGTAAAGGGAGCTGAACTGCGGGGGAAATTATATTAAAACCAGTTTTGGCCATAAAGTACAGTATCTCGCTCTGTTTGTATATACTTGCTTTATTAGCAATAGCGCCCTCTGTATCGTAGGAGTCTTCGAGGTAGTAATACTTCCGTAGATGGCGACACTTGTTGTGATTTGGCTTGAATTATTTTCTAATATTTTAATTTTTAATTACTGAGCCAGACTAACAGGTAACAATAGTAATAGATAACACTCTTAGTTTTAAACACCATAATATTGACGCTCACGGGATGACTAAGGAAATTGATCTATGTAATGAAAGCCCTACGCAACGCGTGTGATATAAAAACTATGAAGATGGTTTACACATCACTATGCGAAGCGATTTTAATATATTGCGTTCTTGCGTGGGGCGGGGCATGTAAAACCTCCATGATTGAGATTGAAAAGGGCCCAACGTGCAGTTTTAAAGGCCGTGATGAGGAAACCTTTCCTGTACCCAACAGCGGCTCTATATCATGAATCTAAAGTTCTAAGAGTACGCCAACTTTACATTCTTAAAGCGGTAGTAGCCGTTTACAAAAGAAACGTCTTATTCTGACTTTTAATACGAATCGTTACAAAAAAAACGAGTATATATAATTCAAGTTTATTACAATACTAATTTAATTGTATTTGGTCTCTTGTACTACAGTTAGAATATTATGAATAAGTTAGAACCCACGAATCATCAGCTTTATTCTATTTAATATTACTTCGTCTCCGTAGAATAAAGCCCGATTCACACTTTAATAAGTACAGCAGCGAGTTAAGAAATCAGTCAGTTAAGTAGCACGTAGTAAGTTGTAAGTAGCGTCCAAACGTAGGCAAGTCGCGATGGTTGTTTTGTTCATTTAGGTAGTTTATTTTGGTTATTTTATATATCGTATCATGTCGACCAGTTACGTTAGCGAGGTGCGGGAGACGCGAGAAAGGGGCCTATTTCACACTGGACTTGCCAAAAAGTCTGATAACGATCTACCCAACTTAATCAATACTACTACTTAACTCGCTTTTATTGTACAAACGAAAATAAAAACTCGCTGATGTCATAAGTTAACTCTTACTTTACTTCACTTAGGCCCACTTGCACGTTCCATAGTTAGCTTCAATAACTCAGAGTCAACTGCTAAAACGGGGTTTTATAATTGATTTATCTTGCACCATTAAAGGTTAGGAGTAAATCTAAGGTTATTTATTAAAATATTTAACCCAGCAATGTGGGAGGGTTAAGTCTTTAACTAGGGTTAGTGAAGTTTTGTGTCAAAAGAAATTGAGGTTACAATCTGCTGTATAATGTACTCTTTGGACGAAATGACACGAGATAGTATACGTATAGAATAAAAAGTCGCCAAATTTCATACAACAAAGGATAAACAAGAAAGTCTATATACATTGTACTGTAGTGTCAAAGAGATAGATATAAGTTTCACTTTTTTCGGATTCATTATTATTGATCCAACAATTTTCGGCCTATTTCTGTACTACCTACGCTAAGTAAGATATTCGAAAAATTTATATTACATTAATTAGAAACTCATTTAGGTCCTAACAAAATTTTCCATAAAACTCAATATGGGTTTGCAAGGCTCTACTGTAGACAACTTATAAAAATGTGTTTGGTGCCTGGGAGAGTTTGCCAGTTTGTTTGAGTTTGAGGGAGTCAAGATGCCTTAGGTGTTTTTTGTGACTTGTCTAAGGCATTTGACTGCGTCCGACATGATAAACTTGTCAGCAAATTACAACACTACGGTATGAAGAATATGGCTCTCAACCTTTTGACTTCATTTATTTAATCGATAGAATTCAAAAGGTTAACATAAATGGTACCGTAATTGCCTGGCTCTCTAGTCGCAAAGGGCGTGCCACAAGGTTCAATACTAGGGCCGTTCTTGTTTTTAATCTTTATTAACGACTTACCTTATTATGTAGAAAATAATCACGAGATTTTATTGTTTGCAGACGACACTTTACTGTTATTTAAAATTAAAAGGCAGTTATTAAAATATGACGATGTTAACAATGCACTCGCTAATGTTATGGATTGGTTCAATACAAAAAATCTTCTCCTCAATGAGAAGAAAACTAATTGTGTAAAGTTTTCAATATCAAATATGAGACAAGAACAAGTAGAAACTAACATACAATTGAATGGAACAGGGTTGAACCTTGTAGAGTCAACGGTCTTTTTAGGAATTGCTATAGATGCTAAATTGCAATGGGGTCCTCACATTAAAAAAATGTCTCAGTTACAATATAAGCGCATAGACAATTCAATATTCCCATCTAAAGATTACAAATGTCAGTTTAGCAAAACCGGTGATCTTTTATAGTCGTGCTAGACAAAATGAGAGTTAAAAATTGATATGACTAACGCAAGTTTACAAACTCGTAGACTTATTTATTCAACCCGAGCAAACGTGCAAGTGGGCCTTATTGAAGTATAAATCGGTCTTTAGAGAGCAAGTAAAGACCCAATCTTGTGCTGCCATTTTTTAACATAATTAATTAGTTTGGTGTTGTGACAAAGGAATTGGTTCCCTCCAAATCAATTGTACAGTATTTTACTTGTAAAAAGATAATGTAAAAAATTTCTGCATTATATGAGTTATATCCTTAATAAATTATTCTTAATTTCTTGCACTAACCCATTTGGTTTACTCATTTTTCTCTTAAACTTCTAATTAATCGAACCGCCCAAAATATCCAAAAATATCCGCATGATTAACCTGTCATCTAATCTGAAATACAGCAGTTAAAAAACTATTTAGTAGCTGAATAAAGGCGTTGGGATCCACAGATACTATTATGTTTACTGTAATAAATAATATTATTATAGGATGTTTCGTTACAGAGTTAGCCAAACTTGTTGGGCGTGTGGGTGGATCTATTTGGATCTTAAAAGTCAACGTTAAAACAGCTTGGTTTTATTTGTGGTCGTCGAATGTGTTATAACTAGGTCAGAAGTTATGTTTATTTACCTTTTTATTATGCATGTTTCTCGGGCTCAGATGTATTTTAGTCTATTCGAGTCCTTTTTAGATCCTAATAATTAATTTACTTAATTAACTATTAATCCTAATACGTTCTAAAATTTTATTGCTAACACAAAGAAAGATCTAAAATTAAAATAAATAAATATTCTAGTGGGGAATATTTCACCTAAATAAAAAAAAATTGCCACCAATGCTTTTAAATACTTCTCTCTTTATGCCTTTTAACAACGAGTATGCTGGATGTTTCAGAAAACTTAGCTGTTGTTATATGGTCCTGTCCACAGATAAAATATCACTGATCATAAAATAGTTCTTCTAACGTGACTCCAGGGCTGTATAGATGACCTAAACACGTTTTTACGAGCCATTAAAATTAACTGAACGACAGGAAAACTTACTCCAAACCACTCCACTCCACCTTATGGCACGTTTATGGCTCCAGTTCAAAAGTTTTTACGAGGGTATTATGTAATTATATGAATTTTCCAGAGCCCTTTTGAATTCTTGATGAGCTTTGTTTGTGGCGTGTTGTGATGTGATCATGTTAAACGATGGAATGAGTCGGGGGTTGTGCAGTTGTACACACCTTACTGGTCTCCGGGTCCTGGTCAACGCGGACTTCACACTAGTACAATACTACAGCCACAGTTATCACACTTGATATAACAATGACAACATCTAAACTATATAACCATTTTGATTTCTATTATTGTGCAGAATTAAAAGTTTTTCAACGAGCTGCGTTCGTTTTATACTAAATGTCCCAATCTAGACATATAATAACAAAAAAATATCATCATTAGTAATTATTGTCTCATTGTTAGCTTAACACACTTAACTCAGAACATTTTCCATAAAAAAACGACATAAAAGGAGAATAAAAGAACAAAATAATCACTCTTGTATTGAGTATGTGAAAAAAAAGCGTTCTAGGAATTGGGATCATATGTGTGCTAATTTACTGTTTCAAGGCGAGTAAATAAAATAATTTCTACGGTACTTTATGTATTATAGTCGAAATTCAAATTTTATAGACAAATCCAAATGTTAATTCGCCGTAACGTCACGACGTTTCGCTTTTTGCACCGAGTCTATCACTCGGAGAATTCCTCAGGGTCGTTGCGCTGTACAATAACGAGAAAGCCACTAAAACAAACGTGAGGCTTGAAAAGGGCATTAAAGATAATGTTATTATTATATAATTGGTCGGAAGGCGTTCCAAGCCGCCTCGCGTCGCGCACGTCTGCCATATGCCTTATGCATTTGGCAACGGACCGAAATATTACTATCTGTTTGTATACCTGACGCTTAGTGGCTGATGGGGTGCCAAAACCCTTTCATAGAACTGGTAATGATCAGTTCATTTGTTGCGAAAACTCAATTATACGATGGAAGAGCCTTAGGTTGTACGCGAACAAATATACTATAATTGATAGGCTAGAGTTTGACTTCCAGCTAGTGACGGTTGGTTGAAATGCGTTGGAGCACACCTGACCCAAAATGGCGACTGGCTTTCAAGGCTAGCCGGAGCACACCGTCAGGTGCTTATAACGATTGAGTAACATTTTAGAGTTATAGCTAACCAGGCGGACTCTACAAAGTTAGCAACCACCACGCTGTGAATTTCCTCACGATACTTGCACCGTAAACATGAGATAGAATTCAAACTACCGATGGTCTGATTGGCAGCCCGCCCTCACGGCTGATCTGTCGTCGTGATACAATTTGTATCCAAGTCGGACTATGTGTCCTCTATATATGTTCTATTATTATTAATATTTTACCATCACTATATTCTAAATTAGTAATTAAATTCTGTGCCACTATCACATTTACACATGATAGTTATGAGTTCTTTGTTCAGATATACCGGAATATCGGTAACAAGAAACTGCCATATTACTTTAGGGAAAAAACGGCAAAAGCTGATCCTTAAGAAGCTAGTTCCATAAAGCCGTGTATCTGTATTGAACACCATTGTGTGTTGGTGCGCACCAGTTGATAAGCTTTTCTTTTCGCTATCACAAACTTGGAGCTGGAATACAATCACGCGTGAAAATAACGATCTGCGAGCAAGAGGCGGAAATTTACCATCAATCGTGAGAGCACGACTCGACACCTTTCGATTCGAGATCGAGGGAAAAGTGTAGTAAGTGGTATGCATGGCGTAGCGCTCTTGCCAGTCTAAGTGCTACCCAGAGCTATAACAGGCATATTGCTGCTTTGACAGTGTTTATTGGTCAATAATTGACGAGGCTGGAATATCGTTCGACTGATTGTAATCGCTAAGGTTCCCCGCTTCAGTGCAACCCAGTTCGTTAAGCTTTTAGGTTATGTCCAGCTCCACACTGCGCTCACCTGCACCTGATGGGCCTCGCACGAGTTTCCTAACGTGCCAGAGCCGGACTCGCATTCCCGGCTGCTGCCGAGCTTATTAAGGTCAGGTTCCACCGTGCAAATTTAATTTGGAACATGCATTATATTGTTTATTGGCCACCAAAGCGGAAGTGTTAGGAGAGGTCGAGAGTTTCTACGGACAGTTATACACCTCGGTCGCTAAACCTGTTAGCAGCTCGGCCAAAGACCCAAGAGCCAAGCTGACCCGACATTATACCGAAGATATCCCGGACATCAGCCTGTACGAGATTAGAATGGCCTTGAAACAGCTTAAGAACAACAAGGCGCCTGGTGACGACGGTATCACATCTGAGCTTCTGAAAGCGGGTGGAACACCGGTACTTAAAGTCCTTCAGAAGCTCTTTAATACCGTCTTACTCGAAGGTTCAACGCCAGAAGCATGGAACAAAAGCGTGGTGGTGCTGTTCTTCAAGAAAGGTGACAACACTTTACTTAAAAATTACAGACCCATCTCGCTTTTGAGCCATGTTTATAAGCTGTTTTCGAAGGTCATAACGAACCGTCTCAGTCGCAGGTTTGATGAATTCCAGCCTCCGGAACAAGCCGGTTTCCGAAAAGGCTATAGTACCATAGACCACATCCACACGCTACGGCAAGTTATACAGAAGACCGAAGAGTATAACTTGCCTCTTTGTCTAGCGTTTGTGGACTATGAGAAAGCCTTTGATTCGATCGAGACGTGGGCAGTGCTTGAGTCTCTCCAGCGGTGCCGTATTGACTATCGGTATATTGAAGTGCTGAAGTGTTTGTACAAAAACGCCTACATGTCAGTCCGAGTACAGGAGCAGAGTTCGAAGGCAATTCCATTGCAAAGAGGCGTGAGACAGGGAGACGTTATATCTCCGAAACTGTTCACCGCTACATTGGAAGACGCCTTCAAGCTTCTGGAATGGCAAGGACTTGGCATCAATATTAACGGCGAATACATCACTCACCTTCGATTTGCCGACGATATTGTAGTCATGGCAGAATCCATGGAAGACCTCAGTACAATGCTCGAAGGCCTCCATCGAGTTTCCCAACGGGTAGGTCTTAAGATGAACATGGACAAGACGAAAATTATGTCTAATGCCCATGTTGTACCTACCCCAATATCAGTTGGGAACTCAGTTCTCAAAGTTGTTGACGAGTATATCTACCTGGGACAGACAGTCAAACTAGGCAGGTCCAACTTCGAGAAAGAGGTCAATCGTCGAATCCAACTCGGCTGGGCAGCGTTCCGGAAACTTCGCGAAGTCTTCTCGTCAAAAATACCTCAGTGCCTCAAGACAAGAGTCTTCGACCAATGTGTGTTACCAGTGATGACTTATGGCACTGAAACGTGGTCTCTTACTATGGGCCTCATAGATAAGCTCAAAGTCGCACAACGAGCTGTGGAGAGGGCTATGCTCGGGGTTTCTCTACGTGATCGAATCAGAAATGAGGAGATCCGTAGAAGAACGAAAGTCACCGACATAGCTCAGAAGATTAGCCAGTTGAAGTGGCAGTGGGCAGGGCACATAGCACGCAGAACAGATGGCCGATGGGGCCGAAAGGTTCTGGAGTGGAGACCACGTACCGGGAAGCGCAGCGTAGGTCGTCCACCGACACGGTGGACAGACGACCTGAGAAAGGTCGCAGGACGACGTTGGATGCAGGCCGCTTCCAACCGGTCCTTTTGGAAAATCATGGGGGAGGCCTATGTTCAGCAGTGGACGTCCTACGGCTGAGATGATGATGATGATGATGATTATATTGATGTTATGAACGAGTGAACTAATGAATAAATTCATTTATTTGGTACTGTGTGCAGTTCAATGGATGTTGAACAGTTCGTCATATCTAGTCTGTGCGTTTTATATTTACCAGTTATAATTTACCATTGTTCAGTCCAAGTCAGTTGTTAGTTTTATAATTTACTAGTTAATCTAAGTTAGATTTTAAGTAAATATTTGCCATGCAAAGTCCAATTAAGAAAATTACGGAACTAGGATACCCACAAAATAGTTCTACCGCCTAGTATGTCAACTGCTCGGCACGGCCCGGTGGCCACATGTACGGATTCTCGGAAGGACTTCTACCCTACGGACATCCGTATTTTAATACAATTTTGTATATAAATATTTGCGGTTTTTGAACGTAAAGAAATTTCTCACAAAACATAAACCGACCGATCACGGGAACTGTTACTGTCCGAAATACATTGAAGGATCCTATAGTATCTGGATATGTAACAAATAATTATTGATGTGTTCGTCCCTTGTTCTTGTTAAGGTTAGGTAACAAGCAAGCTTCTATCAATTAGTGATGAAGTTCGGAACGTAACAAGACTTAGTTCCAATACGCTCCGACAGGCGTCTATCTAACGGTTTAATACGCCATCTACTGGCAAAGGAAGTTAAAGTTTCATGATAATTGTTACGTATGCGGCCCAGTAGCTAGGGTTGGCATGTGTAGGTTACCGCACGTCAAATAGGTCAAAGTGTATCATTTGTACAAGCACGTCCATTGACCAGCGCAAAACTGACAGTAATGGAATATGAACACATACTCATTTTGACAATGAAAAGTGAATTTCACAGTTGACTTCAAGTTCTTCGCTGCTCTGTCTCGTCGAAAATAATAACAACCTCACTATTTTTAAATCTAGGCTTGAAAATAGCGTCCATCATAATAATATTTTGTAATTCGTTTCTTTGGTGTCTAACATGTATAGTCATGCTGTGTACACATATTTAAGGAACATTGTTCAGCCCAACACTTTGTAATTTTATAATTGTAAATTTAGCGACAATGTTCTGTTTGTGTGCCAACATAAATAAAAAAATACCTAAATTAAATAATTAGTATACTTACTGATGATAAAAAATTTAATAGCAAAAACTGATTTTTTTGGTGGGTGAGTTATATCAGACATTTTGTATGTGTGTGAGAAGAGTGAATATTGTCTTAAAACTTAGATGTCACGGACGTTGCCGCGTCGAGTTTTCATTGCCATCTATATTGTTTTCGTGAGATACCTTACACGCTTTGTTTATATTTCCGTGTAGGTATTGGCATAATCGGTCGTCACGAAACTATCCGTACATAAAGGTGTATATGAGAAGGAGAACAAAGCTAGATAATAATATGAAAGTAACTACATTTGTTCATTCTTACCCTCACCCATAAAATTTAATTGGTTGTTCACGTTGTTATTGATGACCAGTTTGGTATTGTGTCATAAATCTAAGTTATTTAGCTCCACGTATCGGCGCAGCGATCGGTCAGTAATGCTGCTTCAATGGTCGGATGGGTCGCAGGATAATTTGGATGCTTTCATACAACACAATATCCTTCATCACCAACAACAGCCTGCCAACCCTAGCTGGCGGAGTATGCAAATCCACTCATTCCGGAATAGCTCCGCGCGAGTTCAGAACTAGCACTCGTATAAACAGAACAGTTGAAAACTCCTACAACCCGCTACTGCGCCGTTTGTGGAACAAGTGCATTTGTTATTAACCTTTATACATTTTAACTTTGTCGATTCGGTAATGCAATGTGTACCTACGGTACAGAAACTACAGTAGTTTCTTACTTTGGTAACATTACACAGAATCAATGTCAGGAATTGCAATTTTATCGCCTTCGTTCTGAATCCTTAAGAATTTCGAGTGTGGGACAAAAGGCAATGATGGGTACACCGCATTTCCTTATAAAGGGTTTGCGATATGCGACTAACGAAAACACTAGTCAATCGTAACGTAAATAAGTACATACAACGCGAAAGTTCACGTTGAAATGACCTTCTCTATAAGCTAGGAGAGAGTTGGTAACAGTGGGCGTTTATTGTTGTAATGCAGAAAGGGATGTTATATTTTTGACAGTACAAAACCACGTCTTAATATAGCATTAAACTTTGTTATGCAATATTGTCGCGCTATTTTTTTACCCTAAACACTTGTGTCAAATAATGAGGTAAATATATATCTAGTACAATATTGGAGCTTAAATATTTTATCCAATTGATTTTAGCATTACCATTAATTATTACAATTGTAGTGAATGACCTCTTCGTATTGTATTTATGATTTCCGTGAATAGTAATATGGGTTGTTCTTTTAAAAAAATCTACTTCATATATAGTTTCTGCTCTCTCTCTTACTCATATAGTAATGGTGTTATTGCAACGTTTGTGAATTCCAAAAAAATAAAAAAGTTTTCACTGAGGCATCATCATTTCATTAGTATTGTATAATCACGGACATTCGACACAATTAAAGCATGCTGAGATTGTTTCATAAGGAAACCGACGCTTTCAGCTTGTGTATATCTGAATTCGGGCTAGTTATAAGATGTTTTTATTTTATTTATTTCGTAACAACAAACAGCTACATAATACATGTTACATAAAAAAGTTACATATATACAGTCTTAAGTAATAATGTAACCAACGGCGTTATTCACATATAAAATCTAACATATAACAGTAAAAAGATGCTACTAGAAAACTACAAAACAGATTTCAAGATATATTATAAAAAATTCATGACAGAATAAAGTTACAATAATGTGTACCGAAACAATTACAGTTGAAATAAAAACGTCTATAAATCAGTATTAGCAAGGTCTTCTCTCGAAAGCGATAGTGTTAACAACGTTTTAAAATTAGGTACTCGTATATGGAACATGCCGATATATCGATTGTATCAAATGATTTATTGTAAGAGTCGACCATACGACGGATGGGCGAACTATGTCCCGAATTAGTACGACGTATTAAGTGCGAAAAGTCTGATGTTATACAAAATACCTGGAAACGCAGACTGAGGGAATATATAATAGTATATCTCATCAGGTCGATTGTCGCAGATGCGTTCATAAACCTTCTTATTAATAAAAATAAATTTTGTGTAAAACCGTATCAATGAATTATTACAATAAATTATTATTTAAGCAACTAGGAGTACAGTTGCCTGCAATAAGATGTATACAATCCATAATTTTCAAAACCATGTTACAGTACTTAATTTTATAACAATGTAGATAAAAGTTATTTAAAACAGTAAAATAATATAAATCTCTACATCTTAGTATAATTATGATGCCCACTTTTATGAAATTGAATGCTGTGGTACTATTGAAAATTGTGAAATGTAAAGATCTTATTGCAGGTGACTGTACAATTAATTTGATTAATTGAAGTAAGTTGCCGAGAACTTTAAAATAACTTCGTGTTATCTCCATTCTTTTCTCGGCGACGCCAACAGTAACTTATCTCATCATATCTGACAGCGCCGAGATGGCTGCTTTTAAAGATTTTTCTTTTTGGTTGAATTTACCTAGTCTCTCTGTTTGCATTCCAACTGTGGCTACAGCAGTAAGTAGAAACAGTTATTCAAAACTTATCCCGCAATGGTACGCGAACACTTCCACACGAGTCGTTTCGCCGGGTATAGGTGCGGGTACCAGGGCCTAGGTTCAGTTGACTACCTCCACTTGCAGTAGTGTGTGCATTGACATCTCGACAGTCCGAACCAGCGCTTGGTTGAAATTACTTGTGCACAAGTTTGAATTAAATATATGCATCGTGCGGATAGTATACTATCGGATATGGCCATTGAAACACCTTTTTAGAAAACTTTTTTCTGTTGAAATCATTAGTGGTACTACTAAAATTTCAATTAAAATAAATAATAGCAAAGATGTAAGCTCATGAGTACCAGTGCACTAGTGAGTGTCAGTGGCAAACGTTACGTCACTACCTAGTGATGAAAACTATGATTTCACGTGAGGTACTGCGTAAGCACGTATTCTCACTGCCATTCTAGTTATATTTTAAAGAAAATGCAGTTGATTCAGCTGTTTCATTTTTTTATATGTAATCAAACGAAGAAACATAAATTTCATGTGCCTGATGGTAAGCACTACACTTGGACAGTTGCAGTGCCATCCGAAGCTTAAAAATGTTGTTGAGCATGGCACTGTACTACGCTCGTCACCTTGAGCGGGACATTGGATTTTGAGTCTATTTCGCCCAATAATTTCACTTGATCTGGTGCTCTTCAGCGAACGGTACCCTAACTCATTATTCACTGCAGTGATACCGACCAAGACGGCCCTTGCCTACCAACTTGTACGTCGGGTTTCCTCGACTCTCACGATTCGCTTTTTCTCTTTAACTCCGTTCCCTCACGAATGAACATCAAGTAACAATGTCATTGATAATAATTACTTTGGTTTTCGCTATTCTTACACATTGGAAATGAGCAACTTATTTATAATAAGTGATTTAATCCATTTGAATTTTTGTTTTGAATTTAAATGACATTGATGTCAACGTGTTAATGTAGAAAATAAAAACAATATCATAAAATCCGACAAATCCGTAAATTAGTTTTCTCAAAAATGGTACGTAATGTTGTTATAACATCTCTGAAAAGTATCCAGAAAGTGAACTCTACTTATTCACAACTATCCAGTAAGGAGCGAAATTTTAAATTTGTCATCAAAGACCTTACACTTACTAACTATACTGTGCACTATGGCGAAATTACCGGTCCGCGTGAGAGAGCTCCCGTTGGGTGTGTGTCCCTTTCTAATGTGGTGACCATGACCAAACAGAATAAAAGACAAATTGCTTGTAAAAACGATTGCATCCTGATATATTGATGCTAACTAACTAATCTACATTAATATTCATACCTAATTTTTGTAAGTACAAAAAACAACCAAACATGGTATGTATATTTTTTTGGAATCTACATCGTCTGCACTTCTGAAGTACAAGGTGTCTCAAAAGAAAGTTTCTATTTATTTAGTAAGCTAAATAAATATAAACTTCCTTAAGCTTAATAAATCTAAAGCGTGAATGTTTCAGAAACACATGTCAACATTCCGCCTAAATCAACGCTACGCCAATACTTGTCTGGCCCTTTGTCATATTGTTTGCCAGCTTTGATGGCTATTGCATCAAAAATTGTAGCGACGTTCATTTCATCCTTTTCAGCCTTATCTATCAAGAATTTCTTCATTTCTGCTATAAAATCCAGGTTGCACTTATGCGCCGTCAATATCCTCCGCAGAGTTGCAGGGCGAGGTAAGGGGATACGGTTCCTCAAAAATTAATAGGCTTAACCCGAATAATCATATAATGATAAATAAACGATTTGATTTTATCTCAATATTTATTGGACGTGTTTGATTTTGTCGTATTTAATCTTGTGTGTATGTTTTCGAAATTATGTTGGACCATCTGTTCGACTTCAGAAGAACTATCACATTATTTTTATTATTTTTGATAAACGTTGTAGGTTAGCAAAAGTTGTGTAACGTCTATTCATTCTTGCACGACCCCACACGTCTGAGGAGTGCCCTTGGTGAGCAAGGGCACCCCTTCACAGGCGCTGATGCCCGGTTAAGATCAATCCGGGCCTACCGCTGGGGCGAGATTGTGAATGGCAGCGCAACCCAATCTCGCACCATCTGGCGGAGGACTGCTCACGGGGGGGTTTTAGTGGGTCTGAGCCCCACATACTCTCTTCCGTCTACCCCCGTAGCGGAAGGGAAGTGGACAGCATCTCCCCCCCTCAAAAAAAAAAGGCGTTGTTGTAAGACTTTGACATCTCGACGTATTTTATTTTACATGGTACTATCTCTCTTTTTGGTATAACATTTTATGAGATAGATATATTTTTGGAGCCTTAAACGGCCATTTTATATTTACACTTAACGCGACGCAGAAAAAGTATGCACGATGCGTTTTGTACTTAGTAATTTTTTTGTTTATAAATCATGTTGGATTAAAGCTTTCCATTTTAAAATTAACATGGAGATTCAAAAACAATAATGAACATATTTCAACAGTTAAGTAATGTAAAAATAGAACAATATTCAAAACTAAACGCAAACTAAATAGTTAGTAAAAAAACAACGACTGGCGGGATTTCACATTCAATTGCGACAATTGTGTTATAATTTACCGTGTGAACATAAATAACCCCAAAAAAATTGTTCAACCGAATCTGATTCAGAAAAATAGATGGCACTCCTCCTGATTTAAAAGCTGAGGCCGAATTACCAAAAACTTTCTTTAATTTTTGTGAAAAGCATTATACAAGCCTCAACCAGTAAGAAAGCCATCCTGGCCTCGTATATAACCGGACCTTACCTGCGGTTCGGTCCGGTTAACTCATACTTGGCCAGGAAGGCTTACTTACTGGATTCTGCAGTAATGTACTACTTGATGCGAAACATAGTTAATACGAGTCCATCGATCTAAACAGCTTTTGTATTAGTGTGATGTGATGACTGCCGTGGCTGTTGCACGGAAAGATTCGCAGCTACAAGAACCTTGTTTAGGACTTTCCAACACACCGTTGACCGTCGGATTGATTCTACCGATTGATATTAGCAGCCGCAGGACTCGAGCGGTTAATATATGTACCAACACTTTTATGCCCGTTTTCACCAACATTTTAGGTGACACCTAAGCCAAGTTAGGTGACATTTTTGTACTACTAAGTGTTACCTAACTGCCTTAGGTGTTATCTAAAATGTTGGTGAAAACGGGCATTAGCCCTACATGCAGAACTAGGGCATGTCCTCTCGAAACAAAATAATATTATGTCGTGTGTGGAGTATGGATTCATTTGAATTGTGCAGAGGAAAGTTTAGGTGCCCGAATGTCGAGCCATCTCTGGAATTGCTCGCCCACTTGTTTATAATAAATGCTTGTTAAAAGTTGAGCCAACTCAATCTTGTTTCTATATTTTTAAGTTCCACTATTTAAATGAAGTTTGGTGATTTCGTTAGAAGAAAACAAAAACTCGATTGCACAGCGAAGTTAAAATAATTATAATTTTATTTTAATTTTAAATCCATCTTAATAATTAAACATATAACTAACATGATTTATACTATTGCTTCTACGAACAGCCGTGCGATTCTCTAAGAGCAAACATCGTTGCATCTTTGACAACATTCCGTGAAACAAATGACGAGATGACAAGAAACGTTGGAAAACAACCTTGTGTACAAGGGCGATATCTCATAAAGTATTTGACATCGGTGAGCTCGTCGACGAGCTCGTCAACGAATCTTTACAGAATCGCACGGTTGTACACCTCGCGGGCACATAGGTAGTCTTATTAGCGACAATTTGTCTCAGTGCTTCACAACCTATTATCACGGAAACGACTTTTCCAATTATGCTCGTATTAGAAATTCCTTTTCCAAGTCTGGTACCTACCTATATAATGTGTGTACCAAATTTTATTATAATCGGTCAGTACCTAAATACCGCCGCAGCAAACTTCCTTCCTTTTTATGAAAGTACTTACCCTTACTCACAATCGCCACCAATACAAAATAATATTAATTAGTAGATCATATCAAGTTTTGTAAATATTGGTTAAGCTATGCGACCTGTACAGGAAGACGTACATACAACCTAACAAACGTACTCGTATGTACGCGTACAGATAAGTCAATTTGGGCAGTTATAGCAATACAACATTACAAACCCAATTAGAGGGCATAGGATTTTATTAAAAATTACTTAAGGTAAGGCTTTCCACGAACTTTAGGTATTTAACGCTACCTCAGGCCGCACCATTTGGGAGCGCGACGTATTAATTTACGCGACACAGAGATAGTGGGCGATGCGCCGCACGGACGTCGCGCGCTCGCCAGGCACATTTTGAAGAATGGAATTAGCTTTATACTCTGCATTTGCACATACGGCGAAAAAATAAACGGGTCCTGTAGTGGGTTTAGTCAGTAGGGTAATAATGCACTTGGCCGGTTTTAAGTAATCAATATGTCAGCTGCTGCTGGCAAAGGTGGTAAACTATCAAATCAAATCATTTTAATGCAACATTATGTGTAGAGTTCTTACATGTAGGTCTTATACATCATATCGGCATTACATAATAATCTAAATTGGGACGTAGATCTGTAGTATAGAGCGGACGTTTTACTTTAGCACGATACATTTCTACATCTACGTTATAATATATATCATAAATTATGTCCACTGCTGAACTCCATAAGAAGAAACAGTTCACAGCATCCAGCCATAAGCCATACAGCAACCGATTTATTATTTTTGAATTTTCTACCTAACACTCCCATTTTATGGAACGAGCTGCCATTTGAATTAATTTTTAATTTTAAACTTAAATTAATTTATTGAACTAATACGAATTTGAAACCATTAAGTGAAGTACCTGTGGATGACCGAGCATTGCTCGTAAGACAATTGATTTTCTTGGTCTAACCTCAAACCAAACCTTATTCAGTAATCTGTGACCAAACACTCAATAGCTTAGTGTTGCTTAACAACGTATTGTCAAGTAGCTTTAGTGTTGCTGTGTCGATTTTTCATTGCCTGAAAACACAGATTAAACGTTTTCTAAAAATGAAACCCAGCTAGATCAATCTAGCGCCCAGGAAAACCTACATATGCAAACCTACCGAATTTCAAGAAAACCGTTGGAACCGTTTCCGAGATCCAGATTATATTATATTTTATACATATACCTTTACAAGAACTCGTATAAAGGTATTATATAACATATGAAATAAATAAAATAAATTAAATAAATAAAATAAATAAAATAAATAAAATAAATAAAATAAATAAATAAAATAATAAAATAAACAAAATAAATAAAATAAATAAAATAAATAAAATAAATAAAATAAATAAAATAAATAAAATAAATAAAATAAATAAAATAAATAAAATAAATAAAATAAATAAAATAAATAAAATAAATAAAATAAATAAAATAAATAAAATAAATAAAATAAATAAAATAAATAAAATAAATAAAATAAATAAAATAAATAAAATAAATAAAATAAATAAAATAAATAAAATAAATAAAATAAATAAAATAAATAAAATAAATAAAATAAATAAAATAAATAAAATAAATAAAATAAATAAAATAAATAAAATAAATAAAATAAATAAAATAAATAAAATAAATAAAATAAATAAAATAAATAAAATAAATAAAATAAATAAAATAAATAAAATAAATAAAATAAATAAAATAAATAAAATAAATAAAATAAATAAAATAAATAAAATAAATAAAATAATAAAATAAATAAAATAAATAAAATAAATAAAATAAATAAAATAAATAAAATAAATAAAATAAACAAAATAAATAAAATAAATAAAATAAATAAAATAAATAAAATAAATAAAATAAATAAAATAAATAAAATAAATAAAATAAATAAAACAAATAAAACAAATAAAATAACATATTCCCTTAGGAACAGCCGGCAACACGAGACCGCTGATTCCCGTGAGCGAAGGGGATCCATAACATCATCAGCACCGCCTTCTTGTGCACACTTCTACCTCATCAAATAGCGAAGACAGCGCTAACATGCGCAATCTTCTCATCCCGACAGCACAGTGGCTTGGTCGCTTCGTCCCGTTTCCACTCGCGTCGCTTTGTCCACTTCGCTTATAAATTATATTTTTTTCTAAAGGCCTAGTAAGATATATTGCAGTTTGCGAACTTCCACTCGGGCGAGTTTATAATCTACCGCGTTTAAGTTGACAATTCCTTGAGTAATAATGGAAGGAAATGGGACGGACGAGGACCAAGTTTACAGAATGGCTTGTGTTTACTTGGATAATTTAATTGAATTACGGAGATGTTTTTCTTTATTTTTACTCTTTTATGCGGTTTGTGCAATAATTCAAGTTTATGTACGCTCGAAGTTTTACGAAGTTAGATAAGTCTTGTAGCGCACTATGTAAGTTTTGAAACCATACTATTCTTGGTTGTAATTAACTAAACCAACAAACAAATAAATGTAGAGAACTGTCTATAATGTCAAAATAACAGCGTTTTACTAAATACCTAATCAGAAAAGTTTTTTTCTGTTTGTTTGTCTGTTTGTTTTGGCTAATCCCCAACACGCCTGTACTGATTTCAACAGTACTTTCACTGGCTGATATCTGATTGCTGACAAGTAACTTACTCGTAGACTATTCTCATTTTAGAAAAAATATATTTTTGTCTGCGTAAACTGTGGTGAAAGGGTTCAGTAGTCCCGTTTTCTTATTTACACTAGAGCTCCCTACTAACCTGTTAGCAGCTCGGCCAAAGACCCAAGAGCCAAGCTGACCCGACATTGTACCGAAGATATCCCGGACATCAGCCTATACGAGATAAGAATGGCCTTTAAACAGCTTGAGAACAATTACAAGGCGCCGGGTGACGACGGTATCACATCGGAGCTTCTGAAAGCGGGTGGAACACCGGTACTTAAATTCCATAAGAAGCTTTTTAATACCGTCTTACACGTAGTTTCATCGCCACAAGCATGGACCAAAAGCATGGTGGTGCTGTTCTTCAAGAAAGGTGACAACACTTTACTTAGGAATTACAGACCCATCCCGCTTTTGAGTCATGTTTATAAGCTGTTTTCTAAGGTCATAACGAACCGTTTTAGTCGAAGGTTTGATGAATTCCAGCCTCCGGAACAAGCAGGTTTCCGAAAAGGCAATAGTACCATAGACCACATCCACACGCTACGGCAAGTTATACAGAAGACTGAAGAGTATAACTTGCCTCTTTTTTAGCATTTGTGGACTATGAGAAAGCCTTTGATTCGATCGAAACTTATAGTACTGAAACGTGGTCTCTTACTTTGGGTCTCAAAAGTAAGCTCAAAATCGCACAACGAGCTATGGAGAGGGCTATGCTCCGGGAAGAAGGAAAATCACCGACATAGCCCAGAAGATTAGCTAGTTGAAGTGGCAGTGGGCAGGGCACATAGCACGCAGAACAAATGGCCGATAGGGTCGGCGGAAGGTTCTGTAATGGAGACCACGGACCGGCAAGCGCAGTGTAGGTCGTAGCAAGGTGGACAGACGACCTGATAAAAGGTCACAGGACGACGTTGGATGCAGGCCGCTTCCAACCAGTCCTTTTGGAAAATTATGGGGGAGGCGTATGTTCAGCAGTGGACGTCCTACGTCTGATGATGATGATAATCTAAACATATGAATACTTGCCGGCTACTGTTGGAGACTTTTATCTGATTTGTCATTGATCATTGAGATGGCGCTTATCAAGTTTGGCACTTCCACAAAAGCTTTACCATTTAGCAGAAATAAGGACTTGCATACATGGCGCCCACCCATCGATAATTATATTAACATACGTTTCATATTTATATTTAGAAGTATAAAGTTAGCGGTACAAATATCCAGGTACCTTGTTCCATAGTAGGTACTCGTACAAGCCTAACATACAAACTATTAAAATAGATTGTACTTATTTGTACATTGGTTTACTTTATTATCTTGAAATGTTATGAATTATTAACGTTCAATGGAGAATTATGAAATTATGATTAGGAGCCCACGCGAAGGATACCTTTGATGTTTTCTACTTCTCCTTTTACAAGGATAGTGTGCGAATGTTAAAATGAAGTAGCTTTGATCTGTTTTCCAAATAACTTCCTAAATATTTATTTATTATTTTACAAGAAGGTAGAGAAAACGCGGCCAATGGGTGATGTTTTATTCAAAGGAAACATTCCGCACATCAGCTACAAGAATCCATCAACAATACTAGTTAAGGTAGATGTTGTCGTGACTTATTGAAATAAGAGGATCATGCACTGCCTTATTTGTATATTATACTAGCTGGTACCCGCGGCGTCGTCTGCGCGTAATTAGTACTTCGAGTAGCTTATTATCTTATCCAAAGCCATATCTATCTTTATACCAAAATATCATAAAAAATTTACATGTTTACATGAGTAAATGTAAGTAGGTACTTAGTAAATCAATTATTAAACACTAATAATAAAACATAGTCGGTACATACATACAAATATAAAATTAATCACAATGAAAAACTGTCACTATACTTCATAACCCTTGACAGCTCTGAAAAAGGAAACCTTTTCAGAGCTTGCCAGTCGTCGAGCTGTCAAAATGATAACGTGCTTTTGACTAAGCTATCAGATACTGACACAACTGACAGAACTGTCATCATTAAGATCTTAACGTAGGCCGAGATCTTGTTATTTTGTCTATGCTGTGCCCAAGCATATTACGCTTTTTCACCTGATGATGGATGATGATGATGATGATGATTATGATGAAAAATATCCTATGTGTTAATCCAGCGCCTCATCTACCTCCATACCAAATTTCATTAAAATTAGACTCGCCGTTTGAGCGTATAAGAGTAACAAACATCCACAAATCCTTACATACATCCATACGAGTACATCCATACATCCTGGCAGAATTGCGATATCATCCAGTCGCAGAAACTATATCCAATAAATCAAGTCAAGTCATCCATACATCCATACATCCATACTCACAAACTTTCGCGTTTATAATATTAGTAGGATTGGCTTTTTTATACTGGCAATATTTGTCGAACTTTCCTGATACTAACTTCTGCAGTAGGTTATTTCAAGGAATTTTCAAGTCAATACTCGGTTTGCCAAAGTCACAAAAGTCCGAACTCAAAGTACGTAGATTAACCACGTACTTACTTAGTTAAGATCTTATTATCTGAGGTCAATCCAACACTTTCGAACTAAAACAAGTATACGAGAACAAAAACTTCACAAGTTCTCTAATTGAAAAACAAAGTTAGATTACCCATTATACAACTCGCTTGCAATTCGATTCATGTCGTGTCGTAGTGCAACCTAACTGAGCGGATATTTGAGAAAACCTTCAGAAAATGAAATGGGTCAGATGAGATATTCATACACAACACATGATATCCTACTTCCTACTAATCTTAGATTATATGAGGTATATATATAATCTAAGCTACTAATATTACAAACGCGAAAGTTTGTGAGTATGGATGTATGGATGTTTGTTACTCTTTCACGCTCAAACGGCGCGGCTGAATTAACACATAGGATAGTTTTCATCATCATCATCACCATCGTCCATCGCCACGTGGCTAAAAGCGTAATATTCTTGGGCACAGCATAGCATAAAAACCAAGATCTCAACCTACGTTAATATCGTAATGATTACAGTTCTGTCAAAGTGTCAGTTTCTGATAGCTTAGTCAAAAGCCAACTCAATTTGACAGCTCGATACACTAGACGTGCTTGCGCGACAGTCAAGGGTGATGAGATGTAATAACAGTTTTTCCATGGTGATTAATTTTCAATTTATACGTGCGTAGGTTCTGTACTTAATACACTATACTAATTACTAGTGTTGACTGATTGATTTACTAAGTATTTAAATTTACTCATATAACCAACTATTTTATGACATTTTGGTAGAAAGATAGATATGGCCGATAGAGACGATAATAAGCTACTCGGTAAAACATTTAGAATCGTGGCGCCTGTATTCGAGGGGAGGGGGGAGGGGAGGGGAGGGGGGTTCGGGTAGTGCCCCCCCCGCAAACCCCACCCGCCGGAGACCATTAGTTTTCGAGTTATGTTTGTTTAAGTATTTTGAGGTTAAGTACTGCATTTCGATCTACTACCACCCCCGCGTCGGCTCTGCAATCCGACAAGACTGCTTGAAATCGGGGTGCTATGAGTCGGTTCTGTCACTGACTTCGACCTATTCTAACTAACTATAACTAACCTATAGGTATGTCACAGACAAGTGACTTTGCCAATTCATTAGATAGCTACTGATATACTATTGTGCACAAATTTGGAACAAAAGTAGTTTGATGAAGCGGTGGTCACACAACCTGGTGGGTCACAGTTCAAACCTAACCTAACCTATAGGTTTGTCACAGACAAGTGACATTGCCAATTCATTAGGTACTAATATACTATTGTGCACACATTCCTACTAGTATGGGTCTGATAATTAAAATTGAAAAACAATTTGTTATTTTTAGAACTTATATTTTATAGACATAATTTTATAGGCATTTATAGTTTCGATGAATGGGTCTTTTTTATTTTTAGTCACATTTCTTCTCCATAAATACTCTATGATGGAGTTAGTGAAATTTTCAGTATTATTATAATTGTCTTTTTTAAAATAACGCTTCACTGCTCTCCATTGGGACTCGATGCGTTGAGTATGAGTCCCATCACTACTTACAAAAGGATTGTCCGGGTCAGAGTGATTCACCTTTTTATGGATGTAACCATTTTCTGCCAGACAATCATATGCTCTCCAGCAGTCAGTGTGGATGGTGGTGCCTTCTTCCACATGTTTTTTAATTAAAGGCACCAGCACTTCAGCAGAGCGTACATTGTCTGGGCACACTTCTAATCGAAGATCCTCTGACCCGTCTTCAATCATTCCGAGGACCCAATGTCCCTCTTGTACAACTGAAGTTGTACTACTTGTACAACTTCCTCCGTGTACAAATGCCGGTTCGAAACGGGTCCGTCATCTACAAAGTCCGCCCTTGATGAAGGTCCAGGCACAGGAGACGCCATCGCGATGACTAATGAGCACGTCGAGCTGGTACCAGTTATCAAATCTTCCAAAGGCAATCGCAGTGTCCAGTGAGCAAGCAGGTGTCGTACAGTAAAGCAGCAAAATCGGAGTCCAAAATCGTAACAAAGTCGTTGAGATATCAAAAGAAAGCGCAGAAAAACAGGAGAAAACATTCACGTACACTCGGAAGTAACGGAATGACGCGAGTATTCCAACAGTGACATTACGGCCATTACGCTATCTTCGATGTTTGCGTTCCGTTTCAAGAACTTACATACAACGTACATGTCAAAAAAGGCTAAAAGTTACCTAGAAACGTTTCGTTTTACGCATTAATGTCATTTATGTCACCTGTCACTATCAAAATTACGGTGTTTTATTGAAACTTTAAAAAACTATTTAGACTATTTTGGCGTGTCTCCGGCAGCTAAAATGTTGTAAATACGCTTTATACAAACCCCTTCAACCCACCCACAGTTTTTGTTTCACCAAATTCAGGGGTCACGATTCTAAAGCCAACGCAGCTACTCGAAGCTACTCGGCGACGTCGCGGGCTCCAGCTAGTAGAATATAAAATAGAATAACCAGACTGCTAAGGTAGCTAAGTTGAACCTACTGTCTGTCCCCGTCTGGTTTGCCACTAAACTTGATAATATATAGGAACTGTTTTCTAATATCCATTTCACGACAGTATTTTGTTCTAATGCCTACGAGCGGCGGGATCGACAACCAGTGACGCCCGCAAGCTGCGCTATTTGAGAAATCTACTCACTACCATCACAAGCTTTACGAGGATGTTTAAAAGACACCAGCGCATATATCTATGTACCATATTTGGCCAATAGTAAGATAGTTTTCTCAGAAATCATATACTACGAGTACTTTCCCAGTCGAATTCGGATTTATCCCGGAAAAATATAAGTAGCAATTTTCCTTCGGAATTCGTTGGGGAAGATCACTGGCAGTATAAATTTTATTTTTCGTGTTAATCGATCTGTTGCGTTTTCCACCATCCGCCATAAAATTACCTACTGAATACGAATATGACGATTTTGAAAAATAAATCTGTCTGTCTGTCTGTATGCTCACGCATAACTTAAAAAAAGATTTCGATTAAATTTTAAATATATATAGCATAAACCCCGGAGCTCCCAACTGTATACCTTTTATCTTGATCCGTCACATAAATCCAAGATGGCAGCTTGGTCTCTCAATGCTACACGGTCCCATATACAACTGGAGTCTCGATTAACTGGTCGGCGTTCTATGGTACGGCTAAAAACAGAAATAATTAAGAATGCAACGCGTCTATTTTAGTTTTGCAAATATACCCAGCGCTCGTAGCGGAGCTCGACTTGGCGATCTTAACCGATCAACAAGTTAAGCAACACTTGCTGCGGTCAGGACTTAGATTGGGTGTGTGCTAGTGGCATTATTCAACTGAGTGCTTCTGTGCTTCGGAGGGCACGTTAAGCCGTCGGTCCCGGTTGTTTGTCTTAGGACAACAGTCGTTAGGCTATGTCGAAAGCCTTCGGGCAACCTGAAAACTTCGACATGGGTTGGCCACTAACCTATCCACCAATCCGCACGGCGTAAGTAAGTAAGTATCCGCATGGGCGTGGTGGATTATGACCCAACTCCTCTCTCTGAGAGGAAAGCTCGAGTCCAAGCACAAAATGGGCTGATTATGATGATGAAATATACCCATATAAGATGTGCAGTATAATAAGTAATAGTTCTGAAATTCATAATTGAGAAAAATACTTTTTGAATAGATATTTTAATATTTTTTTTTTTTTTTAATTTCTGGTGAAACTCGCTCATTACTTAGTAAAAATAAATTTTAACGAAAAACATGTTTTATTTTTAAACACAACATAACAAATCGTAATGGCTTTTATGCTTGAAGGATATATTTTTGGTCCCACACAATAGGGGAGCGAGCCTATTCCTATCTACAAGATTGAGAATTTCTTTGTCAGAAAACCCCAATAACTGTCCAACCCGGGGATCCAACCCAGCGCCTCGAGATTCCAAAGCGGCACTTCCACCAAGAGCAAGCGAGCGAAGCCGCTGGCGGGTCAACTAGATTGGTAGTGAGCACAGATTTCGCATGTGAAGGTTAGGCACACTACGTTCCGCAACTTGTGATTTGTTTATTGTTAATAACAAGACAAGACGTGCGCAAAATGCAGTGCCACTTAATTATATAGTTAAATACTTTAACTATTCATACTCACTAGTTAAAATAACTAAAGGCTGCCCCATGCTGTTTATAGGTGATGATTCTATAATACGCATTATAAAGGTACTGATAGACATGCTCATTACTAGCACGGAAAGCATGCTATTGATAAGCAATTGCTACTTAGTGGTATAATGTGTTTCAAAGTGTTGCTAGTAATTAGCAAGCTTCTTACGACTCTTACGAGCATGCTCAAAAATCGAACGTCGCCGCGTCGTTCGTTTTTCGGGTACGCTACCTGCTGTGCGGGTGGAAGGGGGCGTGATTTGAATGCGTCTGGACGGGTATACGTAATAGCATGCTACATGGCATGTTTTCGTTTGTGTATCATTTTCCCCATTATCTAGAGAGTTCTTCGGATAATGAATGTTGCTGTCGGGTACCTAGGTTTCACAGAAGGAAATATGATAAATGGAAAGGAATATAAAGCTGATAAGACGTAAGGGAATGCTAATAAAAAAGATGAGAGTGCTCTCAGATCGAGTGCCTTGTTATATATTTATGTATACTGATCGGAAAATAAACTCACATTTCTTGGAAATAAAGCTGTGTTTACGTTAATGAAAATGATTCTCTAGTACATTGAAATAATATTCTTTAAATATCACCTACTCGACAATGTCCAATTACGTATCACGCAATCTCAACGTAAATCAAGGTGTTACATGCCAAGGGAGATAATGTACGAACTTCCATGGGGTTAAAGTAATTTGGATTTGGTAAGTTAAAATTTGTAGAAAATCTCATTGCATTTTTTTATGTGATTGGTGGCCTTTTCAGTTTTCAAATAAACCCTCTTCACAATGCCCGTATGTTTGAATAAAGAGGGTTTATTCACAAAAAGAACTGGCCACTTTTCTGGAACTATTTAGCCACACGCAGATCCCAAATTAAAATTATTAGAGAGGCGCAATTGACGATTGTAAAGAGTTTGAAACAAAAGACGGTGTTTAGTGATCTTTTATTCATTAAGTAATTCTTCTATGTTCATTCCATATTTTATTTTCCATTTAAGATATTTTATAACTGTCAATTATAAATACAAAAATGTCATCGAGCAATAGTGATTCGACTCCGGAGTTTATTAAATCGGACGCTTTAGGTATTATTAATAATCTACTACCGGAAAAATCAAAAGATAGTTACGTATGAGCCTATAATTTAAGCTGAAACCGCACTAGAGTGACACTGCAGCGGAGAGGCGCATCGCGGCATCGGAGCGGCGCGGCATTACCTAACCGCACTGTACTGCAGCGGAGAGGCGCGTCACGGCATCGGAGCGGCGCGGCATTACCTAACCGCACTGTACTGCAGCGGAGAGGCGCGTCACGGCATCGGAGCGGCGCGGCATTACCTAACCGCACTGTACTGCAGCGGAGAGGCACGTCGCGGCATCGGAGCGGCGTGGCGTTACCTAACCGCACTGTACTGCAGCGGAGAGGCACGTCGCGGCATCGGAGCGGCGCGGCATTACCTAACCGCACTGTACTGCAGCGGAGAGGCGCGTCGCGGCATCGGAGCGGCGTGGCATTACCTGACCGCACTGTACTGCAGCGGAGAGGCACGTCGCGGCATCGGAGCGGCGTGGCGTTACCTAACCGCACTGTACTGCAGCGGAGAGGCACGTCGCGGCATCGGAGCGGCGCGGCATTACCTAGCCGCACTGTACTGCAGCGGAGAGGCGCGTCACGGCATCGGAGCGGCGCGGCATTACCTAACCGCACTGTACTGCAGCGGAGAGGCACGTCGCGGCATCGGAGCGGCGTGGCGTTACCTAACCGCACTGTACTGCAGCGGAGAGGCACGTCGCGGCATCGGAGCGGCGTGGCGTTACCTAACCGCACTGTACTGCAGCGGAGAGGCACGTCGCGGCATCGGAGCGGCGCGGCATTACCTAACCGCACTGTACTGCAGCGGAGAGGCACGTCGCGGCATCGGAGCGGCGTGGCGTTACCTAACCGCACTGTACTGCAGCGGAGAGGCGCGTCACGGCATCGGAGCGGCGCGGCATTACCTAACCGCACTGTACTGCAGCGGAGAGGCACGTCGCGGCATCGGAGCGGCGCGGCATTACCTAACCGCACTGTACTGCAGCGGAGAGGCACGTCGCGGCATCGGAGCGGCGCGGCATTACCTAACCGCACTGTACTGCAGCGGAGAGGCACGTCGCGGCATCAGAGCGTCGCGGCATTACCTAACCGCACTGTACTGCAGCGGAGAGGCACGTCGCGGCATCGGAGCGGCGCGGCATTACCTAACCGCACTGTACTGCAGCGGAGAGGCTCGTCGCGGCATCAGAGCGTCGCGGCATTACCTAACCGCACTGTACTGCAGCGGAGAGGCACGTCGCGGCATCAGAGCGTCGCGGCATTACCTAACCGCACTGTACTGCAGCGGAGAGGCGCGTCACGGCATCGGAGCGGCGCGGCATTACCTAACCGCACTGTACTGCAGCGGAGAGGCGCGTCACGGCATCGGAGCGGCGCGGCATTACCTAACCGCACTGTACTGCAGCGGAGAGGCGCGTCGCGGCATCGGAGCGGCGCGGCATTACCTAACCGCACTGTACTGCAGCGGAGAGGCACGTCGCGGCATCGGAGCGGCGCGGCATTACCTAACCGCACTGTACTGCAGCGGAGAGGCGCGTCGCGGCATCGGAGCGGCGTGGCATTACCTAACCGCACTGTACTGCAGCGGAGAGGCACGTCGCGGCATCGGAGCGGCGTGGCGTTACCTAACCGCACTGTACTGCAGCGGAGAGGCACGTCGCGGCATCGGAGCGGCGCGGCATTACCTAGCCGCACTGTACTGCAGCGGAGAGGCGCGTCACGGCATCGGAGCGGCGCGGCATTACCTAACCGCACTGTACTGCAGCGGAGAGGCACGTCGCGGCATCGGAGCGGCGTGGCGTTACCTAACCGCACTGTACTGCAGCGGAGAGGCACGTCGCGGCATCGGAGCGGCGTGGCGTTACCTAACCGCACTGTACTGCAGCGGAGAGGCACGTCGCGGCATCGGAGCGGCGCGGCATTACCTAACCGCACTGTACTGCAGCGGAGAGGCGCGTCACGGCATCGGAGCGGCGCGGCATTACCTAACCGCACTGTACTGCAGCGGAGAGGCACGTCGCGGCATCGGAGCGGCGCGGCATTACCTAACCGCACTGTACTGCAGCGGAGAGGCGCGTCACGGCATCGGAGCGGCGCGGCATTACCTAACCGCACTGTACTGCAGCGGAGAGGCGCGTCGCGGCATCGGAGCGGCGCGGCATTACCTAACCGCACTGTACTGCAGCGGAGAGGCACGTCGCGGCATCGGAGCGGCGCGGCATTACCTAACCGCACTGTACTGCAGCGGAGAGGCACGTCGCGGCATCGGAGCGGCGCGGCATTACCTAACCGCACTGTACTGCAGCGGAGAGGCGCGTCGCGGCATCGGAGCGGCGTGGCATTACCTAACCGCACTGTACTGCAGCGGAGAGGCACGTCGCGGCATCGGAGCGGCGTGGCGTTACCTAACCGCACTGTACTGCAGCGGAGAGGCACGTCGCGGCATCGGAGCGGCGCGGCATTACCTAGCCGCACTGTACTGCAGCGGAGAGGCGCGTCACGGCATCGGAGCGGCGCGGCATTACCTAACCGCACTGTACTGCAGCGGAGAGGCACGTCGCGGCATCGGAGCGGCGTGGCGTTACCTAACCGCACTGTACTGCAGCGGAGAGGCACGTCGCGGCATCGGAGCGGCGTGGCGTTACCTAACCGCACTGTACTGCAGCGGAGAGGCACGTCGCGGCATCGGAGCGGTGCGGCATTACCTAACCGCACTGTACTGCAGCGGAGAGGCACGTCGCGGCATCGGAGCGGCGTGGCGTTACCTAACCGCACTGTACTGCAGCGGAGAGGCGCGTCGCGGCATCGGAGTGGCGTGGCATTACCTAACCGCACTGTACTGCAGCGGAGAGGCACGTCGCGGCATCAGAGCGTCGCGGCATTACCTAACCGCACTGTACTGCAGCGGAGAGGCACGTCGCGGCATCGGAGCGGCGCGGCATTACCTAACCGCACTGTACTGCAGCGGAGAGGCGCGTCACGGCATCGGAGCGGCGCGGCATTACCTAACCGCACTGTACTGCAGCGGAGAGCTGCGTCGCGGTATCGGAGCGGTGCGGCATTACCTAACCGCACTGTACTGCAGCGGAGAGGCACGTCGCGGCATCGGAGCGGCGTGGCGTTACCTAACCGCACTGTACTGCAGCGGAGAGGCACGTCGCGGCATCGGAGCGGCGTGGCGTTACCTAACCGCACTGTACTGCAGCGGAGAGGCACGTCGCGGCATCGGAGCGGCGCGGCATTACCTAACCGCACTGTACTGCAGCGGAGAGGCACGTCGCGGCATCGGAGCGGCGTGGCGTTACCTAACCGCACTGTACTGCAGCGGAGAGGCGCGTCGCGGCATCGGAGTGGCGTGGCATTACCTAACCGCACTGTACTGCAGCGGAGAGGCACGTCGCGGCATCAGAGCGTCGCGGCATTACCTAACCGCACTGTACTGCAGCGGAGAGGCACGTCGCGGCATCGGAGCGGCGCGGCATTACCTAACCGCACTGTACTGCAGCGGAGAGGCGCGTCACGGCATCGGAGCGGCGCGGCATTACCTAACCGCACTGTACTGCAGCGGAGAGCTGCGTCGCGGTATCGGAGCGGTGCGGCATTACCTAACCGCACTGTACTGCAGCGGAGAGCTGCGTCGCGGTATCGGAGCGGTGCGGCATTACCTAACCGCACTGTACTGCAGCGGAGAGGCACGTCGCGGCATCAGAGCGTCGCGGCATTACCTAACCGCACTGTACTGCAGCGGAGAGGCACGTCGCGGCATCGGAGCGGCGTGGCGTTACCTAACCGCACTGTACTGCAGCGGAGAGGCACGTCGCGGCATCGGAGCGGCGTGGCGTTACCTAACCGCACTGTACTGCAGCGGAGAGGCACGTCGCGGCATCGGAGCGGCGTGGCGTTACCTAACCGCACTGTACTGCAGCGGAGAGGCACGTCGCGGCATCGGAGCGGCGCGGCATTACCTAGCCGCACTGTACTGCAGCGGAGAGGCGCGTCGCGGCATCGGAGTGGCGTGGCATTACCTAACCGCACTGTACTGCAGCGGCGCTAGGTGTAGAGTGGCAAAAAAAGACATTTCAATTGTTGGACTCTTCTTCCATGATTCATATAAGTAGTTTTCGTTTTGTTAATCATACAACTCCGGATAATTACTAATAAGCGAAATTAATTTTTCATCGTCCATTTTGTGGCGCTCACACGGGTTCAACGTGTACTGGCTGGTTGCACCGCGCTTCTCCACTGCCGCGTAGCTATACCGTACTAGCGGCAGCGGACCGGTGCGGGCGAAGCGCGAGCGAAGCGGTAAAATATTCTCCGGGAGTCAACTTTGTCGCGCCGCGCCGCGCCACTTCACTGCAGTACCGCTGTAGTGCGTTTTGTTCCGTAAGTAACAGTGGCAAAAATATTTTTAATGCCGCGCTGCAGTGTTGCTCTAGTGCAGTTTGACCTTTAATCGATTTCGCTGCTTTGTTAGGGTTCCGTACCCGACGGGTTAACGGGACCACATATACACGGGGATACATAACATACCACTAGAAGTCACCAAATCTCTTGATTCTTGCCCTTGTGTTGCAGTGGGCTTTCTGAAAGACAATTTTCCCGCTCCAAATTCCTGAGTTTAGGTTCCGACATATATCTACTTTTGAAATAATAAAAACATTTAAAAGTTTAAACGTTAAAGCAACAGAGGATTTATGGGGATTATCCGTAAAAATGCTAGAGTCAATAATAGAAGTTATAGCGCCACATTTGATGATCATATTTAATTTATGTATTGATAGAGGTACATTTCCTGACCTAATGAAAATGAGTAAAATCACCCCTATTTTTAAATCAGGTAGTAAAGCCGACCCCTCAAATTATAGACCGGTCTCTGTGCTTCCGGCTTTGAGCAAAATATTCGAAAAGATAATGCTTCAACAACTCTTGTCTCATTTTAATGAACATAGGATTTTACACGAAAATCAGTTCGGTTTCACGAAAAGCAGATCAACAACAGATGCAGGACCCAGGTAGTCAAGCATGTGCTGGAGGCTTAGGAGAGCTCACAGGATGCCATTGGCGTATTTTGTGATCTCTCCAAAGCTTTCGACTGTGTAGAGCACCGCACTCTAATTTATAAGCTACACCACTATGGAATTCGTGGAGCTGCTCTGAATCTTGTAGAATCATACTTATCTGATAGGCAGCAAAAAGTTGGCATTAATGGCGTGACATCTTCTGGATCTTTGGTCAGAATGGGGGTTCCACAGGGGTCGATCTTGGGTCCGTTCTTATTCTTAGCATATATCAATGGCTTACCACATATGGTTGAGGGCCTTGCTGACATAGTTCTTTTTGCGGATGATACTTCTCTGATTTTTAAAGTAGATAGGAAAGATAGAGAACTAGTTCAAGTCAACAACGCGTTAACTATTGTTTCAAATTGGTTCGCCGCAAACAACCTGCTTCTCAACGCAAAGAAAACGAAATGTTTAAAATTTTCCATGCCTAATGTAAGACATATAGAGCCAAACGTATAACTCGACGGAAATAAATTGAAAATTGACAAGGCAATAGTCTTTTTAGGTATTAGCATAGACTCTAAATTACAATGGGGTCCTCATATTGATGCACTATCTAGATGACTGAGCTCAGCTGCATATGCGGTTCATAAAATTAGGCAATTGACAGATATAGCTACTGCTCGACTGGTCTACTTTGCTTACTTCCACAGCATAATGTCATATGGTATCCTGCTGTGGGGGTCAGCGGCGGACATAGAGACAGTTTTTATATTGCAAAAGCGGGCAGTTCGAGCCATCTACGAAATGGGTCCCCGCGAATCTTTAAGACAAATGTTCAAAGAAATTAATATATTAACTCTTCCATCTTTGTATATCCTAGAAAATATAATGTACGTTCGTAAAAATATAAAGAAGTTTAGAATAAATATGTAGTGAGCTGTATCTAAATTTAGACTCACGAAAACTAAAAATAAGTCTTTCTTAGGCAATTGTGTACGTTTCTATAATAAAATCCCGAAAGACATTACTGAGCTCACTGAAGGGAAATTCAAGTTACGTGTCAAAAATATACTAATGAAAAAAGCCTATTATAAATTGAGTCACTACTTAGAAGACAAAGATGCCTGGACGCTTTCCACTTCTGCCTAATAGCCAACTATTGAATAAATTTGTTATTTTAATACTACTCATATGTAACCTCAATGTACAAAGACTTGAAAAAATAATGGCCCACGAGTTTCTTGCTGCTTCTTCTCGGCGGTGGTTCTTTTCCGAAGACAGCGGTAGAATCATTTAAAAATTTTGACGTTCATAAGAGTGTCTATGATGCCTAAACTGAATAAATAATTTTTGAATTTTGAATTTTGAATTTTGGACCTTATTACTAAAGACTTCGCTGTCCGTCTGTATGTCTGTCTGTCTGTCCGCCTGTCACCAGGCTGCAGTAGTATCTCACGAATCGTGATAGTTAGACAGTTGAAATTATTTTTTTAGAATAATTATTTAATTACACAGAAGATGTATTTCTGTTGCCAATAAAACAACAAATACTAAAAAACGGCCAAGTTCGAGTCTAAATTGCGCACGACGGGTTATATAACATTACCTATAAAAACGGCAAAAAAACCATGTCTGTTGTATGGGAGATATAGCTAATGGTACGGAACCCTTCGTGCGCGAGCCCGACTCGCACTTGGCCGGTCTTTTTAATGTAGCCTTTTTAATGTATGAAAAATAGAGTATTCACCTCGAGAATAAAGCTTGTTTTCGTATTGGGCGGCTTGAACCCCTCGCTTCACTCAGTACGTTATTGTTTTAATATTAGGCAACACATACTATAAACCATATTACAAAAAATCTCTTTAATATATCTATGTCAATGCCCTATAAACTCCATGTATCTGTACCTATCTAAAAGTATAAACTTACAAGTTAAATGACTAGTGATATCTGCATATAGTTGTACGGCCATAAACAGTCCTCTCCAGCAATCCACTCTAATACGTCTCACAGCTCATAAAACCAGGAAACTTCACATTCGCACTCAATTTAACATATCCCCTTTTGACCTAGTTGTGGAAGTCTCGATTCAGTCAACAGTACTTCCTTTGAGAGGGTAAAAACAACCGTCAAGCTATACCTTACCTATCACAATACGTAACGACAACTCTGACGTTTGCTATCAACATGATGGTGTTTTTTAATAAGTATTATAGTTGTACAAACTATCATTTATTTGTGCCACATTTGTGCTAGATATTTATTATAATAGGTATTTATGACTAACTGACACACCCGCAGCTTTGCTCGCTTGCTCTACTGAATGAGAAAGTAAGGCATTTATATACTAAACTAGCTGGTGCCCACGACGTCGTCTGCGCAGGATTAGTATTTTGAGTAGCTTATTATCTTCTCCAAAGCCATATCTATTTTTATACTAAAATATCATAAAATATTTAAATGGTTATGTGAGTAAATTCAAGGACTTAGTAAATAAATCAGTACACACTAATAATAAAATACAGTACCTACGCACATACATATATAAAATTAATTACCTAGCGAAAAACTGTCATTATTATTTTATCACCCTTGAAGGTATTTGTGCTAAATTTTATCTCCCTTGACCCTTGACAGTCGCCGAGCAAGTCTAGTGTATGGAGCTCTCAAATTGACTTGACTTTTGACTAAGCTATCAGAAATTGACACAAACTTTGACAGAACTGTCATCATTACGATCTTAACGTAGGCCGAGATCTTGTTATTTTGTCTATGGTGAGCCCAAGAATATTATGCTTTTTCACCCGCGTTGTGATGGAGATGATGAAAGTATCATATGTGTTAATCCATCGCTTCATCTTCTTCCATACCAAATTTCATCAAAATTGGCGCCGCCGTTGGGCGTGAAAAAGTAACAAAGATCCACACATCCATACATCCATACTCACAAACTTTCGCGTTTATAATATTATTAAGTAGAATGTGTAAAATTGTTTATTATAATTTTTTGTAATGTTTTCTGATGCTATTAGAACTCTCTAGTATAAAAGTTTTTAACGATTTTAATACAGAAATATATTTATAAATGATGAATTCTTATTTGATTGGAATTCATTTCATACTTGTAGCGAACCCATACAAAACTGCTTATTTAGGCAGATTCTATTCCAGAGCCCACTATATATTGCGACGTACTGATACGGAACTACGTGAGTTATTGTGAAGTAGGCCATAATTTCAGCTCCTGTTTTATCGCCCTGTCACAGAAGAATTATTTATCATTGTTGTTCTCAATGTGTGGACGAAATATTTTCGGTATTCATAAAAAGTTACCCGACTGTAGCGTCCGGAAATTTTCGATAATATAATGCAAAGTGGGAAACTCGTGTTCATCAGGGAGAAATACAGTCTCGCGGCTGAATTAATATACATAATGTATTGTGTCTATAGGTAAGTATGAGATTAAATGTTAGGAACTTCTATATCTAAGCATATAAATAAAATTGAAGTATCTGTAATTTCAAATTCACAGTTTTTCACTAAATGCATATGAAAGAATATAAGGTACTTACATTATAAAATCAAATAGTTAAAATTTGTGTCTGTCTGTTTGCTCCGGCATTAGAAGACTTACTTTCAGAAGGTGGGTTTCCTTAAAACCTTACTAGACCATAGTACTAGCTCTGCTGATGTTGTCCCATAGGTATTAAAACGAAAACTTAATCTTGATTTATCAATAGATCATAATATAGTCATATCCCAATGTTACTATGGGAAATTAGTTTACCCTTGCTCTATGCTGTTAAAAAAATGTTGACGCTGATCTTCTGCTCAAATCTTGCCTTCCAACACCCTAGAGAGCTGACACAGCTTATAGATGAAGTTTTATTTGAAGCTACCCAACAAAATGCATATAAATCAGTTAAGTATAGTTAATTAACTGCAAAGTTTTATCTATCATCTCCTGTTCCGCACGAACTATTCGTTTTTGGCGGTAAAGGTATCATAGTTAAACGATAATATTATTTGTCACTATGTCGACCTTAATCAAAACATGTCACGTAGTGTGTCAGAGTGACACGCGTAGGCACAACAGATAGACAAAAACGTATAAAATATATGTATTTATTTATATTGTTTGTACTTTAAATATGTAATTATTAGATAGGATTTGGCTTGTTATAGTTTTATAACTATTTATTATTTTATCTATTAATATTAATTAATTTATAACTATTTAAGAATGTATTATTGTTCATATTAATTAAACAATTTATTATTATACATCATTATCTAAGTACTAATGTCGTGCGGATTAAGAAGTTAAAAGCTTCTAATACACTGACAGAGCTACAACGACAGTGGAATTTTAACTATTACTACTTGAGGCTCTTAACCCATAGATGGATAAATAAGGAGAATTCTGTGTCCTTTACAAATGGAACATGCAAACTATCATGTAGCTTTCAATATCGCATCATAAATCCAAAACGGCCTTGTAGTTCGCCACACGTTCTACGCCCGCTCACCTTGAGGGGTTAAAAATCTTATAATTCAAGTGCAAAGTACCGATATTAATCCACGTAGACTGCCGACTCAGGTGTCTAGGTGTCTACCCTCGTCTAAACACCAGCTTGGAACTTATCTGCTAGGATTACAGGCGCTTACAGCCACAGGTAGCTGTCTGCACTGGTGCCACTATTGTTCAAATAAATTTAAATTCCTTTGTGAAACTGTCTTAGATCAGCTAGTTTCGATTTTCAGTGACAATCCGCTTCGCACAGTAAACGTTTGTCGTACTTACGTGAGAAGATTAAACTCCGGTGTTAACCACGGTGAAGGTGATAACTGTAGAAATTGTATGGATAGTGCACTTCGTTACCTAGAGTTCACCCCAAAAAAATTTTTCTATATTGTTGTAGGGTCACGACACATGCAACGTGAGCGCATCATCATCAGCCTGTAGCAGTCCACTGCTGGACATAGGCCTCTCCAATTGCACGCCACTTAGGTCTATCTTGGGCTTCTCGCATCCAGTTTTTGGCAGCCGTCTTGCGCAGATCGTCACTCCACCGTGCCTCAGGACGTCCTACACTACGTTTGCCGAGAGAGCGCAATTTGCTGTTATTGCAAAAGTCGCGCCATGCGCTTAATTGCTTTATTGTAGCCATGCATGTAGTTAACAGCACGTCGTAGCGTAGCACAGCTACGACATTGACCAGCGCGGGTGGCGCGCTGCCGCCGGCAGCGGCGTGAGTAAAAAACTAATAATATGCATTTTTGTCGTCTAATGCAATGTTATAAAAATGTTATCCATAATCCGTAGCATTATAACAAACATGAAAGAGTATGGTATTGATTTGTCGTTTGTTATTCCTTTTTTCACGCTTAAACTACAAAATTACAGACAGATCTATATATATACACATAGATAGACAGTCTTGTATTAGCACAAAAGGCATATGATATTTTTTATCCCAGAAAAATATTCCTGTGTAATAATTTCAGACACTACGCTCTAATATCGTTTAATTTAAAATATAAATATTTAATCAGTTATTTGACTAAAAGACTCCAACTTAAACATAAAGCAATTCTTTTATATTGTTTTGCATAAGTTTAACTCCAAAAGGTATTTATCGTCTTTTATTTTTAGGATATCACATTTCATCCACTTAAAATTGAGGTCACACAATACATTATAGTAAAAGCGAAACCCTTACATTAGGAGTTTTGGGAAATTCGCAAAGTATCGCCGTTTATTGTGTTGAACCCTTTCCTTAGTGTTGTGGACATTACCCTTGAACCGAGCTCATGGCTGTGGCCCAAAAAGACATCCTAGCTCTAAAGGAACACGCGCCACTAGCAACGAGAAGCGAGTAGAACTAGACACGAATTAAGGGGAAAGCCAGTGTTTGTGTGCGAGGAGCGACTGATTGTGTCGTATCGAGGAAAGAGCATTTTTGTCCAGAAGCCTTTTTCTGGATCTTGTGTGCGGTGCGCTTGATGTTGCATCTCGCTTCAACTGAACGAAGAAAGGAAAACTTTACTGCGGGCACGAATATAATGGGTGACCGTTAGTGGCATCTTAACGAAGCCCTGACGTTTGTAAGAGAGCACGTTATGCCGTCGGTTCCGGTTGTCTGTGCTTTTCTTAAGGCAGCAGATGGTAGACATAGCCATTAATAAGCTTAGCTAATAACGAATTTATGTTAGAGATATTCGGCCAGCCCGAAAACTTTAAAACTAAGGATGTCCCTAGAAAATGGCGATCGAGCCATAAGTCATCAATACCCAATTTATATAGCGTACCTTTAACGTGGAAATTGTAGTATGTTTTCACCCAGAAAATAGTCATTCTCCGCTCTTCGCCCACGTTGGGGCAAGTCCCCAAGGATGTGACTTTTTGCCAAATCGTGACATACACTGTTACCTGATTTATACCGTATGCTGTAGAAATTAAAGTTTGAATTCCAATAACTCATTTCGGACTCGGAAAGTACTGGGTAAGTCAGCCGTTACCTGGCATTCGTTCTAAATGTGCGGTTGTTTTCTCTGGGAGAATATCTCACAAACTGCCAAATGGCTGTAACTCCAATATTTGTTTGCATTAAGCTGGAAAACAACTGTAACATTGGACGGTGTATATAAAATGAAACATATTTGTAAGACGCATTCGTAAGTTTAGGGAGCAGTCTCGATTGGTACACCACCGCAAAGCCAAATATTCAGCCGGAAGCCAATGATGTACCAGCATTTCTGTTTTAGGGTGTAAAGGGTATGGTAAATACCTAAGTGAAATTATTGGGCAAATACGTGACAAGTGCAACGTAGTGCAACGCAAAACATCAAAGTCAAAGTCAAAGTCAAAATCATTTATTCAATTTAGGCATCAAAGACGCACTTATGAACGTCCATTTTTTATTACTTTAAAGACTCTATCGCCGCGTTCCAAAATACGAGTATATAGAGCCTACCGAGAAGAAGCGGCAAGAAACTCGGGGCCTTTCTTTTTATATAGATGTTTACAATGTTTCTACTTAGGTACTACAAATATTACATTTTATGGGTGGCAGAGAGACAGCTTGCCAGAAGTGGAGTACTGGTATTCCAAGCATCTTTATCTTCTATATCATGTCGAAATTTATAGTAAGCTTTGTTTATTAAAACGTTTTATTACAGTCAACTTGAATTTGCCCTCTGTGAGCTCAGTTATGTGTTTTGGGATTTTATTGTAAAAACGCACACAATTTCCTAGGACTAGACTTATTAGTCTTCGCAAGTCTAAAACTAGGTATAGCTATCCTATTTGTATTTCTAGTATTAAAAGTGTGGTGATCACTATTTAATTTTATATTTATGTAAATTTTTACGAACATACATTATATTTTCAAATACATATAAGGAAGGCAATGTTAATATATTGATTTCTTTAAATAAATCTCTCAAAGATTCACGGGGACCCATTTCGTATATAGCTCGAATAGCACGTTTTCGAAGGATAAATATGGTCTCTATATCAGCCGCTGAACCCCATAGCAATAGCCCATATGACATTACGCTGTGGAAATATGCAAAATACACTAACTGCGCCGTAGAAGCATCTGTTAGCTCTCATATTTTACGTACTGCATATGCAGCAGAACTGAGTCTCCCAGACAGGATATTTATATGAGGACCCCATTGTAATTTTGCGTCAATTTTAATGCCTAGGAAGACTGTAACATCAGTTCTATGCTGCAGGCTGCTCCAACGTTGTTTAGGAGGCAAAACCCATAGAAGCGGCCCTCCCTGGGCCACCGCAGTTTTTAGGCATCGCTCGCGTGGCTTTGGCTTCCTATCACCTTCACCATGATGATTTGAGGTCTCAGTTCTTCACTTCAGTTTTTCACACTTCATTTCAGAGTGCCCTAAGTCGACCGAGAGTTCGGCCAACATTCGGACCTCTAAAATACGATCTTTTCACACCGCAGCCCTCCTCAAATCTCTGCGAAGATGGCCCAAACAGCGAATTTGAGTCCTTATCTTCTCGGACGATGTTCAGCTTAGGAATCACTTGATTAGACATTTTCTCAAAGTAGCCATCGTTTTGTTCGTGATTTCGGAAAACGGGCATAAATTGACTATCCTTTTTTCCTCGGACCAAAACGTTCGATGTGTGATACTACTGTAATATATAAATGAAAGTTTGCTGAATATAACCTTTTATTATTCTGATGATAGGATCTAATACAACTTACAAAAAAATTAACAGCACATAATACGAACAGGTTGTTGCTGAACTTACCAGAACGCTCTAAACTGTTGGATTAACTCGTCCGCATCAGGACAAAAAATAACAATAGATTTATGAATGAAACTTGCCTGGAATGAGAGTTGCTGATTCGGACGGGTTAAGGTATGCAAAGCTTGTCGCGCTGACTACTTGGACCGCCAGCGAAAACTTCAATTGAGTACTTGCTACTTAGCTTCGCATTCCAGAGAGTATATTAAATTGTTGTCAATCCTGGTAATTGTTAGAAACGCAATCGGCCATGATCTAGCCCGAAACTATGGAAATTTCTATGAGCCAAACCGCACTGGGTCCGCGTGGGTGCCCGTTCTGATATTTCTCATTGAGAGAACCTGGCGTGTCTTAGTAGTAAGAATATGATGGGCGGTTTATGCTTCATGCAACACAAATAGTTTTCTTAGTTCCAATCTATGACATAAAATAACTCGTGTCGCTAGATAAAAGAAACTCTGTTTCATTTTGTTTTTGTTTTCCTTTCACAATACAAAGAATACAGATATAAGAAAATAATGTTATCAGATATCTTCACAACAAATCTTTCCATCTGTGTGACCCGACCCAAAGTAAATTGACGCCAAGTTACTAGTAAGTGCACTTCACTTACTTTCTTTGACTACATAAAGCACAGTCGTCTAGACACTGGGCAATATTTGCCGATGTACACACAGCCGGAGAATCACTGCAGGCAATCTTAAGCTTTAGTGTTCTGTTTTAAAGTTGAGAATGGTAAATGTTAAAGTGGATACCCGGATAAAGTTTTTGTTTGAAAGTCTGAAGCTGCATCCGAGCAGTCGCAGTTTTATTGTGAGTCCGTGAGATTCATGAACTGTTCTAACAAACTTATGTCGCGCCGCCGCCGTCTTTAAACATCGTTTGTCACGAAAGCACTTCTCTTCCAGATTTGTTGACGAGTGTATTAACGGTGGATTTCAAGTTTGCTGGGTAATTGTCAAGCTACCTATGAACACTGAGCTTTATTTAGAGTGGATTTTCTGGCGTGAACTGTAGATGTTTAAATTTTAGTTTTATATTTGAATATGAGTGTTTCTTTGAACGTAATTGTAATATACAAGTGGAATATTTCTGATAAAGTGGTCCTTAATTATTATCTAGAGCAAGTGAAGAATACAATACTTTACACAAAGAAAGAGGAAGTTTCTCATTAAGAACCGAAGCTTTCTTGTTTTGTTTAAAAGTTGTGGATCTCCTAAAATAATATTATATGAACGTAGCACAAAAATATTATCTTGAAAAAACGTTTAACGTAGGATATGTTATTTTTATGTTGAAAAGTATAACAAAACTGTTTCTTAAATCATGCGTATATTTTAATAAATATATAAATAATAATCAAGTAAAAATACTTGTATTTTTTACTAAAAGACTACAAAAGATGCGTACTTATTTGAAATACTAACTATATCAAAATATTATAAAATAATAAATTGTAATATTATCAACTATTAAAGTAAGTACCCCTCGTTATTTGAAGGTGAAGGCCTCCTCTAGAGATTTCCAAGTGTCTCTGTTGCTAGCTGTATGCCTCCACCAGGCCACTTGTGTTATGTCGCCTGCCCACCGGACAAATGGTCTACCTCTCATTGTCGTGCCTGATGTGCCGGTACATGATTTCAGTCTTTAAGTCCGTTGTCTGCCATAGTCGCCAGGAGTTTGGTAAATGGTTTCAGTACCAGGGAACGTGGGACTTCAAAAAAAAAAAAGTATTGTGAGGAAATCTGTGAAGCGGCAATTACCGGCGCACCCTGTGAAAAAATCCTTCATGGGAAGATTGCGCAAATTGTGCTAAATATAAAAAAGAAAATCGAACCACAATATGTGTGTTATATACAAAGTTTATTTATGCTATACCAATAATAGGAATTGTTTCACTAATTACCATTTATAAAATTAATAATAGTTCTATAATAACACCGTATTTATTTACATATTACCCCATTTTCAATAAGCAAACCCAATAAAAATAAAATTGAGATTTTGAAATGTATCTCTTATAGACCATAGGGACATAGTTGTCTCAGAAAAATCCCAAAAATGTATGATATTTTAATGTGTTTAAATATGTAACTTTATTTTTTAAAAGCCTAATAAGTAAATATAAACAACTAAAACTATAGCAAAAAGTTTCATAGCCTTATAGCCCTGAAAAGGTTAAAGATATTTATTCTCAAAAAAGACCAGGTCACTTACATGAGGATAATAATTAAATAAATTAATATTTACAAAATACGTCGTTCTAATGTTAAAAATTTAAATAATTCAGGTGATCACTCATCTAACACAATACAAATGGTTTCTTAAATGATATGTTCATACAACTTAGTTTTGAATATATTAAAAGAGGGTATATTTTTTATATTTGAAGGTAGTTTGTTATAAAGTTTTGCTCCTTCATACCTGATAGTGTTTTTTCCATAATTTGTACGAGTTCTAGGCACAATTAGGAAACCAGCTCGCCGGGTGCTACATTTGCTAATATTCTTTACTTTGGTAAGTGTTATAGCTGTATGTATGTGTTTGTCAAGAGTTTTATGAACAAAAATACAAGTTTTATAGATGTATAGCTGTTTTGTGTTAAATCGACGGCAGATACCCTGCCTTCGAAACGAAAGGTCCCAGGCTCGATCTCTGGTTTGGGCAATCATTTGTGTGATTACGCCAATAGTTTTCTCACTATTTGTCATCCTCCATATCAATGCCTCCTGTTACAGAGGGAATTCTAGTGCGAAGGTAGAGGGTAAATGTAACGTTTTAATGTTATTGGTAAATAAATATCTGTTTCATTAACATAAACATATAATATAAAACAACAATTTCACAGGTAAAGATTTAATTTTAAATATATCTGTTATAAATTTCACCGAAATCTTACCGAAAATTATGAAGGGTTGCGACATCCAAAACAAAAGTTAAGTATTTAAGAAAAATCTTGTCTCGGTTGGATAATGCCGTCAAGCTATTCAATAGATGTCGCTCCTTTCCCCATACGATGGGAAAAATCCAATAGAGAGTTAAAATACGATGCTCGAACGACATGCCTCGGAGGCCTAGTGGTCGTGGCGTCTGACACGGATTGTCAGAAGGTGCGGGTTTGAACCCGAAAATTTGAATTGTTCACACTAAATTTGCAATATTTGGTGTCGCTAAGCAGGCGTTAGTGCTTTAAAATATATAAAATATGATGAATAGTAATGAAAAACAGTTTTTGGGATGGCGACATAATATCGAACAATATTTTTGATCCACAATTAATACATAATTAAAGGCCAATTCAGACCTAAGCGTTATTCGCTACCGCTGTGGGTAGCGAAAAATACCACGCGGATCTCGATTGGTAAATCATATGAAGTTTCATAACTGCAGCGAAACTTGTACCGCCTAGTGAGGCGGTATTTTCTCTTGTTTGGCGACACTAGTTCCGCCGCCCCGCTAACCGTTGCCAACGAATATCTCTACCGCGCACGGTAGGTACCGCCCAGGTTTGAATAGGCCTTAAGAAATAAGCATGAATTGAATACATAACTAAGTTCGGATTTGATCGATCTGAACATTCTAAAACCGTCCAATAGAGCGCAAGCAGACTATTTGGTAAACAACGACGCGGAGTAAACAATAGCTCCAGAGTTAAAAAAAATCTAATTACGCCGAGACACTTCAGAAGACTATTTTCGGCGCATTATCTGGAAATTTCAACACAATAGTATGCAAATCGTTCGTTCGTTGCGATGAATAATCTGCTTCGAAACTGAGTGAAGTGAGCCGATCGCATTAATAGCTAAGAAGTTTTAATTGATTTGAGTTGTCGAATCGGTCTCGTTCCGCGCCGTGTCCGTGCCGACCCCGTCACAGCCGCTCTGCACCCTTATCACGATCTCAATTGGGAGTAAGATTAAAACACGCCTAACTTCTCCCCCCATTATTCGTCTTTTAACGAGTTTTAAGGCTCTTCCTATTTTTGTTCCACTTATGGATTGGTGTAGTAATAATTTTAGATTTTCTATAGTTTATTATTTGATGCTTAAGTAAGACAGCCTTAATTGTGAACGTTATTTTTACTAAGTGTAGCCGTGCGTGTGAAACCATGGATTATAATGCAGTTACTTTGGTTTAACATAGAACTGTTGGCTATTAAATGTGATATGATATAGTTGTATATTTATATTTAATTCTTCAGGGGCATCGATGTCTTATGTTGTCGTTCTACAATTAAAAATTTGTGTATCTTTTTTACTAGGATTCTCTGGGGCTCTTCGGAAATGGGGCTCAGGGACTAACCCTTAATTTTATATTTTGACAATATTAACATCGTCTTATTACATTTTATAACAATAACGTAACTGATCTGTACGTGTATATCGGCTGAGAGCCAGACATGAAGTGTGACCCGGTATGAGAAAACACGTAATGTCTATTCCTCGATAGTTCTCGACGAATTCAGTCATCGCAATTTGACAGGACGGATATCGAAGTTCGGTTTGACTTTGACTTTGACTTTCATCACTTGTTAGATTATAACAACAGAGACGTGCGCACGCGGCGAGCGCTCGTAGCAAACTGAGCTTGTTTTTTTTTTAGGAAGGACATAGAGCTTTTTGCCACTACGGGCATTAAAAACGACACCGGACTGTACAGAGCTGCGGTTGCCAAGCGCAGCTGTTTTATAGGCGACTGTGACAATGGGTGTGCGGTGAGCCAACCGCTCGCCCGTTGCGCATGCTCCGTCACAATAGGCGGCCGACGCCGTCATATATATTTGACGGAGGTATGTCGTTTGTTAAATTAAATACTCTTTAAGCAATACACAAGATACACGGTATAAATATAATTTAATTAAGAAAAATCCAAATTACAATAAATAAAATAAAAACATAATCATTGTCTCTGCTAAACATCAAACAGAGGTGTCTAAGATAGGCCTATTATAGCACCTACGCTTTTCCTAGAACTTATACTAACAATATGTGTGGGACGGGCGTGTGTGTGTGTGTGTTTGCGGCAGACATATCTAATGTTAAATGAAAGAGAAAAAAATAAGTACTTGCTGCTGTGGTATCGTTCTTTAAACACGTTTATAAAATACTAGCTGCTCTCCGCGGTTTCACCCGCGCGGTGATGGATGATGATGAAGATGAATCAAATATAGCCTATGTTATTCAGAGTGAATGTAGCTTACCAATGGTAAAAGAATTTTTGAATTTGGCACATTAGTTTTTGAGTGTATTCATTACAAACAAACATACACACAAAAATACTAATTCGTAACCTTTATAATAGACTAGCTGCTCTCCGCGGTTTCACCCGCGCGGTGATGGATGATGATGAAGATGAATCAAATATAGCCTATGTTATTCAGAGTGAATGTAGCTTACCAATGGTAAAAGAATTTTTGAATTTGGCACATTAGTTTTTGAGTGTATTCATTACAAACAAACATACACACAAAAATACTAATTCGTAACCTTTATAATAGACTAGCTGCTCTCCGCGGTTTCACCCGCGCGGTGATGGATGATGATTAATTTTATATAGCCTATGTTACTCGGGGGTACTTTTTGAGCCATTTCGTTACAAACATACTTACATACAAATCTCTCCTCTTTATAATATTAGTAAAATAAGATAAAACAGATAGATTTATTGGTAAAATCACATTTCACAAGTCAAACTCAACATTATTATTACAATGAACATTGTTATAGTATATACTTAAGTACATTAATGTACAATAAACACATCTTTAATATATTCTATTGTATTATAATAAGATTTCCTTTAAATATATATTAGTGTATATGTAGAAGTGTAGATGTACAAGAACACTTGTTACAAATGTCGCATCCCGAAAACCGTCAAGTTTTTGTTTTTCGAAATGTAAAGCATAAATGTTGTCAAGAATTACACGAACGGTAACGCAGGTAGCAAGCAGATATATAAGATATAAGCAGCGAACGGCAACATGTCCCGACTAAAAGCCGCCCTCGTCATCCCTTTGACTGGAGAAGTGGAAGTGACGCGGTGAAGTCACGACACAAAAATGACACAGAGATGTCGTCAAGGCTACCTGTGTAAAGAAAAATGGTGAAGCTTTTTGTTTAAATTATACAATGTACCATCAACGTACACATATATGAACACCGTTGGATGGATGAAATGCAAAGCTTGAAAGTACTCTGTAACTGTTCACTTTATGAGTTTTGAACCACTAAGTTAAATTGTGATCACCACACTTTTAATACTAGAAATACAAATAGGATAGCTGTACCTAGTTTTAGACTTGCGAAGACTAATAAGTCATTCCTAGGAAATTGTGTGCGTTTTTACAATAAAATCCCAAAACACATAACTGAGCTCACAGAGGGCAAATTCAAGTTGACTGTAATAAAACGTTTAAAAAAAAAGCTTACTATAAAGTTCGACATTATATAGAAGATAAAGATGCTTGGAATACGAGTACTCCACTTCTGGCAAGCTGTCTCTCTGCCACCCATAAAATGTAATATTTGTAGTACCTAAGTAGAAACATTGTAAACATCTATATAAAAAGAATGGCCCCGAGTTTCTTGCCGCTTCTTCTCGGTGGGCACTATATATTTTGGAACGCGGCGGTAGAGTCTTTAAAGTAATCAAAAGTTGACGTTCATAAGTGCGTCTTTGATGCCTCAATTGAATAAATGATTTTGACTTTGACTTTGACTTTGACTAACGCCAGCTTAGCAAAACAGAAAATTGCAATTTTACAGAAAAAAATACATATCCCGCCCGAGCATGTTTAATTATAAATAGCACACACGAAGCGTTTCGCGTCGGCTTATATTTTGTGCACCGTTGTAAAGTAGAACCCATTCTATGTGATACGAGTATAAATTACAAGTTGTTACACGTTGATTACCCTTTTTCTTTTGCAAAGAAATAGGGCATTGACAGACGAACGAACAACAAAGTATAATGGTTACTTTTCCTGAAGATACGGAACCCTAACAAATTGACTTAAAAATTACCTTGTAAATTAATAATAATGTCGACCGTTTGACAACAAATGTGCCTATTAGATACGAGTAGGCAATCTCGTAGATTGTATGTAACGTATAAACAATATTACTTATCTCCTCACGGGTGTCCAACTCAAGTCTATTCAGCGTAAAAAAATTGGTAAGAGCATATATAGGTACAAACTTTTCACTGATTCCGTATTCCGTAGCAGATTGTTAACATAATACATAATTTTTGATATCAAATAGTAAGCCAGTGCAATATATATATATATATATTTTAGGTTTGTGTTATAAAAAGAAAAACAAATAGGTCGAATCCGCAGCGTGAGATTCGATACGACAACTGCTAAGAGCAAAGAGATTGGACAGGCAACTCTATGTACCTACAAATTGTACAATTAGTTGGAGCCAATGCACCACAGTACGTCTAAAAACGGAGATAGATGATGGGGAAAGACGGAGGATACTTTACACCACGTCACCACGTGAGTGAAACAGCGGGGCGCATCTAGTATTAGATAAGGGCTGGTTTGTATAACCAACCTATCGATGGTTTCCTCTACTAAAGATATAAACTTTATAGTCTAAGCACGTTGGGACCTAAATACTGCGTCCCAGGAAGTAGTCAACATTTCGAGTGATGAGTAACCAAAGTTTTTTTATTCAATACTCAAGCTGGTTATTCCATGAAAAACTAGACCAAAGACGGTAATGGCCTCCAGAACGTAAACTAAGTAAACAAGCGACCTAAGTGGGGTCTAGGGTGAAGCGCGGGGAGAAGGCACATGCAGGTTTATGGGACAGAATTGAATAAATAGGTAGCATGAGGATTGCAAAGCGCATTGACCCCAACGAACTCCAAGAACAGGCGTGTCTAATAGGGCTGTCTAAAATAACTCATATATGTATTATTCTTAACTATGTATATATGTAAAATATAACAACCAATTAAGATTCTGTGGGTACACATGCTCACCTTTCACTAATACGACACCATTTTGTTGCAATACAGTTAAGGGTCCTATATAACTAAGGATCTAGATGACAGCTTCTGGAGCTCAATTCTAGTTTGCGATATATCTATACATAATATACTGGCTGCGCTCCGCGGTTTCACCCGCACTACGATGGATGATGATGATGATGATGAATCTAATATAGCGCATGTTACTCAGGAACAATATAACTTTCTAGTGATAAAATAATTTGTTGAACTGGTTATGTAGTATTTGAGTTTATACTTTACAAACAAACTATCAATTATTTCCTCTTTATTGTTATATATATATAACATATAAAATATATAAATATATATATATATATATATATATATATATATATATATATATATATATATATATATATTTGTCACATAACAGTTGCCTCCGCTGCACCGAGCGGTTAACACGTGTGTGCGCGCACTTGTAGATATAACATCGCGGTCCGTTGTTAGCGCGAGGCAGATAATTGTTAAATTTGTATATCTGTGCATAGTACATAATATTTTCATTTGATATACTCGTACATAATGTTTTCGTGTCCATCCAGTAATCAATCCGTCTCTAATGGCGTCAAATGCTCCATGTGCAACCATACATACTGTTTTACGTGTGCAATGATATCGGAAAATAACTACCGCAAATTGGGAGCGTCGCGTCAGGCTGCACTTCGCTGCGCTAAATGTAAGGCGCGGGGAGATAAGGACGTGGTCGAAACATCTTCCGAGTCCGCGATGGCCATGGCAAAAGTATCTTCCTTCGAAGATGTATTGCAGGATCTTCGAGCAGGCATCAACCTGATCAACGAGCGACTAGAGCCATTGCCAGGGTTAGTCAGTGATGTAAGGGAGCTGAAGGAAGTAATGGCGGCGTACGACTCAAAACTGTCATCGGTAGTTGAAAAGGCCGATATATTGGAAAAACGCGTATCCAAAATAGAGGAGCAGCAAAATGCCCCGCCTGACTATCAGCTATTAGAATCAAAAATTAACGACATTATAACAACGGCAAATCATAAGCGGGACCAGTGGGACCGTATGAATAATGTGGAGATCAAAGGCATACCGCAGAAGAATGGAGAAAACCTGTTCGACCTGGTGGTTGCAGTCGGCCAAGCCGTCAGTTTTTCAGTTGTCAAAGACCGTATCAATTTTGTGACCCGAGTGAGATCTGCCAGTACCATAAAGCCTATCATAGTTGCTTTTATTGACAGATATACCAAAGAAAATCTTGTCGCATCAGCTAGAAATCACAAAGAATTAACTGCTCATGAGCTGGGTTTCCGTGGTGATAGGAGCAGAGTGTTCGTCAATGATCACCTGACGAAGGAACAGAAAATTCTCTTAACGAAAACTAAAAAACTGGCCCAAGAACGTGGATACCAGTACACTTGGGTCAAGAATAGTAAAATCCGTGTTAGGAAGAACGACTCTGCGCCGATTTTCGACATCATGGTTGATGAAGATCTACGAAAATTAAAATGACTACGTCATAGAACTTATATACATATATATAGCTTAAATATTAAATCAATGCGCCTTTTGCCTATCCAACCGTGTGATCTTTTCTGTCTATTTAGCGTTCGGTTTACAATATGTATAATAACGTCACACCGAAGCTACCTACATGCCACGGTTACTTATAAAAGTAACCTTAATCATACTGTTACAATGCCGAAAACGTCGTATAAATGTTTTTGTTTTAATTACGCATACACATTAACGCAACGTCTTTTAACAAGCCATCACTACTCAATCATAGAAAATACCTACTACGAGTACGTTCCGAGATTGATAAAATACATAACAATACCTACTTACAACAATAAAGTTCAAGCGTTGTTTATTTATTATCTGTTGCCACATATTAAATTATCTTATGAGTTTTCTAAATTTTATACGAAATGCAATGGTACTGTTTGTTCACTGCAGTTTGTTGAATGTATATATAATGTAGCTGGTCGTTATCTAGCCAACTCCAACAGCTGTTCGGCGCCTTGTCATACCGGTTATAATATAATACGATGCGTTGTGTCGCGAATCGACCGAGCTGTTGCGTAATAGATAATAAACACAAACTTAATATTATCTTCCCAAATGAACTATCGTTTGGTAATTATGTTATTATAAAATATTGTCTCCTAATGTGGGTGTTTGGTGTGCGTACCCCTGGCGTACTTATACATGTTTATTTTTACATATCTGTCATGATATGTAAAAATAAACAACATAATAAATATATTACTGTTATAATATTAAATAATGGTTTTAAACGTATATTACCAAAACGTTAGGGGTTTGCGCACCAAAACGTCTATATTTAGGAGAAATGTGCAACTATATAACTATGACGTAATAGTTCTAACTGAGACGTGGCTTATCGGCGGATTAAACGACGAGGAGCTTTTCAGTAATAATTACATAGTGTGGCGGAGTGATAGGAACTACACAAGAACACGTCAATCTCGCGGAGGTGGCGTACTGATCGCCGTCAGGTCAAGCTTGGCTGCTTATGTGCGCCCAGAGTGGTCTTCAACTGCTGAAGACATCTGGGTAACAATTATATTTAACGACAGGTATGATAAACCGCAGTTCTCAATGCATCTAGCCTGTTTATATTTATGCGAAGAGAATCTAGGGTTGAGCTTCAATACGCAGCTGTCTAATTTCAATGATAAAGTGACTATGGTTAGGTCAAACTTTCCAGATGATAAAGTGATTGCAATGGGTGACTTTAACATGAGTAACATCATATGGTCCCATATTAATGGAGAGAGGTATCTGTCGCCTATCTTTGATTATGCTAACGCGAATCACGTAGAAGTGATGGATTTAATAAATATCTGCAATTTTCAACAATACAATGGTGTACTAAATTTCCAGAACAAATTATTAGACTTAGTATTTTGCAACGACATACTTGAGGTAACTCATTCTACTGATGTGTTGGTTCGTGAAGATAAGTTTCACCCTGCACTCTGCATAAAACCACATTTTATTCGTTTACCTATATTGAGTACTCTACCCAAATATAAATACTCGTACACTAAAGCCGATTATGAACTAATCTGTAAAGAACTGGACAGCCAGGACTGGCAGGCACTACTGAGTACTGGATCAATGGATGTTGCTGTCACTTGTTTTAACAATATACTTACAAGCATAAGGGACAAACACGTACCGTATAAACTGGTCAAGTCCTGCAAGTTCCCGGTTTGGTACTCACCGGCTTTGATCAAAGCAATAAAAGATAGGCTGAAGTATAACAGAAAATATAAAACATACGGTAATGTAGATATGAGAAATTCCATAACATGCACTCGTAAGAAAATCAAGCGACTTGAAAGTGCATGTTACGAAATATATATTAGGAACGTCGAAAAATCTATTCGCGAAAATCCTAAAGCTTTCTGGGCTTATGTAAAACAAAATAATAAAAACAACACTTACCCCTGTGCAATGACTTGGAACAACACCTCAGTAACTGCTGGTGAGTCCATAACATGTGCCTTCGCTGATTTCTTTAAATCTACATACTTACCACCATCCTTTAATAGCGCCACAAACACAGTATTGTCTGACCAATCGCTAAATAATATTACTGCTGATTTATATTCGATTCAAATAAACAAAACTAAACTTCTTAAACTATTACAGAATCTAGACCTCAATAAATCTCCAGGACCTGATGACATGCACCCCGTATTTATCTCATCATGCGCTAAAAGTTTAATTGACCCACTTACATTTTTAAACAAAAAATCGCTTAGCGAAGGTGTATTCCCTAAAGTTTGGAAATCCGCTCTTATAACACCTATACATAAAAAAGGTCCTAAAAAAGGAATAAGTAATTATCGTCCTATATCAAAGTTATGTGTATTTGCAAAATTATTTGAAAAGATCGTACATGAACAAGTATATTTAGCACTAATGAGCACTTTTAGCCCTCACCAGCATGGCTTTCTGCAAGGAAGGTCTACTGTTACCAACTTGATCACATTTTTAGAAGCAGTAACTACAGAAATGGACAATGGTGCACAGGTGGACGCTGTATACACAGATTACAGCAAAGCCTTTGATCGAATCGACCATTGTCTGCTTCTAAAAAAGCTTTTGGCTGCTGGTATTCGCGGTGACCTATTTAGGTGGTTCGTCTCATACGTCGAAGGTCGAACCCAGACTGTAGTACTCAACGGTTACTCATCTGATCCATTTCTCATTCCTTCTGGAGTCCCACAGGGGTCAATATTGGGTCCATTGCTTTTTACCTTATTTATCTCCGACATAGACCAATGTTTTCATCATTCTAAAATCCTGTTGTTTGCAGATGACATGAAGGTATTCAAATCAGTCACTTCTGCAAATGATGCACTACAGTTACAACAGGATTTATCACGATTAAACCAGTATTGTATAGATAATAAACTTGATCTTAATATATCCAAATGTCATAAAATTACATACACTAGAAGTGCTGGACCTTTAATATTTAATTACTCTCTGAACAATCAGATACTTACAAGATCGACATCTGTTATTGATTTAGGTATAACTCTAGACTCTAAATTACTATACGACAATCATATAATCAATATTTGTTCTAAGGCTACTAAATTGCTTGGTTTTATATTCCGAATCAGTAATCATTTTAAGTCTGTAAAATCACTTAAAATATTATACTGTACGCTAGTTAGGAGTCAGTTAGAATATGGCTCTCAATTATGGAACCCGTGCTACCATACTTATATTGACCGTATAGAAAAGATACAAGAAAAATTCTTGCGTCATCTTAATTATAAATTTGGGATACGCCTTCCCTCAAAAGACTATCTTATGTCCTGCAAACATCACCATATATTACCCTTAACTAAGAGGCGCGATGTTGCCGACCTCAGCCTTCTCCATAAAATACTAAACTGCCGTGTTGATACTCCCTCACTACTTCAGTCAATAGGCCTGCTAGTCCCCAACAGAACGTTATCAAGACGTAACTACCTTCAGCTCCATGTCCCTAACAGCCACACTAATTATAAAAGGATAATCACTCGTGTATGCAAAAAATTCAACAAAACTTATTCCAGAAACGTTGACATATTCAATAGTAAACATTTGATTTTCAAAACCATTATCAACAACGACTTTTTCGGCATTGAAGAATAATAGTTACCTATTTTATTAGTCTTATGTTTGTACTTATAATCATTATATTTAGTAAAATATTACTTGTGTTTAGAGTTCGGGTAGGTGTATGTACATAGCTATTTGCTCAGATTGTGCCGATTTGACTGCCAGCTGGGTGAGTGTCTATGTACAGGACACTTACATACTGTTATTACTTGGCTTGTCATCTGATAGCCAAATCGACATTTGTATTATTCACAACGGATGTTTTGCCTATTCATAACATAACTATTTAGTACCTGTACATACACATCGTTTGTACTGTGCACTTTAATATCCGTTTGCGGAAACTTTTAATAGCTTTTAACTGTATACTGCTGAATGTTATGGAACACCTGTTATTAAGCTGTAGTTTTCCTAATAGTGTAAAATAAAAATAAAATAAAAAAAATAAAATAAAAAAAAAAAAATAACTGTAACAGTAAAACGTTTGGTATTGCATACTTTTTTGTAGAAATTGATGTCCTCTATAATAGTAGATTATGCCCCGAGGGAGTAAAGCAGTGTCTTACGTCATGGGCGGTATATTGAACCCTGAGTGTAATGGGTACTCTTGGGTTAATCCTGAGGGATTAACCCAAGAGTACCACTCAGCACAGCGTGGTGTTAATACTTAATATTCAAATTGGATACATTTGTCCCGCTATAGAGGGGCAGAGTAATATCATTGGAAGGAATATTTTATAGAAAACACTGTTGCATGTCATTTCACAGAATGTTTTTATTCATAAATAGTCTTAGTAGAGGATGCACCTTGCTTGCCCCATGTAGCACAATCCTTCGGGACCGTGATGAAGCACGACAAGCACGATTTGTGGGACTGATGGGATACGTTTTCGTTGAGTACATTCGATGCACGGTGAGTTGGAAACCCACTCCATTTTCATTTAGAATCCATCGAATTAACACATAACAGGCATACGCATATAGCAGATTCAGACCAGTGGTCTCGCACCATTCTCAATATTGACTTCAAAGTCTTTCACAATCACAATAAAGCCATTTAGAGAAACTCCAAATATTCCTTTTGTTTACATACACCAGACCTGAAGTGACAACCGCATATATCGTCCCTGGCATTACCACAGAGTGTACAAACACCAACCGATAATGAGGAAGTCTTACCTGTGCAATTGTGTCAAAAATCTTACACTTCTTCGATGGAGATCGGCCACCGGATGAATCAACACCGACATTCCCAAATTTGATATGGGTCGCTCAAAACATGTTTTGTCACTTACTCGTATTTGTTTCAGAAAACTCAAGATTCACCGTTTAATATAGAAAACCTTCGTTGTGTCTTGTTTTCCCATACGGATATTTGATTGGCACTCTCTCGAGTTAACCTTGGCAAATTACCGATTTTGGCAAATGCGAATTGTGTGGGAGGCATGGAACGAGGCAGAGAAAAAGGTATCTCTGGTCTATGGCTTTTTTCTTTCTAATGGCGATGTGAAGGGACGAAGGGCGTCTCCCAATCCTCTTGTTAAAAGTCAGGAAATATTCCAGAAACGAGGCTTGTAAGTAGTCATATTCTTCAGGGATGAATCCCTCTTGCTTTGTATCGTTTCGTTTTGAACTGAACTGACGTGTTTCCATAGATTTGACGCCGGGAAAAAGCAGTACCGCAGGCACGCCACACCGCATGATGGCGACGTGTCATTGACCGCGCTATAGGACGGAAATATGGAACGGCAGGTCAGTTCTTCGTTGCTAGGAACCCTTTTTAAAACTGTTTCGTGGTATTCGTGGTAAGTTTCCGTGGTAATCTGTAACGGAGTGATTTTCGTTCGCAGATTGCCGTTCCAAACTCCGATTTGAAGCGCCGGGAACCACGCCAAACCTATAGGATGGCCTGGTAGTACCCATCTTCACCTATTTGTCTTTTTTTTCTTATTTTTTTTCACCTTGACATACATGGAGGTATGACCCACCATGCGGAAGCAACCACCGTCACATGTTGCTACGCTGTCGAACGACGTGTAGAAGTTCACGGATGTACCCTCACGGTGCCTCTTTATGTCTCCAACTTAAAACTTGATATCCCTAGTAATAAGGCCTAGGATATTACATGTAGAAGGGCCCGTCCACATGTAATGAGAACTGACCTAGATAATGTACCTAGATTAATTTCAAGGATTGTGTTTTGACCATTCTATTACTATTTGCTAGAACCTAGAACAACAAAATGTTTGGAATTTCACTATAACCTGAAGAAACAATGTAATAGAACTAAATACAGTTTTTAGATTTAAGTTAAGCTTTGTATAACTTATTTGTATAGAAATAGAAATTGTTAAAAAAGAATATTGTCCATATACCATGACATTATAATTCTGTTAAGGTGAAGTGTCTTTTTTATTTCATGTATATTATTTTAGTTTGACCACATCAACTTTCCAGCGCATAGTGCTGGTGGCGCCCTTGTAGAAAACACCACACCCCAACGCTAGATACACCAGTGAGTGACATCCCCAGCGAACCGACCCACTGCTCAACAAAAGGCTAGCCGGCCGACCTGAATGTGCGCACCTCAACAGAGCGTGTAGCAACACTGTTTTATACTTTCGCGGTTGTTAACTAAGTCATAATAAGTACTCACGAGATGTAGACTATGAGTTAGTTGCATTTGGAGCATCCGATATTTCGGTTCAATTGAGAATAATAATATTTTATAAAAGTTGAATAACATCAAACACCAGATTGCGGTACATAAGTTCAGCCATGACCTTGAATGCGCAGAGAGGGGCTGTGCAGTGTGCGTAACCCATAGCAGCGCGGCGCACAACAATCACACTCCTTAGGTGCGTTCGGTTAGCAATGAGGGCATTGGTGGCGTTGCTATTGTTGACTCTTTTGTTAAAGCGTTCGTAAAGCTCAATTTTGGTGGCAAAAATAACTTTCGAACGCTGAACAAAAAGAGCCATAAATGACATTTTCACCCATAGATTCCCAATTCAAACGCCCTTGTAGGCGTTTTTAGTGTTATTTTCGCCAACTTAGAGCTATTCGAACGCACTACTTATAGTACAATCGCGCCTTTCTTTTTTTTCTGTAGGCTGTCTCCGTACTAAGAGTTTTCCTACAACTAACGTTCCAAATCCAAATCACCCTTTACACCCACATTACACCACCGTGGATGTAATGCCTTGCTTACGTTGACATTGCGTGTGCGCGATATAAGGGATTTTTTGGCGTTACCATTGCATATTTTAAAATAAAAAGTAGTTGTGACATATCTGTAATAGTAAGACATATGGTATCGCTTACTTTATTGTAGATATTGGTGTTCCCTTTAAACCATTATTACACCATTATTCGAAGATTTCATACGGATCCCTAAGTTTTCTGATAATATTATACTTATGTTATACCTATAGTGATAACGTAGCTTTACAACGACAAAATAATTTTTGAATTTGGTCCGTAGTTTTTAAGTTTATTCGTTACATACAAAAATACAAATCTTTCCTTTTTATAATATTATAGTATAGTTAATATCCAATCTTGAGAGATTTACAGACTGGTACAAGAAAGTGCCTTCTGTAACATTCACCGGAAGTTCTAGCTTCTTTGATTGAACTTTCTATATGTGATCAGTGACTGCTCTTACTACCTTTCCAAGTACTGTCTTTACTTCAAAATTTAAAAGCTAATTATGTATAATACAACACTAAAAGTTTTACTCTGAAATTACTGAAGCAGTAAAATTTGTTAGAAGTGTAGTCAATTAAAAGTTGTGATTTATGTTGCCTTCGAGTCGTGTTTTATCAGTCGAATATTGAATTCGGTAAAGTTATGTTAAAACAACGAGCGTATTAATTAGGGCGGGCGGCGACGGTAACGCTATTTTGCAATCGTGATTATAGTCGCTAATTGGGTCGCTCAACTATTTTCATGTGTTCAATGTTTGATATGTAGCTATACCAACAGACGGATAAAATTCTAGTCACAATTAAATGTACAGTCACCTGCAATAACATGTATACATTCCGTAATTTTCAAAACTATTAAACAGTACCACATTTTATTACAATTTAGATAAGTATTATTTTAAACAGTGAAATAATATAAATAGCTTTCTTTTTATTTATAGGACAACATCCACATAAGGTCTTCAGGTCCCAAACTAAGCAGAGCTAGTACTATGGTAACCTGATGACTGATATACATACTTAAATACATATACACACCCAGACACAGATCCAACAGACATGTTCATGCACACAAATGTTTGACCTGTCTGGGGATCGAACCCGGGAAGAAGTCAGGAGTGCTACCAACTGCGCCAACCAGCCTGTAACTTTAGATGTCCATTTTTATGAACCGGTTTGCAGAGGCACTTTGATAATTGTGAAATGTATACATCTTATTGCAGGCGACTGTACACTGTACTATTGTTATATTATGGTTAACATTACGAAACGCAGATTTTGTTATAATAATCTATAAAAATAAATAAATAATAAATATCTAAAAATATATAAATAATATAAGTTAAAGTAATATAAATAATTACATGCTAAAATACTACGTTACTACTACGTAGGTATTATTTATATACCTTTTAATACATTTAAGTAAATACTTTAAATTCTGTTGTAAATTGCCTAAGACGAGATATGATTGTGACCCGAACTCACAAGGCCCACAGCAGCGCAGACGGTATGCGATAAGCAGTGACAGATTGTACACACAATAAGGAATTTCCTAACTTCCTAACTTGCCTAACTTAATACCGACTTCCATTCTACTCAGTTATTGGAGTGTAACTCAAAAAGTACTGCACCGAATTTGATGAAATTTAAATTCGGTGATCACACGGGAAGTACCAGCTTTCAAACAAAGAATTTTGAGAATCACCCTTTCGAAAGTTATGAGGTAACAAACATAAATAAAAATACAGTCGAATTGAGTACCTCCTCCTTTTTTTGGAAGTCTGTAGATAAATAATAGCTCACTGATCAAACCGTACAGATGTTTGACAACGTCCACACAAGGTCTTTAGGTTCCTACTAGACAAAGCTTGTACTATGGTAACTTGATAGCTGATATACAAACAAATACTTGTAGACACAGGTCAAACTGAAATATTCGTGCACACAGATATTTAACCTGAACTGGAATTGAGCCTGGGATCAGCGGCTCAGAAGGCAGGCGGGGAGCATACATTTGATACGAAAACCGCAGTTTCATTGAAATTCGATACAATCCTGGAGTTGTGTGTGGCTTGGTATCGTCATATTATCATCACGAGACAGTCGATAACGAAATCATTCTTTGGAAAAATCATGATACAAAGATTTGATGCTTACTAATATGACATTTATTCTAGTAGTTAGTACCTAGTAACATTAATCTGTCCGCATCTGGACAAAAAATAACAATAGATTTATGGATGAAACTTGCCTCGACTGAGGCTTGCTGATTCGGACAGATTAATTAAGTGACCGATCTCAATCAGATTGATATTATAAAATAGGAATCCGTGCCGCGAGATCGGACCAGCAATAATCACTCCGTTATCTGAGTAAACAATATTTCAATCAGTTGCGCCGTCGCCCCTCCCCCCACCAGGCGAGCCACCACCCCCCATACAACTATATCGTACTTCATGTCCAGTCACTACTTCGACCTACTTGATTATTCCAGCTGTATGATATACAGTCAGAACCAAATTTTTTACAATCATGTTATTTTTGAAATATATTCAGCCCTGATATTTATTTTGTAGGGTAGGTGGGTAACTTCACTACTATCTATATCAGCTTTCAACAGTAGAAAATCTATTGTTACATGGATATATTATCTTTTCGCAAAATGATTACTTGAAAATATATTTTTTGTAATTTAAGATTACCTCACATGAAGTGATGACGTTTTTTCCAAGATCGCATACCCGAGTACAAATATTCCGCTCATCTCATTTGCCTAGGCCAGGGATCTAATCTGGAACCCTGAGCTTTAAACACAGGGTTACTACCACCTGAGCTGACTCAATCAATGCGAAAGATACATGACCAACACACCTCAAACACTGTACCCGTTAGCTCGCGTTCGCCACGCTATGACTGTTCACGCGTAAATCTTTGGATCAGAAACGGTGGTATTTGAACTCAAGATTTCCCTAAACACGAATAACTCTCGAGCTTTGAAAACTACTGCAAACTAGCGAGATCAGCAATTCTGATATTTGTTCAACATCATCATCATCATCCACTGCTGAATGCTCTTCCATGATTTTCCAAAAGGACCTTTTGGAAATGGCCTTCATCCGACGTCGTCTTGCAATCTCTATCAGGTCGTCTGTCCACCTTATCAGTGGACGGCCTACGCTGCACTTGCCGGTCCGTGGTCTCCACTCCAGAACCTTCAGGTCCCATCGGCTATCTGTACTGTGTGCTATGTGCCCTGCCCACTGCCACTTTAACTGGGTAGTAGTTACGTGTTAATTAATCGTTGACTACAAATAAATGAAGTTGACCTACTGCCCCTAGCAGTGTTACGGATAGATATTATCTAACATGCGCACAGAATGTTTGATTGGTAATGTTTTCAGAGATATAGTAAACGTGAATATAGAACATTGATTGGAAGAGATGTAGGGGCATTCACGAGCACACAACGCGGCAGATTAGTTCCGAACACGTTTCAATACTTACGGCTGACGCGACGTGTTTATGTTGAAGAGATTAACTTCTCTGATCAGTAGACGCAAATATTACGGTATTTCGATCACGGTTTCGCATATCTACTTATTGGTAATTTTGAAAGTTCGTAGTGGACTCAAGCATGCATTACGGAACCAGTCTGATCATTCGGGTAACAAATAGTTTGTTTTGACGTTAGCATGATGATCACTTTTCACACTCTCTAACTAACTTGTCAGAAGTATATTGTTCTCCATATTTCCTACGGCCCATATACATTATATCCCTATGACACAGAGACACGGACGCTCAGAGATAATGGCCGTAAACATGACCATACATCAACGCTGTGGTGGGAAGAATGCTGCACATCCTTTGGACATAAATAAAAACCTTTAACATCCAATCAATCTCCGACGAGTCCGTAAATGTTTCGGACATACTTATAACTTGCAGGTCTGGTGAAAACGAAGCCATTATTTGTTCCTGTCTCACGTTGAAGAGCTAATTGAGTACCTAATGGAGACACAATTGTTATCAATTGTTCATTATTAAATCGTGCGTTTCTCCCTAATTAAGCCTAGCCGTGTGGCATCAGCTGACCCCACTCTGCCCCCTGCGACCCGCCCCGCCACCCCACGAGAAATAAATCACTCGACGGCAAACAACCTGCTTCCGAACCTAATTCATTATTCTAATTAATGTAACATTTTTCATAAATCTTTCATTTTTGCTAGATTTCCTTGCGTTTAATTCCACCATTAATTATTCCGTCAGGGTCCGTTGTTTCACGTTTCCAGCCGGGTGACTTTGTACGCACTTTTTTCGCAATTTAAAAGAAATTACAGGATAATTTGTGGTGTCATTAGCATGGCCTCAGACAATGGCCGCTGGACGACGTGACAGCTGCAGAATGACAATGGAGCCGTGCCTTTATAAAACCTTATTTTGCCGTCATGACGAGCTTGTTTACGAGATAGCTCGCTTTTTATTTTGCCGAACCCAATTTGAAGTGAAGTTGTATGTTATCATCAAATCTATTTTCGTGGAACGTTATCGTACCTACGGCAGACAAATCATAGCTGCTCGTATTACGTTTATCAGTTTGCGTACTTTACGCTATACGATAAACTGAGTACAACATTGAGGATAAAATTGCTTTAATATAAAAATTAAAGTACGTATTTGTTTTTTTCAATAATGTATTTAATTTTCTGCTGGTATGCACATTATTGGAAACTGAACTAGAGACACTCCGGCACTTTAGTAGTACGCATATACAGATATGTCCAATTACCATCCTCAATAAAGAAAATAATTATGGCGCTAGGTGTTCCGGCAGATTTACTTGAGAGACATTCGCTATACTAGGTCTAGTCTGCTACCACCTCCGATCGCAATACTGACCCTCAAGTTAGATACTAGTCAAATACTAACCTTTCAATTTTAATAGTAAAAACGTGAGTCCAAAGGCAACGCCCCCCAGAGGCGTATCGGGGTACTCCCGGAATACGAGTAAATTTTTTTTAACAAGCATGCGTATTCAATTTTAAATTTTAATTCTGACTTTATAAACACTGTTTTAGACTTTCGAGGTTGTTAGCTTAATTATAATTAGTACTTACAGGATGTACCATGTGTGTATTTTCAAAACCTTCCTAATCGTGTTGTACATCCCATGAGTACTAATTATAATTTATAGAAATAATTCAATTAATTTTAAATACCTTTTTTTATATTATTTGCAAGTGACCGCCATCTCACTATGTTTATTTGTACGCCGACGCAGGCAAAGCATTTTCAATCCTATATAGATTTAAGACCTACATGTACATCCCTGTATGAATACACACATGTTTTACAAATCAGTACATGTTTATATTTATCTTTATCTTAGTGAAGAGATTCAACAAGAGTGTTTTCCATTTTCCTAGCCTACTTAATTTTCATTTGAAAATAGCTTTTTGTTTTAATTTTACGTCATTCATATACTTTTGTGTTCCTCTAATTATCATTCTCAAGTGATTCTGAATACCTATAGACTGTACTCACTTACAACAATATAACATTAATTAGTCGGCTTTTACATTTTATACTTTTATCAGCTCGTGATAGAGCCCTTATAGCCCTTTGTAATGTGTTTAAGCACTCAAAAGCTGTTCGTAGTACCCGTGGTAGAGTACCATGTAAGTACAATTTAAGCGTGTTGTAGCACGTCGTAGAGGTAGTGTAGCATCGCTTAGACGTAACATTACAAGTGTTGCGTAGCACGTCGTAGAAGTAGCTTAAAACGGCGTAAACGTAGCGATACCAAGCGTTGGATCGTAGACTAATATTACCTATGTGTTTTTCAAAGTAATTGTAATAGTGAGAAATAGTTAATGCCGTTTATAAGACCAGATGCCGTAGCACAAGCAATTTGCGAAAAAGTATTCGTGTCGAAAGCGTCAACATTTCACGCTTCGGCCAACAAACTATGAGTTATGTGTGTCACAGTTACCTAGAAACATAACAGTTTGTACTGTTTTACGTGAACGACACGTTACGTTACATTTACGTTAGGGCCACAAATCTAGGATAAAATCTACCAATAATTTGAATTTTGTTATACAATAGGTATATACATATTTTGATATTCTGCCTGATAGCTATAGCGTATTAGAATTAAGTTTTAGTGTTTAAGCGCACTGCAGCAAGTGATAAGTCACAAAATGTCAAAGTGATCACATAACCCGTTAATATAACCGGCAATATTGAGGATGGCGAGAAAAAAGCCAACAAGTGCAATTTGAAAAAAATAATACCGACTTTAATTCTATTACTTTGGTAAAAGTCAGTTATTGGAGTGTAACTTAAAAACTACTAAACCGAATTTTATAAAATTCACACCACACGGAAAGCACCACCTTTCAAACAAAAAAAGAATTTTTGAAATCGGTCCACACAGTCGAAAGTTATGAGGTAACAAACAAAATAAAAAATAATACAGTCGAATTGAGTACCTCCTTCTTTTTGTAAGTCGGTAGACAATGGCAGTATCTACTTAATTCATTTTGTTTAATTACATTGTATTGTATGTTTTCGTTTTTCGACGTGTAGTAGTAGTGGTGGTGGTGGGCTTACAACCGTTAAGTGTTTGTAACTGTGCACGAGTGTACATCATTTTGTAAATTATGTAACGTAGCTTTTACTAAAATTAAATTCAAACTACTAGGTTACCGAATACAGTTCGGTGCAATTATTAATCTGAAAATATCGGGTGACATTACACGTACAATTAGATGCACGACATGCGTATATCGTTACCCGATAGAACACTAAACTTAGAGTTTTATTGCCTACATTTTAAAGGTCTTATTGATTTATGTAATGTAAACTGCAATTCATTATTTATGCCATACCCGCACATCAGAATTTCTTATTCATTGACTTAATCCTTTAGCCTTAAAAAATTGTCCTTTTTGAATTTTCTGCGTGTAGCACAGGAAGTTATAGAAATGAATGCTCTGTGCCTTAATTAGCTCTGTAACAAGAACGATACTTTATTTATAATTCAATTTTCAAAGATACGAATTTATAATGTTACAATTAAAGTGAGCAGAGAATGAATTATTAGAGCAGTCTTCTGAAACAATTGTTATGAGTAAGTATATTTAATACAATAATGATAATAAAATGTTAAGCGATTCTCGTAACAGATGTTTGCGCCGTGTTTAGCCTCAGACGTAAACATACCACAAACACCCCGAGTTAAACACGGCTAAATATTTTCATAATTTCTCGTTGACGGATTATTTCATCGCGCTTTGATATATGCGGAAAGCCCCTCCGCCAGAAATAACATCCTATTCTTAGCGCACTCGATGCGAATGATTTACACGAGTAAATCCGCGGACCCTCGCATGTTTCACAAGATTAATGTTTTTAAAACAGCCGAGAGATTTATCGGCCTCTTGACATGAAAATCTTTTACAAACTGTTGATATGAGAGAAATGTTCGCATGTTTAGAAGCGCTTCTAGCATCGGTTATTTGAGATGCGCAAAATAATGTCGGCGTGCAGATAATGAAAGTAATTTTATTACATATGACATCTTGACAATCTTAAGAATTATTTACAAGATATGTACATCTTTTTACAATTTAAACAAATTAATGGTATACAAACAGTGGATAAACCTTATTCGCTAAGCGATATACATTACACGTTAATAAATTCATCGTTACAACCCTAGGCCGAAACACCGCTCGATATCACATCGCACTGACACATTCACTCGAGTCGCGCTCGTGTTGGATCGTTCCTTATCGCCTTACATTAGAACCAACCGACCAGTTACGAGGCCGGTGCACACAGCAGTGCGCGGGGCGGCGCGCGGGACGGGGCTCGCGTCCCACGGGCCGCGGCAACTGCTTGTGGCGATCTAATCTATGGAGACGATGAGGGTGTCTTCGTCGGCGCTGGAGGGAGCGTCGGTGTCGCGGCGAGGGGCCCGCACTCATAGTCGCGTATGCGACAGGCCGTTGGGTGCTATCAGTGGCTGCAACGTCGGCGGGCGCGCCTCTAGAGCCAACGCCTCGCTGCATGCCACCGAGCGCGAAGTGAGTGCCGTTGACGCTTCGCTAGCTGCGCGCGCTACAGACGGCGCGCGAGACTCACGTTCCCGCGCCTGTGCCCGCGCTGCGCGCTTCCGAGGGATCACACTGTTCTCAACGTGCAATGTCGCATTCACGTCTTTACCCGCAGCGCACGTGCATGCCTTCAAGAAGCTCTTCTTGAAGTTGTCCGAAAGGAATGCGTACAAGATCGGATTCATCGCAGAGTTGCTGTAGCTGAAGCAAGCCGCCACCAAGAACACGGTGATAGTGATTCGGCTGGCGCACTCCGTCGGCGGAGAGTAGATCAGAGCGACTTGAAACGCCCAGTACGGCAGCCAGCACAGCACGTACACTGCGATCACGGTCAGCACTAGCTTTGTCACCTTTCGGTGAGACCGCTTCTTTTCCTTGGACTTGTTCTTCGGACCGACAGTCTTCAGCTTGCGGATGACGAGGCAGTAGAAGACGAAGATCAGTGTGAGTGGCGCCGCAAAGCCGAGTGCGAACGAGTACAGCGTGAAAGAGGTTTGCCCTTTGTTGAAGTCGTTTTCCGGCCATACGATGTTGCAAGACAGGCGGTCGTCGGTCGGAATAAGTGTCGTGTACATGAAGATAGGCGTCATGACGAGTGCAGAGGCGGTCCAGGCAGCGGCCGAGACGACCCGCGATACGAAAGGTGTACGCAATCGCGGCGCTGCGATAGGATGGCACACCGCGATGTATCGGTCTGCGCTCATGATGCACAGAAAAATACTACTCGTGAACTGGTTTATGCCAGTCGAAATCATGTAGGCCTTGCACATAAAGTGGCCGAACGGCCACGCACGCAGCGACATCGTGATGATAAGAAACGGGATCCCGATTAGGAAGCATTCGTCAGCGATGGCCAAATTCACAATGTACATGTTGGTGACAGTTTGCATCTTGGAAAAACGCAAGACGACGTAGATGACGAGTGTGTTGCCGAGCAGTCCCACCACGCACACGAGCGCGTATAGCACCTGCGTCACCACGTACACCACAGGCAGGTTGATGTTGGGGCAGTTCTCGAAGGTGCCGTTATAGGTGCCGTTGGCGTGGAATGAGAAGTTGCCGTTGCCGTACATTTCGACGTCTTCGAGCTCCATATTAGGCAGGGACAGAAAACGGTTCGAGCGGAAGAGGGCGGTTCGCGTAGATCAGCAGTGCAGTCGATATTACCTGGAAACAACAGTGCACAGCGATTATCGTGTGCTCGATACTGAGTTGTTTATTGAAATGAACAGTGATTAACAGAATGAGCAATATATTTCATAATTACAGCCAGCAGTATTGGTGTCTGGTCGTCTAGATTAGGGGCCACGTGTTCAGATAAACGTTACATGGATCATTAGTAATTTTATGCGCACTAAAAGGTTAGTTATGTTCTTAGTTTCACATACATTGTTCCGATTCCTGGCGCGGAGCCAAGCGCCGTTACTTCGAATGGCCTCTATACGTCGTGTACAATACACAAACCGACTAAGGTTACGAAATCCTCCTTCGTAAGTGTTTCTTAGCTCTTGTAGTGATAATGTTGTGTAATTATATTTAGATATCAAATATGAATATGTTGTTGGATTTGTTTGACATATTAAATAACTTCTGCAGTAATCATTTGAAATCACGAGGCGAATTTATTAAGCTCATGGAGGGTGAGCATCTTATACCTAAATACATTTTTCTATTCATGTAAATCACACAATATAAAAAATATAAAAGGTTTGAATAAAGTTTATTACTAAAGTCTAAATCACATAAAACGGTTAAACGGATTTGGTTGAAATTTGGTAGGTAGATAGATGAGGCGCTGGCTCAAGGATATTTTTACAACAAAGGATAATTTTCATCATCATCATCAATAACCATCGTGGTATAACCATGGGTCCCAGCTATAAAGCATAATTAGTACAATACAGTTCCACTGCTGGAACTCAGGCCTTCTCTTGTAGCCTCATTAATGTTCCACTGCTAAGACTCAAACTTTCCTCTAAGAGTAATATGGTGCTAACTGAACCACGCAGGTTAAGTGCCGGTTCAAGGTTAGTCTAGTGATATGCTGCCAGATGTAACAGACCACTTGCAACCCTTCAACATTGCCTGCCGTTGCCCTGATACCGACCACTCGTGGCGTCTGATACACATAACACCCCTCACAAGCACACCCATTCGACTGGAGATCTATGAATACTTACGAAAGCCAGGCAAGCTCGGCTACTAGCACTATATCATAAAAGTCTGTCAATTTATAAATTATAGATATTGAATAAATAAACTTTAGTTACATATAAACCTGCTTTTTTTACCTTAAGTATAAAAAAGTGTCGAAATAGTCTCCATTGCAGTGAATCTGATTTTTATACAATTTTGATGAACATGATTTCAAAAAAGTTTTGCATAAATGTACTTTCACTGATATAACAAGGACATTATATATGAGTATGATCACAAAACAGTTTCGATTCAGGTATTATCGGTATCCCAATCAACAATGAAACAGATCCCTACTCTCAGCAAATAATAGCGTTAATCATTGATTTCGCCAAAACGAGCAAATCACCTCTCAATTTGTGAATCGACGTGAACACGAGCTTCACAAGGGACTGTCTGATTTGGGGCGCGATGTGTAAGCACTCTCACAAAAGACTCGACCTACTGAGGTTTTGTCTAGTCGTGTGTTTATTACAAACTTCCTGACTACCCTCGGATACGGCCGGCTTGCCCTGCGAGCATGGTCTTCGAAATGGGTGTATTTTAACCATATAAATCGTTATATTAAGGTAGAAAGAGTAAATTGCGATTAGGCTGGGCTTTGATTAAATTAAGTGCCGTAAAGCTTCACAGAATGGCCAAGTCGTTTTTCGGTTACAATATATTATACGGAAAAAGGTAACAGAGAAAATACGATTAAACAATACAATTCACGTATTTTGATATGTTTGAGGTTGTTTAGTATAAAACACACGTTAAATACAATCATATCCTTTCACTTGTCCAATTGTTGTTGACATCGTGGACAGAACGAGTATCAGAAATAAGATAATTTTACAAATGTGCATTATATGATTTATGAACTACTACCGGCTGTTGAGCAAAACCAAATTTAGCAAATATATAAAATAAGTTACAACCTCGGACACGGTTTGGTCACCAAGGCTAAGAATTTATTTCTCATGATTTTTAACCGTATAGAGACGAAACCTACAAAGAAATAATGTCAGGAAGTATAATTCAGAACAAATTCCACACACAAAGTTGCCCTTCAAACCAAAACGACGTATGATTCCAAATACGAATTACTTCCGAGGTTGCAAATAGACATGTTCGGTGATTGGTTTAAATTCGAAAGGAAAGCAGATTGGTTCACGCGCGTGCTGCAAATTCTACTATGACAGCTGAGTCATAGTGGCGTGAACGATGTTATTGGTTTAACACGACTTTTATTGGGTATTTTTTTAAAGTAGTTCCTGATGTTATCTCTTCGTAGAACGAAACTCCTTCAATTATTACTTCCTCTACCGTGATAATTAAAACAAAAGATGTATGAATGAAGCTGACGTAAATTATGTCTCCTGTAGGGGAAAGGACAAATTGACTTTCAATACGACACAAATAGAAGATTAAATAATCTCAACCTATTTGCCTCTTTTTAGTCGTGTTTTGTTTCGTAGTCAGATGTTTTGACAGACATTTATTTTTACTGACCTCTTTAATTTTATTACAGTGCAATGCAATACAGGGAAGTACCAGATACTCACATTTTGTGTTGCGGACTGTTACTCTCTAGCTTGTGGTGCGGAAAGAATACGGAGTATATCTGAAACAATACAACAATTACAGTTAATTACAGGAGAATATTATTTTACGATAAAGGTTTTTAAAGTACAGGGGCTCTATTCATAACGAGTAATTTGCTACATGGAAATTGTTGTGTATTATCAAATTATGATTCATCTCTAGCTTTATTAAACCAGTCCCCATACCTTTCAGAAATAAAAAAACTGACTGGATTCAGATATTAACGCCTTATTGTACAACAACAAGTTCTTCTGAACTTTAGATACAGTATCGGTACCAATTTGAATACTATTTTGCATTTACAAAGATAACTTTGTATCTTACATTACTAGAATATTAATCGTACATGTAATGTATAATAACATGTCGATAGACAACCGGGGCCTTATGACCATAACACAAGTAACGCCGCGCGTTACGAAATGTATCATGGAATGGTGCTAAAATTGTATGGATTTTAGGATCATTCCATGAAGATATCGTAATGCACCGCGTTAAGAGTTTGAACGGTCCTAGCGAATAAGGCCCCTGAACAGTTGTGGTGTTTCGTGTCGGGCTGCAGAAGCGCTAACCAAGATTACCTAAACCCAGCTTCAAGTACTGAATGTCTTTATCTAATCCTGTTTAATAGATTCATAGTAACAATGCTAACCATCTTCGGCTCTATTATATTATTAAAGTACAGGATATCTTAGTTACACAGACAGATAAACCCGTGCAATTATTAATAATCAATATCTGTCATTTTAATAAATCCTTGTAAAGGTAATTACAAAACAATATTGGGCTTACTTCTAACTTGCCCAGTAGGTAGGACTGGACCTTTTTGAAAATAGACATCTGTGTTCCAATGAAATAAATTTCGTATTTATTTTAATAATTGCCTTTTCCGTGAACGAAATATATTACGTAAAATCTTTTTTATACGGCTTTAGTGGCTTTGATCAATGCGAGAGTAAATGCACTTATAAAAACGTGTCGAACAGCTACCCAGCTTTAGTCGCGCACTTCGTCGTCGGCTGATTTCAGTCACTGAATGATTTTTTGAATGTTCCAGAAGAGATGCCACTTCTGGAAAATTAAATATATAAAAATATATAAATATGGTTTAAAAAAAATTACAAAATGTATATAATACGAGATGTCAATCATAATGTATCCAATTGGAAAACTCGAAAGCAATTCGCTCGCTGTAATAGAAATTGTACATTCATGAAGTTTTTTTATGTTTTGTGTCTTCAAAACAATGTTTTTTCAGTTCATCTTCTAATATCAGTCACTTTTTGCTGCGTTATGTACTAGGTGCACAACGGTTTCATCTGCGTGGTGATGGATGATGTTAATGATGTTTTTTGCCTAAACGGATGATTTAGGAAAAATAACATCATTAATTCATCATAGCTGTTCATCATTACATAACGAGTACAATTTAAAAATTTAATACCGACTTCCATTCTATTTAGTTATTGGAGTGTATCTCAAAAACCACTGGACCGAATTTGGATTTAAATGGGACACGGGAAGCACCAGCTTTCAAAAGAAAAAAAATTGGTAATCGGTTTCACCAGTCCAAAGTAATGAGGTAACAAACATAAAAAAAATACAGTTGAATTAAGTACCTCCTCCTTTTCGGAAGTCGGTAAAAAAGCCTCCGCAAGTGGTTGCGTGGTGTTTTAAAATGCTAAAGTTGTAGTTGTAAGGTATGTTTGCGACTAATAAGACATAAATCAACACAATATAATTATTATCACAACTTTGTCCTTATTTCTAACTAATTAATAATTATCGAATGTTGATTTGCTACATCTTTGAGTACAATATTAAGAACCTTATAACTTAGACATTATACTGTAAAGTGTACTTCTTTGAATGCATTGCGAGTCAAATTGATAACGTTTAGCTGAACAAGGTAAATATTCGAGTTTCTGCCCAACATTGATACACAACGAAACTTAAATTAAGGTCCTCTAATGTCGCAATGTTATACCGTAGCTTGTGTTATGCAAAGCTTTCAAAGTATTTATATTCGTTAATTTTATTTAACAGACTAATCCTTGTTGCTATTAATGTTTATCGTTTAATTTATTAGTCGCTTTAAGAACTTTAACACCTTGGATAACGTTTCTAAGATTTGCATTATTCTTTATATAATTCCAGGGAGCTCCAATCTACTTAAGGACAGCATTAAAGAGGTGCAGTAGTGGTGGCTGCGGCCGAATTTTAAGAAGCTTAAGGTTTAATTTAACTATTTAACTGTAGCGAATGCAAGCCACGCTGCGGTCACTGCTTGCCTGGGAGATGATACTGTTAGACCCATTTTTGATGCGATTCAGAGAGCATATTTGACTTAAAGCTCGGGTATATTCATCATCACAATCATAGGACGTCCACTGAACATCCTCTTCCTTTTGTAATACCAAAAGGACCGATTCGTTGTGTGGAACCAAGGGTAACTTTATGCATCTTTATTCTATTAAACTAATTGGTACCCTACTTACATATCATTTAAATACAAATATGTTTATTTGGGCACTTAATGTATGTATTGTTACGTGTTTTGTAATAAAACAATTAAACGAATATGTGTGGGTTAAACTTGCTTCTAATATCTTTTTTTAGTTAGATACTATCGTAACTATCAGTGATAAGATGCTACTTATATATTTGCTCCTTGTTCTTTTTAAACCTGTAGCTGTCAAATGAAACATATTATTTGCTCCGTGGGGCGCAGTAGTAGGCGCCTTAATAATGACCTGCTATTATGTATCTCAGTTGGTAATAAATGTTGATTGAAATCGAAAAAAATAGCAGCTCTATGTCACTTTTGTCAGTCATCAACTTACTAACGTTTTTGCTTACTGGAGTTGTCAAAAATGACATAGAGCCGCCATTTTTCAAGATTTCAATCAAAATTTATTAGCAACTGATATACATAATAGCAGCTGGGTTATTATGTATCTCAGTTGCTAACAAATGTGGATTGAAATCTGAAAAAATGGCCGCTCTATGTCACTTTTGTCAGCTTCAGTGATCAAATTACTAACATTTTTGCTTACTGGAGTTGCCAAAACTGTCATAGGGCCGCCATTTTTCAAGATTTCAATCAACATTTGTTAGCAACTGAGATACATAATAGCCCTGCAGGTCATTATTAAGGCGCTGTCAGCTCTGCGCTTGGCTACGCTCAAATTACTTTACTTGAAATCAAGCAAGCGCATCTTGTAAAAAACGTACATTTATAAAAATAATGTGCACTCGTAAATAAACAGAAATCCGTCAATATATGTGTATTAAAAATTGCTATTTTATGATATTTGTATCAAGACAAACACAATAGTGAATAAAGAGAAAACTGTTTTAATGGTGAAATTAAGTTGTATTTATAATTTTATTTAATGTACTCTAGTATGTTAAAATATATTTTTGATTACGTCAATGTGTACTTAGAAGTCTTAGATATGTCATATTTTTTATTATATTTTTAATTAAATCGCTTCCTGTGAAATAAACTGCTGTAAAAACCCTCGTTTTTGTCGACATCATGATAGACAGCACCTTAAGTCTGTACTCGTATCTACGTTATTGATGCGTTCAAGCAATCCATAGATAATACAATGTACACATGTCATATTGACGTTACATAATTAACGTATGTTGCTTACTAGCTTCAGTGCCCTTCACATCCAACACAGTAAGCTAGCGCACGAGTTCTCGGCGGTAGAATATCTGGCGATGCGGAGGCACCATCCAAAATGGCCTCTACCATAAAGAATCCTACCAACGTGCAAATAAAAATTGATGGCATAGCTTATACCTAGGTTCATTCCTATTTTTCAGGTTCATTTTACCACAATAATAATATAATTTTACTAGTTATTTTACGCGCGGGTAAACAAACGACTGTTGTTCAAGACGCAATCTAGGACCGATATCTTAATGAACCCTACGAAGCAAGGCATCGTTAAGTGGAAAATTCTTTGCTTAACTATTTAAGTGCCTAGAAACGACTAGACAATCTTCTCCGTCTATACATATAAATAAATTAAATTTGAAGTGTATGTTTGTAATATATAAATAACAGATTTTTACTAAATGCTGAAAGTTTAATACGGCGCTTGAAACAAAAGAGGTATTGTTTTGTCTGTTTGACTGCTTGTTCTGGCTAATTGTTTTAATTTACTGAATTGAACTTTCACTGGCAGATATCTGATATTTTACTTACTTGGACTATATTCACTATACAATAATAATTAAAGCACAAAGTAACTAAAAAGCACACGCCGCAATACCGCAAAGCCACGCGAGTGAAGCCACCAGGTCAGCTAGTATCAAATATTAAGAAAAAATAAGGTAATCTGTTTATAAAAACTGTTATCAGGATTTTGAGAACCAGGCAGCGCCCATAGTGCTCGTAAAGAATAGGGTAGTTGGCACAGTCAAAAATAAATAACAATGTAATGTTAACTTAGTAGTAATTGGAGCAAATAATACATTTAAAAAAAAAAATGCATTGGATTAACTATATTTTGATAATAATAGGTAGGTGGGTATGTGTAGGTATATTAGATACCTACATCAAAAGTTGCACTGTAGGGAACAACAAACCAAAACATCATCTGTGTCACAGAATTCCGCCTATTTACGAATTTTAACTCGATCCGTGTAATTTAGAAAAAAAACCTAACCTATATTTTGAAAAAGACACAAAACATGATAGTGTTGTGCCTTATCAACATATTGAGAATCAAGCAAATGAAGAAAATATCTAATATTATTGCTTTAAAACTAAATACATACTATGTCAAAGGACAAACTGTCGATCCATAAACACGGTTATTGCCGCAACTGCAAATGATAAGTTTGTTATAAACTTTTTATATAAATTAAATACCTAAGTTTATAATTTATAAACTTAGGTATTATACTAATACTTAATAGTAAATTCGTTTTTCTTTTTATCACTGCTGTTACACGTTTATGGATTTTAGATTTTTTCTTTTTGTGAAAGATAAAGGATCTTGACAAAACGAACAACAAAGTATTGATAAGGATTGATTTGTTATGCGGCTAAAATGTAGGTTTATTTTTGTAACTGCAGAGTTATAAACTTTTTTTCAATAAGCTACCTACTAGAGTCTGCTCTAAGAAATAAGTCAGTTATTTAACTACAGTTTTGTTTAAGACACGTGGATGCTTTACTAAAACTTGCTAACACGATTGAGGAAAAAAAACAAAATAATATTTTATGACTTTATACACTTTACTGACACTTGGGCACCATTGTGAACATCAACGGTTAATAATCCCACACTACTACACGTAAAAACTTGAGAATAAACACAAAAGAAAATAAATTATAATAGTCATTGTTGGTTTTTTCCCGCCATCTGCATATTCAAGCAAGAAACCTCCAAACAAGCAAAACGAATTATAATCACAACACTGTTTGTGTTTGCCATTGAATAATGTTTTAGCGCTAATTTTTTTTTTTTTTATAAAAACATTTTTTTTTAGTTTAGAGTGCTTTAAAAAAATATTAAAAAATATGCTAGTTGATGTCGGTTGTACGGTGTTCTACCTGTACCATGACAACCCTATTCCTCCATGACCAACACATTTCACATCGGTATAAAAGCATTCCTATTTCGCAAGCTTTAAATTCAAGAGAAATAAAACCTCATGTCTGTGACCCACAGCAATGCGAGAATACCTTATATTTATTATCTCAAACTCTTGAGACACGAGCCTTATCAAAATGTTTTTGGAATTATTTTATCTCGCAGAATCCTCGTCATATCTAGAGAGAATAACAATCAAAATTAATATTAAATTTATTAAAATATTCGTATAATAATATTTTGGTACTGGCAAAATACAGAGTGTTTTCACATCTTACGATGGCAAGGATATTACAGAGTATATTATTTGATTTTGCTGATTTGACAGCTGATTTGTAATCCGCTCTTTCTTCTTATAATATAAAACATCAGGCGGTGTCCGTTAGTCCAGCTAAAACTCAAAATCGGCCTGACCGATTAGAATAATGTGTTTTTTATTTTTTTCGCTGGTAGTCGCTGGTGCCAGGGAGATTTAGGAAAAAAAATATCCACTGTTTTGTTGTTGCTGTTGTTACTTGTTGTTGTTACCAACTGCGCCAATCGACCAATCAATTAAATGGTTTGTTTGTCATTGACTGCAATTAAACAATATTCACGAAACTACGTTTGCAAGAATCTCGTTACCAATTAACGTTTAAAAATCGTTTTACGTAAATAATAATACCATCAGGAGTATTTTCGACCACATCCGGATCTAGTATTCACGTAGTTTACAAACCAATCTGTACACTTGTCAGCACTCTCCCGGCGGCTCGGCGTTGCATTCCAAACAGCTGGCCGATGCTGGATTATAAAGTGGCTCTGAATATGTGATAAGCAAATCGTATACATGTTTAAACCGACCTAATGCTGTTGCGGATACTAAAGTAATATTTTCATCTGAGACTTCGTACCAAAGAACCTAACGATAAAACTGTTTCGTACATTTTAGGATTCTCCACAAGAACAACGGGCGCTACCAGTAAACCAGACGTAGGTTTGTTCACAAAAAGTAAAAAGCTCTAGCCCAAAGTTTAAACATGTGACGACGCCGGTCTAATTATTGAGAAGATTTGTTTTTAAATCTATTAGTTCAACGGGAACCTAACAAATAATAAAAATAAGAGGGATATAACAAAATATTATTCACCGTTAACTTATTTGGTCAATCATACACTTAATTACATAATTATAGTCGAAAGTTATTTTTTAAAAGAAATAAACACGCATTTTAACACAGTCTCACCTGATGGAAAGTGATGATGTGGTCGAAGATGGTACACGCTTGCGTAAAAGATACCTATTCACTCTGTATTTGAAGACTCTCAGATTGTACATGTCGGGAAATATAGAGGCTGATAGGTTGTTCCATACTGCAGCCGTACGCACGCTAAATTGGAAACGTTTCGTGCGTAGTTTTGGAATATTGACCGTCCAATATCGATTTCGGAATATGTACGGATGTACTGTGTGTTGATTACACGATAACCATAAAAAAAGCCTCGAACACAGACGCAAAGTTGCCAGCTTGTCGGTGTTTTACATGATTAACTTCGGAGAATGTGCGACCAATCTCCACAAACTTATTCCCTCATCTCCTTTCGTTCAAAGAACAACAAGACGCACAGGAATACTCCTGTGCAACTGTGTGTGTGTGTGTACAAACAGTACAAAGTACAGCAGAAGTACTTGTTGAGGTGAGCCGAAGTCGGCTCTCGCGGTTTCACTTGGTGCAACAGCTCGCTCAGAGCTTTTGGAAACGTTGGACTTTAGAGTATTTGCATATCCTCCAGCAGCAAGGATGTACAGGATTAACGCAGTATAGATAAAAACAGTTAATAGCTGGTGTACCAGCATCAGATTGAAATATTTTGTGTTCAAACAAATAAATTATAGAGTTATACATTATTACATTTACTTTTTAAATTTCTTAGTTAACTAACTGTGCTTAAGGTAAGTACTCGTAGTTGTAAATATATTTTTTGGTCTGCTTATACCAAATGAGGAACAAAACAGTATCAGCAGACGACTACCAAAAATACATTTGTATAGCATAGAGAAGTATGTCTCGTGACTGTGGCCCCAGGGGGGGCAGCGCCAGGGGTTCCTCGTAGTCATGTAGCAAACGTAAAAGACAACACGCTCAAATCTTTTTGATGCTGAATCAAAAACATTTTAGGAAGACTGTTTGTTACTATCACAATCCTAAAAGGCTTTGTAGTCTAGTCTTACGTTTAATAACGTTTAGAAACTCATATCCTGCACTAGGATTGCCTTGTTTCGCGAAAGGCATGGATACGCACAACAACACATCACAACATCCAGACCCGAAAAAAAATTATTTGTGTCAGCCTGGGATCGAACCTGGTACCCCTTGCTTCGAAGAATACCAACTGAGCTAAATAACAGATACCAGTGTTAAACTTCGTGCGATTCTATAATCACAGCAAGCTTGACATTCAAGAGCAAGTCCTAAAGCAAAACTACAAATTAACGAACAAAGTCCAATCTTTCAATAAGTGCGATTTGCCCTCGCGTTATGCATCCCAAAACATAAAAGAAAACTATTCACACTGATATTATAATTGTCAAGTTCAAACACGGCTAAACGGATTTGGATGCGATTTGGTTTGGAGATGGTTTATACCCGGGATTATTACACAAGCTTCTTTTATTCAACGCAAAGTTCCCGAGGGATCGCAATAACTTCATTAACGAACGATGTCGCGAGCTAAAACTAGTTTTGACAGTATTAGGTGACCATGTGACGGGATTCACTGTAGGGTGCTCTCCTGCGGACGCGGATGTGGGTGATCCAAATGCTTGACAAGAAAAAGACCGTTGCATTCGCTTAAAAATATCGTATACCTACGCTTTAGCACAGGTTTAGTTGTAGTTTCTACTTTAAAATGTAGTATTTTATATACTACAAAATGTGTATAAATTTAAATTCTTTTTAATGTTATTATTATTTTTGGAACTATTATTATAATAATTTAGATATTTTTGTATAGATTTAATAAACACTTACCTTTTTGACGCAGTATTAACTGTATATTTGTTTTAGGGTGAAGCCATTGGTTCTCCAAACACGGTTATATTTGTATACTAATTCGAGAGTCTTTGGATTCATTGCTAACTTTGTAAACATTTTACTGTTCCAATAAAATACATATTTAGAATTTAAATAACATGCAGTCCTTAAAACCTGTTTATCTAAATAAACTATCACTGAATTATTTGTCCGAATTCTCGCCCTTGTTATTCGTCGAGACCGCTCATCGCTCGTTTGTTCACAAATTCATATTATTTATGATACAAATAAGCCTTCTTTGTGAAATCATGCCTCAAACAGCGACTTACGTGCTTAAGCACAAAGGGCGCAATCTTGGACCCGAGTCTCTTCGCTCCATTTGTTGTATACTTTCTTCGTGATTGCAATAAGTATAAATCTCACAAAGGAAAGGCTTTCGGCTTCCAAAATTGTGGATGTTTTACTTATGATATAACTTATTGGGTAATACCTTTTTAGTTTTTTCGTTATTCATGTAAACTCGTACAGTTGGACATTTGCCATTCTTCAAGTTAACTAGTCCACTAGTTAGGCTCATGCATTGCGGTCGCAGCTGGCACCCCAAAATCATGACGCGGTCGCAAGCGCGACTCGGTCTAAAGTCGTCTACTTTATAAGCTTTGGGTTGGTGGTCACTGACGAGTCATTCTAATATCTAGGTGCACACCAGCACCCATTCTAGCATCTAAAAAGAAGTATTTGTAACATGAACGTAAACTAATATCAGAGTGACAAAAAAACAAAAGCGCACCGCGTTTCTATAATTTATTAGTTATGCCACAGCTTGTGTTGTTAAAGTAGTATAAATAAAAAATTGTAAATATAAGTTAAATGATTAAATCAATATTTAAATGAAAATTATCAGTTTCTGTTGAACCCGTTTATAGAATCGGAGTTTGTAATGAGACAGAAATGATTCATCCTAGGCGCGCTGGCCTTCAAGTGGGTGAATACGTAACAATACTAATGTACTTAATTGTTTGAACAGATCGAAAACCCTCCAAAATACAGACTGTCGTCTGAAATAACTCGAGCTTAGCTGTATATACAGATCGTTCTAGAACTGTTGGAACGAAGTCTACAACATCTTCAATCAATTTAAATTACAAATCGTACTTCCGACATAATTTAAAATTTATAGATATGTCATATAAACCTAAAAGCTACGTCTCAAATACGCCCCAATTGGGACATTTTTCCATTCATTCATTCATACTCATTTTTATAAGACGTGATAATTAGGACACTTGCTGTTATTCACCTGAAGGGTACACTTTTTTTAATGATTAGCGAAGTGTTTAGGTACAGCCTCGTGTCAAACACAAAGTCGAAGCGAACCAAATAGAAAGCGTGGCGAAAGACCGCGGAGTCGTCAAGCATAGCGAACCGAGGCGGAGACGAAGCGTCATTAATTTCTGTAGCTATTCCTTGCCGTAATTTGTACTTTATTAACGGAATTTTGAAGTTCGGGTCACCTGTATTCTATTTAAACACATCAATTCGCTTTGCATCCGTCTGTTTTTATATATGTCTGTCTGTAATGACCCTAGTTGAGAACGCGTGGAAGTATCATGTTTAAGATAATATCAAATTAACGAAATATACGGTCATTTATGCCGCATACTTTGTCAGTTGCCAGTAAATCAAATAGTATTCAGGTCAGCCAGTAAATTAGGACATTCGGCAAGCAGCATGGCCTTACAGAAGAGACTGAAAATAAAAACAGGTTGGTATGTTTTTTGTTAACGGTCGTTCGTAATTACATCATCATCATCATCATAGTCGGCATCTTCATTGCTGAAAGTTACGTCTAGTCTAAATGGTTGACCGCTCGATGTTCTTGCACATGGTTCTGTCTTCGTCGGTCTTAAGATAGCTGTCGTGATTGGCTGGCCAGTAAGCTTCTTTACTACGTCTGACCATCGGGTAGATGAGCGACCGCTTGGTCTTTTCCCGTCGACCTGCCCAACTACTATGAGCTTCTCTAGGCTGTCAGGTTTTCTACGAGCGACATGTCCAGAATATTTGAGTATCCGCTGGGAACAGATAGCGGATAGCCTTGTGATTGTTCCGAGTTCCTTCAGAATGGATGCGTTGGTTCGGCACGCGGTCAATGGAATTCGTAGTAACGGGCATACATAAAAGCATCATACTTTCTTGGTGTAATTATAGTGTACACTTAAACAACATTCAATAAAAACCGGCCAGGAACATGTCAAGATTCCTCTTAGAATAAAAACACGACAATAGCGCACCCAAATGCGAAGCCCGATAAAGTAAGAACATAACACTCTCTTCGGTCGTTCCCTCATCGACTGAGGATCGTGATCATCATGGCAGCACTTTGGTTCTGACGAACTGTCTCCATCGGCTCCGGTCTGTGGCCATCTCCACCGCGGTGTAAAAGAACATAACACATCTATGGGTATAAAGTCGTTGTCTGACGAGAATTCAAGTTGTAAGCCGCTGCCATTAATATTAATTAGGGTGCCTATTATTGTTTCAGACAGTACCGTTCAACCGATCATCAAAAGCTTCCAGTCGTGACTCTCAATAGTTAAATTGTTAATATATTGACGCGACCATATCATTTATTGTGGATGTGACCACGAATAGTTTGAAAAAGTAGTGCACCTCTACTGATTCATATTTTATGCCAATTTGAAGAGCCAAGATTAGAGTCGGGATAAGGAAATATATGGCAATATACTGCTTCTATTAGTCGAGTAAAAGTGGTAGTCATGATGAGTGGCAATATATGCCACAAGAAACAGACAGAGTTTGATCTGTTCATGTTAGGTGTCAATATGGTCTAGGTTGGTTACGGCTGCCTAGAGGATGCATGTTGCATCGTGGTATCGAGGCTGCCAGGAAGAATAGGTTTGCTCAATGAAGTTTGAGGTAATATGCGTGATGAAGGGCAAAACCAAATGCGCTGCCCTTAAAGGTACGAAGAATGCCTATACATACTATGATTACAGTATCGCTTTACTGTAGTAAATTACCGTATTCCGTTTCCTTTATAAGTAGTACAGTTCATATTCCAATGCCTTAAACATAAGAGTTGGACTGTACCATATTATACTCCCACGCACCTGTCGTAAAAGAGCTAAGCAAAAAATGCCAAGAATGGAGCAGGCCTAGGTCTTTTGACAAACTGTCATTTAAAACTGATGCTACAACTTTCAAGATGCCTGTAACATGCAGATGATGATTATGGCATCTAGCGTACTAATTATGGCAAACAAACACAATTAATCTATAAGCAAGTAGTCGTTCTGTTTGGCGTTCTAAGAATTCTATATAGTATACACATATGTCAAAGTCAAAATCATTTATTCAATTTAGGCATCAAAGACGCACTTATGAACGTCAACTTTTCATTACTTTAAAGACTCTACCGCCGCGTTCCAAAATATATAGAGCCCACCGAGAAGAAGCGGCTAGAAACTTGGGGCCATTCTTTTTATATATATGTTTACAATGTTTCTACTTAGCTACTACAAATATTACATTTTATGGGTGGCAGAGTGACAGCTTACCAGAAGTGGAGTACTCGTATTCCAAGCATCTTTATCTTCTATATAATGTCAAACTTTATAGTAAGCTTTTTTTATTAAAAAGTTTTTTACAGTCAACTTGAATTTGCCCTCTGTGAGCTCAGTTATGTGTTTTGGGATTTTATTGTAAAAACGCACACAATTTCCTCGGTAGTTCCTATGTAGGACATGTACGAAGTTATCAAATGATACTTTATTTTCATATCATAACAGAGAAATCAAGTTGCTGCGCGAGTTTTCAGTTTTATTTTAGTACCAATATTTACTGTAACTTTCTAAGTATAGTTAAACATATTCTTAACATGAGCAAGTAATAAATATCTACGGTTATTGCTGAACAGCTCGTGACCCTGACTCTGGTATTGACGGCCGGGAGCCGCCAGATGGCGTGGGCGTCATTGTCCCAGTAATGGCCTATCAGGCACTTTATTCGCATTTTCAGCGATTCCGCTGTTTTCAGTAGCCCCGGAGCCCGCTGGGTTTATAGCCACGTTAAATTGATGGAATATTTTGACAGTTTATTTTCAACTGAGAACTATGAAATCCACACTAATATTCTGAATGCCAAAGGCACTTTGTGTCTATTTGTGACCTTGCCATGTCTTAATGGCTGAATAGATTGACATGATGTTTGGTATTTAGTTATTTTAGGTATCGGTAGTGGAATATGGCTTATGGTATTTTCCACAATTTCTTTACTTTCCATTATAAAGTCCCTTCATCACATTTCATTATTTCTTGTGTGATTAGGTTATAGAACACGCAAGAGTTTGGCGTTAAGCGGTAACCACTGCCTGCAATAGATGCATTCCGTCAAATGTTATGAACAGCCGTGCGATTCTGTAATGATTCGTCGAGCTCACCGATGTCAAATACTTCGTCCTTGTACATAAGGTTGCTTTTTCAACTTTTCTTGTCATCTCGTCATTTGTTTAACGAATGTTGTCAAAGATGCAACCATGATTTCTCTTAGATCGCACGGCAACACTGTTTTAATCTCATTGCCACTCGTACCTTTAAAACGGAACACAGTAATGCGAACTGTTACACCACGTATATTGCTGACCTAGGGGCAAACCCCCATTAACTTCATTCAAACACTGTCAGCATTATATGTTCCTATATATTCCGCGCTTTCCAAACTAAATTGCCTTTTGTTTTTGTGACCTTCAGTGTATCTTCTAATTGCTCTTAAAGCCGTCTTGCTGCCAGTTCACTACAGTAAAGTGAAGTGCAGGAATTTATTATTTAGTGTGTAAAATCGTGTAAAAAATTAAATAAATGTTTGTGTGTGTGTGTGTATGGTTGTTTTTTTAAGACAACCAGGAAGCGCCACACAACAGAACGTTACTGCTTCGATGCAGAAGTAAGCATGGCGGCGCTGTACTACCCTGGACGAACATTAAATCGTTTGCCACTCGCATCTTATCATCTGCGAGGTCATTGAGAAATAATGAGGAAGCATCGGTTGCCCGTCTGTACATCTCAAAAGCCTCAAAATATTTGACATGGCAGCCACAAAGTACCTGGGCTACGAAAAAGAAATCGTGGTGCTCGAGCATGACGCAAAGAACTCGAAGGATAGCGGCAGAATTAATCCAAGTGAAAGCTATTTAGGTAAAACTCTACACCATTGTATATTATCCTTATATTCACGCAACAAAAACATTTCATTCTATTATAGAGCTAGTGATTGTTGGAAATTATCACTGAACGATATAATGTTATTATGTTATTAACAATGAATAAATGGACAAAAGAAAGGTATTTATTCCCCACAATCCTTATTCATATTTAAACCACAACAGAACATAAAAGAAAATCTTCCCTTTTCACATTAAATTTGCTTTGATAACATGTCATAACGTAACGAATACAAAATTGTATTTCAAATGGTGGTGGGTGCAAATAGTTCAATGGTGCAAAATCAGAGGCATGTCCTGGGAGAGGGTAGGTTTGCGAAAGTCAAAAATCAAAATCATTTATTCAATTTAGGCATCAAAGACGTTGAATTGTGAACGTCAATTATTCATTATAATGTACTTTAAAGACTACCGCCGCGTTCCAAAATATATAGCGACTATCAAAAAGAAGCGGCAAGAAACTTTTTTTTTATTCTTAAATTTTTGTCTTTGTCTTTGTCTTTGAGAGTTTTGTTATCATTTTGACAATGTTTTGGGGCCATTCTTTTTATATAGATGTTTACAATGTTTCTACTTAGGTACTACTCGTACTAATATTACCTTTTATAGGTGGCAGATGACAGCTTGCCAGAAGTGGAGTATTCCAAGCATCTTTGTCTTCTATATAATGTCGGACTTTATAATATGCTTTATTTATTATAACGTTTTTTACAGTCAACTTGAATCCGACGGCCGGGTTTTAATTGCTACATTTGGAAACTATGCTACGCACATTGCGGTATGGGCAGTAATCCTTACGCTATAAAGGTATTATTGAGTGAAATTTCCATTGATTTATATGTTACACCATGTATTATTATGTTTGCTTTGCTCAGTGGAAATTCACAAATCACACGACGACGCATAAATAACTCAGTATTAACTCATTCAGTTCCCAATAATGGCTATAGGTAGATGATTTTGTTTACTTTTCCTACGTTTGTGTTTTTTTTTAGTTTTGGTGTAAAACTAATGGTAGGTTAAGTGTGAGTGATGGTGCACGAGTTTTGCACGTTTTTTTAACTCATGTAGTGTTAATGGAATTTTCCACATGATGTGACCGTCGAAGGCGTCGTGTTGCATCCGTAAATCACAGCACGGCTATCCTAGGAAACCAGTGTGCCAAGCACGAATAACTGCGTAAGTGTAACGTAACGTGGCGCTCACGTGAAACAGCACAAACTGTCGTTCGTGTATGTGTGTACGTAGAAGACTGTAGTTCACTGTGCAATCGCAGCTTGAAGCAGTCCATGCCGACTGCTTCAAGCTGTCCGTGTATCTGTGGCCTATGTACCCTCACGGTGTTGGAAACTCTCGTTGCTCAAGGGGGCTTTTTAAGCTGAATTAACTTAAACATAAATTACATATCTATAATCAGGTTTACCTGTATATGACGATCGTCTTCAGCTGCATCACGAAACATTCACATCTGAAACAAGTAAACCGTTACTTTAATAAAAATGAAAAAGAAACAAGCTAATAGTTGAATAAACCGACTGAAATAGTTAGCCAGTACATGAAAGCGGATATTAACCGACATTATGATTTTTAGAACTATTATGTACCCACTAAAGCCATCATCATCATAATCATCATCTCAGCCGTAGGACGTCCACTGCTGAACATAAGCCTCCCCCATCATTAAGCCATCAAGACGAATCTAATGATAAAACAAACAAACGTAACTTATAAGTCGTTAAGGCGGAATTAGACGGTCCATTTCTGCTTTCATTTTCCATGCTTCATCGAAAATGAGCTGTCTAATGAAGAATTTTCATCTTCCATTATTGATGCGCTTTGCAATGAGGGTCACGAACCACCCGGACGCTTTCATCGCATCGGTCTTTCATCTATCATCATCGAAAATGAACGACAAGTGGAGCGTGTAAATAGCGGTGCTTATTTTGTTTCACAGCAGCGTAGCGGCAGGTTATGTGAAAATAACAGGTATGATTGTTTTCTTAGATATTAACATTAAATACTAAAGTAAAGTCGTCTACAGATCTCATTTCTGATTCGATCACGTAAAGAAACCCCGAGCATAGCCCTCTCCATAGCTCGGTGTGCGGCTCTGAGCTCGAGACCACATTTCAGTGTCATATGTCATCTTTGGTAACACACGTTGGTCAAAGACTCTTGTCTTAAGGCACTGAGGTATTTTTGACGAGAAGACTTCGCGAAGTTTTCGAAACGCTGCCCAGACGAGTTGGACTCGACGGTTGACCTCTTTCTCGAAGTCGGACCTACCTAGTTTTACTGTCGAGAACTGAGTTCCCATCTGATATAGGGGTAGGCACAACATGGGCATTAGATATAGTTTTCGTCTTGTCCATGTTCATCTTAAGGCCTACCCGTTGGGAAACTTGATGGAGGCGTTCGAGCATTGTACTGAAGTCTTCCATGGATACTGCCATGACTACAATATTGTCGTCAAATCGAAGTTGAGTGATGTATTTGCCGATGATGTTGATGCCGAATCCTTGCCATTCCAGAAGCTTGAAGGCGTCTTCCGATGCAGTGGTGAAAAGTTTCGGAGATATAACGTCTCCCTGTCTCACGCCTCTTTGCAATGGATTTGCTTTCGAACTCTACTCCTGAACATGGACTGACATGTTGGCGTTATTAAAAAACTCTTTAACACTTCGATATACCGATAGTCAATACGGCACCGCTGGAGAGACTTAAAGGACTGCCCACGTCTCGATCGAATCAAAGGCCTTCTTATAGTCTGTCTACAAACGCTTAAAAAAGAGGCAAGTTCTACTTTTCGGTTTCCTGTATAACTTGCCGTAGTGTATGGATGTGGTCTATGGTACTATAGCCTTTTCGGAAACCGGTTTGTTCCGGAGGCTGGAGTTCATCACACCTGCGACTGAGACGGTTCGCGATGACCTTCAAAAACAGCTTACAAACATGGCTTATAAGCGGGATGGGTAAAGAATAGCAATATCACGCTTTTGTTCCATGCTTCTGGCGGTAAACCTTCGATTAAGACGGTATTAAAAGTATTTCGTAGGCTGTTGTATTTACATCCTATCCCGGGTCAATATAAAAAAGAAAAATAATTAATTTACTGTTCATCATTCACTAAAGGTAAATGATGAACTGACTGAATGACACTTTGGATGAATAGTCTAATTCCGCCTTTACGAGCGGATATAGGGACGGACATACAAACATATGTAAGTGTAAAAACACTTGCATAAATTTCCTAATTATGTTTATGGTTAGGTACCTATTTGTAGTAACTAATAGCTGATTTAGCAAATCCAATCTCGCCAACATCATAATAATATAAACAATATTATATATGTGTATACACGCAACATATTGAATACGTGATTTCTTTAGTCACGATTTATGGAAAGTCATTTTTTGCGAGATGAAAAGGTGACAAATATAACAACGGAAATTATAAAAACAGACAATTTTAAATTTACAAAGTCCGCACAAAATGTTTGGGATATTTTAGGATGTTTAACCTATATACCTACGTCGGTGCCCGGGATATTTAAAATGTTTGTAGTAGCACAATTGTATAAAAATGTTATTATATAAATAAGAAAATGTTTTTTAGATCGAGTTTTGTTATTTGAACATATCTTTTTATACTTAAATTATGTTAACATCATGTTAAGCATTTCTGAGTTGCCAAAATGTATTACTATTACGCTGTGTAGACAATAGGTGCAAGGTCTTGAGTATATAGAAGAAAATGGAAGCAGGGTTGCGTGATAGCGGTGCTTTGAAGACACGTATGCACAAGGAGTGTAGCAAACGGCGATGGACGCGCGACTGGCGGCCGTAGCCGCCGATTGCCGTGTCTACAGCTATACGTACTCATGTATACATAGGTACATACGTGCATTCGCCGTTGCGCTTGTTTATTTACAAACAGATAAGTACATTTTTATATATATAATAACATTCCGGTTGGTTGGCGCAGTTGGTAGCACCCCTGCCTTCTGAGCCGCTGGTCCCGGGTTCGATTCCCGGACAGATCAAACATTTGTGTGCATGAACGTGTCTGTTTGACCTATGTCTGGGTGTGTATATATTTAAGTATGTATATCAGTCATCAGGTTACCATAGTACAGGCTCTGCCTAGTTTGGAACCTGAAGACCTTTGTGTGGATGTTGTCCCATATTATTATTATATATTATTATTATATATTATTATTATATATTATTATTATTATTATATTCGTAATATTTAAGGAATTTTATCTATTTTATTAATGGTTATCTTTTACTTTCAGGTGCAGATCTTTGCGTCGTCTACACGCTGCTCTAACTATTTGTGACCTAACCTGGGGTCGTATTTCATATTGTCACTTTGCATTTTCATGGTATGGTGCATAGTATTACATACCATGCGTCTCGTTGACCAGTGGTTGTTAACCTGTGGCCCGTGGACCACTGGTGGTCCCTGGAAACATTCGAAGTTCAACGAAATTGAAACATACATTCGAAAAAGGAATTCATTTTGATTATTTTTTTGAAAGATTCGAGGATACGTTTCCCGTCTTTGTTTTCATCAACTATCTATGCGAGTAGGGCTTTCGCACTTATATAAAACTGTTATATGAAATTTAAATATTTTTTTTAAATTTTCGAGTCATATTTAAATACAATTATATGCATATTTTATTTATAAATAGAACTTTTTACTATCCATTTACATTTTTTATAAACTTTATAACCTCGTCGTCGTCCATGGCAAGACAGCTTTAAATGGTTCCTCGTCACTAACAGCTTAAGAACCACTGCGTTAGAGAGTAGTATTGTTTTATGATAGGTACTGTATCATCGAGAATCTTATCTACCTACTTGACAAACTTTTCGTACCATTTTAAGTTTGTAAGTAAGGTTTGTTAAGTATTTAATTCGGTACCTATTTGCCACAGACCATATAACCATCTGACTGCGTGTAGGTCAATTTCTTCTAAAAACACAAGCCACTACTGCGGGTCGGGGGGCTACGTACAAAAAAGGATTGGCCGGCTCAAAATGTAGCTCTACTCATAGTACCTAAATAGTGTTGTGGTACAGCATTATGTAATCACCTTAATTGTCGATAAAGTTCACTACAAATTATCGTAATATCTATGTATAACTATCATATAGTTAGTAGTAATAATAACTATCGTATAGTTAAGGTAATTAACTGTACAAAGAACTGAAATATGTATGTAAGTATTAAGCAAATAAGGTTTTGTAAACAAAACTTAAATTAATAAAATAATCTTAATAATTCATTCGATGTTTCACGGTGAAGCAGAACACATTGATCTGAGTATGTATATTTTGCGTTTTAAAAATAGTTATTACTGTCTGTTTATCTTATTGTATATATATTTTTCACCACAGTAAAACATCATAATAATTTTAATATAGTTTTAATTATACAAAGTATCCAAAGCCTTTACACAAAATATGATTACATAATGATTGCGAAGAAACAATTAGATTATATTTATATACTTTTTCGGTACTGTATATTACACAGTCATTAGGATACAAGGATACAAAACAATACTGGATTTGTACTACCGTAAAAAATGTGTCAATGTATGGATGACACCTACAAATTATATATATTTTTGACCGACTCACACTTTTTACTTTTATAAACCGGTTCCATGTAATTGTTAAAAAACTATGTGTGTATGTCTAAATCATATAAAAAGATGCCAGCTGGGCAGATAAGAAGTTGTAGAATTATCCATTTAGTCAAACTAAATAGTCACATACAGAGGCACAAACAGAGTAGGTGCTAGGTACAGTGATTTTATTTAAAAATATTAAGTAGATGTCAATACTTCGTCATTTTAAGACCATTATTATTTATGTTTCATATTACACTCGGGTTTTTTCGCGTTTATATTTACATTATTATTAGATAAGATATACTTGAAGATAACGTGAAAGTATATCTAAATAAATCATCGAATATTTATTGGTATTTTATGTATAGAAGAATTATTTTCCTCACAGTCGATATAAATACAATCGATAAGTTGCCCGTTAATATGGGAGTACCGCACTAATTTACACGTGCCAGTGAATAAAAGAGACGGCGTTATCTACAACTGCAAAGAACAGTACGGGATGGCAAAAGACATCAACGCGTTCCCATATTTTTTTTATTTATGAGTCACTGTTGAACTACATTATGTGTGCATTTTGTTTTCTTCCAATAACTAATAAACTAAAATTATCTGTGAAATGTAATTCTATCCTTTCCATTCCATCCAGGGATGTCTGCCTGTTTTTTCCTTACCACTTTACTGAACAATAAGGCATAATTGAATTTGTTTTAATTTTTTTTCATCCGCTTGTTCTCCACGCTAAGTCAAACTGGTACTGACGTGTTGGTTCGATACATTAGCTTTTTATTGTCTTAGTCTTGGCAGCTGAGGTGAAGCCGTATGAGCAGTCAAGTGGTTATTATGGTCTGTGCTATTTGCACACCTAGGTAAATACACCTATGGTACACATAACAACATGATAAGCAGGTGCTTCAATAGTTGTTAATACCCATGCACCTAACCTAAATAGTTACCTGAAAATTATCAGTAGCGTAAAATCTAAGAGCAATTAGAACTTGCAAAATTAGCGTCATTGGTAATCTATGGTTATCGTAGTCTTTTATCATAACAATGGAACCAAAATTTAGACAGAAACGTGTTTATTGAAGTGGTAACTTTTCCGGAATGCTACATCGTATACTTCCAAAAGGTTTGCTGCATCTCTTATATATCTCCACAATGGATAATTGTATACCATGTCATCGCCTATGTAATTTATAAACGACATAACTAACTAACTAACATTTCACCACAGATATGTTATGTGAGCCCCGAAGAAATTTTAATTACTCCCTATCAATTTTGTTTATCGTTAAGATAATCTACCTTTATGCAGGGTGAGTCAGATCAACGACCTTGGACTTACTTTTGACCGTTCTGACATTTCATGGCTATGTTTCTGAGCTGGCTGTAGAGGCTTATCGTTAGCTTCGTTCTCAGAAACTCAAAGGATTTTGAAAATCCCAAGGTGATTGTAACCTTATATAACACTTTGGTTAGGAGCAAGCTTGAGGCCAGCGCATGCATCTGGAACCCGCACCATGTCACCTACGCCCGAATGCTCGAGAAGATACAAAAGGTTTTTCTAAGGTCGTTGAAAAAAATACTGTACAGCTATTACCCATATATTTAACCTACTAAGTTTTTGCTGGCTTCAGCTGGGTTATAATTCACTAGAGTTGAGAAGGCTGAAGGATCAGCTCACAATGTGCTATAAGATACTTGAGGCTCGACTGATTCCATGCAGCTGCTTATATTATATATATGATTCTATATAACATCCTCATACGCAACACATTTTATAATATCGAGCATAAATCAGAAGTTTTCAACCGATTGTAGTGAAATTTAAATGGATCGCTCTTGGCTCTCTGTCTTGTTCAAAAAAGTGATAATTTACAAATATTTTTTATTAATTAATTAATTTAGTTTACAAATGACCTTAAATTAATGTGTTCCTAGGAATATTCCAAAGGTACCTACTAGGTTATTTACATTTTGAAGCAAGACCACATGGAAAGCAATCATTCTTTAAATCAGAGGTAACAAAAATAATTTACTCATGTAAAGAACATAGCAGTTACCTGAATCCGCATGTGTTTGAAATACTTATTTCCCTGAAACTACAAAATACTAAATACGTACGTACAAAAAAAATTGGTACTGGTTGTAAACTAAAGTAAGATTATAATATACATTAGAAAGCAATAGATTTCCCGTTCCTTATTAGAGTCGTGTAATGGAAAGATTTTGAATAAAACTAACGTTCCTTCGTAGGGAGGATGGTGTTGGAACGTTTGCCCTCAAGTTTTACTTACACGCGTACCAACCGCCTGGAGGTAAAACAGCACGTCAAGTTAGAGGTTGGATGGGGATCAGTACAAATACTTATACGTTTATTTTTTTATTAATGTTTGCAAAGTTTTTGTAACTGCAAATGTTAACAATAAGGCTTATAAAACATTAATGGCTAAACAGCCTTCTAAATGCAAAAACATGTATAAAATATTAGCACTTAATAAAACAAAAAGAAAATACAAACTATAAAACTACAGTAGGAGTCTGTGGATCATCCTGGTAGAAGACCGTGTTGATGAAAATCGAATAGAGGCATAAGATGGAAATAAAGTGATTTTTTAATTCGAATAATTCCCACAGACAGAGAGTTGATAGTATAGAAGTAGGTCTGGAATTGGATATGTCGTTACGTTCGCCTGATTTGTGAATAGGTGTGATATGTGCAATTTTCCATCATGTTGGAAACGTGCCACCTTTTACAGATTTGTTAAAGATGAATAATCTTCGATGGATCGCCATTTATGTCACGTGAATACAATGTCGCGAGAAGAACGCTTTTTTGAAATGGCAGATTGCAGATCTTGAGCGCGTCCTTAATGGTTTCTGTATAAAATTTTGTTATGAACACTATCAAATTAAAATTTCGATCTTATATGATGCAAATTCATCAGGCAAACTTAATAGTTTTCTTCTGAGAAACTTTGGACTAAGTTCATTGTACTTTTCTTTTCTATTTGAAATATTTCTTACAACAATAAACGAATTACAGTATTTAAGTACAATTTGTTATTTGCAAAGTGCCTGACAAACATGTTTGTTACGGAAAAACTATATCAATGGCCGTGATTAAACTAAGAACTCTTACCTACTTTTACGAGAATGTTTTAACGCCATCTATCAAAAATAGTGCGCACTACTTTAATTAAAGTCTAAAGTTAAAAATTAGTCTAAAGTTTATTGGGAAACAAAACAAAGCGATAAACAAAACTTCGTAGAATTGTAAAGCTTTAACTTATGTTCTACAGTACAAATAAAATAAAAATGCCAACAAAGTATTGTAATGTTCTAGAAAAAAGTTTTTAAAGTTCATAGTTCATAAGTCATTATAATTTTACCTTTCAAACTGACAATAAGTAATCAATACTGTAGAACCGAGCGAGAAATAAGACTGTCGATGAGAACAACGCCTTAATTATACCGGAAACATAATACGTGTATTAATTAATAATGAAGCTAATCAGTTATTTGTTTATATTCAAAATCCCCACACTACATTTAGTCGTATTAATTACACATACACGTGGAGTATTTACAAAAGATTAATGATGGCGATGTTTCATAAATGTAGACAGGTAAGCATGGGAAGGGTTCACTTTGCGTGTATTATATTATTGAGATATAATATATACTAGCTGATCCTCATGGTTTCACTCGCGTGACGGTAGACGATAATAATGATCAAAAGTAACACAATATATGTTAATCCAGTGCCTCATCCTATCTACCTACCAAGTTTTATCCACACCTGTTCAGTCCTTCTTGGGTTGTAAATGGTACTAGCCCGATTTTTTTATAAACATAGGTACATATGTTTCATATTATTTCAGGAATTGGTACATAACTGATGTATAGGTTTTCAAGCTATCACTATCATGATCACAAACATTACAAATGTTCACATTATTAGCGGGATCGTTATTATGTTTATAATTTTGAAGACGCTTCGTCTACTTTTAAACCCCACCTGTTCTTTATTCCTCAGGTCATCCATGATCATGGCGCTTGCAACAGTGACGAAATAAATTATATTGGAAATTTATATTGGCGTGAAAAAGCATATGTCAGGTCATCATAGCTGCACTAATAGTCATTGATTCTTGATTCCATCTTCGCTTTCCATCAGGCGAGAGGGAGTCACTTTGATGAACCATTATAAAAAAAACTCAAACTAAGAAGTGTTTGAAACATCATGGATCGTGTGGATTAAATAATATAAAATTATATATGATTCAATCCGTTTAAAGTTTTCCGTTGAAAGAATCGTGAAATCCTATGAAATCAAAATATACATGGTGATGAGCTTGATCATAATGTGAATATTGGCTAATGTAGCTAAAACATAAAAACATACGGAGCGCGTTCAGCATGTAGTCATTTGTACTAGCGGTACAACCGTCACACATTCAAGTTAGGTACGTGCCGATTATAAAGTTGCTATGTTTAAACAACTGGGAACATAACAGACATAACATATCGAAGCTCTCGTAACAGAAGTGTTGCGTTAACACCGGCTTATCTACTGTTGTTCCATACGGATCAATTAGGTGAAGAACACCTCGCTGCTATCACGTTATAGATTACAGAGACTAAACAGTTTTGTTCTTCGAAGAACACGTTTAGCCAGTCTGAGTGTTGTCAGGACTATTAAGAGGACCGGTATGCCAGGGACATTAAAGTGTAAAAGGGGAGTGAAAAATTAAAACACTAACATACCACTAGTCTATCTATTAACTTACTGGTCCGGTATGATGGGTTAAAGCCTATTCTCTAAGTGGAAAGCCCGGGAAGTGTCTCAGCAGAGAGATAGAAAAAAACGTCTTAGGCTGATTATAGATTTTGCCCAAATGTATTTTAAGGTAATTTATTTGTTCCCAATCATTTTAAATATATTTTCTTATAATAATAATAATAAATTTATTCGGCAACTAAACTTATGTGTTATAACTTAAATAACATAAATAACATATTTTTCATATCTCATATAAAAACTTATTTTTTATATTATTGCACTTTGGTCCCCACACTAGGATTCCCTGTATCGTGGGGACCGACATTTTCTGTTTCGTTTCTAGTTTAGCGGTATCTTCGCATCTAAATTAATTAAGTTAGTAGTTAGTATAATATCATGCCAGATCATATAAATTACTTCGATTGAAATTAAACTTGCTTAAGTGATTACCCAAAGCACATAACTGAGCTCACAGGGGCAAATTCGAGTTGACTGTAAAAACGTTGTAATAAAAAAAGCTTACTATAAAGTTCGACATTATATAGAAGATAAAGATGCTTGGAATACTCCACTTCTGGCAAGCTGTCTCTCTGCCACCCATAGAATGTAATATTTGTAGTACCTAAGTAGAAACATTGTAAACATCCATATAAAAAGAATGGCCCCGAGTTTCTTGCCGCTTCTTCTCGGTGGGTTCTATATATTTTGGAAGCGGCGGCACTTATGAACGTCAACTTTTCATTATAATGTAGGTACTTTTACCTACATTATAATGAAAAGTTGACGTTCATAAGTGCGTCTTTGATGCCTAAATTGAATAAATGATTTTGACTTTGATTATTGTATCATAGATTTTATAGTGTAAATGAATATGTTAATTTTAAATAATATCATCCTAATCAGCCCATTTGCCGTGCCGTGGGGTACCGGCTTAGAATAGTACCCCCCCAACTCTACCCGTGGGTGCGTAGAAATCTGCTAAGGGATAACAATCGGAAGGTGGGCAGCAGCACCTTCCCAGTATTAAAACCCCAAAACTGCGCTCGCCAACCCGCCTGCCAAGCGTGGCGAGTATTGGCAAAATCCCCCCAATGACGGACACATTAGGAACCAGGCCCCCAGTCCCCGGCAACCCCGCTATTCCTGGCTACGGTAGCGGCCACGGTAACGGTGGGGCAGGGGGTGCTAAGAATCCCCGGCAGACGCCCGGCTACCACCCCCAACGACGACGACTGGCCCTGGTGACACACAACATACGCACAATGAGGACAGACGAGAAGATATATGAGCTGGAAGAAGAAATGAGTAAGTTACACTGGGACATAGTAGGGTTATCTGAAGTCCGTAGAGCGGGTGAGGACACGATAACCCTGAAATCAGGTAACCTACTTTACTACCGGGAGGGCGACCAACAGTCCCAAGGTGGTGTCAGTTTTCTCGTCCACAAGTCCCTTACTAACAACATAGTTAAGATCGATAGCGTTTCCAATAGGGTCGTATACCTAATACTCAGAGTATCCAAACGATATTCGCTGAAGGTCATTCAGGTATACGCACCGACGAAGTCGCACCCGGATGATGAGGTGGAGGATATGTATGAGGACATTAGTCGGGCCATACATACCTCTGAAACGCACTTTCTAGTTGTTATGGGGGACTTCAACGCGAAGTTGGGTAAGAGAAGCGAGGATGAGTTGAAAGTGGGGCAATTTGGATATGGACAACGGAACCGTAGGGGACAGAGGTTGGCCGACTTCCTGGAGAAAGAGAGACTCTTTATGATGAACTCTTTCTTTCAGAAGCCACCTCACAGGAAATGGACCTGGCTGAGTCCCGATGGTTCCACGAGAAATGAGATTGACTTCATTATGACCACCAAAAGGCAAATATTCACTGATGTCTCCGTGATCAACAAAGTTAAAACCGGTAGTGATCACCGAATGGTAAGAGGCACGGTGAATATTAATGTCAAACTGGAGAGGTCTCGTCTGATGAAGTCTACGCTCCGACCCACTCGTGCCCGTATTCAAGACCCCGAGAGCTTTCAACTTGAGCTATCCAATCGCTTCGATTGCCTTGAGAACATCGCTTCAGTGGACGAGATCAATAACAGGTTAGTAGAAACTGACCATACAGTGGGTTCCAAGTACTTTAAACCCCACCGTACAGATAGGCCACAGAAACTCTCCAACGATACCCTCAACCTCATGGCTGAACGACGCTCATTGAAACTGCAGTCTTCGGATGATGCTGAAGCATATAGGCTGCTCAATAAACGAATATGGAAGTCCTTGCGACACGACATCCGGATCTTTAATACAAACCGTATTAAAGAGACGATAGAGCGGAAAAAAGGCTCCAAAGTGTTTGCAAGAGACATGTCTATTGGGCAAAGCCAGTTGACGAAGCTGAAGAGAGAAGACGGCAGTGTAGCGTCGACCAAAGCGGAAGTATTAGGAGAGGTAGAGAGTTTCTACGGACAGCTATACACCTCGGTCGCTAAACCTGTTAGCAGCTCGGCCAAAGACCCAAGAGCCAAGCTGACCCGACATTATACCGAAGATATCCCGGACATCAGCCTGTACGAGATTAGAATGGCCTTGAAACAGCTTAAGAACAACAAGGCGCCTGGTGACGACGGTATCACATCTGAGCTTCTGAAAGCGGGTGGAACACCGGTACTTAAAGTCCTTCAGAAGCTCTTTAATACCGTCTTACTTGAAGGTTCAACGCCAGAAGCATGGAACAAAAGCGTGGTGGTGCTGTTCTTCAAGAAAGGTGACAACACTTTACTTAAAAATTACAGACCCATCTCGTTTTTGAGCCATGTTTATAAGCTGTTTTCGAAGGTCATAACGAACCGTCTCAGTCGCAGGTTTGATGAATTCCAGCCTCCGGAACAAGCCGGTTTCCGAAAAGGCTATAGTACCATAGACCACATCCACACGCTACGGCAAGTTATACAGAAGACCGAAGAGTATAACTTGCCTCTTTGTTTAGCGTTTGTGGACTATGAGAAAGCCTTTGATTCGATCGAGACGTGGGCAGTGCTTGAGTCTCTCCAGCGGTGCCGTATTGACTATCGGTATATTGAAGTGCTGAAGTGTTTGTACAAAAACGCCTACATGTCAGTCCGAGTACAGGAGCAGAGTTCGAAGGCAATTCCATTGCAAAGAGGCGTGAGACAGGGAGACGTTATATCTCCGAAACTGTTCACCGCTACATTGGAAGACGCCTTCAAGCTTCTGGAATGGCAAGGACTTGGCATTAATATTAACGGCGAATACATCACTCACCTTCGATTTGCCGACGATATTGTAGTCATGGCAGAATCCATGGAAGACCTCAGTACAATGCTCGAAGGCCTCCATCGAGTTTCCCAACGGGTAGGTCTTAAGATGAACATGGATAAGACGAAAATTATGTCTAATGCCCATGTTGTACCTACCCCAATATCAGTTGGGAACTCAGTTCTCGAAGTTGTTGACGAGTACATCTACCTGGGACAGACAGTCAAACTAGGCAGGTCCAACTTCGAGAAAGAGGTCAATCGTCGAATCCAACTCGGCTGGGCAGCGTTCCGGAAACTTCGCGAAGTCTTCTCGTCAAAAATACCTCAGTGCCTCAAGACAAGAGTCTTCGACCAATATGTGTTACCAGTGATGACTTATGGCACTGAAACGTGGTCTCTTACTATGGGCCTCATAGACAAGCTCAAAGTCGCACAACGAGCTATAGAGAGGGCTATGCTCGGGGTTTCTCTACGTGATCGAATCAGAAATGAGGAGATCCGTAGAAGAACGAAAGTCACCGACATAGCCCAGAAGATCAGCCAGTTGAAGTGGCAGTGGGCAGGGCACATAGCACGCAGAACAGATGGCCGATGGGGCCGAAAGGTTCTGGAGTGGAGACCACGGATCGGCAAGCGCAGCGTAGGTCGTCCACCGACACGGTGGACAGACGACCTGAGGAAGGTCGCAGGACGACGTTGGATGCAGGCCGCTTCCAACCGGTCCTTTTGGAAAATCATGGGGGAGGCCTATGTTCAGCAGTGGACGTCCTACGGCTGAGATGATGATGATTAGCCCATTTTGTTCCCACTGATAGGACCCGAGCCTTCCTCTTAGAGAAAGGAGTTCAATAATATAATTAGTATGAATTATAAAAAAATATAATTAGATAATATTATAATCGTTGAATGTTAATTTAATAATTATTTTTCATAGTTTAAGACATATTTGAATTCTATAATATGTATATTTTAAGTATTATACTCTGTGCACCCCTGCCTGCAGGCTGAATACATTGACATTATTATTAGTAACAAGAAGGTAACATTTGTACAAATAAACTATTTGATTGATTGACCTAATAATTGTTCACAAAATACAAATTGGACATAGATCCTACGAAGAAATAATATCAGGAAGAGTAACTGCCTTTAAAAAAAGACCCAATAAAAGTTGTGCTAAATCAATAACATCGTTCACGCCGCTCGCGCTGTGACTCAGCTGTCATAGTAGACGTTGCAGCACGCGCGTGGACCAATGTGGACTGCTTTCCTTCTGAAATTTAAACCAATCACCGAACATGTCTATTTGTAACCTCGGACCTAATTATAAAGTAGCAGTCATATAATATAGTAGTTGCGCTGCGCGGTTTCACCCGCGTGGTGACGGATGATGATGGATGAATCCAATATAACGTATGTTACTCAGGCGTAATGTAGCTTTATACTCGTGAAATCGTTGTTTGAATCGGTACGGTAATTTAACGTGTATCCATTATAAAGAGACATATAATTTATCTTTCCCCTTTATTATTAGAGTCGATAAGGATTAATACCAAGGTACGAATAATGTGGCCTGGTTTCGTCACTATTGCATATTTCAAAATGAAAAAGTATTTATTGTGACATAAATGTAATAGTTAGACATTATGGTAATGTGGACTTCTTTGTAGATATTGACGTCTTCTATAAAACTGGGGGGCACTTCTACTGTTTCACAACTTTCAATACCACCATGTAATAATTAAATATTAAACACAAATATTATTTAGCGTTGTGTTCATGATCTATCGAGTTACAATAATAAAAAAAAAACGATCGCTGGCGTCAATAGAAACGTAACTGCAGCTGCACTGTTTTTCAATAGCAGAATAAGAATATGGATGATACTACGTTTTGATTGCAGTTGGAATACATTTAGTTAGTGGATTCGGCCCCCTATAGTACCCACGTCACATTGTCCTAATCTCAAAAGCATAGACAAATATTATATGATCAATAGTTTGAGCAGCGTACGGGATATAAGGACTTTTTTGGTATTTTTTCCACGCCTTGGGTTACATTATCGATGTTTTCATTCTGGTCCCTAACTTTTAGAAAATATTATATAGCCTATGTTCATAAAGGAAAATGTAGGATTCTAATAGTGAAAGATTTTTTCTAATCGGACCAGTAGTTTTGGAGCCCATTCATTACAAACCAAACAAATCCTTCCCATTTTATAATATTAGCGTAGAGTAGAAAACAAAATTTTGACAACAAAAATAAATATGTATACTTTAACGATCGCTTTGAAGTTAAAGGGCACGTTTGCTTCAAAACTAGAGCTTTCATTTAAACTACTACTCACTACTTAACATTTAAAATAAATTAATAATTTCTTTAACTTTTGTTCGTCGAGAAAAACGGTATTTTGACCGAACTGAATGCGAAAACAAGGTAAGGGTCAGTACCCCTCTACCTAGGCCCAGACTAGGTATCCAGACTCCTTTATCGATCTCCCTCTAATCCATCTCGTCTCGAATCACCCTTCCTTCCCAGAGGCTTAAACTATTTTGAATATCTGAAACACAATATAAAGAAAACCCTAAGGTTAATGTCATAGAACTGTTTTCCACTTGTTTTTAGTTTATACTTGGTACGTTTTGTTTGAGATAAATTTTAGTGCACACGAAATGCAGTTTTATTCAATTTGAAATAAGTCGTAAGACTGATTGATGGTGACAGTAGATTGAAGTTTCAATAATGCTGATATTGCAACGCTTGCAGTAGGTAAACTGGCGACATTTGTCTCATTTCGACTCTTATTGAGTTATGCTTGTTCCAGCTCAGCCAGTTGGCGAAACGTTAACGAAACATGAAGTTATTGGAGTGTTTCGATGTATTTCTTTTCTCGTGACACACAGGCAATTTTTTCTAAGTTTTGGATGACGCAACGAAACTGTTATTTTTTTTTTATATTTTGCTGTCTACAGATTGGACCATATAAGTACATAATATATTCCAGTCATTCTACGCTGCACTAATAAGCTGCACTACCAATAGTACAGAAGCGCATAATTAATCTGCATATATTGCCGGGGGTGCTCGCATCAGCTCGACTTGGCGATCTTAACCGATCAACAAGTTAAGCAATACTTGCTGTGGTCAGGATTTGGTTGGCTGACCGCTAGTGGCATTATTCAACTGAGCACTTCCGTGCTTCGGAGGGCCCGTTAAGCCGTCGGTCCCAGTTGTTTGTCTTAGGACAACAGTCGTTAGGCTATGGGTTGGCCACTAACCTTTTCACCAAGCCGCACTGGGTCGGCGTGCTGGATTATGGCCCAACTCCTCTCTCTAAGAGGAAGGCTCGAGTCCCAGCAGTGGGAACACAATGGGCTAATTATTATGATACATATTACCCTTACCCGCTGCACTACCAAACTATATTACATACGTATTCAACTCGTTTATAGAGTTCCGTGTTGATTTTTGTTGTGTGCTATGGTATTTTGTTGCTTAGGTACTGTTGCCACTCTTTATTTCTTATTTATTCAAAACCCTCGTACCGGATAGGAAGAGCCATCAATCTCCACTTCGGCTCATTTTGAGTCAGTAATGTCTTTCACATTGAGGATCGACTTGATCGTCGAATTTAAAGCAAGCAACTGAAGACACTGCTTAGGGCAGCTTTTTATGTACTAATTATTACTCTCAGACGGTCCCAATAGCATAGTTGGTATGTAGAGAGTGACTCTGCCTTAGAAGCGAGAGGTTCGATCCCTAGCCGGAGCATATTAGGGTAATGAGTAGGAATGCTTGTTCTCGGTTCTTAGATATTTGTGAAGTGTTAAATGTGAGGCAATGCCTTCCGCGAGAGGGAGTCCTACTGCGGGGATGGATGTGCGATCGTTTGAAGATTATTAATTATATTTTTGAATAATATTTTTTGTGGAAGTGCCACGCTCCAACCTCTCATCAGAATGGGCCGGCACGACCGGAGAAGTACCACACTCCCACATAACACCGACCGAAGAACATAGCTCTGTGGGTGACGGTACCACTTACCATCAGGTGAGCTTGCTCGTTTGCCAACCTATACCATAAAAAAAATTTAATATAATATTCATCACATATTTCGACGAGACAAAAACAAGTCGCTTAGCTGATGAAGAGAACCGCTGCAGTATCCCCTAGCTAGACGCTCAGGCTGGGAAGTGATGTGAAACTGCACCTATATTGCGTTATATAATCTAGCGTTTCACAGGGTAGAAGCAAACAGTGTTATTTAGACAAAAAGGATAACGGTACAATACAAGGTCACGGCGCGTGTTTCGCGGCCGGTGGTCGAGCTTCGTCTGTTTCCGCTTTCCGCGATGCGTTCGGCTGTCAGCCGAACTTCGGAAGGGTGGCGGGGGTTCGTCAAGATATCTCGGTGCTAATTTGTGAGCTCTCAGGTGCGTTCGAACACATAAGCTAAAACTGCGTTCCTGTTACATTATTCATTATTAATTGTTTGTTGCAACAGGATAACTAAGAAGGATTTGGAAATTTGTAGGTTTTTTTTATACTCTAGAAAAATAAAAAATAAGCAAAATACGATGATGTTTGGTTTGATAGACGGTACTTAAAAATTATTTCCACAAATCTATAACAGGCAATGTTACAAATATATAGTGGTAGGTATAGCCAGAAAATTGTTATGGATTTGACGTAAGTACTGCGTATTTACAATAAAATTATCCACTGCACAAATTAGAATTTCTGTTTAGTGGAGAATTTGAGGCAAGAAGTTGGTACGATCATATTAGATTCTTGATCAAGAAGTCAACTGCTAACCTAAGGTAGTGATCCCTTGAATTCGGGAATTTCTAAAATGACAAACGCTCAAACGGACGGCCTCAAATGGAATACCTGCCGTTCAATAATCAACATTCCTATCGAAAGGGTTTGTTCTTGTAGTGTGGAAGGCATGCATCACACACAAGTATAGCTATGCAGGTGTCTGCGGAATCGTATTGCTCGCGAACCTGTGTTCGCGTTACGGACAATTATTTACCACTAGCGACTGCCCGCGACTTCGTATGAGTGGTAGGCTCGGCCTTCAGCCTCGACATGACCTCCCATCTTTTATTGGTTTTTCTTTCATGATAATTAACACAACAAAAAAAATCATGAGTTTGTTCCACCCATTCTCAGGTTATACCAGGAAAAATAGGGCTTAATTTTTATAAATATTACGAGTAGCAAGCGGGAGCTTCAATACAAACACTGCTCTTTTGATGTTGATTAAGGTTTTATCTACCTACTCAAATTTGTAAACGAAGAAATATATGACAGTTAAAACATATATCGTTGTTAGAGCGATTGTATTCAATTTCAAGTATTTTCCATTTCTTATTTAAGTTAAGTAAAGTTTGAGGAATAAGTTTACTCTTAAAAAAGACAAATTTGGTCAATATACTCGTATGTAACGAGATAATATTTAAGTCGTTATATTAGTTTATAATTAAGTCGTTTGTTTTATTGAAACATCTACGCATTCAGTGCATTTCTAAATAAGTGGGTAGGTTTTTACTTTTAAGACACCATACTTTCTAGTACGAAAGTCACCGACATAGCCCAGAAGATTAGCCAGTTGAAGTGGCAGTGGGCAGGGCACATAGCACGCAGAACAGATGGCCGATGGGGCCGAAAGGTTCTGGAGTGGTGGACAGACGACCTGATGTAGGTCGCAGGACGACGTTGGATGCAGGCCGCTTCCAACCGGTCCTTTTGGAAAATCATGGGGGAGGCTTATGTTCAGCAGTGGACGTCCTACGGCTGAGATGATGACTTTCTAGTAACTTACATGAGCCAGTTAGGCTTTGTCTGTATTAAATGAGCTTTTAATTTTGAGACTGACATTACATGGTTGTGAATAGCTTTGCGCCGTTAAAAGTAAAAACATACAAAAAAAAATATCCACGTGTTTAATACTAGGAAATATTATCGCCGCGAACTTCTTTAATTGATTTGCTACTATTTCTATAAGCATATATTTGTACTCTACACGTTATTATAAATATTTGATTTTATTTACGAAAATATAAGGATTGAACACGTTTTGTAGTTGTGTGTTCATAGTTGTTATTACGTTGTTAATTTAAGTTTATAATAGTCATAGTAAAATAACATTTTCAGAATGTGGTTTTGTTGTACTTGTAGATTAGCTAGTTTTATTCTGGCCTCAAATTTGTATACGTAAGTGTGATCTAACAAGGTTGTATAAATGGTAGCGTATTTCAGTTTTAGGTGGAATACATTTAACAATGCCTGAAAGTGGCCCAGTGAGAAACGAAATGCTTTTACTTATTATTATCAGAGTGCTCCAAACGATTAGGTACGTGTGAAAAAAATCGTTTTGTTTCCATTCAGTGACGAGCTTGACTATTCGTGCGAAATAGTAGTATCACTTTAAATACAAACTTTTTCAAAGATAATAGGTTCATGAAATCTACAAATACAGGCATTTATTTATCTATATGATTGAATCAAATTCATCGTTATTTTATATAATAATAAAATTATACAAATTGAACTTACCAGTTTGCACTAAAAGTAGTTCTATTAAACTTACTTATAAAAATAAAGCGACAAGTGCAAAATGTAAAACTATTAGGGTTGTCTGTCTGCCAAGTTTTCGCCGCCAGATCAGATCTTAATCATATCTTGCGTTAGATTAGTGTTTAAGATGTCTTCTGAAAACTTAGGAATGGCCAGGAAAGGGTAATTACATATAATATTACTTGATGCATATAATGAAAAAACATTATAATACTAAACATTCCCAAAACGGACAGCATTGGTTAAGTAATAGTAGCGTATAAAACTTCATATTTAATTAATGAAAATGTAAGATCTTAATAAAACTGTTAAAGTTTGTTATGTCCGTCTGTCTGTCTGACAGCCCTTTTGCTTTACAGCTTATTTACAGTCTTAGCAATAACTTCGACAAAGACAAACTTTAAAACTAATCAATAATATATAATTATGACAAATTGGTTTAAATTTACTGCAATTATTTAATATGCTGGTATAAACCATAATTATTTAGTTTTATAATTACACAAATGATTTATTGATATGAAATTATTTAGTATGCTGGTATAAACCATAATTATTTAGTTTTATAATTTCACAAATGATTTATTGATTAATTTTATTGAAATGTATTATTGGATTGATTGCATCAATTGTATTATTTTATATTATACAAATATTTTTGTATATATACTTTGAATAGCTTGTGCTATAGGTCATAACCTATAGCACAAGCTATTAAATAATTCTGATTCTGGTTCTGTTATAAATGTAAGTACATAAAATATAAATAATAATATCTACTCGAGAATGCATACAGGGACTCGTCGCATAGAGGCCAGAGCGTATAGACTGTAACTCTAATTTGTTACACACTATGTACATTATGCCATTTGAAAATTGTTTAACATTAATGGTTGTTATGTTGTAAAGTATGATATACATTCTTATATATATCATACATAAATACAATACCTATGTATTATATAAAATACTTAAAAATAGTCAAAGTACAGGTATCAATGTCCAATCAATAAAATAATGACGATTGTGCCTTATTTTGGTGGTGGCACGATGCAATATGTGAAACGGGCATGCAGCTTGTTTTCAGTGCACTTTCTTGTATGCGATATCATCAATGAAATGAAGATAACGTTTAATTTTTTAGGAGTACCGTTTGTAATATAAATGTAACCAACCAAACTGGCTTGCAATTTATCGTCCCTAACCATTTGTAACCAGAAATACCCGACATAGCCCAGAAGATGAGACAGTTGAAGTGTCAGTGGGCAAGGCACATAGCACGCAGAACAGATGGCTGATGGGGCCGAAAGGTTCTGGAGCGGAGACCACGGACCGGCAAGCGCATCGTAGGTCGTCCAGCGATACGGTGGACAGACGACCTGATGAAGGTCGAAGGACGACGTTCGATGCAGGCCGCTTCCAACCGGTACTTTTTGAAAATCATGGGGGAGGCATATGTTCAGCAGTGGACGTCCTACGGCTGAAATGATGGTGATGATGATGATGAACCATTTGTATATGAAGTTAAACACCTAAAAAAATCCATGTTGAATAAATACACTTATTAAAAATATAAAATAAATTACAAAGGTTAGATTAACCTTCTAGTCAAAATTAAATAACCCGCCCCTGTCCGCTCCCGGTGGAAAGGTGCTCATTACACTAGCTGCGTTCCTGCGCTGAATAGCTATGGCCAGCCTTTGCACCAGGAACGAATCGGAGCGGGAGTCACCGGTGATGTCATGTGAATAAAATTAGGATAAACTATTTCATAATAATATTCACAACCGTGACTATACATTTTAGAGTATAAAGACAAAACTATAACATACTTTCAGTGAGTCTTTATCACGTCTTAGTTCCGAATCTGAACTAATTCCGATGCGCCATTACAGCGTGTAGAAGTAAACACACACACTCGCTTATTCATTTTCAACCTTTCTATTGTTTTATCCTTCATATACCGTAATAATTAAAACAAAAGGTTAATGAACGAAACTGGTACGTATATGTAAGTTTCTGAGACGCAAAGGATTAGAAGTATTATCATTACTTACATCTGGTGTTTAAAAATGTTCAAAAAATAATTTCATAACATGTTAAACATAAGTAGTTGACTGAACGAGTGCTAAACACTAAAGCGCCTTTTCAATAATTTAGGTTAAAATGCTTTCGTGTGCGGATGTTCGGCTGTTTTCCTCTACAGGTCGTATTTCTCAACCAATTATCGTTCTATTTTGTGAGCAGGTTCGATAATAATATTTTTTGGCGATTCAGTTCTTAAAGCAGTTTTTTGATGAAAAAAAAAACGATAAATAATACGATCTTGTCGTTTTTAGTGTGTATTTTTAATTTTTTTTAAGAAGCGGTATAATTCAGTTCAAGCTATGAAAAGATATAGTCGTGGGGTCTACATCTGACAGACCCACTAATGTAAGATTACCAAAATAAAAACTTGTTGGAAACTTAAAAATCTTGAACTATGAAACTTACTGTTAAAAGGATGTGCAGTGGCCCGTAGCACGAATAACTGCGTAAGTGTAACGTAACGTTTGTGTAAAACAGTAGAAACTGCAATTTATCTGTGGCACACTGTGACACAGGTAACTCATATTTTGTGCGCCGAAGCGTGACGTGTTGACATTTGCGATGCGAATACTTGTTCGCAATTCGTTTGTGCTACGGCCTCAATCCTTATGTCCCAAAATAGTTGCATACTGTACTGAAATAACTTTCGCACTTGTGATAGGCTTCAAACTTCAAAATGTACCAACACTAGTAAAATTCTTTCCTATTATTGCACATTTTAGCCACAGCGCCTGTTTTCGGAAAAGTTTACTAAAAAAGATAAGTTTATTATGCAGAAGGCAAACACTGCGCCAATATGATGATTACCTATAAGCATGCCTGCATCGCGCCGCGATAGGGCTGCCTCGTCGTGAATCGCTCACATCTCCTCATGATCGAGTCTCGTCCGCGTCTCGTACGTGACACGGTTCGTATTTTATTCACGAAAAAGAAGAATTTGTTCTCACAAGGAATATATTCGAAAAAAATGTAGTAGGATTGCTCCAGATATCTAATTCAATTGGGAGATTGTCGTGCGTGGTGAAAATATTTGTGCTACGATTTATTTTACGACTGGCTTTGGTGAAAAATAAGAAGAATTTAGAAAAGAAATAAGATTTTTTATTTAAGTTCTACAATCGAAAACAAATACAGACATTTGAATCTTAAAAGCACTATTTCTCATACATGAATTAATCTTCGGTACATATTTACTGTATATGTAAAGCGATAACTTTGCTTTTATATGTTTTATATTATACAAAAAATGCAATACCTACTTCCATATATTTTTTAATTAAAATTGACAATGCTAATAAATAAATTAACTAATAAATTTAATAAGGTACATGGTATGGTACATGATAATTTGGGCGGTAAATCATAGTGTACTGAATCAAACTTTTATTGACGTATGTTTTGCGTCGTTGCGACATAGGTAACAATAATTACGATGCTTCATGACACGTGATCGGAAGTAACAATTAAGTAGCTCATTTTCCACATTATATTCTATAAACTAAAGCGCATACCTATTACAGAAGCGTTCATAGTAACGATGCAATAAACGAGACAACCCTGAGAGGCGGCACGTGACGCCGATTTGCAGCGTCCACAGAATATTGCAGTACACTGAGATACGTTTACCATCTGTCAGATATTTTACTCTGTGTATATGTCATTAATGAATTTTGCAAGAACTTCATAGCACAAAATGTACTCCTATATTTTGTGGTCATAGTTAGCAGTTTTTGTGTCTTGCTGTGGCTAATCCAAAAGGTTACTCGTTCTAGACCGAGTGTGAGAGGATTGATATACGTGTGTGAGGTAAATTGTTTTCCTTCCATAATATGGCTACGGATTTTTTTTACTGATGGGTAACACTACACCTGCCTAACCACCTCGTATATGGAATGCCTCTTATAGTTGTACTGCGTGGCTCTGCGCTGTGTATTTTGCCTGAAATTAAGTTGTTTATTCCCATACGTCCAGCCATTTTGCTCACAACAGCTCTCTTCAAAGCTCACAGTTTCTTATGTTTGCTCACTACTGCTTAGAAAAAAGATATCTAGTAGTAGGATGGTAAAAATGCTGCCCTATGCCAGTATGGTACGGTCTTATACCTAGATACTATAAACCTTCCGGCCTCATTGGCCATCAGTTCTGCGAGCTAGGTGGCTTGCCCACGGGCACTGCAACTGGCTTTCCTTCTGGGCTATATTGGAGACTTTAGTTCGTCTACGAATCTCCTCATTTCTGATTCGATCACGTAAAGAAACCCCGAGCATAGCCCTCTCCATGGCTCGTTGTGCGATTTTGAGCTTGCTTATGAGGCCCATAGTAAGAGACCACGTTTCAGTGCCATAAGTCATCACTGGTAACACACATTGGTCAATGACTCTTGTCTTGAGGCACTGAGGTACTTTTGACGAGAAGAATTCGCATCATTTTACTTAAGTTTTTTATAAAACTTGTTGCTGAGACGAGCAAGTCGCTCACCTGATGTTAAGCGTAACGCATACCCATACCAGTTCTGTACCATTCATAATTTAAAACTACAACAGTTCTAAGCCCTGCACCCTGTGTTCTGCGATTGTCAAACTGAGAGACAATGTAACTATATTTGAAACCGAAACATAATAAAGTTTCCTCACTTCAGTTTCACAGTTGAATATCGGGCAAAGGTAGGGCCCCAGGCGAATCTGCCAAAGTCGTACTACTAAAGAAATAAAACAATCAGTTGTTTCCTAAACGTATTTTCTGTATGACATTTAAGCGTCAAAATTTAGTAAGCGTTAGTTCAAATATCACGAGCCCTATTTTATTGTAGGCATTTATATCGGTCTAATAAAGCGTGTTTATCAGTTTATCTCTGTAGCAACCGAAATTAATCCTCCAAGTTTAACTTCGTATTTAATATCGCGAGATGAAAATGTTATCCTCATAATCCTAGGGATATCAAAACCATTTCATTTCGTCTCTCGCTTTAGAAACTGTCTAAGTATTAGGCTAGATTATAGAGATCTTATACGAAAGCATGACATGTCGCTTCCAAATTCTGTTTAATCGTGAGCAACTGTACTGAACTATGTAATTTAGAGAGAAAAATACACATCGTTGAACTGGATTCTAATCCGCGTTTTCCGACTATCCGTGTCAGTGGCCATGACCAACTAGGCCACCGAAGCACGAGGACCAAGCATCGATTTTTTATTCTCTATCTGATTTTAACCGTCGTATGGGGACGGAGCGACATCTTTTGTACAGCTAAACAGTATTATCCAACAGAAAGAAGATTTTTTTAAATACTTAACTTTCGTATTGATGTCACAACCCTTACACAACACAATATTTTTTATAATATGATTTTAAAAGCACTAATGCCTGCTCAGCGATACCAACTTTAGAGTTTGAATTTTAATCTCTAGTACTTATACTGAATATTAGTTGTTAATGTTATCCAAAACACTTGAGTCTTGACCAAAAAGTACTTGATCCAAAAAATATTTGAGGACTGTTTCTAGTTTTTGGATTGAATGGTTTCATATCTTTACATCATCAGATATGTCTCATTGGATGGTGTGAGGAAGCGCTCACAGCGTACCTGGTCAATCTCAACTGAACAACAACGTTAAGCAACGCTTGCAGTCATGACTTGGATAGGTGACCGTTAGTGGTATACAGAGGGCAGATAAGCCGTCGTCATGGTGACCGTCTTACAACGCCGTCGTTTGGCTGAAAGATTTATTTATTCAAAAGTGAACTAAGATTTTTGTATGAAAGATCGCTGATGCCTTTATCTATTCAAGACTGTAAGCATTGACCGATATCAAAGGAGGCTATATCGGCCTCGTTTCGATATTGAAATAAGTTTTACTATAGGACTAGTCTTTGAAGCCTTTCATTGCGGATCGTATTCAAACTTTCTGTAAGGTTACTTGACTGATCGAAATATGGACTGAAATAATTTTCATTTTCCTAAAAGTTCCATGCTCCATAGCACAGAATAAGTGATAGTAGCATATAGTTACCTACAGCAGTCTTGGCTGCGGCTAAATTAATTAGAACCTAGCACACCGCTCGCTCTAAATGCATTAGCACTCGGCACCTACTCCACCGAGCACGCAACTTACACTAAAAAGCACCGACGAACAGCTTCATTACGATGTTTATTCGCCTCGTAACTTGCCGTCATATGTATACCAGGTGTACTTTCCTAACAGGTAATATACTTTAAACTTTATGTGTTTACCGTTAGAGATGAAATTGTGTCATTGGAAATTGCGAAGTGGACGTTAAGATGATAGTCATGCCCCGCTGTTAGATCATGCAATATCGGGATTAGTTAGCGGCGACAATTGACCTACTTCTGGAACTAGATGAATTAGTTCGCTGATGTTTTCAGCTGTGAATTTATAGTACTATTACTTTAATTGCCTACCGTCTCTTTAATTTGAGAACATACAGAATACGTTCCATTTTATATATGACGGATCTACTAAGAAAGTGGAGGAACCAAATTAAAGTTCATGTTTCACGCGACGTAGCACAGACGCGCGGAGATTTCTCGTTTGCTATTTTATATATATTCAGATCAATTTGCTGAGTTGTATAACAATATGTAGTAACTAGCTGCGCTCCACGGTCTCGGTGGTAGATGATGATGATGATGATGATGATGTAAAGTATCCTATAGTATTATTCCAGCGTCTCATCTATCAACATGACTTTCATTCATATCCGTTGAGCCGTTCTGGCGTGATTGAGTAACAAATATCTATCCAGCCAACCATTCGCATATTTTATAGGCTTACTAACTGCTCCCCGTGGTGATGGATAATGTTGATGATGAAAAGTATCCATGTTTAATTCCAGCGGCTCATTTATCTCCATATTAAATTCCAAGCATTAGAGTGCACTAGCATTAACGTAATTGGGTCTGCAAAGCTGCATGTCTTCGGGCCACAAAAATGTAAAGCCGACAATAGTTCGAGAGAGTTCGAGAATCGTTTTTGTCGTGAGAGCTCAGTAGGAATCCTTGGTGCAGCGGGGTTCTAAAGGCACGAGAAACAGAACAATTCACTCTGGTGTGGCTCCTATCATGTTGCGAGCTGTGTAAACCTGTTCGCTGGTTTAGGCAATATAAGCGCCCTGTGCTAGTGAGGTCACAACGTTTTAGTTGGAGTGCCACCCAGGGGACATACTCCCACCTCCATACTTTCGTACTCCCACCGACACAAAACGGTCAACCAAATTTAATGGTAGGGCTGCAATATGACTACTTTAAGACATGGGAGTACTAAACTTAAAAAAATTGAAACATTTCATGAATCAAACCTAATCAAACATTCAAATTGCATCAAACATTCAAAACATTGGAACACTGAAACTTAGTGTCTAAACTCATGAAAATGTATACGAATTGCGTGAAATATTGATACTACATCATCAAAACGTATATAGTAATCCAATATTATTTTAAGCTTGCTATATTGACGTGGTGGTACCAGATTTAATAGTAAGGTTGAAACATGATTGCTTTAAGAGGTGGGAGTAGGGCCTCAGGTCTAGCTACGGAGAGTTCGCTTGCCACTGCGTTCGTTATCGGGACACATTGGTGTATGTATAAGGTATATATGTATCTTATTTGAAAACGTAATGCACATGGTGCCGTGCCGTTACACAGAAATGCTTGCGCACTATATTCGCGGCCTCTTCCAAAAGAGGTCTGGTAGACTTCTCTTTAGTAGGTTGGGTTTCCATGCTTCTTACGATTCGCGTTCTGACGGTGGAGGGAATATTCTACTCCCACCCCTCACGCCGACAGAAATTTTAACTCTCCATAATTTATTTAAGTAGGTCACTCTTATAGTGAACAGAACTTGTATGGCAACATAGGCCATAAAGCACATTATTGCTCCCGCTAACTTACTCAGTCACGTGATTAGTGGCCCCCATTCGCCAAAACCTTTTGCCCATCAGCAGTACTCTGCAGTCATTTAATTCCGAGCCCTAAGTAACTGCTACCTAATCTGTGCTCAAGGAAAACATCCTCCTCATTGCGGGATTACATTACCCACAACCGCGATATACTATTCGAGAATATGGCTTCAGGAACATTTAGTCGATAATAGTCGAGAAAAATACTTCTCATACGTGTTTCTAGTACGATCGACGTATAATTTAAAAATGTTTTAAATTCAAATTCAAATGATTTATTTGTGATACATGGGTAAGACAGGATCTTAGAATAGATTATTGTAGGTACATGCTGTGATCTGCTTTAAGCGTACAAATGTTAAGTTATAAAAACCTAGGAGTAAATAACTATATGGATTTGTAAAATTAAAACATTGTAGAATTTGTGAAGATTAAATTAAATTGGTAAATTGTCATTAAATTAAACAATGTCAATAATATATGGCTAGTTTGTCAATAATTACATCACAACTTAAAAATATCTCGCTGTTCTTATCAATTTTAGGAAGGCATAGTAGGTACAAATAATTGTATTCAACCCGACATTAACGGTCAAAATAAATAATTTATTTATCTTTAAATATTATCGCTTAAGCAGGCGTTAGTGCTTTAAAAAAGTAATACTAGGTATAAAAATGACAAGGGCTGCGATGTCAATACGAAAGTTTCAAGTATTTCTAAATAATGCTTCTTTCGGTTGGATGGTACTGTTAAACTGTCCAATAGATGTCGCTCCGTCCCCGCAAGACGGTTAGTCAAATATAGAGAGTTAAAATTCGATGCTCGGACCAGATTCTCGATGGCCTAGTTGATCAATGGCGTCTGACACGGAGAGTCAGAAGACGCGGGTTCGAATCCCGTCCGAGGGTGGAATTTTTCTCTCTATAAATTTCAATGTTTGAGATCGCTTAAGCAGGCGTTAGTGCTTTAAAAAAGTAATACTAGGTATAAAAAAAAATAATTATTAATTGTAATCGCAGATAATCTTTCAAAGAGAAAAATGTATGGTCAACCAAGTAAATTCGTTTATACGAGTATGTTTGGAATCTTTTATATATTTTGGAACTTTATTGTATATCTTAGGCGCCATAGCAAGGACACTTTTCGCATACAAAGCAGTTTTATAATTAAAGTCATCAATGGAATACAGATGAGTACGATTTCGGGATCTAGTCACAGTTTTGTAAAAGGCAGGATGTTGCTTGACAAAAAGAGCTACCTCGTATATGTACAATGAAGGAAGAGTTAGTATTTTCAATTTTTTAAAGTGAGAACGACAGCTTTCATTGCTTTTTAAGCTTTTTTCGACTTTTCGATAGTCTATATTTCCAAAGAAGGGAGCGTTTGTACTTACTGCATTTTTTTTACCCATTTGATAACCATTTAGGTTGATTCTTAGATTTATTTTTTATCTTTATGGTAGAAAACAGGAGTCGTAAAACAATTTGAAAAGATTAAAGAAAAAGTTAAAGGCCTCATCTACGTGGTTATATTCGAAAACATCACAGAAGTTGAGCTGACTAATACACTCTTTAAACTTTATAAGATTTTCTTTAGAACAATCTCGTTTGAAAGAGTACCAGTGGTCAAACTTGCAAGTTTTTTTAATAGGGCAATTTAAAATTTGAGCTTTTTGGTCTGATACACCAAGTTCTATAAGTTCACAGGTTGCACCTCGTATGTTATGAAATATGTAGTCAATACATGGCCACTACTTGGCCGAGTTGGTTCCTTAATTGATGTTTTAAACTATTGAACTTTAATCCTTCTGGGACACATTCAACCCAATACTTAATGGGTAAGTTAATGTTAGTTCTAGAATATTATTACTAATAAATAAAAAAACGCCATAACGCTCTAGTATTTTAACCTTATAATTGAAACCGTCTTGCACAGAAGCGCTGCGCAACTTGCTCTGTCGTTCTTAGCTGACCAACAAGATTAAGCAGCGCTCGCTGCGTTCTCAACTTGGATGGGTGACCGTTAGTGGCATTGAAATCTGAGCCCTTCCATGCTTCGGAGGGCATGTTAAGCCGTCGGTTCCGGTTGTTTGCCTTAGGACATCACTCGTTAGATTCTGTCGGAGGTGGAGTTAGCCCTACGGTTATTAGCTACTAAAATATCTGCCAAACCTCCTATCTCTCAGATTCAGTTCCAACAGTGGGAACATAATGGGCTGATACTCTTTCAGCACATAATGTAAGTACCTACTAAGAGAAAAAAAGTGCATAAAACTAAAAGTTTATGTCTTTATCAGTTTCCTAACAAAAGACAGATTTATAATAATTTTTAAATTTGTTTTAATGTGAAACTTATGAAATTTGTTTTAATGTGAAGGAGTGAGTGCTACAGTTACTCATTTTTCAACCAACTTCCAAAAAAAGATCTTCCCAATTCGTTTTTTTTTATTTTTTATATGTTGCCTCAGAGCTTTATACTGGGTGAACTGATATTGAATATATTTTTTTTATTTGAAAGCTGTTGGTTCCCTTGTGGTCCCATATACATTTCATTACATTCGTTTAAGCAGTTTTTGAGTTCTACTCCAATAACTGAAAAGTTATTTTGATGATATTTGACTGCACTTTAGTCCAACTTTACACAGAATTCGTACAGCACTGACTTAGACTGGCTAGTCGGCAAAGTTGGTAGCAAGCCTTCTGAGCCGCTGGATCCGGGTTTAATCCCCGGACATTGGTTTGAATGAACATTTCTGTTGTGTTTGGGTGCGTATAATATATAACAGTTGTCAGCATGGCTATTACGCATCTCAGTTGCTAACAAATGTTGATTGAGATAAAAAAAAATGGCGGCTGTATGTCACTGTTGTCAGCTCCAGTCAGCAACTTACTGATACTTTTAATTACTGGAGTTGAGTACAAAAGTGACACAGAGCCCCCATTTTTCAAGATTTCATTACTGAAGATGATAGTTTATTATAAGCCGTGCAAATGCCAGGCTCTGCCTAGTTTGGGACCTGACGACCTTGTGTGGATGTTGGCCCATATTATTATTAAGTATCAAACCTAACGTTCAATATTAGGGATCATCTGCGTGTGCGTGACTTCATTATGCAATAAATATTATACCATTTACAAAGGTTCTTGTAGGCATGCCCATACAAAACAATATTGGTTTATGAAACAACAGGGTATCAGTGATTTTATTCGTTTTTATGGAGGGAATGCCATTACTGAAGTGATTATCTGGGCTTAGTCTTATTCTTGCTCGTATTCTGCGTGGGCGCGATAAGTACCTACCGCACCTACTACATCACGTTAATGGGTTATTGTGCAGTCCGCTTGTTAACTATCTTAGTAAAGTCTACCTCCTGAAGTGGTTAGTAATTATAGCATAAGAGACGCACATTATGAACGATACATAATGTCAATTGTTGTAATAATAATATTTACAGCTTTAATTCATTACATTACATAATTATTTTTATTTTAAAATTGTCCGCATGCTGATCAAAAGCTATGTAACATTAAATGCTGTACTCTACCGGTAGTGACGTATTTGACGTCATTTCCGGGATTTCAGTGCTATTGCTCTTGAGTGATCGTCGCGAGCTGCCGTGCGATTCTCTAATGATTCGTCGGTGCGCTCGTCGACGAGCTCACCGATGTCAAATACTTGAGAGATATCGGCCTTGTACACAAGGCTCTTTTTCCAACGTTCCTTGTCATCTCGTCATTTGTTTCACGGATGTTGTCAAAGATGCAACGATGTTTGCTCGTAGAGAATCGAACTGTGGAAAAATAAACTTATGTACAAGGGCGATATCGAGAATCGCACGGCTGATGTTAAATTTCTCATTTGTCTATGTGACAAAGGTCAGATTTTCCTGCTTTGTTTACCGAATGCACCGATTTCATTATCACGTTAACAGCGCTGTGATGAAATGAAGCTTTTTTAATATTGGTCCAGTGAAGATAGACGTCAGCGCCGTAAGGGATAAAGCCAATTACGGGCCGCGGCGTATACATATAAAGTAGGTATGTATTTGGAACATAATTGTTAGATTAGGCACCCCGCCGTGACCTTGCGGGGAACCGGACTAATCGTGAAATAGTCAAGCTTTACTGTATATTTGTTCATTGACCGCCTCGGTGCGCGGAGGCTCTGTAACGACTCGACAAATTTGCTTCATCCGTCCAGATGTTGGTACTTGCGTAAAGGACGTATTTTCCAACTGATCTTTACAAAAATTGTTATAGGTACAGTTTACAAAATAGATTGTATGATGATCGTCTTTTTAACTGAAGGGCTATTTGCCTTTTAAGGCAAGTTGACTGCGAGGGCATGTACTGGTTGGTTTTGATACTATCAGAAGAAAGTTTGTGCTCGCGAGGTCTACTGTTCGCAGAACTACTACTTTACGTATTCTGGTCTTTCTGGCCGCTTTGTCTGAACAGCAGATCTCATCTAATCTATATAATATAAAATGAACCCCTATTTCTCCTGGTCACTTTATAACTTGAGAACGGATGGACCAATCTCGCTAATTCTTTTTGTTGTGTTAATTATTGTCAGGAGAAGGTTCTTATGAAAGAAAAACCAAGAAAAGACGGGAGGTTATACTTTACGCGAACCCAGTCGCGGGCAGTCGCTAGTAATATATAAATGTTGACATGAACGTACTATACCTATAACTGAATAAATGATTATAATTATTATAATGTACAAATGAGTACTAAATTAATGTTTTCTCTGCTGTGTATTTTTTATTTGAAAGATAGATTCCACGTGTTCTACTTTTTGAAACTGTGACTGAAGCAGACGGTGACGTCGCGACCTCTCCCAACCATGTTAAACCCCGTTCCGCAACGATACTACAGCTTTATTGCGAAAATACCGACATGCGAGGCATCCCGTCTCGGCGCAGCAGGAACGTTGTAATAGCAACGTCGCAACCCGCGTATTTCTCCAGATCTGCTGTAGCTACCGTGTGACAATAAACATTAATGTTAATTTAAAATGAAACAACTTTAAACTCTCATTATTTATTATTGTATCCCGACGTTTCGAACACTTTTAAGTGAACATGGTCACGGGTAGACTGGATGACGTATATATTTAATTAAAACGTTTCCGAAGCACGCAGTAGTCACTTACAGACTCCAGAGGTCTTCCAGTATTGTGCTGGACGCGGGATTATATGGATTAGCTGGATCCCAAGCAAATGGTACTAGTCAACTATCATCTCTATTGAAATTAGAAAGTTTTTAATTTCTATGGCTTATCTTAACATTATGCTTGGAATACTCCACTTCTGGCAAGCTTTCTCTCTGCCACCCATAAAATGTAATATTTGTAGTACCTAAGTAGAAACATTGTAAACATCTATATAAAAAGAATGGCCCCGAGTTTCTTGCCGCTTCTTCTCGGTGGGCTCTATATATTTTGGAACGCGGCGGTAGAGTCTTTAAAGTACATTATAATGAAAAGTTGACGTTCATAAGTGCGTCTTTGATGCCTAAATTGAACAAATGATTTTGACTTTGACTTTGATTAACTTGATCTTAAATCTTAATATTATATTTAGTTTAAGTTTCCGATATGTTGTTACTGATGCAAGCGCCATGATAAGAAAAAAAACAGTTCAAACAATAACGAACAAACAGCAGGCCACTATAAAAATAATTAGTAGAACACACACACAATCTTACATACCTTACCACTCTTATATATCACAAATACAATCTCGATTGTACTGGAAAAATACACCTGCCTTACTTGCTGAACCCTGTGGATGATATTGAACAGGGCCGCCATTCTCTACTGATTCGTCGTTGCGTTCGTCGACGAGCTCAGCGATGAATGAGATATCTCCATTTACATAAGGTAGTGTTTCCAACGTTAGAAACATTCATTTCGTCAATTCGGTATGCTAAAAAAAATTAACCTATGCCAATTCCGAAACCATTTCGAGATTTTATGTTACAAACCCTTATTTTTCTACTCTGACCTTTTAAAACGATAAGATGCCATTTATTTTAACAAAAAACGATGAAATAATTCGACTTTCATTGACCTCTAAATGACGTCACTTTTTTGCACTTTTGTTTTGATTGAATAGAGACTTACGAATTAGTAGGTGTCACTGTCAAGTGTTCCAGTTTCTTTTTTTTTACTCGCGTGCTTTTCTTGGCTCCTCAACGCAACTACATATTTGTGCAAAAAAGTGACGTCATAGGATTCAAATTTTCAAAAAAATATTATAAAATAACTACTGAATATAAAACAAAAATATTGAAATTAGTTTCTTATAATGACCTAATCTACGAAATAAAAATATAAAAAAAATACCAAAAAAAAACTTTACATACCGAATTGTTTCACGGATGTTGTCAAAGGTGCAAAGATGTTTGCTCTTAGAGAATCGCACAGCTGTGTTCTATATCTTCCTATAAAAAATGGGTTTGTTTACGTTTAGAATTTTTAACAAAACAACAAGACAAGTGACGTTATGGAATCTTGAATTGATATATATATATGGAACCTTGATCCCTAACGTCTGACAGATTAAACAAAAATATTTTTCATTCTTTGGGTTCAGTGACCTCTAATCCATCCTAGTCCGTTTCTATTAATTTCTTGTAGGTCATAGTAAATTGTGTACACAACAAAGAGCTCTTTATGAACAAGCGCCTAATTCGTGTGCTCTATTGGAAGTTAACGTCTAAAATATTATTTTACATCTAATACTTTAAACAAAGAGAGAGAAATTCTTGTATATATATATATATATATATATAATCTCGGAATCAGCTCCAGCAATTTTCATGATATTTATTACGCAGGGGTTTCAGGGCGATAAATCGATGTAGCTAGGTTTCATTTTTAGCAAAGGTCGTTTTGTGCTTGTTTTTAGGGAATGAAAAACAACCGTTTGTTCGTTGCATTCAAACTAGATGGCGTAAAAATCGCATTGCAAAATTCTGAATCGTGGTGACAAGATTCTCACGACACATGTGTTACTATTTTGTATTTGTCGCTAAATCGAGCAAAGCTTGGTCACCCAGGTACTATATAATGCACATATTAAGTACATAAAGTTTCATAAGTTACAACACTCTTAGCGAGGCTTGCTTAGTCATATTAAGCTACCTATAGTTTGTCAACAGCAGTCGTTTGGATATATTTTATGTATGTATAGGTGTATATACATAGGCTATGACTTGGGGCAGTTCCAATATAACTCTCTTAACTCTCACAGTTTCAAACTCCAACATTTTCATTATCTTACTTATTAAGTATATACATAAAAATATATCAAAGCTACCGTGTTTATTCCAAAACAAAATTTTCCATGTTAATGTCGATATCAAAGTAACTCAATTCCATAAATTTCGCCTCTCGGGTACGACATTTGTGTAAAAGAAATTCATTGCGTATTATTTTAAGATGTTTGGTTATTACGAATTCCCTTAAAATTTGAAGTAGGCGGAAGAGAGCGTCTCTTCAGTATAAGTGTTTTTTCTCTCCATAAAAGTGTTTTTGTGTACACTCTGATGAGTAGAGCTTGCTACTCCGTGAGCGCACATAATGTTACAGGAATACGACCACTTACTGTGCACACCTGTTATTGCGTCTTTTTTGTTAGTTTGAGCTGTCAAAAACGTGTATGTACAGTAAATTTCTTTGACGATTACATGAAAAAGATAGACTTTTGTGTGTTTATATTGATTGCCCCGTCAGCTAAGTTAGAGTGGCCAGGCCTTTAAAGCTAAGAGGGGTCCTAGGTACAATCCCTGGCCTGTCAAATGTTTCTAAGATGTGTTATTGTGATGTGTTGATGTTTATCCATGTAGGGAATCCTAGTGACAGGGTGTGAGTGTGTGGAGATAATTTTGTTGCAGGTCATTTTTGACCTCGACGATTGTTCTCATCTGTTATATTTTTCTTACTTTGCTTGTTGCCACAGCTTTTTTACGTTCCTAACGTAATCCATCAGTTGTGACTGTGATAAAACAGGAAAAAAATTACAAGCAACAAATGAAGACGAAGTGAAATATACTACAGTATACCTACCACTCCTACCATAGTCACTATAAGGCCACTCTCTTTCTAAATAAATTGATTTTAGTTTATTTTTAAATGTACAAGGATGCCTAATAGCCTTTTTACAACACCAAAAAATGTTTAAAACCCTTCAACAGTCGACTGTCCATATAACAATGAAATTTCTATTGTGTCTGGGTCGTTCAACTGATGAAGTAATAAAAGGTAATCACATGTAGTACACTTGCCTATGTTAGTGATACAGTAGAGAAACAGGTTAAAAATAAATAAATAAATAAATATTTAAAATATATCAAAATGTCAAAGCCATATGAATATTTTAATGTAAGTATTAAATTAAGTAGTTGACGAAGCTGAAGAGAGAAGACGGCAGTGTAGCGTCGACCAAAGCAGAAGTGTTAGGAGAGGTAGAGAGTTTCTACGGACAGCTATACACCTCGGTCGCTAAACCTGTTAGCAGCTCGGCCAAAGACCCAAGAGCCAAGCTGACCCGACATTATACCGAAGATATCCCGGACATCAGCCTGTACGAGATTAGAATGGCCTTGAAACAGCTTATGAACAACAAGGCGCCTGGTGACGACGGTATCACATCTGAGCTTCTGAAAGCGGGTGGAACACCGGTACTTAAAGTCCTTCAGAAGCTCTTTAATACCGTCTTACTCGAAGGTTCAACGCCAGAAGCATGGAACAAAAGCGTGGTGGTGCTGCTCTTCAAGAAAGGTGACAACACTTTACTTAAAAATTACAGACCCATCTCGCTTTTGAGCCATGTTTATAAGCTGTTTTCGAAGGTCATAACGAACCGTCTTAGTCGCAGGTTTGATGAATTCCAGCCTCTGGAACAAGCCGGTTTCCGAAAAGACTATATTACCATAGACCACATCCACACGCTACGGCAAGTTATACAGAAGACCGAAGAGTATAACTTGCCTCTTTGTTTAGCGTTTGTGGACTATGAGAAAGCCTTTGATTCGATCGTGACGTGGGCAGTGCTTGAGTCTCTCCAGCGGTGCCGTATTGATTATCGGTATATTGAAGTGATGAAGTATTTGTACAAAATCGCCTACATGTCAGTCAGTACAGGAGTACAGGAGCAGAGTTCGAAGGCAATCCCATTGCAAAGAGGCGTGAGACAGGGAGACGTTATATCTCCGAAACTGTTCACCGCTACATTGGAAGACGCCTTCAAGTTTCTTGAATGGCAAGGACTTGGCATCAATATTACCGGTGAATACATCACTCATCTTCGATTTGCCGACGATATTGGAGTCATGGCAGAATCCATGGAAGACCTCAGTACAATGCTCGAAGTCGAAGGGATGGCCTTAAGATGAACATGGACAAGACGAAAATTATGTCTAATGCCCATGTTGTACCTACCCCAATATCAGTTGGGAACTCAGTTCTGGAAGTTGTTGACGAGTACATCTACCTGGGACAAACAGTCAAACTAGGCAGGTCCAACTTCGAGAAAGAGGTCAATCGTCGAATCCAACTCGGCTGGGCAGCGTTCCGTAAACATCGCTAAGTCTTCTCGTCAAAAATACCTCAGTGCCTCAAGACAAGAGTCTTCGACCAATGTGTGTTACCAGTGATGACTTATGGCACTGAAACGTGGTCTCTTACTATGGGCCTTATAGATAAGCTCAAAGTCGCACAACGAGCTATGGAGAGGGCTATGCTCGGGGTTCCTCTACGTGATCGAATCAGAAATGAGGTGTCGAAGAACGAAAGTCACCGACATATTCCAGAAGATTAGCCAGTTGAAGTGGCAGTGGGCAGGGCACATAGCACGCAGAACAGATGGCCGATGGGGCCGAAAGTTTCTGGAGTGGAGACCACGGACCAGCAAGCGCAGCGTAGGTCGTCCACCGACACGGTGGACAGACGACCTGATGAAGGTCGCAGGACGACGTTGGATGCAGGCCGCTTCCAACCAGTCCTTTTGGAAAATCATGGGGGAGGCATATGTTCAGCAGTGGACGTCCTACAGCTGAGACGATGATGATGGTTAAATTTAGTATAGAAAAACCGCTTATATATCAATTTTTGAAAAGTATTAAACCGCGTTGTAAATAGATTAACATACGGAGAATAATTTGAGTAAAAGTTGAGTAAAAGTATAGTTAGTGCGACAGCGGGGGACACGCACAGATGAATATAATCTCTTCGAGATGAAAGAGAAGGTGAGACAAGTTTTATTTCGGTCAGCAGAGAAGAGCAGTCAGTTTTACTCGACACAATGTTATGAAGAAACGAGAGATCGGCTGCCTCTCTTTTTTTTTTGAAGAGGTAACAAGTGCTGATGCCTGCAACAACCTTCTAATCAAAGTCTGAATTGGATATACCTACTCGCTCTAAAGTCAATGATGCGTAGAAATTTCCTTTGTGGCTTTTCAATGATGAATATATATTTATCATAACATGGGTTCCAAACCTGGGATCTATAGGTACTCAAGTTGGCTTCGGACAAGGGAACAATACACAATTTTAAGGGTTTTACTTTTACTTTTTACTTTCTTTTTTATCTTTGTATAATACAATAAAATAATCTAATGGTAGGTAATAAAAATAATATATTTGGTTTATTTATTTTGTTTATAATGCACTTACAATGGCCGCCTTGTTTATGTCTTGTTATAAAATATTGATGTAAAGCATACTTTTTTAATAACCTAGGTAAGTTTTAGTTGTTTTCTGTCTTTAATACATTTTCTTTATGATGGTACCTGTAAGAATCTTCGGTGAATAATTATCACCAAAGAGTAGTGAGCTGTGGTGAGGTTTAAAATATCTTTCATTTAATTTACATTTTCAAATATTCTATACGTCTGTGTACGTTACGAATTGCGTAGCCTAGACTTCACTTCGTGCCAACATTTCGGGTTTGAATACGATGTTTGAATTGACGGCTGCCTGTGCACATATTTTTATATAAGCGACGCCTCACCGCAATGCATATTCTTCTTATCCAGCTATCTTTCACATAACGTCAAAACTCTTGAAAACGACCTTTTATCGTTCGTCACTAAACCTTAAACATTACGACCGCAGTACGTAAATCCAACAATTTATCACATAAAATAAGTTATTTGATGGCCTTTTTGCAGGAACACGAAGGTTCAGGTTGAGTCAACCGGCATTCTGCCCTAATGTCCCGCTTCCGTCACGTCAGTTCGCAAATCCGGGCCATTGTGGACGTTTCTAGTAAATTACCCGGCGGGCGTCCCGCTCGTGCCGTCCCATTTGTGGCCGCCGCAAATGGGACGTGAGCGCGTGTGGGTAACTTGTTGTGACACGAATGCGTTCTGTTGTTTGTTTACTAGAACTATTTACGGCGTAAGCTCTTAAATACTTTCCTTTTTAGAACAAATGTGCATTACACCTTTACTGACCGCATGCTTAGCATATCGCCCACGTCTGGAAAACATTTCAATTATAATACATTTCTTCACTTGTGATCGAGTACAAGTAATTCTCCTAGTTAAATTAGCGCAGGTGAATTAAGTCTACGGCACACGTGTAGCATTCAACTATACGTACTATTATTTATTCTATGACACAAGCCTACAATATACCTTCCTGTTACTTGCGACTACGATATTACATATATATCCCAACCGACTTTCAAGGCAAGAAGGAAAGGAAAGGAGAAAGGAGCAGGTTCAAGTCGCCACAAATTTTATTTATGTATGATCACGCATAACTTTTTACGGGAGAGTCCGAATTTGATAGTTCTTCTTTGTTTGGTAGAGTATACTTCAGAGGTTTCCCATTCAATTTTATAATTCATTTCTGTTTTTAAGTAACATTCCAATAACACCTGTCTTGATAATATCGTAATTAACGGTGCATGACAATCGATCCTTGAAGTACGAGTAGCAAGTGTCATTCATATTATAAAAATACCTATTAAACCGACTAATATTTTTTTATAAAAATACCTATTAAACGGACTACAATAAAGAGTGTGAAATACGTTTTGATTTTTTTAGGATAAGTACCATACATTCTTTTATAAGTATTTAAATAAAAATATGTCATTTTGACATAAGAAACAAGTACAATTTGAAAAATGTATACCGACTTCCATTCTATTTAATTATTGGAGTATAGCTCAAAAACGACTGGACCGAATTTGATGAAATTTAAATGGGACTACACGGAAAACACCAGCTTTTAAACAAAACAAGAATTTTGAGAATCGGGTCACGCAGTCAAAAGTTATGAGATAATAAACATAAAAAAACAGTCGAATTGAGTACCTCCTCCTTTTTGAAAGTCTGTAAAAAAACACTTCATATTTATATATAGACTAAGGCATAGACTACCACTAAGGTCATCCGTATCCCTATCACTATATAGGCACGTAGAAAACAAACCCGTTGTTAAAGTTAGCGTTAATGAACAAAAATGCAGGTAATGGCTTCGGCCCACGGGTGGGATGATTCACGGCGCTACTCCCACAGAAACAATACTAATGAGCTGTTTACAATCTGCGCTCATTATTGATAGTGTTTATTCCGCTGTGAGGATTAAGGTGTGTGCACACGCGTGCGATCGGACCATTGTATCGCTATAGACGCTTCGTGGTAGTACTCTGGCTGATAATCCTTATATAAGTACACGCGACTGCCCCCGATTTGTTTCGCGTAGTGGGCTCAATCTTTGTCTTCGCCGTAACCTCCCATCTTTTCTTCTTTTTTTTAAATGTAAGACCTTCTACGAAGTATAAGAAAACATTTAAAAACATGAATGAAATCGGTAAATATATACTGCCCGCGACTTTATTCGCGTAGTAGGCTCGACCTTCGGCCTCGCCATAACCTCCCATCTTTTCTTGGTTTTACTTTCTTAAGAACCTTCTGACAATAATTAACACAACAAAAAAGAAGTAGCGAAATTGTCAAGTTTTAGCGTGACCAGGAGAAATATTTAATTTATAGATATATGACGGCGTCGGCCGCCTATTGTGACGGAGGTTGCGCAACGGGCGAGCGGTTGGCTCACCGCACACCCATTGTCACAGTCGCCTATAAAACAGCTGCGGTTGGCAACCGCACCGCAGCTCAGTTTGCTGCGACCGCTCGCCGCGTGCACACGTCTCTGTTGTTGTAATCTAAAAAGTTATAGAAGATTAAAGTTGGAATAGACATTACGTGTTTTTTTTTCATGCCGGGTCACACTTCATGTCGGGCTCTCAGCCGATATATATAGATTTCCGCTCCATATGGTGGTTTAAATTTTGTTGCAGTCGCAAGTGTTGCAGTGATGTCGGGCGCTAGATTGATCTAAGTTGTAATGACTCGGCACCCTGTTTACGCTTAGAGCAAAAGATTTTGCATTAGTGACCATGTTAGTTTAAAAACTTATAAAATATTTTTGAAATGAAACTAACGTCGACGGATCCATAGATGAGGTTTAAGCTCCGTGAATGTTAGGTTGTTATGAAATCCGCAGCGTGGTGGTAGGTTCCTACACTTTCACGTATCTGGCTGGCTAACTCTGGTCTAGTGTTTTCCTCACGGTTTCTCAAATCTTTTCTCTTCAAATCCCCCGCAAGAGGCGCTTTTTATGAAATCATACAATAACCTGTCTGTGTGTCTGTGAAACAAGGGCCTCTTGCGTTAAAGCTTTGTCCGAACGCAACAAGCTCCGTACCTACTCAAGCACCCTCAAGACGAAAACAATCGCTTCTTCTTTCTCTAATTCTCATTTTATTTCTCTTTATTCTAATTTTACTGTAATCCCACCTGCGAGCGTATCATCACTGACGATCAATTGAATTACTTAGCAATCAAACACTAGTTAACAAGTAAATTTTTATTAAAATTCCATACCATTTACTTTTACTTTTAGGAAGTGTAAACACAGCTTTAGTTCTAGATAATATCGATGCGGTGTGAAGTTCGCGGCGTCGCTCGTCCGAGTGATCGATCAGCGTCGGCCGCGGCTGACTAATTTATAGTTTGTAATGAGTTTAAACAGCGTTACCCGACTATAACACAACCACATGCATAATAACTCAGAAAGGACAATGCTATAAGTCCTATAATACTCGTAGTTGTCTGATTGCGCACAGCCGTACGATTTTTTAATGATTCGTCGTTGCGCTCGTCGTAGAGCTCACCGATGTCTAATACTTAAAAGATATCGCCCTTGTACACAAGATTGTTTTTTCAACGTTTTTTGTCATCTCGACATTTGTTTCACGGATGTTGTCATAGATGCAACGATGTTTGCTTTGAGAGAATCGTACGGTTCCGAACAGCCGATTCTCTAATAATTCGTTCGTCGACGAGCTCACCGATGTCAAATACTTTAAATATATCGCCCTTGTACACAAGATTATTGCCGTGGGGTACCGGCTTAGATGCCGAGGGGTACCGGCTTAGAATAGTACCCCCCCAACTCTACCCGTGGGTGCGTAGAAATCTGCTAAGGGATAACAATCGGAAGGTGAGCAGCAGCACCTTCCCAGTACTAAAACCCCAAAACTGCGCTCGCCAACCCGGAAGATTCCGGTCAGCGCGCTCGAGCGGGACGGACGTGCGCTCAAGAGCTCGCCAAGAATATTCCGATCGGCCTAAAAGTGCTTGCGCTTTTAGTGCCGGTTACCTGTATCGTTCCTGTTGAAGAGGATTCAGTGTTGGTCTTCGCTCATAGTGGATTTTCTGTGTGCAGATTCAAGCCACCGCTTCGTGTACCGTTCGGCGCACGGAGGCGTTCGGCTCGGCTCGGCTCACGCCGCGAAAGAAGCGCGCTCTTGTTAGAGAGCTTTGACTCGTCGGTATCCGATCTTATAGAACGATCTGTTTCTTGGCAATACCGTCAAGGGCAAACCAAAACCGCTCTTCTCAGAGCGATCTCTTGTTTCTCTACTCTTGTTTATTTTCAATTTTCAAGTTTCGAGTCATACAAATCCACGCTTCACGTAGTCTTCTGGACGATCCTTGCGGTGTTAACGCAATCCAGTTGGGCGTGGACCCGGTACGTCAAACCTTTCCCTCCTGGGCGTGGGAGGGAACGGCTAAAACCGGACGGGCCTGCCTTCACCGGCCTTGGGGTCTCCCCTCGCCGACGGCAGGTATCTCCTTCCCACCTTACCCTATCCTTTCCTATTCTCTGGGCAAGTGTTTGGTTGGAAGCCGGGTTTAACTCGGTCTTCTCTCCTCGCCCCCGAAGCAGCTAGGGCCTCGCGTTTAGGCACACATCCTTCTGCACAATAAGACTGGCAGAGGGTACACAGTAGGGACCCCTAGGCACTCACTCTCCCGCCTGTACCCAGCGGGAGTGTCACTCATCCCTCACTCGCATAGTCAAAGTCAAAGTCAAAGTCAAGTCAAAGTCAAAATCATTTAATCAATTTAGGCATCAAAGACGCACTTATGAACGTCAATTTTTCATTATAATGTACTTTAAAGACTACCGCCGCGTTCCAAAACATATAGAGCCTACCGAGAAGAAGCGGCAAGAAACTCGGGGCCATTCTTTTTACATAGATTATTTTACAATATTTTTACTTAGGTACTACAGATATTAGCTCCAGTGTGTTGCCTTACAAAAGAGAACATAATAATGGTATCAGTAGGGCAAGACACGCTACACTTTGACATCTTAGTACACGAGTAGATAGATCCTGGAGTGATCAGTCCCAAGCTGTTTTATCCTCCAAGTAATCCGAAATTTTGTAATAACCTTTTTCGATCTCTCGAGTATTCCCCTCGAGATGTCTCTTCTTTCTCCCTCCCCCTCTCTGAGCCTCCCACAAGGCGTTTCGCCTCAGGCGTTCGCCTCGTGGGTCTCAAATTGCTACCCGGACATGCTCTCCGAGTATCTCCAATCGAATAGGGACTTTAAGGAGAGACCCCGCTTCACGGACTCTCAAATTCCCTCCTCCGGCTCCCTCCCTCCGAGGGGGCCCTTCGTTTCTTCGGCGTTCAAGCCCTTAGAAAGCCCTCTTTCTCCCGACACTGCCCGCGATCGCTCTCCGGTCCCTCGGACCGAGTACGAACGCGCCTATGACTCGGCGTCCAACTCGTAGAATGAGATGGATGTAGAGTTTTCCCGCTCCCGCGCTAACTCTGTTGGCAACATCTCCAACGACGGGTTCACTACCGTCGGAAAGAGAAAGCGCGTCCCCAAAGCCGCCTCAGAGGCTCCCTCCCCGTCACCCAAAGCGGCCTGCACCGCCCCGGGAGCGAAGCCATCAGGCTCTCTCGCTCCCACCTCCCGCGACCCTCTCGCTCAATCTGATGTTTCCGCAAGCATCGCCGCGTCTCAACGCGACGCCTCCTCTCAAGGAGCATCAGTTAGGCGCGAGAAACCGCCGCCGCCTCTGTTCCTTCAGGACAAGGCGAAGTGGGACATGGTCTCACGACTTTTGACGGATCGTCAGATCCAATACACAAGCGCCCGCTCAACCCAACTGGGTATCAAAGTGCAGGTGCCTACCCCAAGCGACCATAGGGCGCTCACCAGAATTCTCAAAAACGAGAGTATAAGTTTTCACACCTATGCTCTCGAAGAAGAGAAAGTCCTACGCGTTGCCATACGCGGCGTACCAAAAGAAGTGCAGACCGATAGTGTCCTTGCCGACTTGAAGGCGCAAGGATACCCCGTCCGCGAATGCCACCGCATGTACAGTGGCAAGGACCGCAAACCTTACGACCTACTATTGGTCATTCTCAATCGCACGCCAGAGGGCAAAGCGATATTCAACGTTAAAACGGTAGTGAACCTCTCGGGGATCACCGTTCAACCCGTATACCGGAACAGTGCACCTGGCCAGTGTTAAAACTGCCAACTGTACGGTCATGCCGCCCGATTCTGCTTCGCCCGCCCGAGGTTCGTCAAGTGCCTAGGGTATCACGGCCCAGTGTTCTCGCACTAGGGACTCAGCAGACCCGCCTAGTTGTGTCCTCTGCGGCACACAGGGACATACCGCCAATTACCGCGGTTGCCCTAAGGCACCCCGCGTACCCAGAGGGCCGGCTAGGAGGCCTAATCCCCCTCCTCGCCCGGTCACTACCCATTCTCAAGGGAACGGCCCTAAGCCTAACCCTACACCCGCACCGCAGGCAACACCTGTTGTACCCGCGCCCGCGCTCGCGCGCAACGCTTGGTCCAAGCCCTAGAGTATGGTACAAGCAAGCGCCCCCCTCACCCCCGCCCGCCCGCAGGCCTCTGCCAGCTCGCCGGCTCCTAAGCCCAAACCTCCGCTCTCTAGGCCTCCCATGGCTGGGCTCATGGACGCCCCAGGTCAATCTGACCTGGCGGCCGACATAGCCCTTGTCATGGACTACGCGATGGTCATAGACGTGGACGAAGTACGTGCATTCGCGCACAAACTTCGTACTGCCACAAACGACCAAGACCGCTTGCGAGCCACGCTCACACACGCGGGATTAATCAGCGCAGTAAGGCGCTACGCCCTCCCCAACGTTACTTAGGTATCATCCAATATGGATAGTACACCGAAACGTATTAAGCCCCACTCAGTCACCGTAGCGACTTTCAACACTGACGGCCTCTCTAGTCAAAAGGACGAAGTTCATGAATTTTGTAAGACCCATCAGGTCGATATCCTATGCGTGCAGGAGACCTTTCTGAAACCAGGTACAGCGAACCCTAGGTTTGCAAACTACCGTTTGGTTTGTAATAATAGAGTGGCCACCCCAAAAGGTGGTACTCTCATCTATTACAAAAGAGCTCTGCACTGTATCCCAATTGTTACTCCACCAATTCGAATACTAGAAGCCTCTGTTTGCTTTCTAGCGATGTCAGGTCATCAACCTGTCATCATAGCCTCATGTTACCTCCCCTCTGGTAAAGAACTATTACAGACAGACTTGGAAGCCCTCTTCTCTCTAGGAAGCTCCGTCCTTCTGATCGGTGACTTCAACAGTAAACATGTCATATGGAACTGTACTAGTAACAATAGTAATGGTATAATCCTTGAAGGCTTGGTCAGCCATTTAAACTTTGATATTCTCACCCCTCTGGAGCCCACAAGATATCCCTATGTTGACAACCAACGACCAGACATACTTGACATAGCACTTCTTAAGAACATTAATTACCCTCCGGTTGCGCTCTATAGAAGTGTTACACGAACTGACTTCAGACCACCGCCCTGTATTGTTGAAATTAGGCCCCGACCCGACGGACATCACCCCTATTACTAGAACGGTAGTGAACTGGAAGCAACTGGGGGAATCCCTCCAAGCTATCAGTTCACCCGCTCTCGATAGAATCCCCGATGACATATAGACAGTAGAAGACGTATCAATTGCGATCGAGGCTCTCAGTGACCACCTCCGCACCGCAGTAGGTGAATCCTCAAAGCAGGTCCAAGTGGCGGATGGTCGCCGCTTCGAACTGCCAGAGGGTGCGAGGAGGTTACTGACAGCTAAGAACGCCGCCACTAGGGCGTATGACTCGATGCCAACCCCAGAAAACAAAGCCACCATGCGCTATTTACAGCGTGCTGTAAAGAAACGCATGAGTGAGCTGCGTGATCAAAGGTGGGACGACAAACTGTCAGAGATTGAGCCAACTCACCAGGCATACTGGCAGTTGGTTCGAGCTCTGAAATCTGACGGACAACAGACAATGCCTCCACTCATTAGGCCACCTCCCCTCTCCAAAGCGTTCCTTGACGAAGACAAAGCCGAGTGTTTAGCTGATAGCCTTGAGGCTCAGTGTACTCTCAATGTAGATCACGTCGACCAGAATCACCTCGATTCGGTGGAATCTGAAGTCGAACGTAAAAGCTGTATGTCCATCTCTGACCTCCCACTCCTCCCACCGGTAAAATCATCCGAGGTAGTGTCTCTGATCAAGAGCCTCAAGACCCGTAAATCCCCTGGTGCTGATGGTATCAGCAACAAGGTGATCAAACACTTCTCAGTCCCACTAGTCCATCTCTTAGTTAGCATCTTCAATGCGGCTATGAGCAACTGCTCCTTCCCAGACACTTGGTAGCATGCCATTGTCATTGGTATTCACAAACCAGGCAAACCGGCAGCCGAGCCCTCCAGCTACCGTCCCATAAGTCTCCTCAGCTCTCTGGGGAAGATTTACGAGCGGCTCATTGTGAACCGACTCTGGTCCCACGTTAGGTCCAATAACCTCCTTCCCGATGAGCAATTTGGCTTTAGAGCCAAACACTCTTGCGTCCAACAAGTGCACCGCGTAACGGAGCACATCCTTTTGAGTTTTCAATAAGAGAGGCGGTTTCAATAAGAAACCAAAGCCCCAAGGGACCATAGTTGTCTTCCTCGACGTAGCGCAAGCGTTCGACAAAGTCTGGCACAACGGCTTGATTGATATTCAAGCTGTACCAACTGGGTGTGCCAGACCGTCTTGTACTCATCTTACAAGACTTTCTCAGGGATCGAACGTTTAGCTATCGCACCGAGGGAACGCTCTCCTCCCCGCATCCCATTCACGCAGGTGTCCCTCAGGGCTTTGTACTCTCACCCATTCTCTTCTCGCTGTGCACCAGCGACATCCCACGATCTGAACCTAATGTTCAGATCGCTCAGTTTGCGGATGATACTGCAATCTACTCTACTGACTGGTTCAAGGTCAGGCAGAGATGCGCCATCCAACGAACCATCACCGTAATCGGTGCATGGTTTCGTAAATGGCGGATTGCAGTAAATCCTAGCAAAAGTGCAGCAGTGTACTTCACCGAGACCCGGCGGACTCTCATGCCGTCACCCATAGTCCTATTCGGCGAACCCATCCCTTGGGCTAAATCTGCCAAATACCTGGGCGTCACCCTTGATCGCTAACTCACTTTCGCGAAACACATCCAGATTGTTCGCAATAGGGCGGCCTTCACTATGGGTCGTCTTAATCCCCTCATAGGCAAAAACAGTAAAATGTCTCTTAGAAATAAGACGACTCTTTACAAAATTTGTATCCGCCCAGTCATGACTTACGCATCTGTAGCGTTTGCCCATGCTCAGAAACACGACCTACACAAACTTCAAGTGATTCAGAATCGCTTTATGCGCAGGGCAGTGGGCGCTCCGTGGTACTTACGGAACGCCCAACTGCACTGCGATTTCACCCTAACCTCTATTACGCAGTATATCAAATACTGCTCCCGCCGCCACTTCGACAAAGCTCCCCACCACCCGAATCCCCTCGTGGTCGAAGCGGCGAACTACTCCACTGACATAACCGATCCTCACTTCCTTCCCCCCCGTCGCCGTGGGACGACCCCATCGCAGCCGTTACTTCGGCAGCTTTAGCGTCGTCCCAAGGGAACCCCGGTAATGATTGTAGACCCGACCAGGGCTGTGATCCCGATCGCATTGTAGGCTCCGGCCGAGATCTTCTTCGCAGCCCCAGTCGCAGGCGAGGTAATCCACACACACACGATTGTAGTCCCAGCCACGGTGCGGGTGGGAGTATACACCGCGGCCCCGGTCGCGATGTATCCTCCGGCCCAGGTAATGGCTGTGGACGAGGTAACACTGGTTTATTATGTAGCCCCAGCCACGGTGCGGGCAGGAGTCTACACCGCGGCCCCGGCCTCGATGTAGACTCCGACTCAGGTAACGGCTGTGGGCGAGGTACTCAAGTTTCTTATTGTAGCCCCACCCAAAGTACAGTCATGAGTGCACAACGCGACGATCCTGGTCGCGGTGTGGACCCATGTCGCGGAAATGGGGGGAGGCGAGGTAATTCCGTTTGTAGCCCCAGTCAAGGTAGTGATTCCGATCACGGTGTAGGCTCCGGCCGAGGTAATGACTGTGGGCGAGGTACACAAGGTTATGATTTAGAGGTAAACACAGTCAAACACCAAGCTCGCCGGCGAGTTCGAGGCAAAAATTATGTCTTTTTATTTATTTTTTATTTTTTATTTTTTTTTACCAAACTGGTCATACACTCTTATCTTAGGAATAAATACATTTGCGATGTTAAATGCGATGAATGCACAACCTTCTAGAGGTAAACACAGCATACTACAAATAATATAACACTCATAACGATATAATATACACATAATTTGATTAAAATAAACTAAAGATTAACTTATAGAAAATATTAAATTAAAGATTTTGATGAATAAAATTTTGTTTGAAACAGTTGATGTTGTCACCGAAAATGTCAAAGTCATGGCACATTTTATTGTAGGCTGAGCACATCCGGTGTAACGGAGAGTGCTGGCCATAATTCGCGCGACATGGGGAGAGATAGAAGGTTTTTCTGTTAAGGAGGCGGCTGCTTGGACGTGGCACCGAAAGTGAAACTTTAGACAGCAAGTTTGTACAGTCAATTTTGCCATCAATTATCTTTTGCAGTAATGCGATATCCGCATAGTTACGTCTACGTTCTAGTGAGATCAATTTAAAATGTTCAAGTCTTGAGCTATAAGACGGAAGATTTCGACAGAGGTTATTTGTATATGAAAGATGATAGAGGAACTGCTTTTGTAGTCTTTCCAATCGGCCGATGTGTACAGCGTATGATGGGCTCCAAATTGTGCAACAGTATTCTAAAAGTGAGCGAACGTAACATGTGAAAAGAATAATAGGTATTTCCACATCCTTGAAGAATTTTGTTTGCCTTGTGACAAAACCCGCCAGCCGTGCTCCCTTCTTTGAGATGTGGTCTATATGTTCGCGAAAATTCATTTTTGCATCAATTATAACACCCAAGTCACGAATGCTGGAGACTTCACTAATAGGTGAGTTATTAATAAAATAGTTTGCAGGCGTGGGATTACGTTTTCTTGAAATATTCATGTAAAAACATTTAGGAGTGTTAAGCAACATGATGTTTTGGGAACACCAGAGGCTAATATTGTCCAAGTCGCATTGTAACAATATGATATCTTCGTGTTCACGAATTTCCATGTACAACTTAAGATCGTCTGCGAACATTTGATAACTAGATTTTATGTTTGTACATAAGTCATTTACAAACACCAGAAAAAATAAGGGGCCGAGATGAGAGCCTTGAGGCACGCCAGATGGAACCGTTTGTGGATCTGATTTGAAGCCTCTGATTGAGACTAGCTGGGACCTATTTTGAAGATATGATTCACACCACCGAAGTAATGAGCCACAGATACCAGCATGACCCAGTTTTTGTATGAGAAGGTTGTGGTTGACCACATCGAACGCTTTAGAGAAATCTGTGTAGATAACATGGACTTCATGTTTGTTTTCCAAGGCTTCAGTTATGTCAGTTACATAATCCAGAAGATTTGATGTGGTCGATCTACCGGGCAAAAAACCATGCTGACAAGGATTGAGTATCGGTTTCAGATGGTAGTGGATCTTTTTTTGAACTAAAGATTCGAACAACTTTCCAATAGAGGATAATATGGAAATAGGTCTGTATGTTGTAATATCACTTTGGTCGCCTTTTTTATGGATAGGAGTGATGTGTGCAGTCTTCCATTTAGTGGGAAAGGTGCCGCAAGATAACGATTTGTTGAAAATGAAGTGAAGTGGCTTGACAAGTTGGGAGGAACAATTCCTTAGAAACAATGGTGGAATTGAATCTGGGCCAGGTCCTTTATTGATGTCGATAAGATGAAGTGACTTGTGGATTTCAGATTCCGAAAGACTACATGAGTTCATAGATCTATGGTTGTTCACCGGCGCCTCAGAATACGCAGTAGTTGTCGGTCCAATTTGGTAAATTGAGTGAAAATATTTGGAGAAGAGATCGCAAATTGCTTGCCCTCCTTGGGCGTGTTGGTTATATAGAAGCATTTCGTCTGGTATATCACTGCTATTTGATCTAAGCGACTTTATAAATTCCCAGAAATATTTAGGATCTTTTTTTTATTTTGTTTCTAGCTTCTGTTTTCAAGTTATTTACACAGTCGTGCATGATCTTATCACAGCGATCGCGCAGCATTTGATATGTCAAAAAATCTCTAGGATTACAGTATTTTTTGTACCTAGCGTGATATTTGGCTTTTTCTTTCAGAACTTTGAGTAAGGAACGACTAAACCAAAAGGGATATTTATTATTGCCTCTTCGGGTAGTAGGTGTATGTTTGGAAATAATCTCTAAAATTGTGTTGTAGAAGATATCCACAGTTTCATCAACAGTTTGACTATCATTAAATTGGTTATCCCAGTGTACCTTATCCAGATCTTCTTTTATTTTTAGGTAGTCAGCCTTGTTGAAATTTAAGTAAGTAGATTTATTTACTTTTGGAGGCTTATATGAATTAAGCTTCAGCGTAACGCTTAAAGCAGGATGATAGCTATCTATTTTAACAAGAGGGGCAGAACAAATGCTTACTGTAAAAGATTTAGGAGCGTTAGATATTATTAAGTCTAGAATGCGATCTTTTGCGTTTGATATATTGTTAAGTTGGTGTAAGCCATTAAAGGAAAGTGTGTCAGTAAGCAAGCTATCAGTGTGACTAGGAGTATATGTGGGGAGTTGGGAATTCGAATTAACATCGTGCTGCCACTGTATGTTAGGAAGATTGAAGTCACCAGCTAGTAGAAGTATAGATTTCTGGGGTAATTTGTGCTGAACGACGTCTGTTAAGTTCGATAATATGTCATTAAGATGAATTGGAGTAACAGGAGGTGGAAGATAAAGAGCACATATGCAGAGAGGGATCACTAAATTGCCTTGTTTTAATTTTATTACAGCCCAGATATCCTCTCCCCTGGATTCCCATTTCAATTTACGAACTGGTTCAAATCGTTTAGATATTGCTATGAGAACTCCACCACCCTCCGTCTTATTAGAACTCGTAGAAGAACGATCTCGCCTAAATATCGTGTACCTGCTGTCCAAAATTTCATGGTCAAACACCGAATAGGGGTGTAAATCCATTGGTAGCTTTGAGAAGTGATAAATATAAAGACCGTTTGGTGACACCTTCACATAGGCTGAGGAAATCTGAGCGGTCTGTCTTTGTAATGGGACCTTCGGTGTACAATAGACTACCTGCGATAGTACGAGATGCAGCCTCCATTAGGGTGTTTAAAAATAGATTAAAAAAGTGGTTATTAGAACACGTTTTTTACAGCATCAACGAATTTTATAAATTACCCGAAGTAATGTAATTATAGAACTATTTATATTTAATAGAACAATATAATTAATTATTATGATAAATTTTACGCAATTTTTTTGACTTGTAACAATGGGTTATGAATAAATAATTTGTATTTGTATTTGTATTTGAATCATTCAGCCATGTCTCTGTTAACAGAATAACATCCAAATCTAGTTTCAATGCGTTAAGTAGTACCTCTTGAGTTTTAGTACGAAGCCCTCTGACATTTTGGTACAAAAAATTTAAGTTAATGCATTTTGAAGAAGTACTGAGACAGCTAACCATGAAATATTTATGCGAATGAAAGGGAATTTAAGAAGTTCAGGTCCCTGACTACAAAGCTTTTAGAGGTGATGTCCTTCCGCATGTAAATACGCCCGTTCCGAACCCACACGAACTGAATATTATTGTCTTTTGAAACTTTTCGGGCGGCGGCGTGGAGCTGCTTGTTTGTAGGTGTCAAGTGCTCGCAGACGTACACAGGTTTCTTTTCGCCGGCGAGACCCAAGTGCGATGAGTTCAACTTCTCGTTAATGTGGGTCCTATTATAAGTTTTTACTGCTGCTATGATTTTATCTCGAACCAAGGGGCTGGATAACTTCACCACCACTGACCGGGGTCTTTTGGACTCTTGGTCTATTTTAGCAACACGGTGATAGTTCAACAGTTCGCAATTAGGCAAAGCATAACCCACGGTTGCGGTGAGCTGCTGTATCACTGTCTTCAGGTTCTCCGATTTATGCTCTGGGACGCACTGGATCTCCAAATTACAGTCTCGAGATTGCTGTTCAGATTGGTTAACTCTGCTGCTCAAGTCGGAGACCTCGGATTTCAAATCAGAAATTTGTGTCTTCAATGCGCCGTTCTCAGCCTCCAAGTTCCCTATCTTCTTGCTTTTGACAGCTGAGTCTTCCTTAAGTTCTTCGTACTTGGTGGTCATGAAGTTGAAGCTATCAGTAAGCGCCTGAATTTTGCTGCGAGTATCAGAGCTTTCCGCAGTGAAATCTCGCTTTATTTCCTTTAAAAAACGCGAAAAGGACTCTTCAAGCTTCTTCTCAATGTAAATCTTCAAATCTTCGTTCTGATCAGCTGCCGGAGAGCCCAATGTTTGCCCAGTGGCTTTGGGTTGGGATTGTGAAGGAGTCGCTTCCCGTTTGTCGGCGGCTCTGCACTCCATGCACTTCCACGAGGCCTTGTATGCCTTGGATTCTTTAGCGAAGTTATCCGCCGGCACCCCCAGACACTGGTAGTGGTAAGATGTATTACATTTTGTACAAGTTTTTAAGTCGCTTGGCTTGATTTGCTTTGAACATTTGCAACAGACACTCATATTTAAAAATTACCGAAATCTGGGCAAATTTTCTAGTTATGGCAATATTATTCGTACCATCAAAATGGAATTAGACGTTGTCAGTTGATATTGACAGCTCCATGCACTTGTCAAAGTGAAATTATGTTCTGTCAGTTGATTTTGAATATTCAGATGAAATTTTTATGAGGGTATTATAAACCAATTTCGCAAAGATTCAGAAGTATGAGTAAAATGTGGGTAGTTAATTAAGACTTATCTTCATCTATCTTGGAGCTTTGCAGCTGCACCAAACTGTAGATAACGATCCCACAGATTCTTCCTTCAGAGTATAACACTTTGTTAGCACTTATGATTGAATTTAATGAAAGTTTACTATTTAAAACAATAATATCGTAGGAGCGTATTGTATACTGTGGCAGGGTTGCCAGGAGGTCTTGGTTAGATTCTCTTCAAATAGTCGTAGAATAAAAATTCATAGGGCCCACTTTCAACGGTACACTTATGTACCGGGGCGATTATCTCCGACTCCCCTCTCTCCTGGCGACGGCCCAAGCCGAGGTCCGTACCTTAGTGGTGCCCTTGAGCAAGTCGCCTACTCCTCTCCTTGCGGCGAAGCGTCTTCAACGCTCGCCTTTGACGGTGCGCCCTCTGCGCCCCGCATCTGGCTGAGTGCCATCTGCGCTCGCCAACCGTCCGGTGACGCTGTAAATGACGGTAGAGGCAAACAGCATTAGTCCGTTCTAAACAAAAAAAAAAAAACTCGCCAACCCGCCTGCCAAGCGTGGCGAGTATTGGCAAAATCCCCCCAATGACGGACACATTAGGAACCAGGCCCCCAGTCCCCGGCAGCCCCGCTATTCCTGGCTACGGTAGCAGCCACGGTAACGGTGGGGCAGGGGGTGCTAAGAATCCCCGGCAGACGCCCGGCTACCACTCCCAACGACGACGACTTACCCTGGTGACTAGTAACTACTAGAAACTAGTAGTTCCTGTAGTTCTGCGAACAGTAGACCTCACGGGCACAGTCTATCTTATATTGAATAGTAGAACATGCATACCAAGTTTCGTCAAGATTGGTTGAAAAATGCAAAATTATGTCTAATGCCCATGTTGTACCTACCCCAATATCAGTTGGGAACTCAGTTCTCGAAGTTGTTGACGAGTACATCTACCTGGGACAGACAGTCAAACTAGGCAGGTCCAACTTCGAGTAAGAGGTCAATCGTCGAATCCAACTCGGCTGGGCAGCGTTCCGGAAACTTCTCGAAGTCTTCTCGTCAAAAATACCTCAGTGCCTCAAGACAAGAGTCTTCGACCAATGTGTGTTACCAGTGATGACTTATGGCATGGGGTTTCTCTACGTGAAAGAATCAGAAATGAGGAGATCCGTAGAAGAACGAAAGTCACCGACATAGCTCAGAAGATTAGCCAGTTGAAGTGGCAGTGGGCAAGGCACATAGCACGCAGAACAGATGGCCGATGGGGCCAAAAGGTTCTGGAGTGGAGACCACGGACCGGCAAGCGCAGCGTAGGTCATCCACCGACACGGTGGACAGACGACCTGATGAAGGTCGCAGGACGACGTTGGATGCAGGCCGCTTCCAACCGGTCCTTTTGGAAAATCATGGGGGAGGCCTATGTTCAGCAGTGGACGTCCTACGGCTGAGATTATGATGATGATGACACAAGATTGTTTTTTTAACTTTTCTTGTTATCTCGTCATTTGTTTCACGGATGTTGTCAAAGATGCAACGATAATAGCTTTTAGAGAATCACACGGCAGGATCGTCACATTTTATGGTATTTTTATGCTACAACTCTTTACAATATCTATATGTGACTTCTTCTAGAATAAAATATTATTTTCTACTCATTACCACTTTTAAACAGTTTTTCTTACACTAATGAATGTTACCTAAGTAAAAATGATTGATACTCATGCAATGAAATATCATACAATGTGTAAACTAATCGATATATTTCGTAGAAATTATAATGAGCGTAGTAAAATGAGAATGGACTTTATTAGGCTCACCTTTAAGTCAAATTTATCATTATGAATACTAAAGATACAAACCCTTTTATTCGTATTTAGTTTAAACATAAGCGCGCCTCGTGAAAGTGTACTCTTTTGCAGCTGAACATTTCGCAAATGGATATATTTTCAGTAACTTTCAAAGAAGTCAAAAAGGAATCAAATTTACTATAAGACTTGAAAGGGTAGCAGAGCCTTCTATCACTTATATTCTTTATCATGTGTATATACAATTTTTTTGTAGCGCTCTAGATATTGGAAATTGGGCTATTAGTTTTTATGTATAGTTTCCAAAATTTGATTATACACATTGATATACAATTCTAGAACTAATGAAGATACCTATTCAATATTTGAAGACTAGATGTTCATGATAAATAACTATCCCACAAAATCTACTGGTCTAATCTTGATCAAATTTTAATAGGATCACATGAGAAGCCCACGCAAAAAAGAAAAAAATTCTAAATCGGATTTCTTAGTAAAAGCTTTGAGGTAACAAACACCCATAAAAATACACGAGACACCAACCAATAGGCTGGTTTTAGTGCTCGCCCGACCGTCCGCGCGTACCATCGGTCCTGACGATACGCACAACCGATCGTCAGTTTGTACCGTTCAGTGCTCTCCTGATCTACCGAACTGGACAGACTGGTACAGTCACAAACACGTACACGAAATCGACTCGCTTACATTTGTTTAATTGTTGCTGACTATATTCGTCGAAGGAACAGAAAACGTAGATATCACGTACACCCAATCGTCGCCCAAAGAGCACTTCAAGGGGAATTTACTTTATACTCATTATTGCGAGAAGCTAAAGAAATTTATTTAACTTTTTAAGAATATCCATTTAAAGTTTTGATAAATTATGAGTGAAATTACAAGACAACTTAAAAGGTCTAAACATGTATATGCCATGTTTAATCAACATTACTTAAATAAAGTTAACGATACCTATAAAATCAAACAAATTTATTGAAGTTTCTACTAGTAGATTCGATTTTTATTGACGATGATACACGCATCCTTACGGTCGGTCCACCGATCGGTCTACCACTGAACGCGTTAATATGTTTCAATAGCGTACGCGTAGCGCGTCCGCATGGACGCGCTGGACCGACGGTCCTCGTACGCATTGTGTAGCAGTATACGCGTGCGTACGGTCGGTCGAGCACTGTAACTACTTGTGAGATTTCATACAAATGACAAGCGCGACCGACGTACGGACCGATGCGACGGTCGGTCGAGCACTGAAAGCGGCCTTATGGAAGTCGGTGTAAAATTAATATGAATCTGCGCTATATACAGCCGTACATGGTGATACTAGAAGATTTTCTAGTGAGTGAGGAACCTAAAAAGAGAGAAAAATTAAGAGCAACATTTAACCTGTAGAGCATCCGTTCAACTGTCGCCGGCACACAGATTATCCAACAGTTAGTTGGCCGGTAGCGGCGATCTTTTGCTCTACTTTTTATCAAGAGGAGTCGCCGCTCTAGATTAAATTTCCAAGTTTTATAAAATTCTCATACTTTCTTTGAATAAAGTTATTTAATTTGAAGAGGTATTTTAATAATGTTTTGTAATAATCACTGTACACATTTTATAAAAAGTTTCCAGCCACGTTTGTCTGCCTATTGGTACTTATAAATCTCGAAGACTATTGTAGTCTTCGAGAAGTATATAGTATTTTCATGACATGCTAAATATGTTTAATGACATAATTTGAACAGTTTGTGTTAATTTGCTGAATTATTATGAAGAATGTCTGTTCGCGCCCGGCGCGACGAGATAACAATGGAATGCGCCCCACGCCACACTAGTCTACTCGGCGAATCAGCCCGAGCGAGTCGTAGCCACAACGTTGCCGCGAGCGCACGCCCGGTCGTATGGTGGAATCGCCCCACCAATGTCAATTATTGCACCCACGAACCACAGACACTTAAAAAGCTTTTCAAAAGCTTTCCTGGTGTGCGTGAAAGATATGTTATACAAATGTATGATGAAAGTAAAAAAAAAAACACCTCCTAGATACTTTAATTTACATTATACAACAATGAATCCCTATTTCTCCTGGTGATGCTATAACTTGAGAATGGATTGAAACAATATCGCTTGTTCTTTTTTGTTGTGTTGATTATTGTCAGGAGAAGGTTTTTTCAAAAGAGTAATTAAGAAGGAAGGTTATGGCAACACCTCTTCTGGAAGTCGGTTAATAAAGTATATAAGTCAAGTGAAAATCTTATTCCAAGTTCTTTACCCAGCCTACCTAACGTATCACCTAGATACCGATCAGCAGTAGCACGTGAGGAGATGTGAGCACGTGTGGGAAGTTCATGAATAGCATTAAGTTGTACACGCGTCTAAGTTTAGTTAACTCCTTTTGATTTGCCTAAAGATTATACGTACTTATTTGTTAGTACGAGTAGGTGTTTCTGGGACGTGATTTGAAAAGTAGATAACTTTAAGAATAACGGTACAGGAGAAGAGGCCAGAGGCCTTAGTCTAAGTTAGTTTCATTGTTAAAAGTGGCTTTATCAATATTCGAATAATAGGTAAGCAGGCAGGCGAATATTCACAATTGGGTCATAATATTTTTTTATATACACGACTGCTATAAAGAGAGAGCCTAGAGCCGGGAAAAGCGATTTTAAGTTAAACTTTTTTATATGACTGCACTGCTTAGTTTATGGTGTTACTTTCATGAGTGCAGCTTTCCGAATCAAATACAATCTTTACTTTGTAAACGCTTGCTAAATATTAAGTATATAATATATAATTATATATAATTATTAATGCTATGACTGTAATTATGACATTATTTGTAATAAATTTTATATATTTGTACGCCCTGCCAGGCAAAACATGTATGAGCTATCTTTATAAGACCTTACATGATATGAGTATGTAAACACATGTTTAGCAAATAAATATTTTGATTGATTGATCGATTCAGCTTAAGATGTCAAATGTCAACTTGGCAGAGATGGAGTACTCCCAGTTAGTTGAAATTAATACTTCAACTGCCAAGCTGGGAATTCATAATTCATAATTGTTTATTTCTGAAGAAAAACACTGACAAAATACAATTTAGTAAATTATGTTTCTTAACTAAGTAAGTACATAAATATAATTGTAACATAAAATAACATAAATTACGGCTAGTCAATGCCGTCCAGCACCTTCTACCTGAGACCTAGAACCTAGTGACTACATGTTGGATCCATACTTGTAAATATTTAGTTGACATTTAGTAGATAGATGGAAGGGCCCTGATTTATTACATAATGATACCTATCATCTATCAACATACGGCTGAAATCGCGGGACACACCAAGTCCTTAATGATTCGGGATTCTATATACCTAAGTTTAAAACAAAAGATTTATGAATGAAACTAACATGGATGTATGCGCAAGAGTTTAATTTTAATTTTAAGCTTAAATTAATACTATTTACAGTTTTTTTCAATGATTCTCCTGTAGTGGTATTTCATTGATAAGAAATCGGGTAATCTTTTACCTACTACAACTACTACTATGACTTAAGTTAAGACTTAGTAGTACGTTAGAGTAGTAATTTTTATCTTTGGGTATCTTTCATACATCACTATCTTATTCCGTAAACAGCTTGTAATATCATATCTGACGCCCATGCCATTCCAAACAATACAAAGTAGAAACTTATAATGATTCACATTCATAAACTTTTCTTGTTGTTAAAACTTTCTTCTAAAATTACTTCGGGCATGATTTGATTATAACATTCCGATAAATAAAGATAAAACTATAAAATACCTAAAGCGAAGTGAGTAAAGTCGCGCGCTCCTACTACTTTGCCAAAGGCGTTCTAGTTTAAACGAAGAGCCTAACAAATAAGTGTGATTTTAGAAAACAATGCTTTTATACAAATTTTCAATCTATTTCATTTTTTATGTCGTTATATGACGAGACGACGATCGCTCGCCTGCGGCCTGATGTTAATCCCCACCCTTAGCTAAAATCATTCAATTCTATAAATAGTTTTAAACTATAAGAGTTCAAAACCCTGCATGGCAATGCCTACGCTCTTCGATCTGAGATATAAGGTGTTAAATCTCTTGCCCTGTAATTTCTCTGGAAACATTGCCCTTCAAGGAAACAGTAATGTTTGCACACTACTGCCTCACGGTAGTAAAACTGGCAAAGGTGAGGTACCCAGGGGAGTATGCAAAGGGGTAGCCCTTTGCATATAATACAGATATTACAATCCTTTCTAGGTTTTATCTCTAACAAACAACTGGATTTTAATTTGTGCTAATGACGAACATAACAAAAGCTTTTTAAGATGTACAAACATAGAAGCTAAAGGAGGCAGAGTATGGAACAGTCCAGTGCCCAAACCGTTGAACTTGGGGTCGATTCCACTAACTAAATTAGCTCTTACTGCAATCGAACCGTAGCTGAATATTCTTATTCTGCTATTGAACACAGCCCAGCTGCAGTAACGTTTCTATTGACTTTATAAATAAACTTTATATTATGCTAACTTGACAGATCATGAATCCGACGCTAACTCACATTCGTATACCTATAGTATATAATATATATTTATTATAAAGTAGCATTCACGATACGTTGACGTTACGTTCTACTTTTCCTAAAGAATTAGTAGAATGGCTTTTTGGGTAATTATCGAATGAGTACCGGAGTCGAACTGCAGTTGCAGCGCGATAGTTTGTGGAACCTTGAGTAATTATATAATTGGCCCCCTGTACGGCTAACAAGTAGATCGATATAAATCAAGGAAATAACGACAACAAAACGGCACAAGTTTTGGACAAATTTGTGATAATTTGTAACGGATGTTCAGTAGACAACATGTATAATGGGCGGGTTTGTTCATAATTTATCATTGTTATACAACGTGCATCAACAAACTTTTAACTTTGATAATCAATCGTGGAATAAAAAGAGACTAGTTTTATACACACTCTATATACAGTCTTTGTTATTCCCGTAGATTGTAGGTACTCTCACTGGATTAGTTACTGTTTTCTGTTAATATTACTTTTAGACAAGCAAGTGTAACAAACAGTCTTTTGATAGTTAAAGCAAAATGTTTCCCGCGGCACTGCACTGCACTCGTCACTCTGAGACATAGTTATATTTAGTTCCATTCGCGTAATTTAATTAATTACCCATTCAGTTTTTTAGTTGCTAAAGATTTGAAACCTCAACATAGTAGTATTTTACTTTCACACTGCAACATCTGGGCAAGGCTAGAGGCGAGCGCATATCAAAAAGTGTTGGGTTAATGGAGGATCCCAATAATCTATCTATCCACGGTTTTCCTTACTAGCGATAGAAATTTGACATAACTTCCATACAAATAGTGTCAAATATCTAACTCTAGTAAGGTAAACCGGCGATAGATAGATTATTGGGACCGGCCGTTAGTAACTTCCTTGTGGTGTTGCTTATTATGTATACTTTCTGCATGCATTTTATGCGGGAGGGAAGGTGGTGCTAGAGATGCACATAAGCATCTGTCCAGCAGATATGTCACTAAATATTTTCTTTTTAATATCATACCTACCAAGAAGTTTCCACTCAGGAAACTTCCAGAACAGTTATGTTACCTAGTATCTATATTATGTCACCTCATTATCACCACCACGGGACCAGGTGAAGGGATTCACTGTAAGGCCATATGTAAGCAAAGAAGACCCATAAGGGCACTCATATAATACGCCGGTACTGTCCCACATTTAGAAAGACTGTTCCACGTTCTCCCATATAGATTTCGTAAGAGCTGACTAAAGCCCAAACACACGACTAAGATAATATATATTAAAGCGTCGAATGTATCAGTTATGTTCACTTAACCCACCACACACGGCGCAGATACTTTAATATATCGCAAGCGTACATTCTATCGGAATCCGTCACGGGAGCCGCACGTCTCGATCGTTCACACTGTAATATACAGAGTGTTCATATTCTTGATTTTGCGATGCAGCGTATTTTGTTGCTAGTTGGACAGTTCCTCAGATGATGATTGGAACTGTGAATCTTATAACCGTCATATTAGTTAAAAGTAAAAAACTAAGAATCTGGTTAGAAAATCACATAAAACACTGGGAACACCGCACCGTGGTGAATGTAAACTTTACAAAGGTCTTTCAGAAAAAAAACAGCTTTGTCTAACATTCATGTGGTTATTTGTACGATACCTACCAGTTTTTTAATGGTTTGTCTGTCTGTCTCTATAATCCGGGTAATTTCTGAAAAAGCTGACCAATTTTGATAGGGTTTATACTGAAAGCATTAATTAAAGGGCCACGCGAACGAAGACGCGGCTGCAGCTAGTCTAATAATATAACATAGCCTAATTACCTAGTTTGATTGATCTATACGTAGTACCTACAATCTAGAAAAACCTATGAGGTTAAGCCCATAGAATTTTTTTAAAATTTCTAATAAGATATCTTTGTCAAAGTCAAAGTAAAAATCATTTATTCAATTTAGGCATCAAAGACGCACTTATGAACGTCAATTTTTCATTATAATGTACTTTAAAGACTACCGCCGCGTTCCAAAATATATAGAGCCTACCGAGAAGAAGCGGCAAGAAACTCGGGGCCATTCTTTTTATATAGATGTTTTTACAATGTTTTTACTTAGGTACTACAAATATTAGCTCCAGTGTGTTGCCTTACAAAAGAGAACATAATAATGGTATCAGTAGGGCAAGACACGCTACACTTTGACATCTTAGTACACGAGTAGATAGATCCTGGAGTGATCAGTCCCAAGCTGTTTTATCCTCCAAGTAATCCGAAATTTTGTAATAACCTTTTTGACAGAGTTTAGTTTTAATAGTAATTTTAAACATATTAATAGGCAAATCTCGGATAACATTGGGAACTTTATTATAGAATCGTATACATTGTCCCATAAAAGAATGACTTATTCTGTGGAGACGCGTTACATGTACGGATAGCTTGTGCTTATTTCGCGTGTTGATGGAATGAGCATCACTCCTTTTATCAAAACTGTTAATGTTTTTCTTTACATACATTAGATTTTCTCGTCGTAATAAGAACTTTTCTGAATAGTTGAATTTTCGAAATTATTACAATACTTAAATGACCAAACACTCTGGAATTTGGCGTCGAAATCACTCGTCTTAACGATTACCGGGTTCGTCGTCCCGTAAATGTTGAATAATGATGCGATATAGCACAGACGCTTACTAATAATCAAAGCCTTCAAGAAAACAAACACCAAACTAAATTCGTCTGCCTCCCTCCAGTCGCTCGGCATTAATTGGATCCTAACTCGATTAATTAATCTCTCAATATCGATTAGTCGAGTATCGAGTGACTCGAACGTAGGCGGTTCAATATAAAACAATGCTGGAGCGAGTAATTGTTCAAGTGAGTAGGTAACTTTTCTTTATGGCTTGTTTGTCTTTGTTACTGAAAACACTACAAGCCACCTACTATATGCTACCTGCTATAAAGATACATTTGGTAACTTTATTTCTATTAGTTATCAATTGAATTAGTATGTTACCAACCTTAATAGTTAGTGGCCAAACCATATCGAAGTTTTCGGCCGGCCGAAGGCCCTCGATATAGCTGTTGTCCTAAGACATACACCCGGGACCGACAGCTTAACGTGCCACCCAAAGCACGGAAGCGCTTGAATTGCTTGAATAATTTTGGTTGTATTGTATTTTGGTTGACGGTGCACCAGTGCAAACAAAAAATGACTGTGATAGACCTATTGTCACTTAAGTTTTTATAGTAATATTTTATATTTTGTATTCGTTCTATTTTTATCTTGTGTTTTTAAACATACTTAAATCTATGGGTTATAGGTACGCCTGAAATAAAAACTTACTATTATTATTTTTATTCAACCAATTTCACGGGTTTCACCCGGTCCTTTACAAAGGCATAAGTGGGGCTGTAGCCAACACTTAGAGGCCTGTTTGATATAAAAATACAATGTAGTATAAAAACAGAAACATTTTGGATGGAAGGTTACAGGTTATCTATTACAAAAATGGGTAAAATGGCATGGTTATTGAAATGTACTTATTAGTGATACGGAAGATAGTGGGCTATGGTCGAGACTACGGCATCTGCCAATTTCAGTCTCATCTTAAAATATTTAGGCAGGTGGTGACTTGCCACTCACTAAACGGGCCCCCCATAAAAGCCACCATCAATGGTGACAAAAGGGGCAACGTTGGTGTGAATGGCTAAAGGGTGTCGAGAGGTGTGCTGCGGTTTCACTAGAGCGCTACTACCGGCGTTATGCCCTTTAACACTTCCACCCTTGGAGCTTTTTGTTACTTGCTCTTGCGTCTCCACCCCCAGACAGCCAATAAAGGCAAGCCGGGGGTCAGGGGTCTCATTTAGCCCCAGGGAGAATCAGGGTCCACGGTGTCGCCACTCACCGATGGCTCGCCACAAAGCCGCCCCTGCGGTATTATTATTATTTATATTATATATATCGGCGCAACTACAACAGTTCGTCGAGAATAATTAAGTTTAATCATTTGATTGCCCTAAAAATAGTTTATAATCATCAGTTGATTATTTTTGAGTTGATTACGATGTAAAATTAATGTTATGATTGTAATTTCAATACTTTACCAACAAACTTGTAAACTCGTGCACGTGCGCCGAGTCCTATAAGTACGGCCGCACTGTAGGCGCTCATCTCAGTCGCTCTCGAGTCGCCGTACAGTACGGACCTCTTTGTGACGTTGTTACGCTGCTCGTTGAATATACGAAGCTTATAAAAGTACTTGTGAAGTTTTACTTCGAGGACCCAAAAATGAGTGATCATCATGAAAACAACAATTGTGACGTCAGCAATGCTGACGTCACACTTTTTAAAAACACTCCGGAGGTGCTTTCTCCGTCATCAGAAGTGGGATCAGAACAAGCTCTGGTCCCAACCACATCCTCATCGACTTCGGTACAACCTGTCACGACTGGAACAGCGCAGGGCAGTACCAGGCTGATAGGCCCTGCCTCATTGAACACTTCAGGAGTACCAGCAAACAACTTTAATACCATGCAGCCCATCACAACGGGAATTACCACAGACATGACGTCCACACCAATCGCTGCGGGAGATGATCTCGATACACTGCAAAACAACGCTGCAATCGCCCCTGATTCAGTGTCATCCACATCTCAAGCTGGCCAGTCAGTCCGGATAACTCACAACGACGAACACGCATCAACGGATTAAAACCGGCGAGTATAAAATTCATTATGTTTCACGATATTTTCAACTAGAATCTACAAGAATAAAATGTCTGGAGAGTGATACCTCTGAGCTAAACCATGTGTTACCCTTGAGCTAACCACGGATCCTTGATGCATCCACAAGTGAACCCTGAGATACCGTGGGGACGCCTTGTGGAACTATGGGTAGACACGTATACACCACAGATTCTAAATTAATAAGGCAGTGCACTTAAGATGTCTTAGTGTACTGTAGTAATCTACAAAAATGTCTGGAGAGTGATACCTCTGAGCTAACCATGTGTTACCCTTGAGCTAGCCACGGATCCTTGATGCATCCACAAGTGAACCCTGAGATACCGTGGGGACGCCTTGTGGAACTATGGGTAGACACGTATACACCACAGATTCTAAATCAATAAGGCAGTGCATGATGTCTTTGTGTACTGTTTACTAATCAAAAGATTCCTAAGGTTACATAACAGTTGTGTTAATGTAACAAACAAGATATAGCAACGTAAGTTGTTTACAGACTCACTACTCAGAAAATATCTCATTCTTTGCAGGCCAGCCATAATTAACAGCAGTCTGCGAGAGTTAACGAGTCAACAAGGCTGGTGCAGAGCGCGCACCGCCTGTCAGTATGGCCGTATCGACGCGGATACAAAAATTAGCCAACAATAATTAGTCAACGTGTAAAACGACAACATGCTGTTGCCTTTATGAGCATGAGAACCACGGAAGCCGAGAGTCGGTACCACTCCTACGAGTTGGAGACACTGGCAGTGGTACGAGCCATAAAACACTTTCGCCAGTATCTATATGGGCGAAAATTCACCGTGATAACGGATTACAACGCATTAAAAGCGTCAAAACACAAAAAGGACCTTCTGCCAAGGATTCATCGCTGTCGCAATCCAGTTGAGCTTGCAGTCAATGTTATGACAAGAGACTTGAACTGGCTCAAAATTGAACAGCGACGGGATGAAGAACTGCGTCCGATAATGGACAGTCTCAGTGACAATAACCCAGTGGAAGACTATGTATTAGAGGACAACGTTTCAAAAAAGGAACGTCAATGATCCTGTCTTCGGTCAGCAGCTCAGTACCGTCGTTCCCAAATCATTTCAATGGAGCATTATAAACTCATTTCACACTGCACTAAAACACCCTGGCTGGGAAAAGACACTGCAGAAGATCAGAGAAACCTATTGGTTCAACAAAATGAGTTCCATTATCCGAAAGATTTGTGGATAACTATGTTGTATGCCGAACATCTAAAGGAAGATCCGGAGCCATTCAAGCCCAGTTACACCCCATACAAAAACCAACGGCCGCCTTCCAAGTTATTCATATGGACATAACAGGGAAGCTGGGCACTCCAGATGATCAACAATACGTCATAGTCACCATTGACGCTTTCTCAAAGTACGTTTTACTGTACTTCAGTACCAACAAAAACCCACACAGCACATTGGCCGCTCTAGAACGCACTGTGCATCTATTTGGTGCGCCGGTTCAAATAATAGTGGATGGAGGAAGAGAGTTCCTTGGCGAGTTCAAGGACTACTGTGACGCCATCGGAATAAATATCCATGCTATCGCTCCAGGAGTCAGCCGAGCGAATGGCTAAGTTGAAAGAGTCGTTGCAACCCTCAAAAATGCTTTGGTAATGATTAAAAATTACGAAGCAGAGCAGTGGCACACTGTACTCGAGGAACTTCAGCTGGCAATGAACTGTACAACCTACTGAGTCACCGGTGTTGCTCCACTGACACTTATTACACAACGAAAGCACTGTGTACCTCCTGAGCTTCTCAACCTGGTGGATATTGACAACGAAACCGTTGATATTAAAGTGCTCACTCAACAGGTGCAACAGAAAATGATTCGTTGTAGCGAACAAGACAGACAACGCTTCAACCTACACAAGGCCAAAATCCATCATTTTCAAAGAGGAGACTACATATTGGTGAAAAATAATCCTCGAAACCAAACCTCGCTTGACCTTAAATACAGCGAACCATATGAAGTTTGTAGAATACTGGATAATGACCGATATCTGGTAAAGAAAGTTGTCGGTAGAGGACGACCTCGCAAGATTGCCCATGATCAGCTGCGCCGCGCTCCGCAACCTGGGGATCAGTTGACCGTATCGGCGGGAAACGAATCACCTATTCAACGAGATCCTACTGCAGAATCAAATGAGCCCATTCCGTCGACCTCACGAGAAGGGCTGCAAGTACAGCCAAACCACGACTCGAACCAAGATGACCCATCAGAATAAATGGTCTACGAGAATCCAAATAATCTACGAGAATCCATAACAATCTACGAGAACCAACGAGGCTGGTGCAGAGCGCGCACCGCCTGTCAGTATGGCCGTATCGGCGCAACTACAACAGTTCGTCGAGAATAATTAAGTTTAATCATTTGATTGCCCTAAAAATAGTTTATAATCATCAGTTGATTATTTTTGAGTTGATTACGATGTAAAATTAATGTTATGATTGTAATTTCAATACTTTACCAACAAACTTGTAAACTCGTGCACGTGCGCCGAGTCCTATAAGTACGGCCGCACTGTAGGCGCTCATCTCAGTCGCTCTCGAGTCGCCGTACAGTACGGACCTCTTTGTGACGTTGTTACGCTGCTCGTTGAATATACGAAGCTTATAAAAGTACTTGTGAAGTTTTACTTCGAGGACCCAAAAATGAGTGATCATCATGAAAACAACAATTGTGACGTCAGCAATGCTGACGTCACACTTTTTAAAAACACTCCGGAGGTGCTTTCTCCGTCATATATATTTGTATTATATTACTATTATTATTCACATTATTTATAACTTTTTCTTAAAATTACATTTTTTACAATATTTCTATATAAAATAAAAACATTATATAAAACCTAATCCTAGATTGCCATCGGCAGTGGAGCATGACCCAAACTACCGGTGGTTAGGGCTGCAGACTGAGGAACCTCCTGACAATACGTGCCGTGTCAAGGAGTACTGCCTTCTGTATCTGGCTCTTGATCCAACCGTCTAGCGAGAGCCTCTTAAGATGTTGGTCGAGGCTTTTTGCTATAAGGCCGTTTGCTGAAACCACTATCGGAACAATGATCGTCTCGTCAACATCCCACATGGCGGTCACCTCGTGAGCTAAGTCAAGGTACTTCCTGAGCTTGTCCTTCTCGGCTTTCACGAGATTCTCATCATGAGGAATGGTGACGTCAACAAGCATTACCCGGCGCTGAGATCGATCGATCACCACGATGTCAGGCTTATTAGCAACAACAGTCCTGTCCGTGATTATAGATCGATCCCAATAGAGCGTAGCAAGACCGTTTTCAAGAACAGGCGTAGGTGCGTACTTATAGTACGGCACCTCAGACTCAATAAGGCCGTATTGAAGTGCAAGTTGCTGGTGAATAATCCTGGCTACTTGGTTATGTCTGTGCAAGTACTCTCCATTAGCAAGATGAGAACAACCGGAAATAATATGTCTGAGTGACTCTCCAGGACGGCGGCATGCCCGACAAATGTCGACCGTACCGTCTTTCAGAATATATTTCCGGTAGTTATTCGTCTTGATAACTTCGTCAGCAATTGCACAGACAAAACCCTCGGTTTCACCAAACAGATCACCGAAACGTAGCCAGTTCACTGACGCGAGCTGGTCTACATCAGGTCCTGTTAGGGCCTTGTAGAATCGTCCGTGCAGCTCTTTGCCCTTCCATACGTCTCTTCGGTCTTCGATGCTTAGCACAACTGGTTTACGCCAGTTCTCGTTTGCCAAGGAGAGAGGCGTGAGGCTCCTATCAACTGCTATGACATCGCGATGTATCCCACACTCGGTGTTACGGAAATACTCTCTGAGACTGGACACCTCACAGTTATGAAGGTTCTTGGCATTAAGGAAGCCACGACCTCCCCCTTTCCGTGGGATGTACAGCCTCATAACAGACGAGCGTGGATGTAGCATGCGATGTTTTGTAAGCATTTGACGGACCCTCCTATCCAGGGCGTCAAGTTCGGTCTGAGTCCATCTTAGTATGCCAAAGGAGTATATGAGTAGGGGCATCACCCAACCATTGAAGGCGCGCGTCTTGTTTCCGCCCGACAAAAGACTATTAAGAACTTTTGTTAAGCGGTAGAAGAAACGCTCCTTCACTGTCTGCTTAATGTCTCTATCCATGATACCCAATGACTGTGACATACCAAGATACTTATAGGTTTCAACTTCAGATAGACATCTGAGAGTAATTGTCTCAGAAAGTTGTAAATTTGAAGAATTTACAACCTTCCCCCGTTGTACATGCATGACCGCACACTTATCTACCCCGAACTCCATCCTGATGGCACTACTGAAAGTTTCAGTAATTTTCAGAAGGTTCATCAGGTCTTGGTGCTTCGGTGCAAACAGCTTGAGATCATCCATATACAGCAGATGAGAAATTATCTCACCATCTTTACGAAGTCGGTAGCCCAGTCTTGAATCCATCAACAAAGTGCTGAGAGGATTCAATGCTAGGCAAACTATTATTATTATTATTATAATGCCACTAGCACACACCCATCCAAGTCCTAACCGCAGCAAGTGTTGCTTTACTTGATGATCGGTTAAGATCGCCAAGTCAAACTCCGCTACAGCGCTTCTGTTTATATTATTATTTAATTATTGTTATTTATTCGCTTAAAATTGTTTAATTTCCATTTATATGAAACGCGGAAGCCTCATAAATCGTTAGAAACAGTTACTTCAATATATTAAATAATTAAATATCTCCTTCCTTCGTCGTATTAAGTGGTATGGATATGGGTATTGCGTATTGTTAGCCAGACGACCGAGAGAAGTGCTTTTTCCAAACTATTAACTGCAGTAATCTCTCTAATGTTATACATATAAACATTCACAAAGGTTTGCTCAGCTAAAATAGTAAAAACTCAAAATGAATACAGTTTTAATTTTACGCTGCTGCAAAAACTTTTCAACTCACCTGTCGCTTAGACAATACCTTCACTCGCGGTACCTACACAAACAATAGAACAGCAACTTTTCCACAAATTCAACAATATCAACGAAAGCTAACTTAAAAGCAACAATAGCATCATTAAAGTCTTGTCCACACGTAACCAGCGGGCGCCGACTCCCTATTAGTTACTGTCGTCTGGTCTCACTCAGTGGTCAGGGGTCACCGGTTGTCAGGGGTCACCGGCGTTTGGGGGTCACCTGTGGCAGTATAACAAAGGATGCCTTTTTGTGAAATTACTCACAAAACGCCCAACTCGTACGCCTCGCAAACAGAAGATAGCAGTGTTCAATTTATGAAATGTTTTTTAGGAGCGAATTAAAGTACTGATTTGATTTATAAAGTGGCTTTCATGGTAAGCGTACCTATATATACGCAAGACTTTGTACGAGGTTTTTTCGGTTCGTATGTTTTTAGAGGATCTGACTAGGAGGATGTTTTTTGGAGATCTGTCTTAGAAACTATTGAATCGTGAAAACATTATAAAAATCCGAATAAATCCGGATCCAATAATCCGCTTTTTCATTCACGATAAAAAATATAATAATAGGTTAAACAAAGTTATTTTTAAAATAAAAGTTTATTGTTTTAACTTAAAGAAACTCTTGAATATATTTTATGTATTATATCTAGTTTTTGACAATTATTATAGAAAAGGCAGTTCTGTTGAACATTTTAATAATATATTTCAATATCTCTATATATTTAATTAAATAAAAAACAATAATATTCATTAAAAAGTAATGTACTTATATTGTTTTTCGATTCAGAAGAAGGTCTCCAACAAATCATGAAACTCTTCAATATCGTTTATGTCTTATCATAGTCATTTTTTAACAATAATCTTTTATAAATATAATTTGCTACTCGTATTTGTTAGTCTCACTAAAGCTCGGAAAACGCGAGGCGCTGCTGGTTATATAATAAAAAACTCAGCTGAAAAATTCAATATGTTTTAAAAATGATGATATAATACCTATTGGTATGTAGATATTCTTATAAATCTCTAATTAGTATATTTTTAATATTATTAGTAAAACACTCGCTCGCTGTCTCGTTGATGCCGAAAATAGCATTAACTTAAATTTTGTGAGATATTTGGAAAGAAGCTAATCATTGATTATCGTGTAACTTTAATCTTGTGCCCAATTAAAGGACACGATACACATTTCTTCGACATCGGACAAGAAATAGAGTATTTATTATCTTCAAAGGTAACAGATACGACAAGATAATATGAGAAGGAAAAAAGGCTGGTTCTTCAAATAAGATTGGCAATAATTTCGGTAGAGATCACACACACACACACAAACACACATCTATATAGATAAATAAAATTGAAGTGTCTGTCTGTAATTTCAAGTTAACAGCTTTTCACTTAATTCAATGCATATGAAAAAAAACAATGAAAATTTTGTTTGTCTGTCTGTTTTGTTCCAGCTAATCTCTGGAACGGCTAGACCGATTTAAACAGGACTTTCACTGGAAGATAGTTGATGTTATAAGGACTAACTTAGGCTTTATTTTAGAATAATAATATATAAATCTCTGTTTTTCTGTCTAATTGTCACCTTATCACGCCTAAAAGGTTTAACAGATCGTAATTAATTTTAAAAACTAACGTGGTTTGTACACATTTTTAATATAATATATAAAAATAAAAACGGGATTCACTCACGTAAAAACGTCAGACTTTCCGACTACAGTTTCAACAACATCCGGTGGTCGTCTGGACGCAACCGCGAGCGTTCTGCACTCTCCTTAAAAAATACCACCGGATGTGGTTACAACTATAGTCGGAAAGATCTGACGTTTTTACGTGAGTGAATCCCGTGTTTCATATAAAAAACTTTGTAATCAAATTTTTAAAAGATAAAATCTCGGGGAAGCACATAATATGATATCTTTCATCATCATCCACGCGAGTGAAACCGCGGGACGCTTCTCGTAAACTATATAACACTTCATGCTTATAAGTGACAAGGAGATGGCAGGAAGCAAGCCCAACAATAGCTATTGTTTATTATGTTTAGCTTTCGTAAAATGTTTTTTCGAAATTAGACGTGTAATAGTGGTGGAATATTAGCCGTGAAGTGTTCATCAGTGTGTAATGCTGCGAGAGTGTAGGTGAACAAAATTATGAAGAGTTTGTGTGTGTTCCCTGTCAATCCCCTTGGAAAGTACTACTCTTACTAAAGCATCCACCGCTTAACTAGAACGTGACATAGATAGAACAGTGACCTACATAATCTGTGTGACTGGACCTTAGCTCTCACTACCTCATAAATACACATCTAACAAGATGCTACTATAAATAGTTACTTACTTTAATAACTTGAGAAATAGCAAATATACAGAAGTAAATGTCCAATTACAAAGGAACAAAAAAAATTTCAAGAAGAGCTGCTCCATTTTCTACCGACTTCCAAAAAGGAGCAGGTACTCAATCTGACTGTATTTTTTAATGTTTCTTACCTCATAACTTTCGATTGGGTCAACCGATTATCAAAATTCTTTTTTGTTTGAAAGCTGGTGCTTCCCTTGTAGTCCCATTTCAATTTCATAAAATTCGGTTTAGTACTTTTTGAGTTATACTCCAATAACTGAATAGAATGGAAGTCGGTATAAAAGATTTCAAATTGTACTTGTTAAATCTGAGGTCCTATACGTAGTAGCAGCAGCAGCCGAAGCTCCTGCTATCTAGGCTTAAAATGTTGTCTCATTGGACTACCTCGTATACCTATATTCTGTGCCAGAAACAAAAGCGGATTGCATGCCACCACGAGCATTTAAACATGTAGCACTATTTTAAAAATGTGGTGCAAAATAGTCAAATATATTTAACGTATGTATAGTATGTAACTATGTACCTTTGTGAAATAAACTGTAATTAACCGAGTGAGCAAAGCGTCTCTTTTAACTGGCTACATTGACTTTCATCTATCCGTATGTTTGTTAGGTTGTATGTGTGTCCTATACAGGTAGCATTATTCAACCAATTTATACGAAACTTGACATATGCTTGTTCTCCTTTTCAATATATGTTTGAAAATAAATATATAGCCATTTAAATGACATTTTAGTATAAAAATAGATACATTTTTTTAACATCCACACAAAGCTCTTCAGGTCCCAAATTAGGCAGAGCCCTATGGTAACCTGATGACTGATATTACATACTTATATATGATATTAAATACTTATATACATATACACACCCAGACACAGATCAAACAGACATGTTCATGCACACAATTGTTTGACCTGTCCGGGGATCGAACCCGGGACCAGCGGCTCAGAAGGCAGGGGTGCTACCAAATGCGCCAAATTATTATTACTACGAGTATATATTTTTTGTCGATATTGTTATAGACTGGGGGCGGAGGTGCACTTATCCTAAAAAGGGGGCAATTTGCGGTTGTGCTATTTACCGAATGCATAGGTAAAATTTAGTACATATATTATTGGGTACCTGACATAAAAGGTTGGTCTTAAAGAAATAAATAATTATCAAATATTCGTATATAATTTCAATGACCTGCAAAGCTCTACTACGAAAAAAATCCGCTGATAAGGCTGTGCTCGCGAGGTCTTACTGTTTGCAGAACTACTGGTTTAGTTTTAATTTCATAACGCATGCTCAAATATTTTAAAAATTTCACATTTTTTTAAACCGCGGATCTTTCTTTGGCCCCGGTGCGGTCATATACATTTTCGTTATGAAATATGCGGTCGTAAGAAGCCGTTTCCATCAAGATTGTAGGTTTCTATTTGTCTGCAGTTTAGTACATCACATGTCAGAGTATATCTGAACACACGAAGACCTTCAAAACCTACCGCTTAATTTATTTGAACAGAAGCGCAAGAAAATCTAGGTTAATAATGCTATTACTGCATAGCTGACATTCTGAATGATAACTAATTATAATTGTGATTTGATCTTTTTGTGTTCTATTTTATATGTGTTAGAATAAAAAAAAGAATTTAATTTAATTTTATATATGGTTGTATTGTGATTGCATGTGGATAAAAATCTGTGTTAATTTAATTTAGAATGCCACGCATCCTAAAATATGTACGTCAATTTTCGCAAAACATATTAATAGAAAGTTTATTTGAAATACCTAAATAAGTGCATATTTGTTTGAGTACTTAGTACCTATGTAACCGTATATGTTTTGACAAATAAACTATCTTTATTAAAGTCAAAGTCAAAACCATTTATTCAATTTAGGCATCAATGCACTTATGAACGTCAATTATTCATTATAATGTACTTTAAAGACTCTACCGCCGCGTTCCAAAATATATAGAGCCTACCGAGAAGAAGCGGTAAGAAACTCGGGGCCATTCTTTTTATATAGATGTTTACAATGTTTCTACTTAGGTACTATTCGTACAAATATTACATTTTACGGGTGGCAGAGTGACAGCTTTCCAGAACTGGAGTATTCCAAGCATCTTTATCTTCTATATAATGTCGAACTTTATAATAAGCTTTTTTAGAAACGTTTTTTTACAGCCAACTTGAATTTTTCCTCTGTGCGCTTAGTCATGTGTTTTAGGATTTTATTGTAAAAACGCACACTATTTCCTAGGAATGACTTATTAGTCTTCGCAAGTCTAAAACTAGGTAAAGCTATCCTATTTGTATTTCTAGTATTAAAAGTGTGGTGATCACTATTTAATTTATATTTATGTAATTTTTTATTTTTTTACGAACATACATTATATTTTCAAATACATATAAGGAAGGCAAAGTTAATATATTGATTAATTTAAATAAATCTCACAAAGATTCACGGGGACCCATTTCGTATATAGCTCTAATAGCACGTTTCTGTTGGATGTAGATGGTCTCTATATCAGCCGCTGAACCCCATATCTTTATCATTACCCAAATACAATGTTTGTCAAATCTAAATTTAGCCAGTAACCGTCGGGTGCTTGAGAGTTTGGAAGGTTTCAGAATATATTCCACAGGCACTGCACAAACAGACAGAAATATCCCCGATCGATCACTTCCACTCCCATCGACACATTCCGGAATTCCTGCGCCTCGATTCTACAGTTTTGATCATTATGACTTTTTGATTGCCTCTACAGTAACGTTCCTTTCCTATTGAAGAACAAATGCACAAATTACTGTTGAATCTTATTTGGAACGACGTAACATTCATGCCACTGGAAACCCTTATCGTTAGTAAATTAACAGAATACTCTGGCTCCACCTGTGCAGAAAATTATAATATATCTGTAATTAAAAACACACAGTTTGTTGTTTATATATGTTTGTTCTGCCAGTACCGGTACAGTAGTTTTGGCGTTTGGTTTCACACACAATCGAAACAGATATGCTTTCGCTGATTACCATAAAACAACTTATTCTTAATATTCATAACTGTCATATTTGTACAAATTAAACAATGCATGTGATTTGGAATGTCAATGTGAAATTTTGTAAAAAATATCTTCTTCTTTTTAAAGTGCCTTTCTAACTAGTGGAGGTTGGCGATCAGCGTGGTATAGTCCTTTTTGCTTCCAGAAGCAGTTCCGAACCAGTTCGGCGGAACAACTCAGACGCCCCCGATATTCCAGTCCACTCTCGGATATCCCGCAACTACCACTTTTTTCTTCTCCATACTTTTCCAGCAGTTTTACCCATAATTATCAGCTGCAGAAGGACATATCGCTGATGACGGAGGACATGACCGAGGCATGCGATTTTACGTATGTTAACCGTAAGCATGAGGTTGCGTTTTTGGCCCACCCATTGAAGAACACGTACATTGGCCATCCTCTGAGTCCAGCTAATGGACAGCATGCGTCTATAATCGTAAAAAATATAGATAATGCTAATTATTTATATATACATATATGTAAAATGAACCCCTATTTCTCCTGGTCACGCTTGAGAATGGCTTTACCGATTTAATTTATAAATGTTTTCTGACACTTCGTAGAAGGTCAAACATTTAAAAAAAAAAAAAGAAAAGCTGGGAGGTTACGGCGAGGCCGAAGGCCTAGTCTACTACGCGAACGAAGTCGCGGGCAGTCGCTAGTACATAATAAAAAATCTGACAACATCATAATATTCATAAATTGCATTATATACTCGAAAAATGACTCATATAATAATGTTATTATAATTCTAGCATGTCATAAATTCAATAATGTCAAGGCTATCTAAATTATTGTACACTAGCTGCGTTCCGCGGTTTGACCAGCGTGATGATGATGATGAAGAATCAAATATTACTTACATCACTAAGAAATAATGTAGCTTTCTACTGGTGAAATTAAGTTTCAAAATCGGTTAAGTGGTTTAAGAGTTTATCCATTTCAATAATATAAGTTTATTATTTTATAGGCAGTATATTGTACATGCCGATTTTTAAAATGTCGTGCCTTCCCCAGTATCAGCTGTTGTGAACTCATTGCACAAAGCACGCAGAACAGAGATGGCTGATGGTTCTGGAATAGAGACCATGGACCGGCAAGCGCAGCGCAGGTCGTCCACCGAGAAGGCGGACAGACGATCTGGTAACGTTAGCAGGACGACGTTGGATGCAGGCCGCTTCCAACCGGTATGTTTTGAAATGCATGGAGAAGGCTTACATTCAGCGGTGGAAGTGTTATGGCTGAGATGATGAAGAATTCCTAATAATATTTCATTCTGACATAATATTTACTTATCATAAACAATTCATGTTTAATTTCAACGCAATTATATGTTTCAATAATGTTGTAATTAATATTTTCTTAGAGCAGTATCATTATGACACTATTAAGCCTCCTCTCATATTTGTAAAGCAGAACTGCCCCCAACAGTCCAGCTGTAACGTATTCCTCCTTCAATCCATCAACGTCGAAAGGCGAAAACTCCAATATTGTTTTGTTACACGGTTGAGCTTGTTTGGACAACGCAATCGTTTAGTGGCGATTACAAAAGATTTATGTGCACTGGACTTTGGCATCTTAACACATTATGGTAAAGAATGTCGCAATTTTATACAAATGGGATGTTTTTCATTGTGACTACAAAATAACCTCACGGCCCCTCGGGATCCATGACATGATTTCGGAACCTGAGAATACGTGATCAGACTACTCGCTTCAGATCTCCGGCCGAAAATTCCGACGTATGAATAATTATAATCATAATATATCCCTTTTCCCACCTATGCCGTGGGGTTGGTAGGATATATTTTAGTAACCACACGTAAACATTGTTTAAAGATTAAGCTATCGTTTATGGTCCCATGCCTCTGACCCCAACTGGCCTGTGATTCCTCTATACCTTTCTGTTCATAAAAGCATTAAAATGTTTTAATGTCCCTTATCATGTGATATTGTATATATCTGTGTCCATGTCTCCTGCGACACAGGGAACCCTGCAGTAGTATGAGTATTTAATATAATACATTCTTATACAGTAATACTCTCAACGATGAGAAAAGTGGAGTGCTAATCTCTTGGCGCGATATTCTTCTAGTCGCACCTTTATTATTATCCAATGGAGAATATGGAACAGCATTTTGAACCTAGGAACTGAAAGGTCTAAAATGCTTTTCATTGTATACTTTTGCACTTTGACAGTATTTTTGTTCAATAAAATAAAACAAACTTTTCTGTAGATATACGAGTATGTATTAGACAGACCTACATTCATTCATAAAACCTGTGTGTGTGAAACGGTACTTTGGTTTATCCAATCAAATTTGTCTAATGCCAGAAATAATAAAGGTTTTAACAGTAATAAAGTGTACTTTTAAATTGTGGATGCTAGATGCTGATGATGCTGCTATTTCAATATTCTTACTAATAATACGAATGTTTGGATGGATGTAGGTTTGTTACTCAAACACGACAGAAAGGCTTGAATGGATTTGGATGAAATTTGGTATGTAGATGGATGAGGCCCTGGAATAACACAAGAGCTAATGTTATCATCATCATCCATTTCAATGGTTTTTATTCTATCTCTAGCATTCGGGCCTGCTAAAAAATTCTAGTGAGAGGAAATTTCATACACCACACGGGCTCAGTGCAATTGAAGAATTTGTCAGTGGGCAGCCCTAGTGTCATCATTTTTAGACTTCTCATGTAAGTTCTACATTTATTATGGACTGTTAAAATACAACATCCGGAGCAGCGAATGAACGCGGCATGCATTACACGTTCGTATCTGCAAATATAAATGTTTGATTCTAACTTAAAAAATCATCCTACATAGAATGATATAGCGAACCGTTTGAATAAAAAAAACAACAGGAATGGAGCAAAAAGTAGGCGCCGGCCACAACACAACAAGAAAAGGATTTCAACGGAACAACACAATGAACCTCATATGAATATTAACGGAAAGCCAGAACAAATGTTGCGGAAAAAATGGAAACACGGAAAGGGCGTCACTAAATAACAATACAGCACCGCCGAGGTGCGGAGGGGGGGAGGGGGGCCCGCAAACGGTGACTGAGACATTTTAATTTTTCTCTTTTCGCCTTTGTCACAGTTCCCGCAAAGATTTCTTAGGGCTCTGCTTATGAAAAACGGATCTGTAAGTGTCCACAGTTTATATCTTCGTAAAAAAATCTACGGTTACGTAATAAATACATTAATTAAAGTTGTTAAAATTACAAACAAAACTTCAACTTTAGTCAAGAGTATACTCGTGTTTATTTATATTTTTTTACGGGATTGGTTGGGAAATCAGCAAGCGGCTCACCTGATGGTAAGTGATACCGTTGCCCACGGACATCCACAATACCACCGGTCTCGAGGATGCGTTGCCGACCCTTGAGGAAAGAATATATATGAGAAAGAAAAATATGAAGGAAGAGATTGAAGGGGTGAGGATGGAGGTGGAGGATGAGGGATTGGGGTACAGGGAGGGGGGAATCGGGCCTCCGGAAACTCCCACAAACCGACTGAAACGCAATAGCAAGCTATGTTACTTCACGTCGGTGTTATGTGGGGGGATACAGCGTGGTACTACCACTAAAATTTATTTAGTTTATACAGTTTTGTAGTTCTATACTACGAATAAATAATATTCGTAGTAGGAAGTAGTATGTAGGTTATATATTATATCTTTTAGTTCTCTTCGCCTGACTTTTTTATGTACCTAATTAGGATGGAACAAGCATGAGGCCCACCTGGTGTTAAGCGGAAACCTCTGCAGGCTTTCAATATTGAGAGTGTCTCTTTGTAAATACTTAGGTTTCTACCGCAAAGCAGAATTCGGAATTCTGTGTTCTGGAATGAAGGGTACGGTTGCCGGTGACATTACAGGAACATGAGACTTAACAACTTAATATATCAGGGTTACGGGCGCAGTGCAGTTCGTCACTACGCACGTACAGGTTACTACTTAACACCCCGTGAGCCTCATGATTGTACCGTCTCCTAATAATATATAAAATAATAAGAACGTTTTTTCCCCACAAGGATTGCCCTCAATGTAAATGGGGTTTATTTCGTATATTTTAATAAAAGACGTATTCAACTGACTGTAACTAGTAGGGGTGGAGGAGGTCATGACCCTCAGACATGAGGATTACGACTCAAGGAGGAAGGAGGAAGCTAGTAGCTACCAGATACGAAACACTATACCAAGCATGACATGCCACACTCTTGGCAAGTTTATTTTGTTATAAGACGACAATGCGTACAGAACCTTCGCATTTTGAATCGAGCTCATTCTTCACCGATTACATAAAGGTAGAGGTGATATACTAAAATAAGATTTATGTTATTTATCCTAACACTACAATAGACCCTGCCAGAAATCTGGAGCCGTCTGGAGCCCTACGTCAACCACATAGATAACTCACCAGTTACATTAACAACTTTAGAGATGGCCGCAGAAACTGTGCTACATTCTGTGGTGTAGCAGCGAATTTCGAAAGTCTCGAGTTATCTGGTGCGGCGTATACTCGTCCTTTTCAGGTAGTGTTGATAAGAGCCTCTTTTCGGGCAAAATGGACGCCATTTGCACAAAAACGGGGAAAACGACACATTTGGTCGGTATTCGTGACCTTGCGGGAATAATTCAAGGTTATAAAGGTAACCGCGGCAGTTTAGACGTGACTAAAATTTTTATTCTGTAAAAGCCGTCATTATTATTTTATTATGAGGCCGTTGTAAAGCTAGTTAATATGAAAGTAAAATGCCGGGTGTGGTTATCATGTGCCGGCATTGTGAACTTTGACTTAGGTATAATCAATACCATTTTTTAATTTAACATGTTCTCAAAAACTTGGACAAAAATATCATCATAATGCTCATGCCTTCTATTGCATGGGCCGATTTCAATAAAACAAAAATATATAGGCAAAAATCTAATTATAACATTACATTTTTGCATATTATCAAAATTGATCTACGAAATTTCGCCGGATTTTTAAACGAGGTTCAGGACGACAGACAGACCAACAAACCCGTAGTTTTATATTCTGACACCTTCAAATAGATATATGTATATGTACCAACAAAAACTCGACGTTGGTAACAGTTATATGTACGTATAGGTTATAGATTTATCACGGATATATATGAAAATAATATTATTGGGACAATTATAAACGAAAATATAATGATCAAACTATTATTAGAATGTTTCTGGTCATCTGTGAGTTTCTAAACGCTTATCTCAGAAATGGCTTTAGCCGATTTGGATGTGGTTTTCACCAATGCATTTTAGTCAGCTTTATGTATAAAGCTTGACATATAAATTTGATTGACATGAATCAAAAACTAAATGTTGTAACATTTAGTTTTTGATTCATGTCAATCGGTCAATTTATGAAAAAGTTATTAAATAATTAAGGTTAGGTACTTTTATTTCAAAGCATTCGTACGCCGCGAGGACTCGAGCGAAGCCGCGGCCGGGTCAACTAGGCTCTGAAACCTGGACACTAAAAGCTCGTGTGCGCTCTAGGATTGACGCGTTTGAAATGTGGTGCTGGCGCAAAATGCTGAGAGTATCCTGGACGGAATTCCGGACAAACGAGTCAATCCTAAAGCAGCTAAATATAAAAACACGACTCTCTACAATCTGCAGACAAAGAGTCCTCAAGTTCTTCGGGCACACAGTCAGGCGAGACGGTCTAGAAAGGCTGATTATCACCGGCTGTGTTGAAGGAAAACGAGGCAGGGGGCGTTCTCCGACGGGTTGGACACACACCACTCAAGAGGCAACAGGGGCCACATTGCAATCATCGATTCTAATGGCGCAATATAGAGAGAGCTGGAGAAAAATGGTGGCACAGACTACACACCACAATCACGTCCCTCAGTTATGAGGATACGACCAAGAAGAAGTTAATGTATTGGTTTTATTGATTACTAGCTGCTCTCCGCGGTTTCACCCGCGCGGTGATGGATAATGATGATGATGATGAATCTTATAAAAGCCTTTGTCGCTCAGGGTGAATGTAGCTTTCCAATGGTGAAAGGTGAAGGAATGGTTTTGAAATCGGTCCAGTACTTTTTGAGCCAATTCGTTACAAACATACTTACAAATCTTTCATCTTTATAATATTATATAGAAGTATATATAAACGCTCTATAGATTTCGTAGCGTCATTGATTTCAATTGATTAATTGAAAATATAACTTTGCCTTATCTACGTGGGGAACGGATTTTAAATATATCGCCATCGTCTTCACAATGAGTACCGTAAAGACCTAGAAACCAATGTTACGTTGGAAGACGTTGTGCACATGTCAGTCTTTGTTGCTATATTAAGAACTAGCTGGTGCCCGCGACTACGTCTGCGCAGGATTGGTATTTCGAGTTATTATCTTCTCCAAGGCCATATCTAGCTTAATACCAAAATGTCATAAAATATGTACATGGTTAAACGCAATTGCTATAATAGTATTATATGAGTAAATTTGAATACTTAGTATATCAATCAGTAAACATTAATAATAAAATACAGGAAACAGCATGGAAAAAACTGTCATTACATTTCATCACCCTTGACGGTATTTGTGTTACATTTAAACACCCTTCCAGGTCGCCGAGCACGTCTAGTGTAACGAGCTGTCCAATTGACTTGGCTTTTGACTAAGCTATCAGGAACTGACACAAACTTTGACAGAACTGTCATCATTACGATCTTGGCGTAGGCGGTCTATGCTGTGCCCAAGAATATTACGTTTTTTCACTCGCATGGTGATGGATGGTGATGATGATTAAAAGTGTCCTATGTGTTAACCCAGCGCCTCATCTACCTCCATACCAAATTTCATCAAAATTGGCCCTGTCGTTTGAGCGTGAAAGGGTAACGTTTGTAATATTTATATAGGATTACTAAATCGAGAGGCGAGAGAGGTTGAACTGAATAACGCACACTTAATATTAATAAAAAGTCTGATTTTTATGTTTTGTTTTTATTTAAATCGTACCTGCTATAATGTGCAGGTGCGATGCAATCAGATCAACAACTCGTTCGTCTCCTCACTATAATATTAATTAAAAAAATATTTAGTTAAATATTATTCTTAGAAAAGTATATAAGGGTAGAGCAATGCGACAAAGCGCCAAGAAGCGCCGAGCAAACGCGGCTAACACTTTAAGAAGAGAGACTTGAAATAACTTTGAACCTAAGGAAACATAAATAAATATTGAATCTGTTTGACTTATTATTTATTTCAACTTAAAATGAAACAGTATGATCAATCTTAGTCAAAGTGAACAAGAAATAGGGATTTAACTCGTCCGCATCAGGACAAAAAATAACAATAGATTTATGAATGAAACTTGCATGGAATGAGAGTTGCTGATTCGGACGGGTTAAAATGCTGCTCATTTAAAACTTAGTAAAGTTGTCTTGCTTACTCGATTGTTTATGAATTGAACAGCACTGTTGAAAGAAATATTATGTAGACACTTGATTACTGCTGTACTTCATTAAGAAATTATCAATCTCAATCAATGCATGGATCAATTTGTGGGACGACCACTGATTCAAAACTGCAATTTGTAGTACCTACCCGTTACAATAAATTCCTACCACCCTGTCCCCTCCCTTTCCATGTCTGCGGCTGTGTCAAAGCTCCTCCAACCTCGCAAGGTACTCATGAAAACTAGACTAGAAGTTCGATGTTTCCACTTGCATGATATCGTTCAAATCGTATATTTATAATATATAAATGAACCCCTATTTCTCCTGATCACGCTATAACTTGAGAACGGATGGAACAATCTCGCTAATTCTTTTTGTTGTGTTAATTTTTGTCAGGAGAAGATTCTTATGGAAGAAAAACCAAGAAAAGATGGAACGGAAAGTCGCGGGCAGTCGCTAGTTATTTATATATTTATGTATACCTCTAATTTTGTAAATCCCTACAAAATTTACGAAGATGTGATCGATAAAGAAGAGCTGTTTTCAGGAAGGTCGCCTACTTTCTAAATACAAACGTTTATATGAAGCTAAACATATGAAAAAATTGGCAAGTAAAACCATTGGAAGTAATAGCTGGTTTACACAGTGCGAGCTAGCGTACGAGTAAGCCTTCCGAGTAGCTTACACTGCAGTTACTCGCACTGTTTGGACGTAACTTACGAGTAACTCGTACGTGCGAGTTGGTCAGTAGCTCGCATCCGAGTTACTTCAACATTTTTTGTTTTCACTCGCCTGCTCGCCCGGCAGTAACTCGCACATGACAGCGGCTCGTGCGTCGCTCGCATCGTTTGGACGCGTTCGGCAGTAGCTCGCCAGTGCCAGCCGGACAGTTGTGAGTGGAAGCCGTGTTTTTTGTGTGCTACGCCTATGTACTAAATCGAGTTCGAAATGGGTACGGATAGATGGTCTTCTGACAATAATATTTCATTCATGAAACTTTACAGAGAACAAGAAAACCTATGGAATTGTTTCGATAAAAACTATCGAAATAGAGATATGAGAAAATAATCTTTGGAACATATCGCAAAAGAAATGCACCTAGGTAACACCGGTGAGGTAACCAAGAAAATAAAAAAATTACTGTCCACCTACAATCAAGAAGTGAATAAAATCGAAAAAAGCAAGAAGAGTGGCGCTGGCGCAGACGATGTGTACAAACCATCCATAAAATGGTTTGATATAATGGATTATATAATGAAAACAATTAATTTAAAAGAAAAGAAAACAACATCCAATCTGGTGAGTACCTAATTTTTTATTAGACTGATAAATGTAGTTGGTTACATTTCTAGATATTAATCATACGACTTTGCCAGGAGACAGCACCGTCATTACAGAAGTAGTTTTTATATTTTTCTCTAAATTTTTCGGCAACTGCTTTTGATCTGTTATTTGTTCGCGATCGGGCGATACTCGGTAATGCATTTATTTCTGATCTCCACGTTCCAAGGTTGACAGTGAAATTTTTAATATCTTCATAATCTACACTACCAGGAGGAGTGTAGATGTGTGGTGAAGATTTCCGTAACCAGTTGTGCAGTACGCATGTAGTTCGAATAATTATTATTGTGGTCTCCTCTTGCAACTGGATAGATTTTCCCAAAACGCGAAAGCGAGATGCTAAAATACCGAATCCATTTTCTACTATGCGTCTTGCCCTAGAGAATCTGTAATTGTAAGTTTTTTCAGCTGTCGTAGTCTCATTGGGATAGCGTTTCAATAAGTACGTCTTAAGAGGAAAAGCATCATCTCGCACTACAATACCGCCTTCTGGCAATAATGTGCCAATTTCCAACACTGGATACAATGAGGAAGCTTGGAAAACACCACCGTCAGAATTTCGCCCATATGAGCCTATGTCCACATATTTAAAGCAGTAGTCATGATCCACGATCGCTAGGAGCACCAAGCTGTTAGTTCCTTTATAATTGTAGTATTCACTACCACAATTGGGCGGAGCTTGAATCACCACATGTTTGCCATCGATGGCTCCACAACATCCTGGAAAGTTCCACCTGTGGTGAAATCCTACTTGTACGTCTTCCCATTCCTTTTCTGCTTGGTACCTGAAAAATATAATATTAATTTTATATTCCAATTGCAGAAAGATAACACACCGGCGGATTTGGAAAATGCTGTTAGTCAAGACATGGCGGATAACACTGATGAAAATACTGATGATAAAACGGGTGATAAAACTGTTGATAAATCGGATGATAGATCAATCTACTCCAGTGACAGCACATTGACAAAGAAAAAAAACCCGGGTAAAGCTAAAAAATCACATAATACTGCCCAAGAAATGAGCGGAATTACAGCAGCTATTGATGAGCTGAAACAACTAAACAGTACTATAGAATCTTCCAGCTCTTCTAGACAAGAAGACGAGTATGATGTTGTTGGAAAACATGTCGCTATTCAATTGAGGCAGCTCCCATTACTAGATTTTTTAGATGCCAAAGATGAAATTCAACAAGTACTTTCACGATACCGAAAAAGAGCTATATACGCTCGGAACGCATCTGCCCTTTCCTCATACAGTGCTTCGTCACCACAGTCCTACATAGCGTCACCATCATCAGGACCCAGTGTGTCCTTCCCAGGCACAACTTTTCAGCGTACAGTTTTGGTGCATCAGCCACTTCAATCAGTTGATCACCAATCATCACATTCATCATACGAGGCAGCCAATTTAGAAACGGTTTCTGCACAGCAGCCAGTTCAACCAGGACAATTATTTGACTTTAATGATCCAATAGTCAAAGCGATGATAAATGCTAATGTAAACAACATGCAATAATGTTTTAGTTAAGGTTTAATTTGTTTTTGAAAAATAAATGAATGAGTCACACGTCATGTATTATTGAGGTAATTAACTTTTACTTACTTGAAAATATTCGTCCAAAGCTTCAGAAATAGCGTCACAAACTTATGGTATACATTTTGATATAGAAGCTCTAGATATCCTGAAAAATACTGATAGCAGTCTGAATGACATTCCTGAGCTTAGGAAACACAGAGTTGCTTCCAACTTTACCCTTGCTGCTATGGCATCTCTCATCAATGTGTCTTGATGTTCTATTTTTGTTTTTATCAAATTTAAAAGTCTTTCGACTTGTTCAGGTCTCACTCTCATCACTGCTTTATATTCTCGGGGGTCTTCATGGTAAAGCTCGTTGAGAATCATACGTGTTGCCCCTAAAGATCTTCTAGCCATCCATTCTCTAATCCAAACCCTTTTCTTACGGGACTCTAACGCGGGACAGATTTTGCACACGACCGCGAACCCGCCGCGGCTGTCCGTTGCCGGTCCCTTCTCTTCGCGGCACGCTAGAACACATGGCGCGCCGCAACTGCCTCGGAGACCAAACCCGCCAGCAATGGGCGCCAGACTTCCCCACGTCTAGGCGTCTGGACGCCCGTGGTCTCCCTGCGGTGGGTCAGATACGTAGCCCCACCGCCTGCTACGTCAGCCACAGGGGATAACCAACTCTCCCTCCCCCCTGCGACCCCACCTCCTCGAGTCTGCGCCGAGCGCCCGGACCCCACCTCCTCGAGCCTGCACCAGAGTGCCCGGGCCCCACCTCCTCAAGTCTGTGCCAAAGCGCCCGGACCCAGCCACTCCTATGTGGACTTGGCGCCCAAAGCCCATAGGAGTGGCCCCGCCTGAGCCGGCCAACGTACCCCAACGCCAGCGTGGCCCCTAGGTTCCTCTTAGCTTCACCGTGGTGATCCAAGCCACGGCTACTGAGCCCCCCCGCCACGTTAATGCGGGAACCCTTCGGGGGGAATATATCACTACTTACTCCAAGGTTTGGCAAGTTTAGGACTGTTTAGTTTCTAATAAACTTTTGACTAAAATTTATATTTTTGTAATACGTAGAAATTTTCAAAAGAAACAAAGGTACGGCTTGATTGGTAAGGAAAATATTTTTTAATTTGTTTATAATATAACACAACATATAATAATTAAAAATAAACAAAAGCACCAGAATACACATGCAAAAAAATATTTTAATTTTTGCTTGTTTGTAATAAGTATATGTTATGTATTACTTAAATATCCGTCAAGCTTGGATTCTTAATCTTAAAGTACTTGCGAATTACACAATCAATAATAAATATTATGATGTAACTCTATCTATCTGATAATGATAAACGCAGCATCAGACTACAACTGTGAGAATTAAAGTTTATATATAATAACAATTAAAGCGATAATCAATAAAGTTTGCATTGGAGAAGCTAATTAGAAACATACTTAATAGAGTTACAAGCGAGCTTAACATTAATACGTAATCAAATACGGAAATTACTAGAAACGTACGCATTTACGGGAATCACGTGTTGTTTATAATAAGTTAAATCCCGTGTTTGTTTGTATATATTAGTCAACTTACATTTCCTTACTATGTTGCTTGGCGAAGCGTCTACCTACTGTTTGATAAGGTGAGACAGGCAGACCGACTTGAAACATTATGGTAGAGAAACAATACAGTGGGTATATGCAAGGATAGCTCCATTACGATTTCGAATGGTTTTCTATACGCGTGTGTTTCATATATTTGAAACTACACTTGACTTCATGTACGCGAACAGTGCTATAATTGGATTTAAAAGTATAGTATAGGAAGAGAACTACTACATTTTGGAGCCTTAGTCACCATATCTTTGATATAAATCACTATAGGTAGGTACACCTAATTTGTATAAATACCAAAAAAAAAAAACAGCACTATATGCTGCTAGTACTTAATACATACATGGGAAGAATATTTAAAACTACTTTAAAAAAAAAACCCACATAATCATCAATATTTGGTTAAACGTCTAGATTGATTCACACCTACAAATTTTATTCTAGGCATTTCCACTATTCATTAAGATATACTACATGCGCGCGGTTTATGCATGAAAATTAACACCCCTACATAGAAATAAATGTATCATTCATAATCATTCAACATTCGGCAAACTCGCGTCCTAGCTCGTTAGACCTGGCCACCGGACCAACCCCGCACCCTCCGCCCTGCCACCGCGCGGCCTTTGTTTCTTCCGAAAACGAACGAACGAAAGCCGAAAGTCGACAATCTCTTTCACACGGAACGCTCGGGTGGGGGGTGTAAGAAAGAGTAAGAGAGATATTTTTTCACTGACGCGAATCATGTGTTTTCATTAATAAGTTGTACATAGGCATGAAGTATTTTTGTTAAGATGGTGTCCATACTTTTAGATGGAATTTTCGAAAACTTTAACAATTAATAATTATTTCACTGTGAAGTAATAAAAAAATTTGACTACATATCTACAATGTATTAACACTTTTGTACCGCCCATTTTTTTTTTGGTAATTATACAAATAGGGTGTATACATTGTTTTCTTTCATATTTTTAATTATGAGTATGTACTACCTATCACTATTCCCATTTACACACTTTAGATCATTATCAGTAATTATTAAGTATACCTTTCCCGCAGTTTTAAGAGTTATTATACAAATAAAAATAACACTGAGCGTAGGTACCTACTACGAGATGTAACCAAAGCTTTCGACTTTGTGCCTACGTACTCCAATTAATACGAGTATATAGTTTGCTTTACCATTTACTTGGGAACGTTATTTACTTTATTTCAGTTCAATAAACTCGGTCGTTTGAAGACTAAACTCTTGTAGTTGTAAATAAAGGTTTACTTAAGTTATTTATGTACAAATATATACTGACAGTAGCGGTGGTTCATTAAATGTAGGTAGACCACAACTTACGTGGGTTGGCATCGCAAGCTTCAATATTTACCTCGCAAATAAATGTGCTTTTGGAACAACTTCATCGTTTTATAGCGGATACTGAGTATTTCGTTATTTTTTAATTGGATATAAATTAAACAGTAAACAATTCTATGTTTTTAACCGTTTCTATATTTGTTTGACTTTAAATACATATGCATTGGTTAGCAAGTAATGGTGCATTAATATCAAAATCAAAATCATAATCAAAATCAAAATCAAAATCAAAATCAAAATCAAAATCAAAATTCATTTATTGCTCGAATACAGTTTGGTATATAGGTCTTATTTAAACAACGCGTAGCTTCGTATTCTTACCATAATGGCGTGCAAATTACAATAATTAATAATAATAACAATTTCATTAGTCCATTAGTCAATGATTACATTAATTGATTTACCTATCTGTCATATCTATTATAGTTTGTCTTTAAAAAATTCATCAATGCTGTAATATGCCTTGTCGATCAGAAACTTCTTTAATCTATATTTAAAAATGTCATTATTCTCTGTGTCCTTAACAGTTGATGGTAATTTGTTGTATATTTTTACCCTCATCACAAAAACACTTTTACTATGTACAGCTTTTTTACTGTTTGGATTACATAGCACATTTTGATGTCGCCTACTCTTTAATGTATCAAAATCGTGTAAATTATTTCTTACCAACTTAGCTAACTCGTGTATGAAGGGAGAGTAAGAAGTTTCAATTTTTGGAAATATTGTTTACATGAGTCTGTTGGTTTAAGTCGACACATTGCTCGGATACACTTTTTTTGCGACTTGAATGCGATTTCTTTTTCCGTAGAATTTCCCCAAACAAGGATTCCATACCTGAGTGTGGAGCCTACATACGCGTGGTAGGCATTTAACAGCGCTTTATCATTCGCTACTTTGCGTAACATATATAGTGCATATGAAAACTTGTTTATTTTTGTACATACATACTCCACATGTGATTTCCACGATAAGTTGGAATCTATGAAAATACCTAGAAATTTGGTCTTATGTATTTCGTCAATATGTTTTCCATTGTAATTTATGTTTAGAATGTCAAATTTAGAATTAATATTTTTAAAATTCATTGTGTGAGTTTTGTCCAAGTTAATTAAAAGATTATTATTGTGTAGCCACTCAATTATTAATTTTAAAGAGTTATTTATGTCATTTTCATGGTTATTGTTGTTGTTGTCCGTGAAAACAGCAGTGCTGTCATCGGCAAGCATGACCAATGGATGGGTTATAACCCGGGGAAAATCATTAACGTAGATTAAGAACAATAAGGGTCCTAGTATGCTACCCTGAGGCACCCCATACTTTACAGTTCTGCAGTCTGAACAGTATTTGACTTCTACTTTAGTGTTCACGTTTAGCCTCGTGATTTCAACGTACTGCTGTCTATTAGTTAGGTATGACTTTATTAGCCTTAGTATGTTTCCTCTTATACCGTAAAACTCAAGTTTTTTCATTAAAATGTTGTGGTCTACGTGATCAAAAGCTTTGGTCATGTCCATGTATAGTGCTGTGACTCTTTTTTTGGAATCAAGACCATTATATACAATCTCAAGAAAGTCAAGAAGAGCCATATTTATTGACTTGTCTTTTCGAAAGCCAACCTGCTCTGGTGCAAAAATGTTGTTGCTTTCAAAATAATTGCTAAGACGCCTATGGATAACCCTTTCATAAACTTTAGAACATACTGGTAATAACGCTATTGGTCTGTAAAATTTCATATCCGTTTTATCTTGTTTTTTAAAAAGAGGTATTACGACGGAAGTCTTGAGCTTGTCGGGAAATATTCCGTTTTTAATACAGCCGTTGATGATGTGACTAAGAACAGGCGATACAAGTTTGACAGTTAGCTTTATTATTTTAGTGCAGATACCATCATAACCAGTACTGTTCGTGTTTTTGAGAGACAGTATAATATTTTCAATTTCATTCTCATTTGTCGGTTCCATAAAACACGAATTCATTTTAGCATGCTTTAATGTTCCCGTTGTAGTACTATTACTTTTTGATATATTTTTTATATCTTCTATGAAAAAGTCATTGAAACATTCGGCTATTTGTTGTGGATCAGATACCATTGTCCCATTCACACTAATATTACTAATCTCTTCTTTTATATTATACTGTCTGTTTTTATTTATTACATCCCACACAGCTTTAGATTTATTACTTGACTGTTGTATATAATAATTATTTTGCGCTTTTTGTGTCTGTTTGATAACTCGTTTAAGTCTGGCAGAGTATTGCTTGAAATTAGTTTTATCAGTGTAAGATGAGGAATGTCTATATTTCCAAAGCAAGCAACGTTTTCGTTTTGCGCAGACTTTTATGCCTTTGCTTAACCATTTAGGACGTTTATTCAGGGGAATTTTCACCTTTACTGCTGGAAAACATAATCTATAGAACAGCAAATAAATGTCCATGAATTCATTATATGCTATTTCAAAATCTTCGGCATTATATATGTCGCAAAAAGACAGACTGCTGAGGCATTCAACAAATTTTTTTTGACGTTGTCGTTGTTATAATCTCGTTTCCATTTAAAGAAATGTGAGATAAAATAACTCTTCTTTACTGGGCATTTTAAAACTTGAGCAGTGTGATCTGACAACGCATATTCCATAACCATTGTTTTACAGCCTCTCATGTTATGGGCAATATTATCTAGACATGTCTTACTGCTAAGTCTAGTGGGTTGATTTACGCTAAGTTTAAGATTGAAATTCGATACTATTTCTTCTAACCGTCTAGTAGCTGGCTCTTTTTTCAGTATGTTTATGTTGAAATCGCCACAAACAACAACCTTTTTATTACGGTAACAAATATTATCCAAAACCTCCTCAAGCTTCTTAAAAAACTGTTCTCTTATGGATTCTTTATTTCTTGGAGATCTGTATACGCAAACTATAATGATTTTATGCTCAACCAATTCGATCGCACAACATTCAAATATGTTTCTTAAGCTCAAGTTATTTACTTCTGGCAGTATTTTATATTTATGTTGTTTGTAAATTAATATGCAGGAACCGCCCGCTCTATTATTTCGGCAAAATTTGGTAGCCAAAATGTAGTTGGGAATATTAAGCACTGAAGAGTCGTTTTGGACCATATTGTGTTCAGTTATACATATTACATCAACAAAGGAAAAATTGTGTTTCAAATTGTCTATACATATAGTTAGATCGTCCATTTTGCTCACTAGACCATCTATGTTTTGGTGCATTATGTGTACAAAGTTATACTCGAAAAAACTGTTTGGTTGTTGAAGCCTGGTTGTGTTCAACATTTACTGCCTGTGTAGCATTAACATTTGTGTTTAAGTCTCCTGTTGTTTGTGTACTTTTATTAATATTTACTACATTATCTGCAACTTTAATGCTACGTCTCATATTATTTAGTTTGTATTGGTAATCTAAGCGTATTATATCTCTTAAAATATTTCTAGCCGTATATATAACTGTATTTTCCTTTTTCGGTATATATTGACTATAATTCATGTCTATAAAATTAACATTTTTGTATTTACCGCATATGAATTTCAGATCATTATTCAGTTTTTTAGCTTGTAGTGTGCGGTTATATGGAATTTCACATACAATTATGTTAGGGTTTATTATGTCCGTGAAAAAACTATTCAAATGATTTTGAAATTCATAGGGACTTCTTTCGTTTATACCTCCTAACACAATGATGTAGTCATTACGATTTAGATTTCTCAATTTTTCTTGTTCGTTTGCTAAGATGTGACGGAACGTCGCTCCTGGTTTTAAGATACATTCTACTGTGTACTCAGCGCCTACTAAATTCTGTAAAGTCGATATATCATTCGGTATTGCCGTATTACGAACTGTAATCGGCTACCGACTACTTAATGCTGATAATATAAAGTGCGTAGGGAAAGAAAATGGTGTATTTGTTATGGCTATTGCGTATTACCATTTGACAATGTAAACCTTTCAAAATGCACAGCGGTTAAGGCGCTGCTAGCTCAGAGCTTGAATTCATTCAATTTCTTTCACTCGAAATCAAGCAAGCGCATCTCGTAAAAACGTACAAAAAATCAATAAAAAATTATGTTCAATAAATACAGAATCCGTCAGTGTATGTGTATTAAAATTGCTATTTTATGATATGTGTTTCATGACAAATACAATTGTGAATAAAGAGGAAAACTGTTTTAAAGGCAAAATTAAGTGGTATGTAAGCCGTGGTGGTACCGGCTACGAATTGTACCCCCCCTAACTTTTCCCGTGGGTGCCGTAAGAGGCGGCTAAGGGAATATCCAGGAAATGGGCAGCAGCATTTCCCGCAGTCTGCGTCAACATCCACTGCGATCACCAAGACGCCTGCCAAGCGTGGTGCATTAAGGCAAATCCCCCCCCATGACAATTAACATTAAACCACGGCCCCCAGTTCCCGGCAGCTCTGCTATCCGTGGCTACGGTAGCGGCCATTGTAACGGTGGAGCAGGGGATGCGAAGAATCTCCGGCAGAGATCCGGCTACCAATCCCAAAAACGACCCCTGGCCCTGGCAACATACAATACACGCACGCTCAGGACCGACGAAAAGATGGTCGAATTGGAGGAAGAGACGCTCAAGTTACGCTGGGATGTCATGGGATTATCTGAAGTCCGAAGACAGGGACAGGACACGATAATTCTAAATTCCGGCAACTTGTTCTTCCACCGGGAGGGAGACCAACAATCCCAGGGTGGTGTCGGGTTCCTCGTCCGCAAGTCTCTCGTTAACAACGTAGTGAAAGTCGATAGTGTGTCGGCTAGGGTAGCGTTCCTTATACTCAGAATAACTAAACGGTATTCGCTGAAGGTTATACAAGTATACGCACCGACCTCGGCACACTCGGACAATGAAGTAGAAAGTATGTACGAGGATATATCCAGGGCAATGCATACTTCTAAAACCTACTTCACTGTTGTAATGGGAGACTTCAACGCAAAGCTAGGCACAAGGAAACGTGATGAGTTGAGAGTAGGGCCATTTGGATACGGGCAGCGGAACTCGAGGGGACAGAGGCTGGCTGACTTCATGGAGAAGGAGGGACTCTTTATGATGAACTCCTTCTACATGAAGCGGCCATCCAGGAAGTGGACGTGGATGAGTCCCGACGGTTCCACTACGAACGAGATAGACTTCATCATGACGAACAATAAGCGCATATTCAATGACGTCTCTGTGATCAGCAAGGTAAAAACCGGCAGCGATCACCGCATCGTAAGAGGCGCATTGAATATCAATGTCAAGCTTGAGAGGTCACGTCTGGTGAAGTCTACGCTCCGACCTAATCGTGCCCAAATCCAAAACCCCGAAAAGTTTCAACTTGAACTTCAAAACCGTTTTCAGTGCTTAGCTGAATGCGACACAGTGGATGAGTTGAACAACGGGTTGGTGGAAACTGTCCAAGCGGTTGGGTCCGAATTCTGTGAGACCAAACGCCGCAGGAAAGCTCAAAAACTCTCAAAAGAAACTCTAAAACTAATGGCAGAACGGAGCGAAATGAGACTGCAGTCCGCAGTTGATATGTCGGATTACGGTAAACTCAATAGACGAATTTGGAAGTCCATGCGACACGACTTGCGTGCTTATAATACTGCGCGTATTACGGCAGCAATTGAGCAGAACCAGGGCTCTAAAGTGTTTGCAAAAGATTCGTCTATTGGGCAAAGCCAAATGACAAAACTGAAGACCGAAAATGGCAGTATCGTTTCATCCAAGCCTGAGATTCTGAGAGAGATTGAGAGCTTCTATCGACAGTTATATACCTCGACGCGCGAACCCGTTACTGAAGCAGCTCAGGACACCAGAGCAAAGTTAGTCCGACACTATACCGAAGACATCCCGGACATCAGCCTGTACGAGATTAGAATGGCTCTCAAACAGCTTAAGAACAACAAGGCGCCAGGAGAAGACGGAATTACGACTGAACTTCTGAGAGCGGGTGGTAGACCGATACTTTTAGTCCTCCAGAAGTTATTCAATTCTGTCATCTTCGAAGGCAAAACACCGGAAACGTGGCACAAGAGCGTGGTGGTGCTGTTCTTCAAAAAAGGTGATAAAACCTTATTGAAGAATTATAGGCCCATATCGCTCTTGAGCCACGTGTACAAGCTGTTTTCGAGAGTCATCACGAACCGTCTCGCACGCAGGTTTGATGAGTTCCAGCCTCCTGAACAAGCCGGTTTCCGAAGAGGCTTTAGCACCGTAGACCACATTCATACACTACGGCAGATTATACAGAAGACCGAAGAGTATAATCAGCCACTGTGTCTAGCGTTTGTGGATTACGAGAAAGCCTTTGATTCTATCGAGAAGTGGGCCATACTGCAGTCCTTGCAGCGATGCCAAATTGACTATAGGTATATCGAAGCGTTGAAGTGTTTATACAGCAAGGCCACTATGTCAGTCCGATTACAGGACCAGAGTACGGAACAAATTCCATTGCAGAGAGGTGTGAGACAGGGAGACGTCATCTCTCCGAAACTGTTCACTAACGCATTGGAGGATGTTTTCAAACTTTTGGACTGGAAAGGATGTGGCATCAACATTAATGGCGAATACATCACTAACCTTCGTTTTGCCGATGATATAGTTATAATGGCGGAGTCGCTCGAGGATATCGGCACCATGCTCAACGACCTCAGTAGAGTTTCCCAACAGGTTGGTCTTAAGATGAACATGGATAAGACGAAAATCATGTCCAATGTCCATGTTCCACCTATACCGGTAATTGTTGGAAACGATACACTCGAAGTTGTAGACGAGTACGTCTACCTGGGACAGACTGTCCAATTAGGTAGGTCCAACTTCGACAAGGAGGTCGCACGAAGAATCCAGCTCGGATGGGCAGCGTTCGGGAAGCTTCGATCCATCTTTTCGTCCCCAATACCTCAGAGCCTGAAAACCAAGGTTTTCAACCAGTGTGTGTTGCCAGTGATGACTTATGGCACTGAGACGTGGTCCCTTACTGTAGGCCTCATTAACAAGCTTGAAGTCGCTCAACGAGCAATGGAGAGGGCTATGCTTGGGGTTTCCCTGCGTGATAAGATCCGAAATGAGGAGATCCGTAGGAGAACTAAGGTCACCGACATAGCTCTCAAAATTAGCAAGTTGAAGTGGCAATGGGCAGGCCACATCGCTCGCAGAACTGATAACCGATGGGGAAGAAAGGTTCTCGAGTGGCGACCACGCACCGGAAGGCGTAGTGTAGGCCGGCCCCCCGCTAGGTGGACCGACGACCTCATAAAAACCGCGGGGAATCGCTGGATGCAGGAAGCGAGTAGCCGGTCCAAGTGGCGTTCTATGGGGGAGGCCTATGTTCAGCAGTGGACGTCTTCCGGCTGATAATGATGATGATGATGATGAAGTGGTATGTTTGAATTTTTTTAATGTACTCTAGTATGTTAAAATATGTTTTTAAGTTCGTCAGTGTTTACTTAAAAGTCTTAGAAATCTCATATTATTTTTTGTTGTTTTATGTAAATCGCTGCTTTTGAGATAAACTGCTTCAAAAACCCTTATTTTTATCGTCGTTATGAATTGACAGCACCTTAACTATCAAAAGTCAATAAACGTCAACGGCGCTCAAACGAGTCGATACGATACGAGAAGCGTCGCCTTGAGACAATGGTTGTGATACGCAATACTAATGCTATAACAGTCTTGGTAGTCATCAAATTTCGCTGGACATCCGAACCTCAAGTTCTTCAAGACAGGCCGGTTGGCGCAGTTGGTAGCACCCCTGCCTTCTGAGCCGCTGGTCCCGGGTTCGATCCCCGGACAGGACAAAATTTTGTGTGCATGAACATGTCTGTTTGATCTGTGTCTGGGTGTGTATATGTACCAAAGTATGTATATCAGTCATCAGGTTACCATATTACAGGCTCTGCCTAGTTTGGGACCTGAAAGACCTTTGTGTGGATGTTGTCCCAAATTATTATACTTGTGCGCAAGTGAAACTTGTAAGGGACTACCCAGAACTTGCGAAGTTACTTCTTCAATTACTTAAGGTATAAAGTCAGCCGATAGCCTTACAAATCATCCTTCTGGAGTAGGATCCCTAGAGTACTACGATCGTGTTTATTCGTTAAGACTTAAAAAATCAATGCACAGTAGTAATGATGACAGCCTTAATGTTTACATTATTGATATTACAGTATTCCTCGCAGATTGTTGTATCTTAACTGCTAATTTTTCTCTCATTAGAGCGTTTGATCTCGCCTCTATTCGCAATCATGGTTTACTATTCGAATGTATAGTATAAAAATTCTGTGATAATCGTGTTTGTGTTTTGCGAGAAATCCGTCCAGATGTTACATTGCTTGAGCAAGTGTTATTTGCTCAACCTAAGTACCAAATATTTTTATTTCGTACCTAAATGGACGTCATAAAAAGCCGGATAGGATAGCAATATACTTTTTCTCTAAAACTTGAGGATTATATAGTTTTACTCATCTGCGAGGGGACCAATGACCACGACTAGGGGGAATGTAAACAAAAAACAAATAATTGATTTCAACAACCGTCTATCTAATCTTACAGTAGATAATGTCATAATGTTTACATTTCCCTATAGTAATAGTTTGCCACAGGTGGAAAATGATATTAGATATAAGCTTAATTTGACATTATACACTATATGTAATAATAATTTTAATGGAGATAAATTTAATTTAATTGACATTAATAATTATATAAAAAAATTCTTCTTGACAAAAGATAATTACTATCTTTCTAATTATTATAAAAGACAGATAGCTGTGTCGCTATCATATTTATTTGATATTACAGCCAAAAATTTGGCTAACAAGGTTGCTTCTATTGAGCAATCCAATTGTATTGACAATGCTTCTATTGAGCAATTTGACATTTTTAATTCAGCCAATTGCTTGGCTACTAATGACATTGTACATAATTTAAATTAGTGCCTAAGACAATAGAGACAACCTCTTGCATTAAATCAATCAATATTGTTCATCAGAACATTCAAGGTATGATGGGCAAAGAGTTGGAACTGGAATTGTTTATAGATGATAGCAAAATAGATATTCTTTGTATTACTGAACACTGGCTTAAAAAGAACCAACTCTTATTTAATTTTAATAATCATCTAGTTGCTAGCTCCTTCAACAGAGAAAAATCTATACGTGGTGGCTCTTTAATTATTACAAATAAAAATATAAAACTCAAAGAACGAAAAGACATTGTGAGCCTATCTGTTGAACGAGTAATAGAAATGTCCTGTATTGAGTTTGAGCAGTTCCTTGTTCTATGTGTATACAGACCTCCATGCTCACCATATGATGATTTTGAAAAGTGCATGGAGGAAACATTAATTAAGCTTTCTAATACAAATAAATCAATGATTATCTGTGGAGACTTTAATATTAATTTGCTAGAAAATAATCAGACAGTGGATAAATTTTTGTTACTGTTTAAATCTTATAATATGTACAATATTTTCTTGGAACCAACTAGGATAACAGCCACAAGTTCCACCTGCATAGACAATATATTTACTAATCTAAAACCTATTAAAAATTTCATTATAAATAATCTAGAATCAGACCACTGTGGTCAACTAGCAGTGTTTCCAAGAAAAACAAACAAACCCCAAAGCAAATATGTTAGCTTTGTTTCAATAAATGCAAGCCGCCTAGAATTGTTAAGAAGTAATATATCCCAGAAAGTGCCAGAGTTGACCAGTCACAATGACCCAAATATATTATATAACTCACTGTTCCATCTTATCAGCGATGAATTTGGCAAAGTGTTTGTACCAAAAACAATATCTGTTGGTAATCGTGCTAAGTTTAGTGAATGGGCAACTCCAGGAATTTATAAAAGTAGGCAAAAGTTATATGAATTGTACCATGAAAAATCGCATAATCATAATCCTGTATTTTTGGAATATGTCAAACGTTATTCTAAGTTATTTAAACGAGCCTGTTCCTCAGCAAAATCTATTTATTTAAGAAATAAGATCAAAAATTCTGTTAATAAAATAAAAATGACGTGGAACATTATAAACAGTGAAACTGGTAGAAATACAGTGCGTAATCGAGACTTTAATTTAAAAATTAATAATAAAGATGTAAGAGCAGATTTGGAGGTAGCGGCCGAGTTTGAGAAATTTTTCACTAATATTCCTTCTTTAACAACCAAAACTCTAAAATCTTCCTCCATTTCTGCTGAGATCTTACTTAAACAAAGTGTAACTGAATGTGACACAACTTTTAAATTTTCAGTAGTTAATTGCAAAGATATTGTAAGCAGTTTCAAAAGTCTAGATGCAAAAAAAACGGCAGACCTATGGGGTCTTTCTGTGAAGACCGTTTCTTCAATTATAGATGTCATTGCACCCAATCTAGCAGCTGTGTTTAATAGTTGTGTTGCAAGTGGTGTATTTCCTGACCTAATGAAGCACAGTAAAGTGGTTCCTTTATTCAAATCTGGTAGTACTACTGATCCAACAAATTTTCGGCCTATTTCTGTACTACCTACGCTAAGTAAGATTTTCGAAAAAATCATATTACATCAATTAGAAACTCATTTTAGTGCAAACAAAATTTTCCATAAAAATCAATTTGGGTTTACAAGGAATCGCTCTACTATAGACGCAGGTATAGAACTAATAAAAGATGTGTTTGATGCCTGGGAGAACTCTCAAGATGCCTTAGGGTTTTTTTGTGACTTATCTAAGGCATTTGACTGCGTCCGACATGATATACTTGTCAGGAAATTACAACACTACGGTATTAGGGACATGGCTCTCAACCTTTTGACTTCATATTTAAATGGTAGAATTCAAAGGGTTGACATAAATGGTAAAAAATCGCCCGGCTCTATAATCTCAATGGGCGTTCCACAAGTTTCAATACTAGGGCCGTTCTTGTTTTTAATCTATATTAATGACTTACCTTATTATGTAGAGAAGAATAACGAGATTGTATTGTTTGCAGATGACACTTCACTGTTATTTAAAATTAAAAGGCAGTTACTAAACTATGACGATGTTAACAATGCATTAGCTAAAGTTGTGAATTGGTTCAATACAAATAATCTTCTCCTCAATGAGAAGAAAACTAATTGTATAAAATTCTCGACACCAAATGTGAGACAAGTAGAATCCAATATACAATTGAATGGAACAGGGTTGGACCTTGTGGAGTCAACAGTCTTTTTAGGAATTACTATAGACGCTAAATTGCAATGGGGTCCCCACATTAAAAAATTGTCTAGTAGGCTCAGTTCAGCAGCTTATGCTGTTAAAAAAATTAGACTATTAACTGATGTAGACACAGCTAGAATAGTTTATTTTAGTTATTTCCATAGCGTTATGACTTATGGCATACTGCTCTGGGGATGTTCTACAGATATTAATTCTATATTTATACTGCAAAAAAGGGCTATACGAGCAATCTACAGTTTGGCTCCCAGAGTTTCCCTTAGACAGAAATTTAAAGACATAAACATTCTAACTGTTGTCTCTCAGTTTATCTATGAAAATCTAATGTATGTAAAGAAAAACATTAGCAGTTTTGATAAAAGGAGTGATGCTCATTCCATCAACACGCGAAATAAGCACAAGCTATCCGTACATGTAACGCGCCTCCACAGAATAAGTCATTCTTTTATGGGACAATGTATACGATTTTATAATAAAGTTCCCAATGTTATCCGAGATTTGCCTATTAATTAGTTTAAAATTGCTATTAAAACTAAACTCTGTCAAAAAGGTTATTACAAAATTTCGGATTACTTGGAGGATAAAACAGCTTGGGACTGATCACTCCAGGATCTATCTACTCGTGTACTAAGATGTCAAAGTGTAGCGTGTCTTGCCCTACTGATACCATTATTATGTTCTCTTTTGTAAGGCAACACACTGGAGCTAATATTTGTAGTACCTAAGTAAAAACATTGTAAAAACATCTATATAAAAAGAATGGCCCCGAGTTTCTTGCCGCTTCTTCTCGGTTGGCTCTATGTATTTTGGAACGCGGCGGTAGGCTTTAAAGTACATTTTAATGAAAAATTGACGTTCATAAGTGCGTCTTTGATGCCTAAATTGAATAAATGATTTTGACTTTGACTTTGACTTCGACTCACCAAATGTGTGTTTAACCAAGCTCTGCCTACCTCCTTCAAGAACTTGAAGACTGTTACAACTGGTAATAACGAAATCTTATTTAATTACTCGCTATTTATTAGACAGACATGCTTGTAGTCACAGACCAATATATCCACTGGTCTGTGCTTGTAGTACTCCACTTCTGGCATATCACCTGCCACCTATGTAACTAATTAAGACGCACTGCGCCCCGCAGTTACACCCGCGTGGTGATGTTGATAATTATGATGATGAAAGTCATGTGGTATAATCCAGCACCTCATCTACCTCCATATCAAATTTCATAAAAATTGGTTCAGCTGGTTAAGCGTGAAGAAGTAACACACATACAAACACACTCACAAACACTAGCGTTTATAATATAGTGTGATTTTAAATTAGGTACACCAAATTACTTGACGTTTATATTTGTCTATTGGTGCCTTAATTAGATAAATGATTTGGAATAATAAGAGGCAACAAAACCAAAAAAATGATGAAAATTTTCTTATGCATTATAATCTTATTTGGTACTACAATGCCAGGTAATCTCCCTTGGAACCATAGTAAGCTAGCATTACTACGTAAGGGTCTTTAAACCCGTAAGCAGATCTTTTGTAGTGCACTACACTTTACTCGACATCCCAGGACGTTGTTTTTTGAGTGACCCCATCTATAAATTCACTTGCTACAAAGCCTTTTAAAGGGCTTAAAGTGTAGTGTACTACAAAAGTTCTGCTTAAATGTAAAGGTGGGTTCGCAACTCTTATAATAATAATAATAAATTTTTATTTGCGAGAAATGTAGGTACAGTAGTTCTTGTAGTTAAAATAGAAAGGATCCATTACATTCCGCCTCATCAAGGCGTGCAAAAATCGTTTTAAATACAATTTTAAAATAAAGTATTTTATATATATGAACCTACCAAAATTATTAATAACAATGTCAAACCTTAAATGTATCATGCAAACAAATTGAAAGCTGGTTTAGATTAAATAGAAATTATATTAGTCACATAGAAGTCTGCTTAAATTTAAATTTCAATATTAAAATTGTAAAATATTTAATGTCAGCAAAGTTAATTTTTATAAGTCAAATATTCCTTAACATCATAAAAACACTTGTCTAATAACCATATTTTTAATTTCAATTTAAATATGTTTAAAGGTAGATCTTTGAAGTCATTTGGCAGTTTATTGAAAATCGTAATGCCATGATCATAAACATTGCGTTTGACAAGGTCCAGACGACATATTATAGACATGAGTATGATTACTGTTATGCGCAAAAAACACCCTTAAGCCTTTAGTCGGTTTTAATTTCACTCGTACGCCGCCCCCTCTTGCACTAGGTACGTACATCTATCTATACGTATTCTATTAAAGTATAAAACATCACGTACTACGTATTCCACACCTATGAAATAATTTATTGTTTTACTCTTAAATAGTTTTTGTACTAGGTATATTCTATTTAACATACTACAGTTATTTTAAATTAATCCTGAATTATATTGAGTGTGTGTAGGACTCGTATTAAATGTAGAGAGCCAACGAGCTGCTATTGTGTCCTAGGTCACAAGAATGGGCCTATTGTGTGAACCACTTTAAACCGGTTTAGATATAGCTGCGTGATACCATGATTGAGTGGATATTGTTCGGCGCGCCGTAGTTCAGTAAACACTGTGCCCTATGTGACATGTTATTTATTTATCACGAAAAGTGTGTGTGTTTACACAAAACTTTTCAAAATGATAAGCTACGCCCGCCTATACTATTGTATTGTCATCTAGAACTTTAAGCCGACGTTTTGTGCAGCACAGCTGCTTAGTGCTCGTGACGGACATTGATTTTTAAGTCTTAATCTTGAGGTTGTTACTTGCTGCAGTACCTTTCAAAAAGTAACACTCTTATGCTTGCATAGTACTGCTTTGTGGCTGAATATTTAGCACGGTGCTAGTACGCACCACATCTTGGTTGCTACCAGTTTCTGGCACAAGTGGCCTCAAAAAGTCACGGCATTCTGGAAGGAGGGAAGTTTGCTGAACTACTATGTACCGACCGATTTTGATAATATTTGGTACACTGAGGTACCTGACTGTCAAGAGGAATATCGAATAGTTTGCCGAGATAATAGGTTTTGAAGTACGGCGAAAAATTGCGGCCGATACCTAAGACTGTTCTCGCGATGTCTGCTGAGCGCAGAACTACTAGTCTATATAATTAGTCTATAGATTTATGTAAGCTCAGCTATATCCTTGCGGACATCATAACGTTTGCAGAGGACACAGTTTTGATGTTTTATGTCACCTCCTGGACTAGTGTATACAAGTCTGCCGAAAGAGGTTTATCTACAGTTATTGCCTGGTTGGAAGACAACCTCCTGTCTCTAGCATGTCTAAACCACCAAGTCATCTCAACATTATCGTACACACATCTTTCAATGAAGCCACAGACGTCTTCAGAAGAGTCACGATCCTTAGCACTGAGAGAACGACTGTAGAGAAGGAGAAGGAGGATCAGATGCCTTGGTGTTATCATTGATGACATGCTTACCTGTAACCCCCAAGTAAATTGAATTTCAAAACGAGTTAGGCAACTATGTATCTCTTAAAACAATGAGATTAGTTGCTGATAGGGATCTTCTTATGGAAAATTACACATAATTATAGCAGAGTGTATTAGCAGATATCAGTTATTGTATAAGCACATGAGAAGGAGCTAAGAGTTATCATATTGTAGCTGGAAGAACACAAACAGCACTTCTCAAAGCCACGATTGAGTTCATTTTCAGACATTCAACATTAGATGTATACATAACGTGTAAGGTTATTTCTGTTAGAATATTGTTTATTCACCATTGCATATGTGGATGCCACGGAGAGATTGTACCAAAATTACTGTTACAACGAAAAACCTGGATAATTGTCCTGTGCCTGCACAAAAACCTTAAGTAGCTTGGAGGCATAAGTCACTTAGTACCAGTTTTATACAACAAGCTAAATAAACAAGGTAAAATAAATAACAAAAAAAAATAACTTCAAAACATTTTGTCTACACTCTACATTTGAAAAATATATATAACCTTTTCATTAAGTTCCGAGAGCACGCGACGCAACTTTTTTAATTAATGCATAATATTATGCTGGTTTTATTATGTGTTTAATTATTATGTTTCTGGCAACATTTTACGTTTTAAAATTTCCCCTGTGGATAATGAGCGGGTTTCGTTTCTGCAATTTGTTAGCTTAATTTTGTTTGGCATGATTTTCTTTTTAATTCATTAATTTGTCAGAGACATTACTTTTTTCAAATTACCAAGCAACGAGACAGTTAACGCGCTTGACAGTAATTACCACGCTTGCCCATGTCATGATTGTAATGCCACCCAACTTAGAATAATTAATTATAAATTAAATTAATAATTAATTAATGAGCTTAGAATGAGACCTCTTGAGTAATTGGTCTTTTTAGTCTAATTCATCAAGTAATTTCACTCCCTACAGTGCCCTTCACAGAGACCATTGTTATATAAAAATAAGAATGTATGCATGTGGTCTAGCAGTATATAAGTTTGTTCTAAAAGGTAGGTGCAGAGTATGGGCAAAGTTACATTAATTTAATACTAGTTGACCCGTCGAACTTTGTACCGACTAACAGTCAATTAGCTATATAAGATATATTGTGGATATATATCTAGTCGATTCGAAACCTTAATTTGAATCCTTTTTTTAATTTGAGGGGAGAGTGTACCGTATTGCCTGGATGAACATATGTTTGACAGTTGGACATTTTGTATTGGAAATTTCTTTTTCTAGTATTTATTTTTTCGTGAATTTTCCTATTTTTTTTATTTTGCTATTTGGGACGGAGAAAAATCTAAGAAATCAAAAAGCATAATAATCGGTCCAGCTGCTCTCGAGTTATAAGTGTTTGATCAAACCTTTGTTATATAATATATATAATAACTAGCTGTAATCCGTGGTTTCACCCGTATGGTGTTGGATGATGATGATGATGATCAAAAGTATCATTTGTGTCAATCCAAAGCCTCATCTACCTCCATACCAACTTTCATCAAAATTGGCCTTTTGGCCGTTTGAGCGTGAAAGAACAACAAACATCCATGCATCCATCCACCTAAACTTTCACAGTTATAAAATTGGTAGGATTAGTAGGATAGTAGAATATATTATAAAATAAATTATAAACTTACTTTGACAACTAAGAGTGTGATGAAATTGGAATATTCAATATATACTAAGTTTTCGTCTAGCTCTCACCTAAGTAAATAATAGTAGTGAATTATAAGTGAAGCTGATGAAATACTGATCACCGTGTACTACTAGTTATAGTACTTTGTGTCGGAACAACAGCACAACTTTCATCAAGCGTAAGTTTGCTAATATGGATTACGTTTCTAGGGTTCCGTAACTAGGAACCCTTATAGGGTCACTTTGTTGTCCATCCGCCTGTCGAGATCTTTTCTCTCAGGAACTATAGGTATCAAGTTTGAATTAAAATCAAATACTCGGGTATCTTCCAGCTGAAAAAATCTAACTGGTAAATCAGCGCGATCAAAAGCGTTCGTTCCCTCTGTACCAGATTCCTTAAATACCAGATGACCAACATACCGGATTCCTAAAATACCAGATGACCAACATACCGGATTCCTAAAATACCAGATGACCAACATACCAGATGACCAACATACCAGATGACCAACATACCAGATGACCAACATACCAGATGACCAACATACCAGATGACCAACATACCAGATGACCAACATACCAGATGACCAACATACCAGATGACCAACATACCAGATTCCTAATATATCAGATTATCACAATACAATAATTTGTACTGTTATCATCATAATGAAAATACCGCTCATGTCACATATTTTCGTATATTTTGTGATTTCAAGGGAATCAAAACCTAAAGGACAGTTAGCGTTGACTAAGTTGCATTTTGGCAAGAAACAATGTCATACAGTATACGAACCGTAACGTACCGTAACCGTAAAATAACAAGATCTCCGCCTACGTGAAGTAATGATGACAGTTCTGTCAATGTTTGTGTTTATGAAAGCTTAGTCAAATGCACGTTACCATTTTGACAGCTCGATACACTAGACGTGCTTGGCGACTTGGTCAAGGGAGATGACAGTTTTTTTTTACCATGGTGATTAATTTTATATTTGTATGTACGTAGGTACTGTATTTTATTATTAGTGTTACTGATCGATTTACTAAGTATTCAAATTTAATCATAAAATACTATTATAGCAATTGCGTTAGACCATGTAAATATTTTATGACATTATGTTACAAAAATAGGCCTTGGAGAAGGTAATAAGCTACTCGAAGTACGACTGGCACGCGACTTCGTCTGCCCAGGATTACCTGGGCAGACGAAGTCGCGTGCCAGCTCGTGTCAATTGTCAAATACTTGAAGAGATATCGCCCTTGTACATAAGGTTGTTTTTCCAACGTTCCTTGTCATCTCGTCGTTGTTTCACGGATATTGTCAAAGTTGCAACGATATTAGCTCTTAGAGAATCGCACTGCAGATGCAGATGATTAGACGACGGTACAGTTGAGGCAACTTCAAAGTGTTGAGCAAAGACGTGTCGTTTCAACGTCGACTCTCTGCGCATCGCTTCGCGGATTAAGTATATTTGACGAGGATTACGGCGCTGGCGTTGTTAATTAAATCTGCGATGAAACAGTACAGTCACGTTCATAAGTCCAGTGTAGCAGTTTAGAATGGTGCTCTTGTCTCACGCACGGCTTTTTAATTTCATCTCGTACGTATATGTAAAGCACAGGTTAAAAAAATTATTTAATTTTAATGTATTTATGTAAATAATATTAATTCATTTGCCAAAAAAGATTATTATAAACATAACAAAATAAATATCATCATTACTTGATTAATGAAAAGGGACGTTAATAGCTGTAATAGGATTCACTGTGTTACTACGAAATAATTAAACTAATTAAAACTTTATATCTATGTATATCCCTAACCTAACTAGTATTTACTAATTACGTATTGTACACAGTAGACGCTTTTCACATAATACTTTGTTAAAACAATGGCATGTTTAGCGTCTACGCTAGTGAGTGACATTTTTGCTCACATCTATTATCACAGACCCCAGGATTCCCAGGATAAGAATATGGATACTACTGTACCCTACACACCATAGAAGTCGTAAAAACCTACTGCAGTATGATGGCAAGAGGTTGACCCCTTTTAAATGGAAATACATAACTGGCGAAATGTGATTTTCATACATTAATACTAAGATATTGTTCATATTTCTGTACACCAGAGATGTAGTCATGATGGTATGCATAGATTTAGCATTTAAAAAGTGCTAAGGTAAACATTTTAGATCATTAGTCAGTGTAAGTCTATAAATTGACTTTGTATAATGGTTAGGGCCTCTTCAGACGAGCAACTAAATATTTGCTCTACAGACCATTTCCACAAAAAGTGGCGGACACATAATAATGATAGTGATATTATACATAAAGCGTTCTTAGATATATAGAGTTGTGCTTATCAAACAGCTGAAACGAGTAAATATCAGCAAATATATTGTGATATGTCATAATATTACAAGAGGGAGTGGCCAAGCTGTGCCCTTATGCTTTGTAGTTGGATTGCATGTGGTTTTTATATTCGATGTAGATTCGCACACTTGATTAAATTAGTGCTAAATTAAATAAATTAGAATAATATATAATACTAAATTAGAATATTAAACTAAACTATGCACGATAATGGGAATCTATGCATACTACATAAAAACATTAGCGTAGATATTACAGCGACAGAAAATAGAATACACTTACATGGGATATAACAATGTTGGGAGTCTCCAGCACGGCTAGCACGGGCAATGGACTATTTATCCCCGTGGAGAGGAAAGAAATCTTTTCCACCATGTCATTTTTATCTCCCTTGCGAGCATGGTAAAGTCAGAGGATAGTTTATCCACGTGGATAGACGGCGGGAGTAGCGTTTCCTATGGTTTGTACTATTTAGTATATTAGGTCCCATTTAAAGCAAATGTAACAAAAGTCCTTGAGTAGCGTGTGCTATCTATACGTAGTATCCTATTTGGTTTACTAACACTCATTATGCGAATGGAAGTGGGGACCTATAATTATTGTAGAGTAAAAACACAATAATTATTAAACTTAGGTATTTTCCAGAATGTAGATAGGAAAGTACTTAATACAATAATAACCTTGATATGCACCGGTAAACCATACGTATGGTTTCGAGACTGCAATGCATCGGGTCAATAAAGAAATGGCGTTGTACCATTTCTTTATTGCCCCGAAAATGTGCTTGAATTCGTTATCTGGGTAATCGAAGTTAGTTGGGTTAGTGGCATCTCGGATATACCTCCGGTGTAATTTTCTTTTCATTGTTTCCATTTCCCGCGACACAATATAATTTGAACGAAATTAAACTTTTATCCACCACCTTCAAAGAAGATGACTACCTTTCTCCGCGTTTATGTCAATCGGAGAGAATTATATCCACGTTTCGACGAGTCCGTGCTCTATAGCGGGAGTAGCGGGATATACTTTCTACGAGAAACGTCAAAAGGAAACATTTTATCTCTTTCCCCGGTTGCCGTGCTCTGTAAGGTGGAGAAGACAATTATTTCCACTGATAGGTGGATAAAAATGGTGGAAAGACTATTTCTCTCCGCTGCGTACTAGGCATGCAGGTAAAGGCTCGATAAACACTAATACTAGGATTTATTTTGAAATAAGCACGTGACACTACATGAGAAAGAAAACAAAACAAAAATTTGTTGCAACTATTTCACTGTAATATGGCTTATAATTTTATTGCCAAAAGCTTTACGTTTTATGTTTCATCATGATATAATGTTCAACCCAAAACAGTAGTACTACAACATTAAGTGGTTCCGCCACAATTTCGTGGCCGTGATGTGGTTCGTTTGAAACGATGATTAGATTTTGAGCCAATTTCATTTACCCGTGTAAAGTAAATATTTATCTTGCCTCGGGTATTATCACGATTAGCAGTTTATAAACCGAGCAAATAACTCGCCTATATAGAGTTATCTAACTATCTTATTGCGGACGCAGCTGTAGTCTTCTAAAAATTAGTGCTTTGAGGTCATTGACGCTACAATGGATGATGTTTATAACTGTAGTGGGAATTCACGTGTTATTTCTTAATATTATTTTATTGTAGATTATATTCGCGGCTTCACCCGTGTGGTGATGGATGATGATGATGATGATGATGATGAATCTTATTCGTTACAAACACACATACAAATCTTTCCTCTTTATAATATTAATAGTAATAGTATAATAATTGTATATAGTATGATGATGAGTTGCACTGATGTCCTTGTTATCGCTGCATTTAAACAGTTTTTCAAATCGTTCATTTCATTTTGCAATTGAAAATGTGGGGTGCGCCGTTTATTAGTTTATTTATTTTTATTTTAATAACTACTTTTATGACTTACCTGTCTTCTTTACTATTACTTTTAATATTTTATTTTATTTTATTTGGAAAACGAACAGTATACACAGCTAATTACTTAAAAAAATAAATTTACATTTAATTATTATTTGGTACTAATTTCAATTGTTAAGAAAAAAAATTGCATATAAAAACATGTAAGTATAGATATATATTAATTAAAATTATTATTATTATTATATATTAATTAAAATAGATATAGATTAACTCTTCATTGAAACACCACAATACAAATGAAGAGTAACGAAACAATTGTATACAAGACACATTTAACTAAGACTAAATGCTTAAAATTAATAGTTACAAACTCGGTTACAATACAATTCAAAAATAACAATTCTTAATTGCACAAAAAGGCAGATAGGTAATTTTTGTATTGAAATTCTCTGAGTGTGAAACATATTAAACTATTACGGTTAACTGGCAAGACACTCGCGTTAGGGATCGAATACGTGGACCCGGGTTTCAAGCATGTCAGATGCTCATTTTCAGGGCGATTGCGCAGCGGCGTCTGCGAGCTGATGAGACGTCAATTTGACTAAGCTATCAGAAACTTACAGAAACTTTGACAAAACTGTCATTATTACGATCTTGACGTAGGCGGAGATCTTAATATTTTGTCTTTGAGGAAATCCTATGAGTTAGTCCAGCGCCTCATCTACCTCCATACCAAATTTCATCAAAATTGGCCCCACTGTTTATGCGTGAAAGAGTAACAAAGATCCACACATCCATACTCACAAACTGTCGCGTTTATAATGTTAATAGGATAACATTAAACTAGTATGCATATCAATGGCAACAAATAAAACTTTTTAGGTTATTTTTGTGAATCGTAGGCAAATGCTATCAGAGAAACGTGTTCAAATTTATCGGCTAATATAGTAGGTATTGCACATCGGTATGTATCGGCGACTGTAGCCCGCGGCAATGCGCCACAGCGAGATAACGCGCCATTTATGCGTATGGCCCAAAATGGATAAAATAAAAAAACGTCGCTTACGCGCGTAAACTGCATTTTACCGCTTCTGCAGCGATATCGCGCCGTTCTGCGGAACCGTAGAGTAGAACACACAGAATATCGCCGGTCTCTAGGGTCACTGTTAACGCTTGTTTGCGGCCCGAGTTTACAACTGTGTACAGATTGCGGTCGCTTGTATTCTCTATCGTATCTAAAGTCTGATGGTAACTGAAAATGTATATTGTTTTGATATTTTTTTTAATCTTAATAGTAGAAAGTAAAATATAGTTTTGAAGCTGCATTTTTACTTTGTGTTTTTTTCATATTCTCGAGTCTATGAAAAAATTTAATTTAAGAACACTTTTCTACCGATTTCCAAAGAGGATGTACTCAATTCGACTGTATTTTTTATGTTTTACCTCATAACTTTCGGCTGGGAGAACCTAAATTCTCAAAATTCGTTTTTTGTTTGAAAGTTTTATAGCTGCTGCTTCCCGTGAGGTAATTTCATCAAAATCCAATAACTTAATAGAATGGAAGTATAATAAAAAAATTTCAAATTGTACTTGTACAATGACTAACTTATACGTGTATAATTTTGTTACAATATAACGGAATAATGTGAATTATTTAAATTTAAGACTAACCCGTTATTGATGTTAAGATGCGAACTTGACTGGTTTTTATTTTAATTCAACTTCGTTAGGAAGCCTTCAGGATCTCGAGTGCGGTGCGCTCGTCGTTGCGTCTCACCTCACACTTCACACGACATGACAGTGCGTAACTCTCACGATAATCCAATTTACTTATTACAAAATTGTAATTAATGTGAGTTTTGAATTACATGAACTTATGCTTATTTGTGTATATAGTTAATGTAAAATCTCATTATAGTCCATACCAGGTTTCTTTCTCAATTTTTGTATTGCTCTAGAATATTGCATCAAAGGTCGCACGGCCAGACACAATAGAAATTTCATTGTTATAATGATATCGACCCTTGAAGGGATAATGTAAAAACATGAAACCACTTTCAACGACTTCAGTAGTCGGTAGCAGTACACTTTTTATTGTAAAAATAAAACTCGAAATTTTATGTGACTTTTTAGAATGCTAACGCCTGCTTAGCTAAGTATTTGAAAAAAAAAACCTTCTTTCGGTTGGATAATGTTGACAAGCTGTTCAATAGATGTCGCTCCGTCCCCATACGACGTTAAAATCAGATAGAGAGTTAAAATTCGATGATTGAACCTTGTGCCTCGATGGCCTAGTGGCGTTTGGCACGGGTTCGGATCTCGTTCGCGGATGTGATTTTTTCTCTCTAAAATTGCAATGTACAAACGGCAAATTTCATCTTTACACCAATTTGAAATGACTAGGCTATTTTATTAAAATAAACCTTATTACATTGTTGTGCAAATAAAGCGAAGTGCTGACCGTATACGTTACGTAGGTTATTCCAACGTAACTTTCTTCAATATTTGCGTGGGTTCGTGTACCGTACAGTGTGTGCTTTTTTGGTTTGCGATCCCCCTCTCCATAAAAAGTATAATAAAGTTTTGAAATGAAACGCAGAAAATTTTCGGTGCTTCTGAAATAATTGAAGAATAAGTTTTATACGGTGCTCGTTTTGGTTTACCCCTGCGCATTATATCCACTTAAAACATTCCCAGACAGCTCTCAACATAAAAATATACGACCCGGTTTATATTCCAAGATATTTGAGAATAACAAAGACAAGGTGCATCTGTCGCGGTTGCGCAAGCGCAGCGCACGACGCTTCACTCCGCGGTATTGTTTATCGCTTCATTCTGCGGAAATGCGACACGAACTGACTGAGACGAATGTTATTGTTGCTTCAATGTCGACATGTTTATATGAAGTTACGCTCGCGGGTTTCCACCCGTGGGACCGGAATAAAACATTCAATACAAAATTCATTATATTAGCATTGCTTTGTATGTATATTTTCGAATGCGATAAATTTGTTAAGGAGCACCCGGAGTTATTTACAACCGCTCAGCAAATGTACCCGACAAACACAAGACGTCCTGATAGATTTGTTTTACCATAAATACCTAAGGCCGCAATGTATCATAAAAACTGCCACGTGATGTGTATTCGTATTTATAACGCTTTGGCCAATGCCCTTAAAGAACTGCCGAAAAGATTTTTTTTATTGAAACTCAAATTGTGGTTAGCTAACAAAACTTTTTATTCTGTGACTGACCCTTTTTGTAAGCAAAACTTATAATAGTGATTATTTAAAATATTGACTATTTAAATACCAAAATTATTCTATATTTCAATTAAAATTTATAATTATAATCTAATTTAATGGGTACTTAATATGCTTCCTTATCTGTAGATAAGCGTAATTATTTAAATTAAGGATAAAATATTATTTGCACGTCACTATTCTGATTAAGTATTATGGACCATTGTTTATATTATACATAAGATCTTAATAGTACCAATACTTATAGCAAATAAATAATTCACATCATTCCATGTTTGTTTTTTTGGTACCAACTCTCACCTTTGGAAGGCAAACAGTCGCTAGCCCATGTCGGAAACTCCAACACTAGACTATCCACGATCACGACACACTATCGGCTCGCGTCTTGGCTTACAGTCTACTAGTTTCCGTCCGCAATTTCTTCTGTGTGATATAAATTATTAGGATCCCTCGGGAACTTTCCGAAGAAACGTTAAAAACTATGCAATAACAAATGTTTTGAAACTTGTCAAAAGAAACATAATCTAACACATTAGCCAAATGTACATTTTTACGTTTGCCAAAAGAGATTTAACGATGAGAGAAGAGGTGCTTGAAACTTCTTTTGGGACCTTAATTTATGCTCTGTCTACCAAATAACTTAAACATATTTAAAAATAGAACACTTCATATATGTATAATAATATCTGACGTACTTTATATAAACACTAGCTGACCCGCCAGCGGCTTCGCTCGCGTGGCCTCGCAGGAGGCGGTTAATTGCAGTTTTTTTAAATATCCTACGGGAAGTCATTAATTTACCGGGATTAAAAGTATCCTACATACTGTATACCAGAGATATAACCTACCATGATACAAAATTTCATTTAAATTGGTCCAGTCGTTTCGGAGATTAGCCCATACAAACAGACAGACGAACAGACTGACAGAGAAACAAAAAAATAAAAAAATAAAAATTAAATCGATTTCACTCCTTACATCCCCCTGGCTCGGTTTCTAGCATTTTTTTAATTGTACAGAAATTTCACCTCTACAGTTTTATTATATGTAGCGATGATTGTGTGACAGACCTCGTAATATAGCGGAAAATAAAATAGTATTGCTTTGCAACATTGAGTGTCAGTATAAGCTTACACTCCAGGAGCCTGTGCTGTACACGGCTATTTACAAGTTTGTCACGACGCGACGGACGATCGCACTGGTGTTTATTTGCCTACATCTCCCTACTTTTTAATTCTTATTTTTACATTGTACATATATATATATATATATATATATATATATATATATATATATATTATATCATAAAACAAGTACAATTTGAAAAACTTGATACCGATTTCCATTCTATTCAGTTATTGAACTGAATAGAATTTAACCCAAAAACTTCTGGACCAAATTTGATAAAATTTAAATTGAACCACGCGGAAAGCACCAGCTTTCAAACAAAAGAATTTTCAAGAATTTTGAGATTCGGCTCACCCAGTCGAAAGTAATGAGGTAACAAACATAAAAAAACAGTCGAATTGAGTACCTCTTCCTTTTTGGAAATCGGTAGTAAATGAACCCCTATTTATTCTGGTCACGCTATAATTTGAGATCGGATGAAGCTATCTCGCTAATTCTTTATTTGTTGTGCTATAGTCAGGAGACGGTTTTTTTTGATATTAAAACCAAGATAAGATGGAAAGTTATGGCGGGGCCGAAGGCTGAGCCTACTACGCGAACGAAGTCACGGGCGTAGTAGTCAATAATTAGCAATTAAATCGGTATATACATGGAGCAGGTTGTGATATTTGCTGTCAAACTTATATGTAATGTCAAACATTTTCTTGTTCTTCTGTGGCACTTTAACCACCATGTGAATGTAACATAGGAAGGCTTTACTCTGACAGTGCAAACTTGTTTCGTTTCAACAAGTTGTTCAGTAGCAGAACTCTTTATGGATGAGTTCGCCCGGCGCAATAGTTCCACCATAAAGTCAAAGTCAAAATCATTTATTCAATTTAGGCATCAAAGACGCACTTATGAACGTCAATTTTTCATTATAATGTAATTTAAAGACTACCGCCGCGTTCCAAAATATATAGAGCCTACCGAGAAGAAGCGGCAAGAAACTCGGGTACATTCTTTTTATATAGATGTTTTTACAATATTTTTACTTAGGTACTACAGATATTAGCTCCAGCCTTACAAAAGAGACCACAATAATGGCATCAGTAGGGCAAGACACGCTACACTTTGACATCTTAGTACACGAGTAGATAGATCCTGGAGTGATCAGTCCCAAGCTGTTTTATCCTCCAAGTAATCCGAAATTTTGTTATAACCTTTTTGACAGAGTTTAGTTTTAATAGTAATTTTAAACTTATTAATAGGCAAATCTCGGATAACATTGGGAACTTTATTATAGAATCGTTTACATTGTCCCATAAAAGAATGACTTATTCTGTGGAGACGCGTTACATGTACGGATAGCTTGTGCTTATTTCGCGTGTTGATGGAATGAGCATCACTCCTTTTATCAAAACTGCTAATGTTCGTCCGGCGCAATAGTTCCACCATACATATTTCTACCGCCAAGCAATGTTCGCATCGCTATGTGTTCCGATTATAGGTATACTAAAGAATATAGGCACGGTTCCCGGCGAAATTACAGGCACACGAGACTAAACAACTTATTGTGTAAGGGTGACGCAGCGTAGTTTCGTTACTTGTAACAAACCCATGCAGGCACAGGTTATCGCTTAACAACATGTAGGCCTATTGCTTGTTCTGTAGCCCAATTACCTAAAAATACCAAAATATTGTTATATATATAACAGCAAAAAAATTACCACATATTTTTATCTACGCGTAACTCTAACATCTGCGACCGACGGCTTACCGTGACACGGAAGCGCTCAATAGAAACTCGGAACAATTCAAACGAGAGCAACATCTTCCAAAACAAATTAACATGAGCCGATAACGATAACACACACGCCCTAATTGTATCTTGCGGGTAAATTGAAACACAGATTAGGCAGTGCGATAACTCGGTTATTCCTCAAGTGGCGGCGCTCAGTATTTCCGAGTCATTATTCCGAGGAACCAATTACTGGAGCTCGTGTAGACTGGGGTTAGGCAGATTTATGGTCGATGTCGACGCGCTGCTCTCTACGCTATTTAATCTTTGGCTGTTCTCTATGATTGAAACGAGCTATGTCTAGTAACTACTGTATCATCTGTGTTCGGAGCTTGTTCTTTCGGAACCGGGAATTGATTAAGGAAAATCGTGTGTCTTTTGTTACGTTATGAGAAATACAGACGTGACTGTTCATCATTGAATTCTTTTCCTATATTAATTTTCCTACTGCTTCCTTTCGCTGACATAATACTCGTATAACTATTCTGTAAGTACGTGTTCAATAATCTATAATGATATTATAAAGAGGAAAGATTTGTATTTTGGTATGGTTGTAACGAATATAATCTAATACTACAGGACCGATTTCACCAGACATTCTCCCTGAGTAACATAGGCTATATAGGTATATTGATTCATCATCATTATCATCAATCACCACGCGGGTGATACCGCACAGCGCAGGTAGTACTGCATAAATGGCAATTATTATTGGGTTCTTAACTATTTCTTCTATGAGGATCTTAGTTTGCATCAAATTAGAAAATTATACAAATATTACAAATTTTTCTGTTTTCTACAGCGTACAGCATTGCTACAACGTAAATGTTGTAGCAATATAATTTGTAATATTGTAAAACAAACAAATTTTTGTTTTACTTATACAATTCAATTCCATCTCAATTTCTAAAACATACCTGATTTAGCAAAATTATATCAAGAAAAAAAAATATAGTGACATATTTATTTATTGTACCACGTGTTATTCTTTCGTTAACACATAATTGGCTTTCTTGACAGATCAATAACAATAGTAAAATTATGTATATGCACTGAGTTCAAAGTGTAAGACAGTTAGGAAATTATATCCAAGATACCTAAGAGAAAAATCTATTTGAAAATAGATTTTTCTTTCACAACATCTCGTCAAGGAACAAGGAAATGTGTCTATTAACAAGCCATTGGCAAAGAAACTGACGAGTTATTATCCGATTACGATAAAAATAGTTGTATGAATAGATTCGTTCTTGACATATCTCATAAGTTTGTAACACAAAGGTCTTGGCTCATTGTAAGCTGTACCCATTGTTGTCGCCCCACTTACTGTCATTGTGTTTTTATTTAGTAACAGGCACGATTACTGTTGTCAGCCTTTCCACCAGAGGTGTGCGAGGGCGTTGGATGGTGCGAAGAGGTGTAGCGGCATTGGGAAATTCTGTGACGCTCATCACCAAAGCTGACGAGGATGATAGGAGCAGACTCTTTATTAAATTATACAATGAGATATACTTGTTCAATATATCGGGTATTCCGAAATTCAACGATAACCCAGTACCGGGCGAGAGGACAAAGTATTCCAGTTATAAAAAATCCATGTCACTTAGCCAAGTCATTATCGAAAAGTTTAATATTTGACACACTTGGTCGCATTTTTAAGTAGATCACTATTTTCATAACTTTATAGTGATTTTTTAATGATGTTATCTCAAATAACAGTTCTATTAACCGCAACCACAAATCAATATAATAAACATTGTGAACTATATAAAGTAAATTGAGTTCCTACGGTTTACAAAATTATTGTCAGTTAACTTTGACACTCCATTTTGGAAAAACATATTTATTTTTCCTCTTTTTTCATAACTTGTATACACTTGCCTCTCGCCCGGTACCAAGTTATCGTTGATTTTCGGGACATCCTGTTTACAATATTTTATATGATATACATCGTGTAACAAAAAAGTGTAATAATGCTAACACCACACATGCAGAAGCTTGTATACAATTGGGACCAAAATTCTGCATTCCAGGATGTAGTAAAATTTCCATGTTATGCGTAACCAAAGTTTTTCTAATACTCAAGCGGAGCCAGGAGTGGGGATGGAGATGAATTGATATAGGTGGCGTGGGCGATTGCAGAGCGCATTGCAGCTCCAAGAATAGGCATGTCGAATAGGGCTGTCCAAAAGAAATAAAAATATTTTTTCCATTTTGTATGAAAAAAAAATAAGCAATTAAAATTTTGATACTGTGCCATATGACTCCTGACTAGGTACATATGCACACCTTTCAGTATTACTGCACCTTTTTGTTTTGCACGCTGTATACAGGATGTTTGGTAGAGGGACCGACAAACCAAATGAGCGTGTTCGGCGGACCACTTGGAGAATACAAGTTGGCCAAACAAAAATCCCCGACCCCCCAATATGTTTAACTGTTTTTTGTGATTTTTCCCTTTTTCTCCGAAATTGTACCTAATTAACACCATAACATTTGTAAAATTTGTAAAAACTAAAAACATCCGGCTTAAAACATACTTTACAAATGTTATGGTGGTAAATAGGTACAATATTGGAGAAAACGAGAAAAATCACAAAAAAAAGTTAAAAAAAATTGGGCTGTCGGAGATTTTTTTTTGGCCAACTTGTATTCTCCAAGTGGGCCCGTGAACACGCTCATTTGGTTTGTCGGTCCCTCTACCAAACACCCTGTATAGTAGGCTCACATCATGTGCGTAATATTATACCGTGTTAGTTGAACTTATAGTGACTCTCCCTGCGAAGCAAGGCGTGTGTCGGTTTCTATACCTGGCCGGAGCAATGTTTGTTAAACAGAATGTTTGTACTCTGGTCTTGGATGTGTTAAATATGCTAGTGTGTCCACGCCTCCTGCCACACAAATATTCCTAGTACGGGGGTAGTCTGTAAACGTAACGTTACACATTGGTAGCATGCATTCCTAGCTCGCGTCCGTCGCTTGTTTGGTATGCATTAGACCAAGTTTCATAAATCTCTCCAGAGCTATGGTCAGGTTAGGAAATATAAATAATCATCCTAAAAATTCCTTCACGCGAAGTAGAACTACCCAGAACAAATCTGGTAGAAACGATGTCACCTTTGCATAAAAGGGAGATGCGAGGGAGCTTCATGATTCTACAGAGCTTAGCTAAGCTTATGGATGTGTCCCACCAAATCATGCATCCCATCGGTATGCATCATTCCAAAGATCTCAAATAGCTGAACATTTCATCTCTTGTAGACAAGAATTCAGTAAAACTAGGAAATTTTCATTTCATATAGACGATATTACGACAGCAGGAGCTAAAGCTGGTCGCTAGTACGCCTCCTGATTAGTAAGCACTAATGTACATTCAACAGCTCAAGTGTTATTCTTACTAGTCCCGTTATAATAAATAGTAGAAATTCAAACTCAAAGTAGCCCCGGTTCAATCTCTGGCCAAGGCGTAGTGTTGGATGTTTGCGATATGTTGTGACATTGTGTTTACAGCAATTTATATATTTAATACTTACTTAGTTTCTTAGGTTTATCCAAATGAAAAGACACCGGAAACGTACCTGAAATGAAGAAATATCAATTTCATAAAAAGGTTCTCAAGAACGGTAAAATTAAACGAGCACGATAAATAAAACTTCTATTATCTCAAAACATTATCTGCCAACATTTTGTACACTTGGCAGAATAGTGTATGACTACTATTTTACTTGAAGATCAGTGATGATGTAAGTTGTATTACCAATAATGGCTGGCTCTCAAGGACAACTGCTGGAACATGTAGTGCTAAGGGACCCATTTTTTTAAATCTTGAGTGTAATTACTAGCAAGGCAGACAGTAGCCTGCCACCTTGCTATGGATTTCACAAGAATATTATCATCACCCTTTAGGTTTCTAGGGATCGGTCAGTAACCGTCAGATTTGCGGCTGACCCGAACTTGGGTATCAGCGCTTCAAAATTTCCTTCTGCAAACCTATTTCCAGTATTTCACTTCAATGAAACTATTACGAAAGCAGCAGCTTGTCTACTTGGGGGTAAGTATTTTCATGACCGTATTGTAGCCATCGGAAATAGGTACTTAGGTACAATCAAAGGTTACACCAATGTTACAGAACCGTGTGACTGCGGGTCACGGCTCAGTAACGGATACGGGTGGCTGATTCCACTAACTAAGCAATGCTCCAACTGCAATCAAACCGCAGTTGAACGATAGCTTTAATACATTTTATTGTTCTGCTATTGAACAACGATCTAGCTGCAATTACGTTTCTGTTGATGTCAGCGATGGATCAAAACTTTATATTCTGCTAACTCTATAGATCACGAACGCGAAGATAATTCATATTTGTATTGGTCAAATGTAGTTTTTTTCGGAAAAATCATGTTACGGCTGAAACTTAGTTTTAGCTTGCTTAAGCTTCTTATCTTCTGTTAAAACTAGGCCTTAATCTTAACGGTTAGCAGTTCACGGTTCACGAGTATCTAGCCAGAGCAAAGTCACGATAGGGGAGACCGAGACGACGAGCGAAGCGATGAGAAGCGTTATGTCGAATGGTGACCACACAATGCGCAGCCACCGAAGCGCTAGAATTACGCTAAACCAATTTCTAACTAAATATGTTTAGCTAAATTATTATTATCGAAGGCTTTTGGCTAAAAGTACTTTTGACAGATTTTGCTCGTAAAAAACACTTTTGACTGGTTAAGAGTTTTGACTGCGACATATTAAATATGTATTTTATATAAAAATTTAATTATCAACAACTACAGCGGTAATGTTACGATACTTTTAACTACACGACTGACGAGTTACCAACCGCAAAATTCAACACCAAGATGTAGACAACGGCGCAGCCAAATGCTAGTTTATTGTACAAAAAGAACAATATTTATTTACGTATCCAACCAGATGGCAATTTGGAAGGAACGGAGTATTCCAAACATGTTTGTCTTCCATTAAAACATATTATGGATAATATTGGCTTAGCTCTTTTTCTTTTCTGTAATATCTGTTTATATACCGTTACATTATCATGGCAATGTTAGCATATTCTGCCTTCAATATTATTTAGTTATTGTTTTAGGCGATCTCTTGGCATTTCACGTATCTCACCAGATTTTTTAATAATAATTCAGTTAGCCGCTTGTTTTGATTTTAAGCGTGTAACTGTTGAGTGCCATTCAGAATTAAAAACTTCATGAGTCAAAACCATGTGTGGCAAAATAACTGCACTCGTCACTCTGTATAAGATGTTAAATCTCTAGTCCTGTACTTTCGCTGGAAACAATGAAACGTAGTAATGCTTTCACACTTCTGCTTTACAATTTATTAACTGGCAAGGGTAATAAAAATACTACCCCAGGTGGACTCTGCAAAAGATCTACCACGAGAACAAAATACCCTTATCCCATTTACAGTTATAGATAGATACCCTGACAGAAACCCTTCATTTGTGCATTATAGTAAAACATTAAAGATAAAAACAAATAGAATATAGAAAACATACAACATAGTAGTACAAAAGGTCTTATCGCTTAACCCGTTGAATGGCGATTCGTCATATTTGGCCAATAATACAATAGATTTCGCAGACATCTACCTACTTTTCAGGAACTGCAACGTGTGTGGTTAAATTACTTATGGGGGATCCCAATAATCTATCTATCCACAGTTTTCCTTACTACCGATAGAAATTCGACATAACGTCCATACAAGTAGTGTCACATATCTATCTCTAGTAAGGTAAACCGGCGATAGATAGATTATTGGCAATGGCCGCTAGTGATAATGCAGTTTACGATGGATCACGCGTGTTCAGAAGATATTTGTTCACTTTTGAGTTGAAGGTCGATATACCAGAGATGCTCAGTTGTAAATCTTTACAAACGTATATATTTGACAGTAAATGCAATACAAAATTTACTGACATCTGTACTCAATTCTAGATTCACTATTAAGTGTACTTCTGGAAGACGGCCAGAAGACGCCCAGATTGTATTTATGAGGAAACACTAACTCAGGTAATGGATCGTATTCTAGTCGTATAATTACGAATGTAGAATCAAAGTGCGGAAAGGTAGAATTTCTACAACGTATGCATGTCGCATCGCCGTATGTGTGGCCGTTAGTTAATGGAATATTTAATGGTTTGAAGAGCACTTTAAGACATGTGTCATTAACAAGTGCAATTACGGGACTAATTAAACTTCAGCACTATTCATAAAGTGACGAGTATATGGCAGTACAATTTACAAGTACAATTTGAAAAAATTGATACCGGCCTCCATTCTATTCAATTATTGTCAGTAACTGTAACTCAAAAACTACTTAATCCAACATGATGAAATTTAAATGGGATTACACGAGAAGCACCAGCTTTCCAGCAAATCTTTCCAGTATTTTGAGAATCGGTTCACCCTATCGAAAGTTATGAGTTACCAAACATAAAAAAAAAATGAAAAAAACAGTAGAATTGAGTACCTTTTTGGAAGTCGGTAGAAAATGAACAGTAGGACTATTATGTATCCCAGTTGCTAACAAATGTTGATTGAAATCGAAAAAAGAAGGCGGCTCTATGTCACTTTTGTCAGCTTCATTTTTGCATACTGAAGTTGTCAAAACTGACATAGAGACGCTATTTTTCAAGATTTCAATCAACATTTGTTAGCAACTGAGATACATAATAGCCGTGCAGGATATACTCCGGCCAAATGCTAACTCATAGAATATTAACAAAAAAACTAAATAAGTAGGTATTCAAAAAGCCAATGTAACTATTATAAGAAAATTAAATAATTTTAAGAATCGGTTCACCCAGTCGAAAGTTGTGAGGTGACAAACATAAAAAAAAATACAATCCAACTGAGTACCTCCTAGTTTTTGGAAGTTGGTATAAAAGTCGTACGTGTCTTTACTCGAAAACAATAAAAATAGAAATGGCTGCTTTAAATAACTTTTATTCTAAAAACATAAACATTTTATTGTTTCTCTTTCCATTCACCTGATTCCTTAGACTTTTTTGTCCGTAAATTATATCGTCGTTTTGACGTAACGAGCGTCTACGTCATTTACGATAATGGAGTGAGTTTGTACGTCTACGACAGGAGAAGTATTATGTTTTATTGAGACACTGTTATTGAAGGATTCGTTTCCATCTCGTGAGGGCATGCCATTAGACGTCATTTTATTGTTTTGCGTAAATAATGATGTTTCGAATATAGATTCATTACAAAGTTATTCTACCCAAACTTAGCTAAGCAATGCGTATATTACAAGTAATTTGTTTTGTGTAAGTTTTGATTTTATCACAAGAATTAACTTTAGAAACGGGATATTTACCACGTATTGTATTTATTGTGAGCTCTCGATATTTTGGCACAGTTGCCTGTTGTCAAAAACTTGAAGTTAACATTGTGGTATATACAATTTGAATTTGTTTCTGACAGTTGTATTTCTTGTCACAACATCTCATCTGCATGTTTCTAAAAATGTTGAGGATGTTGTCGAACGAAAAGACATAACTCAAACCTTTATTTACATACTAAAGGCAAACTTTGTAACTTTTTATTTAAATTTTTATGACTGTCCATTAACCAGGCTCCACAGATGAAGCGTACACATTTTTTTAACCACAAACGTTGCAGCTCAGATTATAGAACAAAAGGCAGATGGAGTGCGCCGAACTCGCGAGTGTCGCCACCTTTATAGTTATGTGTGCGTGACAACGAGCCACTGCACTGTACGTACACGTGCGTCTGTGTGCGTGTACAGTTACCAGATAATGAAAAATTAACTCCCTCATTTTTGTAACAAATTGTTATAATATTGGAAAGTTAAACGTTCTGTTGTAACATACAGTACTAAAGTAGTATATGGATAAAATAATGGTTATTAATAACTAAATAAATTACAATAAATAAAGAAGGTTCTGTATAAATATCACAATTCATTGTTTAATTGTTTTTGTTTAATATTTTAATAGTATCCTACTTTTCTAATTATTACACATATATCCGACAGTTTGTGAGAATGGAAGTACGTATGTATGGATGTTTATTTCTCTTTCACGCAAAAACGACTATAATGATTTGGATAAAATTTGGCACACAGGTAGTTTTTTATCTAGATTAACATACTGAACATTCCATCGGACTCGCCCATCTCGGGTTCCGAACAAATTTGTAGGTAAGAAATTATTTCAGATTTTGCTCTTCACAGACTTTGGAGATTAGAGGAGGGAGGCCATATATATTGTTTCCTTTATTTGTTCTATAAGACCTAGCTTTTTGCCAAATTTAGTGATTCTAGGTCAACGGGAACTACTGAGACTTATAAAAAAATATTCGCATTTGCGATATTAAAAAACAAACTTTTGTTACATCACTAATCCCTAGACCTTCTAAATGTAGTTTTACCAATAAAACGGCTAACTAATTTAAATAAATACTGGCAACACAAGCGAATGACTGTTGAAGTTTTGTGTTCCGAGTCACATGTAAAGTTATTATGTTGATTAAAAATTATAATAAGCCAAATAATTAATAGTTATCTGTGAAAGGATATTCCATCTTCTTTTTTTTCTTTTTGGGAACAACTTTTACAGTGTTTAATAACACAAGACGGTATTTTGTACATTAAAATTACGAACCAGTCGTAACGTGTTGCTTCGGACAAGTCGCGTATAGCACTAGCGCGGGTTTGTATTTGCTTTTGAATTTGTATTCGCTTTGGTGGCGACACTCGCGTATTCAGTATGCTCCATCTGCCTTTTGTTCTATAATCTGAGCGTTGCAGTTCCTAGAAAAGTAGGATCATCATCATCATCTCAGCCGTAGGACGTCCACTGCTGAACATAGGCCTCCCCCATGATTTTCCAAAAGGACCGGTTGGAAGCGGCCTGCATCCAACGTCGTCCTTCATCGACCTTCATCAGGTCGTCTGTCCACCGTGTCGGTGGACGACCTACGCTGCGCTTGCCGGTCCGTGGTCTCCACTCCAGAACCTTTCGGCCCCATCGGCCATCTGTTCTGCGTGCTATGTGCCCTGCCCACTGCCACTTCAACTGGCTAATCTTCTGATCTTCTGAACTATGTCGGTGACTTTCGTTCTTCTACTGATCTCCTCATTTCTGATTCGATCACGTAGAGAAACCCCGAGCATAGCCCTCTCCATAGCTCGTTGTGCGACTTTGAGCTTGTCTATGAGGCCCATAGTAAGATACCACGTTTCAGTGCCATAAGTCATCACTGGTAACACGGTGTAAGTAGGATGATTTCTGTGAAATCTATTGTATAATTAGCCAAATATGGCGAATTGCGAGTCAACGGGTATTAAACGAGCATGTTCGACAGTTAGCACATTACCCCACAACAAAAGACCATACGAGAGTACTGAAGAGACGTACCCATGATAGGTACTGAGAGCTGCCTCTGGTGATACTGTTAGCTTCGATCTCCTTATCGCATACACAAATATATCCCTCCCGCAAACGATATCTATAATTATGTGCCTCCCAGTCACAGTGCTGATCTAGTATCGAAGAAAACTTCAAGAGACCGTTTAACGAACCCATATACCATAATATATCCAATATTAAAATGTTACTTCTAAATACACAAAATGCAAATCAAATTACTTTTAAAAGTGAGCCTTAGTAATTGTAGTTAGCAATAAACACACGTTGTAAAACTGTCCACACTTGAGCATAGATTAAATAACAGTGACTATACATCAATATTCCATGAGATAATTACCTCCGGTGTTGGCAAAAAGCAAATAATCATCAACACCTCTATTCATATGACGGCTCCATTAGAACTCACTCCACAGCGCGCCCGCTATACGCGGTGCCCGCATTATTGGTACCTACGCGATGCAATACGGTAATGGGTTTAGTGCATTAGCAGGTCGATGAGTCAACGCGAATGGCGGGAAATGAACCTTAATATCAATAAGTTGGGAGTGAACATTAATGGAATTACTCACGTAAATAGTTCATTAGAAGGTTCAAATTGTTGCTTCTATGGCTAGTCTATTTTTAGCATAATTGCGAAATGTTCAGGGAAGCGGCTCACTGCGTTGGGCCTGTTTTCAGAGATCAAGTAAAAATGCTTCATTTTAATGTACTTGTGTATAAATTACGCAACATAAGCAGCGTGAAGCAGGTTGTCGTATTTCTTCTACAAATCCTTGTTAAATCTAGATAAAAAGTAGCATAATACATGTTAATTCTACTTTCACACCAAATTTTAGTTCGATTACGATTAAATTCCAGTAGCTCTACCACGAGTGTGCAACATAAAATATGTCATTTATAGTCGATACTCGATCTCGACCTATTAAGCTTGTGATTGGCGTACTCGCTGTCAATTTTAGTTATAAAATTGACCGCAAGGTGGCACTGTTCTTTTACTTCATACATTTTCGCGGCAGTCAGTACCGAGCATCGATTTGTGTCAATGTTGTAAACTTAAGACCTGCAGCTGTTTTATTGTCGATTGGAAACAAAACTATATATAAAATATAACTATACAAATATTATTACAATAAAGTTGAATATACGCATTACTCGTTTGAGTTCTTTGAGTGACCGTGATAGGCTGGGAACGAATATATAACTACGTTCATACAAACATGAGTTTCCCAATATTAGTAAGGTACTAACTTATAGGTATTACGAGTACGAATGACAAAAATGTACTTGACAAAAGTGTTGTAACTCAGAATACTTACTAGTGTCTTTCTTGTTTTATGTATTTGGGGGCTTTACCCAAAATGGTCCGAAATCCCAGCGTGCCTACAAACCGTGCTCACTTAATAATAACTAAAACAGCTTAAATAATATATCATATTCAACTTATACGGACTAGATGAAATGATCAAACGCGAACGTTAGGCTTCGAATATTTCAAACCGATTTCAAAGTATTCGATCACTAATGTGAGTAGGCAATATAAGTTTTAAAATTAAGTTAACATTTACACGGATAACACCAGGATTACACGGTGTTTAGTCTTACTACATGGACAAGACGAAAATTATGTGTAATGCCCATGTTGTGCTTACCCCAGTATCAGTTGGGAACTCAGTTCTCGAAGTTGTTGACGAATACATCTACCTGGGACAGACAGTCAAACTAGGCAGGTCCAACTTCGAGAAAGAGGTCAATCGTCGAATCAAACTCGGCTGGGCAGCGTTCCGGAAACTTCGCGAAGTTTTCTCGTCTAAAATACCTCAGTGCCTCAAGACAAGAGTCTTCGACCAATGTGTGTTACCAGTGATGACATAGGAATTGAAACGTGGTCTCTTACTATGGGCCTCATAGGCAAGCTCATAGTAGCACAACGAGCTACGGAGAGGGCTATGCTGGGGGTTCTACTACCTACGTGATCGAATCAGAAATGAGGAGATCCGTAGACGAACTAAAGTCACCGACATAGCCCAGAAGATTAGCCAGGTGAAGTGGCAGTGGGCAGGGCATATAGCACGCAGAACAGATGGCCGATGGGACCGAAACTTTCTAGAGTGGAGACCACGGACCGGCAGGCGCAGCGTAGGTCATCCATCGACAAGGTGCACTGACGACCTGATAAAGATCGCCGTTGGATACAGGCCGCTTCCAAGCGGTTCTTTTGGAAATTTCTGGGGGAGGCCTATGTTCAGCAGTGGACGTCCTACGGCTGAGATCATGATGATGAAGTCTTACTAATGTGAATGTTGTGCCAGTTAATAATAATAGTTTAACATGTGGCAAGCCCACAAGAATTACGTCACAAAAAATACTTATTCTCGTGCATAATAATCAGCGTTGTGAGTTAAAAGTGATCTCTAATGCCATTTAAAAAAATATGTCTAAACTCAGAAGACTTCTTAAAATTATTACCTAATTTATTTTTCTTTTTAAATAGAATGTGAAAGTAATTTACTGAGTCGCCATAAATCTTGTGACGGTCTCCAACAATTTAATTTAAATTCTCGGTCAGTGTTGTCAGCAGGCTGTTAGGCTAATAACAAAACTGTTATTCTTCTTTTTGCATTTTTTAATTATATTAACCTAATAAGATTAAAGGTCGGCATCAAACGTGCAGATGGCAGCCTTACCTATAGTATATACACTTTTAGATTCCTACTTACATCACGTAATGTACGTACAATTTATTATCTTTGAACTCTTGAAAATTTCATGGTGTTTAACCGACTTCAAAAAAAGGAGGAGTTTCGACTGAAGTTTTTTTAATGTTTGTTACCTCAGAAATTTCGACTGGGTGAACCGATCTTGATGATTCTTTTGTATTTGAATGCTGGTGTTTCCAGTGTATTCCCTATTTCAATTTGGTTTAGTGCTGTCAATGGCATTCATGAGAGAACCATACAAGTCCTAAATATGATTCGCCTATTTTGATTCGCATATTTTGACATCATTGGCGGTGATTTGGAATCGATCTTAATTAGCTAATGTCATTAAAAAGGATAAAAAATGGAACCGACTTATAGACCAAAAATTGTGAAATAATTTGTCGAAGTCGGTACCGTGCGCACAATATTGTGATAATAGGTACTTTTGAACTATCATGGTACCGACTTCAACAAAATATTTTGTTGTTAGTAATAGTTGAAGTCGGATCTATTTTTTTGTAAAAAAAATACTTATACAATCCTATACCTACTAAGTTTTGTTCTTAGAGTTGATACCTCTATACATACAGTAAGTATGGTATAAGATATTATTGTGTATATATTAACATTACTTGTGGGTTATTGATTGATATTAAACCAACAAGATACCACTTAAGACGAAATATGCGTCAAATTTGACGATTCGTCGTTACGAATATTTAAAACTAGACCATTTAAAACAATTAATTGACATTTGTTTTTTACGTCTATTAACAGTTCACAAAATTCTTTATTCGGCTATGGTCACCGAAACACGATTAAATAAATTTGGCTCGATAGAAAAAAATCGTAAACTTTCCTAAAAAATACCCTTTTTGCCGTTCCCGTCGGTGGAATGAATCAACTTCATTTAATTCCTATCAAAGATATTTATAAACAAAAATACACATTTTAATCCTAACAAACACACAAATCCGTCTATGAACTCAGTTTTTTGTAAAAATGTAAGATTATTTTTAGAAAATAAAGTAAAGTTAATATTGAAACCATTTGCAAACGCGCACACTGAGTATGCAGCCATTACCATGGCTCCCGACCCCCGCTAGTCGGCCAGAGTGCGTTGTCGAGAGTGGACGTGTACAACTTTATTCCCTCCTTTATTTTAGTCCATATTATCGACTTTTGGGAAATAAAGATAAGAAGAAAAATAAAACTGCTCGGAATTACAATAGAAACAGATTATCGAACTTGCAGACAAATATGTAAGTACCTACCTGATTGTTTTCATTCATAGGCTTTGCGTAGGTTATCTGTAATATTGATTTAGCGTAGTGTTATAAAATATTTTATGATGATGCAAATAAGGCGACCATAATCAAACTAACGTTATAAATGCAAAAATTTCTAAGTGTCTTAGTGTGGTAGTTAGTTTTGAGACGTAAGTAAGACGGCCGATTGAATTTGTATGATATTTAGTATGGTGGTAGCTTATTATATGTATATATTATGTTATTCTATAGGGTATAGAATAACATATAGGTATACATATTTATATATTTTATCCGACCTGATGACTACCTGGTCAGAGTTTTCAGGGATTAATTTAGAATATTAGTAGGAATTTGACTTTTATTTTTACAGCCCTCCGCCCTACAAAGAATTGTCTAAGGAATCCCATGAGGATAATACCGAAGTATTGCTGCCAAAAAATTTACCGGAATCTTCCGATGCGTTATACGAAAATCTTCGACCAGTTATTACACCTGGTTTCTTCAAGTAAGTTACATAGTAAATTTATATCTGCGACCACATGGTCGCTTGCCAAAAACAGGCGAGTAAAACATTTTAAAAAGTCTGTATGGATTTCTACTTCCCATCTCATAAGTCTAGTAGGTATTACTAGATTGTTATATGCACTTGAATGAAACATGTATATTGTGTACGTTTTCCATCTAATTTGGTGCTCAAGAATAAGCCACTTGTATAGGGCAGACATACCGGTTTTAATAAAACCGATATTTTTATTTAGGCGTACCGCTTTATTTATATTTTATTACTAACACGTCCCTAGCTTCATCTTCCGGCTAAACTACCCAACGCCAACATAATATATTAGAGTCCAGAGGGTTAATTTCTTTGTAGTCGGTTATATAATAATATCTTACAATTTACTTTTATTTAAGAAAATTTTATGATATGTCAAACTAATTACTTAAAATTATTTTTTTATTTTCAAATAATTCAGATACTCTTTGTATTTAATTTGTTACTTCAGTATTAGTAGTACAGTATTTTTATCAAAGATTAAGTAAGAAGTAAAGTAGTTACTATTTGTTATTTTTATCATAAGGTTACTGAAGTAACAAGTTAACTTGTTACTTGTTATTAACCTTTTGATAAAAATGTTCAACATGATTTTGTATCTATTGTTCCAGTGAAGAAATGCCATTCCTAGAAGAGCCGGAGTGTGAGATAAGCACAAAAGAATCGACAGGTCGCAGAATAGTAGATATTGTTTTTTTAGCAATTGAAGAACTTAAAGCACAACCCTCTTTTTAAGTGTGATGCTTGGTTTTACAGACGGAAAAAAGATATGGGCTTGTTTCAAATTTTAGTTGTCTAAGATGTGCAAGAAAACTTTCGAAGTGTGTTCGGATGATATAAATAATGATACCGGCCTGAACGCACTGCAGCAATTTCTGGAATTGTAGCTTCTGGTATCGGATACTCACAATTTGAGAAAACTATGGCAGCCATGGATATTCCTATTTTTCGAGAAAAGTATTACGCAATATATTCAATGAATTGGAGGCTACAGCGGTAGAGGTGATGGAACGCGCTGCTGCAAAGGAACGGGAAGCAGCAATCGAAGAAGGAAACAATAAATAGTGTTCCCATAATTGATTTTTTGCAGACAAATCATGGTGCAAACGCTCATATGGCAACTTATATAAAGCGCTATCTGGTGTAGCTGCAATCGTTGGTCGAAAATTCGGGGAAGTTCACTTTCTCGGTGTGAAAAATAAAACCAGAAAGTAAAAGAGAGCATCATAGAAAAAACCTAACGTGTTGAAAATAAAAAGAAATAGAGTTAACCTTTTCGAAAATCAAAGGGGAATGCAGGGGAACAAGTGGCAGCACCTGATATGTCTGATGAAGACAATAAGGAAGCATCTTCAGAATTCATAAAAATCTGAAGAAAATGGCCAATGACAAAGTCCAATTTTTTAATATTATAAAATACATACAAAAATAAATACAAACAGTAAATGGTACTATCAGGTTAAACGCAATTACGAGTTACTGATAAACAAAGCAGCGTTTTAGGTATTTGGGGAGGAGAGAATGAAAAAACCTACGTTTTCATATAAAAAAGATGAATACTTTATGCTATTACTTAAATGGAGGCCGAACTTGTTACTTTCTACCAGACGCATAATAATATGCTTCCGAAGTTAGTAGATTCACGACGAAACCGTGGCATGTCGTTGAGAGGCTCTGAGAAGTAACTATTTGTTTTGTAGCTTAGACTCACCTCTTACTGTAAATCTCTTCTCATAACTTTGGAAATACAAATCTCACCATTTCTTTAGATATTATTTATTATCAATAAGATTTTTTTATTTATAATGTTTTAGTTCACAGACATCAAAGGGTCCGTGGCATTGTTTATATATATATATATATTATATTTTAAACTTCTTTTTATAATTACTAAAGGAATACAGGAGGACATTTTTTTTTACTTAACTAGACTTACATAATACATTTGTGAAGGCCTGAAGGGCACTTAGAAAACTTTTGAAAACCTGCATTTATTTAAGCTTTCAGTATTAATGTCATGATTAATAAAAAATACAATACCTATGTGTATACGAAATTTATACCTTAGTTGAAGTTGATTTTTGGATTTTAGTAAAACAACATTTAATTATACCGGTTTTTATATCTTACCGGTATTTGATAGGACTTGACCTGGTTGTGTATCAAATACCGGTTTTATCTTATTCAAGCCCTAGTTTTATTTGTAACATGGTCAAAAAATATTTGTTTAGTATGTGTTGTTTATTGTTTAATATTAATAATAAAACTGTATTTATTATCAAGTATTAGCAAGTATTTTGGTCCAACCAATGCATAACTAATATTATAAACTACTTTTAGGTACCTTATAGTTTGTTCGTTTTGGCATATAATAGGTAATCAAAATAAAATTTATTGAAAATCACAAAAACTATTTAATCGTTTACTCGTGCCAATACAATACAATAAAGACACCCATAGCCTAGTATGATAATGGTATTAGTAAATCTTGTCATAAATCTTTACACCATAATAATTACCTACTTAAAATAACGTACCTAATTAGTTAACAACGCAGGCGAATTGAAAATCATAAGTCAGTAGAATACTATCAAGTAACCATACGCCCGCGAGTGGCTATGCTGGCTAGACCCCTTGCGCCGCCCGGCGGTCTGCGTCTGCTTCACCCCCTCAATATCCGTGTAACGTCTCTACCATTTCACCTTAACCTCACAAAATTGTTATGTGAGTAAAATTTATTGGCCTCGAAACAGGTTTGACGGAACTTCAAGCAGGAAAATGTCACTGTCGGGTAAATTAAATTTTCATCTTCAATTCTATGGAATTCAAAGCGCTCGCAGTGGAGCTTGACTTAGCGGCCTTAACCGACCAACAAGTTATGTAACGCTTGCTGTGGTTAGGAATTGGATGGGTAACTGATAGCGGCATTGTTCAACTGAACGCTGCCGTGCTTCGGAGGGCACGATCAGCCGTCGGTCCCGGTTGTTTGGCATGTCGAAGGCCTCCTGTTGATGGCCTGAAAACTTTCACATGGGTTGGCCATGCATGGTTATACATCCACAAAGCCACACTGGGCCCGCGAAGTGGATTATGACCCACATTGTCTCTCTGGCAATGAATCCAAGCAGTGACAGTATAATGGGCTGATTATGTTAATTCTATGGAAGTAATTTTTAATTTATGATAATTAAACTACTTTAAACGAATTTTAGCCGCGTATATACTACCCCCGCTTCTCTGCCCGCATGGAAAATTATTATCTTCCGGAACCTTTTGGGGTTAAATTGGCCGTAAAGCTTATCTTAGCTCTGTATTCATAAACTGTTCTCATCTTTGGGTTAGCTCTCTAGAGACTTATTTAGATATTAAGATAATCAATAAAACATAATTTTAACAGCTCTGCAAAGTAAAGACAAAATGTAGTTTAATCTTGAAGAAAATAGGTACTCAGGATCCAACCTCATTCAGTTGAATGAGCATTAGTTCCTTCCTGATATGCTTTATGTCATTGGATGATTAATACAAAGTATTTTTTGTAAGAAATACTACAAATCATTAATCCGGGGCAATTTCAGACTCAAAAATAACTTAACAGCTATTTAGGAACACATTGTAAAAACTTATATTGCACTATTGCAAATTACGGCATTACAGTAGATTCAAGTATTGTTACTTAAAATATAGTCGGACCTATCCGATAAACATTACGTGAGTTATCCCGTAAATCCAAGTAAAAATAAGTGACAACCTCGCTTCAAGTACGTGAATTCATAATTTAATTCATTGGTTCTTGAAGATTAAAGTTACCGTTGCTATAATTTGCATTCGGATATGAACAAATTATGTTGGAGCGGAGCGAAGTTCCGGTGGAGTTGGACGAGAGATGGTTCATCCTCGATAGCCCGCAGATTATCTGAGGAGCATCAACACCCTCCAACAAATGGGACCGGGTAATAGAATTAGTTGAAGCATTCTGAGAGCCGGCCCGACCCTCCCAGAATTATCAAGTTATACGTTACGTTGGTAACCGACGAGAACTAACAAGGATATCTCGTATTCAGTTGGTATATAACTGGAACCTATTAAGAGATATGTGTTTATAGTTAGTATAAATAGAAAACAATTTAATAACAAGTTTAACCATTCAACAAACAAATACAATGAAAACTTATAAGTGTCGCTGTACATTGTGTGTGTATGTAGGTCACTGTGTTAATTCAGATGAAGCACAGTCAGTATAGTGGCGACTCGCTTACTTGTTTTATTATAACTAGCCTCCACAGACTCCAGGGTCCGAACCATTTTTTAGTTTTTTTTTTGCAAATTTATCACATCTGAATATAATTTAAAAAAACAACAATACGTACTTAATTAGAGGACATAAGATTTTTATGTTATATTTAATTAAGGGCTATATCGTTTCTGAGTTTGCATCAGCATTCAGAGCGGACCGGTCTCCGCAGATAGCACCCGTTCACGAGTGGACGCATGTGGCAGCCATCGCCTTCCTCAACCAGATTTGAGGGAAAATGGCGCCCGCCACATGACGCCACCACCTGCCGACACCTTTTTGTGAGCGTGTCTGCTCTGTATGGCTCTTACTTAAGGGTTCAAATGTTTAGGTGCTGAGCTTATAGATTTTAATAAAAACGGAACGTTTTGTTTTGTGATGATTTATTTTCATTCTATTGGAGGGATCAGCCGTCGGGATTCCTCGCCTCTCACCATTCGAACTACTATACTACGCATACCTGCAGTAGACCTCTAGTGCAAGAGGCTGTTTTGATTGGTAACACATCGGTGCTTAAAATGAGGCGCACGACTTGCTCGTCTCAATGCTTAATAGGTGGAAAGGTATGGATATCCTCACGATGTAATATTCAGCGTAGCATCGTGACAACGCTTGAATCGGAAACCACTTGAGTAGCGGCTGATCTTCGTTTGTAACTTATTATAAGTTCAATATCTGATGAGTGATGAAACTTGCGACAGTCCATGATTTTAACGGCCTGACGCGGCATCAGGTTGAGAATAATTGACATTCTCGAATAAATCACAGACAATGAAACTGCCCATGCACGGAAAAAATAAACAAATATGTAACTTTTCTAGGAACCACCATTTTATGTGCTATTTACGACCTTTATAAGAAGTACGGCGTGTTTTATGGTCGAGAAAAAACTGGTGTTCTAGTATATTGGTAGCTATGGTTGGATAGGAGGCTGTATTATTTTACTTTATAGGCTCTTTATAGGTCTTCTCTTTTGCTGGCTTATCATAATTCACTAGCGTGGGTGATAGTTTAGTAGCCAGAGATGAGCCACACCTAGATGTTGTTTTTGGCCACCAAAATGCCTCTGATATTGCCAAACGACTGTTGTCTAAGGACAATATTCAGGACCGACGCAGGAACGGCTTAACTTGGAGATAGCGGGGAAAATTCCCTAGATTTGTGTAATCTTGGTGGATTATTAACCGTTTAGTTTTCGTAATGGCACACAAGTGTAGAGAAAGTACAAAATCATGAAACATTGTTTTTGTGTTTTCCTCGTCAATCGTCTTACAAAGTGTTAGTAGTCCCCCGCTTTACTAGAACATGACTTAGACAGGACAGTGATTTCATAAGACTTATTTGTGTGATTGTGAATTTACTCTAACTACTTATACGAATTTATTATGCGGTCCTTTACATAGGCATAAGTGGGGCTATAGCTAACACTTAGAGGCCTGTTTGGTATAAAATATAAAAAGCGTATAAAAACAGAATTAAGGATGACAGTTATATGGTATACCTAGTACAAAAAACGTTGGTAATATATTAGGGTTATGACATGAACTTTTAAATGATAAGGGATATGGCCATTGAAGAGACTAAATACATCATCTGAAAATTTTAGTCTCATCTTAAAATATTAAGGCACGTGGTGATTTGCCATCCACTAAACGGCCACAAGGGCCACCATCAATGGTGACAAAAGGTTTATAAAGGCCTAATTGCCAGTTGAGTAGAAATCTCACTTGATGATTAAGTATAAATATATATCAACATAAGTTACCTTGAGAAATGGCAAATGTACAAACGTGCGAGTGTACTTTTAAACAAGAAACAGCTTGACGCAGCATTCGAAGGATTGAATCACGCAGTTGATACCAAGACAACTACCTGTCCATCCTTGCTAAGGTTGCTTATTCGTTGGCGAGCTCTGAGCTGCACGGATCAGAAATAATTGAACTGTGCAGATAACGCGAGCTTAATTCTTATAAACCTAATATTATAGACTATAGACTACTAGGTATGCTGTTATACACACATACAAACCGTAGTTTATCCATAATTAACAATAGTTAGAATTAATTAATATCGGTTGCGATAACCGCACTAACCAAGATCGGTAGCTCGATAACGGGATAATTACCTCCGAGTCTGTTAGCTTGTGAAATTGATCTGTTTAATAACATCCAAATCTCAATCAAGGCTGTGTCAATATTCCGGATTAGCGGGTAGGGGTGGATTGGCTCGAGACGCCGAGCACGAACGGTTTAGTGCGGCGCGCATAAACTCACCTACATTATTATGAGTTTACTTTGCCTTAATAATTAGTGTTCGATGAGTAGGTATTTGTTTTTGTGATGAACTGAATTGAACATTCATTAGTATTCATTTGCTGGGTGAATTCATTTGATATGCTTAATTATTAAATATGCTGTGATTTGAGCATTCATTGGGTAATATAGTATTGTAATTTGAGACATGATTTCCCATTATTATTTTATTCAATATAGATTATATACACATTGTAGTTTATTGTTATCCTTAGCTGTATTTATCGCGTATCTATTTTAAAATAACATGCTGTACATCCGTGTGATTCTCTAAGAAATACTTCGTCGAAGCGATCGTTGCAGAGCTAACCGGATGTCAAATAAGAGATATCACATTTGTTGACAAAGTTTGTTTTCCGTTGTCAATTATTAACTATTTTACGGATGTTGTCCAAGATGCAACGATGTTTGCTCTTAGAGAATCATAAGACAGTTTATATGGGTAACAGATAATCATTTAAAAATGTTCACTTGTACGAGCCACTCTTATGGACTGTAATTGGCCATGACTGAGTATACATTTGCAAGTTAAAGTCCAGTTCCCGTCCCTAAAGCTGGCTCCAGTTCAGACGTGTCCACTTACAGGCCTATTGCTGTGTTATCGGTCTTCGGTAAGGTCTTTGAGTCCATTCTGGTCGTCGTATTAACCAGCAGATCGGTCCTTCTCTGGACGACAGCCAGCATGGGTTCCGTGTGGCTCGATCAACCACAACTAACCACATAAACCTTATTGATTATGTCGCTGCTGAAATGGATGCAGGTCGGCAGGTCGACGCGACGTACTTAGACTTCAAAAATGCATTTGATTTGGTTGATAACGATATCTTACTTCAGAAATTGGCAATATTTGGATTTACTCCTAAGCTCCTACATTTCTTCTCGAGTTATCTAAGTAACCGCAGTCAGTTTGTCCGAGTGGCTGGTTATGAGTCCGACGACTATTATACCCGGTCAGGAGTCAGTCAAGGAAGTACTTTGGGCCCAACACTTTTTTTTATTAATGATTAACGACTTGCCCAGGGCTGTTAGAACTGCAAAATGCCTAATGTTTGCGGATGACTTAAAGTTGTGTCTAACTGTGAGCAGCGTAGCCGATACTGCAGCTCTGCAGAGGGATATCGACTCCGTGGTCAACTGGAGCAAAACGAATAGACTACCTTTCAATACATCTAAATGTAAGGCGATTACCTTTTCCCGATTGCGTTCTCCTCTATGTTCTGGATACTATTTACCCGACACTCCCCTGGATAGAGTTAATGAAATTTGTGACTTAGGACTGACTTTAGATAGCAAACTTGACTTTCAAACACACATAAGGAATATTTGCAAAAAGGCTAATAAAACACTTGGTTTCGTTATGAGGCTGGCTTCTCAGTTTAGCGATGCGAGAGTAGCTACAGTTTTATATAACTCGTACGTCCGTAGCACTCTTGAGTTCGGTGCTGTCGTCTGGGATCCTTACGAGACCAAATACTCCCTTATGATCGAAAAGATCCACCGTAAGTTTGCGCGGTGGCTGTACAAACGAGCCTATGGATATTATCCCTTTTTGTATCCATCCATTTTCGTATCGGGTATGGTCGGCTTCGACACACTAGTACTGAGGCGGAAATTGCTGCTTCTAGTGCATTATATTTATTTACTTCACAATAGGGTGGACAATCTGACTGTATTCAATCAGATGGAATTGCAAGTGCCGCGTCGCGGTGCGACAGTTGCGCCGCGCTGTGCGCCTCGGCTGTTAACGCGGCCGCTCACGCGTACATGCCGCGGCCGTAACGCGCCCACCGCTCGAGCCCGAAAGGTGCTCGGTGACATGCTCGTTCGGCTCGAACATGTTGATTTGTTTGCCGATGGACTAGGTACGTTAGTTAAACATGCCTATATATATTTGAACATTTATTTTAAACTTTAACTTAATTGACATAACTTTATTAATATGTTGTATTTGTTCTTTGACTTTGATTTATATTATTTTATTGTTGTTATTCTAATTTTGTATTGCTTATTATGTTGACATCACTAATTCTGACTTCTCCTATATAATTTTATTTTACCTTCTAAGTAATTTACCTACTTGATGTTTTATAAAAATGTACCTACTTACAAAAGTTATGATAATGTATGATATGTGGCGTTTTGGAATAATTCTGTTAGCCACATCGATTGACTTGAATAAATAAATAAATAAATAAAGGTTAAATTAAAAAGTAAATAAATAAACTGTTAAACTAAAGCTTTTAAATGATATAAATAAAGACTCAAAAACTTCAATGTGTTCGTTTAAATTAATTTTAATGATGTGTATGTTATATGATATATTTTATAAATGGATTTAGAGTGTATGGTATTGTTGTTGTTGAATCACGCACAGTGTATTATGTCCGTGCGTGACGTCACCTGCCGTTCCCAACGGAAGACCAGCGTCGGTTGTTTACAACCGGCACTATGCTGAGTTAGGACCGGCTTGTGTCAACGAAAACCTGTTCATTTTCTTTATTATGTTTTATTTCCTTTTTCTGTAACCTGTTTTTTTTGGCACAATAAAATTTATGTCTATGTCTATGTCTATGTCTATGTCTATGTCTATGTCTATGTCTATGTCTATGTCTATGTCTATGTCTATGTCTATGTCTATGTCTATGTCTATGTCTATGTCTATGTCTATGTCTATGTCTATGTCTATGTCTATGTCTATGTCTATGTCTATGTCTATGTCTATGTCTATGTCTATGTCTATGTCTATGTCTATGTCTATGTCTATGTCTATGTCTATGTCTATGTCTATGTCTATGTCTATGTCTATGTCTATGTCTATGTCTATGTCTATGTCTATGTCTATGTCTATGTCTATGTCTATGTCTATGTCTATGTCTATGTCTATGTCTATGTCTATGTCTATGTCTATGTCTATGTCTATGTCTATGTCTATGTCTATGTCTATGTCTATGTCTATGTCTATGTCTATGTCTATGTCTATGTCTATGTCTATGTCTATGTCTATGTCTATGTCTATGTCTATGTCTATGTCTATGTCTATGTCTATGTCTATGTCTATGTCTATGTCTATGTCTATGTCTATGTCTATGTCTATGTCTATGTCTATGTCTATGTCTATGTCTATGTCTATGTCTATGTCTATGTCTATGTCTATGTCTATGTCTATGTCTATGTCTATGTCTATGTCTATGTCTATGTCTATGTCTATGTCTATGTCTATGTCTATGTCTATGTCTATGTCTATGTCTAAATGGCCATGCAGCAAAATAGGCACTGATGGACGAACGTGTAAATATGGGCCGTGGTGAAGCCGAGCATACATACGTAAGTAAATCAATGCCCAGTTGTGGCCAAGGCTAGTATAGTACTTTTCTCAAACAATGCGCAGAAATTAAAACAAAGTAGTACCTGTTTTCCATTGAAAAAAATCCATAGGTTTTCATATAAACTTATTTCATTCATTCATTCATTCATTATTTCATTCATTCATTCATTCATATAAAATATGTTTATTTCGATTTTAGTGATAACATGTTTTCTATTACGGCGTTTACCACGTCTTGAATTTCAGGTGGCGTTAAAGTAAGTTAATCACAGTCATTGTATTCACTTGAACTAATTTCGTGAAAGATAAAAACTTTACTTTGCAAAAGCAATGTTCATGAACAAACAACAATAACTTTTCCCGCGTTAAAGTGTTCTTTTGTGTTTTTATTAATAAATTACTTTCTATTTGCAAAGACGTTCGAAATTTAAATAATACCTTTGATAACATCCTTTGTTACCTCCTTGGTTGCCATGTTTTAGAGTAAAACATAGTTCCATTTTTAAACTACTATGACAGATATTAGTTTACTATAAATGTAATTCATTAGGCCGCTAAACCACGTTAGATATAGATTTTCTACCGACTTCCGAAAAGGAGGAAGTATTAAATTCGACTGTTTTTTTAATGTTTGTTACCTCATAACTTTCGACTGGGTGAACCAATTCTTAAAATTATTTTTTTTGTTTGAAAACTAGTGCTTCCCGTGTGGTTCCATTTAAATTTTATCAAATTCGGTCCATTCGTTTTTGAGTTACACTCCAATAACTGAATAGAATGGAAGTCGGTATTTTCAAATTGTACTTGTCATACAGCTTTTGCCGGCTGCTGCTTGCATGTATTTGGCCAGTACAGCAATTTCGATTTATCTGGAAAAATGTCGTCATAATAATGCTCAAATTTCCAAGCATGTTTGAGAAAATATTATTATGCCCGCTACTTGCCTTATGGCTAAGTCATAGTGTAGTCATTTCAAACTACTTACATCGCTTGAACCTCGTGTGCTTAGCTATGAGTTGAAAAAATAAAATACCAAGGATTTTTTTTACCTAGTTTACACACAAATATTATGCACCCTATTGATATTACAATCTAGCCTAAAAAGACTAATAAGTAATTGTATTATATCCTAAACTGCTATATTCTCTGTACGTAAGAATGTGTCCAGTAACACTTTTCTTATTGTCTAGGTGTTAAGGTCCCGATGGAGATCGTCGTTTCTTATGTACCAAGGTGCGTTCACTATGCCCCTTAGTACCTTATTCTGAAAGCGTATTGTTAAGATGTTGCTGGGTTTGGTGCAGCCCCAAGGAATGCAAAACCTGTGCAATTTTCTGTCTGGCAGCTAATCTAGTCTAGGTATACTCCTATCATCTCTAACCGCATCATTACTATCAAGCGAGACAGTGTTCAATCATTTTTGTTAGCACGAATGATAAATCTGCGTAGATAATTATCACGGATAAATCGTGTCTGTACTTTCTAAACAAGGCTTCAATAGTGCGATAAGTAGGTACTTCTACATTTAGAGTAGTATAAGTACATAATTTATGAAAGTATTTGTTAGTATAATTCACATAAGTGCTGCGATGGTGAATATATATTCAATGTAGATAAGTTGTTCGAAGCGTAGATGTTTCGAGACCTAGGGCTCGAGACAAAAACAAATGACATAACACATTATGTCTCCGCCCGACCACGTGAGTATTTATCGAGACCTCGAAAATAGAATATATTGACCGTTTCCCATTTTACGACTGCTTAAATCACTATCGCGGAGAGTTCCAAAACAACACACGTGCGAACTGTGAACAAACCGACATAACAATAACTAACGCTTTATAGTTTGGGATGATCATTCTTGTGTCATACCTACTATTAATCATTCTGTGGTAATAGTTTATAATTAAATTAAGTGGTAATAGGTATACTTTTGCTAAAGAGTCCTTTTCACGTGCACGAAGCAAATTTACATATATGCTATCGGTTTTATAGGTAAATTCAAAATTAAACATTTCATTGCGTTTATAGCTAATACGGAAATTGTTCTGTCATTTTGGTATACGCAAGATATTTATTTTTACACTTATTAGGTACTAATTTAGCTCGATTTTACCTTTTGGGTACTGAACCTATAAACTTGGGTTAAATAATATGTATACGCAATACAAAACAATAAGCTCAAATTGCTTAAGGTTTTTACCTAAGGGAATACACGAGTACACGAGTACGGGACATGGGTTACTTTGATTTGACGGCTCTTTGTAGAACCCATCTTGTCACGACATGCATTTTGGAGATTCTCCGTTTGTAGGTAACTAGTTTATCTGTAATATGAAAGATCAGTGGGAAATCACTCATAACAAATAATAATAAATAATCCAGCCGTTCTTATCATAAATGGTGTAACTGACACGATTGCGTTTTATATATATTATTTATATTTTCAATGTTATTTTATTTATTACTATCTATAGTCGAATAAGTACTTAACTTCTTGTGTTTGGTAAATAACCACTTTGTAACAAGCACGCGTACCAACGTTATATCAAAGAAACCTGTTTCAATATTTGCATAGGCCTATCTCATTGGATTTCATTAGGCTTATAAGCTAAAACAATAGGCTACAATCTAGTCGGAATCGCACACCGAGGGTTCTGTACTGTGTACTCTTCAAGGATACTGTGGTTTCTTGCATTTTCTAGAATCTTTAGCTATCGATTAACATGTGATCACCTTACGAGACCCGCGTGCCACCACACACAGACACACACAGACTCGTAACTCGGTGTGGTGTTTAACTACAAACATGCGAATGTCAAGCTCATCACTGCTCCTTAACAACACACAGATATAGTGTGTAAGCTTAAAGGCATAAGACCTTTTGACCTAAGACCTTATTACAAAATTTCGGCTTACTTGGAGGATAAAACAGCTTGGGATTCACTCCAGGATCTATCTACTCGTGTACTAAGATGTCAAAGTGTAGCGTGTCTTGCCCTACTGATACAATTATTGTGGTCTCTTTTGTAAGGCAACACACTGGAGCTAAAAATAAGCGAACATTTGTTATATCATTTAAGAAATTGGCGATACAAAAAATTAAAAAAAACCGCTGAGTTTTTTGCCGTATGTTCTCAGTCGTGGTCGCGTTCCGATCCGGTTGTAGATTTAAGAAAAAATAAATGTAAAATGACAATTTGTAAGTGCCCCCGTACGCCTATACAGAATAAATGATGTGAGTTTTTAAGTTGGTTCAATATAACGTAGCGTTAGTGTAATGCAGTTATGTATGTGCAACCCAAGAAACAAACAATAACAAAGTCACTTATACTAGAGACAATTAGGATAATAAGATATCCTTTTATGATAGGTGTTAGCACCACGTGTGTGTGCGCCACGCGGAACTATAGTGCGGTGGATAGGCTAGTGGCCAACCCATGTCGAAATTCCCAGGCTGCCCGAAGGCTTTCGACATAGCCTAACGAATGTTTTCCCTGGGGCCGACGGCTTAACGTGCCCTCTGAAGCACGGATGCGCGAACCTGATGTTGATTTGTTTTTTACAAGACTAAGTACGTTTGTAAGCTTATGCATTCATTTTTTAAGCAATTATGTGTCTTTGTAGCTTAACTAAATTTAAGGTAAATATGTAAAACGGGCTTGCTGCATGCTTTGGTTTCATACTGTAAATGCAGCAAGCAACGAATTAAGAATAAAAAAATAAAAATAAAAAATGGCAGATTTGTGTCTTTCATTGTTTTTTTACTGCCTTTATGTGTTCCTTGATTCGGCATGAAATTTTAATTGTCATATAATTATAATTAAAATTTCATTTCATTTCCGTTAATAATCATATAACTTTAGAGAACAACCGTGATAGTTTAAAACAGTGTTTTAAATATGAATACATCAATAACAAAAATATCCACAAAATCATATGTTGGAAATTTTCCATATACTGAATGAACAAAAAATTTATAAAATTATTGAACCTGCTCATAAAATTTCACGAGAATCAGTTGAGAAATGCGACCTGTATATAAATGTCTACTTGCGGACCTCCCTACAGACAGCCATACGAAAGCAATAATTTAATGCTTGTTATAAAGTCCGATAGATAGTATCGTTGCGTTTAAGATTTATTTATTTTTTTATATTAAAGGATTTCTAACAGAGAGACAATAACATATATGATTAATTACTTGGCCTTTTTAGATTCTACATCATATAATATTATTTAAAAAAAAAACGATATTAAAAAATATTTAGTGACACTTCCGCTGAAAAGAAAACAATGATTTTGGCCTATTTGGGGGGCATGCATCTAGACGAGTCAACATCTCCTGAGGATGCCTCGTGTAGAGGCGAAACACGTGTCGACTCGGTTTTGGTTTATTGGGGGTTTCTTGTATTTTTTATTTTGTATTCTTCCTATTAGCATTTTATGCGGGAGGGAGGGTGGTGCACGCCCCCCAAATAGGCCAAAATCATTGTTTTCTTTTCAGCGGAAGTGTCACTAAATATTTTTTTATATCGTTTTTTTGATAATGGATTTCCGCAAAGTAACGCCTGAATCAATAAATTATATAATATTATTTCTATAACTCGGATGCTTTCTTTCCTATGTTACTTTACCTAAAATCATAACTAAGAATGTTTGTTTGTGTGTAGATGTAGTACATATTTGTTACCTGTACACACTTAGATGAGACAATAGTCTCTTATCTATGTTAGATACTAGCTGCGCTCCGCTAAAAACCACAAATGGACAAAACCCTTTAAAATAAACAAGAATAAAAATACCTAATTCTTATTTACTGGCAGACTAATTAAATGGCCCTGGCAAATATGGCAATCCTACATATTATTGCTTGCTACATATTATCATTTGAAAAGTAAAATATTTAATAATTAGATAATCGAGTGATTATCGATCAATAAATGTCGATTTAAATCAATAGCACCTTGCAAAAAGGGGCCATATCACTAGCCCGCCCCGCGCCCCGCCGCTTACCTCGGTTGAGACCCTAAATACGCTTGTGCGCAGCCATCTACACGCTACTTCAGACCGGCATTGATCCGTCGGCCTTACTGTAACTAATTATAAGTTCAATATCTGATGAGTGGATCGCCCGTACGTTTAGTGCTCGGAGTAACCAACGACACTAAAAGCTGCGCATCGCTAACGATTTCTTGAGGAAATCACTTACCGATCGCACCCGTGGCCACGGCTGCGAGGGGATACTGTGCCCCACGAACGCCGGAGTGAGTACTATGCCTGCATAATACTCGCTCCAGTACTCGCGCAACGTACACCCTCATAGCCGCCGTCATGGATTGCGGCGACCCGAAAAAAGGCCCTTCTAAGGGCCACCCACCGCTGACAGAGGACCTAACCACCCCTCCGAAGCAAAAAGGCCCTTTTGAGAGCCGCGTAACCGTAGCTACTGCTAACCACAGTAGCAACAGTGATACCGACTCGTCCGACAACGAGGACAGTAACCGTCCCGCTGCGGAAACGAGTTTTAAGCGCACGGAACCCGTGCCCACCAGCGCATTATCGCCGAAAGGGCGTCACGAACGTGATATAATCACGCTCGCCCGGCTTATTGAAGCCGAGGCCCTATCGGAGGGCATGCTAAACTGGATGGGTATATATGTGCGCATCGAGGAAGCCGAACTGGAAGGACGCGAAATGTCCGCCGAAGACCGCAGAGTGCTCGAACTCGCGTCGCGGTCACTCATTACCCTGCCACCGACTAAGCCGCTTGCTTTCAACGCAAGACGGCGCAAGCTCACCAGCCCTCTCAAGCTCGATGACGACATCAAGAAACCCCGTACCGTACGATCGCACTCCGCGAGTACGGTTACCAGCGATAGAAAGGGACAGAGTGATACCGCCCCTTCCCAAGAGAGAAAGGGACAGAAGGATACAAGACCAAAGGCAGTAACTCGCCCGACTGCACAAGCGACTAAGCGCCCGCCCGCCCAAACGGTGTCGCGCCCGCCCGCCCAGAAGGCAATGCACCCACCCGCACAAGCGGTCACCCGACCACAGATGGACAATGTATACCCATCCACGTCGACCGACAAAACATCAACAGCAAGTACTAGCGATGCCCCGCTGCCTCAAAGGCAGAAGCGTAAAGCTACTGACAATGTAGCCGCAACTGAGAAGCCCTCGTTCGCGCGCGTAGCGCAGACAGAGAAGCAGGGTGGTACCAAGGCTACCCCCCGCACAGCACCCCCGCAACCAATGCAAATGACTGCGAGAGCGGGACAGAAGCCGAGAGAGGCGATGGATACGCAGCCCGCCCCGCCCCCCGCAGGTGGGAAAGAGAAAGAGGGTCTCGCTATCCCCCTCTAATAGTGGAACGCATAGCGAATTGGACTTTCCACTTCAAAGCGATTGCATCAAAATTGGGGAGACCACCAAACGGACGGCCATATGGACAAGGCATAAGATTTATGCCGGCCGACGAAACGGAATACCGGGCGATACAAGCGTATCTGACCCAGCTAGAAAGAGAGGAGAATATTAGCTGGTTCAGTTACTCGCTGCCTGCAGAACGCAGCTTAAAAGTGGCCCTCCGAGGCCTACCAGCAGACACCGATCCTGAGGAGATTAAGGAGGCCCTCGAGGAAAAAGGGTTCGAGCCAGAGTATGTCAAAAATATCCAAGCCAGGCAAGGGCGCCCTGGCAGTATCTTTTACATACAGCTGAAGAAGAACGCGCAGACAATCCCGGCTATCTACGAAGTAACCGAGTTGCTACTGATGCCCGGCGTAATAGTAGAGGCATGGCGCGGCAAGAAAGGCCCCGCACAATGTCACCGCTGCCAGAAATTCCGCCACAGTTCGCACAATTGCCACCGAGCCCAGGCTTGTGTACGCTGTGGTGAAGAGCACTCGGCGAAAGAGTGTCCGCGCCCCCGGGAAGAACCGGCAACCTGCGCAAACTGCCAGGGGACGCACCCAGCCAACTTTAAGGCATGCCCGATCTTCCGAAAGGAGTCACGAAACAAGAAGGCGGGAACTGTGGCCGCTACCCAGACAAACCGTCGGGGTACTGCCCTAGTTGCAACGGCAACCGTTGATGAGAACGCAGAAGCGACCCTAATGGCGCCGGCAAACCTGCCAAAGGGAACCGGGCCAAAGACAGGCAAAAAGAAGCCCAGAAAGAAGGCACAAAAGCCACAACAGCAACAACAACAACAACAACAGCAAGATGCTCCACGCCGTGACTCCTTAGGACAAACGAACGGCGTGCTTAAAGAGATCCTGGAGGCGGTGCAAAAAGGCACCGACCCCGAAACGGCCACTCTACAGGGCCTTATGCGAATTCTGAATGCTAATAATGGATCACGGGCTTAGGATCGTACACTGGAATGCCCAGTCGCTCGCGGGGAAGAAACAACTGCTGACCATCTTCCTCCGCGAGCAAAATATTGACATACTACTGGTCAGCGAGACGCATCTGAAGCAGGGACAAACATTCAAGATACCGAACTACCTTGTATACCGAAAAGACGAGGTGTCAGACACTGGGCGCGCCTTTCGAGGCCTTGCAGTACTGGTCCACCGACGAATCATCCACCAGCTCATCCCACCAGAAGAGTTCGAGTCCATTCAAGCCTTGGGTGTGCTTGTTAACATCGCCGGAGAAACGCGGCGTTTGTTTGCGGTTTATAAACCGCCGCTCACCCCACTCAAGCCCGAAGAAATCAGGAAACTCCTACACAACACTGAAACCACCATCATTGCTGGAGACCTCAACTGCAAGCACACCCACTGGAACTCGAACAAAACAAACCGCGATGGGAGAGTTTTACTTCAAGATTCGGTGGACCATTGCTATGATGTCATAGGGCCAGACGAGCCCACTCACTATCACTACCACGACAATGGTGATATACTAGACGTCACGGTATACAAGGGACTGAGGACACCACCTAGCCAGACGGTGTTACCAGACCTGCCTTCAGACCACCGCCCGGTACTCCTGACGCTGACGGAGCTCCCAAGCAGAGTTGCCATTCCCGCCAGGAAGAGGAAGATCTGCTGGGAAGCTTTCCAGAGAGAAGCGCAGGAGCGTACGAAGACGAGGCCGATACGCACACCGGAAGATCTTGAAACGGCCACGGAAGAGTTAACCACAGCTATCCAATCCTCCCTCGAGGCAGCATCGCACACCGCCGCGTCGGTAGAGAGGGCGCAACCCCTCCCGGCGTGGATCAGGAACATTATTAGCGAAAAAAGGGAGAAGAGGAAGCTGTGGCAACAAACTCGCTGCCCACGGTTAAAGAGCGAACTGAACGCGCTGGTGGAGCGCGTTAAGACCGCCTTACAAGACTACGCCACGCATAGTTGGGAAGCGCACTTAGACTCGGTGGAAACGGAATTTCCATCAGTACACCGACTTTGCCACCAACTATCGCGCACCCCGGAGCCGACTAGACCACTGGTCGGGCGGGACGGCCTTCTGAAATTTGTCGCCACAGACCGAGCTGAGATCTTTGCAGACCACTTGGAGGCGCAATTTCAACCCAACCCGACCAGTGATGACACCCATACTGACACCATCTGTAGACAGGTAGAACTCTACCTGTCTACACCCCCGGACGTGACTGAAGAAGAGGAGGGGCCCATCATCTTCTCACCTGGACGGGTGCAGAGGCTGATAAGGCGCCTACCAAACAAGAAAGCCCCAGGGCTCGACAGGATTTCGAATGAAGCCTTGAAGCACCTCCCGCCAAGAGCCCTGGCTGCGCTGACCAGGATTTACAACGGTGTTATGCGCTGTGGCCATTTCCCACGGACCTGGAAGACTGGCGTCGTCATAATGCTCCCTAAACCCGGAAAGGACCCGAAGAGACCGGATAGTTACAGACCCATCACGCTGCTTAGCACCTTATCGAAAGCCTTCGAAAGGTTGCTACTACCGCACCTAACGCCGCACATCGTACCTCGAGAGGAGCAGTACGGGTTTAGGGCAGAGCATTCTACCACATTACAACTGACGCGGGTCATCAATGAAATGGCCACCAGCCATAACAAGAAGGAGTATGTTGTGGCTGTGTTACTTGACATGGAGAAGGCCTTCGACCGCGTATGGCACGAGGGCCTGCTGTACAAGTTGTCGAAGAGCCCGATGCCGAAGCCCATAATAAGGTTGATACGATCTTTCCTAACGGACCGACGAGTCACAGTTCGAGTCGAGGAGGCCTTATCAACGGAGAAGCCGGTACGTGCCGGGGTACCGCAAGGAAGCTGCCTCTCGCCCAGCCTGTACGCTTGGCATACAAATGACATCCCGCTGATAGGCAGCACCAAGCTTGCCCTGTATGCAGACGACGCCGCATACTACGCCTCCTCGATCCGAACAGAAGCCGCCGTTAAAAGAGTGCAAGATAACCTGGACGCCCTACCTGAGTGGCTGAAGAAGTGGCGGATGACGGTCAATGTCTCCAAAACTCAAGCCCTCGTAACGGGAAGATCAAACCTGCCGACACAGCTGCAACTGCTCAACAAGGAGATTCCATGGGCCCGGGTAGTAAAATACCTTGGCGTAGAAATCGACCGAAACCTGACGTTCAAGAAGCACGTTAATACCGTAGTGGGAAGAGCGAAAGGTGCCCGCGCACGCCTGACGCCTGTACTACGGTCGAAGCTGCCACTCCGGGTGAGACTGATGATATACGCCCCACGCTACGTCAGGAACGCAACTATAGCGAGAGACCTACAGCAAGAAACACTACAGAAATTCGTCGAGCGACTGGCGATCAAAATGTTCGCCAAAGCCGACGAATCAAGACTGCCACACATCAGGGGCATGGCCCCCCACCACACCCGACCGCCCGATCAAGAGGGCAGAAAAATGAAGCCATACCCTAGGGACTTGCTTCCCAAAGACAATCCGGACGAGACAATAGAAGAAAGTATGGATGCCACGGCTGTATCAGTGCTGCCCCCAGTGGCCAGCAACTGTGTAGCCGATCGGTCCGCTGGGCTTCACCCGTGTAGGCGGGGGTTCCACCCGGCGCGGCCTTGATCGCTCAGTTACCTTTTGGTCACTGGGGTGGCAGTACAGTGAGGCCGTGGTAATACATACCAACCTAGAAGACCCGCCCACCGTAGTGGACGGAGACGAGCCAGGGGCAGAGGGCATAGCCCTGACCCCCTTTCCCCGCTTGAACCGCACATTCGAGCGAGACGAAGACCCAACGGAATATCTGATGAGTGATGAAACTTGCGACAGTCCATGATTTTAACGGCCTGACGAGGCATCAGGTTGAGAATAATTGACATTCTCGAATAAATCACAGACAATGAAACTGTCCATGCACGGAAAAAAATAAACAGATATGTAACTTTTCTAGGAATACCACCATACAGTGCTATTTACGACCTTTATAAGAAGTACGGCGTGTTTTATGGTCGAGAAAAAACTGGTGTTCTAGTATATTGGTAGCTATGGTTGGATAGGAGGCTGTATTATTTTACTTTATAGGCTCTTTATAGGTCTTCTCTTTTGCTGGCTTATCATAATTCACCAGCGTGGGTGATAGTTTAGTAGCCAGAGATGAGCCACACCTAGATGTTGTTTTTGGCCACCAAAATGCCTCTGATATTGCCAAACGACTGTTGTCTAAGGACAATATTCAGGACCGACGCAGGAACGGCTTAACTTGGAGATAGCGGGGAAAATCCCCTAGATTTGTGTAATCATGGTGGATTATTAACCGTTTAGTTTTCGTAATGGCACACAAGTGTAGAGAAAGTACAAAATCATGAAACATTGTTTTTGTGTTTTCCTCGTCAATCGTCTTACAAAGTGTTAGTAGTCCCCCGCTTTACTAGAACATGACTTAGACAGGACAGTGATTTCATAAGACTTATTTCTGTGATTGTGAATTTACTCTAACTACTTATACGAATTTAATATGCAGTCCTTTACAAAGGCATAAGTGGGGCTATAGCTAACACTTAGAGGCCTGTTTGGTATAAAATATAAAAAGCGTATAAAAACAGAATTTAGGATGACAGTTATATGGTATACCTAGTACAAAAAACGTGGGTAATATATTAGGGTTATTGACATGAACTTTTAAATGATAAGGGATATGGCCATTGAAGAGACTAAATACATCATCTGCCAATTTTAGTCTCATCTTAAAATATTAAGGCACGTGGTGATTTGCCATGCACTAAACGGCCACAAGGGCCACCATCAATGGTGACAAAAGGTTTATAAAGGCCTAATTGCTAGTTGAGTAGAAGTCTCACTTGATGATTAAGTATAAATATATATCAACATAAGTTACCTTGAGAAATGGCAAATATACAAACGTGCGAGTGTACTTTTAAACAAGAAACAGCTTGACGTAGCATTCGAAGGATTGAATCACGCAGTTGATACCAAGACATCTGTCCATCCTTGCTAAGGTTGCTTATTCGTTGGCGAGCTCTGAGCTGCACGGATCAGAAATGATTGGATTGCGCAGATAACGCGAGCTTAATTCTTATAAACCTAATATTATAGACTATAGACTACTAGGTATGCTGTTATACACACATACAAACCGTAGGTTATCCATAATTAACAATAGTTAGAATTAATTAATATCGCTTGCGATAACCGCACTGACCAAGATCGGTAGCTCGATAACGGGATAATTACCTCCGAGTCTGTTAGCTTGTGAAATTGATCTGTTTAATAACATCCAAATCTCAATCAAGGCTGTGTCAATATTCCGGATTAGCGGGTAGGGGTGGATTGGCTCGAGACGCCGAGCACGAACGGTTTAGTGCGGCGCGCATAAACTCACCTACATTATTATGAGTTTACTTTGCCTTAATAATAATTAGTGTTCGATGAGTAGGTATTTGTTTTTGTGATGAAATGAATTGAACATTCATTAGTATTCATTTGCTGGGTGAATTCATTTGATATGCTTAATTATTAAATATGCTGTGATTTGAGTATTCATTGGGTAATACAGCATTGTAATTTGAGACATGATTTTTCATTATTATTTTATTCAATATAGATTATATACACATTGTAGTTTATTGTTATCCTTAGCTTTATTTATCGCGTATCTATTTTAAAATAACATGCTGTACATCCGTGTGATTCTCTAAGAAATACTTCGTCGAAGCGATCGTCGCAGAGCTAACCGGATGTCAAATAAGAGATATCGCATTTGTTGACAAAGTTTGTTTTCCGTTGTCAATTATTAACTATTTTACGGATGTTGTCCAAGATGCAACGATGTTTGCTCTTAGAGAATCATACGACAGTTTATATGGGTAACAGATAATCATTTAAAAATGTTCACTTTTACGAGCCACTCTTATGGACTGCAATTGGCCATGACTGAGTATACATTTGCAAGTTAAAGGTAGGTACTGTTAAACTAAAGATTTTAAATGATATAAATAAAGACTCAAAAACTTCAATGTGTTCGTTTAAATGGCCACGCAGCAAAATAGGCACTGATGGACGAACGTGTAAATATGGGCCGTGGTGAAGCCGAGCATACATATGTAAGTCCATCAATGCCCAGTTGTGGCCAAGGCTAGTATAGTACTTTTCTCAAACAATGCGCAGAAATTAAAACAAAGTAGTACCTGTTTTCCATTGAAAAAAATCCATAGGTTTTCATATAAAATATGTTTATTTCGATTTTCGTGGTAACAAGTTTTCTATTACGGCTTTTGCTACGTCTTAAATTTCAGGTGGCGTTAAAGTAAGTTAATCACAGTCATTGTCTTCACTTGAACTCATTTCGTGAAAGATAAAAACTTTACTTTGCAAAAGCAATGTTCATGAACAAACAACAATTATTTTTCCTGCGTTAAAGTGTTCTTTTGTTTTTTTATTAATAAATTACTTTCTATTTGCAAAGACGTTCGAAATTTAAATAATACCTTTGATAACCTCCTTTGTTACCTCCTTGGTTGCCATGTTTTAGAGTAAAACATAGTTCCATTTTTAAACTACTATGACAGATATTTGTTTACTATAAATGTAATTCACTAAACCACGTCAGATATAGATTTTCTACCGACTTCCGAAAAGGAGGAAGTATTAAATTCGACTGTTGTTTTAATGTTTGTTACCTCATAACTTTCGACTGGGTGAACCAATTCTCAAAATTATTTTATTTGTTTGAAAACTAGTGCTTCCCGATAGGTTCCATTTAAATTTTAAAAAATTTGGTCCGAAAATTTAACTGAATAGAATGGAAGTCGGTATTTTCAAATTGTTCTTGTCATACAGCTTTTGCCGGCTGCTGCTTGCATGTATTTGGCCAGTACAGCAATTTCGATTTATCTGGAAAAATGTCGTAATAATAATGCTCAAATTTCCAAGCATGTTTGAGAAAATATTATTATGCCCGCTACTTGCCTTATGGCTAAGTCATAGTGTAGTCATTTCAAACTACTTACATCGCTTGAACCTCGTGTGCTTAGCTATGAGTTGAAAAAATAAAATAACAACCAAGGATTTTTTTTACCTAGTTTACACACAAATATTATGCACCCTATTGATATTACAATCTAGCCTAAAAAGACTAATAAGTAATTGTATTATATCCTAAACTGCTATATTCTCTGTACGTAAGAATGTGTCCAGTAACACTTTTCTTATTGTCTAGGTGTTAAGGTCCCGATGGAGATCGTCGTTTCTTATGTACCAAGGTGCGTTCACTATGCCCCTTAGTACCTTATTCTGAAAGCGTATTGTTAAGATGTTGCTGGGTTTGGTGCAGCCCCAAGGAATGCAAAACCTGTGCAATTTTCTGTCTGGCAGCTAGTCTAGTCTAGGTATACTCCTATCATCTCTAACCGCATCATTACTATCAAGCGAGACAGTGTTCAATCATTTTTGTTAGCACGAATGATAAATCTGCGTAGATAATTATCACGGATAAATCGTGTCCTTTACTTTCTAAACAAGGCTTCAATATTGCGATAAGTAGGTACTTCTACATTTAGAGTAGTATAAGTACATAATTTATGAAAGTATTTGTTAGTATAATTCACATAAGTGCTGCGATGGTGAATATATATTCAATGTAGATAAGTTGTTCGAAGCGTAGATGTTTTGAGACCTAGGGCTCGAGACAAAAACAAATGACATAACACATTATGTCCCCGCCCGACCACGTGAGTATTTATCGAGACCTCGAAAATAGAATATATTGACCGTTTCCCATTTTACGACAGCTTAAATCACTATCGCGGAGAGTTCCAAAACAACACACGTGCGAACTGTGAACAAACCGACATAACAATAACTAACGTTTTATAGTTTGGGATGATAATTCTTGTGTCATACCTACTATTAATCATTCTGTGGTAATAGTCCTTCTGCTAAAGAGTCCTATTTACGTCTACGAAGAAAATTTACTTAAATGCTATCGGTTTTATAGGTAAATTCAAAATTAAACATTTCATTGAATTTATAGCTAATACGGAAATTATTCTATGTCATTTTGGTATACGCAAGATATTCGTTTTTACACTTATTAGGTACTAATTTAGCTCAATTTTACCTTTTGGGTACTGAACCTATAAACTTGGGTTAAATCATATTTATACGCAATACAAAACAATAAGCTCAAATTGCTTAAGGTTTTTGCCTAAGGAAATACACGAGTACACGAGTACGGGACATGGGTTACTTTGATTTGACGGCTCTTTGTAGAACCCATCTTGTCACGACATGCATTTTGGAGATTCTCCGTTTGTAGGTAACTAGTTTATCTGTAATATGAAAGATCAGTGGGAAATCACTCATAACAAATAATAATAAATATACCAGCCGATCTTATTATAAATGGTGTAACTGACACGATTGCGTTTTATATATTTTATTTATATTTTCAATGTTATTTTATTTATTACTATCTATATTCGAAGAAGTACTTAACTTCTTGTGTTTGGTAAGTAACCACTTTGTAACAAGCACGCGTACCAACGTTATATCAAAGAAACCTGTTTCAATATTTGCATAGGCCTATCTCATTGGATCTCATTAGGCTTACAAGCTAAAATAATAGGCTACAATCTAGTCGGAATCGCACACCGAGGGTTCTGTACTGTGTACTCTTAAGGATACTGTGGTTTCTTGCATTTTCTAGAATCTTTAGCTATCGATTAACATGTGATCACCTTACGAGACCCGCGTGCCACCACACACAGACACACACAGACACAAACATACTCGTAACTCGGTGTGGTGTTTAACTACAAACATGCGAATGTCAAGCTCATCACTGCTCCTTAACAACACACAGATAAAGTGTGTAAGCTTAAAGGGATAAGACCTTTTGACCTAAGACCTTATTACAAAATTTCGGATTACTTGGAGGATAAAACAGCTTGGGACTGATCACTCCAGGATCTATCTACTCGTGTACTAAGATGTCAAAGTTTAGCGTGTCTTGCCCTACTGATACCATTATTGTGGTCTCTTTTGTAAGGCAACACACTGGAGCTAAAAATAAGCGAACATTTGTTATAATCATTTAAGAAATTGGCGAGACAATATGACCGCTGAGTTTTTTGCCGTATGTTCTCAGTCGTGGTCGCGTTCCGAACCGGTTGTAGATTTATGATAAATGTAAAATGACAATTTGTAAGTGCCCCCGTACGCCTATACAGAATAAATGATTTGAGTTTCTTGAGTTGGTTCAATATAACGTAGCGTTACTGTAATGCAGTTATGTATGTGCAACCCAAGAAACAAACAATAACAAAGTCACTTATACTAGAGACAATTAGGATAATAAGATATCCTTTTATGATAGGTGTTTGCACCACGTGTGTGTGCGCCACGCGGAACTATAGTGCGGTGGATATAGTTGGTGGATAGGCTAGTGGCAAACCCATGACGAAATTTCCAGGCTGCCCGAAGGCTTTCGACATAGCCTAACGAATGTTTTCCTAAGACAAACAACTGGGGCCGACGGCTTAACGTGCCCTCTGAAGCACGGATGCGCTCAGTTGAATAATGCCACTAGTACACACCCATCCAACTCCTGACCGCAGCAAGCGTTGTTTAATATTGTTGATCGGTTAAGATTGTGAAGTCAAGATCCACTGCGAACGCTTCACGTTGATACATAAATTCTGTTTATTCATAATTCGACCAAGCCGTGAGCTTAAACCACTCATTTTCCGCAGAAGTATGTACATTGAAGCCGTAAGCCCCTCCTCAAACGTTCCTCCTTCATAATAAACATCAAACGACTCCTCACCAGTTTTATACACTCAGTTCATTTCAGCTGAGACGTCCGAATGATTTATAAATTTATGTACGTATATGCACGTCCTATTTAAGTATGTCCTGGTTTTTTAATATCTTACGTTTGAATTAACGACTGTTGTGAATAATAAGTATCTTTTTTGTAGTTTTCGGTTGCGCAACCGCGAGCTTTCTGCCGTGAAATTGTCTAATGAATCGTCGATGCGCTCGTCGACGAGCTCACCGATGTAAAACACTTAATGAGATATCGCCCTTGTACACAAGGTTGCTTTTCCAACGTTTCTTGTCATCTCGTCATTTGTTTCCTGGATGTTGTCAAAGATGCAACGATGTTTGCTCTGAGAGAATCGCACGGCTGCAATCTCATTAGAAAAGACCACCGGATGTGGTTGAAACTATAGTTTCATAGATCTGACTTATGTAGGTGCGTCATTCTCATTTTTCATATTAAAAATATGTACAAACCACGTAAGTTTCCTTATAAAATATTTTGTATCGTTATATTGCGAGGTGTATGTTTTTATTATATGTATTATGCTGTTTTATTTGGGAACTATTTTGAATGCATATCGAAAAAACAGCGAAAACCTTCATTAAGCTATAAAAAATTAGGAACATGGAATCTGCATTAACAATCTAGAACTTTCTCAGCTTAAACATAATAATGACCTGAAATAACCCAACAAATCGAATCAAATTCGAAGTTTGAAATAATTATTTGTTTTACTTACCTACTTTTTTCAGCTAGTCTTCTTAATAGCGGACATACATTTACTACCTATTACAAAAAGTTTGGCTAATTTAAAAGTTTGACTCTTTTACCGAAATGTATGGAAAAAGTTTTTCGCTATGTTTTACATTTCTAGTACTCAAACCTTAGTCGGTCTGGTAGAGACTTTTGATCGTAATACTAAACAGGATCGATTGGCATCATAAAAAATGGTTTGTGTAAAATTACCATTTTCTTGCTGACTGTACATTTTTCCTAAATCTGTAGATGCAGTTCAGAATATCTTTAAAGTGTATAGTAGTCTCCTAAAAACGTTTTCCTGTAACTATAACGGTTAAGGTACCTGCCCTCACTGTCCCGACTCTAAAATTCACCCCGTAGGTATGTGCAAGTGAGTTTGTTCGTTTATTTGCTACGCTTTTACGCCTAAGCAGCTGAACGGGTCATAATAAAATTCGGCAATCATCCATCAGTACGCGGGTGAAACCGCGGAGCGCAGCTAGTACGTGCATAACTGAAGAAGGTAGGTGTTGATAGACGGCAGGTGGGCAGAAAGAACGATCTTATAAGGATTTCATCGTACGAAACTCTAAAAAGGATATGCTATAAAAATCGAAAACAAATTCGTAATTAGAGCATATTTTTCTATTAGTATGGCATAGATAGTTTTGTTAACGTTCTCGTATGCAGCGTGCCCAAACTTACAGCGTTATCGAGAACATTATGTCTATACGATTTATGAAGTCATTGTCTAGAACAAAAGGCTTTAGTATTGTGTTCGCTACTTCAAACATTAATTATACATAATGTTGCTTGTTCCTCCATAACTTTCCGGGCAAGTATGCACAATATACTCAGGAACATACTGGTACCACAGAATAAATAACAGCTGGTGCTGGTACCACTTGATCAAACGTCGAGTAGAGGTCCATAAACATGCGGTGTTGGCGCATACGTCACTGTCTCGTGGTGTGCAGTGACGTCACCGTTGTCGCGCGATACCGGGCGCCATCTGTTAGCTTCCTACAGTGGGAACAGTAAATGGTATGCATTTAACTGGACAGCAAGTGAATCGTTGTTGGTGGTCGAAGTAGGTAACATATAAAATATATGGATTGTGACGGAGGCCCTGGGCCGGGTGGAGAATGCCGACTTAAATAAAAATAAGCTATAAAAAGAAAAAATTAGACAAGTTTAGGCTTTTGTATTATGTATGCGTGTATACCTTGAGCATTCAAGCTTACTTAAATGCTTCTTCTCGCGGCGGCGTCGTGTGGCGGGTCGTCCTCTTCCCTCAAATATGGTTGAGGAGGGCGATGGCTGGCACACGTGTTAAGCTCGTGAACGGGCGCTGCTTGCGGGAGCCGATCTGCTCTCGGTATGGACGATATTTAGAAATTAGTTAAATGTCTATTTGTGTAAAAAAAATGTATTATGTAAGTTTAGTTAAGAAAAAAAATGTCCTGCATTCCGTTAGTAATTATAAAAAAATAAATATAAGTTTAAATATAAATATTAGCAATGCCACGGACCCATTGAGTCTGTGACCAAAGGCAATAATAAAAAAAAATTGGATTCATTAGACAATTCTGATGAAAGGGTCAACGTAGAGAGATAGAAACTCTCTATTTGTACGCTACAGTAAAATATAAAAGATAAAAGCAATGAGAGAACTGAAAGAAAATATAAATTTTCTAGTCGTCCATGTTCCAAACATTCCAGTTCCATTAATAAATTAAAATGTCATTAGAACCAAATACTTCTACACAAATTAAGTTTCTCAACTCTAAACTAAAGACAAGAGTCTTCGACCAATGTGTGTTGCCAGTGATGACTTATGGCACTGAAACGTGGTCTCTTACTATGGGCCTTATAGATAAGCTCAAAGTTGCACAAAGAGCTATGGAGAGGGCTATGCTCGCGGTTTCTCTACGTGATCGAATCAGAAATGAGGAGATCCGTAGAAGAACGAAAGTCACCGACATATCCCAGAAGATTAACCAGTTAAAGTGACAGTGGGCAGGGAACATAGCACGCAGAACAGACGGCCGATGGGGTCGGAAGGTTCTGGAATGGAGACATAAGTGCGTCTTTGATGCCTAAATTGAATAAATGATTTTGACATTGACTTTGAGTTTGATATCGCCGATATTGTACGTACACGGTTGATTTGCCAACGTTCCTTATCATCTCGTCGTTGTTTCACGGATGTTGTCAAAGATGCAACGGTGTTTGCTGTTAGATAATCGCACGGCTCCTTACGCAACAACCTGAAGAAGAGGCATTTATGGTTTGTTTACATTTATCTACATCCAAAATGGCAAGACGATATATAGGTATATCATGGTATGCGACATCAAATTTCTCTCCTTTCGTTTCTCGCCCGTGGCTGACATCATCATCATCATCATCTCAGTCGTAGGACGTCCACTGCTGAACATATGCCTCCCCTAAATTTCCAAAAGGACCGGTTGGAAGCGGCCTGCATCCAACGTCGTCCTGCTACCTTTATCAGGTCGTCAGTCCACCTCGTCAGTGGACGACCTACGCTGCGCTTGCCGGTTCGTGGTCTCCACTCTAGAACCTTCCGGCCCCATCGGCCATCTGTTCTTCGTGCTATGTGGCCTGCCCACTGCTACTTCAACTGGCTTATCTTCTGGGCTATGTCGGTGACTTTAGTTCGCCTACGGATCTCCTCATTTCTGATTCGATCACGTTGAGAAACCGCGATCATAACCCTTTCCATAGCTCGTTTTGCGACTTTGAGCTTGCTTATGAAGCCCATAGTTAGAGACCACTACAAAAAAATTCAAAATTATTTATTCACTATGGCTGACATATAATCAACGAACACAACACACAATCCATACCTAACCCGATTAAGATGAGCGCCCCCCATAGGCAAGCGCGTAATTAGACGCATAGCGCAGACGTTAGCTTAGATATCAATTTTCCAAAGGAATGGCTTTGAATCAAAACACGCGCTGTAATTTGTGGGCTCTTCGGAACTCACATATTGTCTTGTATTGTTGTTTTGTGTTTGACTAGCTATATATCTGTTGTTTCGCAATTTTATATAATTTTCAACTGACTTCCAAAATAAGGAGGAGGTTTCCAAACCGTCTGTTTATTTTTATATGTGTTATAACTGTTTATATATTGGGCTGATTTTGATGATTTGTTTTTCAAAGCTAGTGCTTATCATGTGCTCTCTTTTTTTTATCAAGACCTGACCAGTAATTTTTTTTAAATAATTTATCATGAATATCGAATATAATTGAGTAGAAATCGCTTCCAAATTTTTGTTAACAAAGTACTTACTCATAGGCTAGTATTTAACACTGAGTAGCTACTCAGAGTGATGCATTTGATGATACTACCATGCTAGACTGTTTCATCTATTTAGTATCATCAGTATCATGTATCATATACATAGTATCATAAGGAAGTATAATATCATATAAGCCAATCACTTCTCTAGAGAAGGGATTATCGCTCAAAATGCAATTGCTTTAAGACAGATTCCCAATCTTTAGGTTTATAGCCAGCTTAGCAATGTTTTTTAGCTTAATCAAGCACTATGTAGTTTGCGCCCCGTTATCACTGACCATTTAGAGATTTACTAAACAAACATTTGTCTGGACAAACACTCTGGAGAGTCTAGAGTTTCTCTAGAGAAACACATGTCTGAAAAATATAATGACACTCTTTAGTAAAATCATTCCTACTTTTAATACTTACTAACTTTTCAATCGGATACAGTGTTTACTCTATTACTTACGTATTTATCGAAGCATTTCAAAGAACTTGTCCGTTGGCGTGTATAAAAAGTCACTTTAACTTTTTAATTAGTGAACAATGTTTGCTGGACTCAAGTTTCAAGAAACACGGATCTTTTTTAAAAAACGGAGTTAACCGATATTGTTAGATCAACTACTGACAAGATGCCTCAAGCTTGCACAAGACAGGATCTCCCTAGCTGAATGAGTGAGATACGACAGTTAAACAATTAAAATACAATTAATTCTTATAAGTAATAATTCAAATAACTTTAAAAATTTTTGAATAATTTGAAACGTGTAGCCCTGACGGCGGTGTTTCACATTACAGGTGCAGTGCCACCAGCGACTCCAATGTAGTTTTGCGTAGCACTGCCTGGACTGCCTGCGCTCGCTTCGTTTTTGAGTCAGTAGTGTCACTCGCTACAGCGCACTGTTGCTTCGTGGCAGAATGTTGCGGTGGTATCAACCAAGACAGCCCCTTGCACAATAGCCGTACTATTAGTAAATGTCTAGTCCTGTCTAACCCTGATAAGACTAATCCACTGTCATCGTTTATAAAATTGTTTGTTAAGTGCCCACAAAATATACAGTAAATATACTTAACACTGATAGTTTTGCCAAGTTCAAAATACATATAGTGTCTCTAAGATAGACTAACTGTAATAGAAGCTTCCTAGTCAAGAATTCGATGTCTCAATTGCTAAAAGAGTATCTTGCCCTCACACTAAGATTTGTTAACGTTAGCTTCATAATGTTGTAATATAATTTCATATTATGATAATTTTTCATTGCATAAATCTTTATTTGATTGTATATTTAAAAACTATTTCGATACTGACCAACAATATGGGAAATTAAAAAATTTAAAAAAAAATGATTTAAGGGCACAGAGTCACGGAAAACTAATTTTAATTTGGATTTTAAGAGAGAGAGTGAATGGATTCCTTAAAAAGTAAACCAATTATTATTTTTTAAGATTGGATTGATGCTATCACGTTATAGAAAGAGGGACTCCGTAAAGTGAAACTTGGTCAGGTGACGTTATCTATTAAATTTATTTATATTACTAATCTTACTTTTTATTTATTATTAGCTAGCTAGGTATTCTTCTCAATGTAAGTATCTATTACATTACAATGTTTGATGATCTACACTCTCACAGTTCCACTACTACTGAATGTCTGCGCAACGTCTAACAGTAAATTCTCACTACCCAGTGCCAAGTCGCATATGAATGTGCTATTGATGAGAACCGGAAGTGCTTCATTTGCCAATTTCAAGGCAATTTCACCTTTACCCAAGCTCACACAGTTAGAACTGCATCGCTAGCCACAATCGTAACCATAGATCTGCTCGCAACTGCACGATTGTTGGACTGCTCCCAATATCTCTTGCCTTATGGCTTACAAATTGAATAATAACGACGTCCTACAATCAAACTTTTTTCTGATCTTCTGTGACGTCATTCGAAAAATTTGAATCAGAGATTAAAGATGAAGTTTTCGAAAACTTTCACGCATAGATTCACCTGAGTCACTTGTCACATTTGTTCCGAAACGAATGGACCGGTTTATAAAATTATTTCACCATTAGAATCCTACATTATCATTGATGAACATAGGCTAGATGAAGAACATCTAGTGATTTATTATCACCATCATTGCATCTATCGCAACGAGTAGAGGTTATAATATGTTTATGACTTAGAGCAGGTTGCGAACTATTCCTTCAAAGTATCTGATAATGTGGTGGTACCAATGAATTCGGTTTTTATACGGGGGAGCTTTCAGTCATTCAGGGATTCAGTTAGAATGTACCTTCTCCTGTAACGACTCCCATCGACGAATGGTTTATAATTCTATGTCAGGATTAAGATATATAACTATAGTAGGGCCGTGAATATCTTCAGCTTAATCATCTTCTTTGACATTCATATTGTAGAATATGGCACAGCCCAATATTCTTAAGGCTTTTTATTATGTGTTAATATTTATATGTCCATAGAATACCAAATTAACCAGTAATTCCTAGTTTATTTAAAAATAAAAGAACATACGAAATCGTTAAAGCTCTGAATATAAAGTAATTTGAATTGAATTTTCCATTACGGCATTGATAAGTTTTCAGTTGCAATCCTTGATTGAATAGAATCGCAGTCCATTCAAATTGCAATTAAAATCTCGCAGATTAACGGACATTCGAAACTTAATTGACGCGACATTTTATTACGTTTATATTCTCTCAATCTCTTCATTTCAGAAATACATAAAACTCAAACTTCACTATTGCCTGCTCCAGTATCTTTCTGGTGTAGGTATACTAAATGTACATTACGCTAAAAATATTGTATAATTAGTTAAAATTATTGAGTTTATTCTAACGTACAGGCAAGTAGCCTTATTAGTGACAGTGTTAACCCTAAGAGGACTCACTGATGTACCAATTAACTAGTTGTTTCTACATGGACAAAACTTTTTTCTAAAACACTAAATGAATTAAACTAATCTTAAACTAATTTGACTATGTAATAACGCTTTCAGTTTATACCTTCACAATAACTAACTAACCAGTTAGTGTTTATTTTACGTGAATTTTACAAACTAGCTGTACCCCGCGGATACGGTCACGTGTTGATGGATGATGATGATGATGATGATGAAAAGAATCCTATGTATTTATCCAGCACCTATTCTATCTCCATACCAAATTTCATCAAAGTCCAGATGTTTGAGCGTTAAGAAGTAACAAATATAGAAACACACTCACAAACTTTCACCTTTATAATATTAGTGTGATTATTATGATAAGACAGACCGCGCTAGATGACTATTGCCGCTAACCAGAAAGCCCCAGAGATATTTTCTTAATACCACTGAATATATTTTAAAATAGTAAAATGTGCTAATGTGCTAGATCTGTTTAAAGTTATGGGGACCTGGCGGGAAGCAAGACCAAAATATTTTTATATATTTATGAGGAGATCCGTAGGAGAACTAAGGTCACCGACATAGCTCTCAAAATTAGCAAGTTTAAGGCAATGGGCAGGCCACATCGCTCGCAGAACTGATAACCGATGAGGAAGAAAGGTTCTCGAGTTGCGACCATGCACGAACTGGAAGACGATGTATATTCCGCTAGGTGGACCGACGACCTCGTCAAAACCGCGGGGAATCGCTGGATGCATGAAGCTAGTAACCGGTCCAAGTGGCGTTCTATGGGGGAGGCTTCTGTTCAGCAGTTGACGTTTTCCGGCTTATGATGATGAATGATAATGAGGATATTTTTGTTCTACATTGACGCCGTGCTTTTTGGCCAAGACGTGAGTTATTTCTTCAAACTGAAGAGGCTCAACAGATTTGAGTGAAATTTGGTATAAACCAAGGATTGAATGGCCTTCATAAAAAAGTTCTCATGGATTAGTTATTTTCCGCACAGGTGAAGCAACGGGCGCAATGAGTCACCAAATGTAAAAAAACACGTTAAATAATGATCGCGGACTATAAACACGGCCAGGAACACTTTTATAATAAATATTTAACAGAACTCTAAGCCAATTAAAAAGTTGTAGTCGTTCGAAAAGTTTCTCTCCATTTTGGTTTTTCTCTTCGCTTTTATGGCTGTTCTGATGACATTATAAGTTGGAAAATGAATTGATTTGAAGCTTGGAAGCATTTTGTTGTCGTGTTCTTTCATAATTTTGTAATTGATATGAAAATTTTAACAGTTAAAATTGATTTTGATTAACTTTTATTTGTGTCACGTGTATGCAGTTAAAGTGGTAGTGGGCAGGTCACATAGCACGCAGAACAGGTGGCCGATATCGTGCCAGAAGGTTCTGGAGTGGAGACCACGGACCGGCAACCGCAGCGTAGGTCGTCCACCGAAAAGCTGATAAAAAATAGCAGGACGACGTTGGCTGCAGGCCGCTTCCAACCGGTCCTTTTGGAAATATGTGGGAGACGCATATGATGGAGAGGCCTATGTCCAGCAGTGGACTGCTACAGGCTGATGATGATGATGCATATGATGATGATGCGATGCGACTGTATGCAAGTTGGACCGGCTAATGTGTTGGTTAGATAAATAGCTAATGATCCTGTTGGTTGTGATACCGGAGATCGGATCGGAGATATTAAGGCGAATGCTAAATACGAGTATATATCTCCAGTTTCAACTCGTAATTTACATCCTATCGAATATTATAAATGTGAAGGTAAGTTTGTTTGTTACGCTTTCACGCCTAATCGGCTGCACGGATCGCGCTGGAACTTTGCAAGTAGATAGAATATATCTCGGGGAAGGTATTTTGATTGTTTTCATCCATCCTCAAACATTAAACATCAAACCGCGGGTGAAAGTAGTAATATATAAAGATTTACTGAACTGACTGACTGAGAACTGGCCAGTTTAGGCCCATAGTTCTTTAGAAACAAAATTGTTACCAAACTTTCCTTTGTTCCTTGGCACTTTGTTTAAGAAGAATATGAGTTAATTTAAAGTCTGCATTTTTATGTATTTTTTGGATGTTTTTAATTGTTTTAATAGTAGGGAATACTGGTTCTTGAAATATATCATCATTAAAATCAAAATCACTCTTGAACACTTCTCAGATCCGAATTCGCCTATGTTAGGTAACACAGCCTTTTATAGCCATTATTAACCGCCTATCCTAGTGAAATTAGCTCAGTCTAAAGTTAATTGTCCTGAACTATTGTCTAAAATTACCCTTAATGTACCCAGAGTCGAGTATTCAAAGGTATACTTCATACTCCACTCGCGCACCAGCTACCGCACTAACTCCTTCCTTATACGTTCAGCTATTGCCTTCAATAAAATGCTTGACACGCACCCCAACATTAATCTATTTACGAGTAGTTTGAGGTCAATACATTCAATGTTATATCCGACTTACGCCGGCACCGACACTCGTTAAGTGTAAATTTGTTCTAGTTGTATTATCATGTTACTATATTTCTATTATTTTATACATTACTTGTGGAGGCTTGTAAATGGCTTTTCATTGTTAATTACCATGTACCATTGTAATTATGGCTGTAAGCTTCCCGAAGTTAACAATTTAAAAATAAAATATTTGTTAACCAGTTTCTTTCATCAACATTCACGGTTTTGGGAACTAGGTATATGGTTTTAATATAATGTATAAATTTATGAGTTATTGTGTATACAGTTTGTTGGTAATATTTATATTTTGCTTTTGTATTTATGTCTGAGATACTGAGTAGGTATAACATTTAGTTAGTACCATCGTGAACTTTTATTTTATCATAAAATAAAAGTATATTTTGTATGTTTATATTCGGCAAGCAGCACTCCGCGGCTCCACTTACGCATAATATTATCTCCTCACTGGAATATTTCTGGGATACAAAATAGTGTTTGTGTAATAATTATATATATCAACACCAATCCAGACCGTTTGCTGTGAAACTTGCAAGGGACACACACTTATGCATTTACAATATTGTCTACCGCCTTCCAATAAGGAGGAAGTACTCAATTCGACTGTATATTTTTTTATGTTTCTTACCTCATAACATTCGATAGGGTGAACCGATTCTGATAATTCTTTTTGTTTGAAAGCTGGTGCTTCCCGTGTGGGTTCATTTAAATTTCATCAAATTCTGTCCAGTAGTTTTGAGTTACACTTTAATAACTGAATGGAATACTAACTAATATAAACTTGTTAGGTTTGTGATAACGTGTTAAAACTTGATTATGTTATTTTTGTATCCCAAAACTTTACATATCATATTTATATTATAAATGCAAAAGTATGTACTATTTTGCTTGGACAGTCCCGTTAGTCTAGTTGTTTAGTGATCCTGCCTGCAAAAAGTGGGGCTCCAAGCTTGGTCCCTGGCCAGGGCACAATTATTATCGTAATGAGGAGTAATGTATGTAATATGATGCTGTATTTGTCTTTTATTTGAGAACTAAGATCACCGACGTAGCTCTCAAAATTACCAAGTTTAAGTGGCAATGGGCAGGCCACATCGCTCGCAGAACTGATAACCGATGGGAAGAAAGGTTCTCAAGTGGCGACCATGCACCGGAAGACGATGTGTAGGCCGGCCACCAGCTAGGTGGACCGACGACTCCGACAAAATTGCTGGGAATCTCAGGGTGCAGTAGCCGTTACAAGTGGCGCTCTATGTGAAAGCCTATGTTCAGGTAGTAGACACCTGCCAGCTGACGATGATGATAATGATGACTGTATTATTCTATGCATTCCGCTACATACATATTCTTAGAAAAGGGGTGTGTGTAAGTTTATGGATGGATTAATAGATAAATAAATATGTTTACTCTTTATTGCTAACTACTAATTTGGCTGAAATATTTACTGGTATTTTTAATGAAATCACAAAGAATATAGATGTTTATTTGTTATTTAAAATTTCTCAATTGAGAACAAAACCTGCTGGTGTCGTATCTATCTTTAAAACGTACGTTCATAGTTTTATATTCGTTTTATATTTATCGTAATTTAAATGGTTGAACACGTGGCAAGAAAAAAAATATCGCTCAAAAAAATACCATCATCATCATCATCATCAGCCTGTAGCAGTCCACTGCTGGACATATGCCTCTCCAATTGCACGCCACTTAGGTCTATCTTGGGCTTCTCGCATCCAGTTTTTGCCAGCCGTCTTGCGCAGATCGTCACTCCACCGTGCCTCAGGACGTCCTACACTACTTTTTTTTTTTTTTGTTTTTTTTTTTGTTTGCCGAGAAAAAAATACCATCGTATTGTTAATATGAGTATGCGAATGAGAAGACATCAACTGAATAACAGTTAAAGGAAATGCAAAGAGACAGATACAAAAATAATATTCCTATCTTTCTTTTGTACCATTTCTTTTTTACCTTTGTACAGGATTAGTAAAAGAAATTTCAACAAAATCACCGAGTTTCGATCACAAAATATAATTAGGCAGCATTGAAAATATGCAGAAAATTGTAACGCGATAAGAAAAAGCAATAACAAAAAATAGTTAGTAGTTAATGAAAACGACACACCTCTAGCAAATTTAGTATCATACGTTAGTGTGAATAATCAATGAAATCGCCATTAGATCGTATTTAAGACTGGTTTATTATTACTTATGGAAGTAGACCTAAATATAAGCACCTAGCAAGCACCTACATTATACATTACACTAATCTGCAGTTGAGTTCAACACGGAAAAATATACTTCCATTGTTTACACATTGCAGCATCCCTGTAGCTGTCTGTGCGTCTCCTATCAACTACTCCTTTAAGAATAGCTCGGTATGATCAATATATTACCGGACTTGAATATCACTATGCTAACTGTGATGAGTAAAGTGACGTAGTTTCTTTTACAAGCATTGTTATAATGTCCGACACCATTTCAAAACGCAACACCAAACGATCAAATCATAATGATTCAGCATAAATACATATATTTCAGTGAAAAATATTATGATTCTAAAAAAAATTTACAATTAAAATCAGGGAGTTTATTTAAATATTTATAGAGATAGTGATATTTCTGTAGACTACTACATTAATTGAATATTTTGAAGGTTTTTTTTATGTACAGAAATTGCAATCCTTTCTGTGTACAAATAGACTAACTTTTTTAAAGATTTTTTTTTGTAAAAGTGAATGTTTTTCATTTTAATTAAAGCTTGACAAGATTTACGAGTAATAATACATTATCTCACAAAGAAAGGCTCGGTTTTTAGGTTATAATTGTGTCATTTATGTATTCGTCACGCTTTTCATCTCATGTTTTGTAATTTCCTGATTTATTTTTTACAAAATTATATAGGTACAAACCTATGGGTTATACTATTTTTTAAAAAGGCAACGCGTGTTTTATGAATAAATCGATCGTTTATGTATATATTTTCATAAAGGCATTATCTATTTGGAATTTATTTAAATACATAATTCAAATTACAATAGGGTAAGACGTCTTGTTTAACAAAGTTAAGATTTTCATACAAACTTTCAACTCGCTTTACCGCTTTACATTGTTGTAATAGGATATAGAACCTGATGCAAGTATTTAGAATATTCAACTCGAACCCAGATTTCATTGTCCCTACATTTCAAATTATAGAACTTTTACACACACTTTCAGAACCCGATTTTGTCGCATAAATTCACTTCTGCCAAAAAGGAATTTCAGAGATTTTACTAATTATTTAAAGTAATTTACCCATATCAGGATTTTTAAGTCTCTCGATCTAAAATAAACGATTTTCATACAAACTTTCGGTAGGTACCCATTTCACTTCTTTCATTTGCACGTCGTAAAAACTAGTCAAGTACTTTTTTTTTAATTCTGTGTTTAATCCGTAAATAAATGACCGGCATTTCACTGATTTTGAACACAGATTGAGGTACTGTGGCGTTCGTAATCTTCTCGACAAAACACTAAAGGAAACGGTTTCAATTCTCGAAAGGAAACCTGATCCTTAGAATCCAAACAATTAAATATGAAACAAAGGTGCCATTTGTTTTTGAAGCGCAAAGTGAACATTTCATTTCTCTTTTTTTAAGGTTTTAATTAAACAAGGAATAGGCCTCGCTTCAGAGGCTTTAATCTCAACGTTTCTTTTACAGTTTCATTATAATGAGCTTTGCTTGCTGGAAACATATTCAGGGTTCCTATACAAAGGATGTTAGCGAAGCCCCACCTGAACTTCAGATATGCCAACCTAATATCTTCCTGTTGTAAACTTTTTAAAACCAAGCATAGCTGCTATCCAGATTATAAATCCAGTTTTTAAATTATTACTGGTCTAGAATATTCATCATAAATATATCAAAATAGTATTTAATGTTTAATAATAAAGTTTATTAAATATTAAAACCGACTAATCACGTAGCCAATGTTATCGACCTAGGTTTCGGGCATGTCCGATGCCCATCCTCAGGGAGTTTACGCTGCAAGATCGCGGCGACCACTGACCAAGTACACAGTGATGAAGCATCACAATAATAATAAAATCGCGACATTTTGTAACATTTGTGTATGAATCAATACTTTTAACTTCTTCACGCAAACATGTTTAAAAGGATTTATGTGAAATTTAGAACGAAGATAGCTTATACTCAGGATTATCGCATTGGTTATTATATTTGTTTTAATTTAATTTGTAGGTCTCGAATATCTATATAAATAAAAAATATATATTATCGCAAATACATTAAATCATGTTTAAATATGTAATTTATCCTTCAAGCTTCTACACGTAAATAATAGCTAACTAGAAAATAAGCAATAAAATGGTACAACCGGCAAACACTCACGTTTATTATCAAGTCGTTATTACTCCAACTGGTGTTCGGGCAGTACTGATGCCCATCATTAAGGAAGCTTGGTCTAGCTCTAGTTTTTAACATTTATATATATATATATATATATAAAAATAAGCGTCTATACCCTAACAGAAATAAACTATTGCGTTACCTTTGTGTCTAAGAAAATTGAGTGTACTACGGAACACTGTGCGTGAGCATCAAACGCACTTAATTGTATATTTTTCAACGTAAATGCTTTGTATTTTCTCTTTTTCAATATTAAAATGATATTAAATTACAATGATAATTATTTGTTTGTTTATGTCCATTTTTACAAATCCAATTAGATAGAGTGTTTATTTACGTATTTCTCAAAAATGGTTTTTAGAAAGTTTGCAGGTACACAACTCTTCTCTTGTTTTATAAATATATACTCTAAAATTAATTCTTAGGTGGAAAATGGGAAACCCTCACGAAAACAAGTTGAATAGTTCCAAATATAGCCTCAACCACATTGGGGCCCTTTTGTAGAATATTGCGAGGCGAAGGGAAAACCTCTTGAGTTTGTAACCTTTAGTTAGAACGATCCGACTAATGTATGTGAGTGTTGCCCATTTAACATAGAAGAATGTGCATACTCGTAGGTACATACCCAGTTATTTTCAATACTATAGTTTTTGGACGGGATAACGCCTTATTCATATTCATATTCATATTTATTCATAAAATCTTATTTTACATGTCAATAATAAGTTACTATTTATATATTACTTAAAATAGTTGTGAACTAATATAATACATGTTAAATTTAATATAACAATGTAATATCCAAATTACATATATAATTATGTATATTGAATAACCATAATAACACGTTTATTTATTGACTTTAGGTGTGAAGAAGTTTTCCTCGTACTCTAATTTAAAAAGATTTCACGAGCGGGATAGTATTCCAACCCAATTTATTCATAGCGTAGGTGTACAGTAAACAATCTTACTAAACCTCGTTCGAAATTATGAACCTCTTTATGTTATCCTTATCAACAAGAACTCAGCATCGCCCACGACGCACGCGGAAACTTCTCTGTCACAACTGTAAGTACTTATCTACCGACTTCCAAAAAAGGAGATACTCAATTCTCGACTGCATGTTTTTTCATGTTTGTTACCTCATAACTTTCGAGTGTGTGAACCGATTCCCAAAATTCTTTTTTTCTTTGAAAGCTGGTGCTTCCTTTGTGGTCCCAATTCCATCAAATTCGGTTCAGTATTTTTTGAGTTTCACTCCAATGACAATGGAAATGGAAGTCGGTATTCAAATTTTCAAATTTTACTTGTAAGATATGTTATGGCAACATTACATACCATTTTTGAGAAACGTAAATTTAGGGCAAGTGTACACAGATAACTCATAGTTTGTAAGAGCACAGATCTAAGTATATTTTGTTTGGGATTTGCTGTTGAATCTGCATCTAGTCCAGATTAATAACTGTGCGTTTCTCTGTATAAGTTATGCTACCCATAAAATATAAAAAAAGATCTCAATCTTGCTAAAAATACTTGCCAAAGATCTGATTTCACCGTTGACTTAGTTAAATAAAACAGAATTTAGCGTGAAGGGGATCAAGCTCCCATAGCAACGTGTGTTGTGATTGATGCATTATGAAGGACCTCTCATGTTACTGGCTGTTGTTGTAGGGCGACTTTGAATGATCGCTGTACTGCGTTGTGGTTGAATCGATCGCTTTCAGTTAGAATGGTGAAATCCGAACTAAGCAGTAGACGCAGAGACACATGTCACAGCATTATGCGTCAATATGAGTAATGTGCATGGTGACTAGTCCAGTTTGAACCGTTGGCACAGAACAAATAGCAGTCACTATCAGTACAAAGACCCTAATCACCTCGAGCCGCCACGCACCGGGTCCAGCTCTTTGATAACAAACACTGAGCGTTTTAATGAAAAGCTGCTAGTGATTAATTATATTTGTATTGGAGCAGGATCAGTTGGCAAACTTCGTCCTAGTTACGACTTTTGGAATCTGAGCGAGCGACTTTACGGTCGGAATATTATCTAATAATAATCGTTTAGCTGGTGACTGGCCGCGACTGGTGTAAGCGGTATTTGGTTAAATGGTTTTGGTTAGGATTTACGTACTAAATCGGTATAATAATAAAAGACGTGTGGCACTCGGAGACTGCCGCGGTAAAGCTATTGCATAGCTATTTTTATCAACTTATGCAATTATAATTATTTAACCAATGCCATCTAGAGGCGAGTTGCTGATCTAAAGAGACAAACGTGATATTTCAAAAAGTCATTAAAAGTTCTGCTATTCATCGATAGATGGAATCGGAGTGGGGGGTGTTAGGTTATTTTCGTTACGGAATTTCTGGATTCGGTCTCCACGCTCAAGGCCCGCGATAGAAGCTATGCAATAGCTTAATAACGTTTGTTTACGCTTAAGTAGGTAAACAGAATAAAAAACTAACATAATACTCTTAGAAAATTGCACTCCTGCAAATTTTGACTCATTTACAAATTATAGATCGAATCCAATTCAAAAGTTAACAAGCTCCAGTGGTTAACTATTGGTATACTACAAATTACTGACTTATGTTATGTACGTAAGAGCTAACATAATTTAATATAAATTACATATAAGATCATTTATACACATGCAGATACAGGGAATTATAAGAGCCTATTTCAAGGGTCACCAAATAGTTACATAGTGGACAGCTATACAAATAAATCAAATTAAAGTTTCTGTTTGTTATCAAATAATCCATCGAAATGACAGATTTTACTTAATTCATAATGATCAGATATATAACAAAAACAGTTTCGTCCAGGTAATCCCCGAATCGGTTAGGCCTAATTTGGGGAACCTATAGCTGATGTTAGAAGTGGTAAAGTAGGACTACTTCAATTATAGACCATGGACTAGTATTCCGCGCCAAACAAAACTCTTAACGTCATTTATTACGCGGATTAAGCTGCGGTGCAGCCATTGACATATACGAGTATAACATCGTTGGGCGCAGCTATATTTGTTTTCACCTCTAGGATGGATACATAAGGTTGTTCGATAAGGGGTTCCTTTTTAGACCCGCAATTCTCAAATTATAACCTAGATTATACTCGTAATATAGTCTAGGTTATAAGAATATTTAAGGAATTAATTAATAAAACTAATGATTATAATATAATAATAGCCTTAAATATTCCCTCTCGAGTAATATTTTCTCTTCTCGAAGCGCAGTGTTCAAAGTTAAACAATACCGACTGTGAATGTCGGTATTTTTTTATAAATTATGAAAAACTGGGCGAGCAGGTAGTATTATTATCACCATTATCTCAGCCGCAGGACGTCCACTGCTAAACATATGGCTCCCCCATGATTTTCCAAGAGTACCGGTTGAGAGCGGCCTGCATCCAACGTCGTCCTGCGGCCTTTATCAGGTCGTCTGTCCACCGTGTCGGTGGACGACCTACGCTGCGCTTGCCGGTCCGTGGTCTCCACTCCAGAACCTTTCGGCCCCATCGGCCATCTGTTCTGCGTGCTATGTTCCCTGCCCACTGCCACTTTAACTGGCTAATCTTCTGGGCTATTTCGGTGACTTTCGTTCTTCTACGGATCTCCTCATTTCTGATTCGATCACGTAGAGAAACCCCGAGCATAGCCCTTTCCATAGCTCGTTGTGCAACTTTGAGCTTATCTATGAGGCCAATAGTAAGAAACCACGTTTCAGTGCCATAAGTCATCACTGGTAACACACATTGGTCCAAGACTGTTGTCTTGAGGCACTGAGGTATTTTAGACGAGAAGACTTCGCGAAATTTCCGGAACGCTGCCCAGCTGAGTTGGATTGGACGATTGACCTCTTTCTCTAATTTGGATCTTCCCAGTTTGACTGTCTGTCCCAGGTAGATGTATTCGTCAACAACTTCGAGAACTGAGTTCCCAACTGATATTGGGGTAGGTACAACATGGGCATTAGACATAATTTTCGTCTTGTCCATGTTCATCTTAAGGCCTACCCGTTGGGAAACTCGATGGAGGCCTTCGAGCATTGTACTGAGGTCTTCCATGGATTCTGCCATGACTACAATATCTTTGGGAAATCGAAGGCGATTGATGTACTGGCTGTTGATATTGATGCCAAGTCCTTGCCATTCCAAGAGCTTGAAGGCGGCTTCCAATGCAGCGGTGAACAGTTTCGGAGATATAACGTCTCGCTGTCTGACGCCTCTTTGCAATGGAATTGCCTTCGTACTCTGCTCCTTTACTCGGACTGACATGTTGGCGTTTTTGTACAAACACTTCAGCACTATATACATTATGTTAAAATAAAAGAAGACTATAACCATTGAAAAGGGACCTAAGTTCGGAAAACAAATTTAGACAACATAAAAACTTCATAGATGTACTTTAAGTACCTACTTTTTCTCAAGAGAAGTTTTTATGCTCTGAAAGCAAAAGCGCATTGAATAGTGTTCCAACACATTCATTATTTCTCGGTGCAGTCGGGGGCAGAACGTAGGACTGTCCGGGATTTATTATTCGCCCTGTAATAGGGGTTATACGAACAGTATGGGACGGAAAATTTTCGGGTATTTCTTTCTTACTAAAAATACTATATATAATTCCCACTGTTTGTTGAATTTGTTGGAATATGTATGATAAAATAAATCCATCCCACTCTAGTAAGTAGTACGAGAGTTTTTTTTTCCTACGTATTTACACTATAAAAGCCATTTTTGTTAAATATTATATTTAAGTATGAAGGGCACAGTTCAGTTAGTTACAACTCAGCGTTCCGCCTGGATAGAACTCGGCAGTAGAGAGCGCGCACACCTCTCCTGTTAAATAACGGTATAAGTAAATAAATCTTTATAAATCGTTAATTACGTTTTTCATTGCTTACACTAAATCTAATAGGACTGCCATACGAGGTACGTATACCATACCCTCAATCCTAACTTACAAGTAACCAGCTAGTTGCTTAGCTCGCTTGGTCTACAGCAGGCATGTCAAACTCAATATACTAATTGGGCCACATTCTCAAAGGTCACCGACAAGCTGCGCCATACTATTTTTGGTGCTTTTTTAAGGTTTGTCCATTAATTTAATTTGAACACTTTGAACAGCCAAGTAACTATTTGCAATACCAAATAAACAGATATGTATTCCAAGATTGTCACTCTTGTTGACATTTCCTTAATTTCTTTTGTGTTTTGCAACTGAGCTAAAGTTAGTCTAGTGAGTAGTGTAAAACTTAAACTTTAGTCTATTCTTTAAAATTTGCTGTTTGTAGTTCAGTGTTAGCTTATTTACTGGCGTGTTTCATTGCATCTATATTTACTTGTTTTCAAATATTTGGTTCGGGCCGCAGAAAAAGGCCCGACAGGCCGCATTGGCCCGCGGGCCGCAAGCTTGACATTTATTTATTTATTGCATGACCAGTCTACAGGATATGAAGCCATAGAAATAAAGTGAATTCAAAGTCGGGTGAAATTTCCAAAAAATATCCTTCATAAATGGATGCTTACAATATAAACAAGACACTGGACAGTGTCAAAGTGACGTTGAGTATATAAATCATTTTTAACCGCCTACAAAAAAAGGAAAAAGTTCTCAATTTGACCGTATATTTATTGTTACGGACAATGATCTATTTTTAGTTAAGTGTAAATAGAGCGAACGACAGAGCGAGATAGGTGTGCAGTATATCGCTCTCTCTTTCCCGCACTAATTCATACAGCTAGGTGAGCGGCACGTTAGTTGCCAAACATTGTAAATCTTATATATATTAGCTAAGTTAGAAAAATTCGTGCCCACCATATACACTTGTACCTAAGTCTAATTTTAAGAAGAAAAACTGTATTTGAAGAAATAAAACGCGTGAAAAGTGAAGTTTAAGAAAACCTTTATTGAAGAAACCTTCATGAACCTCATAAACCTCACATTTATTATGTATGTTCGCGGATAACTTCGTCATTTATAAATTAATTTCATGTTTTTTTTTTATTTGGTTTGGTAAGAAAGTTGCTTTGCAACTTACGTACGGTTAAAATCGCCTTACAAAGGTTTAAAGTCCTCGTCAGCTCTTCGTTTTTACCCTGACTTACCATGTTTACTGATTTTTCATTACGGCTAATCTGTTCGATAGTTCGTCGAAACAAATAGTATATCAAGTCATATATATATCGTATTTCTACTTGAAAATGCCATCATCGTCATCATTATCCTGAAATGCCGTAAATTAGGTCACTTAGATCGCTTTCTGCATAGAAGGCATTTTTGTTCGTATTACGTTTGGTCGGTTTTTCCCGTCATACCAACCAAATCGGCCGTTGTTACGACGCTTTCAGCTATAGATGTTTCTCAGTGTTAATTTCAAACCGATAACGCAAAAGTTTTCCGTGTGGTTTGATGATAACATCAAATCATGTAATTATGAATGACAATCGTTCCCGTGTAAGTAGCAAGGGTAAAAAAATACGAAAAGAAATTCGCACAATATTGTGATAATAGGTTCTTTTGAACTATCATGGTATCGACTTCAACAAGTTTTTGGTATTGAAGTCGGTTCCACACTCTGTGGTAAAAATATAATGGCTACCATCCAGCTACAGCATCTGCCGTGCGATTCTATAATGATTCGTCGATGTGCTCGTCAACGAGCTCACCGATGTCAAATACTATATGAGATATCGTCGTTGTACATAAGGTTGGAGTTTCCAACGTTTCTTGTCTTCTCGTCATTTGTTTCACGGATGTTGTCAAAGATGTAACGATATTTGCTCTTAGAGAATCGCACGGCTGACTAGATACAGCTCGACAGTCAACTATTGTCTTATATGACATAAAGGTTTTCGTTTTGGATTTTAATATATAATTTTAGCTTATAACTTTCGTCCAGCACTGACCAAATACACAATCAGTGCAAAATAAAAAATAGCACGTAACTGGGATCACCAGAAGCGACGACAGCTTTATATTATATGCAGACAAATGAATTTGCGAGTGGTTATTAAACTAACCTTTAAGTATAATTGTTGTGTTTCTAAATAAATAATTTTGTATTGTATTGTATTATATTATTATAGAGATATTTAGGCCGCGATAGGAATGCGAACGATCTGTTTGAGTCAAGCCGTAAAACGATTATGTCATAAACAGCGCAAGGCTGTACCGCCATCATTTCCGGCGATCGTAAAAAGTTAATTAGTTACCGCCAACTGATACCTTCTCGGGAATACAGATACAAGTGTTCGGGCATCCACAACACTGTGACGTCATTTAGTTGTACGGATGTCGGAACACGATCAAATTCAATTTATTTTTGGTTATTTAGCTTAGTCATCGAGGACACTCGTCAGGAGGGTTATTTTAAATATGATTATTTTCTTAAATAAAAATGTTATTTCTTGGTGTGTGCCAATAGTGTGCCACGCATGGTAGATGCACCCTTCTGCAGCCACCGATCCTTCTGCAGCCATCGACCATTCTGCAGCCACCGACCATTCTGCAGCCACCGACCATTCTGCCTTTGTCGGGTTTCACCGCAGTGACAAACATTCGACCTGGAAATTGTAAAGTCTAAGCACCGTCTTAAGGTTTAAAAATGAGATGTCCGGTCTGGCCGAATAGAGTACACATGTAAATAAAATGTAATGTGACGTCATTTATTTATTTGTTTATAAATAAATATAAATAAATAAATAAATGTAAAGTAAATAAATAAAAGTCATTTAACTTTACTGATATGAAACATCTGGGTTAAGACGAAATATGCCCTAAATTTGACCCAGACGTTTGAAAACGGTTGACATATTTTTTTGTGTGTGATAAATGTTCCGATATACAGTCAAAGATATTTGGCTCGATAGTAAACGTATATTTCCCAAAAAGCACCCTTGACCTGTCGTGTTATACACACGCACGCTGGGCCCATACAACTTCTTTATCATTTAGCGTGTCTGCTCCGGAGCAATTGTGATTAGTGGGCTTAACATCGCACTTCAACTGCTATTGGCTGGCGAGACGTTTACCACCACGTTAATAACTTGCACGTCACGTCATTCAAAAGTATGAAAAACTGCGATTGCATTGTAGCAATGCTTAAAGAAAAGTCTTGTTTAGGTGTTACGACTATAAAAGGTTAAATAATTTCTAATATTATAGGTTTGCGTGTTCTACATAAAATCGTCTTCGATCCGAATTGGAATAAATAAGCTTATTCACCGATATCCAATCAGATTTTACGAGGCGGTTGATGGCGCCGATCGCTTTAATCGGCACAAGTTATTTGCTGCCGACTGCCGATTGGGTTGTGTGATTTGTGGGCACACTTTGTTTTCGGTAAATTATAACGTGCTATGTAATGTGTGTGTTTAATATGATACCGAATATAAATGAAGGATCCGCTACTTTTAAGGAGATTTCAATGAGAATGAAATTTAACATTAGGCCGTGGTAAATGAAGTTCTGATAAACGATTTTGTATGAAAAAGACGCCAAAAAGATGTCTGTAACATGCCTGGATACATCAGAACCTGTCTGAATTATTATATATTAAAATCTCTGTCTGTTCTTTACTCGACACGTTTGATTCAGTCGAAGGTCGTAGCGCAATCAGCCTATAGAAACACTATCTCTAAATGATAGCTTCAAGAACATATTTTATCATTAAATACATCTTTAACCTTATTCCTTCCTCACCGCTTTCCTTCAGGCAAGAGGGAGTCACTTTGATGAAACAATTTTATAAAAATATTACTCTATGGTGATTAACCTGGGATTTATCATCTAGTAAGCTGGTTTTTTAACGTTGTGAACGTTAAGACTGTCAAACTCCTGGACTAGGTCTTGCTTCTAAGTGTGGCGGGTGGAATGAATATAGACATTTATTATTATTTTTTTTACATACATATGATGTTTGATAACAAACATTTCTGCGCATCAGACAAGTATTTGTCAGGTCCAGAGGTCGACCTGAGACCTGTTACAGGCAGGTGTCACTCTAACAAGCTGTCACTGTCACTGTAAACTGTCATATTTATTAAGCCAGGAGATTACTTGAAAGTTTCCTTCTACTATGCAATTTCTTCGCAATGTAATTATGACTAAAACCTCTTGCTTATGTCCAAGATAGAATTCGAACCGGCAACTGCCAACCCTTTATAATCCTCTATTCGTACCTACGAGTATATCCTTCGAATTATCACTGTAATGGTATTATAGTATGTTTCTTCTTCAGAATAAAGTACTATCGACATGGATTACGAAAAAGCTAACTTAGGATATGGATTGCAATATGTTGACCCTCTATTTTAGAAGTTAGTAGTCATCGCAGAATTGATTGTAAACCTCAGCACGATGCTTGAAGGCCTCAATAGAGTTTCCCAACGGGTAGGCCTCAAGATGAACATGGACAAGACGAAAATGATGTCCAATCTCTATGTTGTGTCTACTCCAGGATCCGTTAGGAACTCAGGTCTCGAAGTTGTTGACGAATACATCCCAGGACAGTCTAAGTCTAGGTAGATCTTCGAGAAAGAGGTCAATCGTAATCCGACAAACCAAATGTTCAGTAGTGGACGTCTTACGGCTGAGATGATGATGATGAGTTCGACCCTCTATTGCATTAGTAGGTAACTTATTTATTAGTGTACCTTACAGGAATCTTTAGTAGGTAGTAGTTTAGTAGTCAACACTCGATGCCTCTGGTTGCTTTCATCACTACTATCTGATACAGTTGACTATCCCTTCGTTCTTCAGCAGTCGTAAGTGTATTGTAGAGATATAAATATTTACAGAATAATAGAAGCTAATATAAAAATAAATCTATAAGCCACATGGCCAAAATGTGAGAAAAAAATATATTAAGAAATATATTTCGTGCCAGGTAACATTGGCAAAATATAATTAGAGCGTACCGTACTTTATCACAGTTTTTTAACAAATCACTTTAGTTAAAAGTATTTCTATAAATGAATTTTAATATTCTGTACAAAGATGTTACCATTTTGTTGATAAAGTAAAAGGCGTATTAAGAAAAGTTCTGGACGACCGCTGTTACCGCCTTTCTTCTAGAGTCTAGACTTATTTGTAAAAAAATTATACAATTTGTTTTGTACGCAAAATTGGGTTAACTTTTAATTTAATTGATAGTCAAAAACCATCTCAATAAAATATCCTCAATAAAGCATCCCAAATATAATTATTATACAGGGTGTTTGGTAGTGGGATAGAGATCTCGGTGGGTGTATGGGTAGGACCTCATTACAAAATACAAAAGCAGAAAATCATAGCTGTTTGAAATTTTACATCTTTACCCGTACAGCTTTCAACAAATTTCGGTACAGTTTTGGATTAAACTTTTTATTTGATCTGATCCTCGATGTATTTTCGATTTACCGAAGGCATTGTTAGAGCGAAATGAAGGAAATGTTGCGTAATAAGCTCTCAAAATTAAAAAAAAAACAATGATGACTTCAATTCGTTAAAAAAAATTTAGTGAGAAAAGTTCTGGTGTGTTCTTTTACTTTGTAATTTCCCAGAACACGTATTTTGTCTACGTATAATATAGTAAACTTTTTCACACAAATTGAAATAATATGTTTATGTTAATTTTATCAGCGGGCGAATTTGGATCAGCAATGTTTTCAAAGTCACACGTGAAATAGACTAGTTTTAAGGTGAGTATAGTACCAGCCAAAAAGTCAAAGCCAAAGTAACGAAATTCTCTCGTTGTGGCCAGCGCGGTTGTCTCGTCTGAGCTCAAAGGTAAAACAATCAAAACGAAACAAGTAAATTGTAACCACATATATACCACATACCTAGGATACTTTTTCGAGGCTCTGCGAGCCTAGTACCTAAACTGCCTGGTTAAGAATTCATTGCTATTCCTAATTTCAGTAGCAAAACATATAAATTTAAAAAAATAATAATATGCTCCAATTTTTTTTGTAAGGAATATATTTTTTTAGTTATTAGTTGAATTAGATTTCATAAACCGTATCGACCTTCTTGATGATAGTGATTTGTTCGTTATTTAAACATGGTAACAAACGACTAATTTTTATTGGTGATAGTGTAAAAAGAAAGAGGATTGTCACACACCACATACTTATAGGCTACCTGAGTGCTCCCACCAGCACGGGACACGACACCAGCGATGAAGAGGACTCCCGCTTCGTTGCGCCGACGCAACAGATATCCCCCCGCCCCCCGCACGACATGATGTCATCGCGCGCGCTCCGTGCTGCTGCCCGCAGTGCGAGACGCAATCGCGAGCGTTCTGCACTCTCCTTGAAATAGACCACCGGATGTGGTTGAAACTATAGTCGGAAAAATCTGACTCTTTGTACGTGAGTAAATCCCGTTTTTTCATATTAAAAATGTTTACAAACCACGTTAGTTTTCATAATAATATAGGCTACCTCCTTCTCAAATTTCATAAAAATCACATTTTAACAACAAACACAAAGATTTGTGTGTATAATACCAGTGTGATAATTACCTTTCTATACATCGGGCGTCGCGGTCACGCTTATATTATCTATATATTACCGTGTCGCGGTCGTGTAGTGTTAACTGCCTGAGGATGGGCATCAAACAAGCCTGATGTACCTAGATCGATAATGTCGCCTTATTATGTGCGACGGTTTTTATGTTATTTAATTATAAATAGTTTATTTAATTTTATACAGGGCGCTTTCTGGCGCCCGTCTGACTAGCTATCATCCTCAATATAAAAAAACTGTCGCTAAAAATCTAACGTGTGTTACGGCAGCTGTCCATGAAAGACTTACTGTTCTAGATCTAGTTTGACATATCACCATCGACTCCATCATTACTTAATATCAAGTGAGATAGTAGTCAAACACTACTCTATGAAAAGTTATAAAAAATAGGCATTATTTCTGAAATCAGATCAAAGTAGTCAGAATAGTTGTTTATTTATCTTGTGAAGTCATTAAAACTTTTTTGCGTGAGCCCAAAGTTCCGTCTCAGACATAAGACGTAACTCGGACTCACTTTGAGCACGGAAAAACTAATCTTTGGACTCGAGTTTCTTAATTCACTTAATAAACTAAATAACACGATGTATTGTGTTATAAGAACTAATGTCTTGTTCATTCATTTTACTGAAAAATACTGGAATACTCAGGTCGGATAGGTCCGACTATAGTTTCGACCACATCCGGTGGTTTTTTTCAAGGAGTGTTCGGGACGCCCGCGTCAATGTTAAAACTTCAGAAACTGCCGTGTGATTCTCTAAGAGCAATCATCTTTGACAACATCCGTGAAACAAACAATGAGATGACAAGGAACGTTGGAAAAACAACCTTATGAACAAGGGCGATATCTCATAAAGTATTTGACATCGACGAGCGCATCGACGAACCTTTAGAGATCGCACGGGATTGAAATGGATAACAAATGAATATCGCTTTTTTCGATTGAGGTTTATTTTCGCACTTTTGCAGATTGTAATTAGCAGCGACTTGTGTACGTAATAATTTAACAAGCAAAGCGACTACTATTGCTTATTCTGTGACAAAGCATCGTAGCAATAGTCTCAATGTTTGTAACATAAAGTCAATGATAATTTTAAAAAATTATTAGTAAAAATATACTAACATTGTATAGAAAAAGTAAACTTAAAAACTTTGATACTCACAGCGCCTCATATGGGATTCCCTGTCGCGGGAGGTTTTTCAAACACATCACAAAATCCAAGTTTTCTGCTCATAGCACTTATATTTGCCTTGGCCAGGGTTTAAAGATGAGACCTCTCGCTTTGAAGGCAGGGTCCACTACCTACTAGGCAGACAGGGCCGTCAAATGATTGTCATTCGAAGTAATTGTGGAAGTGCTTCCATTCGTTGGGAAGCTTGATAAATCATTCCAAACAGACTATCTGGAGTGATGCCCACTACGTGTGGTGATAGCTGGTTAACGTTTAAAAATATTACTGTATTATTTAAGAAACGATACTAATTAATATAAAACAACTTTATACTTTCAACATAGGCATTCTTATCAGGAAAATATTAAATAGCTCCATCCATACTATAGATTAGTATGGATGGAGCTATTTCATATTTTCCTTTACTCAGTTGAAACATTTAACGAAACGAAGTTTACGTACAAATCGAGCAAGTTTTCTAGGACTACCCAAGTGTAGAACTAATTACGAGAAAAAAATATTACTTTTGAAGGCGCACAGATGTATGACAAATACCATCGTCCATTAAAAATGTAAGCTCATTTAACGTGTTTAAATCTAAACTTTCTCAACATGTTCTTTTAAGCAACCTTCGATAAACGAAGGGTTAATCCTTATGATGAACCTACCCGCTGTCTAAAGTAAATACGTTACACGAGTAAGTAAGTACATATCTAACAAAACGAACGACAATGTTAATATTATACGTTAGTAAAAATTATGTTCTCATATAAGTGACTATGTAGTCTTTTTGAGAATAAATTATTATAAAACTGATTTCGCAGATTACGCCGGCCATTCATTAGTCCTACAGGTATTAGGTCAAACAGGTAATCCTAAGACCATGTTAAAAAATTGGAGAAATTTTGAATAACTATATAAATTTAATAAAATTCAAGTAGGTACCGGTTTCTCATGTCTAAATAACAGATTTCTACCATTTAGTATAAAATAATCCATGCATAATAAAATTTAAAAAGATTGTTTGTTCTAGCTAATCTTCAAAATGGTAGGACCGATTTTGGCGGGACTTTCACTGGCAGACAATTTAGGCTACTTTTTTTAAAAGGCAGAGTTTTGCACAAATTGACACAAAAAAACACAATTACTACAAAAAAAAACAACTCTCCGGCAAGCCATGCGAGCGATGCCGCAGACGAGTTAGCTAGTTTTTAATAAAAAATAATTTACTCTCAAAATCCGAATAATATAAAGATACAATTCAATTGAAGTCATTTTGCAAAAGTTAAATAAAGTTTTAGTGAATGTTAAGGCTTATTTACACGAAAAGCAGATTAATAACCCGTATGTAATAATATATACAACTACAGCACAAAATATACAGCGTGTAACAAAATGGTGTAGTAATACTGAAAGCATTCTTAGGATGCATAAGGCAAAGGATCAAACTTTAAATCGCTCATATAAAGCTCATTTTTTCATATAAAGTTAAAAATTGTATCCATTTGGGTAATTGGGCTCCGCAATCCCCACGCCACCTATAACCTGCATGTGCCCTTTCCCCACACAGCCCCCCCCCCATCGTGTGAGCCCCGCTAAGGCCCCGTGTTAAGCTAGTCTACGTCCTGGAGGACATCATTGCCTAGTATTTCAGGAATTATTCTGCTTGAGTATCAGTAAAACTTTGGATAATTCCGAATTTTTACTACTTCCTGGGACGCAGTGCATGCAAGCTTCTGCATGTGTAGTTTTAGTATTACCTACTACACCTTTTTTTACACACTGTACATACAAACTACATATACCTATACCTACTTACAGCAATTTCAATGTATATTATTATGTGCTATTGTTTATTCCATGTTACACTCAAAACTTTCATTGAGCAGTAAGGGCAAGTCAACACGTGCCGTTCGGTCAATCGCAGTCGATGAGGTGTGTCCTGAGATAGGGCGATAAGATACGCTTTAATTAGAGGCGCATACATCGAGTGGCGGCTTACGGTATCGCGTTGTTGTGATAACCACCGATTTGCTGAAATTAGGGTGTGGCCACGCAAGGAGCGGGTAACGATCTAGTCAGTCTCATATACAGTTAAATAAATTGCGCATATGGCTGTAGAAATAAAAACCAAAGTAAAAGTCATTTAACGCAACAACTTCAAAATTTTTGATATTGACTGCAATTATTGTTTTCATATTATGTAAAGCTATTACAATAATTGTTATCATGTGATGTCAGAACTTTATAAATATTAGAAATATTTATACTCGTACTGATTCTTTTTCATATTCATGTAAGTAACATGGTTGAATATCGATGTTTCTTTAATAATAAGTTTAATGTAGATTTACAGCATAAATAGCATTACTTATGACTTAAAGGAAAGGAAATTATGAAAGACAAGGAAACTAGAATAACCATCAAACGGAAACTTTTTGATGCCTGCATACTTCCTGTACTTACATATGGATGCCAAACCTGGGCACTTACAAAAAGGCACAACAAAAAGCTAGAAACTTGTCAGAATTCCATGGAAATAAGTATGGTAGGTAAAAGTTTATCCGATAGAATAACAATTGCAACTATTAAGAAACACACACAAACAAAAGACGTCATAAAAACAATAAAAAAGCTAAAGTGGAAGTGGTCAGGCCATACAATCAGAGGCAGTGAAAAATGGACAAAATTAGTAATGAATTGGTTTACAAGTGACAAGAAGAGAAAACGAGGCAGACCATTTAGACGATGGGTTGATGACATAAGAACCATAGCAGGTGGCACATGGACACGAGTAGCTAAAGATCGAGAGAAATGGCGACAGTTGGAGGAGGCCTTTGTCAACTAGTGGCATACAGACAGGGAGTCGAAGTGTAATAAATTATTAATTATAAATTAATCAATGCAAAGAAAAAATAACAGTGTTATATTTCGATTTATTATCAGATAATATATTAAGTATGTAAATTATGTACTGTCTGAATAAAGGCTATTATTATTATTCCTTTTATTTGACATATTTCACGGGTTTTACCCGGTCCTTTACATAGGCTTAAGTGGGGCTGTAGCCAACACTTAGAGGCCTGTTTGGTATAAAAATACAAAGGAGTATAAAAAACAGAAAAAATGTTGGATGAAGGGTAACGTGGTACTTATAACTATTACAAATATGGGTAAAATGGCCAGGCTAATGATATGAACTTATTAGTGATAAGGAAGATAGTGGGCTATGGAAGAGACTACGGCACCTGCCAATTTTAGTCTCATGTTAAAATATTTAGGCAAGTGGTGACTTGCCATCCACTAAACGGCCCCCCATAAAGGCCACCATGAGTGGTGACAAAAGGGGCAACGTTGGTGTGGATATCTGAAGGGTGTCGAGAGGTGTGCTGCGGTTTCACTAGAGCGCTACTACCAGCGTTATGCCCTTTAACACTTCCACCCTTGGAGCTTTTTGTTACTTGCTCTTGCGTCTCCACCCCCGGACGGCCAATTAAGGCAAGCCGGGGGTCAGGGGTCTCATTTAGCCCCAGGGAGAATCAGGGTCCACGGTTTCGCCACTCACCGACGGCTTGCCACAAGGCCGCCCTTGCGGGTTATTATTATTATTATGACTTAAAAATATTTTTATTAATGTAGATACCTAAATATAAATAGGTTTTTATATTTTGACATTAATTAACCCTTTCTATACCGTGGTAATTAAAACAAAAGATTTATGAATGAAACGCACGTAAATTTACGTCTTTGGGACGCAATGGGTTACTTCGATCAGCATGAATTGAGGGTAAGAGTGTTGTGTAGATCGTATTGTTTATATCATTAATATTCTGAGGTTCTGGTAAGATTCTTAATACTTACAGCATAAAAAAAATACAATCCAAACATAAACTAAACTATTTTATGAACGAAAAAGAACACACAGATCCCTATGGTATATTTTTTTTACTTTTACAGTTACACTGGAATAACGCGGTCAATATTTAATCAAAATTTTATCTATAATAAAATATAAACCTTAATAAACATAAGTGTGTCAGAATTATTGATTTCAATTGTCGTAGATTTTGACAATACGTCAAAGTCAGTATTGTTATTTATGAGTCGTACAAAGATTAGTTAAAAATGTTTGTGCCTAATAATTACGTATCGACTGAATTTGAAATCGAAAGTGAAAAATGTCGTCTAATTTTAGTAAAAATACGTTTAAAGAAATTTCAAAGAGATTGCCACATTTTGTATGGGCAATATTATGACTTTTACAAAAATATTTAAACTAAAGTAATTGTTTTATTATCATTCTCACGTCAATCCCTCATTACACCATTTTAATGCAAGACTCGCAGATAAAACACGCTTAACGCTAGAACAGTGGCAAATCATCTCCCCGCTAGTAATGAAAACCTTTGCAATTACTCGCAGCCTAGTTGTAACGTACATACATATTACAATTAAACTTGTTTAAAGCCTCGATTAAGTGACTCCCATTCATATGAGTCGCGTTCAATTCGCCTACTGTTGTTATTCATATGCACTTTACACGTTACCGCATATAAAATATATAACCGTTCACACACTCGCACCTCCGTAACAGGATTCCATGTGTCGCGAAGGGCATACACACACACACACACACACACACACACACACACACACACACACACACACACACACATTACTGCTAGCACGTTAATACAAGCGTGGACGCAGCAGGGTGCGCAAGTGCTCTATGAAGAAGTGGCCCGGACGGTCACGAAATCCGTCAAAATACTCAACTATACCTACCGCGTCAGTTAAACCGTCAAAATAATATTGAAAAACACAAAATAACGCATCACAGACATCCAAGACATAAGAACGAACAGTTTTGCTCATGACACTAATATTTGTCCCAGCAGGAATCGAACTTGGGACCTGTTGCTTGTTCACTAATAACTATAGACAAACGGGGTCGAATGTAAGCTCTCAGACATAAAAGCATCGAAGTAATGCTGGAAGAGTTCTTGGTTGATTGATTGATTTATTTATCCCTGTTAAGTGACGAGTGATTACATTTCTATTTACGTAAAGAAAGAAATGCAGAAGTGAAGAATAGATTTAAGACGCAGTACAAGGTGCTATTGGTGGTTGAAAATCTCGGTCACGAATTTTGAGTTGTAAGAGCACTTAAGGTAAGGAAAATAATAATAGTAATCAAGATTACTATTATTATTTATTTAAATTATTCTTCCACACTACAGACTCTTTGGTCCGTACCTTTTTAGATTTGTTTTCTTTTTATATTACATTTTTCTTGGAGATTCGTTCTCCAAACATCACAATAAACATTCTTAAGCTATGGTGGAAATTGCTTAAAAACTAATGTGAGTCCATTTATTTTTTTTCTTTTGTAAATACATAAATCTATTCCTAGTGAACAATATTTCCTAATTTTATACTTATGTGTACGCTATTGGCCAGAAGTACTGGCCTCAGGTTCACGCCTTTGCCGTATCCTTTAAGTAAGATTACTATTTTGAAACGTAATTCTAGTAACTGTTGCGGTGTAACCTGGAGATTTAAACTGCTGTACAGCTCGGCTCTACGCTCTATACACCGAGTTTTCTAAATCTATTTGACTGACCGGTTGGCGCAGTTAGTAGCACGCCTGCTTTCTGAACCGCTGGTCCCGGATTCGATCTCCGGACAAGTCATGTTTGAGCTTTATCTGGGCGTCTATATTTATTTATATAAATATATATAATAGTCTGTTCTATTGTATCCATTCATAAGATTACAATAGAACAGACTTTGCCGTGTTTGGGAACTGAAGACGTTTCATCATCATAATCATCATCTCAGCCGTAGGACGTCCACTGCTGAACATACGCCTCCCCCATGATTTTCCAAAAGGACCGATTGGAAGCGGCCTGCATCCAACGTCGTCCTGCGACCTTCATCAGATGAAGAACTTTGAAGATGAAGAAAATGAAAATGAAGACCTTTCGATGTTGTAAAAAAAGATATACTTATCCCTAAGCATCACAATAAATAAGAACATCAGCGGTACGTTTTAACCTATATGGTTCTATCCACCAAGGCCAGCTTAAGAGTAGAACTTAGCCAAACTTACTGACACAACTTTTTCTACAATGACTTAGAATAACCACCAATAGAGAGTAGGTTTCCAAACAACGTGTTCTCAAAACGATTGTTCTCAAAAAGTGGCCTCGTCACGCACACAGACGCAAACATAATATTCTCAGTTAAAAAGTATTCTCATAAAACTCGAGTGGTTAATTGAAAAAATTTCATTCCATTCATTGATTTAAATGTACACAATAATAAAAAAGATTTCAAAATACAAAGAAGTAGCGGTATTTATCAAAGTAATTGAAAAGTCGTATACAGCTGTACCGGCGGAACAAGCAAAGTGAGCCGTAAATGGCTCCAATACAACGGCTCACATTTTAGCTCTGTACTTAGTTTCTATAAGTAGTTATTCTAAGAACATTTATAAAAAATACGCATCTTCGGTAGCAGAGTTCTCGATTCCGCAAACTACTCCCGTAAAAAATATCTAAGAGCAATTAGTTTAAATCTTTAACATATTTACTTGATTTCTTTAAAGGGACGAAGTATATTTACTAGATTTAATGTTTACTTATTATATAATAGTAGTCAAATTACTTCTATACATTCATATAGGGATGGTTTGTATCCTCCACAATGGAAAATGTCCAGGGTGACTCCCATTCCAAAGTCAACTAACAAAAAAGCAGTTGAAGAATACCGCCCTATAGCCATATTAAACTCTTCTGCGAAGGTTTTTGAGTACGTCCTTCATTATGAAATCCACAGACAGGTTCATATGTATATATCTGATGAACAGCACGGCTTCAGGGCTGGGAGGTCGGTTAATACTAACCTTCTAACTTTAGTTGACTATGTGTCGACCTGTATGGACCGCGGTTCACAGGTCGATGTGTTATATTTTGACTTTCAAAAAGCTTTTGACAAAATTGACAATGATGTGTTATTACAAAAGCTATATGATATTGGATTCACTCCACAATTGCTTAGGTTTTTTGCTGACTACATGCGCGACCGTCGGCAATTTGTAAAGCACGGCTTACACGAGTAGGGTATTATTGGGCGTCCTACTCCACCTTCCGTTTCTGAGGCTCACTCCGTTCGCCTCATCCACTCTCGGTGGAGTAGGACGCCCAATAATACTTCGAGATCGTGCAACATATGAGCTTACCTTGATTAAGATATCATCGAGTGTTTGGTCTGGGCGCTGTTCCACTGCACTACTTCACTACATCAACAAAGATTTACAATTCAACCCTATTCCACTTTTCCAGTTTTTAAACCTAACCGGATTTATATTATTTTATATATGTCGATGTAATAAATGAATCTACTCATTATTAATCAAACCATTTCAACCGGTGGCCATGAAATTTGTAAAACAATCACAATCGTTAGATTTAAACAGAATCTGCGTTGAGGCTGGAAAGTCTGATTTACGTCATGGAGAATTATTGCCTAATTCGGTTCGGTGCATTATTTGTGGACCATCAAATTGTGGAAAAACTAATTTACTGATTGGTCTTCTAATACATGAGAATGGTTTAAGATTTCAAAATGTGTATGTTTATTCAAAAACCCTACATCAACCGAAGTATATTTTTTTAGAACGAGTTTTGCAACGTGTACCAAGCCTTTCATTTCAGAAATATTGTGAAAATGAAGAGGTATTAAGTGTTCAAGACGCAAAACCGTATTCTGTTATCATATTTGATGATGTTGCATGTGAAAATCAAAATAACATGCGTGATTATTTTGCGATGGGGAGACATAAGAACATTGATTGTATTTATGTGAATCAAACATACACTAAAATCCCGAAACAGTTAGTAAGAGACAACGCGAATGTAATCGTACTTTTTAAACAAGATGAAATAAATATGAGGCACGTATATGATGAACATGTTAATACAGACATGACATGGATTGAATTTCGTGAAATGTGTTCTAAAATATGGAGGGAACCCTTTAATTATGTTGTAATTAATAAAGACTGTCCCAAGAATAAAGGTTGTTACAGAAATAAATTTGACACTTTCGTAGTCTTTGATTAGGAACATGAGTTATATATAAGACCGTTACCTGTGCGGTAATATTATTCGTCAGACAACCCCTAATCAATTGTGACCTATTTTTAAAATATGGATAAATCATTGAAAAGGCAAATTGTTGATGCAGCAGAAGCTGTGAAGAAAAAAGTACGAAAAATGAGAGATGATGAGATTAACAATAAACAAGCACTGGAATCGGTTTTCAAGCCTGTAACAGAACCTCTCAATTTAATTGCTAGCGCCAGTCAGCAAACTCCTCTCGTGCATGCTATGGAAGATGAAGAGACCGAAGTTCCATTTATTGATAAAACTTTGCACAAGGAACCTGACTATCAAAGCAGCAAGGAAGATGAAAACGAATACGAATCTGATAGCGACAGTGACATTTCATATAAATCAGTAGGTGATACGTCATCCTGGTCAGTATCTTCAGATGCGTTAACAGACATACCGTTTGGTGTTAGTGTAGAACGTGGGAACCTAATGTTAGGTTCTGCTCGCATAACTATCAATGATCAATACATCATCGTGGCAGGACGTAAATACCGTAATACGCCTGGTTTGAAGCAGTTGCTGTTAAAGAAAGACGTGGACCTGAACTTGGTTACAGATAGTGATATGCAACATTATAAATCGATGCTAATCGAAACAAATGCACATCGACGAGGCTTTGATCCAAGTAAGCCAATAAAAAGTTATAAGGGACAAAAATATTTGCAAGTAATTAAACCTCTTTTCAAACTGCGAAATACAGTTCAGGGTATCCAATCGAAAGGAAAAGGACTACCGCTGACAAAAAAATGGAAGAAAAACGTAGATTTTGTGTATTGGGATGATCCGAACGAATTAGTGGAAAGGTTAAAATTATTAATTGCATCTCGAGATGCTGGTAACACAGGTTTAGACAACGAAATAATATCTATTATTGAAGAATTACGTGAAAGTAAAGTAATAAATAAGTAAAGTATTTTTTTATGTTTCATTTTATCATTGACCATTCATTACAATACACCCTAATCATGAATGTCGATAAGTTCGGTCATTTTATTCATAAAAGAATGCGTTTATCAGAAATATTTGACTTTAACGAAAACGCATTACTAAAATCAGAAAATGGAAATTTCAATCTGAAAAATTCTAGATTGGGAGGAATTAAACCTCCCGTAGAATTAGACGATGCTGTTAATAAGGATTATGTGGATCGATTGAATACTAAAACGATAAGAGAATTTGATAAACTGATTGGTTCATTACGATCTCGAATCATATTAGACGTACACAAGATAGCTCAGGATACTTTAAAAGCAAAGATACCTGAGGTTTTAATTCAATTGGAAGATAAGTTTTACACTAAAGCAGATGTAAATAAATTAATAAAAAAGACTCCGTAATGTCAAAACAGCAAATTGTAAATGAAATACACAAAGCAGCACGAAGAAATTTTCTTCGACGTTGTGTTATTCTTAAGGGAATTGACGACTTGTGGCAAGCAGATCTTATGGACATGCAAAACTTGAGAACGTATAATAAAGGACATAATTACGTTTTAGTAGTGATTGACTGTTTTTCAAAATACGCCTGGACAGAGCCATTAAAATCGAAAAATAAATTTGAGGTTAGTAGGGCATTTGAACGTATACTGCTTAGCACTCATCGGCATCCTGTTAATTTACAAACTGATATGGGGACAGAGTTTTATAATAGCACGTTTCAAACGCTCATGAAGACGTACAACATTAATCATTACTCATCGTTTTCCACAAAAAAAGCTTCGATCGTAGAACGACTGATTAAAACGGTTAAAAATAAATTATATAAATCTTTTAGTTTGAATGGAAACTATAAATGGTTAGGTTCAACATTAGAAGATATACTGAAGACATATAACAACACAATCCATCGAACTATTAGATGTAAACCGGTTGATGTGAATAAATCTAATGAATCAGTAATAAAAGAAAATATTAAAAAAACATACAAACATATATCCATCAAACGACTGCCTAAGTTCAAAGTTGGTGACTGTGTTCGTATCAGTAAATACAAACACAATTTCGAAAAAGGTTACACCCCCAATTGGTCAACTGAACTATTTACTATTAAGAAGATAAATAAAACCATACCAGTAACATACCACATAGAAGATCAACGAAAGAAAGATATAGTAGGAGCATTTTATGAGCAAGAACTTCAAAAATCTAATCATCCTAATGTTTATTTGATAGAAAAAGTTTTAAAAAGAAAAGGACGTAAACTGTTCGTCAAATGGTTAGGTCTAAACGATGAAGAAAACAGTTGGATTGATAAAGCTGCAATAATGAGTTAAGATATATAACTAATGCTGATGTAACATTCCTATCATTACACTTCGAGTAATGCAGGGTGGTGGACTAGTAAATAACATAATCAATAATCTACCGTTTGAAGTTCATTTGCCTGGATACAATTATTGCGGACCAGGAACTAAACTTCAAAAACGTTTATTACGAGGTGATCGAGGTGTAAATAAGCTAGATGAAGCTTGCATGCACCACGACATTGCTTACGCAAATCATACAGATCTATCCCATCGTCACAAAGCTGACTTACAATTACTCAACATGGCCAAACAAAGACTTAAATCAAAAGATGCGGGAAAAGGTGAAAAGTTAAGCTCATGGCTAGTGAGCAAGGTTATGAAAGCAAAACTGAAGTCTGGTTCCGGAGTTAAAACCTTCAGAAGCTTGGTTTCAAAAATAAGAGCAAAAATAAAAAAATTGAAGCCTAAGAATAGTAAAACTTTGATTAAAGTTGCTTATTTAGCAGCTAAAAAAATGTTTCCAGAAATTAATCGAATTCGAGTACCGCGAGTAATACCTTTGCCAAAAACTGGAGGGGTCCTGCCTTTAATCCCTATTTTCGCTGGTTTATCAGCTTTAGGCGCTTTAGCTGGTGGTGCTGCTGGTATTGCAAAAACTGTAAACGATTACAAAGCAGCTCAGCAAAATTTGCGAGAAACAGAACGACACAATAAGGCTATGGAAGGTTCGGTGCTGGGCAAGGGTTTATACATTAAACCGTACAAAAATGGTAAAGGATTGTTTATAAAATCATCAAAAAACTAGAAAGTTTGCTACCTGATCGTCCTCTGACTAATGTAGATATTCAAAAGTATGCAAGAGACATCCCATATTTCCGAGGGATCTACATGAAGGATCAGTTACCAAGAAAACCGAAGAGAATTGAATGCGCTATTGTAAACTTAGACGATTCTAAGAACGAAGGAACTCATTGGGTAGCTTATGTTAAATTATACAAGTATTGTGAATATTTTGATAGCTATGGAGATTTAAAACCTCCAGCAGAATTAATGCGATATTTTAAGAATTGTAATGTTTATTATAACTACACAAGATATCAAAGATTCAATACAGTAAATTGTGGTCACTTATGTTTAGAGTACCTGCTAACTTTTTGGAATAAAAAATTATAAAATGTATGTTTTTCTTTGAATTCAAGCATTATCACAATGTCACTCACATTGTCAATAACTGGAAATTCGTCAACGTTATCTACATACTATCCAAATACATTGCAACTAGATGGTGCTTATGAGTGTGCCTTATTGCAATTTTCAACATTTAATTCAATTCCAAATGTTGACAAAAGTAATAATAAGTTTTATTATGGCTCTAACGAAGTTATTGAAATACCGGAAGGCACTTATGAATTGCAAGATATCAGTGATTATTTAAAAACTGAAATAAATGATGCAACTATAAAACTACTGTGCAATAACAATACGTTAAAAACTACTATTTTCTGTACAAAAGACATTGATTTTAACAAAGAAGGCTCTTTCAGAAGACTGTTAGGATTTAATAAGCAGATTTTAAAAGGTAATAAATGGCATGTATCACAGTTCCCAGTCAACATTTTACCTACGACCGTGATCAGGGTTGAATGTGATATTGTTAGTGGGTCGTTTATAAACAACGAACCAAGTCACATCATTCACGAATTTGCACTCAACGTGCCACCTGGATACAGGATCATAGAAATACCGAAGAACGCAATATACTTTCCGATAAATCAAAACAATATAAGCTGTATTCACATTAAGCTATTAGATATAAGGAATCGCTTAATAAATTTACGTGGTGAAGAAGTGCAGCTGTATTTGCATCTCAGACGAAAAAATGATTGACTACAATAAATATGTACCTCAACAAGTAAAACATATCAGTTCTACTCGAGCTATCCGCCATACAAGACCCCGCTCTAAGAAGAAAATAAAATTAACCAAAGACAATAAAGCATTCCTGAAAGCAATCGGATTACTAGAATGAATATCTTAGACGTTTTATCCAATCCGACTTACGACACCACGATAGAAGGCATAGAATTTCATTCTTACAAACCCTACGTAACAAGTTTTAATAGAAATGATGAAATACGTATACCTATCAACCAACAGGACCTGTACATATTACCGTCAGCTAGCACTTTATATTTGGAAGGAACCGTTATAGTCAGCAAAAAGGATCCGAAAGACAAAGCTACTAGTGTCCAATTCACCAACAATGCTCTACTTTACCTATTTCAAGATATTAGGTATGAGCTAAATGGAGTAGAGATAGATAAAATAAAAAATGCTGGTATAACTACAACCATGAAATCGTTAATATCAATGAATGAGAGTGAATCAAAGATGTCTAACGCCTGGGGTTGGAATATCGACGGTGTAAAAAATATTAACGAAGGAAGTTTTTCTGCTTCTATCCCACTTCGCAATATCCTCGGTTTTGCGGAAGATTTTAAAAAAGTCGTTATAAATAGTAGACACGAACTGGTACTGTTACGAAGTAACACTAATTTAAACGCTGTAAAACTTAACCCTGGGGAAGTAGTGGATGACATTCACATCAACAAAATCATATGGCGTGTACCACATGTTAAAGTATCAGACAAGGAAAAAATTTTTTTGCTTAAACTGTTAGAAAAAGATCGACCGCTTCAGATGATTTACCGAAATTGGGATCTGTACGAATATCCAGCTTTACCTAAAACTACAAAGCATACATGGTCTATCAAAACTGCATCTCAAATCGAAAAACCAAGATACGTCATTATAGGCTTACAGACAAATAGGAAAAATAGTGCAAGTTCTGACATGTCTCAATTCGATCACTGCAATGTTCGTGACGTAAAAGTGTACCTTAATTCAACTTATTTTCCATATGAAAGTCTTAACGCGAATTTTGCTAATAACAGGATTGCTTTATTATATGAGCAATATATCAGATTTCAACAGTCGTATTACGGACGTTGTCCACAACCGTTGTTAAGTGAGAAACAGTTTAAAGATTTAGCACCGCTGTTTGTGGTTGATTGCTCTAGACAAGCAGAGAATCTAAAGACGGGTCCTGTTGTAGATGTAAGAGTAGAAATTGAGAGTGATTCGGAACTACCAGATCAGACAGCCGCTTATTGTCTCATTCTGAACGACTGCATTGTTGAATACAAACCATTAAGTAGCATCGTAAAGAAGATATCATGAACGTAGATACCATCATAGTTGACCTCCAAGGATTTAAAGATATTCAAAATAATTTTATCGTGAAGGAAGTGGCCATTGTAAGTCAGGAGCTTACACAAACATTCTTAGTAAAACCACCATATTCGTTTCATTATTTGTCTGATGAAGAAAAGAAGCAAGTAAGATGGTTAGAAAGAAATCGAGGAATTTACTGGAGTGAGGGTTACATAGATTATAGAGAATTTCTACGTGTTATAGTATTATATCTCGAGAATAAAAAAATAATGACAAAGGGTTTGGAAAAAATACAGTGGATTAAAGAATTGTGTACAAAGTGTGAAGTGATTGATATTGGTGAAAAGGGATGTCCTAATCTTCCAACATTAAAAAAAAATTTTTTAAAAAATAAAACTGACTTTAACTGTGTGCATCATAAAATTAACTGTGCATTAAATAATGCTATATGTATTAAAAAATGGTGTTTTGATAATCACATGTATATGTTTGATTTGTTTAGAAAAAATAAAACATAATTGATTTATAACTAATAGCAGTTTTATTTATTATATCATCATACCTATACACTAAACATACAGTGTTCATATTTCATTATCATAAAACTTAATAACAAGAAATTAAATACTTATATACTTTAACTACTTACTGCATAAATTTAAACATTTTGATTACATCTAAATTCTTAATTATTTACAGTAAATGAAATTAAAATAGTAACATTTCTTATACCAACACACCTTTAATATTTACACATAACTAGAGTCTTCACATAGTTTTTTCGATATTTTGTTCACTAATCTTTCTGCCTCATCCATAATGTTGTCCACTGATTCACTCACTACGTATTGCGCACTGATCAGTATATTATTATCATCATCACTGAGGTCTACCACTTGTATTTGAAGGAGTCTTAAGCCTTTTTTCTTTTGATTATTGATCACGTAACTATTAAGTTGCTTCCGTTTTTGAGGCTCCCGCCTCGTCCTTGATTTTTTATTGACCGGTTCGTCTTGTGGTTCAGGAATATGCCAGCTTGGATTTGGGCTCGGAAATCTTTGACCATACTGAGAGAAAATATCAGGTGAATCATTCATTATTGTTGATAATCTGAAACAATAATAGAAATTATTTATTTGTACATATAAAAGGTAATCCTATAATCATAAGATTCGTAAAATATGTATAGGTACTTACGATTTATTAAATCGATGTGATCACCACAACAAGCACCAGCTTAATGATTAATAAACTAATATTATTGTACGGCGAATGCATAGTGTAACATAAAACTTATGACACAATTTGATGTTTCCTTCCAACAAGTTTGAACTTGTTTCTCGAGCACAATGAGTGTTGGAAACACCTGACTAATATTATATTTCAAAACTTTATATGTTTTGTATGGCAGTTACTTACTGAGAAAAATTATATCATGTTTTGACAGGTTTGTAAATTATACAACAGGTTTCAACTTGTCTTTGTAAGTGATATATTTCAAAAACTTTATAACCTTATTTTATACCAGTTAATTACTGATTAACAATATCATCGTATGTCAACAGGTTAAAGCTTGTAAATCCTTCGACAAGTTTGAACTTCTTTCTATATATTTTGTATAGGTACCTACCAGTTAAACACTGAGAGACAATAATATCAACAGGTTTGAACATGAATGCCAGTTAATTACTGAAAACAATAACAGGGTACCTTTTTATTGAATGTACGACTGGCTTCTATTTGGTATAGTACATTCATAGACGTGGTAGGTAGGTATTACTTAAATGGATAAAAATAAAAGAGTCTATATATTCACACAAATGTATTTATTTTCACATAAAACTTACAATTTATTTTACTACACAGCTATTTTTAATATCTTTAAATAATATTTACGTTACATTAGCACATAGTATTCTATAACTATTTATTACTCTGTATACAGTAGAAACATTTAATTTATAACTAATAATTTAGAAATATATAGATACATTACTTTAATATAGATGCATTACCCCAAGCTAAAGTAGATACTTTATCAGGTAATAGCAAACGTTTATCGTCATTGCTAGAAAGTGCTATTTTATTAACACTCTGTGTAAATATTTCATGTTTGATTGACCTAAAGAGTAAATTTTTCTTGCGGATGACATTACAATTATACAAAACATTTTTATAATCTATCATATGTAAATTTTTCGTTACACTTTTTTTTGTTCCCTTTGCTTTCTTTATTGTTTTGTCTAAAGTTTTTATACAGTATAGCTTTGAACGCAGTCCTACAAATTCTTTAATTATTTTACCTCCCATTTCGTCCTTAAAGAGCCCAGGTACTTTTTTATTAATAATTGGCAGGCCAAACTTGTTATCAGAATTGTAATTGCTAGTATCAAAATATTTAAGGAAATAATTTTTAATATCTTTGTAAAAGTCATTCGTATTTACATTATAAACAAGACTATCAGTGTCAGTATAGCATAATTCAACATTATTGCCATAAAATGGTTTTATAGTAGAATAGTGAAAATCGTACATATGACTCTTTGATAATTCTAACACAGCGAAACCTATGTATATCGGTTTATTAAGAATAACACGCGAAGGTTTCATTTGTATTGCTACCAAATCATCTGAAAATACTGAAGCACTATGAAAATATGGGCTGGCGATTAGTTTTTCAGCACATGTTGATTTCTTGGTCTTATTTTTTAAATCATGCCATTTGTTTACTAACTTTAAATCAATTTTATGCTCATTGTTTTCTAGAGTTTTACCAAAAATACTGTTGTTTAGTAATTTAAAAAAATCTTGTTCAAACTGTGACTCGGCTTTTTGACGTAAATGAGTGTTAAGATCAATATATTTTTTTAAAAAATTACTTTGCTTAAAAACGATAGCGCGATGGATCTTTTTCAATATTAAACCGTGACGTATGCATGTTTTTAAATGAGTATAATGAATAACATAGTGGTATTTATCATACAAGTTTGGTATTAGTTTTTTATTCTTACCACCAGGGGGCAAGCACTTTTCTGGACAAAATGGAAAGTCATTGTGTTCAGTGTGTAAATTTTCAGGGTATGTTAAATCAACTTCGAGAATATATCCATATTCCACGTTATCACTAATATCAGTCAAGTTCAAATGTAAATTATCTATTTCATTGCTCGACATAAATCTAAAATCTGAATACGGCAAATATTGACACATGCTATGTCCATATAAATTGTTACAGTCTAAATAAACGATGAATGAATTTTGACGAGTCTGATCGTAAGTATCTAAATATTTGTGATTGGCTTTTACGTGTCGTTTGAAACACATACAAATACCTCCGCGAATACCTTTTTGTATCATTCTAAAAATTTCTACATCGCTAATAAGGTCTAATTTAACGCTTGTTTTCAAAAGCATTGCATCGAACGATAGACTTGGTGCTGTCAGGTAAAATGCCGGATCAAGATTATAATACCGTTTGCAAGTTTTTCTAAAACTTTCAAACACGTCTGCGAGCAATAACACATCGGTTTTAAGATATAAATCTGTGTACATACCCATATTTTTTATATCAAACTCTAACCAAATGGAATGCGCGTGTGCATAGTCGTCATCAGTGATAAGCTCATTTGTCAAGGAGTTATAAAAATTAGTTTTGCTGGGCAAACACGTATCTTCATAACGGTTCAATTGTGACATATAATCATACGGATATACTCCTTTTCGAGTAAGGAGCTCAAATTGTCTTGTATCAGGAAAATACGATTTGAGTAATTTAAACTCTTGTTTTTTCATTGTATTAACTAATTTTTCTAAACTAGTCCCTAAAAACTTGAAAGAATCTACAAAGCGAACCTTTATACTTTCTTCTTTCGAAATAGGAATGAACTTTGTGAGCGAAATATAGTTTTCTTTTGTTTTAGGTATTACTTTTAAAGACCCAGGAGCTTTGCCTAATTCTTTAATGAAAAGGTGACAGTCATAACCTGATAAATTATGAAAAAACACTGGTAAAAATGTAGGCAATTTATATTGCAAGTTACAATAACTATGAGCCGTGCCGCGATATTTACCAGTCAAATGACAGTGGTCTCGGACCTTATCACCAAACAATAAATTCTCACAAATATGACAAGTAACCGAGTTATCAAAGTCATGAGCATTAGTATCGGTGTAAATCATAGGAACTTGTTTTTTAAAAATATTGTAAATTTTTTTTGCATCTTTATAAATAGAATTTACAAATTTTGATATGCAATCCAAACCACGGTAAGAAACGTACCTATTGTATTGTTTGTCTAGCGCACACGTAATATGATAAGCAAAAGCGATAGGCACATGTCGTTGACGTGTTACCGTATGCGATTTACTCGGATCAGGGTCACAGGACTGAAATCGTTCTAGCATTGTTTCAAAGTCTGCGTATATAACAAATGGTACAGTTTGCTTTCTGCTAAAATTTTTAAATTGTATAAATGAGCCCTTCGGGGGTAGTTCCGTAGCGACACCTCCACAACTATGTGAATCAAGGGCATCGTATGTATTAAAAAATATTAAACACACATCACAAAAATGCAATTTACCGTGATGTTTTGTGATTTGATTTTTAACAAGTCGCGGTAAATCTTTAATTAGACAGTAATGTGACAAATCATTGCTTTCTAGATAAAGTAAATGAATAACATTTTTCTTTAAATTATTTGATTTATAAAGCGGTCCTACTACAGTATATTTTTTTAACCCATAGATATAAACACAAATTTCAGGATTATTTACTTCAAACTTAGCAATATCTGAGAAAGTTAATGGAAATTGTATGCCTTCTATATTTAACACATCCCGAAAATCAGGGTAAGACGATACTCTTTCAGGATGACTTTTGGCTGGGTATAACGCTGCAACGACTGACCATAAAAAGCAATAATCATCCTTATTTCGAATATTTACACAAGCTTTTTTAGATTTTATAGTAGCCGGTAACTCTATAAAGCCTGAACCATGCAAAGGTTGATATTTGTTAATATTTACTTCTAAGTGTGAGCTACTTAAGAATGTCCAACCACTATCGCGATCCTGAAATTCTTCTATCTTTTTTGTTAAAATGTTTTTAACTTGAGATATTAAGGGTTCGTATTCATAGTTTTGATGAAGTGTATAATTTTTTGTAAAGAAGGATTTCATCTCTTGAGAGTCATTTTTAAACATTAAAAACAAAGCAAAATATTCAAAGTTAATTTTCACGCATATATGTTGTTTAAGAGACAAGGTTATTAATGACCTAATCTTTTCATGAATGTTATTTAAAAATGAAATCAAAGAACAGTTTTCATATTGATTTACAATTCTATAGGACGCAATGCGGTTTCGAAATGCAGAATTTATTAATTCAACACCATCACAGAAATAAGAAATACTTTTATTCTTGTGATTAGTACTACGTAAGTGACCTACCCAGTGCTTGCGCTCAACAGATGTATTACAGATAGTACAGAAAGGCATTTTAGAATAACTTATTAAGTATCTCAATAAAAGTACAGTGCTACACAATAAAAAAGAATGATCTAATTAAAATCAATATTATCGCTAAAGTACGTAGGCTCTGTGTTATTAAATAAAAAAAAAAAAGGATGATCTAATTGATCTAATAATATCCCAAAAAGAACAAATTACCTAATCTATTTAAAATTAATATTATCGCGAAAGTACGTAGGCTCTGTGTTATTAAATAAATCATGTGCTCGTTGCATGAATTTTTGCAGCGCATTCCACTGCACAGAGCCTCGGTCTAATTGAACTTTTAACGCTACTAACGCCTTTCTCCACCGATCTTCGCGAGGGATGGAGATCACGTCGCTCTTAGCGTAAACTTTGATGTCTACGTAAAATTCTCCCGACAAAACCGCTTGTCTTCTCACCTTCCCGTTATCGACGCGGGCCACGAGAGACGAGCCGAGATCACTGTGTGTAGTAGGGGGTCGCTCCACATCCACTTCTAGGTCGAAGAGATCAGTGGGCTTATTTCCATTGTCAGAGTTTTTTCTGTAAATAAAAATAATAAATTACTACCTATTGCGAAAGAGCCTAAGGTTGAGATCTATAGATGTTTAATAATAGATTGAAATGGACTAAGTTAATTGACAGTTATTACCTAGGTATATTTTATTTAAAGTTTTAATGTTTATTTGTTACACTATTTAATTAAGGTACTAGGTAATGTGTCCATGGATCAGGGTGAACAGTACTATTGTTCAATATTAAAACCAAAAATTACAAATTAATTACGTTCTAAATTTAGATCGGGTTGAAGCGCGGTCACGTGCTAGCTCTACGTACAATTTACTACATCAACAAAACTACCATAAAAAATCGTTGTCACCCTACAACCTTGCTATGAAATTTATTAGTATACTACATCACTGGACACAAATAATATTAATTTACGTATAAAGTAGGTAATACAAAGCAAAACATTTTCAAAGTTAACACAAGTAATAGAATATACTCGATGAAATAAACTTACGTATAACTGAGATATTTGGTTCCCACTTTAACATATTGCATATGAATTCAAATTACAGCGTAAATACAACCTGTTGTGGATTTCGCGTGACATTGGCTACTTCCACACATGGTTTATCGTTCATTTGTCCTCAGAGACGTTTTAAGCAATTACTATCTCCTTACTGAATGTTTTACCCATGATTAACCTTAGTGGTTTAACGTTGAAATAACTATATTACCTACTAAAAGTTTTGTACAAAAAGAGAATCTTTAATATTTGTTATGTGTTTTAAATCGGAGTAGAAGACTTATATGTATAATTGTAACGGACTATATCTAATACTGGAAATGTAAGTAATGTAAGTAAATTAAATGTAAGTAAATTACCTTAATTTTGACTCGTGAGGCTTGGAAACGGTGACACTGTTGGATGTACTCGTAGCTTGTGAATCGATCACTTTGCGTTTCGTCGCCCTTTTCTTCAGCTGCTTTGCTTGCGGCGGTGCTTCAACCACTACGGAACGGCTGTTGTGAGAATATTCGCTTTCGGAGGTAGACCTGCAAATAAGACACAAAGATTAATAATTTATAAAACACCAACTTTGTCTGCGACCTAATCCTGGTATCACGAGAAAAGATAACCTATATGTTTCATTAAAATCTGTACAAATATATTTTTAAACATCCAAACATTGCACTTATAATGTTAATAAAGATTGATACAATCACTAAGTATTGTTAATAACTTAGTTAATGATTAGGATTGTTATTCATTAAACCACAAACATGATTATTTAGATAGATAGCACTTACTTACATTTTCGTTGTAGCTTTCAACAGTTTTTAAGCGCGTAGCAGCAAGTATATCCAGCCGGTGGCAGCGGGCAGAAACCAGGATCCGTAGTTGTCACGTTAAGACAAAGGAGTAAAGTAATTTATCAAACCAAATTGATCGAGTTTTTATATAGAGAAATCGTCCATTCAGCAAACTATGTTACTTTGAAAATATACTTAAAGTTCTTTGTTTTAAAGAATCGTGAGTAATTATTGTCGGTTACGACCATTTAAATTAAATCTTTCCCATCGATTCCGTCAAATTGACTTTTTTGAGTAATGAAATATAACACTTTCGTATATTCAAAGCCACCAATAATCGCCGCAACTTCTTTGAAATAGATACCCGTGTACTTGTTCATAAAACATAATTACCTAAGCGTAATATATGAACTAGTGTTTGTCCACGACTTCGTACGCGTTAAAGTTACAATTAAATTGTATCATTTTTACTATAGTTATTTTTGTCTTTAGTACCTATTTGATGAGGACAGGAATCATACAAATAAATAAAGGACCTATCCAACCGTTCTCCAGTTGTAAATTGTGTTAATAATACAATTTTGTTTTATCTACATGTACCTATAATACTTTATTTATATAGATTAAATCATATTTCGGACATTGAAAGATTTCATTTAAAGGCTACGTAGTAATGTTTTAATATAGACCGCAAAATGCTCGAATCATCATAAATGTATTCCCACAACCTTGACACACACATGCACACACATGTGAGTAGTTACTTTAATACGACCCGTGCAATACTTAGAAATGTACATTATGCAGCTCAGCAGTTTTATTACTTTATAGCTTTTAATAACGTAATTCCAATGTCACTTCACGAAGAAACGTGAAAGAGTCAAGTTTATACATTCTAGTGATGATATTTCAGCTAAACCTAAAGTGTAATAATTTCGGTCGGCGATAGGTAGTAAAGTAGTGCAGTGAAACAGTTATTTATACTAATTTCGCTCGATGATAGGTAGTGAAGTAGTGCAGTGGAACAGCGCCCAGACCAAACACTTGATGATATCTTAATCAAGGTAAGCTCATATGTTGCACGATCTCGAAGTATTATTGGGCGTCCTACTCCACCGAGAGTGGATGAGGCGAACGGAGTGAGCCTCAGAAACGGAAGGTGGAGTAGGACGCCCAATAATACACTACTTACACGTCTCTGAACCGTACTTAACTCTTTCCGGGGTAAGTCAAGGGTCAGTTCTTGGGCCGTTGCTGTTTTTAATAATGATAAATGACCTCATTAGTAAGGTGGATGTTGCTAGATGTCTATTATACGCTGATGACCTTAAGCTAGCTCTTGAAATTAGAACACAAAGTGACTGTATTATGCTACAAAATGACATAAATTCTTTATATAATTGGACTGTAGCGAACAAAATGCTATTTAACCCAAATAAATGTCACGTCATGACTTTTGACCGTAAACGCGACCCTATACATTATAACTATACAATCTGTGACAATATTCTTAAAAGAGTGACCGCCATAAAGGAGCTGGGCGTTACGTTTGATCGTGGCCTATCTTTTCGTGACCATATTTTAAATACCACAAAGGAAGCCTCCCGACGTTTAGGTTTTGTGCTGCGGAACGCGCGCGATTTCCATGACCCTAACGTCATCAGGCTCTTGTTTACTACCCTCGTTAGGAGTAAGCTGGAGGCAAGTGCGGTGGTCTGGAACCCGTATCACGTGACTTACACCTTGCTGTTGGAAAAGGTGCAAAACCTTTTTTGCGGTATTTGCACAAACGGGTATATGGCTATTACCCTTATCTCTACCCAACTAAGTTTCTCCTCGGGCAACTTGGTTATAACTCTTTGGAGGTTAGAAGGTCGGTTGATCAGCTTTCCACTTGCTGCAAAATTTTAAGAGGCAACATGGACTGCCCTACCCTTCACAATCTCCTGTGTTCGCTGTACGTTCCTGATAAATACATCAGGCACAGGCCAAGCCACAGGCACTTGCTGTTTGCTACTCCTAGTCGTCGCACCGTGGCCCGAGCCCAGTCTCCCTTGTGTCGCTCTCTAACCAGACTCAACGCATTTCTGGACGCCAACACCGAATGTGACTTATTTTGTGACAAATGACATAGTATTTTTAAGTTATTACTGAGTTTCTGTGAAAAAATATAATAATTAGGATATTTTATGACAATTTAAATTTTTTCTTGACATTTCTTATTTTGACAAATAAATTTTAATAAGTGTAAGTGGTGTATGCCGTGCTTATTGTAACAATAAATAAATAAATAAATAAATAAATAAATAAATAAATATCCAAATTATAAATCCTTTTAAACATACGCTCAAAAAGAGAATAGAGAAGTTTATCGATTAACTTGATCAACATGAGTTCGCACTTACGAGTTTGTACATCACCTTCATAATGCCAGAATTGCCAGAAATAAGAACAAAACGTCTTAAAAGCTACACTTGGTCGTACTTTCGAGATAAATGTTTATTCACATTATCTAAGTATACATTAACGTTTTTATAGCTGGAGAAGAAAACGTTATCTGTGAAAATACGAACCAATTATGGCGTTTACAAAGTTTCTTCGAAGAATAAAAGCTACTTCTGAACACGTTATAAAAACAGTAAGGACACAAATAGAATTCGGTATTTCCGTAGACAATTTCTATCCGAAGATCGTATTTTTTCTAACGTTCAGTCGACAGAATTATCTGGTGCTGTGTTATTGGTTCCGTTATACTATACAAGTAAAAATCCTTTGAATTTTATACAACATATCTTTACAATAGAGAACAGACTGTTATTCTGGGTAACTAGAGTAGTACACTACTCTAGTTACCCAGAAAGTAGTATTAATTCGATTAGGTGATAAGACACTAAATGTTACTCGAATGGCCGGTTGGCGCAGTTGGTGGCAACCCTGCCTTCTGAACCACCACTGGCCACCACTGGTTGACACCGCATAGGTCCGGGGATTGGATCAGTGGCAGCCAGTGGTGGTTCAGTGGAACATGTCTGCTGAGCTGTGCCTGGGTGTGTATATGTGTATAAGTATGCATATCAGTCATCAGGTTACCATATAACAGATACCTTGTTTGGTACCTGAACACCATTTTGGATTTGTTGTGTTTGTATCCAAACGTTTGTTATTATTATGTCTTTAGATTTTTATTAATATATATTCAATGAATACCTATCTTCTAAATAATAGGTGTTTTGTGCAAGAAGGCAAGTGCCAGATGCTCAGCGAATTAATATTGCACAAGCATGACGGTGTTAGGGCTTGAAGGGCACTGTAGCGAGTGACATTACTAGTAAGAGAAATATACTCTAAAGCCAATATTCGGTGTGAGGAGTGCTCTCTGGGAGGCACTGCAACTGAACTGGGTCAGCGTGGTGCTTACTATCAGGCGCACGACTTGCCCGTGCATAAATAAAATCTTCCATAATCTAATACTCGATAGAATTTGAATACCTAACGGATTTTTTTATTAAAGGAACTCTGTGGAACAATAGGTTACCTTACAATATACGGATCGCACGATGTAGGCATTCACCTCTGACAGAAACATCGACGTCATAGAATTGTACAATTTACTTCTTCCGCGAACGACCCCCACTTCTTCCCTCACCGACGAAACGGCTTATCCCTGTTTTTAGTGAGACTTCCAAATAACCAAGCAGCATCCCACTGAAAAGCTGTGTGCTACACGTAATCGGTGTTTTCTCAGTGTCAAAAAAAGAACTACATCTTTATGATGTCAATGTCATTTGAAGAAGCAGAGTACCCAACATAATCTCATTTAATTTTCTGAAGTTAATCTCTCGCGTAAATATTGAACTAAGTACGTACAATGTACTAAGTCACGGATTAATTTCAAGTTTGTACAGTGTTCAGTACAATATATAGTTTACAGCAGACGGCTGCCGCCATCTTCCCATTATAGCCGAGGAGCTGTTCCACATTTCATGCACTAACCACCGACCATACACCACAGACGTATCCAGGATGAGAAGAAATGGCACCTTCTGCCATTTGCTTGAAACATATCAACATTATTAGTTTTTCACATTTCTTCAGAATACGTATTTACTCGTATATCTATATAATATCACTCACTCACTCAAACTCACGAGCATTTTCAAACTAAAATACCTATATAAAAAAGTTGTATTTAAGATGTAACAGGATGTAGGCCTATTGCAATATTTTCCCTGAGCTGATTTCCGAATTCCGCTGCGTTATATGTATAGTACAATATTTAGACCAATTAATATATCTTAAGACCGCGGCAAAGGATAACTAATAAAGTTTTACTTAATTAGCCGGTATAATAATACAATTCTCACCATCTGTTACAAAGTTTCTCGGTTGGTGATGCTATTAGGCTAGCAACACTTTTATATCGATACTTTTTCTCAAACTGAGTCATAACACAGTACTGATGACTTGTCACAGATAAGATTCAATAAACCACCAGAACTAGCGGTTGTAGCTGCAAAACCGTCTACACGTAGGATTAATTTTTATTTTTTAAACGTTAGGGCAATTGTGCCCTCAAAATTCAAGTCCTGAGTGCGTCCACGCCACCACCGACCCGGGGCCTCGTCACATTAACCTATAATGTTGTTATGGTTACAAACTATAACTGATAGGTATACTGTAAGGATGAAGTCCTACGTTGGACAGACAAGCTAACTGAAGTTTTATTGAAATTATAATTCAATTTTATTTTGTTTCCATTGCAATTTAAGGAAATGATTCTGGCTGACATACAAGGGAACAGTGGTAGTTTATAATAATAATGTATCATCTTTTTTGAGATTCACATTGATTTAGAAAAGAATGGAATTTATCCTCGTGACGGGATCAGAAACCCCGTCTTCTAACAATCCATGTCAAACGTAATGACCGCTAGACTACCGAGGCATACATCCGAGCAACGAGTCTACCTCTATCTCTCTACCGTATTTTCATCACGAAACAATTTATATATATATTTTAGTACAAACCCAAAAAAACGATCAAAATCACACTATTAAATGGAAACCCCATAAGTGTTCCATAATAATCCATGAACTGCGAAAATTAAAATTTGTTTCTAATTTCCAAAACCAAGCTTTATTTAATTCCAATAACAGTTACAACGAATACGGAGACGAGATAAACTAAATTATATAATAATACTGCTATCCATTTTTTATTGTTGCATGGACCCGTTTCGACACACGGATAGCGTAACAGCTTATATAATAGTTTCCCGTAGTCACGGACAGGGCTGTATTAACCCTTTTGGGGTCCATATAATGCAATTCTCGGGGCCCCTTTTCTATAACCTTTTGCTGACTTTTTAAAATATATGTTTTGGACTTGACTTAGGACCAACTGACGTACAATGATGGATGATGGACTATATTTGACCACTTCTGCTCGAATTAGGCAAATTATAATTAGATAAAAAATATTACATTAGGACTGACTATATGCACAAACCGTGCGAAGCCATAATGGAACAAAAAAATGATCTGGTCTTTAATATTTTCCCGATACATCAACAGCTATTGTTACTTCTACTATGTATAAAGTATTTCATCAATTGACAACATGCGTCGAAAAGATGGTATAGTAGGTATTGAGGACGTGTAAAATTTTCATTAAAAAATGTTAGATGAAACGTATTTTTCTTGGTGCGTGGCCCGCATTGACTAGGGGCCCCTAGGCAGTTGCCTAATCTGCCTTATGGATAAACCAGCCCTGGTTACGGACCCTAAAAACGATTATATACTTTGCATATCACATGTAGAGTAGCAGGTCATTCGTAACATACCCATTTTGCCAACTCCATATATAATTTGCTTGAGTTGGCACAATGGTTTGCTTCAGTACCCGTCCCGGTAATACGTATGAATAAAAAGTGTAATTGTCCCGGTTTTTATCGCCTCGCAGCCCGGACGCGACGGCTTTATGAGCGAACTCGCGCTTAAATTGTCGTCTAGTTTAACACTTGGAGCTACGAAAATAAGCAAACATTTTTTATGGGCTTTAAAATGTTTGGACATATTTGTGGTAATGTCGGTTGAATGTTTATAATAGGCATGTGTGTTTTAACGAAACAAGGCTAGAAATGATTCCCACGCACTAAAGTCAAAAGTCGAAATCATTTATTCAATTTAGGCATCAAAGACGCACTAATGTACTTTAAAGACTCTACCGCCGCGTTCCAAAATATATAGAGCCTACCGAGAAAAAGCGGCAAAAAACTCGGGGCCTTTCTTTTTATATAGATGTATACAATGTTTCTACTTAGGTACGACTAATATTACATTTTATGCTTGGCAGAATGAGGGCTTTCCAGAAGTGGAGTATTCCAAGCATCTTAGTCTTCTATGTGTCGGACTTTTTAATAAGCTTTTTTTATAAAGTTTACCCTACTAGAGATAGATATTTGACACTTTTTGTATGGACGTTATGTCAAATTTCTATCGGTAGTAAGGTAAAATGAGGATAGATAGATTATTGAAAACGGCTGTTAGAAAAACGCACGGCTGTATTGTCGCTGCGACACGTCGTCTGCTGCTGCTACATGTAGCCGGCTACCAACTTGCACCTTTACATTAAAAACTGCGATTATAATGATCTTCCTGATATCTTCATATAAAACCCGTTATATTTTTAAGTCTATGTGGATAGAGCTTAAAATAGGTAAAAGTCGTGAAATAAACCGTTAACTGCATATAACTTTACAATTGTCCTACTTGAATAATATTTATACTTTGGTATACGGTTACAACGAGTTGTGACCATGAAGAAATGAAGGTAGACAACCATGATACTCTCTCACTGATTGGAAGTGACGTCACACGACAGAGTCACGTGAAACATTCTCTTAGATTACCAAAACAACTACGTGCTGTGAATTTCTACGGTGTGTTATCAGTTATTTACGTAACGAGAGGGAAGCATCGTTTAATTGTATGAGGCATTACTGACTATGACAGGTGAAGTACCACTCAATTACCTTGAGATAGATGTAATGAGAATTCAAGGAAAAATTCACATCCTCAAACGAGATGTGAATTTTTCTCTCTATGAATATCAATGTTTGAGATCGCTAAGCAGGCGTTAGTGCTTCAAAAAAAGTAATACTATAAAAATTATAAACGATTGCTACGTCAATACAAAATGTTTAAGTATTTCTAAAAATACTTCTTTCGGTTAGATAGTGCTGTCAAAGCTGTTCAATAGATTACGGTTTAAAACCGGCTAGTACTCGCGTAATATTTACCGGAAATATTCTCCGAACAGTTTCGAACTTATTTGAAGTTCTTCTTCTAGGAGTCATTCTTGTGCACAGCGGCGAGCGTGGGACACAGCACGTAACTGGCGCTGCGACGGTCGCGCTGCTGTGTCTATCAGATTTTTTCCGTCCGAACTGTCACTTACGTCAATGTCACTTTCAGTGTCACTGTCACTGCCGTTTTTTGGTATATAAGGCTGTTGACACACCACACTTGTTGAGTCGACCTCACGGTTCCAGAGCTCCGAGGTCATCTTGTCAATGTTCAACACTGGTATCCAGGCCGGCGGTATATTCCACCCACGATCCCGATTGAAATTAGGGTGACGTCTTATTTCGATGGCTTCTCGTACTTTACGCGTGCACAAGAGTGTGTTCAATAGATGTCGCTCCGTACCCGTAAGGTGGTTAAAATCACATAGAGAGTTAAAATTCGATGCTCGGACCTCGAGCCTCGGTGGCCTAGATGATCATGACGTCTGACACAGGTAGTCAGAAGACGCGGGTTCGAATCCCGTCCGAGGATGTGAATTTTCCTCTCTATAAATTCCAATGTCATGAAGAATTACCCCCAGTATCTAGAACGTTTGTTAAAGCATTGATTAGTTTACCAACTACATACTAAGCGCTCATTGGTCAATGGTATTCTATGACGCGATATGTGACCAATTAGCGGTCAGTATTCCGTCTGTTAGCTGAGCAAACTTGTAGAACAACGGTTCAAAAGGACGCACTTTTGATGAAGATGCCTCTTACTAACTTATGCTTTTACGGTTAAGAATTAGAGTATGGTTTGATATTTCACGTATTTTAATTTTCATAATTCGTTCAGGGCAGGAACTACTTATAGTTCCATATTTATTTATATTTGTATAAGCTCGAGTTCATTAATTAATTATAACACCATTAGTCGAGATAGTGCTTCATTTGCAAAAATTCATCGTTAGCTAACGTGTTCCATGATGTCTAATAGCGGCTTGTCACGCGTGTCACTCGTTTAGGTGGAGGTAAAGCCCCATCCCCTCCAGGGGGGTATTTAACTTAATATAAATAATGTTTGACATTCATAAGACTATTAAATATAGATGGCATCTGTTTTTGAAATATAAAAGGTACTACGTAAATTAATTCAAGAACAGAATAATTAGCAATTAACATTTGTAAAGACTTTCGAGACCTTAATTAAAAATATAATTTAATTAGATACAAAAGATATTAAAGTACATTTTAACGGTCTAAACACACAAAGCAACAGGGCAACTCCATATTCCAAGCAAAATGTGTGGGTGTCATCCAAGCCGCAGCAGCGGTACTTCGGACAAAGGAAACAAATAGTAATCTCAGGATACTATGCGACAGCACTGCGGTACTACGAGCCTACCAATATAAGGCCACTCATCGAGGCTGATCATACAATGTCACCGTCACGATTGGAGGAAGTACGTAACTATAACAATAATGTCACATTCCAATGGATAAAAGGGCACAGCGAATCCAGAGGTAACGATGCGGCCGATGAGTTAGTAAGGAGAGGTTCAGGGATGAGGTTTGCAGGACCAGAACCAATGATCCCCCTACCTTTCAGCCAGATTCATGCATAGATTCAACAAAAAACTAAGGACCACCATCAGGATAACTGGACAAGTTTCAAGGGTTTCAGGCAGTCGAAGGAGGCTTTTCCGATTAAAAATCTGAAATTCTCCTGAAAACCCCTCAATCTCAATAGAAATAATGTACGTCATATCGTCGGAATTATGACCGGTCACTAGTCTTTAAACAAACATCGAGTCAAGTCCATTTTTCATATGAAAAGATAAAATCTGAAATTCGTAAATGTGTAACAACAACGACCAGAAAAACGAATTTACTATTGATTATGATTATAAACTTAGTTATTAAATATTATAAATTAAGTTTAACAAGCTTATTATTTGCGGTTTATCGACAGTTTGTCCTTTGACCTAGTTTTAAAGCAATAATATTAGATGCTTTCTTCCCTTGCTTGATTCTCAATCTGTTGATAAGCACGACATTTTGCCCTTATGACATCATTTCCGTTACTTCCTTTTGAGGTTAGTAGCTAACTTCTAAAACTTTTGTACACATTTTGTTTATTCAAAATAACGTTAATCCAATGCATAGTACATAATTTAACAAATTATTTGAGTAATTTTTAAGTAAACATGACATTATTTTTGATTGTGTCAAATACCCTATTATATAAATAACTACACTTACTCAACCTATAGTTGTTACCAGAAATTAGTCGGGTCATAAAAATAAATACGGAGACGAGAAGGGTAATCTATGCTATGGGCTGTTTAAGCCTACTTGTGGTTACCAGTCCTCACAACACAATGCAATCACAATGGTGTATACTCGTCCTTTTTTTACATTATTGTGAAGTTAAATAAATGCTATAGTAAGTAGTATTTTTATAATATTAACAAAAAATCTAAAAATGAAATAATTTAAGTGAAAAAAAAAACACCGCCGAATTTGATTGAATTTCAATCGAACATCACATCATATACATAACGCAAACCTAAATAAATATGTGTTTAATGAATGCATATTCATAGACAGGTTTTTCAACGAAAAAGCCTTTTAGAAAAGAGTTTTGTTTTTAGATAAATATCTATTCGTATGATATACAATATAATACTTTCTACTTTTAAAAGTATTCGAATCGCCAACGTATACAATTGAAAAAAATTTAAACGCGCCTCGTATAAAAACTATGAGTTATTTGTGCCACAGAATTAATAATATAGTAGGTACTAAGCATTTGTGCGATAGTTGTACTAGATAAATGATAGTTTGTACTAAATTCAAATGTATGACGTCAAAGATTAGTTTACGTAACGTGTACGCAAATTGTTAGAGTTTGACCCACTGTAAAGTGTTTCACATCCAATTCAATTATTTTAAATATACTCGTAACACGGTTGGGGTATTACAAAACTATAGTTACTATGCAAATACTATGTATGGGCTGTGATCTAATCGTGTCTACCTTAGAATATATATACCTTGTGGCATTCCAGAGTCGGGTAGAATTTTTTTGAAGGAGAGCACTTTTTTAAACATATACTTAAGTCGCTATCTGGTTTTAATATTTATATACTCGTACGTATAAGATGAATGATTAAAACTTTTCGACCGAAATGATAATATTTAATGAGCTTTATTGAAATCTCAAGACTTGTCTTTTCGAGTGTATATAAGCAATTAGTCGGTAAACTCGAAAACAAAGTCATGTAATCACTGTTATGCTAGATTATAACTGTTATCGTCACTTCAGTCATAGGAAGTCCACGGCTGGAGATGGAGCTCCTCATGGATTTCCAAAAGTACCTGCAGAAAGCTGCTTTATCTAATCAGGTTGTCTGTCGACCTTGTTAGTGGGCCGCTTAGCCTACGGTGTGCTTGGTACGGACCAAGTAAGAACAATGGTATTTCCGTGTATTATATATATATATATATTGAAGTATATAGCCATTGTATAAGGCTATACCAAATTGGCGAAAGTCAGGTAACCCGCTACGTAGGGGCAGGGCATACCATAACCACGTGGTTGTGGTAAGAGAAAGACGCAGAGAAAGATTTTAAACCCTGATCACCAGCTCCAGGGAGAGCTGGTGCGCGTGTGGGAGTCAACGCCAGACGGGCGGCATACCCACCAAAACTCTCTCAAAAATTTGGTATAGCCTTATACAATGGCTATATACTTCAATATATATATATGACGGAGTAAGCACCTCCGGAGTGTTTTTAAAAAGTGTGACGTCAGCATTGCTGACATCACACTTTTTAAAAACACTCCGGAGGTTCTTACTCCGTCATCAGAAGTGGGATCAGAACAAGCTCTGGTCCCAACCACATCCTCATTGACTTCGGTTCAACCTGTCACGACTGGAACAGCGCAGGGCAGTACCAGGCTGATAGGCCCTGCCTCATTGAACACTTCAGGAGTACCAGCAAACAACTTTAATACCATGCAGCCCATCACAACGGGAATTACCACAGACATGACGTCCACACCAATCGCTGCGGGAGATGATCTCGATACACTGCAAAACAACGCTGCAATCGCCCCTGATTCAGTGTCATCCACATCTTAAGCTGGCCAGTCAGTCCGGATAACTCACAACGACGAACACGCATCAACGGATTAAAACCGGCGAGTATAACATTCATTATGTTTCACGATATTTGCAACTAGAATCTAAAAGAATAAAATGTCTGGAGAGTGATACCTCTGAGCTAACCATGTGTTACCCTTGAGCTAACCACGGATCCTTGATGCATCCACAAGTGAACCCTGAGATACCGTGGGGACGCCTTGTGGAACTATGGGTAGACACGTATACACCACAGATTCTAAATTAATAAGGCAGTGCACTTAAGATGTCTTAGTGTACTGTTGTAATCTACAAAAATGTCTGGAGAGTGATACCTCTGAGCTAACCATGTGTTACCCTTGAGCTAGCCACGGATCCTTGATGCATCCACAGTGAACCATGAGATACCGTGGGGACGCCTTGTGGAACTATGGGTAGACACGTATACACCACAGATTCTAAATTAATAAGGCAGTGCACTTAAGATGTCTTAGTGTACTGTTGTAATCTACAAAAATGTCTGGAGAGTGATACCTCTGAGCTAACCATGTGTTACCCTTGAGCTAGCCACGGATCCTTGATGCATCCACAGTGAACCATGAGATACCGTGGGGACGCCTTGTGGAACTATGGGTAGACACGTATACACCACAGATTCTAAATTAATAAGGCAGTGCACTTAGGATGTCTTAGTGTACTGTTGTAATCTACAAAAATGTCTGGAGAGTGATACCTCTGAGCTAACCATGTGTTACCTTTGAGCTAACCACGGATCCTTGATGCATCCACAGTGAACCCTGAGATACCGTGGGGACGCCTTGTGGAACTATGGGTAGACACGTATACACCACAGATTCTAAATTAATAAGGCAGTGCACGATGTCTTTGTGTACTGTTTACTAATCAAAAGACTCCTAAGGTTACATAACAGTTGTGTTAATGTAACAAACAAGATAAAGCAACGTAAGTTGTTTACAGACTCACTACTCAGAGAATATCTCATTCTTTGCAGGCCAGCCATAATTAACAGCAGTCTGCGAGAGTTAACGAGTCAACAAGGCTGGTGCAGAGCGCGCACCGCCTGTCAGTATGGCCGTATCGACGCGGATACAAAAATTAGCCAACAATAATTAGTCAACGTGTAAAACGACAACATGCTGTTGCCTTTATGAGCATGAGAACCACGGAAGCCGAGAGCCGGTACCACTCCTACGAGTTGGAGACACTGGCAGTGGTACGAGCCATAAAACACTTTATATGGGCGAAAATTCACCGTGATAACAGATTGCAACGCATTAAAAGCGTCAAAACACAAAAAGGACCTTCTGCCAAGGATTCATCGCTGTCGCAATCCAGTTGAGCTTGCAGTCAATGTTATGACAAGAGACTTGAACTGGCTCAAAATTGAACAGCGACGGGATGAAGAACTGCGTCCGATAATGGACAGTCTCAGTGACAATAACCCAGTGGAAGACTATGTGTTAGAGGACAACGTTTTAAAAAAGGAACGTCAATGATCCTGTCTTCGGTCAGCAGCTCAGTACCGTCGTTCCCAAATCATCTCAATGGAGCATTATAAACTCATTTCACACTGCACTAAAACACCCTGGCTGGGAAAAGACACTGCAGAAGATCAGAGAAACCTATTGGTTCAACAAAATGAGTTCCATTATCCGAAAGATTTGTGGATAACTGTGTTGTATGCCGAACATCTAAAGGAAGATCAGGGGCCATTCAAGCCCAGTTACACCCCATACAAAAACCAACGGCCGCCTTCCAAGTTATTCATATGGACATAACAGGGAAGCTGGGCACTCCAGATGATCAACAATACGTCATAGTCACCATTGACGCTTTCTCAAAGTACGTTCTACTGTACTTCAGTACCAACAAAAACCCACACAGCACATTGGCCGCTCTAGAACGCACTGTGCATCTATTTGGTGCGCCGGTTCAAATAATAGTGGATGGAGAAAGAGAGTTCCTTGGCGAGTTCAAGGACTACTGTGACGCCATCGGAATAAATATCCATGCTATCGCTCCAGGAGTCAGCCGAGCGAATGGCTAAGTTGAAAGAGTCGTTGCAACCCTCAAAAATGCTTTGGTAATGATTAAAAATTACGAAGCAGAGCAGTGGCACACTGTACTCGAGGAACTTCAGCTGAAAATGAACTGTACAACCCACTGAGTCACCGGTGTTGCTCCACTGACACTTATTACGCAACGAAAGCACTGTGTACCTCCTGAGCTTCTCAACCTGGTGGATATTGACAACGAAACCGTTGATATTAAAGCGCTCACTCAACAGGTGCAACAGAAAATGATTCGTTGTAGCGAACAAGACAGACAACGCTTCAACCTACACAAAGCCGAAATCCATCATTTTCAAAGAGGAGACTACATATTGGTGAAAAATAATCCTCGAAACCAAACCTCGCTTGACCTTAAATACAGCGAACCATATGAAGTTTGTAGAATACTGGATAATGACTGATATCTGGTAAAGAAAGTTGTCGGTAGAGGACGACCTCGCAAGATTGCCCATGATCAGCTGCGCCGCGCTCCGCAACCTGGGGATCAGTTGACCGTATCGGCGGGAAACGAATCATCTATTCAACGAGATCCCACTGCAGAATCAAATGAGCCCATTCCGTCGACCTCACGAGAAGGGCTGCAAGTACAGCCAACACGACTCGAACCAAGATGACCCATCAGAATAAATGGTCTACGAGAATCCAAATAATCTACGAGAATCCATAACAATCTACGAGAACCAACGAGGCTGGTGCAGAGCGCGCACCGCCTGTCAGTATGGCCGTATCGGCGCAACTACAACAGTTCGTCGAGAATAATTAAGTTTAATCATTTGATTACCCTAAAAATAGTTTATAAATCATCAGTTGATTATTTTTGAGTTGATTACGATGTAAAATTAATGTTATGATTGTAATTTCAATACTTTACCAACAAACTTGTAAACTCGTGCACGTGCGCCGAGTCCTATAAGTACGGCCGCACTGTAGGCGCTCGTCTCAGTCGCTCTCGGGTCGCCGTACAGTACGGACCTCTTTGTGACGTTGTTACGCTGCTCGTTGAATATACGAAGCTTATAAAAGTACTTGTGAAGTTTTACTTCGAGGACCCAAAAATGAGTGATCATCATGAAAACAACAATTGTGACGTCAGCAATGCTGACGTCACACTTTTTAAAAACACTCCGGAGGTTCTTTCTCCGTCATATATATAATAAATACACGGAAATACCAGTGTTCTTACTTAGGGTATTTACTAATAATTTCAATATTACTCTACATTCACTTACCTTAAAATTTCATGTACATCTTACATCATGATAAAATCCATGTACCTGAAACAGACAATCAGTACTGTAAATACATATTACAAATGAGAAACAATGCTCAAATATTAATTTATTCGTAAACTTGCATATCAAAGTGTTTTTATAATTTTAATGAATATACAAGGAAACTGTGTATACAACTTATAAAATAATTATGAAAAGTCAAAACAAACACAAAATACAAACAAGTACCTTAATATACGTACATGTGTACGTATATTAAAAGTGTTATATGTGTGCGATTCTCTAATGATTCGTCGACGAGCTCACCGATGTCAAATACTTTGAGATATCGCCCTAGTACATAAAGTTGATTTTCCTACGTTTCTTGTCATCTCTTCATTTGTTTCACGGATGTTGTCAAAGATGCAACGATGTTTGTCTTAGAGAATCGCACGGTTGTACAAACTGTAATGTATCTAGGGCAACTGTGACACAGGTAACTCATAGTTTGTAAGCCAATTATAGCATTTTATTAGGGCTAGGGCATCTGGTCAAAGTGCAAAATGTGTATGCGAGTCGGCGCGGACAGGACGGTGTCTGGCCGGTTCGCCGTTATAACGTTGTGTTGTGAACATATTTACTACGAGTACGAGTACGACTACGAGCAGACCCGGGTGTCTGAAATGTATTTAAAGAAGAAACTGCAGAAACCGTAGTACCCGACAGGACAAGGTCATTATTTGATTATCTTTCTCTCCTTGGCTACCTTCATTCTTTTATGAACGTATCTCTGTTTATTATCTTCACATCCAAAACGTGGAAATATTTAGTAGTAGTAAGTTATTTAAGAAATCCTTAACACAAAACAAATCATGATAGCCCTAAGCCCTGCTTAAGAAGACACCGCACGATCGTAAAACACATTGAGAACTATTTCTGGAAATACATGCGGCCCAAAGATTTTATTCTGCATATTGACTAAAATCGGTGTAGTTTCCGGCCTGGTCTGGGTGGCGATTAGAGCAACTTACGGCTGCACTAATGGTCATTGCTTCTTGATTCCATCTTCGCTTTCCATCAGGCGAGAGGGAGTCACTTTGGTGAACTATTATAAAAAGAAAATAATAATCTCTCAAAAATAAAATAATTGCTTTCAAATAAATAAAAAAAAAAGCATTCAATCAGTGCGTCCTACCCGTTATGACATACGGAGCCGAGACGTGGACACTCACGGTACGACTGGTCCACCGATTTAAGGTTGCTCAGCGAGCTATGGAGAGGGCTATGCTTGGAGTTTCTCTGAAGAATCGTATCAGAAATGAAGTGATCCGACAGAGAACCAAGGTAACCGACATAGCCCAAAGAATTAGCAAACTGAAGTGGCAGTGGGCTGGTCATATTAGCCGAAGAACCGATAACCGTTGGGGTAGACGTGTTCTTGAGTGGAGACCGCGACTCGGCAAACGTAGTGTAGGACGTCCTCCGGCTAGGAGGAGCGACGACATACGCAAAGTGGTACGCCGGTAGCAGCTGGATGAGAAAAGCCGAAGATCGGGCTCAGTAGTGTGCATTAAGAGAGGCATATGTCCAGCAGTGGACTGATACTGGCTGATGATGATGATGAAATAAAAAATGGCACCAAAATTTGATCACCTATTTTGGAGCTAAGATGCCACAGACTGATGATCCACCCATAACATCTAGGCTCACACGTGACATCTAGGCAAGCAACTTGTCTTTAAAACCTCCTTTGCGTGGGTAGTATTTTTAAATACTGGAATTTATGCAGCTACGGCCACTTATTACGCATATGCATACTCATGGTTAAGATATGGCATCACACTATGGGAAAATAGTGAAAACGTAGATAACCTTTTCATCGCACAAAAGATATGACTACGAATACTTGCAAACATCGAATCTCCAGATTTAACAATACATCATTTCCATAAACCATATTTTATCAAACATAAAATGCTGACACTCACCTTCATCTACATCTTGTAGATGTGCATGTTTATTTGAAAATATCTTCAATACTTTTTAAATGCATGAGAACAGACGAGAATTATCCACTTAGACTAACACGGAAACAAACTCTTTTAAAACCTACTTCTAGATTGAAGGCACAGTTCCGGTACCAAAGGCAATGGCAGTTAAAATTTATAACACACTACCTAACAAAATAAAAGACGAAAATAAAATGAACGTATTCAAATTTACACTTAAAAAATTACTTTTGCAGAAGTGTTATTATAATTGACGTGTTTTTAATGATAAAACATTAAAATAGACTTGTCCTCTGCACAATTGCAACACCCCCAGGGGGTAAGATATGACAAGTACTTATAGTGAACCTTGGGCAAAAATACCTGCATTGTAAATTAACCTGGCACATAACCAATAAATGATTTAAGTTTTAGTTTAAATTTAAAAGCAAAAGTCCTTTTTGTGTTACATCTGAGCATAGAAAAGGGGCCTTACTATCAGCTCTTAAAGCAGGACTTCTAGAAAACTGCCCGGATTAATGGTACAATGACAACATAGTAGTAGTCATAGCAGGCCTGCCCAGACTACTATTCAAGAACCGCAGAAAAACCGTGAACGGTTTTTTTGTATGGACCTGTTTTTTTTTGTATGGACTATCGTTAACATGACGCTCTAAATCCTCTCAGTTTATCAGCTTACTAATATCTAACCGTCTGCAATGTTGGTTATAGTAAATTGTTAGAATGTCAGAGACAATATTATCCATTTACTTTTGAGGAAAACAACATTCAAACAGTTTAACTAAATGAGCGTCATGGTATGATTTCATTCAAAACTGTTTAAGCCAGGTTTAAGAACTGCACGGAACTTGCATGGTTTTACAAAGCTGATAGTAAGGCCCCAGTAAGAAAAACAATCTTCGTGAGAACCCCAAGATTAAGTATTTATCTATGGCACCTACACGCAGTACTACAATATATTCTGTGGCTGCCCGACACATTTATAAAGGTATATCTAGGAATAGTAGATGGTAATCAAGTCGGCAGTGAAGCTGATTTATTTGGCTAAACGGCGCCGTAAGCACCGGCGCCGTTTTCCAATTTGTCTTTGTACGATAAACGGAATAAGAAAATAGGTGTTGAGAACGAAATAAGCCCAAAAAGTTATGATCAAGTGTACGTGGGGAGCTGTACGTTTATGGTTTATTTATTATTATGTTTTAAGTGTCGAGACGGTGTTTCGTCTTACAAGCGCCTTGCCATAGCAAATATACATAGTAGTTAATTTTTATTCAATTCATATTCATTTATTTCAGGTATAAGAAACCCATATTAGATAAAATTAAGAAAACAGCACAATAAAAATTACGTATAGATTATAATATACAGTCAAATTAAATAAAGTAAAATAATCATATTAATTTAAAATCACAAGTCAATCAGTAGTGTGATCCTCTTATACATACATCTTATTCATACGGTCTTTGAAACGTACTCTAAATAACTGTGTAATAAAATTCAAATTCGCTCATTGTTTATCTAAATCATAACCCCCATCCTATTAAGTGAATTATTCAAGTGCATTTTAGAAATGTTAGGATAACATACCCTTACCATATCATACCTAACGAAGGAATAAATCCCGCATAAAGTAAGTTATTTATTATATGTATAGCATATTCAGAGGCAAAGGTAGCCTAGTACAATTGATTACTCGTATTATGTGGTATTACGTACTCATCTCCTAGTCAATCGTTATTTGAAATCCCTTGTTGTGGTACAGGTAACAGGCACGCAATCTGAACCCACGCCATATTGTGCTGCTATTTAATGTTTGTGAACATGTGCTTTCAGAATGTAGCCCTTAGTATTTCAGATTAATACGCGTTTAGTTATTAGGGCCAGATTAGAATCCGTACCCATCTAGTACGGATAAAATCGGTGGTTTATCTACATATACACAGATTTTAATTATAGAGTATATTGATTACGGCGATTTTGTCCGTTGCCCTCTTTTTTTCCCTTTGTATTTTTTATGGCCATATGTAGGCAGACAGGCAGCTGGCCCACCTAATGGAAAGTGGTCAACGTCGCCTATAGACGTTTGCAACACCAAGGGCCTTGTCAACGCGCTGCCGCCTTCTAAAAGGAATAGAAGGGGAGGGGAGAAGAGGATGGGAGAGGTTTGGGCCTCCGGAAACTCCCACAAACCGACGAAAGGCAATAGCAAGCTATATTACTTCACGTCGTTATTATGTGGGAGTGTGGTACTTTCCCGTCGAGCCGGTCCATTTGGCTGTACCCCATGGGGTTACAGCGTGGCACTACCACGAACAAAATTTGGTCTCGTACTTCTGTACATTTCATTTTTGTATCATGCCAATCCTCAAGTTATTTTTATTGCTTGCATTTATAGTTGTCAGAACTACGTCAGAGCCTCATAAATAGGTCTTTCAAACACAAATTTCGTTCTTCCCCATTTTTAAAACTATTCATGCCATATCCGTCCCAAGGAAGTTCGGCCCACAAAAAATCTGCTTTCGTCCCGCATAACATACTTTCATCTTAATTATAACAGTATCGATGAATTGAAATCACACTTGTATACTGCGTTAGAGGAGAAGTAAAAACAAACCTTCGCAGCTGTAATAATTATTAGCTGTGATTAAAGTGCATATGAAAGTATGTGGTTTGGTCCTTTGAATGTTCACACAACTACTTCCTTGAATTTATTGATTTCCGACGTTACCGATGATATAATGGAATGTGTTCAGCATGAATCGATCCTTTCACAACTTCGTGTCCAGATTCGTCTCTCCACAATCTGCCAACAACGTATTCTGTCCTACTTCGGCCACATAGTTAAAAGAGGTGACGAGAGCCTTGAACGACTTATTGTGGTGGGGAACATGGTGGGCACAAAGCCCGCGGGCGATCCCCAACCATTTAAAACATCCTTCCTCAATCGAGTTTTGTTCAGTTGTCAGATACGCGATGGATAGGCACCAATGGAAGCAGATCATACGATCTCGGTGTACACCATCCACATCCACCGATGACCACGATCCTCAGTCATGAGGAAACGAGAGAGAGAGAGAGAGTGTGTTCAGAAAAATCTAGATCTCAGTCGACGGGTTAAAAACTGATTCACCTTGGGATTTATCGTTGATGGGCAGTAAATCCGTTAACAAAACATATAAAAAATTGTGACTGTAACAGTGTTTCGTAATTACCGGAGTGTCATAATCACATTACCGACAAATCTCAATTTGAATTAAGGAAAAAATATGTAATTCTGTAAGACAGTTCATGCACGCGCGGTCAGAGCTGTGGGCTGCGTCTTGTATGAATCAGAATTGCACGCTACGGCTTATGGAGTATAGAACAAGACACAAATATTCAAGAACCACGATCAGAAACAATTATTTAGGTCGCATGGATGAAGTACGGATAAAAAATATCAAAACTAGAACCGACTTTTACACTAAAAAGTGTGAAATAACTTGTTGAAGTCGGTACCACGAGAGTTCAAATGTACCTTTTATCATAATATTGCAAGCATGGTACCGACTTTCAAAAGTTATTTTACACTTTTTAGTGTAGAAGTCGGTTCTATTTATGATCTTTTTTTTCACTCTTTTTCAGTGACACCGCTACTATGATATCCCGTAGTAGCGGTGGTAGACGGTGTACCGTCAATGATGATATCATCAAGATAAATCAACACTTTTCAGTTTTTGTAGTGTAACTCAAAAACTGCTTAAAAGAATTTAGTGAATGTTTGTTAGTTTATATGGGATCACCAAGAAAGTATACTCCATCGAACAAAAGAAGAATCATTAAAATCGGTTCATAAACGACGAAGTTATCTGCGAACTTACATAAAAAACGGTCTTATTGAGAAACCTACTTCTTTTTTTTTAAGTCGGCTAAAAACTGCATTAATGTTTAGGCGCTGTCAGTTCAGAGCTTTAAAACTTTTTTACATTTGAAATCAAGCAAGCGCATCTCGTAAAGCGTACAAAATTTTAAAATAAAATAATGTACTATATTAAATAAATAAAAAATCCGTCAATGTATGTGTATTAAATTTTTTTATATTATTATTAATGCCAAATACAATTGTGAATAAAGAGAAAAACTGTTTTAAAGGTAAAACTAAGTGGTATCTTTGAATTGTTTTTAATGTACTCTAGAATGTTTAGATATGTTTTTGATTGTCAAAGTGTACATATAAGTAATAATTATAAATTAATACATAAGAGTCTTAGAAATGTCATATAATTTTTTAGTGATTTTAAGTAAAGTGCTGCTCATGACATAAACTGCGTTAAAACCCCTAATTTTTATCGAGGTCATACATTAACCGCACCTTAATTTTGTATCAAGTAGGAGACTTTAAAAGGAACTATATATGTATATTGGGTACCAAAACTTATTTTTTTTATTAGGTATATTAGAGAATATTATTAATAGTATTATAATAATACATGATTATTATATTTAAAAACAATTGGTGTACGTTAGTCTCCTAAAAACATGTTAACGGCTTGATCGATAAGACTAATCTCGATCGATAAAACTAATATTAAATTAAAAAATTTAATAAAAAAAAACTTTTTTTATTTTGTTTGCCTGAATACAGGATATGAATACAGGTGGATCAGGAAAGAAACAAGTACAATTTGAAAAGTTTAATACCGACTTCCGTTCCATTCAGTTATTGGAGTGTCACTCAAAAACTACTGAACCGAATCTGATGAAATTTAGATTGGATTTTGATGGAACCATACTAGGAAGCACTAGCTTTAAAACAAAAAAATCATTTTGAGAATCGGTTCACCCAGTCGAAAGTTATGGGGTAACAAACATACAAAAAACAGTCGAATTGAGTACCTCCTCCTTTTTGGAAGTTGGTAGATAAATCATCATCATCATGTGGTGGTCCACACGGGTGAAACCGCAGAGCGCAGTTAGTTTCGTAAACTAAACGTATAATACATAATGATAAACGTAAAATAACACTGCCGATCTCAGGTAAAACCAATGTAATAGAATATTACTCTAATTTAATCACGTCTATTTAAATTTCATTTTCTTCTATCGAAAAGCTATTAGAATACTTTTCAAAAATAATTACCTTTGACGACTTCGAAAGTGTTTGAATAAAGCTGAGAGCTATCGCATTACTTCGAACAGAGAAAATATTCAATCTGTTTAATTAATGTTACAAAAACATTATGAATTTGTAATAAATATTGCTGTCTCTAATTATATAAATCTTGTTACTAATTACGTTTATTTTAATTCGGGTAACTTTTTTCAAGCGCTGTTAAATATTATAATTACAGGGGATAATTAATTATGAATTTTATAATTAAGAACTGTAAAGATCAAAAAGTCTGCGTTAGTTTTGTTTTACGAAAATGTGTTTTGGTACAGTACAGATTATAAAAATTAAGGTTATATACCTAACTAGCTGCGCCTGGTGGTTTCACCAGCATGGTGATGGACAATGATGACAAGCATATATCATTCCCCGGGGTATAGTCAAGCAAGGCTACACCTTGCCAAATTTCATAATGATCCGTTTACCCGATCAAATGCAAGCACCCGTAGTATAGTCGTTAAATTTATCGAGTCGCTAAGATCGATATATTTAATGTATCGTTTCGCCCCTAGAAAGTATGGAAGTCATATCGACGACTTATACGATCGTCAAATTATCGACAGTATATCGATTGTTACGAATTGTTTGCATTCCACAATGCGTCATTCTATCATTTGAAGATTTCTATGAGCATTTCGTTTTTCTACGATCAAAAGAAGGGCGAAGTCTTTTTTTTATTGACTGCTAGTTGCGCCCCGCGGTTACACCCGCATGGTGATGGATGATGATGATGTTGATGAAAATTGTTCTATGTATTAATTCAGCGCCCCATATACCTTTATGCTAAATTTCATCAAAATTGGGCCAGCCGTTTGAGCGTAAGAGAATAACAAACATCCATGCATTCATAAATGCAAACTTTCGCGTTTATAATATTAGTAAGATCAAAACACAACAAAACAATATCCCCACTCCCGTCACCTGCCATTTTCAAAGCTGACAAAACAATCGTTAAAGTCGATTAAATAGACGATCTCAAACGTAATTTATCAGTTCCATGCTAGGGTTATTGTTATAATCGTAAAAGCTTATCGAATTTGTCTACCGATCGCTTAATTTTGTTACTTACTTGCAATGATCGACACAAAATCGATATAGCCATTTTTTTCAAAGTTTGACGAATTGAAGACTCAAATTTGTCGATCGGTAAGATCTGTACTTGCACTGCAGGCTCGATAAGGTAGCAAACAGACAGCGAGGCAGAGAGTTACAAACTTTTTTATAATATTGGTCGTAAACATGCTCGTATCGACATCACGATACGAGCATGTTTCTTGAAGTCTTCTTCTTCAGGATCTTGAATGCGGTTCGTTCGTAGTCGCGTCCCGCCTCGCGCTACGTCACAGTAAAGAAACATTACCGTGGGCGTGAATACGTGCTGCTCGCTGTACATGGGAGGTCCGTGTGGACGGAGCTCGGCGGGACGCAACGACTAGCGCACTGCCAAGATCCCCAGATAGCCGTGCGATTCGCTTAGAGCAAAACTCGTTGCATTCTTGACAACATCCGTGAAACAAATGAAGAGATGACAATAAACTTTGAAAAAACAACCTTGTGTACAAGGGCGATATCTCAAAGTATTTGACATCATGACATCGGTGAGCTCATCGACGAGTGCAACGACGAATCATTAGAGAATCGCACGGCTGGCTCCTGGATGAAGCCGAAACAAGTTTACTGTCGTATTGTATACATTTTATACACTCAATTTTTTTTTTCAAATTCCATTAGCCAAAACAAACTTAGGATGTAATTCTCCTCTACTGAGGATATGCCGTACATACAATGAATTAAATACTTCCACGAATGATCTTGACATCTTTCACGACTCATTGAATGTGTTCAGGAGTAAATTATCTAGGTTCCTAAATGTAAGCATGTCCTAAAATCAATATATAATTTAGTTATTTTTGTTCTATTTATTCTTACTTTGTTTTGTTAATTTGTATTAAAATAAAAATATCATGTAAAGTTTTGTTATATTTATCATAAAATCATAAGAATATTTATTGTTACATAATTTGCAGGATGCAGTGTGCACTGCATTTATTCATTAAGTTAGGCACTGTGTATATACCTACTAGATCTGTGCTTACTGGTATCGCATTGAACCAACTATTCTTAGTTTTATTTTATTTAATTTTATTATTATCTTCTGTCTAACCACTCATTTAACAGCGAATGTTGTAAACACCTGTAAAAGGTATACATATCAGAATAATCTATTGAAATAGAATGTTAATATCTAAATAAGGTTAATATGTATACTGTTCGTGTATCATAATAAGTAAATAATAATAATACATTCTGAAGAGGAAGAAAGAAGTACTTTACGTATATAATGGTATTTGCTCGTATTGAAACCATTATTTCAACAGTAGGACTATTATTTAACTCAGTTACTAACATAATCATGTTGATTGAAAATTTCAAATTGAAACAAATGGCGGCTCTATGTCACTTTTCTCAGCTCCAGTCACCAACTCACTAACATTTTTGGTCACACATCAAAACTGACACAGGGCCGCCATTTTTCAAGATTTCAATAGACTTTTGTTAGCAACTGAGATACAAAATAGCCCTACAGATCGTCAAGCAAACTTGGCTGCAGTCATGACTTAGATGGGTGACCCTGATTGACATTTTCAACTGAGCTTCGAAGGGTACGTTAAACCGTCGGTCTGTATTGTTTGTCTTAAGTTTTTGCCACTCGCCTATCTACTAAGCAGGACTGATCTCACTATAATATATAGGTGGATAATGGCACATACGAGTAGGTACTCTGAGAGAAAGGTTAGACTCCCAGTAGTAGGAAAGTAATGCTGATTTCATTTTGCTATAAATTGAACATTTGTGAACATAACATGATATTATGAAGTGAAATGTGCATTAGAGTACTAAGTAACCATACATTCCGCTGAGTGTTGATGGCTAAGTAGATGCGTCTGCTCGAACTGACAGCGTCGCTGCGTCACTAACGATAATGATACATGACTAATGATCGCTGAATGCTCACCTTCTCTCAACGTTGGTACCTGACGAGTTCTGCATGCTAAAGATTATTTTTGATTGACAGCTACGTTAACTCAGTTGATAGCGCCTGCGAGGGATTCATAAGGTCCCAGGTTCGACTCTTGGCTAGGACAAATACTTGACGAGCATAAATGTTTGTTCTCTGATTTTGGATATTAAGTGTGATGTGGGTGCCTATGCCTCTTGCGACAATGAGAATCCTAGTACGTCGATAAATGACTCCGTGTTTAGTTTTCTTCTTACTGTGTAGTTAAGTTCCATTTCCAGCGAGGTAGACGCGGTTTGAGGACTGCCACCCTACGAGCCTACACAATGTAGCACTTGTCTTCTTCTTTGACCAGTGATATCAACGTACCTACTTTATGCTATTTTTGGGGCCTGTTTAGCCATCTAAATAGAAGATCTTTCATACATTATAGCAACTTTTTGAGACTGATTCTCCATACTTTTTCATAATATTAGCAATTTTGACCCAATTTCCACCAATATTAAACAATTAAACAAAACAAAGACAATAGAACAACACAGCTAATAAAAAAGAACTGAATTGGCAACACTGCCTGTGTTAATTATGTCCAACAACTAATTATAAAAATAACCTGTCTGCAAATGAATAAAAAAATGGCAAATGTGATGTAATTCTCGTGTTGATAAAGGTACAGTGCCGGGTTAATTTAAAGTTACAACTTTATAATGCGGAAATAAAGTAGGTATAGATCAACCTACAAATGTCTGTTTGGCGATAGTTATTATCTGGGAGTTCAAGATCTTTTAGACAAACATGTTCTACTGTCGAATGAAACAGATTAATGAAAATGAACAGTAGGGCATGTATCCCAGTTGCTAACAAATGTTAATTGAAATCGAAAAAAGAAGGCGGCTCTATGTCACTGTTGTCAGCTTCAGTCATCAAATTAAAAAAAGCATTTTTGCTTACCGTGCGATCCTCTAATGATTCGTCGATGCGTTCGTCGACGAGCTCGCCGATGTCATATACTTTATGAGATATCGCCCTTGTTATAAGGTTGCTTTTCCAAGGTTTTTTGTCAGTCTGTCATTTGTTTCACGGATGTTGTCAAAGATGTAACGATGTTTGCTCTTAGAGAATCGCACGGCTGGAGTTGTCAAGGCTGACATAGAGACGCTATTTTTCAAGATTTCAATCAACATTTGTTAGCAACTGAAATACATAATAGGCGTGCAGGAGATATCACGTCGGGGTCACCACTGTGAGGTTTCAGGTTATATGTCTGTTATGTGGCGCACGTCACCTATCTAGGTGTATATGTGCGCCCGTATTCTTCCACATGCGTGTTCTGCCTGCCTACTGGGATGGGTCTATAAAACTATGACATTTCGGTGATCACCATTACTATTCTTCATTTTCATATATGTATATCAAAAGGTTACATTATGTAGGTGGGCTGAAGTACGGACACTCGGTACAAACGCGGCAGGGCAACTGAGCACATGGCACGACTTTTGCAATTACAGCAAATTGCGCTCACGTTGCATGTATCGTGCCCCTACACTATAGCTTATAGGATATTAACTAAAAAACTAAATAAGTAAGTATTAAAAAAGCCAATATACTCGATGAATAACTATTATAAGAAATATTAGTATGGCAACTGAAGCGGACGAATTCTCACAAACCCTTATATTTGTTAGTATTCTACAGGTACACTTCATACGGTTTTTGGCGTTGTTTCAATAAAATATGATCTTATACATATCTATATGTTATACACGTGTTTAAGATAGTCCTTTAAATACATCCATTTTGAAAACAAACTCTAATAGATTAATTATTGGATGAGGTAAACTTATCCCATGACACCATACTTACAGCCGCTGTGTTGGATTTTTTGACTAATCATTATTATATATTATTACGAGCGGTACCCACCGCGCAGAAACCTTAGAGAATCCAAGTTCAGTAGTAATTATATGATGTGTTCGCTCAGATGAGATGCCTACAGTCTTAGCTATCTCCTCGACAGTCAATCTTCGATCAGATAAAATTAAATCACAGATTTTTTCTTTGTTTTGATCAGTGGAAGCAGTCGAAGGCCGGCCATTACGGGGCTCATCTTGAATGGTCTCACGACCACGTTTAAACTCTGCCACCCAGTTTTTAACAGTCGCATACAAAGGAGCGGATTCACTCAAAGTAGCAGACATGTCTTCATGTATAGCTTTTGGAGTTAAACCTTTCAAATTCAGGTATTTTATCACTGCACGATGTTCAATTTTATCCATTTTCAAAAATAGCTCTGTCTTGACTTACGGTATCACGTGTAAACGAACAATGAGTTACTGTGAATAAACTAAACTGTGCATACTTGTTGCTAAATAATATTACTACAAATTGAGGGTAGTTATAAAAAAACCAATGACTTTAACCATGTTAGGCTAAGAACTTTTCAAATGACCCGCGTTGTCATTTATCAAAATCTAAAATGTCGTTTATGGTGCCCCGATCCTAAAAACCTTACATGAATACACCCTAGCAGAGCTCTTTATTATGGTTTAGGTAAACATACATAATATTGTATGCTACAGCTTAAGATTCAATACGCATTATATTTTGAAGTGACTCAATTAGGTACTTAAGAGGATTGCGTAGCTAGTAGTTTCCGTACTAAAAGAAAAAAACTCTTTTCTACCTCTTAACATTGTCCGATTTCAGTGATTTTTTTTCATGGACTCATCACATTGTTTACTATGCCCGTACGTTTTGATTTTTTCTGTATTTCAAAGTACTATAAATTTTCTTTTTTAGAACTTAAAAAAACTGAAAGAAAAAACAAAACGTACGGACATAGTAAACAATGTGATGATTCCATTAAAAAAAATCACTGAAATCAGACAATGTTAAGAGGTAGAAAAGAGTTTTTTCTTTTAGTACGGAAAGTATGTTATATTAGCTATGCAATCCTCTTAATATATGTTGTTTTACTTTTTTAATAGTAGAATATATGTATATATTCTATTATAGGATAGTGCTGTCAAAGCTGTTCAATAGATGTCGCTCCGTCCCCGTAAGACGGTTAAATCAGATAGAGATTTAAAATTCGATGCTCGGACCTCGAGCTTCGGTGGCCTACCTAGGCCTGGTCGTCTGACACGGATAGTCAGAAGACGCGGGTTTGAATCCCGTCCGAGGACGTGAATTTTCTCTCTATAAATTTCAACTAATATACGTTATTTGGTGCATTCTTAGTTTTTATGAAACGAGCAATTTCGTACAAGTCCAGTCCTACTGCGTTTTTAACTCCATAAAAATCTGAAAGTGCAAATCGTTGCAGAATACAATTTATATGATTGTACCTTGCACTACTCATGCGGGAAATTCTGACTTAAATGATATCGTATTTCTATATGCGACTTCATTCCTTGTTTGAATTTTATGTCGTTTAATTTGTATTTTTATACTATCAAGTTTCCTGACTAGCTCTTTACAGCCTACATTTTATCCACACCATGACATCGCAACATCGCATATAAACCGATTTTCAAAAATATTTTTTTTTATCTTGCAAATTATTTTCGAGTCGGAATCACCCTTTAAATTTATATTACCAAGATCGCTTATCAAATATTAAATACAGTTTTCATACTTTTAAACAGACTTCAAAAAACGAGGAGGTTCTATGTTATGCAGTATGTTTACCAAATTCTCCGCCAACCGTTGACCGATATCAAAAACATTCGGTAGGATATAAACAGTTCATATTTGGTCTGGGTTAATTGTCACCAAGTCAGGATCTGATGATGGGGTCTCAGGGAAATCGAGGGTAGCCTTCCTTCTTTTCCAAAGCTGTTTAAGTATCTGCGTCTGATAACCAGCATCTCATGTGGATGAGCTGATGATGAAGTGGGTTATTCTAATTATTCAAATTGTACATGTTATTAATGAAAAACAAAAACCGTAGAGGCGGCTTTGTGACGAACCGTTGGTGATAATTACCTGTTGCATTCTAGTTTAAAGAAACCAAATAAAAAAATAAACCAAATCACATGAATATCGGTCGTGCGATTCTCTAAGAGCAAACATCGTTGCATTTTTGACAACATCCTTGAAACAAATGAAGAGATGACAAAAAAAGTTGGAAAAGCAACCTTAAGTACAAGGGCGAAGTATTTGACATCAGTGAGCTCGTCGACGAGCTCGTCGACTCATTACAGAATCGCTCGGCAGTTATTTAGTCGTGATTACAGACAAAGAGAGCTGCTTCCAGATTTATGGTATATTTTTATTGTAAAGTCAATGGTAAAATGTCTGACATAAAAATGCTGCCGACGAAGAATAACCTTCTGTTATCGCTTCAAGTGTTTTTGCTCATTGCATGCACACGCTCGTTCTTGTTCCATCTCCATGGTTGTCGCTCGTCGCCTGACTCTTCATAATTTTTATTCTCGAACGTCGAAAAAACAACATTATTATTGTTATATTATTCAGGTCTAGCGTGCAATGTGCCTACATTGTTTTATATTTCAAGCAACGTAGCAGGTGAGCTTGCAGTCCTAAATCAGTATCAAAGTGAACTCTACTCGTATGCCAAATACGAAAGCATGGTTCTTGGTTTAGCCTTTTTAGTCAGAGCAACTTAGATTTTTTGGCCGAAAGACATTAAAAATCCGGGAAACTCAAAGGACATTAAAATAATATAATCATACAAATGCAATGTACATGTAGGTATTAATTAAATGCATAGTTTCGGAGATATAACTTTATCTATAAAACATCCGACGCGCGGGTTAAAAGCGAGCGCAGTGGGAGCTTGCCTTGTTGTTCTAGCAATGCTTTGCCGTGTACTGAAAGCATGGATAATGAATAAGATGGCATTAAGCGGGTTCACTACTACACCGTGTCATCGAAACGCAATATTATGATGATATTTCAAAATAAAAACTTGTTTGTATTACAGACAAGAAAAATATTGATAAACGTTACGTTTATCAATATTTTTCTTGTGTGTTTCTTCTATGTTTTATAACCCGTTATATCTGACTAGAAAATTAGTATTTTTTGGCGAACTACTAAACAAATCGTAACTTCGGTGAACCAATTATTTGAAGGGTTTTGTCGCTACAGCGAGAGTCGGCAAAGGTTTTCAATTAAACATATTGTGCGGCGAAGAGTGATTCAGCATCGAGCATATCTGGGATATATATGGATAGGATATATAGTCTGGGATCGCCGTGAAGCCAAATATACTCTGCTCATCGAAATACAACAGCGAAAATTTGCTAGGTACGTTTATAAGCATATGTTTGGTTAATATCCATATTTATTTCCGTCACTCTTTGTGTCGGGTATGATCGGAGTGGATACACTGGAGCTCAGACGGAAATTACTTTTAGTTGTACACTATTGCCAGATACTTCGTAATAGGGTGAACAACCCGACGGCGTTGGGTGCACTTGCACTACTTGTCCCCAATTGTAGTCACAGCAGGCGTCGCGTCGTCCGCATCAGTTGTTCCTACGGCCCATATCGAGGACACACCACGCTAGCAATGTTTGAACGCAGCGGGCGATGTTAATTCTGAACTCATTAGCATGTAGATTTATTTTCTGACTCCATGATTACCATTGTTTGCATTAGGTTATATTTAAGCCATTATTTAAGGTAGTTAGCGCTTTGGCCCTGCTGTTAGCTTTCTATCTATACTGGAATTAAATAAATAAATATCGAGCTCTCTGACAACTGGCAATCTATTTCTGTTTTATTGTATATGTCGATGTTATTTTGTCAAACGTGTACAACAAAATATTATATATCTATCTACCCATGTTCCCGCGGCTATGTAACAGAGATGTGTCATTTAAAAACACGCCTGACAATAAGTATTTGATCTATCAGTCTATCTTACAGTCGAACTGGTCCTACTCTGGTTTGAAGGTTATATATACGGACGTATATATAATAGGCTGTCTGCAGGAGGACGAGACTGTGGAGTATGTGTTGCTGCACTATAGGGCTATACGAAAAAAAAAAAGCAAAAAACAAGAGGTAGCATCATCAACAGTTGTTCATACAACACCTCGAAGAACGCTTGAGCAGTTGTGCCAGCGACCCAAGGCCATACTCCGCTATGTGAAGGAGTTAGGCTGGCTTGAGTTAATGCTGGCAGGGGAGAATGCACAATACACCCCAAGCAGTACGCCAGTGCAGGCCTCATCACCCTCAACACGAATAAGAATAAGAAGTGGTAAACGGCAGGGATACGAGTATTTTGGTTCAAATACATCTCTCTTGAGATCACTACTGAGATGAACCGACAAGGAAATAATGATACCTAAATATATGATGTCTTTACAAAATATAGCATCGATTCAAATCTGTGTCACAAGGTCAACTTTAATTGAGTCGAGTCCCAATTTACAGTGTGAAATGGTGTATATTGAGTTTCCACTAATTACACTGAGGGGGTGTCGGCGTGAATGTATCCGCGTCACAGATCGTTAGTTTCCACTTTTGATCATTAGAACTTAATATATAGTTAATTAACGGATCGCGGACTAGACTACAGTGGCCTTAGCACTAATAAAAAACCCTAGAGAATCTGTCATTTATCTAGGGCAACTGTGACACAGATAAGTTATTAAGTGACGCTTACGATACGAACACTTTTTCGCATATGTGCTGCGGCATCAGTGGGCTAGCACAAGCAACTGCGTTAGTGTAACGTAACGTGTCGTTCACATGAAACAGCACAAACTATGAGTGTCACAACTCATAGTTTGTACGACGAAGCGTGACGCGTTGACGCTTACGATACAAATACTTTTTCGCAAATTGTTTGTGCTAAGGCTTATCTATGTCGGAAAAACCTAACAATGGCTGTCAATGACTTTTTTAAATTTGTGTTTATTCAAGTTATGACGAGTTATTAGGCGATAAGTTTTCGATACGGCGTACAAATGATAGATTCACCTTTGGAAGTTTAATATCATGTATAGACAGTGAATTAAAGACCAAACTTATTTATGTAAAGCTTTCGAAGCTGCGAAGCACTCGCAGCGGAGCTTGCCTTGGTGGTCTTAACCGATTAAGCAACGCTTGCTGCGGTCAGCAGTTGGATGGGTAATCGCTAGTGGTATTATTCAACTGAGCGCTTCCGTGCTTCGGAGGGTACGTTGAGCCGTCGTTCCCGGTTGTATGTCTTAGGACAACAGTCGTTAGTCTACGAGTATATTAGGCACTTTGAATAGCCTGAAAACTTCGACATGGGTTGCAAGGGCGTACCCAGGTAGGGGCAGGGAGGGGGGGCAGCTGCCCCCCCCTAGAAGATTAAATAAATGTAATTTTTTTTTGGCAAATAGAAATTAAAAACGTATTACCTACTCTGCGCAAAATGAAGTGTTGGAAACAAAATATCTTTTCAGCCAGATTTTTTTTTCTATAGTTAAATATTCTACAATATTCGATATAGAGTCTATGTATAGTGAGTCGTGTCGGTCGTGCCGCAACGTATTTATTAGAATATTTTATATAGTGACTTTCAGCCGCCGTCAAACGAAACGCAAAATGTTTTGATCAAGTTTTGATACACTTTATTTATTTCTTTATTTCGTTTTTATTATTTTTTAGTGATAATGAAAGTGACAGTAACGATTCATAGTCGAAAATTTAATTTCTGGAATCTGATTTTGATTACGCGACAGAATAAATAAAAACTAAGTAAGGTTTTGATGCAAGTTTGGTTTTATTTATTATAATAATTTGTTTTCAATGCTAAAATAAAATAATATTCAATATGCTGCATATTATTTTAAGTAGTATATATCTGTACAGATTTAGTTTAAGATTCTTAGTGTTTATAAAATAAAATAGTGAAAGTATCAAATTCAAATTTCATAGTATATTCAGTGTTTACAACTAAAAGATTTTTGCTGCGGTTTTATCTGTGCCGCGGCTCACTAGACAGACTCTAGTAATTCTAGTATACTGTTAGCGATGCAATATAATTTAAATCTCCCGCAAAACCGTCGCATCTCGTAGTTTCCGGTTCCGCCGAGACAATCAGAGAGCCATCTAGGATTAAAGCCGAATATAATTGGGAGAAAACAACATCTAGCGCCATCTAGTTTCGGACGGCAGTACTTTCTTTTACGGCAGTACTTTTACTTTCCAGTAAAAAGAAATAAGATCAATTTATACGGTCAATAGCGACATCTTGTATTGAATAGCAATACCGCGAAGAACGTTCTAGCTTGGACTATTCTGGAAAGAAAAGACAGTGATAGCAAGTATAAGACAAGGATGGAAATAGAGTCGAGTATTTTCTACATATTTCGGGAGCAAGAATATTTCAATATATAAGCGGAAGCGTGAGGCAGAGCACGTCAATTTAGTTCGAATACTATTCAGTTCGGAGTGTAATACGAGCGAATATTTCATACGACATAGTGTCTTATAGTTTCGTTGCGGCGACACGAGATTTACGTTTACTGTGCAACAACTGGAAATATTACTCCGTCAAATGGATATCAGGAAATTCTTTGAAAGAGGTGAGTCAAAACAAAACACTTAAGTAGGTACCTAATATGATTATTTGATTTAATGGGGGGCTTTGACTCTCTTGTAAGTGTATATCTTAAGCATTACTTACAATATTTAAATTTATTAATTACAAGACGTGGTTTTGTTATAATAGCTAAAATAACATTTGTGAATATTTTGTGATTAAAAAGTAAAAAAAAACTTAAAAGAAAGATCCTTGCAATATTTTGGATTTATTAATAAGTCCATACCGACAACAAAGTCCCTTTTCTCTAACGTCACAACAAGTGTATTATTTCAAATTACCTAGTTATGCTTATTTGGCGTTCAAACCATATATATTAGAATGTGAAACTTGATCTTTATTTTCGTCTTATACAACCCGCCTAAACACTGTAAGAGTATTTTTGTGTATCCATTTTTTAGGGAGGACACGCGAAAAAAGAAAAAAAGGTCGGGAAAGTAGCAGTGGAAGCGATGAAAATGACAACCATGATAAAACCACTCATGTAATGCCAAGATCATTGCATGCTAACATTGGACAAGCGTCAAATTCTCCTGTTGAACCTGTTAATATATCTGTTGCCGACTATTCTTCTCCATCGACATCCCAACAAACTTATGACGTCAACGTCGATCCTGAAATTATAGTGGACGATGGCTGTCATGAAAATGATCTGGGACGTTATGTTGGGTTGGCTACCCAGCTATCGACGGAAGAGAAGAGGGAGTTGTTACAAAATCCTTGGATCCCGCCCAGAAATTACGATTTTGAAAGTGATGCAAGCCATTTAAAAAGAAAATTTAACCATGCTTGGTTGGATCAATATTCACCATGGCTAGTATATTCCAAGCGACTAAAAGGTGCTCTTTGTAAGCATTGTGTTTTGTTCCCTCCGCCCATTAGCACTGTGAGAGGAATTTTGGGATCGTTTATGGTCAGGCCATATATAAAGTTCAAAAATATGCATGAAGACTGCCGAAAGCATGCAACGACCAACCTTCACCAAACGGCGACAAATGCTGCAAATAATTTTCTTGAAAATGTTCCTGTAGACATCCAACTGCAAAGTGGACACCAAAAAGAAATCGATGAAAACAGACAAATATTGTCATTAATTATTTCTTGTATAGTATTTTGCGGCACACATGATATGCCTTTTAGGGGCAAACAAGCAGATGAGGGTGTTTTATTAGATTTATTGAAGTTGAGAATCAATTCAGGGGACGACAGATTAAAGAGTCACCTGGAAAAGTGCCGTCGCAATGCAGTTTACACATCACCAAAAATACAAAACGAATTGATAAATTTATGTGGCGAAGTTATTAAGGAGAATATAATTAGTGAGGTTCAGAAGACCATGGCTTACGCAGTCTTAGCTGATGAAACAGCAGACGTATCTGGGAAAGAACAGCTGTCAATAGGCGTGCGGTTCTACGACGAAAGCAAAAGGAAAATCAGAGAAGAATTTGTAGGGTTCGTTGAACTAAAAGCACAAAATGCTTCCGCAATTGCCGAAGCAATTGACAATTTCTTAATTAGTTCTAACCTCTCAACCGAAGATTGCGTAGGTTTTGGATTCGATGGCTGTTCTACAATGGCAGGGAAAGTGGGTGGCGTACAAGCCATTTTGAGAAAAAAATATCCTCGTGCTTTATATTTTCATTGCTCAAGTCACAAGCTCAACCTTGTTGTGAATGATGCGAACGCAGTGCCAGAAATTAGAAATACTGTCGCCACTGTAAAGGATGTTATAACGTTTTTCAGGGAATCGACTACACGTCGAAACTACGCTCCAAACCTATCACGATTATGTGAGACGAGATGGTCAGAAAAATATAAATCAATCAGAAAGTTTTCTCAACATTTTTCAGAGCTTGTGAAATCTCTAGAAACGTTATCCGTAGAAGGAAATTATGCCACCAGAAAATCTGCATATCAGTTGCATTCAGCCGTTACAAAACCAGTGTTTATTGTTACTCTACAAACAATAGCCAAATATTCAGCAGTTTTAGAACCAGTAGTTAACGCACTGCAAGCTAAATCGATCGACATGATCTCGGTAAGGGAACACATCAAAAATATCAAGGACATTCTCAGAAATGACCGCGAGTTTCCTGATAGAATAAGTAATGAAATACTTCAAAAAGCACGAGCTGTTGCAATCTAAGCTGAACATAGAAATTTCGGTTCCACGTCTTGCTCATAAGCAAACACATAGAAGTAATCCGCCATCAGACAAAGATAACGAATATTGGCGGCGTTCCCTGATAATCCCATACATTGATTCACTCATTTCATCACTGAATATTCGATTCTCCCAAGAAAATACTCCGGCGTTTGCTTTAAGCAGGCTACATCCCTTGTATATGACAAAAACCAGCATTACAGACCTACACAAAAACGCAGAATCATTCCAAGAATTTTATAACCTGGATATCACCGGAGAACTGAACCTTTGGCATAATTTATGGGTGACGAAGGCTTTATCAGATGATCAATTAAGGGACATAGAAGTAATTGATCTGTTCAACGAAGCCAACATTTTTTACCCTGCTGTCAGAAAGGCATTAATAATTTTAAGCACTATCCCATGCACCACGGCGACCGTAGAACGGTCCTTCAGTACGCTGCGAAGAGTTAAAACGTGGCTTAGAAGCACCATGGGTTAAGAAAGGCTTACGGGTTTATGTCTGATGAGCGTACATCGCAACTATTTAAAAGACAACAGTGAGTTTATTGAAAAGACTGTCATAGACAAATTTGCGGCAAATCCGAGAAGATTACTGTTAAATTAATATATACATACATAATATAATAATATATATGACGGAGAAAGAACCTCCGGAGTGTTTTTAAAAAGTGTGACGTCAGCATTGCTGACGTCACAATTGTTGTTTTCATGATGATCACTCATTTTTGGGTCCTCGAAGTAAAACTTCACAAGTACTTTTATAAGCTTCGTATATTCAACGAGCAGCGTAACAACGTCACAAAGAGGTCCGTACTGTACGGCGGCTCGAGAGCGACTGAGATGAGCGCCTACAGTGCGGCCGTACTTATAGGACTCGGCGCACGTGCACGAGTTTACAAGTTTGTTGGTAAAGTATTGAAATTACAATCATAACATTAATTTTACATCGTAATCAACTCAAAAATAATCAACTGATGATTTATAAACTATTTTTAGGGCAATCAAATGATTAAACTTAATTATTCTCGACGAACTGTTGTAGTTGCGCCGATACGGCCATACTGACAGGCGGTGCGCGCTCTGCACCAGCCTCGTTGGTTCTCGTAGATTGTTATGGATTCTCGTAGATTATTTGGATTCTCGTAGACCATTTATTCTGATGGGTCATCTTGGTTCGAGTCGTGGTTTGGCTGTACTTGCAGCCCTTCTCGTGAGGTCGACGGAATGGGCTCATTTGATTCTGCAGTAGGATCTCGTTGAATAGGTGATTCGTTTCCCGCCGATACGGTCAACTGATCCCCAGGTTGCGGAGCGCGGCGCAGCTGATCATGGGCAATCTTGCGAGGTCGTCCTCTACCGACAACTTTCTTTACCAGATATCGGTCATTATCCAGTATTCTACAAACTTCATATGGTTCGCTGTATTTAAGGTCAAGCGAGGTTTGGTTTCGAGGATTATTTTTCACCAATATGTAGTCTCCTCTTTGAAAATGATGGATTTTGGCCTTGTGTAGGTTGAAGCGTTGTCTGTCTTGTTCGCTACAACGAATCATTTTCTGTTGCACCTGTTGAGTGAGCGCTTTAATATCAACGGTTTCGTTGTCAATATCCACCAGGTTGAGAAGCTCAGGAGGTACACAGTGCTTTCGTTGTGTAATAAGTGTCAGTGGAGCAACACCGGTGACTCAGTAGGTTGTACAGTTCATTGCCAGCTGAAGTTCCTCGAGTACAGTGTGCCACTGCTCTGCTTCGTAATTTTTAATCATTACCAAAGCATTTTTGAGGGTTGCAACGACTCTTTCAACTTAGCCATTCGCTCGGCTGACTCCTGGAGCGATAGCATGGATATTTATTCCGATGGCGTCACAGTAGTCCTTGAACTCGCCATGGAACTCTCTTCCTCCATCCACTATTATTTGAACCGGCGCACCAAATAGATGCACAGTGCGTTCTAGAGCGGCCAATGTGCTGTGTGGGTTTTTGTTGGTACTGAAGTACAGTAAAACGTACTTTGAGAAAGCGTCAATGGTGACTATGACGTATTGTTGATCATCTGGAGTGCCCAGCTTCCCTGTTATGTCCATATGAATAACTTGGAAGGCGGCCGTTGGTTTTTGTATGGGGTGTAACTGGGCTTGAATGGCCCCGGATCTTCCTTTAGATGTTCGGCATACAACACAGTTATCCACAAATCTTTCGGATAATGGAACTCATTTTGTTGAACCAATAGGTTTCTCTGATCTTCTGCAGTGTCTTTTCCCAGCCAGGGTGTTTTAGTGCAGTGTGAAATGAGTTTCTAATGCTCCATTGAAATGATTTGGGAACGACGGTACTGAGCTGCTGACCGAAGACAGGATCATTGACGTTCCTTTTTTGAAACGTTGTCCTCTAATACATAGTCTTCCACTGGGTTATTGTCACTGAGACTGTCCATTATCGGACGCAGTTCTTCATCCCGTCGCTGTTCAATTTTGAGCCAGTTCAAGTCTCTTGTCATAACATTGACTGCAAGCTCAACTGGATTGCGACAGCGATGAATCCTTGGCAGAAGGTCCTTTTTGTGTTTTGACGCTTTTAATGCGTTGTAATCCGTTATCACGGTGAATTTTCGCCCATATAGATACTGGCGAAAGTGTTTTATGGCTCGTACCACTGCCAGTGTCTCCAACTCGTAGGAGTGGTACCGACTCTCGGCTTCCGTGATTCTCATGCTCATAAAGGCAACAGCATGTTGTCGTTTTACACGTTGACTAATTATTGTTGGCTAATTTTTGTATCCGCGTCGATACGGCCATACTGACAGGCGGTGCGCGCTCTGCACCAGCCTTGTTGACTCGTTAACTCTCGCAGACTGCTGTTAATTATGGCTGGCCTGCAAAGAATGAGATATTCTCTGAGTAGTGAGTCTGTAAACAACTTACGTTGCTATATCTTGTTTGTTACATTAACACAACTGTTATGTAACCTTAGGAGTCTTTTGATTAGTAAACAGTACACAAAGACATCATGCACTGCCTTATTGATTTAGAATCTGTGGTGTATACGTGTCTACCCATAGTTCCACAAGGCGTCCCCACGGTATCTCAGGGTTCACTTGTGGATGCATCAAGGATCCGTGGCTAGCTCAAGGGTAACACATGGTTAGCTCAGAGGTATCACTCTCCAGACATTTTTGTAGATTACTACAGTACACTAAGACATCTTAAGTGCACTGCCTTATTAATTTAGAATCTGTGGTGTATACGTGTCTACCCATAGTTCCACAAGGCGTCCCCACGGTATCTCATGGTTCACTGTGGATGCATCAAGGATCCGTGGTTAGCTCAAGGGTAACACATGGTTAGCTCAGAGGTATCACTCTCCAGACATTTTTGTAGATTACTACAGTACACTAAGACATCTTAAGTGCACTGCCTTATTAATTTAGAATCTGTGGTGTATACGTGTCTACCCATAGTTCCACAAGGCGTCCCCACGGTATCTCATGGTTCACTGTGGATGCATCAAGGATCCGTGGTTAGCTCAAGGGTAACACATGGTTAGCTCAGAGGTATCACTCTCCAGACATTTTTGTAGATTACAACAGTACACTAAGACATCTTAAGTGCACTGCCTTATTAATTTAGAATCTGTGGTTTATACGTGTCTACCCATAGTTCCACAAGGCGTCCCCACAGTATCTCAGGGTTCACTTGTGGATGCATCAAGGACCCGTGGTTAGCTCAAGGGTAACACATGGTTTAGCTCAGAGGTATCACTCTCCAGACATTTTATTCTTTTAGATTCTAGTTGCAAATATCGTGAAACATAATGAATGTTATACTCGCCGGTTTTAATCCGATGATGCGTGTTCGTCGTCGTGAGTTATCTGGACTGACTGGCCAGCTAGAGATGTGGATCACACTTAATCAGGGGCGGTTGCAACGTTGTTTTGCAGTGTATTGAGATCATATCCATCATTTGCATCATAAACTGGGGAGGGCATCCGACTATATGAGTAGTTGGATGCATATTCGTTGTGTGGGACGATCCAGCAGCGATGGGTACCCCTGAAAGGTATACTTCTTGATTGTAAGATGTGGGTCCCATTGACATGAATGGTATCCCGACGGAAGCTGGTATTCCCGCAGCGATTGGTGTAGACGTCATGCCTGTGGTAATTCCCGTTGTGATGGGCTGCACGGTATTAAAGCTGCTTTTTGGCACTCCTGAAGTGTTCAATGAGGCAGGGCCTATCAGCCTGGTACTGCCCTGCGCTGTTCCAGTCGTGACAGGTTGAACCGAAGTCGATGAGGATGTGGTTGGGACCAGAGCTTGTTCTGATCCCACTTCTGATGACGGAGAAAGAACCTCCGGAGTGTTTTTAAAAAGTGTGACGTCAGCATTGCTGACGTCACAATTGTTGTTTTCATGATGATCACTCATTTTTGGGTCCTCGAAGTAAAACTTCACAAGTACTTTTATAAGCTTCGTATATTCAACGAGCAGCGTAACAACGTCACAAAGAGGTCCGTACTGTACGGCGGCTCGAGAGCGACTGAGATGAGCGCCTACAGTGCGGCCGTACTTATAGGACTCGGCGCACGTGCACGAGTTTACAAGTTTGTTGGTAAAGTATTGAAATTACAATCATAACATTAATTTTACATCGTAATCAACTCAAAAATAATCAACTGATGATTTATAAACTATTTTTAGGGCAATCAAATGATTAAACTTAATTATTCTCGACGAACTGTTGTAGTTGCGCCGATATATATTATACATAATGTATGGTATAATTATGTATAATATTTTGTTTTGTGTCATCATCAAAATTAATGAATAAAAGTCAATTTTCATGATTTTTTGTTTCAATATACCCGACAGACGATCTTTTCGAAACAGGTATAAGCAGCCCCCTGCCCCCTCCTAGCTGAAATCCTGGGTACGCCCTTTGATGGGTTGGCCACTTATCCACCAAGACTCACTGGGCCCGCGTGGCTGGATTATGGCCCAACTCCTCCTCTATGTGAGAAAGGCTCGAGATCCAACAACATAATGAGTTTAGAGTAACGTTATGTTATATTTGATTGTATTTATTTTGTACACACGCTTATATTTTTTTAAGTTTCCAAAATTAGACTCTCGCAGGATTCTAGCACCGAAGTCCACATAAAATACGGTATGTAGTGGAATACGGACATATACGACTCCGGACGTGAACCAAAGTTATGTTAACTGCAGTCCGAAATATTCAAACAGTGTCCCTGGTTCTTAGTTGGGTCAGAGAATATCGGCTGGCGACTGGCCAACTCGCCTATACTTCTTGTAAGCTATGTAATACGTACATTGTAACTGCAATATTACACTGAAAAACTGTTTGCTGCAATGAATGAGTAATGGAATGAATGAATCACGTGAAAGTTGGAGCAAACGAATGCCATCACAATATACCATGAATCACACTATAACTTTAAAACATAATATTTGCAAATATAAAATCGTAACAATGAATTATGTGATAGTAGTCATTGTTAAGTAACAAATGATAATTTGAAAAATACGAAGTCGACTTCCCTAATGACGTGCTACTGACACAGAATATACAATACTTAGTTCTACTCGTACGTACACAATCTTATACATAACTCAAATGAAGAATATATGAAGAATTATCCGCTTACTCCTAACAGTGAAGGAGTTAGGTTTACCATCATTTTGCACTACCATCGCTCAGCAACTTGAGATGATGATCACCAGACGCAAATACTTGAATATATTTAGAAAATAAATATAACACATTGTGTGTATTTATAAAATTTGAAGGTTGCTCTCGATTTTTCTGTAATCCCATCATCAGATGCTGACTTGGTGTCAATGGAACGACATTGGAAGTATACCTACCCATTAAAACCAAAAAAGCGTTAGTCCAATCGGTCCAGACGTCTTCGAGTGATCGGAGAACATGCATAGATAAGAAAGAAAAGATTCCGACAAATTGTATTAAGAACCTCATCCTTTTTTAAAGATAGTAAATAGTAACTTTATTTTTATTTTATGAGATATACGATTTAGTAATCATGGTTACCGAGTTATCTACATCTCCACTAATATTATAAAGAGGAAAGATTTGCTTGTTTGTTGTTTGTTTTTATTGAATAGGCTCCAAAACTACTTGACCAAATAGAAACATTCTTTCACAATAACCTACAATACTCTTGATCGACATGGGCTGTATAATATTTTCAGAATAATTAGGGATCAGTATGAAAACTTCGATAATGTAACCCAAGGTGTGGAACAAAATTCAAAAAAGTCCTTATATCGTATAAGTACGCAGCGGAAACTATTGACCATATAGATAATATTAGTCTATGCTATTTAAAATAGAGAAAAGTGATTTACATTTTTATACTTTCGCGGGTGTCAACTAAATTATAATTAGTTCTCACGGGATGTACCACGATTAGGCAGGTTTTGTAGTTCCCAATATATTGGCACAGTTACATGCACCATGTTCACGGGTAGACTGAAGATGCGGGTGGATATGAAAAAAATATTACAATCGATCCCATAATTAGCAAGCGTCACTAACAAGGGAGGAAAAAATGTTTTCACCGGAAAATGGAACCGACTTCAACACTAAAAAGTGTGAAATAACTTGTTGAAGTTGGTACCATGATAGTTCAAAAGTACTTACGAGTATTATCACAATATTGTGCGCATGCGGTTACCGCCTTCGGCAAGCTTTTCACACTTTTAAGTGTTGAAGTTGGTTCCATTTCCGGTAAAAAAAAATATCACCCTATTTAGTGACCCTTGTTAATTACGGGATTGATTGTCATTCACCGACAAATGGTGATATCATCAAAAAAGGCGAAACACTTTTCAGTTATTTGAGTATAACTCATAAATAGCTGGGCCGAATTTGATGAAATTTAAATAGGAATACACGGGAAGCACCAGTTTCTAAACAAGTTATTGTGACTTAATTGTAACTTATCGTATTGCGAACTTTATTGTAGATATTGATCTTTTCATTTCACATCCTAACATATCTGAATTAGAATCTGAATCTGAATCTAACCTTATGTTTGTACACTATTGCTTCGCGGTAGAATATTTGGCGCTTCGGTGGTATCGACCAAGACGGCATCTTGCTCAAGATGCCTACCAACTAGTACCTACATCGGGTTTCCTCGACACTTACGATTCGCATCCTGACGGCGGAGGGAATAAATTCCGTTCCCTCTCGGAGTATAATGTATGTTATTATGATGTAATCTAGTTGATACTAAATAATATTAACGATATATACACCTTATTTTTTTGCCGTTTTTAGTAGAGGCTTAACTTATTTTGGAATGTTGCGTTAGAGTCCTTTAACCCGTCCGCATCAGCGCAAAAAATAACAATAGATTTATGAATGAAACTTAACTCGAATGAGTCTTGCTGATTCGGACAGATTAAAGTACATTGATTACATCGCTCCTCACGTTGGTCTACGATACCTAAATCAGTCTATTTTAATTCAAATTTGATTAAAACATTGACCACTTAAACTACTTAATAAAGCTATATATTTATGGCAAATACAGCCCAGTCTGAAATGTCTCCGTAGTTCACCTAGTTCTTATGTGAGACTGCGAGGCGATCGGTTGGAGGTAAGCCAACTCGCCAAGCTCTCTTGTAAGTAACGGACTTCTAGCTACACTATATTCTTGCAGACATTGTACGAGATGATTCCACAAGTATTTTGAATTTCAAGTGACTGTAAAGACAAATTCTATTTGAAGACGAGCATACGATATTGCAACAATCACACATCGATACAAGAACCGGCAACGTAAGGGAGTAAATACTTATATTGTTGCATTAGTTAAGGACGAATTACAAAAACAAACACATATTGAAGAGTTTAGTAAGTTGTATAGAACACAGTTAAATGTATTTAACTCAAAAGCACTAAAAACTGTGTGTCATTCATCAAAATGTTTAAATTTGTTTTGATATAAAGAATTGTATTTATTGTATTTGTGGGTGTTCATTTGGTAAAACATTATTAAGGCAATTCCTAGCCATGTGATAATATGTATACTACAACAATACTTATAGCTGTTAGTTTTTCTATGTCAATAAAATAAAATAAATAAACCATATGGTAGTGAACATATCGTCCTACAACATATTTTATTAACCTTTAAGTGTGGACGTCATTTTTTCTTGACACTGTGGACGTGGAGTCTCACAGGCTCCTATATGCACACACATGTTTTTTGGAGAATTTGATATACGATCGCTTTAAAACTTATTTAATATTAAAGTTATGGGATTTAGCAATAAAATAACATGCTTGTATAATAAACATTTGTTTTCAAAAAATACAGAAATTTTAAAAATCAAATATTATGGCACTTTTCACTCTAAATCTACTTAGGTTACGTTTTTAGATATTAAAAACAGCCAAACTTATTCCTAAAACAAAATGAGTCTTAATTTCTTAAAATATAATATATAATATACTAAAAACACTAAACACCTACTTCAGGTAACAAATATAAAAAAAATGACAACAGTCTAATAACGTTAATTTGTTGGCAGTCAGTGCATGTATCTCCAATGTTGTAGACCTTTGTGTACAAAGGTCTACAACATTGGAGATACACTGGTGTGTTGCACACAACACAAACATGAGTAATCATTCTATGCTTTTTCGCGAGACAGGTTCTCATGCTCTTCTGATTGCTTGACTGGTTTCTTGATCCTGGACATCTTCTGTAACCATCATCATATAGCCATCTGTAGCCTAAAACTCGAGTCATGATCAATTTCAACTCTTTGGCAATCGTGTATTTATATATAATATATAATAATACGTCTTCTACGTAACCCGATTCTTCTCCTAGGTCCTAGTTCTGGCGCTGGTGCTGGTCCTAGTCCTGGTTATCATCATTGTCACTTTCATGATTTTGTATCAGTTTGGACTCCAATATAAAAACGACTATCGACCTTATAAAATATATCATAGGGCAATAATGGACGTGTAGCCTGACAGGCTCCGGTCAATATTTTGATGGTCATTACTTACGTGATATTCATCTGAAGACCCTACCTCCTCCCTCGTAGGTCGTTGTACAACTAAAACAAAAGCTACTGAGACGCACAATCGCAGGGAGTGGAGGGAAGTAGGTGAAACTAAGAAAACGATAACATTGAGTAGCCTGTGAGACTCCACGTCCATACTTAAAGATAGCATTTCCATTGCAGGACTCGTTGAACAGACTTCTTGTTAACTAACATAATTTATTGGACTTGTCAAACTTGTTAACCTGCCGTGCGATTCTCTAAGAGTAAACATCGTTGCATCTTTGACAACATAAGGAAACAAATGAAGAGATGACGAGAAACGTTGGAAAAACAACCTTGTGTACAAGGGCGATATCTTAAATAATAATAATATAATAAGTAATTGACATCGGCTTGTCGACGATCGCAACGACGAATCATTAGAGAATTGCACGGCAGAACGTGTTTAAAAATGAAATGATCGATAAATTGTCTGAAACAGTTTTTTTTACTTTATTAATATCAATTTAATACAGGTAAACTAAATATTTATCTAGCTGCATTAAGAAAGATTTTTATTCAGTCACACTTACATAAATAGGCCTGCATTGTCTTGCCATAGACACTTTATAGTAAAAGAGTCGATGCATTACGAAAACTTACGTGGCGAGTATAACACAAAAACAATGTTTCGTGATTTTGGTTCACTTTGCATACACTTATGTACCGTTACGAGCACTTAATGTTCCAAACTCAAGGATACACAAAATCCCATCGGCCACCAGTTCTGCTTGCTATGTGTCCCCACTGCCACGCGAAACTGGCTTATTCTCTGGACTATGTCGGTGAGTTTCTCAAACGGGTCTCCACATTTCTCATTCGATCACATATAGATAACCCCGAGCATAGTCCTCTCCTGAGCTCTTTTAGCTTGTATTTTGATATAGATATGTTAATCTGAATACGACCCGTGTAGGTATTTCCCATACACGTGCCATCCGCCGGGGATGTTGACTTATCAAACATTTCTTTGACATTTGTAAGGATAAGGAAAAAATGTTCTTAGAATAGTAATGTTAAATTAATGTAAGCGTGGCGCTTAGGTAGGGTTAAGAGTACTGTAACGAGTATTCAGTTTAGAAGAGAACTTGTGCAACACTACTGCTTCTAGGAACAAAAGTAGGTCGTTGGTTAAACGGTCATGGGACCGGTTCCTACATTGGGTTTGAGCACTCGGTGAAGGTAACACTGTGATGAAATCCACAGCATGGTGGTAGCTAGGACACTTCTGGTGTCCACTTAGCTAGCTACTACCCTCAAGTTTGAACATATGTCGCTAAGGACGTAACAGTTGTCTACCTTGAGAGTCAGCTGGTATTCTAGCTCTAGTGTGATACCACCTTCAACCGCACCAGTGGTCAATAACTAGCCTATTCCGTGTTAAAAATTTCTTCCCACGTAGCAAATATGCACGATCGGTATATTACTTAACATTAATGTTAAACTAAACAATGTCTAGGTAAACCCGTACAAAAAGCAAATCATTTTAGGTCTGGAAAATTAAAGTTGTACTGAATTTCATTACAAAGGCTCGTTAGTAATGTTGTTTGAATTTCGAAACTCGAAATTCTAATAACGTTCCATAGAGCCTACCGAATAAAGCTAGGTATTTGGGAAAATTGGAATATAGTACATACATTAGCAAAAGAGTAGACAATTGCACATATTATTACAGGCAATACTTGCATATGGGGTCAATTTCACCTTACCTACTTTCCGAGAGGGTCTATTCTTGTAACTGACACATTTGAGCTTATTGGTCTCACACTAACTTTGGATTTTATTTCCATTAATTTTGCATCTTCCATTATTTCCACTGCACTATTAGCCAAATAAATAAATAAAATAATAATAATAACTTAACCTATAAGTTAATTTATTATTATTGAATCACGGAACGGCACTACTTAAACCCACATTTTAACATCCAAACAAGACCTAACAATACGTCGCTTTACATGTTTCATATTCTAAAATATGTACATCCAAAGTGTTTTACTTGTAACGTTATATGCACCGCCCGTCTTCAAGTAAAGAGCTCATTTGCTCATCTAAACTTAAAGTAAAGAAGAGGAGTCTAGACTAGACTGACGTACCGACACTTAACATCAGGTGAAATACTCGTAGTATCGTACAGCCGTAAAATTCTCTAAGAACAAACATCTTTGTGTGTTGCGTCTTTGACTACATCGACGATTTGACTACATGGACGAGATGACAAGGAACGTTGGAAAAACAACCTTATGTAGCGATATCTCTAATGTATTTAACATCGGTAAGCTCGTCGACGATCGCAACGACAAATGATTAATGAATCGTACGGCTGTTCAAAAGATAATAATATAGTTTTCAAACACAATCATATAATGTAATTTTTTTTTTTACACAGAAACATTCACCAAAAGATTTATACTTCCACAACGGGGCTAATATATCCAACGGAAACTAACACTTTTTATTTATACAGAAAGTTTTCAACTGTAATAAAATGCTGGTGTTCCAAAAACTGGCTTTTAATGTTTCGCACTCGTATAAGTGTGAAAAGAAGAGGGATTTCCGCACGGGGATAGAGCCATCTTGGTGAGTTTCAACCTCTCGCTGCATTCAGGATTTTCTCACTGCGCTTGGAATATCTTATAATCTCCCTGCCTGCTCTCTTATTCTTATTTTGAGTGGGGGCACTAAGTCCTGCATTTGTGAGTTCTTCTACTTTAGGATCATTCATTGTACTAGACATTCAATGTGACGCACGTAAAGGCAAGCCATTGACTTATATTCCCTTGATGCATAATCTACTATTTTTATATAATATTTTTTAATAATCTTAAATTATAGGGTACTGTTTGATTACTAGTACATATAATGAACAGTTCTGAAGCAGTCAAAAATGGCAATATACAGCTCTCAAGGAGAGCTACTACGAGTATAATGTACTGATAGGTGCTTAGTGAAATATGTAGAATGTTACCCTTATTGTTGTAAGGGTAACCTGGTGAGCTAGTTCGGATCTAAGTTTTGAAAACGATCTACCGCATTACTGCGGAGTCTTCACTGTGTTATATATTCTGATAGTTCAAGCTGGAAGCAGAATTCAAATTGGCGGTCACCTGAACTGCAGATAGCCCTGACTACTCCTGATTTCATTGTTAATACTAATTGATTAACATAATGTTTACCCGGGAAAGTTTAATTATCTTGTGCTTTACGCTATTTACTTATATGGTGTTCCACACCGCTCGTCATGCTGGGTATAATGTCTACACTAACATTATTAAGAGGAAATATTTGATTGATTGTTTGTTTGTAATGGATAACCACAATAACTATTTAACCCATTAAAACATAACATTAGAAAGCTACATTACTACTGGGCCCCGTTTTCATAAAGCTACAAGTAACAAATTGTAATTAACTATTTACAAGCCGCAAATTCTAAAAATTTACAATTTACAGGTGTTTCGCAGACTTCATGAGCATCACCAACACTTATAAAACTGGCTTCGAATTCGTGTTACGTGTTAAATTTTCGATTCATTAATATAACTGTACAGCCGTAAATCATTCGTTCTATCATTCATTCTGTTCACTCTTACGTCGTAGAAACTTAAAAGTCTTCAAACTTTTCTCTTTGTTTGTTTTGTTTAAAAAGTTGATATTGTGATAAAATCTAGTAATACTATATACTCTGCTATAAACGTACCTAAGATGGATAGAAAATAAATAAAAATGTCTTTAATAAAATAATTTTTTAGAAAAATATTTCTTTTTGGTGCTTCTCCGCTGTTGAACTTTCACACTCAAAGCCTGGTTTCTTTGTGTTGGATATACTAGTGGCCCTAGCAAACAAACTAGTTCCATTTTTTCTGAATTCATACGCAATCCTTCATTGATTTCATACTGCTAACATTAAAAAATAACTACCTACACGAGAAATAATCAGAACACCTTTTATAATTAAAATGGCTAATCAGTATAACAACAACAAAAAAACTAATCGCATAAAGTTACGCGTGTATTGACAAAGTTAACACAAAGCTGCTTTCTGTTAATCTTCATAAAATACGACAAACATACAATAAAAACAACCATTCTCATATCGAGTTAATTAATTAAATAATTCCGTCTTAAACTCTGTGTTGATGCGTTGACGATAAGTCCTGGGCAACCGGTTCATTTCTTCGTCAAAGGAATCTGAGGAGTCCATTAATTGCCACATCTTTTTATTTATAAAAAGTATCTCTAAGTATAATCTAAATCGTAAATTTTACTATTTAGATTATCGTAGATTATTAATCGTAGTTAGTTAATGCACCGATGATAAAAAAAATTTACGAGTTACTCTGAAGCTATGACTTGTAAAAAATATAACAGTTAAAATATTTAATTAGTGCCGACAAATAACAATTATTCGTGAAACACTTGTTTGACTTTTGCACTCTTGGTAACAGTAAACATAGACAATTTGTCTATATGTGTATCGTTGTAATTGTAGCCAGAAAATCAACAATTATATATAATGTCCTACGTGAAACATTTGTTCTGAATAATATTGCCACTTTACGCCAATATGGCTACAGTAATTGTAACTACAAGTAACAATTCTTACTCGTGTACCTACACTATACAAGCTTTATGAAACGGGGACTTGATTATCATTAATAATCATTGTTTTGTCCTTCGCATCTTGTTTTAATTATCTTCATAAGTAAAGTATGATTTCAATTGCTGATCACTGAATATGGTACGAAATATTACCTACCCCTGAGCCATCATAGCTCACGATATTAACTATCAATACTTAACTATACAATAATTACCGTCCGCATGGAATAAGATTATCCTGATCCATCGTGAACTATCTGTTGAACCTGGAGTACAAGTTATAAAGTTAAAAATCTATGAGTTAATTCCGGTTAGACACCATCTTCAATACAAATTTCATCTAAATCCGTTCAGACGTTTCTGCGTGATTGAGTTACAAACATCCAAACTGACATATTATGAATGTTTGCATGTTTGTAGTGGTTTAGTATGATTATACGATAGTAACTGACCGCGTCCGTGCCATCGTGCGCGTGGAATAAGTAGATTGCAATACCGTTGAATAAACATAAAACTATATAGTCATAAGCTACCTACAAATTTCATTAACCAGTAATGAGTAATCAGTAACATTTATTGGTAATAAACTTATATGTCAAAAATATAAGAACATAATTATAAAAATAACAACCCATGAAAGGTTGGGTGCGACAACTTTAGTACGTACTATTTTAATTATTTAAAATGTCCGCAATTAATTAATAACTATAACAATCTAACCTGATCAAGAAATAAACATTAAAATAGAACAGTATTTTTCATTGTCATGGTAAAGTAAAATAATATAATAATAGTAAAAAATCGACACGAGATAAGTTTTTCAATAGGCTAGAAGAGGTTCTGAATACAACTTGTTATCAAAATAAAAAAGTCATCGTTTGCGGTGACTTTAACATTAACACCCTAAAAAAAGAGCCCGCTGTTAGACAGTTTAAAGACACTCTATCACGTCACAACCTCAAATTAAGCGTGAACCAACCTACAAGGCCTCGTAGCATGACCTGCCTCGACAACATTGCTCACAATATCAGGGGTGGTACAACCGATGTTATAGAATGTGCTTTGTCTGATCACACAGCGCAAATTTTGACATGTCCCGTTAAGAAAAGTTATTTTATAACCCACTTTTTCAAATTTAAGAAAGACTACAGCAGTCACAATATGTCTAAATTTGCTCAATACATCGGTAGCCTATCTTTTCAAGAAGTTTACAAAAGTGAAGACGTTAATAAAGCATGTGACGAGTTTGTTGATTTGTTCCTTCTTTTATACAATCTCTGTTTTCCTACGGTAAAAGTAAAAATTCCCCTTATGAAGCGACCGAGATGGTTAAGCAAAGGAATTAAGGTTTGCACTTAACGGAAACGACACCTATTATGGAAGTATAGACACTCATCAAATAAATCTAACAGAGAAATCTTTAAAAAGTATTCAACAAGGTTAAAGCTAATTATAAAACAAACACAAAAAGCTCAAAATAATTACTATATAGGACAATCCACTAATAAATCGAAGGCGATCTGGAACGTAATTAATAAATCCAAAAAATGTAATTTAAAGGAAGACATATCTTTAATTAATGTTAAAGGCAAAAATATTTCCAACCCGAAGAAAATTGCACAATGTTTCAACGATTTTTTTATAGACGCAATAGAAAAAAACTCTGTCACTAAAAATAATGTAGACCCAACTCCCAATACACTAAAACACTCCCAGTCAAATTCGTGCTTCCTAGAACCTACGAGTGCTGACGAAATTGTACAAGTCATTCAATCCCTTAAAAACACAAACAGTACCGGTTATGACGGTATCTCTACCAAAGTAGTTAAAAAAGTGGCTAATATTCTATCTCCTATCCTTAGCGACATCATTAACAAAAGCTTCGAGAAGGGTACCTTTCCTGACAAACTTAAAACTTCTATAGTCATACCCCTCTTTAAAAAAGAAAATAAGGAAAATATGGGTTCCTATAGACCAATAGCGATGATACCAGTATTTTCGAAAATCTTTGAAAAGGTTATTCACAGACGCCTGAATAACTTTTTCGAATCTAACAATATTTTTGCTCCTGAACAAGCAGGTTATCGAAGGAAAAAATCCATAAATACAGCTATATTGAATTTTCTTGAGAGGATATACTGCGGACTTGACAACAAAAAAAGAATTACGGCTCTCTACATGGACATGACAAAAGCTTTTGATTATGTTGACCACAAAATCTTAATTAATAAGCTTGAACGATATGGTATAAGAGGCAATGTTTTAAATTTAATCATATCTTACTTAGCAAACAGGTTGCAATACACAGAAATAACTATACTAAACACTGCAAACAAAACTGAATCTAAATTCTTGTCGAAATGTAGGGAGGTAAAATATGGCGTGCCACAAGGCAGCATACTAGGGCCTTTATTATTTTTAATTTATATTAATGACCTTCCTCGCGCCATAAACCACCCAATGGTCATGTTTGCTGATGATAGCACTGTAATTTTTACCGATAACAAAAGTGGTGACCATGAACACGAAATTAATAACACTTTCGAATCTATAATAGGCTGGCTTCAAAACAATAATCTAAAAATTAATTTTGACAAAACCCACATTATGACATTTAAAAATTATAATACTAATTTTGACATTTTAAATATTAATTATCGCGGCAAACGTATCAATGTAATTCAGACAACTAAATTTCTAGGAGTTCACATTGACTCGAATTTATCATGGCGGTCACATGTAGCCCATGTGTGCGCTAAGCTCAATCAATTTTCTTATGCGTTGTACATGTTACGTAAAGTTGCAAATGAAGCTACTTTATTAACCGCCTATCACGCTTATGTCGGATCCACACTAAAATATGGCGTTTTAGCCTGGGCAAACTCTGTAGAAAAGCATTCTGCTCTACTAGCTCAAAAGAAATGTATTAGAGCAATATGTGGGTTGAAGCAAAGAGATTCCTGCAAACTTTACTTTCGGAAACTGAAGCTGCTGACACTTCCTTCGATATATATTTACGAATCAGCCGTACTTGTGAAGAATAACATAGAGAAGTATGAAACTTTAAAAAGCAAACGGCACAATGATAGACTGCATGAGCCGTACCGTAGAACAGCTCTCTATAGCAATAGCACGTTTCTGATGAGGTTGACTATTTATAACAAACTGCCAAAACCTCTAAAAGAGACCACCGATGTTGACATTTTTAAATTTAGGCTTAAGAAATTTTTAATTGACAAGACATACTATTCCATTGACGAGTTTTTAAATGATGAATTACTGATAAATAATATTAATGTATAATTATAAGTAAAATCAAAATAAACTAAATGTATAACTTCATACGCCTGCAAAGGCAAGTTTTGGCGTCAGCACATGTAATTTTAAAATCCACCTATATACCTACCTAAGACTTATGAATTGATAAAAATAAATAAATAAATAAAGTATCCAACATACTTTAATGTACTACAAAATAAATTAAACATTCAAATAAACATTATCACAAAATAAAATCAACTTACAATAAAATAAAATAATTAGATGTCATCGTTTAAATTTTACGAATTCGTCAAAGCTGTAGAACGCCTGCTCGATAAGCCAGCGTTTGAGGCGAGGTTTGAAACATTTAAGACTTGTAACCGCAGTAACGTGGTCTGGAAGCTTGTAAACTGTCAGGCCTATAACATGAGATAATATCTGCTAACACATATACATACTCCCCTATAACATCCGTTGTTTCAGCGTGAAAATAACACAATCACTTACAAACTTTCGCATTAATAATAGTAGCGTGACTAGAACATACATACGTAGTTAAATTGTTATTTAGTATACACGTGTCATCACTGCCCTATCCCGTTTGTGTCAGAGTTGCCATCCCTTCAACTTTACCCCAAGACACGGCAATTAAACGCAAATGTTACACAAACTGCCGCACAACTATCTAAACTGTTGTTCATAATTTCAACAGTTAAAGTGACCCATTTCACATTTGTATTGTAGTAACAGGCTTTATCGCAACCAAATAAATATTATAATGGTCCCATTGTCCTTTACAGATTTATGTTTACGGTATCAAAATATGTATTTAATTTTGAGTAGTAATATACCTACAGAATAGAATAGAATACCTATAATTACGTGAGTACGTACCGTGAAAATTACTAAAGAATATGTTGAGCGTAGAGGCCTGTCTAGCCACCATAATATTGGACCACTATTTATTAAATAATGAAATCCAATATTTATTTAATCCAATAGTTCGGGCCATGTTGGTAACGTTTTTTTATACTGGCTGAATGCATAAAGCGTGTATTTTAGATAAATAAATATTTTCTTAAAATAAACAAGATCACCTACAAGTTATGTATTATGCAATTTAGAATTTTATAACTTTCTGACTCCGGTCGCCGGTGATCCTCTGCCAAAGGCTTCTACAGCTTTTAGATAAAACGACCAAAAGTGACATTATAACGGATTTTAATGTTATTTTGGAATTTTTTTTTCATGATATTATCTTTACTGTCAGTTCAAGAGAAAATGTCATGGACTACAAATCAGTACTATTTATATATATATACGGCTGGCAAAAACTTGATGCGAGAAGCCCAAGATAGACCTAAGTGGCGTGCCATTGGAGAGGCCTATGTCCAGCAGTGGACTGCTACAGGCTGATGATGATTCTATATATATATATATATATATATATATATATAAATTGTATGGGACCAAATGTAGCTAGAGGGCACCACTCGTAACGTCACTTGATTTTTGTATTGCTCTCGCTATGCACAGATGCTCTCTGACCTGTGTTGAAAATGTAATTGCACTCGCTTGCCCTTCCACGCTTGCCCACCGTCGAGTAATGGGGATAGGTTTTTGTATGGAAATGTAGTAAATTGATGTTAATTTCGGTAATCACTGTAGTTCACTGTTGTGTGTTAAGTGTTAGATTAGGGTAAATTACTTGGACACCCCTTGGAATCTGCCTGTGTTGGAACACCCTGAACTGGAGCCCATCGAAGCCTGGACACACATGTGGCTGGACCTGGATGAGGCATTTTTGGTTGGTTTTCCATTCTTACCCCTGCCCACCGCCTATTTTTGTCCCTTCCCTAATAGAACCAACGAACAAATAAATTATTTGAATTTGAACAGATGCTACTACGTTCAACGCATCTGGAATTGTTAGTAAGTCGAACTGTTACTGTTTATTTTATATATAATAGGAAGCTATTGCAAGAGAAGACCTTGGTAGGCATACTGTTCGTTTGGAAGCTCCTTGTGCCGAGGACTTAATCTTGATAGCCAGCCCTGTAGATTGCTATTATTATTCTTCCACTGCGCGTAGTAGTTTGCAGACTAATTTGATCTGACACCCTACATAAATCCTTCCGTCGTAATATCGATGACGTGGTGTCCTTTGACGTAAGCTTCTTTGATTGTATTGACGCTATAGTAATTAGTCATTTATACATAGTATTAGTAGTAATTAGTAGTATAGTATTCATATGTTGTTTTCTCTTGAAACATCATTATATACGTCAAATCTATTCCACTCGCCTGTCTCCTTAATGCTGGTTGTAGTCTTGTCATTTTCTTTAAATTAAATTAAGTGATCACATTTTTGACAGATATATAAATGTACAACTAAAACATTTTTACGTGATTGTACTCCAGGGTCACGCAGAATGTGCGCGGGCTGCGAAGGGCGGATTGTAATACTGATATAAAATCTTTACATTTTTTTATGTACATACTTAATACCTATCAGCAACGTTAAAGTACACCAAGCACTAAAGAACAATGTGTAAAACAGCATTAATTCAATTATTCAAGTCCCGTATACTTGTACCTGTTTATTTACCTATAGTTCTACTGATCAGTTAAAGTGAGAAGTATTTTATTTTTACCAAAGTTCTCCCCCGTTCACGTGACCATCCTTGTCAGAGGCGCTTTCCCCCTGCCCATTACGACTGGTGCCGAAATACTGTTGTGTAAGTACACGTCATGTTCAAACATCAGACATCGCCGTTTATTGTTCCTAAATACCACATGAATCATGTTGCTCACAAATTCCACGAGAATTATCATCTTTTACGTCACCGTTTTGATGGTATGTATCGGACTTGAGAAGTTTTAGTAGTATCTAGTTTTGATATACTGGTATACTGGTGGTTGCCATTTTGAGAATAATTTTTAAAACACTAACTGCTTCTAGGTGAAATTGAAACTATTAAGTTCAAATGTTTAAGCAAAAAGTGACTACTATACACTCGGGAATTGAACCTTATTGCTGCTGAATATTGGTCGATAGATTGCCGATTGTTTCCAAAATGAAAACAATGTAAGATATCTCCTAGCACTCGTTAATCCTATGCAAACAAAATTCTGTAAAAATCAAACTGCTCAATGATCAGAAAATTAAATAAATTCCAACGATTTGTAACCTTAATTAGGTATGAAAAAACCCATCATAAAATAAATGAAAATAGAATGGAGTGCAGAAAAATATGTGTAAAAAAAATTCTCCGTAATCTACTAAAAAAATTAAAAATAAACTGCTATTTAATCAACACCAGATCGTAGATTAGAAGTGACACAAGACAACTTTAACAACTTGCCGCACAAGTCACCGCATATAAAATAAATCACTGGTTTAAAAAAATCCCTTAATCTACCGATCGGTCACAATACAGCTTAACCTCCTACCAAAGGGCCTGAGTCTATCTAACGGATCAGGCTGAATGATGGCGGTCGTCAATCGAAACTGACGTGGACTGATGAACCAAACATTTCACTGCTAGATTACAAAACACGTTAAATATACGTTTTATATATTTTTTAAAGGAGTCACGTCTGCTCTGTAATATATCAAACAAAATTAAAGTTTTCTACGATATGGCTTAAACTCTCATGTTCTCAATCTCACTCTCATCAATGTTGTATAATTATATTGTAATTAGTGTCAGGTATCTATAGAGCCTAAACCGCTCTGATGCGGTTTGAATTGTAAGCATTCACTAAGGACGGGTTTTTTTGTAAATATTATCCTTAGGGATAAAATTTACAAAAAAAAACGGATTCGCTCGTTTCACCTTATTAGGAAGGTGAAACGAGCGAACCCGCTGGCAGGTCAGTTAGTGTTTTAATAAACTTTATAATGATAAAACGGTATAGTATACCGTTTTATGTTTTCTTTTTTTTATGCTGTAAAGGACCTGGAAAATTTTTTAATTTAACAAAATATCATTTAAAATATACCAGATCGGTAATATCAACGAAAAAGCGATAGTCACTTGTTTTTTTTCGGGGTTTGTGCGAATCTGGTTTGCAAATTTGATCATAGTCGGCAGCTCACTAGGTTAATACAATAATACGTATAACGTTATTACCAATCTGGTATCTTTCAAATGATACTTTATAATGTAAAAAAAATCCAGGTCCTTTACAGCATAAAAAAAGCAAAACATTAGCTGAAATCTATTGTATATTTGAACAGATAACATTTTTAATTGGATCCTTATTTGATTGTATGCCAAGGCCGACGAAATTTACGAAAGTTTTGTTTGGCATACAGGTATGCCAAGGCAGCTTGACGGGTTAAATACAATTCTCGTGATTTAACGTATTAAACTATTATTATTACTGTTTTATATTGGCATAAGTATTGTCTAAAATCTGCAGATCACGAAATTGATATGTAATAAATATATAAGTAATAATAATAATACTATATAATACCGCAGGGGCGGCTTTGTGGCGAGCCGTCGGTGAGTGGCGACACCGTGGACCCTGATTCTCCCTGGGGCTAAATGAGACCCCTGACCCCCGGCTTGCCTTTATTGGCTGTCTGGGGGTGGAGACGCAAGAGCAAGTAACAAAAAGCTCCAAGGGTGGAAGTGTTAAAGGGCATAACGCCGGTAGTAGCGCTCTAGTGAAACCGCAGCACACCTCTCGACACCCTTTAGCCATTCACACCAACGTTGCCCCTTTTGTCACCATTGATGGTGGCTTTTATGGGGGGCCCGTTTAGTGAGTGGCAAGTCACCACCTGCCTAAATATTTTAAGATGAGACTGAAATTGGCAGGTGCCGTAGTCTCGACCATAGCCCACTATCTCCCGTATCACTAATAAGTACATTTCAATAACCATGCCATTTTACCCATTTTTGTAATAGATAACCTGTAACCTTCCATCCAAAATGTTTCTGTTTTTATACTACATTGTATTTTTATATCAAACAGGCCTCTAAGTGTTGGCTACAGCCCCACTTATGCCTTTGTAAAGGACCGGGTGAAACCCGTGAAATTGGTTGAATACTATATAATAATAATAATGTAATAAATAAAATAAATTAATGCGAAATCATTGGTTATAACTTAAACTAATACTGTACAATTTCAACAATGTTTTTATGACTTAATAATAAATTATTAAAATTGAAAGCATTTTAGGTAAAAAATACATCTAAGTAAAGCATCTGGAAATCAAATAGCTGTATCCGGTCATTACCCAAGTACGAAGTTTTTCAAACGATAGCAAATAGACGCAGACTGGGTATCGTAACCCAGAACGGATGTCGATCAATCACGGCCGATGCTTCACGACTGAGCTCGAAAACATTTAGAACTTCTGGGATTAATTTGACCGCTTTTAATATTGGAACGAGCGTATTAGAATGACTTGTTATCCATGTTTAGTTTACGATGAGCTGGCGTTTTCAATATAACTATTTTATTTACACTACTTCTACCGACTTCCAAAAAGGAGGAATTACTCAATTCGACTGTATATTTTTTTTATGTTTGTTACCTCATAACTTTCGATAGGGCAAACCGATTCTCAAAAATCTTTTTCCAAAAAAACCCGTTCCAAACAGTTATTATATTAATTTAAATTTCAGCAAATTCGGTTTAGTAGTTTTTGAGTTACACTGCAATAACTGAATAGAATGGAAGTCGGTGTAAAATTTTTCAAATTTACCCTTAAATGCATCATCTCAAAATGCATAGTGATGTAGAACTACATCGGATGATTTTTCCCTTATTTCTTTAACTTGTTTACATATTTTTAGCTAAATATCTTGCTAATGTAGATAACAATATATTAATTTAATGGAACCTTGTTAAGGCTGAAAGCTTTACTAATAATTTGTACATTCCCCTATTCTCTCACAGTGATGCAATTCTGATAACCGTCTAATAAAGTCAAAGTCAAAGTCATAATCATTTATTCAATTTAGGCATCAAAGACGCACTTATGAACGTCAACTTTCATTATAATGTACTTTAAAGACTACCGCCGCGTTCCAAAATATATAGAACCGGCAAGAAACTCGGGGCCATTCTTTTTATATGGATGTTTACAATGTTTCTACTTAGGTACTACAAATATTACATTTTATGGGTGGCAGAGAGACAGCTTGCCAGAAGTGGAGTATTCCAAGCATCTTTATCTTCTATATAATGTCGAAATTTATAGTAAGTTTTTTTTTTATTAAAACGTTTTTTACAGTCAACTTGAATTTGCCCTCTGTGAGCTCAGTTATGTGCTTTGGGATTTTATTGTAAAAACGCTCACAATTTCCTAGGAATTACTTATTAGTCTTCGCAAGTCTTAAACTAGGTACAGCTATCCTATTTGTATTTCTAGTATTAAAAGTGTGGTGATCACTATTTAATTTATATTTATGTAAATTTTTACGAACATACATTATATTTTCAAATACATATAAGGAAGGCAACGTTAATATATTGATTTCTTTAAATAAATCTCTCAAAGATTCACGGGGACCCATTTCGTATATAGTTCTAATAGCACGTTTCTGAAGGATAAATATGGTCTCTATATCAGCCGCTGAACCCCATAGCAATATCCCGTATGACATTATACATTATACATAAGGTATACTAAGGCTACTATTTGTGATAATTGCTCTGTGAAGAACATGATTGGCGGAAAGTACCACTTCTGACGACTTCTCTCTCTTTCTCTTTCTTTAAATGTTTAATGATTGTATGATAGTATCAGTGCGGTCCCATCAAGCCGTTATCTATATCAGCGCGATAACAGTCGGTCCGTGTCGCCGTGAGCGTGATTACGATGGCCCACGCTACGTCAACGATGACATCTTAACTGCCGCCATATCGACGATTACTTAAACCATGCTCTACACCAAAATCGTCGTGACGTTCTGTCAAAAGTGACATAATGTTTGTTTATTTCAACAAGGTCTTTACCTATGGTCTGTACTGTGTTGTCCCTTGTTTTTGATGTAAGAGTTGTAAAATCTATTATTTTGTTTTAATCCACACACACCACACAGTCATAGTATAAATGCAACAGTATGGAAACACTCGTCTTGACGCGGCCCCACTACTGACAGCACCGCGACAACCGCTTAGGGCTCTCGTCGGTGCGCATGTTTGTGTGAGTGTGCTGTTTCAAACGAGTGTAGGTAGTTTCCGTACTGTTTTTTCTATATTTATACTGTGACACAGTTCACCTTCACACTACGTACCTACTTTATATTTATGCATTTGTTATTCGCGCGCGTCAGCCGTGCGATTCTCTAATGATCTTTGAGATATCACCCTTGTACATAAGGTTGATTTTCCAACGTTTCTTGTCATCTCGTCATTTGTTTCACGGATGTTGTCAAAGATGCAACGATGTTTGCTCTTAGAGAATCACACGCCTGGTTGTTCGTTATAGCTGCAACTCGGGTCCGATTGATCAACACACTTACAGTGCCACGAGCTGTCAATATCGCGATATATGTCTCGGACTGGCTGCGGTAGAGGGCAGCACTTTGAGCAAAAATATCGCGATACGGTTCGCATTGTATGTACGAGTATATTTAAGACGCAAAAGCTAAGCGATTATAATTATACTGTCATAATTACCATAAAGTACAATACATTAAACTAAACCAACGCTAATAAATAACTTGTTAACGAAATTCAGTTATTTAGCATTGCATGTGTCGAGTCTAAATCGGGCCCCCGTCTACACATTCCTCACAATGCCTTACGTGTGTGTCTTTAAATTTACATAACTATTCACTGTATGAACACTCCAATTAGCATATCAGCTATGTACTTACCGTAAAGTTTCATTTACATAGTTATGTGTACTAAACAAAACTGTACGTTATCAACTTATGTAAATATTAAAATGACTTGGGCCGACTGACTGACTAATTTATAAACGCAGGGCTTAAAACGCTGCGGCTACAAAATTTAATTTTAACAATTGATGCCTCTTATGTCTGTAATTCTGTATTTCTTTACTGCACATAAAAACATATTAGGTATAGGTATACAAAAAGTAAATATATGTACAAAGGCGAGCTTAACCCAAAAAGAGTTTTTATCCAGCAAACCCTTGATGAAAGATAACTTTTATACGAGCAGTAGGTTTCTGTGCACATTTTAAAATATATACTTAATACTACAGCTATACATACAAATCCTACTACAATAGTACATATATAAATACAGACTACCTTTCTCAATAAACTGACCCCTTATTGGATATGTATGGGTATATATTACAATATTACTTTAAAGAACACTGTAAAGAAGGATATTTGAATATAATATCACCCCTAAATGAAAACTTGGTGTTTTTTTTTGTTGTCCACGATCCAATCGCAGCGTAACCGCTGGCGGGACGATTACTTTTTAATTGAATACGAAACTAATTCCCACTACTGTAATGTATGACATTATATAGTACTACATAAGTACATACGCGTGACACTCTTGTAATATATCTCTATTATTTACTTAATATTACACAAAGGTAAAAAGAAACAACAGGAACGATTTGAAACATTCTTCGACCGTAAGAATCCTACATCATCCCTGATGAGCATTGGTTTTATATTTTGGTTCACCATCATCCATCATCACGCGGGTGAAACCGCGGAGCACAGCTAATTTATATAAACAAACATTTTTGTTATATTATTCAGCATAACTCAAAAAATTGTTGCATAGTTGATACAATTCTATTTTAGACAAATTAAAGGTAAAACTGTACAACACAAACTAGTAATTAAAATCAGATAGTCAAGTAAAGCGAGTGTTTCAAAAAACACGTTCACTTTAGAAACTTCTCATTTTCAGGAGTCGGTAAAATGTGTTCTTCCACGGAACTGTTGTAAGTGTGGAAAATAAACATGCATACGCATGTGGCTGTGCGTGCAGTAACGGAATATGGAGATGAAGTTTGTGTTTATTTGATTGGATTTATTATAGGACTGATCAGGGCACAATAAATATTTTGAAGATCTTCTGCGAGCCGCAGTTCCACACACGTCCACCCCTAATTGATGGAAATGACGATTAAAGTTTCCTAGATTCTATTCCACGAGTTAAGGAATGGATTCACCATATTTTACCAATATCCACAAATGAAGGACATAGTATGTTTTTTTGAAAAGTCGTGACTGAAGCCATACCCTCGATTTATAAGAAAACAATAACTATATTTTGTTTTAAATTCTTTTATTTTTGACGGAAATCATAAGACGGGATTATTTAAAAGACATACTATATTATCGAACAAATGGATTTTGTTGCTAATAAGGATCAATCTTTGCAAATAAATGTATTACTAAAAATAAGTTATAATTTTATTATTTTTCGTGTACTAATTATTTAATAATTACAAGTGGTAATAATAATAATAAAATCTGTCATGGTTTCGGACTTGGCCATCACCCCTCTTCTTAAAAAATGACCCCGTGTCATATATTATACATAATATGTCTGATTTGACCGAAGCTGTAGCTAGCTGAATATTGGGTCAATAACACAAAACAAACCAATGTCTTCGAGTGGCAGGCGCGTGGTACCGTCAGCATGACTGGCCTGTCTCATCACTTACTCTATTCTTATTGCTACGGCGATATCTGGACTTTTAAAAATGACCTTTAATTGTTTAATTAGTCTCATAAATACATAATACAAATTACAGAGCGCAGACGTAAATAAAATAAATTAGTTAAGTCCGATGATGAGTGAAATTCTTCGTGAACTAAGACAAAGAGTCACTAGTTCATAAATCATTCCCGCCTCACTAGAGGTTGGGCACTACTAAATATTGAACAACTCGCCCAGACGAGTTGACTTTGACTTTGAGTTTCATCACTTGGTAGTAGCAAAGTACTTAGAGCGCACGGCCCTGAGTAAGTATAAAATCATCGCGATATATAGGCGATAAAAGTGGGATGCGGGGGTGGGGGCGGAGGACGCTTACCGGCAATTATTACGTAAGTGCCGGCAGAACGGTCGGGGTTGGCAGTTTTTAAATGTCATTGTTTCCTGTTGCGTAGGTATGCTACCAACAAAACGTAGATGCGATGTGCACTTGTTTTGTGGCGATGTTGACATCCCTACACGCTTCTCGCGACAAACCTGCGGGAATCAACGCTAGTAGGGAAGACGTTCTACTTATATATATTTACTTACTTTGGTAGTTGGAATGGAAACTTATTCCTGGGTATGAAAATCTGTCGTCTGGTGCATTTCAAATTTCGGAGTCTTATACATAGACGTAAAATCACTGACATATGTGTAATATGCAGGATCGTCAATGGACTGTTTAGTGATGAATTACTAATGAATGTTAACTTTACCACTCGTAAGATTACAACTCGTAAATCATCTCTGTAGTGTTTGTATCTATTTAATAGATATAATTCCCTGTCTCATGTACACGAGTGGTGGGGGGATACGCGAGTGGCAGTTGTTGACTAGACGTCACGGCGGCTGGACGTACGTCCGCACACAAACACGAGGTGTTACAGTGAGCCAGAGGAAAGGCGGTACAAGCCTATTGTGTCTATAGTGCATCGGTGTATTAGTGCACAAGAGGGCACTACAATCTCTTTTTAGTATTCCGTTGTCGAACAATAATGTAGGACATAACGACCCGTTTTATCGTATGTGCGATCTTATGATGAGGTCTGCATCGATGTATGCAGCGAACTCGACATTTTTCATCAAACCTTATTTAACTTTAAAAAGTCACTTAATAAATAAATAAATATTCCACAACTAACACACAACGCCATCTAGTCCCAAGCTAAGCAGAGCTTGTGTTATGGGTACTAGACAACTGATAAACATACTTATATATTTCTAAATACATACATATTATAGATAAATTACACCCAGACACAGAACAAATGATCGTGCTCATTACACAAACATTTGTCCTGGGTGGGATTCGAACCCACGACCTCCGGCATAGCAGTCAGAGTCACTAACCACTAGACCAACAGGCATCAAACAGCAATACCAACTTCATAATTGTAACTACTATATATTCTAGATTCTTGACGTTTTACTATGTTTAATTACCTGCAAAGATGTGTAATTCAAATATTTAGTTTAACAAATTTAACATATTAGTTTAAAAACCCAAGTTTATATAAGTTTCTTTAATTTGTTAAATGTTTTTGTACCAAATTTATAAAAATAAAAATAAAAAAACTCGTTGATTGTGCTTAGTTGACAAGAGCTACGACTTTAAAATGGAAAGAACGCTCGCAACTACACACACGCGGACACAGAAACAGCTAGTGTTAGAATGTTTTATAACCAGTTAAAACCTAACCCTGCATCGGAACATTAATAAATTCAGCTGCGTATTTACAAAACACTGTGCGCAAATATAGGATGTCTACTGTTTGCGAACGCGATATCGCACTATTTACATTTCCCTAAGGCAAGGAATTTTCCGCCAAAACAAAGAGAAAGAGATGTTTTGTGTGTAAATGAACGTACGTGAAGGCCTGCACTGAATGTCTGCCTTATGAACAAATGGGAAATGTACTTATTGAGTCATGATTTACTATTGTCGCAATTGAACACTACCAGTGTTACTTATAATATATCCTTATATAGCTATCTTATTTGGTTGCTATTCGTTATACAGGTTGTTTGGTAGAGGGACCGACAAACCAAATGAGCGTGTTCGGGGGACCACTTGGAGAATACAAGTTGGCCAAAAAAAAATCCCCGACCCCCCAATATGTTTAACGTTTTTTTTGTGATTTTTCCCTTTTTCTCCGAAATTGTACCTATTTACCACTATAACATTTGTAAAATTTGTAAAAACTAAAAACATCCGGTCTAAAACATACTTTACAAATGTTATGGTGGTAAATAGGTACAATATTGGAAAAAACCGAGAAAATTCACAAAAAAAAGATAAAAACAAATTGGGGTGTCGGGGTTTTTTTTTTGCCCAACTTGTATTCTCCAAGTGGGCCCCCGAACACGCTCATTTGGTTTGTCCGTCCCTCTATAAGGACACACCCTGTATACTTAATCCAAGTATAAGTATCAAGGATAAGCTATAAGGGTCAAGTATATACGCGGCATGAAGGCCGTTTCTTCTTTGGCCTCAATAACATTAAATATCTAAATACATTTTTTTTAATCAAACAATAAATGTTCAATAACAAAGAATTCTCCATACATAGTTTCGTCCTCCAATTTAACTCCAAAGTCATCCCTGTCAAAAATGTCAAAGAATACCATTTTTATGAACTATCTACATTCAAATTTTCAACTATAAGTTCGAAAACAAAGAATTTTCCATACTCAGTTTCACCCCCCTTTTCATCCCCCAACAATATTTATTATAATTTTTCAACCATAAAATGTGGTTGCTCTACTGCTGAGATTAAGTCGTTTACAGATATAATGACTCCCGTGACCTAAGTAGAAATGCAACTCCATAAAATTTCATATTTTGAATCAGTACGCTACTCATATTAACAGCCGTATTTTATATTTATAAACAAGCAAAAGTAATTATTTAAGGAAAAGTAATTACTTAAGCAACAATTTGAATTCTATAGACTAGAATTTGCCTGAATTTAGAACTATAAAAGGCTAGAATTCGTAGCCGAGTAATAGTCACCATTACCTTTGCTTAATCAATGAGAACTCGTCGATTTTTCGTTCTAATTACAAAAGTGAAGTTGTATAAAAATTACATTACAACACAAGTCTGAACTGTGAACGATCTATTAGGCTGTAAAAATTAAAACCCCATGACAATAACCTAATAAGAGTGTAAAACAATTTTGATAGGGTTATGTCATGCATTTACTTTAGTAAGTAACATTCATTGCTCAACAGCAACAAGTAATTACTTGTTTATAAATATGACTTTTGGAATTTGATTTTACATTGACAATCACATCTAAGGTAAGTTGCAATAAATGACAATCCGTATACAACAGGGACCGACGACCTCAGACGGGAACGCTCCGTCCAAAATTTCAGTAATGCTCTCCAGTCCAAGTACTGGCTGCATAATGCAAATATCTCTCAGTTAGTTTAATAGTTATGAATTAGTAGACAAGCTTTAATTCGAATGATTAACCTTGAATGAAACCTTCTTCTCCTGAAATTGAACAAAAGCACTTAAACAAAACCACGTAGCATGTCGTTGCAAACGGGCGTCTGACACGCGACAATTGAATTAAAATTAATAAAAACATCTGCAACCGTTGCACTTGTTCAACAAAACGCTACGTGCGCCAAATACTAAACACAAAGCAGTTTTACAAATGTAATGATTTAATTTTCAGTCACGAATTCTCGTTTGCATATTTTTTATTGTTATTTCACGTTTGACAATGTAGAAGGGTGCATGGCTGCATTAAAATATATTTCTTTATATTTATAAAACTTTTCAGCCAATTTAAAAAAGATGCATATGTGACAAAGTTATTGCTCTGAGCGACGAGGGTGTGGGATAGAATTATGATTTGTGGAATAAAAAATATTACCAATTAATTATTTGCGTGTACAGTAGAATGGTTTGAGCTACCTCGGATATATTATGTTCAAGGCAGGCTATACAACACAGGAGGATTGGGTCGTGAATATAGCGTGTCTGGTAGAAGTGACAAGAATACGTCCTTTAGTAGGCCACCCCAAGAACAGCTGGTGTTATGCCATGGCCTCCGATGACAAAAAGCCAAACAGAATGTGGCCAAAAAACCACGAAAAGGTGACTTTGGGCCATTTTGGGGTCACCACGCCCATATAGTAGTAGTAGTAATAGTACTAACGTATTAAATTATTTTTTTTTAATCATCCCCATTTTATCGTTCGATGACCGGTCTTGCGGCAATCTGCAATTGCTACATGAATATATACTACCTAAATGGTCCTAAGGTACATATGGAACGAACTATAAGGTATCGTCGAATGTGCTGGGGTTCGTGAGGTCATACCTATGGGTTGAGACTGAAAATCAGTGACTATATAAGGATAACACTCAGCATACGGCTCAGGACCCGTATTCATGACACGCACCGCATCACGCTTTGTCCCATACTAACTTTCCCTTACTTTTGTTGTATAAAGTATGTGTGTAAGTGTTCTGTTTTAAATTTTTATTATTTCGTAACTCTACAATATATAATGTGATGTTTTGTGTGTCTTGCAAAATGAGTTTTATATATTTCTTTCTTTTACCTTCACACATCTCTTAAGGCTGAGTCTGTGTTCCCAATAGATGCAATCGATTGCCGACGACAGTTCGGACGCGATTAGCGATTTCGTCAGGCGGGCGATTAAAGCATCCGAATATCGAATAATAGAGTATAATCTCAAAATGGCGATAAAATACCGAAATGAAGAGATCGTGATGGCTATATATGTTAAAAAGGATACGGCAAAAGCGTGAACCTGAGGCCAGTACTTCTGGCTAATAGCGTACACATAAGTATAAAATTAGGAAATATTGTTCACTAGCAATAGATTTATGTATTTACAAAAGAAAAAAAGAAAAAAAAATGGACTCACTTTAGTTTTTAAGAAATTTCCACCATAGCTTATGAATGTTTATTGTGATGTTTGTAGAACGAATCTCCAAGAAAAATGTAATATAAAAAAAAAACAAATCTAAAAAAGGTACAGGCCAAAGAGTCTGTAGTGTAGAAGAATAATTAAATAAATAAAAAAATTGATACAATCTTGGAGGAACATATTCAAGCCGCGAGTGCACGTTACAGTTTCGATCGCATCTTTGCTTAGCTTTAGGTAACGGAACCTAAAGTGCAATCTACTACTGTTGACCTATTGATGATGTCCTCGTACGCCTGCTAACATACATTTGGTTGGCACTAAACTAGACATAATATTTCATAATTTTTTTCTAGTTGTATAATAAAATACCTAGGCAGTTTATTTTCATTGGTTTGGTATTTTTGTTTACTTCAATTACATTTCTCGTTTTTTAGATCATATCAGTTTGTAATATATACATTTTTGAAATAACTGCGACGATTTTTCTTTAGATCCATAAATAAATGTAAAATATCAAGTTCAATGTCTTAATTCATTATTAACGTACTTTATTTCTAAAAGTATCTACCGTTCCCAAATAAATAAAGACTCGTTCGATAAAATGCAAAATGAAACGTTACAGCCATCTACTTACTTCAGATATGGGTACTACAAATCGAACGGCTTGGCCATCTTGTCTCCGATTTCACTGATTATTATATATAAATAAAGTTTAAATTGGTACAAAAATGCACACTATTAATGTGTCTTATCTTGAATATATTGCCTGATTAAATATTTAATAAAACGTTGTTAATTCGCAAACAAGGTACCTATATTGTTTCCGAGTAAAGTGGCCGATGATATTAGCAGAATGAGCAATTTATTGTTTTAAACTGGGCTTGTTATAATGGAATCCACTACGCTAACAAAATTGAAATAATTAACCCCACTTCATGCTAATTTCGTTATTGTGAAAGTTTACATGTATGGATATTTGTTACTGAATCACGCAAAAACGGCTGGACGAATTCTTATGAAATTTAGTAAGTAGGTAGATGAGACACTGAATTAACACATAGGTTACTTGTTACCATTATATTCATCACAACGTGGGTGAAACCGCGGCGCACAGCTAGCATACTACAATAGGCCCTTACAATTTTTTTACCAACAAACGTAAGCTACTTTAACACTTTTAAAAGTGTGAAATACCTTGTTGGAGTCGGTACTATGATAGTTAAAAAGTACTTACTATCACAATATTGTGCGCATGGGACCGACTTCGACTAGTTTTTTCAGACTTTTTGGTGTTGAAGTCGGTTCCGTTTATTGCTTAACAGTTTATTTTCGCCCTTTTTAGTGACCCTTGCTAGTTACGGGATTAATTGTCATTCACCCTCAATGATGATAACATCAAATTATCTAAATAGGCGAAATACTCTTCAGATGTTGATTTGTAACTCAAAACTATTGGACAGAATTAGATAAAATTTAAATAAGATCACTTAGGAAGTACACTCAACCAAACAAAAAAAACATCAAAATCGGTTCATAAACGACATAATTATCCGAGACACACATAAAAAATAATTACGTTCGAATCGAAAAACCTTCTTTTTGTAATTCGGTTATTAAGGTTCTCGTGGATTAGTTATTTTCCGCACAAGTGACTTCACGGAAAGCACCACCTTTCAAATAAAATAATCATCAAATCCGTTAAGCTAGTCGAAAGTTCTGAGGTTATAAAGAATAATACAGTCGCATAAAGAACCTCCTCCTTTGTTTAAGTCGGTTATAATCTTTTTAATGTACATTGAGAATTTGCAAAATGATTTAGACATACATAATGAGGTCACTAGAAAGGCGGAGCATACAGATACTCGTATCACCATAAATTGCGGTGAAATTGCATCACGCCGAGCACGCATTATATGCTTAAGTGCAGCATAATCGTATATTAACATAAAACAATCCAATTTACCACCATCCAGTATAGATCGGCCGTGAGTCACATGGTCGCAGGTCCGAACACTAGAGCTAACTGTAAAGTTAACATTGTGATGAAATCCACAGCATGTCGTTAGGGCACTTTTTGAGCCCTCTATTTAATAAGATATACAATGACGTCAGCCTTTGTTATGACAAAGTGATCAAATATTGTGAAAGCTTAACAGACCAGTGCAGTGGTGCAATACGGGTAATCTCTATAGTAGTTTAAGTGATTGAATGAATATTATTATTATTTTGGTTATTTACTATTATTTTATTGTTACTTTTATTATGTTTGTGTATTTTTTTTTGTGTAATACACCTCATTGACTAATGATTTTATATATATTTTATTTTACTTTGACATTGTATTCTGTCTAATAAGTGATTCCAATTAAATGCCTCTAGAAGTAGGTTAAACTGTATGTGATAATTGTAACAGGTTGTAAATCGTTTTATCACAATAAATAAATATAAAATGACTACCATTTCTTGTTAAAAGTTAAAAATTAAATGTAATATGAGTCATGACTATTTACTTTTTTGAGGCCCAATCACTCATATCCCTAGGACCTTACACGTAATCTCCAGGTGATACCGATTAGTTAGTACAAGGAATTCTGTAAATGTCTGTGTTGATGAGTACCGCCACCATTGCAGTGCCAGGTACACTGCCTCGAAGGAGTACTGTCAAATCCCTAGTCAAGGTTGAAGGACACTCTAGCAAGTGGAATTAGTTTGCGAATATAGTAAGCGCTATGTCTCAGATAGACAATAGAAGTGTACTGCCACGTAGAACTTCGTAGCTCTTAAAACATGGGTGCCGTTATATCATGGGTAGACATGACGCTTACCATCAGTTGAACAGTTTTTCCGTCAAGTCGATGACTAATATAACAAACTCATAAACAGATATCGGTGTTAACAAATACGAAATCAATTAATTATTAATTAAATCGAGGCTCGTGTTGGATTGGATTGGAGTGGTGATAGCGTGCCGCCGCCCGCAGTGTCGCCCTGCCCTCGTTATTTATGTAATTATCGATATTACAGTTTAATTACAATGGCAATTACCACCGCTTGGGTATTGTTTGATTTATCACTGTGAGCACGTTTTTATTTATTTTTCCAAGCGGCGATAGTTCAGAGGATGTTGCCGCTGGTCGCCATTTTAGTCATACGTCACAATTGAGATTTCGATGTAAGTTGGAAGGAAGTTCTCAATGTGGTATTTGATTACTTTCTAGTACTCTGACAGCGACTGAGCTATACCATTATAACTCCACCTACAACATGACAAATTGACGTAGTTGATCTCTAATTATCGGATAAAACACCGATCCACTACTAATATAATCCTAGTGTGGCGGAGCAAGAGTATTCATTTAATGTCATAAATCAAACAATTTGGTTTATTTCCGTATAAACACAGGCATAACAATCATACGGTTACATTCACAAATGGGCTGACAAAGAGGTGTACCAACATCCTTATTTTACTAAACACACTCTTGGTCTTATTGCCAAAATAATAGTTTATGTTTAAGGAGATTGCATAGACTTGTCCACACTAAAAGAAAAAACTCTTTCCTACACCTTGACATTGTCCGATGTCAGTGATTTTTTTTTCATGCAATCGACACATTGTTTGCTATGCCCGTACTTTTGATTTTTTAAGTTTTATCAAAGGAATATAAATTTATTTTTGTAAAACTTAAAAATACTAAAAAAATCAAAACGTACGGGCAAAGCAAACAATGTGTCGATTGCATGAAAAAAAAATCACTGACATCGGACAATGTCAAGGTGTAGGAAAGAGTTTTTTCTTTTAGTGTGGACAAGTACTAGCAAACATTGAAATTTATATAGAGAAAAATTCCATCCTCGGACGGGATTCGAACCCGCGTCTTATTAGTCAAATAGAGAGTTAAAATTCGATGCTCGGACCAGATTCTCGGTGGCCTAGTTGGTCAATGGGGTCTGACACGGAGAGTCAGAAGACGCGGGTTCGAATCCCGTCCGAGGATGGAATTTTTCTCTCTATAAATTTCAATGTTTGAGATCGCTTAAGCAGGCGTTAGAGCTTTAAACAGTAATACTATAAAAAGTACTAGCAATGCAATCGTCTTAAAGGGGTGAACTTAATGTCATCCATTTTCTCAGTTTGCTTTTATGACATCTTCTTGGAAGGATATAGAATGATAACATTCTCTAGATGGGAACATAAAGGTAACCAACCCCTTCTTGTCCAATAAATACCCACAAAAACATTGGCTGAAAACTGTTGTCTTAACCCTTTTACTACTGTGGACGTGAATTTGCGTCATTTTATGAATGTTTTGTTACCTCGCCTACCATTACATACTTAGGTACGTAATGGTAGGCGAGGAGCACCGGGAGGGTTTATTATAATGATAATTGACGTTCATTAGTACGTCGTTGATGCCTAAATGAATAAATGACTTGAGTTGTCAACTTGACTAACGTGCCCTCCGAAGCACGGCAGCGCAGTTGAATATGGTTAAAAACGACTAGGCAACTTTCGTAACGAGCGTTTTTGATCCTTTTCATGTAACATTAAGTACTAATGAAGATAAGTCGTCCACTTTGTAAACTAAACCTTAAAGTTTTCTCATCCAAATTGTTTCAAGATTTTAGGAACTATTATTTGAATTGCTAACTTTCTTAATGAACATGATTTGATAAAATAACAGGGTAAGAAAGTTTCTAGAAGTTTCTTGAGACTGTTTCTCGACCCTACGAAAATAGGGTTGACGTAATGACAGTGTATATCTGTAACAAAGATGCCATGTCCACATTCATGGTGATACTAATTCAGCAGCCGCTGAATGCGGGGTGCCGCACCGGAAAATTTAATTTACAGAAAGCTCTCTAAAAATATGAATTCCTAGTAAACCTGATATTGTACGAATTATGCAGGATTCCTATTTGTTGTTTTTTATATAGAACATAAAGCTTTACTACTAATAAATCCCAAAGTACTTATGTATGTTTATAAGTATCGCGTTAGTTCCGTATCTAATGATGCGGTCGTCGTCGCACGCACGCGGTGGAGTGGTCGTCGACTACGCAGAGTAATAATATTTAAGAGACTGCAAAAATATACAAATTAACAATATAACGAAATAAATACAATATAGAAACAAGTTGTAGAATAAACATTGTGTTTTAGTGTTTGGAAGTAGGTCCGAGAGCTTGTTGCTAAAATATGTTTACACTGTATGTTTGAAGGTTGTCTGTAAAACGTTGCTAATAACATTGTATACAACCTCGTTTTATAATTATATGTTTTTTTCATGTTGTACTTATCGTTGGTGCTCAATAAAATTTGTTTGTTTTTAAATGTTTGTACTGTGGCCGTAACTTGGGCGTTGAGTGAGGAGTACCATTCCATATGTCAAACTGGTCTCCAAGACACCGTCCACATTATCCACAGCACCTAGAGGACTCTATTAAAGTGTTCATGGGTCCTGGTTAGACCAACCAAACACTACATCGACTTGAGTTAGACTTGTATTACGATCCTGGAATTCCTATTATTCTTCATCCTCATTATATTCTACAAAGGTTGTTAAGTTTTTTCCATGTTTTCTATATTTTCATTTCGACCCTTGACTTTCTCAAGAGGCCGTAGCTCAAACAACTTGCGAAAAAGTATTCGTATCGAATGCGTCAACGCGTCACGCTTCGACGTACAAACTATGAGCTATCTGTGTCACAGTTCTACTAGATACATGCTAGTTTGTACTCGTTCACGTGAACTACACGTAACGTTACACTTACGCAGATATTCGCGCTAGGCACACAAAACGTCTCTAACCTTGTAACGTATGGCTAGTTTTCATGTTCCATCATTTACTTTAACCTGGTAAACTTATATTGGTTGTCTGGAAGAGATTGCTTTGAGCGATAAAACCGACCCTTGGTATACATAGTTTTTAGTATTGCCCTCATTTAATTTATTATATATTTTATTAATGAGAAGTCATGATCATTCAATAAAATATAATCTATCTATCTTGTTATGTTTATCTAATTTAATCTATTCTATCTGCAAGCTTTAAATCCTAGCTCCTATACCATTGATTCCATGGTTTGTTTGTTACAAATACCATTACGGTTATGTTCGCACTGGTAACACTGCACTATGAAGACTGCGCTTTCCTTCCGGTGATTTAGCTCAGCTATTAGTATAAGATATAACTCTTAGACTTATAGCTTTGTTTTCCTTTGCAAACAGACGACCGAACAAATCGTTTGATAGTTAACCAGTCGTCCAGCAATATAATGCCAGTAGCCGTAGAAATAATCTTTACGAGAGAAAGATTAGTCTGAATGATGTTAGAAACAATGCATTAGTTTATAATATATTAGAATAGGTAAGATTATAAGTGATTAGAACTATCAGAACTATCATGATTGAAATAGACCTAGATAGAGATTTAACAGGTAATATTGTTTACTTGTTGTTCTTTCTCAACTCGGGCCACTTCTTAAAATGCATGCAAGTTGTTAACCACCTCTTAAACGATGATCGATAGTAAAAGCCATAACATTACTCAGATCTAGAACTTGATTGACACTTTCGTAAGTGACCTACACATTTTTAAAATTAATTTGTCGGTTCTGTCACAACACAGTTTATAAGTCGGTTCAGACAGAGCATAGGCCATAAGTCAAGATGCGCTACTGAGCATCGCTGTGCAATACAAGCCCTGCACCTTGCTTATTCTTCATTGCTATCACAACAAGATTTGTGCTTCCCTTAACCCTAGAAAGATAACCTACGCTTCAGAGGCGCCCGAACGAATTAAATAGTACTATATCTTTTAATACGAAACCCGTGTATATCTGTGCTTCTCAGCCAACTCAGTCGTCGGTCAACCGCGTCGAGGGCCAGCTGTTTTTGTGCGGTAAGTATTATTGTTTTGGAGTTATGACGAGTTGAACGAGTTGATGCGTTCCTGAGGCGTATAGTTATCTTCAAGATCGACGTAACTATGTATGACTGCCTAAAAATTTTTTTATAAGGTACTGATTAGCTTTCTTAGACTTTATACTTATATTTGACTTATACTATACATAATAATAGTAAAATACAATATTTTATGATAGTTAAGCGATATTCGTGATTTTTGTTAGTTTTTTAGAGGTCTACTCATTTGGTTTCAATTATTTATAATAAACAAATATAAAGTACAATATTTTTCGTTTATAAAAATGTGTCACCTATAATACCATTTAAATTGTAAAATCAAATCACACAAATCTTGCTAAATAATTTAAATATAAGCATTTGAATACCGTGGCGCCTCTGAAGCGCATGGTTATCTTTTATGTAAGATAGAATATGGTTATCTTTCTAGGGTTAGGCGTCGAATACCAAGTTTTCAACAAATTTATTTATGCAAATTAAATGACATTATTACATATGGATTTTAGAGAAATAAACGATATTGTGACTTACTATCTAAAAGACTACTTTTAATTTTATCATGAAGTCAGATTTAGGGTGTATTATTGTGTTATAAAGAGGTCATGGTAGCAAAAGGGTAAGCATTATATCACAAAATTTATACGACTATATAACTTTAAACAAAACTTCAGCAAGTATCATTGTGGTGAATTGGTGAAGCACAGTTAGAAAAGAATTATCTCGAGAAAGTTGGACGTTTTAGATTTACGACTTCCTTTTAGTTTCCGTAGATGTTTGCATTTGAAGCTTTCGAACCCTTTTCAAACGCTATGCTCACAACAACTTTATATATATCCTTGCTAAAAAAGTGCGGATTATTTTGATAAAGTAATCGAGGGTTCGTTTTTCCAAAGTTAAAATAACTTTTGATAGTCTTTAACCTTACTGTAATCGTATTGGTTTATATCGGGTGCCATCGGTTGGTTTAGGGCTCACTTTTAGTTAAGTGCCTTGAACCATGAATTTATTTTCATCCCTGCTTGAACACGCTTAATTCTATGAATTTTAAATTACTATGTCAAACGTCTTCTTTAGGATGGCACCCTAACAGTGGTGGGCCGAGCACGAAAATCTGTTCACGTGTAACATAATCGCATCGCTAACGTATTTTGTACAATCTGTCGTGTAGCTAGTACAATTGGCATAGATAACTCATAGTGTGTGCTGTATACGTAAACGATACGATAACTTTACACACTAGCACGAAAATCAACAGATTTTCGTGCTCGGCCCACAGGAAGAAAAGCAAGCAAGGCAAAAAACACCTTTGTTAGGCCTCTTTTTGCATGTTCATTCTGAGCTTTACAGTTATTTATTAAGTGGGCTTCTACAGGGTTTTTTTTATTATTTATTTGCTTTTCAATGTGTTTAAACATATATTTATATATATTATACGTATTAATGTTATTAATATTTATTATTACTTCATCAGTCGAACGACCCAGACACAATAGGAATTTCATTGTTATATGGACAATCGACTGGTGAGAGGTTATATTATTTACTTTTCGGGTTTATATTTTGGCGTTTATAGTTTGATATTATACGTACATGTAGGTACATGATATGTATGGGAAACATTTATTGATTTCTTAAAAAGTTAGACGCAAGAAATTCACGCGCGTAGTGATGGATGAAGATTATGATGATGATCATTATAATATACGTTTCAACGAGATATAATATATAACCTTGCCAAATGTGATTACGATCCGGTTAGACAAAGAGACACAGTTATATATATATATATATATATATATAAATAAGCGTGGCCTATGTCACTCCTTATAACATCAGCTATCTGCCAGTAAACGTCCCGTTCAAATCGTTCCAGCCGTTTTAGAGATTATCCGGAACAAACAGACATACCTACAGACAGACAGACAAAAATGTAAATATAATAGTTTTCTATGTAAGTACCGTATATACTTTCATATGCATTTAGTAAAAAGCTGTTAATTTGGAATAACAAACAGAAATTACCAATTGTTGACGTACACTGCTACGTATGAGGCATCAAATTAAAAATGATATATGTTGATTATTAATTTTATAGATATATATATATATCGACACTTCAATTTTATTACCTATATACTTAGAAGTATAATATAATATTCCTTGTCTATCTGAATAAGGACGCAATACTTTTTCCTTTTCCTCCTTTTTAAGTATATTAAATACAAATTATTCAAACGAATAGGGATGTTCACACTGTTATTAAATTTAGTAGATAGATATTGCTTCCAAGAGTACGCACAATGAATTTGAATATAAAAATAGGAAATAAATATTTAATTTTCAAAGATTCTTTTATAATTCTCGCCCACTCTAACCTTTACACAGTGTAAAGCAAGAAAAAGGAAAATAGAAAGATTTTGCAGCAAAATTATCAGCATTACCTTTTTTTCATATAATACCCACTTTAAAGGACTACAGGAACAAATAAGATTCCTATTTGTATATTATCTGCGTTCCACGGCTCCACGCGCGCATGGAATGTCGACTCGACTATTACATTTTGCAGATCAAGGGTAGCCTGTGTTGTTCTAGGTAATCATTCATTTAAACAAGTACAATTTGAATAATTTGAAACCGACTTCCATTCTATTCAGTTTTTGGAGTGTAACTCAAAAAGTACTGGACCGATTTGATGAAATTTAAATGGGAAGCACCAGCTTTCAAACAAAAAAATAACTTTGAGAATCGGTTCACCCAGTCGAGAGTTATGAGGTAACAAACATAAAAAACAGTCGAATTGAGTACCTCCTTCTTTTTGGAAGTCTGAAGTTACAAACATTTTGCATTTTAATTATTAGTGTTATTAATACTGAAAAAACATTTTGAACAAAAGATATACTCACCAATGATGTAGCTTTTGATATGTATCAAGTGACGAGCCATGTGGTGTAGAGCGCCTGCCCATAGCAGTTGAGTTGTTACCCATATTTTAAGCTTTTGTGCGGGACTCCACTGGACTACGCTATGATATTAATTATATGTATGTTCCCTATTAGTGCAGCAGTACATGGTGCGGCGATTTTTGTATCTAAAAAACAACGCCATGACTTTCTATACTAAGGGCACGAACTCACTGAAGGAAGAAAACTAGCTTGGGGTCAAGTACGAACCAGAGCCTGCAGTGTTGAATAAAAAACTAGCGTCTGGCATCTAGTGACTATACTAGTATGATGGATGCGCCAGGATGTGAGCGAGTCGCTAGGAACCTACAGCCCTTATTCCTATACAGGTTGGTTTTTTGATAAGGGTGGTCTTGAGCAAAGCGACTGCATGTTACGGAAAACCACTGACACTAAATCCACGAATCGTAATTGAATATTTAGAACTAGCAATATAGACGTTTTTCGAAGCATATCCGAGTGCTTTAACTCGTGAAAGCATAAACGATCTTCAAGATTCCCGGAGGACCATTTTTGCAGTTCTTCAAAAACAAAAATACAAGGGATATTGTTATGGACGAAATGTTCAAATCTTTCATCCAGGTGATAACGAAAGGCGCCTGGAGCTTTACCTCTGGCTTAGGGAAGAAATGGATAGTCATAGAAACTCTTTGTTTAACATCTTATTATCCGACGAAATAAACATCTCAAATAACGGAATGGAACAATTGGACAATTAACATTACTGGTCTCAAGAGAGTCCATTGCGAATACGTGAAGGATATCACCAGACTAATTTTTTGTTTAATTGTTTATGAGGAATCCTAGGAAGCAGGATATATTTCATAAAAATTTACAACGGCACTTTAAATGCTACGAAGTACGTTGACATTTTAAACGTTGTGTTTGAAGGAATTGAGAATTCACCACTACGAACATTTTGGAGATGGATGGATTAGCACTCATGGTCTGGTGAAATGACCGGCAAAATCACCCGATCTTACACCACATGATTATTTCGTATGGGGTTACGTCAAGAACGAACTTTACAAAGCTCGTTACGAAACGGTTGAGAGCTTACAAAGCTCGTTGCTTGATATTGTATCGAGGATAAATCCTGTCATGGTATCAAATGGAGTCAAATCTTTATAGAAACGTATAAACTTATGCACTGGTGTCAATAGAAACCATTTTGAGCAACTTATTAGTTAGGTAAAATTGAAATATAAAACGATGTTTGTAAAAATTTCGTTTAATGTTTACTAATGCATTTCTTCATCAGATCTTCATCAGCAACAAATACATTGAGTTCAATAATACAGGTGTCTTTTTTTGAAAAATCATTCGGGTCGATTTCCGTCAAAAAATAAGTATGAAAGTATGCAGTTATTGTTTTCTTATAAATCGAGGGCATGTTTCACGATTTTTCTCTAACTCTCGTGGTTCCGTACTTGCCCATAACCGCTCTTCTCAATAACCAAACTGTATATTGTATTCTTAAAGGTCTTATATGAACTTTGACATGCAAACATGGTTGATAATCAAAATTAAATTAATCAATCTAAGAAGACACAAATGTTGCTTCTTTTTCACTCTGAAACAGCTCAGCGGATTTGAGTTAATTTTTCAACTTGGTTTACAATTGAAACTTTCGCATGCGCGCTTTATTTATATCCCGGATGATCCAAATGTACTCTGGTTTAAACCCAGCTTTCTTTTTTGTCCCGGAATATATTCCTGCGATTCTAGCCGCGGAGCAGCTGGTTACAAATAAATTTCTATTAACTGTAAATTTTTGAAGTGAAAACTTCTTTAGGCGCGTTGAACAATTTTTGGATGAACAAAAATCATGGAACTTGCGTCATCGTGATCAGTTTTTTGGCTAAAGAAATAAAAAGGAATTCGCGTCATCGTCACCATCACCGAACGCTTTGTAGTTTTGAAGTGAAAACTTCTTAAGGTGCCATGATGGTTTCCATGACTGCATATTGTTGTTGATTGTGTGTCTTAAAAATAACTCGAATAGTTTTCACCTCATGGACAGTCTCCAAACACTGGCCCGCGTGATTTTTACATCTACACTTTATAATATTATAAAGAGGAAAGACATGTTTGTTTGTATAAGTGTGTAAGGCTCCAAAACTACTGGACCTATTGGAAAAAATATTTCACCATTAGAATCCTACATTTTCATTTTTGATCATAGGCTATATAATATTTTCAAAAAGTTAGGGATCCTTATGAAAACTTCGATAATGTAACCCAAGGTGTGAATAAAATACCAAAAAAACCTTAGTCCTTATATCGCGTACGCTGCTCAAACTATTAGCCATATAATATTAGTCTATGCTTTTGACATTAGAGCAAAGTGATGTAGGTACTACAGGGACCGATTCCACTAACGGCCAGTTCCAACTGCAATCGAACCGTAGCTGATTTACACCCATATTATTATTCTGCTATTGAAAAATAGTGTTGTTGCAGTTACGTTTCTATTGACGCCAGCGAAATAAAAAAAAAATCTTTCTTTCTCAGAAAAATCCGATAACTGACCGGGATCGAACCTATGACCTCGAGGTTCCAAAACGGCACTTCCACTACTACACTAAGTCCAAGCGAGCCTAACCGCTGGCGGGTCAGCTGGTTGTTAATAAATATATGGATGATCGAGCTTCGTATACGAAGGAAACTATCCCAACGCTATAATCACGTACACACGTACTTTCCCCATCGTCTACCGTAATAAGCTTAACGTTCTGTGATATAATACTCACTGAAAAGGAAACTTATGAACCTGTTATCAGTCCGGAATATCCCAATTACGTCGCCTAGCACCGCGGCGCCCAGTACCGACAGATTACGAACTCCTATTTACTCGCTACCACTCAACCTAATCCCAAAGTGACAGAGTCCATATTTGCCCAAACGGACTACAAATCCAAAACACAAATAACATCAAATATCTTTAGCACACCGTGAGAGAGGTCATTTTTGCGCGTTAACTGTCAGTTACTATGACAACATTCGACGAGACCATTTGATACTTATGCGTGAAGCTAGAAAGGCTATTTTGGTTGGGGGTAGTTGGATATATCTTGTATAGAAATAAGGTATCGCAGTCATGCTCAGTAAATCTTCAGCATTATAGTGTTTGACACATAGTGCCAAAGGTTGTTTTTGCATGGCAGGCACCCGTCAAAAGCGAGCTTTGTACGGACGTAGCATTAGTGGTCAGTGAGCCGAGTTTGATTTGTCCTTATATGTTAGCTCGTCATTTCGTGCCATCTCGGTCAGATGGGACTTCAGATCCGATTAAACTTGAGTGTTCATAAATAAACATGTTTGTATCGAATCTAAGTGTCAAAATGTGTTTGTTTTGGTAAGAAAATTTCTCATTGGGATCATCTTTGACATTATAATCGGGTAAGATTACAAACATCAAACATTAGCGAACGCTAAATAAAGTCTTACAATTCGTAAAGTAAACATATGTTGTGTATATTTCATACGAATTGTTTTTTGTTATTGATGTGTTTTGCAGTCAGTCGTTATCGAGATCGAATACAATCATCATAATCATCATCTCAGCCGTAAGACGTCCGCTGCTGAAAATAGGCCTCCCCCGTAGTTTTCCTAAAGGACCGATTGGAAGCGGCCTGCCTCCAACGTCCTGTGACCTTTATCAGGTCGTCTGTCCACCATGTCGGTGGACGACCTACGCTACGCTTGCTGGTCCGTGGTCTCCACTTCAGAACCTTCCAGCCCCATCGGCCATCTGTTCTGTGTGCTATGTGTCCTGCCCACTGCCACTTTAACTGGCTAATCTTCTGAGCTATGTCGGTGACTTTAATTCTTTAACGGATCTCCTCATTTCTGATTCGATCACGTAGAGAAACCCCTCTCAATAGCTCGTTGTGCGACTTTATGAGGCCCATAGTATTGCCCATAAAATAATAATTAAAAAATACAATACAAACATGAAAATTAAAATGTTTGAGCAAGGGTACGCGTACATGGTAAGTATATAGATAATAAATACCTAGCTTATAAATAGGACAATCTGTTTGATAAATAACTCGCTACTAAATAAATATTACCCAAAGCCTACAATATTTACCCAGTTGCCAAATTAATTCGCAAAATAGATTTTACAATACCGCACTATATTGGTATCGCTATTTAATATATCGAGACCGAAATATGGAGGCTCCGGTTGATAGATAATTTTCCTCTCCCTACTTGAAGCCCTGGAAATGCTACGTTAGCAATTTATGAGACTGACGATACCAAGTCTGGGACGACACGAGGCTACAGAGTGGTACCTATAGCCACCCACTACCTCGTTTCGTATCAGATTATTATACACTAGCTGCTCTCCGCGGTTTTTCCTGCACGAAAATGAATGATGATAATGAAACTTATATAGCCTATGTTATTCAGGGTGAATGTAGCTTTCCAATGGTGAAAGAGTTTATGAAATCGGTCCAGTACTTTTTGAGCCAATTCGTTACAATCATACATACAAATCTTCCCTTTTTTTTTTTTTAGAACGGACTAATGCTGTTTGCCTCTACCGGCATTTACAGCGTCACCGGACGGTTGGCGAGCGCAGATGGCACTCAGCCAGATGCGGGCGCAGAGGGCGCACCGCCTAAGGCGAGCGTTGAAGACGCTTCGCCGCAAGGAGAGGAGTAGGCGACTTGCTCAAGGGCACCACTAAGGTACGGACCTCGGCTTGGGCCGTCGCCAGGAGAGAGGGGAGTAGGAGAGAATCGCCCCGGTACATAAGTGTACCGTTGAAAGTGGGCCCTATGAATTTTAACTCTACGACTATTTGGAGAGAATCTAACCAAGACATAACTTTTGCCTCGAGCTCGCCGGCGAGCTCGGTGTTTGACTGTGTTTACCACTAAATCATAACCTTGTGTACCTCGCCCACAGTCATTACCTCGGCCGGAGCCTACACCGTGATCGGAATCACTACCTTGACTGGGGCTACAAACGGAAATATTACAAATCTTCCCTTTTTTATAATATTAGTATAGATGAAATTTGTGAAAAGATCTAAGTTCCTTTACATCACTGTCGGGAGGTGAATCCTTACAGGTGCGGAAACCCAATTTAGGAGGTGGTATGCCTCTTACACAAGAGGCTGTCTTGGTTGGTACCACTGTAGTGCCAGATAATGTACAGCGTACAAGTAAAACTGCGTAAACATTACTACTAGTAGTTCGGTGATCAGTAAACGTCGCGAGCAAAAGTTCTTGCCGATTATTTCCAAAACCGTCCAGTTATTAAACTTCACAACCTAGTATCCCGGCAACCAATATACCAATTATGTTCATTGCACAATTCCTCTTTAAAGTCAGGTACCTAATGCGTGTACCAAATACTATCAAAATCGGTCGGTAAATAGCACCGCAGAAAACTTTCCTCTTTTTTTACGAATAGGTGATTATTGAGTGAGGGTACCTACTTCCGTAAGTAATGCCGACGACATAAAAAATATATTGAATAGCAGAACATGCATACTAAGTTTCGTTCAGATTGGTTGAAAAATAAAACCTGTACAAAGTCAAAGTCAAAATCTTTTATTCAATTTAGGCATCAAAGACGCACTTATAAACGTCAACTTTTCATTACTTTAAAGACTCTACCGCTGCGCGCCAAAATATATAGAGCCCACCGAGAAGAAGCGGCAAGAAACTCGGAGCCTTTCTTTTTATATAGATGTTTACAATGTTTCTACTTAGGAACTACAAATATTACATTTTATGGGTGGCAGAGAGACAACTTGTCAGAAGTGGAGTACTCGTATTCCAAGCATCTTTATCTTCTATATAATGTCGAACTTTATAGTAAGCTTTTTTTTATTAAAAATTACAGGACCAACATACAACCTTACAAACATACGGATGGAAGTCAATGGGCTCCTGTTACATATATGATGCAATAAAATATTGAACATGAATATGAATTTGGCGCTTCGCTCCCTTCGTCAATTATATGTTAGAGAGAGACTTATCACCGAAACTAATAGATTGAGTTCAAAATATTCCATGGATCTCTTTACTGACGGTGTTCGTAGTTTTAAGCAAGCTATCTGCAGGATCATTGAATATCTAATGCATGCAGAACTAACCAGCGAGGGTTTTTCTTTTTTAATAATTTACCATAATTTTGTAAATAAGTGGAGGACGATCTGCGCAAGACGGCTGGCAAAAACTGGATACGAGAAGCCCAAGATAGACCTAAGTGGCGTGCCATTGGAGAGGCCTATGTCCAGCAGTGGACTGCTACAGGCTGATGATGATGATGATTGTAAATAAGTTCAAATGTTTTATGGATTACGTCGGTTTATGTTTATTGTTGTTGTTATTTATATTTATGGCAATAAATTACACTCGTTAGGATGTCTGAAAAATTGTAAGATGCAATTTATTTTCATTCTTAATTGTACATATTTAATTTGTGAACCCCTCGTTTATATTACTGCGTGTAGTCGGTACCTATAATTGTGTTAGCATTTAGTAAGAGTCTGTTATGAATTGTATTTATTATAATTGTCTTAATATTTAACATGTTGGTTCACAATAAATAAATAAATAAAATAAATAGAGCAAGTGACATTACAAGGGGAAAGAGACTCATAATGCAATGTCTTGGGTTGACATGAGCGGTGCAGTACCGCGCTTAACTTAAGTGTTAGGCTCTGGGTGGCAATCCAACTGTCACGAGTAGTCGTACTGATTAATATCAGGCGCACGATTTGCTCATCTTGTCACATCATGAGCTTAAAACAACTAAACGCAATATGATAGAGCCGGTAGTCATGAGGAACAGTTGTAATCACACGACTGTTTTTGAACCGGTTGTTTTACATACATAGACAGTAATATAAGTATATAAAAAGGCCTATTATGAGACTGGGTTAATATGACCTATGTCATAATAGGCTGTTTTTAGCCAACTTCAACAAAAAGGGAGGAGGTTCTCAATTCCACTATGTTGTTTTGTATGTATGTTACGTTATCGTTCTGTCAGACCGACCAAACCTTCAATCAAATTAGTGCCTTCATATCAAAAACTCAAAACAAATAGATATAAAAAATGATGTTCACAATATATATGTGAACATTTACATTATAATCGCCTATTCTATACCTATATAATTAATAAATTTTATCAAATAAGATTTCTCGCATTTACTTCACAGTACTTCACATCATAAAGTAACCGAATAAATAATATTATAGGGTCATAGGAGTTGGCAAGTCGACGAGGCTTGCACCTTAGTCAAATATTGGGAAACAGTGGACTACTTTCAGCGCAAATTACGAATTAGGTTCGGCGACAGTTCGGCGACGACTCGCGAAGGGCTGGCTTTACCTCACGCCTCGCCCCTTCGGCCCCATTTGCACAGATTACATTCCAGTTAGGGCCTCCATTAGCTTTACAATAAATCCAGTATTTAAGACGCTGACACCACCCAATATAACTTCTGTATTACTTAGTACAAATGTTTATATATAATGACCAATTATGCGATAAGTAATGTTTTTTTGAAACTGAAAAGAATGTTACGTAGCCGGTCCAGTTACTCGAATTTACCTGCCGAAAGGTAATCCTGCGAAATAACAATAAAAAAGTCTAATACTGAAATTATTATATCTAATTATGTACTTATATAATACAACATTATTTAAATTATACTTTTATATTATATATTACATTTATTGTTTAAAAATCGTATTAAAACTGTGTAAATTTGCGCCGATTGCAGTAGGTTTTATTTAAAAATCAGCGTAGAGTGTTTTATAACTTTAGAACACGTCATATAAAACCATGAGAAAAATATGTTCCTTAACTTCTGCAAGTTTAATGTTTCCTTTATAGGTTATATATAATAATTATGTACAAAATTGTTACTTGTTACATCCGCGCCGTTATACCAGGTTTAAAAATGCCCAGAATGTGCGTGCGTACTTTTACCGCCTTGATTGTTTTTTAAAATCTTATTTTTAACATTTTGATTGCCAGGAAAAAAAATACTAAATGTGAAATAAAACGAAATGAAAATAGTGTCTTATACATATTATATATGACAGGCCGGTTGGCGCAGTTGGTAGCACTCCTGCCTTCTGAGCCGTTGGTCCCGGGTTCGATCCCCGGCCAGGTCAAACATTTGTTTGCACGAACATGTCTGTTTGACCTGTGTCTGGATGTGTATATGTATCAGTCATCAGGTTACATAGTACAGGCTCTGCCTAGTTTGAGATCTGAAGACCTTGTGTGGATGTTGTCCTATTATACTATATTATATTATACATATTATTATTAATATAATTATATTATCTCAAATAAAAAAAAAATAGCAATCATAGACTAATACTAATATACCTAAGCGTAAGGTTACAATTACAACATTTTCGTTCTCTTTCACAGTTTTTTACATTTTTAAAATATTTTCCTAAACGTTAGCAATAAACCTTATTTTTTAACTCTGTTTCACAATTATTAGCTATTTTCCTCCATTTGCCTTTGTAAAAACGAATGCTTATATTTCTTTCCAATTTTGGCTCCTGTCAGCCTCTTAAGTCATATTTCGTGCCGGAGTTACAAAGACTCGAGGAACTTGAAAGGATTTCAATTTATTAGAGTACATAGTTGGCTTATGTTTTAAAAGATCCCTTAAAAGCCGATTTCTATTAGATTCAGTTTTAAGAATTCCGAAGAACCTATTCAGCGGGAAAGAATCCCTTTGAATATGTAATTATTTACTCTACTACGTACGAGGAAACGATTAGAATGTGTACGTAATTTACTTTTAATTTAATTACTATGCTCGAATAAACACAGTTTATTTTTTTAAATTAATAACGTACTTATTTGAAATGTGAGAGGTATGGGAAATTCACGCACTTCTCTTGTCTTAATATCGCTTTTAATCTGTCACACTGAAACGTGTCAAAATAAGGGAAGAGAAACTGAGCTGATGCGTCGGGTACAACGAATTACATTTGAATAATAAAGTAACAGTAGTAATTTTTAAACTTTCGCGATTTGAACACATGTTTTAAATGTTCATCGGGACTTATCACGTATTATTTAATATAGGTAAAAATATGTACCTTTCGCTCGACGTTTCGACCATGTTACAATGGCCGTGGTCACGAGCTGACTGAAAACTGCGGGTGAGTCCGGCGAGAAGAGCGGGTGTTTTGTTCTCCTACCCTCACTTGATCTTGAAAAATCGCAGGGTTGTCACTACGACACACAACACTGACTGTATCGGTAAATGTCCTAGTACCTACACCGCGGTTTGTACACTTGCTCACTACGGGATCCCACGACGCCGCTAACCTAAATCCATCTTCCCGGTTGAAATTGCGATGTTTTCTAATTTCAACCGCTTCACGAACCATTCTTGAAAAATAATGTCGTTCAGTGGATAGGACCTTCGGATCGTGGAGCTCGATCCAGTGACCGGATCCCGCCTCAAGCAAATGTTCTGCAATAGCCGACTTCTGTGTCTGGCGATTGTAGCTGCAGTAGTTCCTACATAGGTCAAATAATACGTGATAAGTCCCGATGAACATTTAAAACAAAGTAACAGTATATCTTCCATGGGCAATTATAGGGCAGCGTTCCGGAAACTTTACGAAGTTTTCTCGTCAAAAATACCTCAGTGTCCTAGAGTCTTTAACCAATGTGTTACCAGTGATGATATATGGCACTGAGGAGCAATGAGGAGATCCCTACGGATCTCATTCAAGACAAGAAAACTCACTCTCTCTCTCTCTCTCTCTCTCTCTCTCTCTCTCTCTCTCTCTCTCTCTCTCTCTCTCTCCCAGAAGATGAGTTGAAGTGGCAATGGGCAGGCTACATAGCACGCAGAACAGATGGCCGAGGGGGCCGAAAAGATCTAGAGTAAAGACCACCGGTCCTTTTGGAAATTTAGGGGGAGGCCTATGTTCAGCAGTGGAGACTGGCGGCTGAGATGATGATGAAGATGATATCTTCTTTATATATATATATATATATATATATATATAAATGAACCCTTATTTATCCTAGTTACGCTATAACTTGAAAGGGGATGGAACAACCTTGCTAATATTTATTTTGTTTTGTTAATTATTGACAGAAGAAGGTGCTTATAAAAGAAAACCTAAGAAATGATTGGAGATTATGGCGAGGCCGAAGGTTGAGCCTACTACGCGAACGAAGTCGAGGGTAGTAGCTAGTATAATATACTAAAGAGAGTGCGAAGTTGTGTTTGTAATATCATGATGTCAGCTTTTTTACTAACGCCAGAACACATTAGAAAGTAGGTATTGAATGATTATACGTAGGTACATATAGTGTACTGACACTAATTTTAATTACATGATCTGTCTGTCTGTTTCATCTCTGAAACGGCTGGAGCTTGCACTGAAAGTTAGGTGATGTTATAATTTTATCTTATAGGTACAGGCATCCTACGACGCCACGCGTGCGGGAACGCGGGTGGGTCAGCTTTAATGAATAATATAGTACACTGTAAATGAAATGAAATGGGGTTGGATATTAAAAACAGTCGCCTGAATTTGAGGAGTCTGCCACTGTAGGGGGTCAAGGGGGTTCATCTCAAGCGCTCCCATGTAATTTTAGCTAAAAATTGTATCGAGAAGATGAATGAAAATTAACAAATGACCACCCAATGCGTAAACAGAACGTTAATTCAACTAAATTCTTACGTTTTTAGTGGCGTAGCTGTCAAAATGCGTATAATAAAACGCTTGGGCCGCCATTTTGTTAACATTGACAGCTAATCTGTCAGCGTCAACAACAAATACTATTTTATTATTATATTAACAAAAGCATTTATAACGGTAAATGTATAATGAATTGTCAAAGTACTGTAGACAACAACAAGTTATTCTGGAAAAGTTACACAAATTTTCAAAACATACAACATGCATTTTATTCGTTAAACAAATAAAAAACTAACCTGGAGCAAACCAGCGTATTGATTGCGAGTGAAAACGGGTGACATCTTGACATTAATCAAATATTTAAACACAGAAATTGTAACGAAATTGTACAGCTATGAACCAATAATGTATTCAAGAATATTTGAAATATTTGTATACGTTGTCGATTCTTTAGGCATGCTCTGAACTAAATTAGAGCAGTACTTATTCTGTGTGGGCTAAAATCCAAATTAGCATAACACACAATACTAAAACTAGATATTTCTCTTCACTTGTGGGTCTAAAATATAGACAGATTAGTCATCACGAAACTTGGTGCTCGCTACACTAATGTAAAAATAGCCTTAATTGAAAAGAATAATGCAACTATTAGAAATGTATTGTGCTAAGTACTAAGTGTTAAAAGAGTTTGGATTTTCATGTTAACTAAATAAGGACTACCATAATTAAATTATACTAACGGTTAATAAATAAATAAATATGAAACTATTCGCTAGTTTAAATTAGTTTTCCGAACAAGTGGATCACCACCGTAACCTACGAGTAGTTATGCGAATATTTAGTTTTTGAGTTTTTCCAACGTGGTGTAAATTTTGTATATAGCCGTAGACTTCATTATTTTCAATTTATTTATTCAGCAACTTATAAACACAGTATTCAAATACAGAAATACATATATAGAGTATTAGAATTTAATTGCCGATATATTGGCTTGTTATTTACATACAACTTTTTCAGAACCTACACTACGTTACAAAATTACTTGTGCTATAAGTATCTGTAAAATCCTTCGTGGTACACAGATAATTGCTATTATTATCTGATGCCATTTATATGCTTTTATTACTATACATTTATTTAAGTGTGTGTGTATGTGCGTGTGTGTGTATGTGCGTGTGTGTTAGTGAGGATGTGTGTGACAACATGACAAAACCGTTATTAACTGATCTGTCAGTTATTTCACCATTTTATCACTGAAGTTTATAGAGAGAAAAATTCACATCCTCGGACGGGATTCGAACCCGCGTCTTCTGACTATCCGTGTCAGATGCCATGACCACTAGGACACCGAAGCTCGAGGTAGCATCGAATTTTAACTCTCTATCGACTAACCGTCTTACGTGGACGGAGCGACATCTATTGAACAGTTCTTGACAGCACTTTCCAACCTAAAGAAGTATTTTTAGAAATACTTAAACTTTCGTATCGAAGTCGCAACCCTTTATAATTTTTAGTGTTACTTTTTAAAGCACTAATTCCTGCTTAGCGATCTCAAACATTGAATCTTATAAAGAGAAACAGCCAGCCTAGCGTCAGAGTTTGTTAAATGAACAATTATGTTTACTAATTATATAACATGGTATTTTGGATCCAGCACGAATACTAAAGCAGATTTGTATCAACGTAAACAATAGTTAAAGAAATTAATTTGAAGGCCGAGTAACCCACTTCTGTAAGAGGGTGCTTTCTGTAAAACTACGTTTTCCTCGGGGGAAGTAATAACGGGACATATTCTATATCCTTTCTATTCTAAGGACTCTTCTGCATTGTTTTAGGGTGTTTCATTTGATATCCGCCTCAGCTCAGTATAGCATCCTTAGGATCTTTTGAGCAACGTACTCGTAACATATTGAAAATTAATTTTATTAATTTAAATTAATTAGAATCTAAATCATTTCTTCAGTTTAGACGCACTTTATGAACGACAATTATAATAATACATATGCATACACCATAACCTGCATTTAACGACTGAAATCACACTCAAACTTTATCCCAAAAGTCTGGATATGACATCATTATCGTAAAATAATTATGGGAGGTAAGCGCTCGTAGCGAAGCTTGACTTGGCGATCTTAACCGATCAATAAGTAAAGCAACACTTGCTGTGGTCAGGACGTGGATGGGTGTGTGCTAGTGGCATTATTCCCTGAGCGCTTCCGTGCTTTGAAGGTCACATTAAGCCGTCGGTTCCGGTTGTTGGTCTTAAAATAACAGTTGTTAGGCTATGTCGAAGGCCTTGGGGCGGCCTGAAAATTTCGACAGGGTTGACAGGACATGGCCATTAACCTATCCACCAACCCGCACTGGGCCCACGTGGTAGATTATGGCCCAACTTCTCTCTCTGAGAGGGTTGAGTCCCAGCAGTGGGAACAAAATGGGCTGATTATGAATTATGGGGGAAGCTACTGGCTGCTGAAACTTAGTTTTATGTGAATAAAACTATTTATTGGTTTGTGTTTGTAACAAGTACAATCAAAAAATGTTATACCTACTTCCGTTTTATTCAGTTTTTTGAGTAACCACAAAACCGAATTGATGAAATTTTAATGGCACCACACGGAAAGCATCAGCTTTTAAACAAAAAATAATTTTGAGTGTCGGTTCCCCCATTGAAAGTTATGAGGTAACAAACATAAAAAAAACTGTCGAATTGAGTACCTCCTCCTTTTTGAAAGTCGGTAGAAAACAAAGAATACTGCCTCGAAAGAAAATTATCTCTAACGCGAACTTGGGGCCATTCTTTTCAATTATATTTTTGTTATGTACCAGCTGCGCCACGCGGTTTCACGTGGTGGTAGATTATGATGAAAAGTATTCTAGATTCTTCCTCGGGATATAATCTATACCTTTACCAAATTTAGACATTGAAATACACTTAGACATAGATATATTTTATTTATTTATTTATTTATTTATCAAAAACTTACATCTATCATTACAGGTAATACACCCAATGCAATAGAGTAGCTATATATATATAGCTATATAATTAGATATATAATTTATTTGCAATTTTTAGAGAGAAAAATTCACATCCTCGGATGGGATGCGAACCTGCGTCCTCCAACAATCCGTGTCAGACGCCATGAGCAACTAACTAGACAACCTCGAGAGGCTCGAGCATCGAATCTTCACTCTCTATCTGATTTTATGCGTCGTCTGGGGACGGAGCGACATCTATTGAACAGCTTTGACAGCATTATACAACCGAAAGAAGAATTTTTACAAACACCTAAATTTCGTATTGATGTCACAACCCTTCGTTATTTTTATAGTATAACTTTCTAGTCCTCGGACGGGATGTGAATTTTTCTCTCTAAAAATTCCAATGTTTGGTATCGCTAAGCAGGTGTTGGTGCTTTAAAAAAGTAATACTATAAAAATACTTTATTAATATTATTTATTTGTGAAAAGAAACAGGTGTTTCATAGAAATCGGTAAAGTCGCTCTCTAGTTATGGCGTGACCAAGAGAAATAGGGATTCATTTACATATACAGGCTGTCCCGAAACTCAACGATAACCTGGTACCTGGCGACAGGCCAAAATATTCATGAAAAACTTCATTGCACTTTCACTTACAAGAAAAGTGTTGTACTATTTTGAAATCTAGATTAAATAGGCCATTTTTTAAATAACTTTCCAAAAGTAATGTAGCACTATTTTTCCAACATGGAGTGTCAAAGTTAACTGACAATAATTTTGTAAACCATAACCCGTCAAAACTTAATTTATTTAACTTGTGTAATGTTTATTAATTTAATTGGTGGTTGCGAATAGCACTGTTATTTGAGATAACATTAATTAAAAAAACACTGTAAAATAGTGAAAATTGTGATCAGAGTACTTAAAAATGCGATCAAAGGTGTAAAATTTTCAACGTTTTCGAAAAGTGTCTATTTTCGCTTGACTAAGTGACATGGATTTTTTTCTTATTTTTATCCATAACTGGTATACCTCGGCCACTCGCCTAGTTCCAGGCTCTCGTTGAGTTTCGGGACAATCTGTATATATGTATAGATACATTTTGTAACAACCTTATGATACATAGGTGCTAGATCTCAACTGCACACTATAGCATATGAAATTGCTGATACGCAAAGGAGACAAAACAGATATGAAATCAAATCATTTATTACGCAAAACATGGGTATATATTACAAAGTGTTTAATAAATATTACAAGGTAGGTGCGCCATGTTTTAACCTATTGGCATGCGATATTAGTGAATATTATTATAATTACATTATATGTCCACTATACATTGCAATAATACGAAAAATTAATAAATAGTCAAATGTGCAAATTACATGTTAAATATTTAATGTCTATTTTATCTTTAAGAAATTCATCAATTGAATAATATGCCTAATCAATTAACATTTTCTAAAGCTTAAATTTAAAAATATCATTACTTTGGACATCTTTCAAAGACAAAGTACTAGTAGTAACTTATTATAGATATTATAGATCGACTCTCATTACAAAAGTACTATTGCTATAGAGTGCTAATCTACGTTTTGGCAGATATGCCTCGGGGTGACGAGCAGCCTGCTGTGCCGCACAGGTCTTTGAAAGATAAACATGGGTATTGCAATATAACTGTCACGGGCAGGCGTAACGCTTACCATCAAGTAACTTGCCCGTTTTGTTACTTACTAGTGTCATAAAAATGAATAATTAATGAGTAATAATTGGTCCACTATATTATTCAAATCTATGCATTTACAAGCTAAATTGTTCCAGTAATTTAGAAAATTGGACCAAATTTAATTTGGCTAATGAATGAGTGCATCCTCGTAGTTTATTACTTGAGTGCCTACTATTAGTTATTCTGTGTTTTATTGAGCACTGCCCACAACATAAACATTCCATCCAGGGCAAAAACATTAAACTGGCTTGCCACACTTCAATTAGCTTGGAGAGCAATTAGCTTATTTTTTTAACAGTCAGTAAGTACTTACTGAAAATTACTTTTAGAATCATTTCACTGAAATTATTATCTTTAAAATATACGTACAGTATTAGCATCAAGGGTACTGCAGAAAACGAAATAACTGTGAGAATGTGAGTTGAAGAGCAAAGTGCAGTGCCACGCGAAACTTCTGGTCAAATACCTGGTTAGTACTGTGTTAGTCACGTACTTGTCACTCAATATCATTAAATATATGAAAGCTCCGAGACAGCGTCTCTCACTCACGTCAGTAGTGACAGTGTCGCGACACTCAATGAGCTGCACATACTTCACAGACGACAGCTCGGATGCTATCGGCGAATTCGTCAGGCGGGCGACAAAGGCAACGGCAAAACAAATAGCAGATTACAATATCAAGATGGCCATAAAAGATGGGAACGAAGAGGTCGTGGAGGCCGTGCTTAGTACAATAGGGCAAAGGCAGGAGTCTGCGGCCGGATGCTCTAGCTAATATCAGTATAATAAGGACAATAGTGTAACTAGATTAAGCAATATAAAGTATTCATTTTGTAATGTAAAACTGTGATGTTTGGAGAACGAAGTCTCCATTCAAAATATAATATGTTATTATAATTAAACCACAAGTTTAACAATGGTACGGTCCATAGTGTATATGTAGTGTGTAATTAATTAATAAAAAAATAAAAATATGAACGGCCTTAATTATAAACGCTGCTTAACTTTATTTAGTACTGCGCAAAGGAAAAATTTTCTGCGCCGTACTAAGTGACGTTATTTAAATTTATGTAACGTTTATAAAAATCGAAAGATTGGCCTTCGAACTCGCCATGAAAGGCTTCTATTTCCTCGTGGGCACAAAACTCGACCACGCTTCGCTTAGAAGCACGCTTGGCCTTCGGCGTCGCTTTGCTTAGAAGCATGCTCGGCCTTCGTCTTCGCTTCGCTTAGAAGTACGCTCGGCCTTCGGCTTCATTTCACTAAGGAGCACATTAAGTAAGGCCGGAAATCTTCAAAATTAACACTAAAAAGCCAGTTACAAACTGCCAATTAAATAGTATGAGAACTTAATATAATATTTATGAATAATTATGGTCAAATACAAATAACTCGTAACGGTAAAACAAAAAAGAAAACTTGACGAATGGTACCAAAATCATGTGCTAAAGATGCGCAGGAAGAAAAATAAACTGAAAAATGCAACGAATGAATTAATCACCACACGTCTCAATCTCTTTAGCGGAAACCGTCAATCATCCTTCTCTTTCACTACCTATCACCTTTCACTCATACATCTTACGTTCAAAAAGAACTATGTTTTATTCCTACATGTATGTAAGAATCATATGATCGTCCTAAAGCCTAAACACCTGGATGGATTTTGATATAAGACATAGTCGACCTGTCTGGTCGATATGGTCTGTCGTATAAGCCCAATATGGTGGCTGTAAGCTACAATGACACATTATCAATACAAAAAAAAAAATTAGTATTAATCGTAATTGCTCTCGGTTTAACAAATGTAAAAAAAAAATGGAACAGACTTCCACACCAAAAAGTGTGAAATTACTTGTTGAAGTCGGTACCATGATAGTTCTAAAGTACAATATTTATTATCAAAATACTGTGTGCATAATACCGACTTTTTACAAGTTATTTCACACTTTATGGTGTTGAAGTCAGTTAATTTTTTTGGTAATTTTATTTTTCACCTGAGGGTTGCCAAAGTGTGACCCTTGCTAATTACGGGACCGATTGCCTTTCACCGTCAATGATGATATCCTCAAAATAGGCGAAACACTTTATTTTATCAATTTAGTTAATAGAATGCAACTCAAAAAACTGCTGGAGCGTATTTGATGAAGTTTGAATGGGACTATACTTCTATATACGCTACCTAACAAAAAATAAAAATTTTGAGAATCGGTAAACATACTCACAAATGGGGGAGAAATCGGTAAACATACCCACAAATGGGGGAGAAATCGGTAAACATACACACAAATGGGAGAGAAATCGGTAAACATACACACAAAAAATACGTACAGTCAAACATTATTACTTCCTCCTTTTTTGAAGTTGGTTCAGCTGTAATAATAACATAAGTACATATTCTGATAATGTTATTTTTTGATAAACATTAACATCGTAAAAACGAAGACATAAATACACACAATTTGATTGATGATACACAAATAAAAATACTGCAAAGTAAAGTAGTTTCTACCGGCGACTTTAAATACTACTCTTTTGAATCGAGATAAAAAGTATATGTATATCCTGGAGTGATCAGATTCTGCACTTAAACATAATGTTAAATTTAACATACCTATCTTTTCATATAATAAAACTGTAGAAGTCAAATTTCTGTACAATGAAAAAAGATGATAAAAATGAGTCAGTGAGATGTAAGGAGTGATATCGAACTAATATTTGTTTTTTTTTTATTTCTGTTTCTCTGTTTGTCTGCTTGTCTGTCTTTTTGTACGCGCTCATCTCTGAAACGACTGGACCGATTTAAATGAAATTTTGTATGGTGGTAGCTTACGAGTAGGTATATCCCTGGTCAACATGTAGGATACTTTTGATCCTGGTAAATTAATGAGTTCCCGTGGGTTAGTTCAAAAACTGTATTTAACCGTATCCCGCGAGACCACGCGAGCGAAGCCGCTGGCAAGTCAGATAGTTATTTAATAATATAAAATCCTTTCTAGCATTGGTCTGACCAGCTTCTCCTGAGCCGAAGAAGACGCGGATTGTAAGATGAACTAGAGGCAGTCTCACGAACCAGTAAAAAACTTGAACTACATTTGCATCAAACAAATATACTATAAAAAAGTTTCATTGTTTATTTTTCACTTTATATTACTAACATTCGCCACCCTAAGCATGCGTATTTGTAAAGAAACATCTTAATTTATTTACTCAGAAAGAAAATAAGCTGCCCGTAAAACTCTTAACAAAATCGAAATAACTCCGCATTGTGTTTCAAAAGCTCAATTTTTTATTAAATTTATGTAATGGCCTGAAGAAATGAATGGGACCTGAAGACCTTCGTGTGGATGTTGTCCCATATTGTATTTTCTTTCATTAGACCAAAATGTAACTAGCATAATGTGGTTGTATATGCAAACCTAATACGGGGGTATAAAATTGATTATAATGATCATTCCATCCAGCACATCAACTCCAATAGATAACATACATACACGACCAAGTAGCCACAACAATACACTCATACTTGGCTTATAAATACAAAGATACAGAGATATCTGCATACCACAACATCAACACAGAGGTGGTTTTAGTTTGCAAATGTTTATCCTGGGAATAAATACACAATGCTGTACGCTTACACATGCTCCGTTAGTTTCACTTTGACGACAAGCCCGCAAGAGTTGTGTTAACTAAGGAAACGGTTAAGAAACAAAATATAATAATAATAATAATTATTTGATAGTAGCCATGAAAAGATAGTGTTAAGGCGCATCCCAGAGCAAATGACCTTTAGAAACTGATTCTGATGATCACCTATTGGACTCGCGCTCGAGAGGTGACTGCTGACAGTCGCGTGACCTCTGCGCACGGCCGCTGCTCTACCGATAATTCACATCAGTTTTTGAGTAATTGTTTAAAATCCTATCAAAATTGAAAAACTTTAACCGTAATAAATTATTTTTTTAACCGTTAATTCCATTAAAAGTACTTTTTGTGGAGATGCAGTGTAAGTGTTTTGTTCCCAATATCTGTCGCTATTTAAATTGATTTTATAGGTAATAATCACTGTAAATAATATTTAATAATGTCTGAAATTGTCATGATGTTTTTATTCTGTTTAATGTTCTAGAAATACTGTACAGATAGCTTCTAAACATCAGGTTCTGCACAGCATTTGTTATGGGACTCGCCTTAATGGGTTCAAACTAGTTTATACAATACAAGTTTAAAGTTTCAAGGTGATGTTTCACGAACGGAACAATAGAAGTAACTTCTGTTTGTTCCTAAAGAAACTCGGAACGTGAATGTGGGCCTTGGGCCTCGGCGTCACGACTTAGAATCGTAGCTTTTAATGAGCATTTCATCAATAACATGTTTATATAATCATAACATAACGTAAGCAGCTTATTATTTCCCCACTGCTGGGATTCTGGCTATATTATTAGATATTTTTACCAAAAAATTAAACTTACTTCAACACTAAAAAGTGTGAAATAACTTATAAAGGCGGTACCACGATAATTCAAAAGTACCTATTATCACAATATTGTGCGCATGGTACTGACTTCGACAAGTTATTGCACACTTTTTAGTGACGAATTCGGTTCAATCTTTTGAGTAAAAAAATTCTCCCTTTTTAATGACTACTTACGGGATACACCGTCAATTATGATATCGTCAACATCTTTCAGTTATTGGAGTCATCATCATTTTTTCATCATTATCAGCCGGAAGACGTTTACTGCCGAACATATGCATCATATAACGTTATTGGAGTGTAACTTAAAAACTGCTTGACCAAATTTGATGAAATTTAAACGGGTCTACCTCGAGAGTATACTCTATCATCAAAAAAAGATCATCAAAATTGGTTCATAAACGACGAAGTTATCCGCAAACACACATAAAAACAAAAAAGTCGAATTCAGAAACCTCCTCCTTTTTTGAAGTCAGTTAAAAATTAAAATTCAAGACCATTTACTCAGGTTTGGCATCAGAGATGCATCTATGCCTTTCACTTATTAAATGTACTTTAAGATAAGTACTTTAACTTAAGTAATGATTGTTTTGTAATTACTTATATTGGTTCATTGCAAAAATCAACTTTGGAGTTAGGTATATTAGAAACGTTTTTATGAGATACACTCCAATAACTGAATAGAATGAAAGTCGGTATTAAATTTTTGTACTTGCTTTAGCTATACGTATATTACAATTGGCAAGTATTTCGACTTTCAAATCGTATCAAAATATATTTTTCAATTTAGGCATCAAAGAAGCTTTTATAAACATCAAATTAATAAATGTTCTTTAAAAGATTAAACTTTTTAAGACTGTATTGTTTTAATACAATCTTAAATAGAATATGAAGATAGCTAAATGGCAGAATTAGAGCATTCTAAAACTAAGTGTCCTAGACAGTTATTTTTAATGAGGAGGCCGCATTGTATTTTATACTAAAAACTAACAGTTTCACAATGTAAATTATATATAAATGTTTAAATTCTAGGTTACAATAAATGTGAGACCAACTTCGTTGACCACAAATTTCGTAAAGAAGTTATGAGGTTTAAGTTGTTGACGTGCAAACAGTGTTAATTATTCAAAAAGCTAGAATATAATATGGTAAGAAAATAAAGATGAGTATGGTAATATACAAAAATTTTAGTATGCAGTTTGTGCGCCGGCGGGCCGCGTTGTTCGTAAGGGTGACTACCTAGTTCACGACGAGTTCTTGTTGCTAGCTGCGGACGGCCGAGCCTGTATGACTATTTGAACAACTTATTTTACTTGCCTACCCCTGTAGGCTTCTTATCCACTAACAAAAATTATGATATAAATGTAAGGCTCCTACTAAAGATTACATACATACCTACTTATAAATATACAATTATTATAAATAATCCATCCATTTTATATGTACTTAGTAGAATCAGTTATCTTATAAGTTTTTTAGTAGCCTAAATGACTGAAAAACATTGTATAATTATTATTTTTGTGCTGCCAGGATCTATGTACACTGGTATTTGTGCATGTTTGTATACTACCTTTACCGAATGAAGATATTTTGAAGAAGAAGAAGAAGTATGCAGTTACATTATAAGCTTATTTTACATTATTGGAGAATACAATATTTGAACTGACTGAATAAACAATAATTGAAACTTCCAATCCTTTGTTGCTATATAATGAGCTGAATTTTCTATAAAACAGTATAAGTTCGTGAACAGCGTCACAATTGGTCGCTGCCTTTACCTCCAAGAAGGTCCAATACATATATTGTATTGAGGAGTTAACGTTACTACCTGGATTATACTTATCCAAGAAAAATGTAGCCTTGAGGACTAAAGATGGGCCCAAGACTGGAGAAGATGGGCCCAAATCCGCGACACAAGCCAGTGAGACTTGGTGGATAGATTTGTGGACATATTGCTTACAACAGAGTCTAACGATGAACATTCTAAGAAAAAATTTAGACCAGCGGCTAAGCGAACCCTCTGAAGCACGGAACTTCTCGCTATGGAAATGCCACCAGCAGTCTCCCATTCAAAATCTGATTGTAGAAAGGTATTTCTTAACTTTGTTGATCAGAGCGCTCCGAGCTCATAAGATCTACTTGTCATTTATGTGATGAAAATATTATACCACCATTTACATGCTTTATACGGCTTACATACGGTATAATCTCCATTTCTAATTTCGCTTAAATCCGTTGAGGCGTTGCAACAATCGTAAACACTTAAAAAGTAGCCTTTCTATCATATCTAATGTGATAAGTTCGAATAATTGTTATTGTGTTATCAAGCGACATATCGACAACAAATCGTCACCAAAAACATTGATGTTATTATCATCATCATCTTAGCCGTAGGACGTCCACTGCTTAACATAGTCCTCCCCATAATTTACCAAAAGGACCGGTTGGAAGCGGCCTGCATCCAAAACGCCGTCCTGCTACCTTTATCAGGCCGTCTGTCCACCTTGTCAGGGGCCACCTTACAATCATCCATTCAAATGGCGCAAGATAGAGAGAGCTGGAGAAAAATGGTGGCACAGACTACACACCACAATCACGTCCCTCATTCATGAGGATACGACTAAGAAGAAGAAGAAGTCCACCTTGTCGGTGGACGACCTACAATAATAATAACGTATAATGGTGGTTATACTTATACAATGGACAATTTTATTTAAAGACGTTTTTGCTAATGAGACTCAGAAACCAATGTCAAAGGTGACAAGCTCAATGCCGTTGTGCCCCGAAAAAAATTAGTTTAAATATCTTGGTAGTATCGAAACTGTAACTCATTGTATTTATTTAATTACAGATCCCCGCTTGTGATTACGTTCATGTGGAACTACAACGGGATTACCATTTGAGTTGGCATAAAAAGTAGCCTTTGTGCCCCATGCACGACATCTCCACTCCAAATTTCATCCAAATATGTTCAGCCGTAGAAGTAAAGTTTTACATTTGCAATATTAGTGTGATTTACATATGTGTATATCTTCAGAAATAGTTAGAAGAAAGCCAATAACAGGCGCCACACGGCACAAAATAAAAAGACTGCCCTCTGGAGATGCAAATTATTAAGGAGCATTTTAAAATGGTTGTCAATTTAATATACGATATATTCATTTGCTTAAGATGCTCATTGTAAGCCTTAGGCATGACCGTCCTTGATGTTAGTAATCGAAACTAAGCAGTCTCATTCCAAAAGAAAATAATGCGGCGGTGAGATAACTCGTCTATTTCACAGTTCCTTCTTATCAGTCGCGAGATTCTCCGTTGTTAAATAATAAAGGCAGTCCTAACCTATGTAATATATTCATATATAATCTAAGTACAAATTATGTTTTACTGTCTTCAAAATCTACTGGTTAAATCGACTGATAGATTTGATTCTACTTTACGTTGCACTGAAATCTTAAAAAAATGTCTATGTTTTTTATATAGTAATAACATCTGTATTTCAATTATGTTCACGGATTTCATCCGGTCCATTACAAAGGCATAAGTGGGGCTTAGCTAACACTTAGAGGCCTGTTTGGTATAACAAATACATCTGTATTATTATTAATAACTAATCTTACAAGCAAGAAAATTGAAGAAGACTTTTTATAAAAAACAGCTTACTAATGTTTAAATAACAATACGTTTATAATTTCAATAAATGTACAGTGAATAATTCTGTCCATAATTGGTAGTGACGATATACTACATAGTGTAAAAATACTTTTTACTAGTATTTTATAAAAAAGTTTTAGAATCAACAGAAAATAGAAGCTCCGGGACGCTTCGCTGACAACGCTCACTTTTTAATTACTACTGTCTGATAGCACATTATCGGTATGCGATAAACACAATCTATTAGATTCTACGCGAATTAAAACCTCATCCAAAGCACAGGGAAAAGCTATTTTTTTTTTTCAAAACTACTTACGTGATGGCTTGCGTTTCCAGCAAAAAGCTCGTACAAACAAAAATAACTCAATACTTAATCACAAAACTAAAAAAACTCACTTAAATTGTACAAGAAAACACGAGTTTTACTTCGTCAATCGAGTAAAGTTTAGCTGTTGGTGCGAGGAGAAAACGCGTGTTATCGCGTCAAGCGCCACGCGAGAACTGACTACAGCTTGCCGGGGTGATGAAAATGAATGGCTCGTAGCGGTCCGTAGACTCGTGTAGCTTGTAGAGACTTCGTAGACACCTACGGACCTTTACTACGAGTTCTAGGTATTTCAGAAGTGGTATTTTCCTAAGTGTCTTATAATTAAGTATTTGGTCTGGTTTAGGAATTCTTTCTTTCAGAACAATATACTACCCACAGTCTATCTGAAGATACACACACAATAAGTCATTCTTTTATGGGACAATGTATACGATTCTATAATAAAGTTCCCAATGTTATCCGAGATTTGCCTATTAATAAGTTTAAAATTACTATTAAAACTAAACTCTGTCAAAAAGGTTATTACATAATTTCGGATTACTTGTAGGATAAAACAGCTTGGGACTGATCACTCCATGATCTATCTACTCGTGTACTAAGATGTCAAAGTGTAGCGTGTCTTGCCCTACTGATACCATTATTATGTTCTCTTTTGTAAGGCAACACACTGGAGCTAATATCTGTAGTACCTAAGTAAAAACATTGTAAAAACATCTGTATAAAAAGAATGGCCCCGAGTTTCTTGCCGCTTCTTCTCGGTAGGCTCTATGTATTTTGGAACGCGGCGGTAGGCTTTAAAGTACATTATAATGAAAAATTGACGTTCATAAGTGCGTCTTTGATGCCTAAATTGAATAAAAGATTTTGACTTTGACTTTGACTTTTGATAGGGTTCTGTTGTCATTTAAACCCAAATCATCAATTTATCGAAATTAAGTTTTTTTTTTAATATTAATCAATAACTACCTGCACGCCGCGATTTCGCGTGGTGACAATGATAATGAAAAGTCTTATGTCCTTTGCGGGATATAATCTATACCGTTGCCAAATTTTGTAACGATCCGTCTGCTGGTTAGGCGTGAAAGCGTAACAAACAAAGATTACACACTTTTGAATTTACAATACTACTGCGCCCCACGGTTTTACCGGCGTGGTGATGGATAATGATGATGATGGTAATGAAAAGTATCCTGAGTCATTCCTAAGGATACAGTCTATTTTCTTGCAAAATGTCATCGAGTTCCTTTCTGCCATTTATGCGTGAACAAACTTGCGTAACAAGCTACCAACAAAAAAGTCATTTTCGCATTTGTGAAATTGCAGTTATCAGTACAGTTCTTTGCCACAGTTGTACTAGATAAATAATAGTTTGTACTGTATAACGTTACACTTACACAAACTTTAGTGCTAGGCCCACAGAGTATCTTGGTCAGGAGTTCGAATAAACCATTACTGATGTTAGATACATCAATATGACTACACTTACGACAACTCATTAAAACTATGGCGATAGATAGATATATATATAGATAACACTTTATTGAGACACCACATTTAAGACTTAATATTAGACAATAAAATAAAAAACAATGCTTAAAACTAGGTGCAACAATGGGCGGTCTTTTCGCTCAGAGCGATCTCTTCCAGACAACCCATGTACGTACCCATGGCGATACATTTTTATAAAAAAAAACAAAAGTGTACATTTTCTTTATACACCAAAGAAAAAAAACCTCTTTATGTGCCCACGTGCCGAGTTTGTATTACCTGTATACATGATGATATAAATACTTTCTATATGCTACGAAGAACTTATAATTATCATCCAGGTTTGCATGACACATCGTATCCCGCATCATCAATGATCTTAAGGATCATTAAACAAACAAGAAAGTTTGGCGACAAGGCAGTCGTCTCACTCGCACTGCACCGCGCTCATCGCCCTGAGACATTGGTTGTTGAGTCTCTATCGCTCAGTGATTTCACTTGCTACAGTGCCCTTCACAACCTAACACACTGCTTGCGCACAGTACGTGAAGAATATTTGACTCTGCGGTGGTACCAACCAAGGCAGCCTCTTGCACAAGAGGCCCACCGAGAAGGTCGGGTCTGCTCGCCTTTTTCAATTCGATTCCCGTCAGCGGTGGGAAATTCTGCTTCGTCCACTCTCGGAAACAGATATTACTAAAACCCTACGAAGAAATAATGTCAGAAAGCATAATTCAGAACAAATTCCACACACAAAGTGGCCCTGAAAACCAAAACGACGTATGATTCCAAATACGAATTACTTGCGAAGTTACAAAAGACATGATTGGTTTAAATTGAGAAGGAAATCAGGGATTGGTTTACGCGCGTGCTGCAACGTCTACTATGATAGCTGAGTCATAGCGGCGTGTACGATGTTATTGGTTTAGCACGACCACGACTTTTATTGGGCCTTTTTTTAAGGCAGTTACCGTTCCTGATATTATTTCTTCATAGCTAAAACCTACATATACACTATAAACATACAATTATAGTGCATGAAACTATATTTGCATGTAACAATATAATAATCGTTGGTTAACCATAAATAAAAAACTAAATAACAAACAACCGGCTAGCATGGCACCTGTCACGTATTACTTACGCTTAAGTCAATCGAATTGTCGATCAAACCAACAAAAACAAAAGTCCCTTTAAGCCACCCGAAACGATATATCACCGTATTTTATGAGACAGCCGACACAAAGCTCAGTTAGGGACCGTGAGGAGCCCTGAGGAGCGGTGAGGAGGCGTGAGGAGCTTGAGGAATCGATCCCAGGGGTGTAGGACATGAGATATTGTTTTAGGCCGTAAAAACAGCTTAATTGAGGTGATTGTACCGAATACCGTCTCATTTTCTAAGACATAAAAATGTTTCTTAGTTCTAAATGTAAAAGCTGCCTTTGTTTTCGATGTTTATACTAGTGTGTGGCCATTCGAGCATTAAGTGAGGATATCCTCAAACGCCCACAGAATATTATTCAGTTCCTGACTGTAGCAGACAGAGAGGGATAGAGCCGTATTCCAAAAAGTACGTCCTGCAGTTAATCCAAGCTTGAATACAGATCTGAGTAAATTTTATATGACGTTCTCGGCTCCGTAAGCTTGTACTACTATTATTAATATCCAACATTCATTTACTTAAGGGATCGTATATGTGGACCTGTGTTTCGAAAAGGTTATTACAAAATTTCGGATTACTTGGAAGATAAAACAGCTTGGGACTGATCACTCCAGGATCTACCTACTCTTGTATGACCATGTCAAAGTGTAGCGTGTTTTACCCTACTGATACCATTATTATGGTATCTTTTGTAAGGCAACACACTGGAGCTACAAATAAACGAACATTTGTTAAATACATTAAGAAATTGTTGATACAAAAATATATAAAACGACAAGCCCGCTGAGTTTCTTGGCGGATCTTCTCAGTCGTGGTCGTGTTACGATCCGGTTATCGATTTAAGAAATAATAAATGTAATATTTGTAAGGTAGGCCTATACAGAATAAACGATTTCATTTCGAGCTCATCAGGTGCAGCGCAGGGCCCTCGCCCTGATGATGAGCATCTAATATTTGATTAAAACTTTAGTAAGTTGAACACATTTTTAAGCGATTAGTATCCGAATTAATCTTACATAATAAGTCGAGTATGTAGGACTCGATCGGTTTCGCGACGTTCAGAGTTCTTATTTACGGAGTAGGTACGTGCGCTCCCGACTGCGTCCGCGCATGCACTTGAATAGCATCTGATATGTTTAAAACCCGGGTTGAGGAATTCAATCCCTAGCGTGAGAGATAGCCGGTTAATAATAATAGTTTTATATTGTTGTATGTGTTGGTACACAGTTGTAGTTGGTGTTGGTAGTGAATCACAGGTTCGATCCCTAACTGGGACATATGTTTATGTGACAAACAGATTTGTTCTCGGGTCATAGACGTCGGCAATTGTTATGATTGGCCAACTCTCCTGCGAAACAACGAATCTTAGTGCGAGGGAGTGCGAGGGTAGGAAGGTGTAAACTTTATACTGTCAAATCTACACACAAGTCGAGATTTACATATAATTTGATTAAAGTGTTTCGTTTTTTCTACTGACTTCCAAAAAAAAGAGGAGGTACTTTCTAGGTACAATTCGACTGTATGTTTTTTTTATGTTTGTTACCTCATAACTTTCGACTGGGTGAACCGATTCTCAAAATTCTTTTTTTGTTTGAAAGCTGGTGCTTCCTGGGCCCCATTTAAATTCATCAAATTTGGTCCAGTAGTTTTAAGATACACTCCAATAACTGAATAGAATGGAAGTTGGTCTTAAATTATTCAAAGTGTATACTTGTCTATGAAGCGGTTTGTTTTTAATACGAGCCCTAAAGTTATAACTGTGGATCACGAGTAACTGCGTAAGTCTGACGTAACGTCTCATTTAAGTTAACTACCTGTGTATTTTCCGTGAATGAGACGTTACGTTAGATTGCACTCTCATGTATCTAGGGCAACTGTGATATAGATAACTCATAGTTTGTACGTCGAAGCGTGACGCGTTAGAGTTTGCGATACGAATACTTTTCGCAAATTGTTTGGGCTAAGGCCTCTGGCCGTACAGCATGGGGCCAATAACTACTACGCGCGGAATATACGAGATACGACGACGAAGAAGACGCCATCAGCCGTTTCGTGCGACGTGCGTTGTCTGCGTCACCAAATGCTATCCGCGACTACAACTTGCAGATAACAATAAAAGATCGGAATGTGGATGTGACGGAGGCCCTGGGCCGGGTGGAGAAAGCCGACTTATATAAAGATTAGTTATAAAAAGAAATAAAAATATAGAAAAGCTTAGGCTTTTGTATTATGTATGCGTGTATACCTTGAGCATTCACGCTCACTAAAAGGCTTCTTCTCGCGGCGGCGTCGTGTGGCGGGTCGTCCTCTTCCCTCAAATATGGTTGAGGAGGGCGATGGCTGGCACACGTGTCAAGCTCGTGAACGGGCGCTGCTTGCGGGAGCCGGTATGCTCTCGGTATGTACGATATTTAGAAATTAGTTAAAAGTCTATTTGTGTAAAAAAAAAAGTATTATGTAAGTTTAGTTAAGAAAAAAAAATGTCCTGTATTCTGTTAGTAATTATAAAAAAAAATATATATAAGTTTAAAATATAAATGTAAACAATGCCACGGACACCCATTGAGTCTGTGAACATAGGCAAATAAAAAAAACGAAATAGCACGTTGTGAAGTTGACAGCGCAATTTCTAGTCTTACATCTTTATTTTAAAGGAACTTATGCAAGTTGTTTGCAAAGACAGTTGCCGTAACACAAGGTTAAATGTTTGGCGATAGATGTTCGAAAGAAGAGGTTTATAAACAATTTACATTCGTGTTGATGTCGCAGTCCTACAATTATAACCTTTCATAGTAATAAAACCCTCCGGGGCTTTATTACTTCCTACCCTTCGTGCACGAGTCCGACTCACACTTGGCCGGTTTTAGTTGTTATATTGGCTACAGAAATACATCTTCTGCGTAAATTTCAACTGTCTAACTATTACGGTTCATGAGACAGTCTCATGACAGACGGACAGACAGAGAAACAGACAGACAGACAGACGAGCGGACAGCGGAGTCTTAGTAATAGTCCCGTTTTACCCTTTGCGTAAGGAACTCTAAAAAATAATCAACTAGTCTGCAGATATAATAATTCATCTATTTAAATGAGCAAAATATACATATATACTAAACAAATTTGAATTTTCATATCTTTAGTCATCATCATCAGCCTGTAGCAGTCCACTGCTGGACATATGCCTCTCCAATTGCACGCCACTTAGGTATATCTTGGGCTCATATCATATCTTTAGTATAGCAGGGTAACAATAAAAAAAAACCTTTTATTTATAATGTACATTACCTACGAGATTCTTTTCAAAAGTTTAGAACAAAAGTAATGTTATAATGTTCTATTGTAAACGAGCGACTGCCCGCGAGTTCGTTCGCGTAGTAAGCTCGGCCTTCGATCTCGCCGTAACCTCCCGTCTTTTCTTGGTTTTTCTTTCATAAGAACCTTCTTCAGATAATGATTAACACAACAAAAAAGGATTATTAAGATTGTTCCATCCGTACTCAAGTTATAGCGTGACCAGGAGAAATAGGGGTTCATTCAGCTTCATTTTAATATAATAGATATAGATAATTAAACACTTACCAGTGTAGACAGTTACATTAATTCTTAAGCGTTGTAATGCGTGAGCGACAATACTGTGGAACAGAAACGTGCACAATAATTATCTTCTGAAGATCGCAGTAATTGATATAGTCGATTGAAATAACTACAATTTTAGTATAAGAAGTTAAAATACTATAAAATAAATAATATTTCAAGATATTCAATCCAACCAGATCAAACATTCACTTTAACATTAAAGTAAGTGAAGTAAAAAAAACTGTGATACTTCCGTTGGAAAAATGCTTATGGTAAAGTTACAGTATGTACACCACCATCCCTCTCACATAAAATATACAGAATAAACAACGCACGAACCAACCAAAACGATTCGACACGTGTTTCGCTACACGAGGCATTCTCAGGAGATGTTGACTCGTTAAGCGCTAGACCGACAGTGAAACAATATTATATCGTTTTATAGTCTGGCAACGTCGTGTGCGACCGTCCTACGGGGTGAAAGACGGTGGCGGGGCCGAGGTACTAAAGATTTGAGCGGGTAGCGGGTGGTGTAGCGGGGAAGGGTAACGTGTAATCGTATGCTAGAACGACTAGCTACCTCGTCCCCGCCACCATCTGTCACCCCATAGGACGGTCGCGCACCACGTTGCCGGACTATAGCGTTTTAATCTGCCGCAACGTAACTTTTTTTGTGTGTGAGTGAATTTGGATTCATTATATATTTGTTTTTGTATTGTGATTGCATGCGAATAAAAATCTGTTTTAATTAAATTTATAATGCCATCTCAGCCTAAATTTTGAACGTCAATATTGGTAAAACATGTTAAATTGAAATACTTACATAAGTGCATATTTGTTTGAGTACTTAGTACCTATGTAACCACACATGTTTTAGACAAACTATTTTCATCTTTATCTTTAACGCCTGAATCAATAAATTACTAAAGTAAGTGTCATTTTAACGCCCGTGGTTGAGAACCTTGAACACTTTGATTGAAGGTTGTTTCAAACAATAACAAGGTCAAGTACATGTGGCTAAAGTTATGTTATTTGAGATGAATTCCCCTCAAATTTAAATAACAGAATGGAGGCGGCATTGGGCGGAGTGTGGCTTCCAGAGCGGAACTAAATACCGCGAGAATTTGGTATCTGAATTATTCAGGCAATGCGAGAGTTATTGGATGGGAATTGATGAGTGGGTCAAGAGGTTTAGGATTATAATAAATCAGCTAGCTGCGTTCCGTTACTTCAGCTGCGTGGGAAATAAAAAAAATATAAAATGTTGCATGACTTATAATAATATTATGCTGTAATAGCTTATAGTAAATCATATAAAATAATATAATATACGAGTAAGTATAAAAATAATTAAGACAAAAGATTTATGACTGAAACTGACGAAAATTTACGTATCCGGTCAGATAAGGGTTAATATAATGTGCCAACTCAGTTTAAGTAATAGTTTTAACGAACAGTAGTAAGAAATATCCATTCATTATTGAAACAGATATATTTTAGAAAGTATAACAATAGTATATTGTTTTAACGGTAACTTCAGCTAAAGACTTTATAAGTTACTATAATATCTGTGAATGTTATATTGTATTATATGTATGTCGGCTGAGTGTGTTGGATTAATTTAATTGAAATATTTGTCCCAGTTTCTCTGATGGGGATATTGTGAGATTAGCAGTAATTTTGTTCTTAGATTCTGGATGTTGGAGACAAGGAGACAAACATTGAGACATTATTTTGTTTAGTAAAATACTGACTTAAGGGAACATACACACTTTATTTTTATTTTCTACCGACTTCCACAAAAAAGGAGGAGGTACCCAATTCAAATGTATTTTGTTTGTGTTTGATACCGCATAACTCACGATAGGGTGAAATTAATTTATACGATAGGGGTAAATTCTAAAAATTCCTATTTTGTTTGAAAGCTGGTGCTTTCCGTGTGGTCCCATTTAAACTCACCATATTCGGTCCAGTAGTTTTTTGAGTTACACTCCAATAACTGATTTTTACCAAAGTAATAGAATGGAAGTAGGTATTAATTTTTTTTCAAATTGCACTTGTAGTAATACCAATTCACATGATTGCGTAACCTTCGGTACCAATGTCGGCTCCTGCCATAGATAGACCCCTATACTCGCTGGCCTTTATTAATAAACGTTGCGTAAACATAGATTAGGCGTAACATGCTTTGTCTTGCTTTCACGCGTGACATTTACTGCAAGCGAAAAATTTACAGATGTTTTAACTACTACGGGTTTATTACAAGTTTATTAATAAGGCCGTTAGTGTCCATAGATAAACCAAGCTAGTTTGACAACCCAACCCATCGATATCTGCTAAGACGTACAGCCGTGCGATTCTCTAAGAGCAAACATCGTTGTATCTTTGACAACATCCGTGAAACAAATGACGAGATAACAAGAAACGTTGGAAAAACAGCCTTGTGTACAAGGGTGATATCTCATAAGGTATTTGACATCCGTGAGCTCGTCGGAGAACGCAACGACGAATCATTAGAGAATCGCACTGCAGTTGCGTTCCAATACAATAAACGTCCGAAATCCGAAAACAAACAGCTCATTAAACAAGTATTTTCCCCATCCCACGCAGTGCAACTACAAATTAGATTAATAGATTCCTCATTTGGAATATGTAACTAACCGTTATATGGTAGATAGCATCGCTGTGAGTTTGGCTATTCAATGGAAAATGGACATGTTAAGCTATATGTTTGGTAAGCTATGCATCCATCGCACAGGCAACCCGATGTATCTATAACTATACTCCTATACTAATACACACATCAACATGGTCTAGGGATATTTCAATTAAACCTAAATAACTAAAGTTCTATTAACTTTTTGCTAAGACACCTACATATTAAAATAAGCCTTGTTTAATAGCCTATCTAATATGATAATAAACTTTTAGATAAAGTTAAATTGAAAAAAAACTTAGAAGAAGAGGAAAAACTCAGTCAAAATTTCAATCTTAACTTTATTTTTGAAACATCAAAACCTAAACAAAACAACTTTTTTTTTAATTATTGAAAACTTAAAATTCATAATCCGTGGATCCACCTAAGACTCTCCTGACACATCTGCAGCGGTTCTGCATACTCAAAACAAGGGTGTCAATATCCTGTTGTGGAATACTGTCCCAAGTCCTGCTAAGATGCAAGAAAAGCTGGTTTTCATGCACAATATCTTCAGGGAAATTCCTAAGAGCTCTTCTCTGAAGCATATCCCAGGCATGCTCAATAGGATTTAAGTCAGGGGATTGTGCAGGCCAGTGTAAAGCTTGGATATCATGCTGTTGTAACCAACTTGTAACGATACGCGCCATATGTGGACGGGCATTGTCGTGCATTAGCTGGAAATTTTGTCCCATTTGCTGTCTGTGGGGCAAGATTACAGGCTCTAGCACCACATCTCGGTATTTTAGAGCAGTCATATTGCCTTGTATCCAAACGAGGTCCGTTCTACCGCCGAGACGAATTCCTGCCCAAACCATAATCGTGCCACCTTGATACGCATGAACATGTTGTGGGTGCTGCAGTCGATTCCAACGTCCAGGTTTTCTCCAAACGCGTACTTTTCGCGAATCAGGATGAAATCCAAACCTGGATTCATCAGTGAAAAGCACAAGTGACCATTGAATATGGTTCCAGTTTTCGTGTGCAATAGCCCATTGTAATCTTCTTGCCTCTCCTTAGCGCTGGTACCCGAAGTGGCCTACGAGCACGTAGGTTGACTTCATGCAGTCGTCTTCTCAAAGTTTGACTACTTACCAGCAATTCATACCCTCTCTGTAGCCTTTGAACCAATTGCATCGCCGTTACATTTGGTTGACTTCGTGCAGCATTTACTATGAATCGGTCCTTGTGTTAAGGTCCTCTGTGCCGTTCCACCACTTCCCCCGTGACACGATAACGTGACCAAAGCTTGGATATAACGCTCTGACTGGTCCTCATGGTTTCAGAAACCGCAATTTGGGTAGCGCCAGTTTGAATCATGCCCACTGCTCTTAACATTTCGTTCCTGGTCAAGTGTCTACGTGGCATGAGTAAATGAACACCGGAGATGCGTTGGACAAGAATTTATAGAAATTTATGGAGTTTTAATTAAGTAAGAAGTTCGTGAAGATTTACTTCTTTGGAAGAAATTCAATGAATGCTAATTTCATCTTAAAACAAAACCTTTTAAATACAAATTTGAATTTAAAAAAGAAACATAATAAATGTTTTTATAATTATGTCATCAATAGTTTTTTTGGTAGGCCAGTACTTTTTAAGTTGTTTAAAAAAGTTTTATATATCCCTAGACCATGTTGGTGTGTGTAATATAAAGAGGAAAAATTTGTATGTACCTTGCGGTTGAAACCGCGGAGAGCAGCTAGTGTGATAATAAAGACATACTTGTTAGATTGCGGTAACATTTTAGGCTCAGACGGTTTGCGTCGAATAACAGTAATAAGGGATAATAATATTAGGTAACATACAAGGCGTTCGGGTCTCAAACTTGGCTGAACCTGTATTACTCGTAAGTAACCTGATGACTGATATATAAACTGTTGTTAGTAAAAGCTTTAGTAGTGGGTAGGAAACAAATTTATTGTATCAAATTTAGTATTTTTAATTAGTAATACGGGATTACTCACGTATTATTTATCGGATAGGTCCGACTATAGTTTCGACATTCGGTGGTCTTTTTCAAGCGGCCGTCCCGAACACTCCTTGAAAAGCCCACTGAATGCGGTAATCCCAAATAAATAGAGTAATCCCATATTTCTAATTAAAAATGAGTGAAAACCACGTTAGTTTTATAACAAAATACAATATTTTTATTATATAATACATTTTTATAATATTTTTTCCATACCTTCTGCTTGAGCTGCTGGAGAAATGTTTCATCGTAATGACAACCCGATCATGGCAAGTGCATTATCATAGGCAAAACCTCCTGCCTAGCTATCACCCTCATGTTTGAAGACCTGTCACGGTACACATAATGGTATGTTGCGTCAGCTGTCTTTGAGAGCCAGTCTCCATTCTGGATCTAGTGTGATGTCTTCGACAGCATCATCACTATACATCTGAAGTAGTAGTGAAACACTAGTGAAAAATCTATTAAAAGCAAGTGCAAACGCAAAGATTGTTCTAAATTCGAAAACAATTGTGACTACACATCTAAGCTTATCTTTGTTATGTGCACATTTGTAAATGCTCTTATTCTCGAGCGAGTGTATTTATAGATACCTGTCCCGCGCCGAGGTACACCGTCCCTGCAGATGACGGGCTAGACTAAACAGGCTGATGGTTAGGTAACTACGACTTGGTAACTCTGCTCTGTTTGTGTAGGGTGTGCGTTTGTGGTAGGACTTATGTAGAGTACACTCGGGAAGTACCACACCATTTCCAGTTGATGCGACCGCCAAGCAGTAATAAACAAACATTACTGTGTTCCTATTTGAAGGGCGTTGTTGATTGGCAGGGTGTCGAGTGATGTGCATCGTATGCAGGGTTTTGAACAGTTGTAGTTTTAATTCTGAATAGTACTAAACTGTCGTTGGCAATCATGATCATCCGAGCGGCTTGATCATCTCGTCACCCAGTTTAATAAAAAAACTAGCATATTATTTACATAAATTCAGAATAAGATTAGATATGTTTGTATTATGAAAAGGGGATTGAGGTGAAACTTATGCGTTGTTTATGTCACGATCTTCAATTGATTTACTTACTGCCGTGCGATTCTCTAAAAAAAACAAAACATGATTACTAAATCATTATTATTAAATTATTTCGCGACGGCGGTCGATAGTAATACTGGCGGCCGTGACGAAGCGAGTAAAGAGAGATCAAACATCGTTGCATCTTTGACAACATCCGTGAAATAAATGACGACATGACAAGAAACGTTGGAAAAGCAACCTCATACAGTACAAGGGCGATATCTCATAAAGTATTTGACATCGACGAACTCGTCGACGAGCTCATCATTAGAGAAATCATTAGAGAATCGCACGGCTGGAACCTTCTGCAGGATCTTGAGTGCGGTGCGCTTGTTATTGTATCCTGTGGAGCGCCTTCATCGCTGTGTATCGTGAGATACTGAATCAGGTAGGTTCTTATACCTAATTGATGGGATTTGTACGACCACTTTCTTACTTAGTGCTTAGTAATGGTGGATTCAGACGTGATAACGACTGGCTCTCAATGATAGCTGCCGGAATGTATATGTGCTTAGCAGTATCATGCTGAGCCAGGTCCTTTTCTACCGAATTCCAAAAAGAGGAGGTACTCAATTCGACTGTATATTTTTATATTTTAATGTTTGTTACCTCATAACTTTCGATATGATGAACCGATTCTGAAAATTATTTTTGTTTGAAAGCTGGCGCTACCCGCGTGCTCTCATTTTAATTTGATCAAATTTGGTCCAGTAGTTTTTGAGTTACACTCCAATAACTGAATAGAATGGAAGTCGGTATTCAATTTTTCAAATTGTACTTGTTTGGACTGCACACGACAGCAATGTTTTCACTAACCTATAAAATGTCACTTCCTTTATTATGTTTTTTCTTATTATAGTTTATATAGTAAATAGTACTTAATGATGTTTTCATTGTATATTGTTTGCTGTTGTGTGTTTTTATGTCCGAAATAAGCATGCTCTTTCTTTATTATTTTTCTTAATTTTAGATCTATGAGCATGTGGTGTAAAATACGAGTATATGCATGACTATAAATCTAATCCGTTTGACTGTTCCGACGTAATTGAGTAACAAACCTACATTCATCTAAACATTCGCATTTATAATTGTTATTTGAAATTGTGTGGTATAATGATACGTGCATTAACTTACATTTATAATATAAGGAAGATCTATTTTAGTCTGTCTTGTATTTTTCAATCTAACTAAATGTTGAATTATAAGTTAAACTTAGTGTGAGACGATCATATTGTACCTATTATCACATATTGTCATAAGCGTGTTGTTTGCCAGACTGCCTCTGCCCTACCAACGTGCATTACTTTACAATGTTACCAGCAAAAAAGTTAATTTCTGAGGTAGAATTCAAACCGACGATCAGCTAATCGGCGAATGACCAGCGCAAGTTATGTACTGTTATCGCTTGAGGATGCTGCTCCTGACGTTACACCTGAGTAAACCAATACAGTAATAACTTAATAATATCAGACAACATCCACAAAAGGTCTTCCAGCAGGGCTATTATGTATCTCAGTTGCTAACAAATTGTGATTGATATCTTGAAAAATGGTCAGTTCTGGCAACTCCAGTAAGCAAAAATGTTAGTAAATTGATGACTAGAGCTGACAAAAGTGACATAGAGCCGCCGTTTTTTTCGATTTCAATCAACATTCGTTAGCAACTGAGATACATAATAGCCATACAGGTCTCGAACTAGGCAGAGCCTGTACCATGGCAACCTGATACTTCTATACGTTTTCACACCCAGACACAGGTCGAACAAACATATTCATGGATGTTGGACCTGTCCTGGAATCGAACCCGGGACCAGCGGCTCAGAAAGCAGGGATGCTACCAACGACGCCAACCAATAATTTTTATTATTATATACATATTACATTATCAGACCACATCACCAGACGTGGCGACATCAGCTTGGAAAAGCTCATTGTGGTGGGAAATGTGGAAGGGAAACGTTCACGAGGCCTCCGACCAGGTGGTCTCACCAACTGAAAGAAATACCAACGTCCCGCTTTTACACCGCGGTGGAGATGGCCACAGACCGGAGCCGATGGAGACAGCTCGTCAGAACCAAAGTGCTGCCATGATGAACACGATCCTCAGTCATGAGGGAACGACCGAAGAGAGAGATTACATTATAAAAATTTCCAACCCGTGCTCCAAGTCATCGTTAAAAGAGTTTATTGAGTACAATAAAATTACACCATCCTATAAATAATAAATGGTACTTATACATTCAGTCGTGCTCATAAACTGTACACTAGAATACATTTAATAAACAGTAAATTTCATTTTTCCATACGGCAACCCAAAGACTTTATAAAAGAATGGACATGTCAACCGCCATCTAAACCTTGCTCCGCATACATCCCAATTGGAACGACTTTCAATTGGCTATTTAAACTTTGGTCCAAACGTCAAAAAGTCAACACTGTAATTTTGTCATAAAGCTCTAGTGCTAAAAATACTATTTGGAAATCGTTATAGGCTATGTACCTATATGTATGTACCTATATATACTCTGCATCTGTGAGTAATAAGATACAGGCTTTCGCCTTTGCAAGAGGTAGGCAGTAAACTAAGGTTGGAGCCTCAATGTAAATAATATTCAGATAAATTCATTACTTTACTCGAACACATGTATCACGCTCGTGAGTAAATCACTATTTTGAAATTAAATGTATATTTGTATAGTACAAATTAAACCTACAACTTCACCATTTTCCATTTGCAGTTTGTTTATTTCAACATCCCTCGGGTACTCTTTATTAATATTTTATTATTCTCTATTAAATGGTCCCAACTCCTACGAGTATATATTTAATTAAGATGAAAATGCACGTAAATGTAGACATTTTCCGTGGCAAAATCTCCAACAAATACATTATCCCAATATATAATACTAATAATAAATAATAATACACACGCAAATAGACACTTTCGTGCTCCCACACTAGAATTCCCTGTCGCGGGAGACATGGATAAACATAAAAATACATCACAACTCACTCTCTGAACTCGGGACCCCGCTCTTTGAAGGCAGGGTAACCAATGAGATTGACTAATAGAGGCGGTTTACTCCTTGAATATGAAGTACAAACATAGCAAATTTTATGATATACCTACCCATAGCTAAAGTACACAACTCTCACAATGACATTAACTACACTGACAAGATTAAAAAAGCACGAAGATATATGAATCCTAGTTGTCAGAAAGGGATCAATATATTATTAACAACGTTCGCCTGTGACCGACCATTCGACCGCCAATGACAGATTCGTTCTCTCTGCCGCTCGCTACTTGGCTCGTTCTTGTGGGTTACGAAGCGGCAACGTCGCAGGAGTTATTTTAAATTAAAAGACAATTTTTGATTTTCCATTTTTTATAAATAACATAGAAAAACAATACTTACAAATGAAAAGATAGATCATTCATGTTTTTTACACTTGTTCCAGTATATGTTCTGCAGTTTTTAATATCAGTTTTCATAAGAAGGCATTTTTTCCTAAATGTAGTACACGTGCTGCGTCGTTGCCAGACAGGCTGGAACTAAGTTGACTCAAGCCAACTAGCTTGTCTTGATGTCGCCAAGCCGAGCGCAGTAAGGCGTATCTATTAACATCATTGAGGGTAACTACCAATATAGCTAACAGAGCAATTTGTTAGAGTAACAAATGCTTAAGATAATAATTGTGTTTATCTACATTCTTTTTAATCTTAAACTTTTAAGTAAAACATCAACAATGTATTGTATTTATTAAGCTCCCTCGTTATCCAGACGCTGTGAATTCTAAACATGCTAAGTCTAAAGTAAATAGTCATTGGGGCCATTGCAATAATTTGTGGGTAAATCACACCCACTGTGTACGGTTTACCGCTCGACAGCTGTGCACATCGTGAAATATGTCTATTTTACTCTCTTATAAAATAAAATGAAAACGTTTCTATCTCATTTTGTTTAATTGCAAATGTACTATAGGAATGAGTAACCTAAATAATGTAAAGGTGAAAAGTTTGCGGTATATTCCGTTTGCAGTATACACATTGTCCGATCAAGAGGTTAGATTTTTTTATGTATAGCTTCGTTTTCAGTCCGTACGTGTGAGGTTTCGGAGGCCCGACTTCCCTCTTTCCTCCTTTCCCCTTACCCTCTCCTATCAATTTACCATATTCGTCAAATAGGCAAGTAAGGCGAACACATTGTCTAATTAACAGTCCACACATGGTAATTGTTTGTCAAATGTGCCAAATACACAAATATAAATAGCCGTCTGAAGTGCCGGCATCAGATAGTGGGTTAGGTCATTTGTTCAGATAAACACTATTGTAGTATTTTATTGTATTACATTATCGTGTAGTATATTATAGTGTTTTCTATATGAAATTAAAATATAATATAAAATTCATATTATCCTTTTAATTTAAAATACATCATCCGGTGATTTATAAGGCCTTTACAATTTCTTTGCATAGTTAATATTGTAAGACTTTACTTTAGAAATTGCGCCAGGGTAAGTACAACTGGTTTTAACCACACACGTTGCAGTTCCTGGAAAAGTAGGTCGATTTCTGCGAAATCTATTGTATTATTGGCCAAATATGGCGATTCGCGAGTTAGCTGGTTAAAGGTCGTTCTATTGCAGCTCGAAATATATCATATTTATAAAAAAAATTACAAAATAAATACAGACACCAAAAATATTTGTTAGGTAATTAAAAATGTAAAAATAATAAATGAACTGGCATAATATTTCAACATGTTTAATAAAAATCATACAGCTCATCGGTGTATTGTAGTATGACCAAAACCAAATAAAATTATTTATGGAACATTGACAATAACAAAAGACGTTGACTAGCCGTACGTTTTTTAAGTATCTGATGTAGTAAATGAATACATTAATTATTGAGATTATAATTATATTTGTAGATTACTTATTACTTATTAGAAGATCACATTTTAATGACACCTTGATTTTATTTGCTCAAAATACCCGATATTCAACTCCATTCCTAAGCCGTGTGCATTCCGAATTTAGAAGCAAACCGAATTATGCGCAATGGTAGATTCATAATAACATAAATATTATTATTAACAACATTTATTTAATTTCATATAATATTTTATTAATAACAATAATGTTTATGTTACAGCTTTTTATTTAAACGATCATAAACAGACTAGGTGACCAGATCTGCAGCAATGGAAATAGCACCAAATGGTTTTAATTCTACCATTATGTTTATAGTTGAAAAATAACAATAATTTACTTTTTATCTTGTGCAAATAGCGGTATCTGTATGTACCGTTCTCTACACACAGTTGTGGTCCCTGTTTTATAGTAGAATAATTGTTTTGCCGCTGTTGCCGCCTGTTTGAACGGCTTCTAATGAAAACAATTTGAATAGGTTTCACAACGAGTAATAGATGGTAACTCGACTGAAATTGAATTGAAACTGACGAATTCTAAAATTAATTATTTACCTGCTGAAGTTCAATTTTGACTCAAAATAAACGCCGTATTCATTTGACGCCGTTTTGTCTTTAATTTTATTTATTTAGACTTTTCAATCTAAAGATTAAAGCGGATTATGTTAAATTACTTGAAAACATTTTAAATTGTAAATAATAAACACTGCAAACTGGTTTACTAATTGAAGTGTTATCTATACAGATAAATAAAATTGAAGTGTCTGTTTGTAATTCCAAATAACAGCTTTTCTCTAAACAAAAGTATAACTAATGATTCATCGTTGCGCTCGTCGATGGGCTCGCCGATGTCAAATACTCTAAGAGATATCCCTTGCTTTGTACACAAGGTCCAACGTTTCTTGTCATCTCGTCATTTGTTTCACGGATGTTGTCAAATAAACAACAATGTTTGCTCTTAGAGAAGCACACGGTTGATGAGGTTACATGTGTATCGCCGTATCTGTATATTTCCTATTTTCAAACGCGGAAAAGAGCGCAGCGCACACAGCATCTCTGCCATAAGCGTTTGTTTCAGCGGAAGTATAACTAAATATTTCTTTCAATATTATTTTCTTAAGGCACTTTTTCGTTATGTAACCCGATATCACCAGCCGAAGAGCATGATATTTAGGGATTTCCTAAAGGGCGGGTATATTCTACAAACGTAGACGAAAGGCCCCAATAAGCTCAAGGTTATGACCCTTTTAGATTTCTCGAAAATAACTATATTTTTTTACGAACGCAAACTATAATACGTGACTGCCATTTCGTAGACGAATGAAATACTCAGGTTTAATATTCCATTTCAGTGGAACCGTGGTAATAAGAGCGCTTGTACGTTTCTTGGAAACGATACTGTATTGATGTGTTAACTATCATGTTATGAGAAGGGAAAGACGTAAGCCAGACGGTAGGCACCATGTCAGTTGCAGTGTTACCCAGAACTTTAAGCTGACGTTTTGCGTGGGATTACGTTATGAGTTTAATTCGCCCCGTAGAGAACTTGCTTCAGTGCATTAAACAACTTCTGCTTCAAGGCAGATTTGACATTTCTGAGGTACTTGCAAGACGGTGTCCTTCAATAAATAATTTATTTATACTATGTTATAAGTAGAGACAGAAATCTAGACTCGATTTGTAGAGAAAAAACCTATTAGTATTCTAGAAATATGCAACAAATCAAGAAATAATGATATTTAAAATTTTTGCCTGTTTTTTCGTCTGGATATTAGTCAACTCAAAACTCAATAACCACAGGAGTGCTAAGTATCGATTTTATCGTTATATGTGTGGATTTTGTTGGCTTCAAGCAAACTTTATTTCATTTCAATATGAGGTCAGAGAGTCGAGTTAACTAGCAAAGTGTAGTGGAATTAATTTAAATTCATTTAATTACTACATAGAGTTTGATGTTGTTTTCAAAATTAATTTGTTTCCAACAAAGAGATATGTTTGACTAAAATATGATGTAATTAGTTGGGTTGAAAAACATGTACAAATAATATGCATTACGCTACAATACAATGTTTGAATTATACAAGCCTAGATGGCGCTTTGGGGTCATTAAACATGCAAGTGTTTCATTTGTAACTATATGTAACCTAATATTGGTAATGGGTATGTACATTACAATTTTTTAGAGTTTGTAACAGTTTTAATAACCAATACTCTGAGAAGATCGATCTGTTTACTACGAGGCTAAATTATTTCAAAAGGGATGCTTGTTCAACTTTCTTCAATTAGTGTGTCACTTTGGAATAATCCTTCTTGTTTATGTTGTAATTTTTTCTTATTTATTATGTCTAATATCGATTGCGGGTAGTTGGTAGGTATTTAATTTCTTGCTCAATTAAATGTTTGACTATTAATTCTTTTGTGTGTTAGCAGTGCGTGGTATTTACTTAGATATGTACTTTTTTCATTATAATGAAGGGGTTCCTATTCCCTTTGGTTATTGTGATTGTGTAGGCTACTTTACTATAAATTATTTTGGTGAACTTAATATTGTATTGAACATAGTTCTATGAGTGGAAACTAATTAGGCTGATTTGATTTTAATTCCATTTTATATGTATAATTTTTTTTTCCAAGAATGTAAAAATTATTAAAAATAAAAATATTGGTTGACTTAGCTTATATAACGCTCAAGTCGTATAATCTTAGTCTCGTCTAGACGTTGAGTTGGAACAAGCTTGACTTCATTACTTATGTTTGATTGAGTGTAAATTAGTTACGAAATTGATTGTTCGGAGTTAGTTAATTCATTTTATTTCTATTGTGTTACTTTTACGATTTGTAAGAATATTACAATACATCATAAATATTGTGTATATATTGTGATAGTTTTGGTATAACAGGTTTATTTAATTACAGGGCAAGATATTTACCATCTTATAATATCTCAGTGGGACGGGCGCAGTGCATTGCCATGCAGAGTTTTGGACTCTTGTAGTTAACCCTTTGCGTCCCAGAGACGTAAATATACGTCAGTTTAATTCATAAATCTTTCGTTTTAATTATCACGGTAAAGGAAGGAACAAAGTTCTGAATGACAAAAAAATTTTGAGCAGGCGTGACGCATAACATCTGGCAAGCTAGCTCGTCTCATAACGATTGGCATAAAATAAATATACATTGTTATTACAAGAAGTAATAACATAACTACTAGTATGTAGTAATGTGTTAACTACTAATACTGTAAATACTCTCTGAGGACAAGAAGAACGAAAACCAGCTCGTTAACGTCGGCTGATTTGCGTGGGTTAAGTCGGTTGTAATCTAATATATAGAAACAAACCCCTATTTCTCCTGGTCACGCTATAACTTGTAAACGGATGGAACAATCTCGCAAAGTTTTATTGTGTTAATTATTATCAGGAGAAGGTTCTTATGAAATAAAAACCAAGAAATGACGGGTGGTTATGGTGAGGCCGAAAGCCGAGCCTACTAAGCGAACGAAGTCGCGGGCAGTCGTTAGTATTATGTAAAAAAGTATTCTTATTAGGAATACAATGTCTTACCTGAAGCGGTCTACATTGAGTATCATATCGGGTTGGCTATAGCCGTCCGGTACCTGATTTTGATGAAGGTGCGAGTTTAGGGGTATCATTGGGGTCCACCTGAAGCCCTTCCAGCAATTTTTTTTTGCCGGAAACGTAGTTTAAATTAATTATGATTAAATTAAAATTTGATAAAAAAAAGTGAAATGGAACGCAATGTTGAGAAAATGGTACAATATTAAGTTGTCAAATTAAGTTGTCAAACTGAGTTAAACGAAACGTATCGTTATCGTTAAACGTAAGAAAAAAAAAAGGCGCCATTTTGTCTTACTGACAGATGGACTGTCATCCATTCATTCCGTTTCTCTCGTAGTTTCGTGAATGTGTGCTCTCTTGTTTTTCGATTTTTATTACGACTTTGGCTTTTTCCCTGGACTTCCTTCGATTGCGCGACGACTTGAAACTTGGCTTGCTTACCGGATTTGTTTGGATTGCTCTACGACTTGAACTTGGCTTGAAAACTGGACTGCACTTGGCTGTAATGGAGTATTACAGTACAATACCCGAAGCGGACGCGGTTTCGGCTCCTGATCTGCCCGTCGAACCTGTTGCCGGACCTTCTTCGGCTCCTGATCTGCCCGTCGAGCCTGTAGCCGGACCTTCTTCGGCTCCTGATCTGCCCGTTGAACCTGTCGCCGGACCTTCTTCGAGTAATGACGACGACGACAACGAGCTTATAACCAAACGAAAACTTTGCGTCACTGAAGTGATTGATCATTGGAATTTAACTGACGTTGTGCGAAAATTGGGCACTAAAGACCAATGCATCAAATATAGTGAAGACCAAGGTCTCATACCAACTGAGAAACGGTGTCGAACCCACAGGACATCCATGTAAGTGTCATACTCATGCGGATGCACAAGTTTTGGTACATTTGTGTGCTCAAAAAGATCATGCAAATCTAAATCGGGCAGCGGTGCCAAGATCTCTCGCAGAATTGGCACATTTTTCGAAAATATTGCTATCGACATAATGCATGTTTACTATCTTATATATGCATACTCACAAGGATGGACCTACGACCAAACAATTCACGAAGACCCTTATAAAAAAGAAAGGAAGCAATGTTTAAGCCCAAATACTATAGCCGATTGGTTTAATTACTGCAGAGAAGTAGTTGTGATATTTTATTTGGAAAAACAAAATCTTTACAGCGGTAAAATTGGAGGCTGTGGGAAAATAGTGCAAATAGACGAAAGTAAATTTGGAAAAAGGAAATATAACAAAGGACGTCACATTGAAGGCCACTGGGTGCTGGGATTAATAGAAGATGGGTCTGAAGACTTAAGATTGGAAGTATGCCCGGACAATAAAAGAGATGCTGATACTCTCATACCTTTAATTCAAAAGCATGTTTTACCTGGAACAACAATCCACACTGATTGTTGGCGGGCATACGATTGTCTGTCTGAATATGGATACATACACAAAAAAGTGAATCATTCAGACCCAGAGAACCCATTTGTGGGTAAAGATGGAATCCACACCCAAAGAATAGAATCCCAGTGGCGAGCAGTGAAGAGGTTTTTCAAAAAACAAAATTATAACAACCCAGAAAACTTTAGTGATATAATTGTTGAATATTTGTGGCGAAGAGACGTGTATAAATATAAAAGAGACTCTTTTGTACATTTAATGAAAGCAATTAAACATGTTTATGAAATAAACAAGTAATGTATTAAAATGTTTGTTTAATTGTGTCTCTCCTAGCCCTTTAACATTAAGTTTTTCTCATCTATCAACATAACTCTGAGACGGACTGGATATGTTATTGTTGTTATATAATACAATGTTAAGTGAACCGCCTTGATAGATTAGGTGTGAAACAAAAAATAGGTTAGGTTAGGTTAGAACATGACAAACAACGCACGAGCCGAGCGAGCGAAGCGAGCGTGCCGCGGCAGCGGCCGGCGAAGTGCCAGAAGCGAACCGCCTTAATAAGTTAGGTGTGAAACAAAAAATAGGTTAGGTTAGGTTAGAACATGACAAACAACGCACGAGCCGAGCGAGCGAAGCGAGCGTGCCGCGGCAGCGGCCGGCGAAGTGCCAGAAGCGAACCGCCTTAATAGATTAGGTGTGAAACAAAAAATAGGTAAAAAATACTGATATAGCCGAAAGTGAGGTTAAGTACTAAAAAAATTATTACTCAAAAACTAAAGGCCTCCGGCGGGGGGGGGATGCAGGGGGGGCTTCACCCCCTCCCCCTCCCCCCTCCGCCCCCCTCCCCCCTCCCCGCGGGTACCGGGCGACTATAGTTTAACCAATAAACACGTAAACAACCATGTAATTTTTTTTACCGATAAGGCCGTAACATTTTTCCCAGATTATATATTTTATAATAATTAATAATTTGAAAGCAAAAAGGGTGTGATTGTGTGTTTCGTCTCACTGCGCCGGATCATTTTGGCGATAAAATTTAAATGAGATCACTTCTGAAACATAAATCATCAAAATCTATTGCGAAACAAACGTACAAAGAAACAGGAAATCGAATTGAGAACCTCCTCTTATTTAAAAGTAGATTAAAAACGAACCTAACACACACAGTATGCTAATAATTACTCAGCAAGACAACGTACATAGCCATGTGACGTGACTTCACGACTTTTAATCCATCACTCTGCAAGTTTGACAGTTATTCGACCTATGTATTCCGGAGCACGCTAAGCGATGCGGAAAGTGGTGCAAAGTAACTGTTGAGGGTAGTGAGCGCTTCACAACTTATTCTGGTGGCTTATAGACACAGATAATAAATGAAGCGGTGAATGAACTGGTAGGACGTAGGCTCGGCGTAACTTCATGACTATAATCCATCACTTAGCAAGTTTGACAATTACGCAGCCGACGTATTCCGGAGCACGCTTGGCAAAGTGGGCGTCTGAAGCGTTTCTAGTAACGCTTTGTATAATTTAATTTCATCTTACAGATATTTTTTTTCAAACTTTAGTTTTGACACTGATGGATTTTCAATCTATCTTGAATCTTGCATCTCGATGGTATTAGCAAGACGGTTACTACGAAGCTGTGGATTTATTTTCTAACTAGCTGGTGCCAGCGACTACGTCTGCGCAGGATTAGTACTTTGACTAATCTATCAGAAACTGACACAAACTTTGACAGAACTGTCATCATTACGATCTTGACGTAGGCGGAGATCTTATTATTTAGTCTATGCAGTGCCCAAGCATATTACGCTTTACCACCCGCTTGGTGATGGATGATTGATATAATGATGAAAAGTCCTATGTGTTAAAACAGTGCCTCATCTACCTTCATACCAAATCTCAACCAAATTGCCTCAGCCGTTTTTGTTTTCATGAGTAACAAAGATTCATACATCCATACTCACAAACTTTCGCGTTTATAATATTAGTAGGAAGGATAGGGTTATTATATAATTACTATCTTAAACTAAAGTCTAATGTTGTATCACATCATCGAACCACCGAACGCCTGACTGACAGCGGATCGTAACCACTTATAAAACATTATCGCTTACAAGCGCAATTTGAAAAATGTAATACTGACTTCCGTTCTATTACTGTGGTAAAAATTAGTTATTGGAGTGTAACTCAAAAACTATTAAACCGAATTTGATAAAATGTACATGCGACCACACGGGAGGCACTAGCTTTCAAACAAGGAGTTTTGGAAATCGGTTCACCCAGTCCAGAGTTATGAGGTAATAAACATAAAAAAAGAAAAAAAACTGGTGGATTGAGTACCTCCTCCTTTTTTTGGAAGTCGGTAGAAAAGAGTGCTTGAGGCCTAAATTAAGTGAATAATTGACGGAGTGAGTCCGAAGCACGAACTAAGGATGTGAGCAATAGCTAGGGCAAGTGCTTTTATATATCTGTCTGTCCGGATCTCATCTACAGCCGTGCGATTCTCTAATGATTCCTCGATGTGCTCGTCGACGAGCTCACTGATTTTAAATACTTTGAGATATCGCCCTTGTACACAAGGTTGCTTTTCCAACGTTTCTTAACATCCCGTCATTTGTTTCACGGATGTTGTCAAATATGCAACGATGTTTGCTCTTAGAGAATCACACGGCTGGTCGCATTTCTCAACTGATTTTCGTGAATTTTGCGAGCCGGTTCGACAATTATAAAGATTTTTTTTTATTTAGTTTTTAAGGGTTTTTGTTTTAAGGCATGCGGTATATTTATTCAGTGTAAGCTAAGCAAAGACATACTTGCTAGGGTTACAGCTCACAGAGCCACTAGTTTTGTTTCCACTACCTATGTAGTCAAAAATCTTAGACGGATTTTAACTCTAAAAGTGTGCAAAAGCTCTCCTTGTATCTAAAAGAATAATTTTCATTCTATATGTTTACAGATCCTTCGATAAAACTGCATATTTATACCGTTTAGTATGTATGTTATGGAGCATACATAACAGACTGTGCTTCATTCTCAGGGCTTCGAACCTACCGTTGACGTGCAAGTACGTTACCTCTTTTATGTGTTCGATAAAAACTTGTAGCGCAACATTTGCATTTGTTTAAAAAAAATAACCTTGCGTATTTGTTATTCTGAATAAACATGCATCAAACTTTATATTGTACTAGATAACCCGCCAGCGGCTTCACTCGCGTGGCTTCGCGGGATACGGTAATTACAGATTTTTCATTATCCCACGGGAACTCATTAGTTTACCCGGATCAAAAGTATCCTATATGTTGATCAGGAATATAAGCTACCACTATACGAAATTTCATTTAAATCGGTCTAGTCGTTTCGGAGATTAGCCCGTACAAACAGACAGACAAACAAACAGAGAAACAAACAATTTGAACTTATTTTTCACTCCTTACATCCCCTGACTCGGTTTTCAGCATATTTTATATTGTACAGAAATTTGACCTCTACAGTTTATGATATGTAGTAGATTTTACATCCCTCGTTTTACTCCCTTAGGTCATCCCTGACAAAAATGTTGAAAGTATCACTATTTATTTTAAATTACTTATCCAGTTAACAATTTTCATCACTGTAGCTCCAAAAACAAAGAATTTAAAAAAAAATATCCCCCATTTCACCCCCTTAAGTCATCCCTGTCACTAAATATTGAAATCATCACTTTAAACTGTCCAAATGCAAATTTTCACCACAGTATGTTCGAAAACTCAAAACTTTCCATACAAACTTTCACCCCTCCATTTCACGCTCTTAAACCACCACTATCCAAAAAGAAATTAATCCAAAATTTTTCATTTTGAATGACCTATCCAAATACAAATTTTCACAACTATCAGTTCAAAAACAGAGGAGTTTCATACAAAGGTTTTCACCCCTTTTGAACCCACCCCCATAGGGATAGAATTTGGAAAAACCCATTCTTAGTACACCTCTACGCATCAAGGACAATACACCTTCCAAATTTCAAGTCTCTACGATCAGTGGTTTAGGCTGTGCGTAACTTCCTGCGACTGTCTGCAAAATCACACAACGGATTTTGATGGGACTTTCATCATCGATAATTATCGATTTCGATAATTATCACAGTGTTATTATTATACAAGCTGATTCGCCCGGGGCGAGTCTACGGAAGACAAAGCCTAAGTAATGAACTATAATACTGATTGCACATATAATTTAAAGATTGACATTCATTTATTTATACACCCGTGTTACAAAATCAATCAATATTAAAATCAAAATCAATGCAAGACTATACACCACATGCCTCCGAAGAATTTTCGCCTTCTTTGGCCATATAGCACGAAAGAGTGACAACAACAGGGAGTCTTTGTTTGGTTGCTGGGCAGCAAGCTGGAAGGAAAAAGGGGTTGATCCCCCATGCGATGGTCAGACCAAGTTCGTAGCGTACTCAATACCACCGTATGTGAAGCCATTCACGCTGCCGAGGATAGATCAACGTGGCGTGATGTGTTCTACCAAAAAAGATAGATAGATAATTCTTTATTGTTACACCACTTAATATACAAAAATAACATAAAAGTAAAAGAAAGCTTAAAATAAAGTGTTACAATGGGCGGCCTTATCACTAATAGTGATCTCTTCCAGGCAACCTTAGGATGGAGAGGAAATACAGGAATAACAAGACGGGGCGTAATATAAAGATAAAGGTACAATCAAATCAAGACAATAATACATTACTAAATCAAATTAATAATAATTATAAACAAGAAAAGAAAAATATCTACTAATACATAAAAATACACTAATACATATTGAAATATAAATAAACATATAATTAATTCATTGATATACTTACATAATATATATATATATATATATATATACTACAATACAATGTACAACCCAAGTTCACACGGGTTAAACTAATTGGCGAGATAGAAACTTATTACATATATGTTACAGACACTTCTTATAGAAGGATATTGAGTCAATTATATATACCCTGTAAGTTTGCAAGTAGCGTCCCAAGGTCATTTACATTAGTTATTAATTTAATAAAATGCGTTTTGGTTAGTGTAGGTACTTTCTAGTCTATACGAATAGTAATCATTATCAAAATACATGTATGTCAACGTTGGCGGGGTCGTCCTTTTAACATATCCAAAACGATTATTGTTTGCTTTTGCTCCCAATGTGACGGGTCAACCAACTACTTCCTTTGATTTACGCGCTCACCTGTGTGATAATAGCACAAGTTCTACAACCTGCAACTGTATTTTTTAAGAACGTTCCTATTCCGTCAAGTACTTAGGTGTTATGATTGACAGTGCTATATCATGGAAGCACCATGTCACGTATATGGTGTCTAGAGTAAGAAAATTGATTTATGTTTATAAAAACCTCAGAGATATAGCAGACTTCGAATACTTAAGGACAATTGACTATTAGTTATATCTTACTGTATAACTTCGTGGGGTGGTACCTAATATGTTATAATATGGAATATCTAATATGTTATTATTGGAAAGGGCACAGAGAGCTGTACAAGTTCTCTCATAAAAACATTTTCGATTCCCTACTGCTGAAATATACGTGCTATGCAAACACAACATTTTATCCCGCATACGGTATTAAAGAAACATACACAACTACCATGCTCCAACCCTCATGTATACCAAACGCAGATATGATTTGGTCTGAATCACTAAAAAAACGGACGGTTTACTAGATACCTAGGTTATAAATTTAAAATAACTCATTTAAGTTACGATGAACGCTGTTCCCGCTTTCACTTACTCGCACTTAAATCTCGACGATCCATTTCTGACTTACACTTCCTAATGAAATTAGCTCAGTCTAAAGTTAATTGTCCTGAACTAATGTCTAAAATTACCCTAAATGTACCGCTTAGACCCCAGAGTCGAGTACTCACTTCATACTCCACTCGCGCGCACCAACTACCGCACTAACTCCTTCCTTATACGTTCGGCTATTGCCTTCAATAAAATACACGAACCCCAACGTTTATCTATTTACGAGTAGTTTGGCGTCAATACATTCAATGTTATATCCGACTTACGCCGGCACCGACACTCGTTAAGTGTAAATTTGTTCTAGTTGTATTATCATTTTACTATATTTCTATTATTTTATACATTACTTGTGGAAGCTTGTAAATGGGTTTTCATTGTTAATTACCATGTACCATTGTATTTATAGCTGTAAGCTTCCTAAAGAAAATAAAAACTATATGGATATGGATTTCCATACTAACTGTGCTGGTTGGCTCACGTACATTTTACCCATACCCATACTGCAATTTTCATTTATCTAAAAAGTCGCCCACTATGCTCGTCGTAATAATAATCATAACATTTCCAAAATAAAGTAATGGTAAAATAAAAATAAAATAACAGGAACATAAATGCTGTTTTTTATCTATAAAATATCTATAGTTTAGAAATATTTTTGTGAATTAGTTTTATTAATTATTAAATGAGTAGTATTATTTTATTTTAGTAAATTTGTTCTTATAATAATTATTCTGCACACATTTGTTAAACTGTTGAGGTAGATTAAACCAAGATTATAATATATAATCCATCATATTTTGCGAGACTAACAAGGGTCAATAAGATGTGATCTCGAATTTATCCCAAAAATTACATTATATCGAAAAAAGTCTACCATGTTAGTGTTCGTTGAATGACAGATGCTGTCATAACACATTACGGCATTGATTTATCAAACTTGGTCTTTTTATTTTCGATAAAGTGTATCATCCACATTTACAGTTTATTTTTCAGTGGCCATAGGTCACAATTACCTTATAGATTATAAATTAGTTTTGTGAAGTATAAAGAATACATATTTGATGAAGATAAAGTTACATTGATTGAAAGTTAGATTGATAATTTCGTCGTGATTTTCGAATCGTGAATTTGTGAAATCGTATGACTTTCCAGCCAATCATATACGATCGTATCATCATCTCAGCCGTAGGACGTCCACTGCTGAACGTATGCCTCCCCCAACAATTTCCAAAGGACCGGTTGGAAGTGGCCTGCATCAAACGTCGTCCTGCATGTCGGTGGACGACCTTCGCTGCGCTTGCCGGTTCGTGGTCTCCACTCTAGAACCTTTCGGCCCCATCGGCCATCTGTTCTGCGTGCTATGTGGCCTTCCCACTGCCACTTGAACTGGCTTATCTTCTGAGCTACGTCGGAGACTTTAGTTCATTTATAGATCTCCTCATTTCTGTTTCGATCACATAGAGAAACTCCGAGCATAGCCCTCTCGATAGCTTTAAAATTTGTTTGTTTGTTTGTATTGAATAGGCTCCGAAACTAGTGGATCGATTTGAAATATCTTTCACCATTATAATCCTACATTATCCTTGATGAACACAGATTATTGGATATTTTCAAAAACATAGGAATCCGTATGAAGACTTCGATAATGTAACCCAAGGTGTAAAAATAATACCAAAAAAATCCTTATATCGCGTACGCTGCGGAAACTTTTGACATCCGCAATACCATTAAATCTAACTATTACAGTTATGTCACAATAACTAGTTACTCAGTTTAAAATATGCAATAGTTACGCCGGCACAAGCTATAAGCCACAATATAGGTACGTACCTTGGTGTCTTATCCTTATCTACTCTAATAAATAAAGCGATTGTTTCACCAGTAGAAAGCTACATTTTGCCTGAGTAACATACGCCATTTTTGATTCATCATCATCATCACCCGTCACCACGCAGGTAAAACCGTGGAGCGCAGCTAATTTATAATAAAAGTATATAACATATACACATTGAAAATTAAAAACTATTTCTTTCTTCAGCAGTTGTAAAAAATAAGTAAATTCATACAAATGAATTATAAACGAATAACAATAATTAATTTAATGGTGTTAAGATGTTTAAAAATATAATAAAAATGCAACGTCATTAATCAATTAAGATTTTATGTTATTTTTTATTAATATTTTATTAAAAACTAGCTGGTTCCCGCGGATACATCTGCGTAGGATTAGTATTTCGAAGAGCTTATTATCTTCTCCAAGGCCTAGGGTACCTTTATAACAAAATGTCATAAAATATGTACATGGTCAAATGCAATTCCTATAATATTATATAAGTAAATTTAAATACTCAGTATATCAATCAGTAAACATTAATAATAAAATACAGGACTTACGTACGTACTAATATAAAATTAATCACAATGGAAAAAAGCTGTCATTACATTTGATCAGCCTTGACGCTCGCCGAGTACGTCTAGTGTCAAATGTCAAAATGATACGAGTAGCGTGCTTTTACATGTCATTCTTTCCCATTCGGCGCAAAACTTCTACGTTCGTAACTTTATCTGCCCAACTGATGCGAAGCATGCGACGGTAAGACCACATTTCAAAAGATTCTACTTTGTTTCGGAGCTCTGCTTTCATGGTTCACGCTTCAGACCTATACAAGATATACATAATACGTATATATGTAAATATATTATGTTTAAATATATCTATACCACCCACTCTGATGCCAAAAATAATTCGTATTTTGCTTTTGCGTCTCTCTCTTGTCTGTACTGTCCACTTAATATTTTTTAAATATGATCACCGACGCGCAACGGTCTTGCTATAAGAGTAATCACATAAATAAATCGAAATTTTAGAATTCATAGAATATTTTTATGGACCAATAACTCGGATGATGGTCTTTAGATAAGTCCAAAGTAGTTTCAGTCATAACAACATCTACTTTATCTTTAGTTTTTAATTTGGAAATTTCTATAAAAGTTTTATGCGACTTTTTTGATTTCAATTACGATTGAAGTCTGACAAGTTGACTTCAATCACATTGTCTGGTAATAAATTGTAATTTTGATATAGGGTTTGTGATCCTAGTTTCTGATAGCATGCGTCATATCTTTGACAACGTCCCGAGTCCCGTACTTGGAGCACTTAAATAATATTAAGGGTTTGGTGGCCGAAGACTTCTATTTATAGATGTGTGTGTTTTCAGTGATCATAGTCTAGACCTAACTGGATGATACTTGACTATAAAGAGTTATTGTTTTTGTCTACTACCTCGTTCTGGTGCACGAAGTAGTTGTCCACGATGTCCAAAGTTCTTCCGATAGGTCGGTTAGGTAACATCGGGACTTAATATAATTATTATAAGGACAATTTTTATGGTAATGTTGCCAACCTTCTTCTATTCTAAAATATTGAAATGAAGGTTTATTTAATATTGTTTTCATAGCATTGCGTTACGTTGTTCGTACACATTTCTGGCATGTATTAAGACGTTATTGGACCAAATGTGGTATTTAATGACGTAAGCACACTAATATCAAAAACATCACAACACCAGAGACCAAATATTTCTGCTCATGACTCAAATATTTACCTCGATCAGGAATTGAACCTAGAACCCCGCGCTTCAAAGGCAGCGTCCCTACTCACCGAGTTAATGAAGCTTTTACGTCTACTCAGGGGCTTTATTCGCTACGATTCGTAACGTATATCTGTAAGGTATCATCGTGTTTACAGTTTTACCATCATTCCTTGAAGATTTCGTAGGGCACCACGTTACGTGCATGTGTGGTCATCAGTGCGACCCAGATCTTTAAGATAAAAAATGCCCGGTTGCACTACACTGCGCTCGTCACCCTGACGCACAGATGTTAAGTCCCCGGTACTTACACTTGCTACAATACCCTTCAACCTTAACGCGCCACTGCTTTCAAACTACACAATTGAGGAACAATTCTCCAGCATTGCGGTGGTATCTATAAAGACGGACACCTGCAGAAGTAACGTTAGAAACTGCATATTTACCCTGATATTGTATCTGTTTTCAGCTCTTCACATTTCGGCACAGCTGCATGCGCCATGTTCACGAGTACATATCTTGTTTCTATAGTTAATTCTTGCAGAAGTGACCATTTACAATGTGCATACCAGTTTCCAATCCAGTTAAGCACATTCCAATCGAATAGGGTGACTCTACCCTCGAAACAGTTCACGATGTCATTTATTTTTAGTTTCAATCAAGTTCTATCACATTGTGCCACGTGAGGTGTCTACTGCGTTAAACGCAGATCATTCGAGCATATTATCGTAGGCAGAATTCATTGTTTGATTTGGCACTTTCGCGCGAGATAACAGAGTAAATCATTCCACACTTCTCCTCTCCCCCCTCTCCCACTACTTCCTCCACTACTAAACAATATCCACTGATTAATGGCACTTGTTGAAACATTTATAGTAAGTACTGAAACTGAACTGAAATAATGTCGAGGACGGAGCTTTAATAGCGTTTTTAATGATTGCAGACAGGAAGGTGTGTTGAGATAAAAATGTATATAGCTTATATACATTTTAACGAATTGAATGAAATTATTCTTAATTTATTTTAATAAGCTATTTTTTGCAATACCGATTGTCATTTGGAAGTAGGTGCAGTAACCACTTATAGCTTTGATAAATTCTTAATAACTCAGAAAATAGTAGAATACTAGTCAAGTGCGAGTAGGATGGGTACACCGAGGGTTCAGTACCATCGTCTACCACACAATATCTAATTAGTATTTGTATATACCAAAAAATGTTTACCAAGAAGAAGTCTTTTATTTCACTATTAGACATTTTATCAACTCGAGCCCGACTCGCACTTGCAACTCTGACTAAGATCGATTATTTGTTGTTTGTCCATTTATTTTAGCATTAACAACTTGCTTATTCAGCACACTAAGCTTAATACTTGAATTTATATTAATGATTAAAATTATACATTTTAGACGGCATATATAATTATATACGTACTAAATCACGTGCATTTTGTATTATTATTCTGACGTTTCGAACACTCTTTAGCGATCTTGTTCACTGGTAGACTAGATGACAGTTGTCGGCTATGCATAACAAACAATTGTTATAATTGTCTAAGCCTAATTAGGGCCTAATCGCGAAAAACTAAGAAATAATTGTAATTGGTACAATTGGCAAACAATAAATCAAAAACACTTTGCTCTTTAGGTACGCTGTTTTGCTCCTCGAGGATGCAAGGCTCCACTGACTATCTCGCGATGTTCATAAACCGTGCAACAAGCCAGCACAACTTCGTTGTTGTTGCAAAAACCCAGTTTACATTTTTGCAGAGCAAGCGATAGATTAATTGAATTTGTCAACAGAGAGCGATTATTTCAATATAAGAACTCAAGCGTAGTGAGGGAATCAAAGGCACAAGAAACAAATTAACCACCTTAGTCGCGTGTAACTTGTAAAAATGGTATATGTTTTTAAAACTGTTGTATTTAAATTATTAAAGTACTATTTACAAAAATCTAACTGAGAAAATTCTACTTTTTATCATTGCTTTACGCGATAAATACCCTTTTTTGAATTAACGAAGGAAATTAAATGTAAAACGACACTAATTATGAAATGCTTCGTTTAGACTTGTCTAAACTTTGGGTCATTCAGAATCTACTGATGTATTAATGCGCTATTATGAGCTTGAATAATGTTAGGTTCGCTATAATTTCTAGATATCCGACGTCAGCTTTATTAACAGCGGTACGAGCATGGGTTGTCGATGGGATAAAATTATCGGTATAAGCCCGCGATATAGCAGCTAGATTCATGCTAGAAACGAGGTAAGATAACTGATACAAGCCAGTTTGTTGACTCGATAAGTTTATCGGGAGATCCATGCTCGCACGGCTGGTCCCAGTAGGTATTTTCCGTTTCTCCCACGTGTAATAAATCTTGACATCTATCTGCCATCAATTTGGCGATCACATTTCGAGTACCGGCTCCTCTGACGCATACGATATCGTTCAAACTTTTGATTGGATCAGAAACTTTGCGTATCTCAATTTATTAGTCAATTGATACGAGAGACAGATGGAAGTAAACAACCACTAAAAAGATTATAGAAAAATAGGTCTCATCAGCAAACAATAAATCTCAGCAGTAGTTATACAGTTTGCTGTCTCAATGCTCAACACTCATTATCTTTCTTGCAATATTATGAATTTTACATAATTATGCAAGTCATAAATATACATCTTTTTGTGTGCTTTATAATAACCCTAATAGGGTATGGCAACGTTGTGCGGAGCGTATCGATCTTTTCTATTAATTGTTTAATCATCAAAGTATTATGTTTTTTTATATTATTAGTATTCATAGTATTGTTAGTATGATATTTTATATCAGTAGTATTCATTCAGGTTATACGGTAGCATTTCGTCGACAGTATGTTTTTTAGGGTTAGGGTTAGGCCCACCTGATGGAAAGTGTTCACCGTCGCCTATAGACGTTTGTAACACCAAGAGCATTGCCAACGCGCTGCCGACCTCTAAAACGAATAGAAGAGGTGATGGGGGGTGAATTGGGCCTCCAGAACCTCCCACAGGCCGGCTGAAATGCAATAGCACGCTATGTTACTTCACGTCGGTGTTATGTGGGAGTGTGGTACTTCCCCCGGTCGTGCCGGCCCATTCTGCGTGGCACTACCACCAAGATCTTATTAGATAGTTGCGATTATTTGCTTTTTTATGAGGAATTGCAGGTATTTCTTGACAATCTTACAGTAACTGTTTTATAATAGATATATAGGTCCACAGTAAGGCTAAAGTTTTATATCACTTCATTATGATGCGGTCGAAGGTGGTATTACGCGACATCTCGAATGAGGTTGAGAATTGAAGATTTAATAAAATTAAAGTTAGGTGCTTAACGACATATTTTCAATGGCGACCGCTATCTATACGGGCACCAGAAAGTGCACTACAACCATGCTGTAGGTTTCATCATGAAGGTACCTTCACTGCAAGTCCTCATCAGCCCTGGGCTATCGTAGCTTCAAGTCTGCTTAACGAGAACACTGCAGCTCTACAATGAACTTGTATTCTATAACCTTCTTTGGCAGGTTTTTTTCACTCTCACTTTCTCTATTCTAAAACTAGATCAAGTTTTGAACCGAATCCAAATAAAAGGAAGAGACTCTCAATTGTCGGAATGTTTTTAATGTATATTCCCCGATTACTGGAAGGCGCCGCTACCATTTGAAGAAATTATTTTTTTGTTTAAAAGGGTATACATATACTGTGCAACCAATATTTAATGAGTTGTTTTTCGTGTTGGAAAAACAACTCATAAAATATTTAAATACTAGTAGTTCAGCGAACAGTAGACCTTGCGACCACAGTCTGCAGCATTTTTTTGCAATTAAAGCTGTTAAAGTCGTCCTGTTTTTAAACTCCACGACCTATTACTCGTATCTCGGCAACCACTTAACCAATTATACGCATATTAGAAGTTCCTATTTAAATCAAGTACCTAATATGTGTAAAAATTTTTATTAATATCCGTAGGCAAATAGCGCACCAGCTATTTTTCTCCTTTTTTAGGAAAAGTACCCACACCCAAAAATCCCTGAAATAAATTTATAATAGAACATGCATGCTAAGTTTCGTCAAGATCGGTTGAAAAATGCGACAAGTACAGAAATACATACATACAACCTGATAAACATACGGACAGATGAAATTCAATTTAACCAGTTAACCCATACTATGCCATGATAATTAAAACAAAGGATTTATGAATGATACTCACGTAAATTTACGTCTCTGGTAGGCAAAGCTGGTAGTTAAAGCAGAGACGATAACTCGTATAACCCGCTACTTATGTTCCTTACCTATCCATGGGAGCGTTTCGTCTGTAAGTAGTACTAAATATTATTATTATTCTATGGCAGTAACACGTTATTAATGAAGCCGGATTCGTATTTTACAAATAATTGTTCAAAAAAATAAACGTAAGCGAAAGGAGAAAAAAATCCATAAAAAAACATTGATTTATACATTATTTTGAGTTTACCGACGCTCATTTATGAAAAGATTGACGAATGTGTATGAAGCGACACACGTGTGGCGGGATTGTAGCACGTGGAAAGCTGTGGTCTGCCTGTCACTATGGCGTAGGCGTGATATTATGTTATGTTAAGTTATTACTTTGTAGTTAATCGGTTATTCGTCTTTTTCAATCAAAAACGTATGGAAAATTACAGGTAGAGTTGTAAATCGTCATTAAAGTCGTTTACATAGACGAGCCTTACAGGTAACGACTGCAAGGTAGTAAACTGGGGAGTGAGACTGTAATGTTACGTACGCCATTACGTTTCACGGTGGAAACCTTGAGAATATTCCTTTCAGAAGAACAAGTTCGAACATGTAGAGAAAAAGAAGAAAACATTTTAAGTCCATTCCAGTTCACATGGTTCGATACGGATCTGAATCAGTCACGCGCTAAGTTTCCATCCAAGGGCTTTGAGTTGGAAAATTAGAACTTTTGACGGCGCTATAACAAGGTGATATCGGATAAGAAATAGATAATAAGTTCAGAGGCGTATTTTCTACCGACGTCCAAAAAGGAGGAGGTACTCACTTCGACTATATTTTTATGTTGTTACCTCATTACTTTCGATAGGGTGAACCGATTCTCAAAATTCTTTTTTGTTTGAAAGCTAGTGCTTCCCGTGTGATCCCATTTTAATTTCATCAAATTCGGTCCAGTAGTTTTTGAGTTACACTCCAATAACTGAATAGAATGGAAGTCGGTATAAAATTTTCCAAATTGTACTTGTAACGGATATTTTTTACCTATTTCTGCCTTAACTACTGCGACATAGAGCAACACAGAATTACACTTTTCACATTCTGAACTGTTTACTATTCTCAGTTAAGCTTTCAATAATTTCACATGTTACAGAGCTTTTTCATGCGAGCACAGTACTGCAGTCGTACTACAGTGGTATCTAATAAGAAGACATTTGCAGAAAAATCCTACTACCTCCTTATTATGTTACACGATAGTAGGGTTTGGGTAGTAGGGGGGACTTTTCGGTTTTTTTTGGTTAATCTCACATTAAATTTCCGATCTAACTTTTTTTCATAAGATCATAATATCACAAAATGCTGGCAGATCCGGGTGGAGGTTCAAGAGCTATTGTGAAAAAGTTTTTAGCCGATATCTCGGAAATTATGCACTTCAGGGCAACACTTATTGAGACCATTATTGTAGAGAATAAAATTTCGCATCTTTTATTTCCCGTAAACTTTTTTGTAAAACTTACCGTAGTAATATTTAATGAGCCCGTTTTTATATCTCGGTCGATTACTCTTAAAATATAAGATTCATCTATAAAATACCTCTATCCATTTTAGAGATCAGTTTATTCACTACAATCTTAGTTTAAAACTTTTTTTATGTCCTTACTTTTTGAGTTATAGGAAGTTTAATGTAAAAATGCTAAGCTCAGTAAACAAAGAAAAAAATCTGTGATTATGAGAATTTATAATATTAATAAGTTAGATATGAGACGGCCAATACTGTCTTCTGTATTCTATCTTTTTGCATCTTAAATTACTTGCAGTTTATTTCAATTATTTGCGCGATCGCAATTATTGAATTTATCTCGTCTCTAACAATTAGCACCTCGATGATATTATTAGAGCAAAATAACAAAGAGTAGACGCAGTATTATACTTTATTATTAAAAGTTGCGTAAACATATATTATGCGTAACATGCTTTGTCTTGCTTTCACGCGTGACATTTACTGCAAGCGAAAAATTAACAGATAGATGTTTTAACTACTCCGGGTGTAAGCCAAGTTTATTAATAAGGCCGTAATAAAGGACTTGACATCAGCTAAATGCAGAATGCATATTCGGGCCGTCTGTCTGTTAAGTAACTTTTGTTTTCTGCAATTTCTACTCAAATAATAAGTACAAAAGAGTTTGCATAACGAAGACTGGCTTTTGATAACCATCGTATTTGGTGAGGTGAGGCTTAGAGGTTAACAATGTTGTGATTAGAATTATGATTACATTCTAGAATTACGAGATAATAGTAAGTAAAAGTATTAGTATGATTTTGAACAGTCCGTTGTGATTAAAAGAAATAAACAAAGCAATTATTCTGACTAAAATCAACATTAAAGTTATTAGGATTAATTTTTTGTTTAATAATATAACTGTTGTTTGCATATAATTTTTGTTTAATACGTTTCTCCAGAAATTAACTCAATTTAAATGCTACGATAAAGGCTAACCCCTCTTAAAAATTTTCTTCTCGAAATTCCGGGAATTCCCGGGACTTTGATTGTAGACTGTCTCGTGTCCCGGGACTTTGAAATAGTCGGGAATTCCCAAATCCTACACGATAGGCAGCATTTGGGGACTGCGTGTAAAATCGTTGAAGGCATCCTGCTGCGGATGTAAGTGACGCAGAATGTCACCATGGTGATAATAAATCAATAATACCTTACCAAACTATCAACCCTTTGAAGTTATAGGACGCGCCTTAAGATGAAAAACAGGGGCCACATATTATTAATTAGTATAAGTAAAGATTCGACATGCCGTGAACAATAGAGAAACTCAGTATATAATTCTAGTCAAGGCACTATTCCTTGCGCCAGAAACCGGAACCTGAGTCACCATTCATTACTTTAACCCGACGACCCGACAGACCATTATTACAACACATCTAAATATTACTTATAATAATGTAACATAGAATAAACAATAGTAAGTATAGTAAATAAGAAATAAAAAAATAAGAGATCCTAAATAAATAAAATGGAGCCAAATTTAGAAGCAAAACTAAAATATAAACAATATCATTACTTATAAGTACTAACAGAAGAAGCGGCTATAATAATATAAGATCTCCAACAGTTCATAATCATCATATTCGTAATCAGCCCATTTTGTTCCCACTGCTGGGACTAGGACCTTCCTCTCAGAGAGAGGAGTTGGTCCATAATCATCCACGCAGGCCCAGTGCGGCTTGGTGAATAGGTTAGTGGCCAACCCATGTCGAAGTTTCCAGGCCGCCCGAACGCCTTCAACATAGCTTAATGACTGTTGTCCTAAGACAAACAACCGGGACCGACGGCTTAACGTGCCCTCCGAAGCACGGAAGCGCTAAGTTAATAATGCCACTAGCGGTCACCCATCCAAGTCCTGATCGCAGCAAGTGTTGCTTAACTTGTTGATCGGTTAAGATCGCTAAGTCGAGCTACGCTACGAGCGCTTCGACAGTTAAAACATACGAGTATTAAAAGCATAGCTGAATATTTAGCATAACATAATTTAGCAAATTGTTGAGCTCATTTTAGCTTGAAATACAAGTTACTGCTAGCTGCTAGTCGCTCCACACGTTCCATAATAAGTAAGCAAAGGTAACTTTATTAAAACTATTTGTTTTATTTATGCAGCGTAACACCAGGTGAACCCCAGTACGCTGCTGACATGCTATTACTTGATATTTACTATTTGTACTACGATGTGTAAAGATATGACCTGCCTTGTGTAACATACGAACTTATACTATAGTTATATATATAGGTATGTGTAGTTACTTTGACTGACTGACTCATCAACGCATATGTATGCTATAATATTTTTATAAGCACCAATATAATCATCATCATCTTCATCATCACAGCTGTAGGACGTCCACTGCTGAACATAGGTCTCCCCCATGATTTTCCAAAAGGACCGGTTGGAAGCGGCCTGCATCCAACGTTGTCCTGCGACCTTTATCAGGTCGTCTGTCCACCGTGTCGGTTTACGACCTACGCTGCGTTTGCCGGTCCGTGGTCTCCACTCCAGAACCTTTCGGCCTCATCGGCCATCTGTTCTGCGTGCTATGGGTGTAGGGGCAGGGCCACTGCCACTTCAACTGGCACTGGCCACTAATTTTCTTGGCTATGTCGGTGACTTTCGATTGATTGACCAATATAATTGCAACCAGTTTCTTACCAACAAGCATTGGTGATTGATTTGGATTGATCTACACAAATTTGCCATTTAAACTCCGTATACAATACAATACAATAACTCTTTATTGCTTACCACAAGAAATTAATAAATATACAGTAGGTAAATTAACTAATTATAACCTACTTACGAGTAAATATAATTCATAAACATCCAATCAATCTAAATTAAAGGATAGATCGTATATAGAAAATATAGAAATAGGTACTGTTCTGGCACATACAAAAACGGCATCTTGCACAAGACCTACCACCTAATAAGTCGGTCTTCTTAAATTCGCCTCTAACAATTCACATCCCAACGGCAGAGATTATTCTTTAAGGCGAATGAGTGTAGAATACGACCTAATTTCATCGACTTCGCGAACTTAGTTTTTCGATGCTACCAAATAAAGAAAGTTCGAAAAAAACGTAGTGTAAATTGAATATACAAGCCAAAACACAATTGAGCAAACTTTCCTCAATAGACCAAAATCGGATATATTCCTTAAATTTTGCAATTTTTCTTACGTGCTTCATGGGAAAAGCTATTTTATTCAATTATGGGCAAATATATTTCAATGAATGTTTCATATCGATTTCCCAATGAAATTTACTAGTAAACTATGGACTTCTTTATTATTAAAATTTAATAATTTGATTGTATGAAATAGATATAAAAAGTATTATCACGTATTAAATTGCATCTTCGCATTACATCGTCTACCTGTATAGAGATGTGGGCATGCCCATCGTGCTCACAACGGTGGATCCGCGCTTGCCTCACGGAGTAAATAATATACCAACATACGTACAAAATTTATAACATACAAGTAAAAATGGTTCATCTATGATTTTTATATCGGGTTTGCTTCTTTTGTGTGCAAGCGATAGATGATACATTTTATCGCCATTGTTTGTTTGTTGGTTGTTGAAATGCATCTGCGGGTTCTGAATATATTTCAAAGGATTCACGACATGGGTGTTGATAAAGTTAAGCGACTGCACTCGATTATGTATCAAAACAGACGTGTTGCTTGGCTGAGGCGAAGTCGAGCTACAGGGTAGATATATCTATCACAGCTAATAAGAAGATCATGAAGAAGATCTTACTTGGATGTGTTATAGTTTATTAGACCTTATTAATACTTTTTAAACTAGTGTTTGAATTGTAACTCACCTAATGGTAGTTGATGACGCGGCTGAAGTTATCACTCTTAGTCTAGAATGGTAGCTATGGCTCTCAAGAACTGCCGTGTGATTCTCTAATGATTCTTCGATGCGCTCGTCGACGAGCTCACCGATGTCAAATACTTTATGAGGTATCGCCCTTGAACACAAGGTTTTTTTTCCAACGTTTCTTGTCATCATTTGTTTCACGGATGTTGTCAAAGAAGCAACGATGTTTGCTCTTGAGAATCGCACGGTAGGTGGTGGACACAGCGGTAGGTGTTTCGTAACAAGTTTTCTTCAGTTTTTCTATCTTGTATAGTGTGCATCAGGAAGTGCCCTACCTGCTGTGGATTCCATCACGAAGGTACCTTCAGCTCAAGGCCGACTTAGCGATCGATACAGTGGCCAACGACTCTCGTTACCCTTAGGATTTTATCATCGCTAAAGAAAAATATCGAATACTACCCGCCTGTTGATGATGATGATTAAAAATGTATGACATATGTTCAGCAAGTAGGACTCCAATTGTGAAAGATTTTTTCAAATCAGTTCAGTAGTTTTGAAGCCTGTTCCATTCAAACAAACATCTTTGCTTATTATGAAGTCAATAAAGATAATATTCACTCCAAGTAAATAATAGTATTTGCGAGATGATACTTCTGAGACTAGTACGAGTATTAAAGCAGAGGCTCCTCGTTCTAATAAGTTTTAATACTAATTTGTCTTGCGCAAATCCAGTCTCTCACCTAAGCTGCTTACTCATTTATCAAGTGTCAGTTTTGTATAGCCACCGAGCCGCAAGCAGAGCGTTTGATTAATTGATTTTCTGTATTCCATTTGAAAGCTTGGAAATAATCCTGTAATACTAGTTATACTTATTACTAGCTTGAGCACTCGGCGAGGAATTGTTTACACAGCGATTATTCGGGAATTATTTATTTATTTATTTACTTCACAGCATATACTAAGCATACTATACATATATTAATACTGTAGCTATTTAAAACACTTTACAATCATAGAAAAGAAACAATAGCTTCTTATTACATATTACATTACAACATAATTATAAAGAGTTGCTTAATTTTAACAGTTTAACAGCGTACTAGGTCAGCCTGTGTTACGCTGTTAAAGACCTTCCTATAAGGCAATTATTTATACTAAATCATTATTACTATTACTTAATTATATAAAATATTAAATACTTACGAAACATATTAGAATTTTATAAACTTACTTTCCTAACTTACTACTACATAAAACAATAATAAATCTAAACAATAATAAAAAACCCCACAGCCCTTGCTGCAAGGAACAAAATTATTACAAGTGAAATACCTATACAGTTTCAATAACATAGTTTAAAAATACTACTAATAGCTTACCGTACACAAAGTGGAGGTAGCATACAAAATGGTTGCAAATAAAGAGTTCGGATTACATTCATAAACAAACGTGAAGCTAGCAGCATTTGTGTCATAATGTTCTGTGTAGTGTGACGATGCGCTAGTGATGCGACTACTACTGTCAAAGCATATTGCTATCGATGCAGATGAAACTATCGATCAGGAGTGGGTATACTATAATAATTGGTATATGTAATAAAGTAGGTACCAATTAAATATACATATATAGTCTCATACCAGAACACTGTACCTATGAACTCTACAAATATATATCTTATCATATTAAAAAATTGGTTGCGCCTTAGGTAGATAATCACTTCAGATGAAAAACATATAACTGCATAGCAAAGCATAAAAAAAGAAAAGAAAAGAAAAAAATAAACTAATTATTAGTCTATAATATACAGTTTTGGATATAATATAACAACCACTTATCAACATAAAATTTAATACAACTAAATATTTATGGCATGCTTTTATATGGTAGTGCTGTTGTTATTTTAGTCATGACATGTATTATTTATTCGCAGCCATTAAAGAGTTTCGATCGATAAGAATATATTTATCTTGGCACATGTAAAGGTCGGCTATCGATAACTACCACAAAGCATGCTTTTTTTCCGCACTATGAGCCGTGGCTTGCATTGTAATAATTCACAGAACACAGACTCGAGGAGTAGCATTAGTCCTAAAAGAATGTTATGAGTATTAAAAATTAAAAATAAACTCAATTATATTTTCACGTTCAATTTAGTTGATGGTCAACAATATAGTAGTAGTTTCTTATGTAGTGATTAACAACAAAAGTGAATATGTAAAATATAATAACAGTAGGATGAACACAAATTATTAATAGTATTTGTATTAGAAATGCGTAATAGTGTATGTGTATGTGTGTGTGTGTGTGTGTGTGTGTGTGTGTGTGTGTGTGTGTGTGTGTGTGTGCGTGTGTGTGTGTGTGTGTGTGAAGTATTTTTTCAGTATCATCATAGTCAAGACCAGAAAGGTAACTATTGACCGCAAGTTTACATTTTGCTCAGGTGAGTGGATATAAATTTAGCCGAGCATTATTTTTTTTATATATTAATGTGCCTAAAAAGCAGAATTGTCTACGAGCAAATGCCGAAAAGAACATTGCAGATGGCACTAAACCATCATTTCGTCTTTTATTGAGATGATCACATATATTGTAGGATGTACAAGAATGGAATTTGAGCGTGGATTTTAAAAGAAAGAGCCTTCTTACTGATAATATTTTGATTTCTGCATAGAGGTCTTTGGTTGAAAATCTAAATGGTTTAGAGAATAATACTTTTAATACCACTCTTTGGGATCTTTCCAGTCTCATCATGCACGTTTTGTAAGTGCCACCCCAGACAGTTAAGCAATAACTCAGTATTGAATGACAGAGTGCATAATATACTGTTTTTAAAACTTTATTGTCGGTTAAGTGTCTAACACGCTTAAATACTTTTATCAGTATTCTTACTCTTCCAGTTAGTTTTCTGACATACTCTTGCCAGTCCAAAAATTGGTCAACAATGACTCCCAAGTACTTTATATTACTGACTTTTTGTAATGAGATACAACTACATGTTTTATCAAAGCTAGCGTATGGGCATGTGTGAATCTTGACTTGAGGAGCATCTGGTTGAGGTTGACCAGTCACTGTTTTACTGAAAGTTATGTACTTGGTCTTTGTGACATTTAACGTCAGTAAATTATATCGTAGCCATGACATTACTTCTTTTAAACCAATCTCAGCACGTTTAGCAGCTTCATTCCAAGAAGGTGCAGAAAAAATTAAAACAGTGTCATCAGCAAAGGCAATTATTTTACCATCGCCAGAAATAGGATAATTACAAAGATCATTCACATATAACAAGAAAAGAGTAGGACCGAGAACACTTCCTTGAGGATATTATTTAATTATGTATATATCATTTGCGGGTAGAGTCCAACAGTGAAGTTCTGGGTATAATTTTATGTCCAAGAAAGCAATAATAAAATAGTCAATTCAATTATTAGTCAAGTGAATTATTATATATTACCTAATTTTTTTATTCAATGTATTGAATTGAATGCAAAAAATGCTCTACGGCACATCAAATTCTAAATTTGAAACGGTGAAACGAAATGTCGTTTTGTTTGTAAGCAAAGTATATATATTAGACATATAAGGCAAAGACACATAAGGCCAAATACGCGCCGTCCGCTTGTCAGTTTTTCCGAAGCACATCAAAAGGATCAAATAGGCAAATACGCAAACAAACCGTCCACACATTGGTCATATTCAAAAGCTCACGCACCGTAGTCCTGTACGGACGTGCAGTATTGTTGTGTCTGTGTTGTGGGCGAGAATTGGAATTACTACTGAAAAAAATCTTGAATCTGTAGTATAATTTTGTATTATTATGTCTGTATTATATTATGGAGTATAGTTTTACATAATTTAGATGATATGTATTCAATGTTCAATTCCCAGTTTGTTGATTTCCCAGAATTCCCAGAATGTTCAGCAAATAACGACCGACTAAAGTGCCAGCGCCTACGTACTTAACGCTACTCTTGCTCCATTACCGGTTACTTTCAATATCGCTACTTCAGACATGTAATGCATATTGGAAATATCTACTACCGATATTATTAGCTCTGTCAAAGGATATTATAATAATAATTGTACTGAATATGGATAACAATGGTCTCACCATTAGGGATGCAGAAGACCGTGCGAAGTGGAGGGAAAAAAGCAGGAAAGCAGACCCCGGGCTTCTTGGCGGAAGTTAAGGATGCAACCGGGAAATTGCTAGGATGAAGAAGAAGAAGTACTGAGTATGGATAACAGTGGTATAGGAAACCTTTGTAAGCCTGTACTATATAGTGAATACATATACACAGTATACATATAGCTCATGGGAAGCGTTCGGTGACGATGATGCCAGTTTCATGATTTTTGTTCACCCAAACTGTGCTCAACGCGCCTGCTGAAGTTTTCACTTCAACAAGTTCACACACAAGCTCATGCACATGTGTACAATTTTATTTTTATTTTTTAGTTACCTATATGACCCTTATCTTAACAGCTCATGCTCCCGCTGTTGGGGCACAGTTATTAGTTAGTTATAAAATATTAGGATATTGAGTCGATTGTACTTCCTTCGCTACCTATCATTATATTTACATTAAGTCGCAAATGTACCTATTTTTTGTGAGTTTTCAAAGTACGATTTGTTTTTATTTAATTCTTAGTTGTACTATAGAGTAAGGTCTGTTATTGGCTGGTATATTTAAAAATATTATAACGTTGTATTATATCTGTGCTGTTGGCCTATTAATAAACAAATAAATAAAAAAATAAATAAATAAGTAAGTAGTATCTGAATTTAACTGAACACGTTCTCTCACACATAGTCACAAACTTCCACGTTTATGATATTCGTTTGTCCTTTATGCTCTTTAATGCCACATACGTCGGAACTAAAGTGGCGAAATTCTATTCAAGCTTGATTTAAAGTTGTAGACTTCTGCTACTCTGCAACTTTATATCAAGCTTAAATCAAAGTGGTACCATTGACACGAAACAAGTACAATTTAAAAATTTAATACCGACATCCATTCTATTCAGTTATTGGAGTGTAACTTAAAAACTACTGGACCGAATTTGATGACATTTAATTGGGACCACACGGGAAGCACCAGCTTTCAAACAATTTTGAGAATCGATTCCTCAGTCGAAAGTTATGAGGTAACAAACATAAAAAAAACATACAGTCCAATTGAGTACCTCCTCCTTTTTTGGAAGTCGGTAGAAAAAAAAGTGTAATAATCATATCATCATTCAACATCATCTCAGCCGTAGGACGTCCGCTGTTGAACATAGGCCTCTCCCATAGATTATCAAAACGACGTTTTGTGTAACTTTATTAAGACGACGCTACGCTGCGCTTACCTTCACTTCAGAATTGTCGGCCTCAACAGCTCTGCATGATATGTGCTCCGCTCACTGCCACTTCAACTGGTTTATACTTCTCTAGGTTGTTGTTTGCTATGGATCTGCTTATTTCTGATTCAATTACGTAGCTACGCGAACCGTAAATTACCAAATTGACCGAGTGAGCGAAGTAAGCGAAGCGTCTCTGCTTTAAGGCGCGCTCGTATCCTGATAATAGTAAAAAGCAGAATTAACCTTTAAACATCTAGTGTAACGAAACAGTTCGATAATTTTGTATAAAAAAATCTTAGGTCAGAAAAGGAACAGGAAAAGAGTAATAACCGAATAGAGTTCATAAACATTACTTGTTTTCTTCCTAAATAAGTCCACTAAAAAAAACTTTCACGTCCAAACTCTCAAAATTTTCAGCGATAACACTATATTTTTTTAGGTTATACATTACATAGCCAACACATAGTACTAAAATAATAACAAGCAGTTTTTTTTATCAATTATGTTGGTATATATCGAAAAATACAAAGAAAACTTATAAAATTAATGCATTTTCGCATTACATCGTCCAACAACCTTACGTAAAACATCGTAAATTAATTTTAAATTAGGACCGCGCCTTAACTGGCCAAATTGACTTTCATCTGTCCGTATGTATGTTAGGTTGTTCGTTGGTCTTCCTGTACAGATCGCATTTTTCAACCAATCTTTTTTGACGAAATTTGGTTTATTCAATATATTTTTTGTCGTCGGTGATTTTTGAGTGGTTGCACTTTTCCTAAAAAGGAGGGAAGCTTGCTGTGGCGCTATTTTTATTATTGTGGTTGTAATAAAGTTTGGTACATACATTAGGTATCTAACTGTAAAAAGGAAATTTAAATATAAGCATAATTAGTCAAATAGTTGCAAAAAATGCTGCTGATAAGAATGTGATCTCGAGGTCTGCTGTTCGCAGAGCTTGTAGTTAAATGTAACAAAAACTTTTCTCAAATAGGACCTAGATTGTGATAAATGAGGTAAAATTTCTAAACAATCTATAGCCTATGTGTTTGTAGCAATAGGCACGAGAATTTTGGCTTGGGTTAACGGTAACAAATAGGTATGTTGAGCTGAGCTGACCGTAATGGGCACAATCAATAGAGATTGACGCACGCATTATGTAATTTATTATTGCGCCATGGTTAAGATTTAGAAGAATCCTTCTTCATTCATCATCATTTAGAAGTTCTAGAAAGCAACCTATAACTTTGTTATGGATTTCATTACGACCTTTGCTTTACTAAAAGCTCCCGGTTGAGGTACTAAGGTGGCTGGAGGAGGCTGAAAGAGGTGGCTACTGTCTGATAGGAGACTGTACTTCATAACCCCTGAACTATATTTGCTTCAATATGTTTCGAAGTATCAATGCCCACGCTTCTCCGTCACATTATTTATTACCCGGTTACCAGGAATGTCGCCACTTCAGTATATGTAATGCATATTGCACACGGTGCCGATTCTGCTATTTTGAACATTACGAATTTGTATTGTACTAATTTAAAACGTTGATAGACTTTACCTAATCATTTACAAAATAATGGAACTATTTTCTATACACCAAAGTCTTGCAACCGTGGACGTCTGCGGAAACGTAACTATTTAACATACAAATATTTGCCTTTTGGTTTGATTGAACCTGCGGATGTCACCGTGGGGCTGTCAAGGCACCAACTGAGCGATTGGAACGTTCTCAATTCATTACGAAGAACACATATACAGTATAAGTGCGGCACATTTTTTTTTGTTTTTATGGGATAAGTTGGCAAACGAGCTAGCGGCTCACCTGATGGTAAGTGATACCGTCGCCCACGGACATTCGCAAAACCAGAGGTCTCGAGGATGGAAGGAAGGATGAGATAGAAGGGGTGAGGGTAGGGGGGGGGGGGAAAGGATAGGGGACGGGGAAAGGAGGGAATCAGGGCTCTGGAAACTCTTACAGACCGACTGAAACGCAATAGCAAGCTATGTTACTTCACGTCAGTGTTATGTGGGAGTGTGGTACTTCCCCGGTCGTGCCGGCACATTCGGCTGTGGAGTTACAGCGTGGTACTACCACCGAAAATACATATAACTGATGGTCTGTATAACGAAGCGCAGAGATGTAAATCTATTATTTACTAGCGACTGCCCGCGACTTTGTTTACGTAGTAAGCTCGGCCATCGGCCTCTCAATAACCTCATATCTTTTCTTAGTTTTTCTTTCATAAGAATTCTGACAATAATTAACTAAGAATAATTAGGGAATATATATATTATAACCAGATGAAATAGGGTTCATTTTTTATATAGATCTTGACGATACGAATACTTAAAGAAAATGATTCATGCTATAATCCCAGCGTTGCAAGCATGCACTATCGATAGGATAAAATTATCGGTAAATATCAGCCCGCGATATAGCTATTGCAGGTAGAAAAATAACACGACAATGCATAATATAGACAAGGTAAAATTATCGACACGACAAGTTTATCGTGAGATTCATATTATGCACGTACCACGGATGTACATAGATTGAAGGATTCCTTAATCCGATTATGAACTAACTCGTTCTCAGGATACTGTTCGTAATGTAAATTTCTGTCGAAAATCATTAGTCGAAATTTGCACAAGCACCACCGTTGCAAGAAAATCTGTCAGAACGGGAAAAAATAATATTAAATATGTAGGTACTGATTAATTTTAATAAGCATTGATAACAAATGAGGAAAACAAATGCTTTTAAAATTTAAAACGAAGGCGATAAGATGTTTTTATAAAACAAAATATATTTAATTATGTTTTCAACTTAATTATCTTAATTTAACTAGTAATTATAACACCAACGCAACAGTTCGTACCGAATAGAATAAAAACTTGTGAATTATATTTAACAAATATATATTTTTCTAGTTGCGTCCCGCAGTTACACCCGCGTGGTGATGGTTGATGATGATGATGAAACGTATCCTATGTGTTAATCCCGGGCTTCATCTACCTACATAGCAAATTTTATTAATATTAAGAGGATTGCATAGCTAGTACTTTCCATACTAAAAAAAAAAACTCTTTTCTACCTTTTACCGTTGTCCGATTTCAGTGATTTTTTTTCATGAAATCATCACATTATTTACTATGCCCGTATGTTTTGATTTTTAGTATTTCAATGTACTATAAATTTCCTTTTTTAGAACTTGAAAAAACTGGAAAAATCAAAACGTTGTTAAGAGGTAGAAAAATGTTTTTTTTTAGTATGGAAAGTACTAGCTATGCAATCCTCTTAACCCAGCCGTTTGGGCTTGAAAGAGTAACAAACATCCATACTCATAAAAGTTTTGCATTTATAATATTAGTATAATATTAATACATATTACTTATATCTTATTATAATGCACGTCCATTAAACATATAGCATATGACATATACATAACATAATAGGAGTACGAAATCTAATCTACCTCTGAAAACAAAATCCACAAAATATGTGGTATAGTGATAACAAGTAAAATTTGAAAAATTTATACATACTTCCATTCTATTCAGTTATTGGGTGTAACTCCAATAACTGAATAGAAGAGTACGAAGCCCTAAGCGATGAACGGATCAGGTATCGGGACAGCTGGATTCAGCACAGCTCTATATCAGGCCAGCAACAGAACTCGGTGGAGAGAAACAGTAAACGAACTGCAACAGAGGAGTCCATCCTCAGTGATGAGGGAACGATTAAGGAGGGAGTGTAACTCAAAAAATACAATACCGAATTTGATGAAATTTAAATGGAACCACACGAGAAGTACCAGCTTTCAAACAAAACAGAATTTAGAGAATCGGTTTACCCTATCGAAAGTTATGAGGTAACAAACATTTAAAAAAAAAACAGTCGAATTGAGTAGCCTCTTTTTGGAAGTCGGTAGAAAATCTGTCAGAAAACAAGCAACACCTATGTTTCCAACTTGAATAGAAATATCGCAAAGATATTGAAATGATCAGAGAATATATGGCACCCAACCGGACTGCTTGAGGATCACTATAGTTCTCAATCATCATCGGCTTCAACAACACCAATATCACTGAAGCAGTTGTACCAGCGACCCAGAGCATACGCAGTAACATTCAGTTTGGATAGTTTGTGTAATAGCTGGCTGGGAAAACGCACGTATATACAGAATAAGCAACACATATGCAACTTACTCAACCACACCAAAACATCTTCGACACGTGTTTCGCCTCTACACGAGGCATCCTCCGGGAGACAACGATTCGCCGAGCTCTATAACAAGTGCAATGCATCTCTGTAATATACATTTTTTCAGCGAAATTGTCACCAAATATTTATTTAATAAAGGGTTTGCTCGTAGTTTTCATGGCACCCCGTGGTTCTGACATTGTGTCTCGATTCATATCGACTCACAACGTAATGACTATTTTAAAGTGTGTGAGTTTCACTTATTTAGACTCAGTATATTTGATTATATACTAGAATTGCCCTCCGAGTGTAAGTGCGCGCCGGCACTGCAGGGTGTTATTGGCTATGTTCATTGGAAAATTCAGGGCAACGGACTGGGAATGGCCTGTGGAAGGTAATGATGATACGAATAATCACTTTGTATGTAGATTTTATTCGTGAGAGCTAATAGGTTCAGTTAATGAATTTTATGCAGGCACCTTATAATGTATGTGTATGTTCACGTAAGGCTATATAGAAGGATTTATTTAATGTTATTAATACACGTTACGTACAAGTTAGTCATCAGCCGTGCGATTCTCTAATTCGTCGATGTGCTCGTCGACGAGCTCACCGATGTCAAATACTTTATGAGATATCGTCCTTGTACATAAGGTGGTTTTTCCAACGTTTCTTATCATCTCGTCATTTGTTTCACGGATGTTGTCAAAGATGCAACGATGTTTGCTCTTAGAGAATCCCACGGCAGATGTTAAGGTGAATGGTATTGCAAACTGAAAAGCTATGTATACGAGCTGACAGTAATATCTTAAGAATATTTATAACTAGCTGCGCTCCGCGGTTTCATCCGCGTGGTGATGGATGATGATGAGGATGTATCAAATATAGCGTATGTTACTCAGTCATAATGTAGCTCTGTACTCGTGAAAGAATTGTTTCAATCGGTTAAGTAGTCTATCGGGTACAAACAAACAAACAAACAAACAAACAATCATATATATTTCCTCTTTATTATTAGAGTAGATAAGGATTGAAACCAAGGTACGAATAATGTGGCCTGGTTTGTACCGGCGTTACTATTCCGTATTTCAAAATGAAAAAGTATTTATTGTGACATTAACTGTAATAGTTAGACATTATGGTAATGTGGACTTCTTAGTGCATATTGTATTGACGTTTTCTATAAAACTGTATGACGTCACTTTGCTTTATTGTCAATAGCATAGAATAGATAGTCACTAGTTTCAGGACTTCGCAGCGTACGCGATATAAAAATTTTTTGGGTTTTTTTTTGACACCTTAGGTTACATTATCGAAGTTTTCATACGGATCCCTAATGTTTTAATAATATTATATAGCCTAGATTCATAAAAAAATTAAATTCTAATGGTGAAAAAATTTTTCTAATCAGTCCAGTGGTTTTGGTCCCTATCTCATCTTCTTCTTCTTCTTCGTTGCGCTCTTGACAGAGTGGTCGTGATCGTCATGTAGTAGTGTTGGTGGGGCCAGAAGTTATACGCCACACGATGTCACGCCATTTTGCCTGTTAGCGGTCATCTTGGAGCACTCATGCAAGGAACCACCGACTGCACACTTGATTTGGTCGGTCCATCGCATCGGTGACCTACCGCGCTGACTGGTGCCTTCCACTCTGCCTTGCACGACTAGGCGCTCTATGGAGTCGTTGTCTCGCCTGGAAACGTGTCCAAAAAACGATAATATACGGGGTTGGACAGTGGCCGATAGACGTTGCTCAATACCGAGTTCTTGGAGTATTGACATGTTTGCGCGAAACTCAGTCCACGATACTCCAAGCATTTTCCTCCAGCACCACATTTCGAGAACATCTATCTTCTTCTTTTCAATTTCTCGCATTGTCCACGTTTCCGCACCGTACAGAAAAATAGGGAAGACTAATGTTCTGACGAGTCTGGTCTTGGTGGCGTTAGTAATGTTACGATTCCTCCATATTTTATTTCCATATTAGCTTATCCATTGCAGTTCTAGTGATAGCCATGCGTCGCTTCACTTCATCAATGCAGCCTCCATCTAGCGTTATATAAAACATGTAGCCTTTGCTATAAATACAGATAGTAAACCAATTTTAACGATATAAATTAACCAAAAATCAAACGTTGTGTTATTTCTTAAAAATAGAAAAATAATATGAGTAAAATTTCCATATATATATATATATATATATATATATATATATATAATAATAATATGGGATATAGTCTCTATTATATCACTTGTTTGTAAACCCGAGAGTAAACCTTAAAAACGTTTACACACTTATGCATTCCCTGTGGCACGGGAGGCATGGGCACACACAATAACACTCAATGTTCATCACATAAACCATACCAGGGCTAAGGGTCGAACCTGGGAGCCCGCGCTTTAATACAGGGTCAATACCAACCGTAATAACAGAGCCGACAAATGACACTTATGACAACCTCAAAAAATTACATTATAATTAGTACTCACGGGGTGTACACCACGATTAGGCAGGTTTTGGAGTTCCTCATATATTGCCGAGATTTACAATTGAGTTCGAGGGCCAGTGGTATATCCGTAGTAAAAGAGTTAGAAAGAAGGTGGACCGTTTTGTCTGCTCTTAATAACTTCGAACTTTTTTCACATCTACCCGCATATGCAGTCCACCCGGCAGAACATGGTGCATGTAACTGCACCGAAATATCGGGAACTCCAAAACCCGCCTAATCGTGGTGTACATCCCGTGAGTACTGATTATAATGTAGTTAACAACCGCGAAAGTCTAAAACAGTGTATTCTCAATAAATAACTTTTTTATAAATATCTGTGACCAACACGCAAGCCGTTTATATGATAATAGTCCCATCTAGCCATGACAGTCGATGTACTCCCCAGGTCTTTATGTTTCAGTTTAGCGCGGCTCAACGCTGCGCTCATCCAGAGACAGCTGTTAGTCCCATAAGCACAGTAGTCTGTCCTTCAAACCACATGGTAATAATATTCTGCTTTGAAGGAGTAGTGTAAAGTTAATATTGTAATAATATCATGATAATTATCATGCACTCCCGTATCCTGTACTATATTGTGGGCCCAAACCATGGCGGATACTTAGTAGTCTTACCGCGCAGTTTGTTACGTGCGATCCTATAAGTAGATAGATACAAACACAAACACACACACGCATACACACACATACACACACATACCACATAAATAACCACTTGTAACAGTTGTCAATCTTACCACGATCGTTTGATTAATTTTTGGAAGTTCAAACATCAATTGCATACAAAATATGTATATTTATATAATAATAAATTACTGTTCGACTCCTTCAAATCACTATGAAGTATAGTGCTTGATGCTAAATATAATACAATCTTACTCTGTGCCCCAAGACACAGGCTAACGCCTAGTTTGGGTCTCAACGTTCACATGTGCTTACGTTAGTTTAGTTAATTATGCTATAAATACTGTTCACAATTGAAATGTAACCTATCTTTGGAAATAAATATTATTATTATTTTTATAGGTTGGTTACGGCCCGATACTTTTGATAGGCCTTGTCACAAAACGTATCAAAAAGATAAAACTCATAGCCACAACGATTCTATTTTGTTTTTATAGAAACTCTGCCGAACTCCAGTGGGCCTAGTACTAAGAGATGCGTAAGTGTAATGTAGTTGTATTTGATGTATAAAGTACTAACTATAATTTATCTGGTACAACTATGGCACAGATAACTCATAGTGTATACCGTATACATCAACGATACCATTAAGTTACACTTACGCAAATATTCGTGCCAGGTGCACGAGTCCCAATTTCTTTTCCACGGATTGTTATGATTACGGCCGTAACTTTTTGACAGTATTCTTCTTACAAATAGCGTTAAAAATTCACGACTTATAAGACACAACTATCTGTTCCTATTATCGCTGAAGGACGTATAGACGTCAATGTTAATTAAATCAATAGCATATGTTGAAAGATAAACATTTTATATGTTGTGTAAAAGTTGCTTACAGGTGTGGTTGACCTCTATTAACTTACTTGGAAGACAAGGCGAGTATGAATGCGGATTGCAGGATTTGAGCGAATGGAATTAAACCGGGTAGGTAAGGTTGGTGTAGAAAGAGCGAAGTAAAGGTTCTAGTGTGGTTGACTAAAGCATATATACTAACTAATATTATGTAAAGCAAAGCAAAAAAAATAATAAATTAAATTAAATAAATTAATAAATTAAATTACATAAATTAATAAACAACAATAACATAATTGGTATAGTGACGCCTGCTTAGCGCAAGATATTTCAAGGACATTCTGCAAGACCACGTGCTCTCTACGTCGAGTTTATTGGCGAAGATTTCCTGCTAATACATGATAACGCCCGCTGCCACGCCGCTGCAGTAAAGGTAGATATTTCGTTTTACATTATCATTTGTAAAATAACAAAATATTTCCTACAAATTTAGGAAATTTGTGTTTCGAAATTAGTGGTTCATTCGTTTTCAAGCCATTTGTTTTCTTTGACATGGTTCACAATATGGAATCCATAATTAACCAGACCATATCTAAATCAGAATCGCGCTGTCAACTCGGCGCTTGGCCACGTTCAAAAAATGTTTGAATTTTTTTATGTACTTTAGTATGCTAAAATATGTTTTTAATTCCGTCAATGTGTACTTAGAATTCTTAGAAATGTCATATTATTTTTGAAGTTTTAATTAAATCGCTGCTTATGAGATAAACTTTAAAAACCCACATTTTTATCGACATCATATTATGACAGCACCTTAAAACATCGAGTTATTAACGGACACAAGTTATATCGTGGCTCAAACGCTGCAGAAACAGTTCGCAGCATTAAAGATGGAAGCTACTGTAAAAGAAAACGTTACTGTAAAAGTACGTTTTTGGTCCAAACGATTTCGTCCTTGAAATTTTGACCTACAGAACAAACTTCGTGAACGATCGTATACTCTAGTTGACAGCTAAGTATTAAATGTGATCGTAGCAGAAGCATATTCATCGCTAACCATATCAGAGTTAGCGGCAAGCTTCGGTGTGAGTGACAATGGAGAATGCCTAAAAGCAGATCCACTTTAGGTCGGAGTGTCCGATCAAAATATTATTCTAAAATAATGTAAGTTTTTGTTTGTCTACTCATTTGTCGATCACACCGTATTTTTTAAAATTTATTGGTTAAAAGTACTTTCTTGGTTTGAATTAAAGTTCTCATTCTTCAGTTAGATCTAAAATCGATTTGGTATAGCTGTATCCGAATGCGTTACTATTTCACAAAAGTTGTTAGATTAGTTTTACCTTTTATCAATAGGGTAGCATACCATGCCGGTAATATTTTAAGTTACCTATTGCACTATACTTTTGATTATATTGACGACTATTCTATGGACTTATATGACTTATTCCATGGTTTATAGGTGTATGCGAGGTTGGTACCAGCTTACAGCCGGGTGTGCCTCCGGGGTATGTGTGGATCTACCATAGTAGCAAGCAGAACAATGTTATAATAAATGTTAGTGGGTAGAAAACATATTTAATGCAATAAAGATTTATAGCAGCTACAAACTGTAATGGCGATGGTATACATTGGCAGCTTGAAAGCTTGATCTCCGTATATTCAAAGTATAAAAACTAATGCAAACACATCTATGCCATTAATTTTACTACATATAAACGATAGATAGAAAATGTGTGAGGTAGTGAGCATGATAACATTACCTATTAACGATAGCTTAGTATTTCAAAGTGCAATTGTATATATAATTAAAATTCTATTCTATTTCTATTTCTATTCTATTCTATTCAAATTATATAAAAAAAAACGATATTAAAAAATATTTACAGTCACTGTCGGTCTAGCGCTCGACGAGTCAACATCTCCTGAGGATGCCTCGTGTAGAGGCGAAACACGTGTCGAATCGGTTTTGGTTTATTTGGGGTTTCTTGTGTTTTTTATTTTGTATTCTTCCTATTAGCATTTTATGCGGGAGGGAGGGTGGTGCATGCCCCCAAATAGGCCAAAATCATTGTTTTCTTTTCAGCGGAAGTGTCACTAAATATTTTTTAATATCGTTTTTTTGATAATGGATTTCCGCAAAGTAACGCCTGAATCAATAAATTATCAAATTATATAATTCAAAATACTATTAAGGGATGGTCCTTATTAGTATTACTACACTATGATTTTCATATCGATATCTTAACTGATTTTTGCACGTTAATAGGACAATGTGTAATTGCCTGGCTACCACCTTCAGGTAGAAGGGCTCTTGAGAGATTTTTTTTCTATGTGTATCATTCTCGACTACATCATCACTTACAAACAGGATATGTAGTGGTTAAAGGCACATTACTTACAAATGTCATTTAAGTACGTAAAAGCAATAATTAAATATTGCGCTATTTAGGCATTCACCCAAACACTGTAGTATGCCGTTTTGCGAATTCCGCAACCCATCCCAGAAGGAAGCTATCCTTGATCTAATTACTGCAAAAAAGTCAGGAACCCGTGCATCCGCGAACATGCCCGACGCGCTGCAACATCGCGCTTTCCTCATAAGGGTGCGAAAACCATCATTGTATTGCACCCTTATGGTGTGATAGGACTTTCGGGTGTATTTAATCCACAACTGGCACGAGTAAAGGCACAGACAGTAGGCTTTAAATAATGTAGTTTTAACCTCTGAACTGCAGTTGGAAAATCGACGCGCGAGCATATTGCATCTGATGGACAGGTTCCTGCGCTCTCGTTCCATATCTTTGTCGTCGCTTAAATCCTCCGACATTATGTGTCCTAGATATTTAAATTCCCGAACAACCTTCACCGGTGAACCTCTCAAAAACACATTTGGTATCCTGTCCGGCCCCTTTCCAGCTCGAAAAACTATCATTTCTGTCTTCGCTGCATTATAAATAAGACCATGCTCAGCAGCGTATCTTTCACAGATAGCTAATAGCTTTCTAAGACCATTGATGGAGGGGCTAAGAAGCACCATATCGTCAGCATAGCTTAGGGTATTTATGCAAATACCTGCTACATGGCAACCAATCCGTGTGCTTCTTAGCTCCACCAGCAAGTCATTCATGTAGATGTTAAACAGGTCCGGAGAGGTAAGCCCGCCTTGACGTACACCGCAGTCCAGCCTATAATCACTGGAAGTCGAGTCGCCCCATCTTACAACATTAGTTTGGTATAAAAGTAGTTTCAGTGTTATATATTTCGTTATATCGCGTTGTATATGTGTCTGAATTTCCCAAGTTTTTATTATATGACTTTTGAAGCACTAACGCTTGGTTAAAGAAACCAAATTTTACAATTTATCCCCTAATACGAGGATTAAAATCCATTAGGAAGATATATTCCAAGCTTGCCATGTAGCGCGTCTTAAAGACCAATGATGGACCAATACCGTTACCACATGGAAAGGCGACCATTTAAAGGCTAACTCTAAAAAGATATATATTTATAGCAATGTTATTGTAATTGTAAGTTGGAAATAAAAAAATGTTTATTTTTATTTTTATTTATTATTCCAAGCTAGAATGTATGCTTCGCTAACCTAGCGGTTAGGGCGGATAACATTAACACAGATTGTAAGATGACGATGGTTCAGTACCCGTCCATGTATTGTATTTTTATATTCCCTCGAGATACTTTGAAAATGATTTTAACTGCCATGGTCTGGTCTTTATAGTTTATAGCGAAAAAAAATCACGGCTGCAGAGAGGCGTATATAATATGGCATGAATAGTGGTAAATTAATAGAAAACATAGTAAATAATTTTGCTTTTGGATTTAAAACCGCACTAAGTTTATCGTTTTTTAAATGTTTACTGCAAGCTTACTTTTTGATTCTAACTTGATTGATTGACACGGAATTGTTACATGTAGGTAAGTAATGTTACATTAAAAACGATAGATTTGGTATCGTCTTGGTGGCCTAGGATACGGTTTGTCAGAAGACGCGGGTTCAAAACCCATTCAAACTTTTATATCCAACCGTAAGTTGATGCTGTTTATCCGTTTGTCCATCTGTCCGTCTGACTGAGAGTCTGGTAGAGCAGGTAGGTCGTCCACCGACAATGTGGAAGACGTACTAAATAAGGTCGCAGGACTATCTTGGATGCATGCAGCTTCCATCTGGTCCTTCCGTATGCATATCTTCAGTAGTAAAAGTTTTACGTCTCATATAATAATAAATGTAGGTAACCTATGATCTTCAATGCCCATGAAGATTTAAAAGTTTGAGCATGAAAGAACAAAGGATAATGCAAATCCTGGTCCTTCCAACAGCTATGTATGTTACATAGTTAGATAGGTATATTTAAAAATTACTATGGCGCCAAATTCATAATATAATCTTTCCAGATTAATTATCTATTAAACATGATAGTTTCGGTAATAGCCAAGTATTGCTATTCATACGTGATGTATTGCATTTATGTGCTTTACATAGTAACCTTTAGTTAGTGGAAGTGGTTAACCACAGGTTCAAACGGGGTTTTAAGCAGTTTCGCCAAAGATATATCAACAATGCGTTACGGCAATTATGTTTTCTAAGCTGAGGATAGTCGCCGTTACTTAACAATTTCATAACGAAGACAGTCAGTATGCAGAAGCTGACTCAGGTGTCTTTCAGCACACTTTCGTACTAGGTTTCTGCGTGCATGTTTATACTTTTTGTTAACTATACCTATATATTAGAACAATCCTACAAATGTTAATGTAAGTACTACATTCTTATTTACTTATTTACTTATACTTAACTAAGACCAGCTTGAGTGGTTCAAAAATGTTCTGCATTCTGTTGCGTAAAAAATTTAAAACTTATAGAAGTAACAAAAGTGTATACTTCGACCACATACAACTATTTGGGTGGCGTTCCAATTCGGCTTCAAGTCATTTGTACTCAAATATAGACATAATAACAAGGTACGAAGTACTTAACTGTTTAACGGTAAACCAATATAATAGCTAACATAAATCATCGTTATCAACACCAATGACTAATATGACTAATCACTATGCTACAAAATTAACAAACTGTCTGTGAAATATAATAATTGCATACCAAATTAAACATTCCTTTTGTGGATTATTTGGTCTGAGCAAAGTATATAATACGTGCAACGACGAGCAAAGCAAGGAGGAGCGTTAGGTTCACGTATGTTGGTTAAAAATATCCAGACAGTGAATGATTATTTGTCAAAGATTTGTTATTGTCTGAGGCGGCTGCTGAATATTGGAGAGACTTTTTCACAACACATACGATTAAGTTAATTGGCCCAATTTTTTGGCAGTATAAGGTACACTTAGAGCAGATCTTATTCATAGCTCCCATTTGGATGGAACACTAAGCATATATATGTGATATAATTGTAATAATTAGACATATGGTAACGCGGACTTTTTTGTAAATATTGATTATGTCTAAACAACTGTGGTATATTGTCAATAGTGTCCGCAGCGTACACAATATACAGATTTTTCAGCGTTACTATTGCATATTTTAACAAGGAAAAATACTATTAGTTATTGTGACAAAACTGTATTAGTTAGTCATAGTCATCATTCCGGAGATTTTTGTAGATACTCGTATTGATGTCTACTACAAAACGGAAGTACACCACTATGCTCTATTTTCAATAGTTCCCCCAGCGTACGCTTTATATGGATTTATTTGTTTTTTTCACACCTTTGGTTACATTATTGAAACTCTCGCCATTCATCACTTTTAATTAGAGAAAATATATACAATATTCTTAGACTCGAGACTGAATTACTGTTTTTCTGATTTACATCTGACAACCCTAACCTCTCTCTCTCTCTCTTTGTGACTGATTCAAGAATATTCTGTGCATATAATTGTCATGTCAAAAGTCAAGTCATATTTTAATAACCGGAACACTACGAATAAATATACTTATTATTTATAACATAATAATTAATCAATCTTAGAACATGGTGAAAATATTAAAATTTAGTACTGGTTCTAAACTTAGACTGCTTTATCAACATTTTAAAAAAGAAATATTCAGGACACAACATTTTTTAAGGGGTACCTAAGTTTCCTAGTAAATTGGACATTATCCTTTAATTCAATTGAACGCGCATTGGGTGCTGCGTTACGTTGCGTCAAAAAACAAATAGAAACAAAAGTATTCAATCTTATTTTTACTTTTGATGAAAAATGGATTCTGTACGACAATCGAAACCGCTCATCATAATACCCAGGAGGATCGACTACATCCAGTCCCTTGCAAAAGTTAGCTTTTCTTAGAAAATAGGTTTGGTGGACCACTGCTGGTATCATACACTAAATCTTCTTAAAAACTGGGCAGATGATCACGGCAATTCTGTTTTGTCAACAATTGCAAACCGATTGCTATTCAACAACCGAGACTGATCTATTGCTCTAGCCCACTGCTGCTTCAGGACAGTTGTTTAAGGTAGCCAATAATTAGCCTACAGTCACATTTATGTAACAATTCTATCCAAATCGTATCCCCAAATTACGTTTAGAATTTTTTCCTTAGTTTAAAGTCGGTGAAGAGATAGTTTGTTTTTTAAATTAGATATGAGTAACCCAACAACAATTGTAAAAACGTTTCCTAAATTACGATCCCAACATCAACCCTTAGGGCCTCCGGCACCTGATTTGTTCAAACACAGCACCTATTTAATAATAGGTGCTCCAACACCAAACGGTTTTTTTTATTTTATATGTCCAAATCCCACTTTGATATCGCAACATTAATATATGATTTGTAAAACAAAACAATGTAAAGACATACATCTTATTATAGTCTATACGACGATGTACGCTATGGTTCTATAAACATGATATTAGTAATAGCTTCAGCCTTCAAGCTACGTAAAATTATTACTCTCTTAGTGAGGCTTCAAGCGCTCAAAGGCGCTTTCAGAAGACAGGATAAGAGCTGATCCAGGAAGACAGGGTAGATTCAATTAATTCTCGTCGATCAAGACTGAAATAGTTCTTTGTGGGAAGCCCCACAGCCTCAATCAAGTATAAAATGACGGCAGCAACGTAGGTACCTACTAGGTTTCTAAACGCAGAAGTTATTTGCGCACATTGTATATTGTAGGAACTTAAAATATTGATTATGGTACAATTCTGATCGGTGCTTGTAAACTTAGCGATTTTTCACAATAACAATATTCCCTTTTTATTCGTTGGCTAATAAATATGCATAATCCAAACTACAAAACTCGGTTTCTTTAATTTTTTAAACTAGGAAATGGTGAGATGGGCTAGTTGATCATAAGCGGTATGTCTGGCTATGACAGATTCAGTTCAGCCTACGCATTTTAACGTTGAATGCTCTGTTGAAAACCTTCAAACTTTAACGCAATAATTCTTACAGTGTATAGCGTCGAATCAGAGTTGTAGATTATTTGGTAATGCGATGGGTATCAAAAGTCGAAATAACTAGAACGTCACCTAATAAGCCCCGCCAGAGACTATGTGCTCAGGTTCACTGAAAGAGTATTCTATGGAAGTGAGTGATTTGGCCCTCAAATAATAAATATATTGTGTTATGGAGGACAAACGAGCAGGCGACTAAACTAATACATAAACTGGTGGTGTGATTATCGTCGACCACAGACATCTGCAATTTACCTAGAAGCGTCGCGTTCCCGGTCTTTACATTTAATTCCTCGTTTCTGATTTAATTTACTTAAAACTATCTGCTCTCCGCGGTTTCGCCCGCGCTGTGATAGATGATGATGATGGTGATGAATCTTATATAGCCTATGTTACTCAGGGTGAGTGTAGCTTTTCAATGGTGAAAGAGTTTTTTAAATCGATTCAGTACTTTTTGAGCCAATTCGATACAAACATACTTACATACAAATCTTTCAGTTACAATATCTTTATAATATTAGTATAGATGCATAAGTTACAAATTACTACCAAAGCTTTTCGTGGAGCTTTTCATACACCCGTGAGAACAATTCGTGCTGGCTCTGCTGATGTTTTCATTTAAAATCACCTTTTTATAACTGCTGCGTTAAATTGACTCAGTGCGTGTTTTAGGTGGCTGTTGTACTCAAGGTAGGAACGTCCTATTTCCGGTAGCGAAGACGCTGCTAACCTGAACAAGCAGTTTATATACGCCACCGGATGCGCCTTCGGGTACACCGGATGTTTCCAGCTACATCGAGTTGTTTTGGTTCTTTATATCTGTTATTTTGAAAGTATACATACACTGTTCTCCGAATGTAGTTGGGTATGTTTATATCCAGTACGTTTCCCTGCGGTAGCGGAACGTAATTAGTAAAAAAACGAGAAATTCTAATATAAAACTGTTTTAGTTACGTGGAAATCACCAACTTATAATGTTATAGAAATTAAAATGAAGTCATTTAGTACTGTGCACTACTAAACTATTCTGCGTTGGAAAATGACGTTATTTCAATTTATGGAGCGGTTGCAGTCTAAACAGTAGTGAGAACGTAGTTGTTAAGAGGGGTTGTTGAGGATGTGCAGCATAATCATGATAGAGTGTGTGTGTAATGAAAGCTACAGAAGGTCCTGCTTCAATCGAGCAAGGTTGCTGGATGTCGGATACTGCAACGGTATTCTAGCGAGTCCTATGTCAGACCAGGCGGTAACATTGTACAGATTAGGAGTTAGCCCTTCCAAAGTCTTTAAGTTAATTTGTATTACGGAACAATTGAGTCGCTTAGTAAATAACCCATAAATAGGTATGGCTGGCCTATCAGCTTTAAAACGCCCTGGTCGGATACAAGTCTATGTAACATAACACCGCCTAAGTTCAGAAAATTATGATGCACTTTAGAACGGTAATGTTATATTACCTTGACTGGTCTTGATTTGCTTCATTTAACATAATATGTTGCGCGTCACGTGCGCATTCATCAATGTTTTATGTAAATTATGTTTATCTAGATAATTAGATACGGGCGAGCGTCCTACGATAGTTAAATTTACGAACCAGTGTTCTCAAAAACCCTGCGAAAGTTCGCCATTTATAAAAAATACGCGCGGTTGCGGTAATTTAGTTGTAGTAAATTATCTATTGAAGCTATTTTGGTTCTGTAAACGGCATAAAGTAACACTAAGTATTATACTTAATTTTTATTGTTTGGTTTTTCAATGAAGTTGCAGATGAGGTTTTAACAACGTGATATAACTAGAAAATATAAACTTAGAATATCACTGAAATTAAACCCACCTGGCGCGTCCATAGCCTATACGTCACACTTAACTTAACTTAACTCTTTAGTGGCCGTAATAAGTTGTTAATCTGCGTGCATTTAGGGGTAATCATTGCAAAATCCTACCTTTGCAACTTTTATCGGCCTAGTATCAGTAGTTATGAGTCCGGTTGACCGAACTAATGAGACTTTTATATCTCAGTAGTCCAGTGGAACACGTCACCCGGACATGTGCGCCGCATCTTGTATCAGTAGTACGGTTCGGACGTCCCGTATGATCCCGTCGATTCCGTATGATGTCATTCTGTTACACGTACGATTTTTTTAGTTTAGTCAACGTTGTTTTTCCATATTTTGACATCCGAAATTCACAAGATCGTCGTCATACTACTGATCAAGAAGCGGCTCTCATATGCAAAATTTGAGATAAATTATGTTATTTTTGACAAGAAATTGTTTATCAAGTTGTATTGCATTTTTTAGGAATAACCCTCATTTAGTATACGTACATATTGGGATAAAAACTAAAAACAACCGTCAACAAAAGATTTTCGCCCACACTGCAGTACTGATCAAGAAGCGGCTCATTGTCTGGATGACGTGTGCAACCGGACTACTAAGACATAAAAATCTCATTAGTTCGGTCAACCGGACTAATAACCGAACTACTGATACTAGGCTCTTTTATTCATATAAAAGGCATGAAAAAGAAAAAGGTAAATAAGTTATAAAAAAATAATGTATACAATATAAAAGGTATCAATGTTTGAATGTTTTATGTTTTTACCTAGAAAATTCACAATACTTGAGATCTTCGGATCATTAGTGCTAAACTCAAAAAAGACGTGTGGCACTCGGAGACTGCCGCGGTAAAGCTATTGTATAGCTGTTTTTATCAACTTATGCAATTATAATTATTTAACCAATGCCATCTAGAGGCGAGTTGCTGAACTAAAGAGACAAGCGTGATATTTCAAAAAGTCATTAAAAGTTCTGCTATTCATCGATAGATGCCAAATCAACTTATGCAATTATAATTATTTAACCAATGCCATCTAGAGGCGCGTTGCTGAACTAAAGAGACAAGCGTGATATTTCAAAAAGTCATTAAAAGTTCTGCTATTCATCGATAGATGGAGTCGGAGTGGGGATGTTAGGTTATTTTCGTTACGGAATTTCTGGGTTCGGTCTCCACGCTCAAGGCCCGCGATAGAAGCTATGCAATAGCTTAAAACTTCCTAACTCTCTGGCAAAAGCAGAATTGAAAAGATACGATAGAGGCTCAATGTTTCTATTTTTTGTAACGGTTCATAAAAGTGACTCCCTCTCGCCTGATGGAAAGCGAAGATGGAAACAAGAAGCAATGACCACTAGTGCAACCGTAAGCTGCTCTAACCGCCACCCCTATGATGACCTGACAGATGCTTTTTCACGCCCCGCTTGAAAGACCCAGGATCATAGCTGCAAGGAAATACGTACGCCGGTAAATACGTATGTCTCATTTATACCTAATAAGCGTTTTATTAAGATAAGTGAGATTTTAAATTCTAAATTAAGAGCTAACAATGATAATTTTTAACATTATTTTGACGGTTTAACTTACGCGATAGGTAAAGTCAAGTATTTCGACCGGTTCACCTTCACCGGTGACCTTCCTGACCATTCCTCATAGACCACGTTTTTAGTACTGCCTGTCTGGCTTAGATGCTTTCAAATTCAAATTGCTTTTCGGTTATGTTATATATATGACTAGAATTGTCTCTTTCTATGTATATTAAAATATATTTTTATTAAACTATAGTACCATACACTTTACTTTATTGTCAATAGTTTCCGCAGAGTTAGCGATAAAAGGCTTTTCGGCGTTACTATTACATATTCAAGCTATTGTGACTCATAGTATTGCAGATTTATTGTAGATTTTGATGTTTTCTATAAAACTGCTGTACATCACTTTGTTATATTGTCAATCGTTTCCGCAAAGTTAGCGATAAGGATGTTTTTGGTACTTTTACACCTTGGGTTACATTTTCGAAGTTTTCATACAAGGTCTACTTTTTTGAAAATATTATACAGCTTATGTTATTCAGTGATAATGCAGCTTTCTAAAGGCACATTTTTTTTTAATCGGTCTAGTATTTTTTTTGTTGATTGTTGTTAAAGTTGATTTCTTTTTTATGATATAACCATAACTGTACTTGACAGTGTTTAAGCTGTCAAAAAATGAACCTAAATAATCAAATAAGAATAAACCTCCTAATATTATAAACGCGAAAGTTTGTGAGTATGTATGTATGGATGTTTGTTACTCTTTCACGCTCAAACAGCGGGAGCAATTTTGATGAAATTTGGTATGGAGGTAGATGAGGCGCTGGACTAACTCATAGGGTACTTTTCATCATCATCCATCACCACGCGGGTGATAAAGCGTAATATGCTTAGGCACAGCATAGACAAAATAATAAGATCTCTCGCCTACGTAAAGGTTGTAATCATTCAGCTAAAGGTATTGACCCTCCCTTGCATTTACATTAGTGAGATTGCTTTGTTTGTCAAATCAAATCCTGATCTTTTTGTAATGTGGCCTGTAGGTAGCAGACAGGAGGGTAAATTACGCAGTCTACCATCAACGAGTGCATTCTTAAGTAAAAGTGTGTTCTGTATGGCTCCAAGAGTATATAATAAAATACCAAAGGACATAAGGTGTAAAGAAAGTATAAATGTTTTTATTAATATGCTCAATAACTTGTTAATTAAGAAAGCATATTATAATGTAAACATGTATTTAGATGATAATAATTTATGACATTAATCAGTTAAATTGAAATTTGTATAATTTTGTTTTATTTGTATTGAAATAGTCTAACATTAAGTTTTAGATTGACGAACCATAAAATTATGTAGTATTTGGAGCATTGTTAGTGAGAAATGGTTCTCACTGAAATGTAAAGTCTATAAACCTTATAAGGTAGAATCTAGAGCACTAACAATTTGACAGCGCGATACACTCATAGATGTGACAGTCAAGGGTGATGTATGTAATGTAATGACGGTTTTTTCCATGGTGATTAATTTTATATTTGTATGTACGTAAATACTGTATTTTATAAATGTTTACTGAATGATATACTCAATATTTGAATTTACTCATATCATACCATTATACTCGTAGCAATTACGTTTGACCATGTACATATTTTATGACATTTGGCTATTAAAATAGATATGCCCTTGGAGAAGATAATAAGCTACTCGAAGTACTAATCCTGCGCAGACGTAGTCGCAGACACAAGCTAGTTTTGAAGATAAAAATACTTCGTGTACATCACTTCGACATAGAGATCTGCCACGCGTGTATTTCTTTAAGAGTTTCTTGACAGTTCTTCTCGGAAATGGCTCCATTTATTTAGAATCGTGCAAAAGAGACTTTTCTAAAGTACTTCATTATTATATTGAGTTTATTTCAAAAGCTTAATATCCGGTCCTTTATGGAAGCATAAGTAGGGCTGTAGCCAACACATGGAATCCTGTTCGGCATAAAATATACAATGGTGTATTAATCATAATATATATTATTTGGATGAAAGGGTCGAAGGGATTTTCAATAAGGACTGGTAGATGTTGACATGAAGTAAAACAAGTTATGTGTGAAATATGACATTGCTCAAATGCCCGCCTAGGCTTCTTCCGGTGGCACGGATCCAAGCGGTCCAATTTTCAATGACTCTTCCGCAAAGATCCGGCTGAATATGAGCGATGGCCTAAGCTGTGTTATGTTCACCTTTAGGGCATCGTTCGATTGTAGTTTATTCGCAGACACCTGAGACTTCAAGAAACCCCACTCCACAAGAAAAAGTCTTGCGGGGTCAAATCGCATGATCTTGGTAGCCAACTCACATCACCCCTGCGAGAGATAACCTTACCCTCAAACCGTTCATGGATAATGTCAATCGTGGCGACCGCTGTGTGAAGTGCAGGAGCCACATCAAGGTTCATAAGATTTAATTTGGGCCATAAGAAATTGGCTATCGCCATTGTGAACCATTCGCCATTAACGTTGACCGCCTCATCAAGGTCGTTTTCGAGAAAGTACGGACCAATGACGTCGCCGGCTCAAAACCCACACCAAGCGGTAATATTTTTAGGATGCATTATCACCTAGTGAAATTCGCATGGGTTGGTGTCATCTATATATAGCAATTTTGCTTGTTAATACAGCCATTCATCTTAATATGCGCCTGTTACGAATGAAGATAGATACCAATAACAGTTGTGTTACCAGACAGACTCTATGCTGATTTTTTTACAAAAAGGCTTTTGGCACCTTTATGCCTGCATTAATAAAGTTTGCTTACCACACATACGATATTGTACAACCGCTTCAAGCAGGATATCTCTGACTGCATCGCCAATAACGTATACTCTCGCACAAGAAGCTAACTGGAAATTCTGCCCTTCTTACTATTCACATGCCGGTGGTGGAGAAGACATTATATAACTCCGTTCCTCGACCGAGCAAATACTTTTATTTTTGTTTTTTGCTTGTTAGAGCTACAACTTTTATATTAACAAACAGTCATGTCCCCGTCCTGAAGCGGGTCTCGCGTGCTGGAACGCCACTAATATTGTTGCATGATAGTGCAACAATGCCGAACCTTATTGTCTCTAGTTTGTTCGTGGAAATGGTTAATACAATTGAAATACTGCGCACGGTTTGAAGGATTGTTGTCGATTTATTAGTCAGGGTTTTAGCCCCTGGTGATATTTCACCAGCCTTCTTGTTTCCGTTGGCTGTATTTGTGATTTTGTCAACCCTTGTAAATATTTCTGACTGTAATAAAAAATATAACCAATGTTACCCTTTCCCATTTTCTCGATAGAGGTTCTCTATTTATATTGGAGTTTAGTATTTCAAAGTTTATTTATTTTTATTTCATTTCATGTGATCACCGCATTTCGCTTTCTGTTCTCTGGACACATACTTTATCCTGTAGTCGAAATATGAGAATATTGAAAACGAATTGCATTTAGTTTTTAAGTTGTAAGGTAACAAACAAACAGGATATAAAACAGATGTTTTTTTCTAATATATATGATTAATAGTCTAATAACTCTAATAGGTTTTTTTCCAATTTTCAATATTCGGACTGTGTGACTTGTACTGTTTTGTAAGAACACCAATAAAGATGTATTATTATAATTATAATTATTAGATTAATGCACGGATAGACTAGATACTGCCTGCGGCTAAACTTATCGCGTTCACTCTGGAACTACACGTTGAATTGTGATGAAAAGCCTTCGTATTGCTCATCCAAATTGGTCATGCTCATTCAGCATGGAGAAGATTAGATTAGACAAAGATACAGATTTGATCAGAAGATGACCTCTTTATAAAATAATTTTATCACATGAACGGGGCAGCGAGATGCAACTAGTATTATATATTATAGCTTCTATATATATAAAACAATGTCGGGTTTGTTCGAATTATAACTCAAGAACGGCTGGACCGATTTTTATGATTTGTTATATTTGATTTATTAGATTATAAAACTGTATGACGTCCGTAATGCAAAAGGATTGGCAAAGTAATATTGGTTGTCAAATATTTATGCGTTCTGACATTTATTTTCTGTAAATAAAGGAAAATATATCAAGCTACAAATACAACAAATGACAAATTACTATACTAAAAAAAGTCAAATCGACTGATCTCACTGGACTATTCCATATATATATATATATTTAAATTTCTAAAGTAATGAGCTTAATATTTATTTTGTTTTCATCATATTACTTTCATAAAATCATAAATAAGTTCAGCTAATCTGCAACAAGACATTTACTGACTGTTAGGCGGTACCTACGAAGTTCGCCGGGATAACTAGCGTGAAATAATTAAGATTTTGATGTATAGTTATTATCAGGAAAAGGTCTAATGAAAGAAAAATCGAATAAACCGGGAGGTTATGGCGAGGCCTAAGGCCGTGCCTACTATGCCAACGAAGTCGCGGGCAGTCGCTAATTGATTTTAAAGGCTTCACCCGTTGACTCGCGATTCGCCATATTTGGCCAATAATACAATAGATATCGCAAAAACCGACCTACTTTTCCAGGAACTGCAACGTATGTGGTTAAACTTAGACAATACTACTTTGTCTTGCTCTGTTTTAAATACTTAATTGTTTGTTTAAACAATTATCCAGTATTCACCAGTATTCCAGTATTCCACAACGAAGCTACTACTGTTCGGTTTCTGAGATACTTTTCACTACAGTTTGTCTGATTGTTAAAATTATTCGACGTCATATCTGACATCTTCTTATCATCTCAGAAACGTAGACGGGTGCATTCTTTTGACAGTTTACCTATTCATGTCGTAGGTACTGTTTCATGGAACATGCAAGTACTACATACGAACCTTGGCCAGTATTGCCCCACTCGCATCGTTTGTCCAAGTATCCGCTCATTTCCCAATGAAACTCCCATTAGAGCCAACCCGTTCGTAACGGCTATGGACAGCCTCCAGCGTGCAATGACGGACACTGTGAAATAGGCGTTTCGCATTGACAGAATGCTTCGTGAGGATGTGTCCATAGATACAACTTTTTAAAAGTTTCGCGATTCTAAAATTATGTATTTTAGTGATAGAGCTTCTTTTAGAATAAAACCTTGGTAAAATAAATAAAAAAATACAATAGTATGTAACCTGAAGATTATTTCATAGTAAACACTCACGTGTATTATCTAGTCGTTATTACTCCGACCGGTGTTCGGTCAGCACTAATGCTCATCCCTCAGATTATAGAACAAAAGGCAGATGGAGCGTACCGAACACGCGAGCGTCGCCACCAAAGCGAATACAAATTCAAAAGCAAATACAAACCCGCGCTAGTGCTATACGCGACTTGTCCGAAGCAACACGTTACGACTGGTTCGTAATTTTAATGTAAAAAATACCATCTTGTGTTATTAAACACTGTAAAAGTTGTTCCCAAAAAGAAAAAAAAGAAGATGGAATATCCTTTCACAGATAACTATTAATTATTTGGCTTATATAATTTTTAATCAACATAATAACTTTACATGTGACTCGGAACACAAAACTTCAACAGTTATTCGATTGTGTTGCCAGTATTTATTTAAATTAGTTAGCCGTTTTATTGGTAAAACTACATTTAGAAGGTCTAGGGGTTAGTGATGTAACAAAAGTTTGTTTTTTAATATCGCAAATGCGAATATTTTTTTATAAGTCTCGCTCGCACGGTTTTTTTCCCAAACCTCAAGTCTTCTTAGAAAATACTTTTTATGTCAAGTTTTAAAAAAAGTTGAAAATGCGAATACTTGTCTCGTTCGCACCATTTTTAGGGTTTAGCACCTCAAAAGGTAAAAACCTTGTAGACCTTGCTTTTAGCCTAAATTGATAAGTCTGGGTCAACCGGAAGTACCCTATAGGTTTTGGGTCGAAAACCCATAATATGGTAGTTCCCGTTGACCTAGAATCACTAAATTTGGCAAAAAGCTAGGTCTTATAGAACAAATAAAGGAAAAAATATATATGGCCATCCTCTAATCTCCAAAGTTTGTGAAGAGCAAAATCTGAAATAATTTGTTACCTACAAATTTGTTCGGAACCCGAGATGGGCGAGTCCGATGGAATGTTCTGTATGTTAATCTAGATTAAAAACTACCTGTGTGCCAAATTTTATCCAAATCAGTATAGTCGTTTTTGCGTGAAAGAGAAATAAACATCCATACATACGTACTTCCATTCTCACAAACTGTCGGATATATGTGTAATAATTAGAAAAGTAGGATAATATTAAAATATTAAACAAAAACAATTAAACAATGAATTGTGATATTTATACAGAACCTTCTTTATTTATTGTTATTTATTTAGTTATTAATAACTATTATTTTATCCATATATTACTTTAGTACTGTATGTTACAACAGAACGTTTAACTTTCCAATATTATAACAATTTGTTACAAAAATGAGGGAGTTAATTTTTCATTATCTGGTAACTGTACACGCACACAGATGCACGTGTACGTACAGTGCAGTGGCTCGTTGTCACGCACACATAACTATAAAGGTGGCGACACTCGCGAGTTCGGCGCACTCCATCTGCCTTTTGTTCTATAATCTGAGGCTCATCCTAATAGAGAGCGTGCTCCAGCGCATTTGTTTGCGAGATCGATTGCTTGGAATAGTGTGCGAGGACCTTTTTTTTTTTTTTTTTTTTTTATTATTGTGTGGGGTATGTACTTACACATCCCCGCCAACCCGGGGGGATTCGACGGGGTATGTCGGACTCGTCCTTTACGTACCAACTGCACCCATAGCAGCAAGCAGACCATACCGACTAAACCACCACACGGTGTTTCTCCGGGCGCCTTAATATCGGCACAACGGGCACGCTATTGTAATCGTCCGAGGTCCCGGCGGTGTTGGCCCTCCCATGAGGACCCCGTCCCGGTGGGATGGAGTAGGAGTCACTCTATCCCAGCACTCCTGAGGGGAGCACGGAAACACCGCACGCGCCACCTCGAGGTCTTTTGGCGGCAACGGACACCCCCGTGTCCATCACCGCGACCTTGTGCGTCGACCCTACGCTGACTCACAGCGAGGAAGACAATATAAAATTAACTTATTAAATAACCCATATCCATTACTATAATTATTCACTCATAAATCCCAAAACCAGGTTTAGAATATCAGACCTGAATAAGAGCTGATATCACGAAGCATACGAAGCTTGGTGGATAACAAATAAAAAATTTAAACGAACAAAGAGGCAGGTCTCAACTATATGACAAATTATGAGTAAATCAGTGAAAATTTTGAGGCACTGGCACCCTTGTTAACCGTGATACTAAAACAAAAGATTTATGAATGAAACGTACGTAAATTTACGTCTCTGGTATGCAAAGGGTTAATAGATCTCAATACTGGATTTTTTTACCCTACTTCAACATATAATAATATACGAAAGTTTTTTGAGCACAGATTCAAACGTACATTAGATAACGCAAACGCGTGTCCGTGTCCGAACCCCGACCAAGCGTCATGGTTGGCCGCCGCTACTTACAGTCCGCGTGGTGTCTGTTGTTGCAGCCGGACACACGCGATAACTTAATTGCTTTATAATTAACTGTAAAAGCTTTCGAGTCCGAGATAAAATCAAGGACATATTACTTATCACAGGTATTTTAAAATTATGTCATGCGTAAATTCAGGTAATTCACAATTCACAAAAGTGTCACAATGGGCGGTCTTATCGCTCAGAGCGATCTCTTCCGACAACCATGCGCGGAAAGAAATAGGCATAAACTTATAAAGGCAAATGTGAAACAAGTGTACTAAACACTACATATATAGCAAAACTCAAGAATATAACTAGAAAAAAATACTTATAATACATACAAACTATACTTATATAATTATACTCTACATATATACTACAAAATATATGTACATATCTATAAATACTATACATATACCATTAGTTATCAGTCTTAGATGTACGAGTATATTGTGAGTGTAAACTCCTCCCGCGACACTGGAAATTCTAGTTTTAAGCAAGTGCTATTGCTTCGCGGTAGAATATCTGCTACTGTGGTGGTACCAATCAAGGCGGCCTAGTGTGACGGCCTCATGTAGATATCACCGATGTAATTCGTAAATCTGACGGGTCTAAGTTTGCTTGCAAAAAAGACGCAGTGAACGCAATTAATGCTAGGTTTTTGTGTGCAGGCGCGACTTGTGGCGCACCTCGCGCTGATATAGCTCGAGCTTTAACTGCACTACGCAGCGCGCGCCCTCCCGCTAGCAGTTCGCTGAGATTCCAACCTTTCAGCGCGAATGAAGTACATCTTCTTATTACCGTACGTATCCCACCGAAAGCCTCGAAAGACGTATACGGTATAAATATGCGACTTTTAAAGACGAGTGCTGCTAACTTATCCTCCATACTATCTGAGCTGTTTAATCGTTGTACGAGTATTAAAGATGGTACGTATCCAACACCCCTTAAAATCAGTAAGATAACTCCAATATTTAAAGGGAAGTTTAGGGAATTAAAGGTAAGAAAGCGGATATAGATGGCTACAGGACTGTTTCTATAATTCCGGCAGTAGCAAAAATATTTGAAAATGGGCTAAGTAGTCGCCTCGTTAACTTTTTACTTCTACCAATGCCTTGTCAGATAGCCAGTACGCCTACCGAGAAGGTCGCTCGACCACATTGCTCACACGAGTACTAGTCCACCGCATCATGCGTGCACGTGAAGACAAGCAACAGGTAGCCGTCATATGTTGCGACCTATCAAAGGCATTTGGCGTTGCAGACCATGCTCTCCTGGCATGCAAACTACGCCATTATGGCATAGACGGCACGTCGTTGCAATTATTAACGAGTCTACTGCAAGATCGGTCACAAATTGTAGTTGGCGATGGAGGCAAAGAAAAGTCGGAACCTCTTAGGGCAATGATGGGAGTGGCACAGGGGTCGTCTGTGTCAAATTTGCTTTTTTCGCTGCTACTTAATGATCTGCCTGACGTGGTGACGCCAGCAGAAATTTTAATGTATGCAGACGATATAGCTGCGATCGTAACTGCCCCTTCTGTCGATTGTCTCGAACAATGTCTGAATGCGACTGCGGCACAACTTGCAAAGTGGTTTTACGTCAACGGTCTGGTACTGAACCTTACAAAAACTCACTTCATGCGGTTCAACCTTTCAGGGCGTATTCTCTCGCCCTTAAAGGTTCTGATTGACGGAAAAAAATTGCAAGAAACAAAAACAATAGCCTTCCTCGGGTTTGAAATTGACTCTGGCTTAAGGTGGGAGAACCATGTTGACAGATTGTGTGGTAAGGTAAGCAGTGCGTGTTATGCGCTCAGTCGAGTCGCAAGAACAATGTCCGCAGAGGCGGCACGTTCGTGCTACTTCGCTACGGTACACTCTCTGCTACAATACGGCGCGGACCTCTGGGGACGATGTGCGGAGTGGGAGAGAGTGTTTCGTCTGCAGAAACGCGCCGTCAGAGCAATCATGCGATTACCATGCGATGCTTCCGTGCGACCTTATTTTAGGAGCCTGGGAATCTTAACTTTGTCAGGGATAGTTATATTTCAGGTAGCTGTGTACGTGAGAACGAACTTAGACTCGTATGTGACTCGTAACAGTGGGCACACCTACAATACCCGGAACGCAGGTAAGCTTGCTGGTGTACAGCGTAAACTTACGAAGTCTTCCAAGCTCACTCATATCATGGGCCCAACGGTAGGTATATAACAAGCTGCCCGCCTTTATAATAGCGGCCCCCAGCTTGTATAGTTTCAAGTCTCGACTCCGACGCTGGCTTACTGAGCACTCGTTTTATAGCTATACCGAGTTTCTTAACCTACCTACTATAACGTAGTGTTGCTATTTATTGTATTTATATTTTGTTGACTCCCCTTGGGTATGAATTATTTAATTAATCGTTTTTACCTTGTTTTTATTTATTGAATTATAATCACGATGTATAATTTGACATTACTTTAAATGGGTATATGTGTGTTATGTTATAAATACTAATGTATTACGATAAGTATTTATATGCTATTTGTATGTCTGCATGTGCAATGCGCACCCGCAAATGGCATGTACATGATTATTTGATTGTAATGATTTTGAACTTTGACGTGTAAATTGGCTTTATTAATAAATTGATTATGATTATGTGAGGTTATTATCTACCGACTTCCAAAAAAAAGGAGGAGGTACTCAATTCGACTGTATTTTTTTATGTTTGGTACCTTATAACTTTCGACTGGGTGAACCGATTCTCAAAGTTCTGTTTTTGTTTGAAAGCTGGTGCTTCCATTGTGGTCCTCTTTAAATTTCATTAAATTCGGTTCAGTTTTTGAGATACACTCCAATAACTAAATAGAATGGAAGTCGGTATTATTTTTTTCTAATTGTACTTGTGTTTATTGACTCTTGGGATAGTAAAGTAGTTTACACCGATAGGTTACGGAGTTGAAGAATATGCCCTTCACCGTCGGAACTCAACTCGTAGAAGGTATGGAAATCCGACTTACAAATTACAAATAATAATATAATAATTTGTAAGTAGTACAAATATATATTGGTACGAATGTTGCGTCTATTAAATCAGGTTGCCGAAAAACTGATCTATTTACTTGCATAGTCACGGAATTCAAGTAATCTGTTTTTTTGCTAAATATGTTTTTGGTAAATTTAATTTAATTTTGATTTTTATCTAATACTAGCTAAGCTCCGCGGTTTCACCTGCGTGGTAATGGATGATGATGATGAGAGAATCAAATAAAGCGTATGTTATAAAAATTATAATTAATTATAATAATATCAAATAAAGCATCATATAGCTTTCTACGGCTGAAATCGGTGAAGTATTTTTTGTGTTTAAATTACAATCCAACAAACAATGAAATCTTTCTTCTTTATTATTAGGGTTAAATACCAAGGTACGAATAATAGGGCTTAGTTTGTACCGGCGTTTTTATTGCATATTTTAACGTGAAAAAGTAGTTATTGTGACATAATTGTAGATATTAATGTCCTCTATAAAACTGTAGTACCTACATGACTTGCTCTATTGTCGATAGTTTCAGCAGCGTACTCGATATAAGGCCGAGTGGCGTCAACACTGATTTTGGAGATATTATCACTATTTTCCACTCCGATTTAATATCGCGCTTTTGACAAATAAGATCTGTCAGCGATTCGGAATGAGTTGAAATTACGCTCACGGCGTATGGAATATACGCACACACAGACAGACGATACCTAGCGCATCACGCACACATCAAACGAACTATCATTTTTGACGGACTGCTCACCAAACTGAAATCACAGTGATATCAAATCAAATCAATTACTTTATTGCATTGTTACAGGTTAAAAGTACACAGTTCTTTCAGATATAAATAAAAGGACTCTGTAACATACCGAGATGGTGAGCAATATTGAATATACATTTTAAGTTTATAATTTGTTACTATACACCCTATTTGTATAATTACAAAAAAAAATAATGGGCGGTACAAAAGTGTTAATACATTGTAGATATGTAGTCAAATTTTGTTATTACTTCACATCAATGATTCAATATTATCATTATTATTATCAGTGAAATCATTATTAATTGTTAAAGTTTTCGAAAATTCCATCTAAAAGTATGGACACCATCTTAACAAAAATACTACATGCCTATGTACAACTTATTAATGAAAACACATGATTCGCGTCAGTGAAAAAATATCTCTCTTACTCTTTCTTACACCCCCTACCCGAGCGTTCGGTGTGAAAGAGATTGTCGACTTTCGGCTTTCGTTCGTTCGTTTTCGGAAGAAACAAAGGCCGCGCGGTGGCAGGGCAGAGGGTGCGGGGTTGGTCCGGTGGGCAGGTCTTGCGAGAATGCCCGAGCGCACAGAATGAATAACGAGCTAGGACGCGAGTTTGCCGAATGTTATGATTATGAATGATACATTTCTATGTAGGGGTGTTAAGTTTCATGCATAAACCGCGCGCATGTAGTATATCTTAATGAATAGTGGAAATGCCTAGAATAAAATTTGTAGGTGTGAATCAATCTAGACGTTTGACCAAATATTGATGATTATGTGGGATTTTTTTTTAAAGTAGTTTTAAATATTCTTCCCATGTATGTATTAAGCCATATAGTGCTGTTTTTTTTTGGTAATTATACAAATTAGGTGTAAATATACTCGTATATATAGTAACAAATTATAATATAATTATTCACGTTTGACAAGTAATACATGCATTAACTAATAAACGGTACATAAGTACCTAATATGAAATTAAGCACATTTCAATTATAAATCTTGTCAAGGAATTAGATAATTATAATTAAATACAATATTATGCCATAATTGCTAATAACTCCCATTGTATTTTATCTCTTAAGTAGTGGTCAATGGTATAGTAGCAATACTCAATAAGCATTTTCTTCAGTTTCATTTTAAAATTAGTAAAGTCAAAATCCTTCATGTTATCTGACAAATTATTAAACAACTTGGTTGCCATTACATAAATACTATTGCTAAAAATACAGTTTTTGAAACACAATCCGGATTTATTTTGATTTTGTGACGAGTTTTACGGGGCCGCTTATTTTCTTACTGGGTAAAAAAATTAAGGTGTTCCTTTACACATATCCATTCTTCGTATATGTACAGTGAAAGCATAGTCATCACATTCAGTTTTTTAAATAACAATTTACAACTGTCTCTTTGAGAAGCTCTAATCATTGCTCTATAGATTTTTTTGTGATTTAAAAGCAAGTTCAGTTTGCAGCGTGGTCGTTGAAGTCGAAAAATGGCGTCTTTGGTGACGTAATCCATGACGTCACATGGGTCTACGTTGTCGCGCTTTCATTGATTCGGAATGGCGATCACACGCCAAACCCGATTTTACTTTAATCGGAAGGCACCCATGGTATTGCAGACATTTTCGTAGACATGGACGTCTTCTATAAAAAGGTTTGTACATCAAATGCTTTATTGTCTAGTTGCGATATAAGGTTTTTATTGGGTATTATTTTCACACTTTGGGTTACATTATCAAAGTTTTCATAAAGATATCTATTTTTTTTCGGTTACGGTTACGGTCCAGTAGTTTTGGAGCCTATTCAATACAAACAAATAAATTTTTCCTCTTTATAATATTAGTGTGGAAGTGAAGATGTAGATAGTGTAGATTGATTGGATTTGATTGGTTTTGAATTGTTAATTTATTTTGTTTCATTTTTAAATAACTTTGTTTTCTTGTCGATTTATTTTGATTTTGATTTAATAAGTAAATTTTAAGTAGTTTTAATAAATAAATAAATTAAGATTTTTTATTTATAATATGACGTGATAACCACATCCTTATATAAGATGCTGCTCGTAAATACTGCGTGTAGTGTAGCCCTAATTTCCCGGACGAATGCGTCTAGAATTGGTCGCTGCCCGTTGGGATTTTGGGTGGAAATAGATGCTAAGTTAAATTGGTATAACCACTATTCCGAGCTGTGAGATTGGAGACTAGGCCTTAAAGCTGAGAAGTAAATAGAAGTGAGGTAGTCAAGTTGTTATAAATGTTAACAAACACTTATACTTCCGTGCTAGGTTCCCCTGACACCTACGAAGAAATAATGTCAGGAAGCATAACTCAGGAAAAAAATCACTCAAAAAATGGTCCTTCAAACCAAAACGACTATGATTCCAAATACGAATTACTTCTGAGTTTACAAATAGACACGCTCGGTGATTGGTTTGAATTTCAGAAGGAAAACAGGGATTGGTCCACGCGCGTGCTGCAACGTCTACTATGACAGCTGCGTCACAGCGGCGTGAATGATGTTATTGATTTAGCACGACTTTTATTGGGCCGTTTTTGTAGGGCAGTTACTGTTCCTGATGTTATTTCTTCGTAGCATGTCACGGGAGAAATAAACACTTCACAAATATCCAAAACGCGAGTACAGACATTTCTCACATCACACTTATATTTGCCCTGATCAGGGATCGTACTAACAAACCTTCGCTTTGAAGGCTAGGCCCTACCTGGCAAACAAAGCCATCAAACAACTTCTAAAGTAAGACTAGCTACTCACTTATTTACAAATTTTAAAGACTACTTAAATTAGTTAATTTACTATAATGCTGAGTCAGCAGTATCATTGAATCTATAAAGTTAAGCTTGATATATGTATAACTCGTAGTTCTACGAGTGTAGACCTCGCGAGCACAGTCTTATCAGCACCAATTTTCACAGTCTGAGTTATCTGTAGGTCATCGAAATTCAGATAAAAATGACAATTATTTATGTTGACAACACTTTGACCAATTTAGCTAATATTTTATATATTGTTGGTACCAAATGTTCTTGGAGAATATAACCAAATTCATCCAGTTTTTAAATATCACACCCTAGTATCTCGGCAACCACTCGACTAATTATGCTCATATTCAAAATTCCTCTTTAAAGTCCTAGTAATAGGTACATAAAGTGTGTACCAAATTTTGTCAAAATCGGTCAGTAGATACGCCGCAGCAAACTTCCTTTTTAGGGAATGAACCGCCTCACTAAAAAACCGCCAGCAACAAAATTATATTGAATAATAGAACATGCATATCAAGTTTCGTCAAGATTGGTTGTGAAATGCGACCTGTACATGAGGACCAACATACCTAACACACATCCGGATATATGAAAGTCAATTTGGCCGGCAGAGACGCTTCGCTAGCTCGGTCAATTACATAACAATTAACAAGTGTATTTATGACCCAAAACAAAACAAAAAAGCAGTTTATATAAAGTGATGGGTTCCGCAACTATGCCAATTAATAGAGACCACTAAACCCTTTGCATACCAGAGACCTAAATTTACGTGCGTTTCATTCATAAACCTTTTGTTTAAATTAAATTATATGTAAATAATGCTGGACAATCCACACATCACCATGGTTTGAGTACTAGATAACTGATATATTTAATACATTATATATAAAGATATTTTTTATTATACATAGAAAACACACAGACCAACACACAGTTCTCGAACCCGCAACCTACGTCGTACGTCGCAGGCGTACTCTCGCCTGCTGCACCACTTGAGGTCGTCAAATTAATTATCGCGGTATACAAAGGGTTACTAAAACATATCGTCGTATAAAAACGTCGGGATAAGATATTATATAATTATACGCGATTTAATCCGTTTAAAGGGGTTTGTTTAATAAAAATGCTTATAAGGATTATCGACGTTATAAATAAGTGTAATATTGATTTATTGACATTGTAATATTGACATTAGGAATTGAAATAATGTAAGGTTTTATGTTAAATTTAACAATAGTATGTATAAATGTTAATAACCTAGATTATGTTAAGCTGAATTACTCAGACTGTGGACTGTTGTACAGTACCTACCTATATGTATAATGCAAACGCCCTTACAGGGTACATGTACTACTTATTAACTTGTCCATTTTCCTTCCTATGTGACATAACAATAATATATATGGATGTAGATGAATGCAAATGTAAATAAATAAATAAATAAGTGTGTTTAAAAATTCATAAAATTGCGTAAAATTTCTTGCCATATTAAAGTTTCATAAAATATGATTAGCTGCGCCTCGCGGTTTCACCCGCGTTCGCCTAAATCCTTTCAGCCCATCTAGCGTGAAAACAGTAACAATCCATCCCTCCAAACACAAATAATATTAGTAATAGTAGTCGGATACACAAGTCAAATATAAGTTATCATAAGAGCATTTACGAGTATATAGAGGTACTCTCGCTGCTAACAATTAAAAACAAGTAATGATATTTTGTCAAATTAAACAAGAAGCCTATTTTAGGTCATAACTAAATTTTCCGATCCAATATTTTTAGAATAGTCTGTTGCTTATTTTTTGGATTTAACTATAACTTATTAATAGAACCATCTATTAATAAATTATAAACTCTTAAATATACGGTTTGATGTCTTTTACAAGTTTTCAGTTTAACTAAAAAAATTTAACTTTGCCTGTAAAAGTTGTTATAAAAATAATACAGCAACTTTTTTAAGCATCTATCAACATTTCATCTCTAATATCTGCATCAACGGAAATCTAATAACTAAAGATACTGATTTTGTTATCGAATAATCAAATAGGTAGGAAAAACTTGATTCCTCTTTCGTATATTATTTATGATATGATTTTATTATGATAATAACGATTTTGATATGTTTAATAATAATTAACGTTCATAAGAGCATCTGTAGGTAATGCTGAAATTGTAAACATATTTTTGATTTTGTACAAGAGTAAGATCCAAACAATAATTTCAATAATAAAAATATATAGGTTTGGGAACGCGGAACCACGGGCGCAACTGGTTATATTATGTTTTCTGAAAATTATATGTTGTTTAAAAGTTTGCTAACATTTAACACGTGACATCGTACGTTAACTATGGCTGTCTTGACAGTCGCAAAATGTTGTTGCCACAAGCGAATCAAAATATTATTTCGAATAATTTAATGCCACTACTTAATGTTTTAAGAAAAAACTAATTTTAGTTAATTTTTAATTCATAGTACCAATCATTGAGGCCAACTTAGTACAGTTAACCTAGTCGTGGCAAAGAGAAATACGTAAAAGTGACCTAAAGAGAACAAAAAAAACTAAAATCTGGCCAAAAATACAAATTACAGTTTATAAAACAAAGGTTATTGAATTTTAACCCCTAATACATTTAAAGCTTGTATAAGCATTTACAAAGATAGCCTTCCTATCGTATTTGATTTGTGGCGAGGCTTACCGAGGCATTATTTATCGAGCCCCTGGCATGCTGCCATACAGCGGACAGCACACATTTATCTGTCGGATTACCCTGCAATGGCTACAACAATACATTCATTTCCAGCTGTTCAGGGTGTGCCAACCTAAGTCGGCGGTATGCCGACCATCTACGAAAAGAGCGTAGCATGATTAATTTTATGCAAGTGACTGTAGAGACGGGTAATTCTTTCACCTGATGGTAAGTATGGCATTTGCAGCGCCACCTAGTTCTTCAAGTATCAACGTTCTACGCAACGCTACACTTGAAAGCGGTAGCTGCAAGTAAAGTGAACAGCTGACCGGTTTTGTAAGTAGGTATTGAGAGGTAATCAAGTGGTCAAAAGGAGCTCACTACAATTAGCCCTGAGCGGAGGATGACACTCTTCTTGTCCGCTCATTCTATCAACGATAGTCTCTGCTGAAGTGACTTCTAAGTTACAGAGCCTTGAGCTTTGTAGAGAGTGTTGAATTTAAGAGAATGTGGCATTGTAAGAGACAAATTTCGGAGAATGTACAATAAAACTTCCAAACCTAATTCCTTCTTCCAGATACGGCGTAGGAAACTGCAACACTATTTCTAGTTGGTATGCCTCCTTTCTTCCATTCGTTTTCTACCTTTAATAGTTATGTGTCTCATGAGATCAACAAATTATTTTTTAATTCGCTACTGTTTTGCGAATACCTGCAATTTGGAAGTATTAAAGATGAGAGCAAGCTAACCTGCCAAAATACCTGAAACACTACACAAATAGAACATCAGATGCTGGGCATTTGTAGGCAGTACCGTTTCATAACATAACTTTGCAGTCCTCGAGAAGATCCTTGATCTACTTTGTTACTGGATCAGCTGTTACGCACCTTAAGTGAACTGTCTAATAATACGACGGTCATGCATGTCTATTTCATTTCACAGAGTATGTTATCTGCCACAAGCAGCAGTTATTACTTTATTTTGGTAAAATAATTAATATTAGTGCATCTGATATTGTAACAATATGGTGACAGAGCCCAGGGATATAAATTAACAAGTGTTGTGTAAAGAGTATAAAAATCTACTATAAAAAAACAAAATCGTAGGGTAAATGACAGAAAAATAATATCTGAGTAAACTTTCATACATAAATAAATATAGTTTAGCCCAGCTTTTTTTTTATAATGCTTTGGTTCACAGACATCAATGGGTTTGTGGCATAGTTTATATATATATTATATTTTAAACTTTTCTTTTTAGCCCAGGTTAGATTCATAATACCTTGTCGTCTACGTAATCACGTCCTCCAGTGGTAATATCTAGGAAAAGTAGTCGCTAGCAAGTTTGACTCTATCACACGAAACTTTTGTTGGGTTCTAAATATGTGAGGGTAGGTAAGGAAAACTTCAAACATCACTATCTCGGGCTCGGTAGTGAATAGTTCGCAAACTTGGGCAGATAAAGTGCCTGAGAAAACGTTGCTTATTTGAATTCGGTTTGTTTTTCAATTCTGGACATCTACAAGAAGTTTGTTACATAGTAACTCACATAAGAAGAACCACATGGCTACCTACATCGTGCATCGCAACTATCACATAATACTTCATTGTTTCCGATTCTGTGTTTTTTTTCATAGATGTCAAAAAAATAAATGTGATTGTCTTCTAAATAATGTCTTCGATATTTTCATATTTGGCCAGTTTGGCATTTAGGTTTAGATTTATAAACACCATACATTTATTAGTAGGCGCTCGCAGCTGAGCTTGACTTGGCATCTTAGTCGGTCAACAAGTTAAACAAAGCTCGCTGCGGTCAGGAGTTGGATGGGTGACCGCTAGTGGCATTATTCAACTGAGCGTGTTTCGAAGAGCACGTTAAGCCGTCGATCCCGGTTGTTTCTCTTAGGACAACGTCATTAGGCTATGTCCCAGCCTTCTGGCAGCCTGAAAATTTCGACATAGGTTGGCCACTAGCCTATGCACTCGCACTGTCCCACGTAGTGGATTATGGGCCAACTCCTCTCTCTGAAAGGAAGGCTCAAATCCCAGCAGTGGGAATATAATGGGCTGATTATGTATACATTTGCTATTTCATTTCTAAATATACATTTTATTAAAGAGTTACATTTTTAATACATAGCAAATTCCGCATCCTCATACATTTTATTTACTCATCATCTCTCTCATCTACTCATCTAAAAGCTTGGTGTCCGATATCAATTAATCATCGCGGTGATTTTAGAATGCGCTCAATGAGTGATGGTGTGTTATGCTTATTATACAGCTGTTGCAGTTGTGCTCCGTCAAACGTAATCTTGCCATAATTTGTTCTAGCTCAGGGCAAAACTAAATAAGTAGCTCGACGGCTTTGGTTTTATATAATGCTTGCGATTGTAAATCTCTCATTATTAAGCAAAGCCATACCAAAATTACGAAACTGTTAGAGGAAAAATAACAAATTTGTTATTTTTTTGTATCGAAACGCCGTCCAATATTTGGGTTTCATATTATTATCCTGTAACAATATCCTCTGAAAAATACTGGTGATAAAAACCGGAGGCAATCGATGTGTTAATATTTGGATAAGGTCATTGGAACATTTCAAGTCCACATTACAGCATAAAACAGACCCGGAAAAGTTTTATTTAAAATGCAGATAAAAGTTTTGGTACCAAATTGCCTCACAATTGCTAAATTGCTACAATCGTTTTTTTTATTTATTTTAGGATCAACAAACAGTACACAACAAGAAATAGTACAAAAGAATAGTGAAAAAAAATTGCTGGTTAGTGTACCAACAACGCTGACCGCAGATTTATCTTATACTTAGTTATAATCTTGAACAGAACAATGTAATAAAGTTCATCATCATCATCATCATCATCATCATCAGCCTGTAACAGTCCACTGCTGGACATAGGCCTCTCCAATTGCACGCCACTTAGGTCTATCTTGGGATTCTCGCATCCAGTTTTTGCCAGCCGTCTTGCGCAGATCGTCACTCCACCGTGCCTCAGGACGTCCTACACTACGTTTGCCGAGACGCGGTCTCCACTCTAGAACTCGTTTACCCCAACGGTTGTCGGTTCTACGGCTAATATGGCCAGCCCACTGCCACTTCAGCTTGCTGATCCGGTGGGCTATGTCGATGACCTTGGTTCTCTGACGGATCACTTCATTTCTGATGCGATCCCTCAGAGAAACACCGAGCATAGCCCTTTCCATAGCCCGCTGAGCGACTTTGAGCTTGTGGACCATTCGAGCCGTCAGTGTCCACGTTTCGGCTCCGTATGTCATGACGGGTAGGACGCACTGATTGAAGACTTTCGTCTTTAGGCACTGTGGAATCGGCGAAGTAAGGACTCGACGTAGTTTCCCAAACGCTGCCCAGCCCAGCCGAATTCTTCTATTCACCTCGTTCTCAAAGTTGTTTTTTCCCAACTGCAATGTCTGCCCGAGGTACACATATTTTTGAACAACTTCGAGAACGGCGCCGTGTATCGCAATCGGTTCCGGTAGAACATGTTCGTTGAACATGACCTTGGTTTTGTCCAAGTTCATCCGTAGGCCGATGCGTATAGAAGAGTCAGCCAGGTCATTCAGCATCTGTTGCAGGTCCTGCAGCGTCTCTGCCACGATGACGATATCGTCAGCAAATCGCAAGTGAGAGATGTATTCGCCGTTGATATTAATGCCACGTCCTTTCCAGTTCAGCGTCTTGAACATATCCTCCATTGCATTTGAAAACAATTTCGGGGAAATAACGTCCCCTTGTCTCACTCCTCGATGCAACGGTATGGGACTTGTTTGCTGATTCTGTACTTGGACGGACATGGTGGCGGTTTCGTAAAGACATCTCATCACTTGGATGTATCGCCAATCTATCTGGCAGCGCTGCAGGGACTCCAGAACAGACCAGATTTCAACCGAGTCAAAGGCCTTCTCATAGTCCACGAATGCTAGACACAGGGGCTGATTATACTCTTCGGTCTTCTGTATAATCTGCCGCACTGTGTGAATGTGGTCTATGGTGCCGTATCCGCTCCGAAACCCAGCCTGTTCCGGTGGTTGGAATTCGTCGAGTCTACGCGCAAGACGGTTCGTGATCACTCTTGAAAACAGCTTATAGACGTGGCTTAGAAGGGATATGGGTCGATAGTTCTTCAGCAGGGTCTTATCTCCTTTTTTGAAGAACAGGACGACCACACTCCTACTCCACGCCTCTGGAGTTCTCCCTTCGAACAGTACAGCGTTAAAAAGCTTCTGGAGCTCCCTCAGTACGGGTTTACCTCCTGCTTTTAGTAGCTCTGTTGTAACGCCATCCTCTCCAGGGGCTTTTCCATTTTTAAGCTGTCTAAGAGCGATCTCGATTTCGCCAATACTGACTTCTGGCAAGTCTTCGGTGAAATGGCGTGTTAACGTGGCTCTAGGATCATTTTCGGGATCAGGTCGAGATGCATGCGATGCGTATAATCGGCCATAGAAGTCCTCCACTTCCGAAAGGACTGCCGGCTTCGAAGCAACGACTTCTCCACTAGCTGTGGTCAACTTCGTCAGGTGGCTTCTTCCAAGAGATTGTACGAACACCTTTGACCCTCGATTCTGCTCGATCGCTCTTTCGATCGAAAGAGTATTGAAGCACCGGAGGTCGTGTCGTACGTTCTTGTTGATCTCTCGGTTTAGAGTCCGCTTTTCTGACGAAGTGATGGGTGGGTTTTCACGTCGTTCCTTCATTAGCCCCAAAGTCTTTTCTGAAAGCTTGGACTTCTTGCCCTTACGCTGCATGTAACAAAATCTCGTACCTTCTTCCCTGAGGACCCGAGTCACATTTTCGAGGTTCTGGTTTACGTCTGTGGTGGTTTCCACGGCTGTCGATATGTCATCGAACATATCCTCTACTTCATCGTCCGAGTGTGTTGAGGTCGGTGCGTACACTTGCACCACCTTAAGGCTATACCTCTCGGTGAGCTTCACAATAAGGTACGCTACCCTGTTCGACACACTGGACACTTCCACAACGTTGTCAGAAAGGGACTTGTTTACCAGAAACCCAACGCCACCTTGGGATTGTTGGTCTCCCTCTCGGAAGTACATAAGGTGGCCCGATTCTAGGGTTAAGGTGTCCTCCCCCTCTCTTCGGACTTCACTCAACCCCAGTATGTGCCACCTAATTTTCCCAAGTTCCACCTCGAGTTGCGCCAGATGCGAGTCAAGCCTTAGCGTGCGTCCGTTATACGTCGCCAGGGTCAGTTGTTTGTGGTGGCCTTCCGTAGCCCGGAGATTCTTAGCACCCCTCGCCCCGCCGTTACCATGGTCGCCACCATGACCAGGAATAGCGGGGCCGCCGGGAACTAGGGGCCGTGGCTTTTTGTTGTCCTGCATTGGAGGATATTGCCCGTAATCGCCACGCTGGGCAGGCGGGTTGGCGATCGCAGGGCGTAGCTTCTCGCACCGGTGACGCTGCTGCCCGTCACCGGCCTGTTGCATTTAGCGACGCCTGTTGGGATGGGTATACCGCCATCGGTCGGTTGTCAGAGCCTCGTTCGTCGATCAGCAGGATGTACCGCGTGCAGGTGAGGTTGACTTGGGTCAAAAGATGTTGGCTCGCCCCTTACATACAATAAAGTTACATTATGTAATGTTTACTTACAACAATTAATTACTAACAATTAGGTTAATACAACGTGAGTTTTAGTGAACCAAAGAGATTATACTACTGCTGTAAAAGCAGTTAGAAATGCACACATAGAAATATCAAAAGAAATACCAGGCCAATGAACACTGGATAGTATAATCGTTTTGCCTTTCAAGGTAATAAATTGTGGTAACTCCGTCAAATGTGCTTAAATTTTCTTTCCTCATTATCTCGCGAAGATTTTATGACTATTGTTAACGGCATAACTATTATTATAGCATCGAACTAAGATTATCAACATCAGGCATAGCGCTCTACTGCCATTCTGTCAGTATTGTTACATGCTATAGAGTCTTAAAAACTTTGTAAAACAATATGGCTGACACATCACAATGTCGAGGTAGAGCATTTGACTTATCGATGACTCGGCCTCTGACTATTCTCAAATAAGCACAACCATAGTGTGAGCAATTTTTGTCCGTACGCGATACATCCTTACAAATTAAACCAGTTGTGTGATCGCGTTTTCCAACTGAATGTTTCTCTGAACAAAGCATTATTTTTTTATGGGATAGGTTGGCAAACGAGAAGGCAGCTCGCCTGATCACCGGCACATCACACCGTCGTCAGTGATCACCGTCGCCCATGGACATCCACAATACCAGAGGTCTAGAGGATACAATGCCGGTCTTTGATGAAAGAATAGGTTCTTTTCTCGATGGTCTACTATTTATGAATTAAAACCTACCTATAATTTTAAAGGTGTCTTATCCTTACAATAAAACGTATCTTTTTTCGGAGATGGTTGATCCGGGCTTATTGGGATTTCTGAAGAAGTGCCTGTGTTATCCTACGTCCTTATTTTCAATGTCATACTAGAAATGAATCTTGGTCATAAATACGACAAGATGCTTTCACATTTCTATGTAATTTAAAGGTTATTTAAGAAAGTGAGTACTAAAATAAAAATGCCTTTGAACCTGTAAGTGGCTTCCAGCGTAGATAAACTTTAAGTTCGAATGTTTCTTTTACAACTTGCGCAAGCTGAAACTACTGAAAGTTGCAGTAAATTCTCTTTGAACCCTGATACTTGTTATACAAATTGAAAGTTTATGTTACTTTCGCTGGCTGATATTTATTTGCCTTTTACAAGAGTTTAAACTCCATTTATATTACTTGATTTATCTGCACTTACTGCTGCAAACTATTCTACTAAAAGTAACCAAGATGACGTATGTACAAAGAAAATACGCTTTTATAGTTATTTCTTGTTACTGTTGCTTTAATATTATTAAATACAAGTTGACAATGAATGTATCTAGAGATGTAGAAAATGTTTTTTCCGGGTTTGCTACTTTTCAAGCAAGTCCGCTTGTCCGCTCGTTCACTGTGTGACCGATCCGTCTATCCGACGTATTTACTATTCTTGACTCTATATTTGGTTGACAAAACGAAATTATACATTATAATCCCTGGTTATTATAATATACCCGTTTGGCTATACTACAAATTCAATCAATATTATATACTATGACCACCGCTACCCTCTGAACATCACTACGGATTTATGTTATAAATACCTACATTTAAAAAACATTAAATGTTAGTTTTCCATTGTATCGACTATACTAAATAAAGAGTTTATAACAATAACATAAAAATTTCAGACGAAAACATTTTCTTGGTTCATATATTTTAGAGCGTGATTTTTCAGGAGGCAAGTTTAAGTTTTTAAACTGAATTTTATATAAACTATATTAAAAGTTAAATAAAATAATAATAATAATTACTATCTAATCTATAAGCCCCATGGTGGGGGGAAAAGTGGCCAAAACGCTGGCGGCATTGCCACGCTGGATGGCAATGCTAAGTTTTTGCCCAAAATAGGCGCCAGCATTTCGGTCACCCGACGCCTCAAACAAACGTTTCGCCAGATCCCTAAACAAGTTGAGAGCGGACGGCCCCCATGGGCCTAAAGTTTCGACCCCAAACGGCACAAACATGTACATTCTGTCTAAATACACATATTTATGACGTTTGAGGTCTTCTGCTTTAGACGCGGCAGCGCCAGCCCGATCAATCGTCCCAGGGAGATGAGACGGCGCCAATGTGTCCACACATGTAGCATCCCAAACCAGGGGCTGTCCCATCTTCCACGGGACGATAGTCATCCCATCTGGTCTCTTGCCGTCATCCCGCATCAATCCGTTCGGTTCCAAAACTGACGGGACTCCAGCACTGACAAATGCCCGACCGAATGGAGTTTCTTGCCGCTTCTTATCGGTAGACTAAATGTATTTTGGAACGCGGCGGTAGAGCCTTTAGAGTATATTAGTATATAATGAATAATTGGCGTTCATAAGTGCGTCTTTATTGCCTTAATTAAATAAATGATTTTGACTTTGGCTTTGACTTTGATAAATCATAACTTGATAAAAAAGTTAATAGTAATATAACCATGTATAAACGGTACGGTTGTAAGCAGCAGGAATGTACTTCGAGGGCTCTTGATGGATATTTATTATTAGCTACAGTATACGAGAGAGCACCTGTTCTGAACGCAGCCGCTCCATTTTCCGGAAATAACCAGATAAAACCGGATATAACAGGCTATTGCCGGTTTGCACCGGTTTATACCAGTAACTATCGGTTTATATGACACCGATATGTGCTCCCAGAAACGTTTAACAGTGAAACGGCTATTTTAAATGGATTTATTTTGGCATTTGAGCGGAATATTCTCGGAACATTTAAGTATATCTTCGTTATACTTAATAGGAATAAGAATAGAAGATAAACTCATACAACCGATGCGGGGGGTATCCGCCAGAGTTAACATATAACTCCGCGTTTCGTTGTGTTTTAATAATACTTTAATGATATCTTAAATGCTAAAATGTGTACAAATTGAAAGATCAGAAGTAAAATAACATGTGTGATCGTTAGTAAATCGGTGTCTTTCGTATTTCTAGTAATATTATAACTACAGTGAAAACCTCGGTGACTTTACAGTTCATAACCAAATTCACTGTGCAACTTACTCGTAATATAAAACAGACAAAATATAGTGTGTAGTCACGTTAGCCTAATTCAAATTCAAAGGAATGAATAAACAGTGATTAAATGTGGACAAAAGTGTAAAATTGTTAACTCCCAGTGGATTATTTTTAAAGTTACCCACTCACTATAACAATTAAATAAAACCTATTTAAAGATCACCAACGATAGATTAAATTCGACGTTGCTCACTAAGTTTGACTGGCCCAGTAGTATTGAGCGTCTCGGTGAAACATTGGCCGTACAAGGCATGAGGCTCGATCCCGCTCAACGGCGATTCCTTTTTGCAGCAAATTTATATTTTTTATTTGTTTAACTTTTTACCTTTTTTATTAGAAATTATTTGAAATCATTATGGATGATCAGAACATCACGCACAGAGACAAACGATCAACACCACTATACAAAAAAATAACACCACGAAAAATTAGCCCAATAAGGCGTCAACTTGACGGGGACCCTGACTTAAGCTCAATATTAGATTGCTCGATGATGAGCCTACCTGCCATGACAGGCAATGACCACACGTCAGCTTACGAGTATGAAGAACAAATTTCGAACTTAAAACTAAAATTAGCTTCAGCTGATGCGGAAATAGAAAATTTAAATATGAAAAATACAGAGCTGACAAATGCAGCTGAAAAATCTGCCAAAACTATTGCATTATTAAAGAGACTTGGTATGACAGAACATTCTATGGAATCGATCACTTCCCCTATTGTTCGTAAAGTAAGAGGATTTATGTCAGATCGGGAAAATGACTCCTATTCAAAAATTACTTGCACAAATCAATCAACTCAAACAAATTTTGATAATCAAGACAGCATTAGAGTGTCTTTAAAAAAGACTAAATTTCTTATTAATCACAAGAACAGAATGAAAAGGTAAAGAAGAAAAATTAAAAATCTTTTAAGGAAAATCACAAAATTGAAAATTGACAACCAAAATATTATAGAAGAACTACATAGATTTGCAGAGACTTCTAGTATGGATCAACATGAGGAAATGACTACCAGCACTGATAATGAAAGTTCTAGAACGTATGTGACAGAAGACGTGGCGTTAGCAGACGATACTGTTGTAACTATACCAAACAAACGTATGGGCACTGCATTGCCGACTCTACAATCCAAGACATTCTGTAAAATAGTGCCTGGCCTTGAGATAAATACGGAAAACCTGGATTCAAGACAAAGAGTAATAGTTCTTGCAGATCAACAAGGACGAGGTGTCCAGAGGATCTTACAACAGTTACTAGGCTTTCAATATGACGTATTTTGTTATTGGAAATCTGGTGGTAAACTATCTGACCTCCTGAACTCTTGCACTTCTGAAATACTAAATCTTTCGAGTAACGACTATGTGATTATAATCGGATTTACTAATGACAACAACCTTACTACTGTGCGAGATAGGCTTATGTCCTGGATTGAAAGTTCAAAAAAACCTAATATAATTATCTGTGAAAATTCCTATAGTAAATACCTAAAAGAACGGCAGTTAAATTATGAGTTACGTAATATATGTGATAATTACACTAACGCAACATTTGTTGATATGAACTTCTCTAGATTTAAGCCCAGTCATAAACACTTTTCTGTCTATATATGTCGTCACATATTAAGAGAATTGTTGCGTTTTTATTATAAGTCAAGAGGTAACATCTGTTGTACTAATATCTTAACTACCACAGCCAACTCTTCAACTATCACAACTGATGTTTCAAATAACTGTAAATTTAAATCTGACCTGGCTAATAGTGTTAAATCTACGAGTAGCTGTGTAAATAATAAGAGCACTCAAACTGACATTGAATTCAATCATACTCAGACGCCTCTTTCATTCAGCGTCAACTTTAATCGTACAGGTTCCAACCGCAAGGAGCTTTTTCGTGTATAAACATTTAAACTTATTACACCAAAATATATCTGGGCTAATCTCTAAATCGGACTTACTTATCATTTGCTTAGATGATATTGCAGCAACAGGCAAAGTTATGGATGTCCTGTGTTTCACTGAACACAATATGACGTGTGAAGACAAAGAGCTCCTTAATATCCCGAACTATATTTTAGCTACACATTCTTCTCGTAATAAACGCAGAGGAGGAGCATGTATTCTAGTAAAACATAACCTCAAATTTAATGTTTTGAATTCCATACAAAAGTACAACATCCCCAATGTTTTGGAATGTTGTGCTATTGAACTATTGGACCATAACTTAATCGTACTGTGTCTTTACAGAGTTCCTAAGAATAAAAATTCCTCAAATTATCTTGACATATTTTTTAACAATTTTAATGACATATTAATCAATCTAACTAATAACATTAATAAAAACGTCGCTATCTGTGGTGACTTTAATAAAGATCTCTTGAAATCTAATAAATATGTTATTGAACTTGAACAACTTCTACTAAGTTTTAATCTAAAAGTATCAATTAAGGAACCCACTCGGCCAAGTAGTGGCTCATGTATTGACAACATATTTCATAACATACGAGGTGCAACCTGTGAACTTTTAGAACTTGGTGTATCAGACCACAAAGCTCAAATTTTAAATTGCCCTGTTAAAAAAACTTGCAAATTTGACCACTGGTTCTCCTTCAAACGAGATTATTCTAAAGAAAATCTTATAAAGTTTAAAGAGTGTATTAGTCAGCTCAACTTCTGTGATGTTTTTGAATACGTCCACGCAAATGATGCCTTTAACTTTTTCTTTAATCTTTTCAAATTGTTTTACGACTTGTGTTTTCCTACCATAAAGATAAAAAATAAAACTAAGAATCAACCTAAATGGTTATCAAATGGCATAAAAAAATGCAGTAAGTACAAACGCTCCCTTCTTTGGAAATATAGACTATCGAAAAGTCCTAACGATAAAGCAAAATTTAAAGCCTATTCAACTAGATTCAACAAAATTATAAAATTGACACAAAAATCACAAAACAATTACTATATTTTAAAATCTATTAATAAGTGTAGAGCCTCTTGGAATGTTATCAATAATCAAAAACCCAAATTTCCCACAGAAAACATTTCGGAACTAGTTGTTGATGATAATACTATTACAGCCCCTCAAGAGATAGCAGAATCATTCAATAATTACTTTATGGATTCGGTTAAACATAATAAAATAACTAATAATCTCAGAATGGAGACTTGCACCCATAATGCACTTCACTCCATTTACTTAAATCCTACTGATCCATCTGAAATAAACAATATTATAAAAGATTTAAAAAATACCAAAACTACAGGCTATGATGACATATGCGTACTAGTCCTCAAGCAAGTTTCTGAAATCATTGCCCCTATACTGTCTTACATTGTTAATTTATGTCTAGAGCAAGGTGTTTTTCCATCAATATTAAAAACCACGATAGTTAAACCCATTTTTAAAAAAGACGACAAACGCTTTATGAAAAACTACAGGCCAATAGCTTTGATTCCGGTTATTTCAAAAATCTTTGAGAAAATTATATATAATAACTTGTATAAATACTTTGACAGAAACGACATCTTCACAAAGGAGCAAAAAGGTTTCCGCAAAAATATGTCTACTACATCAGCAATTTATGAGTTTTTAAGTATGTTGTATCCTAGAATAGATGCAAGAAAACCTGTCTACGCTCTTTATATGGATATGTCAAAAGCTTTTGATTTCGTGGATCATAGAATATTGTTTAAGAAACTTGAAATCTATGGTGTCAGGGGAATTGCCTTGGATTTGCTGAAATCGTATCTAAGCAACAGAACGCAGATCACCAGCATTAATAGAATCTGCACTAAAAGTAAAGAGGAAACTAATTTCAAATCAACTCCTAGATCCGTTTATTTTGGAGTACCTCAAGGTAGTATTATGGGACCATTGCTGTTCTTGATCTACATAAATGATATTCCCAAATCAGTCAACGATCAAATGATATTGTTTGCAGATGATTGCACAGTGGTTTTCAATGACGAAAACAAAATTAATAATAGCTTAAAATTAATAATAAACTGGATGGAAAACAATAATTTAAAGATAAACATAGAAAAGACCAGAATAATGCAATTTAAGCAGAGGACTAACCACACACTAACTACTGATATTAAATATGATGGACAGATAGTTGAACCAACAAAAGCCACCAAATTTCTTGGTCTGCACATTGACAACAATTTAAAATGGCAAAATCACATAGAGTTCGTATGTAAAAAACTCTCTCAATCATCATACAGTCTTTACATGCTATCAAAGAAAGTTAGTCTTTCCACATTACTGATCTCATACCATGGATATGTTGCTTCTAGATTAAGGTATGGAATAATTTTTTGGGGTAATGCAACAAATTGGGACCGTGTGTTTAGATGTCAAAAAAGATGCATCCGCGCTATGTGTGGCTTAAAAAGCAATGAAAGCTGTCTTTCTTACTTTAAAAATTTGAAAATACTAACTCTTCCTTCATTGTACATATACGAGGTAGCTCTTTTTGTCAAGCAACATCCTGCCTTTTACAAAACTGTGACTAGATCCCGAAATCGTACTCATCTGTATTCCATTGATGACTTTAATTATAAAACTGCTTTGTATGCGAAAAGTGTCCTTGCTATGGCGCCAAAAATATACAATAAAGTTCCAAAATATATAAAAGATTCGAAACATATAAACGAATTTAAACAAAAATTTTTCCTATACTTGGTTGACCATACATTTTATTCTTTGAAAGATTATCTGCAATTACAATGACCAATTTATTTATTTTGACCGTCAATGTCGGGTTGAATATAATAATAAAACCTACTGTGTGCCAAAAAAAAAAAAAAAAAAAATTTGAACAGCGAGATATTTTTTAAGCTGTGATGTAATTATTGACAAACTAGCCATATATTATTGACATCGTTTAATTTAATGACAATTTACCAATTTAATTTAATCTTTACAAATTCCACATTGTTTTAATTTTACTAATCCATATATTTATTTACTCCTAGGTTTTTATAACTTAACATTTGTACGCTTAAAGCAGATCACAGCATGTACCTACAATAATCTATTTTAAGATCCTGTCTTACCTGTGTATCACAAATAAATAATTTGAATTTGAATTTGAATTTGAACCGAACTGAGATATTATAATTTGATAACTTTTTCAAAATGTACAGACATGCAATATTCCGCTGTATTGCTCTCCAACCTGGGCAACATGCATACCACACTGATAAAATAAAAGAAATGGGGTGTGGTGTGGCTGTGTCATGGACACGGCCGTGTGTTACGTGAACACGTTTCTCCGAGTCAAAAGTTATACTTATTGGAAATCTCGATACGTCATACGCAGCCAAATAACGTCAAAATGGCAGCGCTTCCCCCTCCACCCCGCGCAATGCGGCACTGTTCTCGTTTATCGTAACGAATTCTTTGATCCTTTATACCCACAGGTAAAATTTAATTTAGATGTATAGGGTAGATTCGAAACTCTACGCCAAACTGTATCCCCCGATTTTGTTATCATTAGGTTTTTTTGGATTGCTCCCGTTTGGTAGCAAATTTAAAGACGTTCACGTACTCACGTCAAAATGCACGTAAACTTGTCTGTAAAAATTATTGCCCTCTTTTCTCGCCGCAACTGAACGTAATTAAATAAATTTTTGCATTACCATAGCCCAGAGTTAAGACTTAGGGAGGAAAACGAATCAGGGCGAGTAATTTAAGCTCAATCAGTTAATCAGTATGCCCGTCTGCCTGCTTCCCCTCGTGCCCGCGTGCCCACCAGTAGCTCTACCACGAGTGTGCAACATAAATGTCATCTACAGTCGATACTCGATCTCGCCTACCTATTAAGCTTGTGATTGGCGTACTCGCTGTCAATTTTAGTTCTACAATTGACCGCAACGTGGCACTGTTCATTATTCCATACATTTTTTAGCGGCAGTCGATAACGAGCATCAGTTGGTTTCAATGTTGTAAACTCATGGTAGGCCTACCGACCGCCTGCCCGCTTGCTTTTAGGTCCGCCAAGGTTTCGATGAGAAAAACGTTGACCTTAATCCTCAGCCTAATACAAAATTACAGCAAGTTTTATTATTGCGACGATGAGACGTAACTTTCTAATGCTGTTGTCTAACTGAGATACCTACTACAACATTTAGATACTCATCGAAAGTAAACACGAATCCAGGAATAACCAACCCTTACTCTCAACTAATAGGTACTGCCAAATAAAGTCCGAAGGCTGCGCTCAAGTAGAGTAGTTTTATTTAAAGAGGCTCCTAAGTCCCAACTTCGGGCACTTGCGCCGGTTCGACGCCTCTGTTCGGAGCCCTCGGGACCACAGTTTCAGTTTGTTTATCTTTTACGGTTAAGTTACTTCAGGTTTACCCGTTTCCTGATAATACGTTGTTTAAGTTTTCAAATAAATTGGTACCACTTTTACTTTTGGTTTATTTTTATTAGTTGGGACTTTGTTTTTCTTAGATGTTAATTTTTTTAATGTGATTAATTAAGCGCTAACGCCTGCTTAGCGATACCGAATATTGCAATTTTAAAGAGAAAAGTTCCATTCTCGGACGGGATTCGAACCCTTCCCCATACGACGGTTAAAATCAGATAAAGAGCTAAATTTTATATTATGATTTTATATTTTTTTATACTATCACATTCCGTGTCACAACGTCGAAAGACGCGGGCTTGAACGCCGTTCAAGAAGGTGAATTTTTCTCTCTAAAATTGCAATGTTTGGTATCCCTGAGTAAGCGTTAGTGCTTTAAAATCATATTACAGGTACAACTTATGAAAGTCGCAACCCTTCATCAATACGAAAGTGAAGTATTTGAAAATCTTCTTTCGGTTGGACAATGCTGTCGAGCTGTGCAATAGATGTCGCTCCGTCCCCATGCGACGAGGGTTACAATCAAATATAAGGCCAAAATTCGATGCTCGAACCTCGTGCCTCGGTGGCCTACGGTCATGGCGTCTGACACGGATTGTCGAAAGACGCGAGATCAAACACCGTCCGAGGATGGATTTTTTCTTTCCAAAACTGCAGAGTTAATATTTTCTCCTTAATAAGCTAAGCACGCTTCGGTACTTGTTCAAATTCAAATTCAAATTCTTTATTGAGCCTGTGGGCCTGGGTTATAGAGTCTTTTCGAAAATAAAATAACTGTCGAGACATTAGTTTAAATATTTATAATAAAACATATCAATATATAGGTACATATCCATATCGGGAGATAATAATGTAAATATTTCTAAGATTTGTTTTGACTTGTTATCATATTGCCGTGTATATATCGTTTATTCCCAGAATATATCGGTTATCGGAACCATAAACAAAATATACATGGTACCTAAGTATAATTACCGTTAAAAATTTGATATTTCTTTTTGTGGCCATTATAGTTTTCACACTTAAACCGCTTCTTGTTGATTATTTCCATCAAAATTAATTATCTCCACTATCGACACACGATTGAATATTTTTGTATTGAAATTCTCGTGAGTTTGACACATTAAACTATTATTATTAACCGGTAAAACTCTCACGTTAAGGATCGAATACGTCTCGCCTGGTTTCGAGCATGTCCGATGCTCACCTTCAGGGCGATTGCGCAGCGGCGACAGTGAAACCCACATCTAAATCGAATAAGCCGTTCATGAGATTATCGTGCACAAACGCTCAGGCAAACAGACAACAGATTAACAGAAACAGACAAACATTCATCAATCAGTTTTTTCATTGTATTTACGTGTGTAAAAGTCGAAATAATATGTTTTCTCATGTCTCTTCACGTTACATTTTTATAATATATGTATAGATGGATAACAGTAATGGGTTATGACTCAAAACGTGGCTAAAACGATTCATATTTGTTTGATTCGTTGCAACTGTACAGAACCCTTCACCCAAATACCTATCCTACCTGTCCCGTGTATTTCCAGATCGTTTGTTTTACGTGTGCGCGTGCGCTTCTAAACATACTCTCGCAGCGCTGACGTCAGCCGACCTACGGACCAAACTGTTTGTATAAACATTCAAACAAACCGGTGTTTCCTCACGTACACTAGAACCAGTAATACCAACCGAATCATATTAATAAATTACACTGGACGGTTTTATTACAATTTATTTCTACTAAAAATTTGCATTCAACAAAGATACGCATTAAACAATTTATTTTTTAAAGTTATATGATTATTAACGGGATATTTACCGTGGTAAGGTTGTGGAATGAGGTCCCGATTTTTCGGCGCAGTTACATGCACCATGTTCACGGGAAGACATTTTCAGCTTTGGGAACAGATAAAAGTCGGACGGTGCTAAATCCGGTGAATATGGGGGATGAGGTAACAATTCGAAGCCACATTGATGGATTTCTGCCATGGATTGCACAGAGGTGTGAACGCGCGCATTGTCCTGATGAAACAAGACTTTTCCTCTCAATAAACCTGGACGTTTTTCTTTGATTTCTTCTCTCAAACGACGCAACAGGTTGCAATAGTAATCAGACTTTATTGTTTCACCCTTTTTTAAATAATCCACGAGAATTATACCCTTTGCATCCCAAAAAACGGATGCCATGACTTTGCCCGCCGATAAAACCACTTTTGACTGTTCTTTTGTCTCGGGTGTATTGTGGTGAACCCAGGTTTCATCCATGGTTATAAATCTTTCAACAAATTCTATTGGGTCAGCTTCATATAACTCTAAACAATCGCGAGAAGTTGTAAGTCGGTTGCGTTTTTGTTCCACTGAAAGCAGTCGCGGTACCCACCGCGCAGACACCTAAGAGAATCCAAGTTCAGTAGTTATTATATGATGTGTTCGCTAAGATGAGATCAGTCTTACCTACAGTCTACAGTCTTAGCCATCTCCTCGACAGTCAATCTTCGATCAGATAAAATTAAATCACAGATTTTTTCTTTGTTTCTATCAGTGGAAGCAGTCGAAGGCCGGCCACTACGGGGCTCATCTTAAATGGTCTCACGACCACGTTTAAACTCTGCCACCCAGTTTTTAACAGTCGCATACGAAGGAGCGGACTCACCCAAAGTAGCAGACATGTCTTCATGTATAGCTTTTGGAGTTAAACCTTTCAAATTCAGGTATTTTATCACTGCACGATGTTCAATTTTATCCATTTTCAAAAATAGCTCTGACTTGACTTACGGTATCACGTGTAACCGAACAATGAGTTACTGTGAATAAACTAAACTGTGCATACTTGTTGCTAAATAATGTAACTACAAAATGACCCTCATTTTGTAGTTACATTATTACGTTATAAAAAAAACCAATGACTTTAACCATGTTAGGCTAAGAACTTTTCAAATGACCCTCGTATTAGGCTTATAATTGACCGAGTGAGCGTAGCGTCTCTGCTTGAACTGACCAAATTGACTTTCATCTTTCCGTATGTTTGTTAGGTTGTATGTGGGTCTTCCTGTACAGGTCGCATTTTCACACAGAAAGAAACTAGATTTCTTTCTATTAGATCTAAATAGTCAATTTTTTTAAACTGGGTTATAAGTTTTAATAATAGCAGTAGGAGCACTACAAACATTATTTGCAAGTACATATAGTATCAGAAGTTTGTAAATTACTTAGGTATAAATAATAGAATGTATTAGTACTTACTGTCTATGTATTTATTTATTTATTTATTATTATAATTTGCTTACACACTAACAGCTACGCCAAGGCGTGTGACAAGCCAGTATATTATATTTAACCTAATTAATTAATAAAATAATATTATTCTAGAAATTTAGTACATATATCAACAAACATGAAAAAATGTATATGAAAAAAGTCTAAATCTATCTGCTGAGCAACCAGATCAATGATGAGTGAAACGGCTTGTGCCGAGGGAGCGTAACGTGTGGTGTTCGTGCGCGGAGGCGGAGCCGCGAGCTAATGTATCAATATACTAGCTGGAGCCCGCGACTACGACTGAAGGATTAGTACTTCGAGTAGCTTATTATCTTCTCGAAGGCCATATCTATCTCTATACCAAAACGTCATAAAATATGTCAATGTCCAAACGTAATTGCTATAATAGTATTATATGAGTAAGTTTAAATACTTAACAAATATAAAATTAATCACCATGGAAATAAAACTGTCATTACATTTCATCACCCTTGACGGTCGTCGAACACGTCTAGTGTATCGAGCTGTCAAACTGTGACTTGGCTTTTAACTAAGCTATCAGAAACTGACACGAACTGTCATCATTACGATCTTGACGTAGGCGGAGATCTTATGTTTTTGTCTATGTTGTGCCCAAGCTCACATAATACTCTTTTTCACCCGCTTGGTGATGGATGATGATGACGATAAAAAGTATCCTATGTGCTAATCCAGCGCCTCTGCATCTACCTCCATACCCAATTTAATTAAAATTGCTCCCGCCGTTTGAGCCTGAAAGAGTAACAAAGATCCACACATTCACAAATCCATACATCCATAATCACACACTTTCACGTTTATAACTTTAGTAGGATTGTCTTATAATACATAATAATAGTAACAGACTTTTTGCTTTATGTTCTACTCGGCTGGCAACACCGTGTGGAAACATATTACAGCCTGTGTACCCAATATTTATAAATATTAAACTGATTGTAAACATTGCCAGTAACATTGCTAATCATCCATTACGTTTATGAACCATAGTATATTCCTGATTTCATTAGATAGTATACAATATTACTATGGTAATTTTATCATTAATTAACATAACATAATGATGACTTTGTTCTCTGTCTGTCTACATGTTTGTGTAGAACACGGTCTGAAATCAGCACAAGCAGCCCACCGCTTGAATAAATATGAATGATAGGATAGGTACTAAGTATCATTGATCGTGAACTACGTAATGTGATGAGAACTTTGACAGTAACAGAAACATCGTTCACGCTAAAGGGTTAACAAAAACACCATCAGTAATATATGTATTGAATAATAAGTATGATTTACATTTTCAGTCTGGTGTCGCTTTTAATGCCCGTAGTGGCAAAAAGCTCTATCTCCTGCCTAGAAAAATACATTTTTAATTAAATTAGACTAGAATTTTATTTTATTTAATTAAAAATGTGTGTTTTCCATTCAAAAGAGGAAGCGCTCGTAGCGGAGCTTGACTTGGCGATCTTAACCGATCACCACGTTAAGCAACACTTGCTGCGGTCAGGACTTGGATGGGTGTGTGGTAGTGGCATTATTCAACTGAGCGCTTCCGTGCTTAGGCACGTTAGCCGTCGGTTCCGGTTGTTTGTCTTAACACAACAGTCGTTAGGCTATGTCGAAGGCCTTCGGGCGGCCTGAAAACTTCGACATGGGTTGGCCACTAACCTATCCACAAAGCCGCATTGGGCCCGCGTGGTGGATTATGGCCCAACTCCTCTCTTTGAGAGGAAGACTTGAGTCCCATCAGTGGAAACTAAATGGGCTGATTAAGATTATGACATTTTAATTATATATTAATACTAGCTGCGCTCCGCGGTTTCACCCGAGTGGTGATGGATGATGATGATGATGAATCAAATATAGCGTATCTTACTCAGGCATAATGTAGCTTTCTACTGCTGAAAGAATTTTTTGAATGGGTTTCGTCATAATCGTCATCATCATCTCAGCCGTATGACGTCCACTGCTGAACATAATGCCTCCACTATAATTTTCCAAAAGAAACTGAAGGTTCTTTTCTGCTTCACGGGTTGAAGCACTCGGATATGCTTCCATAAACGTCAATATTACCAGTTCTAAATATTCGTTTAAGATTCGTGAAATTCTTGTCAATATTTTTTTTTTTAATTTCCAGTCGCTTTTAAATTTCTCGCCATAGTTCTGAACACTTTTTCCGAGGGTAAAGAGCGTTGTGAAAATTTGTGTTGATACCAGCCAAGTGCGCGAACTATGCTTAAACTATTTAAGAAATAGGCCTCCTTCAACACAAAATCTTCACTATTTATTCAATCCAAAAGAAATATCTTTCTATTTCGATAAACCGTACCGAAGTACATAATAATGGTCTGTGCAAATAACTCAATACTGATCATAACTATTTGGAAAAACATGAATGGAGTTCTACTTTCAAACAAGTTATATGTTTTTTTTTCGATTCGTTAGTCATTACAGTATCCCGCTAATTAGGTTTGGAATTTAATGAGTTGCACTATAACGTCCTAACATTTTGTATGAGAGGAGAATTTCCTTCGGCGTACAATTGATAAAATAGGGAAAAATAGCTAATTTCTTTCATTTTTAGTAATACATTTCTTTACAATGATTGATCCTTATCAGCAACAGAATCCATTGGTTCAAGAATGTGTCACAGTGTGTTTTTTTTATCATTCTGGTCGGTTTCCGACAATAGCAAACGAATAAAAAATACCCTTACCATCCATATACCGTGATAATTAAAACAAAAGATTTATGAATGAAACGAACGTAAATGTAAGTCAATGGTTCTCAAAGGATTAATATGCAGTTACTTTGTTCTTATAAATCAAACGCCCATATTATGCTCCAGCATATGACTTCTTACACGAATTCTCCTTCGCCCTTCTCAGAAAATCATTTCAATATTTAGGCCGTCTTTCCGTTTGTTTGTTCTGGTTATATAGGGGTAGCTCAGGCGAATGAAGCCACGGAACGGTCAACTAATTGAAATTTGTTATTAAATATATCATTCGAGACTAGATCATCTAGAAAAATCAGGCCAGCGAAGCAATTTGTCGCCTAGATTAAATAGGCACAAACGGAATACGAATGTAACGATACGTGGAGCTAGAAATGTTTAAGTACAAAACACAAACATTCAATAGCACAAGCTAAGCACCTGCAGTTGCAAGGTCTTCATGGTTATATGCTAGTAGTACAAATCACTCAATAACTAAAGAAACAATTAGCGTGTTTTTCGATAGCAACTAAGTAATTCTTACCACAAATCCTTGAGCCCGAGGACGACTCACGTGATCAGAAGTTGACACTATCTATATTAGTTTAGGCTGACTTTTATTTATATTATATTAACGGGGCTTAATCGCGTTAGTAATAGTGTTTATTTACCTCGACGTTTCGATCAAGTTGCATTGATCGTGGTCACGAGCGGACTGAAGAGGCGGGTGTCACGGTCTGGAGATATTTTTTGTAATATACCCCCAAATGTTGTTATAAAAAGTCATTGTCCCGACACACAACACTAACGATATCGACAGATTTTTCTGATGATAAATCGCGACGGGAACACTTTTTAATCATTGGATTCCATGTCGAGGTAAATAAATACTATTACTAACGCGATTAAGCCCCGTTAATATAATATATAAATATGTGTTCACATCGCGAAAGTTTAAAAATTACTAGGCTGACTTTTGTCCATATCCAAAATAAGCACCGCCATGATTTTAGTTTAAGTCCATTTTATTTAGGAAAATGTTATCTATAGTTTTTATCTATTATATAGAATAAAATAATAATAATGTTTATTGGTGTTCTTACAAAACAGTTCATACACTAATAATACTCACATAACACATTCTGTGTACCTTTGAAAATATAATATATTTATATATATACATTGAGAAATTAAACGTACATCAATATAATTTATGGCGAAAGCCAAACGAGCGAACAAGGGATTTTAATTTCAAACCAAAATTACAACAACTACAAACATTTCCATCACATTCAATATCAAGCTAGATAGTTTCAGGGACCCAATAAACATAATTTTCCAAAAACCGACAACTTGTCGCCAGGTTATGCAACTTTTGGATATGAACATATTATGACATCATAATATTTATTTATAGTTAATACCCATACACACACACACACACACACACACACACACACACACACATCATTGGAATAATATGTATCAAACAATGAAATAAGTTCAGAAACAAGCTAAGATACTCACCATAGATAAATAATAGTAAGTAAGGTATGTACAACGTTTTGTGATAATGCTTTTTATCCTCTCGTAGCATAATCACAAAACGTGACATACGTTATACGTAAATGCAAAAAGATCCATCTATTCATAATCCATCTATTTTTATATACATAGATTTTTAACACGTACGTGTAAGTTTTAATAAGAATCTGTTTGCAAATATCACGTTATCCGTGATGTATCTGAATTAAGCTGACCTATAGGTGCATAGAGACAGGGTTAGAAATGTCGAGATATGAAAGAAAACAAAAGTAACCGATGCCTTAATTTTCTCGCTAAAAAGAAAATGGAAGTGGGCAGGGCACGTGGCCAGGCACAAGGATGACAGGTGGACTAATAAGAACTGTAAGGTGGGAGGGTGGCACGAGGCACCAGGACGAGAGGCCGGCCATGTACCAGGTGGGCCGACGGCATCGTACACATGGTGGGCAGAGGATGGTTGAGCGTCGCACGAGGCACTAGGTCGAGAGGCCGGCCATGTACCAGGTGGGCCGACGGCATCGTACACATGGTGGGCAGAGGATGGTTGAGCGTCGCACGAGGCACTAGGTCGAGAGGCCGGCCATGTACCAGGTGGGCCGACGGCATCGTACACATGGTGGGCAGAGGATGGTTGAGCGTCGCACGAGGCACTAGGTCGAGAGGCCGGCCATGTACCAGGTGGGCCGACGGCATCGTACACATGGTGGGCAGAGGATGGTTGAGCGTCGCTAATGATAGAGAGAGGTGGAACACTTTGGAGGAGGCTTTTACCCGAAGGGGGTCCACACAAGCATAATAAATATATTAAATTTTGCCTGTTAAAGTTAGTTTTAAATATTTGTTTATCGATTTGTAACTAGTATATTAATTTCTTTAGTTTCCCTTTTTATCAATTTGATTTAATGCTTGTATGGAATGAAATAAAGCTTTATTATTATTATTATAGGTGCATAAAGATCCCTCAATGGATTTTTACTATAGATTTTAGTGGACCGAGGGATAATACGTCAACACGATAATATATAATAATTATTATATAGAGTACCTAGATCGTCTTCATGTCATTTCAAAGGCCTTTATTTTGTACGTTTTCAGTATGATTACGTATTATTCTATCTTTATTAGGTATTGTCGGAGGAGCTCATACATATTATGTATTAACTCAGTTCGTTGTTATAATAATATATCTCTTGAGAGCAACCAGAACTAGTTATACTACATTTTGCCGGTGATTTCGTTTGGAGAAATATTTTAATTGTTTTACTAACCTCAAAATGTCACTTTAGGTTAAGTAACGAATTGTGCATAGCGAGAGGTGTTTAAGGTTAGATTAAGAGTATCCTCTAAACCAAGCACGTTTTTGGGTTCTAGACCTTGAGGCTTGATAGTATGGGGCAAGTCAATCGCCAAAAGCAGAATATTTAAAATCCAAAACCGTTGTGTAAGAGTCAAAAACAGGGCGTGGTATTATGAGCGGCTTCAAAAAAAAGGGGAGGTTTCTCAATTCTAACGTGTATATATTTATTATTATTAAATCATTTATTTCGAAACACATAGGAGTCATGTTACAATAATAATTAAATTCACTAAAATACAACACAGTTACACACAACATTTACACAATAAAATTAAACAATTATATTACATTAATGATTACAAAAACGATCAATGTCAACCAAAAACAAAACAAATTAAAATATATTGATATCGTAATATTAAATTATATATTAAATAAGGATATTATGATTAAAAAGCTAAAATAAAAAAAAAATTAAGATTTATAAAAATTATTCATGTCATTGAAATTAAACATTTAAAATAAATTAATTGGATGGTTAATGGCAGACAAACAAGTACTATATATATAAATGTATAGGGAGGGTTAATAGATCTCATTAATTATGACGAAGATGGACCATGCCACAATGCATGATGTGTTCACAGTCCAGTCTATCTGTGAAAATTGACAGAATGCCCGAGAGTGTAACATAGAAACTCATCTTTTATATATTATATATCAACAATTTTTTTGTGTATTTCTCGAGTATCGATAGTGGAAGTCCCGTTGACCTAAAATCATTAAATTCAGCGAAAAACAAAATCTAACAGGATAAGAAATATTATATACAACGTATAACAAAAAGTTGTAGTAATACTAAAACTACACACGCAGAAGCTTGCACAAAACTGGGAGCTAACTGTTGCTTCGTAGGGGCAGGTCAGGTAAAAATTTCAAGTGATAAATGGCCAAATTTTTTCTAATACTCAAGCAGTTTCATTCATGAAAAGCTAGGCTAAAGATGGCAATGACCACCAGGAAGTAGACTAAGTAAGCAAGGGGCCGAAGTGGGGCCTGGGCTGGGATGCGGTGCAGAGGGAGGACGTTAAAAAAGCCAACTCCAACATTGTCAAAAGTGAATGTGTTTACGTTATTCCGCAATAGTTTACATACTCAAATAAAAAACTTTCCACCACTAAATTCTAACTATTTAAACAAATTAACAGACAGAAAACAATCACAATATTAATTGTGATAAGGAAGTTTCCTTACGACCTCTGACGTGCTTCATGCTATTTCTACCGTGAAATGTTAAAATTTACATATTGTACCATTAGAACTGTGTTCCCGTTGTGATCTATGTATATAAACATAGAAGCGTACTTGCGATGATTTTCTTATAAGGAAAGATATGTAGATAAATCGCAAATAAATGGTAAATATTTTGGTAAAATGTTCAAGCGATGTACGCTCCAGGCAGTGAGGGCCAGTCCTTGATCAAGCCGGTTAAAACGTGCCCTTACATACAACACACACGGGCGCTGGACCATTGTATAACGTAAAAATGGGTAAAATAACATGTTTATAAGCAACGATCATATCGATGTTTATAAGCATTCAATTTAGACACACTCTTGCGAGATCTCTTTAATATAGATGGCTGATATTGTGACCCTGAAAGAGATTGCGAACCTACGACACATAAGAGAAATCTTAGTGTAGCTTTTGCTGTATTTAAATAGAAATCTATTACAAGCGAATGAATAACTTGCATCTATTAAGATACTGTATGTTAATTGTAAACTTGTATATTTTATGCCAATAAATATACTTATTATGATTAAAATGGTACCTGGGATTCGAACAGAAAAGATAAAATCATGAGGGAATCCACAGCCTGGTGGGAACTTCCTAGTGCCTCTGTCTCGGCTGACACCACCAAGCATTGTCGTAGCCCAGGTCATGAGCGCCCAGGGGAAGTTTTGTATTATGCTCCGCAAATATTATTACATCCTCGTAATTTTCAAATAATTATTTTTGTAGGGCAATAAAGTATACATTGGGACTAATTAAATTTTGCAAAACACCAAACAAGCGAACTAAAACCTAGTTTTTTACTAAATTATGAAAGTTCATTATCTGTTCATACTAAAATCCAAATTCGTATAACGCTTGCAAAGAACTGCTATTATTTTTTACATTTCTGTTCAATTAAGGGTATGTTTTGCGCCAATTTAGTCGTCATGTAAATTAGTGCTCTCGAAATTGATGTAAAATTACTCAGAATTTAATCATTATCATCATTATCCCGCGATTCCCCGCGGTTTTGACGAGGTCGTCGGTCCACCTAGCGGAATACACATCGTCTTCCAGTGCCTGCATGGTCGCCACTCGAGAACCTTTCTTCCTCATCAGTTATCAGTTCTACGAGTGATGTGGCCTGCCAATTGCCACTTCAACTTGCTTATTTTGAGAGTTTTGTCTGTGACCTTATTTCTCCTACGGATCTCTTCATTTCGGATCTTATCACGCAATGAAACCCCAAGCATAACCTTCGCCATTGCTCGTTGAGCGACTTTAAGCTTGTTAATGAGGCCCACAGTAAGGGACCACGTCTCAGTGCCATAAGTCATCACTGACAACGTACACTGGTTGATAATCTTGATTTTCAGGCTCTGAGGCACAATTGAATAAAATAATCATATTTTAGAATTGCCAATATTTTTGTGTGTGTTTTACGAATTTTGATTTTAGCATGAACAGAATAAGAACTGATATAGTTTAGAGAATTTTAGATTTTAATTCGGTAGTCTAGTTTAGCTACCACTAACCATCAAGTACGATAGCGTTTAAATAGTAACGGTTAAGGTAAAAATTAGTAATAAAGAGTAAGAAATTTGTCTTGTAAAACAAAAACGACAAAAAAACATCATCACAGTGAGACCACTGAATGACGCAGTTTGCTCCGCGTAGACCATGCAAGCGTAGACGTGGAGAGGCCATCTAACAACTAATCGCGTACAAAAACTAAACTCGCTCTGAACTCGTTTGACAGAGTTCACACTAAATAGCTGTTTACCTTAACTCCACACGTGGAGCATAAAGTGCTAATGGAACTTCCTATAAGCCGCGTATTCGCGCGTCTAGCTCCTAATGATATCTTATATTGTTGTAGGACATGACTAGTTGTTATACATAAGTCATCAAAAACAAAACTTGTGATAAAAACCAAGTCTCGCTCAGCTACTGTTTTTCTACCCGAAAAGTTTTGAGATCCATCTAAAACCAAGTCGGTTAATTTTTCAGTCCCTATTTAAGAGACCTTATGTCTTAAGTTATTACGTAATAAGCCAACCTAACATCTTACAGTAAGCATATCCGTATTAAAATCACGTAATATTTATCGGATAGGTCCGACTATAGTTTTGACCACATTCGGTCTTTTTCAAGGAGTGTTTGGGATGCCCGCGTCGATGACATCTCGCTTATAGCACTGCGGGCGGCAGACGTCATCGACTAAGCGAGACGTCATCGACGCGTCTATATAGATATGAAATCTGAGTAGATGTTGAAGTAGATGCAGTAATGTTGGCCATACTGCGCTTGATATGGTTGCTAGCAAAATTACAGGCACATGAGACTTAACAACGAGCGCAGTGCAGTTCGACAATTCTAACGAAAAGTATCTGTTGCAGAGGTCGCCACTTAACACCAAGTGGACCTCTTGCATGTATCGCCTCGTAATACCATAAGAACAATAAAAAATACTGTTGTCTCTGTATTTTTTGATTTTCATTCATTCCTCCTCCAACATGATATAATAAAACAAACGAAGGTTTAAATAAATAAAAAGCCTTTTATTTCCTAAGCATTTAAAAGTACGTTTACAGAGTTTAATGTATATATCAGCGTTAAGAGTTCTAAAACATTTGTTTTTACTTTGATTGTTATGATTGATTATATAATATATTATACACAACAATGTAGGATTGAAACTAATCTTAAATATCAATTATAATACAGTTTACTTTACTTATTTTTCATTGTAAAACGATTAAGATATAATTAATTTATTACAATTTATAAATTTATCGACATTTTAAAATAGAAATAAGAATGATAATTAAAAATTAATTTTTATTAAAAGTTCCTTTTAGTAATTATTTTAAGCTCCAGATTTTTTCCATGCACCTGAAATTCTTCTTTCTAATTCTAGATCGTTACTTTGTTTACAGAAGGAAATTTGTTTGCATAATTATAAAACTATCCACGTATTCCAATGGTTTTTGATAGATATATAAAAGAAGAATTGCTTATCTTTAATTCATTTCAGTCTAGTGTTTGATTAATTATTTTTCAAGCACTAACGCCTGTGTAGCGAAACGAAACATTGCAATTTTCGAGAAATAAATTAGGTATCCATCTTGAACGGGATTTGAACCCGCATTTTCCAAAAACAAGTCTCAAATGTGACCACTGAGGCGATCCGTGCGAGTATCGATAACCACTATCTAGCTGATTTTAACCATCGTATGAGGAAGGAGCGACATCTGACACGGATGGTCGGAAGACACTGGTCTGAATCCCGTCCGCGGATGTACTTTTATTATAAATTTGATTTAACTCGAATGAAATGCATCCTTGACCATATCCTTCGCCAGAAAATAATGCTCGTAAAAGCATGTTTGACTCCCTTCACTATGAGGTATTCTGTGAGCTAATGCACTGCTGTCGATTTGTTTAAATAGCAACTCGCGTGTACACAAGCAACTTATTATATTATTTGCTCAACTAAGTAGATTAGTTTGCACAATGTTTCTATTTGAATTCAATTCTACTTAGAATTGATCAAATAAACTCCAGAAGTTTTGCACACTCAAATACCTTAGTGTCAACATAGCAAATGCTACTAATATCACTTTTAGCAGATTCGCTACAATCGTTGGCTTTAAAATTAATGTCTAGAGTAAAGATATGGCCGATTCTGTTGGTGACGTGGGCGTCAATCTCGATGCAATTTGGGATTATACAATATTATTATTGTACAATAACTATACGTACTGGCGCAAAAGTATTCAAATGTGATTGCCTGATAGTCGTACTATAGTGACACTTAGGACGTCCACTGCTGAACATATGCCCCCCCCCCCCCACAAATTTCCAAAAAGAAACTGTTAGAAGCGGCCTGCATCCAACGTCTTCTTGCGACCTTTATCAGGTCGTCTGTCCACCGTGTCGGTGGACGACCTACGCTGCGCTTGCCTGTCCGTGGTATCCACTCTAGAACCTTTCGACCCCATCGGCCATCTGTTCTGCGTGCTATGTGTCCTGCCCACTACCACTTCAACTGGCTTATCTTCAGGGCTATGTCGGTGACTTTAGTTCGTCTACGGATCTCCTCATTTTTGATTCGATCACCCCGAGCATCCCATGGCTCATTGTGCGACTTTGAGCTTGCTTATGAGGCCCACAGTACCACCACGTTTCAGTACCACATGTCATAACTGGTAACCCATATTGGTCAAAGACTCTTGTCTTGAGACACTGAAGTATTTAAGTATTTTTGACGAAAAGGCTTCGCAAAGTTTCCGAAACGCTACCATATTGATTTGACTTTTAGTATACTTACTTATAGTATTCAGTATGAGCACAATGTTGAGCACAGTGTCAGTGTATGAGGCATAATAAACCTCACTCCTCACCCATGCGTATGCTTTACCCTATACACCATGTAGACCAACACCGTCACAGTTGCAACCTCGGGATATTGTCAACGAACATCGGAAGTGTCTCGGGGATCAAGTCGGGGTACATTAGATGTGACGTGTCGCTCATGACTGGCAAGACTTTCCTGTGATAGTCAGTGTTGCAGATATTCTGTCTCAAGGTGGTAGTGTGAAAGCATTACTGTGTAAACGTTTGAAAGGCCCCTACGGCAAGTGAAATCACTCAATAACTATCTCTGGGGTAGAGGACACACTAAGTGCAGTCCTGTGCAAGGCTTTTAATCTAAACCTCTGTGCAAGCACTCATATCGTATAAATATACTTTCAGGTTAATAGTTAATGTTATGTTTTATTCATAACACGATACATGTCACGTTTAAATATATTATAATAAAAATAACACTAGCATATTCTAGTAATTACATTCAAATACAATATTTGATATTATATAGTTCAGCAACGTGGTGCGCGACCGTCCTAGGGGTGACAGATAGTGGCAGGGACGAGGTATGACGTCATTCACACGAATACACCCGCTGACATGTTTGGTACATCATCCCTGCCACTGTCTGTCACCCCTTCCCAATATAGAGTATGTATCTATGGTCACCCCGTACAATGGTCACACACGACGTTGCTGGACTATAGCAAAATTCAAAAAAACCAACGCCAAAGTAAAATAACAACTTATTAGTAATGTTTATGTGATAATAATGTTACATTCCTGATGTCATATATAAACAATGTATTGTATGCTCAACGAGCCCTTTTTTAATTTGACCTTAATCCCACGAAGTTAAGCCCCGTACTTTGTAACCGTTATTACCTACGCGTGGTTGCATGTGCACGTAATAACTCAGGCATTCTCACAGAATGCTTGAAAACAAGACCAGAAGCATAAAAAAATATTTCACTTCTCAAAGAAAAGTTCGAAAAGTTTTCGTTTATGCCCTATGTAAGCAGACTAAATCGGCTTTTTATACTTTAGTGCATAAGAGTCTGCTGCAAAAGGACGATTTTATCCTCGACTTACGTAGCCCTTGCCTTTGCTTGTGGCTGTGAAACGTCTTGAACAGAATGGCTTGTTTTATGCATTAGTTGTACAATCTACTATTTATATACAACATGAAACCTTTAGTTTTTCGTAGCAGCTCTAGGCCCTGGGCTATCCCCCCCGCTCATAATTACCTCTGTGTACACCTTATTAGGGTTAGCCACCTATTTAAAAACCGCTGGATCAATCAATCCCTATCTCGAGCTTGAGCTTTAGGTGAAGGCAACATCAGCGAAATCCACATCACGGTGGTAGGGCTCTTTCTGGTGCCCAGCTTGCTTACCTTCAAGATTGAAAACCTGTCGCTAGACCCTTATACTCTGTTCCAGCAGCTGTCCACGAGAGCTAGTTGCCATTGTAGATCTAGTATGATATTATTTCGGCCGCATCATCACTGACCATCAAGTGAAATTTAGTTACTACTCTCAAGATTGCATAAGGGTGGAGATAGAGACGATGTCAACAATTATAGGCCCATATCTGTCTTGCCAGCTATTTCAAAAATACTGGAGAAGTTACTGAATAGCAGGCTTGTTGATTATCTCAATAAATTTGAAATTCTATCCCCATTTCAATTTGGTTTTAGACGAGGGAAATCAACCGAAGATGCAGTTACTTCCCTGACCTCTTTGGTAACAGAACTTTTGGACAGTGGAAAAAAGTGTATAACAGTGTTTTTAGACCTAAAAAAAGCCTTTGACACCGTGTCTATGCCAATCCTTATGCATAAGCTGGAAACGATCGGAATAAGAGGAATCCCACAGAAAATTTTTCGAGACTACCTCACAAATAGAATGCAAAGAGTAAGGGTGGGAGAATCTGTTAGTGATTATGCAGGGGTGTCGTATGGAGTGCCCCAAGGCAGTGTCCTGGGTCCAACCCTATTTCTTATATATATGAACGATCTTTGCAATATGGAAATTAAAAACGCCCAGATATTTTCGTATGCTGATGACACTGCCGTAGTCTTCTCTGGTAACACATGGGATGAAGTTGAGAAATATGCTGAAGATGGAATTACCAAGATTGGTAATTGGCTTACTTTGAACTTACTTACCCTAAACACAGAAAAAACAAGTTATATGTGCTTTAGCATTTACAATCATACTCAGTCTAAAGAAATTAAAATTAGAGTTCACACATGTAACGAAACGAACAGAGAAACTTGTAAATGCGTAAGTTTAAATAAGGTCACAAACACTAAATACTTAGGTATAATACTGGATCAAAGACTGACCTGGTACTCCCATCTTGAGCAAGTCACTGGCAGAATTGGAAAGTTGAAATGGATTTTCAGAACTTTAAGACACGTTGTCCCAAAGTATGCGACTAGTCACACACAAAACCAAGACCATCCAAAGAATCTCTTGAATGAAATATATGTTGCATTAGTTCAGTCGATTTTAAGTTATTGTATTACTATTTGGGGAGGTGCGGCTAAGACAAAATTTATAGAACTTGAACGAGCCCAACGAGCATTAATAAAGATAATGTATTTTAAAAAAATGAGATTTCCTACTCAAAGGCTTTATCAGATCAGTAACTTATTATCTGTGAGAAAATTATATATCTTACAGACGGTGTTAAACAAACATAATTCAACACCTTACAATGACCTTGTAGAGAAAAGAAGAAACAAAAAAGGTGTTTTGCAAATTCCCTATGTTAAAACTAAATTTGCAAGCTGGCAGTACAATTCACGCTCAGTACAACTATATAATAAAATAAATAAAGAACTCAAAATTTACAACAAATCTTATTATGAATGTAAAAAAATTATAAGTAATTGGATTAGAACTATTGATTACAAGGAGACAGAAACACTTTTGCAACAACTTACATAAATAACACAAATTATATACGATATTCTATGAACTAAATAGTAAATTAAAAAAACATACATACGCGCACACAAACTCACATACACGCACACACACGTACACACACACACACACACACACACACACACACACACACACACACACACATGTATACATATACACACAAATACACGCACAAACCACACACTCAACATTAATGTATTATCGATTAAAAGGTTTGTGAAGCATTTATGTTTACACACAATGTTACTAGTATGTACTAGATACGGAAGAGCGGAGGCTCCTACTACAGGCATTTTATGCTTAAAAGGAGACTCCTGACACTTGCTTTATGTAACATTAATCTTTGAAATGAAATAAATAATTTTTGTATTTTGTATTTGTATTTGTAAGATTGAAAACCTGTCGCTAATCATTTAACAGTAAGTTCCAGCAGCTGTCCTTGAGAGCCAGTTGCCATTTGAAACTAAGTGTGATATCACCTTACGCATCATCACTGACCATAAAGTGAACTAGTAGTCAAATGCAAATAACATGTGACCGTATTACAAAAATGACAATGAGAAAATCGTGAATTAAGAAATCTTTACAAAACTGTAAGTGGTACATCTCTGGTGTGCGTCGTTTCGATATTTGGCCAGTTGATTTGCCGGATACTGTACTCAAATGATTGAACCATCGACTGCTCATCAGAAAATCAAAGCTCTTTAATGTGCTATCGCTTCCTTTTGAAGGCTATTTATAGCACTATGATGAATGATATTAATAGGCGGATCGCTCTTTACATATTTTATCTGAAGAGAATTGGAACTGATGCTCCATTCAGTGTCTATTTTAACGTCAATTTTGTAACGAACTTTTGAATAGCGGCTTTGTTCGCGTCTTACTGAGAACATTCGACATTTTAATGAGAGTATTATAACGGAAGTTCTTAACGTAAGTTATTTTTGGTGGACATTTAGCTTTATTTAGGAAAACGAGCTGCCACATTAATAGACAAGAAATATTTGCTCATACAAATTCAAATGATTTATTTGTGATACATGGGTAAGACAGGATCTTAGAATAGATTATTGTAGGTACATGCTGTGATCTGCTTTAAGCGTACAAATGTTAAGTAAACCTAGGAGTAAATAACTATATGGATTAGTAAAATTAAAACATTGTAGAATTTGTGAAGTTTAAATTAAATTGGTAAATTGTCATTAAATTAAAAGATGTCAATAATATAAGGCTAGTTTGTCAATTATTATAATAATTGTTACAATCTTACTATTCCACTTTCAGCCGACATGCAGTGGTTGTCTGTTTTTTTCAGGGCAACAAAGATTTCTGCTGCACTAATGCTATGTACATTTGTCATTTTTCTGGTTAATAAATAAAGTTCAAGTGCAATCTAGGCATAGTTTTATTCGATAATTAGAACCAGATCACTTAAATTATAAGTCTGTCATTAAGTACTGCCCTGTCTAAATTACGCTCTAGTAAAGGCCTATTGAGACCTGAGCGTTATTCGCTACCGCTGTGGGTAGCGAAAAATACCACGCGTAACTCGATGGGTAAATAGTATGAAGTTCTATAACTGCAGCGACATTTGTACCGCCTAGTGAGGCGGTATTTTCTCTTGTTTGGCGAAACTAGTTCCGCCACCCCACAACGAATATCTCTACCACGCGCGGTAGAGATATCCGCTTTGGTGTGAACAGTGAAATGAACGCATACCCTTTCGGATTTCTCTACCGCTCGCGGTAGCGAATAACGCCGAAAGCGGTGAATGCATTACTTAAAGTTTCTTAGGAAATTGACATTGAGAACACAGAAACAACACTTCATGTTTGTGTACTCATTGCTTACACTCGTGCACCGCCACGTTGATATAACGTGCACTCGAGAAAATAGAATTGTGAGAAACTCCTAGCAGACACCAATTAATCCTTTCTTTACCGTGGTAATTTCAAGTACAATTTCAAAAATTTAATACCGATTTCCATTCTATTCAGTTATAGGAGTGTAACTTAAAAACTATTGGACCGAATTTGATAAAATTTAAATGAGGCCACACGGAAAGCTCCAGCTTTCAAACAAAAAGAAAGAATCAAAGAAAATAATTTTGAGGGTCGGATCAATCTATCGAAAATGATGAGGTAACAAACACAAAAAATAACAGTCAAATTGAGTACCTCCTCCTTTTTTGGAAGTCTGTAGAAGAAAACAAAAGATTTAAGAATGAAACTGACGTATATTTACGTCTCTGGGACGCAAAGGAATAATGTCAACTTAGCATAATTCGCATCACTGAGATATCATAGCTTCAAAATGTTTATTTCTTGAAAGTTCAAATTATTCAAATACCTCGGGTAGATTCTTCCATCACGCTCTTTACTACCAAGGACGTCAGAAACGTACTAAGGTAATACCAATATCGCAATCCCTGAAATCCCGGGAATATTCTAAATCGTAGGAAATGGCATTCCATCCCTAAATGGGTCTGGAATTGGGACACTAGAAAGGCTTATTCAAATTAATCCAGTAACTAGATCCAGCGGCACTTGGTTCAGGTTTAGGCTTAAAGCTTTTCAGTGATGCCGAGTGGCCAAGTAAAACTAATCCAGCCATGTATGTTATTTCATAGGCGATAAAGCGCATTATTGTGTCTTTATAATGCCTGTTCGTATTATTTGTATATACGAAACTAAAGTCAAAGCGGGATGCCAGGACAATGTATGTCGCTTGGCGGCGCCAGTGTATATGGAGACCTACCATTTAACCGACTTCAAAAAAGGAGGCGGTTATATGTTCATGTGTATTTACTTTTTTATGTGTATGTTAATCGATTCCTCCCCCGTTTGTAGACCGATTCTTAAAATTATTTTTTTTGTTTGGTAGGTATACTTTCGAGGTGGTCCCATTTTAATTTCATCAAATTCATCATCAGTTTTTGAGTTACACTCCAAAAACTGAAAATTGTTTCGACTATCTTGATAATATCTTCATTGACGGTTAATGACAATTGATTCCGTAAGAAGCAAGGGTCACTAAAAATGCTGAAAAAAAATTTACTAAAAAATGGAACCAACTTCAACACCAAAAAGTGTGAAATAACTTTTCGAAGTCGGTACCATGCGCACAATACTGTGATCAAAGGTTTTGAACTATCATGGTACCGACTTCGACAAGTTATTTCACACTTTTTGGTGTTGGAATCGGTTCCATTTTTCCTAAAAAAAATTTTTCGTTTCTAAGTAGACTCGTTGTTGCAAATAATTACCTATGTAATTATTTGTAGTTGCATCTAGTGAAGCTTTTATTCAAGTAGTCCCATTATAGTTAAATAGTTCTGTCACTAAGTCACTGCCCTGTCTAAGCCCTGTTGTAAATACACTACTAAAACTTACTATGGCAATAACGAGGAAAACACAGAAACGACGTCGCTTTTATTTGTACACTGCGTGTATACTCGTGCACCGTAATAAACACTAGACGGTTAATAATCCACCATCATTCATGGCTTAGCTTTTGGAAACACGAAATCTAATAAAATAAAACAAAACCAATGGCGCTTGGTTTTTCCCGCCCTCAAACGGTGTGTTCAACTCAATCAAAGAGTTAATTAATCGAGAATAAACTCTTTGGTTGTAATAAGTTTTGTGAGGATATTGACCACCAACAGTTTTGAAAAGGGAACAGCTTTGATAGGACTCCATTAAGGGTACGTACCGGGAAGCGCCCTCAACGCTCACAACTGTCGCGCCCCGGTTTTCCGTTCCCTTTGGTTGACAGTTACATAGCTCATAATGATCACGTAAACCCAACCTTCGAACCGCGAGCGTTGTGGCGTGAGCGTTTTTGATGACTGCATCGATGAAGTATCGAGCGCCGTGAGTGATTTCGGCGCTTCCCGGAACGTAGCCTTAGTAGCGCCAACTAGAGTGATTATGTAAGATTTATGCAAAATTAGAAAGTTATTCTAAGACGTACTGTATGACTTCGATATTTTTTTGTTTTGTTAATTCGCTCATTTTGAGCAGGCTAAAGTCACTAAGACCATACTGCCTCACTTTAATATAAAAAATAGGAAGGTATTCTGTCAGGCTGAGTTTCTACGTTCAAAAACCGTACAATTTCTAATTATCTCTGTCTGGATTTGTATGAAAGAGGGTGTTAAACTTTTATACAAACCAAAATGATTAAAATTCCAGCAGAAAACCACCTAATAAAGGCGCTCAAAGAAAAAAATGAGAAACTTTGAAGGTAAAACACAATTTTAATTTTTATGAAATTTTACGGATTTTTTTCCGATTTTTCTTTATGTAAAACCCTTATTTGTAGTGTTACGAACATATTAAAATGCAAAATTTATCCAACTCTGTCTCTGAAGATTATTTTCAATATTATTTTAACAGTTTAAATTACGCGGTCGATACAGTTGAATACCTCGACTAAATATTCCATCCAAATTAATGTTAAAAAGTCTAATGCTTACGAATGTTTAAATTAAATTAAGGAATAACGTTTAACTTATGTTCACAGACGCATACCGCCAGACTAGGAATCCCTGTGCCACGGGAGGCATGGACACACACAATAACACATCACAACATTCAAAACACGAGAACAAACATACTGGTTATCACACAAACATTTTGACGGCCAGAGATCGAACCTGGGACTTCGAAGTGTGTACGTGCGATATAAGAAGTATATGCGCTACCGGCTGAGCCAACGAAGACCAATCAACAAGTCACGTGGCGCGTTGCAGTTTCTTCAAGGAATGACCGCAAATTTGTATTGATTTCGCGGTCATTCCTTGAAGATATTATAGCGCGCCGCGTTACGGGGCATTCTTTTCGTATAGGTTTTAGATACTTTCATTTTTTTTTTAAATATAATGATCATAAGTTTGATCAAGTGTGATCCACTGACATCCACTGTCACTGGAATCTGCTCGATCCAGCTAATTGGATCAATGTAAATCACCCTCAGTGGCAATTTACCTGGAACGGTGGTCGATTATTGTTTATGAGTCGATAACTGCGTAGTGGTCGCTCCACTAATCATACCTTCAAATGGGATTCAAAGGTAATCCAATCCAATTAAGATCGGATCCCCATGAAGTCATTGTGATTAATATGTCTTCTAGCCCTCTGTACATTCGTCCTAGTCTTTCATGAGCTTAAAAACTAATTCAGATGTTATAAACTGGAGTAAATGAGTTTTGCACAATCAAATTTTAGACATAATAATAAATTTTTCGGGAATTTGACTGGCCGGATGGCACAGTCGGTATATAGCAACCCTGATACCTTCTGTACACAGTAAAAACCAGAAAGTTGGAATATTGCGGACAATGAGCAATCCCAGGTACGATCTATTGCAGTTAATTATTCATGGCAAGATACAAGGCAAACGCAGTGCTGGTAGGAGAAGAACATCCTGGCTGAAGAATTAATAAATGAATGAATGAAATGAATGAATGAATGAATGAATAAAATTAATACATGAATGAAATGAATAATGAAAATAATGTATACTTCTTCTGAGAACTTATACGCCAGTGGTATAATAAAAGCACCCGTTCATAATTCAGAGCTGCTGAGTCGAGGATTCAAATTGCACAGATGATCGCCGACCTTCATTAGAAGATGGCACCCCGAGAATAAGAAGATACCTTCTGCGCTGCTGCCACCGGTTTTGAACCGTACAGATCAAACGTATTTTGTGTACATGAACATGTACTATGTCTGTTTGACCTCTCTCTACCCAGACAGAGGTCAAATATATATACACCCGTATAGTATATCAGTCATCACGTTACCATAGTACAAGCTCTGACTAGTTTGGGATCTGTAGAACTTTATACGTAAGGATGTTGTCCCGTATGATAAAAAAAATATCAACAATTTAATTAATGGTAATAAAATAAGAAACAACTTCCACGAAAAGATTTTCGTCATGAGATATTTTTTAAAGGATGGTGACCATGATTTGAAAGAACTACTGAACCCGTTATCGAGCTTAGTTGTATGTTATATAACTCTGTAACGACGAGTATAATAATGAATCTAATCGATAGCACATACGCATCATCATACATCGCACTACCATGTTATTATAGGCACGTGAAGATTGTTTGTGCCATAAAGTGTCGAGACAGGCGCCATGACAGCTGCAGTGTGTTCTAGAACTTAGAACTCTAGTTTTGTGGGTTTCGACTGTGCTAGTCACTCCATGGCATTATTTTAAGATCACATTCGCGAAGTAATTACACTTTCTACAGTACCCTTCACCACTCTAACACAGTAATGCTTGGACACTATGAGACAGATCGCTGGAAAAAAAAATATGTAAATAATGCTACAATGTTCTTCGTATTGATTTCTCGTTGATCAAACCCTGTCTATTAAATGTTGACTTTGTAATACAAGGAAGGCTGGATGGTTTTGGAGTTGAGGGCACTGACCGGCAAGTGCAGTGTAGGTCGTCCACTGAAAAGGTGGAAAGACGGCTAGATCAAGGTTGCAGGATGTCGTTAGATGTAGGCCGCTTTTAACCGATCCTTGAAAAAATCTATGGGGAAGCATAGGTATTAACTTCAGCAGTGAACGTCTTACGGGTGAGATGATACTCACCGTCTCCTGCTGATCGTAGCTTCACGCAATACCTCACTATTTTTTGTGTCGGTATAAAATATAGCTATAATTTAAATCTCTCTATAATATATTATAATTTAATAATAATAATATATTCTCTATATAATAATTTGATTTCATTAAAATATAATTTAAATCTGTCTTAACCGACCATTGTTAATGCAAAGAATACGTATTATTTGTGACCTCACACAAATTTATATATGTAAAACTTCACTATCCCTACTCTTGTTTATATTATTTATGATACAGTATTATATTTATCATACCTTATGTTTGTTTATGATATATGAGTATGTACCCTACAACCTTTGTATGTTATTTTCATTGTCACTGCTGCACTATCTTCTCCACTTATTGGTCACAGCTGAAAACCAGCGTTGAGTGTTGGTAACACACCCAACTCATGCTGAGCTGAATACCAGTTAGGTACTTGGTGAGGCGTGTAAATAGCCTACACCGTGTGTACTTGCGTACGATTATTTTAAAAGAGATCAATACCTAAAAAAGTATGGCTGACCGTGGCGTTTGATAAACCCCCTGAAAACACAGATATATCAACACTGCAGTGATAAATATGCCCACGTACCTGTAGACCATCCAAGTTCACCCACAAATCCTTCAACACGGGATTTACAGCAGATTCGCGTTTCTTCGGTATGCTCTGCCTGTGATGGTGGCCGGCCGGCGACACCGTTATAAAATCCGTAGAAATATAATTTTGTGTCGTCGCTCCCTTGATGATTGCTACACTATATTGTACACTGCACGTAGGTATATGTTATTCGATATACTTAAAGTTATTTCAGGAGAATATACATGATAAATAGCGAAAAATATTAACGAGCCGTGGCACTTGTCTTGCGTCAATCTTCCATGTCCAGCGTGTTATAATAATATTGGAGGTGGATGTAAATAATTTCAAACCACCCTCCATCTGATATCATACGTTAAAAGGCGAGCCCTCTGGCCAATCAGTGCCTCGGTTATTAGAGCGTATTTCTATCCTTGCGATACTGCTAACGCCATCTCTTCAGACTGTTGGTAAACTAAAACAGCTGACAAGATGCGTGGGCACTGCGATATATATACCTGTCTTAATTTGAGGGTTTATCAACAACTAGTATGTAATGAATGCGAAAATTATATAATTAAAGACTCATAGATCTCTAAGCAATACAGAGAATCATATTACATGTTTATTATAATTTAAAAAAAGGCATTGATGCTTCACCATGCACCCCGCCTTGGAAGTTCGCAAGGACTTTCAAAACTAAAATATAGCGAAGTACTTACTAGATGTATTGAAAAAAAAGTTTTAGATTTGTCTAAGCTTATGACTTTATAAATCAAGAGGGCATTAGTAAACACAAATGAATGTGTTTTATACTTAATAGCAATGGGATTAATGTTAAACAATAAGTGAATATATGAACTAAATGATAAATATTATTATGGTAACTACATACTTATTGCGTTGGAATTGGGTATAGTTTGGTGATAGCACGCTTGAAATTACCAAATTTGGTCTTAACCATAGCAACACGAGCGACGTTGTCGCTACCCTTGAAGACTTCAGTTATAATTCCTAACGGCCAGCTCAAAGGAGCTGAATCATCCTGTCCTACGAGTACGACAGTTCCAATTTCAACTGGTTTGTCTGGAGTTGCCCATTTTTGTCTAACTTGTAGCGTATGCAAATACTCGAGACGCCATTTCTTCCAATACGACTGGACCATACTGTCCAACAAATGTTTGCGCTGTACAAGATTAATACTCTCTCCAGAAAGATCGGCTGCTGGCAAGTATTGCAATGGAGTTGACATTAAAAAGTGAGCGGGGGTGATAACTTCGGGGTATGGATCAGAAGACACCACACTCAAAGGGCGAGAGTTCATAATGCACTCAATTTGCGTGAGAACAGTTTGTAACTCCTCATAAGTGAGAAGTTGACTTCCGACGACACGATATAGATGCGTTTTCAGTGTTTTTATATTCGTTTCCCACATAGACCCGAAATGAGGTGATCTAGGTGGTGTCATTTTCCATTGAATGCGGCGGGTTGATAATTCAACCGCAAGAGAAGAATTGAAGCTTGACTTCAATAAGAAGCTATAAAGCTCGTTCAGTTGAGCTTTAGCGCCAACAAAATTGGTACCATTATCAGAGTATAGACATGATACTGGCCCACGACGAGAAATAAAGCGCTTGAAGGCTGCCAAAAAAGCATCGGACGTCAGATCAGAGACTAACTCTATGTGAACAGCCTTGGTTACCAAACACACAAACAGGCAGATATATGCCTTTTGTGCGTGTTGGCCTCTGCGTCGCGTAAGAGTAATGCGTATTGGGCCGGCATAATCTACTCCAGTATGAACGAAGGCCTTTGCTTCCGACACACGGTATGCAGGAAGGTCTGCCATCATCGGAGTAGGATGAGTTGGATTTACTCTAAAGCATGTGTTGCATTTTCGCAACTTGGATCTGATGACAGTCCTGGCATCTAAGATCCAAAAGCGCTGTCGCAGAATAGACATGAGAAGTCCAGGTCCAGTATGACAATTCATAACATGATAATGTTGAATGATTAGATCAACAATGTGGTCATGTTTGGGAAGTAAGACAGGGTGTTTGGCTTCAAAAGGAAGGTCTGATTTAGACAGCCTTCCTCCGACGCGTAATATTCTCTCTTCATCTAAGAAGACAGCTAAGCGTTGAAGCTTTTTTGACGGCAATTTGTTACATTTAATGAGCTTAATGTCATCAACGAAATGGACAAATTGAACAGCGCGGACCATAGCTTGTTCCGCTGCTATCAAGCCCTGAATAGACCGAGGTTCATGGTGATCGTCTAGCGAATTTAAGAACGTATGAGATGATGCGGAGTAATTTTTCCCATGACGAAATGCGTTGAGCCAACTCACACAAAACCGCTTGTTCAAATTGCGAGGTTGATGTTAAAACGTTCGCCTTATGTTCAGGAAGTTCGTCACAATTAGCGGGAGAGAAAGGCTTGATTGGCCAATCCTCAGGCGCGCAGTGAATCCATGTTGGACCGTTCCACCAGAGCTCATGGGACATCAGCTGAGAAGGCAGCTTGCCTCTTGAAAGACAGTCGCTGCTGTTAGCAATTCCCGGGACGTGGTAAAAATGCTGTGCAGCTAAGTTTTCCTGACACTGAGCGACTCGGTTGCTCACAAAAATTGACCAACGGTGTGGAGAGGAATGTATCCAAGATAAAGCAATCATGGAATCCGAAAATGCGTATATTCCTGCAATATGAATGCGTTTAGCGTAAGTATCACGTACAATCTTTACCAACTTAGACATTAGTACTGCGGCGCACAGCTCAAGGCGTAACACTCGCAAGTGTTGTAATTTTAGTTGGTGATACTTTGGATTTTGCGCAGAGTAAGCTGACATGGATGCCAGAAGGTTTAGTACAGTGCACGTAGAGGACACTTCCATAACCATTCAGGCTGGCATCGCAAAAAGCGATGAGGCGCACGGTACAGTCATCGGTAACACCTACATGACGTGGTATCCGTAAGGTATCCAGCAAGGGAAATTCTTGCACTAGGGCGAAGAAGCGAGTTGCAATATTTTCAGGTGCGGGATCGTCCCAGCCTATATTACTCAGCCATAATTCTTTTATCAGCAATTTGGCATAGAGAATCACGGGAGCGACCAATCCGAGCACGTCAAAGAGACGCGCAACTATCGAGAGTATATTTCTCTTAGTGCATTTTTCGGTAATTTGAGCGGAAGTAAAAAGGAAATTGTCATCAGAAGGTTCCCATGAAAGGCCTAAAACCTTGGAACAGTTATTTCCTACGTCAAAATCGAGGGATTTGCGATGCGTGTCCGGAAGACTATGTAAGAATGCTGGTGAATTGCTAGACCATTTCACCAGGTCAAAATCACCCGATTTAAACATTTTTATAAGGTCCCTTGAGAGCTGCATAGCGGTTTCCTCAGTATTGGCAGAATACACCAGATCATCCGTGTACAGGCTAGTTTCTGCAATTTTTGCAGCTTCAGGGTATTGCGGGCTGTCAGCAGCCAGCTGTCGCACAGTGCGCATAGCTATGTACGGGCTACACTTCAGCCCGAAAGGTAAGCAGTTGAAAACGAAGGTGCGTAATTGTTCGTTCTCATTGAAGCGAAACAAGATGCGTAGGTATTTACGCTGGTCAACTGGTACACCAATGCGTAAGTACATTTGTTTTATATCAGCGTTCATAGCGACGGGAAACAATCTAAAGTCTAATAGTAGTAGAAACAGGTCAGTTTGCAAATTGGGACCGATATGCAGTACATCATTTAATGACAGTCCAGTATGAGTTCGGGCACTGGCGTCTAGTACGATTCGCGGCAATGGTTTGTCTGGTCGAACTACGGCATGATGAGGTATATAATAACCTTCATCAGTAATCTCAGATTCGTTAACTTGACTAAGGTAACCGTTCCTAAGATACTCTTGTATCACCATGTTATAATTTTCACGCAATTCAGGCGATTGACGAAATTTTCTCTCCAGCGCGATGTAACGGCGATAGGCGGCAGTGCGTGAATTACCAAGTTCAGTAGGATTTTTGCAGAACGGTAAGGACACGCTATAACGGCCCAAATCATCGCGTGTCACTGATGGTACGTGAAAATATTTTCGCATTCCGTTTCATCGGGTGATAAAAAGCGTTTCATCGGTACCTCCTCTAATTCCCAAAATGTTTGTACTAGATCATTTAGCGCTAACGCAGTAAAAGAAGAGGCGGTGGCGGCGGGTATATTATTATTGCAATGGAAATCTCCCATCAGAACGTACCCGAGGGTGGTCAATAACGCAGGTAGAGCTTGAGAACCCAAATTCTACTTCCCAAATAAATATATGGAAAGAGTTGTGCACCCAAAACGACGTCTATATCCCCCGGGATATTCCAACTTAAATCGGCGAGTGGGAGATCATGAAAATCCATATCACTATTCCACTCGATATATTTCGACGGCAATTGGTCCGTAATACATTCTACTACTAAAGCGTGAATGGAGTATTTTTGATCCGGGTATACGCGAGATTCAATATCTAAATAAATATAACCAATTATTGGGCGCGAAGTTGAGCCAACACCTATGACAAAAGAATTACTCAAAGCTATTATAGGCAGATTTAGTTTGCGACAACAAGCCGTCGTTATCAGATTATTTTGAGACCCGCTATCCAAGAGGCAGCGTACTATTCCTATACTGCCTTTAGGTTTTGCATACACCTGTGCGGTTGACAACAGTATCATTGATTTCGACTTCGAGTCTGCTGAGAGTAACACTGCTGCGTTATCTAACGGTAACGTGACATTATTGGAAGAAGCTACTCTGCTAATATCATCTTTATTGGTATTACGGTAAGGTTGAGGCCGTGAAGCAGGTACTAGAGAAGGCGACTGCGCGGGAGGTAGCGGCGGTGCGGAGACAGTCGAAGGCGCGAGCGTCGGCGCCGTCGGCTTCACTGATAACGGCGTCACATGGCGATCTAAAGTTGATTCCGCAATGTGTGCGTGCGTGCTTTTTCGATTTTTATCGAAATGCAGTAACGTATGGTGGCGTTTTGTACATACCTCACACAACGATGACGAGTTACAGGTACCCAAACTGTGCATCATACTTAAACAATTAATGCATCCACCTTTGGATTTAATAAAGTCGAATCTAGTTTTAGGATTCAAAGCGTTTTTAAATTGCGCGCAGCTATACAAGTGTACATGGGCGTTATCATTACAAAGCGCGCAGCGCGTAGTAGCGATTGCGGGAGAAGCGGTAAGTGCAGCAGGCGTGGTGGGCACCTCGCTCGCTACAAAAGCTTTATAAGTTTGCGAACGCGGTTCGCGGCCAGAAGCGGGCTGCGGCGGGGGTCTATTCTGGTTCGTAATTCTCGGGTTCGAGTACGAATGCAACGAGTTTGATCGATTTAATATCTTGGCCTGATCTTGAACAAAACTTATCAAATGTTTTGTTGTAGGAATTTCGACATCTCTAATTGAGAGTTCAAGCGATTGCACAGTCTGTGTATCAAGTTTTCTCATTGCACAATGAACGAGAATAAAATCCGTAAGGTCGGGTATGCCCAGCTGTTTGAGTGCGGAGATAGATGCGCTGTATTTTTCTATGAAAGAATCGAGGCTATTAGCGTTATGTGCGCACCCTTTTATATCGAAAATGTTATTGAGGTAATGGGTACCCAAATCGCGTTTGTTTTGGAATTTCTTAACTAAACTATCCCATATAATATTATAGGTATCACCCGTCGGAACAATACCGGCGGTGACCTTCAATGCGTTGTGAGTAAGTTTACCTATTAAGTACTGAACCCTTTGCGAGTCGCACAGCTGATTATTGTTATGAATATTTGTCTTGAACGACTCGTAGAAAACAGGCCAATTCTCAGTCTTACCATCGAAAAATGGCAGTGAAATTGGCGGCAGTTTTATTGCTGAATCAATTTTCATTTCACTGTTACGTTCCATTGACGAGACGGTGGAGCTGTGATTGTTTATTTTATTCCGGACGCGTTTTACACGGATAAACAAGTCCTCAAAAGACTCTAAACATGCGTAATCGGGACTTGCGTCAGGTTTCAAACATAGAGTTATTCTATTTATTTCATCCACAAAGGACTCAAACTTATCGCGAATATCGTCAATTGTTTCCGACTCCGTCAAAAAGTTATCATTTGATCTAGAATTAGACTCGAATGTCGATATATTTTTTGACAAATTATACAGTCGATTCATGCGTTTAAATAATAATTCTTTCTTTTCCTTAACAAAGAATTAATGAAGTTTCTTGTGCTGCTTGCGTCATGATTAATTAATAGTAAATTATTCTAGACACAAATATAAGAATATAATAATTGAATTAATAGAACAATATAATAGCGAAAGGCGTATTTAGGTTATATTATTATAATTGGACACCCAAGACAAGGCAGCGGCGGCAGGTAGTTATACGAGCCGTATATATACCCTAAAATACCAAACTACAAAAAATGATGCGGTTACAAATGTGTATAGTTATTAAATATTTCGACAGATACAAGTCAAATTACAAGCGAACTTTGTTAGCTATCCCTAGGTAGGTTCAGAACTATTACCAATACTTACGTAAACTGTTCCCACCGTTCAAAGTATTTGTACCAAAATATTACGCACAAATTCTACGATACGGTATGTGTACCTACCCGTGTGAAATGTTAACAAATAGAATTTCACCAAGATTACGTGAAATTCTGTTATTATGACATGAATTAATTTACGAACATAAAATTCACCAAAATATACGCAATTTTATGAACATAATAAAGTGGTTATACGAACTAAATATAAGTAGGTAAATGCGTTATGAAGATTTTTACCAATCTGATAGCCAAGTTAATGTAAGTATGTAGGTACTTCACTATACATTTATTTCACCTTAACGAGCTATGTAAGTAGATATTACGTAAAAATCTATGAGATTCAATTGAACCCGGCAAATGAAGGACCATCTATATGGTGAGGCGTGTAAATAGCCTACACCGTGTGTACTTGCGTACGATTATTTTAAAAGAGATCAATACCTAAAAAAGTATGGCTGACCGTGGCGTTTGATAAACCCCCTGAAAACACAGATATATCAACACTGCAGTGATAAATATGCCCACGTACCTGTAGACCATCCAAGTTCACCCACAAATCCTTCAACACGGGATTTACAGCAGATTCGCGTTTCTTCGGTATGCTCTGCCTGTGATGGTGGCCGGCCGGCGACACCGTTATAAAATCCGTAGAAATATAATTTTGTGTCGTCGCTCCCTTGATGATTGCTACACTATATTGTACACTGCACGTAGGTATATGTTATTCGATATACTTAAAGTTATTTCAGGAGAATATACATGATAAATAGCGAAAAATATTAACGAGCCGTGGCACTTGTCTTGCGTCAATCTTCCATGTCCAGCGTGTTATAATAATATTGGAGGTGGATGTAAATAATTTCAAACCACCCTCCATCTGATATCATACGTTAAAAGGCGAGCCCTCTGGCCAATCAGTGCCTCGGTTATTAGAGCGTATTTCTATCCTTGCGATACTGCTAACGCCATCTCTTCAGACTGTTGGTAAACTAAAACAGCTGACAAGATGCGTGGGCACTGCGATATATATACCTGTCTTAATTTGAGGGTTTATCAACAACTAGTATGTAATGAATGCGAAAATTATATAATTAAAGACTCATAGATCTCTAAGCAATACAGAGAATCATATTACATGTTTATTATAATTTAAAAAAAGGCATTGATGCTTCACCAGTACTTGTCAAGTATTCAGGCACATGAGACGAGCGTAGTGTACGTAAATCCGTAGTCTCTGCCTGCCTGCCCCTCCAGGGTTCAGGCGGTGCGTTATGTAAGCGTCTTTATGTTTCATGTTTGTTCCACCTTGTTTATTAATTTGTTATATGTCGGCTCTGTGTTCTGTATATGTTTAAGTACTTAATAATCTTTCTTTCTTTCTTTTATTGTGAATTGGTGAAACAAAACGTAATCCGCCGTCGCTTATTACCTATCAGCCGTCAGGTCGTCCTCCTCGATACCCGTAATACCTACACGAGAACGTACCCAATGGAAGTAATATGTTTAATCAAAATACAGGGTACTGACAGAAACACACAGCAATGAACTTGGAAGCCACTTCCGCGAACACTATCAAATGTCATTTGGTTTTACGATGCCGTTTTACTGCTTTGCCGACTCTACCGAACAGCTCTGCCAGTACTATCTGCGGAGTATTGTCTATCTAGGCAAGCGTATTTGTAGATACCTATAAATATTCTAAGTCTTATAAATACTCTCGAGAGATGTACATACTGCGCCTAAATACACTCGAAAGGGTCAACAGAGGTGTACCTATAATAGGAGTTCTAACGTGGGTAGTTGTTCTTGCTATAATGGCCGCAATTGTATACCTAGGCAAAAAGGTACTGTGATGTAGAGCGAATCTGTTGACGTACGCTTTACGTAACTTGTTGCGCTGGTTATACAATTTCGCAAAAAAAATAATGAATGCTCATATCATATAGTATGCTTACATTACCAATTTTTATGGAATAATAGCTCATTTGTTTAGGAGGTAGTCAGAAAATGAATGGAGGAATTGCGTCAATTATTTCAGCAATATGGCTGTTAAATGTTTTATATAAGTTAACACTTAATAAACTAGTAGTTATGTACTACCAGTAGACCTCTCGAGGAGATAAACTTATTAGCGACAATTTTTTTTATTCACAATCGGAAACAACTTGACCCGTTATGTTCGTAGTCGAAATGCCTCTACCTTGATGTGTGTACCAAGTCTTATCGATATCGGTCAGTAAATAGTGCCGCAGCCAACTTCCCCCCTTATTAGGAAAAGTACCAAGTAGTGTTCTGCAGATATTAATTCCATTTTTACACTGCAAAAAAGGGCTATACGAGCGATCTACAGTTTAGCTCCCAGAGTTTCCCTTAGACAGAAGTTTAAAGACATAAACATTCTAACTGTTGTCTCTCAGTTTATCTATGAAAATCTAATGTATGTAAAGAAAAACATTAGCAGTTTTGATAAAAGGAGTGATGCTCATTCCATCAACACGCGAAATAAGCACAAGCTATCCGTACATGTAACGCGTCTCCACAGAATAAGTCATTCTTTGGTTAAACTATAGTCGCCCGGTACCCGCGGGGAGGGGGGAGGGGGGGCGGAGGGGGGAGGGGGAGGGGGTGAAGCCCCCCCTGCATCCCCCCCCGCCGGAGGCCTTTAGTTTTCGAGTAATAATTTTTTTAGTACTTAACCTCACTTTCGGCTATATCAGTATTTTTTACCTATTTTTTGTTTCACACCTAATCTATTAAGGCGGTTCGCTTCTGGCACTTCGCCGGCCGCTGCCGCGGCACGCTCGCTTCGCTCGCTCGGCTCGTGCGTTGTTTGTCATGTTCTAACCTAACCTAACCTATTTTTTGTTTCACACCTAACTTATTAAGGCGGTTCGTTCGGTAAATAAAATATCAAAACTACTTCTCTGCAGTAATTAAACCAATCGGCTATAGTATTTGGGCTTAAACATTGCTTCCTTTCTTTTTTATAAGGGTCTTCGTGAATTGTTTGGTCGTAGGTCCATCCTTGTGAGTATGCATATATAAGATAGTAAACATGCATTATGTCGATAGCAATATTTTCGAAAAATGTGCCAATTCTGCGAGAGATCTTGGCACCGCTGCCCGATTTAGATTTGCATGATCTTTTTGAGCACACAAATGTACCAAAACTTGTGCATCCGCATGAGTATGACACTTTCATGGATGTCCTGTGGGTTCGACACCGTTTCTCAGTTGGTATGAGACCTTGGTCTTCACTATATTTGATGCATTGGTCTTTAGTGCCCAATTTTCGCACAACGTCAGTTAAATTCCAATGATCAATCACTTCAGTGACGCAAAGTTTTCGTTTGGTTATAAGCTCGTTGTCGTCGTCGTCATTACTCGAAGAAGGTCCGGCGACAGGTTCAACGGGCAGATCAGGAGCCGAAGAAGGTCCGGCTACAGGCTCGACGGGCAGATCAGGAGCCGAAGAAGGTCCGGCAACAGGTTCGACGGGCAGATCAGGAGCCGAAACCGCGTCCGCTTCGGGTATTGTACTGTAATACTCCATTACAGCCAAGTGCAGTCCAGTTTTCAAGCCAAGTTCAAGTCGTAGAGCAATCCAAACAAATCCGGTAAGCAAGCCAAGTTTCAAGTCGTCGCGCAATCGAAGGAAGTCCAGGGAAAAAGCCAAAGTCGTAATAAAAATCGAAAAACAAGAGAGCACACATTCACGAAACTACGAGAGAAACGGAATGAATGGATGACAGTCCATCTGTCAGTAAGACAAAATGGCGCCTTTTTTTTTTCTTACGTTTAACGATAACGATACGTTTCGTTTAACTCAGTTTGACAACTTAATTTGACAACTTAATATTGTACCATTTTCTCAACATTGCGTTCCATTTCACTTTTTTTTATCAAATTTTAATTTAATCATAATTAATTTAAACTACGTTTCCGGCAAAAAAAAATTGCTGGAAGGGCTTCAGGTGGACCCCAATGATACCCCTAAACTCGCACCTTCATCAAAATCAGGTACCGGACGGCTATAGCCAACCCGGACTGATCACTCCAGGATCTATCTACTCGTGTACTAAGATGTCAAAGTGTAGCGTGTCTTGCCCTACTGATACCATTATTATGTTCTCTTTTGTAAGGCAACACACTGGAGCTAATATTTGTAGTACCTAAGTAAAAACATTGTAAAAACATCTATATAAAAAGAATGGCCCCGAGTTTCCTGCCGCTTCTTCTCGGGAGGCTCTATATATTTTGGAACGCGGCGGTAGTCTTTAAAGTACATTATAATGAAAAATAGACGTTCATAAGTGCGTCTTTGATGCCTAAATTGAATAAATGATTTTGACTTTGACTTTGACTTACCTCCCACCCTACTCAAAACCACCAACGATAAGAAAAATTATACTAAATAGTAAACATGAATTGCAATTTTCGTCAAGTTTGGTTGAAAATGGGACCTGTTCGCACTGAACAACCTAACAAACATACGGACAGATGAAGTTAATTTGGTCAGTTGAAGGAGAGCTTCGCTCGCTCGGTCAATTAAAATGTCCTGATATAAATTGTTTAGTAGAGTAAGAAGATTTCACTTTGTTGGAGGACGGAGTTACAGCTCTCTCCATCGTCGGGATATGAATTGTAAAAGGCGAGAAAACTCAATTTACGAGGTGGTAGGCTGTTTGTGCTAAAGGTCATCTTTGTCGGTATCACCGAAGAGTCAACTCGCCACGAAGCAATATGACGCCAGCATTACTGTGTTTATGGTCTTCAGAGCAGCACAAGGAATGTACTGCAAAAGAGATTCAGAAACCAATGTCCCGGGAGCTGCGCGCAGTGCCGTGCGAAAAAATACTACAGTTCTAAGATCTGGGTGCCGCTGCAACAGCCATGTGCAAGCATGCATACCATCAGGTACACGACCTGCCTGTGACGTCACATAATTACATAACAAAAGAAAAACAAGTGTGTAGGTAGGTACGAGTACATACAATTTTTTTTTCAACTGAATATCTAGACTTTTGAGTATTATTGCCAATTTTGTTGCCCTTTTATATTAAAACACGGACTGCAGCGCGTTACGATATCGTCAAGGAATGAAAGTATTGCGTTCACGACCATTCCTTGAAAATTTCGTAACACACCACGTTTCGCTTATGAATGGGCATAAGGCCCCGGACAGCGGCTTCCAACATCCATATGGGGGAAGATATAAAGTAGGCGCGTCCCATACCAGATGCTGCGCAGTGCCTGATAATTAGAAGCTATCGTCGCGTTATTAATCAAAATAAAAAAATAGTTTTAAATATTTTTTTACAATCTTTAACAATTTTTTTCTAACATCTTCTACTCGTATAATGAGAAATCAGTTCTTCAGTGAATGTATTTGTTTTTTGACTATATCCACAGCTCTTTAACATAACATGTGAAGCTTATGTCTAATCTTACAGCCAATAACGGAATTACATTTTGTGTAGACGACAGTCACTAAGTATATATTATAATAAGTCATAAGTACATACATGCTCGTACATATAATGTTACTATTTGGTGCCCGTGACGTCGTCTGCGCAAGATTAGTACTTCGAGTAGCTTATTATCTTCTCCAAAGTCACCAAATATACCAAAATGTCATAAAAAGTTACATGGTTATATGAGTAAATATAAATATTTAGTAAATCAATCAGTACCCACTTATGATAAAATACAGTGCCTACGTACATCTACATACAAATATAAAAATTAATCACCATGAAAAAAAACTGTCATTTCATTTCATCACCCTTGACGGTCTCCGAGAAAGCCTAGTGTATCAAGCTGTCAAAATGATAGCGTGTTTTTGACTACGTTCTTGTTATTTTGTCTATGCTGTGCCCAAGAATATTACGCTTTTTTACCCGCGTGGCGATGGAGGATGATGATGACGAAAAGTATCCTATGTGTTAATCCAGTGCCTCATCTACCTCCATACCAAATTTCATCAAAATTGGACCCGCCGTTTGAGCGTGCAAGAGTAACAAGATCCACGCAACCATACATCCATACTCACAAACTTTCATGTTTATAATATTAAGTAGGATAGTATTGTAACAAGTAATCAGATACATTATGATACATAACCACTATATTTTAAATGTATATAATACTGCATACACATATATTTAAATTAATCACATAACATCACTCACTTAAGCTACATTATGCACCTGGTTTGTATTATGTGTATGCGTGGTGTTTACCTACGCGACTTGAGTTTAGTCCTCTTTGTCCACATTAAGGACTTGGAGAACCTCTTGCTTGAAAGCCTTATATTTATGGAACATTATCAATGTCCCTGAACATCCCACTAATTGTATAAATGAGAAAGTTTTGATGTATGGATGGATGGATGGATGTATGAATGTTTGTTGCTCTTTCACGCTCAAACGGCTGGGCCACTTTTGAAAAAAGTTGGTATGGACATAGAGGGGGCTTTGGATTGAAACATAGGATACTTTACATCATCAGCATCCATCACCACGCGGGTGAAACTGCGGATTGCAGCTAGTTTTATTATATTTTCTGTGCATCCGACTAACGAGCGTATTTAGGTCATAATTAGTAGAAGAGTGGGGGACAGCAGAAAGGCTTGTATGTCTTGTACGCTTTTCTGATACAAATTAGACTGAAATTGGAGATAAAACACTGATTCCCTGCATCTCCACATGAACTACAACTTATTTTGATCTGTTTTTACACTAATAGTACGTTAAAAAAACATTTATTCCAAGTTAAAAAAAATTAAATTACTTTTTTTATATTATTTAAACCAACTATCCATTTTTCAGAACCAGGCAGATTACTGAAGGCATTTCGCGTAGGGATGCCGACGGCGACATGCCCGGTATTGGCCCAGTTATCTCAATGGTAGTGACCCTATACGCGATAAATTTCCCTAAAGACCGTAACAGGCTGTGGATACCGCATGTCAATATTTGATGCCGAACGTTAATTTAAATAACGAATCCAAGTATTCTATAAACAAACTGGGTCCGTTCCCGAGTGGATATATATCAATGAAATATGTTATCGAGGTTAATTTGAATTTCGTTTCAAAAGTAACGTAAAGAGAATGTCTGGAGGCCGCAACGGGCTTGATCTTGTATTTTTTATTTTTTTATTCTGTCTGATTGTTCCGTTTAATCTCTGAAACGGCTGGACCGCTTTTAACGTGATTTTCACTGGCAGATAGCTGATGTTATGAGGAGTAACTTAGGCTACTGTGTCTCTGTCTGTTTGCTACCTTACACAAGCCTAAACAGCGACACAGATCGTAATCTAATTTATCAAGGTTATATTATTATATCCCGGGGAGCACATAGAATTATTTTCATCACCATCACTACGCAGGTGAAACCGCGGGCACAGCTACTACAAGAATAAATTATTATTTATTTCTAAGATAACGATCGTATACACCGTGATTCCTTGTGTAGCGGGAGGGCGGAAGAAACTCAAAAATCAAATGTTTCGGGGCTGGGGTAGTTCTCTCTGTGTAGCACTGCGACTATCGTGGGCGAGTGGAGCTTGTAGGCATAGTGCAGCTCACCATTACATTAAAACAAAACCAGTAAAATTCTACAATATTCATCAAAACCGTATTATTGATTATTGTCATCTGTGAATCCAGAGTTTTTATTTAGTTTTAGATTCCTCCGTTTTAGACAAAGTATCACATTCTATACACATGATAGAAATAGACATTTTTTTTTAACTTTGTTAAGCGCTAAGCGCACGAAGAAAGACGACGTGGTTATAATGAAGGTTTTGTCTGGTGGAGCGGTCGACAAGGACACATTCTATGCTTACTTTAACTTCTCTTGCGATACCACTGCTGTTTAATAAATTAATATACAAGTAAAATTAAATTAAAAAGTTAAAAAAGCCATCGACACAATATAATAATGAACTTTGTAATAGTCTACTAGTCAAACCCTTTTATTTAATACCCATACTGAGGAAGTTGCGAAAACATTTAGTCCGCCGTTTAATGGCGGCGGCCATCTTGGACGATTTTCATGAAACATATCTAAGAACACTCCTGACTAACTCACCTTTCCAACTAAAAAAAAATCTAATACGGTCCGCTCTGGAGCTACGATGCCACACACAGACACACACACACACGTCAAACTTATAACACCTCGTCGTTTTTGCTGCCGGGGTTTAAAAATGGGGACTGGCGTTAAACAATTATTATTAGGCTAAAAGTTACAACAAGGTCAGGCCAATGGAATCCAAAATTTAGCCATAATTCATAATAATTTACATCGGCTCCGTTTGTTAACATTACAAATATCTATTTTGAAATACTTTTATTCTTCAGTAAATATTTGTGAATTTTGTCTAGAATATAGTTTTCCAATTAATAATTTTATTTAGTGATTTTCTGTATTGTATAGTTTTTTTCTGTATAAGTGGACTATTTCTTTGCACATTGGCCATTCCCCAGTATACTAGACTAATATAAAGATACCGGCTTCACTCACTTGGTATTATGTCGGTTTAAGTCCGACGACGTTTCGAACGTGTAAAACGTTCTTCTTTAGGGAATGTTCACGCTTGAAGATCGCGTCGCGTGAGTCCGCGACGGTATCTATATATTAGTATGATGTGTGACACATGTATGTGTGTGTACCTAAATACATTGTAGATGTATACATGTACAATGTATTTAGGTAAACATTTTTTTTTCGAACTGTCTAGTGCTGTTTGCCTCTACCGGCATTTACAACGTCACACCCGATGGGAAAGGCGCTTTTTTTTCTGATTAGGTAAACATTGATCTAGTTTTTAAACTGACACGGTCACTAATGCAAGAATTAACGTTAGAAACGGGATATTTACCATATACATTGTATTTATTGTGAGCTCTCGAGATATATATGTACATTAGTAAACCTTTCTAAGACGAATGACAAGTATTAATCGTAAACATAATAATTACATAATTTTGACCGAGGTGATACACTCATAGAAACTCCTTATCAGAGCTCGCGACTAAAAACGTTAATTCAAAATCGAAAGAATAAACCTTTTTTGTATCGGCCTACGTGAAATTATTCTGTTGGTTAGAGGTACAGAGACTTCGATTAAACAGTCAAAATGCCAACTGTATGGCAATACGAATATTTAATAAGTTACCTGACATTTATAAACAATTTAATGATAATGAATTCAAAAAGAAAGTATTTAACTACCTTTTGGACAAAGCTTATTATTCTGTACAGGACTACCTAAGTGACAAATAATATTTTTTTTTTTCTCTTTTGACATATTATTAATGATTTTACTATACACAATTATAATGAATGTTTAAGTTTCCAATTTATGTAAATACAATGGCAATGTAGCAAGCACATTGTTTCTAAAATAAAATAGAAATTTAATAACCTAAATTATAACAAGTATTTGTACGCCTAATCGGGCAGAATTTTGTTGGAGCTTAACAATGCTGTTACATCTAAGCAATAATTTATTACCCAACATTCTAACAAATAAAATTATTTCATTTCATTTCATTTCATTTCATTACATAAAAACATATTTCATTCTCATTTAGAGATTTAATTGTTCTCATAAGCTACTGAGTCTTAGATTAGTTACGGAAAGACGCGGATATTTCACCGTAAACAAGTTCATATTAAGAAGTGTGTGCTGGGAGAGACGCATTAAAACGAAACTGTATCGAGGCAAGCGCTGCTCGTGAGGCGCACAATACCAAGCTCTGGACGTACACGTCCTCATATTATCGAGACGTAGGGCTGCTGCATGCTTATTTTGTCACGTTTTAAATTAATATCACTTTTAAAATATTTATTTTCTCCAAGACAAAAATATTGCAGAATGGTTGAACTGGAGATCAGTACCTCAGTCTAGAACTTCACAGTTTCAGTAATGTCCATATGATTGATGTGTGTACATAATAAATGTTCATCAATACACGTTCTGATGGAGTTCTGATGAAATTGGCATACGGTGAGTCTACAGACATGCAAACAGACGCACAGAAAGTGACCCAACAATAAAAAGGAATAATTATATTCTAATGGAATTAAAATAATTTTACCACGGAAATTAAATTAGATAGACATGTCCAACATCCATGCTTCCAACTTATATCGCCTCTCAATTATTGTCAAAAACAAGAATAAAGATAATCGTTACATTTTTATGGTTCTTTCTAAGAACATACTATACAGGTACCTATTTCTTGTTCAGGATTGGCTAGACCTAAATACTGTAACTCAGATTTAACACGGTTTTACATGAAGTCGAAGTTTTCCGAGAATTCAATTAAATCAAAAAATTCACATCGCATCGGTATCGCTAAGCAGGCGTTAGTGTTTTATAAAAGTAATACTATAAAAAATATGTATGGTTGTGACATCAATACGAAAGTTTAGTATTTGTTCAAATTCTTTTTTCGATTGAATAATGCTGTCAAAGCTGTTCAATAGAGGTCGCTCCGTTCCCATACGATGGTTAAAATGTGACACAGCCTAGTATCATGTCTAGTGATGCCTAGTGTCAGTGGTCTAGAGGGTCATGGCGTCTGGGACTGTTGAAAGACGCGGGTCAGGTCCCGTCTGAGGATGTGAATTTTTCTCTCTATAAATTGCAATATTTAGCTGAGTTAAATTAAAATCTAGCGTAAAAGTGAAAAGAGGAAAAGTGAAAAATAACGTAAAGTTATATAAAGGGTTCAGTGGAAACTGTTAGTGACTAAGTCGGTCTCTCGAGACCATATAAATCTATGCTCTAGTAGTACACAGCTGTTTCCTTCTAATCCTAGTATCCGATTTTATAACAGTACGCAGAGTGGCAACCCTATTATTATACGTAGTGCACTCGGCACTGGCAAAGTTTCCTAGAGTGTAGTGCACACAGAGTGTACACACTTCACAGCGTGTGCCGTTTCGCCTTTATTAAATTTCATCTATTTTGTTTTAATACGGTACTGTGTGTGTAATTCAATTATGTTAGGAATAGAAACGCCAACATGCAGATGCAACTTTACGTAAAGTGCCTCAAAACTCACACATAATTATAAACTCTTTGTAGTTATATCACTACACAAATATTTTAGTAGCAGAGCGGCTCTTTTTTAAGCGGACTTCAAAAAAGGAGGAGGTTATAATTATTCAACATCAAAAGGTGTGAATTATTTCACGCTTTTTGGTGTTGAAGTCGGAAGTTACATTCTTACGTAATAACATTTTTGAACGAGTTCATTCGGGGAAGTTCTGCCTCCATCCCTATTTATACTCTAAACGGTAATGTTCGCTTTACTTTGCTCTGGTTGGAAGGGTGCCGGTGAAATTACGACCACATCAGACTTCACAACTTTGTCTCAAGGTGATACGAGCGGTGCAGTTCGTCATTTGTAAAGAAATGCATCTGTTATAGTCAGAGCTTACCTCTTAACGTGTGGGCCTCGTATTAAACTCCTCCTATTAATATTAACAAACACTTACAAGTACCATTTAAACACAAGAAATAAAGCTCTGACGTGCGATTCTCTAAGAGCAAACATCGTTGCATCTTTGAACACCCGTGAAACGAATGACGAGATGGCAAGAAACGTTGGCAAAACCACCTTATGTACTAGGGCGATATCTAATAAAGTATTTGACATCGGTGAGCTCGTCGACGAGCGCATCGACGAATCATTAGAGAATCGCACGGCAGGCTAGTGTCATAATATTTTTCTAAAGGTTTCTTTTGACATGAACTTACTGTACATTATCAATCAATAGGCAGGCTTTTATCCATTTATATCAAAATAATGTTTCTAATTTAGGCATCAAATGTTTACGCTCTTAATTTATGAATATTAACTTAAACGTTGGTGAATTTATAAAGGACTAGGGTCTTAAAATAGCGTTCCAAAACATTAAAGCCACTTCCAATAAGAAGCGGTAGGAAGTTTGGTTCTGTTAATTAATATGTATTTTATATCACACCAAATAATAAAACTATAGTTGTTTTTATGGAGCATATTTGGCTATGATGGGAGTGAAGTATTTTAAGCAAATTGTCTTTAAATAATATAATCGTAAAATGCTTGAACTATTATTAACCAAGTTCAAAATAAGGTGGAAGTTTCCCAATTCGACCGTACATTTTTTATGTTTATTCGCAGATAACTTTGTCGTTTATGAACCGACATTGATAATATTTTTTTTGTTTGGCAGAGTATATTTCCGAGGTGGTTAATTGATTAAGCAATTATTAAATGGTTATTAAATTAATTTCATCAAATTCGGTTTATATTATATTAGGGTAGTTCTTCGAAATATCATTCTTCGACTGATTCATCTGGCCAAAATCTTTCAATTTCAGCTCTGTCACACATGTTCATATGAAAAAAGGTATACCGAAGAACATATATTTCAATGAGGGACTTGTTTTTATAAAGTAGTTTTCAAAAGATCTACGTTCAAATATTTTGCGCCTAGATGAATCAGAATTTGTTCAGATGAATCATAATCCGAAATAAAAATTTTAAACTTTCTGTAATTAGCCTCTGTATTAAGAAAATAATCATATTATAACAATTACAATAATTTGTGTATGAAAACAATTATCAGTAATCATAACGCGAAAAGAAATCTGATAATTTTAATCCAAAAAAATTCTAATAAGAATTTATGAATATCTAAAACAGTACATAATTACTCTTATATTACCTGGGCAAGCGAGAATATTGTAATATAACAGAAATTTAAACTACTGCTAATATTTGTAATTCTGTTAGGTATTCAAAGGTTAGCATTACTGCAATATTTTATTCACTCTGTTTATTTTTTATCCGTGTACAACTCACGAGTCCTGTTAGTTATTGTGCTACCTAATGACTTACCTTACTTACATTTACTTTGTATAAGCTTTCATAATTCCAAAATCACAGGAGACAAACTTATTTTATTAATGGCACTTTGACATCAGTCTTGGATAAGTAATCTTAATTATGAACTAGAATTAAAAATCACATTAGTGTGTTTATTACTAACAATAAAGTAACAAACTTGAGATCAAGTGTAATTAAATGGAATCTCTGATATTAATCTTCCATAACTATCAAAAAAATATTATTATTCTAAGCATTGTTAACTAATAATTAATGAAGTCAAAGTTAAGTACTAAAAGAAATATTTCCTTGGCTTTTCCAAGGGATCGAGCTGCTTTCCATCTCAAAACATTTTCCTAGCTATTTTTTGCTGTTTGGGTGTCAAATTCTGAACTGATACGATTTTCCCTTCTCTCTTTCTTTTTAAATATTTTACTTTTATTTTTAATTTCCACAGAATGTATTTGTCTGGATCTTTTCTTATATTTTCCATCTTTTTGCGTTCTGCGAGTCTCTTTTTCTCCTTCTTTTTTTAAATAGTTTGTGGCATTGCACATTGTTGTGAACTGCAATAATACAATAACAGACATTTGATAGAGGTTTTAACTTATAATAAAACAGGTTAATATGATTGTAAATAACGAAGATGAATGTCAAAGATGGCAATTAACTAATAATGATTTTAATTTTATTACATTATTGTTAGTAATTAATGCAGTAATGGGAATGTTATTTCTAAATACTTAATAGTTATTATTTCTTGACTAAGACTAAGACATATCAAAAGTGTCTTAAATAAACTTATTCTACAATAAGTTTATATTTCTGTGATATTAATTATGAAAATGGTTATACCTAAGTAAATATAATAAATAAGACAAGAAATACTGACTTGTACCTACACGGTTAAAATTGGATAAAGAGAATTACGCAACAAAAATGTTCCGTTCGTGCTGGAGAGAAGAAAAACTATGTCACTTTATGATTCATATAGTGTTTTGACCATATGAATCAGGATTTTGACTACAATCAAGCATAACTCATCATGCATACATGCTTCATTATCGTAATTTTTCTACGCGAATCTAGAACTCAAAAGCATCACACAAAATACAGATTGAAGTTATAGAACAATAAAATAAATTTTATAAAGTGGGCATTGTAATCAAAATGCCACCTGAACAAAGCACAGATGAATCAGATATTTACCTTTGCAACGCCAGGATCTAAGCCCACCAGCCGCACGCCAGCTTCTGGGCTCGTCTGTTGCACGACCGGCTTCCCCCGCGCGGGAAGTCAGACTCTCACTATGATTACCCGACCAACTACGGTCAAGCGCAGCTTACGCCACATTAATCAGTATTTTATGCCGGACACTTCTTATTTACTTATTTATAATTTTACTAAGGTAAGTAATAACTCATACACATTTTTTTCATAAAAGGGCAATTCATTTCTTTTCGATATAGATAATGTATATTTATTTATCCAAGGGAAAATGCAACATCGACAATTTTGTTCCGAAAAATGGCAAGCGGACGCGTTATATGAATCAGAAGAACAATCTTCATATATTTTTAATTTATACCTAGACTGCAATTATTTGTAAAATATCACGTGTCCCAGTTATGGTTAAAGCTAAACTGTATAACAAAAAAAACTAAACGACGTTTTGTTAGTTCCTTTCTTCGGAAATATACCCATAGAAATCGAAAATGTTATCCTTGAAGAACTACCCATTATTTATTGTTATATTATTTTTGAGTTATACTCTAATAACTGAAAAGTTTATCGCCGATTTTGATGATTTGATGATATCATCACAGACGGTGATGACACACCCGTGAGTTGAATCCCGTAATTAGCAAGGGTTACTAAAAGGGGTGAAAAAAGTTTTTACCAATGAACAAAATCGACTTCAAGACCAAAAAGTGTGAAATAACTTTTCAAAATGGGTACCATACACAAAATGTATACTTTTGAACTATCATAAGTAAGTTGGTAAAAAACATTTTTATTGCCACCTTTGGAGCCACCGCTGGAGATAGTCTTCGTATTCGCACTTCCTCTGCGCGAGTCCTCCTGGTTGTAGCTGGTGCCGCACAGCTTCCTCTTGTTCAAGGGTCACTTCCCGAACACTTCACTCTAATCCTTTCATTACTATGAGCGGTGCATTGCAAGCGCGGCGCGGGTTTATAATTTTATTCGCGGTGAACGCGGGCGGTCAGTATCACGGTTGGTCGCAGTGCTTCTTTCAGACTGAACTTGAAAACTTAATTTATAGAAAAAATGCGGGTACATTAAAAATAAGTAAGCTATTTAAAAAATAAGAAATCTCGGCACAATTATATTATACAAAGTAAAGGTAAGATCAATATCTAGTCTAATTTAGTCAAACGTCTCGAATTAATTTGAATTTCGTATAAATATAAAAGGTAAGTTATAGAAGGGACCGACAGACGTTGTCCTGTCCCATAGAATAAAACACAATATCTCCGGATATTAAAAAACACAGATTTTCCAATTTTTCTCCCTCATAAAACCTTAGCCAGTCTAATACGAACATTCAACAATATATCTAAATCGGGCTCTGTTGGTTATTGACGTTATCAAGTAAGACAATTATTACTAATAAATTGCATTTATTATTTATTTGTATGATATTTACGTAAATAACTATTCCATTCAGCTAGTCGTGGCAAAAGAGAGAGAGTGTAAAAGTAGTATTAGCTTCGGCCGTCCGTTTTTTTTATTAAGTTTGAGAAAAACAAACTTTAACATTTAATCTTAACTACACAAAAATTTTGTACAAATAATATAAAATCTAATTTCTCCTTGCTTCAGCGGAAACAAAAAACTGGAACAAAATAAACCAAACCTAGAATTTTTAGCTTTGCTAAGACTGTAGAAACTAAACAAAGTAAATCCTACACACCGGAACGAAATACATCCAAACTTTACAGCCGAATCCACACATGGTTGCGTGCAGAAACATTGGCCGATACAAAATCAACAAACACTTAATAGTGGTTGATTTTTTAGTGATTGATTTTTGACCTTCGTCAAATACTAAAAAGTGAAATACCAAAACATAAGTAAATTTTTGGTTATTTGAATACCATAATCAGTAGTATTTGAAGGTCGAAAATAGAGGCACATTAGACATACATATAAAACTGCCGAAAAATAAAACGCGGGGTTGCACTTCACCTCTCCACCTTCAACGCACAATGACGTGTAGGTATACAGGGACAGTTTCCCGACGTAAAAGCCACAGGCTATCATCTCCGTGCAAATTTTAATTTCAAAAATCAATCACGCATCAAAACTAATTTAAACTGGAAAGAAGGACAAACGAACGCATACAGACACACTTTGTTATTCATAATATTGTTACCGCATCATTATTGAAAATTGTATACTTCAAAACGGATTTTCGGCCGCAAATCCCCATTGATCCCATCAATGAGGATTTGTGAACTTTTTTCTACTAATCCCCATTAACGTCTGAAAGAGCTTGTAATGGGGATTTGTGAACAAAAAGAGTTCACCATTCCCCATCGTTTTAAAATAAAATCCCAATCGCTTGAGAAATAAAATAATAAATCAATTATAAGCAACACCCGTATTGTTTTATTTGTTATAAAGGTAAGGACTCAAACACACTTATTTTTACAGTCAAATAAATTAAAGTAATGGGCAAATTAATAGCCATTACTAATTTGAACTATTGTCTCAATAATGTTTGGCTTTCCATGTAGACCACGTCTGTGACCACCTTGCCCTTTATTGGGGCATCGACCACAAGAACATGCATTGTTAAATCTGCACTGAAAGTACACGTATTGAGCAGCGATAAATGCTTGCTTCTTCTGTGTAACGTAGGCGTTACTCGTTCGACACCATCGCCATCACACGCTAGTTCGTTGTTGTACATAGACTTAGTGAACGCCAATGAGTCTCTGGGTCTTGTATTCTGTTTGAATACATTTATACGGCCGGCGGCAATCCAAAGTTATTTAAAACTAGTAGTTCTGCGCATAGTACACCTTGGAAGCACGTAGTCTTATCAGAACTTCAACAATTTTTGCAGTACTTCACAACCTATTATCTCGGGAACCACTTGACCAAATTGTGCTCATATTCGAAATTGCTCTCTAAAGTCAGGTACCTAATGCGTTTTTTTACATAAACCAACTTTTATCAATATTGGTCGGTAAATAGCGCCGCAGCAAATTACCCCCCTTTTTAAGAAAAGTAAACTCAAAATCACCGACGGCTAAGAAAATATATTAAATAGTAGAATTAGCATACCTACCCAGTTTTGTCAAGATTGGTTGACAAATGCGACGTGTACAGGAAGACAAATGAACAACAAACAAACGAATATATGAAAGTCTATTCGGCCAGTAACTAATATAGATAAATGGCCAGAAATCTGAATTGTATATACAACAGTTCTCTTATTTAAACCGATAACAGGGACAATGATACCGAATATATTCAATTGTATCGTCACCAAAACTAAAGGTCTAAGATCTGTACATATCAATCTGGGACCTTACTATCAGCTTTATAAAAACCATGCAAGTTCCGTGTAGTCCTTAAACCTGGCATAAACAGTTTTGAAAAAAATCATACCATGACGCTCATTTAGGTGAATTTCTTGAACATTGTTTTCTCAAAGATGAACGGATAATGTTGTCTCTGGCATTTTACCAATTTATTATTACCAACATTGCGGACGCCTAGACGTTTGTAAGCTTATTAACTGAGCGGATTTAGAGCGACATGTTAACGAAAGTCCATACAAAAAAAAAACAGGTGAACGGTTTTTCTGCGGTTCTTGAATAGTAGGTCTGGGCAGACCTGCTATAACGTTGTCATGGTACGAATGAACCGGGCAGTTGTCTAGTAAGTCCTGCTTTAAGAGCTCATGGTAAGGCCCCTGTTAGCGCTGTTGGAAGCGGGTAAAATTTCAATTACTAAATTTGACCCAAACAAATAAACAACAAACAGGGTCAGCTACACAAAACCATTCATAATCAATCGCGCGCGCGCATCCCTATGCGACGGTCGCGTTTAGAAATTCGTTAGAAAACTCGCAAAAGTAAAAACAAAATGACTAACGTTATAAAGTGTAATAAGTGCAACATAGTGATTGACGAAATGCTATCGTATATTCAAAACAAGGTGTCGGTTATAGACGAAGAATCACTGGTGCGCATCTGTGCGTCTTCGTTCTCCAGTGAAGAGATCAAAAAATCTAAAACACTTCTGTTTGATTCGATCCCAACGGACAAGCGTAAAATTGAACGAAAAAACAAGGGCAAGGAGGAGCGTGACCTAGCAGACATCATAAATCTGTTCAAATCTGTGGAGCCCGACATCATGCCAGTGTTTGTCGCCCGGCTGCTGGACAAACTGCCGCCGATTCTCATGGATCACCTCGATTGTTCTAAGCTGCTTAAGGACATTCACACCATGAAAACCGAAATTGCAGATATTAAGTCTACTTATGCGACGATCGATGCTGTGAAACAATTAAATACTGAAATACTTCGATTGAAAAACGACTCGTTGCCACCAGCGTCAGCTTTTAAGGTGAATACAAAAAGAGGTGCATGGTTGGACAGTGGCCCTATGGGGCTCTCGCATGACTTTTACAATGACGTGTCTTCGATAAACGAGTCGTTCATTAACAATAATAATGTATCGTCAGACAAAGTTTCGCCGCCACTAAATTATCGTGAATTGAGGGTAGAAGAAGATAAGTCAACCGAACGTGAAATAAATGAGTGTCAACGTCCGTTGGACCACAGACAGACCAGCGCGACCGCCGGTATGAGCGCGGGGGGCGCACACCTGCCGCTCGAGCCGCCGGTGACTCAGGAGGCGGTTACTCAAACCGGTTTGACAGCTTGCTCAGTGGCGGCGGTGAGGTCAGTGACGCCTGGCTCACGTATAGCGGATCAGCTGACTGCCGCCGTAGATAAGGCCAATGACAGTGGCGCGACAAAACAATATGCATCGGAACGATTGCTGCCGCGTGTTACTACATCGGATGAAAATAAAAATACTGAAAAATGGCAGAAGGTAACACATTATAGAAAACAACCGAAATATCGATTCTTGGGTAAGACCGGTGTAGCCAGAGATTTACAATGCACTTTCAGAGCGGCAGAGAGAAAAATTCCAATGTTCATAACCAACATAGATAGTACTGCAACGGAGACCGATATAATAAAATATATTCGTAATAAAACACAGGAAACTGTGTCATTGGAAAAAATTAACATGAAAATTGATAGAGATCATAAGGCATATAAATTTCTGATATTAGAGTCTAATTTGCCGATATATATGAATGAAAAATTGTGGCCTGCAGGTGTCATATTTCGACGTTTCATGAACTTTAACAAAAGAAAGACGAGTGGCGTAAATTGTGCCAGTGGCCTTGATAAACAAAATAATGGATAGTCACTCATATCGTTTCGCTAGTTTCAACTGCAAGAATGTAAAACGCTCCATCGACAGCGTCAGAAACCTGTGTAGTACGTGTGACGTAGTATGCCTTCAAGAGACATGGTTGATGCCGCATGATATACCCTACGTTGGAACGATCGACAGTGGTTTCGGTTATACAGCTACTTCTGCAATGGATGATTCACGAATTATCGGTTACGGTCAGGGCCGGAATTTTGGCGGCGTAGCTTTGTTATACAGATATTCGTCGTTCCAACAGGTATCTGTTTTGCGATGTGAAAATCCACGTATTTGCGGCATTAAAATTGTAACGTGCGACAGTTCCGTAATCGTGATGAGTGTTTACATGCCTACAAATTCTACTGCTAATTTACCGGAGTTTACAGACTGTCTAAGTGCGATGAGCGCTATTGTTGAGGAGTATGGTGGTGAATCTGTATTTATTTTAGGTGACTTCAATGCTGACCCGAGTGAGTTGTTCTACAGTGAACTTTTAAATATATGTCATGAGCAAAGTTGGAAATGTATTGACGTAGATATGCTAGGGAGGGACTCTGGTACTTTTACTTTTATCAGTGAAGTACACGGGACTGGTAGCTGGCTGGATCACTGTATTGTAACTCACGCGGCGAAGCAAACTGTTGTTGATGTACATGTACAGTATGACACTCTATGGTCGGACCACTACCCACTTATAATAGAATGTAATTTAGATGTGCTAACCTCGAAAGTCCCGCCAAGGTTTGTATTAATAAAGATGTAGTGTGGGGTATGCGAAGTGAGGAACAGGTTACCATGTATGCCAAGGAGTGTCATGAGAATTTGAAAGCAATTGATTTTCCTTCCGAATGTAGTAACTGTGCTGATTGTTTTTGCAATGACCCAGATCATAGGCGTATTCTGGAAAATCTTCACTCTGATATTGTTAACGCACTTCGTGATGCGGCGGTGGTGAGTCGAGGAAGCACGCGGAAGGGCGGGGTTGGTTCACGCATAGTGGGGTGGAACAAGCACGTCGGCGAGGCTCACAGAATGGCCAGGTCCACATTTATGGAATGGGTATTGTGTGGTAGGCCTAAGTCTGGCCTTATTTATAAGGAAATGTGTGAATGCAGAAGAGTGTTCAAGTCTCGACTAAAGTGGTGCCAGAATCATCAGGACCAGATAAGAATGGACGCTCTTGCTGAAAAACATTCCAAGGGTGACTTCCGCGGATTTTGGAAGAGCACTGGTAAATTAAATGTACGACCTGGCTTTCCTGTTTGTGTCGATGGTGTCAATGACCCAAAGGAGATTGCAAATGTGTTCAAAGACCATTTTTCTGTGAAATCTCCGCTTGGTCCGGCGGGTAAGGTGCTCAATGATGACATGAACAGTCAAGTTGTAGGAACTGCCTTCCTGGCTAAAGACGTAACTAAAGCCATAAGGCTTATTTCGCGAGGAAAGTCCCCGGGTCACGATGGACTCAGCATTGAGCACCTGCAGCACGCCGGACCGCACATCTCTAGGGTCTTGGCTATGTTTTACTCGCTGTGCGTGAGTCACTCCTATTTGCCAGCCAATTTCATGAAAACGGTGGTAGTGCCTGTAGTGAAAAATAAAACCGGTGACCTTACCGATAAAAGTAACTACAGGCCTATTTCTCTTGCCACAGTTATAGCTAAAGTGTTTGACGGTTTGCTTAACACACAGTTAAATAGGTACGTAACACTGCACGATAACCAGTTCGGGTTTCGTCCTGGGCTGTCTACTGAGAGTGCTATACTGTGTTTAAAGCATACCGTCAAATACTACACAGACCGTAAGACTCCTGTGTATGCGTGCTTCCTCGACCTGTCCAGGGCATTCGACCTGGTGTCATATGATCGTCTTTGGGACAAGCTGAGGAGCTTAAATTTGCCATACGAGCTCATCAGCGTGTTCCAATACTGGTATGCGCATCAGTTCAACAGTGTCAGATGGGCGGGCGCAATGTCGGACGCGTATCAGCTTGAATGCGGTGTTAGGCAAGGTGGATTAACATCTCCAACTCTGTTCAACGTGTATGTGAACGAGCTGATCGTTGCTCTCAGCAGTCAGCATGTCGGCTGCCACATTGACGGTGTGTGTGTCAATAATTTGAGTTACGCAGACGACATGGTGCTGCTGAGCGCATCGGTCTGCGGCCTGAGGAAGCTGATTCGGACTTGTGAAGAATATGCGTGTGGCCATGGCTTGAAATATAATGTTACAAAGAGCCAATGCATGGTATTTGAGACCAGAAGTGCAAAGTGTCCCGAGAATATACCACCTGTTTTTCTGAGTGGTGTTCCCCTGGAAAGGGTAGATCAATTCAAATACCTGGGGCATATTGTCACAACTGGTCTCAAGGATCATGCAGATATTGAGCGGGAGCGGAGGGCCCTGTCTGTGCGAGCGAACATGATAGCCCGCAGGTTTGCACGATGTTCTAATGAGGTTAAGGTTACGCTCTTTAGAGCGTACTGTACATCGCTCTACACGTGCAGCCTATGGGCTAATTACACTGTAAAGCATTACAGCGCCCTCCGCGTCCAGTATAACAACGCGTTCAGGGCGGTGATGGGGCTGCCCCGGTTCTACAGCGCTTCGGGTATGTTCGCGGAGGCGCGAACAGATTGTTTCCATGCGACCATGCGCAAGCGAGGCGCGTCCTTGGTGCGCAGAGTGCGGGCCAGCTCCAACACCGTCCTGGCGATGATTGCCACTAGACTAGATTTTGCTTTCGTTCGGCATTGCTGCAACAGGCATGTCGCAGTGCCAATGCCGAAGAGGGGGTACTAGTCCCAGTGGCTTTCCTGGACATGACCAATTATATTTTTACTAAACTGACTAGACTATAGAATAGAATATTAAATTTACTATTTAAATTAATTGAATTTTTATATTTTAATGACATTTTATTTCTGATGACAACTATTTATTTTGATGTATTGATTTTATTTGTGACTTATTTGTGTGTGAAATGTAATCTGAATGTTATAAATTGTCTACTGTTTTGCTGTGTATGGGTTAGAAGTACCTGAAATAAATGAATTTAAATTTATATATAATATGGGTTTCTTGTCTACATAGTATTATATCGAGTGAAGTTATTGAAAATATTATATGTATGTACTATTCAGTCGTAAAATGGGGTTTACTTTGTATTATCCAAAAAAAGGTTATGACTTTCTATTGGTCATATAACGGCGCAAATATTGACCGTATATGTCCATATGTGAACCGGAACTAATCCTTAACCCAGCTCCTAATGCACCCGTACCAGGTGTTAACTTGTTTAATGAGTTGGCTCCACTCGCTCCACTGCCAATTACTGCTCGACAATCCAGCTATTTTCGCTCGATTTATTCTGACTGGACTGAAATATAGTGCTGGAGAAGAATGCTTAGTGAATCATGGACCGTGTTTTTTGCACAAATTTCTCCATTTAAACTTTTAATTACTCACAATTACAAAACGTCTATTAGATTTTGTGTAGGCGCGAAATTAAAATAAAATAATGTTTAGCGCCAGTCGTATGCATACAGTTTGTTTGTTACACGTTTCTTTAGCCACGTTTAAAGAGTGGAAGGTATCAGACGCACTGATGGTATTTGAAGTTGTCTGTTCTGATAACAACAACTGATTTTCAACTGCATTAGCAGACAAAGCTGTTCTACTTGGACATTTAAGCCTAATCACAGGCAACCCCATTATCTGTAATGAAATCTTTACATAACATTACGTTTTTATCTTTTAAAATAAGCTCTCCAATTTCAACAAAGCATATCTTTGAAACAAAACAAACGGCAAAGGTATTTGCGTACAGATACGCAAGATTAGGCGCGTAGATTGCATTCTTTTGACCCTCATCACGTTACGTGAGCTACGTTGCGTTACGTTTGGTGGCAATTCGCTCTCACAATGCCAATTCTGCTTTTTGTATAGTAATCAACTTTAAATGTTTTTACGAGTTCCGTAATGGTTCATCAAAGTGGCTTCCTATCGCTTGATGGAAAGCAGTGATGAATTCAAGAAACGATGATACTGCCGTAAGCTACGCTAATTGCCATCTCTATAATGGCCTGAGAGATGCTTTTTCATGCCTCACTTTTAAGACTGAACGTCAACACGGGTGAAAACGTTCGCTAGCAGAGCATTCCATAATTTAATTATACAACAGAGGTAGAAACTTTAAGAGTGCATCAATGCATCTTGATTATGCAGGTCAATTTCTATGATATGTGCTGTTGCCAAACTTTTAAGTTCGTGGTATAAGAGATTCTGAACAGTACATGAATAGCATGCTAAGCCGGAACGACTAGTTCAGAATAAGAATTTGGGGCTAAATAATCCATGTGCAAAGAATTCTTTAAAGGGTATCGTGTAGATTGTAGCAAACAGCTAACATGTGTTCGCAAGATCTTGCCAATCTGGTAACCAACAAGGTTTTATATTGCTCCTGCAATCGTCGTGGTTCGTATTACTCCTGGAGTAGAACTGTCTCTAAATATCACTGGTTGTTCACAGTCGTCACAACCGCAGAATCCATCCCCTGGTGTACCACCGGCTCTGGCCGTAGCCCACGCTTGCTCCTCGCTCATCAGAGTGATGTCTAAACAGAATGATGAGGGTGAATACTTAGACAGGACGACACGTGCTGACAAAGAAAGCTAGTATCGGTTTGTGAATGGATACTATAGTTTGGAAATATTGAAGGAGTTTGTTCTCTTTTTGTCTTCTCATGATCCATATTTCGTACTCATATTTATTTATTTAATTTCCATTTTACAAATTGATCAGAGTATTATTATTTGAAAGCAGTGACTGCCCACGACATCGTTCGCGTAGTAGGCTCCGCCTGCTGCCTCGCCATAACCTCCCATTTTTTCAATTTTTTTTTAAATGTAAGAAACCTTCTACGCTGTATCAGAAAAGATTTGAAATAAAAGATGAATGAAATCGGTAAAACCTCAAGTTATAGTGTGACCAGAAGAAATAGGGGTTCGTTTTTATATTGTTGCAAATCACAAGTGGAAAGGTTTTGTTTAAAACAGCGGTTACATTAACCTTACAGTTAACCTTAAAGTTAACCTGACCGCGACAGTGTTACTTGTGGTCTGATGTTGACTTGTCGACGGTTGAAGGCAGAGTCATGCAGAGTGAGCCACGACCCACAGATTAGGAAGTATATGTATAAATACCACGACCGCTCTACGCGCCGCCTTTTATACTTTTCGGTCGGCTAGGCTATTCTCGTCTCGTCGATAGATAGAGGAACTGAATTCGTTTATTGTCTAATTTAATTAAAATTAAAAGAATCTTGTAGTGAATAGAAGGTAGTATTTTTTATTGATATGAGCTTTTGTCTAAGTTTTTTTGTGAAAGTCGTTTATATTTAACCCGTTGACTCGCGATTCGCCATATTTGGCCAATAATACAATAGATGTCGCAGAAATCAAACCACTTTTCCAGGAATGCGTGGTTAAAGAATGGGGATTTTTATTCAGTGTCTTTTATACAATGTGGGATGTGGGACTAAGCAATAATACAACACTAAGATTTGTGGTGCATGGCAACACGCACAGTAATTCTAAACACAACATCCAAGATCCGACAAGAAACATATCTGCTCGCCACATGGACGTTTGTCCCGGGACATACTAGACAGGAACACTACCAACTAAGCTAACAGAGCAGCGAATTACATTAAATTCAGTACAAAAATAGTTAAGATATAGTTTTTAATAATCCTACTAATATTATAAACGCGAAAGTTTGTGAGTATGGATGTGTGGATCTTTGTTACTCATTAACGCACAAACGGCTGGGACAATTTTGATGAAATTTGGTATGGAGGTAGATGAGGCACTGGTTTAACACATAGGATACTTTTCATCATTATCTTCATCAACGTCATCTATAACCACGCGGGTGAAAAAGCTTAATATTCTTGGGCACAGCATAGACAAAATAACAAGATCTCGTCCTACATTATGATAGTAATGATGACAGTTCTGTCAAATTTTGTGTCAGTTTTTGATAGCTTAGTCGAAAGCACGCTATCATTTGACAGCTCGATACTCTAGACGTGCTGGCTGCCGGCAAGCGCGATGAAATGTAATACAAATACCATCAAGGTAATGACAGTTTTTCCATGATGATTGATGTTTATATTTGTATGTAGATGTACGTAGGTACTGTATTTTATCATTAGTGTTTACTGAATGATTTACTAAATATTTAAATTTACTCATATAACCATGTAACTATTTTGTGACAATTTGGTTTAAAGATAGATATGGCTTTGGAGAAGATAATAAGCTACTCGAAGTACTAATCCAGCGCAGACGACGTCGTGGGCGACAGCTAGTACTAAATCAATCACACTGATATAATAAAGGCGAAAGTTAGAGAAAAGTTTGTTACTTCTTCACACTCAAATTACTACTCCAATGTTGATGAAATTTAATCTATAACACATATGATACTTTTCATCATCATCATCATCATCCATCACCACGTGTGTATGTTGCCGCAGCTAGTATTTGACATAGCCCAATTTGGAGATGAAATGTATTTTCTGCATTGTTTTGTTATATAGAAATAGCTGCCGAGAAGTTAATATCACACGTTATTATCTACTATGAGTATTGTACAGAAACTTCAATCTATAACATGCATGTATAGTGTATACATACACATGTATATATATAGCGGCTCTTAAGTGCCTTCACAAAGAAATATACGATATTTTCCCGAACATAAAATTAGCATATTGCATTACAAGACATACCCTTTACAAAGACGTTTGAAGAATGGCGCAGACGGGGTGCAATATAATATATTATCAACAGGTACGCTCCGTTGAATCCATAAATAGGACTTTACCGAGTATAAAGTGTAAGTAGACAGTTATGGCTCGTTACAGCTCTCAACTTGTTTGTTTAGAAGGGTCGTATGAATCGCGCGCCAGACGAACTGCCAGGGCACACAGATTCGTATTTAGTTAGTACTTCTTCAGCATCTTCTCCATACAGGGAAGTATTGCCTGAATCCCTCTATGGATCTTGACACTAGCACCTTGACATTTTAGTTTTGCGGTTGATGCCTCTATTTTCCCATAAATTTTCAAGACTGTTAGAACTAGCTAATAAAAAACCTTAATATAGGAACGTACTAGTGGTCAATGATCTATGCCACATAAAAAAATATGCATAAATTAAGGTTTAGAAATGGAATCAGGCAATATGTTTGTGTATGGAGAAGACGCTAAAGACGTCCTAACTATAGTTGGCGGCAGAAAAAGCAAAATCAAAGTCAATAGTCAAAATCAGTTGTTAAATATAGGCATCAAAGACGCACTTGTGAACGTCATTTATTCATTACAAGCAACTGCCCGCAAATTCGTTCGCGTAGTCGGCACGACCTTCGGCCTCGCCATATCCTCCCATCTTTTCTTGGGTTTTGTTTCATAAGAACCTTCTCCTGACAATAATTAACACAGTTCGACCGTAACTGTCGATAAGACAACACGTGAGTCAGGATATTCATAGCGCTTCTGTTGAATAGCTAGCGATATCGCGTACATTGCACGCCGAGCATTGCAGATTCGGTGCACTCAATAGTGTACTGTATCTGCAATGGAGGAAGATGCGAATTGTCATGACGAGGAGGTGACTGCTCAACTATCCGAGAATAACATCGATGAGATCGCCCCGCCGCAACAGCGAGAAGAAATTATTCCATTGGAGGAAGTAAGTACAGGAATCAGCAAGCGAAGACGGGAGGAAAATGAGGAAGAAAACTGGATTCGAATAGGTAGAGATGGAAAGAGATACAGAGCCAGAACAGGGAGTTCGGCAGAAGAAATAGATATTGAACAAAAACAAAAAGATGAAGTATACATAACATCTGCAACGGAACTACCTAAACAATTTGCTTTCGCGCGTTTGATGAAAAATAACGATATTATGGACATTCTACATATAAAGTATATAAACCCGTTCAAGATTTTCGTGCAGTTTGGAAGTGAACTCTGTTTACAGAAATTAATATCGTGCCAAGAGATAATTGACAAAGGATGGAGAATATATAGAACATCAGAAGTTGGAACTAGTTACGGCATCATCAGGAAAATAGAAGTAGACCTAAAAAATGAAGAAATTATGAAAGGTATAAGTTGTGACGTAAGTATATTATCAGTCAAGCGATTGACTCGTCGAGCAGATGATGGCGGCTGGATAGAAAGTGAGTCTGTGAGGCTATGTTTCAGAGGATCTTCTCTGCCTGCATATGTCTGCGTATACGGAATAAGAGTAAAAGTGGAACCTTATACGTTTCCGGTAACGCAGTGCTCCAACTGTTGGAAGTTTGGCCACCCGAGGAAAATGTGTCCTAGAACGAGAGCAGTATGTCCAAAATGCAGCAAAAATCATGAAAATTGCGAAGTGACTACTTTTGTATGCGTCAATTGCACTGAGAACCATTTAGCGTTGAGTAAGCAGTGCCCAGTCTACCTTAAAGAACGAAAAATCAGAAGCATAATGGCCGAATTTAATTGTACCTACGGTAAGGCTGTGACTATGTACGTACCTGAGATGACCCCACCGCGAGCTGAAGATCCACCGAATTATCAGCTGATCTCCGAAGCTCAACCTGCAACAGCATTTCCTAGATTGGGCCCCAGTGCTGAAGATTATGGATTCCAAATGGATATCGCTGCTATCCAGACTCAGTCCTATGCCTCAGTAGTTAAAACACCTACAACTAATAAGGAAACTCAACAAGTAGCGTGTTCGGATAACAGTAAACCACAAAAGAAGAAAATTAAAAAAAAGTTTAAAAAAACAACCCACTCTCAACAAACACTAAACGACTGGGAATCAGGTACAGGCACAGACTGCGACACTAATATAGAACAGAATAAACAAGAGGAAAAAGACAACGCAAGACCAAAAAAGAAGAAGGAAAAGAAAGAAGAGAATATGACGTTTGAAAATTTTTAGAAGTTATGAAGAACATTTTTTTTTATGGAGACGACACATTTTTAGAAAAGTTTACAAGCGCTGCAAAAATTTGCGTTAGGTGGCTACTATCATTTTTGGCTAAACATTTTTATGGCTTGCCTTTCATGAAACCACTATTTGGTTTATGATGGACGACAACATACGTAAATACAAATTGAATATAATCCAATGGAACTGTCAAAGTTTGAAGGATAAACTCGTGTCACTAGGACAGGTTCTATCTCAATAGAAAGTTCATATCGCAGCGTTAAATGAAACATGGTTTGATCAACAGGCACATTTTAGAGTAAGTGGTTATAACATTTTTCGAAAAGATAGGGCCGACGGTTATGGTGGTGTAGCGGTTTTGGTACATTTTTCAATTAAAGCTCAAAAAATCCGATCTATAATATCTAACTCTGGTATAGAAATTTTGCACGTTAAACTGCTTAATTGCGCCTCCCTAGAAAATATCGTGTCAATATACTGCCCTTCTTCCATAACAACGTCACAACGAAATTGGGATGAATTATTTACCTTATGCAATAGAAAGACGTTGTTGCTGGGTGACTTCAACGCGCATCATAGTAGCTGGTCTTATAAAATTGACTCACGTGGCAACCAGATATTTGACTCTTTATTAAATTATGATTTTATAAGTTTAAATGGTTCTCCGACTAGAATAAAGTTAGTTGATGGCAGACTACAGACTTCATCCCCAGACTTGTCTCTTAGCTCTACAGATATTGCTATTAGATTTAACTGGAAAGTTACGAACGAATTTTTAGGCAGCGATCATTTAATCATTAAAATTACAACAGAATGAAGTGTTGGCATTAGACCCAGCAAAAAACGACACTTTATGAAAGCTAACTGGCCATCATACAAATTATATTTGGAAAATACTTTCAATTATCTAAGCTTTCCGGAAGACTGCCAAGCAGCGTACGATCTGTTTGTAGAACAAATTAATATTGCGGCAGACCTCCATATTCCAATCGTTAAGATAAACAAAAATCCATCTAGCAAATTTGACCCAAAACCGTACTGGAATACATCATTGTCCAAAGCCGTGGCCGAGCGTAGGTTAGCACTTAGCATTTTCAGAAGCAACCCGACACCTAACAACCTTATAACCCTTAAGGATAAAGTAAGAACAGCGCAGAGATTAACTCGGCAATCAAGAATCAAATCATTTCAAAAGTTTTGTTCATCTCTGGATAACGCAGCATCAGCCAGCGTCATGTGGAAGCGCATGAAATGGTTAAAAGGTTACAATTCGCCTAATAGGGCTATAGATACAGAGCGTACTCGTTCATTACTTCACAGCCTGACCCCAGATTGGGTTCCATGTAATAAACCGGTTTTTTCATCTATGAACAGTATACTAGAAGTGCCTATTTCTTCACTAGAAGTCACAAAAAGTATAAAAGCATCTGATACAGCGCCTGGCAAAGATAATGTATCATATTCTATGCTGAACCACTTGCCAAGTATAGGTATTGATAGATTACGACTTTTATATAACGAGTTCCTAACGCACGCTTTTGTTCCGCAACAATGGCGAGAGGTATGTATTATACCTATTCCTAAACCTGACAGAGAGGTAAATTCCGCTTCATCGCTAAGGCCGATAGCCCTAATATCCTGTTTATGTAAAGTATTTCATTCTATCATAAATAAAAGGTTGGAATGGTTTCTTGAAAATAAATGTGCTTTTTCAGACTATACCATAGGCTTCAGAAAATCTAGATCTTGTCTAGACAACCTAAGTTTCTTCGTTAATAAAATTCAGATAGGTTTCGCAGAAAGACAAACTTCATTGGGATGTTTTATTGACATAAATAACGCTTACAATAACGTGAATGTCAGGGAGTTATTGCTAATATTAGATGGACTGGACGTAGGCAACAAGACATGTAACTACTTATGGAATTATTTAACTTGTAGGAATTTAAGAATTTGTACCGACGAAACTATTTGCCGGAGGACTTGCCAAGGATTAGGTCAAGGTGACCCATTATCACCTTTGCTATTTAATATTGCAACAATTAACATCTGCAAACAAGTAGGTAATGTCCATATCACTCAATATGCTGACGATTTCGTACTATTTTTTTGCCATAATAACTTAAATTGCACTATTCACGAATTACAAAATGCTCTAAACCATCTATCGAAATTATTGTCTGATCTTGGATTAGCAGCATCTCCACAGAAAAGTAAAGTGTGTGTATTTACAAGGAAAAAGAAAGTCTTTAAACAACCTAATTAACTTAAACTTAAATAATTTAACCTTACAAGTTGTAGACTCAGTTAGGTATCTCGGGCTTTGGTTGGATCGCTCATTGAGGTGGGGTAAGCACGTTAATGAGCTACAACATAAAGTTGCAAAATATATTAACCTATTTAAAGTGTTGACAGGTCCTGGGTGGGGTGTTCACCCAAAACATCTGCGAAGACTGTACATATCCCTCATTCGGAGTCGATTAGATTACGCTAGTTTCTTGTATGGGAATAGTTGCAAGACTCACTTACTTAAACTAGATAGAATCCAAAACCAAGCAATGCGTGTGATAGGAGGCTTTATCAAGACTACCCCGATCCATGTTATGGAAGCAGAGCTACAGATTCAACCTCTTGGTATCCGTAGACAATATTTGGCGGGTAAATTTTGGCTAAAGAGTAAATCACATAAAGCGTGCCCTGTAATGTCAACTATAAACCGGTTATTTGAAATAAAAGGTCGACCCTAATGGAAAGGAAAGCAGACACCGCTACTCATTACATCGCATGACCATCTAAGAGATACACCTGTCCATTCTAGCACACAATTGGAAATGTTCTCACTAAGTATTTGGGTTCATAAGATAGATCTGCGTGATACTATTAAATTCATTGAACCTTTTTCAAAAGCTAAACGAGCCTACGACACCATTGAAATAAATCAATTATGTAACGAAACACTTTTAAAATATTGCGGATTTTATAAGATTTTTACAGACGGTTCTAAGGACACTTTGAATAATAGTATAGGAGCTGCCTTTCATGACGAAACAAGTAATATTAATGTAAAATTTAAAATCAATAGGAACGTATCAATTATGCACGCTGAACTCATAGCAATGGCAGAAGCCTTATCATACGTGGAATCCATCAACTTTGAGAAAATTGTTATTTTTACTGACTCAAAAAGTGCACTCCAACACCTGGTTCGCTGCACCTCGACTTTTCGAGGTCTATCGATTGCCTATGTAATATTAAAATCTATTTTGGAGCTTTTATCGCGTTCTAAAATTGTGATTTTACAGTGGATACCATCTCACGTAGGTATAAATGGTAATGAGACAGCTGATTGTCTAGCTAAACAAGCATGTAGCGACGGTATCGATTTCCCCGTATTACCGCACCACACCGATTCCTTATATTTAGTTAAAAATAAGTGTTGCAAATTATGGAAAGAATATTTTGATGAACGCTCTCGAGAGAAGGGAATATGGTACAAAACAATCCAGCCGCAGCCTCTTAACGCACCTTGGATTGACAACAGCAGACTAGGTAGGTCAGATCTAGTGTTATTGCTTCGACTCCGATGTGGACACATCCCATTAAACAAGTTCGCTTATCTCATGCGCAAGACTAGTTCTCCACTGTGCAGTGTGTGTAACTTAGAGGAGGACGTATTCCATGTCATAATGGAATGTATCCGAAACGAGGGACAGAGACAGTGTTTATTTGGTGACAGTTCCATTGGCTTATGTAATACCTACCTTTCGTATCCTCACTCAGAAAAAGCGAAGATGATAATAGACTTAGTTAAATGTGGTCTCAAAGATAGGACTTAAGTATGTATGATAGGTTTAATTGTATGATTTTATAATAATTATGTATGTAGAATAAGATATTATTGTCAAACAGAGCGACATATTCGCCTGAGCGAATAAGCTCTTTAATTAAGATTAAAAAAAAAAAAATAACAACAAAATAAGAATAGGGGTTCATTTTTATATATAAAGATAGTGTACTTTGAAGACTCTACCGCCCCGGGTCGCTATTAAGCTTCGAAATGCAATAACTTAGTACAAGCTAAGCTACTATCACAAGCTGTTAAACATGTCATACCGTATAACAGCAGTTAAGTAGCCAATGTGGCCATACTTATTTATATTATTTGATACTCTGGTACCACATTTTTCGAGTCTAGTGAGGTGTTTTTTTTAATGAATTGGAAAAAGATTTACTTCTTCCTAAGTTTCAATGAAATAAACACAGTTTTTTTTAAACGAATTGACCCGCCTTTTGTGGCTCAGCCTAGATACTTCTTTTATACTTATTTTGAAACAAAATACGAAACTATAGTACCTACTGGGCTTAATGTACCAAGGAAAACTGTTTGTTAAATATATCGACCAAACTATTACTCTTATATACGATTCAGTACCCGCCGGGAGCTTGTAGGCGCCGGTGCACACTCGCCCTGATGATAGCTTGCTCTGATATGCTCAAAACCCGAGTCGCTCTTTTCGATCCGGTATCGATCTTGCCGGTAAGGAAATAATAGTTTAATATATACGATACCTTTGAAATGAGCTTGGAGTATCAGCATAGACGATCAGTTCTGCGTTGTTGACCAAGCAAGCGAACCGTCTGTGCTTTAACTGGCCAAATTGACATTCAGTCTCGTGTTTGTCCGTACCTATGTATGTCTTTCTGTACAGGACGCACCCAATCTTTACGAAACTTGGTATGCACATCTACTATTCAATTTAAATTTTGTCGTCGGCATTTATCTAATTTTTAAAGTTACCTGCGGCACTATTTACCGACCGATTTTCATGAAATTGGGTACACACTTTAGGGACCTGACTTCAAAGAGTATTTCGAATATGAGCATAAGTGGTTGCCGAATTAACAGGTTGTGAAGTTTAAAAACTGAATAGAGAGTTATTCAGTTTGCTGCTGCTGACTGCTGAAACTGCTTGCTGTTAATAAGACTGTGTTCGCGAGGTCTACTGTTTGCAGAACTACTAGTTGTATAACATATCAAGTTTGTACTTCTACATAATGGATGAATACGGGTACGGGGCGCTGAACCCAAAGCAATTTTGTACTTAAATGACACAGCAACGGAACATCTTTAAGTGCCAATTTCCGTAAACGTTTATAGAGCCACATTCGCGGGTTAATCGCCTATAGCACTGTGTAGGAGTTTTATTGACTTTGCACCATTAAATCAGGTGGGACACCTACGCACGACTTCATACTACAATTTAGTTGTTTTTTTTTTACAATTTATTGGAACGCCGATAGGTCTGCCAACTAACCCGGGCTTGGACTGCAGAGTGCTTGTCATCTCACTGGATATCGGATAACTAGCGGTTAGGCGTGAGTTAGCCTAAGTGTGTGAAATTAGTGCAGACAGACCAATGCCTCTGAAACAGGCTATCGACCGTTGTTCTTAGTTAACAACAGCGACGAACCTTTATGTAGAATAAAAGCTGCGCTGTAGGCCTAGTTATATAAAAATAGCAGTACAAGCTATGAATTATCTGTGCCACAGTCGAGCAAGGTCAACGATGCGAATATATTACAGTATGTTGTCATTGATGCAATATAAAGGACCCCTCATGTCATTGGCTATGATTTTATGCCGACCTTGAATGATCTCTGTAACTATGTTTGATTGAAGATTTGATTGCGCTCAGTTACAATGGCTAAGTCCAGCCTAAGTAGCACTCTAGTTCTTGGACAGAACATAAAGCATTGCGATAGAACCCACCACTGGCACTCGTAGAAGCATCTAACCATTTACACCTTGTCTTGTGGCCGATGACCTTGACCGAGCGAAGCGTCTCTGCTATAACTAGGCTATAACTGACTTTTATCTGTCCGTATATTTGTTAGGGTGTACGTTTGTCTTCCTGTACAGGTAAGTAATTGGTCAAGTGGTTTCCGAGATAATAGGTTGTGAATTACTGATAAAATTGCCGCTAATAAGACTATGTGCTGGCGAGGTCTTTGTTCGCAGAATTACTAATAATATACTTACCAAGTGTTGGTAAGTATGAAACCAAAACTATAAGAATTTCAAGAATAACAATTTTGTTTTTCCGTTCATTCAGTTTACAGGATAAAAGGAAGGACTTTTCCATGAAGGCAGCCCTCCGAAGGCTCTTTATCGAAATTAGTTTTATTGCTGTGTTTTACCGCGATTAGGAAAATAAAATCGTTGCGTTCGAAAGCGACTTGTTCGTGTTGGATTCCGTATAATAACATAACCGGTTTATTTTAAGTCTATTAACCCGCAAAGAAGGATTAACCGATAATTCCATAATTAATAATACTCAGTGAGGAGCCGGAGTAAAAGAATATTCAGTCCGAAATCGGGATGTGTGTCCTCAAAGGTGAGGAAACCCGACTTACTAGGTGGCAGGCCTCTTGTGTATGAGGCCGTCTTGGTTGGTACGATCGTAATGCCAGATATTCTACTGCTAAGTGGCAGTACGCAAGCATCACTGTATTAACTCGTCCGCATCAGGACAAAAAATAACAATAGATTTATGAATGAAACTTGCCTGGAATGAGAGTTGCTGATTCGGACGGGTTAAGGTGTGAATTGCACTGTAGCAACTCAAGTTACTTGTCTCGGAGTGTCAAACATACTGGAGTGCTTTTAAGCTGTGGGTAGCACTAAAACTGTCATTGGCAAGCATAATGCTTACCATCAGGTGCTTGACTTGCGTCTAGTCCTTTAATTACATTTAAAAACAGCGTAACGCTGTGCCCTTTCCCGTATAAGAGTATTTCCGAAGTTAAATGAAGCCTATTGCAATAAACACCAGTTCCAGAAAATCGATTGGTCGTAGGTTGGTTTTTGAATAATTGATTTCCTACTGAAGCTCTAGTTCCTGAGCTATCTATATTCGAAAGTTCACTTAAATCCGTTGAGTTGCTTCAGCGTGAAAATGTAACAAACTTACACGCTCACTCAAACTTACGCATTTATAATATTATTAGACATATATATACTTGTTATGTTTACATCAACCTAATAAATACAATCCCGGCTCCAGAATTACAATATAGCAAGTATGAATAAGGGAAAACATTCAAGTTTCAAATATAGTTTTGATGGTGATCGATATTTGCCCCCGATTCTAAACTGACTTCCAAAAAGCAAGGAGGTTCTCAATTCGACAATTTCTGGGTAAAATCATAACTTTTTTTAAGCATTTATTTATTATAATACGCCCTATTTCAGGTCTCGTATTTAATTACGTAACATGCGTAGAGTTAATACATTACTTGTTTGGCTCGCGGCCTTGACGGGGCCGCCACCGTTAGATGGCGGACGCGGTGGGGTCGCAGGGGAAGAGGACTGTCGGTATTGAGAGGCGCCGCTGTCCCTATCCTCTGCGGCCGAAGTAGCAGGCGGTGGGGCTACTCACCTGACCCATCGTAGGGGGACTTAGGGCGCCCAGACTCGGGGGAGTCTAGGGTCCATTTGCGGGCTTGGTCCCCCGTGGCGGTTGCGGCACGCCAAGTGTTCTGGCGTGCTGCAAGAGAGAAGGGTCCGGCAACGGACAGCCGCGGCGGGTTCGCGGTCGTGTGCGAAATCTGTCCCGCGTTCTCGCCAAAAGCGGCAGTGACGAAACACCGCAGAGGTTTGGTGGGTATGCTGCCCTTCTGGCAGAGACTCCCACATAACCACCGTGCTCCCCCGGGGCCGGTGGTATCCATAAAGGATTACTATGCGCCAAAAAAAAAAAAACTTGTTTGGCTGCAATAAAATAAACGATATTATGAATTGTGACAAAATCATTGCCGAGTTGTTCAGAAAACTGCGTGTGACACGACGTAAACTTTACTCACGGAACCCTAAAAGGCGACTTTTCATCGCGATTGGGTGGAAAATTAAACTTTTTGTGAACGCCCAACTTTTTCCCTGCAGAATAATAAGCTAAGTGAGTGTTTCACCGAAAATCTCAATAGTAACCCTCAAGAGACAGCAGCTAATGGGCACAGGCGCTTTTTTTAGTATTGCGGTTTCTTTTCATGAAACTTAATCCATTAACACATATAATACTAAATACAAGGTGATTGTGAATGGGTCAAGAACTCGGCGAAGGTACATCGCCTTTTCATGTTACTTTTTGTAATTTTTGTGTACTACAATAATAGTCTCAATAACTGTTGCCCTAAAGTGCATAGTTTCCGAGATATCAGCTAAACAGTTTTCCCAACATGGAAATCCACCTGGATCTGACAGCATTTTGTGATTTTATGATCAGTTAGTGACCCTAAACTTTATGGAAAAAGTTGGCTCGGAAATTTAGTGAGAGTTTGACAAAAAAACAGCTATTTTTACTGGCGTAGACAATCTTGTCTTGTCTCGAGTCTCGACCCGAATGTCCCGGGACTCAAGACAACTAAAATTACGAAAAGTCACGGGACTTCGAGACACGAGACGTTCCGGGACTTCAAGACACGAGACGTCCCGGGAGCCAAACCCTACACACAATGCACCTACCCCGAAAGCTACGAGTATCACTTATATTAATATGATTTTAACACAAAATCCAGATCTGGATATATTCCATGATACGGTAGGCAGATTCAGGTTATTGTTTCTGACCTAGCTCAATTGCGCCATGTGTTGGATTTTAGTCTGTAAATTACATTATAGATAGAAATAAAGAAATTACAGAATAATTCAGTTAAAAGGTTATAAAAAGCTAAGTAATCTGCTCTTATAGCACTAAAGTATGGTAACTTTCTAATTCGTTTCAGAATTTGTAATGTTACAATACCGGCTTAATTTATATGTATAGTTAGTTAAAACTTTGCCTTGTCCTAGTTCCAAAAAAGCTAAAATTTTACTTAATAATTAAATTGGAAAATGTAGGCTTGGCCAAGTCTTGATATTGTGCTTTTTTCATTTTGTTGTTTTGTTGTGAGGACTTTTCGGGACGGTGATATCGCTCAGCGACCAAGTCCTTTAACTTGGTAAATAAAATAAAAAAGTTCTCGTATGTGGACGACGGCTGGTGTCAATAATCTATCTATCGTCGGTTTACCCTACTAGAGATATTTGACACTATTTGTATGGACGTTATGTCAAATTTCCATCCCTAGTAAGTGTTTGCAGGGGTTACGCGAAATTTGCGAAAGTATACATTTAAATCAGGCTGATGCGGCGAGAGAAGTGGAAAACAATAGAACTGTACGGAAGTTGGAAAGAATCAGTTCTATATAAGGAAGTTGCACAATACCTTTATAGCTCGATGCTGGAGTTTATCAGTCCTTCCAATAGTTGTGATACATCATACTTCACACAGGTAACCATTTTCGAGTTTTTACACGAGAGGATCGCAGGCGCGTCGGTATCGCACTTACTGAAAAATCATTCTTGCTTACTTGCGTTCGGGCGCGCCACTGTCGCAGTTGTGTGACGTCGTCTCTTTCACACGTATGCAGAGGCGTATGTGCGGGAGTGAATAGATATACAGGGATATAATTGCAACAACCTTACGTTAACGTAGAAATAGTCTTTGAATCAGCGCAACCAGTAAGGTAAACCGTGGATATATAGATTATTGGGATGCCCCATTAGAGATTAATAACTATGTTTTATTAGCGTCATATTTTCTAACTCTTATATAGCTCTAATTATGAAAACAAATTAAATCGTCGTCAATTAATTATAACTATATTGCAAGAATTGTAAGGTAAGCGTTTTATTTTGTAACAACTAGCTCAAACCCTTTCGGTGACCGGTAGCAGTAGCAGCTCATTACATTAGGGTTGTCGCAGTTCAGTCCCATCAAAGTTCACTGATGTCGATGTCCACTCTTGTTAATGTTTAGTGCCGCCGCAGTTAGGAACTCTCAAAGTCACAATCCCATCTTCTCGAAGTAGTGTCTGTGGCAGTTGCTTCGGACTCCTGAGCACTATTTCAAACGCGCAGCTGTTTAATATAAGTTATGGGGTGTAACGAAAGTTGACATTACCTATCTATTTCATCATTATATTCATACTACATAGAAAAAATAAATTATCTCAACTAGTTTTGTTATTTCTTAAAAAGCTGTGTTTAAATAACGTCATCTGATTCAGTGATTTCCAACAAAACGGGTTGTGTTAAATAGAGTTTAGTTAATGATAGGGTAAAACCGGGATAGATGCCCCACTTTTCGAAACTGTTTCATTATCTGAATACCAAACATATTTGCTTAGATTGACCCTGTAATATAGTTAGTTTAATCATTCATAAAGCTTTAGAAACTGTATTTATTTACCTAACCATTACTGGTTTTGCAAAAATGTAATTCTTGCGAAACACATTTTATGGGGATAGGTGCCTACCTATATGGATAGATGCTCCACTATGAAATCACTTAGGAGGATAGATGCCTGTGATGCGGGATAGATGCCTTTTTATATAATCAACAAGAATACATAATCACAATGTAATATTTATTTATTATCTTCATGTGTAGGTATTATAAAATGCTTAACCATAATTATATTTATGCATGTCTTTAACAAAAAATACAAAAAAACTGTTTAAGCGATAACATATTAAAACTATCATATAGAATCATCTCAAACGAAACATTCCCGTTTTAACGTAGAAATAATTATTTACCATTAAAAAAAAATCTACATTCATATGAATCTCTAACAAAATAAAAATTAATAATTTCGTTTAACCTTAGTAATTATTTAAACATTTAAGAAAATCAACATATTCGTAAGGAACTATCCTTCATTAAGTGGAACCGGACATTTTAAGTTTTCCACATCTTGAGCAATAGTTCTTAAAAAGTGTGCATGTTTCGTGCAGCCACTTCTGACACATAATACACTGGATCAAATCAGATTTAGACTTCGTGTTATTATAGGTATCGAAGCTTTCTACGCAAAAATTTTCATTTATAGCATTAGTCTCTTCTAATTTATTTTTTTAGTTTTTTTCACCGGTAGTCCTATGGTTTTTTTACCTTTTTCAGCATTACGTGAGAGGTGATCTTCATTTTCACTGTTTGAGCTATAAATAGCTAGTCTTTTACGTAATCCACGATCCTTGTTTACTTTTAAATAATAATCATTTTCTTTATGACTGCAATCAGTCACGTCACCATCTGTTTCTTCACTTAAGTCATAGTTTTTCTTTGGTTTTCCTTTCTTATTTTTATTTTTTTGTATTTGTTCTTTGGCTTTTTTATTTGCTTTTTTTATTGTTCGTCTTTTTTTGGTAGCTTCAGTCTTGCTTATCTTAGATTCTATTTGTTTCTTTTTCTTGTCAGCAATATCCCTTTTTTCTTTTATTTTTTCTCTAGAATTGAGAATATCTGCCGATTGTTTAGCTCTCCTTGCTAAAGTCAGAGGAATTTGTGGTATTGGTGATGCTTCGACTAAAAATTTAGAATGTGTTTCTTTTTCTTCGTTATCTAGAATCCGTATTAGTGAATCATCACCTATATCAACAATATCAATAATCGTATCTTCTAAAATCTGAGGGTCGATCAAAAGGCTAGGTGAGTTTCGGTTGAATGAAGTTGATGGCATATTGGGTGGTGTAATGTTCAGGTCTGCGACATACAAATATTCGTTTTCAAATGTAGTTGGACAATCAATTGAAGAAATCGGAGGTATAGTTGTTTGTGTTCTGTGTTCAACTTCAACATGCTCACAAGGTTCTGCATTTTTGTTTAAAGAAGATGTTTGAAGAAGCGCTGTTGTAGTTTGATGAAGCACACAGGGTTGATCAGGATCATTGTTACTGCGATGTGCAATATCAGATATAGTGAAAACAGAATCGGGCAAAGCATTAGGATTTAGTGGATAAATCCCACTTCTTCGAAAGCCAGCAAGAGCATTTGCAGGTGTAGTAGCGCGTATCCATGCGTTGCGTATAAGGGTTCCAGCATTATAACGGCTTATCTTTTTATTTGTATTTGCGCGCATAAGCTGATTAGTTTCATGATTAAAGTATGTTTTAAATGGCCCAAACACCGCTACGTCTAATGGTTGTAAAGCTGAGGTAGTGTGGCTGGGTAAACATAACAAAATAATATCGTTATCAGAAGCAACTTGCAACATGTCTGGTGCGGATGAATGAGATGAGTGCCCGTCTAAAATAAGCAGAACCTTACTTTGCGGTTTCAAAGCTATGAAGTGTTGCGTAAGCCACTTATAGAAAAGATCGGTATTTATGTATGCCGACTTTTTGTTCATGTACACTTTTGAGCCCAGTGGTAGACCATTCTCGAATTCTGGTTTCTTATTTACACCTTTAATTATTACTACTGGTGGGAGAAAATTACCAATGGCATTGCAACAGGCTACGATAGTCATTGTTTCACCTTTCTTCGCAGATGTAACTGAATTTACTACTTTTGCACCTTTCTTTGCAACAACTTTGCCAGGCTTATTGTTAAGCTGAACTCCTGATTCGTCCATATTATAAATCCTTTCAGGCTTATCCAAGAGATCATTATCGGCCAGGACTTTTGTCAGAAGTTCATGAAAATTATTCACTTCTTCTCTGCTAAGACCTTTAGCCCTAGCGACAGATAAACCTTCTGCTTGCCTAATAGACAACTCTGGATTTTGCTCAATAAAACTTTTGAACCATTCATTCCCAGCTATCTGGTTTTCATTATCAAAATTGTGTTGAATCTGTAGCTTTTCGGCAAATTGGTATGCTAACGTACGTATAGATCGTCTATCTGGGGGAAATCCCGCGTCGCTAAGCTTCAAAATGTGCGCTACCAACCTTTTTTCGTGTTCAAAACCCAGGACAGGATGTTTTCCCAAAGTCAACTTAGTTTGGTTTTTAATAGCGTAACGCCTTCGCAATGTTCTGGATGGAATCCCAAATTGCCTGGATATTTCATTGATCCCCAATTCTTTTTTATCCAATTCATGAAAAGCTGACTGTAGCTGCTCTGTTGTCCAAGAAACTACTCGAGCTCGTACGCCCGCCTTTCTTTTGTATTTCCTTGGCATGGCTCACCTACAATAAGCAAAGTAAGTATAAATAAAACACTGTATCTACACTCATTTCATTACATTCGAATTATGAAATTAAAGTTGGATAAAATTTTTTTGGTTTTTCTAATATTCTACTATTAGGAAATACCAAAATATTCACGACTATGACTTTTAAATACTTTGATAAGGCTCTTGCAGTATAGAGGAATAGATGCCCCTAAAGTCAACTATCCCTTGTAAACTCGGGCCAACTATCCTTTTCACTAGGGATAGATGCCTCTCAATATTTTATAAATAAAATAAATGCAAACATCAGTGATTGACTCTTAAATGTGTTCTCAAAGAACCAATGTATTAAAACCATTCAAATAAAATGTAATCATTTAACTGTTTATAAAGATATGGAATAGTGAATACTTACGTTTGAAATTTTGAAGCGTTCGTCGCGTCCGCTGCGAATGTAATTCGACACACAAGCGAGAAACGTCCGTCTAGCACAATAACTCGCGCGTCACAGAGGTGGGGGGTGCATGTGGCGCGTATGTAAACAACGAATTCGTTGTTTCGTTCTCTGGTAGTTGAGTTTTTAGAAACGAGGCATCTATCCCAGCGCGGCATCTATCCCGGTTTTACCCTAAATGTGTTTTTATGTACAGATAACAAAACATCAGTTTAGCTACAAGCTACAAAACCGAGTTCATTAAATAATAATCGAACTTGTTTATACTTTACTTAAATGGTTAAGTTACTAGTAACAAACATTTAATTACTGAAAATATTAGTTGTAAATTGACTTTTAGTTGTTTACCTAGTTATTATTTATTTAGCTTAGTCTAAAGTTGGCTGATTATTATCATTATTAGTAGATTTTATTATATTTACTGTGAGTTAAAAACACAAAAAATCTAAAATAGAGACAAATATATATATATATACGAGTATATATGGAAAATATTTCAACTGTCTTGTTGTATTACAAGCTATAATTAGTAGACTACATTACTTATACTATTATCTCGAATATAGCGTGCTTTTGGGAGCCATCGACTTTCTAACTTTGAAGATGAGCAGCGGCCATTTCCATTCCTTGAAAACTAATGACATGTTAAATTACCGGCGCAGTGGCGGTGGGATGGAACCCTAAAAATTAAATTAAAACGTCACAATTATTCAAATACTCGCTTTGAGAATCATTCACTTGAAAGTAGAAATACACTTAACCCTTCAATGTGGGATCGGTACAATATTAACATTTTTATATCAACTCTCCATTTACATACTCTGTTATTTATTTCGCATTATTAATTCTTATAGCCATACCTAAAACCAGACATATCGTCGAAGCTGTAATATAAGACAAATAAATCGCAATTCAATATCGTTTCTATCCGTTTGAATCACAACTAAGGACCGCATCAGTGTGGCCCTCTGAACAGCTAAGCTTTCTCGTGCTATTTGCGCAGCCTGCGCCTCCCCCCGCGTTCCTTCCACCAGATTAAATAGCACACTTCATTTCGATTGGCTTCTTTTATCTGTATTTACTCGTCTCGCTTTATTTGCTAGTCTGTGTCTTTGAGTGTTTAATGTTTTGTGATACCGTGTGCTCACGCGGGTTGAATTCAGTTACGTTATGGCACGTGGCCATAACGTAACGCGTTTAGATTTTGTTATATAATTGTTAATTTACATTAAAGATATTTCACGAGGCTAAATTATTAATTACTTACGTTGTGTATTATCCTGGTGTAGAAATGGAGTTGAAGATGAATTTTAAACTTGTCTCTTGAATTTTGTTTTCAGAAGTTGAGAGTGAAAATATGTTTATATGTTATTTCTTCACGTTGAAACAATAAAACGGATTTGCGGGAATTTATAGTGAAGATAGTCAAAGTCGAAATCATTTATACAATTAAGGCATCAAAGACGCACTTATGAAGGTCAATTATTCATTATAATGTACAGTCGCCTGCAATAATATGTATACATTTCACAATTTTCTAAAGTGCCTCAGCATTCAATTATATACACATTTATGTCAAAAATAATCTAAAATGAAGTTATTTATATTATTTAACTGCTCAAAATAATCCTTATCTACATCATTATAAATTGTAGTGCTGTATCATAGTTGTGAAAATGATATACCTAGTGTATACATCTTATTGCAGGCGAATGTACTCTAAGGACTCTACCACTGCGTTCCTAAATATATAGAGCCTACCGAGAAGAAGCGGCAAGAAACTTGGGGCTATTCTTTTTATATAGATGTTTACAATGTTATGGTACTACAAATATTACATTTTATGGGTGGCAGATGACAACTTGCCAGAAGTGAAGTATTCCAAACAAATTTGTCTTCTATATAATATCGGACTTTATAATATGTTTTTTCATTATTAAAACGTTTTTACAGTCAACATGAATTTTCCCTCTGTGAACTCAATTATGTGTTTTGGGATTTTATTGTAAAAACGCATATCCTATCCTAGAATCCACACGCATTTCCTAGAAAGGACTTATTAGTCTTCGCAAGTCTAAAGCTAAGTATAGCTATCCTATTTGTATGTCTAGTAATAAAAGGGTGATGGTCACTATTTAGCTTATATTTACGTATTTTTTACGAACATACATTATATTTGCAAATACATATGAGGATGGCATAGTTAATATATTGATTTCTTTAAATAAATTTTGCAAAGATTCGCGGGGACTCATTATGTATATAGCTCGAATAACAGGTTTTTGTAGGATAAAGATGGTCTCTATATCAGCCGCTGAACCCCATAGCAATATCCCATATTATGACATTACGCAGGGGAAATATGCAAAATATACTAACTGCGCCGTAGGTAATATTAAGGTGTTAACCTCTCTGGCGATATCTGGACACATAGATACTAACATAGCTGTTTTAGACTTTCGCGGTTGCTAAGTAAATTATAATTAGTACTCACGGGATGTACCACGATTGGGAAGGTTTTAGAGTTCCCGATATGTCGGCGCATTTAAAGCCATCGAAATCACGAAATTTCTACATTTCAGTCGTGGTGATGGGTTTTCAACTTGACAGTGCAGAATGAACTAATGACATATTTGGTAAACCATTTTATTAATTTTGTTCTCGCTTGTTTGTTCTTCAATAAAATGAAATTTCAAATGGGATTAACAGCATTTGTGTGGAGTGTATTGCAACTTATAATACTTATACTATTAAATACGAGTCTCGATGTTAAAGTAAGACCAAAATGATCACATTCCTACTGAATTTGAGGATGCATCGCTGACAGATTGACAACTGAGGTGATAATAACTATATTGCGATGTTATGCAAGCTGGGTCTCGAGCAGGTCTGAGGTGGGGCCACTTTACCAGCGGCGCGGAATGAAAGCGAAGCATTTACTTGAAATAATACTTCCGAAGCAACTGTATTGTTGTTCTTTAAAACGTGATAGGAAATCGACAAATAAATATTTTAGTCTCGAAGCGAAATTACTCGTATATACATTCATGAGTTATCTAAATACATTTAACAATTATGCCCATTCGGTAGCAGAATACTATTCTAAATATTTAAAGTTTTAAGCTATTGCGTAGCTTCTATCGCGGGCCTTGAGCGTGGAGACCGAATCCAGAAATTCCGTAACGAAAATAACCTAACACCCCCACTCCGACTCCATCTATCGATGAATAGCAGAACTTTTAATGACTTTTTGAAATATCACGCATGTCTCTTTAGTTCAGCAACTCGCCTCTAGATGGCATTGGTTAAATAATTATAATTGCATAAGTTGATAAAAACAGCTATGCAATAGTTTTACCGCGGCAGTATCCGAGTGCCACAAGTCTTTTTTTAATAATATAATACAAAAATATTGTAAATGCGTAAAACGTAGTGGTCTATGCGACACACTGTATCTGCAATATTTTATCATATGATTTTTAATTACTTATCGAAACTAAAGACCAAGGCTACATTTAGCGAAGCTAAATTTTCATCTCTCCGTCATGCCAAGGATGATTATGTAGTATATTCATCCTTGGTCATACCATACGATGGTAAAACCGACTAGATATAAATTTGATGCTCGGATGGATGTCGGTGGCCTAACGGTCATGGCATCTGGCAGCAACAGTAAGAAGACGCGGAAGAATCTCATCTGATTTTTTTATTTCTAAAATTGCTATTAAACTATTCAGAAAGCAATAAGATACAATCGATACGCTACAAATCTAGCACCACCCTGTAGGTATTGAACTGAGAACAGTGCTACCGACAGTTGGCAACTGACAGCCACTTGTTTAGCGCACAATGTGTGATTAATGCACCGCTCCATCTAGACAAGGGATAGAACAAGGGGGTTATTGTTGCGTTATTGTGGATCTCAATGCTATTATTAATTGTTATAAGATAGCAGTGTACTACTTTTAATATTGCTATCTTATTTCATTTATTTCATGTATTATATCCAGTCCTTTACAAAGGTACAAGTATTATTATTTACATTTAAAACCTCGGGTCTACGCTCGGTCCTCTGATAGGCGTTAGTGAAGCCGAACACTAACACTAAGATGCCCTTTTTACGTCTAAACTAACTATGGAAATCAGAGTGTAGACACTTTTACTATTGTTAGACGTTGACATAGACATAGACATACATTTTATTGTGTCAAAAAAACAGGTTACAGGAAAAAGAAATAAAAACATATTTTAGAAAATGAACAGTACGTTTTACTTGACACAAGCCGGTCCCAACTCAGCATAGTGCCGGTTGTAAACAACCGACGCTGGTCTTCCGTTGGTTGACGTCACGCACGGACATAATACACTATGCGTGATTCGACATCAACAATACCATACACTTTAAATCCATTTATAAAATATATCATATAACATACACATCATTAAAATTAGAAAAAATGTTAGATGCTATCTAGAGTTTAGACTTTGCATATCTTGGTGGTTATTATATATATATATATTGATAGTTTATTACAGTAGGTAACTATAACATAACTTTGATTTTTGACTCAAATGAAATACTTAATAATGAAACACCGCAAGTATTTCACGCAGTTAAGTGGTCTGTCTGCACCGCAGCCAGGCATTATCACGAAAGGTCTTAGTCTTTGCTAAGTTCTGCATAAATACGCATTACAGCAATACTGTTACATTCTATAAGCCATCGTCTTAAGGTCACGGAGCATGACGTGATTGCGTATGGATGATACACTCGTGTAATATGTCATATATTATTATTTTCATGATATAGCGCACGGAGTGAATATTGCGGCTCAGTGTCATTTAGAGATGCACTCGCAACTGTAATGGGCATAAAATTAATAAAGTAAAAATACTACATTAAACACTTAACATCAAAAATATGTAACTATGGAACAGGTTTAATCTTATGGAAAGAAAACGTTTTCAGTTGCATAACTTATGCGTTCTAGTTAGTCGGGGTTTAATCTAAAATATACCGTTAGGGTTAGTTATACTATTTATAGCTCAATAACATCTTCACATATTACGATAAAATTCGGTAGGTAGATAGATGAGATACTGAATTAACACATAAGATACTTTTCATCATAATCATTCATCACCACGAGGTGGCATCGCGGGGCGTAGCCAGTAAATTATGAAAACGTCATCGCGTAGTTACACGTACATACAAAAAATACAGTCGAATTAAGTACCTCCTCCTTTTTTTGGAAGTTGGTAGAAAATTATATGGGTAATCAAATACAAAGAGAGCCAGAACGAAAGGCAAAACAAAAGAATTGAAAACTGAATTAATTCTTTTTATTATTTTGGTAATCGTTTCTATAAAAAATAGCAATTGGTATTGTCCCATATTGTAGGTCGCGTTGAAACAAGAGAATTCCATGAAGTCAAGCCAAAAAAATTAACTCGTTATTTCTTTGTTTAGTACCGACGACAACAGCCAATTTATGCATTACCTATCTACTCAGGATCCAATCATGCAGCGGGCAAACACAACGACCACTCAGGCCAACGCGTTTGTTTAGCTGATTGAAGTGTCTAGGCGGTGGAAATGGTCGAGATGTATGATGTAACAAGATTCGAGGAAAACTGATATATGACTTGATTGAAAGTTATTAGACGTGTTAGTATTATTTACCTATATGGCTTTACGCGGTACAGTTGAGTACCTCGACCGGTTTGTGTCTGTCCGGGTCACTTCTTCGTGGTGTTAGAGCAAGCACGATGCGTGAATGCTTGAGAACCGCTCGAGGTACGAGACTGTACCTATCAAGTGAATCTAACCGTCAAAATAATATTAAACCGGAATATGTTTTCTATTCAACAGTATATGTTTCTGCGTTGAAGTCTGTTCAAATTTATGGAAAGAATTTTTTTCTTTTGGTGATGAGTGACAATGCTGTTAGTTGTTAGGCACATTATTTCAAATGTGTTCAACTTTTAAGGACTGCTCTCTGCTGTCGGCACATATAGGTGCAGAACATCAGCTGTTCTATGCTGAAGGTGGTAGCGAGCCAGGTGAACAGTCTAAAGCGCGCTGTTGTATACAGGTAGTATTTATTATATTTATATATATAATAAACCAGCTGGTGCCCGCGACTACGTCTGCGCAGAATTAGTATTTCGAGTAGCTTATTACCTTCTCCAAGGCCATATCTACCTTTATACCAAAGTGTCAAAAAATATGTACGTGGTCAAACGCAATTGCTATAATAGTATTATATGAGTAAATTTAAATACTTAGTATGTCAATCAGTAAACATTAATCATAAAATACATGACTTACGTATATACAAATATAAAATTAATCACGATGGAAAATCTGTCATTTACTTCATCATCCTTGACGGTCGCCGAGCACGTCAGCACGTCTAGTGTATCGCGCTGTCAGACTTTTCTTTTGACTAAGTGATCAGAAACTGACACAAACTTTGATAGAACTGTCATCATTACGATCTTGACGTAGGCGGAGATCTTATTATTTTGTCTTTGCTGTGCTCAACATATTATGCTTTTCACCTGCGTGGTGATGGATGATGATGGTGATGAAAGGTAACCTATGTGTTAATCCAGCGCCTCATCTACCTCCATACCATATTCCATCAAAATTGCTCCCGCCGTTTGAGCATGAAAGAGTAACAAATATCCACACATCCACACATCCAAACTCATTAACTTTCGTGTTTATAATATTATTAAGAAGTAATATATATAAATATATATTTATTTATTGTATTTCTATATATCTTGGAATTTCTCGTAATGTTACCTTCACAGAAATTTCAAGCTAAAGTAGGTTTCAAACCATGGAAGGACGGATCAAATTGTACGTACTGTAAACTTATTTCACTTTGGTTCAATAAAAACATTATTATTATTATCCACATTATTTATTTCCTTTTCTTAAAGTAATTTTTTTTTAAATATTTCTATGTACAATAAAAAATAATTACTAAAAAACATTGTAAAAAACCTAATCCTAGATTGCCATCGGCAGCGGGGCATGACCCAAACTGCCAGTGGTTAGGGCTGCAGACTGAGGAACCTCCTGACAATACGTGCCGTGTCAAGAAGTACTGCCTTGTGTATCTGTCCCTTGATCCAACCGTCTAACGAAAGCCTCTTAAGATGTTGGTCGAGGCTTTTTGCTATAAGGCCGTTTGCTGAAACTACTATCGGGACAATTATTGTTGAATCAACATCTTATTATTATAATTATTAATGCCCTTGTTGTTTCTCAGATATCATCAGTTCAACAACATAAACAAGATCTTTGTTTAAGATTTGGTATTATGTTATAAGTCTAGAAATGTTTAATTGAAAAACCAAAAACATAAGACATCAAAGAGACATCGTATATTATATAGAGCAATCGTGTTTTTATGAGAACATTTAAATTTTTTCTTCTAGTGTTTTAGACAGCCCAAAATCCTAGCTACAAGAGACAAACACCCAGTGCCTTTACTTGCCTTATAAAATTTGCAGAGATCAAAAGTAACAAAGTTAGAAGTAATTCAATTGGAAACTAAAGTGGGCAGACGTTGCTTTTCATAAATTGAAACAAACATTATAGAAGCTCTAGACTCGTTTCTAAAACGGACAATATATTGTATCTCTAGATCTCTGCTTACATTGAGAATCATCCAAATACTAATTTTATCTGCGTCTCAAGGAGAACGCATTTCGAAGTCTTTATGCTCTACCTTTAATCTAGAGTCCTTTGTCTCGTCTATTTATTATGATGCCGATACATATCGACTCTAGTTTCCAGTCTCGTAAGTACAGTAGAGTCTGAAATTGAGTCTTGTAAAATATGCTTGTATCGAGTTAAATAAATGAGGGTAGATCAGTATGTTGGAAAACAAATGGTTACTGCTCTATCAGTTTCAAAATATGGAACAAAATATAAATTAGATGTAGTAGAGTCGCAGTAAAGCGCGGTATTGAAAGTTGACGACACTGGGTATCGGAATATGTGGAGTATAGATTAACTGCCTTGAAGTATTTAACAATGATACTATCATAACTTCACGCTATAAACTTTTATCTATTTGGGATTATTGTGAGATTAGATAATATTGTACCGAACATATTTGAATTAATTACTACTTTAAAAAAGTTTTGTTTTGTGTAACATAAATAAATACTTTTGTGGTGAAAGGCGTCAAAAAAAGTATCACGATATCCCTCGAATGTTCCCGTACCTCAGACCCTCACCCATTACCACCACCCAGACATTTCGATTAGCTAAACAATCGCGTTTGTCTGGGAGGTAGTTGAGATCTCCCTCTGCATAATTGGATGGCCCTGAGTAGATATTCGCTGGCGGCACGGACGCAGGATATTGGTAAAATTCTATACAAACAAACTCTTAGGTACTCATCTCAACATTATTTGAACCTAAATGATTATTAAATACAGATAACGGATACCAGTCTAGTACCGGGACGATCACCTTTTAATTTTATTATACTACCAAGTTTTTATTAACTCGCTGTCTTGTAACCGATTATCTGTTCGGTACAAGTTTTGCACGGATTTTAAACTAAGTTCCCGACTTAGAGTCTTAAAACTTGGCACATAGTTCAGAACTAGATGGCAATGCAAATTCATCTTGATGTCTTGTGTGTTTTAAGACTGAAAAGCACGATATAAATATTAGAATAAGCACTATTAGGATTTCTTTTAATAGACGGACGAACAAATGGGACTCCGCATTAACAGACTAATATTCAATTAGATTGAATGATGAGTTTAAGTATTAAAAGAAAATACTTGAGCCTCATGCATTGATCTGTCAGCTACCTTATACAAGCGTCCAAGTTATAGTTTTGACCACTGTCTGTATGACGACTGGTTCGACGGCAGACACCGTCTTTTAGAAACCCGCATGCATTTTTTTATGAGTAAGTTTTTATTTTGTTTCTGTTCCACTTTTCATTAGATTTTTTTTAAACACAATTAATTCCTATTATAATATTTGGACGGTTAACACAGAGCATACAAATAAAATGTATACAATATTCATATATAGTTTATATATAAATAGGATTGGCTTTCGCGTTTTTTATAAATTGAAATAAAAACAACTTTAAACGAATTAAATCATGTTTAATTTAATATATTATTTTTCCCAGCGTGGCGAACAGTTTTATGACCATAGTCACGGGTAGACTGGTTACTCTTCTATTAAAATACTTATGCAAATTATTTTTTAATTAAATCACATAAGTGGGATCCACTCATCAAACTAATATAATCCCGCGTCCATCACAACACTGCAAGATCGCTGTTCGTGTTCATGTAACTTGAAATTATAAAATGCTCGCTGTATAAGTTACTATACTGACATGGTCACTTATGCAAAATTTTAACTTTAGAAACGTGATATTTACCATGTATTGTATTTATTGTGAGCTCTCAATATTTCGGCACAGTTGCATGCGCCATGTTTACGAGTAAACTGAACTGAAGTTCAAAATATCGAGAGCTCACTTTAAATACAATACATGGTAAATATCTCGATTCTAACGTTAATTCTTGCTAGCTGTGCCCCACGGTTTCACCCGTGTGATGTTGGGTGATGACGATACAAAAGTATCCTACATGTTATTCCAGTTCCTCATCTAACCACATACCGAATTTCATTATAATCCATTCGTTAGTTTCGGTAGTTATTGTGTGAAGGAGTAACAAACATCCATACATACTGTTCGGGTTTGTAATACGAGTATCTGTAGGATTACTGATCTGCACACGTTTGCCAAAGGAAACAAACACACAAAACCTAGCGAGTAGTGTCGTGATGACAATTGATCACCACCATATTTAAATTAAACTAAACAAAATGTACAATATCTAAAGAAAAAGAAAAAATGTAATAGATAAAACTGTCCATAATTTGTATTAAAAAGAATTGCTAATGTGTTTTATAAAATATATACTTTGTTTTTAATCTCTGACGTGTTTAAAAGCCCAAACACGAAACTTGTTTTGTTCATTTCTTACTTACTTTGTAACGAGGATAAAAAACAAAGCCAATTAAAAGTTTCCTTTTTTACCACAGAGTTGTACAACTTAGTCGCGATTGATCGTGAACAGTAAATCAAGATGTTGAGAATTGAGCAACATTTTTTGTGATTAATTGTGTCTAATTTTTTTCGTAATTTTTCTTTGTTGTGTGTATATTTTCTTAGAATTATTTGGGACAAGTAACTGACGTTTATTTCCCGCGTTTGTATCTACAATACTCAAACATATATTTTTAGATTCCAAGAACCATTGATAGAGAGCACAAATTCACATAAATACAACAAACAAAAACAAAAACAAAAACAAACTGGATTTCACATAACAAAGCCCTCAAAGAATAATTCCGAAACTCCAAGTCTTAAATAGAGGCTCTAAAATTTACTCCGTACATTTAAAACCTGAACAGTTTTTAACTATATTATGTTGAAAAGACTGCTTCAATAACAATTTCAAAACAGTTGCTTAACGAGACCAAGCATTGTAAAAATAGTCATCCTCGGACGGTACGTCCCCTTACGACGGTAATAACGGGACGGAAATAATACTAGAGATGCTATATAACATGCATGATGCCATACCGCTAGGCCGAGGTACCCAATTGAGCATCGAACTTCACTGCCTCGGATGTTGGAAGACGCGGTTTCGAATAACGTCTGCAAATTTGCAACTTCAGCAGTTTTTATTACACTACAATATGTTTTTAATTCAGGTGTACAGTTGTTTGGGGGAGGCATATGTTCAGCAGTGGACGTCCTACGGCTGAGATGATGATGATGATGATGATGATGACAGTTGTTATTTTGGTAAATCTTATGTCCTTTTAATAACGGGCGGAACAGGAAGCTTAAATTAGCGTTTATAGCCTTAGTAGCATTAGCCATAGCAACTGAGCTCAACTATTACTTCTTCCTCTGTTGTGATTGCTTATTAGGTTTAAACATCTGGTCCAGCAACTCCAGAATTGGACGTATACCTCGTTCCCAAGTCCGTTAGTATTTGCTGTCAATTTGAAAAAGCCCGACTCTGATTGCGCAAGCGTTCTTAACTAATATCATCTTTGTCATAAACCTTTGGTTAAAACGAAAACGAAAATATAATGCTCGTGGGATGAAACCGTAAGATGAAAACAGCAAACGCAAAAATCAGTCATTGTCGCATCTGTTTGGTTTCACAAGACAAATCCTCATTGTCTATGCGAACAAGTCTGGATAATGCAACACAATAAGATGAGACTTCTGTACGAACATATAATTTGCTCAGTCAGTCTTTTAAGTTACACAAATGTATTTGCCACTCATATTCTGTAATTGCTACCACGTTAACCCACTGCGGTAAATCGTCTAATTCGTGGTGTTTGAGTTACAGACCGCCTACATGGTCTACTAACACCTGTTTTTTAAGTCAACCACCGAGATTAATTGTGTAACGTGTACTTCGAAGCGTGGTAGTGCTCTGGAAAATTCTTAGCAGTCGTCCCTTCAATCAGTGGCAGTTTTGCTTTACTACTTCGAGTAATACTATACGAAAATAGTCCGTACTTGTTTGTATTATCACAGATCACGTATGCGAGTATGAGATCCGTGTTGTATGCAGGTGGGATATGACGTGGTGTGGTTGGAACGTGTCGATATTGTAGCGCAGAGGATTATCGCTCTCTACAACAATACAGCCTGTTTTTATTGTATACTAGTGTATCCATGCACCTTTGCTCATGTAGAATAAGATTCTAATGCTCCCAAACTACTCAATAAATCGGTGTTCATTATTATTGTTTTTTCTTTGTATGGATGACTGACGCACTTACGCTTGCCCGTGACAGGATGCAGTGCCACTCAGCCGTGAGTGAGAAGAGCAAACATCGTTTCATCTTCGACAACATCCGTGAAACAAATGACAAGATGACAAGAAACGTTGGAAAAACAACCTTATGTACAAGGGCGATATCTCATAAACTATTTGACATCGGTGAGCTCATCATTACAGAATCGCACGGCTGAGTCCACTGTAGTTTTTCGTAGCACTGCATTGCTCGCGTAACCCTTTGAAGATGGATTTATTCTCGTCGTTTTGTCTGCTTCACTTAGTTTTTTTTATTTTAAATATCAAATATCAAATATAACATTGCATCTGCAACTGTGAGTCAACTTTTAAAGGCGAAAGTGTCCATGTCGTTGTTTCAACCACCCAAATAGTTATTGAAAGCCGGCTCGTTATGGTGTTATTTTTTCAAATATTTCAGATTATAGAATATGAGCACGGATAACTTTTTTAATGATTTATCTAGTTTGGATGTTATTTTCATTCTTTCATGCAAAAAAAAATCGTTTTTAACATCTAAGTTGGTCCGCCCGTAACCCTGACACATAAAGTTGTTAAGTATCATGTGCAAGTATTTTTTTTTATTATTCAAAATTTTTCGTATATTACTGCTTCGCGGTAGAAGTAGGATATAGCGGCAGTATACTTATCCGAATGAACTCATTCACAAAGAGCTCTACGGCTACAAAGTGGTATTATAGTTTAGGTGCAGATGTAGCACGTCAGTAGTAGAATGGGAACCGGTTTCAATAACTTAAATAATCACTTGTGCAGCTCACGACAGAATCACGTAGAGATCTAGACATGTTTGCCCGCAGACGTTGTAACTATACTTCAATCTATGGCAACAGTCACAGTTCGAAGTCGTCGCTACCCGAACAATCGCATCTACCGACTTCTGTACACATTCACTTAGATTCTATTACCGATCTCACCGAACACTCGCGTATCTTTATACTTGTGTGTTATTTATAAGATATTTAAACGGTTAGTGGATGGATTCAAATTTTACATATATTTTAAGCAAATTTAGAGAAATGTAAAGCTGCTATAGGGGCTAAGAACTAAGCTAAGAACAGCTCCTGTGAGACGAATTTTTTTTTTGTTTGTAACGATACTCCCACCCGCCAGTGGCTTCGCTCAATTCACCCCTTCAAGGATGAAACTTCCAAAAACCCTTCCTTTTTTTCTATGACACCCGGTAACGAGGCGAGCAAGTCGCCTTGCTCATAACAGTTTAGTGTCAATTTTAAACTACAAAGGTTCAAAACCCGCATTGCAATACACTGCACTCGTCACCCTGAGGTATAACTAGATGTTAATAAGATGTTAAATCTCTTGCCCTGTAATTTCACTGGAAACATCGCCCTCTATCGAAACACAGAAAGTGAATTACTGCTTCACGGTAGAATAACTAGCAATGATAAGTACTTCAGACACTGCGTTGATGTATCAGTTATGGGGGATCCCAATCTCCAAAAATCCCAAATCTAACCACAGTTTTCCTTATACCGATAGAAATGTGACATAACGTCCATACAAATAGTGTCGAATATCTATCTCTAGTAGGGAAACTAACGATAGATAGATTATTGGGACCAGCCGTTAGACAGTACAAGTATCGATAAATGGTATTCAATACTGTGTAGCTTATTATGCTTATTATTTTATTATTATTGATAAAATTTAATATAGCTTTTCAGACACTCAATTTCAATAATCATTATGTCGCAGTCGCAGACACAGTCCTCATGTTCTGTTTCTCTCTCTTCTCTTCTCTCTTCTTTATTGTAAAAAGGAACAAATATATTTTTATTAAACACCTATTAAAACCGACTTTACTCACGTAATTAGCCGACGTTATCGACCTAGGTTTCGGGCATGTCCGATGCCCATCCTCAGGGAGTTTACGCTGCAAGATCGCGGCGATCAGTGGTCGCTACGCTAATAACGTGAGTAAAGTCAGTTTTAATATTTAATATATACTCGTATGTGTCAAACTCACGAGAATTTTCAAACTAAAAGATATTTTATCCTATTGAATTTATTATCTACTAGCTGCTCTCCGCTCTCTGCTCTCTGCTCTCCGGATGATGATCATGATGATAAATCTCATATAGCCTATGTTACTCAGGGTGAATGTAGGTTTCCAATGGTGAAAGAATTTTTGAAATAGTTCCAGTACTTTTTGAGCCAGTTCTTTACAAACATACTTACATACATATCTTTCCTCTTTATAATATTAGTATAAATCTACCAATATACATTTCACTTGACTTTGGCTTGAACTAAATCATAATTCTAACACATGAGAGCAAAAACATAACTGGCCCCCGAGCCTGTTGCCGTATGATAAATATAAAATTACATTTGGATGAGTTTTAAAAAACATTATTTTAATATAGCACGATGACTTTAAAAAAAGCGTTCACTCCTTGCATAAACTTTCTGTGCCATTAAAAGTGAAAGTGCGGATTATTTTCAATTTTCCATTATACCCACAGACGTGCTTATCCATTAATCTAAGAGTTCAATGGCTGGTGCTCTTTAAACGTGAACCAGGTATTAAATATATACATTTGAAGTGGAAATAATGAGTTCTGGAGCAAAATATGAAGGGAGATGAACACCCACGTCCGTAGATACAGGTACGTACAGGCGCCAATGAAAGTATCTGTAACAGGATTTAGATGTAGACTTACAACCAACCACAGTGTCAGATATTTTTCCTCCAAGCCGTTAATGTGTGTAGACTTGCTTGGGGCCTAAACCTTGTAGCATGGAAATTATGAAGGCCCTGCTATAATTATTTAAGAAATGTATTAAAGATCGATCAATAAATTATGGAAATAAGTCACGACAGAACATGACATTTCATAGAGATCGTGTTGACGTCTGGGAGTCCACAACCGTGCGATTCCGACGGCTCTTTCTGCCTCACACTACTATGTGGAACTAGTGGCCACTTGAGGTGTTTCTGAACCGATATAACTTGGGAACCTTCAAGAAGAGAGCATATTTCTTCCTCAAGGACCGGCAACGCATCCTCGAGGCCTCTGGTATTTCGGATGTCCTTGGGCGACGGTAATCACTTACCATCAGGTGAACCGCCTGCTAGTTTGCCAACTTAACTCATAAAATACACAGCGTTTGTTTGATTAGAGAGGTAGCAGATGTTTGATTTATTTGTTTGGTTGGCTAACTCAGTTGGTAGCTAACCTGGGGCTAAAGCAGCTAAGCGCATCAAAAATGTGTGTGATACGCAGAAACAGTTGCCCTCGAGTCTCGGATGTTGATTGTGTGTTCTCGTACCACAGAAATCTAGAGAGATGCCGATCCGTGCGCTGTACTCAGCGCAAACCAAACCTGGTATCAAATTATAATTTGATGTCAATTGTATAATTTTGTTCTATTATTTCTCACCGTACTCCGTCTCTGATGTTATAATTGTTGACTGTAATATACGCCTGCAGCGTGGATCGTTCCGCGTTTCAGGTCAATTTTTTTGCTCACAGTAGAATACACAGGAATAACGAGCAGGTTGTCCAGTACGTAACTACATGTGTTGCGGCTATAGGCAAGGGCGAGTCTCCGTAATTAAATTTATAGTTTCAGTTTAAATAAGGCACTGTTGAAATAATTGGACTGAACGTTGAATGTAACATTGTTATTTAGATTGATTCTAATGTGTTTATTTAGTGAAGGATCTTATTAAAGTTTTAGTAGCACCACCGTAAGTAATTAAAATAATAATGGCATTCTATTGGCAATATGTAGAATGGCATTCTATAGTCTCGAGTTAAAACCACTTGTAACTGGTTTTGAATCGCCTTCTAAAAAGGAGAAGGTTCTATATTTACATGTATGACTTTTTATGTATATTAACCAATTTATCTGACAATTATTGATCGATTTATTAATATAATATATTTTATTAAGATAAGGTATAGCTTCAAGTTGGTCCCATTCATGTTTAGTTATTCTTAATGACATAAAAATATTAATTATATAAGAATATAAATGACGGATAGTTTCAAGCTGTGTATAAGTAACACGTCTATTTGTATTATAAACATTCAATTATTTCTCCAAAATTTTACTTTAAAACGTAGATAACACTTCACGCTTTGAAACTATCGCTTGATTCCTACACGTTAATTAGGAAATGGCGAGTACTCACACGATATTTGTTGGTAATTTTCTCCGACCAGCTTTGAACTTAAATAACATTACGTGTACATGCGTTTGCCGCTGATCACCACAGTGACTCCCAGGCGAAGAGCTTTAAATAAGTCTGAAACTGATCGCAGAAAATTTCAGGTAAATATCACACACGAGTCTTGAACGTTTCCTAAATAATAATTTAGGATTGTATAATAATAAGAAGTTAAGGTTCATTATATTTGACGATAATAGTCAGTTGGTGTAATACAAAGAACTTGATTATGACGTTAGTTGGGAAGCCTATGTTTAACAGTAACGAACATTGTGATTGGTACGGTAAGATGTCTAGCACACTGCATGCTTATTTATAAGTTTCAAAAACTCAACCGAATAAAAACGCTTGGTATTTTTATACATTTATCTCAAGAGTTGAAAGTCCACTTGTAAAATCACAAAGAACTTTTAAATGTAATTTATAAAAGTACCCTTTTTTAAATGTTCAGCTTAGCTGCACTCGCACCCAAACTGTTTGTAATGAAATATATAACAACAAAACAAGCAGTAAGCTCGCAAAAATACGAGCAAGAGTGTGCCAACTTATAAATCTAACTTAAGTTAATGTCCTCTGTTTAACACGATAAGTAAGTGGAATATTAGTGCACTTCTTGGCAAGAGACCTTTTGGCAAGCCGCACTAGTTCCAGTAGTTAAGTGTCGCTGCAGTCACTTAAAGTAAATAATACTTAGTAATTTATAGTTTATTAGGTAAATAAGTCAGATTGTCTGTATTTTAACCGAATCCTTGAAAGAAGCAGGTTCTCGTTTTGTATGTTTGTTACATAAATACTTCACCAATTTGGAACTGATTTTAAGTGATGAGGATATTTTTTGCTTGGTAAGTCATACTTCGGTCCCATATAAATGTATCGAAATTATTCAACGCTTTGTGGCAAAATATGTTGTGTATAAATATGTTACTCAGTTTCGTGGGTTGGGGTAAATGATTTTGGATAATTAATTAGGTAACCATCTCTACCGGGTCTTAAAATAAAAATAAAAATCAATAACAGAATTAAAGTCTTAAGTAGTAATTTTTAAAATTAAAAAGTTAGTATATACATTTTGAAAGTTACAAATTTTAAAATGTATGTTACTAAATTATCCTAATATAAATATAGAGAAATTATTCGTAAGTTCAATATTTATGAACTTGTCAAGTTGTTATCAGAGTAACTAAAGCCCGATTTACACATCAATAATTACAGTGAGTTAAGAAACTGGTCAGTTAAGTTGTAAGACAAGTAGTGTCCAAACGTAGGCGAGCATGTAATCAAAAGTTACTGTTTCGAAAAGAAGACTAGTCGCGTTGGTGTTTTGTTTGTAATTAGTACTTGTCTACAAATATATGGACTACTCTGTACTATACTCGCCCGTTACATGCCGGCCAGTTAAGTTGGTGGGGTGCGGGAGACGAGAGAGAGGGGCCTACTTCGCACTGGACTAGCCAAAAAATAGGATTGCGATCTATTCAACCCAACTTAATCAACAACTTACTACTTAACTCGTTTTGCCGTTCAAACGACAATAACAACTTAACTCGCCGATGTCACAAGTTCACTCGCTACTGTAGGTACTTATTGAAGTGTAAATCGCGCTTAAGAGACAGAGTACGAGAGAGTGTTTTCTACTAGGAAAAAATAACACTTTCAGAAACAATATTTGCTGTAATTAAAGTATCAGAAGGTTGAAAATTGCAGTAACTCAATGTCAAAGTCAAAGTCAAAGTCAAAATCATTTATTCAATTTAGGCATCAAAGACGCACTTATGAACGTCAATTTTTCATTATAATGTACTTTAAAGACTACCGCCGCGTTCCAAAATATATAGAGCCTACCGAGAAGAAGCGGCAAGAAACTCGGGGCCATTCTTTTTATATAGATGTTTTTACAATATTTTTACTTAGGTACTACAGATATTAGCTCCAGTGTGTTGCCTTACAAAAGAGAACATAATAATGGTATCAGTAGGGCAAGACGCGCTACACTTTGACATCTTAGTACACGAGTAGATAGATCCTGGAGTGATCAGTCCCAAGCTGTTTTATCCTCCAAGTAATCCGAAATTTTGTAATAACCTTTTTGACAGAGTTTAGTTTTAATAGTAATTTTAAACTTATTAATAGGCAAATCTCGGATAACATTGGGAACTCTATTATAAAATCGTATACATTGTCCCATAAAAGAATGACGGCTGACGTCCCTTCTTACGACGATTATAAAGAAATCACAATAGCAAAGATATTACTATCTTCGGCTATTTTATCTTTGTATTGCATTAAGGGATATGAAAGCGATCAATAATTGGTCAAATACAAATACCGAGTTAAATTTAACCAAAAATATCCACCAAGGACGCCACGTGTCAATCAGGGGTCTGGATCAGCTGTGTGATTCTCTAAGAGCAAACATCGTTCCATGTTTGACTACATCCGTGAAATAGTATAACTATATACAACGGAAAAACAAACTGCCGCGCGATTGTCTAATGATTCGACGTTGCGATCGTACCGAGTCGACCAAGCAAAAAGTGTCACCGATGTGAAATACTTCAGAGATATCGCCCTTGTTCACAAGCTTCCTTTTAAGAGTATCGCTGGACAGGCGTGCAATTCTCTAAAAGCATTATCTTTGCATTTTTGACAACATCTGTTAAACAACGACGAAATGACAAGAAACGTTGGAAAAACAACCTTATGTACAAGGGCGATATCTCATAAAGTATTTGACATCGGTGAGCTCGTCGACGATCGCAACGACGAAGTATTTCTTAGGGAATGACAAAGCTGTGCCCAAAGCAGGAATTGACAACTCAGCAGCCATGATCATATGTTGATTACTTCCGAACCAGGCAGTAAATGAAGAACTATATATAACTTCTTCAGCATGTGCATAATTGAACTATAACTAATTCCAATAAGGTAAACGTTAACATAGTAACGGTAACATAGTATATCGTTTATTCATTGTACGAATGTGAGATATGCGCTCCAATTCTTACTTTAAAATAGCATACTTTTATTCTAATTATAAACTTAAAATCTTGTAAGGTAAAAGTTATAAATAATAAATATATAGAAAATCTCTCATGCATATCAAAATATCTACAGTATAATAGAATCGTAGCAACGGCTACGGCGTAGCTGAAACGAGGAGAGACTCTACAGCTACCCGCCTCGTTATAGCTACGCCGTAGTGATTACGGCGCTATCGCCCCGTTAGCGGTCATGGACCTTTAAAGATTTCTGCTTTTAGATGGGTAATGCGGAAAATAATTAGGGAAAGCAATTGTATTCAACAATTTAGATACCCAATAGGTTTGATTCAAAACTGTTAAAACTTTCTGAATAGTATTTTAAACAAAACTTATTTCAATGCAATTTTATATCTTCTGACTTGTATGGACAGAATTAACCACGCGAAAAATACCTTCAGTAATTTATTTATATATGTTTCATATTAATATATGTTACAACCTCCTGAAAAATTCAAAAGCTTTTTTCGCTTGCAAATGTTCGTCCCGGTATTAACGTGTTAAACAGTATTTGTTTTGTAATTGGACATATACATATATATAATTGGATAAATAAATATATATTTTTATATTAGGTATGGGTTGACCAAAGTCAAATTCAAATTCAAATTCAAATATTTTATTGGCCTTATAACTGAGATTGTTACATTGGGCAAGTCATGTTTACATTAATCAATTAATTTTAAATTAAATCATTAAATTACAAATAATATAAATACAACCTTATTTATGAAAATAATCGAAAACACCTATTACAATTAAAGTCAAAATAATATACCTTCATCTGAGTCAAAATTAAAATAATTAATCAATGTCAAAAACTAATTGATGCCTTAAAACCTATACAATACAGTTTATGTTTTAAATAAAATCACATTACAAAATTATCAAGCACATAAAAAGATTCAAATGTCATTGAACGTACACAACAAATAAGAATAATACATGAAAGGCCGACCATTTTTTACCCTTTATTATTTATTATTACTCCTGTAGGAGAATGAAGATTGTGTTAGACGCAAAACCATAAATTCATTAACTGAATAAAAGGGATTTATTTCAAAAAACTCTTTTAATACCTTTTTGAAGTCGTTATTATTTAAATTAGTAATATTATTTGGAAGCTGATTATACATTGATATCTTATTATATATGCCTTGTTTCTTAACTTTTTCTAATTTCGTTTTATATTTGAAAAGTTTTTCTCTATTGCGTAAATTATAACTATGAACATCTTTATTTTTACTCATATTTATTTTGTTGTCATGTATCTCTAACAGGCTGTTGAAGATATATAGTGATATAACTGTCATTATTTGGTTATTCTTAAAATAATTTCTAACCGAAGTGCGTTTTGGTAGTCCAAAAATTATACGTATGGCCCTCTTCTGAGCTTTAAGGACTTTTTGTACATCTGTAGCGTTTCCCCAAACAGTAATAGCGTACCTAACGATGGATTGAATATAAGCGTAGTAAACGGACAGAAGGGACTTTTTGTCTAAAAGAGGCTTGAGTTTAAGTAGCGCATAGTTAGCACTTGCCAGTCTCTTGCATAGTTTTTCTATGTGCGATGTATGACTCAGTGTGTAGTCAATTGTGTAACCCAAAAACGTGTTTTCTGTCAAGCAAATATCGTTATTTTTATTTTTTCGACTATGATATTTCATTACAACACTTTTGTTAGTGTTTAACATGATGCCATTTGCATTAAACCAGTCATCAAGAATGCTCATTGCTTTATTAATTTTTATATCTAATTCAACCTTAGATTTATCACTTAAACCTACGTGGGTATCGTCCGCAAATAAATTGATAAAAGTCCAATCGGGCATACAATAAACAAGGTCGTTGACATATATTAAAAATAGAATTGGTCCCAGAATAGATCCTTGTGGTATACCTATCTCTACTGTGCTAGAATGTGAGTTTAGTCCATTTATAGATACCACTTGACTACGGTTTGCCAAATAAGTGCACATCATGTTTAGCTCAGGACCTTCGAACCCGTAATATTTCAGTTTAGATATTAATACATCATGCCGCAAACAGTCAAATGCTTTCGACAAATCACAGAATATGCTTGCACATTTCTGTGATTTGTCTAAGGCTTCAAGAATATAATAAACCACCGTTCTAATAGCCATCTCTGTTGATCGTCCTTTGCGAAATCCATATTGCGCATTAGTAAATAAGTTATTGTCTTCAAAATAATTTACGATTCGTTTTTTAATTGCTGTCTCAAGTATTTTAGAAATTGTAGGCAAAATACACACTGGTCTGTAGTTACCTAGATCGGAAGTTTCTCCTTTTTTGTGTAGAGGTATTACTCTACCAGGCTTAAGACTGTCGGGAAATATCCCTTTATCTATACAATCATTTATTACAATGCACAGCAGATCGATTAGGTTTTCATTCTTCAGCATAACATGTTTTAATATTTTTGTGTTCATATCATAAATGTCTGATGTCATCTTTTGTTTCATATTACTGATAATTAATCGTATTTCTTTGTGGTCTACTGCGTCAAATTTTATATAGAAGGGTGGTTTTTCTTTCTTACTTAAGTACTGCATGCATTTCTCGTAATTAAATTGAGTTTTAGATGTAAGTTTATGAGCAATATTAGTAAAAAAAACATTAAATAAATCCGCTATCTTTTTGTGATCTGTCACTTCGTCGCCGTTTTCATTTTTAATGAACATTATTTCTTTCTTTTTATTACCTCTATTACTGTGCCTAACTTGTTCATTTATTATTTTCCACGTCTCTTTTATTTTGTTTTTTGAAAATTTTATTCTGTCTCCGTAATGAATTTTTTTTGCTACTACTAACACTTTACGTAAAACCTTTTTATATCGCCTGATTTTCATCTTTATTTGCTCAGAGGGTTGAAACTCCTGAAGCATTTCCATTTCAGCCAAATGGTTTTTAGACATTTGTATACCTTTTGTAGTTATTTTCCTAATCTTATTAACTATACGAGATTTTTTACTGGGAAAAGCAATATTATAGTAATATTTAATAGCATCTTGCAAAATATTCATTCTTGTGTTTGAGTGTTCACATTGAACAATTTGTGTTTTTAAAATAATATAATCTCTATTTATTAAATAGTGGAAATAATCGCAATTGTTAGGTGACATGAATCTTGTCATTCTGTATGTATAATTTCTATTACTTTTTACTACTTCATTATCAAAAATTGTGAGTTTTATGACTCGGTGATCTGAAAGCTTATTCTTTAATACTAGCCCTTCATAGTCATCAAAATTAACTATGAAGTTGTCAATACAAGTAGCACTAGCACCATAGATTCGCGTAGGTTCGTGTAACACCCATTTAAAATTGAAAGTATTCATAATACCTAACATTTTTCTATTTGTGCTATTACAATTCAAAACATTTAGATTAAAATCTCCTGCCAGTATAGTTTGCTTTCCTTCGCGGCATAACTTGTGTAGTAATCTTGTTATTAAATCTAAAAATAATGGAAGGTCTTGATCGGGTCTATAAATTGCTAGGACTACTACCTTAGGAGATTTTAATTCAATTGCTGATATCTCAAAATTCATTTCCAATGATAATTTATTAATGTCATTTCGAATCTTAAAATCTAAATTATTTTTAACAAATATTGCCGTACCACCGTGTGCAAACAGTTTCCTGTTGAAATATGTTGCAAGTTCAAAATTTGCGATACACATGCCTTCAACTTGATGATCTTTTCCCCACGTTTCAGAAAGACAAAGAACATCACACTCGTTTTTTTCAAGAAAACTTTCTATTTCTAAGTATTTATTGTGTATACTCTGAACGTTTGCTTGAATAATTATCTTTTTTCGTCTGAGGTTATTTTTATTGAAAAATTTGTACTATTTGAATCAGACATATTTATAAACTGAAGGTTAGATGAACCTTTGAATGCTTGTGTGGTTGCTGAAACTATAGTTTGGGCCACGTGATACTTCAACCTGTTATAGGTGCTGGTTTTACCACTTTCATTTAAGTTAGGTTCTAGGTATTTAACGTTTTCGGTCATGCTCGCTAAATGTGCTATTTTATTGTTGATGTGGTATATTTCTTTGTCATTTTTACGATTGTAGCGAATTCCACTAACTATAATATTGTATTCTCTATTTTGATTACGAATGATCTCGTTCAGTAATTTCATGTAAATTTGCTTATTTGTCTTGTCGTCGATAGTTTCTTCATATTTTGTTATTAATAAGGCTACTGTATCCCCTTTGGTAAGGGATTTGGTTTTTTCATTAATATTTTCTAAAATATTTTGACAATTTGCTTCCGGTTTGCAGTAGTTTGTTATATTTGTCACTTTATCTAACTTATTCAGCATTCTTGATGCTAACCCTTTGCCAATACTATCAGAGAATATAAGTATCTCTTTCGAATGAAATTCTGTAGTATGGCCTGTTCTTCCAGTAACACGACAAACTATTTGTTTCGGAATATTTTTTTGCCTGGAAACTTTACTCTTGTACTCATAATTTAAATCCTGTGTCAGTCCTTGTTTAGTTTGCAGTTCTAGTATTTTATGTTGCAACTTTTGGTTTTCCTGCTTAATTTTTGTGCATTTGTTCATTAGTTTCTTGGTATTTTTTGATATTTTTTAATATGATTACTTTTAGAAATTTTAACCGATTGTTGTTTTTTTACTAATGTCACAAGTTTTCTGCTATTCTTTGACGTTAATTTTGACTCTCTATCCATCGGTGTCTTTTTATTTTTATGTTTTTCTTCTGTCAGCCAATTTCGCAATTGTTCTATTTGTTTGTTTAGTTCTTCAATTTTTTCCTGTTGCCTGTCAAACTCAAACCTTTGATGTATTTCATGTTTCGGTGTCTTCCTTGTGTCGTCAGCATCCATTAAAATCCTTTGACGTTTTCTCTTTTTGCCTAAAATCGGTGTACCATGGCTGTCACTTACTTCAATCGTTTTATAGACATCAATTAGTAAATGAGCCTTATCTAAGTCTTTTTTTAACTTTTCATTTTCTAAAAGTAAGTTATCTATTTCGCCATTTGCAGCCGCAAGCTGGTTTTCTAAGTCACTTATTCTTTTGTTTTGTCTGTGGTCAAAGCTACTCTGATCGAACTGAGTGTGTGGCATGCTGATCCTCGTTGATTCAAATAGAGAGGAGTCTGAAATATTTCCTAGTGAGTTTGCTCTTTGACGTTGATGAAATCTAAATGTTATATTTTCCGTGTCCATATTTTCCATCGTATTTGTGAAAACAATTTCTTCTTATATTTAAAAGCAACGAAAAATCAATTTCAAATGCAAACAAATAAAAATAAGGTGCAAAAATATACTATAGTCACTGGGGATCGAACCCGCTTACTCTTAGAGTATGCTCTGTATGACCGCGTCTGTTCTGGACGCGCCACATGTACTGTGTAAGGTTCGGTCGAAATTTACAATAACTCTTTTCTTAAGACGATGCAATGAGCTATCGATAAGGAGTTTGAAATGTTGCCGTGCTAACTACCTGGGTCCAAAGGTCAATTTGCTTGTAAACAAACGAATTGAGATTTAACGGTCACTTTTTTCTTGTTTTTGTGATTAAGACTTGAAATAATGATTTATTTGTTGGAAAAACGACACTGTATAACACTTCTAGTCACATTTACTAATTGGGTGATGAAATAATGATGTTTTTGTATTGAATTATGCACTCGAATAGGTTCACACAATCAAAATATTAATACTGTATTATCTTAGTCAATTTGTTATTTTAAGGCACTATATCACTCACATATATGTGTTGGCACGTCGTCAACACATTTCTACTCCTTAAAAGCTGTAATATGATAATTTGGATTTTTTTACGAATTTAATGTGCGGAGCCGATGTTTCTACTAGCGGCGTCCGTTCCGTTTCTTTAGTGTACATAACAGTCTATTTAGCGTACATAACACTTTTTCGACCCAAAAGTCTTGGAAAGGGCATCAGATCAAAAAACAACCGCTTTTGAAATTTTCGTTTGGCCAGTTGATTTGTTAATGGTTTCGGACACAGGTTAAGTAAGTTCTTTTTCAATTAAATGTAATAATTAAATCTTAAAATTTTCTAAACACGAACTTACTAATAAAATAGTATAACTTGCTTGTAATTGCTGGTTAGCAAACCTTGTGTCTAATTTTTATAAGAAAATTTGTTACATTAATGTTTCCAGAGTTCAGCCCTTGAAATACTAAGTGATAAAAGCAGTTAAAAAGTGATTGTTAGTTATATTTTAAGGTGTTGGCGATGCCCTTTTTGAACCGATTTCAGCTGCTCTGCTGAAGAGTAGAGAAATGACAACTACTACACACTGATGGGAATGAACATAGTAAGAAATACAAAATTTAATATACAAAAGTACATAAAGTACGGCATTAACATTTAATTAAATCATTGGCGTATTGCTTCTAGATCTACACTCTTAAGGGCCGACTGATGATATAATAGCTATCATATTGTAAAAACCATTTTACTAACGCGGTTGTGTGTCATCGTATACCGTAGGCCATGCGAACATAGATGTGAATGTCGCAACTAGTACTATATGACATAGACTGCGACATTGCTAGACACAATATCAAAAGTAAACATGTTATGGTAACATAATAAAAATGAATACCAGATCAAAATGCTATAACCTAAAATCTGATCAAACTTAGAACATAACCTCAATATTTACGACCATGATAACGTTATCAAGTGCACAGGGTGAAAAGATGGCGGTCGTAAACAGCAGGGCAGGGGTGGTTTAGGCGGCTTGGGTCTGTATAGTGGTTTTGAATTGTCACGCCTGAGCATATGCTGTCCACACTGTTCCATATCCTCCAACGTAAGCTCTTTCCAGTTTAATGTTGTAAAATGCAACTAAAGGATAAAATAACGATAGATGCTCCTCTATTTCATGATAATATATATGATATCAACTTATGAAATTAGGATTTTTATACAGCTCTGCTGACCCTTTCGAGGGTATGAGGGTGTGATGCACGAGTATGCATATGGTTAAACTCTTCTGAAACATACAAAAGCCGGATTGTTACCACACAGCAAACTGCTATAATTTTGGCGCAATTTTGGCAGTAATAACTAAAGACCGGGTGTTAGCAAATGCATGTTTGCATACTGTATTTACATAAATGCACACATCAATATGTTTTCAAGCTATTGCAACAAATCTTCTGTGTATTTTTTGAAATTTTTCAATAATATTAACTGCATATTACTAGAGAGTTACAAAAAAATCATACATGATGCATATGTACATTTTCTGCTCTCTACGTATTACAGTGGGGTGATGAATTAAGGATATAAATTTAACTCCGAGTTTCAAGGGATATTCCCGAAAACTGAATGAAATTTTGGAATAAATAATTGTAGCCAAAAACTAGGTCTAGGAATATTTGTCTAAACTTAACAGTTATATAAACGGATGTAACGGTTTAGTATACGGTTTAATTTTACCAGACGGTGCCTGCAAATCATACAGAACGATTGGAACAGTAATATTAAGTTAGTAAGTAATAATAAGTAGAATAATTTTTGTAGCGTTTATTCAAAATGTATGTTGCATGTTTTGGCATTTACATTGACATTACTATTACGCATATTAACGTCGATGATGCATATTTGCGCATATGATAAACATTTTATGTTGCATATAATTCGGTTTCTAAATTACTAAATGTTTTAAAATGGATACACTAGACTTATCCAGGACCTCTAAAACATATTTAAAAAAACCAATGAATATCGCCTATTACATAAAAACGAAATGGTCTAATGAAGTAAGTATTATTTTATGCAGAAACCTTATTATCGTGCTAAGAATAAGGCTTAGCACTCACCATCAAACCAAAGCTATTGTTTAACGCGTGAACACTTTTAGCTTATACTTACCGGGTTTTTTGTACTCACGATAAAATTACCAAACAGGCCTAAGCAAGTACTTAAGCTTATTACTTGACTCAAATAACAGCGCATTTTATGAGTTTACGTACGCGTACGCCGCTTTATAGCTAACTTTTATGATACACATAAGAGAGCCTGTTTTCTAGAGGCTAATAAATATTCTTGTTTCCATTACAGGAGAATGCTTGTTATAAGTATAACTAGAAGGCTAGATATGACGAAGTAATGGCAAATACCGTAAATTATCCTTAGAAGTACGCAGTTTTACAGTGTTTTTCTGTAAGTCAAGCTCAATAATTCGCATGAGTGTACAATGGGTTAATGGGTACAATTTATATATATTTATACAGGATGTCCCGAAACTCAACAATAACCTGGTACCGGGCGAGAGGGCAAGGTACACAAGTTATTAAAAAACACAAAAAAAACCAACATCAAAGTTAACTGACAATAAATATAATTATAAACCATAACACATCAAAACTTAATTTTACTTAGTTAACAATGTGTATTACTTTGATTTATGGTTGCGATTAATAGCGCTGTTACTCGCATTTGAGAATAAATTATATAAATATCACTAAAAAAAACATTGTTCCAAAATGTTTATTATCGCTTGGCTAAATGACATGGATTTTTCTTATTTTTTCATATCTGGTATAGCTTGGCCTCTCGCCCAGTACTAGGTTATCGTTTAGTTTCGGGACGCCCGATATATAGGTGAATATAATTACTTGTACTGATTGACCGAGTAGTTCATCAACGCAGAGCCTAAACCACTTAGGATACGAACTTCTAATTTTGGCAGTTGATGCCTTTTCAACTGTATTCCAAAAAATGGAGGAGGTTCTTAAGTCGACGCGTATATTTTTTTTGTATGATCCCGCATAACTTTTAACACAGTATTTCATAATTATTTTGTTGTTTGGTAGAGTATACTCCTGAGGTAGCCCCATTAAAATTTCATCAAATTCGATCAAGCTGTTTTGTAGTTACAATCCAATATATGAATAGTGTTTCACCTATCTTGATGATATCGGAATTTGACGGTGAATGATAGTCGATCCCGCACGTAGCAAGGGTACTTACGGGACTCAACTAAAAAGGGTGACCTCGATAAGATATATTACACTATTTAGTGTTGAAGTCGGTTCAATTTTTGGTAAAAAATGTTTATGTTGCAAGCTTCCAAATGAAAGATTTTTGGAAATTTTGTCATAATTAAGAGAAGGTGAAAATCAGCGAAGCTCTGGCGGATCAGCTAGTTAAGTAGCATATATGTCTCAATTGAACCCTTTGTAGGGCAGATGCCGAAATGTACGTAAAGGGTAAAAGCTGAATACAAACTCTGTACAAATGTTTGCCTCATTTTACCCACTGCTGTGCTTCTACCTTTTCCCGCCGAATATAAATAAAACATGGGGGTAAGCGGATAATTTACATTTTCGTGGCATTTTGCATAATATAACGAAAAATTATTTTAAAGACTACCGTGTGGAAAAATATCTCACAGTTTTTAGTGAACTTTAAGTGAAGTATTCAGGCTATAATTTGAAATGCAAATAATGAAACATTCAACCATACGGTTGAATGTTTTGTAACTGTTCCACAGAAACATTTTCCCGGATACGAAGTAGCATAATATATTTCATTTGAAGTCATTCTCTGCGTATGTTCAAAGTTTCTGTCAAGCAGTGTAGGCTGGTTTTAGCATGAAAGAGTGACAAACATCATCCATCCATAAAATTATAAAATTAATTTAATTAGAAAACAATTTGATCTATATAAATAAGTTAATATTTTATTAATAAACAATTTATATTTTATATTTGATCTATAAACATGTTTATAAATAAATGATTATTTGAGTATTATTGTTTTGTAATGATTACCAAATAATTGTTTTATATGTATCAATAAAAGTATTATGAGGGCCGTTTTGTATAAATAGCAAACTGATTACTTGTTGTATGGTAAGTCATTTCCTTCAGAGATCATGGATAAATTTTCATGTTTCTTTTTCTTTCGAGGTCTTTAACTTAGTTTTATATCAATCTCGTAATAACGTTACGTAGTTAAGTAATTAGTATTTCAAATACTAGAGGCTTCAAAATACATTTTAACATTAAAATACACTTAACCTTTATTTAGCTATTGTGAGTGACCAGTAGGAAGATTGTTTTCTTTAGCAGGTTTTATTCACTTCAACAAGAGGCTGTTTGTAGTTGGCTGTGGACAGGACGTTTCAAAATCTAGTTCATGAAAGGAAACTCTGGTTTTACTGATTAATTAATCTTGTTGTCCCCTACTTTTCAGCCTGTGCTGGTCTGGATTACTTATTGTGTAATTTGTATTTCGTTTTACAGTTATAAGAAGCTAAAAAAACTGTATTTTGTATTTTATATTTCAAATGCCGTACTTGAATGTATTTTGTATTTCATGTTTTAATTATTTGCGATACAGTTTTTTTTTTATTTGTATTTCACAAAGCAAAGCATGTATTTTGCCCAGCTCTGCTAGTAGGTTAGGTACAAGTAAAACAAGTATTATATTACATTACTTTATTCATCAAAACCATCTTACTAATGTACAGTCGCCTGCAATAAGATGTATACATTAGGTATATAATTTTCAAAACTATGATACAGCACTACAATTTATAATGATGTAGATAAGGATTATTTTATAAAGTCAAATAATATAAATAACTTCATTTTAGATTATTTTTGCTGACCATTTTTATGAAACTCATTGCTAAGGCACTATTGAAAATTGTGGTGTACAGTGACAGTGCAATATGTTGTCGCACAACTAGCGCTAACACACCTAGTAGTTAACAGCACATTTCGGAGCCTGTTCAATTCAAACAACCAAACAAATATTTCTTCTTAATAATATTAGTAAAGGCATTACTTGTCCTCACTGACTGATTCACACGAATAGCCCAAAGCACTGGAGTTACAATCTTGAACGTTTAATGCCATGTAAGCTAACCTGTACCCCTGTAAGTAAACCACTAAGGAAGGTTTTTTTTATAATTTCTAGTGAAGCGAGCGAAGCCATTAGCGAACCAGCTAGACTAAACATAAACCTTTATACCACAGATATAAAAACACCGCCATCTTGTATTTGAAGAACACAAACTTGTACCTGTTTACCTTCTCCTTAACTTAATTTGCTAATGGCCTCTCAGCATGTTTATCGTTCAGTTAACGGAAGCCACAGAATAAATAGCACTCCAAGTAGCAGAGTAAATGCATGTGTGCGTGACAAGTATAAATGATAATCCCGAGGTGCGTAATGTATTCTTCCGTTTACCATTAGGTGGAAACAAAGGCCGCCGTAAGCAATGAGATTAACTATAGAGACGTTTTACTCCTGGAATATTTATTTATTTAATTATTGAATCTTAGGAAGACTATCGACTAATACAATTGATTAATACTTCTTATAGTAACACATAGTCATTATAAATATTCACTGATAGTACTAAAATAGCGGATTAAATTGAGCTTATAATGTAGAACGACATTATTCATAAACAATATGATATAATACTGATTCTACAAAAATCTACACTCACTAACATAATATTAATAATAGATATGGAAGAAATGCAACAATCTGTTTAAACTACTAAGTCAATTAGGAATTGTTAAGAAAATATTCGCTTAGCTGTTTCTTCATAGAAAAAATGCTAGAGTGAAAAATGTCAAGGTCAAGGTTACTCTCTAGACACCTTGTTGAACGTTTTACACATACGATATATAACACTGTTCTGCCTATAGTTCGTTGAAACTGAAGGAAGATAAAAGAGCGGGTTTGCGTGAAAGGACCTGGAAGGTACGTAAAACTTGATCATATCAAGCAAATCAGGACAATCAATAAATGAGGTGATAATCTTTTTCAAGAAAATTATATCAAAAATGACACGTCGGGCATGAAGCGGAAGGATATGGCATATGAAGTTTCAACATGGCGAATTGTATGCTATACCTCCTATAGCTATAGTACACTACTCGCACAAAGATATTAACTACACTGACAAGATTAAAAGAATACGAAGATATATGAATCCCAGTTGTCAGAAAGGGGTCAATATATTATTATTAACAGCGTTCGCTTGTGGCTGACCATTAATCAAATCAGAGTAACGTCTTCCCACGTTAAAAACCACATAAGAAGAAGAAGAAAAAGACCATCAATGACAGCCTTCTTCTCTCTGTCGCTCGCTACTTGTCTTGTTCGCGTGGGTGGCGAAGCGGCAACGTCGCAGAAGATAATTAAAATTAAAATACAGTTTACTTAATTTTCAATTTTTGATAGATAAAATAGAAAAACAATACTTACAAATGTAAAGATACATTATTCTTGTTTTTTACACTCGTCCCAGTATATGTTCTACAGTTTCTGGCACAATTTTTTTCCTAAATTATGAACACGCGCTGCGTCGTTGCCAGACAGGCTGGAACTAAGTTGACTCAAGACAACTAGCTTATGTTGATGTCGCCAAGCCGAACGCAGTAAAGCGTATCTACCTCCGTGTATACATAACATCATTGGCCGTAAGGCCATAACTCATTGACTTGTTCTTGCGGAGATGTTTCATACCGTCTGCGCATGAAGAATGGTGTCGCTGGAGAAATTGTAATAGACGGCTTGTAGTTATAACGAGATAATAGAGTCGTGGTTAATCTTATGAAGATTGTTTTGTACTAACTTTGGTTTATCTTCATAAATTATTAAATTATAATTACACACTCATTACCCCAGTTGAAGTCGATTCCATTTCTTGGTAAAAAAATGTTTCAAATGTTTTAGTGACCCTTGCTACTTACGGGATCGATTGTCATTCACCGTCAATAAGGATATCATCAAGATAGACGTAATACTTTTCAGTTGTTGGAGTGTAACTCAAAAACCGCTTGACCAAGTTTGATGAAATTTAAATAAGACCACCTCGGAAGTATACTAGTACTTTCAAATCAGACATTTCTGTAAAACGTTTTGCGTGATCATACGTAAACAAGTACAATTTGAAAAATTTCATACCGACTTCTACTACGAAGTACCAGCTTTCAAACAAAAAGAGTTTTGAGAATCGGTTCACCCTAGCGTAAGTCATGAGGTACCTACCATTAAAAAAAACAGTCAAATTAAGTACCTCCTTCTTTTTTTTGAAAGTCGGTAGAAAATAGTTGCGTCGACTTGAGAACCTCCTCATTTTGTTTTTTGTTTGGAAGTCTGTTGAAAATTTACCTCAAGCTACAAACACTACTATCAGACTTCTCAAACAATATTCACCTCGAACTCGAAGTTATCGCAATTCGCGCAGTTACTCTTATACGTATACAACGAAATATATTACTCCTTTTAAAAATATATTTAGAACGATTTAACGTCATTGCTTTATTCAGTGTTTAAGTCCTTAAAGTTTTAAAGTATAATATATTTAGATTTAAATTTATGTATCGTTATTTCACCTTGAAATATATCTACTAAATTTTAATTAACAATCTACTACAGACGTTCGCTGAAAAATGATTACGTAGTTGCATAAACTGTTCCATTTGAAACATGTCATTAATTTTATGTTTAGCCGTGCGATTCTCTAATGATTCGTCGATGTGCTCGTCGACGAGCTCACCGTTGTCAAACACTTTATGAGATATTACCATTGTACATAAGGTTGTTTTTCCAACGTTTCATGTCATCTCGTCATTTGTTTCACGGATGTTGTCAAAGATGCAACGATGTTTGCCTAATTTTAGAATCGCACGGCAGTTACTTTACCTGATTTTTTTTAATGTATAGAAGATACCTATTCACTCAGGACTTGAAGACTTCCAGATTTTATGTATGAGGAAACACAGACTCAGGCAACGAATTGCACTCCTTAGCCGTACGCTTTATGAATGTGGAAGCGAAACGCTTCATGCTCAGTGGTGGAAGTTTAAATAAGTAGCGATGTCGCATCGCCGTACGTCTGGTCGTTTTTAGATGGAATAGGGATGGAGGAATCAAGTCATGTAACTCCAGTGAACACTCCCTGAAATGTATCCGATAAAAACCGATAAACAAGCAACTTTGCGTCGGTGTTTTAGACTTTGAATATTGTTAAATGAAAGACGTGTTTCTCTTTATGAGTGTATTTCGAGACTGGCAGCATGAATACATTTGTGTGGCGCCTACCTACATTGTACATTATCTCTTATTATTGTCATCACCATGTTTACTTTATTTGAGCTTCGCAATAATATCTAAACATTTAAAACAAATAATGTATATACATAAGTTTATTTCCCGTAGTTATTGTATATTTTCTTCTAATTATAGAACGCCATAAACAATTTGATGGTGAATATAACATTACTACTGTCCATAAACAGCCCTGGCCTGGTAGGTAGTATCCAGTAGGGCTATTATGTATCTCAGTTACTAACAGATGTTAATTGAAATTGAAAAAAATTACGGCTCTATGACACTTTTGTCAGCTCCAGTCATCAACTTACTAACACTTTTGCTTTACTGGAGTTGTCAAAAGTGACATAGAGTTGCCATCTTTCAAGATTTCAATCATCATTTGTTATTAACTGAGATACATGATAGCCCTTCAGGCCTTCGAAGCCCGGGAGTATATTTGGGCGATGAGGAAATATATTTGTTCTCGGGCCTTTAACGTTGTGACGTTGTCTACAAGTGTTGAAGCCTCTCGCAATACATGTAGTACAAGTGCGAGGATAGTCAATTTGTATTCGTAAAATAAAACCCAAGTGCGAGTCGGATTCGCGCACGAAGGGTTACCATTATCTATAAATCTCCCATGCAACAGACATGATTTTATTGTCGTTTTTATAGATACAGAATCCTTTGTGCGCGAGTCCGACTCGCACTTGGCTGGTTTTTTTGTATTGTTTTTGTGTTGTTTAAAGCGGCAACAGCAATACATTACCTGTGATAATTTCAACTGTCTAGCTATCACGGTTCATGAGATACAGGCTGGTGACAGACGGACAGACAGACAGACAGATAGATGGACGGACAGCGGAGTCTTAGTATTAATTAATTTATTATTATTTATTTATTAATCTTATTATTCTAATTAGTCCCGTTTTACCCTTTGGGTACGGAACCCTAAAACGATCTAAATTTAAACTAGACTTAATCTATCTACAATCTAATACCTATATTATTTGCAATAAAAAGGAAAATAGATAATATTATATCGAAACCAGAACGATACCCATAACGTAACGTTTTCCCACATCAGTGACCCCTATTCTGAATACATTAGCTCCCGGCGGCGCCCGCGTCGTGATATACTCACCAATCGAGACACTATCGCGCGTCATAAAGAGAAAAAACTCCACATATATTTCTGCTAGTGCTATAATTCCCATATAATTACAGTGAGATGTTCTTTAACAGAGTCAAGGACGCCATTAAAGCGCCGTAAAGTGTTAGGGCGGTTGTGCACTTGGTCTAGATCAAGACTCACGCCACTAGCAAGACTGCAATACTTTTGTGTTGGCGAAATATGTGGCCAAAGGTCAAATATAAACTGATTGAAACTTCCGTAAGTATAACACATTTTAATGTTATTTTTACGGTTTAAACTAGTAGCGCGAACGCAGCCGGGTGCGCAAGTACCTACTCCATGAAGAAGTGGCCCGGACTGTTACGAAACCGGTCGAGATACTGGACTTTACCTACCGCGTAAGTTAAACCGGCAAAATAACATTAAAAATATAAACTGCTTACTATAATTATTATTGACGCACTACTATTTACTATTCAACGGCAAAATAGACAACTCGAGTGCACTGGCTCGCTGTTCACTGTTCACGCCGAACCGGTTAGCACCGCTCCGGCGCGTGCGTCGTTTACTCGCACCACCACTAGTGCGTACGCGGACCGCTCAATACGCTCCCACGTCTCATGCTCTCAATTTACTGAACTCCCTGATTGCTCAGGAACCAGATGTTGATTTGTTTTTTACAAGACTAAGCATGTTTGTAAGCTTATGCATTCATTTTTTAAGCAATTATGTGTCTTTGTAGCTTAACTAAATATAAGGTAAATATGTAAAACGGGATTGCTGCATGCTTTGGTTTCATACTGTAAATGCAGCAAGCAACGAATTAAGAATAAAATAAATAAATAACATAAAAAATAAATAACTGCTTCATAAACCGATTATTCAACATAGTGTCCTAACCGTATTCGTTCTTAAGCAACGTGTTTTCTTTAATATGTACTAGTAATATTCGGTTGCTTCAAAGGGTATATATACACACGGATTACAGGTTCAGTAGGTTGAACACGATGCGTAAATGTAACGTAATCATATACCGTACTACAATTTAATTCAGTACAAATTATAATTATGCTAGTACAATAGCTGTGGCACAGATTACTCATAGTATCACAGCTAAACCCAGCTCGTTTTTTATTTGTTTACTTTTAAAACTCATTTCGGAAATTATTCTTGACATCAGTTTACGACGCGTTTGCCTGAGTACGAGTTGAAACATCAATTCACACTAATCTGAACATTATTTGTCAAAACAAAAGACTAGGTAAAAATCATTTAGCCAAAATTACCGCCGCGGTTCCAAGTAGGTGCATAACTACCAAGACTGACTCAGACTTGGTAAGTAGTCGTGCCGAGCGCCGTTATCCAAGCAGTGCACAACTATCCTTATAACAGCTATCCTCCACTCTAAAAATAAGTGGAGCGCAATATAGCGTGGACTTGATGGATGGTGTTTGAGCAAGGTGAGACTCGAATTGCTCCTATACGAACTCTTTAACGGATATGTTTTGGTGTTTAATACATTTTGGAGCGAACTACACATGAAGTTAAAGAGACATTTTTGCAGCGATCCAAAGGACTGGGAAAGCTCTATTGTAACTGTTAATCTATATAAAAAATCAACCTTTATTTCTCCTGGTCACGTTATAACTTGAGTACGGCCTTACCGATTTCATTCATATTTTTTTTTTAGTTTTCTAATAATTTGTAGAAGGTTCTTACATAAAAAAAAAATAAGAAAAGGTAGCAGGTCATGGCAAGGCCGAAGGCCGAGCTTTCTACGCCAACAAAGTCGCGGGCAGTTGCTAGTAAGTTTATAAAGTAAACATATCTTTATTTTCAGTAAAGTGAATCCCAAAAAAATTACTTCAACACTAAAAAATGTGAAATAATAATAAGACTAAAACGCTTGACCGAATTTGATGAAATTTAAATGGGACCTCGGATAAAAATTTGGAAGTATTTTGAGAATCGGTCAGAAAAAAACACATGCAGACGACACAGAACCTCTTCCTTATTGTAGTCGGTTAATAACGATAAGCTATATTCCATACAACGTTTGGGTGGATAGCGGTTACTTGATTCGAGTATGGACGGTGGTGCAACATCACTCAAACGGCAGGACTAATTATTATTGTGATGAATTTTGGGAATGGAGATAGATGAGGCGCTGGCTTAACACATAGGATACTTTTCATCATCATCACCATCAGCACAGCATCGCAGCTAGGATATAGAAATCCACCTGACTTTTGTGTATTATTGTTGTCTATATTGTATAAACTAGCTCACACGCCCGCGGATGCGCTTGCTTAGTCTACGGGAGACGGAACCACATAAGTTATTGGATACATACTTTTAAGATTTACGTGAACCATAACCGCAAGAAATAAAGAGATTCTTTATAAGAGAAAAATTATTTTGGTATACACGGGCTGTAATATGATTATTTTGAAAATTATTGTTATAGCGTAAGTTTTTAGCCGTACCATAGAAGCTCATGAGCGCTGACAAGTTAATCGAGACCTCAGTTTTATATGAGACCGTGTAGCATTGAGAGACCAAACTGCCATCTTGGATTTATGTGACGGATCAAGATAAATAGCTAATAGTTGGGAGCTCCGGGCTCTATGTTATCCATATACCAAATTTCATCGAAATCAGTGCTGTAGTTTTTAAGTTATGCGGGAGCATACCAGACAGACTCAATTTTTTTTCAAAAACGTCATATTCTTGTTCAGCAGGTTTTTTTTTTATTTTTTTCTTCTAAGTACACCTTTTGGCCTCTACTCCTTTATAAGTATTGAAGATAATAAGTATATTGTTGTCCATTATAACACTAGTACTCAATTCGACTGTATTTTTTTTTTATGTTTGTTACCTCGTAGCTTTCGAAAGGGTGAACCGATTCTCAAAATTCTAAAGTTTTTTTGTTTGTAAGCGTGTTTCCCGTGTGATCCCATTTAAATTTCATCAAATTCGGTCCAGTACTTTTTGAGTTACACTCCAATAACTGAATAGAATGGAAGGTGGTGTTAAAATTTTCAAATTTTACTGGTCACTTTATCCTGATTTAACCAGTAGTTCCCGAGGGATCCCGATAACCTTACTCCACGTGGAGCCACGGGCAGTAATTAGTTTATGTACAATATAATATTGATCTCATCAAAAAAAATTAATGGCTTCCAGGAGGTAGGTACATTTTGTAAAATTTAATAAAATATCGCAAAGGACATGATAACAATTAGACAGGGTAACGATGCGGAGAGAGGTGACGGACAGCAGTGATGCTTAATCGATACCTTAGGGTCCGTACAAACGCACAAATTCATATCTTATACACTACTAGCTGTTTTGCGCGGGTTCACCCGCGTGGTAATGGATGATGATGATGATGAATCAAATATAGCGTATGTTGCTAAAGCATAATGTAGCTTTCGACTGGTATATTTTAATCGGTTCTGTAGTTTTTGCGTTTATCTATAACAAACAAACAATTTGATCTTTCCTTTTTATTATTAGAGTAGATAAGGATTAATACCAAATTACGAATAATGTCGCCTGGTTTATACCGGCGTTACTGTCGCATATTTCAAAATTAAAAAGTATTTATTGTCGTAACTGTAATAGTTAGACATTATGGTAATGTGGACTTCTTTTTAGATATTGAGGTCTTCCATAAAACTGTTGTACATCACTTTGCTCTATTGTCGATAGCATAGATTAATATTATGTGGTCAATAGTTTCCGCAGCGTACGCGATATGAGGCCATTTTCTGGTGTTTTTTCCGCATCTTGCGTTACATTATCGAAGTTTTCATACGGATCCCTCACTTATTTAAAAATATTATAAAAATTAAGTTCATCAGGGAAAATGTAGGAATCTAATGGTGAAAGAATGTCTAATCGGTCCAGTAGTATCATTGCCTATTCAATTCAAACAAACAAATCTTTCTTCTTCTTTATAATATTAGTGTAGATGAGAATATTATATATTATGAGAACCTACTAGGAACACCTAAGTACTGCTGACTTCATTTGAGCTGTGAAGCTTAGGTAGGACTGCCGGAAGGTATGGTGCCCAGTCGGTCGTCCCAATGAAGCGTGGCTGTTGAGAAAATCATACTCACAAAAATGTTCATGGTACGAGTATTTTAGTTTTATACGATCTATCCGCAAGATTGACATAATAATATGTTTTAGCAGTGAGTTCTATTTAATTAATTGACATTTTGTGAATCCTTGCATATTTATTCTGGATTCCGTCGGTTTATACTTACGAGCATTGTTCTTTATTTATAAGATAATTTCTCAAAATATGACAAAATTTATCATATTAGTTTATAGTAATGGCATATTGTGAAGGACCGCTCCTTTCATTACAGCGTGTACGTGCCTATAATTGTATTAGCATTACGAGTCTTAGTATATGTACATTGTAATATTTAGATAAGATATATAACATTTCGGTATCCAATAAATAAATAAATCATTAGATATTCCGTAATATAAGTAAAAAAAGTTGAAGTCGGTATTATGATAATTCAAAAGTACCTATTAACAGAATATTGTGCGCATATTACTGACTTCAACAAAGTATTACACACTTTTTAGTATAGAAGATGGTTCCATTATTTATAAAAAATACTTACGGGATAGATTGTCGTTCACCGTCAATTACGATATCATTGAGATAGGCGAAGCTCTTTTCAGTTATTGGATTGTAACTCAATAACTGCTTTACCGAATTTGTTGAAATTTAAATGGGACTACCTCGGATAATTTATTGATTCAGGCGTTACTTTGCGGAAATCCATTATCAAAAAAACGATATTAAAAAATATTTAGTGACACTTCCGCTGAAAAGAAAACAACCTATTTGGGGGCGTGCACCACCCTCCCACCCGCATAAAATGCTAATAGGAATAATACAAAATAAAAAACACAAGAAACCCCAAATCAACCAAAACCGATTCGACACGTGTTTCGCCTCTACACGAGGCATCCTCATGAGATGTTGACTCGTCGAGCGCTAGACCGACAGTCAACCTCGGAAAGGACTACCTCGGAAATATACTCTAGCAAACAAAATAAAAACATCACAATCTGACTACTCTGGAAAAAGTTATGCTCATACATAACAAAAATATACGCTTCGATTTGAGAATATTCCCTTTTTTTGGAAGTCAGTTGAAAATCACTTTACACAACGAACAGATGGCCGATGAGGCCGGAAGGTTCTGGATTGGAGACCCAGGACCGGCAAGCGCAGCGTAGTCGTCCACCGTCAAGACGACGACTGACGACCTGTATATAGGCCGATCACGAAAAATCTTCCTTCCTATCATCCTTCCTCAAAGGTTGGCAACGCATCCTCGAGACCTCTGGTATTGCGGATGTCCGTGGGCGACGCTATCACTTATCATCAGACGAGCCGCTTGTTCGTTTGCCAACCAATCCCATAAAAAAAAGTACAAACTATGAGTTATCTGTGCCGCTGTTGTACTAGATAAATGATAGTTTGTACTAAATACGTTAACGTTGCGATTAAGTTACACTTAAACAAATTTTCGTGCTCGGCCCACAGATAAAGGTCGCAGGACGACGTTTGATGCAGGCCGCTTTCAACCGGTCCTTTTGAAATTTGCAAGGGAGGCCTATGTTCAGCAGTGGACCTCCTACGGCTGAGATGATGATGATGAATTCACATACTCATAACTATACGTGTTTACATAATACATTCTACAAATTGGTACCATCAATCTACAGCCATTTTCTATACATCGTTGCGGACCTCCCCGAACCCCTAACGAACGTACATCTCTTACGAATAGATTACGCAGGCTCTATTTCTCAACTCTATTTATTGTGGTATTTACATGATTTAACCACTTTATTTATTTAACTACAATCCTTAAGACAAATTGATTGTAATAAAGTTAAGGGCTTTGTCAAAGTCATAATTTGGTTTAGATGTTTGAACCAAAGCGTTCAAGTTTCTCGAGAGGGTACTTCAAACTCATCCTAGACCAAGGATCTTTCAATGACTTCTGATCAAAGGATCCGTCTACACTAATTTAATTTATAAATGTAAAAGCATGTTTGTGTGTGACTTTACCTTTATGTGATTATTAATTGTTGATTGATTCTAATTTTATAGTAACTTGGCCTTAAAATAGTACGGAGCGTGGAGGGTTTTAATACCAAACGATTTACTGAAAATATTTATTAACAAGTCATACTTTCGCTTAGGAATAATACGTTTGTACTTAAAACATACTATTGAGCCATGTTTCTAAGCGTACTTTATTATAAATTTAACATTTTATTTTGTTATAAACAACCAACCTTTAACATCACGAGCGCTGAGCTGCCGCCCGCAGTGATAAGCGAGACGTCATCGACGCGGGCGTCCCGTAGGTCCATGAGTTTACAACATTGAAATCAATCGATCCTCGCTATCGACTGCCGCAAAAAAATGTATGAAAAAAAGGACAGTACCACCTCGCGGTCAATTGTAGAACTAAAATTGACAGCAAGTACGCCAATCACAAGCTTAATAGGTAGGCGAGATCGAGTATCGACTATAGATGACATTTATGTGGCCAGCTCATGGTAGAGCTACCGAACACTCCTTGAAAAAGGCCACCGATAAATATTACGAGAGTAATCCCATATTTCTAATTAAAAATGAAGTTAGCATTTGTTTGTTAAGTACAAACAAATGTAAACTTCCTTTTTAATTTAAAATGACAACTTTAAAAGGATTTAACTGAATATAATTTTGAAACTATTTTAATCCTGACGTATCAAACACGTTTTATTGAACAAATCTATGAAGTCTTTGGTTTTATAATATTTAATTATATTACGTATATACGTAGTGTTCACCAAGTATTCGATACAAACAGATAATCCACATGGTGTCAGTGCGGAAAAGTAACTGTGACCATTTGTTAAACATATTTTAACCTATAATATAAAAATGAATCACTGAATGTGATGCGAAGCGCAAATCTCGAGAGCAGCTGAACCGATTTTGCAAATTCTTTTTGTTTGAATCTTCCTTGAAGTACGAGGATGGTTCTTACGGAGAGAACAATTTTAAAAATTGCCTGAAAAGGTCTAAAACAACATTTCTCTATACTTCAAAACAATCGATTCGTAGTAATACTTAAAAGTCAATTTGATGTTAATACCATACTATAGAGTTGAAGTGTTAGTGGAGAGGTTCCGGGAAGGCAAAACAATTGAGTGACGTTAGTGTCGTATAAATATTAATGTCAATATGGTAAAATGTCACATGAAATGTAAACGTCTCTTTGCTGTGCATCTATAATATTACTAAATCTAAGGCCCTACTTGCACGTTTGCTCGGGTTGAATAAATAAGTCTACGAGTTTGTAAACTTGCGTTAGTCATATCAATTTTTAACTCTCATATTGCCTTGCACGACTATAAAAGATCACCGGTTTTGCTAAACTGACATTTGTAATCTTTAGATGGGAATATTGAATTGTCTATGCGCTTATATTGTAACCTGACCAATAATGAATGAATCGAAAAAAAAGTGGTAAACTTATATCTATCTCTTTGGCACTACAGTACAATGTATATAGACTTTCTTGTTTATCCTTTGTTGTTTTGAAATTTGACGACTTTTTATTCCATACGTATTGTCTCGTGTCATTTCGTCTAAAGAGTACATTAAACAGCAGAAAGTAAACCCAATTTCTTTTGACACGAATCTTCACTAACCCTAGTGAAAGACTTAACCCTCCCACATTGCTGGGTTAAATATCAATAAATAACCTTAGATTTACTCCTAACCTTTAATGGTGCAAGATAAATTAATTAAAAAAACCCGTTTTAGCAGTTGACTCTGAGTTATTGAAGCTAACTCTGGAACGTGCAAGTGGGCCTTAGTAGATGACTTATTAACTTTCTTTTTTTATCTTACTAGCTGACTCGGCGTCCTGAATAGCAGAATAAGTATTAAAAGAAAAACAAAGAAACATCTGTTAGGCGGTACGAAGTTCGTCGGGTCAGCTAGTGTGAAATATGTATTGAATGAGAAGTTCAAAAGTTTACGTAAAACATACCAGAATAATAATAGGTAAATATTATTGACAAGGTAACTAAAAAGACTATATAACTCTGTTTGATTCCAGTTGCGAATTAAGGACCACTGTTTGCATCATCGTTTATGAAATTGAGGCATCAAAGAATTAATAATGATCGTCTATTATGAATATTTGTGCTCTAATAGACTCTATTGCCGCATTCTAGTTTGAATGAAGCCTCTACCTCTACTCAGAAGAACGAGCAAGAAACTCTACCTCACAGAATTCGCCCTATTTACAGAGACTTATATCTATGCTCTACCTATTGTTTTCAATTATGTTCTTGGATATATATACATTTAATACAATCCGGAAGCCTCATCGAATCTGAAGAAGTAGCTGTTGTAAGTAGATTTTCTTTCGATAAATTTTCTGACATTCCTAATTTTTCCCTTTAACATTGGACAATACCCAGGTCCAGTCAGGCCAAGCTAGGCAGAGCCTGTACTCTGGTAACCTGATAACTGATATACATAGTTGTCATACATCCAGACATAGGTCATGTTCATGCACACACAATGTTTGATCTGTCTAGGGACGAACCCGGGACCAGAGCGGCTCAGAAGGCAAGTGTTAGCGACGCGCTCATGTACTTGTTAGTTTAATTGTTTAGTTTTAGAAATACCCTAATTTTTGTGATACTACGGGTGCGGTTTACACCGCCACCGTTTAAACAGTTTAAGTCCGTAGAGAAGTGCGAGCGGGCGCGCTCTGCGCTGCGCCAATATTATCTTCATTTCTGTGAAACCTGTAGCTATACTCAAAATAATATTATAAACTCCAGTATCGTTATTATTTGTCGCCTCAGATCATAACATCACCTACAGCAGGGTTGCTGCCAACTATGCCAAACCAACCAGACAACCTTGGTACAGCGCTTCGTGTATGTTATATCATGATTTGGGATCCCCAATTCAATAGAGAAATCCTCCTTAAGTAAACCCGTTCAGCCGCGCCTCCGCCTTGATCGATGTCAGTGGGCGCCTATGACGTCAATGCACGTACTATAGGTGAACAATATTTACATGTTACACATTGTAACGGCGCGTCGGATCGTCTCCGATGTCGATATGAAGAGAATGGAATTAAATTTTGGACGTCTGCTTGATTTACTCTGTTGGTCATGGAAGTGTCATATGTTACAGTTAGTATACTTCATATTAGACTATATTACCTTTTATCAGTATAATAAAAATATATGCCAACTAGTTGACCCGCCAGCGGCTTCGCTTGCTTGGTCTTGGTGTAGTGGCGAGAGAGTTATTCTTTAAATATCAATAACTTTTTAATTTTTTAACCGATTGACATGAAACAAACCCTAAATGTCCCGTTAAACTAAGATTACCACATGATGTTAGTGATAACCATATCTAAATCGGATTAGCCGTTTCCGAGATTAGCGTACACAAACGCACAGACAAACAGAAAAACAGACTAGACCTAACTCTGGAACTGGCTCTCGCGGGCAGCTGCAAAACACATTCAACGTCAGTTGCTTGGCGTCCAATTGCCTATCTCGAGTGTGGTACATTGTCAAACTATCATCAACGCTCAGTACGCCTGAACCGGCTTTGCTTTATGATCCAAGCAGACAAGAAACCTGGCATCAGAGACATATTTTAGGCTCAAACATTTTCGAAGTGTTATGAATGTGTATGGGGGAGGCGTATGTTCAGCAGTGGACGTCCTACGGCTGATATGATGATGATGATGATGATGATTTTCGAAGTTTGTGAAGATATAGATATAGCTGGTCTGTTTTTAACAAGATGATGAAATCCGATCCGCAGAATCGTGATAGGCCATATACTCGGGCCGGGCTCCACCAAACCCTCAGGTTTGGAAACTTGTCATGAAGCTCCACTCGTTATTCTAGAATGTTCATCTTCTTCTTCATCTTCTTCTTCTTGTCTTGAGACCCTTTAGTCCTACGTCTAACCTCGCGCTCGTCATTGTGCGCTCAGTGTTTTGCACAGTCACGAGCGCGGGCAACAACACGACCGGTACTTACGTAAATATCACTCGTGCGCTAGCCGGTTCATAAACAGTAACACTGTAATAATAGTTTGGATTGTCTAAGAAAGTAAACCTCTGGTTAGTGTAACTAATGGTACTGCGAAGGAGAAAGCAAAATGTCAAGTACCAATCTACAATAATATGGATTAGAAGTTAAATAATAAAAGTATATTTTCTAAGCCGTTTAATTACTTTGCTCTTTATCCGCTTCAAAAGTTTACCCTTTTTAATCCGTTTATCAGAAACCGAGGTGACGCGAGAAGCGAAACAGTGGAAATGTTTAACTGAAATGATAATTATAGAGATTAGAATCGCTCTTGATGAAGGTATTCGTGTGATGTAATTATAATACGTATTTATTGAATAATCGAGCGTTAATTTTTGTTTATGAAGTCGACATTTACATTGTATGTCGAGTTCAAGTGACGAATCTACTCATTTTTCAACACATATAAATAACGAGGTATGGAAAGGGCTATGCTCGGGGCTTCTCTTCTAGAAATGAGGCGATCCGTAGACGAACTAAAGTCATATCCCAGAATCATCACAAGGCACTGACAGGATAGTCAGCACGAACCTTGATGAGAGAAAGTACGAGCTGGTCACTGAGAAGACTGCTTTGGATGGTTGTTCACCGTCATACAGCATGTTTACGGATGGGGCGAAAAATAAAGCGGGAGCTGGTTGTGGATATTTCTCGCTGGAACTTGGTATATCAGATTCAAAGGCCTTAAATAAGACCACATCACCAGCACAAGCAGAGGCTATGGGCCTACTGTTAGGAGCAAAAGCTATACTATATCATATACCCATCAGAGACGAGGTGGGCTTCATATCATCACCTGTGGAAAGAAAACTAATCGCATTCACTCTAGATAGTGCGGCGGTCATCTATGCACTCAGAAGGCCGGTAACCAGGTTAAGAGTGATAGCCGAGTGTCACGCGACTCTACAAAAACTATCAAACAAGTATAAGATAGTGGTAGCATGGACAAAAGGGCATGGCTCATGCCCAGGAAATGCGAAAGCAGATACCCTCGCCAAAAATGCGACTAAGAAACAGGTAAGTGGAGATGTAAATGATCTCTGCAAACCCTCAGCGATGGAAACACGTAATCTACTCCGTCGCTTTACCGAAAAAGAACAACAACACATTTGGGATAACAAAAAGGACTGCAAACAAGCAAAATCTATGTTTCCAACCTTGAACAGATACACAACTAATAGTTTGTTGAAACTTCAACGACAGGACCTCCGCCTAATGGTAGGCATTATCACAGGTCACTGCAATCTCAACTACCATCTATATAAAACTGGTGCAACAGATAGTCCACTATGCAGAGGATGTTTGCAGGAGAACGAGACCGTGCTGTGTGCCGACGCACGTGCTGTTGGAGTGCACGGCTACGGAAAATATACGGAACACTACCGGTCTACTAGAGGATCACCGACTAAAGTCACCGACATAGTCCAGAAGATTAGCCAGTTAGAGTGGCAGTGGGCAGACACATAGCACGCAGAACACGGTCGATGGGGCCGGATGGTTCTGGAGTGGAAACCACGAACCGCCAAGCTCAGTGTAGCGTAGGTTTTCCACCGACAAGTTGGACAGACGACCTGATAATGGTCGCAGAACGATGCAGGCCGCTTCCAACCGTCCTTTTGGAAAATTATAGGTGAGGCATTGTCAGTGATGAGAGATCGTAGAGCACTATACCAAGAACGTCGCTTGTCTCCTGACTTTGGAGACAGTCGCCGTTAGGTGGTTAAGCCTTATGACTGGTTCATACTCCGATATTCAAATGCTATGCATTGCACGTAGATTACACTTTTATGTGCTATAAAACTACTACTTTACTACTCTTTATCAAAAAATGAGGTAGTAATATATACGATAAGAAGCCGACAACTACATCTTTATGGAATACACGATGTTTCGCAGATACTTTTACGGCTCATAAACGCTCTGAAGTTTTAATAAGTTTTGCGTTTTTGAAACTTCTTTCAATCTCACCACTCGATTCCAGGACCTGAATCGTAGCTGAAACCTCTGCTAAAGATTAAATATTCGATAATCTCAATAAATAAATTTTCTAACCAGTGGTCTCTTACTCGGTGTGTAGTGGTTTCTTATCGGGACCACCTGAGGGTAGAGTTGTCTTGCTTAATCCAGCAGTTCGAACCGGACTATATATACAAGCTATTGCCAATGTTCGTCACAGACCATAAATGGTCGTATGTGTTCTATAATTCAACAAGATACGTTTAATGTGACCGATATAGGACTGGTCAGAAATTCACTTTGTATAAGTATAGCTACCGGCTTTTTACAATGGAAAGTTATCTTTCAGCGAGTTCCGAATTTCAGTCTAATCGCTTTAGTAGTCTAGGTGTGAAAGAGCGACAAACATCTATCCATCCACCTTATTCAGACAGGTAATATAATATATTTAGTGTTCGATCCGTAAACGCGAGCACACCAAGAACGCGTTGATGTAAAAATAATTAGGTACAATTTTTATATTATAGCTTGTTTTAATACTTTTACTAGCTTGTTTAAAAAAAGTTGGCATTGTGTGAAGATTTTTTTTTCTACTAAGTGAAATAAAGTAATTAAATCAAACGAAAAAAAAAATTATGTTATTTAAAAATAATATTTCTTTAAAGTAAACTAAACTTTTTTCTTGGTTAAAACACATCAGGGCTTTGTCCTAAAATCTTCTTTATTTTTGATAAAAGTGTCTTTGTCACAACACACGAAATTTAGTTTAGCAGAAAATATTCTTAATAATCGTTCCAATAAAGTATCCACTTTGTGGTCCGATAGGAAATTTGTCTTCAGATGGAGTATTTTAAGCCTTCAATGAATGGCTAATAATGTTAAACTAAAGTATAATCTAATATGCATCCAACTTAGCATTTCTATATAAGAATGTGGTGCCCGTGGTTCGATCACATCCTTTTCGTTGACCTAAAACTCTCTGTAATTTCGTTAGAGATACATTTTTTTTCCAAACGCATTAAATTTTGTACTTATAACTTTGTGAAATTGAAATTGTATTGAACGATCAGTTCGATCGAGCACAGTTTTGTGGCGGATGTGGTGAATACATCTTTTCTTTGTGTTGGGGATGGCTGTGATGAAAGAAGATAATATAATCAGTCCGAATCAGCAAGCCTCCGGTTCATTTATAAATCTTTTGTTACAGCGTAAACCTGATGCGGACAGATTAAAATATCATAAGTCACGGGAGATGCCGGAAGTCACAACTGGTACATTTTGCTGTAAGTACCAACCAGATGTATCTTCTCAAATAGTTTTGCTTAAATCTTGCTCGATTGCTGGATAGTAACTTAGGGTGTACCTAGACAGTAGACTGAATATGTAAAGAATTGGCTTATGAATCCCCATTTCCCGTGCGTTACTCTGATGGTAAAACAAGTACGCCTGTGCCTCTATCCGATTTTTTCTCGTGTAGCACTTTTCTATTCATGTAGGTATCTATTACTTACTTACTATTCGGCGGCACTGCACGTACATCAGTTGTATCATATTATATATGTATATAATGATTAATATTATATCATCATTTCTTGTACCGTACCTAACCTACGATGAATACGATGATATGAACCTTAATGACAGTGATAAGAGTCAGCGTGAAATCTTTTTTTTTGAGTGGTGAAATGCTGTCACTTCCCTTATGCGTATATATGTATATATCTCTTAGGCGTATGGGGCTCAGACCCACTAAAACCTCCCCCCGTGAGCAGTCCTCCGCCAAGGTGGGGCGAGACAGGGTCGCGCTGGCAGTCACCATAACGCCCCAGCAGAAGGCCCGGATTGATCTTAACCGGGCCTCAGCGCCTGTGAAGGAATGACCTTGCTCATCAAGGTCACCCCCTAGACGTGTAGGGCCGTGCAAACCGGCGAAGAGTCCCCTGACTATTCGCTAGTGACCCCACTACGGAGGAGGGAGGAGACGTACAAACCGTCTCCTCCGTTCCCCCGGTCGTCTGCGCTGGAGCGTGTCAGCTCGGACATCGTTCTCCCTGATCCGCTCCGCGGCCTTCTTCTGCCTCATCACCGCTTCGCAGAACGAGGCCACCGCCTGCCACGCTCTCTCGCTACTGAGCCTGGAGATCACCACGCTCGGCAGAGAGAGATCTCCTCCTATTTCCCCTGATAGCGTGTGCCGCTGCGGGCCCCATGCAGGACACACTTCCAGCATGTGGTGGGCCGTATCCTCCGGCGTACTACACTCGTGGCAGGCTGGGGTTGCCTCCCGTCTCGCGATTTGGTGTACCTACTTTCCAAAGCACCCTTGTCCGGAGAGTACCTGCACCAATCGAAAGGTCAGCGACTCGAAAGGCCGCTTCACCCACCTCTGGAGGACGGGACGGATGGCCGTCCACAGCCCAGGGGCCGGCGGAGCCAAGTCATCTTCCCACCGCCGCAACAGAGTGGCTTGTGCCTGCTGCCGCATGCGTGTGACCTCTTTCCAGCCTGGGGCTGTTCCTCGGGATAATCCTCGCCACCACAAAATGGTAGCTAGTAACTTCGGTGAGGATTTCCGCTTGCAGCTCCCAGGGGGGCTAGCCAGCACACACGCTGCCATCCAGGACACCGTCCGGTACCCACGTATTGTTACACACATTAATTACACATTATACACAATTTAAGTTGGAGCGCATAAAGCCTAAAATTTTAAGCGATGTTAACAAATTTTGCAATAAAGTAAGATGGGGGGAGAGAAACCACGACCAAACAGAATTGTTTCATAAGCTATGTAATAAGAAATTAAGATGTGAGGTTCATAGGTACGCTAGGTATAAGTTTGAGCTGTGGGTACTGCAAGGTAAACCGAGATCGGGTCTTGTTTGGAGTGAGATGCAAGAAAGTCGTAGAGTGTTCAAATCTCGTCTAAGGTGGTGTCAGAATAATAGAGACCAAATAAAAATGGATATTCTGGCCTCACACCACTCTAAGCACGATTTTCGTAACTTTTGGAAATCGACTAACAGATTGAACAATGGATCGGGCTTACCTGTCAGTGTCAACGGTATTAACGACGCTAAATGTATAGCTGATAAGTTTAAGGACCATTTCACTATAAAGTCACATTGGGAAATTCACAGTATGGGTGTCAAGATCATCATGATCCAGTACGAAATTCACAGCAGCAGAGGTCAATAATGTTATAAGATCAATGTCGCGAGGCAAGTCTCCGGGTCATGATAATCTGAGCATTGAACACTTAAGACATGCGGGCGTTCATCTTCCCAGAGTCCTAGCTATGTTTTATACTCTGTGTGTAAGGCACGCTTATTTACCTGCGGAAATGGTGAAAACTGTGGTGGTACCAATAGTGAAAAGAAAAACGGGTGACATAAGTGACATTAAGCGAGCATGTTGTCAATATCTGTAAAAATACCAACAGGACTCTAGGGTTTATAATGAGAACTGATTCACAGTTTCCAGATATAAGTGTGGCAATCACACTGTACAATGCTTTCGTTCGCAGTAAATTAGAATTTGATGCTACAGTCTGGGATCCCCGTGAAGCCAAATATACTCTGCTCGTCGAAATACAACAGCGAAAATTTGCTAGGTACGTTTATAAGCGTATGTTTGGTTACTATCCATATTTATTTCCGTCACTCTTTGTGTCAGGTATGATCGGACTGGATACACTGGAGCTCAGACGGAAATTACTTTTAGTTGTACACTATTGCCAAATACTTCGTAATAGGGTGAACAACCCGACGGTGTTGGGTGCACTTGCACTATTTGTTCCCAATTGTAGTCACAGCAGGCGTCGTCCGCATAAGTTGTTCCTACGGCCCATATCGAGGACACGCCACGCTAGCAATGCTCCAACGCAGCGGGCGATGCTAATTCTGAACTCATTTGCGCATGAGTTTGAGCATGTAGATCTATTTACTGACTCTATGAGTACCATTGTTACTAGCATTAGGTTATATTTAAGCCATTATTTAAGGTAGTTAGTGCTTTGGCCATGCTGTTAGCTTTCTATCTATACTGAAATTAAATAAATAAATAAATAAATTAACAATTATAGACCAATCTCGCTGGCCACTGTCATGGCTAAGGTGCTTGATAGTTTGCTTAATACTCAGCTTGATAAGTATGTACAGATCCATGACAACCAATTTGGTTTCAAGGCCGGACTCTCTACTGATACAGCTATCTTGTGTTTGAAGCAAACTGTGAAGTACTACACTGTGAGGAGTACTCCCGTCTACGCCTGTTTTCTCGACTTATCGAAGGCATTTGACCTGCGTTCTTATGACATCTTATGGCAAAAACTAAATAAAATCTTAATGCCGAAAGAACTAACACGCATTTTTAAATATTGGTACCAAAACCAGGTTAATGTCATTCGATGGTCGAGTGCGTATTCGGACCCGTATGGGCTGGAGTGCGGGGTGAGACAGGGAGGGTTAACCTCACCTAAGCTCTTTAACTTATATGTAAACGCTCTGATAGAAGAGCTCAGCAGCACACATGTCGGCTGTCATATTGACGGACTTTGTCTCAATAATATTAGTTACGCGGATGATATGGTGCTGCTGAGCGCTTCTGTGGGTGGGTTGTCAAAACTTCTGGCCATCTGCGAGAAATACGCACTTGGTCACGGATTGGTCTATAACACGAAAAAGAGTGAGTGTATGGTCTTTCGGGTTAGAGGAAAATGTCTAGAAAGTATATCATCTACCAAACTGTACGGGTCACCGCTGAAAATGGTAGAACAGGTTAAATATCTTGGGCATTGGGTGAGGTCTGACCTGAAAGATGATACAGATATAGAGAGAGACGTAGTAACGTAGGGCGTTGTCTGTGAGAGCAAATATGATCGCTCGTAGGTTTGCTCGATGTTCTATAGGGGTCAAAATTACTCTTTTTAGAGCATTTTGTACCTCGTTTTACACGAGTAGCCTCTGGATAAGCTACACTCAGAAACAATACAATGCCCTGCGGTTTCAATACAATAATGCGTTCCGGGTGCTATTGGGGCTGCCCCGATTCTGTAGCACATCGGGGATGTTTGCCGAATCACGTGTCGATTGCTTTTATGCGACTATGCGGAAACGGTGCACATCCCTGGTGCGCAGGGTTAGGGCCAGCTATAATAGCATCCTGAAGGTATTTGCTGAAAGATTTGACTGTTAGTACTTGAACCATTGCTGCATGGTTCATGTACTGACTAATACATAAATAATCACAATTCTTATTAATATAATTTTGTATAGGTACCTAATAAATTTAATTTTGTATGTTATTTAATTTAATTTTTATCTAATTTGAATGAAATATAATTATTTGGATTATTTTTATATGTACATAATGTAATTAATTGTAATTGTTGTTTAGAACTTATGGCCCAAGCTGGTCGAAATAAACGATTTTATTATTATTATTATTGCCCTCGTCGCGATGATCTGCTGTGGACGTCGCAGCAGGGTCTTATTGTCGCGACTGAAGGCATCCACCCAGACCGGTGCCCCGTAAAGAGCCATACTCCGAATTACTCCGGCGTATAGCCGGCGGCAACTGGCGTTTGGGCCACCCACGTTAGGCAGTAGCCTTCCCAAGGTGGCCGCGGCTCCCACGACCCTCGGGGCCAGTCAGGCGAAGTGAACCCCCTAGTAGCATTAATTGTTGTTGTTTTGTAGGACCAATGTAGTATTTAAAACACAATTTGTTGGCCAACTGTCAGATTTGGCCACCTTGTTTTTATAGGGCCCAACAAACGTGCCCAACGTTGGCCTAACCTATTGAGGCCTAACGTAAATTTCTCCAACGTAGGCCCGATGCCGAAAAAGACGTTGGCCCTTTTGTATATTTTGCACCATAGATTTATTTCAAGCGGGGCCACTCATTAATTGCCTCCTTATATAGGCCCTACGATATATTTGATATTTTTTTTTGTTCCATAAGTTAGTTGGGCCAATGATAGAACCCCAACTCAGCCCCTCGATTGTTGGGCAACTGTGAGGTTTGTCATCCCCAAAAGTAGTTTGGTCAGATATTAGAATCATCATAGGCCCTTTGTCGGTTTTTATATCTTGTTGGCCAATCACGCATCTTCTTAACAGAGGCCCTTCCTACTTATCTTTAACGTTGGGCCATCGTTGGGTTATTAGGTTAGATTTAGCTGGGCGTAGATTTTGAGCATAGAACTTTGTACTTGACCTTGAGAAGTAGCTAATATGAGCCCTAGCGGCAGTCTGGAGATACAATACATACTGTATACAACAGTAAGAAATTATTAGCATGCGAAAATTTGTACGATTGCCGGGACGCGAACGCGGTGATCCGGCGCGCAAGTCAACTATACACTTCGATGCACTACGAACGAGGTACTCGTTTGCGTGAAAATTAAGAAGTTATGCCATGGCTGTCATACAATTTTTGCATCTCACTGTTACCTACTGAATTTCAAAAAAGGAGGAGGTTCTGTGTTCTTTTTCATTAAAATTTCGTCAAATTCGGTCCAGTCGTTTTTTAGTTATACCTACTCCAATAGCTGAATTGAATGGAAGTTGAGTTGGTTTAAAATTTTTCACATTGTACTTGTTTATAGTAAGTTCTTTGAACAATTTCAAACAGAAAATCTGCGTTTTGGTGTTTTTTTTTTCTCCAGATGAGATCTAGACTAACGTTTATACCTTCATAATAAGTTTATACTACGTAAGCCTACCTTTGTAGTTTCATGGAAAATATAACGTTTTTGTTATATTTGTAAGGCCCACATTATACCAACAACTAATTACCCGTTGGGTTATCAACTGCAGAGTTCGTAGGCCCTGTGCAAAAATACAACTGTGCGGTTGTATTTTTGTGGGATAAACCTACGAATATATAATAAGTCCTATTATTTATTCGTAGGTTTACCCCACGTAGGGATAAACGACGAAAATTTTGTTGGCTGGTCAACCGTTTAGATCGTTGGGCCCACTTTTGGTTTGTCGTGGTAAACAAAAAGTTGTATTATCATCGGTTAGGCCAACATTATACTAACGGAGTTAATTCGTCGTTAAATAAACAAATGTAGAAATAGTAAGCCTGGTGTTGCATTTTTGTGAGAAATACAACGAAAACATTGTTGTCTGGTCAATCGTTTAGATATTTGGCCCACTATTGTTGTTTCGTGGTAAGTATTACATTGTTTATACATCGGTTACGCCAATGTTATACCAAAACATTGTTGGCAGGTCAACTGTTTGGATAGTTGAAATAACGGTTTAATTAAATGCAGTCTGCCAAGTGTAGGCCTTTTGTATTCGTATTTCTCGTTAAAAAATCAACCGTTTGAGTTGTAGGGCCAACGTTAAGTGTTTGTTAGAAATAATACACAATTTGTTGCAGTTGGCCATGTCTTGGCCCTTTGTATGGTAAAATCTCGTTAGAAAATGTACCGTAGGAGTTGTAGGGCCAACGTCAATTGTTTGTTAGAAATATTTAAAATGTTGTTGCAGTTGGCCCTGTCTTCGCCTTTTGTATGAGCAAATCTCGCTAGAAAACCTACCGTAACAGTTGTTAGGCCAACGTAAAATGTTTGTTGGTAAACAGGATTGATTTTAATGCAGTTGGCCATATGTCGGCATATTGTATTCAATTTTCTAGTTTTACATCCGACCGTATGAGTTGTAAGGCCAAGGTCAATTATTTGTTGGAAATAACGGTTTAATTAAATGCAGTCGGCCAAGTGTAGGCCTTTTGTATTCGTATTTCTCGTTAAAAAATCAACCGTTTTAAGTTGTAGGGCCAACGTTAAGTGTTTGTTAGAAATAATACACAATTTGTTGCAGTTGGCCATGTCTTGGCCCTTTGTATGGTAAAATCTCGTTAGAAAATGTACCGTAGGAGTTGTAGGGCCAAAATCAATTGTTTGTTGATAAAAACGCTTGTTGGCCGTGTGTTGGGCATTATTATGTGAATTTTTCGTTAACAAATTTGCTCAATGCCCAACGTTATTTATTCGTAACAAAAACCACTATAACTCTTCCCAAACCGTTGGCAACCGTGTGGCAACACAAATCCTAATAGGGCCCCAAAAGCCCACCTTCCATCCAGGATGAGGCCCAGATATTTCATCTGGGCCCCAACCGGGACGGGGACCCCATCCAGGATTACCCGGGTTCCTGGAGGGGGTCAAACTGGGGGGGGGATCGGGTCTTTCCACCAAGACGTTGCGATCCTGGAGGTAGTCACCAACAGCCTCCGCAAATACAATGGAACTCCATGATAGCGGAGCGCCTCTTGTATTGTTCCGTGCGGGAGGCTGTTGAAGGCGTTAGCAATGTCGAGTGAGACAGCCAACGCCTTTTCCCTCCTGCTGACCGTATCCTGCGTCCAACTTTTAAGCCACAGCAGGGCGTCTATGGTTGACCGCCCCGCTCTGAACCCGTACTGGGCCTCTGAAAGTCCAGGCCCAGTCCCTTCTAGGTGGTGGACGATACGGGAGGGTACCACTCTCTCTAATAACTTACCCATATCGTCCACCAACACTATGGGCCTATATCGAAGAAGAAGGAGATCCTGAAGGCGAGTCGACGGCTCGACCCTCCTTACGCAACAAGCACAGTCGGCCGTCTTTCCATTGTTTCGGGAACCGTCCTGAAGCGAGACACGCCCCGAACAGTTTCCGAAGCCGATTACCCATTACACGTAGGGCGATCATTAAAACACGTCCCGGGATGCCATCTGGTCCTGGCGCTGTTTCTTTGCGCCGTAAACGGAATAATGTAACAAATTGTAACACGCATTTTTTATTTTAAAGTAAATACCCCTATATATCCTCGACGGGGTAGTAGAGGTGTTTTAAAACATCCACGTATCGGCAGATATGTTTTTGATCCCATGCCATAGAAGGCGAGTCCATTTTCATCTACGGGGTACTATTGAGACCGGACTGCTATTGAGAGTTTCTTTGTCAGAAAAACGCTCCAAACTGTCCAAACCGGGGATTGGTTCCAGGATCTCGAGACACCAAAGCGGCGCTTCCGGCAATACACCAACGAAACAGGCAATTCTGTGGCTTCGTATTCCCTGGACTAAGCGAGCGAAGCCGCTGGCGCGACAGTTAATCAAGAATAAATTAAAATACATACGTACAGACCAAACTTATCTTATATTGAAACTATAAATCGCAACAAAAGTCCCACACATCTCACTTCCAGCATAGCGTATAGCAATAAACCCAGATCAATAAACTCGTACCTGCCCGGCTAATAATAGAGATCCCAGTCATGAAGATGGATCGCGTCAGGCGTCCCTCCGTGTACAATCTGTGCGCAATCGGTTTGCAATCCGTGCATTATCGGTGCCCGACCGTAGCGCCGAGCGGACGAGGCTTAGACTGTCCCTCCACCAACCGCTAGGCAGCAGAACGGGCGAGGCAGCTAAACTTTCACTGTTGTACAACAATAAAGCCACCTTGCCTTAGTATTCCTGTTGATAGAGGTGTATACACATCTATGTATCGACAGTTTTGCTATTGATGTCAAGTAATAGGAGATAAGCTTATACCTATCTACCGGACACAGATCTATATACGTATGTTTTAGTCTCATATAATATTATAAGGTGAGCCTATTTGTATCTACCGTACACAGATTCATATATTTAGATTTTCGGACTACAACTGAAAATGTATGGAATCACCAAGTATAGTTTTACATATAAACCAGGGATGTTGCGAATATTCGCATCCGCAAATTTATTTTTTTATTTATTTATTTATTGGAAAACCAACAGCTTTTTACACTAAAAATATACAATGGAAAAACGATGGGAAGCCAATTATAGGTTCTCACGAGTAGAAATAGATTATTATAAGTTAAACATGTGCAAACACAAAGAAAGGTTTAGGTAACAAAAACATTTAAAGATAAAATAAAATAAGAATAACAAGGTAAGTAGGCAATAATTAAAAATAAAGTACACTAAAAAATAAAATATTAGCCCGACATCTTACGATTGTTGACCGTCTGCTAGGAAAAACTCACTGCTTAGTTGCCGCCTCGCCGAGGAAGCGCTGGTGCAAAATAAGTCAAGGTCAGTGCGTTTGCTCAGTTTGTTAAAGTTGTCGCTTGCTCGCCATAAATACGAGTTCTGTCTATAGTTTGTTGACACTAAAGGAATGTGTAATGGTTTATAGAATCTGGTTGTCTTAAAAGGAACGTTTAGTTTGATTTTACATGTGAGGTCCGGGCAATCAATGGTATTATTTGAAATGTTAAGAAGATATACGACGTCTGCGATTTCGCGTCTTTTTGAAAGAGGTAGAAGATGAAATTGTCTACAAAGGTTAAAGTACTTATTGGACGAGTAAGGAATTCGAAGACGATAGCAAAGGTACTTTAGAAATTTGATCTGGATTCGTTCGATTCTTGAGGTGTACTTATCATACTGGGGGTTCCAGATTTGAGATGCGTACTCCAGGTTGCTCCGAACAAAAGTGCAATAAAGGATTTTAAATGTTTTAGCTCGCTTGAAGTCCCCAGAAGTACGCATGATGAACCCTAAAGCTCGTGATGCTTTGGCGACAATAGACTCAATATGAGCATCGAAAAGAAGTTTTGAGTCATGAACCACCCCGAGATCTCTAACTACACTGCTTTTTTGCAGTAGCTGGCCTTTCAATGTGTATGATGATGGTATTACCAGTTTATTACGGGTGAAAGTTACTACTGTACATTTAGATGGGTTAAGGTCCAGCTTATTATGTGAGCAGTAAGCATCAAGGCGTAATAGGTCAGCTTGAAGGTTCATGATATCTTCAGTTGATTCAATAGAACTAAATATCTTCATATCGTCGGCAAAGCATAATAGTTGACTGTCGTGAAAACATGTAGAGATATCGTTGACAAAAATTAAAAAAAGAAGTGGTCCAAGCAGGGAACCTTGTGGGACTCCGCTAGATATATGAACCCATCCAGATATATAGTTGTTGACCACAACAGCTTGAGATCGGTTATCTATATATGAAGAGAACCACCTGAGGAGGTCGCCTCTTATGCCGACGCGTTCAAGCTTGGATATTAGTAGCCTGTGGTCTATCCTATCGAAACACTTGCTGTAGTCAGTGTAGACTACGTCAACTTGATGGCCCTTGTCCATAGCATCAGTTAAGTATTCATTAAACAGAACCAGGTTGGAGACTGTTGAGCGGCTTTTTAAGAACCCATGTTGAGCAGGACTGAAAGAGGTTCGCAGCGCAGAGTAAACCTGTTCATAGATTATTCTCTCAAAGACTTTGGCTATGATGCATAACTTGGAGATCGGTCTATAGTTGCTGACCTCAGTCTTTGATCCTTTTTTGTGAACTGGGGTCACGAAAGCCGATTTCCAGACACTGGGGAAGATACACGCGGAGAGTGATTTTTGAAAGAGGATGGTGATTGGAACGGCGAGAGTAACGGCGCAGTTAACTAATAATATGGCGCTGACATGATCTGGGCCAGCCGATTTAGATGGGTCTAGTTTTAAGAGGTGTTTGGCAACGTTATCTATGTCAATGTTAATTTTATAAATATCGGAAACCTGCGATGCTAATGATTCATTAGAAGTGTTAACATCAGGACTATTATCACGGCATAGGAAAGTTGAGTTGAAATATCTAGAAAAGACATCGCAAATTGCTTCTCCAGTATCCGCCACTGTGTCTTGGTACTTCAGGCAGTTAGGGATACCACCTGACTTGGAACGTGATTTGATAAATGACCAAAACTGCTTAGGGTTCTTTTCAATGGAATCCTCTATCGTTACCAAAGATTTCCTATAGCATTGATTTTCCAGGCACTTAACTCTGTCACGTAACAGTTTGTAGGTCTCTAAATTCGCCTTGTTTTTGTAGATTCTGTATTTAGAAAGGTACTTAGACTTTTCTTTAATTAGTTTTTTAAGCGCCGGTGTATACCAATTTGGATATGAACTATTATTTACATGTTTTGAAGGTATATATTTATTTTTCAAACGCTCAAGCACCTTATAGAAAAAATCGACGGCACTTTCGAGTGAACAGGGGGATAGTTCTTTCTCCAAGTCAATTTCATTTAACTCTGAATTTAATGAATCATAGTCACCCTTATTATAAAGATACTTTAGGTACGTTTTAGGCTTCAATTTAGGCAAATCGAGGAAATTAACATTAATTATGAGGGCCTTATGGTACGGATCAATTGTTACTAGTGGCTCCTCACATTCAGACACTGAGATGGCGTCATTTGACAATGCTAGGTCAAGAATCTTACCATAAACATTTCGAACAGCATTGTATTGGCGAAGGTCGCAGGTAGACAGGTCATCAATGAGAAGGTGCTCGTCGCTACTAGACATATTCGAGGGATTCAGTGATAAGTCGTTGCCAGATAGCCAATTTATATTACTTAAATTAAAGTCACCAAGCACGATAAACTTGTCTGACGGGTTTGATAGAACTATATTAGAAAGCTGAGATAAAAATGATTGTAACTGTATAGAGAAGGAGAAGCCCAAGTTTTGTTTACATAAATAAATACTACATATATGAATATTCATAGGAGGTCTATCCTTGTGCCTCACTAAGATAGTGACCCATATGTCTTCCGCGGATGACTGATAGGTGGGCTGTGACGTCACATGAATATCTTTCCGCACAGCTATGAGAACGCCCCCTCCTTTCGATTGTCCAGTCATATTAATATCACGATCTCGCCGAAATACTGTGTATTTTGTACAATCAAAAAGCTCTGAATCACTCACACTATCTAATAACCAAGTTTCAGTGATTGCAATGATATGGTACGAAGATAGGCAAAGATTGCGATAGAAGCTAGTTGTTTTGGAACGAAGTCCGCGAACATTCTGATAGTATATCTTCAACTTGGTATCTGTGTCATCCATTTTTATTTACAAGAATTAGCAACTGTTTAATTACATTGTATCGAAAATAAAATAATAACAAACTACCATCAAACACACACATATCACTAATCACAGACTGATTTGAAATTATTAAAATAAAAACAGGGTAGAAAAGCATTCGGCCGAACAAGTGACAACGCAAACAAAAAGTTATAATAAGTAATAGCGGTGCAAAATTAGCCCTTAAAGCTAATAGCAGAGACATTAATGCATCATAAGCCGTGCGCACTAACGCATCGTGGTAGACTCTTATCTGTTGAGGACAATAGCGACCCGGCTGAGCGACGGGCAAAGCAGTGGTTACAAACCTTTTAGACGTGGGATTTAAATTATAGTTATAGCTACTAAGATAGTCGAGCTTAAGATTATGACTTATTGTACTGGACCAGTTTTTAACTTCGTAAAAACAGATTACGTAATCTTGTTTAAATCCAGCTCCCTGTTGATGATGAACGCCGGCGAAGTGTCGTTTTTCCGAATATGTATCTTCCCATACTTCACCCATACATAGTTGAACTGCTTTTCCTTTGCGAGTGATTTAGCTTTGTTTAAAAGGTTTTTAGACTCCGCATTGAGATGGTCATTCACGAAAATCCGCTGGCTCGAGCTGGAGAAGCCGACGTCAGCTGCTGACAAGGTCTTACACGCTCGCGCTGATGCCACAAATTCCTCCTTCACGTAGCGGTTGATAAAACTTACAACAATGGCCTTCTCCTTGGAGCCGTGAAGTGGAATCCTATGCACGTAATTAATCTGCGCTTTCGGGAAGGTGTAATTGGTCACTTTACCGATCGCGATTTACATTTTACGACAGCGAATAGATTTTCATCTTTTTTGAGCGGGACACCCTTTATCTCCACATTATTTAAGCGGGATCTCTGCTCACAAGCCGACAACTGAGACTTGACAGATACTATCTCTGTTTCCCATGAGCTAACGGTTTCGCGAATTAGTTCAATACTAGTCAACCGATTTTCCATGTCGGTAACTCTGGTAGCAATACCATCAACTTTGCTATTAGTGAAGTCACAGCTAGATTTTAATTCTTTTATTTCATCTTTAATGGATTTGACGTCCTCAATGAGAGTCGGCAGGCCAATCAGCTGCCTCCTTACGTCGCGAATTTCCGTGAGTACTGCGTCCAACGAAGCTGGCTCTGAAGTAGTAGCGGGAACAGGGGACGAGGATTTGCAAGCCAAGCATTTCCAGGCCGCTCTTCTATCGTTACCCAATTTCCTCCATCCAATCTCCGACACTTGAGCACAGCCGTAGTCTAAGTGCTTCTTACATGTTCCACACTGGACTCCATCATTAAACGCCCCACCACACGCTGAGCACTTCATTACAGAATACAAAAACAGACCAAAGGTTTACGATATATGACTAGCGGAAATATTCCACAACGCTACTCAATACGCGTGTTGATCTAGCGAGTGTTCGCACTGGAATGCGGAGCTTCCGCATATACATCTGCATCCGCATCCGCATCCGCAATAATCATATGCGGATGCGGATGTAATACAAGTTGCGACAAGTAAGAAAGTGGACGGGGCCGGCCAATGGCACGTGCCGTTCGTTCGTTGTCAAAATAACCAATGTGAGCGAAAAAATGGTGGGAATTACGAGGCGTTTGTTGTGTTGTGGTGCATCATTTGTTTCTTTTAAATAATTATATAATAAGCACTCCGAGCGAGTAGGTAATAACTTGAATACTGACAGTTTACCTTCAGCCAAGCGATTCTCTAATGATTCGTCGTTGTGCTCGTCGACGCTTAGGATATTATTGTTTGTTTAGGTTTTGTAGTAAATTATATAAAGAAAAGTCTGGTCGTAACCGTTTTACACTTTTAAACCAATTATAAAAATGTTAAAGTATTTCTTTTGGATGAATAGAAAGTTAAGGTATTCTATGACGCCAACACTAGTAAAATATATCAACAGAGATATTTAATTGTCAGGAAATATGCATGGACAATCGCCTAGGATGTTCTGTATAAGATTTATACTCCTTAATTATGTATCGCTCATCTATTGCTCTGGTGGACAGCCAGCCTTACAGGAACGGGCGCGACGGCGCGAGGCGTTGGACCAGACTGCGCTTTGTTCGGTACAACTGATGCCATGGATGTAACCTTTATAGAAGTGACAGCTCCATGAGATTGTTATATTTAATCAGTCATTTAATATACAAAAGCCTTATCTAACATCGAATGTATTCGTTTAGATATTTAATGTTATATTAAGTACCTACCAAAAAAATACTCTATTTCTAATAATATATCTATAATCTAAAATATCAATTTTTTTCTATTGTCTCACTAATTACACTCATATTTTCTTACCCTGAAAGCCTCACATACAAATATATTTAAAAATAACAAACGGTCCAGCTGTTTTCAATATATGGGTTTGCCAATGAGCAGTATTTTTAATTTATAAACATTAAAGAAAGATCTAAATAGGTCCAGCTGTTTTCAATTTACTAGAACTATGAAGCGAGGCGAGACGCAACCGCGACCGTTCTGCATTCTCCTTGGAAAAGACTTCCGGATGTGGTTGGAACTATAGTTGGAAAGGTCTGACTTATTTACGTGAGTGATTACATATATTTTATAACTATACAAATACATACAACACGCAAATATGGTCACGAAGATAACAGCACACAAAAACTACACGAATAGGTAGCAACAGGCAGAAAACCTTCTTGTCCGTTTCTTTGAATATCTTAGAATTCGAGAGATTATCTTCTATTATTTCTATTCTCTCGCCTTATTGAACCGTTTAGGACGGATCCCAATAATCTATCTAACCACAGTTATGCTTACTACCGATAGAAATTTGACATAACGTCCATACAAATAGTGTCAAATATCTATCTTTCGTAAGGTAAACCGGCGATAGATAGATTATTAGGACCGACCATTAGAGAGTTGCTTACCCTGGTAGCCTTAATTGACCAATATATATATTATCGACTGACCGGTTGGCGCTGTTGGTAGCAAAGCAACCCTGTTCTGAGCCGCTGGTCCCAGGTTAGACTCCCGGACAGGTCAAACACATGTGTGCATGAACATGTCTGTTTAACCTGTGTCTGCGTCAACCCAGCAGTGCAAGTACCGTAAAACTCGTTAAATTTGTCAAATCGCTAAGATCGATAAATTTAAAGAATCGTATCGGTCCCTAGCAAGTTTGGAAGTCATATCGACGACTTATACGTCCGTCAAATTGTCGACAGTATGTCGATTACTTATTACGAATTGTTTGCATTCCACAATGCGTCCTATCAATTCAAGATTTCTACGAGCATTTCGCTCTTCTATACGATCAAAAGCCGGTCGAAGTCTATTTTTTTATTGAATACTAGTTGCGCCCCGCGGTTACACCCGCATGGTGATGGATGATGACGATGTTGATGAAAATTATCCTATGTGTTAATTCAGCGCCCCATCTACCTCCATGCCGAAGGGGTTTGCGCAACATTGTATGGAGTAGTGGCGTTATGTTTTTTTGGCAGCCGCAAATTTAATCATTAGTACTTCATAGCACTACATCAGTACATGTTATTTAATAAACAAGTTGATTTTTTAAATAATATCCGAACTAAGTTATTCGACTTTGAAGTCTATAAAAAATGACATCTAAATAACCGAATAATTGCGTTTTTACTCAATTAATGCACTAATAACCTTAAATATTTTAGTGATGTTTTGAAAATTCCTTCAATACAAATAGCTCGGCCCCGATATACTTTAGGTAGTTGTTGTAAAACTATAAATTGTTTATTTTGAATACTTCTTTCCAATTATAATTCTTACATTAGTGGCCGACTAATTTGAAAAAAACGCCACTTTTGCGCATTGCCCTTTCATCAAAATTGGGCCAGCCGTTTGAGCGTAAGAGAATAACAAACATCCATTCATCCATAAATACTAAAACTTTCGCGTTTATAATATCAGTAAGATCAAACGCTACTAAAAATATCCCCATTCCGGTCCTCTGGCGATAAGCTATATCAAAGCTGACAAAACAATCGTTAAAATCGGTTAAATAGACGACCTCAAACGTAATTTAATAGTTCCATGCTAGTTAACCGTTATAATCGTAAAAACTTATCGAACTTGTCTACCAATCGCTTAATTTTGTTACTTACTTACAATTATTGACAAATGATGGATATACTCGTAGCCAGTTTTTTCGAAGTATAAAGAATTCAAGATTCAAATTTATCGATCGGTAAGTTCGGTTACTACTGCAGATACATTAATCATCATATTACCATAGTAGGTAGTATACTAGGCTCTGCCTACTTTGGGACCTGAAGACCTTGTTGGACAACGTGGTGGTGTCCCATATTATAGGGTATTAAAATATATATCGTACGTATTTGAAGTCACGGTTGGCTGGTGTAAGATTGTGTAATAGTGGGTACTTTAAAGAAACGTATGTGTGTATGTAACCTGTGTATGAAACATAGGTGAAGTGCGTACGTACTCTCTCATACATACTACATCTCGTACATACATACATGCATTCGTCGTTTGCATATGTTTATTAGCTTTTTTTAAATAATATATAATAAACATAATGTATAATCGTTTCTAGATTTCAGGTGCAGAGCTTCGCGTCATCTGCAGACATTATCTGATATTATATTTTGACCTTTCACAGCCTCGTGTTTTCAGAAAATGGTAATCAAATGATACCCACGCCTCGCACGTGCGTTCACTTCGAATTAGTAACGTAGGTACTTATCTCATATTTACAACAATACTTACCTTAAAATAATGTTAAAGCCGCAGGAACTTTTCTTATATAAATTAACTTAATGACTATGTCACTTGCATGATTTTGTAATGTCACTTGTTACAGTGCCCTAAGTAGGTAGTATGTATGTAGTTATACTCATGGTCTGACTGTTTGCTAAAATAAACAAAGAAGTTAAAGTGTTTTCTTTTAATAGTTTACAATATGACCTTTCGTATACTTGTAGATCTCAATGTTTTTAAGTACGTGGCGCCCTGCTTTACTTCAGACTGTTATGTGTAGCCGCAAGACAGCACTAGCCGGACATAGCATGTTTATAATTGGTAAAAATAATAAAAACTAATAAACAACAAAATAACAACATTAAGTGTTACAATTACTGTCAAACTTTATCCAACCTACATACAACTAGTCCCTGTAATTTTGTCTCGGTTATATCGCATGAGAACCGGAAGGCCAGCCTTTATAATGAGGAGAGTGCCTCTGTTCTTGGTCAGCGTTTGATTGTCTCATCTAGTACGTGCCTCTCGGTATCGGCCGTGGATCGAGATGCAAACAAGAACAATTGGCTGTACCTGCATGCCTGAAGCGCGGCTCTTCACAATATCAAATACACTTCTGGAATTCTGATTGGCTGTTTTATTATACGTTCCGTCTTTATATCCTTGCTACGGCGACTGGAGCCTATTTCGTTAATATTGATTATATCTGCATGCCAATGTGTGTTACCAGTGATGACTTGTGGCACTGAAACGTGGTCTCTTACTATGGGCCACATAGATAAGCTTAAAGTCGCACAACGAGCTATGGAGAGGGCTATGCTCGGGGTTTCTCTACGTGATCGAATCAGAAATGAGGAGATCCGTAGAAGAACGAAAGTAACTGACATAGCCCAGAAGATGAGCCAGTTACTTTAACTACGTCACATGGACAAACCCTGAAATTTGCTGGAGTTGATTTGAACTTTTGTCAAATATCACAAGTAGTGGCGGGCAACAGCCATGAACATACCTTTAATCGTTTCTATAACTATTATATTGTTACAATATGATAGTTGTCACAGTCAAAAACACATTACAATGTAATTTTAACTTAATAGTGGTTGGAGCAAATAACTCAAATAGTTTGACAAAATAATTCATTGTGCATTGGATTTACTTTATTTATATTTATATATAAAAAAACAAATGTTTCTAGAAGTCACGTGACCTCAAACGGAAGTAGCGGAGGAAATGATGTCGTAAGGACAAAACATGATAGTATCATGCCTTGTCAACAGATTGAGAATCAAGCAAGTGGAGAAAGCTTCTAATGTTATTGCTTTAAAACTAAATACATACTATGTCAAAGGACAAACTGTCGATCCATAAACACGGTTATAACCGCAACCGCAAATAATACGTTTGTTATACATTTTTTATATTAATTAAATAAGTTGACATTAAATAAGTTTATAATAATTTTCATTAGTGAATTCATTTATCTTGTTATCATTGTTGTAACACATTTATTGTTGTTTTTTTTCCTTTTTAATTAATTAAAAAGGGTCTTGACAGACATACAGACGGACAACATAGTGATCCGATAAGGGTTTGTTTTTCCTTTTGAGGTGGAAGACCCTACATAGAACAAATTATGAGCCTAAAATGTAGGTTTATTTTTGTAACTAAAGAGTTATAATCTTTTTATTCAAGTAGGTAGTTTGAGTCTGTTCTAAGAAATAAGTCAGTGATTTAATTAAGTACTGTTTTGTATAATTCAAGTGGATTGTTTGAAGATTTTGTGAGAAAGTTTGTGATTTGAGTGAAGTTGCATTTATTCTAAACCAGCGAAAAGCATGCATGCAAAAATGTGTAAAAAGTATTTGTAGCAAAATCAACTAACCGCTGAAAATATTGAGACGGAATCTTACTTATCTGACAACGAAGTTGAATTCTCAGAAACAAAATTGTTGTATTTGCACATCCTCGACGCTCACCCATACATCTAGATAAAACTCGAATTTTAATTATTCATATTTTACACTGATCAAGTAGGTATACTTTTCTAACGAGAACACCTAAAAATCTCCCACAGTATTTTTAAAAGGCCAAAATAAAACCGCGCATATCTAAGAACTAAGAATGTCAGTATTATAGCCAGTTGATTTTTAAAAAAATGTGCGTACGGTTATTGTACGGTAATTTTAGGGAACATGTACGGTAATTATGGCAGCACAGGTTGGCAACACTGCCAATCGCCAATCCTCTTCCCCGTGGACAGCGACAGCGATTAGACGTGTGTTACCGTTTCGCTTTTATTTTCTAAATTTAAATAACGTTAAATTTACATAAAATTAAACAATAATAATTAACAATAGTACCAGGTTCCCATAAGACAAGAAGAGCAGCGAGCTACTAGCGCAAGACAAGGAAACGAACAGAGCAAGGGACACAGCGTGATTTTCCGTATGGTCCAAGTTTAATTTCAGTTCGACTCACTTACGTAATTATTGCCTGTTTTATTATTGCTCTTATCCAAAATACCTCTCCTACGCTCACTCGAGAAAGCAGAATTCAGAAATCTTTTGTTTTACTTATGACGGTATAGGAAGGATTAACACCACGTATTATGCACTTTGTCAATCGATTATAGAATACTGCATACCTGCCTGGGGAGGCACTTGTAAATCCACTGTCATAAAGGCGGAGAGAGCTCAAAGGTCCATTTTAAAAGTAATGTACAACTTTCGTTTCAGACACCCTACTAAAGACCTTTTCTACCGACTTCCAAAAAGGAGGAGGAGGAGGTTTTTTTTATGTTTGTTACCTCATAACTTTCGATAGGGTGAACCGATTCTCAAAATTCTTTTTTGGTTTAAAAGCTTACCGTGTTGCCTCATTAAAATCGGTCCAGTAGTTTTTGAGTTACGCTCCAATAATTGAATAGAATGGAAGTCTGTATTAAATTTCCAAATTGTACTAGTTGAACACTGTAAATTACTAACTGTTCGTCAACTCTTTATTGGTCGCATAACTCTCTTTCAGCACTTGATTACACAATATGATCCTTCTATCTTGGGTAGTCTCACTATCCTGGTTCAAAAAAGGACTGCTACTAACGTTACGGAACGTAAAAAATAGAATACTGCTTTCTCTCATCGACAACAATTTTTTCTCGGTAACTATTTATACAATAAAATTAATAAAACTTGTGATATTTACCCTAAAACTAAATTTCAAAGCAAAACATTGTTGATAAATTCCTGCTTACCCTAGACTACACACAAACCGAAAACTTTATTGTTGGCTCAACCAAAATTATTTTAATTCATTATTAAGTTACATATTTCTTACGCGCTCATGCACTTGGACCACATCCGAACTCGACAATCAATACGCGCATTCACTCAAACAGACAATACAGGTTTCCCTGCGAACACACATCGGCGCGCACTCTTACATAGTAGGAACCCGCCACAGCGTACTAACATTCAACACACACACACACAAACATGCAAAGCCTCTCAGCTATTTTAACTTTTTTAGAATGTAGGTAGATTTTTTTACGTTTTTCCATTTTTATTTGGAACCTTTGATTCCGAATTTCAAACTTAATGTAATTTTTTCGTTTCTTTAGTATTGCAAAATAATTTAAATCGCATAATCTGTAATTATATAACATTTTAAAACGGTACTCTGTCTAGGATAAAGACATTGGCATGCCATATTACAGAGTAATTCTGGTTGGGGTGCCAATGACTTTCAAGGATTTATAACTTATACAACAAAATACCATAAGTTATGTGTTTATTAATTTAAGTTTGTTAAGTTTGTAATGAATAAAGCTTATTATTATTATTCACATTATTTATTTCCTTTTCTTAAAATTACATTTTTTACAATATTTCTATATACAATAATAATTAATTAATAAAAAACATTGTAAAAAACCTAATCCTAGATTGCCATCGGCAGTGGGGCATGACAATGTGCTGCGGTTTCACTAGAGCGCTACTATTGGTGTTATGCCCTTTAACACTTCCACCCTTGGAGCTTTTTGTTACTTGCTCTTGCGTCCCCACCCCCAGACGGCCAATTAAGGCAAGCTGGGGGTCAGGGGTCTCATTTAGCCCCAGGGAGAATAAGGGTCCCAGGTGTCGCCACTTACTGACGACTCGCCACAAAGCCGCCCCTGTGGTATTAATATTATTAAATTATTAATATTTAAGTTAATTTTTTCACAGCTACAAAGCTGGTAATACTGCAACTATGGGCCACTGGCCAAGTAAATTGCAGGTGAGGAAATAATTTAGTTGATTTGGTTCTTTTTAAGCTGCAAGAACTTTCTAACAATTCTGCAGGTATTCAAAATGGCTGCTTTTTGTACGTTTGTACGTTTGTACGTTTTCTTTAAGATCTAATAATTTTAGTCTGTTGTGGGTGTTATTTGGGATCACTCCAGTGGATGAAACGACGATGGGCACTATGTAAACTTTATTTTGTTTCCAAATTCTAGTTATTTCTTCTTGCAGTTCTGAATAAATTTTTTTGTATTAGTTTTCTGTAAGTTGCGGGTGTTTGGTACTGCGATGTCGATTAAATAGGTAGTTTTACTATTCTTGTCTTGCAAGATGAGGTCTGAGTGAATGGTTCTGTCAGTAAGTATTGCGCGATCGTAGTAGAGGAGGCATTTTCTATGACGGTTTGTGGTATGTATTTGTAGTATGGTGTGTTTGTGTCTTCTATTAGTTTGTGTTTCAGCGCTAGTTTCTGGTGAATGATACTTGCAAGTTGGTTGTGTCTGTGTGTGTAATCTGTCTGTGTAAGGTTTGGGCATGCTCCTGTTATATGCTGTATAGTCTGTGGGTGAGTGTTGCATCTTCGGCATCTATCATCTGTCATTAAGGGATCTTTGAGTATGTGTTTCCTATAGTTCTTATTGTTATTATCCCTTTTATTTAAAAAAATCACGCTATAAATCCGGCCCTTTACATAGGCATAAGTGGGGATGTAGCCAACACTTAGAGGCCTGTTTGGTATAGCAAATACAATGTAGTATAAAAAACAGAAACATTTTGGATGGATGGTGACAGGGTATATCTATTATAATAATGGGCAAAATGGCAAGGCTATTGATATGAACTAATTAGTGACAAGAGAGATAGTGGGCTATTGAAGAGCAGGTGGTGACTTGCCACCCACTAAACGGACCCCCCATAAAGGCCACCATAAATGGTCAGGGGCCTCATTTAGCCCCAGGGAGAATCAGAGTCCACGGTGTCGTTATTATTATTATTATTATCCACATTATTTATTTCCTATTTTTAAAATTACATTTTTACAATATTTTTATATACAAGAAAAATTAATTAATAAAAAACATTGTAAAACACCTGATCCTAGATTGCCATCGGCAGCGGGGTATGACCCAAACTACCAGTGGTTAGCGCTGCAGAATGAGAAACCTCCTGACAATACGTGCCGTGTCAAAAAGTACTGCCATCTGTATCTGTCCCTTGATCCAACCGTCTTGCGAAAGCCTCTTAAGATGTTGGTCGAGGCTTTTTGCTATAAGGCCGTTTGCTGAAACCACTATTGGGACAATTATTGTTGAATCAACATCCCACATGGCGGTCACCTCATGAGCTAAGTCAAGGTACTTGCTAAGCTTGTCCTTCTCAGCCTTCACGAGGTTCTCATCATGAGGAATGGTGAAGTCAACAAGCATTACCCGGCGCTGAGATCGATCGATCACCACGATGTCAAGCTTATTGGCACAATAGTCCTGTCTGTGATTATAGATCGATCCCAATAGAGCGTAGCACGACCGTTTTCAAGAACAGGCGTAGGTGCTTACTTAAAGTACGGCACCTCAGACTCAATAAGGTCATATTGAAGGGCAAAATGCTGGTGAATAATCCTGGCTACTTGGAAATGTCTGTGCAAGTACTCTCCATCAGCAAGATGAGAACAACCGAAAATAATATGTCTGAGTGACTCTCCGAAACGGCGGTATGCACGACAAATGTCGACCGTACTGTCTTTCAGAATATATTTCCGATAGTTATTCGTCTTGATAACTTCGTCAGCAATAGCACAAACAAAACCCTCAGTTTCACCAAAGAGAACACCGAAACGTCAGGTCATGTTATATACGTCTCTACGGTCTTCGATGCTTAGCACCACTGGTTTACGCCAGTTCTCGTTTGCAAAGGAGAGAGGTGTGAGGCTCCTATCAACTGTTATGACATCGCGATGTATCCCACACGCGGTGTTACGGAAATACTCCCGGAGACTGGACACCTCACAGTTGTGGAGGTTCTTGGCATTTAGGAAGCCACGACCCCCCCACTTCCGTGGGATGTATAGCCTCATAACAGACGAGCTTGAATGTAGCATGCGATGTGTTGTAAGCAATTAACGGACCCGCCTATCCAGGGCGTCATGTTCAGTCTGAGTCCATCTTAGTATGCCAAAGGAGTATATGAGTAGGGGCATCACCCAACCATTGAAGGCGCGCGTCTTGTTGCCACTCGACAAAAGACTGTTAAGAACTTTTTTAAGCGGTAGAAGAAACGCTTCTTCACTCTCTGCTAAATGTCCCTATCCATGATACCCAATGACTGTGACATACCAAGATACTTATAGGTTTCAATTTCAGAAAGACATGTGAGAATAATTGTCTCGGAAAGTTGTCAATTTGAATAATTCACAACCTTTCCCCGTTGTACATGCATGACCGCACACTTATCTACACCAAACTCTATCCTGATAGAATCACTGAAAGTTTCAGTAATTTTCAGAAGATCCATCAAGTCTTGGCGATTCGGTGCAAACAGCTTGAGATCGTCCATATACAATAGATGAGAAATGATCTCACCCTCTCTTCGAAGTCTACATCTTCTCCCCCCATCATCTCCCTTCATCCGGTCCTTTACAAAGGCATAAGTGAGGCTGTAGCCAACACTTAGAGGCCTGTTTGGTATAAAATACAAAGGAGTATAAAAAACAGAAAAAATGTTGGATGAAGAGTAACATGGTACTTATAACTATTACAAATATGGGTAAAACGGCCAGGTTATTGATATGAACTTATTAGTGATAAGGAAAATAGTGGGCTATGGAAGAGACTACGGCACCTGCCAATTTTAGTCTCATGTTAAAATATTTAGGCAGGTGGTGACTTGCCATCCACTAAACGGACCCCCATAAAAGCCACCATGAGTGGTGACAAAAGGGGCAACGTTGGAGTGGATGGCTAAAGGGTGTCGAGAGGTGTGCTGCAGTTTCACTAGAGCGCTACTACCGGCGTTATGCCCTTTAACACTTCCACCCTTGGAGCTTTTTGTTACTTGCTCTTGCGTCTCCACCCCCGGACGGTCAATTAAGGCAAGCCGGGGGTGAGGGGTCTCATTTAGCCCCAGGGAGAATCAGGGTCCACGGTGTTGCCACTCACCGATAGCTCGCCACAAAGCCGCCCCTGCGGGTTTATTATTATTATTATAATTTTTTATTATTATCATTATTAACTGGGCTATCTCAAAATTATTTGGGCGACTACAAATAAATTATAAAGTGACCTAAATGTTTGTATACAGATAATTATACATTTTGCAAATGCGTTATAACAATACCTGCAACGAAACTATTACAATCATATGTTGCTCATATAATGTGAAGATAAACGAGACAGCAATATCGATGACATCTTGAATGTGCTAAGCTGGATGTCAGTATAGTGTGCACATTGGCGAGAATTTATGATATTCTAATATGTGAGAGCACAACAGTTTGTACATTTCTATTGTTAAAATTTAAGGAAATAAGTACAATGTAAAATACAAGTACTTAGTCAAATAAAGCTAATTATTTCTTAAAATATAAATGTTGGGAAATCTAATAAACGGTACAATATATAATTTTACGTAATAACGTCATAAGACAAGCCAAACGCTTAGGCCTATCGTGTCTCTCTATCTTTTGTTCCGCGCTCTCGCTTGTTGCACGCTCGGCTCAGGTGGAAAGTAACAGTCATACTTTTTCGTGCGTGCAGTCGGTGCTCATCACGTCAAATAAAACACGTTTTATTGCATTTAGCTAATGTATTGCTTTTTGAAATTTAATCTTCTGTTCGATATGTTGTATTGAACATAGGTAAAAAAAACTGTCATAGTTTTGGTTCATCAAAAGACATGCTGGTGCGCTGCTTATCTTCTACAACAAAGTATTCGAAAACAGAAGACATGTACGTGGAAGCGATAATCGAAACTATAAAATATACATGATAATTCTATTACAAAATTTCTTAAAAATAAATGGTCTTGCTGAGGTTTTTACGTAAAAATATATAAATAAACAAGATTTGGGCAATTTGGGCTACCTAAGATCCCAAATTAGGCGATTTGGGCTACCTCACATAGCAAATTGGGCGACAAGAGCTTGCAGGCATCTGGCAACACTGCCACAGAGTACAGACTAGAGACTAAAAGATCCTAACGCATTTCTATAGACAGATAGTGCGTTCGAATAGGTCCTTCGTGAGCTTAGAATAAGAACCTTATTCTAAGTTCGTGAGCGTTTTTAGCGAAAATAACGCTAAAAACGCACACAAGGGGCGTTCGAATTGGGAATGTGTGGGTGAAAATGTCGTTCATGTCATGTCTCTTTTTGTTCAGCGTTCGGAAAGCTAAAAAAGAGGAATTTTTGCCACCAAAAAGTGTAATTTATGACCATGGTTGGTTGTGATCGTTTTTGACAGCTATGTATTTGACAGCATAATCATGCGATTTTAGGTCTTATGCTCAGTTGAGCGTTCGAATAGGGTGTGGGCAAAAGTGGCAAAAGTGCCAAAAATAACGTTTCTGAGCTCGAACGCTTTAATAAAAGCAATGCCCTCATAAGCTAAACGAACGCACCTTCCATAGTATAGTACACCCTTACAAATTAAACATTGTATCATTTGTATAGTTGTTTAGTATTATTCATTTTATTTATGTACCTATTAGCTGTTTGCATCTCTGGGTATTTGATCTTTGTTGAAAAGCAATTGAACCACAGATTTGAACATAAACTGGAAAATTTGGGAAATAAGAGGAACGACATATATAGCAAGTAAGTGTAACAGTATTCTTGTTTTATTTGGATGTGAATCAGTTCTTTAATGCTCAGACAAAATAAAAAGTCAAGACAGAATGTTGTAAACAGAGAAGTGAGGCCGGTTTTCTAAACTACACGTGCGTGCATCGATGCTGCCATGATAATTCAAATAAATTAAATATGTAATACCTGTATAATAAATTTAAATTAAATCATAGTTAAAATTTTACGTGTTGCTTCCACGCGCCGCGATAGTTCGACTGGCGAGTCAAGGCGTAGTTTCGTTGTACGTGTTGTGTTTATGTATGTACACGGCGAGGCGTAGTTTTACCGGCTTCACTTCTCTGTTCACAACATACATTCTGTATTGACTTTTTTATGTTGTCTGAGCTATAATACGAATTTTTCAATAATTTGTTACACAACTTCTAGTGTCACGCAACACAGCACCTTCTGCAACTCAAATTGAAAGGCTGGTAGAGTTCATGGAGGCTAGGATGTGGCTAGCCACTGGACACGCACGGTCGTCTCAAGCTCGTCACCGCAGTAAAGAAGCATGGCTAGAAATTTCCACTGTGCTCAATAGTGATGGCAGCGGATGTAATAAAGAATGGCAACAATGGAACAAGGTTATCTATACTTATTATAAAGGAGTAATGGCCAAAAAGTCTGTAGGTAGGTACTAACTTGAAAGAAAAATGAAAAAATGTGGGTCAGAAGATGTAAAATTACCTACTGAACAATAGTATAATGTTATTGAAAAAAAATTCTGTATGTCTGTATGCTCACCCATAACTTAAAACTATTGCACAGATTTTGATGAAATTTGGTATTTGGATGGAATAGAGCTCAGAGCTTTTAACTATAAACTTTTTATCTTGATCCGTTACATAAATCCATGATAACAGCTTGATCTCTCTTTGCTACACGGTCTCATATAAAACGGCTTTCTGAATGGTCAAGTGTATAAATAAACCTCTCAAGGTAGATTTAGAGAGTTTTGGATTTGTTTTAGTTTTTAGAAAAGAGTTTTTAAATACAACAAACAAATCATCATGCCTATATATCATAGAAGGTGTAGGCAGTGGTGTTTTAAATACCTACATTTCGCCAGAGGGATATGTTTTTGGTCCCATGTAAAAGCGTGCAAGCCTATTGCCATGTAAGGGGCACTGTCCCCGACTCCGGACTGCTGTTGAGAATTTCTTTACCAGAAAACCCCCTAACTGTCCAACAGGGTATTGAACTCAGGACCTTGAGATTCCAAAGTGGGGCTTCCACCATTACACTAAGACTGAGCAAGCGAAGCCACTGGTGGGTCAGCTAGTTTTATATATACTTATGTCTACAATTTTGAAGGTAAATATATCTTATTGTTGCTGCAGATCAGATTAAACCAAATTTCATCAACATTTATAGTTTCTACAACCTTGGGGCCTGAAACTTAATATAAGTTTATAATGCAATAATCCTTTAATTATCTTATAATGCAATAATCCTTTTATTAACAATCCATTCTGATTGCTTTCTAGTATTGGAAAGATAAGAAAGGAGCCATTAAAAGGAAGATCAGTGCCATTCATGTGGCGAGGCAGCAAGCTGGTGGAGGCTCAGAAGAGATTCCGCTGCTTAGCGATATGGAAGAGAGGATTTTAAATATCATGGGCGGAGAGCAGTTTGCCATTGGGGACAGGCATTTGGTAATAAATCTATTCCAAGTATGAATGTTCACCTACAAATCCTAAAATATGTTAAACTTGTTTATACATTCGTATTCTTTTGACAGGCCAGTTGGCACAGTTAGTAGCTCCCTGCCTTCTGAGACGCTGGCCCCGGGTTTGATCCCCAGACAGATCAAACATTTGTGTGCATGAACATGTCTGTTTTAGTCTGTAGTTTGAGATCGGTAGACCTTGTGTGGATATTGTCTAAAAATATGTAAATGGTTGTTTAGAAGCTATATTAGGAACAGCATTTAAATACGTTTGTTTATATATGTTTTTATAATTAAATAAGTTCAATTGTCTGTTTAAATAAACAGCTTTTCACTAAATGCATATGAAAGTTTAAAAGGTAATTACATAAAAAAACAATGTTTAAAATGGTCTGTCAGTCTGTCTGTGAGTTCTGGCAAATGTCTGAAACGCTTTATCTTATTTAAACCACACATTGCAGTTCCTGGAAAAGTAGGTTGATTTCTGTGAAATCTATTGTATTATTGGCCAAATATGGCGAATCGCGAGTCAACGGGTTAACGGAATTATCACTAGCATATAGGTGATGTTATATTATAAGGAGGAAGTTAGGCTACTTAAATTTTAGAAAAAGATAACATAAATCTCTGTCTCTCTGTTTGTTAATTTATGACGGCTAAACAGATTGTAATCAAATTTGGCATGGTTAGTTGTATCCCGGGGAATCACATATGATACTACCTTTCATCATCATCCATCAGCACAACTAGAAAGTATAAATTATAAAAATGAGTTGTATTATTATTTAAGGAAACTGAAGATTTTGCCGTTGATCATATTGCTGAAGACATTACGAGTACACCGGAAATCATACTAGAGGTACATACCTACGTTATTTAAATTGTAAAGTGTAATTTAAAAGTACGATAATAGGGTGTTCTTATATTCTATCAAAGTTTGTTTTGTTGGTTCATGCCTGTATCAGTTTTTACAGAATTTGTCAACTTGCTTTTTTTTTCAGAATATTTCTAACTAGCGCCACGCTGTTTCACCCGCGTGGTGATGGATGATGATGATGAAAAAGTATCCTATATGTTATTTCAGCGTCTCATCTATCTACATACCAAATTTCATTAAAATCCATCCATCCAAACTTTCACATTTATAATATTAGTGGGATAATATTGAGTTTCAAAGCGGCGAGCAAACACAATTGCCAATGTCAAAGTCAAAGTCAAAATTTATTCAATTTAGGCATCAAAGACGCACTTATGAACGTCAATTTTCCATTATAATGTACTTTAAAGACTATCGCTGCGTTCCAAAATATATAGAGCCTACCGAGAAGAAGCGGCAAGAACCTCGGGCCATTCCTTTATATAGATGTTTACAATGTTTCTACTTAGGTATTACAAATATTACATTTTATGGGTGGCAGAATGACAGCTTGCCAGAAGTGGAGTATTCCAAGCATGTTTGTCGTCTATATAATGTCGGACTTTAGCATTGTTAGATGTGCACTAGACATACCACATTATTTTCCATAGCACAGTCTCGTACAAACTACGCTCAAAATTCAATTACTAATCGTATATATAGTATGAAGTTTAATAACTTGATTGACATCTTTAATAGTAAGAAGGACATTTTTAAAAGGAAAGTATTTGAAAGTATGCATGACAAACGTGAAATTTTAGCTTGAATATATAGCTATATAGCCTCATTCATCCATTCGCTCTTTCTCTTTTACACACGCACACACACACACACATACACACACACACACTTTCACACATTCCCTATCCTTCTCAACACCCTTACAACAACTACAATTTAATATACGACTGTAGTTAATAGTTACATTTATATAATGTAAATCTGTTATTGGCCTTAAGTTAAGATCCCTGATACTGTTTTGTTTATTTAAGGGCTGTGGATTTTGTACAAAAAAAATAAAAATAAAAAATTTATAAACTTTTATTACTAAAACATTTTTTACAATCAACTTGAATTTTACCTCTGTGGGCAATGCTACAGCTAAATAACTTTTTATTGAAATAAGTAATTATAGAGGCCGTAGCACAAACAATTTGCGAAAAAGTAATCGTATCGTAAGCGTCAACGCGTCACACTTCCGCGTACAAACTATGAGCTATCTGTGTCACAGTTCCCCTAGATAAATGACTGTACTGTTTCACGTGAACTACAGTTATTCGTGTTAGGCTCACAGAAGTAGTGATGAGCGGAGAATATTGTCAATGAATTATTATTATTACGTTTATTAAGAACTTTACATTTCCAGGATGAATCTAAACCCACATCGCCGGGATCTTCATGGCCGATATTAGACGAATCAGACTCGGTAATTAAAAATATTATATTGTCTTGAGATTATTGTAAACGTTGAATGAATGTGTATCATGTCTCTCTTGATTGCAGCTACCATCCCACAACTCAAACGGCTTACGCATACGTCACCCTGCTGAAATGTCATGTAAGTATTTTAAAGCTGTTATATTCCTTTTTTTTTCGTTTTCCCTCCTTAGAGGGTTATGGTCCCGCACTTCTCGTGCATTTGCCAGTGTCAAGTTATTTGTATTACAAAGTTATAATAGAATATTCTGGTGATATTAGTCGTAGTCAGTAAGAGTCCAAAATGTCAGTCAGTCATGGTCCAGTCAGTCATGGTCCAGTCAGTCTAAGTCATGCTTTAGTAAAGTGGTGGCAACTTTACCATCAGCTTCTATGGAGTTTTGGAAACAACACGGAAAAACACGTTTCACCACATTATATCACTTGCCCACACTCGTGCACGTAAAACAGCACTTAATGAGTAAAACGCCACCAATTTTAAACATTAACACTGAAAAAAGCATAAGTTTTGATAAATAATACAATGCAAAAACGTTGACTTTTCCGCGTTCGCGCCAAAACAGTTATATTCCTTCAAATCTAATAGATACCGTTTGACGTTTCATACTATTCAAGACGAAATGACTTTGTACAGGCGTAACTCACACAATTTCAATAACTTTCACGGTAAAACCATGGAATTATGACCTCGTTTCAAAGTTACGTAGTCTGGTGATTTTTTTGTTTTTTTACGTAGTCTTGCGACTCTTCATATTCACTTTTATACGAATAATCGAACTTATTGATAACTAATGTGAAAGCCTAAGAAATCATTATTGTTAACTAGCTGCGCTCCGCAGTTTCACCCGCATGGTGATGGATGAAGATGATGAATCAAATATTATAGCGTAGGTTACTCAGACATAATGTAGCTTTCTATTTGTGATAAAAAAAATTGAATCGGTTAAGTAAGTTATACGTCTATACATTACAAACAAACAATCGAATCTTACCTCTATTATTCGAGTAAATAAGGATTAATATCAAGGTACGAGTAATGTGGCCTAAATTGTACCAGCGTTACTATTGTATATTTTAACATACAAAACTACTTATTGCGACATAACTGTATTCGTTATACATATGGGATCACTAACTTTATTGTAGATTTTTATGTTTTCTATAAAACTGTACATCACTTTTCTATATTGTCAATTGTTTCCGCAGCATGCGCGATATCAGGATTGTTAGGGTATTTTTTTCTCGCCTCGTACTTTATCGAAGTTTTCATACGGATCCCTAACTTTTTTATAAATATTCTTAGACTATGTTCATCAGGGATAAGGATTCTAATGGTCTAGTCCAATCGGTCTAGTAGTTTCGGGGTCTATTCAATTCAAACTATCAATTAAAATTTAAAGTATTAGAGTAATTAACTTGTAAAATTTATTTTTTTACAAGACTATTATTTTTAAAGTAAATTGATGTAATTTAAAATAAATCTTTGTAGGCAAAAGTGTTCGTGTCAAAATATCCTTAAAAATGCAGATTTTTTAAATCTGGCAACACTGCCAACTATATATAATATTTTCAGTCTCGCGCCATTATAGAAAAATATGTTGTGTGCATATTTATTTCCGTTTGTGTGTTTTATTGTGTTTTTATTTCGTGACTTGGCTATTTTTTTCTGGACTGATCCTTCTATATTTGTTTATTTTGGCAATCTTTATACTGGACTCCGAACTAAGCAAGTGATTATAATGTCGAAAAGGGTACGTACTTCAAACGCCCAGGCTCGTGAATTGGTGGTGAGTATAGGTGGTGGTGTTATAATAATAAATGCGGGTGATTTGATGTCGCGAATGTATTTTAGCTCTTGCAAGCCAAGGATTGAGAGCTATAATGCCGAATTGGGTAAAATTATAATCAATTTCTAAATCTTCGTACACTTCGATGAAATAATTAGTTTTAGTAGTAGTTTTGTAGTAGTATGTAATGTACCTACCTGTTTTCTTTCAATAAATAGTAATTACACGTTTAAATAGTAATTACACTAATACCTCTACTACTCCACCTCGACACGTAATAACTCTATTTTAAATTATTGTTGTGTGTCCTCTATCCATACATACCACATACATCGTGCGCCGCGATTAAAAAAAAAAACAATACTGCGGCCGGTCGATATGCCGGCTTCCATACAAAAAGGTTCAAACCTCTTATATCGATATCTCGGATAATCGGATATTGTAGTAACGGATTTTTTTTGACCCCACCCCTAATTTTCAATCTGTCTAAACTGTCAAACGGTATCTATAAGATTTGAAGGACTATAGTAATATTTCATCATTACGCTAATTCTCGATTTAAAGAATATATATACTCTTTAATTTTAGAGAGAACAATTCACATCTTCGGACGGGATTCGATTCTTCCGACAATCAGTGTCAGACGCCATAACCACAAGGCCACTGAGCCCCACCGTCCAAGTATCGAACTTTAACTGCTTAATTTTAACCGTCGTATGGGGACGGAGCGACATCTGTTGAACAGCTCGATCAAGCTAAAGAAGTTTTTTTCAAATATTTTACTTTTGTATTAACGTCGCAAACCTTCATAATTTTTGTAATATGATTTTAAAGCTGTAACTTGTAACGTGCTAAAGTGTATATACTTACATCGGAATAAGTAAAAATAAAATATAAAAGATCAGCAAGTACTCATAAAAAACAGCAAGATTTAATTAATAATATAAAATATTTTTAGCCCCTGCGCACCAACGCCCAGGGTATCGACATTATCTGCAGTCACCAGCAGCTTCAATACGCCGACAACGCTATTTGCAGCCGTCATCTGCTACAATTCCACGTCGAAGGCTACAGCGCAGGTCTCCTCCAACACAACGAAGTTCCGAAATGGCAAGTCTTATAAAGAGGTTTATCGCCATTGAAGAAAGGCGCACTGAAACAGAGTTGGTATCTGCCAGAGCCCACGAAGCTTACGCACAGGGACAGCAAGCTATGGCTAATGCCATAACCCAGCTGTCTCTAGCATGGTCAGAGCATGCTCAGGCAATAAGAAGCATAGCTGAACGGATGGAACCTACCAATGATGTTTAAATTAAGGATGTAAACTTTTAGAAGTGTATCTAGTGATAATAAGGACCACCTTCATTGTGTTCAAACCCTCCCAAGTTATAAGGTATCCTGCGCTAAGATGGCCCGTGTTGTTACATAATTGTATAAAATGTCGAAAATAAGTTATTAATGAATTTAATAACATCCACGATGTAGCTTGTATATATGACAAAGCAATAGTGTGTTACTTTGTTTCTTTTTATGTAAAATACGTAGCTACTAATAACATTTTATTAAACATGGACTGTGGGCCATCTTAGAAACATAGCGACCCATCATGGCCCGCAATAAAAATCTCTATTTTTACGTTAAATTTACGATTTTTTCGACGAATAATAACGTTTTAAAGCAATCAAATTTAAGTTAGAAGACCTTGTATTCTTTATTAACAATTTATAAAGGGCTGGGCCATCTTAAATTTATCAAAACTAAAAAAGGTTAAAAAACAAAAATAGTTTAGTTTTACTAAACAGTTTTGCGTGGTGTATAGTTTTATAACTTATTTTTATAATTAAAAGAAAACAAAGCTGAATTTGGATCATTTATTTTGAAACTTAATTTTAGGTGGGCCTTCATAGGAATATGATATTTTTTATTGTGAACTTACCTATAAAAAAGTATAACAGCGTTTTTTTAATTCTTTGAACTGTCTTTATCAAGCATTTATCTATGTTACTATGAGATCTATAAACAACAACAACGATTAAAATAAAACAGCATCAAAAATAAAACAAACTTCAATCAACATCAAAGATAATTACTGACTGAGATGGCCCGGGCCATCATAAGTCATTATGGAGTGGGCTATCATAGGGATATTTCACAGATGTAGGAAAAGACAACAAAAATATAAGAAAGAAAGAAAAAAAGTTTGAAAAAAGGAAGAAAGTTTGTCGAAGTATTGTTATAACGGGCACGATTTTTTGGACATCCAAGCGTAACTGAAGTGCGATTTCTAAATGGCGTCTAGCGCGTTATTGTTCTAAGTTGCCATTTTGTGTACGAGTGTGTTCGGAGATTACCAAGGAATCTAATAATTTTTGTGTTAGAGGAAGTTCGTTTTATAGAGAGTGGGCTATCTTAGCGTTGGATACCTTATTATACTTATGTATGAATAGGATATTACGAATCTTTAAGAGAAATCAATGTCAAAGTCAAAGTCAAAATCATTTATTAAATTTAGGCATCAAAGACGCACTTATGAACGTCAATTTTTCATTATAATGTACTTAAGACTTTACCGCCGCGTTCCAAAATATATAGAGCCTACCAAGAAGAAGCGGCAAGAAACTCGGGGCTATTCTTTTTATATGGATGTTTACAATGTTTCTACTTAGGTATTACAAATATTACATTTTATGGGTGGCAGAGTGACAGCTTGCCAGAAGTGGAGTATTCCAAGCATCTTTATCTTCTATATATAATGTCGGACTTTATAATAAACTTTTTTGATTAAAACGTCTTTTACAGTCAACTTGAATTTTTCCTCTGTGAGCTCAGTTATGTGTTTTGGGACTTTATTGTAAAAACGCACACAATTTCCTAGGAATGACTTTTTAGTCTTCGCAAGTCTAAAATTAGGTACAGCTATCCTATTTGTATTTCTAGTATTAAAAGTGTGGTGATCACTATTTAACTTTAACAATGAAACATTGCCTTCCAAGTGATCCATCACAATTTCACATTGAGCAAATACCCAGTTTTAAACCATTGAATACAAACAAGTCTGGAACTGTAGGAGTTTTCACAATAAAATTATAAATCTTTCAGAGCTCACGGTATAAAAATTCAAGTTGGCTCTAAAAGTTTTAAAAGAGGAAACCATATTATGATGTACCTGGTGGTTCCACTATGAATGCTTAGAGCAAGCAGCAACTTAGCAAAAAGTCCACCCGCAAGATTCATTTCACGATCGGTAAACTCCGCTATTAGTCAACATCTCGATCACTCAACAATGTGAAATGAAAAATGAAATGAAATGCATTTATTTGACACACACATACAAATAGAGACAAAAACAGTAATTAGTAAGACTAGAGTGAATAATACAACTTAAACTCATAACAGACTCATAAGAGTATATTGTGATGTCAAACCGGCCCTGTCTCAGCATAATGCTGCCCCACATTTGTAAACATGAGACAGCGCTGGTTTTCAGACAGAGCCAAGGACAGTGGATGTGTGGATGGACTCGTAGTGATTTTGGGAGTATACTTGCTCTATATACTAACCACGTTAGGTAAATGATTTACTTACACCATGTTTATATAATTTCCAGAAGCTAGATCTCTGCGCGACTGCGCGTGTAAGTACTTACATATTATCTGCAAATAGCTAAAGATGTACATATTTTTTTAAAGTTTCATAGCTCATTTAGTTGCAAAAATGAATGTATGTTAAAACAAATTAGTTTCGACACGTGTCCATGACCAGCTCACCAAAAAAGTGGATACCAGTGATGGACACCTCCTGTAAAATGGTTCCCCTAGGTTTATGCATCGATTTGTTCTTAAAATATGTAATAAGCTTTTATATGATTTCCATAAAATATAAGCAAAACAACATTCCACGTAAGATATATAATTTAGATACACAAAATTATACCAATCTGGTGGGGAAACAGGTTCGAAAACGATCGCGGAATGGCATACAACACCTTTTTGAACGACATGGACTTCCATATCCTTAACACGGGACTGGTACCGACTGCTACCGACTTACAACATCTGACCACAATGCGATCAGCTTCTCAATGTGTTTGGAAAAGGCTTTGGAGACTGAGGACAATTACCATGCGCATTTATAACACCAAGAAGAAGTGGTATGACTTCCGTACACATTTCCAATCCGCCCTGGTAGAAAATTCCATCACACCCACGAAATTCGGGAAGGTATCAAACCCGATAGAATCGGAAGGTCTGTTGACCACCTATACAGACACCATCTGTCCTTGCGACCATGCAATCTCTAAGATGGGACTTTGGAAAGGTGATGCCAGACCACCATGGTGGTCTTCTCTTGAACGTCTCAAAAGAGACGTCCTTACAAAGAAGAGAAGAATTTGGAATGCTACTCCCCGCCGCAGGCAGTTCGTAATATTGGAATACCTGCAGGCACAGGCCTTACAAGCCGCCGAGGGCTACCCACAAAGCTGGAAGGAGTTTTGCTCGTCACAGGACCGAGAGAGCATGTGGGACGGTATCTACAGAGTCATAAGGAAAACAGCTAGAAGACAGGAAGACATGCTCCTGAGAAACCTCGCAGGCGAAACACTCAGCCCTAAACAATCAGTCGATCTTCCAGCTATGACCTTTTATCCCGACGACTCTGTGGAAACCGAAGAATATAACCACATTAGAGGCTTAACAGAACGGAAATCCCCGGCCGAAATTGAACACCTGTCTGCCGACGATCCGCCCTTTATAGCTGTGGAGCTGGGTACGGTTCTACGGGACCTAAACCCGAAAAAAGCTCCCGGTCCCGGTTTTTGGCACTTGCAAATAAGTGCCTATCGCTGCCACACTTTCCTAAACAGTGGAAGGTAGCTCTCGTGTGCATTTTCCGTAAGCCGGGGAAAGATGACTACACCAATCCCAAATCTAACAGACCCATAGGGAAAGCTGGAGCAATCCTCTCTCCCGACCATCATGGAGAACCAGGCCACTGGAACACCCTTCTTGGCATTCGCGAGTAAGGCTGCCAGAATCGCAGCGGCGAGGAATAAGTAAGATTGATTATGTGCTAAGTTAGAAAAGCTGCTGGACTACTCCTTATTGCATTTAATGTGTAAATATTATTTAAATTAGAGTTAAGACGAAAATGAAAAAAGAGAAAAATAAAAAGTGTAAATAATGACAAAAAAATACATACAGGTAAGTACATAATACATACCTTCGCCTTATTATTTTTACAAACTTTAATTTTTAACTTTAGTCATCTTTATAAGGAATGTATATAATGAGTCGTCAATAAATGAAAATTAACTAAATTTGTACATTTGCTAACTATTAATTTGAAATATTTGTAACACTTTGTATATTTTTAATGTGTTCTTTTTTCGTCATATAAAATATCGATTTATAAAATAAATTAAAAATAATTGATGTGTTGAAGAATTTATTCAAAATTGTACTACCAAGGGCACGCACCCACATATATATATCTACGACATATCATATACATAACATATCTACGAGTACATACATCTGTAATACTGTTTATTAGTGTACTTTCCAATGAAACAATTAGTCACTATTATATTATTCGTTTACTTTCTAAACTCCAAATTACATGTTGTCCGGATTCAACCATAGATTAGAATTATCTTCTTGCCAGTACCCTTAGGGTGGCCATTATAATTAAATACAATTCTACAATCTCTTCCTATCTTAACAGAACAAAACTTATGTTATCTACATAAACTTTTATTAGGTATTTATAGAATACTTAAGATCAGATTATAATTTAACAACTTTTTATTAATAATCAATGTTGATACATGAACCACAGTAGTGGTACATATACAGTTTTACAATCTCTTATTTCTTATTAAAACAAAATATCCTCCTTCTTATAACCAGGTTAATGTTCATACATTAAGCACAAAAGGGTATTAGGTACATACAATTTTATAATATCTTTATTTCTTATTAAAACAAAATAGCCTATTTCTTATGATCAGGTAATAGTAAATATCTTTAAGGTGAATGAACGCACAAACATTTTGAGGTACATGAACCACAAATGGGTATTAAAAGAAAAAAAAAACATTTTAACACTATATGGACATAACTTACTTAAGAGCGAATACAATCTATAATCAGATTAAGGACAAAGTCTTTGTATTTAGGTGGTCGTTGACATTCTCTCTGAGGTCTTGCCTTTGGTGAGTTGCAAATATCAGTAGTTTCGTACTTGTTTGTATTGGCCTCATTTCCTAATGTTTCTACAACAAAGTCTTGTTTATCACCTTCTGATTCTACCACTTTTTCATTGAACCTGTCCATATCTCTAGATTTAATGGGTTGAAAATATGATGAATTTCTTCTTATAATTTTACCATCTGGTGATTGTGCAGCAACTGAATTTCCAGACTTCCATATGATAGTATGTTCTACTGGTGAGAATGGTGTTGTCAATTTATTTTCCTTTTTCTGACGGACTAATACCTTGTCACCTGGGCTTAAACTAGATGGTTGTGCATGTCTGCTGTGGTCTGCATATTGCTTTTGAACATACTTTCTATATTTATCTCTGTCTCTAATTTCTTCATCGTCCAAATTAGGTGTAGAGATTAACTGAGGTATTTTTGTTTTTATTAGTCGACCCCGGAATAAATCGCCTGGTGGCACACCCGTTGTTGAGTGAGGTGTAGTACGATATGCCGACAAATAAATGAGCAGCTCTTCTTTCCAATCTTGCTTTAAGCTTTGAGCAATTCTCAACCTTCTTAGTATACTTCGGTTTTGCCGTTCTACCTCTCCATTGGCTTGCGGCCACAGTGGGGTAGTGTGCTTAAGGCTTATACCATTAGAGTTTAAGAATTTCTTGAAGCGTTCATCTATGAATGCAGGTCCATTATCACATAAAATTGTATCCATAAGTCCTTCTCTAGCAATGATCTTCTTTAAAGTGTTGATTGTATTTTCTGCTGTGGGATGTTTACAAATCTCTACTTCATAGTATCTGCTGTAGTAGTCAACTATAATCAGAAGATAGTGTCCTGAAGGCAATGGCCCCAAATAATCAATAGAAACTAACTCCCATACTTTTGTTGGTAAGTTTGTAGATACCAGGGGTTCAGGGTTTGTGTTTTTTTTTACTAATCGACATCCTTCGCATGTATCATTCCAATATTCTATGGCCTTATCCATACCTTTCCACCAGACTTTAGCTCGCAACTTAGCCTTCATCCCTGTTGTAGAAATATGACCCTCATGTCCAATCTCTAAACACTTTGGTATCAAAGCTTTGGGCACGACTATTCTAGTTCCTCTTAAGATAATATCATTGATGATACAGAGCTCTTCTTTTATTAATTCATATTTTCTCATTTCCTTTGACCAACAGTCTTTCTCTATGGCTTCCCTCAGGGCTTGTAACTCTTCATCCTGTATTGTAGCTTCTTTTATTTGATCCAACTTAATGGCATCCACTGATGCTTCCACAATAGCCAATAGCAAATTGTCCTCTCTATCCTCTGTGCTTTGATTACCTCCATCACTAACATCCAGTAACCTAGACACAGGGTCTGCGATGTTGGCTTTGCCAGGTTTATATATGACCTTGAATGTGTAAGGTTGTAGTCTTAAAACCCATCTCTGTATTCTGGCACTAGGTTTTGAGTTTTTAGAATAGATAATTTCTAAGGGTTTGTGATCTGATATAATTGTGAAATGTTTGCCAATCAGGTACATGTAAAGATTTTCACAAGCCCATACAATTGCAAGCGCCTCCTTTTCAGTCTGTGAATACCTCTGCTCTGTCATGGATAATGCTTTACTAATATATTTGATTATAACTGGTTGAGTCTTTCCGTCTATCTTTTGGTGTTGTAAAAGTACCGCAGCTATCCCAACAGGGCTAGCATCCGTGACCACGGTTGTTTCAGCAATCTTGTTATAAAAACCTAGTGCAGGAGCCTTGGATATGCTTTCCTTTAACTTTGAAAATGCTATCTCTTGTTCTTTACCCCAGTTGAAGTCAATTTCTTTTCTTGTCAAATATCGTAGGGGTTCCGTGAGTGTGCTGAAGTTTGGTATGAACCTTGCTGAAAAATTGACTAACCCAAGAAAGCTCCTTACTTCGGCCTTGTTTGCTGGTGCTCTAAATTCTTTTACTACTTGCTGGCTCGTTCTCGTAGGTCGAATTCCACTAGCAGATATATGATGTCCCAGGAAATTAATCTCAGACACTCCGAAATAACATTTCTTTTCATTTAGGGTAATGCCCGCATCCTGCAGTCTCTGTAGAACTTGTCGCAATATATCATCATGTTTTTGTCTTGTATGCCCCCCTATTCTTATATCATCTTGGCTATTCGCTACCCCTTCTATGCCCTGGAGCAAATGTGAAATAATACGCTGGAACATTTCTGATGCACAGCGTATACCAAAGAATAAGCGCTTGTACCTAAATAATCCAAGACTGCAGCTGAAGACTGTGATCTTCCTGGAGTCCTCCTCGAGCTCAACCTGATGGTAGCCCCACTTAACATCGATTACAGAGAAAAACTTACAGCCATTTAAGTCAGCTAAAAGCTCCTCAAATGTAGGTAATGGTACTCTTTCTCTTTGTACTGCTTCATTAGCTCGTCTCATGTCCACTACCAATCTATACTGTCCAGCTTCTTTCTTTTGTACTATGTGAGAAGGGGAGACACATGGGGTAGGTCCGGTCACAGGTTCTATAATATCATTGTCCAATAGCTCTTGTATAAGTGACTGCTCAATATCACGAATATTGAAAGGTTGTCTTCTAACTGGTTGTGCTACTAATTTGACTTTAGGATCAATGGGGATAGTCAACTTAAAATCTCTCAACTTACCTATACATTGAAAAAGATTAGGAAACTCTGTAGTTATCGTTTCTTTGGTAAGCGGTACAGGCTCAACAGATTTTATAAGTTGGGGGCCAACACTGAGCAGCTGTAACTTAGTGGATGTGTCCCTAGATAACAATGAAGGCCCAGAACCATCAAAGACAAGAATGTCAGCGTCTGTGCTACAGTTTGTGTCTGAAGAAAATAAGTTAGTTCGAAAAATGCCTAATTTATTTATTTCTTTCCCTCCATAAGCATAAAACTTTTGTGACTTATTTTCCTTTAAATTACAACTCAACCCTGCCCTCAATAACTTCTTATAAGTACCCTTATCCACAATATTTATTGATGCACCGGAGTCTATGATAAAATCACAAATATACATATTACCAACCTTTATGCTTGCCTTTTCATTTGAGCTACTTACTGTGAACACAGAATTGACCGTTACGCTGCCATTACTCTCACAGTCACTCTCACACATAGAGCTGTCTGACGTTGGATCTTCCTCTATGACATACCTCACAAATCTTTTCTTACTCTTCTTGTTCATTGCCTTTTTGGTAGCCATCTTAGTCTTGCACTGCTTAGCAAAATGGCCCAAAACTCCACACCTACTACATGTCTCTCCATGGGCTGGACACTTCTCATCTTTGGCAAAGTGTCCTCGCCGACCACACCTATAACACCGTTTATCCTCTATAATCTTGTTAATGCTGGTATGGGGATCCTTGTTATGCTCACTCTCTATGGGTGAATGCTGTTTTTCTTCTGTCATACTTTTCTCCATTTCATAAATTTTGCCAATTTCCAATGCCACATCCAATGTTAAGCTTTTCCCTTTCTTCAGCAGCTTACGCTTTACCTCCGCATTTCTGCACTTTTCTATAAGTTGGTCCAATAACACCTCTTCTGAATTTTTATAATCGCAGTACCGTGCCTGTCTTCTAAGACGCACAACGAATTGGTCTAATGTTTCATTTTCGTCCATGTTCAAATTACGAAATTTTTGCCTCTCGTATGCAGTATTCGATTTTGGTGCGAAGTATGTAGTCAACGATTCCGTAACCTTTTCATACTTGCTGAAATCGCCATCTTTTTTTATATTTTCGAAGATTTCTTGGACTTCAGGTCCAGCCTGATGCAATAACCTTGCAATTTTCTGTTTGTCAGACAAACCAATTATCCCGTCGATATAATAATCGAAGTTCCGTATCCAAGCTTTCCATCTTTCATTAGTTGTGCTTTGATCTGCATACGGGTCAAAGCGTGCACCCGCCGCCCCAATGGCGTACTCTGTTTTTTCCATTGAAAGTTCGCGCAGTGTTCGCAATTGAATATCACTCGTCGCCAGAATTGTAATACTGTTTATTAGTGTACTTTCCAATTAAACAATTAGTCACTATTATATTATTCGTTTACTTTCTAAACTCCAAATTACATGTTGTCCGGATTCAACCATAGATTAGAATTATCTTCTTGCCAGTACCCTTAGGGTGGCCATTATAATTAAATACAATTCTACAACATCCTAGACATAAGCAGCGTAAGAGCAGATGCGATTGCAATTGTTGGGATTGTTCGATTAATTTCAAAGACTTCTAAGCATAGTTATATTATTAACCACCTATGATGTTCAAGACCAGTATTCAACACAAGTGCAATTTGAAAAATTTAATACCGACTTCCATTACTTTGGTAAAAATCAGTTATTGGAGTGCTACTCAAAAACTACTGAACCGAATTTGATGAAATTAAATGAGATCACACGGGAAGCACCAGCTTTCAAACAAAAAAGAATTTTGAGAATCGGTCGGATCGAAAGTTATGAGGTAACAAACATAAAAAAGACATTCGAATTGAGTACCTCCTCCTTTTTTTGGAAGTTGGTAGAAAAATAATTGGTTTGGAATACAACAATTCACAACGTATTGTTTCCTACTGTGTTAGTAATGGAAACTTTATTTCAATAAGTTATCCTAAGCATGTCTCACACTTACATTGAGTGTGTGGTTTATATCTAGTAAGATACCGAGTGCGGCATGAAGAGAGTGGGAGGTGGGGAGAAGTACGTTGGGTTTGGTTATTGTTCGTCAATCATTTATTCACGTTCTGAGTTAAGAAATTATTTTAAGGCGCGCTCGTATAACGAGTTATGTTTCGTTACACTAGGTGTAACGAAACATATCGATAATATACTATGAAAAAAATACTTAGGTTGGAAAAGGAATAGAAAAAGAGTAATAGTCGAATAGAATTCATAAATATAATTCGATCTCTGCAGAAAAAAATCCTAAATAGGTCCACAAAAATAAACTTTCACGTCCAAACTCTCAGAATTTTCAGCGATAACACTATATTTTTTTTACGTAATAAATAGCCAAGATATAGTACTAAAATAGTAACCAGCAGTTTTTTCAATTTTCTTAGTATATAAAAAAACGTAAAAAATTCATGCGTTTTCGCATTACATCGTCCAATCTAACAAGCGATTTTCAACCTTACGTAAAGCATCATAAATTCTTTTAAAATTGGGGTTGCACCGCCCCTTAAACCATATTCGTACTTACAATCCCTGTATTTCTCATTTGGGACGAGAACATGCCTCAAACCGTCTATATCTTCCTAGTGCTCTCTCAGTTACTGAGATGCGTAGACAATTTTGCGAACAAATGCTAAATATGAAGGTCTCATTGGAGTTAGATTATTCGTTAGAATTAAAGATTTGAATAGTGATTTCGCCCACTTGGGACGAAGTGCAATATTTATTAAGCTCACGAAAAGAGGTAAGAAGAAAGTCGTTCAAAGTGTATAAGAAAATACAGCTGATGTATTTCATTCTGCTGATTTACATAAAGTTATAATGCTGCCCAGGATACATCAGTACAAAGCAGCAATGTTCTGCTCACTGGTGCTCATTGCCTTCAATGAGAGTTTTGTTTGTCTAGGTAAGGCAACCTCAGCGCATTTGACTTTTGCAGCTCTTTGGAACGAGACTGTGTTTGGCAGGAATCAAGAAGACATGATTTCTAATAAGCAACATAACGCTTTGGCTTGATATATGCTAAACGCAAACTAAAAACTGGGCTCATTTATCTTTTTTGCTAAATGTTGTCAACAGCGATTGCATAACGGCTAAAGTTATTACCTTCAAACATGTTGAGCCTATAACGAGCTATGGAGAGGGCTATGCTCGGGGTTTCTCTACGTGATCGAATCAGAAATGAGGAGATCCGTAGAAGAACGAAAGTCACCGACATAGCCCAGAAGATTAGCCAGTTGAAGTGGCAGTGGGCAGGGCACATAGCACGCAGAACAGATGGCCGATGGGGCCGAAAGGTTCTGGAGTGGAGACCACGGACCGGCAAGCGCAGCGTAGGTCGTCCACCGACACGGTGGACAGACGACCTGAGGAAGGTCGCAGGACGACGTTGGATGCAGGCCGCTTCCAACCGGTCCTTTTGGAAAATCATGGGGGAGGCCTATGTTCAGCAGTGGACGTCCTACGGCTGAGATGATGATGATGGTGATGTTGAGCCTGGCCATAGCCTTATGTCTGCTGTAGGCCGACCATGAGTTTACAACATACATTGACACCAATCGATGCTCGCTATCGACTGCCGCGAAAAAATGTATGAAAACAAAGAACAGTGCCACCTCGCGGTCAATTGTAGAACTAAAATAGACAGCGAGTACGCCAATCACAAGCGTAACAGGTAGTCGAGATCGAGTATCGACTATAGATGACATCTATGTTGCCAACTCATGGTAGAGGTACTGTTTTAGTTTCGCTATCAGGTAGAATAGTCATTGAAGAAAAAGCAAAGTAGATTTAAGCTTTTTCTGATTTCGTAGATGCCGTTTGATTGACCAATTCGGGAAAGAACTTTGTTAACGTTATGGCTTTCACAGACATTTTCAGTTACAAGTATTTGTTATCCCAATACAAGCTACGAAACATTGAGCCTCGGGTTTGTTAAAAGTTATAATGACAGTAAAACTTATTTTCAAAATTGTTGTTCAGAACTAGACACTTTCATGAGAATTTCTCCGAATAACATTTACTGCAAATAAAAATTGCTTACAATCAAGAATTTCCACAAAACCAGAGAAATAGATCGAAAGTGAAATGTGGCCATAACTGCAAAACTTGTGCCACTCATGCCCCTAAACAGAAGAAATTCCTGTTGTCATCATCATCATCTCAGCCGTAGGACGTCCACTGCTGAACATAGCCTCCCCCATAATTTTCCAAAAGGACCGGTTGGAAGCGGCCTGCATACAACCGGTCCGAGGCCTTCATTCCAGAACCGGCCCCATCGACCATCTGTTCTGCGTGCTATGTTCCCTGCCCACTGCCACTTTAACTGGCTAATCTTCTGGGCTATGTCGGTGAGTTTCTTCCCCTTCATAGCCCTCTCCATAGCTCGTTGTGCGACTTTGAGCTTACTTATGAGGCCCATGGTAAGAGACCACGTTTCAGTGCCATAAGTCATCACTTACACATCATACACATTGGTCGAAGACTCTTGTCTTGTAATTTGCCTGTTCCAAAAATGTATGTGTGGATTAGAGTTGTGATGATTAAAAGTCCGAGTTTTGATAATTGCATATTACTATTAAAAAAAAATATTTCAGAGTTTTTTGCTTAATTTCCTTATATGTTCTTAATAAAGCTACATGCTTTAACAAAGCTAATTTTAGATTTACCTTCGTAAAAGATGACTGTGTCCATTTTATTTTAATATGAAATACTTACCTACATAGTTTAACTTATGTAGGTAGGTACCTAGTTTAAAAGCTTGTTCATCATAAAATGATTTGTAATTTATGCTTAATCTTACATTTACTATATATAGTTAGTTTACGTTTATCATATGTTTGTTTATTTTTTTTACTTTACAATTAATACAAATAAATATAAAAACATATAACATTATTAAGAAAACCTTAAATAGGGATATCATTAAGTATTAAGAATCTAAGAACACAAATGTTCCTATTAAACATTACGAAGTTAAGAACTGATATACATATAAAAAGATATCATACACAAACAAGTAGTTAGGTACCTTTGAAGTAGAAGAAGAACCAAAACAAAGAACTGTCTTTCAATGAGACATTTCTTACGTCTACACTCTAAGTGTGTGTACTAAATAAAGTTAATTATTTATGTTGTTGTTTCATTATTTCCCTTACATTTCCTATAACGTTGATTTAACATCAACATGACGTCGTATTTGCATGCTTGACCACTGAGACATAGATGTAGCGTATGTAGTCAATTCAAACTATATTACGTAGGAAGACATGTGAATTAATATCAATAAATGCTAATAAGTAACTATAAGCAACATATGAACACTGTCCTAGTCTTGTACAACGCAATAGATCATTTTCCTAGTCACAAACAACATAACTGCTGCACATGCGATGCGATGTTAATGCCTATATATAGTTAATCTATATAGGTAAGTACCTATGTCTTGTTTACTAGTCATTAGCATTTTTTGCATTCATTTTTCTACCTAATTCCAAAAAAAGGAGGAGGTACTCAATTCGACTGTATGTTTTTTTTTATAATTGTTACCTCATAACTTTCGACTGGGTGAACCGATTCTCAAAATTATATTTTTTTGTTTGAAAGCTGGTGCTTCCCGTGTGGTCCCATTTATAACAATTTCATTAAATTCAGTCAATTACTTTTTGAGATACACTCCAATAACTGAATATAATGGAAGTCCAGAATAGCAAGGAATCCTATACACCGACGCACGCGGAGGTGAAAAAGCGGTTCGCGGTCAAAAAGACCGCCCCGTCATCTGCCTAGCGCCTAGTAGTAAATTAACTAAGCACCTCATATTTACATTTGTTCCATGTAAAGATAAATTATGAACTAACATAATTAAGAAAGATCAATTACTTATTTCAATAGATAGTTAGTTATTTTTATAAAAAAATTAATGCTTTTAAAAACAAGTATTTATAAAATAATATGTTTGTCAAATAACAAAGTAAGCTATTCTTAGGGCGGATCACTTTTTACCATGAGAGCTGCATTTCCGCCCAGACCTTTAAAAAAAGTTTATTTTCTGAGAAAATTCACTGGTCACACTTACGACAAAACTAGGTACCTATATGAACAAACTAACTAGCATTATAATTTAAATTCTAATTTTTGATTATTAATAGTTTTAAGTATAGCTATTATTTTCGATTAATTCTGAAATATGTCTTCTGTATTTTTAAAATCATTAATGTTCAACAAATTGTTACACCTAAAAGAGACTAAAAAATATCTTAAAAGAAAATTAATGTAGAATAGAGAATCAAAAGACCTGAAACATTAAATAAACCAACTAAGTCATTTTCAACGTTTGCATTGATATCTCTTATGCACTTTGCATTAAAAAGAGTTTTCTAATATTTAACATGCTAATCTAGATTCGCCTTTATGAATGTTTACACGAAGTTAGAAATGAATAAAGTTCCTCAGAATGAAGTCTCAGAGTTTCTTCATGAATACATTGAATTTAATAAGTTTGAACTAGCTTTCCTTTGCAGTTTGCAGTACCATTTATACGGTGTACCCACAGTTTTCTGTATAAATCATACCCATATTTAAAATGCGAAAGTTTTTAAGTGATTGACTTCTTGAAGCGTAAATTCTTCGGGCCGTGAAACCGCCTGTAAGAAAGAATTATTTGACAGACAGGTTAAAAACAGCAATATAATCAGCAGTAACAGCAATGGGTCAAAGAGCCAGCAACATGTCAGATGTCCATGTTCTGCGACATCAGACGCTGATTTTCAGGCAAAGCCTTGTAGGTGAATAATAGTAATATTCCACCTCCAGTCACACAACAATAAAGTAGATATTTAAATATATAAACAAAAATAATAGGTACATATAGACCGTATGCAGGGCAGGTTCACTTTCACTTAATTTCACCTTAGCCCGCTTTCAGTGCTCGACCGACCGTCAGTGCGTACGTCGGTCGCGCTTGTCATTTGTACGAAAACTCACAAGTGGTTTCAGTGCTCGACCGACCGTACGCACGCGTATACCGTACAATCGGTTGTGCGTATCGTCAGGACCGACGGTACGCGCGGACGGTCGAGCACTGAAACCGGTCTTAGATAGAGGAATTTCACAAGTAAGAATAACAGCGCATTCAACATTAACATACTCTATATAAATGAAAAATCTATAATATTGTTGTCTCCGTACTTAAGTAATCTGTTCGCTAATCAGTTTTTTTAAGTTGAGCCTAAATGTGTTAATATTTTTATTTTCCTAATGGGACGTAACATTCGGGACCGACAGCCTAACGTCCTCCGAAGCTCGGAAGGTCACAGTTGAACATACAACTGGTCCTGACTCCTGGTTTTCTCGTAGTGACGCTAAGTGGAACGACAGAACCCTATATTTAAAGCATGGCCTGACTTGCTCATGGCAAGCTATTATTAAATGTGACTAGTGTTTGATTGCTCAAAGTCGCACAACGAGCTATGGAGAGTATGCTCGGGGTTTCTCTACGTGATCGAATTGAGGAGATCCGTACATAGCACGCAGAACAGATGGCCGATGGGGCCGGAATGTTCTGGAGTGGAGACCACGGACCGGCAAGCGCAGCGTAGGTCGTCCACCGCCAAGGTGGACTGACGACCTGATAAAGGTCGCAGGACTACGTTGGATGCCTATGTTTAGTAGTGGACGTCTTACGGCTGAGATGATGATGATGATGAGTGTTTGATTGTTATGACAGTGTTTGAAACGATTTCATGCTTCTATTCTTGGCAAAGATGCAATGAAAACATTCCTTGTTCACAAACACGTAAACGCTTGTTTATTTCTCGTCTTATCAAAAACTTAAATCTCAGGTTACATGTGATGATACAGTTTACTGTTAAAAATACTTTTTTACATCTCTCATATTCGGTAAGTAGGTCCTTATTACCCCCAAATGAGGCTTGTAGGTGACTAATTAGCGCTCTAGGGTAATAATGTAGCTAGAAAAGCCCTAGGGCGGTAAGTAAATGAAAAAAATTCAAGATGGAGCTTGTAGGTGACCAATTAGCGCTCTAGGGTAATAATGTAGCTAGAAAAGCCCTAGGGCGGTAAGTAATTAAAAAAACACTCCGCTCTTTCAAAAAGTTCGCGTACATCTAACCATCATACTGACAATAGACATCATGCATTCAGCACAATGCAAAAGAGGTCGCTTCGCTATTTAGCCTTGTCTTCGTATGAGTATAATAGTCATCAATTTTATTTTTGTAATGCCCGTTTTTTCTACTTACCTCACAATCGAGATGTAAAGCAGAGTAGTTAGCTCGGGTGTAAGCATCAATTGCAGCCCGAGATATTTAGGCACGAGCGCAGCGAGGGCGCCTATAGTTCGAGGGTGCAATTGGTGCCTTACAGCCCTTGGCTACTAATCTACTATTGCTATCATTTGTAAAATCGAAAGCATACTTTATAGTAACTAATAATGCTAGTACGAGTTGAAGTGAAAAGGCTCGTTGAGCACTTTTTGGGTGAACAAAAAAAGATGAAACTGGCGTCATCGTCACCGAACGCTTCCCATGAGCTATATGTATACTGTGTAAGTATATGTATTCACAAGTTGCACAGTTTTTTTATTCTACCGGCAGTCCCCAAAGACTGCTCCGCCATTTGGACAGAGGTCTTAACTGCACTGATATGCGTAAGGCAAGGACTGTGTACCGAGCAGTACAGTACTTACATATAAGTGAAGTTGCAGTCTCATAAATAAGTCCAACTCACGTTCTAGTAAAGCGGTGGGTGTAGTACTAGAACTACCGAATGTGACAGACGAGGAAAAAAAATATAACAACTTTTCATTGTTTATTACACTTTTTATAATAGATAGTTATACATCCCCCTCGCCCTTCCGTGCTCGACTAGAGGGCTTGCTCAGCAGTAGCTGCAGTATCATGTAGCAGTTACATGTAATGCTGACCAAGACTTCTCGTTGTCCTGCGGTAGGTTAAGTTAGCTGTTAAGATTTCTTTTGTTCATATTATTATTCATTATTAAATCAGCCTCCGAATCGGCAACACTTAGTATTTAATTTTAGTTTTTAAAAAAGGGTTTTCCTTAGCCCAAGTTTTGACTGGCGCAGCCGGTAGGATCGGTTTTATAAAGGCTGTGTCGTTCCTGCTATACTCCGGGTGTCCAAATCCATCTGGAAAACGCGAGTGCGACGCGAAACGCCGAGAGCCGATCCTCGAACCAAATAAATTTGTCAAACGGGTGAATCCACAGATGACCATGAGAGTAACGGCGGGTGCTTGGTGAGTCAAACTTTTCGCCATATCCTTCCCGAATCCTCCTCTAGTTATCCTAAATTTTGTTTTGTTATATTTGAGATAAGACTTCGCTCACTATAACGTATCTGGTTTTTTGTATGCAATTCTACGAACTACCTTAGCGATAAGCATACCGTAGAGTATTAGAGTAAAGAGATTGAAATAAAAATAAGAACCATTTATAATTTCAGTTTCAAATTAAATATACTGTAGATTAACATTTTGATAAAAGTATTTAAATTGAATAATTATTAAGTAGATAAATTTGCTTTTAAACGTTATTTATAATTGTTAGTTTCGAGACTACAATTTTCTTTTTACTGAGTTATATTTACTGATTTTTATTGTGTTTTACTGGATTTTACTGTGTTTTATTGAATTTACTGTGTTTTACTGATATTACTGTGTGTACTTGATTTTACTGTGTATTTTACTGTGTATTTTACTGTGTGTTTTATTGTGTAAGTGGTTATTTATACTTTTTATATTGTGAATTGGTCTCTAAAGTTTGCTCTATTCTATAAAAATGGAACCGGCCCAAGAAGTTACCGCGATTCCAAATGAAATGTTAAAGCTTGTGCCTACATTCAATGGCGATAAAAGGCAACTTAACTTGTTCATTAGGAAAAGCGAATACGTAATAGCTAGGTATAGAGGTAGCGAGGAACAAAATCTATACGTATATCAAGCGATCACAAGTAAACTCACGGATAAAGCGGCCGCGTTATTATCAGAACGCGAAGATATTATAACTTGGACCGCACTTAAGGAATTGCTGCAACAACACTTTGGCGACCCTCGTAGCGAACAGTGCATTAACCTTGAACTTGAATCGGTTAAGATAAAGCCCGGTGAGAGTTATGTAGAATTATGTAACCGCATACAAAGTATTCGATCTTTATTAATTTCGAAGGTTAATATGTCAAACGACGCGGAATTAAAACGTGCAAAAACCACCATCTATAACAATACGTCCTTAAACGTATTTTTATACAACTTGCCCGAAAATATGGTACGCATAGTAAGATTAAAATACCCCGCAACTTTAGAAGATGCGCTAAGTATTGTTCTTGAGGAGGTTAACTTCCATGAGCAATATAATATGCGGAACCGCGTTTATGGTAGCGCGAATAATAGTGCAAATGCCCCGAAACCATTTTTGACTCAAAATCCTAACTTTGGTTTTAAGTTTAATGGACCATCACAACCGAGTGGTTTTAGAATTCCGACCTATTCGCCAAATAGCGTGCCGCCAAAATTCAATTTCGGTAGTCAGCCCGCACCATACCGAATGCCTCAAGGGCAATCACACAATTTCGGATACCGTCCGCAGTTGGGCTACCGCCCGCCTGCCCAGTTCGGTTACCGCCCACCTCAGTTCGGTTACCGACCACAGTTAGGGTACCGTCCAACTTTTAATAATAATACAAATCAACCCCTACAAACAGGCTCTAGGCCTTACGTGGGTATGACACCCCAACAATTCGGATACAAACCACCCCAAGTTAACGCTCCGCATTTTCAAGCCTCAGATGCTACGATGAGGACTGCACCACCAAGGCCGCGCGACGGATTTAAAATCAATGAATTGACCGATAATGACGAAGCGCAATACTATGACTTTTACTGTGACCACGAACCTGACTATAATGCATATGGCTATATTGATGACGCCAACTGTGACGAGTACAGTGACGAAATGACGTATGAGACCACACAGACAGACTCACTTCAGGACCAGCCGATAGAAAATTTTCCAACAACAGCCTCCATAGAGGACAAGAAATGATAGAACTAAACTGTGACCCTACACTTAAGTTGCCTCATATATATATCCCGGAAATAGACGCGAAACTAATGATCGACACTGGCAGCACTCGATCATTCTTGAGTCCACGAAAGGCGTATGAATACTTTTATAACAATATTAGGTATGAACCATTTAAAGTCGTAAGTACTCACGCCTCCAGTGACCACAATGAAGCAATAGAAATTCCGCTTTTACCAACCTTTCAAAGCAATGAGTGTCACAAATTTTATCTCTATGACGTCGATCCACGTTATGACGGTCTTATCGGGAATGACTTATTGAAACAATTGAATGCGATTATAGACCTTAAAGACTTATACTTGAAGACTAAAACTGCGTGCATTCCAATTATTAATAATAACTTAGACTACGTAATTGACTTACACCCGCGATCTGAACAACGCGTGAAATTACCCACTGACCAACACGCAGGTGACGCAATTATAGACTACAAAGAGTTCGGTCCTGGTGTTCGAATGCCGAGTGCTGTAGTAAACTGTACCAATGGTTACGCTACAACTGTCGTTCAGAACACCTTAGACAAATCAGTACGACTGACTGTTAACAAACCTCTCAAAGTAACGCCTCACCAAGAAACCGAGTGCAATCTAAATTTTACAACGAATGAGATGACAGATAGACAAATTGAGACAATACTTGTAGATAACCTAGACAAACTCAGGCTGGATCATACTAATGACGAAGAACGTGAACTGATATACAAGTTATGTATGGAATACAAAGACATTTTCTACTCTGACCAATTGCCTTTGACTTTTACCAACCAGGTAAAACATAGAATCCGTACAAAGAATGAAGACCCGATATATGTAAAACCCTATAGGTTAGCCCCGGCACAGACAGACGAAATTAACCGACAAGTGAAAAAGCTGTTAGATGGCAATGTAGTTCAGGAATCGCATTCCCCGTGGAATGCTCCGGTGCACTTAGTGCCTAAGAAAGCAGACGCGTCTGGTGAACAGAAATTTCGTATGGTGATAGACTATCGACGACTAAATGACATAACCATCGATGACAAGTACCCTCTACCAAACATCAACGATTTGTTTGACAAATTAGGTAAAAGCGTGTACTTTAGTACGATCGATTTGGCAAGCGGTTACCATCAGCTTGAGATCCAGCACGAGGATAGGGAGAAGACTGCCTTCAGCACACAAAACGGTCATTTTGAGTTTCTTCGAATGCCTTTTGGGCTCAAGACAGCGCCTGCCACTTTCCAACGTACTATGGATAGTGTACTGAGGGGACTACAAGGCCTACACTGCATGGTGTATCTTGATGACGTCATCGTTTTTTCGTCAAGCCTCCAGGAACACCTACATAAACTACGACTTGTGTTCGACAGACTCCGACAGACAAATTTAAAAGTACAGCTAGATAAGTCTGAATTCTTACGAAAAGAAGTACTATATCTCGGTCATACCATTACAAAAGATGGCCTCAAACCTAACGACGACAAAATAAAAGCTGTAATGAATTTTCCTCTGCCGAAAACAGTAACGGAAATTAAAAGTTTCTTAGGACTTGTTGGGTATTACCGACGTTTTATACCTGATTTTGCCAAAATTACCCAGCCATTAACATCTTGTTTAAAAAAGCGAAACAAAATTATTATCGATGAAGGTTACATAAACGCGTTTAACAGATGCAAAGAACTTCTAACTCACGCACCATTGTTACAATATCCAGACTATAACAAACCCTTTATACTGACAACAGACGCTTCAAATGTAGCGATAGGCGCGGTGTTGTCCCAAGGACAAGTAGGTTCGGATAAACCTGTAGCATATGCCAGCCGCACCTTAAGCGATACTGAATCTCGGTATAGCACCATCGAACGCGAACTACTCGCGATAATCTGGGCTACCAAACATTTCCGGCCTTACCTGTATGGTCGGAAATTCTACATATATACCGATCATAGGCCTCTAGCATGGCTCAATTCACTGAAAGACCCTAACAGCAAGCTTACACGTTGGAGGTTGCGTCTTCAAGATTTCGACTTTGAAATCATTTACAAAAAGGGTAAGCAGAACACAAACGCAGATGCTCTCAGTAGAATTAAGGTCAATGCCCTAGATTCAGATGAGGATGGAAATTCAATGGACGTGAACATAGATAGAAAGGAACGTAAAATACAGAAACAAATGGACGAGGTAGTTCAAAACATCATTGACATATCAGCTGGAAAGCCAAAGCGACATGACTCGTCTACAATATCTGTATCAGACTGTAGTGGAACAATGACAGCTAGCCCTATGAGTATATCGTCTTCGGAAGCTACTGAACCTATTTCTGTACTCACACTTGAACAGCCGGTATACATATCACCTTCAGAACATAGTAGTAAATCACAAACAATCCATTCTGCAGCTGATTTAGAATCGATAGGCATACCCATTCTACACGAAGCGATTGATAATAAGCCGAACCAAATTCTAGTGTTCTCTTGGTATAAAAACGAAATGCAAGTAAAAGATATTTCCCGTGGAAAAACGAAAATAATGGAAGTTTTTCTACCCAAAAACAATCCAGATCTAATAAAGAACTTTTTAAAAGAATACATTCGACCAAAAATAAAGTACTTTGTATATTTCGAAGAAGAAGAACACCGCAGACAATTTAGCAATATTATAATCACCCTGTTCAAACGAGATATGGTAAAATTATATGAATGCACTGAACGTGTAGTATACGTGGAAAATGAGAGTGAACAAAAAGAGATAATTTTGAAATATCATCTAGGAAAAACGTGTCACCGCGGAATTAAAGAAACGTTGGTCAAGCTCCGTAGAAGTTATTGTTGGTCCAAAATGGAAGAAACTGTAACAGCTATTATCAATGCTTGTGAGGGTTGCAATAAAATGAAATATGATAGAAAACCTCTCAAACCCGTAATGCAGTTAACACAGACACAAGATGCCCCCTTCCAGGAAATTTTTATTGATCTCTTCTCCATTGAGGGCAAACATTACCTGACCCTTATCGACGCGTTCAGTAAGTTAGGTCAAGCGATCGAGATCCCTAACAAATCGACACCAGAAGTTGTAAGAGCCCTAATGAAATACTTTTCATTTTACGGCATCCCTAGGAAGATCAGTTCGGATCCTGGAATGGAGTTCAATAATGTGTTAATGAAAGAGTTTCTAGGCTTACATAAAATAGAACGACATGTAGGTACAATCAACAACCCTAACTCCATGGGACTGATCGAACGTTTCCATTCGACTATAATAGAAATATACAGGCTAGCGAAATATGAGGAAAAATGCACCGATGCAGCATCAATTATGACGTATTCAGTAATGGGGTACAACCACACGATTCATTCGACTACAGGTCTCACTCCGTTCGAGGTCGTTTTCGGACATACAGACACAGACAATCCTTTCAATGTAGAATTTGAAAAGTCCTACACGCAACAGCTAGTAAAAGACCACGAAAAACGCACAAAATGTTTGTATAAGCAAATAGCAGAAAAATTAGCAGCAAATAAAGAAAAGATTAGGGACAAACGAGGTGGTGAAATCAATATAGAACTCCCGCAAGGCAAAACCGTATTTGTGAAAGATATAAATAAAAGAAAAAGTAAGGATAAGGCAAGGTACAAGAAAGCGGAAGTAGTGGATGAGATTGAAAGGAATGTAGTCCCTATTAAGGTAGAAACAGAACGTAAAAATACTAAAGCACCGATTAAAAATATAAAACGCCCTCCGCAGGTGGTGCATTCTGACACTAGTGACGTCAGCAGTCGCCCTTCATCTGCAATCACTTAAAGGGAATCCAGGACTCCTGCCGGTAAAAGAAGGTCAAGCGTATCTGCAAATCGATAAATGGACTATTATTAAAACTCTTAGCTTAAATAGTATTCACGACGACTTACATTTTGTGATAAGGAAATTTACTGAATTTAATAGAATAGTTTCGTTAAACAAACCGTTTCCCCATGACTTTATAAGCATGTTAATGCATGTCGAATATCTACGCGACATAACTATAGATAAATATCGCCAACTAATGCCGCAACGTTTTAGAAGAGGAATACTTAATCCATTGGGTTCTATTATAAAAATTGTAACAGGAAATCTAGATCACGATGACGCGTTAAAATATGACCAATTAATATCCGAAATAAACCAAAATCAAGTTATTATTTCAAAGAAGGCTACCATTATCTCCCAAGCGTTGAACAGTCTCATTAACACTTCACAGTTGCTTAATGAAAATACAATTATTCTTGATGCCCGCCTTAAAAAGGTTGAAGCATCAATAAAAGACATAGCAAATAAGGAAACTAATTTTGTTCTGACTTCTTATATATTAGGATTATATAGTTTATTTATAAGTAACTTCCAAACTATCTTTATAAAATTGAGCGAATTAGAGACGGCACTAGCATTAAGTAAAAGCTCTATATTACATCAGTCTATTGTGAACTCTACCGAACTTTTAGATCACCTAAAAATTATTTCTAAGACAGAAAACTTGGTTTATGAACCAATTGAATCAAATTTAGTTAATATAGAAGAAACAATTTGTGTAAAATCATTCATAAAGAAAAACCAGATTACGTTTATCTTACAAATTCCACTTACTGATAATTACAATTATAACTATTTTAAAATGTATACCTTACCTGTTTTCCATGAACCTGAAAATACAACCTTAGTTATAATACCCAATTACCCTTACCTTTTGGCGAAAGGAAAGACATACTTACCGATCACTCAGCCATGCCGTCCTCTAGCTGCTGGAGACCACTTCCTGTGCACAGACGATAACAGAGCCCTATACGCTGGATCCACCTGTGAAGAGCAACTCATGAAGTATGAGGACAACCTTACCTGCTGCAGACAGTACCCAATTCAGTTGGAAGATGTGAAGGTCCAAAGAATTGATACTGAACACTGGATCCTCTATACGAACCTGAAAACCACACTCAACAAGCAATGTGTTGAAGAGACTACTAAATATCCTGTATACGGCACGTACTTGGTAACCATCGACGAGCCTTGTGATTTGGAGATTAACGGAATCCAAATTCGTCACCACCGTGCCTTCATAGACGTTGAAGCTGCGACGCCACTCCCAATCATAAATTTACCTCAAGTAAGACCTAACGCCAGTGTATTAAGTGCGCGTGCACTCAACATGCATAAAGTGAACTTGGACGAGGTTAAATATATGTCCTATGCGTTGAAAAATAGTGAAGTGCTCGAAAGTGTACAAAAAAGAGAAACGGACTCTAAAATCAGTGTGTTAGTTTATATCATGTTAGGTCTAGTTATATTTAGTTTTGTATTTTTTGTATTTTATGTGTTTCGTAATAAGTTTATAAAAATATGTGTTTTTGCGAAATTATCGGAAAACTCTATAATCGAACCTTCCGATAATTTCCCTCTTAGGGAGGGAGGAGTTATACATCCCCCTCGCCCTTCCGTGCTCGACTAGAGGGCTTGCTCAGCAGTAGCTGCAGTATCATGTAGCAGTTACATGTAATGCTGACCAAGACTTCTCGTTGTCCTGCGGTAGGTTAAGTTAGCTGTTAAGATTTCTTTTGTTCATATTATTATTCATTATTAAATCAGCCTCCGAATCGGCAACACTTAGTATTTAATTTTAGTTTTTAAAAAAGGGTTTTCCTTAGCCCAAGTTTTGACTAGATATATACTCTTTATTGCAATACCTGCACAGTAAAGAGAAATAACAATAAAAAAATATTTTTAAAGCACTGACGCCTGCGATACCAAAACATTGCAATTTTAGAGAGAAAAATTGACTTCCTCGGACGGCATCCGAACCCGCGTCTTCCGACTATCAAGTCAAGTATTTGAAAAATCTTCTGTCGGTTGGATGATGCTGCCAAGCTATTCAATAGATGTCGCTCCGTCCCCATCATCATCATATCACCCGTAGGACGTCCACTGCTGAACATAGGCCTCCTTCATAATTTTCCAAAAGGACCGGTTGGAAGCGGCCTGCATCCAACGTCGTCCTGCGACCTTTATCAAGTCGTCTGTCCACCGTGTCGGTGGACGATCTACGCTGCACTTGCCGGTCCGTGGTCTCCATTCCAGAACCTTACGGCCATCTGTTTTGCGTGCTATGTGCCCTGCCCACTGCCACTTTAACTGGCTTATCTTCTGGGCTATGTCGGTGACTTTCGTTCTTCTACGGATCTCCTCATTTCTGATTCGATCACGTAGAGAAACCCCGAGCTTAGCCCTCTCCATAGCTCGTTGTGCGACTTTAAGCTTATCTATGAGGCCCATAGTAAGAGACCACGTTTCAGTGCCATAAGTCATCACTGGTAACACACATTGATCGAAGACTCTTGTCTTGAGTGACGTCCCCATACGACGGATAAAATCGAATGATAGTTAAAAGCCGATGCACGGACCTCGTACCTCGGTGGCCTATTTGGCGTCTGACACGGATTGTCGAAAGACGCGGGTTCGAATCCCGTCCGAGGATGTGATTTTTCTCTCTAAAATCTATTATTCAATAATATTCTAATTCTATTATTCGTAGGTGTGTACACTTAGGCTAAAATCGTGCACCATTACGAACACTATTACATGTCAAAACTCGAAGAAACACAAATATTTATCAACGATAACCATCGTTGAATTTTTTCGTTCCGTAAACGTTATACCAATGACATTTTCTTTGAATATAATGTATCTAATGTTAATAATGTAAAGTTGCAGCAAATTGCCAATTTACTGAAGACACTATCTTAAACAAGCTCAAGGATTGTGTAGAAATAATTTCAAACAATATCATTAAAAGTAGAGCGTTCATGCTCTTGGCACGTTATTAAATATGTAAAACTCTTTGGTAGTTTTACTATTGCTTGTAAGCAGCCAAGGGTAACTACCCTATGAATTCATATTGCTTGCTAAATAACTTTAATATGATTGTTTTCTATGAAAACTATAAACTAGGTTTATGCATATTCTTAATATGAAACGGGACACTGACGTAAATACGTCGGATCACATTCATGGAGCTATGAATAGCATACTGGAGGTGACTAGTTGTATTTTAATATTAATTTGACGGTTTAACATTAGGTTCAGATCCTCGACCGGTTCCGTGACTTTCCGGGTAACTTCTTCATTGAGCACTAGCGTACCCGGCACAGTTCGCGCTTGTACTGACCATTGGTTATGTAGTGAGATCGCCCAAAGACATCTTTTGGATAGAAGTATTTGGTTCTGCATGAATGTTCCTATCGGTTGCTACACCAGAATGAGTATGAATCCCCCGGACGTGCAGTCCAAGACAGATCACCCCAGCTGCTGCCCGTAGTGCGACGTGAGACGCAACCGGAAGCGTTTTGCATTCTCCTTCATGCTCCCTGGTGATGTGGGGGAAATTATAGTTTATATTATCCGAGTTATTCACGTTAGTGTTTGTTTACTTACATAATTATGTGAAAATGTCAAATAGCTACCAATCACGGTACGAAACGATAGGCGGACGGATGGACATGTATAGCAATAGTACGAAAGTGAAACGTAGCAAATCCAAAAGTTTTAGACCACATGAAGTCTTGAGACTCGTACGAACACTTGTTAATGCTTCCGGCAGTGCGGACGCAAGAACTAACAAAACGTATTGAGAAACTTATTTTATATGAGTTTTGAGATTTGCGTGTGTTAACTTTTGTACTTATTATTTGCAACCTGGTTTTTGATTCAACCGTTACAGTAAAGGTGTTTTTGTTATAAATTCTCTGATTGCAAGTAGTTTTATAATCAGTAAGTACTCTCGCTTATGTTTCCGCTAAATACAATGTATTCCTAAAGCTGCATTGATGACTATTGACTAGTTGTACCACACCAGTCACTACTATGTACATACCTACTTGGTCACTATTACGGCTAATACATGTTTCGAGAGAAATGTTATGAATTTGTGACCCTGAAAACATCTAAACTTACCAGCAGTAGGTAACCAACTCTTTGCATCCCTTCTAAAAGACGACCTTGCACTGTACTCGTCAACATAATAACAATTGTAGCTTGTCAGTTATACTGTTATGTATGTTGTTTCCAAAAACTAATAAAATTGTTTTCATTTTTATTTTTATTTGCAGTTCATTTGAACCGCCTTACACATATTTATTTCAATATGTGGACGAAGTGGACATTATTAATAATTTTATTTTGTACTCAGATGTAAATAATATGTATAATGTAGTTGTTTATTGTTCCTATCTCAATAAAATAAAATAAACTCATTCGTACAATATTCATGACCAATTATCGCATTGCATGCAATACTGCAGGGCCGTAGAATATCTCTATACGGTAATCATAATGTTGTTGGAAAATCCTCACATCTAGTAAAACTAGCTTTTAGGTACTAAAAAAACAACTCTCCCCTTTATTACTTGTGTCTTATTTTGTATCTCTACAGATGAAAGGATTTTCCAGCACATCATTAGAATCTGCTTTGATTATGTTATTGGAGTTCAGCATGTGAAATGCTTCCATATCTTTAACCATTATACTTATAATATTATAAAGAGGAAAGATTTGTATGTATGTTTATAACGAATTGGCTCAAAACATACTGCACTGATTTAAAAATTCTTTCACCATTGGAAAGCTACCCCCTGAGTAGCATAGGCTATATAAGATTCATCATCATCATCCATCACCGCGCGGGTGAAACCGCGGAGAGCACCTAGTTGGTAATATAAAAATAAACCAAAATTGCGTGCACTTGTATAGTATTTATATAACACGATGGAGGTGGATTATACGATTCATTTTTAAATTAGACGTTCCCTACTTTTGTTCTGCCTCAACAAATAGTAAATTATAATTATTATTATGTTCTGTATAGTTTTCCTCTAGTAGTAGTATCTGTATTTGGAGTATAAAGGACTGTGTGATGGCTAGGGGTGTCACGGATCGTAATAAAACTAAGTGCATTCGCTTAGACAGCCCTAATGCACTCCGACACCCGCGGAGACGTGGCCTCGAAACTTTCGCAAACAATAAATGAGATAGAAGAGATATTCAACAGAATATAAACATTTGTTTTCTATATTGCTTTAAACAATGGTATGAAAATACAATACTGCAAGACCTCTGGACACCTGGAGTGACTGCTGTGTGCATCGGAAACGTTTGAATTAAAATATGATAGGCGGTCATCATCATCACAATCAGCCCATTTTATTCCCACTGCTGGGACTAGGGCCTTCCTCTCAGTACGAGGAGTTGGGCCATAATCCACCACGCGGGCCCAGTGCGGCTTGGTGGATAGGTTAGTGGCCAACCCATGTCGAAGTTTTTCATGCCGCCCGAAGGCCTTCGACATAGCCTAACGACCGTTGCCCTAAGACAAACAACCGGGACGGACGGCTTAACGTGCCCTCCGAGGCACGGAAGCGCTCAGTTGAATAATGGTACTAGCGGTCACCCATCCAAGTCCTGACCGCAGCAAGCGTTGCTTAACTTGTTGATCGATTAAGATCGCGAAGTCGAGCTCCGCTACGAGTGCTTCTCTACTTACTACGCGGTACAATAACTTACATTACTTTATAACAGGCAACAGATGTCTTCCAGTCTAGCCGCCGCCGCGCCGTGACCATGTTCACTGAAAGTGTTCGAAAATTATACGCAAAAAATCGCGTATAAATTTTAATATAGTATTAGAAGCACGAATGTCTAAGGAATCAATAAATACATAGACAAGAATTAATTCATTTGAATTAGTTTAAGTACAACTAAAGCTGTTGTTAAAATTAACGAGGACAGATGCTTGTACACAGAATTTTGTTACACCGTAGCTCTGGATACCTACACAGAAAATTAATTTATCAGCATTTAATCAGAGTTTCAGTACCTACATTCATTGATTTCGTTTGTATCACAACGTATGTATTTGTTCAAAGTTTCAAAATACAGAAGCTACTTTTCTACCGACTTCCAAAAAAGGAGGAGGTACTCAATTCGACTGTATATTCTTTTTTATTTTTTTTTGTTGGTTACCTTGTAACTTTCGACTGGGTGAACCGAATCTCAAAATTCTTTCAAAATATTCAAAGTATTTGTTTTTGTTTAACAATGTTTGGATATGAATCTATTCGATCGTCAAAGAAGTTGTCTGTGCTCTTGACGTACAGAAAGTACATTATGCAAACGATGTGTTGCATACTGCTGTACTTGAGAGCCAGTGGACATATACCAGGTCTAACGTTCTGCCAGTTTTGACAGCATCATCGCTGAGCCAAACAAGAAGTGGTTGAACGGCCTATCCAGTATGCACTTACTACTACTCACTCTACTACTTAATCTACTACTTACTCTACTACTTAATCTACTACTTACTCTACTATTTACTCTACTACTAGTCAGCTGGCTCGGCGACCCAAAGTGAGTTTGAGATATCTGGAGGCCTCCGATATGAGAACACGCCACTGGTTCCGGTTTTTTGCAGTTTCTCGCCAGTCTCTTGCACAAAGCTCGTTGCACTTATTATCTATACTAATACTAATATACTAATACTTATACTAATAAGTACTAATATATACTAATAATATTATAAAGAGGAAAGATTTGTATGTAAGTATGTTTGTAACGAATTGGCTCAAAAAGACGTGGACCGATTTCTAAAATTCTTTCACCATTGGAAAGCTGCATTCACCCTGAGTAACATAGGCTATATAAGATTCATCATCATTATCATCATCCGTCACCGCACGGGTGAAACCGAGGAGAGCAGCTAGTACCATATAATATAAAAGCCCTTCGTAGGAGCATCACATCTATACTGCTTATCAACCACTCAACCTCTGTGCGCTGATGCCCCGGGCTGCAATCGTAGCTAGTAGCCAACTGTAATACACTTTTAAGTGATTCACTAACTGCCACTAGACCTTATCTCAAGCAGACAAGAGCGAAAATGGGATAACTTTGCAAAGTTGCTAGGGTTATCCTAAGTTGAATACCAAACATGCATTTGGCTCAATTATGCACGTTATTTGTGTAGAAGAAGCTTGTTGTGTTGTAATTAGGTTTTAATTAACTCGTGTTATTTTCTTAAGTGTATCTAATTTGCTCGAATATTAAGTTTATGAATTTGCAATGTAGCCTTATTGTACGTCAGAATCGCTTACTACTGCTGTTTTCAAGTAACAATAAAACGTCTCGCAACTTATAGCTAACTTATTAATCTGTCCGAATCAGCAATCCTCATGCGGTTTTCACAATCAGGTAGATTATTTTTCACGGAGGGTTTATACCTATACATATAATAAACATTTCACGGATCGCCATCTGTACATAGAAGATATATGAGAAATGAATGCGACTGCATAATAATTAAGCATACTGCCGTATTAGTATTAGTACGTACCTAAAGTATTGTTTTGTTTTCTCAAATTAACTACGAGTAGATATCTTGTTTTCACACAATTATTATTTATTTACCTACTTGAAGTACCTTTAAGGATGTAAAGATATGGTTAAGTATTAATTACGAAATTTGTTCCTACCGAGGGAGGACCTGGTCACTTGTAATACAGGTTTTTTACAAACCCTACATCAAGCACCAGCTTTCACAAAGTAGCCTAATTGAGAAATTATATACCTATACATAAACCTGATTAGCATAAGAAACTTTGTGAAGAGAAATAAATAAATGTTTATGTTATATGAGAAAAATATTATTCGGACTTTTATAAACAAAAATAGAATGATAAAATGATTGTTAGAATTTTTGTCTGTGTGTCTGTTTGTCTGTGCATTTTATCCGATTTAGATGCGGTTTTCATTTATATATTGTGATAAGCTTCACATTACACTTTGTGATTTGTTTCATGTCAATCGATTCATAAATAAAAAAGTTATTGAAATTATTAATAGAATAACTCTCTCGCCACTACACCAAGGCCAAGCGAGCGAAGCCGCTGGCGGGTCAACTAGTACATAATAAAACCTAATTAGGTTTAGTGTAAGTATAAAAAAATATACTTACCTACACATTTTTAACCTCTTTTGTTTTCTAAATTACAAACGTGCAAAGCCGGGCGGATGGCTAGTGTTATATAAATATCACTCACAATACACTATCTAACGATGAAGATCCATAATAAGTAAAAGTAAGGAAGTCACTCGTCCTACATTAGCTGTAACAATGTGTAAGTATAAACAAGAATGGTTAAACTCCTAAACGTAAGTATAATATAGTTAGTTACATATATCTCAAACTCAAAACATTTATTCTGTACAGGCCTACGGGGGCACTTACAAATGGTCATTTTACATTTAATTTTTCTTAAATCTACTTCCGGATCGAAACGCGACCAACTGAGAAGAACCGCCAAGAAACTCAGCGGGCTTGTCTTTTTAAATTTTTTGTATCGCCAATTTCTTAAATGATATAACAAATGTTCGCTTATTTTTAGCTCCAGCGTGTTGCCTTACAAAAGAGAACATAATAATGGTATCAGTAGGGCAAGACACGCTACACTTTGACATCTTAGTACGCGAGTAGAAAGATCCTGGAGTGATCAGTTCCAAGCTGTTTTATTCTCCAAGTAATCTGAAATTTTGTAATAACCCTTTTGACAGAGTTTAGTTTTAATAGTAATTTTAAACTTATTAATAAGCAAATGGGTACCGGCTTAGAATAGTACCCCCCCCCCCCCCCCCCCAACTCTACCCGTGGGTGCGTAAAATCTGCTAAGGGATAACAATCGGAAGGTGGGCAGCAGCACCTTCCCAGTATTAAAACCCCAAGACTGCGCTCGCCAACCCGCCTGCCAAGCGTGGCGAGTATTGGCAAAATCCCCCCAATGACGGACACAATAGGCACCAGGCCCCCAGTCCCCGGCAGCCCCGCTATTCCTGGCTACGGTAGCGGCCACGGTAACGGTGGGGCAGGGGGTGCTAAGAATCCCCGGCAGACGCCCGGCTACCACCCCCAACGACGACGACTGGCCCTGGTGACACACAACATACGTACGATGAGGACAGACGAGAAGATTTATGAGCTGGAAGAAGAAATGAGTAAGTTACACTGGGACATTGTGGGGTTATCTGAAGTCCGTAGAGCGGGTGAGGACACGATAACCCTAAAATCAGGTAACCTACTCTACTACCGGGAGGGCGACCAACAGTCCCAAGGTGGTGTCGGTTTTCTCGTCCACAAGTCCCTTACTAACAACATAGTTACGATCGATAGCGTTTCCAATAGGGTCGTATACCTAATACTCAGAGTATCCAAACGATATTCGCTGAAGGTCATTCAGGTATACGCACCGACGAAGTCGCACCCGGATGATGAGGTGGAGGATATGTATGAGGACATTAATCGGGCCATACATACCTCTGAAACGCACTTTCTAGTTGTTATGGGAGACTTCAACGCGAAGTTGGGTAAGAGAAGCGAGGATGAGTTGAAAGTGGGGCAATTTGGATATGGACAACGGAACCGTAGGGGACAGAGGTTGGCCGACTTCCTGGAGAAAGAGGGACTCTTTATGATGAACTCTTTCTTTCAGAAGCCACCTCACAGGAAATGGACCTGGCTGAGTCCCGATGGGTCCACGAGAAATGAGATTGACTTCATTATGACCACCAAAAGGCAAATATTCACTGATGTCCCCGTGATCAACAGGGTTAAAACCGGTAGTGATCACCGAATGGTAAGAGGCACGGTGAATATTAATGTCAAACTGGAGAGGTCTCGTCTGATGAAGTCTCACTCCGACCCACTCGTGCCCATATACAAGACCCCGAGGGCTTTCAACTTGAGCTATCCAATCGCTTCGATTGCCTTGAGAACATCGCTTCAGTGGACGAGATCAATAACAGGTTAGTAGAAACTGTCCATACAGTGGGTTCCAAATACTTTGAACCCCACCGTACAGATAGGCCACAGAAACTCTCCAACGATACCCTCAACCTCATGGCTGAACGACGCTCACTGAAAATGCAGTCTTCGCATGATGCTGAAGCATATAGGCTGCTCAATAGACGAATATGGAAGTCCTTGCGACACGACATCCGGATATTTAATACAAACCGTATTAAAGAGACGATAGAGCGTAAAAAAAGCTCCAAAGTGTTTGCAAGAGACATGTCTCTTGGGCAAAGCCAGTTGACGAAGCTGAAGAGAGAAGACGGCAGTGCAGCGTCGACCAAAGCAGAAGTATTAGGAGAGGTAGAGAGTTTCTACGGACAGCTATACACCTCGGTCGCTAAACCTGTTAGCAGCTCGGCCAAAGACCCAAGAGCCAAGCTGACCCGACATTATACCGAAGATATCCCGGACATCAGCCTGTACGAGATTAGAATGGCCTTGAAACAGCTTAAGAACAACAAGGCGCCTGGTGACGACGGTATCACATCTGAGCTTCTGAAAGCGGGTGGAACACCGGTACTTAAAGTCCTTCAGAAGCTCTTTAATACCGTCTTACTCGAAGGTTCAACGCCAGAAGCATGGAACAAAAGCGTGGTGGTGCTGTTCTTCAAGAAAGGTGACAACACTTTACTTAAAAATTACAGACCCATCTCGCTTTTGAGCCATGTTTATAAGCTGTTTTCGAAGGTTATAACGAACCGTCTCAGTCGCAGGTTTGATGAATTCCAGCCTCCGGAACAAGCCGGTTTCCGAAAAGGCTATAGTACCATAGACCACATCCACACGCTACGGCAAGTTATACAGAAGACCGAAGAGTATAACTTGCCTCTTTGTTTAGCGTTTGTGGACTATGAGAAAGCCTTTGATTCGATCGAGACGTGGGCAGTGCTTGAGTCTCTCCAGCGGTGCCGTATTGACTATCGGTATATTGAAGTGCTGAAGTGTTTGTACAAAAACGCCTACATGTCAGTCCGAGTACAGGACCAGAGTTCGAAGGCAATTCCATTGCAAAGAGGCGTGAGACAGGGAGACGTTATATCTCCGAAACTGTTCACCGCTACATTGGAAGACGCCTTCAAGCTTCTGGAATGGCAAGGACTTGGCATTAATATTAACGGCGAATACATCACTCACCTTCGATTTGCCGACGATATTGTAGTCATGGCAGAGTCCATGGAAGACCTCAGTACAATGCTCGAAGGCCTCCATCGAGTTTCCCAACGGGTAGGTCTTAAGATGAACATGGATAAGACGAAAATTATGTCTAATGCCCATGTTGTACCTACCCCAATATCAGTTGGGAACTCAGTTCTCGAAGTTGTTGACGAGTACATCTACCTGGGACAGACAGTCAAACTAGGCAGGTCCAACTTCGAGAAAGAGGTCAATCGTCGAATCCAACTCGGCTGGGCAGCGTTCCGGAAACTTCGCGAAGTCTTCTCGTCAAAAATACCTCAGTGCCTCAAGACAAGAGTCTTCGACCAATGTGTGTTACCAGTGATTACTTATGGCACTGAAACGTGGTCTCTTACTATGGGCCTCATAGACAAGCTCAAAGTCGCACAACGAGCTATGGAGAGGGCTATGCTCGGGGTTTCTCTACGTGATCGAATCAGAAATGAGGAGATCCGTAGAAGAACGAAAGTCACCGACATAGCCCAGAAGATTAGCCAGTTGAAGTGGCAGTGGGCAGGGCACATAGCACGCAGAACAGATGGCCGATGGGGCTGAAAGGTTCTGGAGTGGAGACCACGGACCGGCAAGCGCAGCGTAGGTCGTCCACCGACACGGTGGACAGACGACCTGATGAAGGTCGCAGGACGACGTTGGATGCAGGCCGCTTCCAACCGGTCCTTTTGGAAAATCATGGGGGAGGCCTATGTTCAGCAGTGGACGTCCTACGGCTGAGATGATGATGATGATGAATATGCAAATCTTGGATAGCATTGGGAAGTTTATTTTTTATAGAATCGTATACATTGTCCCATAAAAGGATGACTTATTCTGTGGAGACGCGTTACATGTACGGATAGCTTGTGCCTATTTCGCGTGTTGAAGGAATAAGCATCACTCCTTTTTTCTTAATTGTTAATGTTTTTCTTGACATACCTACATTAGATTTTCATAAATAAACTGAGAACCACAGTATAAATTAAAACCATACTCTGACATGACTGAAACGCTTGAATGTAATTAAGAGGATTGCATAGCTAGTACTTTCCATACTAAAAGAAAAAACTCTTTTCTACCTCTTAACATTGTCCGATTTCAGTGGTTTTTTTAAGTTCTAAAAAAGGAAATTCATTGTACGTTGAAATACTAAAAAAAACAAAACGTACGGGTATAGTAAACAATGTGATGATTCCAAGAAAAAAAATCACTGAAATCGGACAATGTTAAGAGGTAGAAAAGAGTTTTTTCTTTTAGTATGGAAAGTCCTAGCTATGCTATCCTCTTAATATTAAATTGTATGTCACGACGTCTATATTTTATTGTTTAACTAGCTGAACCCGATGGTTTCATCCACATGGAGATGGATGATGATCATGAACCTATTGTCTGTCCTCGTCGGATCTGCTCCTATTGGTTGTCTATAAGTCTCCAGTAAGCATGTACTCGTATTTTATAGACAGGCGTGATCCTTCGTAGGCCGCATTATTAACCTTAGGTGAGATGTGGTAAAAAAATGGACAAAGCATCTTCTTGGAATAAGTGAAAGATACTCAGTGGAAAAATAACTACAAATAAAATAAATGCAATTAAACTAACAAATGTGTTTTGCTGCCCAAAACAATTGCTAAAAAGCAACCAATTATAAACATTCAGTTTTATCGCAATTGACGTCTTTGAAAAGTTTCTTGGAATATAATTTAAGGACCATGGTTGTTAGCAGAAAGATTTCTAGTTCCCTTCTCGAAGGTAGAAATAGTATATAAGAAATAAAACAAGTGATGCCACCGCAACATCTTTATTGGCCAAAGCACACAAAGGCTTTAAATTAATTTAAAAACTATGGGCACAGTATTAATTTCTTTTAGATTGCCCGTTACGGGCGTCAACTTGCTGGGTTTTTATTCGTCTTTTTGATTAGATTGCCACCATCTGTCTCGATGGTCAGTGATGACGCAGTCTAAGATGGTAACATACCATAAAATCTTGAGTTGGAATACGCCGTTAGATGCTTAGTGATAGATCAATCACGAGAGTAATAGCTAATCAGACTGGCACTACAGGGTAACCTACCTTCTTGCTATGCGCCAATGCTCCTTCTATTATAAGCTTCAATCAGAGGCATTCAAACATACAAAACAAACAATTCCGATCCCAAACTACTCGTTCCGGCCTAGCGTTGCATCCATATACTGTTCAAAATTTCTTACCACAAACCAAAACGTTTGGCAGTTCCTACTACTGTCGTGTAAGTAAATTGTGGAAAGTTTGCCCGCGTTCGTATTTCCTTGCAGTTATGACCCTGGATCGTTCAAGCGGGCGTGAAAAAACATCTCTCAGGTCATCATAGGGTTGGCAATTAGTGCAGCTTACGGCTGCACTAATGGGCATCGCTTCTTGATTCCATCTTCGCTTTCCATCAGATGAGAGGGAGTCACTTTGATGAATCATTATAAAAAGATAGGCTCCTAAGCGGCAGCCACCCTCTACCACCCTAAAACTCGCCGCCCCAAAAAGATAAGTACTAAAACTTTACCCTTCATTATTTGTTCTTGTTATTGCGACCGCTGGACATAAGAGGGTGTTAAAGAAATGCAGCGAAGCATGGTCTGCAATAAAGGGACCTCGTTAGTCTGAAGACTATCTCATGCTCTACATCTTTACATTGTAACATTTTGTACTGTATACTCTACCTGTCATGTTTGACCGGAGTGCACTTCCGTTTTCAGCACTTGGGATGAAGTGTTTACGAAATGTCACGATGCAGCGATGGCACGAACTCTTTTCACGCTTGACGACGCTGTTGTACTCGTAAACACAGACGAGTCAAAATATGTTACATTTTCAAATAGTTTCTATACTACAGAATAAACTTTTCGGTTTAACTAAGTTGTTGAGTATTTTCGCTTGCTACAATGTCGTCACACCCTAACCAATACCTTATGCTTGGGCGTTATTGCTTCACTACAGAATATTTGGCACCGTGATGGTACCAACCTAGACGGCCTCGAGGTTGAGGTCCTGGAATAAATAACATATATATTTATTTTTATTTTTTAATTTATTTATTTATTATTTACAATAGTAATATACATCATCATCATCAGCCTGTAGCAGTCCACTGCTGGACATAGGCCTCTCCAATTGCACGCCACTTAGGTCTATCTTGGGCTTCTCGCATCCAGTTTTTGCCAGCCGTCTTGCGCAGATCGTCACTCCACCGTGCCTCAGGACGTCCTACACTACGTTTGCCGAGACGCGGTCTCCACTCTAGAACTCGTTTACCCCAACGGTTGTCGGTTCTACGGCTAATATGGCCAGCCCACTGCCACTTCAGCTTGCTGATCCGGTGGGCTATGTCGATGACCTTGGTTCTCTGACGGATCACTTCATTTCTGATGCGATCCCTCAGAGAAACACCGAGCATAGCCCTTTCCATAGCCCGCTGAGCGACTTTGAGCTTGTGGACCATTCGAGCCGTCAGTGTCCACGTTTCGGCTCCGTATGTCATGACGGGTAGGACGCACTGATTGAAGACTTTCGTCTTCAGGCACTGTGGAATCGGCGAAGTAAGGACTCGACGTAGTTTCCCAAACGCTGCCCAGCCCAGCCGAATTCTTCTATTCACCTCGTTCTCAAAGTTGTTTTTTCCCAACTGCAATGTCTGCCCGAGGTACACATATTTTTGAACAACTTCGAGAACGGCGCCGTGTATCGCAATCGGTTCCGGTAGAACATGTTCGTTGAACATGACCTTGGTTTTGTCCAAGTTCATCCGTAGGCCGATGCGTATAGAAGAGTCAGCCAGGTCATTCAGCATCTGTTGCAGGTCCTGCAGCGTCTCTGCCACGATGACGATATCGTCAGCAAATCGCAAGTGAGAGATGTATTCGCCGTTGATATTAATGCCACGTCCTTTCCAGTTCAGCGTCTTGAACATATCCTCCATTGCATTTGAAAACAATTTCGGGGAAATAACGTCACCTTGTCTCACTCCTCGATGCAACGGTATGGGACTTGTGTGCTGATTCTGTACTTGGACGGACATGGTGGCGGTTTCGTAAAGACATCTCATCACTTGGATGTATCGCCAATCTATCTGGCAACGCTGCAGGGACTCCAGAACAGACCAGATTTCAACCGAGTCAAAGGCCTTCTCATAGTCCACGAATGCTAGACACAGGGGCTGATTATACTCTTCGGTCTTCTGTATAATCTGCCGCACTGTGTGAATGTGGTCTATGGTGCCGTATCCGCTCCGAAACCCAGCCTGTTCCGGTGGTTGGAATTCGTCGAGTCTACGCGCAAGACGGTTCGTGATCACTCTTGAAAACAGCTTATAGACGTGGCTTAGAAGGGATATGGGTCGATAGTTCTTCAGCAGGGTCTTATCTCCTTTTTTGAAGAACAGGACGACCACACTCCTACTCCACGCCTCTGGAGTTCTCCCTTCGAACAGGACAGCGTTAAAAAGCTTCTGGAGCTCCCTCAGTACGGGTTTACCTCCTGCTTTTAGTAGCTCTGTTGTAACGCCATCCTCTCCAGGGGCTTTTCCATTTTTAAGCTGTCTAAGAGCGATCTCGATTTCGCCAATACTGACTTCTGGCAAGTCTTCGGTGAAATGGCGTGTTAACGTGGCTCTAGGATCATTTTCGGGATCAGGTCGAGATGCATGCGATGCGTATAATCGGCCATAGAAGTCCTCCACTTCCGAAAGGACTGCCGGCTTCGAAGCAACGACTTCTCCACTAGCTGTGGTCAACTTCGTCAGGTGGCTTCTTCCAAGAGATTGTACGAACACCTTTGACCCTCGATTCTGCTCGATCGCTCTTTCGATCGAAAGAGTATTGAAGCACCGGAGGTCGTGTCGTACGTTCTTGTTGATCTCTCGGTTTAGAGTCCGCTTTTCTGACGAAGTGATGGGTGGGTTTTCACGTCGTTCCTTCATTAGCCCCAAAGTCTCTTCTGAAAGCTTGGACTTCTTGCCCTTACGCTGCATGTAACAAAATCTCGTACCTTCTTCCCTGAGGACCCGAGTCACATTTTCGAGGTTCTGGTTTACGTCTGTGGTGGTTTCCACGGCAGCGAATTGGTTCTCCAGGTTTAACTGGAATGTTTCAGATCCTGCAATGGTTTGGAGCAGTGTTGGTCGGAGCCTGGACTTCATCAGACGGACACGTTGCGCCTTGAAGTTGATATTCAGAGAGCCTCGGACAAGTCGGTGATCGCTACCGGTATTGAACCTGTTGATCACGGAGACATCTCTAAATATGTGCCTTTTATTCGTCATGATGAAGTCAATCTCATTTTTAGTCCTAGTGTCGGGGCTTAGCCACGTCCACTTCCTTTGGGGCTGTTTCTTAAAGAAGGAGTTCATCAAGAAGAGCCCCTCCCGTTCGAGGAAGTTGACGAGCATTTGCCCCCTATGGTTTCTGCTTCCAAAGCCATGGCATCCTACTACCGATTCGCTGAAATTCTGTACTCCCACTTTAGCGTTAAAGTCCCCCATGACAACGATGTACTGGGTCTTTGTAGTGAAGTGGAGGGCCCTCGATATGTCATCGAACATATCCTCCACTTCATCGTCCGAGTGTGTTGAGGTCGGTGCGTACACTTGCACCACCTTAAGGCTATACCTCTCGGTGAGCTTCACAATAAGGTACGCTACCCTGTTCGACACACTGGACACTTCCACAACGTTGTCAGAAAGGGACTTGTTTACCAGAAACCCAACGCCACCTTGGGATTGTTGGTCTCCCTCTCGGAAGTACATAAGGTGGCCCGATTCTAGGGTTAAGGTGTCCTCCCCCTCTCTTCGGACTTCACTCAACCCCAGTATGTGCCACCTAATTTTCCCAAGTTCCACCTCGAGTTGCGCCAGATGCGAGTCAAGCCTTAGCGTGCGTCCGTTATACGTCGCCAGGGTCAGTTGTTTGTGGTGGCCTTCCGTAGCCCGGAGATTCTTAGCACCCCTCGCCCCGCCGTTACCATGGTCGCCACCATGACCAGGAATAGCGGGGCCGCCGGGAACTAGGGGCCGTGGCTTTTTGTTGTCCTGCATTGGAGGATATTGCCCGTAATCGCCACGCTGGGCAGGCGGGTTGGCGATCGCAGGGCGTAGCTTCTCGCACCGGTGACGCTGCTGCCCGTCACCGGCCTGTTGCATTTAGCGACGCCTGTTGGGATTGGTATACCGCCATCGGTCGGTTGTCAGAGCCTCGTTCGTCGATCAGCAGGATGTACCGCGTGCAGGTGAGGTTGACTTGGGTCAAAAGATGTTGGCTCGCCCCTTACATCCCCTAGTCTATAGTCATCCAGTAATATACACCTTTACAGTTTATTAACCGAAGCGGTGCTACACTAAATAATACGAGTATTATGTACATTAGAAATAAAGATTTGGAAAATATAACATTAGATTCGTAGTTAATTAGTTACTTATTATATTTCAATTAAAATTAGTACAAATGTAAAATTATGTCATGTTTTCACAGATCTTATGCGCCGTTTCTGTAAACTTCGCCAGACTGCAATTAAAAATGTGCTACTGCATTCAACAATTTTAGAGCGCCAACCATGGGGGCAAACTTGAGTAGGTTCGTCCGGCAGACTATACTTGTTATACTTTGAATACTTTATATTACTAGGTACTTTGAATACTTTTTAATCTGCAAAAACCATTTACTACGAAAGCCAATTTCCACGCGAATCAAGCTGCGGGAAGCAACTAGTCACTTTAAACACAGTAGTGATGGGTAATATTGAAAATATTCCATGTGTTATTCTTACGATTCATCTATGTACAAACAAAATTTAATCAAAATCATTTCAGCCGTTTGGCGTAATTGAATAACAAACCTCCATCCATCCAAACATTCGCATTTATAGTTATTCAGTAATCTGTGTTTATAGTATTAGTAAGAAGATTACTAAATGGTAAAGTTTGAGAGTTTGTTGGTGACAATATAAGGCGCGACCCAACTCCGATTTTAAAATAATTTACGATGCTTTACGTAAGGTTGAAAATCGCTTGTTAGATTGAAGGATGTAATGCGAAAATGCATTAATTTTGTACGTTTTCTTTATACTTTTCGTTATATACTAACATAATTGAAAAAACTGCTGGTTACTTATTGTTATTAATTATTACTGCAGGTTATTTAGTACTATATGTTGGCTATATATTACCTAAAAAAATATAGTGTTATAGCTGAAAATTCTGAGAGTTTGTGACCCTTTATTTTTATGGACATATTTAAGATTTTTTTTCAGCAGAGAGCGAGTTATATTTATGAATTCTGTTCGGTTATTACTCTTTGCCTGTTCCTTTTCTAACCTAAGTATTTTTTTCATACAATATTATCGATCTGTTTCGTTACACTAGATGTTTAAAGATTCTGCTTTTTACTATTATCAGGATACGAGCGCGCCATGATGAGTAAGTACAATGTCAAGGTTGCAATGAAGATAGCTTGTACCCAGGAACATCAGCAACAACCCCTTATGATTATGTAGTACACTTATGTAGCTCCCGAGGGGACAAGATAACCTTATTACACGCGGACGAAGTCGGGGACAATGGCTTGTCTTCTATAAACTTGACGAAGAACCAAGAAAAAACTCGGTATTTGCAATTAATGTCCCGTCGTAAAGCAAAGGGAGCGTACCAAAGGACCGTCATCTGCTCGTTCGTAAAGACAAGCCCTTCCTTCAAAGGGCGCATAAACGGGCCCTAGGAAGGGCTCGGGAAATGGAGGGCTCCGGAATGACAGGACAATGTCCTCCGACATGTTTTATGAAAGATTTTATACTCGCTGTATGTTCTGGGTAAATGTAGGGGAAAGATTGTTTTTCTATTTGCTTTAGTAAGCGTTTAGTCCCGCTCCAACATCTGTCCTTTTGATTTCTAAAATAAGTTTGACTTTTTATTTATATTGTACTAAGAAGCACAACTTGATTTTAGCCCAGAGAGGGTCCCCTGTTAATTTTGTCAAAGTGTAAGCTTAAGTAGTACCTATAAGTGTTTGTTCTAGCTACAACATCTCTGCTGTGCAATTTCGAAACATAGTAAGAGACACGATACAAATTTTACAGGGAAGCGAAAAAATTAGTTTGACACTTTGAAGACGTGCCCCAACTTAGTGTGAGGCCACAATTTGCGGTATATCCTTGGTTTGAGAGTTGTTTATATTTTCATTAATATTGCACGTTATAATTACTAAATGGTAATATACTAACTTAGTAAATGGTTATTCAAGCTTAGAAGAGGCCCAATTTACAATTTGATAACATAGTAAGTTGCGTTCATCATCGCAGCCGTAGGACCGACGTCCACTGCTGAACATAAGCCTCCCCCATAATTTTCCAAAAGGACCGGTTGGAAGCGGCCTGCATCCAACTTCGTCCTGCGACCTTTATCAGGTCGTCTGTCCACCGTGTGTCCACGCTGCGCTTGCCGGTCCGTGGTCTCCATTCCAGAACCTTCCGGCCCCATCGGCTATCTGTTCTGCGTGCTTGTGCCCTGCCCACTGCCACTTTAACTGGCTAATCTTCTGGGCTATGTCGATGACTTTCGTTGCGTTACTAGGTTTGAAATCTGACTTTGGACAGTTTTTATACTGAAATTGGGCAACAACTGTTTCTAACACCGAGTAGGTGTGGTCATTATAGGTATTTGAGTCTGGTTTCAATGACTAATATCCTTACAGTAGCAATGTAGTAAACCTAGCAGCTAACCTGACTAAATAGACTGAACAGTTAAATAGAACTAACGTTTTGTTTGTAATCATAAGAGTATTTGTTCATCAATTAGTAAGACATTGCGAAAAATAGTAATGAATTAGATTCAGAAAAAAGTACCACTCGCTACTAAATCTTGATGTTCATTGATGTTCGTAAACGAATCCAAAATTATTTTTAAAAACACTTAAAACGAAAAGACATTTTTCTTTTACCCAGTAAGTGCGCCACACTTCCAAAAAATCTTAAGTAAACCATTTTTCGAATCGCAAGAGGCGAGAAAACCCAACTTATATGGTGGTAGGTCTATTTTACACGAGTTTGTCTTAGTAAGTACCGCCGCAGTGTTCTGCCTCCATGTAATAGTGTTCTAGCACTCTAGTGTTAAGGTTATAGCTGTCGATTTCAAGTGAATCAAAATTTAATTTTTTTTCATAGCCTGACGGAAAAACCTAAAATATTATAAAAATACATTACCAATGATTTTATTAAAATAACCGTTGAATATTACAATTAACGTTTTGATTTACTGGATAGGTCAACATATATGCGGCATATACAGGCACATTTTGTTATTAATCTAATGTAAAGTAACAGACTATTACGTCCCAACCGCTGGGACTCAATCGTTCCTCTCTAATCTACTTAGTATTAATTTAGAATTTCCCGCTAAAATCATTATGACCTTTAAGTTCTTAGCAAATTACATTAGGACAATTATCATATCAACTTATAAAAACATACAAAAGTTCAGCACATTACTGTCAAACTAATGACTTTTCTATAGGAGCGATAGTTTCAAAGAGATAGCTCTCCACAAAGAAACAATCTCCCAAAACTGTTTCCTCTTGTTACATTACCGTTTATGGGAAACATTGTTGTTGGTTTTGATTAACAATAATATGTTAGAAATACACAGCAGTATAACTATTTACCTGCCTGCCAATAATATTCAGGTCACGAAACACGCGCAAGTTCCCTACAGCTTAGTTCTATATAATACCGAGAAGTTATGGATCGTTCCCAAGTTTCTGAGTTCAAACAAACCACCTCATACGGGTTACCAAAAACTTTCTGAGCACGTAGGTTTCACTGTAGTAGGACTTTGTGTAAATATAAAAGCTTTTTGTAAAATTATAATTAAAGTTTAACCATACACGTTGCAGTTCCTGCGGAAAGGTAGGTTGATTTCTGCGAAATCTATTGTATTATTGGCCAAATATGGCGAATTGCGAGTCTACGGGTTAAAGAGCTAATATACACGGACTGCTCCGCTGCAGTTAGCCAGTGATAACATACACGGACTGTCCTTGCGGTTATAGTCAACTGCTTGAAGCTGTCATATATAACTGATCGAGCATTTGCAGTGGTATAACTGCTCAACAAGTGGCAGTTTCAATTCGGGGGCGGGAATCGCGCGCGACGTGGAATGAAGATCGCGGGCGGAGGTAACTGCGCGGAGAGCAGTCGACAGCTCGAGCAGTCCGATCAACTGGCGACTGCTCGACCGCCAACCGTCCGAAGCTGTTGCAACTGCTAGAGCAGTTTCGTGTATGTGTGTACGTAGATAAATATAGTTAACTGTGCAGTCGCAGCTTGAAGCAGTCCATGCTGGCTGCTTCAAGCTGCTCGTGTATCTGGGGCCTAAGTCGATAACCTTACATAAATTATAGTGATAGTGATATTATATATAGGATAAATTTATTCTAGATAAGCAAGATGACGTTAATTATGCGTGCCCACTAAGTTCCCACTTCCGGGAAACGGGCTCTCTTTTGTTCAAAATTATGCTGATGCTTTTGGGTTTCCATAGTACTACAATCAACTCTTAGGTGAGCGTTTTTTCTATCCGTCTAGCCATCTATAACTCTGTACACTCTTATAATTTCCAGCTGAGTAACTTCTACTATTAACGAAAATGCATAAAATTTTACATAATAATGGTTCAGATATAGATGGATGTAATTTTTAATTTATTCATGAAGCAGCAATGAAATGATTTATTTTCCATATTTCCTAGTAGGTATATAACAATATGTATTCCTATTTTAGCTTTTATCATTAAATTCGAGAGCTGTTTCACTAAGCGATAATTAATTGAAATTATAAATATATCTTCAATATTACACAATACCTGTTCAAAAAGGATAAGTACCTATACATTATTATTAAGGATATTATTCGTAGCCCTCAGCACTATAAATATCCTCAGGTCTGGAGGGTATCCATTACTCTACTGGAGCACAAAAGGCGTAGGTTTGATTAATGTTATACCTCTGATTCCTCGAGAATACCACACGCTACTTGCTCTACCTACACTATACACTCCACACCGATGACGTTTAAAACAGATACGCTATAGATATACCAAATTGCATATCAAAAGGTGTTCCAATTGGAACATCTAATTTTTTAAGAAACTTCAAAAAAGGAGGAAGTATGTATTTTTCTACCGACTTCCAAAAAAAGGAGGAGGTTCTCAATTCGACTGTATGTTTTTATTTATGTTTTTATTTTATGTTTGTTACCTCTTACCTCATAACTTTCTATAGGGTGAACCGATACTTAAAATTGTTTTTCCCGCGTGTTCCCATTTAAATTTCATTAAATTCGGTCCAGTAGTTTTTCAGTCCAATAGCTGAATAGAATAGAAGTCGGTATAAAATTTTTCAAATTGTTCTTGTTTTGTTTATGTTCACCGATTTCTCCTCTATTTGTGGACCGATTATCGAAATATATTTTTTGTTTCGTAGAGTTTTCTACCGAGATGATCCCATTTAAATTCATCAAAGTCGGTTTAGCAGTTTTTGAGGTACACCCTAATAACTGAAAAGTGTTTCTTATATATACGTGTATACTGGCTGATGCCCGCGACTGCGTCTGCGCAGGATTAGTACTTCGAGTAGCTTATTATCTTCTCCAAGGCCATATCTATCTGTATACCAAAATGTAAAAAAATAAGTACATGGTCAAACGCATTGCTATAATAGTATTATTTGAGTACATTTAAATACTTAGTATATAAATCAGTAAACAATAATAATAAAATAAAATTAATCACCATGGAAAAATATTGTCATTACACTTGGCGGTCGCCGAACACGTCTCGTGTATCGAGCTGTCAAATTGACTTGGCTTTTGAGTAAGCTATCAGAAACTGACACAAACTTTGACAGAATTGTCATCATTACGATTTTGACGTAGGCGGAGATCTTATTATTTTATCTATACTGTGCCCAAGCATATTACGCTTTTTCAGCCGCTTAGTGATGGATGATGATGATGAAAGTATCCTATGTTTTAAACCAGTGCCTCATCTACCTCCACACCAAATTTCATCAAAATTGCCCCGCCGTTTGTGCGTTAATGAGTAACAAAGATCCACACATCCATACTCACAAACTTTCGCGTTTATAATATTAGTAGGATTATTAACCGGCAAAACACTCACGATAGGGATCGAATATTTCGACCCGGGTTTCGAGCATGTCCGATGCTCATCTTCAGGCGAGCCAGTGCCCGCTGGACTCAAACGCGGGTGCTTTGCCGGTTAATAATAACCGTTAAAATTTTGATAAGTGAAGGTAACACCTAACAAAACTGTTTTTCTTAATGATGAGATACATTTTCTAAACCCACAACACAATTGAAACAATGAATTTATTCTCACGTGTGAGTCTAGAAACTCTTTGAGTAGAACCTGTTTGACAGGTATCCATCCTATTTCTGCCATGTATGGGATAAATATTCCTGCCTTACTGCCAATTTGAAGATAAGTGATTTCAAAGCTAACAGAAAGCAATGGGGGCTTTACAAGCCACTTATGCGTTCCGTATTTCGAAAACGGCACACCTCTTAAAACGTGAAGAAAATATCATCATCATAATCAGCCCATTTTGTTCCCACTGCTGGGACTCGAGCCTTCCTCTCAGAGAGGAGTTGGGCCATAATCCACTACGCGGGCCCTGTGCGGCTTGGTGGATAGGTTAGTGGCCAACCCATGTCGAAGTTTTCAGGTCGCCCGAAGGCCTTCGACATAGCTTAACGACTATTGTCCTAAGACAAACAACCGGGGCCGACGCCTTAACGTGACCTCCGAAGCACGGAAGCGTTCAGTTGAATAATGCCACTAGTGGTCACCCATCCAAGCCCTGACCGCATCAAGTGTTGCTTAACTTGTTGATCGGTTAAGATCGCCAAGTCGAGATCCGCTACGAGCGCTTCCGAGAAAATATAAGCTTCGCTTTATATTATAATGATAACCCACACAGTCAAGTGGATGTATTGATAAAATCACATTCACATTCACATAATATAAGTGTCGTATAAAAATACATATATTAAGGTAATGCTATACCTATATTTACTGTGACGAGTTATATTATAAGGTAAGAATATTTAAGCCACATTAAATATCATAAATTCAATATTTAAGATAATTGTATTCTTTTTAAGTTGGATTCCTTATTTATTCTATTACGTATATAAGGTATTTGATAATTAGTGCACAATATTGAACGGGTGGTTTGGAACCTATAATAATACCTACAAGAGCGAACAAAACTTAATTTCTAACTACAATCTCCCGGCATAGCCCCGGCATGATCGATGGCCGGACAGAATACATTTTTATGATATTTATTCACGACGTAATCGTTTGTTGACAGCGCGGCCGCAACGCTCGCGGTGATGGATCTGTGGGCCCTGGCTGCTCGTCAATCACAGGTTTACATAGTTTCATACAACTTGCCCTTGCTTATATTAAATATTGAATGAGTAACCCATGTAGTATTATAAGTTTTTAAACTGTCATGGTCACAAACATTAGAAATATTCAAATTATCAACGGGATAATTGCCATGTATATTTTCTGTGAGTTTCCGATACATACTTCCTTATCTGTCTAGATAAGAGTTAATCTATCTGTCTATCTATCTACTCGGACTAATAGTAGTGTTCATGATGATTCACATTACCTATATTAACGTGGGCAGTTGTCTAGAAGATCATTGACATTTTGAAATGAACTTAGCGAAAGCTCGGTCTTCATAATCATAATCATAATCGTTTATTGTCAACTGTGTGTTACATGTTGTTAAAAACTTAAAAGTATCAACAGCTACCCTTTTGGGTAGCCATGTAAGGCTTTTTGTACTTCTTATTATGTAATTATTTTTCTCGTGGTCTCAGCCTAGTACTCGGCCTCGCTTCGCTTAAAAGCACACTCGGCTTTCGGTTTCGCTTCGCTTGGAAGCACAAACATTAATACTAATAATAGTAGCTAATATCCCACACAAGTACTCTGTGAAAACTATCTTCACTCCATTCAAGAATTACTAACTAACTAACAGTGGCTACGGCCACCAAAAGACAAGAAGTACCAGGTGTATATAAGGTTGATTGTAGCTGCGGTAGTTCCTACATTGGTTAACGCACTGTTTCTTGTCGCATAAAGGAACATATTAGAGCAGTTAAAAATACTGACGCGCAAAAACCTGCCATCGCTCAACATCTCCTGGAGTCAGGTACGAACCACTGGATCAAGTTGCATAACCCTCAGATACTTTCGACAGAACGCCACTACATACCAAGACTCGCCCGAGAAGCGATTGAAATCACGAAGTTTAAAAACTTCAATCGTGAGAATGGTTTTCAACTGTCGAATATCTGGAATCCAGTGGTACGATTGTGTACAAACAAAAGCAGTAATAGTCCCAAAGTTCGAGCTGATACGGTTAGTGTTGTGTGTCGGGATAATACAAAAACTAACAGTGCGAACAATAGTAGTGGTGACTCGCATAACGAACGAGTACGCTAGAGGGTAGACCACTTCGTCTGCTCGTAAACATTCACCCACCCGCAATTCCTCAGTTCACCCGTGATCATGGCGCTTGCAACATTGCACAACACACAAGCAAGAAATATAGAAAACTCATAGAAAATATACATGGTAACTATCCCGTTGATTGATAATTTGAATATTCCTATTTAGTATTTACAATACGACATCTACATCTAACACACTTCCACACTCGTTACAATCTACACAGATACATAAAATGTAAGTGTGTCTGTACTCGTGAATCAAAATTAACGGCTTGTCGCACGGTACGTACATAAAATAGTATATTTCATTACAAGTGGGGAAAGGCTGTCATTGCAAAGAGTTCCGACAAATGTCTACCCGAGCCGAGGCGCAGCCGAAGGCGAGGGTTGACAGTCGGAACAAGTTGCAATGACGGTTCCGCAAGTGTCCTGAACGACTATTTTTAATACAGTTGCGAAAAAATGAAGCAATTTAATAAAATAAACTCGCAAAGAAAATTTCTGGAAAATGACGCCAATAACCGTAGATTATAAGCAGATATTTTTTTCTTCGTCCGTTCTGGTAGGCAAAGGGAACTATGCCCATGCAGCCAAGTCTTCAGTAGATTTTTTTATTAATATGAAATGAAAATGAAATTTAATGAGATGAAATGAAATGAAACCTAACCTAAATCATTCAATAAAATCATTACATCTGATATTGAAACAAATTAGTAGCTTCTTTTTAGAAATATATGTATTTGCATGAATCATAAAAACTTGTATGAATTTTTTTTAGTAAAAGCTACATGGTTGTTTTTTCTTTTTAATAGACAATATTTTGACAGTTAGGAAAGAGAACGCACGAGTTCGGGAAAGGTAAAAAAAAAGCACGAGTATGTAATAGCCCACATCCCGAACGCTATACGTCCCTGCAATACGCCACTTTTTGAGCAACTGTATTAAAAAAGCCATTGTTAAATTTTTGGTCTGCCTGTCTGTTTGTTCCGGTTAATCTGAAACGGCTAGATCGCTTTAACTGTACTTTCACTGGCAGATAGTTGATGTTATTAGGAGCAACTTTTATTTGATCATCATCATCCACCACCACGCGAGTGAAACCGCGGGGCGTAGCTAGTTAGGAGCTGAAATTAGTGACCTTCAATTAGGCCTTATTTAATTAAGACCTACGAGTAGTTTATATATTTAATTATTAAAACGGCTACCCTGCCCAATTTGAAACTGTACTTAGACAAAATGTTCGTAAACTAACTTTGATGAAAACTTTAAGTTTTCTGTTCATTTATTGACGACATCTTCCCCAACTCTGAACCGATGGCAACCCAGGGGTGGTAGGGTTCGGCCGTCGATTAGTCGGCCAGGGGTTCGATCCCCATCTACGGGTTTGGCATTCGGTCAAGGTCATGAAATCCACAGCATGGTGGTAGGGCACTTCTGGTGTCCGCCTGGCCAGCTACCTCCCTCAAGTTATAAAATCTGTCGCTTAACAGGTGGCTGGTACCAGTCGTTGTTCTAGGTGTAGTGTGATTCATTCGTTAGCGTACCCAAGGAGATATTTTGTGTTCATAAAGTTGATATCTGACCCATGCGAGTACGTATATATACTCGCATGGTTCAGACCGCTACGACAAAAGACTCGTAGCGTAGACTACTTATAGACGCCAAAAACCTAAACATAATATAACCATAGACGCACTACTTAAACAGGAAACCTCATATAATAAAAAAATATACAAAATCGTGTATATATGTATCTTCCAAATGTATCGTCTAAAAGCAGCCCTCAAAACAAATCACGGTTACGTAAGTTACGTATACCATTGAAGTTTAGATGTTTATAAACTGACACGTGACGGACAGGCAAGCTGTCCGCCTGTTGGTAAGCGAAAAAGTTATCACATTTGATTGATTTTTCAAGGTCTTTATTAATAGAAACGTTACAATGCTATTCATGAATGATCGTATTCTATATGTATACAAATCATGAAATTTATGTTACGTAGACTGTGTCGCCTTTATAATCATTTAGAGATATTTTATTTTACAATTATATTTATTTATTGTTGACATCACTTTAGTTATATATAAAGGCACAGGGCCCGCATCAGGATCTTTATAGGATGGCTGCTCCAATTTAGTGGCTAGGCGTGGATTAAGCGGGCGAGGAGAACAAGATATCACATGTAAAATGAGTCTATTTTTATTACGTCACACTGAGATTTATTATTACAGCACATAGAGTTTAGAGATCAACTTGAATGAACTTGGGGACAAGGTATTCCACTTAGTAGCGAACGCTGCCACAACTAAACGCAAAGTGAGCTCCTCCAAGCCTCCGAAGTCCGAGGATGTCTGCCCGCTCCCCCCCAACGCTTCTGTCAGACGATGACTAAGTACTCAACGGTAATTGGCTCTCAACGACCAACTGACAGACCGATCAGCGAACCGCGCACGCTACCAGAGTTATACCAGAGATGGCGCCACTTTGCATCTCTAGTCCACCAAAACTAAACTAGGTGGCGCTTGAGTAAATAATAACATAAGTTAAAGCTATACGCTGATATATACTTAAGAATTGAAGAAGAGGGTATGTGCAAGTCTAAGTATGGACCCACATAATATTAACGGTGTTTGATGCTTGCATTACTTTAAAATGATGTCTCCAAACAATTAGTTTTGATCGCCCAGAAACTTGTCTAAATATTTATAATTAAAAAGTCAGATAAAACTTTCTCATATTAACTTTAATGTACATTTTTAAACGAAAATTCTTTATTATGATAAAGTCAGTTATAACTTTCCCTCGTTAACTTTTATGTGCATTTATAAACAAAATTATATTTATATTAAATCTTGTGGTTTGATATGTCACGTCATGACCCAATTATTATCAAACTACGTACAATGTATGCCAACGATACCATTCATCATACGCCCGCAAGTGAAGGCTTATTATTTTTATTATATTTTAATGATAGGAATTTTTCATTTTGTATCTTTTTCATTATTATGTTATTTTCGTTCATTCACAGCTACTCTCATAAAGCTCTCTTTGTGTTTCTGTTCTTTGATTCTATTTTGCTTTATGTCATGTCCAGGTAAACCGTACTTATGTATTGTACTTACACAATTATAACAGAAATACATTATTCTATTTTTATTTTGCTGAGGACATTGCTTATTATCATTAAACTTGCCATAAAAAAATATTTTACTTACTAACTAGTTTGCGTTGCGTCCACTCACAATTCTAACCGAGTATTGATGTCACGACCTTTAACAGATGCCTAAGTTTAAATAATAGTACCTCAATCTAAATTAAATTCATCAAAAAATCACCAGAACTCCAAATTAAAAGAAATTCACCTATATATTCGGTGGTAGTGCCACGCTGCAACCCCACAGCCGATTGGGACGACACGACCGGGGAAGTACCACACTCCCGTATAACACCGACGTGAAGTAACATAGCTTGCTATTGTGTTTCGTCGGTTTGTGGGAGGTTCCGGAGGCCCGATTCCCCTCTTCCCCGTTCTCCCTCTCCTTCCCCCTCCCCTTCCACCCTCACCCCTTTTATCTCTTCCTTCCTATCATCCTTCCTCAAAGGTCGGCAACGCATCCTCGAGAACTCTAGTATTGCGGATGTCATTGGGCGACGGTATAACTTACCATTAGGTGAGCCGCTTGCTCGTTTGCCAACCTATGCCATAAAAAAAAATGCAAAACCCTCAGAAACCTTTTGGTTATACCAAGGAAAAAGTATTGCAGCATGTTGATCCATATCGACCAAATTAATCCCTCTTTAGTTCTGCGTGATGCATGCACGGACAGACAAGCTTGAACTAAATTTAGAAAAACCCAACGAAATTACGAGTGTCATTGCCAGCCAGCATCAGAGAGTACTTAGCAAGGCTAGACGGAACAGCGTGTGTGTTATAGGAGAGGGGTAAATGACCCTCAGGCCCCTCAGCACAGAATAGGTAATAATTATTGTCGCTACAGATTTAATAATAGTAACAACGAGTGTTGCTGTATACATGTTGTGTATGTATAGGAGCCGTCGATATTACAAAGTAAATAGACAGTTTGTGCGTCCATGTTTAAGTCCAGCCGCTGGGAGAAATCGTCTTTCCTTTCGTTTACTAAAGTTTAGTGCGTTCGGGTGCTTTGTTGCTATAGATTGTTTCGTTCAGCGTTCGTAAAGATCAAAAGTCATACAATTTTCGATCCCCATCCAAGGTATGAGGCTAATAGGCATTTTAGATTGAGATGTGATTAGGGTGTAGGCAAAAGCTGCAAATTTAACGATGTTCGGTTTCGCAAACTCAAAAGCAAGGCAAGTATTAACTTTGCAATATTAGCCCTAGAAAGACAACCTACGCTCAGAGACGGCCCGCACGAATTAAATATTACTATATTTTTTTAATCCGAAACCCGTGTAGGTATATCTGTGCTTCTCAGCCAACTCAGTCGTCGGTCAACCGCGTCGAAGGCCAACCTTTTTTTGTGCGGTAAGTATTATTGTTTTGGAGTTATGACGAGTTGAACGAGTTGATGCGCTCCTGATACGTTAACTAAAAAAATATTAATGCGGTACTGATTAGCTTTCCTAGACTTTATACTTATATTTGACTTAACATATTACATTAACTATACATATTATTAGTAAAATACTATTTTAGAGGTCTACTCATTTCTTTTCAATTATTAATAATAAACAAATATAAAGTACAATACAAGCAGTGGACGTCCTACAGCTGAGATGATGATGATGATGATAAAGTACAATATTTTTCGTATATAAAATTGTGTTACCTATAATACCATTTAAATCGTAAAATCAAATCATACAAATCTTGCTAAATAATTTATATATTAGCATTTGAATAACGTACCATAAGCGCCTCCAAATTTGTAAGTTATGCGCATGGTTATCTTGTAAGTTAGAATATGGTTATCTTTCTAGGGTTAAATAGAAAGATTACTCTGTTTCAGACGGCTTTACAAGCATGCCTATTTCTAATGACATCACAGCAATCCCAACGCAACTCCTAATGGTAGACAGTGGCTCTGACTAACACTATTATTTACTTAAAGTCATAAGTGCCTGCATATTTTGGATAAACATTTATGTGGTTTCTAACAGGCTACATGATTCTATAATTAACTGGTTTGCAGCGGAATCATCTCTCTATATTTGACAGGCTGGTTGGCGCAGTTGGTAGCATCCTTGCCTTCTGAGCCGCTGGTCCCGGGTTCGATCCCCGGACAGGTCAAACATTTGTGTGCATGAACATGTCTGTTTGATCTGTGTCTGGGTGTGTATGTCTATGTAAGTTATAAGTATGTATATCATTCATCAGGTTACCATTGTACAGGCTCTGCCTAGTTTGGAACCTGAAGACCTTTGAGTGTGTATAAAAAAAAAATTTTTTTACTAAGTATGTATATCAGTCATCAGGTTACCATAGTACAGGCTCTGCCTAATTTGGGACCTGAAGACTTTCGTGTGGATGTTGTCCCATATTATATTATATTATATACCTATTATTATACCTAAGTATTTATTGTATAAAACTGCTTTACCTCCATGTAACAAATCCACAGCGTTAAATTTTTCGAGTCGCTAAGATCGATAAAAAATCGTATCGCCCCTAGCAAGTATGGAAGTCATCGACGACTTATACGATCGTCATATTGTCGACAGTTCATCGATTATTACGAATTGTTTGCATTCCACAATGCGTCCTTCTATCATTTGACGATTTCTACGAGCATTTCGCTCTTCTACGATCAAAAGAATGCCGATGTCTATTTTTATTGAATACTAGCTGCGCCCCGCGGTTACACCCGCATGGTGATGGATGATGACGATGTTGATGAAAATTATCCTATGTCTTAATTCAGCGCCCCATCTACCTTCATGCCAAATTTCATCAAAATTGGGTCAGCCGTTTGAGCGTAGTAGAATAACAAACATCCATTCATCAATAAATAGGTACAAACTTTCGCGTTTATAATATTAGTAAGATCAAACGCAACTAAACAATATCCCCACTCCCGTCGCATCTTGATAAGCCATACCTATCGAAGTAATTTTCAAAGCTGACAAAACAATCGTTAAAATTAATTAAATAGACGATATCATACGTAATTTAACAGTTCCATGCTTAGGTTATCGTTTTAATCGTAAAAGCTTATCGAATTTGTCTACCGATCGCTTAATTTTGTTACTTACTTGCAATGATCGACAAAAGATTGATATAGCTAGTTTTTTCGACGTATGACGAAGTCAAGACTCAAATTTATCGATCGGTAAGTTCGGTACTTGCACTGCAGCTCTCAAAGATGCCAAACGCCTTATCCCGTTAAGGTATTTCTCGAATGATTATCGCCAAAGGTATCAATATCCGTCAACTCTACGTTGTTTCTTCGGTGTCCATAAAAAATCTTTCCGTTACTGACGGGCCGATCTTTTCTTCTTTACTATTTGTTATCGTTCCTTTGGTATCTCCAAGCATCGGGGTAATTAGCTAGCTCACAGGTTTCACTTTATCACTTTTTGTGAATATGAAACCCAATCTAGTCAGTATGAGAAGCAGGAACAGGTTAACTAAACAAAATCCAGGACAAAAAAAATAAAAAAACTAGAAATACTGTAGAACGTAATCATTGCGCACAAAACGACAACAGAAAACTGTTATAGCGTCACAATAAGGCGGTTTTACACAACTTGTCCATCTCATCAAAAACGTCTCTACATGATTTATTTTACCTCTATGGTAGTAACAGACGTGTGATGTTAGGTAGGTAAATATGGAGGGTAACGTTAGGGCAACTAATTTGTTCGGAAAACATCATTATCCACCTATTAGCTTGTTTGGGGAGCACAATGCGAGGCATTTAGGTCTGGTCATCATATTCGGACAATGGAGGATAGTTCAGGGTCCTTTTCTAAAAGGTACAGAGGAATCAGCAACTACTAAAGATATCTAATTATTCAAATTGATTTATTAATTTATAAAACATTAATTATTCACTGATATAACTAATCTATATATATAAAAGCGAAAGGTCACTCACTCACTCATTACGAAATCTCAGAAACTACAAGTGCTAGGAGTTTCAAATTTTGCATGGGGGTGTACCTATGTATAGGGGGGGACCTATGTACTCACTAAGACGAAGATTTTGTGAAATTCGACTCCTAATTGAAATCCGGTCCATTGAAATCTGTAATTACCGTAACCCGAGAGGCCACGCGAGCGAAGCCGCTTGCGGGTCAGCTAGTACCTATATAAAGTGAGACCTGTAATTATAACCTGAACATGGATTTTAATCGATAAATAAGTCATAAGTTTTTTAGCTATTAGTATCCGGTTACTAATTCCTTAAAATGTGCTCAACTTACGAAAGTTTTAATAAAATGTCATAATTTTACTGTAAAAGTTGATTTATTTATCTAAGCTCTTCATGATGCATACAAACTCGAAGCTTTCGACTTAGGAACAGGTATTATTTAGTCCTCTATTCTAATAATCGTCTAACAAACAGGCATAAACATAAAAGCGAAGTAAGATTTATCTCTTTTCACTCTGTCATATATTACTGAACGTTAGGCGATACAAGGACGCATTCCTTTTCAAAACGAAAATAGATAAAGAAACCTTTCTCTTTGTGCGTCTGTTCGTGTTTCAACCTGTTTTCATACCTCCACACATCACATTTATGCGAACACTTATCCTATGCACATAGCTCATTCTCTTTTATTGCCAGGATGTAGGTCAGCAGCCGGTCGGCAAAACGCATTATCCTCACCACAATGTCGGTTAAGCCCCGGGAAATTTCCCGCGTGGTCGGGCTAATGAGCTTATGATTTGTTGTTCGTTTGAAATTAGTAAGCTTCGTAACTGGCTTGGGTGAGACGTGAGATGTCACTACAGCTACTGCCCTAGATAGATGGATAAGTAATTAAGGCGCTGTCAGTTCAGCGCTTGGCTACGTGCAATTTTCTTTACTTGAAATCAAGCAAGCGCATCTCATAAAGACATAAAAAATATGAAATATAAATAATCCGTCAATGTACGTGTATTAAATAATGCTATTTTATGATATGTGTTTCATGACAAATACAATAGTGAATACAGAGAAAAACTGTTTAAAGGTGAAATTAAGTGGTGTGTTTGAATTTGTTTTTAATGTACTTTAGTATGTTAAAATATGTTTTTAATTCCGTCAATGTGTAGAAGTCCTAGAAATGTCATATTTTTTTTTGTAGTTTCAATTAAATCGCTGCTTATGAGACAAACTGCCCTGAACTCTCATTTATATCGACATCATGAATTGACAGCACTTTAACTAATTGTTCTAAGGAGTAAGAGGTTTATAACCCCTTAAACTTAAATTGTCGCTTCAGGAATTTCCTTATTTCGCGTCACGCAACTTCACTTTGCAAAAGAGTTCGTGGAAAAGGTAGTAGAGTGATTAAATATCTATATCCATTGCTCGTTGTGCGACTTTGAGCTATTATTATTATATGCGATATTACTATTGTGTGTAACATTTCTACGGCGCGGTTAGTAGGTACATTTTGCATATTTCCACAGCGTAATGTCATACGGGATATTGCTATGGGGTTCAGCGGCTGATATAGAGACCATCTTCATCCTACAGAAACGTGCTATTCGAGCTATATACGAAATGGGTCCCCGCGAATCTTTGAGAGATTTATTCTAAGAAATCAATATAATTAACTTTGCCTTATATGTTTTACAAATATAATGTATGTTCGTAAAAATTTACATAATTATAAGTTAAATAGTGATCACCTTTTGAAAACTAGAAATACAAATAGGATAGCTGTACCTAGTTTTAGACTTGCGAAGACTAATAAGTCATTCCTAGGAAATTGTGTGCGTTTTTACAATAAAATCCCAAAACATATAACTGAGCTCACAGAAGGAAAATTCAAGTTGACTGTAAGCATATTGTAAAGTCCGATATTATATAAGTAGAAGACAAAGATGCTTGGAATACTCTACTTTTGGCAAGCTGTCACTCTGCCACCCATAAAATATAATATTAGTAGTACCTAAGTAGAAACATTGTAAACATCTAGTAGGTAGGCTCTATATATTTTGGACCCGGCGGTAGTTTATAAAGTACATTATAATGAAAAATTTACGTTCATAACTAAGTATTTGATTCCCAAATTGATTAAATGATTTTGACTTTGTGAATGGGGCGAATTCTGTGTGCACATATTTACAATTATTTATACCAAAGCGCCTAGTTGAGGTGAGAGTAAGCTGACATTTACTCGTACATTTTCGTTGTATATGTTTAGTGTATGATTTACATACTTTTACTTTTACGGCATGTCATAACTATTCAGTGCTAAGCACTAACTAGTTATAACACTAATATGGCATAATACACTGTTATGTAATTGACCAATAATATTATAATTATTTAATTATAATAATTTAATGGGTCAAAAAACTACTATGCTACGAGCACTAAAATTACTGTTGCATAAATTTAAAAAATAGTGGCAGCTACGGCCTAATTACTCGCTGAAATTAGAGAACATTGAAGCAAATACAATACCTGGCCGAATTAGATTAAATAACTAAGTACCTATCGCAGTGAGCAACACAGTGCCGTGTCGCGCAGATTATAACCTCAGTGACATACCTATGTTATGGACAATGATAGATTGGTGATACCTTTGAATCTAGCTGCTTTGATACGGTAATAAAACATCCAACATACCAATCGAATCGATTCCTCATTTGGAGTCACTTTTTAATGTGTATGGGAAGCTTGACGTAAAAGATCAATACTTGCTACATAGCTTTATTTTTCACACCAACACCTTCGTATTTCCTATTTTCAATGACTTCGAAACGAGGAGAAGGTTGTCAATTCCTCTGTTTTTGTGTTAACTCCTTGTTACCTAGTGGAGATTTTGATGATTATTTTTATATGAAAGCTAGACGTTAAGTTGTGTGATCAAGATCTGACAAGTAGCTTTTTTGATAGTAATTTATCATCAACGTCGGGTCTAATAGAAGGGACGCGGGTTTATTTTTTTGTTAAAAAGTAGTTAATAAGGATAATGATTAACATTGCTCGTTTTTCAGGTCGCGTGTACACACCAAAAACTACCTATAAACGGATCCTATGTATGTACACACACGTCAGTGTCAGCCACCTATCCTCTTCTTCGCTCTCATCGGTCCTCGACTGTCACTCTCTCGGCTCACGTTCCAAGGCACCATTATAGTATTTATCTATGCCAAAGCACTCTAGCGTTCAACTTCACATTTCATTCCCACCCCACTTAGGAAAGTATGAACGAGTATATAAGTGTAATGTTACCCCTTATCTTACAACTTATTTCAAACAACCTATCATTACTCCATCGATAGAACTCTCAATATCTTTGTTTTGGATATCCACAAAAAAGTGGCAAACTTTTCCAATTTGGGGGATATATATGGCGGAAGTATTTGGCTGTTACATGACTTGTCAGGGATATTTTACGAGAGGGTACACTTCCGCTTAGTTTAAATAAAGCCAAAAAGGGTAATATTCTATGCTTTCATATAACTGGTAAGTATTTCCGCCATATTTGTAGCTAGAAGATAAGAAAACAAACTTAATATACTCTGTTTTATTTACTCGTGGTTATTGCGCTCCAACGATCCGCATATGCGGTGGACTGAACTGAATCATTTTTTCAGTATAATAAGTAAGTGGCTTGTCTTATGTGTTACTCCAGGTCATCGTCTACAAGATATACCTATAGAAAAGTTTTTTTTTAATTTCAGCCAAATTGGTTCAGTAATTTTGACGTAATAGAGTAATAAACATGCAAATACCTCAACTATTCATCTTATTCCGAACAGACATACTTTCGCATAATAGAAGTAAGTTCGGAATGTGGAAAGAATGGGTTATTAACTATATCCTCGATAATGTACTTGACAAGATCATGCGAGCATGTTAGTGAATGCGAGCAAGTTCACCATCATCATCATCTCAGCCGTAGGACGTCCACTGCTGAACATATGCCTCCCCCATGATTTTCCAAGAGGACCGGTTGGAAGCGGCCTGCATCCAACGTCGTCCTGCGACCTGTCGGTGGAGGACCTACGCTGCGCTTGCCGGCGAGCAAGTTATAAATAGTTTATTTTAATACATATTTATATAATTGTTACAGTTATTGTAATACGTTTGCAGGCCCTAAGTAAATCGTGAACCATATGGATAGTACCTATGTCGGTTTGACTGGACATGAACACCAACAAGTTGCGAGACGAATTTTAAGAAGACGAAGCGCCTCCATTCTAATATACTTACAACGTACGTTTACCAGCAGGAGGAATAGGCTGCAGCCTGGGGCTGCAGCCTGGGGATACAGATTGGGAAAATATGTCTTAAATTATATTTAAAAAAATATTACTAAGTATCTGCATCATCTTAGCCGTAGCAAGTCCACTGAACATTTTAGGCCGCCCCTAAAATTCCAAAAGGACCGGTCAGAAATTATCTAAGAACTGACACATCGCTCCCATATCATTATATTATGTATTTATTTTTATGTATAAAATGAATCAATCACCACTAAGAATTTTCACCGGGATATTTGCACATAAAATCTCTCATATATTTACAATAACATAACAAATCTGAAAATACCACAGAAAACCATATTGTAACAGTAATTCTCCTACAAATAAAGTATTTAATCACAGATAATTTGTACAATATTACTTTGATTGCACATATACAAATATTATACTATATTACAACTAAATATATTATATACAATGCTCGTGTCACAGTGTTTGTTACAAAACTCCTCCGAAACGGCTTGCCTATTCTTTTAAAATTTTGTTTGTATATGCCGTAGGTCTGATTATAGGTCCAAAAGTACATTAGTCATCAAGCACATCATCAACAATCTGCCTAACGCTTCGTTCAATAAAAACAGTCGTGGCCACATTTACAACACATACAATTAGCTGATCCGGATCACAACGTTTCTAAGCCCATTCATCTGATACTAGACGCAAGCGTAAATTCTGTTATCATCATGAATGGTTTGATTAAAGGTGCACAGCATGGCACCTATCGGCCAGCAAACAAGATTGGGATGAATTCTCTTGGGCAACGTAAACCCTTGTCACGTTGTAATTAACAACTTGTCAGAGATTTTGCAATACTGGGAGCTGGAGGAAATAAGTGACCCGATGACGGAATTAACACAAGTTGAACAGAACTGTGAGCAATTCTATCCCTTCACAACAAGGCGCTTAACAAATGGTAGATAAGAAGTTGCTATCCCGATGAAGCCTCGATACGAACAAGGTCTGAGACAGTCCATAATGGAAATTGTTCGCACAATTGAGAACAAATCTAGAAACTATCAAACAATGAAGATTTTTCCAAAGGCGATTTTTTCAAATCATATTCGAGGCGATTTTTTGCGTGAATATGACCAAGGTCACATGACTCCAGTTACAAAAACAATGAAGTATCATGTTACCTTTCTCATCACTTAGTGCTGAAAGCTGAATCTTTTACGACAAAGTTGCGAACTGTTTTCATTACATCTGCAAAAACATCTTCTGCATTGATTACCCAACTACAAAATAGTGAAATTGACAGAATCAGTACAAACCCTAAATACTTGCAAGCGGGTGTGAAGATCTCTAAACAATGCCCACCCATTATGTCACCAATTTAACAAACTCCATAAGAACTTCCTGTATAAATTGATTACGATCAATGCTCTCTTGCGTTCGTTTTGATATGCCTTCCCCAAGATCGAGAGAGAGAGAGAGAGATTATTGGAGTTAAACTCGACAAGGCAGTCAATCACAACAGTCTTCCTAGGTATTAACATTGACGCAAAATTACAATGGGGTCCTCATATCAATGCACTGTCTTGGAGACTCAGTTCTGCTGCATATGCAGTACGTACGTAAAATAAGAGAACTAACAGATGTTTCTACGGCGCGGTTAGTATATTTTGCATATTTCCACAGCGTAATGTCATATGGGATATTGCTATGGGGTTCAGCGGCTGATATAGAGACCATCTTTATCCTACAGAAACGTGCTATTCGAGCTATATACGAAATGGGTCCCCGCGAATCTTTGAGAGATTTATTTAAAGAGATCATTATGTTAACTTTGCCTTGAGTCGTTATATTATAACAATGAAATTTCTGTGATGACTTATGGCACTGAAACGTGGTCTCTTACTATGGGCCTCATAGACAAGCTCAAAGTCGCACAACGAGCTATGGAGAGGGCTATGCTCGGGGTTTCTCTACGTGATCGAATCAGAAATGAGGAGATCCGTAGAAGAACGAAAGTCACCGACATAGTTCAGAAGATCAGAAGATTAGCCAGTTGAAGTGGCAGTGGGCAGGGCACATAGCACGCAGAACAGATGGCCGATGGGGCCGAAAGGTTCACCCTAACGAAAGTTATGAGGTAACAAACATAAAAAAACAGTCGAATTGAGTACCTTCTCCTTTTTTTGGAAGTCGGTAGAAAAGCCAAGAAAAGATAGGAGTTTATGGCGAGAACGAAGGCCGAGCCTACAACATGAACGTCGCGGGCAATCGCTAGTCTATATAGGTACTTATATATAAAAATGACTGTTCTCCTGGTCACGCTATAACTTGAGAACGGATGGATCGATCTCGGTAAGTAATTCTTTTTTAGTTTTGTTAATTATTGTCAGGATTAAGTCATATAAAAGAAAAACCAAGAAAAGACGGCAGGTTATGGCAAGGCCGAAGGCCGAGCCTACTCCGGGAACAAAGTCGCGGGCAGTCACTAGCATACCTAATAAACTTACGTGACATCTGGGTAAGTGGTCAAACACATAAGTATTAGGGAGGTTTAACACGAAGCAAATATTTGTTTCGAGGCTTTAATAACAACGAAGACCGATTCTCGTAGAGCTTCGCGCTCTTTAGCCTGCGACAACTGTTTTACACGCCTTGGCAGGTAAGGCTAGACTCTAGCACATCAGCTTTTGTACATAATTTAATATCAATCTGCAAGTATAGGTATGTCGACGCTTAATAGAGTCAACAGTTTTTGCACGTCGTTATGATGGAATGTGGAGCGCTATGTACGTATCTTTATGTAACATCTTATACATATTTAGTATTTATGTTTTAATATACATGTTCATGCAAATAAATAATTTTAATTTGGCGATAGTTTTAGAAAAATGAAGGTGAAACCCAATTTTATTAAGTATTTCATACAGTAAACTCCCGAGTACCTATAATAGTAGATTAATAGCCAAGGGCTGTAAGTAAGGCATCAATTGCAGGCCGAGATATTTAAGCCTATAGTTCAAGGGTTACATCCAGCAGGTTCCATCCATCCAGGCTTACACCCGAGCTAACTAGTCTGCTTTACATCTCGATTGTGAGGTAAGTAGAAAAAAGCCGGCATTACAAAAATAAAATTGATGACTATTATACTCATACGAAGACAAGGCTGAATAGCGAAGTGACCTCTTTTGTCATTGGGTTCAGCCCAATGCATGATGTCTATTGCCAATATGATGGTTAGATTTACGCGAACTTTTTGAAAGAGTGTAGTGTTTTTTTAATTACTTACAGCCCTAGGGCTTTTCTAGCTACATTATTAGAGTAGAGAGACCCTAGAGCGCTAATTGGTCACCCACAAGCCCCATTTGGGGGTAATAAGGACCTACTTACCGAATATGAGAGATGTAAAATAAATGAACTAACTCTGACGTGAAATAGCCAAATCGCCAAAAGTTTTAATAGCTCGTCAGGTGGAATACCTAAACTAAGGGCAGTTTCATTTCATAAAATAGTTTATATTATCTCGAAATGAATATTAAGCTGGAATGATCTTAATGAAAGAAGGAAATTAAAAAAATACGAAGGTGAATTAAGAGTTTCTTTCTTTTTGGTTTTCTTTGAAGATACCTACTATTTACGACGTTTAAATTTATATTGTTACAGAGAGAAACAATTATATCATGTAAACACTAGCGCAGTGCGAAATGAAGCTGGTATTCATGTACCTAATATTAGTTATTAATTATTCTGTGTTAGTGTGGGTGTGAAACATACGGCTTTACCTACCTACTTATAAATGCTGCTAAAGACGTCATTTAGTTCTACGCAGAACAATAATTTTGCTGTGAGCAGTACTAAATAACGTCAGTGCAGCGTTTGTAAGCATTGCCCTTATAGTGTTTACTATATAAATAAATAATAGTTTCAATAGATCTCAAAATGGGAGTGCAACTTGAGTGCCAAGTAACATGCAGCCGTAGACAAATACCCCAATTCTAAGACTCCAATACCTATGTTTTTAACGAAAAATGCCCAAGGGTGGTATCAAGGTTGATAAAACCTTGATACTATTATCATCCTTGGTGGTATTGATTGAAGTGACAAGTTGACAACAGACTGTTGGTATAGGCCCCGGCCGTGTTTTTTTTTACAGTATGATCGTCGTAAAATTAAAATAAATGTCTAGCAACCTTTAACTGTAAAATAATTATAGTTTATTACAGTAAATGTTCTATGAACAGCAGAATAACTTAAATTTCATGGTTTACAAATGTTTCACAGCGCTATCTGTCGGTAGATTTGTGAAGCACGTAAACCCCTCCATTTGGAAAGTACCATAATAAATGCCACAAGCAACTTTCGCTAGAGGTCACTAAGCTAAACATACTACATAAAGGTCATTGTAGAGACATAGAAACGGGAAATGGAAAAGAATATCATGTCAATAGATGGTAGCCATAGAGAAAATTTTGTATATATATAAACATTTATTATTTTTAATTTTTTGATGTTGTTGCACAATGAAAGACGTATACTTATATCAAGGACCATTAATTATACAACATGGCTTCAATTCAGGGTGAACATAAGAGGCCAATTTACTTTCCTGTGATATGTGGACAAAAATTGGGACAAACGATGTTATCTACCTAGATTATGAAAAAGCTTTTGACCGAGTGCTTATTATCAGAAGACTTGTTTCTAAGTTGGTAGATTTTGGAATCCGTGGCAAAGTCCTAAAATGGTATAAAAATGCTTTACGGATATAACATAGCCAAGTTATGAGGTTTATTATACATAGCCAAAGCTATGATAATATATTGATACTGAATTGTCGCGACGCGTACTCATTCAGGCTCAGATTATATTATCCGTCATCAATATTCCGCGATTTTAATGATGTCGTATGCTAAGGGGGGGATGGGGGTCCGGACCCCCTAAACCAGCCCATTATATACGCCCATGTTTTCATACAAATGACATTTAAAAGTGAAGCAATATATTTTTTTTTGGGTTGACCATCCTGCCAGATCTGACAATATTACAAAAATCTCAAGGTTCCATCTTACCATAAGGAATACTTTTACCCGAATTATCGGGTAATTAAAATATGAACGGATTGAATGATGGGAAAACACTATTTGGGTTTTCCACCGATAGGATCGATTTTAATGTTATTAAAATGTTTTGTGGCGCATTAACACAAGTAAGGAACATTAACATTGCATATCTCCCGTATCATCCCATTAATTCGGAATCTCGTAATGTATGTTGGTATGTCTGTATTTGTTATTCCTTCACGCTGGAGGGATTTGCACATTTTGAACTCATGCTTCTTTTTTCATCAACATTACAATAACCAACCATGTATTAGTATCTATTGAAACCACTTTATTAAGTACTAGCCGCGCCCCGCGGTTACATCTGATGAAAAGTAGCCTATATGTTAATCTAGCGCCTCATCCACCTTCGTACAGAATTTCATGAGGAGTACCACAAAGTTCAATCTTAGTCCTGTTTAGTGTTTGAATTAATCTTGTCAGCTCATTGATGAACTGCGTGAATAAAAGTTTGTTTTACAATCATTTGCAAACATACTTTTATCCCAGTTTTGATATCTTAACCCAATCAAAAGTCTAATCAAATCCAAATTAGAGTCGAAAATCCAAAATAAATAATAAATAGTGGCTAGATGTTTTAAGGCTATCCTATCAGAAAAAAAAGATATGATATAAAACAGACAATACAATATTAAAGTACTCAATATGATAAAACTATGCTTTATTAAAACTTTAGCCGTTTTAGATAATAATCCGAAAAATATCTGTTTATCGTGCCTACGTGAAAATAAAAAAACGAGTCGTACCAAACAATAGGTTAGCCAAAGTTTGAAAATAAAGTTGGCCTTCTAAGATCTTATTAATGTGCAATAAATTGTCTGAAAGAGTTACCAATCTACATTATACCTACAATGTTCTTAAAGAAACTTGTTTTTTTTCTAAAGTATAATCATATGATCAAACGTGTATCTATAAATGGATATTTCGGAAACCTAAATAACATCAATCAAGAAATAAAATGAGTAGAGTCGAGTAACACTTATTCTCATTACCATACTATTAGAAAAATCTCTTGTAAAACACTGGTGACTACTTCTGCGTGAAGAGAGACCGTGGTCTCCTTTATTTAACATATCCTCTATTTTTTACGCAATCTAATCGCACAAGTCTCAATCTAATCCACAGAGAGTGACACTCGCAGACTGATTTTGAATTTGACAAGTGAAATCCAAGTATCCTTGCTAGGGTTACATTTTTTTGCTTCATTAATTTTGACGTATTAAGCATCTGGAGACTTATATCTATGTATTGACCACACTTTAATCTATGGCATTAACTATATAATATACTATAATGGGTATGTTTAAATTACTAAGTAATCTCAAAACAACTTAAAAAGTCTGTCAAATAGTAGAATCGTTTTTCTATCGACCACATCTTAAATTTACTACGAAAAATTAAATGGTGAAGGTCTTTCAGACAACCTGGTATTTTGTTGTACACCTTGATGCACATGTCATAACAATTCTTTTGAAAGAGAGCTAATCTCGGAGGATGTTCGAGAACAAGTCTTTGACCATTTCTCGTATTTTGTAGATATAAATCTTTTGCCGTAGCGTAGTGAAAAGGCCAGCATGATTACGAACATATACTAAAAATGAACATGCAAGTCAGAGTTAAAATTTCAAGCTTCTTAAATAATGGCTTGCAGGATTCATGCGGACGAATACCTCCCATTGCACATATACCTTTTTTTCTGACAAGAAAGATTTTTTTATGTGTGTCGAATTACCCCAAAGGAGCAAGCCATACCGTAGTATATATCCCGTACCGGACACTCCGCGGGTGCGAACGTACACTCAATTTATTTTATTTTTTTAAATGTAAAAGGCCGCTAAAAGTTATTGAAAGTAATGTTGCCGAACTACGTCCATGGCCTACCTTGCTGACGAAGTAGGAGCACTGAAATTCATGGTGAAGGAACAAAATACCTTGATATTAAAGCAAGCAATAATTATTTCTAAGCAAGGAGAACTCATCACTCAAATAAAATCAGATTTGGAGGGTAAGCCCACGAGTAGTTGAAAAGCAAAAAACGCCACATGCAGTGACGTGTGCAGCCAACGGCGATGCAGCGATCTATCCGACAAGTACGGCTAAACGCGGCCGCTGCCTCCTCCAGCGCTGCAGCGGCTCAGAAAAAAACCATTCCAATTACTCGGACAGCTGTTGACACGAGTCGATGCCGAAGACACCCGAGGTGAGCAAATCAGAATCGGAGCAACTCGCCACAAAACCGAAGACAGCTAAAAACCAACCCGGTTGATACGGCTAACAGCGATTTTGTGAAGTTGAACACAGATGACACTTGGAAAAAAAGAGATCAAACCACAAGGTGCGTAAAATTATTACTGGATCTAGTAAGGCCGATGACGAACTACAGACCGTGGAGCGCGTGAAACATATTCAGGCTTGGTCTTTTAAACCTGAAACTACAGCACAGAATGTACTAAATTATTTAAATAAAATCAAACTGTGTGATAAATATACAGTAGTCAAACACGACATCAGGTCAGAAAGGCACGCATCGTTTGTCATAGGCTTCCCTGAGAGCTTGTATCATCTGATCAGCTCCCCGAGCACATGGTCACCACTAGTAAAGGTGTCGGACTGGTGTCTCGTCCGCCGCCGGGGTGAGGGTGGCGACACGGTCCGTGGCGGCCAGTACATTCCCGCGGATTTGCAGTAGCGACACGTCTAAACCGTATAATGTGGATGCGTCCGCGGTGCAAAGATCTCTCGTAGTATGCTCCCAAAATATCCGCTCCATAAACAACAAGACGGAAAAGATAGAAGTGCAGCTACGTGATGATTTTAAGTGTGACGTGCTAGCGATTACGGAACACTAGCAAAGAGAAGCCAACGTCTTGTGCGTGACGAGAGACGGCTACAAACTAGCATCGCATTATTGTAGGAAACTGTATGAACAAGGCGACTCGTGCATATTTACTAGTGATAGTATAAGATGCGTTGAAAACTTAGCTTTAAAATCACTGTCTGTTGAGCTGTTTATGGGAATTTCTGCTATTAATTTAATTGATTTTGACATGTTAGTAATTTGTTTATATAGAATGAATTTAGTTAGCACCAGAGATTTTTTAAATCATTATGAAAGATTGCTCGAAAAGATTACGGAATTAAGAATAGATTGCGTAATAATTGGTGATTTCAATATAAATCGTGCATATGCGTCAAAAGGTGATTTTATACATGATACACTTTATTGTCACTCGCACACTGTGCTGGCATCCGTTAGGCTAGGCTGGCTGTTATTTCATCAGCGGTTTCCCACTGGGTTGCAATATCTGCAAGTATTCTGGTACTAACCGATTTGCTAAGAAATCGAGGGTAGAGAGCTAGCGCACTGTACTGAAACTCTTACCTGCAAAACCTAGGGCTTAGCTGTGCCACCACGTACCGTAGTTTGCTCTCTACCCCTGTACAGTAGGTTGATATAACAGACACCCACATGAGGCAAATAGGTAGGTATAGGATACTGTAATTCCGCGCTTCCTTCAGAAGCATATTTGTATCATTTTAACATTATTTTAGCGCACCTGTAGACAAAAGCCTAGGTATATTGACTCTCATACGCTTACTATATGATAACTTGTGTTCTTAAAAGTATTATGTGTGTAAATAAAATCAACCAGCAACCATCTGTATCGTATTTTATTCAATTAGATTTAGTGAAGCCCTTGTGTGACTTACCTCTAGCTGGGGAACGTCACCCCAGCTCTGCCGCACCCCCTAAGGGACGTCACAGTTATGTGAGGTATATCATATATATACAACAAAAATAGTAACGGCCCTAAAACACTCCCTTGTGGAACTCCGCATCTATTGATTTGATACGCTGATCGATTGTGACATATTTCAGCATTTTTAGCTATATTCAAAACTTCAACACACTGTTCTCGATTTGATAAGTAGCTATTTATCCAATCCAAAGCAGACCCACGTACACCATAATTATTTAACTTTTCTAATAGCAGCGAATGGGATACAAAGTCAAATGCTTTTGACATATCAAATAAAACTGCTACACTTTGCATCTTTTTGTCCAAATTAAGAAGGACATTGTGTATCAAATTAAAAGTTGCTAGGGGTGTAGACTTCCCTCTCTGAAAACCGTTCTGTTCCCTTTGAATTACTACAAACTTGTTCAAAAAATGTGGTTAACCTTTTGTGCTTAGCCTTTTCAGAAACTTTGGAAATTATAGGAATTAACGTAATAGGTCTATAATTATTCATATCAGTTCTATCTCCCTTTTTATACAGCAGTTTAATAATTGTTTTTTTGAGTTTTATTGGAAATATTACACTTTCAAAAGACAGATATATAAGGTGTGTGAATACAGGAACAATTACAAGACCAACACATTTCCTTAAAATATCAGTTCTTATTTCATCATATCCTACATATAATGTATTATTTAGAGACATCATGATGTTATAAACTTCTGTGAAACTTATAGGAGTGAGATATATGCTACTAATTAAGCAAGTTTTTTTTTGTATTTTTGATAGTAGTCGCGCAATGCGATACCTATTGAATTCATTTGCTATTTCTTTTGACGTCTCTAGTATTTTATCACCCACTTCGCTTTCAATAAAATTGCTTTATATATCTCTATCCGAGTCATTATTTACCACCCTCCAAGCAGCCTTACTTTTATTTAGAGGGTTTAAAATAAACTTGTGATTAGAAATGTTGTTACTTATCCATACATTGTCGCAAAAATTTTGAGTATTTTTATAAGATTCTTTGCTGTTTTTTGTTTTTGCCTGTAGAAGTTACACTGAAATGTTCTTCGATTTCAATCAACATTTGTTAGCAACTGAGATACATAATAGCCCTAAAGGACACACTACCAACGGGAGACCTCTTGCCAGGACCGCTTTAAGCTAGCTACCGCCTTTAAGGAAATAGCTGCCTTTATAGTAAAATCACTCAATTTAGCTTAACAAAAATTATCTGTAAACAGTCTAGTTAGTAAGGCTACGTTCTGGTGAGCGCCGAAATCACTCGCGGCGTTCGCACACCCATTCCCGTATAAGCCAACGATCATCGTGACCGAGCTCATACGTCATCAACGACGTCAACGAAAACGCTCACGTTGCGACCACAACGCTTGCGGATCGAAGTTGGGTTTTCGCGGTCGTTGCGAGCTGTCACTGTCAAAGCATCAAATAAGAATAGGACTCTTTCGATTTTTGACAGATAATTTGGCGGGCATTTCGCAAACGCGTTTTGTTTTTATTTCAACCTAATCGGTCCGTTTGGGTTGAACATTGCAAGCATTGGTCCATAGCGGAACGCTAAACCAGAGCGCGACTGTTGTGAGCGTGAACGGCACTTACCAGAACGTACCCTAAGTGAAAGGTCTTTGGCTGGGCCTATCAAGATCACTGTGCGCATAGATAAGTCAGACTATCTATATGAAGTTGCAATCGTTTAGCTTGTGAGGGCATTGGTGGCGTTGTCATTGATAGCTCTTTTGTTAAAGCGTTCGTAAAGCTCAAAAACATTATTTTTGCCACTTTTGCCCATACCCTATTCGAACGCTTAACTGAGCATAAGACCTTCAACTTCAACTCTTCCTTATGGCTTTTGTTGGGGAGCAACTACAATTTCGCCAATGTCACGTAGTACGATAGACCACCAAACAAAGGAGGATTATTCGGTAAAAGAGATCTGAATGGTAACTTATTTATTTATCCAAGCAGAAGAGATAGTGTTAACATCTGGAACAAAGATAGTTATTCTAACTACAAGACATACACAAACACAAACTCAACCACAAAATATATATATAAATTTAGTAAAGGAACAATTTCAAGTTATGGGGAATTACACATGTATTTATAACTTAATTTTATTTCTCTGAATATATTTACAAAGTTTAATAATGAAAGAGGTACATACAAGGGAGAGGAGACATTTGAAGGACATGGGACGAGGGATATCAGGAGGAATTATATCTTATAGGGAACAATCATATTTGGGACAGCAAAAAAATATATGGTCCACATTTCCTTCGTCCATATCACATTCACAACGCGAATGATCCCTAATCCTAAGTTTAGCCAGGAAAACAGGGGTGCAGGAATGGTTTAAACGCAACCGGCAAATATTTGAGGTGGTAAGTTTGTCTTCATTTTGAAATTTCGAAAACCAGGGTTTGTTAGGGATGTCGGGCTGTATATCGCCATAAAATTTGCCCTTAATGGTTTTAGAAATTTGCCATTCTTTGTTCCATGTATTTATCAGTAATGGTTTTAAGGTGGTAGAAATGTCATGAGAGTAAATTTGAGATTGCTGATTAGAGCCTGTGTGTACAGCGTTTTTGGCAAATGAATCAACTGATTTATTTCCTTGGATACCTGAGTGCCATGGTATCCAACCCAGTATAATGTTGATACCTAGTATATGGCATTGATATAGGGCATGTTTTATTTTAAAAATTATAGGGAACCTGGTTTTTTATTTAAATGGGTTACTTACGATAGCTTGAAGGCAACAGTCCGAAAATATAATACAGTTATTTAAATTATGGTATTTTACGAAAAGAATGTCCTCTAGGATGGCAATGGGTTCACCAGTAAAAATGGAAGTGACAGGAGGACATTTGAAGTTAAGAATGATTTTAGTGAAGGGAATCTACACAGCAACACCAACTGGGCTATCAGAGGATTTAGAAGCATCTGTATATACTGTGATCCAATCTTTATATTTTTTTTAAATAATACTGGTAAAAACTTTGTTTGCTTCTATTGTGCTTTTATCAATGCCAAAGTCCAGAATGACATTGGGCTGGAAGATCAAAGCCTCATATGGCGTAGAGAATAATGGCATAGTGGAGCTCTGAAAGAGTAGGCTGGGGAGGCGGGTATCCTGTAAATAAGTACGGAGCACGCAAGGGATTTCATTAAATGATTTATAACCATGAGAATCATATAAATTGGTTTAACTTGCACAGAAGAGGATGATCAGGGTTTTGAACTAGTTTGAAAAAAAATCTATCCGCAAGGAATTGTCTGCGAAATGAAAGAGGGGGCTCGACACATTCTACTTGCATAGCGTTTATTGGGGAAGACTTCATAGCTGGATGGATAGCATAGGAGGATGATGCGCAGAAATTTTGATTGTATCTTGTCCAGTTTTTGAAGTCCTGATTTATTTGAAGGATACAATAGAAATGAGCCATAATCCATATGACTACGGATTATGGCATTATACAGCAATTTTTGTGTGAATGGGTGTGCACCCCACCACACTCCAGATAAAGAACGAAGTATATTAATATTTCTTTCACAATTTTTGGGAAATATAATCAAAGTGTACAGTACCAGACAACCTGCTGTCTAGCCAAATTCCTAAGAATTTCACATTCTGATTTTGTGGGATAATTTCATTATTGACTCTGAGGATGACATGAGGGACAATTTTTTTCCTAGTAAAAACCACTATACTACTCTTAAAAGGCGAAATGGATAGCCCATGTTGTTCAAGCCAGTCTGAAAGGTATTGAAGCGCAGATGTCAGTTTGTTCAAAGGGTCTTCTATACTTTGACCAGATATGTAAAGTACCAGGTCATCTGCATATTGTAAAATTTGGCAAAATGGGAGTACTGTAGATTCTAAGTCTAATGTGGATAAACTGTACAATAATGGGCTGAGAACTGACCCCTGCGGTAAGCCTTTCCAGATGGTTCTAGGGGAAAGGTAGGTGTTTTGATTTTTAACTTGAACAGTTCTTTCCATAAACAGGTTGCATACAAACTAGACTAGCTTCTCAGGAATACTCAGCTGTCTAAGTTTATATCTGAGTACTGGAAGTAAGACATTGTCGTATGCAGACGCTATATCTAAGAAGACACCTATCAGAAGCCCCTTTTTCAATAATGAGGTTCGTATGTCAGTTGTCAAAATACCCAAACTATCCATCGTGCTCATACCTTTTCGAAATCCAAACTGTGTTTTCGCCAATAAGTTCTACGAACCACTCAAGTCATTGTTTAATCATGTGTAATCAGTAACTTTTAATAAAACTGATGATAAAGCAATTGGTCTCTATAACTGTTTGAGTCAGATGGGTTCTTGTTGGGTTTGAGATTTGGAAGTATTACTTGGGTTTTCCACTGATGGGAGACATTTCCATGTTCAAAGAATGTATTTATTAGCTTCAAGTAATACATCTTACTATTATACGTAGCATTTTTTAAGAAAGAGTATAGGATGCCATCTATGCCAGGTGAGGAGTCCACAAGTCCATCTAGTGCCAGTTTAATTTCAGAGAATGTGAATGGTGAGTCAAAATGGTCAGAAGTCAAGATAGGATTATTGAAAGTAGGGAAAGAGTCCATATATGGTACGAAAGGAGGAGATATTATATCTGTAAAGGCCTCAACCCATGACGAAGGGTCATTTATTGTGATATTGTGAACACTACATGATCCCCTGTAGCGTTTAATTTGTTTCCACACTAAAGAAGAAGGACTTCTAGGGGATAATCATTTGCAGTATTGAACCCATCCATGTCTCTTTTTTTTAAACAATAATCTTCTTGCCCTGGCAGCATTCTTTTGATAGTTTAGAAAGTGTTCTCTTGTCATGTTAGCGTTGTAGGTTTCTTCAGATATTTTCTTTTCTCTAACGGCTGTTGTACAGTCTGCATCCCACCAAGGGGTGGAAACCTTAAAGTCATATGGTTTTTTTAAATGGGAAGTGTTCATCTGCACTGGAAATAATGGCCTTTACAAATTGATCATAGCACTCTACGATGTTACTATTGTTTGAAATAGGATGGTGTTCTAATTTATTCTCCAGAGATGAAGAATAATCAGACCAATTGACATCGCGCAGTCTGTATTTAAGGGACGGAGAAAAAATTTGTGCTGGCCTTACTCTATTACAGATAGTAATTGTTATCGGGAAATGGTCGCTGCCATAGGAATGAGGCAACACATTCCATGACAGGACAGAAGCAAGGGATGCGGAGCATATGGTAAGGTCAACAGCACTTTTAGGGTTTTGGGTGGGCAGTACTCTTCGTGTGGGAGAGCCATTGTTGATGACACATAGATTTGCTTCATCAAAGATTTCTAGAAGGGCAAGAGCAAAGAGGGCATTAGCACTAGATCCCATGAGGTGTGATGTGCATGAAAATCTCCCATTAAGATTATAGGTGGTGGGACTGAGGATATGACATATAAAATATCTGGGATTAAGCTAGAGTGGGGATGTGGGATATAAGCTGATAGGAATGAAATGTTAAATGCTTTTACCGCTATGATCTTAATTTCTGGGGAGACAGAAGGGATAGGGATTTGGGCAAAGGGTAAATTGCGCCTTACAAGTAAGGCGCATCCTGCATACCCGTCAGCCCTGTCATCCCGGAGGCAGGAGTACCCTGGGACACGAAATGGGGAACCAGGCACTAGCCATGTCTCCGAGATAGTAATGACTGACGGGTAAAATTTGTTGATTAAGTGAAGAAGCTCATGCTTCTTGTGAACGATGCTCTTGGTGTTCCATTGAAGAATGGATACTTGATCCATGATTGTTGATTAGGGAGAGGATTTGGGTAAGTTTCTGGGCAGCGTTGGACGGTAAGTTGGAGTTATTTCTGGAGATGATACTAAGCATCATGGTGAGAAGGACTTCCAGGAGGCTCTTCTCCTGGGACGATGGTGAGGTTTGTGAATTTTGGAACAGCAAGGAAAATCCATTGGGAAGGGTAATAATAGCCTGATGGGCAGTCCTGTCATATGATTTTCCTAAGGGGGCCCTGGTTCGGGGGGCAGAGAATACTGTTTTTCTGTAGGATGTACTAGGAGAGGTGTTAATAAGTTGATTGGGCTGGGAGGTCGAGAAGGAAGCCTGGGATGGGACTAAAGTTGGGGTTTGTGCTACTTCGGCATAAGGTTTCATTACTTTTGGGTACTGAGTGGCCGCTTCATCATATGAGATGTTTTCCTGTGACATAAGGAGTTTTATAGCCCTCTGTCTCCCTAGCTCGGGGCAATTCCTGCTGTTCGCAAAGTGTTGACCAGAACAGTGAAGGCAGGAAGCCTTACTCTCTTTAATGTCACATGACTCACCTGTATGTGGTTGAGCACATTTGTAACAACGAGGCTTCGATCGACATTGTACTTTCACATGTCCAAATCTACAGCAGTTTAGGCACTGGATTGTATGGTATTGATAAGTCTCTACAGGGAGGGAAGTATGATAGGAGAATATTCTCGACGGGAGTGTTTGACCTTGGAAGGTCATAACCACAGTCTGAGTTGGTAACTATACCACTTTGCCTGCATCTGTAGTCTTACGGTTAAGTCTTCTGGCCTTAAGTACTGTACCGCACCCGCTGGGTAGGACTAGTGACTCTACAAACTCGTCCATAGACATATCAACTGGAACTTGGCGTACTATACCCATTTTGGTTATGTTGTAAGTTGGAATGGTAGCTTTGTATTTACAGATTTAAAGTACCTGGTTGTCTAAGAATTTATTGTCATCAGCAGCAGTTTGGAACTCAACAGAGATTTTATTCCTGCCCACTCTCTTCACTCCATCAGAGCAGATATTAGTTACTCTATTTCTTGAGATGAACTGGCCAAACTTAATTGGACGGATGGTTTTCCCTGCAGAAGGGCTGGTTCTGTCCTAGAAACATGGACCACAAATGGACCTTTATCATTAGCAGTGTATGCTTTAATTCCTAGAACAAGCATTGGATCTAAATATGTATGCTGTATGGACGCTACTGCCATTTCCGTATCAACTATAGTTTTCTTAGCAGAGCTATAGTTTTGATCATCGTCTGATCTACGTTTGGTAGCGGTGGAGGCAACGGTATCATTAGACACGACGGGATCAGGAATGGGAATGTTTATGTCCGGAGGATCCGGAGGTTCGGGGCTTAGAGGATCCATATTGGATTCCTCCTGAAAGGAAGGAATCCAATATGAACTGAACTGAAGGGTTAGTAAGACCAACAACTATATTAAAACACCTTACTTACCAGATTTAAAACAAACCAACACCAAATAGTAATCCCTCCTAGCTATTCTGCTTGGAGGCGCAGCCAGTTCAGCCGAAAAACGGTTAATTAGAGTATAACTTGCACAAAACTCTCTAACACGTGTGATAGCTATCGTATGCGACGGCGAAAAAAAAACTGTAAAATCGAATGATTATGCTGTCAAATAACGATCACAAACAACTATGTTACGGACGTGGGGCAAAAATTCCTCTTTCTTAGCTTTCCGAACGCTGAACAAAAAGAGGCATGAACGACATTTTCACCCACAGATTCCCAATTCGCACGCCCCTTGTGAGCGTTTTTAGCGTTATTTTCGCCAAAAACGATCAGGAGTGATCTATTCGAACGCACTATATCTGTGCGTATGCTCCATAACCTGTGCACGTTCGCGCGTTATCTGTGACTAAAAAAGCTATTTGACATTCACATTAAATATAGTCTATGCTTTTTTATTTGTGTGTGTAGTTTTAGCTACGTCGGAGTTACGCCGGTGAACAAATTATTTCCAATATCATGGATAAGCTTGTCAGAGACGCTGTGTGTTGTGTCTAATTGTAAAGATATATAAGTACTTTACTGTTTGCTGAGAAAAACGTCTCCAACGAACATCGTGCATCAAATAATGGTTTGGGAACAAACTACAGTGACGTATCGCTATTCAGCCTTGGATATTATGGTTACGAGAAAAAGTGTATTTTGAAAATAATCCGTGTTTTCAATTGAAACCGTATTGAGTGTCGTGTAGACAGTGTAGTGTGTCGTTTTACTGTTGTGGTGTAGTGAGATCGGTGCTATGTCGGGCGGGAGGAGCATCGATAAGGAGCGCAAGTCTCCTCGAGAGAGCGGCGAAGACTCTGAAGATGAAAGCGAAATCCTGGAAGAGAGCCCCTGCGGCCGGTGGCTGAAACGTCGAGAAGAGGTAAGCCTCAACTTTTCTCTTGTTGCATGACGGTCACTCGTCAAATGTAGGCCACCCGACACAAAGATAATCGTCAGCTGATTTACAAGGTTAGCTGATGTTACACAAATAAGACGCAGTTGAAACTGTGTTTGTTACGTAAATTAACGTTTGTTTTCTTGTTTGTGCGCTTGTGGACATGGCAGAAGCTCAAAACAATGCAACACACGATCTTACATGATTTTACCTTGGACATGAAAAGCTGTCACATCTGCTCAGCTTGTTTGACAGCTTTTACACTTCACTATTTATTTTTAATTGTTACTGAATTACTTTGGATATATTGAAATGTGTCTATGTACATATAATCATCTATTTTAATTTATGGGTTAGTTTTTTTTTAAATATAGGTACTTTACTTCATTATGTATTAATAATTTATCATGTGACTTACAATTTGAACAGCATTGTAATAATGATGGTACTATATTTTTTTATATCACCTATATTTTAGCATAAACTTACCATAATATTTTTACTTCACACAGGGCCCATATATTTACAATCAAAATAGATTTATTTTCCAATAAATCTGTGACCTGAGAGATATATCACAATTCTGCAAACTGAACTTATATGCAACCTATAGGTGCACCCATGGTCACTTGCAGTAAAAATATATCTCGGGCACTCGTGAAATTGATATAAAAATCCCTCAGCTTGTCCCTAAGTTCCTAAAATCAGGTTATCAATACAGGTTCTATCTCCAAAAGTAAACTTGATAAGTAAGTTAGGTATATAGTTTTGGTATATTCTTGACCATAATTATACTCTATTTAATGCCTAGACCACCAATTGGTGGTCTGGTGGCTGTAACTAATACTAATACACCCAAAAACATAAAATCATGTTTGTGAGGAAGATGTTTTCTAGCTCTGGTATCCAAAATACAGGATGGATATTTGAGGCGGAACAGTAAGGGCACATACCTCAACAGTTATTGTTAAAGGAAAATGTCTCTAGAAGACTATCCATAGTTTTTTGAGATATTCCGAACTGCATTCACAGATTTTGGAAAAATGTACAGTCAGCAATAAATATGCTAAAATACAATTTTACTGTCAATTTTATATCAAATCAAATTCAATCAATGTTTAATCCTATTTTATAAAGAGATCAAAATACTCTTTGGAGCAAACTGAGGTTAAAGTAGAAAAATAGAACAATAGAAATCATCAAATATTTTCATAATTATTATGTTTAATAATGAAAAGAACGTAAGAAAATGATTAATCTACTCGAAATATTTTTTGTTGCCAATCAATCCTTTTTCTCGCTGTTATCAAAATACCCCGTCTCATAAATCCACCCTCTTTACTAAAAAGTACTGGTCATATGTTGTTATGGTTATGGTAGAATTGTTATACTCTGTCTTGGTTGATTTTTATAAACCCTTGTTAAAAAAGAATGCTTTTATGTATCACAGTGTAGTCAATAAATAGAATCTCTCTGAGACATCTAATAGATGTTAATCTGTCTGCATCAGATTACAAAAGATTTAAAAATGAACTGGGGGCTTGCTGATTTGGACGGGTTAAGGCAAAATGGCAATTACCACCCAACCAACCAAACTCTATACAAATTATTAAGGTAGTTTTATTGAAATATCACTCATCAGCGGGAATAACAAAATTAGGCATATTTTTAGGCATTATCAATAATGTAAACTGTAACATAAAATGTTAATAACTTAAAAATCTTTAATGTTAATCAAATAGTGCATAGTTTATTATATTTCATTTTGTTTGGTCTTGAGCCATAGTAGCATAGATAAATCGTTTGTTGTGTTTGTAAACACATCCTCTATAAAATAAAAACTGTCTACGATTGTGACACATTATTTAAAGTGATTTAACTAACCTTGCTCGTTTTTATAAATGAAATAGAATCTCCACCTATATAACTAAATGTCTTCAAACAAAATTTGCAACAACAATAATAGGCAATCAATCACTTTAATAACTTAAATCACTTTAATAACATCCTAATCAACAAGGTTAACTCAGTGCGAGTCTTAGATTTTAGATTTGACTCGAGAATGATGATGATTGAGGACATCGACACTATTATAGACAAAGCCTACAAGCAGCTGGGTTTCATCAAGCGAGTATGCAACTCTTTTAAAAGTATCAACTGTATCAAAGTTCTATACTACACATATTATTATGTCAGAAGCATTTTAGTATTAACCTGCAGTATCTGGTCACCTTGCTATAATGTCCACATCCAGAAATTGGAATCTTTCCAACAGATTTTGAAATTTTTAAGCTTCAAAGACTAGGATCTTCGACTCATACACTGAAGTCTGTATACATATTATGGCACTTTAACAATGCTTGTAGCTCTGGCATCTGTCTCACCGCTGAAACTTATAATAGGCATTACTTAAAACACGACATCTTCCACTTACCAAGACATGCTTTATAAATTTCATAATGACTTAGTCAAACCCTCCCTAATCACACAAATATACTCACACACTCAACATACCCTCACGCATATAAATACACATCTCTCATACACATCTGCATAATTATCATAATCATTTTTGTATACGAAATATAAATTACTTATGATTTTAAGTTTCGTTACTCACTTCTTATTTATATAGTTAAGCATTGTAATTAGTTAATAAAATACACTGTTTATTGCAATAAATAAATAGTTAAATAAAACTAAGAAGGCATGTTTAATTCTTTAAATACATCTCTTAAAGATTCACATTCGAAAAGATAATGCTTCAACAACTCTTGTCTCATTTTAATGAACATAGGATTTTACACGAAAATCAGTTCGGTTTCACGAAAAGCAGATCAACAACAGATGCAGGAGTCCAGTTAGTCAAGCATGTGCTGGAGGCTTGGGAGAGCTCACAGGATGCCATTGGCGTATTTTGTGATCTCTCCAAAGCTTTCGACTGTGTAGAGCACCGCACTCTAATTTATAAGCTACACCACTATGGAATTCGTGGAGCTGCTCTGAATCTTGTAGAATCATACTTATCTGATAGGCAGCAAAAAGTTGGCATTAATGGCGTGACATCTTCTGGATCCTTGGTCAGAATGGGGGTTCACAGGGGTCGATCTTGGGTCCGTTCTTATTCTTAGCATATATCAATGACTTACACATATGGTTGAGGGCCTTGCTGACATAGTTCTTTTTGCGGATGATACTTCTCTGATTTTTAAAGTAGATAGGAAAGATAGAGAACTAGTTCAAGTCAACAACGCGTTAACTATTGTTTCAAATTGGTTCGCCGCAAACAACCTGCTTCTCAACGCAAAGAAAACGAAATGCTTAAAATTTTCCATGCCTAATGTAAGAATTCCATGCCTAAGACATATAGAGCCAAACGTATTACTCGACGGAAATAAATTGAAAATTGACAAGGCAATAGTCTTTCTAGGTATTAGCATAGACTCTAAATTACAATGGGGTCCTCATATTGATGCACTATCTGGAAGACTGAGCTCAGCTGCATATGCGGTTCATAAAATTAGGCAATTGACAGATATAGCTACTGCTCGACTGGTCTACTTTGCTTACTTCCACAGCATAATGTCATATGGTATCCTGCTGTGGGGGTCAGCGGCGGACATAGAGACAGTTTTTATATTGCAAAAGTGGGCAGTTTGAGCCATCTACGAAATGGGTCCCCGCGAATCCTTAAGACAAATGTTCAAAGAAATTAATATATTAACTCTTACATCTTTGTATATCCTAGAAAATATAATGTACGTTCGTAAAAATATAAAGAAGTTTAGAATAAATAGTGATATGCATAATATTAATACTAGAAATAAGGATAGGATAGCTGTATCTAAATTTAGACTCACGAAAACTAAAAATAAGTCCAGCTTAGGAAATTGTGTATGTTTCTATAATAAAATCCCGAAAGACATTACTGAGCTCACTGATGGGAAATTCAAGTTACGTGTCAAAAATATACTAATGAAAAAAGCATATTATAAATTGAGTCACTACATAGAAGACAAAGATGCCTGGAAGCTTTCCACTTCTGCCTAATAGCCAACTATTGAATAAATTTGTTATCTTAATACTACTCATATGTAACCTCAATGTACAAAGACTTGAAAAAATAATGGCCCACGAGTTTCTTGCTGCTTCTTATCGGCGGTGGTTCTTTTCCGAAGACAGCGGTAGAATCATTTAAAAATTTTGACGTTCATAAGAGTGTCTATGATGCCTAAACTGAATAAATAATTTTTGAATTTTGAATTTTGAATCACAAGTGGTTTTTCCCACTAAGATCTTCCAGGCTTCTCTGTTTTGAGAAAGTTGGATAGATGTGTGAATGATGGATTTGCCATTTGTAAAATGCCACAAAAAAAACAATGAAAATTGTATGATTGGAGTCGAGTTATTTCTTCCCTTCCGTCCCCAACCGCCAAACCTGTTAATTTGATATCTTTTTCTCTCAATTCTAATTGTGGCAACTTGTAGAGGCCATTTTTAAAAGAAGTTTGTTAGTTATTGTGATCATAAGATCATAATTGTGATTGGGATTAAAAGCTGCACAAACTAAATATTGATGTAACAAAATGGGTACAACTGAGAATGTGGATGTGGTTTCATTATAAATTTTCCTTAATATTCTTAAAGGTAAATGTACGAAAGTTTGAATAAAACCATGTTACTAGTCGTACCTACATGATGGTTTATAATTTTTTTTTTAAAGTTCTAAGAGTAACATACATCCTGCAGCAAACGCACGCATACCCTTACACTCTCATACCCTCGCACAAACACACCCCTCACACCCACATGTACCTTAACCTTTTTTTATTATTAATTTTCAGGAATTTTTCTCTCACAACATTTGCACACACGGCCGAGTTTTGAATTACTTTCGACGACGTTAAACCTTTGTTATGTTTATCTTATAATATAAGTATAATTTAGTCATCCATAGCTAGTTGGTGCAGCACTTTCCCCGCGCGGCGCACCGGTCGGTGACCCGTCGCGATTCGGCGCTTGCGCAACTAATCACTGTCACTTTCTAGGCCTATGGACTAATCGGGCACTTGGGTCCCAGGCTGTCAGATTAGATCCGAGATCCGAGCTTTCGCTGTCAAGTAACAGGAAGAGTTATGAGCTTCAGAAAGCTGTGTCAGTGTGTTACATGGCTCCGCGCCGGCGCTCGACAGTTCCTCTAAATCCAAAGGATATATAAGTAAACATATTGTATTTATTTGGCTGGGATCGGTGCCATGACTCTGGACTGCAGACGTTTAGACCACTCCGCCACGCGCCGGCCCGGGGACTGCTCAACCCAGTCAAATCAAATCGATTTATTTGCATAATCCAGTGTTAAGTTTTTATTTTCTTTAACCGTAATCGCCATAATTCAGGTGACCTAATGAATGAATGAATGAATATTTATTTGCTTCAGTTTTGTGTACAATATGGCAGAGTTGTTACGTACACATGTTACACTTCTAACAAAACTGTACCTAAACGGCGTGCACATGTTTTATACAATAATAATACTTATGTGTTTTTAGAATCTACACAAAAATAATAAAAAATTTATCAGGCAGTAAGTGATAAAAAAAATACAAACTGATTTTAGATATAGTAATTAAGTACCTATGTCAATTGATATAATTGTTTAATAATTCGCTTCTGTCAATTAATTCAATTTAATGTCAAACCGTATATAATTACATATGTTAGACTTTTATCATCTAAGAAGTCCTTTATAGAGTAATAATATTTTTTGAGAATGTGCCGCTTGGAAAGCTTTTTTCTATATAATATTACCTATATGATTGATTGAGTGAGCAATAAATCTAAGAATACCGTTAGATACCTAGATCAATTTAATTAGGGACCAATTACCTACCTGGCCGCACATTATTTCTGGTACCGTTTCGCATTACAATCTGCTTTATTATTATTTCTCGGTGGACACATTGAAGTTTATATTTTTTTCCGAGAATACGTAATTTAGAATACGTGTTTTATTTTTGACGCGACCGGCTTACATGACGGCATTTAGGAGCACGAGTTTCGCGAATTGCATTTAATAAGGAAATCTATCAGTGAACACGCCCCTACTCAAGTTTTTTTGTGTATAAGTATATATATCTTATTCAAGTAAATTGACACGTCACACAGTCCCTGTGGATTATGGCGGATCTTGGTATAATTATAGTGGAAAACTGTGAAAAAATATTAAACTATGATTAACAAGCAAAAATACTTACGTTAGGAAACGAATACGTCGACTTGGATTTCCCAGGCGCCGCTGTAAAGATGAGATTCTGAAAAGCTCGAAACTCGGGTCGCCGTATTCGATCCCTAACGTGAGTGTTTTGTCAGTTCACTTTCACCACTTCACTCTTCCCAGTGAACATTTTAGCCTAAGTTCGGTAATGGCTACTTACAGTGAAAGGCCTTTTTTCTTCCGTTCAATAGTATGGACACAAAGATCAATAATAAATTAAAATAAAAAGCTTTTATTTACCAGTATAAATACAGAGTTTTACATTTGTTAGTGTTGTTAGTAGAAATCATTAATTTTTTTTTAGTTTGTTAGTAAATCGTCCTCGATGTAAGGTCCGCCAGTGGCGGTAAAAGCCTCTTCCAGTTGTCTCAACTTTTTTCTGTTTCTGGCTGCCCTAGACCAGAGAGCTCCCGCAACTTTGACAATATCTTTGCGCCATCTCTGGAGTGAACTGCCTCGCTTACGCTTCATGTCTCTCGGGCCAAAGATCAAATGCATGATAAATAAAACCATATAGTCAACAGCGTGAAAGTATTGTGATGGTACATTAGTCGCTTGACACTTCACATTAAATGTACGAAAATTTAAAACGAATGACTAGGTAGTAACTACCTAATTTAATATACTTCTCGATGTGTATCGTAATGTACGCTATGTAATACGTAACCAAAAGTGGAATAATACTAGTACCTAAGTAGAAACATTGTTAAAACCTATATAAAAAGAATAGTCCCGAATTTCTTGCCGCTTCTTTTCGGTAGGCTCTATATATTTTGGAACGCGGCGGTAGAGTCTTTAAAGTACATTATAATGAATAATTGACGTTCCAAATGCGTCTTTGATGCCTAAATTGAATAAATAATTTTAACTTTGATGTAATGCAGACATGCACACACTTTTGATAAATACCTACTATAATCGTAACTTATGTCGTTTTGATTAGTTAGGAGAAATTAGCAGTAAGTAAGCCTTTGTAAACGAGTTCGCCCGGAGAAGTAATGCCATCATGAATACCTATTTATATACACAGCTAAGCAGTAATGTTCGCAATACTGTGTTCCGGTTTGAAGGGTATGGGTACCGGCTGAAATTATAGCACGTAATACTTGACAACATGATGTCTCAGAGTGATGGATCCAGTGAAGTGCGTCATTAATTGTGACGGAATGCATCATAGGCAGAGGTTATCCTTTAACACCTGGGGTCTTAATTCCTATAACCACAAGTAACGCGGTGGGTTACGATATCTTCAAGGAATGACCGCAAATTTGTATTGATTTCGCGGTCATTCCTTGAAGACATCATAGCGCGTCGCGTTACCTGTTTTAGTGGTAAGTATAGTCACAGATTACTGAATAAGAACAGATACTTCACTCAGTAGAAAATTTCCAATACCTATTACGATAATAGCCTACTCCCTCGCGTCAACAACCACTGTATGCTAAAATGCGCCTAAATGCTCAAGCGTACAGCAGTGATTGCTTCGCACCGCGCGATTCCACAGTAATCGCAGGGCTGCCTCTTCGATATTTAACCAACTTAAAAAAAAGGAGGTGATCAGACATACAGGCCAAACTGAGATGTTTGACTTGTATGGTTTGTAGGTATGTATGTTTGTGCGCGATAATCTCGCGTTTGGCTAAACCGATATCGATGCGGTTTTCAGAAAAGGATTTGTTACATTTAGGAGAACGTTTTAAAATAAGTATAATACTTCTTAGTTTGATGATGATCTTCGGAGATGTTCACTAGAAATGAAAAAAAAGCCTTAAAAAAAGAGAACCGACTTCAAATAAAGCACTAAGCCGTAAGTTATTTTATTAACGAGTGTAACACTCTCACACAAAAATACATAAACACTACAGTTTTCGAAAGTTTTCACGCGAAAAGTCGATGGCCTTCAAAATAAAAAAATATATCTAGTTCCTAGTTGTACATATCTAGGTATATTGTACTACTACCAATTATCACGAATCAAATTTATTAAGATTAATTATGTTATAAAAACTAACGTGGTTTTCAATCATTATTAATAAAATACGGTAACTATAGTCGGACCTTTCCGATAAATATTACGTGAGTAATCCCGTATTTTATTAATAAGATTAATTAATTTGATTCGTTTTCTCGCAACAAGTCACCTTACAACAGACGCGGCTTGTTCAAAGGTTTTCATCGGGCGTAAGAAAAAGAACTCTCGCTACACAGACTTAAAGCGCATTTTGATTCGTTACGAGCGCGTCAAGGACTTGTAGGCACATTTTTGAAGGTCACGTCCGTGCTTTGCAATGTTTTATGAACATTATTGCAGTTGTTAGTTTAGCAGTTTATATTCGAATGTTTTCTTTCGAAGAGTGCATCTTCTGTACCTTGTACTATTAATTATTCTGTGGTATAACGTTTCTATGCAACAAAATTATGTAAATCTGTGTCTGAAAGGCAAGCTAATGCTTAGTATATACCTATTAAACTGTCAAATTCTAAGTGGATACCGGTGTCCGCACACCTACTGTCTTTTAATTATGTCTCTAATGACGGTATGTGAATGGAAAAAAATTTAAACGACAAAAACTAGTAATAATTTATCACTTACCATTCTTCATTGACAGGTAAATGGAAAAATGTTAGGTGTTTATCCCTTCTTTTGCTTGATTTACACCCATCTACAGCACATAAGGCACCACACGGCATCGTAATACGCGTACGAACGAACAGCACTATTAAAATTGAACGGCGTGCGCGCGCTTCGCTTGCGAAAACCGCACTGAATTTGAACCGCCGGCGGACCGAGACCGCTCGGCTGGGCGGTAGGCAGTTATAGCGCGCAAGTACATGGAGGCCTGGTATAGTGATCAACGGACCTGGTGGGCCACGTGCTTGTAACGTAATCTAAGGTGCGTTCGTTTAGCAATCAGGGCATTGGTGGCATTGCCATTGTTGGCTCTTTTGTTAAAGCGTTCTTAATGCTTTGCCACTTTTGCCCACACCCTACTCGAACGCTAAACCGAGCATAAAACCTAAAATCGCATGATTATGTTGTTAAATAAAAAACTATCAGAAACAGCCATGCTCCGGACGTGGGTAAAAATTGCAATTTTTGATGGCAAAAATAATTTATTAGGCTTTCCGAAAGCTGAACAAAAAGAGCCATAAACAACATTTTCATCCACAGATTCCCAATTCGAGCGCCCTTGTGAGCTTTTTTAGCGTTATTTTCGCCAACTTGGGGCTATTAGAATGCACTACTAATAGCATTAAAAATGTCTGACGATCCTAAATGTCTTAAAACTGTCTCATTTCTACCTGGGACCTACTTCATTCATAATGTAGTAGTATAGTATAAAACGTAGAACGCGTAATAAATGCGCTGAAGGGAAAAATAGATGTGCTTTCATTCTTTCACCCGGGGTGTGTAAGGCATTTTAATTTGCGGATTCCAGACTGAATTCCTGGACATTTCTATCGAAAATCAATAAGGGGAGGGCAAACGGAATTAAAAGGTATACCTTGTTTGCATTAGAAATGCACTGATCCGACGAACGTTAGTCAGATTAAAAAGGTTGTATAAATTAGGTGTGCGCTGTGCTCTCGATTTGGTAAAGTTCCTTATATATGAGCTTACAGGATACATTACTAACAGTAGGGCGTAGTCTGTCCGGCTGTCATTCTGTATCCTAATGAATGGTAGAGTTTGTAGATATCTGCTAAAGGATTTTAGCAAATTTGCTGCAAAGGCGATGAAGCGAGTGAAGTCGCTGGCAGATCCGTTATTACCTTATTATGGGCAGTAAATTAACTTGTCCAATGTCTACGTTTCGGGCTTTTTTCCAAACTACGCATAAATGTTCAGATAAAAAATACTACTCTTGAATAGTTAGACCAACTCAAAGCAAATTTATCCCCGTGGAGTGCATTGGATCTGATAAAATTAGTGTGTGATGTTATTTCAAAATTCAGAGATACATTTTAAGAAGCGACGACTATAACCACCACTTGGCCAAGATGAGATAAAGAAGTCGTAAATTTCCTCGTCGTCTGAGACGACACCGCGGACACTCATCTCGTCGTCCATAAATCTCGACGGCGCGTAATGAGTCTCAATATCCGCCTGGCCTCGCCTCCACAAAGGTCGCCTCGTGTCCGGCGCTCGTCAATTGCCGAATTAAGCAGCCTCTTATATACAATGTCGAATTAGTTAAATGTTCGTACATGTAACATATAAATAGTAAGTACATGCACGTAAGTACCATTAGGCATTTACTACTGTAGACTTCCAGAAAACGTTATTTGTAAAGAAGAATGTCAAACCTCTGTGTGTTTTGGGTAACATAGACGTACCCACGAGAAAGGAAACCATGCAAATCCAGTACTCTAAAATTGTATTATAAAACTGTACCATGTTTTTTTAAGTTGGGGTTTAAAAGTTATCAGCATTGATATTTTTTCTAGGTTAGGTTAGATATGCAGAATTCATTCGTTAGCTAAAAAATCTTAAAATATCTGACTGTGTTTTTCAAAAGAAATCTATCGTAATAGAGAAACGGGTGCTTGGCATTAGGTATCGTTATCGTAGATATGGATGCGACTACTTACATTTTATGTGATAACATGATAAAACTTACTTGAGAAATGGCAAATGTACAAAACGTACGAGTCCAACAACAAAGGAAATAACTATTGGTGTCACTTTGTCATGTCATTTCCACTCTTATGGCAGAATATACGCGTACGTAGTATCAAGAAAGTTGAATAGTATCATTCTCAGTGGGTACCCAGATGACCGATCTTCTTTAACCCGGTGAGAATGTGGTACAAAAAGTTACGTCGGGAATGTGGAGGGTCCTCATGACCCTGTATTTAATTTGTAGTTTTTATATCTACTAAGAGGTAATTAAAAAAAGATTTATCAAGAAACCTAAGTAATAGTTAGTAATTAAATAATTTAAATTAAAAAAAACACCAGTAGGCATATAAATGTTTAATTATTAGAGCTATTTGAAAAGTCTAAAAAATAATTAACTTAAAGCGCAACTTGCGTTAACATGTAACAAAATTTTTTTTTTCTTATAATCATTATATCAATTATTATTTTCTGGTAATCAGTAATGAGATCAATCATCTTCTATCATAAAATAATTAATAATCAATCTTGTAAGGCACTAATCCGCTCTAGTCGTAGCACATAGTTGACAAAATGGAACAATGTGTTCTTGGCAAATGTACTTATTACGTATATACGTATATACGGACGACTGACAAGTGGCGTGCAGCGGGGAGCGGAGTTCAATAACTCCAGCTAGTGAGACGTTCGACTGCGCACGACTGCGGCCTAAACAACTGTACACAAAATGAGAGGAGTGGGGTCAAATTGACCCTACCACATCCTCGCCGGGTTAAGGCCTGTATTCCAGAAGTAAGCTCGGTAGTCATACTAGGTTTGAGCGTATTCAAGTTGAGTACAGATTGGAGTACATCATTTATGATTTTACTGTCAAGTCTCCACTCAAGTCGAGATGCAGGTACTCCAGAAAGACGTTCAGTTGTACGTCTTTCTGGAGTACCAGCCTAATTATTCTAAGTGCATCTAAGATAAATAGCTTCTCTTGTGTCCATTGCAACAAATGGAAGTCAATATTTGTTATTTATCATGTAATCTTTATAGTTGAGTGATTGTAGTTGTTTTCTCGGAAGTGACCTTGTCCTTCAAAACTCCTTTGTAAATTTAGTTTGTGAGCAGGCGTTCCCCGATGATGATCCCCTATATTCATATTTTTTGTAAGTATTATGCATTGTTGAAAACCCTTATTATATTATGCACCAAAACAAAAGGGTCCAGTGTATAAGTATTCACTTTCGTTTATAGCACTAAATTCTAAATCCCACTCCGCCTAATGGGTATACATATACAACCTTGATTCTGTGATCTGTGGTATACAACTATCGATTAAGTCGAGCTTTATTTTTTTTATTACCGTACCGATTATGTACCGAGTATAAATATTTCTAAGAAGTGTTTTAATTAAGTGATTAAGTTACTAACAAGGCGTACTAGTCGTGCGCTTGGTGTTAAGCATTCCGCCGACCTATGTCAGTTGCAGCGCCACCCAGACTTCAGAGATATAGTTTTGCGTGGCACTGCACTGATTTCATCACTTCGAGACATTAGTTTTGGGTTTCTTTCGCCCAGTAATGTCACTTGCTACAGTACTCTTCACACCCTAACAGTCATGCTTGCGCACTATTGCTTCGCGGCAGAATATCTGGCATACGATCTGCATCGCTAACGAATAACTAAAATACCTAGTGTAGCTTTTTAACTTAAATACTGTCATTTATTTTTTAATGTGATAGGTTGACAAATGAGCAAGCGGCTCACCTGGTGGTAAGTGATACCGTCGCCCACGGACATTCGCAATACCAGTGGTCTCGAGGTTGCTTTACCGACCTTTGAGGAAGGAAGAGATAGAAGGGGTAAAGGATGGAGTGGGAGCGGGAAGGAGAGGGAGAATGTAGAAGGGGGGAATTGGGCCTCCGGAAACTCCCACAAACCGACGAAACGCAATAGTAAGCTATGTTACTTCACGTCGGTGTTATGTGGAAGTGTGGTGCTTCCCCGGTCGTGCCGGCCCATTCGGATGTGGAGAGTGTCACTATTTCAAGTTATTCGTAACTACATATAATCATATACAATAGAAATCATATCAACTCTAAATGTTTTAAGAATAGAGCAAGGGTGGTAAGCAGTATACCAATATCGTCACACGTACGTTCATTCATAGGCTAAACGGGACCTAACATAATTTTCGTTCCTTGTACTCCATGGGTGTCTGACCTGATAAATCGATGGCCCTGTTGTGGACTTGTACAGTCAGTGGTCTCTGGGGCCGATAACTTACAAACACATGTAATACATAAATTATCATCAACCATTTGGATTAAGTTTATGCTCACGATTGTGGTATTACTTTTCTGTAAACACCTTCAAACATTAATGAACGATATTAAAGTTTCAGTTCAATATCAATCTGAACAATAAATTCGTCAGTCTTGGACAGGATCTGTTTAGTTTTGCTAAAGGTACGGTTGTATTCATTATTTTATGTAGAAGTTAGATTTTTAGCAGAAATTAATAATACTCACTTCCTTAGCCATTGGGTATTTCTTAAAATGATTAATATTTAGATTGTTGATATATATATACCTACTTAATAAATTTCATATTTTCTCAAAAATCTACACTTCATCCATTTTCTACTGTGTCTAAAGTCCCACAAAGCAAATATGGTTCATTAATCATTGTTAAGAATCGTGTTTCATTTTTTACCAACAATTTAGTACATGCGCACCCAACCGAACGGGCATCCGCTGTCACATTCAACCTCCGTATCACCATGTAATAAGAATCATAATTATATGATTTAGTTTGTGTAACACACTTTCATTTAGGGGCATTGACTCAGATGTTGAAAAGTCATGGTGCTTTTTTAGGTATTTTTTGTTCGGAAGTGAAAATCGCCCTAACATGCACTCAGCTCTCAAATCTAAGTACAGCGCGGTCTATTTCGGTCCACGAGTGAAAGTGCTTTGAGTGCTGACGTGTTGACTATTTGCATTTCCGCGTGATGCTGACGAAGACGTCATTGACAAACATGACTCATCTGTGTACGTTCTTATCATCATCGTTATGGCATAGAATTTCTTCCCCTCACCTTACCACCTACCACCTCCACCCATAGAAATTTCATTGTTATATGGACAGTCGACTATTGTGTTGTGTTAACTATTTTATTTTATATTATATTTTATAACTATTTTATATTAACTATTCTATTGTGTCTGGGTCGTTCGACTGATGAAGTATTATCCATGTGATTGGAGAGTTACAGCTTATCTTACGTTTCAGCACATAACTGAAGCTAATGTAACCATGCTGTCGCCACATTATGTTTACAAATTAACAGAAACTTCAGTTGTGTGCGAAATAAGTATTTTTATTGCTGAATTTAATGCACATCAAAGCGTTATGTATGAATTTGGAATAAGTTGCACCATATAACGTTAGCGTTAATGTTGGCCTCAAATCAATAGTTATCTCTCAGTTTTGGCGTTTCTATTATTTTGCTACCGACTTCCAAAAAGGAGGAGGTACTCAATTCGACTGTATTTTTTTAAATGTTTGTTACCTCATAACTTTCAAACCGAACCGATAACCGAAGTCAAAGTCAAAAGTCAAAATCATTTATTCAATTTAGGCATCAAAGACGCACTTATGAACCAATTCTCAAAATTCTTATTTTGTTAGAACGCTGGTGCTTCCCGTGTGGTCCCAATTAAATTTCATCAAATTCGGTGCGGATTTTTTTTAGTTACACTGCAATAACTGAATACAATGGCAGTCGGTATTAAATTTTTCAAATTGCACTTGTGCATGTATTTTATCTCTACTTTACTAACTTTCCATTACCTAACTAATTTTCAGCAGATGTACTTTGGTCGAGACCTGAAATGAACGAGATAGATGAAGGAATGAGTGAAATGGCGAAATAAAAAGAAGGCTTGACAGTGATTTAGCTACCAATGATGATTGTAATGTATAATTGTTGAGTTTAAAGACGCTATTGCTTAGATATTGCACGATGAATCCGCTAATGAAATACTAATTCCCAAAAAAATATGTTCGTGTACCATTGACATATCCACACTCTATAAGCTAGATCATCGTAGGCCAGTAACCCTGTAGAGGCCATTTAACTAATTGCCAAACAATCCGGTTTTACGCATAAAAAAATGAAGTGACGTTGAATTCCAACAGAACGTGTCATAATGAGTTCTCGACATTTCGCGTTTCACAAGAATAGCCATTGCCCTGCCTACGCGCGATTCTTTTCGGAAAAGATGAATGAAGCTATACGTTCCCAGTGAACGACATATGTGTCCAACAGTCATTTGTTTTTGACGCCCGCGACTTTGTTCGCGAAGTAGGCCCGCCATAACCTCCCTATCTTCTCTTGGGGTTTCTCTTATAAGAACCTTCTCCTGACAATAATTAACACAACAAATTGAAAAATCGCGAAATTGTTCCATCCGTTCTTAATTTATAGCGTGATAAGGAGAAATAGGGGTTACTTATTAACCGACTTCAAAAAAGGTGGAGGTTATGTGTTCTTGTGTATGTATTTTTTTATGTGTATGTTAGCCGATTTCTCCGCCATTTGTGGACCGATTCTCATATAGATTATTAAAACTGTGTTTTTCTACTAGTTTGCAACTACATATTCTTAATGCCGCCTGTACCAGTTTTTATAAAGGCGCCTTCGCGAATGCGAAGTAATTTTGAAATCTCGTAGTTCATCGGTTTGTAATGTACGGTCTATGACTTCATGACAATTAAGTGCTAGCTATTGTGACAGTCTTTAACCGCAATTGATTGTGTACAATTAGTTCATTATAACCAGTACAGAATCATTAGTGCAGAGTACAGAAAGCTACTTGTCCGCGTGCAATACGCGCGCTTTCTATCATGGACGGATAAATTTCCTACGAAAGCAACTATCCTTTATTATATACTCGTACTTACTGTTAGCACCGCTTACGACGCTCTTCTCTCTCTTTCCCACATCTATATATTGCCCATTGCTATTCTACTCATCACCCTGTGAACAACGATGTTTCTGCTTCGTTTCGTGGTCGATGAGATACGCTGCCCTTGAAATCAGTCTGCGCCAGAGAAGAATATACGTATATGATCGAAACCCAAAACTGGCTAGGATTACAAATAAATCAGAATTTATCTGAAGGACAGACGATAACAGCAAAGGACAGCCGTTACATAACGTTAGAATCTCGTTTCGGTAAACGTGTCCCAAAAGTTTTATACTATTGAATAAAATCGATAGAATGGAGGCTGAGTGCCAATTATCTAGAGACGTTGTACAGCAGTGTTGAAGCAGATATAAGCTATAGATGTAACTTGCCTGGGTACACGTGTGTACATATATATTTAAATCACTTTTATATAATATTAGTTCCTAGTAGAAGTAGTAGTAGTCATTCAAAACCGCTGACGACAAAAAATATATGAAATAGTAGAACATGCATACCAATTTTTATCAAGATTGGTTGAAAAGTGCGACCTGTACGGGAAGACGTACATACTGCAACCTAACAGACAGATGAAAATCAATTTGGCCAGTTAAAGCAGAGACGCTTATCGGCCAATTATGTCGCAGACATCATTATACATATTACCATCTATTTTAATATGACCATGTTAGGAAGTGTGAATATTAAAGTATTCAGGGCCTATCTATATCCATTTCGAATATCAGGAACAGATTTATCTGAACAGGCTTATCTGTCCTATCCGGCTGTCGTCAAAGAAATTTCTTCGAAATGTCCATTGTCATGCGTGAATGGGCAATCTACGCTGTTTTTAGGCATTCGTGTCGTGTCAACAAATGATTATACAGTATTGCTGTTACATTTTCCGGGGCTTAAATCCCATAATCCGTCGGCGGCCATGCTGGAGGTCGCCGGGTCGTTTGCCCGACTAATAGTCTCAACTATACCTATGTAGTACACGTACATGGTAGTTAAGCTTACTTACTTGGGCAGTTATAGTTATAATGCCACCAACTTATCTGTTCAGGTGGGCAAAATCGGAACTACAGTATACATCCATACATACCTACTAACTTTTGCGTTTATAGTATTAGTAGGATTATAATCGCAGAATTTACAGATTAAACAGTGGCTTGAATGACTGCCCTACGTTTTGATTCTCTTTTTTCTTGGTGAATTTCTTAGGTTGCAATACCAAATTCTCCACTAGCGACGCTGTCAACTGAACAGATAAGATGGTGGGACTGTACGTCAACTGCTAAGAATACTGTGTCAGTGCCACAGTCGCGCCTCAGATTACCTAGTTAGCTGACATAAGCATTCAATTAGCCGTCAGCCTGGACGTAAATTGTGGTCTTACTTTTCTCTTTTTTATAGCTTTTGCGAGATTGTCGCAATTCCGCCAGTGTCGCGTGGCAGAGCAGAAAACAAACGAAGGATCATCAACTTTGCGTCTGATTGCATATTCTTCTGAGGCAAGACATAGACAAGACAAGACAATTGTATTATTGTGGTCGCCGTGGTACTAATACGTATAGAACATACGTACTGTACGTATAGTGTAGATTTGTATTTCGCTCTCAAGGACAGCTCTGTAGGGACACAACATTAAGTGCTTAGCGACGGGTTTACCAAGGAACGTATGCTGGTAAACGGCTTCCTTTTTAACCGACTACGGCGTAGCAAAAGGAAGGGTTATTACATTGACCGGTATGTGTTACAAAACTGTTGCGATTCTTTACAAGCGTCTTATACACATAATATACTCGTACTAGCTAGTGCCCGCGACGTCGTCTGCGCAGGATTAGTACTTCTAGTAGCCTACGTTAAGATCGTAATGATGACAGGTCAGAGTTTGTGTCAGTTTCTAATAGCTTAGTCAAAAGCACGCTATCATTTTGACAGCTTGATACACTTGACGTGTTCGGCGATCGTCAAGGGTGATGAAATATAATGACAGTTTTTTCCATGCGGTGATTAATTTTATATTTGTATGTGTATGTAGTTACTGTATATGATTATTAATGTTTACTGATTGATTTACTAAGTACATAAGTTTACTCATATATAAACAAGTAAAAATTTGATGACATTTTGGTTTATAGATAGATATGCCCTTGGAGAAACAATAAGATACTCGAAGTACTAATCCTGCGCAGACGTAGTAGCGGGCAGCAGCTAGTGATTTATAATTTATTATTGTCTATCCGCAATGTACACCAGGTTAACAACGGCAACCGTGTACCATTTAGTTGGTGGTATACAAACGTCCGATAGCGTCCATCTCGCTATCAGACGGGATCGCAACGCAGGTGATCTCGGATTACATGCTTAATTAAAACTGGCCTGCGATGGTAATATAACCCATTATTACCTCTTTGGAAAGCTGCCTGCTATCGGTTCTCGGAAAGCGATGTTCTTGGATCTGGCTGGCATGTGGGGTATATTCATTTGAATGGAACAGATGCCAGATAAAGGCTCATAATGCCTCTGTGTAAGGAAGATGTGGAACCATTGACTTTAAATTGAATATGAAAGTGATAAAATGTCTCTCGCTCCCAATGATGTTATATATAAACGGAGGTAGATACGCCTTACTGCGCTCGACTTGACATCAACACAAGCTAATCTTGAGTCAACTTAGTTCCAGCCTGTCTGGCAACGACGCAGCGCGTATCCAACATTTAAGAAAAAATGCCTTCTTATTTGTTTAGAAACTGCAGATGCAGATACTGGAACGAGTGTAAAAAACAAGAATGATGTATCTTTTCATTTGTAAGTATTGTGGCTAGACGGAAAAAATTCTTACTAAAAGTTGTCACGACACTTTTTGCTATGGTAAGCTGTCTGTCTGTCTCTCTCTCTCTTATAGAAAGCAAGTGCGGCGTCGCATGTTTCTCTGTCTGTCTCTCTCTCTCTTATAGAAAGCAAGCCAGATGTTGTAATCGTAGCAAGTGGCGCCATTTAGTTCCGTAAAGTTATACTAGATGGCGACTCAGGTAAAGTTAGCTCGCGGAGGCATTTCATTCACTGGATGTTATATGTAATTTTGAGAAATATATATTTTTGAACACTTCCCATACGCAGAAAGGAGTTTTATTGAAGCAACCCTATACGCGCGATTATCGGAACCTATTATTGGAACATTTACCATGGTTTTGTATTTTTAGCATTATTTTTTTTGATGAGGAACTTCGTTCCATCCGGGTGTCCCTTGACACCTCTCAAGTTTTTTTTCTATTTTATTATTCAATAATGGAAAATCAAAAATTGTATTTAATATAAATTAACTCCTACGACGTTGCCGCTTCGCCACCCACGCGAACGAGACAAGTAGCGAGCGACAGAGAGACAAGGTTGTCATTGACGGTCGAATGGTCGGCCACAGACAAACGTTGTTAATAATATGTTGATCCCTTTCTGACACTACTAGGACTACTAGAACTAGGACTATATGATAACTACACTAACTATTCATATATCTTCGTGTTCTTCTAATCTTGTCAGTGTAGTTAATGTCGTTGTACGAGTTGTGTACTATACCTATAGGTAGGTATAGCATAACATTTGCCATGTTTAAACTTCATATTCAAGGAATAAAACGTCTCTATAGTTAATCTCAATGGTCGCTCCTCGCGCTCAATCGCTCTTTATCTTGATTTTAATTTGTTTTCCATTTAAACCAATTTCTCTTCACAATCATCTTATCAGATCTACCACACAGATGGACACCTTTTGCATGTTGTATGATTTGATGCGATTGATCGCTGACTCCTCACAGCGACTTGGAAATAATATTGTTTGCACGTTGCTGGATTGCGACATGCCTGTCTGAGATATCACCGTCCGTTGGCTGGCGATATAGTAACACAGTATAAATAATAGTACACAGAAGTGTGTACACAGCGGTCTACGAGACGGATTGTTTGTACTATTATCTGAGACGCCCTTGCTTCTTCAGACAGAACGGATTCCTGTCTGGTTACGGTTGAAAAGCTTTTTGACATTGTGATTTCTTGAAGCCATTGAGACTTGTGCCTGTTTTCACAACATTTTAGGATTCATTTATATGCCAATTTAGGTGATCTTTATTAGTGGTATCACCAAAATGTTGATGAAAACAAACATTCGAGTCTTTATTAAGTTGTGCTCTCTGTTGAAATTTAGGAGTTTAAACTAGGTTATGCCGATGTATGTCACGTATCATTTCATTTTTTAAATGACCTATTTGATAAATGACCGCTTCATGCTAGCTCATTGGTAGTCTATCATATAATTTGTAGTTGCTTTACAAAGCAAACACGATTCAATATATCTACCTGTCACAGATAACGAAACTCAATTGCTTTGATCTCTCACACTTAATTGCCTTTCAAAACGTGTAAATATATACCTAATAGGTTGATAGATAGGCGAGCCGTTCCTCGTGTATTACCTAATTCCGTATATCTCCGGTCGAGCGTGACTGCGAGTCCAGCCGCCAGACGTTCAGCAGACGAGAGAAAGGCGGTGAGTCAGTAAGTCAGCTACGTACAGTGCATTGATCTCTGCCAGTTACGTGGCGAGAAAGGTGTTAGGGAACCACTTACCAAAGTAACAATTCCACAAGCACAAACGGCAGTCAGTTCCGTGAATACCCCGTGAAATTGAACTATTAAGACGCCTACAATAATGCCATTCCAAAAGTCATTAACGTCCTCAAAGGCTTCTAATTGCGAACCGACAATGACTAGATGAAATTAGAGGCTGGAACTTAAAATAAACTGTGACTTGTGACGAAACATGGTATTGTGAAAATACAGGCAATCGTCGAGCATACGGATGCCGGTGTAATGAGGATTTGAAGATGTTTGACGCTACGGTACCTGGTGCTTCAACTATTGATTTAGTCCACGAAGGCCTAAAGGATTTCTGGCAGAATGCCAGAACAAGATTCCAGCGACAAGATTCTCTGCATGCGACATATTCTTAGAAACATGCCCTTAGCGAGATCATTGTATACATAGTGTTTTTGAAAAATGTACTTAACTAGCAAATTTAAAATAATGAACACGCAACCAGTACCACAGGTATCCAGGTCGTATTGTTGTAGCCGGCTTGTGGCATTGAATGTAGCCAATGGTCCGTGACGACGGCGGCGGTGCGGCGGTGCGGCGGGTCTAACATATCTAGACATTCTCGTATTAAGACGAAATATGCGTCAAATTTGACGATTCGTCGTTACGAATATTTAAAACTAGACCATTTAAAACAATTAATTGACATTTGTTTTTTACGTCTATTAAAAGTTCACAAAATTCTTTATTCGGCTATGGTCACCGAAACACGATTAAATAAATTTGGCTCGATAGAAAAAAATCGTAAACTTTCCTAAAAAATACCCTTTTTGCCGTTCCCGTCGGTGGAATGAATCAACTTCATTTAATTCCTATCAAAGATATTTATAAACAAAAATACACATTTTAATCCTAACAAACACACAAATCCGTCTATGAACTCAGTTTTTTGTAAAAATGTAAGATTATGTTTAGAAAATAAAGTAAAGTTAATATTGAAACCATTTGCAAACGCGCACACTGAGTATGCAGCCATTACCATGGCTCCCGACCCCCGCTAGTCGGCCAGAGTGCGTTGTCGAGAGTGGACGTGTACAACTTTATTCCTTCCAGCGCGCCCGGACGACTACATTATTTTAGTCCATATTATCGACTTTTGGGAAATAAATATAAGAAGAAAAATAAAACTGCTCGGAATTACAATAGAAACAGATTATCGAACTTGCAGACAAATATGTAAGTACCGACCTGATTGTTTTCATTCATAGTCTTTGCGTAGGTTATCTGTAATTGAGTTAGCGTAGTGTTATAAAATATTTTATGATGATGAAAATAAGGCGACCATATTCAAACTAATGTTATAAATGCAAAAATTTCTAAGTGTCTTAGTGTGTTAGTTAGTTTTGAGACGTAAGTAAGACGGCCGATTGAATTTGTATGATATTTAGTATGGTGGTAGCTTATTATATGTATATATACCAATATGTTATTCTATAGGGTATAGAATAACATATAGGTATACATATTTATATATTTTATCCGACCTGATGACTACCTGGTCAGAGTTTTCAGGGATTAATTTAGAATATTAGTAGGAATTTGACTTTTATTTTTACAGCCCTCCGCCCTACAAAGAATTGTCTAAGGAATCCCATGAGGATAATACCGAAGTATTGCTGCCAACAAATTTACCGGAATCTTCCGATGCGTTATACGAAAATCTTCGACCAGTTATTACACCTGGTTTCTTCAAGTAAGTTACATAGTAAATTTATATCTGCGACCACATGGTCGCTTGCCAAAAACAGGCGAGTAAAAAATTTAAAAAAGTCTGTATGTATTTCTACTTTCCATCTCATAAGTCTAGTAGGTATTACTAGATTGTTATATGCACTTGAATGAAACATGTATATTGTATACGTTTTCCATCTAATTTGGTGCTCAAGAATAAGCCACTTGTATAGGGCAGACATACCGGTTTTAATAAAACCGATATTTTTATTTAGGCATACCGCTTTATTTATATTTTATTACTAACATATTCCTAGCTTCAGCATTCTGGCTAAACTACCCAACGCCGACATAATATATTAGAGTCCAGAGGGTTAATTTCTTTGTAGTCGGTTATATAATAATATCTTACAATTTACTTTTATTTAAGAAAATTGTATGATATGTCAAACTAATTACTTAAAATTTTTTTTTTATTTTCTAATAATTCAGATACTCTTTGTATTTAATTTGTTACTTCAGTATTAGTAGTACAGTATTTTTATCAAAGATTAATAAAGTAAGAAGTAAAGTAGTTACTATTTGTTATTTTTATCATAAGGTTACTGAAGTAACAAGTTAACTTGTTACTTGTCATTAACCTTTTGATAAAAATGTTCAACATGATTTTGTATCTATTGTTCCAGTGAAGAAATGCCATTCCTAGAAGAGCCGGAGTGTGAGATAAGCACAAAAGAATCGACAGGTCGCAGAATAGTAGATATTGTTTTTTTAGGCAATTGAAGGACTCAAAGCACAACCCTCTCTTTAAGTGTGATTTCAGCTGCTTGGTTTTACAAACGGAAAAAAGATATGGGCTTGTTTCAAATTTTAGTTGTCTAAGATGTGCAAGAAAACTTTCGAAGTGTGTTCGGATGATATAAATAATGATACCGGCCTGAACGCACTGCAGCAATTTCTGGAATTGTAGCTTCTGGTATCGGATACTCACAATTTGAGAAAACTATGGCAGCCATGGATATTCCTATTTTTCGAGTAAAGTATTACGCAAAAATACAAGACCATATTATGTTCAATGAATTGGAGGCTACAGCGGTAGAGGTGATGGAACGCGCTGCTGCAAAGGAACGGGAAGCAGCAATCGAAGAAGGAAACTTAATAAATAGTGTTCCCGTAATTGATTTTTTGCAGACGAATCATGGTGCAAACGCTCATATGGCAACTTATATAAAGCGCTATCTGGTGTAGCTGCAATCGTTGGTCGAAAATTCGGGGAAGTTCACTTTCTCGGTGTGAAAAATAAAACCAGAAAGTAAAAGAGAGCATCAGAGAAAAAACCTAACGCGTTGAAAATAAAAAGAAATAGAGTTAACCTTTTCGAAAATCAAAGGGGAATGCAGGGGAACAAGTGGCAGCACCTAATATGTCTGATGAAGACAATAAGGAAGCATCTTCAGAATTCATAAAAATCTGAAGAAAATGGCCAATGACTAAGCCCAATTTTTTTAATATTATAAAATACAAACATTAAATGGTACTACTCGTATCAGGTCAAATGGCAATTACGAGTTACTGATAAACAAAGCAGCGTTTTAGGTATTTGGGGAGGAGAGAATGAAAAAACCTACGTTTTCATATAAAAAAGATGAATACTTTATGCTATTACTTAAATGGAGGCCGAACTTGTTACTTTCTACCTTATAATAATATGCTTCCGAAGTTAGTAGATTCACGACGAAACCTCTTACTGTAAATCTCTTCTCATAACTTTGGAAATACAAATCTCACCATTTCTTTAGATATTATTTATTATCAATAAGATTTTTTTATTGAACATGTGCATTTTTATTTATCTATAATGCTTTAGTTCACAGACATTAAAGGGTCCGTTGCATTGTTTATATATATATTATATTTTAAACTTCTTTTTATAATTACTAAAGGAATACAGGAGGACATTTTTTTTACTTAACTAGACTTACATAATACATTTGTGAAGGCCTGAAGGGCACTGGGAAAACTTTTTAAACCTGCATTTATTTAAGCTTTCAGTATTAATTTCATGATTAATAAAAAAGTTGTTATTACAATACATAGGTGTATACGAAATTTATACCTTAGTTGAAGTTGATTTATGGATTTTAGTAAAACAACATTTAATTATACCGGTTTTTTTATCTTACCGGTATTTGATAGGACTTGACCTGGTTGTGTATCAAATACCGGTTTTATCTTATTCAAGCCCTAGTTTTATTTGTAAAATGGTCAAAAAATATTTGTTTAGTACCTATGTGTTGTTTATTGTCTAATATTAATAATTAAACTGTATTTATTATCAAGTATTAGCAAGTATTTTGGTCCAACCAATGCATAACTAATATTATGAACTACTTTTAGGTACCTTATAGTTTGTTCGTTTTGGCATATAATAGGTAATCAAAATAAAATTTATTGAAAATCACAAAAACTATTTAATCGTTTACTCGTGCCAATTTACAATAAAGACACCCATAGCCTAGTATGATAATGGTATTAGTAAATCTTGTCATAAATCTTTACACTATAATAATTACCTACTTAAAATAACGTACCTAATTAGTTAACAACGCAGGCGAATTGAAAATCATAAGTCAGTAGAATACTATCAAGTAACCATACGCCCGCGAGTGGCTATGCTGGCTAGACCCCTTGCGCCGCCCGGCGGTCTGCGTCTGCTTCACCCCCTCAATATCCGTGTAACGTCTCTACCATTTCGCCTTAACCGAGTGCGCTAATCATTTGTGCTAAATCACTTGTCACGAATCTATTTATTGCACACAAACTAATCCTAAGTCAATTTATTGAGAGCGTATCTGTAGAACTTAACCTAGACGCACTCAGGATTGAGCAGTATTTGAAATACGTGTAATTAAAATACGTAATTGAAATACAAATACGTATTTAGTATTTGTATTTCAATTACTTCCATAAAATGTAATTAGTACTTCAAATACCTGACGCCGAGGTATTTTGTAATTAGTATTTCAATTTGAGGCTTCCAAGTACATTTTTACATTAAAATACACTTAACCTTTATTTAGCGATTGTGAGTGACCAGTAGATACATTATTTTCTGGCAACAAGAGGCTCTTTGTCTGACAGTATACACTTAAAAATCTAGTGTTAATGAAAGGAAACTCTGGTTTTACTGATTATTTAATCTTGTTTTACTCTACTTTTCAGCCCGTGATGGTCTAGATTACTTATTTTGTATTGTGTATTTCAATTAAAAATAGCGAAAATACTGTATTTTGTATTTTATATTTCAAATACCATACTTGAATGTATTTTATATTTCGTATTTTAATAACTTGCAATACAGTATTTTTAATTTGTATTTCAATTAAAGCAAAGCATGTATTTTGTCCAACCCTGGACGTACTTACTGAAAGGTATGGTGGTGGTGGTATTTATACAAGAAAGCTTGCTGAACAACATAATATCTGTCTTGCATATGTCTAGTTGGTTTCACAAGCAAAATAATTTTTGGACCATTACTATAATTGTAACAAATACGATTTCCACTTGCCTTGGCGTATTATTACAAATGCGGTCCACTAAACTACGAAGACCGCATTGACAGATTTATATGTGTGCATAATGAATCCTTTTGACTTGACGGCTATGTGTAATCCAGTCAGCCAGCGAATTTATTAAAGCTTGTGCGAAACCGCAAATTCCGCAAACATACTTCATCAAATTGATTGCATCTGCATAATTAAATTTATCGCACACCAAAGAACATGCATTCCTTACGCCAAAACAGGCAGGCCATGGTAGGGGGCAGCAGACAGGCTGTAGAGGGAAAGGACCCGGCGACTAGATGGTTGCGATCAAGTTGAAGGCGACGATAAATCGCCGCCGCTGCCGGTGCAAATTGCAGTGTGGGCTGCATAACATCGCTTCGTTCTGAAACTGAGCTGGTCCGAGCCACGAGTGAAAGTGTTTTTCTACATTACAATTACTTAAAACACCACACTGAGATGATTCTCAGTGTGTAATCACTACAAGAACTGGAATTTGTCACTAACAGAATTAGTTAAAATGATCCAAATTTACCACATTTGTGTATAACGTTTACATAATTTAGGTACGTGTGTTGGCTTGATCAAAGACTGTATTTAAGTCTTAATCAACTATAAATATATCATGACGTATAGTCACTCTTAGACAAGGTATAAGTTACACATATTATAAAATATACAATATCATAAGTCTATCCTTTGCACCACAAAATAAATGCTTGTTATGGACAACAGGGATCGTTTGCTACCTGCCTATTATGCTTCGTTACTAGATTCGAGGCCACCGCACACGCTTCTGATGTTTCTAAAAGGAGAGCTACGACTCCAGAAACGATGCTAATCTCTCCTTTCCAAACTATTACACAAAGCGACTTGCGATAAGTTTCGTGGGGTGATATGTCGTCGTTAGATATATAGCTGGTCAAAGTTCCCAATTGTATTTATCGGTGAGACTCGAAGCGACACGCAGTGAGTAGTATTTCATCTGTGACATCTCGTCGCTCTTTTGTATACCATGGGATGAAAGAACCTTTCGGAGTTTATTCATTGTAATATATCGTTGCTTCGATATTAAAGCGGACGGACAATGAAAAGATTTAAGCACCCTGCGAATATTTTGGCAAATATTAAGCCCCAGTATACGGCTCTTGTAGACTAGTGGGCGAATTCGTTACACAAACGTTATATGAGAATAGACCAGATGATTAATCTCCAGAATACAAATGTTTCTGTTGTGAAATTCTATTATAACTAACAACTGTTACTTTCTGAAGTTTCCAGACGGTTCTAAAAGTAATGTGTCTCAGTGTGGTGGTTTTATACGTAACAAGTGAACCCATTCGCAAACTCTTTAACGAGCGGAATACGCACACGCGGTATCCTAATTAGGCGAGCGGATGATTTGTTGCCTCACTTTATTAAAGCTGTTATTTATAGCTGTCGCATTTGACTCGACCTCGACTCTCCCTTCCGAGAGTCCAGCTTGATTTGAGGCTCCGAGCCGAGAGCTGCTAATGTGGTTTTTGCAACACTTATCAGTACCAGCTAGATCTCGCAGCTTCATCAATAACTATCCCACATGTTTTTTTCAGATTCGGAAGAACCTCATCAATGCAGACTATACTGTATTAATAAAATACATTTACCTTTTTGATATCTCAACATTCTCAGCCGTAAGATCTATTAGATTTACTAGTTTGTATTGTACTTATACAAAAAGATATAAAAATAGTATGAAAAAAGACGTATAAACTTTGGCAATACTTGCCTTGGGATGGTATTTCAAAAAATACCTCCTTCGTGTACATTGAGTCCGGAGAATTATCGTCTTAATTTAAAAGCTGTAGGTTTAGGCTGTACGTTATCTACGAGGCAGCCAATCGGTCGGTCACGGTACAGACGACGTCAAGGCATCTAATTTTGCTCAATGGAAACATCGTTATCGGTTATCTTTTGTTTGCTATTGTTATTGATTACGCCTCAATAATACAATGTTGAATCAGAAACGGTATTGTAAGAACATTTTAACTGACAATACACTACACAGAAGGCTATAATAGCTAATATTTCCTTTTGATTGATTTGTATAAATTGTGTTCAGATGGTCGGGTTCCGTAAATTACCTACTACAGATACTATGATATATATTTGATACTGTTGCCCGTGCTGTTACAGAGCCCATGCACAATTTATTCTATGAGTCTCCTTGACTTGTTTCATAATTAACTTTACTTTAATTGCATTCCCTGTAGCTATCTCACCAATGCTCGGTATAACCGTCGCGACCGACTTTTTGCAAAGCATCTTCACTAAGCTTCGTAAAGTTTGTTTTGGCGTAACTCGATTTTGTTACGGTTAGTAACACCAGACAGTTGGCATCTTACCTTTTTGTTCACCTGACCTTTAACTCTATAGAGTGAAAAAGGTTTGTTTGTTGGAATAACTCGTTGATGCTATAACATGATGCTTGTTTTGCTGCGTAATGCGTCTTTAGGCCTTGTATAAAACCTAAATGGGCAGCTCGTTACTTACGGGTGAGTACTCAGTACATAATATCGAACAATACTCTACTACAATACTTTTAGCGCGTGTTACAACGTGGCTCGTGACGAATGTTTGTGAGTACGGCTGCGTGGATGTGTGGGTGTCTGGATCTTTGTTACTCTTTCTCGCTCAAACAGCGAGGCCAAATATAATGAAGTTTGGTATGGAGGAAGATGCGGCGCTGGATTAACCTATAGGATACTTTCATCATTATCATCATTAAAACCGCAGAGCGAAGCTAGTGCATATATATATATATATATATATATATATATACGAGTATATATATATATATATATATTTAAGAATTGCTAGTTACCGGTCCGAATCAGCAAGCCTCCGCTTCATTCATAAATCTGTTGTTATAGCGTAAACGTGAGGTGGACATATTAAAGTATTAGGTAGATAGATAAAACTGCAATTATCTCTTTAACTTCACATCTGTTATTTAATTGCGAAGTTTAAGTGAAAATGTTTCCTTGGAGTCCGTGTTTAACTGGAGACATAATGTCATGATCACGTCATTAGCGAGCTATTGATCGTTACAAGAGAAATCGTAATTGTCTCTTAAGTATGGTATGCATTAACCAGTCGTCGTATCCGACGGGCATGATGGTGGACGCGTCATGCATGCCAACTCATTTACGCACCCAGTTAATGTGTCTTCGTGTCGTGATTCACCTCCAACTGCTCGTTTATGGCGCCCCTCTGGTGTGAGAGGCGAGTAATGCTTGTGCCTTTGATTGCAGCTGCATTTGATTCCAGGAAATATTTCGACAAAACTGGCTGCCCACGTGTTTTATGAATAATATAAGTAAGTACACCACCTATTGTATTCTAATTTGATATTCTTTGAAATAGCTGCTGTTTTATTTGAAGCTTCGTGAAGATCCAATGATCGGCGGTATCTATGGTATCTAAAGTTGCCACATTTTTTTGCTTTATCTCTTCAGTCTTTACTCAACTTTGACAAAAACTTTTATAACATTTGATGAATATCCGCCCCTAAATTTTTCCTTATCTTCTCATAATGATGCTTTACAGTCGTAGGCTCTAAATAACCGATTCGATGGTTAGAACTTGTCGAAACATGTGATGAAAACTTGTTGAATAAGATGTGATTCATCAGGCGGCCCTGGCGCACGAACTACGGAGCATGCCCGATGCGCGACGGTGATTCATTCGAATTAACTGTATTGTTGTAATATGGGGTTACTTCTAAATCAAGTCACGTGTAGGTGTTTCTAGGTCTACTTTTTCTCCGAAGCGTTTGTCAGAATTGGCACTTGAGGTCGAAGTATATTATCAAAAGCAAAATTATTAGCCCCAGCGTTCATCAGCACAATAAAACTTGTTAAACCATACTTTGGTAGCATTAACAATATCCTCACTCCTAAACTCCCTATGCCTTCCGTCCACAGGTCAGGTTCAGCATAAAACCACGCAGTTTCTGTGTGATCATATTCAATAAAAAAATGCACAGTTTTTCCATTATGCGCAAAAAGTGGCGCTGATGTTGGCGCCGCGGACGTGAGGCTGGCCTTAAATTACACGCGTTCACCGACTACTGAGTAATCGGAGGTGAGTCATTAATCATAATCACTGATCAGCGCAGCGGTGGGATTAGATACTCTGGCAATCTTTCTCTTTGGAGATGAGTTTGACAGGCTCTCGCTTTTATGAAAGGTGAAAGTTCCGATACATGCACTAGATAAGTACATTCTTTTATAGGAATGGATTTTGGTCGTGCATTACTAAAAGTGAGATTGTAATTCTTATATTGATTGCCAGCAACTGATAAGAATATTTTTCAAATAATTTGTTTTAAATTCTAAAACCAGTTTGTATATATCTGATTAACTAATCAAAGTTGCCATGGACTAATGTGCACACATAAACTAGATAAACATACATGTTTAGATGACATTTAGAAGATCAAAGATTATCCACAATTATTCATAATGGAAAATTTCGTTCATGCGACATAAACTCCTATTTGGCGAGCTTACTATCGAATCACAGTTCAGCTGATCAGTTGGGATTTGGAGTTCAAGGCTATAATAATGATAGTAGATAATAATAATTGTGGAAGACTAATGAAACTCAATTGGAAACGAGTTTTATATTTTCTCAAGGTAAGAAAGGATGTGTAAAAAGCAGAATATTTTATACAACACCGGTGAGGTGCAAACGGTTTATGTAAAGATTTAGTATGAGCACAGATTGAAATCAATTGCAATTTTACTTTATTTTGCTGGGGTAAACATAGTCTCAATATTCGCTTTAAGTTCTCGAAACATCAGTTGTATTGTTACTCTACGACGACTTGCGATTATGCCTATTAGTGAGCAACGTATCACGCTCACCAGTATCTTGACGTTTGTCCTTTTGGGAGAGTGCTTCCTCGCGAAAGTTTAATCTTATGCATGACTTCTAAAGGTTTTCTGGAGATGTATATATCGACTGTACCCATTCTAAAGCGGTGTGCTTTTATTTCTCATACTTTTTCTGACTCAATTTCAATGATAACAGCCGAGAAGACACTAAAACTTACAATACCCTAGACACATTTTAAAACCCTCCTTCGACGGAGTAGACGGCGGACGTGACTTGCAGTTTGCATTGGCGTCTTCCCCGAACTCCCCAATCCCATTGTGACGTCGACTGATAGTGACAAATGACGCACGATGGGGCGCGTCCTGTCGGAGACGATGGGACGCAGGACGCGGGGGCATGACACACGTGTACGTGACTTTGTGCACGGAGCTTTCATTTAAGAACCACCTTGAGACATTCGTTTCACCGAGCAATCCTTGGCAAATAGATAATTTGTTTTTGGTATCAAGTCACGGGACGGGCAAGTTCTTCGCTTAATATTAAGTTGCCTGCAAAATCTCGTGCGATTGTGGTCATGTAGGTAATGTAAATGGGACATGCACAAATGCACATGCTCTAAAACGAGTGTGTCTCCGTACGATGCGATTTTATTTTATGTGCAAGCCTATTTTTGCTAAATTGTTCTTCACTATTGATTTAAAGTCGTTCAGCCATCTTAACCCGTTGACTCGTGATTCGCCATATTTGGCCAATCATACAATTGTTTTCGCAGAAATCAACGTACTTTTCCAGAAACTGCAACGTGTGTGGTTAAAGACGTCAACATCAAATTATTCAAAAAATAAAACATTAAATTCCTAGAGGTACGGAACTCTAAAAACAGGGTGACGGGCGCAATGCATTACCAGGCTGCATCCAGACGGCACTGCGCACTCGCCCTGGCCCTGGCGATTAGCATCTGATGCTTCATACCCGCGGTGCAAGTATGGATTGGCGATAGGATAAAATTATCGGTAACAGACAGCCCGCGATGTAGCTATCGCAGCTAGATCCGTACTAGAGACAAGGTACGATAGCTGCTAAGAGTCTGCTTATCGACCTCGCAAGTTTATCGTGAGATCCATGCTCGCACCGCCCGGTTCGACATATCGATTCTGAACATTATTGTTTTGTCGTATAATTTCAATATGTTATATACGATTGATTGATTGTGATCATCAGAATGTGTTTTCTTTGTTTATCTGTCATCATTCATCGCTGACCCTTTGTTACGAGTACAATGTTTCACAGGTTTCTTAGCTCTATATCTTCGGCTGTAAAATCATAATCATACTAAATTATCTCACACCTAATGGTTTGTTATTATTGCCTACCGATTAGTGTTACGATAAAATGTGATTATCTTTTATAAATATAATACTTTCCAATTGTATTATTAATGCCGGTATTCTAGAAAGACGCTCTGTTGTGAATCTTGATAGAAAAAAAAGTTGTGAAGTCAGTTTACGGACGATATTTTTACATATTTAATATATAATACGATAATTGTACGATGGAGGATAGGCGCTGTTTGACGTTGAGCTTATTTAGTATGGAAATTTTGGTTCGAAATTGGGTCCATGATATGCCAAGCATTTTCCTCCAGCACCACATTTCCAGAGCGTCTACTTTCTTTTTCTCAGTCTCTCTTAGCGTCCTCATCTCAGTACCGTAGAGAAATATGGGAGCACTATGCCCTAACAAGTCGCATTTTTGTGGCTTTTGTGAAGTTTGCCTGTCGCCATATTTTCTTAAGCATAGCCGACCGTGTGATAGCCATGCGTCGTTTGATTTCATCTGCACATCCACCATTCTTAGAAACCAGTGCTTCAAGGTAGATGTATGATTGAACTACGTGACTGCTAGGTCACAAATTCCGAGGATACGATTTCTTTTTCAGTAGCTTCTTACTGTAGTGCTGTTGAAATCATATAGTACTTACATATCTTTAGTATTCCAATAAAATCGGCCAGTGGTATAGTTTCCCAGTACTGTTAAGTTAGGCATACAAACCAGTCTGAGGAAAACCAATAACGGGCGTTATGACTAACCACTTTCTAAATATAATCTAGAATCATTAAAATTGTTGTATCATATTTCGTAGCAGTAAACAGGAATTACTGCTATGAGTACAATTAGGTAAATAAAATGACGTAATTATATTTAGTACAGAATATGGATATACTTACTCGTAACTAAGATGTGGGTTGAAACTGGGCTTGTTTAGATAAATTCTTTTCTGGAAGCTGGAGAATATGATACGAGATTAACCTGTAAAAGTTTTAGTATTTCACTTAATCACGCTAATATTATAAATGCGAAAGTTAGCCAGTAAGGAATGTCGGGGTGTATGTTTTTTACATCTTGAACACTGAAACGGATCAAAGTAATTTGCTGAAATGTGTGAATATCATACTCCGTATAGGTGTTGTCCCTATTCAACGGGTAGTTCACGAAAAAAATGTATTCCACGCGGATGAAATCACTGGCAGATAGTAATATATGTACATATAGTATACCTGTTCCATACTAATATTATAAATGCAAAAGTATGTTTATTTGTTACTACTTTTCACTGAAGATGTATGTAGGAGTGGAGACCACGGACCGGCAAGCGCAGCGTAGGTCCTCCACCGACGCAGTGGACTGACGACTTGATAAAGGTTGCAGGATGACGTTTGATGCAGGCCGCTTTTAACAGGCCTTTTGGTAAATTATGGGGGAGGCATATGGACGTTCTACGGCTGAGGTGATGATGGTGATGACTTTTTACTACTAAACAACTAAAGAGATCAAAATGATATCGCAACGAGAATGATTATATCCCGGGGAGTGGCATAGGTTACTTTCATCATCATCTTTCACCACGCGGGTGAAACAGCGGGGCGCAGCTATAGTATAATGGTAATATAATTATGTATATTTCTGAAGTGGACTGTAGAGCGGTTCGGTTACATTTATCGTGAGCTTCACGGTTCTCAATCACGATTACACGATCATAAGGAATATTTATTGTGCGCCTCTAGTCGAGACGTGATATTATCATTCAGCTGGATCGGACTTTATAGTTATTTTATGGCTGTTAACATTTTAATGGCTTGCTAAGCTTTCTCGTCATAAATATCAAAGTTCCATGTCCATGATTTGAAAGAGGTATACTCGTATGTTAGCTCTTAAATGAAAATGAAAACAAAATTATGTAGCACCCTTTATGGATTTTGGAGTTGTTGATCCATTCAGTTCCAGGTAGGAAAAGAATTTTAGAATTTAGAGAATCATCAATTTACGGGAACGTTTGTCATAATGTTTGTAAAATGTTTTAGTAATAAGTTCACATCACGTATTTGTAAGTAACAGCTCTGGCCAGAAATAGCTATACCTACCTATACATAGAGATTGAAGATATATTAGCCTCCATTTTCCATTCCAGGTCTAGTATGATCTCACCTTCACTGACCACTAAATAAAGTCAAAGTCAAAATCATTTATTCAATTTAGGCATCAAAGACGCACTTATGAACGTCAACTTTTCATTATAATGTACTTTAAAGACTACCGCCGCGTTCCAAAATATATAGAACCCACCGAGAAGAAGCGGCAAGAAACTCGGGGCCATTCTTTTTATATGGATGTTTACAATGTTTCTACTTAGGTACTACAAATATTACATTTTATGGGTGGCAGAGAGACAGCTTGCCAGCAGTGGAGTATTTCAAGCATCTTTATCTTCTATATAATGTCGAACTTTATAGTAAGCTTTTTTTATTAAAACATTTTTACAGTCAACTTGAATTTGCTCTCTGTGAGCTCAGTTATGTGCTTTGGGATTTTATTGTAAAAAACGCACACAATTTCCTAGGAATGACTTATTAGTCTTCGCAAGTCTAAAACTAGGTACAGCTAAGTCTAAATAAGGTATTGGTTAAACCTGGTCCCGATGCTCTGTGGTGAAATCCTGCCCTGTCTATACAAATAAACAACGAAAAAGAAACAAAACAAACCAGAGTAGGTACACAAGGCTTTCCAAAAATGTCAAAATTCAGCTATTATAGTCGTACGAGGTGGAGATGGATAGGTATATGTGCAAATTTATCTTGATGCTTGCCGTTATGTTGTCTACATGTGTTACAATTTTTAACCGACTTCCAAAAGAAGGAGGTTCTCAAACGACGCGTAATTTTTTTTGTTTACGTATGAGCGTATAACTTCTGAGTACCTAGTCCGATTTTGAGAATTCTTTATTTGGTTTGGTAGAGTAAACTTCCGAAGTAGTTTCATTTAAATTTCATCAGTCTAGCGATTTTTAGTTACAATCCAATAACTGAAAAGTGTCTTGATGATAACGTAATGGACGGTGAATGACAATCGATCCCGTAAGTAACAAGAGTCACTAAAATAGGTGAAAATTTTTGTTACCAAAAATTTGAACCGATTTTAACACTATTAAATTTATGTGAAATATATTTTCGAAGTTGGTACCATGCGCATAATATTTACTGTTATAGGTACTTTTGAACTATCATGATACCGAATTCAACAAGTTATTTCACACAACTCGATTTAATTTTTAGTGTTTTTCTATCGAAGATGAATACGATGACTTCCAGTTTAGGAACATTGTGTTAAATATTGTAAGTAATCTATATTAGGATGTCATTATTTCAAACTTTGTCCGTCCGATAGATATCGTTTACAATGCATACAAAACATACATTACACATTGGTTATTGTAGTAGTTTCTTATCACCGTTCTATCACTATCGCCTTCGCATTCGACATCATATAATTCGTGAGTGCTGACGTATCTCATAACACCGAGAGTACTGAGACTGTTAGCTATAGTTTAGGTATATGTGGTATGTATTAGCAAGTTGTATATATAACCAATAGATTTATTCATCTTACGATCTGATCTTGAAACCTTTTAGCTTATCCTCACACGGTCTACCATCATAGTTTTGAAAATAATCTGGCAATTTTAGCAACTTTTTTAAAATTAATTTTAGTAACTTTTTTAAAGTTACTAAAAGTTACTTAAGAAAATTTAAAATAGAAGTTTAATAAACAAATGGAGTAGGTAGCTTTTAACGTGTAAACTTGATTAAAACTTATATCGAACACGACGGAAAAAAGATAAAAAGAAAGTACAGAACCCTAGGGGATAATCACCAGAGAAACGAAAACCAATACTATACAAATCATCATTTTCCTCACCTTATCGCATATGTAGGTGGGGTCGGTACATTAGGTATATTGTTAAAGGTTTTCACTTGATTTTAATGTCCGGTTGTCTGCCTGAAGCTCCCTTTTCTATAAATAATAATATATAAGAATTGTTTTCATGGTAGATGTATTAAAATCAATAAATAAATAAAATAAAATAAATTAATAAAATATATTGGTCTGTGTTTCTTAGGTAAGTTATACCCTGGTAGAGAACAAACACTTCTGCTGTTCATACAAGGCATGCTGCTCATTTGGCGCGATTCCATCCTTCTCGTCTTTCACGATCTCATCTAATGGAAGGATTGACCAACATTGTAAACAAATTACTATGGTTATGACAGTCCTGGATTTTTAGGCCGGGGACTATCGGCACGGAACTACGAGCATGATGATTGTCGATAAGATACAATTTGACAGTAATTTTCGATAAAATACAGCCCGCAATTTTGCTATGACGGCTAGATTCACGCTAGAGACATATCGATAGATACAAATTATTTTTATTTTTTAATTAGAAATACGGAATTACTCACGTTATATTTTGCACCCAGTCAGTGCTAAGCGAGACGTAACCGAAGCGGGCGTCCCGAACACTCCTTGAAAAAGGCCACCGAATGTTGTCGAAACTATAGTCGGACCTATCCGATAAATATTACGTGAGTAATCCCGTGTTTCTAATTAAAAATGAGTGAAAACCACGTTAGTTTTCCACAGAGTTCCAAAAAAGGAGGAGGTACTCAATTCGACTGTTTTTTTTAATGTTTGTTACTTCATAACTTTCGAATGGGTGGACCAATTCACAAAAATTGTTTGAAAGCTGGTGCTTCCCGTGTGGTCCCATTTGAATTTCATCAAATTCGGTCCAGTAGTTTTTGAGTTACACTCCAATAACTGATTTTTACCAAAGTAATGGAATGGAAGTGGGTACAAAATTTTTCATATTGCATTTGTTAAAAGGTACAGATTAGGTTACTGATGTGACCAGTTTATGGTGGATAGATCTATTCTCGCACTGCTGGTGTAACAAAACTGTATACATATACATATATATGTAATGTAGTTTTAATATGCTTCCAAATTCGTTATCCGAACAGCTAAGGAATGGAACGGCCTCCCATCGTCTGTGTTTCCGGTAAGGTATAACCAAAGGGCGTGTACAAATGTACAGTGAACAGATCGTACAAGGCAAACGTGCTACACTTTCGACCGCATCGTCACTTCCCATCATTACTTGTGCATATGGTTATGGCCGTATAAGGTCCTTAAGCACCAGGTGTGATCATGGTCAAACGTTAGTCTAGTCTCGAGTAACAAAGTAATATAGATCTATCTACTGTTATATTTTCAACTTCTCGCATAATTAAATTACAAGTAAGATAAGCATAAATAAGCAGAAGTTGAATGACAGAAATTAAAAAAAATCGAGCTCCCAATTTGTACTTATTTGTAGCTTAAGATTTTTAAGTCACTACAAATAAAAGTTCGGTAGCTTCCCTTTGGAGCGTTGAGCTTTTAAGTTGTGTTATCGTGTGATCTGCCCTTTTTTTCCGAGTTCAGCGCCGTGCGATTCGACGAGCACACCGATATCATATACTTTATGAGATATCACCCTTGTACATAAGATTGTTTTTTCAACGTTTCTTGTCATCTCGTCATTTGTTTCACGGATGTTGTCAAAGAAGCAACGATGTTTGCTCTTACAGAATCGCACGGCAGAACATGACAGTCCTGGATTTATTTGTCGGCACAACACTGATACACTTTGATAGTAGTTATCGATATAAGACAACCTGCAATATAGATATCGCGGCCAGATCCATGCTAGAGACAAGCTACGATCATAGAGCTACTATTACTGCGTACTAATATTAGCTCAAAGGCTACGATAGATAAAATAAGTTTATTCGAAGTGACAAATTTATTGAACCAACGAACCATGCTCGCAACTATAGGTGTAATTGAACTATATGATGCATATATAATAAAATGTAGTTTTTAAAGGACGAAATAATGAAGGAAGGAATGAATGAAAGGAGGCTAACCTAACAGGTGATGAACAATGAGTTGTTGGAAGGGGAAGGCTAGGCGAACCGTCCGAAATCAGATTAATGACGTTTTGTAGAAAGACTAGGTCAAGAGTACCTTAACCCGACGCTCATGTATGAAGGGATTGATGAATGTGGAGGAAACGAAACCGGTGTGTCAGAATGTAGCAAGTGGAAAGCCGTGGTGTCTGCTTATCCCTACGGGAAACAGTCGTGACTGTATGTATACATGCTTTATTAAAGGACAAATAATGAGGTTTGTAATTTCATCCTTCCTGCTTATTCATATTGACCACAGACCGGTAACAGGCTGCAAGTAAATGATTCCTCGTTCTCTACCTATTAAGTAGAGACGTATAATGGGGCTATGATGAAATTGTTTCCCCCACAATTTAAATCCTTTCCAGTGTCCGCCCCCGCGGATTACCCTCGGCGCGGCGCGGCGCGGGGATGGATTCTCCAAAGCCGATTACGTAATGAGCAACAACTGTCTAGGTACATACACTATCTAATTATACAAATAAATAACATAAAAATATCTGTGTGCGTGCAGTGTTAAAGAACCTTTTTGCTTAATGCATACTTACGCTACTTGCGAGTTTAAAAACAATACAATTTTGTCTGTCTGTTTGTTCCGCCTCATCTCTCAAATGGCTGGACTGATTTTGACGGGACTGCCATTGGCACATACCTAATGTTAGAAGGAGTAACTCAGGTTACTTTTATTTTGGCAATAGAATTAAGGTTCCGCGAAAAAAATTGTATCAATATCAATTCCACGCGAATTAAATCGCGGGCAAAAGCTTGTATAGCTATCTTATATCCGTACACGATGGAGTATATGTCTTTTATTATTTTATATATTTTTTTTTACGTTTTTTTCTTCATATTGTACTTGTAAAGGATGGCAAATGTGATGTCCCCGATTAATGACTTCCTCTCCTGTAGATGGAGAAAAAGGAGTATAACTCATACATATACCACCACGTGGGCCCAAATGCGTATAGGGTAGTGGGCAGGCCTGTCGGAGTATTTCCTAAACACTATTGTTCTGAAACAAAAACCTAAAACGACGAATTATTGTGCCCTCCGTAGGATCGTAACATGAATAGCTTTGTTCAAATAGCCGCTAGCGATCACCCATCCAAATATTAGCCGCAGCCGGATTACAAAAAACTACGCCATCAAGGTACTCTAGGAACGATTTTTATCAGTACATAAATCATTATTCTTTACATTTCGACCAACAGCTTGAATACCGAAATGTGAACATTCGTTTCCTCCTTGACAGACTTTTTAAATTGACAGTTTCATTGAGATAACGTACAAAATGGACAAGAACGTCCATATGTCGATGTGTATAACCAAGTTGGAATACAGCTGCATTGTCACCTCAGTCCGAGTATATCTTGTTATTGCAAATAAACGAGTCTCGCCGTAAATCAATTGATTACAATTACGGTCGCAGTTGACGTCATTCAATTCGTAACAGTTGTGCTAAACGCTGACGTGCCGGTTTACTTCTCATTGTGAACACAATTACTGGGACACGGCAGGTTTTTGTACTATCAAGTAACGAGACTGGGCAACTCGAGCGCCTAATGGTGAGCTCCGCGAATCTCGTTCGATTTCACTCGCTACAGTGACCTTCACACCCTAACACACTTCTCCTTCGAGGCTGAACATCTGAAACTGCAGTGGTACCAGGTTGAACTAGGTAAGTCGCGTCGTATATCCATATATAACCTTAGATATATCCTTTTATCTGTGTACTCATCAAAGTCAAAGTCAAAATCTAAATCAGTTATTCAATTTAGGCATCAAAGACGCACTTGTGAACGTTATTTATTATAATGCACTTTAAAGACTCTACCGCCGCGTTCCAAAATATATAGAGACTACCGAGAAGAAGCGGCAAGAAACTCGGGGCCATTCTTTTTATATAGATTTTTACAATGTTTCTACTTAGGTGCTACTATTAGTACATTTTATGGGTGGCAGATGAACTTGCCAGAAGTGGAGTATTCCAAACATCTTTGTCTGTAATATCGGACGTTAAAATAAGCTTTTTTATTTAAACGTTTTTTTACAGGCACCTTCAATTTTCCCTATGTGAGCTCAGTTATGTATTTTGGGGTTTTATTGTAAAACGGCACACAATTTCCTAGGAAGACTTAGTCTTTTTAGTTTAGTTATTAGTCTTTGATTATCAAAAGTTCAATATCATGAATGTTATCTTGTCCCTGAATTAATTTAAGAGTACATATACTATACTGTAACCCCACAGCCGAATGGGCCGGCACGACCGGGGGAAGTACCACACTCCCACATAACACCGACGTGAAATAACATAGCTTGCTATTGCGTTTCAGTCGGCCTGTGAGTTTCCGGAGGCCCGATTCCCTTCTCCCCCGTCCCCTATCCTTCCCTCTTCTCCTCCTCCCTCACCCCTTGTATCTCTTCCTTCCTTTATCTTCCTTCCTCAAAGGTCGGCAACGCATCCTCGAGACTCTGGTATTGCGGATGACCCGGGGCGACGGTATAACGTACCACCAGGTGAGCCGCTTGCTAGTTTGCCAACCTATCCCAGTAAAAAAAACAAGAAGACCCATTGAGCCTGAAGTTATCTTTTATTACAGCATTAACACACATAAATACATCACACAACATATCTACTCATCAGACAATTATTTCCCCCGGACAGGGTCAGAGGCTGCTGAGCTGCTGGCTACCAGCTGAGGTTACGAAGCAGTCCCACCACTAGACTTGTCACAGATGGACTTGCCGATCTTGTCACTTGATACCTTTACAATATACTGTTTTGATATTCACGCAATATGTATTTAACAGCACCTGTACATGCAAACGCACCAGACAGGTGAAGTCGTTCACCTCTCCGCGTCACAACTTATGTAAGCGAAAAGAATGGTCACGATAACTTTATTGCGATTACCTCTGGCCGGCCCGCGTAACCATGCGATAAGGAATCATCTACGGTTTTATGATACTGTGCTCATTTGCGAATGCAAAGTACCACGCAAATAAGTACAATTATTATTGGATTTATAAGGAAATTAACACCAGGAATGTCACTTCTCTGTAACCGATCACTTAGACTCTCTACTAGGGTGCGTTTGGCACAGTGCTACGTGTTTTCGGTTCTTCTGTATGGAGTCGAGTCATGGACCTTAACACAAGCCACAAGTAAACGATTGGAAGCTTTTGATTTGTTGGTGTACAGAAGAATTTTGAAAATCTCGTGGACTGATAGAGTGTCCAATGAAAAAGTCTTATAGAAACTTAATTAAAAAGTAGAGATCTTAAATACAATAAAAACTAGAAAACTCCAGTTACCTGGGTTACGTCATGCGCAATGAAAAATACGATCTTCTCCAGCTGATCATGCAGGGTAAAATTCAAGGACGTAGATCCGGCAGGAGACGTACCTCATGGCTTAATAATCTCTGGACGTGGTTCAACATGAGCAACAACAATCTAGTTCAATTAATTATATTATTATTATTGTTGTACCTGGTAGCTTATTGATATAGAGTTGTATTATCGAATTAACTAATGTATTGGAATTAATTGAATAATAAATCTAGTTCAATTAATTTAACTTATTATTGTTTTACCTGGTAGCTTGTTGATATAGAATTATATTATCGAATTAACTAATGTATTGGAATTAATTGAATAATAAATCAAGTTCAATTAATTTAACTCATTATTGTTTTACCTGGTAGCTTGTTGATATAGAGTTATATTATCGAATTAACTAATGTATTGGAATTAATTGAATAATAAATCTAGTTCAATTAATTTAACTTATTATTGTTTTACCTGGTAGCTTGTTGATATAGAGTTATATTATCGAATTAACTAATGTATTGGAATTAATTGAATAATAAATCAAGTTCAATTAATTTAACTCATTATTGTTTTACCTGGTAGCTTGTTGATATAGAGTTATATTATCGAATTAACTAATGTATTGGAATTAATTGAATAATAAATCTAGTTCAATTAATTTAACTTATTATTGTTTTACCTGGTAGCTTGTTGATATAGAGTTATATTATCGAATTAACTAATGTATTGGAATTAATTGAATAATAAATCTATTTCAATTAATTTAACTTATTATTGTTTTACCTGGTAGCTTGTTGATATAGAGTTATATTGTCGGATTAACTAATGTATTGGAATTAATTTAATAATAAATCTAGTTCAATTAGTTATTGTTGTACCTGGTAGCTTGCTTGATTTATTATTTTGATCTAATTTTATTACAACAACTGTTATCTGTAGGTTTCAGTAAGTTGAATGATTATACACAGAATTCTAAATAATATAAATAAATAAAATTTAGTTTAATATATGAAATTACTAAGAATCCGCTAGTTAAATCAAAGATTATCCTGGATTGATATTTCTAGTTAATTATGTAATAATTATATTAATAGGCAAATTTATATAAGCATTTGAATACAATTTATCTGTAGCAAGACCGAGCACAATGTTAATAGTTAGGTAGTTCTCCTGGACCTAGTGTCCAAGCCTTCACGTATACATAAGTCCGCATGTCAAGTGTGTAGCTGTCAACTTAGATATTAAGGAATGGGAACACACTTTGTATTTTGTGCAGGGTGGTATTTCCCATGCATGCTTTATTTATTTGCAAAAGCCTTGCGTTGACTGATACCATCAGTCAACGCCAAGGATGACGCATAGGCATGCCTAGCTAGTAAGTAGAAATAAGTTAGAATCAAGGTGATTGTAACGATGTAAATTAAAATAACTGCATTCAATGATACCCCATAATAAATAGGGGTAGGTATTATATAATAATAATAAAAAAACATGAGCAACAGGTCGCAATTTCGGGCAGCAGCTTCTAAGGTCCGGGTAGTCTTAATGATAGCCAACCTCCGGTAGGAGATGGCACCGTGAGAAGAATAAAAAGGAAATAACCGAGACGTGGGTCGATACAAATATCGAAAGAAGTCTCAGTAAAATAAGTTTCATAGTCTCGCGCGCTACAGAGTAGCGGATATAATACGCGCCCCGGCAGCACCTCTGTCGGCCTTGGAAAATTAGGCACTGGAATAATAAATAACTATTCAAATCCATGTAAAAATATCACCATGCATTCCATAATATATTAGTTTACATCATAGCATCAATGTTGTCTGTTTAAAATATTTTCTTGACGGGTAATGATTTGTAAATAATAAGGAATTTATTATGAAGTCTGAGTCTACAATACATTTTTTTTCAGGATATAAATTATAAAAATTATATTCATCGCGATCTAATATAACAATTGACGTTTTTACTTAGGCGAAGTCGAGCGAACTAGAATCATTTCAGATCCGAGAATAATTTATAAAAATAAATGAACTGACCGTCCCCATATGACGACGGTTCAAATAAAATAATCGAAGGCTAAGGGACTAAAACCATAGTCTATTTTTGATCGATTTGAATGTTTTCTTTTCTTGTGTCATTTCCTCACAGTAAACAATTATTAGAATGAAATTGTAGGTCTTGACACAGAATAATTAATGTGGTCGTGGGTAATTATTTGAGTGTCTTTGTTTCTACAACTCTCTTTTTCATGGTGTCAGACTTTTCTAATTAAAATGCTAGTTATGTTCTCCTAATTGTATGCCGGACTCTTAAAATCACATTAATGAATGCATTGTGAACTTAATTACGATCGATCCTCCTAATGATACCACTACATTACCTGTTCCTAATTACTTAATTGAATTTTGCTCAGAGTTCGGACTGTTATTATGCTCATTACTTAAACTGAAATAATTCTCAATCATCTACCGACTTCCAAAAAGGAGGAGGTACTCAAGTCGACGTATATCTGTTTAATGTTTGTTACCTCATAAGTTTCGACTGAGTGCACAGATTCTCAAAATTATTTTTTTTGTTTTAAAGCAGCCGCCGTATTGTCTAACTTGAATGAGAATGAAATGTCACTTCATTCTCATTCCCATTGATGGTTCCAGCCAATAGGCTTGCAGGGTTGTGCCCAAAAGGTGTTTAAATGTCAAAATGATTCCCATTTGTTTTTGAGATACACTCCAATAACTGAATAGAATGGAATTCGGTATTATTTTTTTCAAATTGCACGTGTTTTTATTAGCTAGACGACAGAAATGGTATTGTTCCCATTTTGTGAGATTTAGAACAACCAAGTAGCCAAAATAAATCTTAAGCGTAAGAGTTTTGAAGGGTCAGAAACGGGTGAAGGTTATGAACTGAACTGAACACGATGCCCGGTATTCTAGGAAGGCGTTCAATTATGAACCCTAACTTGTGTAGAGAACCATAATAACGTTCACACAAACATGTGCGCCGGTCAGGGATCAAAGCTGAGATCCTTCCGTGCATTTGACAGTAAATTCCATGCAAAATTACCTCAAATCTGTATTAGGTATACTTAAGGCGCTGTCCAATCCTAATTTTAAAACAATTTACGATGCTCTACGTAAGGTTGAGAATTGCTTACCAGAATGGACGATGTAATAAGAAGAGGCAATTGAATACATCAATTTAATACTTTTTATATTTGTTTCGTACAATCAAATGCTTAATGAAAAAGGAGTCCATAGTTCACTAGTAAATTTCATTGGGAATTCAAATATGATAAATTCATTGAAATATATTTGCCCATAATTGAATAAAAATGCTTTTCCCCACGAAGCACGTAGGAAAAATTGCAAAATTGGTATGTTGTCGATTTTTTTCTATCGAGCCAAGTTTGCTCAATCGTGTATTGGCTTCCATAAATCATAAGAACGTATATTCAATACACTACGTTTTTTTCGAATTTCGGTTATTAGGTTGACGCGGAGAAAAACTAAGTTTTCGCGAAGTCGAATCATGAAATTTGGTCTTAATCTAAACTCATTTCGCCTTAAAAGCCTAGATTCACTGCTGAGCTATTGAGTACCTACTTCTGGAATACGCCCCTATACAATTATATATTATATTTGTATGTTATGTTGTGTGATGTTGTTAAATAACATTAGTGTTTAATATTTTCATCGAAGGCAATTTATTCGGCCTCTATACACGAAATATATCGATTTTCATTGCATCGGACGCTGATCGTGTTTCTTTGGCCAGTAGGTACAGAATATTTATGTCAAAGAAGTAATTAAAATAATTACAGAATTGGTATTTGAGAACACGGTAACGTAACGTTGACACACTCTTATTCCCTAACTACCTGAGGCCGTAGCACAAACAATTTGCGAAAAAGTATTCGTATCGTGCACGTCAACGCGTCACGCTTCGGCGTACAAACTGTGAGTGTATCTGTGACACAGTTGCCCTAGATACATGACAGTTAGCACAGTTTCACGTGAACGTTACGTTACACTTACGCAGTTATTCGTGCTATGCCCACAGGAATCCCTGTGTCACCACCAGCTTAGCTAACGGAGCAGCCGAAAAAAACTGTTACCCGTATTTAAAAAAAACCTTAAAACTTGACTACAGCAAAATTAAAGACATTTTCATCCAGCACGGAATAAAAGTAGATACTAAATTTTATAATAATTCATTCGAAAATGTTATGAAACAGAACAGTTTTCCCGTCCAATTACTACTTTGACAGGATTCTTTTAGATAGCCATTGCGTGGAATGAAACCAAACCATTATTGGAGCAAAATTAATGAAAAGTCGTGTTTTGTCCGGTTTATAAATAAGTAATACTTGTTTATTTGATCAGATTAAAATGTCGCATGGTTTGTTATAGAAGTAATGTGATAGTTGTGATGTGAAAGGATGGTGTGTGTTTTGAAGTCGTTTCAAATAAGCATTGCCAATTCAACAGTCGTCGTTCAAAAGTTATAGGTACAAAGATACAACATTTCATTTCATTACGGAGATTTTTAACACATTTTATAATAAATAAATGTATAATTTGTAATTAAACGATTATTATTAACCGGCAAAACCCTCACGTTAGAGATCGAATACGTCACGCCGGGTTTCGAGCATATCCGATGCTCATCTTCAGGGCGAGTGCTAGCGGCGTCTGCAAGCTCCCGGGGGCACACACTCTATGTGTCAAACTCAGGAGCATTTCAATACAATCATTATATAATGTTGTGTTTATATACATTTGTTTTAATAATGGGTACCTACATTTCGTGTATTTGTTTTATTGTGCAATTAAAAAAGCCCCTTTCTACCGACTTCAAAAAAGGAGGAGGTACTCAATTCGACTGTGTTATTATTATTTTTATGTTTGTTACCTCATAATTTTCGATAGGGTGAACCGATTATCAGAATTCTTTTTTGTTTGAGAGCTAGTGCTTCCCCATTTAAATTTCATTAAATTCGGTCCAGTAGTTTTTGAGTTACACGCCAATAACTGAATAGAATGGTAGTCGGTATGAAATTTTTTAAATTGTACTTTTAATATACATTGTAGATTATAGATTAGCAATAGTCCATAGCTAACTAAACATTTTGCTATTAACTCAACTACCCTTAGCCTTAGCTACAATAGCTTGCCTAGTACCTTACATACAGGCATTATAAAGGGTATAGGTATTTGGCCTACATCCAGCTAGGCATTGTAATGTGATCCAGTAGAAGTGCGTCCATTGTTAGCGGTCGAGATTGCGGTCGGTCGATCGGATCGGATGCCGATACGTGCGTCTTGCTTGATGTGTGCCCGACGGCCGACCATACGTGGTGAACTTCGAATAAAGATAAATAGCAGCGAATAAACAAATCCAAGAAGGTTCCTTGCGTCAAGCAAGGAATGTCAATTTTAGCAAGGATTGTATCATACAAACTTGGTTTTTCGCCCCGAGATTTAATCTTAACATACTATTGGATAGTCATTCTAATATTGTCTGGAAAGAAATGAGGCGGACTTTTGCCCAGTGTTCGTATTCACTTGGGAAATATATAAAAAAATCGTATAATAAAACTGTACAGTACAAAAAGTTTGTACATTGGGAATACTTTCACAAAATCTAACAGGGGAATTAGAAATAATCAGCTTAGGTACATAAATGAAAATATGTAACATTAGAAAGCCAGATGCTTTTTGGTTTTATCTACTCGTATTTTGATCCAATAAACGAAATCAACTCGAAATATTTTTGCTGCCAATCGATCCTATTTCTTAATGTTAATGTTTGTTGCCAACATACATATATTACAACATTCAGTAAATTCAATCATTATTCTGTCTATAAATTAAATTATTGTTACTATTATTAATATAATACCAATTTGTAATGCAAGAAAAACATAGTACTCAACCATATTATTTTAGATTGTAAATTTATTTGTAATTCCGCTATTTATTGCTAAAGTTTGTTAATGTAACGCATCCCATGAAGAGAACTAGTTTTCGCAACACAGGGAATCCTACCGCGATAATTAGTGGTGAACTCTTGTCTAGATCTTAAGTTATTTAATCAATAGGTCATAATATAATTATGTTATGTCACATTTTAATTTGCCAATAAATTATTATTATTCTGTTTTGATTAAAAGTGTGACCTGGCTATTTATTTGGTCTACATAAACTCTGAACACAAACCGCCCCTTTTGAAGTAAATCCAGCTGTTCGATACATGCTACCTGTGGATGCATGTCCCAAACGAATACGGGCGGCTTATGTGTCCTACACGTAGATAACATCAAAGAATATCACGGATACGTTTACCTTTGATATTTGGTACTCGTACGTTCTCCGTAACAAGATCTTGACAAGTATAATCTGTTTATCAGACATATCGATTTGTGATAAGAAGAAAACTCTCGCGGCAGCCGCCCGGGAGTAGGTATAGAATTTATTTTTTGAAAACAGTATTGCCTACACCACCTTAGTGATTTATAATAATATACTCGTAATAATTAACCACCATGTGATATATTTTTAAGCTATTGCAGAGCTTCTATCGCGGGCCTTGAGCGTGGAGACCGAATCCAGAAATTCCGTAACGAAAACAACCTAACTCCACTCCGACTCCATCTATCGATGAATAGCAGAACTTTTAATGACTTTTTGAAATATCACGCTTGTCTCTTTAGTTCAGCAACTCGCCTCTAGATGTCATTGGTTAAGTAATTATAATTGCATAAGTTGATTTGGCATCTATCAATGAATAGCAAAACTTTTAATGACTTTGAAATATCACGCTTGTCTCTTTAGTTCAGCAACTCGCCTCTAGATGGCATTGGTTAAATAATTATAATTGCATAAGTTGATAAAAACAGCTATGCAATAGCTTTACCGCGGCAGTCTCCGAGTGCCACACGTCTTTTTTTTCTTATTACCAAAAATGGAACCAACTTCAACACCAAAAAGTGTGAAATAATGTGTAGAAGTCGGCCTTACGATGTTAGTTAAAAAGTAGGTACCTAAACCTATTATCACAATATTATGCGCATGGCACCGACTTCAACAAGTAATTTCACGATTTTGTGTATTGAAGTCGGTTTCATTTTTTGGTAAAAAAAATTTTTCACCATTGTTAGTGACCCGTGCTACTTACGAGATTGATTGTCATTCACCGTCAATGATGATATCATCAAGATAGGTGTAATACTTTTCAGTTTTTTTCAGTGTAACTGAAAAACTGCTGGACCGAAGTGGATGAAATTTAAATGGTCCACAAATGGAGGAGAAATCGGGTATCATACACAAAAAAACCTTCCATCGAACATAATAACCTCCTCCTTTTTTGAAGTCGGTTATAAATACATGTGGTCGTCCATCGCCTGTGTCACCCTGTGTTACATTACAGCAAACAAAACTTCAGTTTTAAGCTTCACCATACAACCAGGATTATTAGTTAGGCATTTACTTACCAACAACGTTTTTGTGAATGTCCTGTCACTTGATTGTACTCTTTCTAAGCGTTTCATAAAGCAACACAATAGTTAACATGCGATTATACCGGACGGATGCTACGATGTGGACAGATTTGATTTGAGGCTTCAGATGAAGCGTGTGCAAAATGTAACCATTGTGTTTTTCACGGTGGCACACCGGGGAGCGGCATGGGAATCTGATTTACACACGGTGGTAAATTAGTTTTTTTCCACTATTATACATAATACTCCGTCCCGCGGTTTCACCCGCGTGGTGATGGCTGATGATGATGAAAAGTATCAATTGTGTTTCTGCGGGATATAATATATAACCTTGCCAAATTTGATTACGATCCGTTCAGCCGTTTAGACGTGATAAGGTAACAAACAGACGGACAGTTTTATTTTCTAACATAAACGTAGCCTAAGTTACTCCTTATCGACATCAGTGGGCCGAGCACGAAAATCTGCTCAAGTGTAACGTTATCCTATCATTGACGTATTCAGTACAAACTATGAGTTATCTGTGCCACTATTGTACTAGATAAATGACAGTTTGTATGAAATACGTTAACGATGCCATTGCGTTACACTTAACAGATTTTCGTGCTCGGGCCACAGTTATCTGCCAGTGAACGTCCCGTTAAAATCGGTCCAGCCGTTTCGGAACACAGACAACGTTTTTTAATTTGTTTGTTTTTATATGGTGCCGTAATAAACATAGTTTTAATTGTATTTTTTTACCTTGTAAACTTTCATATGCATTTAATGAAAAGCTGTTAGTTTGTAATACAAACAGACAATTTAATTTTATTCTATGCAAAAGTATGTGTTTTTATGGGATAGGTTGGCAAACGAGCAGGCGGCTCACCTGATGGTAAGTGACACCATCGCCCACGGACATCCGCAATACCAGAGGTCTCGAGGATGCGTTGCCGACTTTTGAGGAAGGAATAGAAGGGGTGACGGTGGAGGGGGATGGGGATGGGGAGGGGAAAGGCGGAGGATTGGGCTTTCGAAATGTGTGTGTTTGTTTGTCTCACTGCTGAAACGCCTGGACAAACCTTGATCTTTAAATCTTCGAACTTGTATTTTGTACAATGTAAACTCTTTTTACTAACATTAAATAAGATCTATAGATTTAACAATCGTGCTTCGCGATCGCAAGAAAAAAAGACTTCTCGCCACTCACGAAAGTGAAGCACCCTAATTGAAATATGTTGTCCCACTGGTATGTACAATCTATACACGTGCCGAACGCATGCACATACAAATTACATCATGAGGTGCATTCGCTTAGCTTTTAGGGCATTGGTGGCGTTGTCATTAATGGCTCTTTTATTAAAGCATTCGTAAAGCTCAAAAACGTAATTTTTGCCACTTTTGCCCCAACCCTATTCGAACGCTCAACTGAGCATAAGACCTAAAATCGCACGAATATGCTGTCAAATACATATCTGTCAAAAAACGATCACATACAACCATGCCTCGGACGTGGGTCAAAAATTGCACTTTTTTAGCAGAACGCTGAACAAATAAAAACATGAACGACATTTTCACCCACAAATTCCTAATTCGAACGCCCTTTGTGAGCGTTTTTAGCGTTCTTTTCGCTAAAAACGCTCACAAGGGTTCTATTCGAACGCACTAATGGTAGTACGATAGTACGCCATCACACGGCATGGCACAAGTAGGAGCTGTCGTCGTCATCCAACCTGCGATCGAACACCTCGAGCTTCTATATCTTCCGTCAGTTGCGTGTTGTTTTAATGTTGCGCTATTTCCTAGTATTTAGATTGAAGGTTTGTTCATGCGACATTTTCGCTTCCCACCAAATTAGACCAACAAACTGAATACCGTTGACATTACAATTACAAAGTATATCGCGTGCCCCAATACAATCGGATCCGAACATTCGGTTAATTAACTAATCAATTAGCATATTGTATAGATAATTGTGCCTATCTGTGCGTGTTATCGCGTAGACGCCAATAAAGGACCGAGGCGGGCGCGGTCGCAGTTACAGCGTTCGCGGAACAGAAAAGATGCAATTTTAAACTGAAATAAGTTTCCTACATCTATATACCTACATTCCATCTATATACCATTTACCTACATTCCATTTACTTTAATTACATTCCATCTAAAACGACCAGACGTACGGCTATGCGACATCGCTACTGAGTTGAAATTCCACCACATTCCGAAGCGTTTCGAAGACTGACAATAATTGTAAAATTCGTTGCCTGAGTCCGTGTTTCCCCATACATACTATCTGGGTGTCTTCATTCGAGTGAATAGGTATCTTATAGGCAGGTGTGATACATTATAGTCCTCATCATCACTTAACAGCAGGTGAGATAGCGGTCAAACGCCAGCCTATCGTAACATAAAACCATTATATCATATGTGACTAAGTATTAGACATTGTGATTTACGCAAGAGAGATATCGAGAAGGCAATCATGAAGACTTCGTCGTCAATCACGCTATAAGTTACAAGACGAAGGCAAATGAACGTTGACACACGCCTACTTCCTTACTGAGTCGCTAGAGGCTTAGACAGATAACTAAGATCCAAGACACAGGCCCGAGAACAAATATTTTTGCTTATTACATATATATATATATGTATGCCTGGACCTGAGGCCAGAAACAACGCGCTTCACAGCCTAGGCTCATAGGTCAGCTTACCAGGCCGTAAGCCGGCCGATAACTACCTCCACATATAAACTAGCTCATTGCAAATTTCATCCAAAAGTAGTTTCAGTGTGAAGAAGTAACCAAGATTCACACTCACTTACAAACTTTCGTATAATATTTTAATTCGTCCAAACTACGACCACCAATCCGGCCTGCGATCACCCACCAACCCCGACAGATATAACCTCAATGTTTGGTATTGCTAAGCAATCGTTAGTACTTTAAAATCATATAAAAAAGCTATAATTCCACTGCTTGTATAGTTGTGGGTTACATATACTTGTCTCAGTTACCAGAAGATGCTCATCAGGGACCTATGCTTACCTCCCTTGCTGGCTAGTCGCGAAATAGAAGCGCGAAATTCCATACTCAATATATTCATCTACTTCATTTTCTACCGACTTCCAAAAAAGGATGAGGTACTCAATTCGACTGTATTTTTTTATTATTCATGTTTGTTACCTTATAACTTTCAATAGGGTGAACCGATTCACAAAATTTTTGTTTGGAAGCTGGTGCTTCCCGTTTGGTCCCATTTAACTCGTCCGCATCAGGACAAAAAATAACAATAGATTTATGAATGAAACTTGCCTGGAATGAGAGTTGCTGATTCGGACGGGTTAAATCTCATCAAATTTGGTTTTTGAGTTACACTCCAATAACTGAATACAATGGAAGTCGGTATTAAATTTTTCAAGTTTTACTTGTTTCATAACTGTTGTGCTATGACGAGCTCATTAGATCTTGGCCCTTGGAGCTTTGAGGAGCAATCCGTATGGTCTAGCAGCCTAAAGGCTGTAAAGTTTGGAGACCCCTGTTTTAAGTGAATGATAACATTTTGTCGCCATCACTCGAGCAAACCCTTAAAAGATTTTATGTTCCATTTACTATTTCGCATAATGAGCTAGCTACAGTATACAAGTACAATTTTATCGTAAGACTTCGTGGGTATATTATAATGCCCTGATATTTATCATTCCGAAATAATGGGTGACTTTATTAAATCCAGTTTAATCTAATCTAAACCATAACACAGTAGTAACTTGGCTACCGAATTATAACACTCGTATCTATAGTATTCGGCCTAGTGATATGTCTCAGTAGTCCGGTTGCACACGGCACCCGGACTTATGAGTCGCATCTTGTATCAGTAGATCGGTACTGGTGAAAATCTTTTCAGGGGTGAACGAAGTTAAAAGTTTCTCCTCCGCCGCCGTCGTGATTTGTATTGAAAGAGACATGTAAATCCTACTTTATAGGTGGGGTTTTTGTGCAAGAGTCGCTCCTTGGCGCTACCGCAGTGTCTAATATTTCGTCTTGAGTGAACAGGACTAAAAGGGCATTATTACATACTGTTAAATACTGTATATAAATGTGTACTGTGGGCCGAGCACGTAAATCTGTTTAAGTGTAACGTAATCGCACCGTTAACGTATTTAGTACAAACTGTCATTTATCTAATACAATAGTGGCACAGATAACTCATAGTTTGTACTGAATACGTAAACGATACGATAACGTTACACTTAAGCAGATTTTCGTGCTCGGCCTTTTGTATACAAGTTGTAATAACTGTCCTGTATGAGAGTCTAACGGCCTTTTTCTACGAGTATAACCATCTATTGACGGTACTCGGTCGACTACTAGAGATAGAAATTTCACACGAATTTCATAAAAAAATTCTGCTGCCAGTACCATCGAAATATGTACTTACTTATACGTAATATCAAGTTTAACTTGGTTCCTTGTTAGTTTTACTTGTCACCAAAATCGATGACATACTCGTAGTTCCTAAGAAGATATCTTTTTGTGTGTTATAGTTTCAGACTTGCCCATATTGACAGATCTAAATGTTATGTAAAATAATTTTTCATTTGTAGATGGGTAATGTTTATTAAAATGTGTTCTACTTTTTCACTGCTATAACACATTAAATTATTGAAGTTATTAGGTATTCCATAATATACTTACCAATTTTCAAAAGTCACTTAGCATTCGCGTCGCACATCGTTAATTACTTACTGCAAATAGTAATTACGTAGAATAATTAACTCTACAGTGTTAACAGAACTAAATACTACACGTGTGTTTTAGCAAATTGCTATTTACTAACTACAATACCATCATGTCTGCCATAGAAGTTAGGGCATGTCATGAGACATCCAAAAATCATAACTCTAACGACACTAAGGGCTGCATTCCAGTCCCAAGACGCTGTTGTGGATCTCGTCTCGAGTGGAGATTTGACAGTAAATGCCATACATAATTGACTCAGATCTGTAATTGAGCTTAGATTTATCAGCGTATTATGGGAATACGGCCCTAAAAGCTTTAAAGCAGATCGAACTGCAATAACTTTCCGTGAAGTATGGTTATATTTGACGTGCGACGTAAAATCTACTCGGTGTTCGCGTCGTCTTATTGTGCGAAAGCGCAACAAAAGTGAGATCGCGCCAAACATAGCTCCAGCATTAGGATGAAAGTGGATTAATATAGAGCGGCCGACGAATGCAACAGGGTATGCAAGAGCCGCGCGGGATTGTCACGGTGTAGTGCAGCGAGTGATGCGCTGGCCTCTCCATCGATACGTATTACTTTTTGCTCCAGTACCGAGTCTGGGCGGCTGGTATCGCTTTGAAGTAGCCTAAATAAAACCATTGTTGCGACAGTCTAACATTGTGTACACCGAACACGTTGCACTGCAATAAGCTGGATTGTGTTTTTCAACCGACTTCCAAAAGGATGAGGTATTGAGTTACACTCCAATAACTGAAAAGTGTTTCGCCTATCTTGATGATATCTTTACGGTGAATGTCAATCGATCCCGTAAGTAGCAAGGGTCGCTAAAAAGGGTGAATTATTTTTTAACCAAAAAATTTTACCGAATTCAACACTAAAAAAGTGTAAAACAACTTGTCGAAGTCAATACCATGCGCGCAATATGTACTCTTGAACTATCATGGTACCGACTTCAACAAGTTATTTCACACTTTACAGTGTTGAAGACGATACCATTATTTGATAAAAAAAATACAAAACAACTAAAGGGCCAGAGGCTTTCTAAACTTGATATATCAACACCATTGTTTCAGCGATAAGAGAACTATTCAGATCGTAAACGAAGAGGAATATGTCGATATCGATAGGGACGTGAAACAACGAAATGTCGCAGAAAAATATGATATTTCGCGCAATATGATCCGAATGCTATTGACTCATTCATGATTCAATTTGCTGAGCATACAGGCGTCTATCCCCCGGCCGGTGTTTTATATTTATGAACCTATATGATGACTGTTTGTTCTGAATCCCGGGCTTGTTCCTTAATGGAAGAAAGCAAAATGAGTTCATGTATGACTGGGATGTGATTCACACAATCATGGAAGATGACGCAAGAACCTGACTGAAGCATAGTTTATAGAAAATCATCATGGCTGTCCAAAGAATGACGTACTTTATATATCCCGGTTCCTGCAATTTATATACTACTTTAGAATATACATTATCTTTTACCGCTCGTGGAAGTTTTACAATTGCACCTGTTTAAGTACAGGGCAATCAAGCAGTGCGTGTCAGCTGCAAATCATTTACGTCATGTTGACGGCCACGTTCTGGCGCCGTGACAGTCGTTATGTTTGTGTTTCTATTTTGAGATCTGGTTTATTAATAGTACATAGGTAATGAAGTTATCTCAGATTGGATAAGTAGGAAGAGGGTAATCTCTTAACGTTCCTTGTGAAGCTATGATGATATGTACGAAGTTTTTGTACGTACGTAATTAAGTAGATAGTGTTGCACACGACAAGTATCAAAACTTTGTACTTTAATTTTTTTTGAATGGTTCATCAAAGTGTCTCCCTCTCGCCTGATGGAAAGCGAAGACGAAATCAAGAAGCGATGATCACTAGTGCAGACGTAAGCTGCACTAATCGTCACCCCTATGATGCCTGAGATATGCTTTTTAACGCCCCGCTTGAAAGACCCTGAAAGAAAAAGAAAGATACCCTGGGGGTCATAACTGCAAGGAAATACGTACGCCGGCAGAGCATTCCACAATATACTTACACGACAGAGGTAGGAACTGCCAAACGTTATGGTTCGTGGTAAGAAGTTTTGAACAGTATATGGATACAATGCTAAGCCGGAACAAGTAGTTCGGGATCGGAATGGTGAGGAAGGAAGAAATTAAAGAGCTCTTCAGAACATTTACCATGAAACTAATATGTCTAATTAAATTGAAATTAATTAGATTAAAACCAATGTTCATCCTAAATAAAGAAGAAAGTTCTTTAAAAAGACAATTGAATGTGATGCCGCGTACGTTTTTATACTTTTATGAGTTTACTACTTTAGTTCGTTTCAATCGAATACGTATTTGTTTCGTAAATGCACACAATTTAATGACGTGCTGCGTTTAGTGGTACAAACTAAGACTTATCTATGCCACAGTTGTACTTATACTAAATTATATTGTTTTACGTTAACGATACGATTACGTCACACTTACGAGAATTTTCGTGCTACGCCATTTGCGGTATGTGTACTGTGATTAATTACGATTATGACACAAATTGTTAGTAGTTAACGTGTAATGCGGTATTCGTCATTGACAGAACAGAAACCTGTTTTGCTCCTATTTGCGATAGATGTATAAGGTGAACAGCCTGCTAACTGAGATAGTACTTCGCAAACATCGGAGTTAGATTGACATAACTGTCAAATTTGTGTGCACTGCAAAATACCTATAACGGCAATAACTTATAGGTACTGATAGATAAGCTCATTACTAGCACGTAAGCATGCTATTGATGAGCAATTACTATTCAGTGGTATGTGTGCCAAAGTGTTGCTGGTAATTAGCATGCTTATTTCGAGCGTGATTTTTGAGCATGCTCGTTAATAGCATGCTAGTTACTAGCATATATATCAGTACCTTATTCCTCTAGGAAATGCCAAATAATACACATTCGAAAAGTATAAAATAAATGAAAGCCACGTCGTCTAAAATTAATTTGTACGTAATATATTCATAATCAGTGCATTATGTTCCCACTGCTGAGACTCGAGCCTTCCTTCGAGAGAGAAGTGGGGCTATAATCCACCACGCGGTGCCACTAGCACACACCCATCCAACTCCTGAACGCAGCAAGCGTTGGTTAACTTGTTGAACGGTTAAGATCGCCAAGTCGAGCTCCGCTACGAGCGCTTCATGTGTACATAATATAAACTTATATTTTTACAATAAACTAGCTAAGCCAGCAGCGGCTCTCGCTTGTTCTATGCGATACGAAGCTACGGAAATGAATTGAATTCACTGCATCCTTCCGTAGTGGATGATTCCATTATTATTACATTATTAAAGGCATCCACCACAAAAATTTCTAATCAGTAGCCCCCAGCATTGTCTCTGCGTTGATGGTACAAACGGCCTGCAATCCTGTCAGTGGGAAGTGGGAACGTAATGGGCAAATTTTGCCATTCTTATTCCTAATGTTTTACATTACTTGGGCACGTGACTGCATTAGTTTACTGTGTTACATTAAACAACATCCACCAGAGAGAACTGCTTTCCGCCATTCTGTAGTCTCCGGCGAGAATCGTGTAAATAGTGTAACTACTACGCTGTAACTATCGTTTAACCTGTGCCACTACGCGGAATGATACCTGATATATGTTGATCTTGGCACGAGCTTTTACCCTCGTTGTTGCTTTTTGGAGTATTTTATGTGTGACGATTCCGCCGGAATTGTTTTGTTGGCATGGAAATATCATTTAGTAGAGTTTTGTTTGGACTATATGTTTATATTAGCTCTATCTTTTTTTTTTATAAATAAAACTATACTCCACAGACTCCAGGGTCCGCACCTTTTTTTAACTTTAAGATTTTTGACAACTTACGATAAATTTATAACATACAACAAAATACATACATGAGGAACATATATTTTTTTTTAAATTAACTCACACATATAACATAATAAACTTAAAGTTATTGATACATTTTATTCTGAGTTGGTGCAAGCATTCACAGCAGACCAGTGCCCGCAAACAGCACCCGTTCACGAGTTGACGCATGTGCCAGCCATCGCCTTCCTCAACCATTTCTGAGGGAAGATGGCGACCCGCCACACACGCCACCGCTTGCCAACACATTTCCGTGAGCATGTCTGCTCTGGATGCCCGCACCATCTCTTTGTCAGTTATAATTTCTTAACGCTAGCTTACATACAATTCGAAAAACTAAATATATTACAACAAATGGATTAGTTAACCAGAAATAGGGGAACAAAAGGGGAAAAGAGGGGAAAAACTGAGATTTACATTTATTGTGAGCCCACGTTGCCCACTTTGCGCTGAAGCAGGGCCTCCATCACCACGCTGTTTCGATCCCTGATTGCCATCTTCAGGTTATAGCCGTAGATGGGTTGCTCGCTCGCAACCGTCGTCGCTTGCCTCACAAACCGTGCGATGGCATCATCATAGCTCTATCTTGTAACTTAAAAAAAACTTATATTAACCCTTTGCGTCCCAGAGACGTACATATACTTACGTCAGTTTCATTCATAAATCTTTAGTTTTAATTATCACGGTATAGGAAGGATTAAAACTTGACTGAGTACAATAAAGACGTTGATTCCAACTTTCGGTTCTTGATTTAGAAATATGAAAGGCAGGCGAAGGCGCCCAGCATATATGAAATTCTGTGTGCAGTCGAGTTTTTAAATTATTTTCATTTGTAACTTTCTAGTTTCCAATATATTAACGTAGATTATAAATATAATGTACTAGCTCCCTCCACGGTTTAGCCCGCGTATGGTGATGGAAGATTATGATGATAAGTTTGGAATCCTCATTATAAAATATACATTGAAAAAATCAAAAAATCCAAAAAAATATTTCTACTTTATGTTAATTATAAACATAAAATAACTCATTCAGATTATGATAGCAAATGCAAGCACCACCACTTGCTTCCGTTGGTTCGGCGCAGAGAAGTAGCTGACTTGACCTTTCTCCATAACTTAGTCCGTAACTGCATTGACTGCAACAATCTTCTATCAAAGATTAAGCTACAAGTACCTGTTCGAGCAGAGCAGGTAGCAGACGGAACTATCTTACACTTGTCGCAGAAATGTAGACCTATTTACTGCTAGATTAAACTTTTTCCGAGATAATGCATGTGCAACCTATTTTCATTAGGTATAGTGTTTATAAGTATTATCATCAAATCACTTTAAAGAGTTCCTGTACATATTTATTCTTAATTATTAGATCTATTTTTGTATTTAACGACTAGCTTGCCTAAGGAGCCCTGTGGCGCCCTCGTGATTGCTCCTGAGTGTTACGACCTGCGCCCGCGTCAAAAGTTTGCGCCGAGTTGGGAATAAATGGCTCTTGTGCCATACCTATAGCGAGTTAAGAGACGAAATTTTTGTCAGAGATAGTTGACATGACAACATTCATGTCAAATGTATTAGTAAAATGTTATGTTACACGAGGACAAACTTGACGTAGCCGAAAAAATCAGAATTGATGTGGAAAAAAATTGTAATTTAAAAATTTTACATTAATACCTATAGGTTTTTTGCGGTAATTAAATAGTAAAAACACATATCTATCTAATTACATTCAAATATTTGAATTCGTAGAAGAAATAATATCATAAAAAAAACTTGCAATCTGACCACAAAAATTAAGTTTTATCAATAAATAATGCTTCCCAAGACAGGATTTTGATTTGATATTTATAAATATTTTGAATGTCTAGAACAGAAATATTATTTTTACCTAGTAACATATGCTTAGGTTATTAATAATTACATAAAAAATAAGAGCTACTTTGAAATTTCGGCCAATAATGATTTTTTTTTCAACTTGGGGGCCCATTTTCTAGACTTAGACATGGTGATTTCCAAAATTTTTTTTTGTATGAAATATAAATTTTCTTGTTGGTTTTTTTATTTTATTGCAATTCTTATTAGAAATCCTACAAACCAAACTAGGTTTCAAAGAATAATTATATATCAGAAATATTAAAAAAAAATTACAAGTTTTGAATTTTTAGTACAAGCGAATTTAACTGTCACGTGACTTCGATTTTTTATCGATCCTGACATGATATGGCGTATTTATCATATTCTGAGTGGGTGTAATTACTTGACAACATTATTTCTGTGATATTTTACAATGTAAAAGTATAATCTATTCAAAATAAAGCAAATTATAACCAATCATAACAATGAGAAATTAGCTTACCGAGTGTTGTCGGTTCGTGACAAATTTATATCGTAAAATTTTGATGTCAGAACTTAAATCACATATTTACAGTATTCCTTACACATTCACGATCATATTCATGTTTAATTTGTATCAAAATCATGAGTTTAACCCGATTAATTCACTAAAAACTATAGCACAAAACATAACCTCGCCGCCAAACACAGATGAAAATATAAACATTGATTATATTTTTTTTTTAAAGTTCACAGATAGAACATGTCCGTGTGTAGTGTTGCCATAGAAAGAAAATATATTACGCTAAAGGATTAAACTCTATGGTTAAACATTGGGATGACTTTAAAAAATAAACAAAAGAAAAACGCGCGTGACACTTACTTGCAACAATTGTTGCGCCGACACTTTGGACCTCAAAAATCCTTGCAGTTTTGTTGCGCGGGCAAACTAGTCGTTAACTTACATGATGTGGCTTTCATATTTAAAACTACTACCACACAACCTTTATGTATTTTTTGTTACTTCATATCTCGTTTAGGATTTCTATGAGTTTCCATGTATTATGTTCTAACTTAGTTTTTACTTTACTTATATATTTGAGTACTGTGTTTGTTGTACAGTACTTAATTTTAAAAAAAGTTTAAATTTGAATACACAATGTAATAATTAACTGAGTGGACTACGGCTGGAAATGTTCTACAGGTGAAAACTAATTAGGCTTGTTTTTACTATAATCTATATTCTATTCTATTACATAAATTATAGCTGTTTGTTTTCCATGAAATAAATAAATAAAAAATATATAGCCGATGTTCATCAAGTTTTGTTATATTAGATATCCAACATGACTGTTTTATCCTCCATGTTGGTATCTTAAACAGTCACGATGTTATTAAAATCCAATGCCATCTCATTTAACAAACCTATCACGCCGTTAGTTAGTACTGCGCCCGCATGAACATCCATACAGTAAAGTATCAGTCCATTACGCTCCCACAGCTGGGCCTCGGCCATTCCTCTCAGAAAGCGGATCATATGCATATACGAACTGCCTCAAAGACCGGTAAAAATCTTCGCGAAATGTTTTAGAAAACTGGGTACTACCCTGTTCCTACACACACAGTAACACAGTTATGAACAGCACATAATCAATAATAGTTCCGCTTTCATCCGTATCCTATTCTCGTATGTGTAGGTGTACTTACGTGTAGCTATTTTTATCGCTTACAATTTTATTCTCATAAGACTCTCTTTAGAGAAATTTATATTTCAAACACTCGATTTGAATGTTATAAAGTTTCAAGCGGAAGCTTCACATTTGCGACAGAATCGCATGGCAATGTCTTCCTCCGTTAGTAGTATTATATATACTCTTTCGATCGAGCTTTCGGTTTTGGAGTAACTAGGGCTAGTGCTGGTATAGTACTGCTTGTAGTGACCTTGCCTTTTTTTACATCCACACCAAGGGTTCAGATCCCAAAATAGGCAGAGCCTGTACTATGGTAACCTGATGACTGATTATACACACCCAGACACAGGTCAAACAGACATGTTCATGCACAAAAATGTTTAACCTGTCCGAGGTTCAAAGTCAAAGTCAAAGTCAAAGTTCGAACCTGGGACAGGTTAAGAAGCGGCTCAGAAGACAGGGGTGCTACCAACTGCGCCAACCGGTCAGTCTTATGATAAGCAGAAATGTTTGTTGTCGTGTCTTGGATGTTGTGTGTGCCCATGCCTGCCGCGGCACAGGGTACGAGTGTGTAAATGCTATTATCATATTCTATACAGATCGTGTTGCCAGCACTTTTTTATTACATAGAGTGATAAATACTACATGGAGGTTCCAAGGCTTGGGTATTTATAGAAATAGTAAGTACCTCGTCGTACGTGTAGCACATAATAAACAACAAAACTTTACTAGCAGTAATACGCGTGTACCTCACTATACATACGAGTGTATATCCCTACTGTGCATCATTTGTTTTACGACGCACCACCGCCGATACGTTTACGTGCTATTGTTCGCGATTTATGTATGTTACGCGATGTAACGCGACAAAAGGTTGAGCGGAGACGGCCGGCGTGAAATCGTTGCTCCTGTAGACCGTGCTTTATCGCGTCGAGCGTGGTTGTGCACGCAGGATATCGCTGTATTGTAAACCTTGAAGCAGGCTAGATGTAGGTACATTCGAGTACGTACCTGACTGCTGGCTTGTGTACCTTTGAACCATCAAAGGTGAAATGGGGAGGCGGAATCTCCCGCGGTTAACGCTTCAAACTGAATAAAGGGAAAGTATATTAAGCTTATTAACATCTAACTGGGACAGACAGTTAAACTAGGCAGATCCAAATTCGAGAAAGAGATCAATCGTCGAATCCAACTCGGCTGGGCAGCGTTCCGGAAACTTCGCGAAGTCTTCTCGTCAAAAATACCTCAGTGCCTCAAGACAAGAATCTTTGACCAATGTGTGTTGCCAGTGATGACTTATGGCACTGAAACGTGGTCTCTTACTATGGGTCTCATATATAAGCTCAAAGTCGCACAACGAGCTATAGAGAAGGCTATGCTCGGGGTTTCTCTACGTGATCGAATCAGAAATGAGGAGATTCGTAGAAGAACGAAAGTCATCGACATAGCCCAGAAAATTAGCCAGCCAAAGTGGCAGTGGGCAGGGCACATAGCACGCAGAACAGATGGCCGATGGGGAATCTGGAATGGAGACCTCGGACCGGAGAGCGCAGCGTAGGTCGTCCACCGACACGGTGGGCAGACGATCTAATAAAGGTCGCAGGACGACGTTGGATGCAGGCCGCTTCTAACCGGTCCTTTAGGAAAATTATGCGGGAGGCCTAAGTTCAGCAGTGGACGTCCTACGGCTGAGATGATGTCAAAGTCAAAATCATTTATTCAATTTAGGCATCAAAGACGCACTTATGAATGTCAATTTTTCATTATAATGTACTTTAAAGACGACCGCCGCGTTTTAAAATATATACATTTTTTACAATGCTTATCGCTAAAAGGTAATAAGTAAGTATGTAAGTATACGATGTTTTTATCGAAAACTTGTCATTATTACATCTTAACTGTACCTAACAGATAGAGAAAAGGCCTGAGCAACACCTAAAATATGTAGTAGGTATTGGTGTCTATGCGCCAACGTCGTTTGCGTATTCTAACTTAAGCTCCGGTAAAACTTACCGCCAATATTCCCACAACAAGATAATGATAGATGCAACGCCAATCTAATTATTAATTTCCTCGGTATGCTCACCACTAATATTATTAGGCGATCCGAAGCGATCACTGTCGTTCCCTGAACACAATTAAAATAACAAATTGTTCTATGATGTTCCTTATAGCCTGGTGTCTAACGTATTTTGAGGGTTTCAATAAATGTCATGTGACGATTTTTCCTAAGTGGACATTCAAAAAATAACATAACTAAGTAAATTTTCCCTCTAAATCTGTCATAATCATAAAGTCGTGTATCTATCTAATATATGTATATATACAGATGAACCCCTATTTCTCCTGGTGACGCTATAACTTGAGAACGGCTGGAACAATGTCGCTAATTCTTTTTTTGTGTTAATTATTGTCAGGAGCAGGTTCTTTTGAAAGAAAAACCAAGAAAAGATGGGAGGTTAAACTAACGAAGTCGCGGGCAGTCACTAGTATATATATAAATATGTTACTCGCGATTTTATTACTGAGCCATATTTATACGCTCCTTTCTTAGGTTGTGTTGAAACATACAAATGGTTAAATAATAAAATGTATGATTCATCATATGTCAATTCCAATCATTTGTAAACTTAGGCCCACTTGCACGTTCCAGAGTTAGCTTCAATAACTCAGAGTCAACTGCTAAAACGGGGTTTTATAATTAATGTATCTTGCACCATTAAAGGTTAGGAGTAAATCTAAGGTTATTTATTGAAATATTTAACCCAGCAATGTGGGAGGGTTAAGTTTTTAACTAGGGTTAGTGAAGTTTTGTGTCAAACGAAATTGAGGTTACATTCCTCTGTATGATGTTCTCTTTGGACGAAATGACACGAGACAATACGTATAGAATAAAAAGTCGTCAAATTTCATACAAAATAGGATAAACAAGAGAGTCCATATACATTGTACTGTAGTGCCAAAGAGATAGATATATGTTTCACTTTTTTTTTCGATTCATTAAATATTGGTCAGGTTACAATATATGCACATAGACAATTCAATGTTCCCATCTAAAGATTACAAATGTCAGTTTAGCAAAATCTTTTGTAGTCGTGCAAGGCAAAATGAGAGTTAAGTTGATATGACTAACGCAAGTTTACAAACTCGTAGACTAATTTATTCAACCCGAGCAAACGTGCAAGTGGGCCTTAGCTAACTAGTTAACTAGGTATCAAAAACCCCGGCTTAGTAAATTAGAATTTCTCTCAGCCTACCTGAGGTTAATTCTAATCTACTCATAGCTAAACTAATGTTTACCTAATATATCCCCTTAGGAAGAACCGTAGAAATGTATTAGTCAAGTCGTCGTGAACATTATTATTCAACAACTACTTATATGTTTCTTACATACTCGTATCTAATATTGGACTCTTTATTATATTGTGCTTGCAATAGCAGTTAATTGGTCAATGGCTATTCTTAGACAAGATAAACGTGGAAAGAATGTGTATAAAGCCGTTATACTGTCAACACTATTAGCAAACCAAACAAGAATACATTGTCTACTCTTGTCCTGAGCGTCCACGCGATCGCTAACCTACGAGTCTGTTTCTGCGCGCGTGACTATTTCTGTATTGTTAATATTCATTGTGGGAAACTAGTTTCCATATACATAAAGCCACAATCTAGTTACTTGCAAAGTGATGTTACGAGTATTAACTTGTTTCCGTTTTTATCTAATGACACATACACATTGATATTTTAAATGTGAAACTTTGTATATTTCTTACTCTATCAGTCAAAAATCGAACTGACTGAACGAATTTGAATGAAATTTAGAGTAGAGATTGTTTGTACCCGGTATTATCACATTTACCCGGCTTCCTTTTATACCCTCATTCAACGAGTATAGTCCCGATGAGGGATAGCGATAACTCGATAACTTTAATCGACGCGGACGAAGTCGCGCGCATTGAAGTAGTATAAAATTGCTATGATTTCACAATAAAATGAAATTTCAGATATATATCTTTTGGCGAAGTGTAGGTATGTTTCTCTAATCAATTAAGCGTTTTGTTACTTTGAAAAGTAACTCATACGCCCATTAACCATTTTTGTGTGTGCGAGCAGTCTGATTTGGCAGTTCCGATGGATGAGCTGTTGTAACAACGCCTCTTAAGTAAATAAAGCCGTCATGGCCACGTCACTTTCCATTTACCTTCGAAATGTGTGCGAGTAGGCACGGCAACTACTGCCGCGGGCATGATGACGTACGTGACATTTGTGTCCAATGATCCAGGGAGATTCAGCTGCGAAGTTTTCCATTTAGCACTTGATGTGGTGACGTGTGCTGTGGAATATAGTGCTACAGACGTGACTGATAGCGTGGAACTGCGACGCCTAACCCATTTCTATTTGCAAAGCTGTAAACGCATGCAGCTTCGCAGTAATATTATAACATCCGCTGAAATTGCTTCCTCGAGGCGAACATCAAAGGACAAGCATGCGGTGCGGCCATTTTCGCTAATTTACGGATGAGCAAACTGACTTTTAACCGCTGGAAAGTTTTTAGAACACTATTTGAAACCCTAGAATAAGGATGCACGCTTTTATTTGAATAAATTCAAGAGTATTTGAATTGTCTTACGTTAGAAAGATGGTGAAGGTGACATGTGCATTAGAAGCGTGGATGTACCGACGCCATCCGGCGCTTGGAGTGGTGCCAGGCCCACGGCACAGAATACTTATTAGTACAGGCTAGGGTATTGTCGCGAATAGAGCGCCACGGCCGCCGCCGGTCGACGACTCTGCTACGGCACATGAACCGTACTTATCGGAGATTGATACAACACAGCGCATGTGCCCCGATGTTCTTCAGGGACATAAACTCCACCAATTTCCCCGAGGCTATGAAATGCCAATACTGTATTACGCACAGGTTCTCGAACATTGAGGTCAGAGAAAAGGAAATACAGGCACAGCGACCTCGAGACAGACATTACTTTGTAACTAAAGTATTTTCTTTGAGAGTGTTGTTATCATGGAACGTTCCCCCAGGAGGTCGTCAGCGGATGTTGACAATTTGTCACTTAATATTAGCACAGCTTCGCAAACAAACGTCACGGTTCTAAATCGAGAGTCGCCTCTCGCGCCCTCTCGGCCCTCGTTAATCAAACGTCGGTGACGACACTACGTCCGCGCGACGTCACCACTCCCGGTTACGTGTTGTCGTAGTTTCAATACTTTTAATAACCGAGTTCATTCTAATCGTGGTATCGGCGAGTGGGCGGTTGCGGCGATATCGCGGCTTATAGGGATCCCCGTGACGATGACGTCGCATGACGCAAGATACGCACACCGCAGATAAGAATAGATTCGTTCTTGACATTGGAACCGTGCGTGCCTCTCGGGGTAAAGCAATCGCCGTTTGGAGGTCAATGTCGCGACCTTCCACATTTTTATTTTAGTAATTCCGTGCGGAAAGTAGGGAATACTCCGCAATTTTATCCGCATTGAAACTCGACTCGACGTCGTACGGATTCTCGAACCACCATCTCGCATTAATATCTCCGGCCACAGTCTCGGCTAATTACGCCGCATGATCATTAACAGGTCCATTTTAATACGCTTAGGTGCTTCTCTTATTTATGGCACGTTGACGCTTCTTATGAATTATATCCTTGCCAAAATACACATTAGTATTCTTTAGGAAGCTCTTAAGAAGTTTTGGTCCATTTGAGAAGTCACGCGTTTGGCTCTGGCGGCTATTCATTAGCGTATGTAATAGTTTAATTTATCGTACCAATTGTTCTTATCGCGCTAACGACTAAACGTTCCACTTGACTAGATAAGTGTTAAAATCGTCACGTACACGTGTTCAATGACATATCGTTGTTTTTGCGAGGAGCGACCGTGCGGCTCGTCCATTACAATATCGTAGACCACACGCGGAACATACGAGCGGTTTCAATTTCATTATATGGGTGAATGGAATTTATTTAGTCGTTGATCAGGATTTACTGTCCTGTATCGGTTTTAATTCTGTTAGTGGAGAGTTAGAGACGGCTGGCTTCGGTAATTATTGTCTTTGGCGAGAGGCGCGGCCGCGTACGTACGCCGCCAGTCGTATCGTCTTGTTACCACCCGGTGTTGCCACCGCGACTTTTTTGCATTATATAAAAAAAATTAAACAGTATCAGAAATTGTATAAACTTTGATGTGTACTTAGTTATTAATATGTGTTATCAAATACGATAATGTATCAACTACTTGATTTGATTGGATTTGTAAATCTCATGACAACATCCGTAAACAGGTGTTTCTATCTGTGTGTCTCTTTCATCTTTATGAGCCTATTGTCTTATTTCTTGCACAAATTCATCTCTGAATTCATTATCTTTATAATTGTTTCGTCCTTGTTTGCTAATTACGTTGTAAACCAGTATTCTCTACAATATAAGATTCGTGGTTGATGTTAAGTTACTCTGCCATCTGACATTATGTATGTTCAGCCTACGCGTACACCTACTTTACATGAGCCACAAGCGGTTTCACCCGTCTGACGTCTCGATACATTTCCAGGAAGCTCAAAAGTGTAACCATAAAACGCGCAATAAATCTATCCAACTCTAACTCGAGCATATTGTATCATGTCTGATTATCAAAGTGGACTTTATTTATGTGCGCTTGGTTAATATTTGAGTTTAGATGTGTTTGCACGGGGAATAATCTCGTCGTTGGGTCGGAAAACAAAGCCTCGGCGACACTTTTTGGATTGTAATGGTTGATTATTTGGTTATTGTGCTGAGGAAGCTAGTCAGCTTGTAGATTCATTGTAGATATGACCAAATGTGGATGCTTAGTTGGGTGTCATAGATACTATTGTTACAGATATACGAATGGAACGTAAAAAAATCAAGTGCTTACATTTTGCCACAAATTTATGATCTAAGATTTTGGTCTCGTATATAGATAGATATATAGATTAGTCTATTCTGCAAAATCTTCCTAGAGCAAAAGATTTCAATCATGGTGTAGCGGTGCCGCAGTACTGTCGAGATACTGCGTCCAAGCGGTAAAGTTAAAGCATTCATGCTTATAAATTGGTAGAGCACTGTTGCAAAAGAAATTGTTGCAGCTCAGAAATTAATAACGATGATGAATGAAACTTAAAACTCTGAACTATGAAGCTTAAAGATCTGGGTTTCAATGCATTACCATGGGTAGTTATAGCGTGGCGCTTACTTACTGCCGTACTAGCGAACCTCGTGCCTCTCGTCAGTTTATTGATAAAAAGTTGGTACATATACATTATTGGTTGATATTACATTCTAGAAGTTTTATATACAATTATTATTCTGCGTCCAAACAAACATAATATACTGTCCTTCCAATATTTCATTAAAACGATGGAACGAAACAGAATAGATGGGACAGAATGGGCTGAACCAAAAGCTCGTCAGGACCATTCACTCATGTAAATTGACTCATCAGTCTAGAGACGGGGCTAACAAAATACTTTACAGTAACAAGGGTCGTTTACGTTTCACGACCAATCCAATTACAATTTTCGTTGTCTATACCGCCGCCTGCCGGCCGGTGTCGCTCCCTGATGTGGAAGGCAATCAATTACTTATATTGGAGAGGGTCATGCGATGTTCAAAGCGCAATAGGAAGGTCAACAGTCCCTCCCAATCTCTACCACGAAGTCGGTCATGCATTGGGAATGATGGACAAATACTATCACTAGTTTACACCTCGGGCAGAAGCCGGTGGCCGGACTACCGGCTTTGTTTCCTTGTATGAAATGCGTTGATCCTGTAACTGCCTTATTTTTCAATCGATTTTGCAACATCCATGGTAAGTATATTATGACGAAAAAATCTTAAATGTTCATGTTACGGTTAAATAATCAAAATCTTTGCAAACAGTAACTATGAAACGTTTTATAGCTATTAAAGTTTGCACGCTGATCCCTTTGACGCGCCATTTGAAACGCGAATCCGAAAGGCATCCTCAGAGAGTTGTAAGCTTTATAAAAGATTATTACAATGGTACACATAATGTTAGAAGGAGCTTCGGCTCTTAAAAGGGACCGGTAGACCGCCACGGAGGCGCTGGATTACCGGTACAATTTCGATAATTTTTTTGAAGAAATTATGACAAAGTATAAAGATAGTTTAAGTTCTGAGCTCTTTTATGTATTCAAAATATAACAGGAAAATGTATTTCATAATTCTAAAATAGTGTGTGACACGTGGACAACGATTTGTTACTTTACTAGCTGACTGACTGACTATTATTTCAGATTTTTATCTGGAAACTTCAATTTTATCTGCTTTACCGCCTTGTGCGGTTTTGAAGCAGTCCATACGTTCGGAAGTTATGCACTTACCAACAAGTCAAGTAAATCCTAGAAGGCATCATCGGGAAACGATTACTTAGGTGCGCGGTCGTAAACCGTGATTCAGACGAGTGTTGCCAAAGCCACATGACACCCAAGAGTACTCGCTGATGCACTAAACTGTGCACTGAACGAGTTTAGTGCGTATAACTCAAATCAGAAATGCTCAGCTCGACTAGAGTCATAAACCGGTATTCCACAAACACGACCAGTTGTGAATCTTAACGCAGTGAATATTTGGCAGTAAAAGCCATACAACAATTTACTTACATAGTTCTTTACTCAAGCGTGGATTAACAGCCGATCGTACTTCTGGAATACGGCCCTTAAATTTCGAAAGTCGACTCCATTGTTCACACTATCAATTATCAAACTGATAGACTCGGTGACTGAAAGGTTTTTAAGGATATACTTATTTAGGGGTTTTTTCAGATCATGTTATATCAGCTAAATCCCCTTTATATTTTCCCTAAACCTGTCCAGTGTCTACTTCTTTTGGTGTCTTTTCGAACTAAGCATAACAAATCAGATAAAAAAATACTACGAATAGTTTGACCAACTAAAAGCTAGTCTATACCGGTGGAGTGCATTAGATCTGATAAAATTAGTTACAAACTAAGGTATACAAATGTACTCGCGACTGGCTTAGCACTTTTTTGTACGTACACATGGTGTACGCGCGACTCGCGACGGGTTCAGGGAATCGAAGACTTTTAGACTCCTACTCCTCTTTGAAGCTAAGCATTAACGCTAAAGGGGATTTCGACTAAAGTCTCAAAGTCCCGCTTAATCTGTCCGACTCAGCAAGACTCATTCGAGTTAAGTTTCATTCATAAATCTATTGTTATTTTTTGCGCTGATGCGGACGGGTTAAGGGTAAAATCATATTATTTTACATATTTCTATGCATATCCTGAGTAACAGCATGCAATTTACACTAGTAGATAATTCTGCTGCCTTATTTTCATTTGTGTCGTAACGAAAACTTAAATCACTCTACCATTGAGCACCACTTTCTAAAAAACTTAAATATTGCTTATATCGCATCATACGTAGTTAAGAAATCTAATATGATGTAAAATTATTATTTAATCTTAAAATTATTAAAGCTGCTCTTGCTTGGAAATGGCAGGTAAAGATGTAACATTTTCAAACGTGCCGCAGAGTTTGGTAAAGTAGTTTGGAAAACCAAACCACAGAAAAGCTGAGTCTGTCCTCTGTCAATGCCAAATCAGTAGAGCATACAATAGCCTATGAGATAGTTATTGTCCCTACTCGTACTTCTACCTTCTATTGCGGATGGACGTCACTCAGTTGTACTTCCAAATAATATTGTTAAAGGTCATTGAAGCCATATATATATATTTACTAGCTGGTGCCCGCGACTACGTCTGCGGATGATTAGTACTTCGAGTAGCTTATTATTTCTCCAAGGGCATATCTATTTTTATATACGCAAATGTAAAAAAATATGTACATGCTCAAACGCAATTGCTATAATAGTATTATTTGTGGACATTAAAATCAGTAAACAATAATAATAAAATAAAATTAATCACCATAGAAAAAAACTGTCGTTACATTTCATAACCCTTGGCGGTATTTGTGTTACATTTCATCAACCTTGACGGTCGCCGAACACGTCTAGTGTATCGAGCTGTCAAATTGACTTGGCTTTTGACTAAGCTATCAGGAACTGACACAAACTATGACAGAACTGTCATCATTACGATCTTAACGTAGGCGAAGATCTTATTATTTTGTCTATGCTATGCCCAAGCATATTAAGCTTTTTCACCCGCTTGGTGATGGATGGTGATGATGACGAAAAGTATCCTATGTGTTAAACCAGTGCCTCCATACCAAATTTCATCAAAATTGCCCCAGCTGATGTGCGTTAATGAGTAACATTAGTGATGGATGATGATGACGAAAAGTATCCTATGTGTTAAACCAGTGCCCCCATACCAAATTTCATCAAAATTGCCCCAGCTGATGTGCGTTAATGAGTAACATTAGTGATGGATGATGATGATGATGACGAAAAGTATCCTATGTGTTAAACCAGTGCCTCCATACCAAATTTCATCAAAATTGCCCCAGCTGATGTGCGTTAATGAGTAACATTAGTGATGGATGATGATGATGATGACGAAAAGTATCCTATGTGTTAAACCAGTGCCTCCATACCAAATTTCATCAAAATTGCCCCAGCTGATGTGCGTTAATGAGTAACATTAGTGATGGATGATGATGACGAAAAGTATCCTATGTGTTAAACCAGTGCCTCCATACCAAATTTCATCAAAATTGCCCCAGCTGATGTGCGTTAATGAGTAACATTAGTGATGGATGATGATGACGAAAAGTATCCTATGTGTTAAACCAGTGCCTCCATACCAAATTTCATCAAAATTGCCCCAGCTGATGTGCGTTAATGAGTAACATTAGTGATGGATGATGATGATGATGACGAAAAGTATCCTATGTGTTAAACCAGTGCCTCCATACCAAATTTCATCAAAATTGCCCCAGCTGATGTGCGTTAATGAGTAACATTAGTGATGGATGATGATGATGATGACGAAAAGTATCCTATGTGTTAAACCAGTGCCTCCATACCAAATTTCATCAAAATTGCCCCAGCTGATGTGCGTTAATGAGTAACATTAGTGATGGATGATGATGATGATGACGAAAAGTATCCTATGTGTTAAACCAGTGCCTCCATACCAAATTTCATCAAAATTGCCCCAGCTGATGTGCGTTAATGAGTAACATTAGTGATGGATGATGATGATGATGACGAAAAGTATCCTATGTGTTAAACCAGTGCCTCCATACCAAATTTCATCAAAATTGCCCCAGCTGATGTGCGTTAATGAGTAACATTAGTGATGGATGATGATGATGATGACGAAAAGTATCCTATGTGTTAAACCAGTGCCTCCATACCAAATTTCATCAAAATTGCCCCAGCTGATGTGCGTTAATGAGTAACATTAGTGATGGATGATTATGATGATGACGAAAAGTATCCTATGTGTTAAACCAGTGCCTCCATACCAAATTTCATCAAAATTGCCCCAGCTGATGTGCGTTAATGAGTAACAAAGGTCCACACATCCATACATCCATACAAACAAACTTTCGCGGTGAATAATATTAGTAGGATATACTTATTTCTCATACACATACACATACGAACCATTTTGCCTATAGGATAAATGTGTCAGCATAATGTTATGTTATGTATGACCACATACAAGGCAATATTAACTAAGAACATTAAGTTATATATTATATTTAGTCTGGTCTAAATCGCCTCGCATACTGAGCTGAGCACACGTCGCAGGCAAATATTGGCGCGGGCTGATGCAATATCTTCTAAATTGTTTGCACATTTTAAACATCTTTATATATATTTTGTATTGAAATTCTCTTGAGATTGACACATCTTAAACTATTACTAATCTTTACTTTAGACCGCAGAGGCTTTTATTTCATTTTTCATGCAAGTAATATACAAAGTCAAAGTCAAAATCATTTATTCAATTTAGGCATCAAAGACGCACTTATGAACGTCAACTTTTCATTATAATGTACTTTAAAGACTCTACCGCCGCGTTCCAAAATATATAGAGCCCACCGAGAAGAAGCGGCAAGAAACTCAGGGCCATTCTTTTTATATAGATGTTTACAATGTTTCTACTTAGGTACTACAAATATTATATTTTATGGGTGGCAGAGAGATAGCTTAGTATTCCAAGCATCTTTATCTTCTATATAATGTCGAACTTTATAGTAAGCTTTTTTATTAAAACGTTTTTTACAGTCAACTTGAATTTGCCCTCTGTGAGCTCAGTTATGTGCTTTGGGATTTTATTGTAAAAACGCACACAATTTCCTAGGAATTACTTATTAGTCTTCGCAAGTCTAAAACTAGGTACAGCTATCCTATTTGTATTATATGTAGGCTACATAAGCAATTAAGACGCTATTATATTATTTAACTGTATCTAGCCTAGGGTTTAAAAAGCAACATTAAAAGAAATCTTTGAACACGTGCTACTTTCTAGATTAAAATTTCTTTAATTTACAAGTTCTTCCTTGCTCTAGAACGTAGTGGTCTATGCGTTGGAGTTTATAGTCAGATCATTACGCCTACAACATTATTCTGAACAAATCGACTAGATACTCCTTTTATATTTAATAATAATAATATATATATAGCTATAGCTGATAAGGGTTTCCTTTTCTTCCTGGGTGTGAGCCAAGAATAAGGTGTTGGGCTTGGATTTGGGGATTTTCACACCGGTATACTTTTCCAACTGTAAGGACTTAAGACGCGGTCCAACCCCAATTTTAAAATATTTTACGATGCCTTACGTAAGGTTGAAAATCGCTTGTTAGATTGGACGATGTAATGCGAAAATGCATTAATTTTGTACGTTTTCTTTATGTTTTTCGATATATACTAACAAAATTTAAAAAACTGCTGGTTATAACTTTAGTACGATACGTTGGCTAAGTATTACCTAAAAAAAATATAGTGTTATTGCTGAAAATTCTAAGAGTTTGGATGTGAAAGTTTATTTTTGTGGACCTATTCAGGATTTTTTTCTGCTGAAAGAGAGTTATATTTATGAATTCTATTCGGTTATTACACTTTTCCTATTCCTTTTCTGACCTTTGTATTTTGTTCATAATATATTATCGATCTGTTTCGTTACACTAGGTGTAAAAAAAATTCTGCTTTTTCTTTAATCAGGGTACGAGCGCGCATTAACACGGGAAGCCGAGGAATATATACCGGAGTTATTTCCCTCAGACCGGCTTCGTTCGGGAAACTTTCATCAGGATCTTGTCTCGTCGTTCTGTCCGCCTCTAACTCTTGCCAGGCATCACTAACTAACTATACTGTAAAACTGTATTACGAGACCCTTTTCGCATGGTTGGCTCAATAATGAAGGTCTAATATTACTTATTCTGTGGTGAAGGTCTGCCTGAACATAACTTCAGAAGAATCCTCTCCGACCTTTCGCTACCACGTGCTTGGCTACTAAAGCCCCAGCTGGTATATCATCCTGCCCCACTCCCAAGTCATCCCACAAGAATTGAATACATAGGTATAGTCCATCTGTCGTCATCACAAGCTTAGCTACACTTCTAAACTTCCAAATTTCAAGGAACGATAGACTATTATAAGCCGTACGACGTAATCAATAGAGTTCGTTTCACAAGCACGCAGACACAGCACTCCAAACTTGGTACATCAGTGAACTATAAAGTAGTATAAAGACAAGGGCTGTGATGCGGACACATAATGGAAATGTATTGCAAGTTGTCCAACGCCCGCGGGTTCGCCCACGGCATAACGTCTCGGAAATAGAACATTCTATGTAACAGATACTCGGGGCTTGAACCGAGTACAAGGGTACCAACTGTGGCAAGTGCCATGTTATTCCAATAAGGACTCTTTGTTAAACCAGTCATCTATGTCTGCAGTCTCAATATCCACATTTAAAACCTTCAGCAGATGATTTAAGAGTTAAATTTGTATAAAACTTATCAATATTGCATGCTAGATTTATGTGTATGTAGCGTGCAGTTGAGTGACTATTATTTAATCTACGGTGCAGTGAACGAACTGGCACATGGTTGTGATAAGGGTTTTATTGCATTGACGTTTCGCCAGCGATAGCGACACGAATGTATTTATAGATCGCTTCCCGCCCGCGGCTCCGGCCGCGTGTCGTATATCCGCGGAAATGTGGTTCCGAGATGTTGGGGGTGTGCGAGGTGCACTCCGCTCGCACTTACTCGTACAATGCATACCGGACATACAAACCGCATAGAATAAATACAAGTAAAGAAATAAAAGCCTATATCAATAGGAATATACTCATATACGTACCGGCATTTCTACGTTAAACAGTTCAGAATCAAATTATTTTAGTTACGCCATTTAGTACATAGATTTTATATTTTATAACCTTCAGGTTCGCAGGAAGTTCAATTTTCGAAATGTAAGTCTTTGTTCCGGTTTATTCAACGACGACATAATTTTATTAGTTAAGTATGTGAATGTAGGTACTTGTTTTCTCCTTTGATTATTATACTCGTACGGTTATTGTTTGTGTAGTTAAGTATCTAATTTCATTTTTATTTAAGTAGTAAGAGTTCGGGCACAGTCAGATAGATAAAGTTGTCGCTAATTCACTTTCCTTCCTTTCGTCACGTTTAGTGAAGTGATGGCAAACTTCTCGAGTGATGTCGAGTAACACACAGAAACAACATGGCGCGAGTTTGTACACTTTGGTTGGCTACAGTCGTCCCCCTTGTGAACGTTCAGATTCGTTTACCATCATTAGGAAACGAGAAAACATATATCTAGAAACATTGAAATTTATAGAGAGAACAAATCACATCCTCGGACGGGATTCGAACCCGCGTCTTCTGACTATCCGTGTCAGACGCTATAACCATCTAGGCCACCGAGGCTCGAGGTCCGAGCGTAGAATTTTAACTCTATCAGATTTAACCGTCTTACGGGGACGGAGCGACATCTATTGAACAGCTTTGACAGCACTATCCAACCGAAAGAAGTATTTTTAGAAATACTTACAACTTTTGTATTGACGTCGCAACCCATTATAAATGTATAAATTTCAATGTTTGAGATCGCTAATCAAGCGCTAGTGCTTTAAAAAATTTATACATTAAAACATATCTAGAAAATGGCAATTGTTGTTGGTTTTTCCCGCCATCTACATAACAATATACATACCTAGTTATATTACTTTGATTTAGTAAAACGGAATAAACAGTAAATTTCTCGTAATATCAATTTTTGCCTCTTACTGCTAGTACATCAAGGAAGATTTATTTTTGGCCCAGCGGCAGCGCCTCGTACAGCCGTAGAATCTGAACTCATTATATAGATAAAGAGTTCAGTTCCTCTATTTAGTTTCAGTTGACTTGCTCATTTAGACTTATTATATTTACTATACCTAATTCTTAACTATACTAAAACGTATATACCAAACGTCGTCGTCCGGATATGCTATACCTGCGTATCTCCGAAAGGGTCGTCAAAGATGTTCAAACACTTCATTCAACTCCATCCAACACTCGTTAGTGTTGGATGGAGTTGAAGTGTATGTTGTTGTATGTTTTTTGGTCCATGTGAAAGAAGGTGAGCCTATTCCCATCTTATCCACGTATCTACGTTCACCTCATCCACACGAAGTTACATCACAGTATAAAGATGCAGCAGTATGGATACTAAGCCTAGTTAAGAGGAAATAAACTTATATGTGCCCACACGCGTATTGCCGCGGCCTCACTACTGACAGCACCGCGACAACCGCTTAGGGCTCTCGTCGATGCCATGTTTGTGTGAGTGAGCCGTTTCGAACGTTTGTGGGTAGTTTCCGTACTGTTTTTCTATATTTATACTGTGTTTACATGGAAAAGTCCATGAACAGCTGTACAGCAATAAGTAGCATTACTTAAATCATTATGTAAGTATTCTTCATGATAATAAACAGTCTTTTGTTATTTCCTGAATCGTATTATACCTACGCGTGCTTTTGCGCAACAAAGTAAATCTGATGTTTTATCGTTTCTGCTTGTTCTGAATCGGTTAAATGGTATCCTTTTACAGTAAAATTATTAACCTGAAAAAGTATTTCGATACCTCTTTGTCTACTACTTACATCATTTCAAGAATTTCTATGGCGGAAGTTTTATTCTTAACGTTGAAATAAATCGCGTACATAACTACTTCCTTGTGCTTGACACAAATGCACATTCAAATACAGCTATCAATTGAGGAAACGGGCAATTTTTGTGTCTGATGGTTACCACCAGAGGCCGTAGCACAAACAATTTGCGAACAAGTATTCGTATCGCAAACGTCAACGCGTCACGCTTCGACGTACAAACTATGAGTTATCTGTGTCACAGTTGCCCTAGATACATGACAGTTTGTACTGTTTTACGTGTACTATACGATTACGTTACACTTACGCAGCTATACGTGATAGGCCTACAGGTTTGCCCATCATAATTACATTGCCAGTGCCACCAAGAACTGAGAAAAAGAAGGTAAAGATTAGCGTGGCGCTGCATTACACTCGTCACCTCGAGGCACGAACTGGGGGAATCGATCTCCTCAGTCTTATTCGCACAGTTATTTCACGTGTTAACAATTCCATTAGCACCGTAGCACGTGTGCGCAGTACTGCTCGCAGCAGGATGTATGGCACTGCGGTGGTACCAATCAAGGCGGTCTTTTGCAACAAGCCTAGCGCCTGGTAAGTCGACTTTCCTCGCCTCCCTACGGCGGAGAGAAAATTCTCTATTTCTATATAGAGATATATATACCATAATAAATATTCCTTTTCTACTATGCCTATACTATACTTTATGCTGCGGAATGTGCTGGATTATCTGTGGTCACAGAATAAATGCTACTCCTTGGATATGTAATGAACATAAACAAGTCTAGAATGACGTCAAACAATGCAACTTAAGATGAATTATAATTATTATCCAGCCCACAATTTCCGCTCTGCCACCCACTAGAACTAAGGTTCCGTGTCTTGTACTAATCATTAGTATTGTCTCTGTATCTACTTAGAAATTGCGGTATTGCCCGAGCATTTTCAGTCCTCGCGGGTTTCTTCACGATTACTAAACTTTCCCAAAGAATAGATATACGAAGAGTCACTATAAATAAATAATAGTTCTATTTTTTTTACTAGATGTCGTGCTCTAGGTTTTTGTTCGTCTACACTAATATTATAAGTATGAAAATGTGGTTGTTTGTGACAAAAATAATTAAAGTAGCTTTTGTGTATATACATCACCGTACAATATATACACAAAAGCTACTTAATTATTTTTTTTATCTTTCATCAGTAGAAAGCTACATTAAGCCTGAGTAACATAGGCTACGTTTGATTCATCATCATCGTCATCCATGACCACGCTTATATTTTCGGAGGGCAGCTATTATATGAAATAAACAGCGGTTGTCCATCATGCAACCACCAAAAAGTCTCTCTACCTCTATGCAAAACGGTGGTGTTCACAGTTATATAGGTATATATAGGCCATATATATAGGGCCAACCACAGACCATATGGTCTGTGGGGCCAACAGTACACGTTGATCCTAGACTTGTATATATTTTCCAGAATAGTTGTATACTTTTTTCTTTTATATTTAAACGCTTAAAGATTTATAGAGGGATTAAGCGAGATCCTTAGGGACGGTTGCAGTATAGCGTGTGGATGCATTACTAATCTTTCTATATAATATATATACCTAGGGCGATTGAGGAGGAAACACAAAAACAACGTTTCATGACTTTATAAACTTTACATACACGCTAGCTCCGTTACAAACACTTTAAAAACGATGAGAAATGTACCACTTACACGACAATACCCGATAAAACACAAATGTAGGAAAGTGAAACGGTATCAATAATGCCATATGCTGGAGTTTCCCTGGCATCCTCTTGCTCTCTTGCATACTCAAAAAACGCATTTCAAAATCATTAGGTAGAGGATATGTCACTAATAAAATTATTATGGGCCATTATCGCGTTTAACGAATCAAAGGTTCGTTCATTATCGAAATAGCTCCGATACATCATGCGAACAACAATCAGCATAAAAAGCTCATTGTCTCCCCGCGGCTCCTGGTTATTTATAGCGTTGCGTTGTAAGGAATAGCTGCTATACTCGGTCACTATTATTTACGCTGTGCCTGTAGCGTTACATTGTTGCAAGTTGATAATGATATCATGACATCACCTGCTTGTATAGATGTTGTCATGCTTCACTAACAAACTGTCTGCATGTTATCCGGGAGGTATAGGGCTGTCGTAATCCCCCATGAACTACCTGTTGATACGGGGTAAAAACGTAACCTGCGTATTAATTTTCCACCGACTTCCAAAAAAGGAGGAGGTACTCAATTCGACTGTATTTTTTTTTATGTTTGTTACCTTTGTTACCTTATGTTTGTTACTTTCCAAAACTACATGTTAAATTCCGCACTAATTTTATAATAATTTAAAATAATTGCCATTTTAAAATGTAACATTCGTAAATTGTAATATCGAACAGAAAACATTTCTATGGACTTTATTAAAAATCATGACAATAGTAAGAGAAAAACTTATGAGGGTTATCACGGTGTGCACTAAACATTGAATGAAATATTCCCGAAGTTAAACGGTTACTAAACACTGGTTCCACCCAAACATTGCGGTTTACTTTATTTTTTAACAATTCTAATAATATAAGAGCTGCAAGCGCAGTTATCATTGGCGGATCCATGTTGAAATGAACACAAAACACAGCGGTAAACCGCGTCCTGTGTAGGTTGCTGGTTTGCGGGAGCTTTGTAGAGCGGATTCCCGCGGCGGGAGAACCGCCCGTGTAGCATAGCCCTTAAAGATCCTCCCGAGGCTAAAAGCTTTAGGACCGATTGTAAGAGACAAAGTCGAACAAAATAACCGAGTCTACCGTTCTTTGTTACTTCAGCACCTACATTATCCTGCAAGGCTATTATGCATCTCAGTTGCTAACAAATGTTAATTGAAACCTTGAAAAGCTCTATGTCAGTTTAGACAACTCCGGTAAGCAAGCATGTTAGTAAGTTGATGACTGGAGCTGACAAAAGTGACAAAGAGCCGCCATATTTTTTCGGTTTCAATGAAAATTTGTTAGCAACCGAGATACATAATAACCCTACTGGTTACGAACACTTCGCCAACTGTAACCACCGATACTCGTTAAAAACTTTACTTGTGCACTGCACTACACACTGCAATACTGTCTTTGAAAAAAAAAACGAAAAATAAAAACTTGCTCAACACGTGCTTTTAAGCAATCTTCTATAAACGAGGGGGTAGTTCTTATGAACCTACCCGCTATATGGACAGGCCGGAACGAGTAGTTGGGGATCAGAATGGTGAGGAAGGAATAAGATTAAAACAAGCTCTTCAGAACATTTGCCTTGAAACAACCAGTAAAAAACTCTTAAAGAAGCTGTAGTTCTACGCATTTTTAGGTGTTGAGTGACTTCAGTGTCTCCCATAATACGGACAGCGCTACGTTGCAGTCTGTCGAGAGCATCCATAAGGTACTTAGCGGATCCATCCCAGAGGTGGCTACAATATTCAATACATGGGCGCACCTGAGTTTTCTAAAGAAGACACCGCTGATCAGGAGTGAAGAAACGCCTCGCTCTGTTCAGGACTCCGAGTTTGCGGGAAGCTAACTTGATAATACTCTCGATGTAGTCACGCTGGTTCAGGTCACTACGGATGTCCATGCCAAGGATGTCAAGATTACACTGTACAGGTAAAGTGATATTCTGAAGAGAAGGAAGAGAAAGAAATGGAGATGTTTTTGCCGAGAACGCGCACACTTGAGTAGAGTAACACTAAATTGACTTGACAAATAGATGGCGTTGTTAAGCAATACTAAGCGAATGAGTGTTTGATTTGAGGTTAGGCGAAATAAATCAATTGTTTACTAACGATCAAAGCTCGGCCATACAAGTATTAGGAATATTATTAAATTTTGTCCTTTCACACAGCAACAAGTTACACAGATAGCTAATCGTACCGATCGATATTGCACGGCGTCATCAAATCACGTTTCATATCGGAATAATCAGGAATCAATTACGCAGATAAAGGTCAAACATGACACATATTCAATAATCTTTATCGTTCAATCGCTTATAAGTTTCTCGTATTTTCGACATTATTATTATAAATCTGTCAAATTTGCATATCTACACTAATATTATATTTAATTGTGAAAGACTCACAGCTAAATGTCAATATTATTAATCATTCACGTAATAAATTTGTGTTTATTTTTCTTATTATACTTACTATTTTTTAAAGAAGGAAAACGGACACAGATAGTAAGAACATCTGTGTCCGTTTTCCGCTTGTTATGTTCTCTTGGCTAAACGGCTGCAGAATAATTATATATGTTCCCTTAGGATAGGATCTCTTATGGGACTGGGTTTTATCATTATATCATCTTCCTTAAAGCGTTTGTAATCGCGGGTCACGTTGGGTCTTACTTATAAACGCTGCTTTAACTTTAAATGACGTTATTTAGTACTGCGCGTAGGAGAAATGTTCTGCGCCGTACTAAGTGACGTTATTTAAATTTAAGCAACGTTTATAAGTATGCCCAATTATGTTTACGATTGTAGTCCGTTTGCTTATGGCTTATGGTATCGACAAGTGTGAAACTTTCTAAGGGTCGATGCTAATGTGGAAGATAACTTTCATGAATATTCGCGTGCTCTACTTGAGTGGCTCTACAAAATAGCTGACATTCAGCACCTCAAGCGGAAACACAAAATCATAACGATTGTATAACTACAAAAATGCAATAAACAAAATCTTTGTCATTTCAAATGTTTCCTCTTGTTTCTTTATTTAAATTGTCATTGGCGGCATGACATATTTGCAACGGGGACATTTTAACGTGTGTATAGGAGGTTTCATGTATTTTCCTAATTATTGTAAAGAGATACAAAGATATGAAATAAATCACACGAATCGTCACTGTAGCTGAAATTCGTATATTTTATTTCAAGGATAAAGGACACAGGGTAGCAGAACTGCTTACGAAGTGAGGTATAATTTTGGATGTCCATGGAACTAACGGCCTTAAGCAAATTTCTATCGTAACCGTTCAATTCAGTGGACTATTCAACGTACGAATAAAATTGACGCGCAAATACATAACGCTTCTATTATACTCAGATAATAGTATAATTATAGACGCTATCGTAATTGCGTAGCAGACTATATATACCTACTCTTAATCATTTATACAGACATATACCTGAGGTACGTGGTTTTGGCTTGTATGTGCGTATATACATCTACTTTTTATCTAATAATAGCAGAGGGCTTGTCTAAGCCTAATGTGAAGCTTTACGCTTGTTCATGGCTGCAGTGCCGCATCACATCACCGCCCCCAGTGAGCTGAGAGATGGAATGGGATGGGAACAAGATGGTGCGGCTCTTTTGCGTACAATGCGCTGCTATTCCTCTGCTACGTTCAGAATTATGCTCCTGTTCATTTGACGCACGTTTACATGCTTATTCGACTTGTAATTGCAATCAATTGCACGTCTGACATTGTTGGTGGCGTCCAGCACTGTCCTATGTATGGCATTATCGATCTTCAATTCTGTCATCATGCCTACCCAGTAAGAGGAATGGTTCACAAAATTGTAACAAGTCTTTCCTACTGTCTGTGAAATAAATATTTGTTACCCCATTGCGTGATCGATTGATTTATCGATTTCACTATAACATTGATTTAATGTGTAGAGCATTGATAAGCCAAGCCTACTGTACTGTAATCAGAGAAATTACACAGAAATGAACAACTAGAATCTTGTTTTAATGTTAAAATATCATGGAACTTACTCACAAACACACAGACAAACGTCGTTGACAGTCTTAATACGAAGTCCGTACGCACGTACACGTAATTTTGTAGGCGTGTCTGGTTGAACTGTCAATATTTGATGGAAGTCTGGTGTTTGCAATCGTTGCCGGATCCACAAGGTTGTAAATTACAAACACACCGGACACCTGTTAGCATATTGTGATTTTTTTGACAGCGTGAAGTCATCGGCTGACAATTTTATTGCCCAATTAGTACACGTATACGAAACACGTATACTAGGAAACCTGGTCTGTTATTATCGTGTGAAAAATTGAAATTATACTAATATGTATGTAAATAAATCATTCAGGCCATAATCAACTCCAACAACATACTCGTATCATAAACCAACTACACACAAGACAGATTTACGGCCGTTTTCAATATTCTATCTAACCACGGTTTTCCTTACTACCGATAGAAATTTGACATAACGTTCATACAAAAAGTGTCAAATATCTATCTCTAGTAAGGTAAACCGGCGATAGATAGATTATCGAAAACGGCCGTTACACTACAATAAGTACAGTAGCGAGTTAAGAAATCAGTCAGTTAAGTAACAAATAGTATTTTGTAAGTACCGTCCAAATGTAGGCGAGTTAAGTAGTCCTAAATAAGTTACCGTTTCGAGAAGACTAGTCGCGTCGGTTGTTTTGTTTAATACTTACTACTTGTCTATAAATCTATGGACTGTACTAAACTCGCCCGTCTACATGCCGACCAGTTAAGTTGGCGGGGCGAGGGACGCGAGGGGCCTACTTCGCACTGGACTAGCTAAAAATAGGATCGCGATCTTAATCAACAACTTACTACTTAACTCGCGTTTGCCGTTCAAACGACAATAACAACTTAACTCGCTGATGTCGCAACTTAACTCGCTGCTGTAGGTACTTATTGAAGTGTAAATCGGGCTTAAAAGCGAGTGGGCCTAGCGCGAAAACTTGCATAAGCGTAATGGTATGGTTGAGGTACTCGTACATACCATACAAACTATGAGTTGTCTGTGCCACAGTTGTACTAGATAACTGTTAGTTTGTACTGTATACGCCAACGATACGATTACGTTTCAAGTACGCAAATTTTCGTGCCACGTCCTCAGATTTTTAGTCTCGAAATATAATTACGGTCGGTAAAATATTGCTGAAAGGTTTAATAAATTGTTATATTTTCGATCTAGCACGAATAACCGTGTAAGTGTAAGGTGTCGTTAAAGTGATACAGTACAAACTATCATGTATATATGGCAACTGTAACACAGTACACGCATATTTTATACGCCGAAGCGTGACGCGCTGTCGCTTACGATACGAATACTATTACTAAAAAGTGTGAAATACGAGTAACAGTGTTAAAGTAGAATCCATCTTTTGTTAAAAAAAAATGTTTTCACTATTTTTAGAGACCCTCGCTAATTACGAGATCGATTGTCAATCACCGTCAATTACGATACATTTGTTACTCAAATAGTGCTGGACCAAATTTTATGAAATTTAAATGAGACCAACTCGGAAGTTTACTCTACCAACCAATACAATTATCAAAATCGGACTCTCCTGTAACAAGTTATGCGCGATCATACATAATAAAAATATGTGCGTCGACTTGAGAACCTTCTCCTTTTGTTTTGGAAGTCGGTTGAAAAAGACCTCACCACGATGAACTTCTTCAGTCCTATGTCATGATGTTTGAAATGGAAAACATCTTCAATTGGCGTAATATAGCATACTAGCTGCTCTCTGCGGTTTCACCCGCGCGGTGATGGATGATGATGATGATGAATCTTATATAGCCTATGTTACTCAGGGTGAATGTAGTTTTCCAATGGTGAAAGAATTTTTGAAATCGGTCCAGTAAATTTTGAGCCAATTCGTTACAAACATACATACAAATCTTCCCTCCTTATTATATTAGTATAAGAGATATAATGTAACAATAAACCAGCACAATAATAAACAAACAGCGTTATAATTAACTTAGATATCGGTCGTCAGCCTCTGCTAATTATATCCATATAGATTCATAATGTACAATAATAACTACATTGTCATACTCATCACTTTCTGTTGTATACTCGTATAATGTAAACATTATGTACGTTACGTACTTAGTGCATGTGGACGGGGAGTTGTAGCTACATTATTTCCTCTTACGACAGTTTGCAATGAGAATTAACGATTAACTTATGGAATCTTGTTCGCTGTAGTGAAAAGAAAGAGGCTTGAGAATAGATTTTATAAGTCAAAGTCAAAGTCAAAATCATTTATTCAATTTAGGCATCAAAGACGCACTTATGAACGTCAATTTTTCATTATAATGTACTTTAAAGACTACCGCCGCGTTCCAAGATATATAGAGCCTACCGAGAAGAAGCGGCAAGAAACTCGGGGCCATTCTTTTTATATAGATGTTTTTACAATGTTTTTACTTAGGTACTACAAATATTAGCTCCAGTGTGTTGCCTTACAAAAGAGAACATAATAATGGTATCAGTAGGGCAAGACACGCTACACTTTGACATCTTAGTACACGAGTAGATAGATCCTGGAGTGATCAGTCCTAAGCTGTTTTGCCCTCCAAGTAATCCGAAATTTTGTAATAACCTTTTTGACAGAGTTTAGTTTTAATAGTAATTTTAAACTTATTAATAGGCAAATCTCGGATAACATTGGGAACTTTATTATAGAATCGTATACATTGTCCCATAAAAGAATGACTTATTCTGTGGAGACGCGTTACATGTACGGATAGCTTGTGCTTATTTCGCGTGTTGATGGAATGAGCATCACTCATAGAAAACATCTTTTGTCTTTTGATTGTGTGCTGCTAGAGACAGAATTATATTTCCATACCACCTGCACCAAAGTGTCCAATTAAGTATATCACGCAATTTCTACGTAAAGCAAGGCATTCCCGCCTGTCACATCCAAAAGTTATTTGAGGCTATTTCTTGGTCGATTGTAGCACGTACCTATATGAAATCAGAATCTGAAAATATGAAAGCTACTGTCAATTTAACAGTAACAGTGTCCCAAATATTGTTTGTAATAAAGTAAACTAATACCTTTGTATATAATAATGTGATGATCAATAAATAACAATTTTACATTACTTTATATAGAAGACTTCGCTCTAAACATATTGTTTAAAACACTGTGGTCAGTTTCAACGATTAATTAATTTTAGTTTTTGTAGCCACGGATACCGGGATCAGCGGGTAATTATCAATTCGAAATTCTCCGGAAAACGAATCCCAGTATCAGTGGATACAACAATTCGGGATCCGTGGCTAATTCAATCTGATCCCGGGATCCGTGGACACAAACCCCTACATCCCGTGAGTACTAATTATAACTTGGTTAACAACGGCGAAAGTATGAAACAGTGTTTTCCATAAATTGTTCCTTCCAAATATATTACTCTACTACTATTTATTTTACTTTTAACTATATAACTGCTTTTTTATGTAGCTCTGAGTTAGTATTGTCTCGCAGTAGGTATGTAAAGTAGAGTATGCACCTCGAGGATAAAGCCTGTCTTTGTCTTGGGTGGCTTTAACCCCTCGCTTCACTCAGCATTCTACATAACTCTCGCTGCGCTCAGGGATTGACTCTAGAGTCCCCGTTACACTCAGGGTTCAATATGCCGCCCGTGATGTAAGACACTGCTTTACTCCCTTGGTGCATAATGTAATGTCAAATAATATAATGTGTAACTCTCCTTCGACTCTCTTTGTGAAGTATCGGTATGTATGTACTACACACTCTCAATCTGTCAATGTTATATTTCAACGGGTGATTTTCCACGCTGCTCATATTAACAACCTCGAATTCACGATGCTTCAATTGAATGATTGGACCTTAACAGATCGGGAAGCGCACACAGATTACGCAGCAGTTACAATCACTATGTTACCTACGTTATTGTATTTTTGTCCACGTCGCAAGTACAACATTTTAAGCACTACATTTTAGCAATCAGACACTTTACATGTCATGATTCTTTAAAAATTGTTAGTAACATGGGAGTTTTATGGGGGTTTAATCGACTCTAGCAAACACTCGGGCACAGCTCATCAATTCTCCAGATTGCTTCCACCTCGGCCTCGCCCGCGGCATTGTGTGCAAATCGCACAGATATTGCAATAAACCCGCCGTTACCGTCCTGCCTTTATGCGGAACGTTCAGGGCTCTGCTTATTCCACAGATTTATCGTCGAACCACATTGATTTTGAATGAGCACTATTTAAGTCCGGATGGCAGTCGTAAATGTTATGGTCGCCATTTGCATGTGGGATGGACGTTTATTCAAAGACACCAGATGTAAATAGCGGTTGTAAATATTCTTATCAAAATGTTCTATTCACATTATTATCTAGTGTGGGACAATTTACGAGTATTATAACGGGTATTAACATTAAATTTAAACTGACTTATTTAAGTTGATTGTGCTTGTTTGTAAGGATTTCTAATTGCATTATTCTCGCCTGACATTTCATTTTCCATTGTGTCCTCCACCGCAAAGGAAAATATTGAACCGCGACCTTTTCCTTGTTACAGGTAGAACAACGCGATGTGCCCGGCATCGACTGCGCACACCTCGCCATGGACACGGAGGAAGGCGTCGAGGTGGTCTGGAACGAGGTGCAGTTCTCAGAAAGGAAGAACTTCAAGCTACAGGAAGACAAGATACAGTCGGTGTTTGATAACCTGACGAGGCTCGAGCACCCCAACATAGTCAAGTTCCATCGATATTGGACGGACACGCACAATGACAAACCTCGAGTAAGTATCAATTCATTCATCTATAAAAAAGGAGACATACCGTGGATACAAAAACGAAGATATCGTATCATCGGAGCCTGGACACGCGCATTGAAAATGTTCAAGTAAGTATTATGTTATGCTAACATTTACGAAGGAGGAAGAAGAAAGAAGAGTACGTAGACGGGAAGACGTGGTCTTCGCAGACCCCACCGCGTTACGGTACCTCTCCGTTATTCATTGATGTAGGACAATTAGGCACACTTTGGGAAAGTGGAAGGATCATGGAACTCACATGAAGAGATTGAGTGATTGAAACAGAATGAATGGTGTTAATAGATCTCGTACACTTCTAAGATGACCTCTTTCGCGACTGCTCGTGGCACTCAATGAGTTATGAGTAGTATCGCAAGTTTTATTGACATTACTAACAACTTTTTGGGACAAATACCTTCTTTTCCCAAATCACTAGAGCGTAGAAGCATCAAGACATCCGTGTCACACATTTGTACATAGTGTCGACAAATGTCAGCCTCTCTGAGCATTCAGCGGCAGTGCTAAAAAGGTTTGAGCATTCCACAGTAATGGCGATAAATGATGTACTCTGTAAATAAACATCTATACAGTAACAACCCTGTTTAATACAGGATTTGGTAATAAGTAAGACTCAGCAAACAGCGCCACAACCGATCAGTTAACAAACAAAAACAACAAGCACAATAAACACAAACGATAGGTTCCCCCGTAGATAACTAGATATTTTTCTAATTTTCAGGTGATATTCATAACAGAGTACATGTCTTGCGGCTCCCTGAAGCAATTTCTGAAGAGAACCAAGCGTAATGTTAAACGCCTCCCGTTGCAGGCGTGGAAGCGCTGGTGCACGCAGATATTATCGGCGCTCAGGTGAGACTGAACTCCGTCCTACTTGCAGGTGTGCTGGATTACTGAGTACATGTCGTGCGGCTCGCTGAAGCAGTTCCTCAAGCGGACCAAGCGCAGCGTCAAAAGCCTGCAGCTGCAGGTCTGGAAGCGCTGGTGCAGGCAGATTCTGTCTGCGCTCAGGTGAGTCCTGACGCATACGACTCAGCCACACCGCACTTGAACGACACCTGCACTCAAATGTTTATGTTTCATTGTTTTGTTTGTGTAACTTTCCAGGTTGGTCACGATCGAAACAGACCAATAGTACTTCTAGACGTTATTTTAGTTGCGTTAGTGACCTAACAAACCGCATGCATGCTTCAATACATAGTTACTAGTACCAATTCAATAAAGTTTTCAAAAATGTTACTGTCATTTTATATAGTATCGAACTGATCCAAATCTAGTTGGCCTTTGTTTATAGATCCTATCGTATCACACACATATCCTACAGGTATTTGTATATTCTTCGCAAATTAATACAATATTCTTGGTAGAAGGGACTGACTGTTCTGATTCCGATTTCCAGCTACCTTCACGGCTGCGTACCGCCCATAGTCCACGGGAACCTGACCTGTGACACCATCTTCATACAACATAACGGGCTAGTGAAAATAGGATCTGTCGCGCCGGATGCCATACATCATCACGTTAAAACCTGCCGAGAGAACATGAGAAATATGCACCTTATTGCACCGGAATATGGATGTGAGTATGATGTAGTGTTCATTCCATATTAATAATTGCTAATTGTATAAGTTGTTGAATGAAACAGAGGTTTAAAATGAATGTATGAATAAGAATAAGAAGTTTAAAAGAGAGCATGGATGGACTGTTTTAAACATTTCCATCTTTCATTAATATGCGGCTATCATGGAATCGTCAATTAGCAAAACCAACAGAAAAAACATTTTTGATTCAGCAGGCTCACTCCCAATATTACGCAATTTAATGCCAATTACCTGTAACTCTAACACGCACGACACAATCTCTTTTACTCCCCATACTATTATAGAGACCCTGTGTGGATGTTGTACAATATTATGCTGAAGCCTATTATCTGGAGCTTTGCAAATAAGAACTATTTTTTGGTTTACGCAAGTATGATCATGTGCCTGAATCCCGCACTTAACTGAAGTGGTACATCTATCTGCCTTCGCTGGAATACTACATATACTTTTTCCATCGATCAACCCTTGGCTATTTCAAAAAGCGAATCGAATTCCTATCACTTGCATCTTTTCAATCTGCACAATCTTCTGAACCAAAAATCGCAGTAAATATTTTACAGTTGCCTCATAACTCCTTTACGGTGCACGCAGCTCGACTGTGAAATGCTCTGCCTTTAAATATTAAACAAGCTACATCAATTGGAATGCTCAAAATATGGTTAAAGATCACTACTTGGTCTCCATTTGCTGATACTGCCACTAATTTCCCTGTATTACAGTTCTTATACGTATACGTCTTCCATTGTTTGGTACATTTTCTTCAATTCTTATCTATTTATCCGTTGCACACCATACTCCTTACTTTTAATTTGTCCAGTCCATCCAAAGGTTGTTTACGATAAGAACGATTATTGTGTACTTAACTACTTCTATGTAAAGTCCATTAGTATATTTATTAGTATATTATTTCATTATGTTCACGGATTTCATCCGGTCCTTTACAAAGAGCATAAGTGGAGGTGTAGCCAACACTTAGAGGTCTGTTTGGTATACAAATACAAAGGAGTACAAAAACCAGAAAACATGTTGGATGAAGGGTAACATAGTACTTATAACTATTACAAACATGGGTAAAATGGCCAGGCTATTGAGATGAACTTATTAGTGATAAGGGCGATAGTAGGCTATGGAAGAGACTACGGTACCTGCCAATTTATATTTATTATTAGTATAGTAACATTTATGTGTACTGTATGTATTACTGTAGTTTCCAAATACCATTGTGTAATATTGTGTAAAAGGTAGAGGATTATGATTTGAGGAGCAATAGTGAGATGGAAGATACATATCTTATACCAAACCCAAACATGTATGATAAGGATAAGGCGATGCTGATGAAATAATGACACGACGGGGTGCTTATACACATATAACAAAGTAAGTAAATATCTATACGCAGAGGCCATAGCCGAAAGAATTTGCGAAAAAGAGCGTCAACTTGTCACGCAACTGTGAGTTATCTGTGTTACAGTTGCCCTAGGTAAATGACAGTTTGTACTGTTTCACGTGAACGACACGTTACGTTACACATACGCAGTTACTTGTCTAAGGCCTCTAAACGTATTATTTCCTACTAGCGTTGATTCACGCAGGTTAGCGCGAGACGCGTATATGGATGTCAACATCACATCCACTAACAAATCTTCGATCGGTAGTTTTTGTTGGTAGCATACCTACTAAACAGAAAACAATGACATTTAAAAACTGCCAACTCCGACTGCTCTGTCGGCACTCGCGTAATGATTTACTTCAGTATTAGCACAGAAATAGCAAATAAGTTTGTTTAGAAGCGATGAAATTCAGGGTTTATAAGGGCCGTCTGCCGATCGCAGTCGCCGGTTCGAATCCTACTTAAAGCTACCGGTGAAGATAACAGATAACATCTAACACTATAAAACCGACCGCATGGTGTTGTGATACTTCGTGGTGTCATTCTGGCTAGCAGGTTGAAAATCTATAGCTCATCGTCTAGCTGAAGTTATAGTGTAGTCACTCATTAGCTCAACTTGAGATCACCAAAGTTGATATTGGTGAAGCGCTAGGGCGGTTGACGAGAAGAACACAAAAACCATAGTTGTACACTTTGCCTACACTTGTTACCACTGTCACACGTGCAACAATAAGGGTTCCTAAAACGTTAAACTCGAGGAAACCAAAATCTAGGAAAATTAAACAAAATTAATGATAGTTAATTGTGGTTAAGTCGGGTTTTTTTGTCACCCAGTTATCGTTACTAAATAATATGTTAGTATGATTACTAACATCGTCCCACTGTTTTTCTCCAAGTATTTACTAAAAAGAATTCAAACGTGTAAAATGATATGTAGTTAAATAGTGACGGTAACAATTCCAGCGGCCCAGATGGTGACGCCCGCGATGGACATCTACTCGTTCGGCATGTGCGCGCTGGAGACGGCTGCGCTGGAGATCCAGGGCAACGGGGACTCGGGCGTGCACGTCACGGACGAGCACGTCGCGCGCACCGTCGAGTCGCTCGAGGAGCCGCGCCAGAAGGACTTCATATACAGGTACTCTACGCTCTACAATCGCGCATTTTACACGTAGTTCAAACTTGCGTAGCGAAGTATGTAGCGATTGATAGCCCACGGGTAACACGGGTGAAAGTGGTTGTCTACATGAAGGTATAAAGTCGTGATGAAATCCACAGCATGGTGTTGCACTTCAGATGTCATGGTGGTCATCGCACTTAAGTTTGAAAATCTGTCGCTAAGCACCAAACATTGTGGACCGGCAGTTGTTCGTGAAAGCCAGTTGCTACTCTAGGTCTAGTGTGATACCACTTTCGACCGCATCATCACCGACCATAAAATGAGATACTGGTCAAACACTAACCTATCAAGTGTAAAAAAAGCTAAGCAAAATTTTAAAAACTTACAATCCTTCTAACTTTAAGAGTTCTTTTTCGTCTTTGTCTATAAAAAACTTTTCTTTGGCTAACTTTATTGAGTTTTTTCAAATAATACGAAATGGCTGAAAAGCGCGTTTTGAATTACTGAGGGAATGTGAATAAACAACTACGTCTCTAGGTGACGAGCACAGTGCTGCACACAAGTTTAAAGATCTGGGTCTCAATGCGACTGTAATGACTGTAAGGCAGTCGTGAATCTTACCGTAAGGTTAATGACTGACTTGCCCATCGCGTAATCAAAAATTAATATCCTCCGCAGGGCTATTATGTATCTCGGTTGCTAACAAATATTGATTGAAATCTTAAAAAATGGCGGCACTATGTCAGTTAGACAACTCCAGTAAGCAAAAATGTTAGTAAGTTGATGAATGGAACTGACAAAAGTGACATAGAGCGGCCATTTTTTCCGATTTCAATCAGTATTTGTTAGCAACTGAGATACATAATAGCCGTACCGGTATTTGAAACCATCCTCATAAAGGTGATCGGCTGGCGCAACAGTGTAACTACCGTAATATGGTCGTTACATTCGTCGAGTCGTTAAAATTGATAAATTTAACGAATCGTATCGCCCCTTGCAAGTATGTAAGTCATGTCGACAACTCTTATCGGCTTACGATCGTCAAACTGTCAACAATATATCGATTATTACGAATTCGCAACTTCGTAACTGGACTTTATATGCACACAGATAAACGAAGTCATTCATTTCCTGGCAAAATTACATATTGAAAATACTTACTTTTGTAACAGTTTTGATGATTCTGTGAGCAGATACACAGACTATCATATTTTGTGGAATACAACTAAATTGCTAAAAAAAACCTTTTTGAAATAATATTTTTGGTAATTAACGGAATCAATCGAACATTACTGTAAATGTGTGTGCAAACGATACTAACCAAAAATATAACCAAATATATTGAACATTTTCTCTACGTAAAATATTTGGACCACTAAACCACAGATTGTTGTCCAGGATATTTTAAGTAGAGAAGTTGTTCAATACAGCAAACCACAAAATGTTGAACCTCCACTGGGAGAGGTGAAGTTTAATGTCGCCGTGGCCGAAAATTTGGAAAAGATTCTCCTCCATTACAAGAGGGTAAAAACCCTTAACCCTTTAACAAATTAAAGGACATTTAGTAAGGGTGGTAGAATATTCCAGACATTTTTAAATGTAAGAAAGTTAATACGTTTAAACAGAATTAAGTATATATGTATGGCAAAAAAACGGAAAAGTAGAATAAGGAACAATAAAAGTGAGTTGTATTGAACCAAACTAAAGTTATCACGAACCTGACAATTGCAGTATTACCAGGACAAAAACAACATATCGTTTAACTATATTTAACTGATTAAACTATAGTTTAATCTTATCTTTAACATTTAACTTGATGTTTGATTCAAAATTTAAGCCTGCAGTTTTTTTCTCATGCTATCTTTCTTTAAAATTAAAATGACTCGTGCCGGACTGACTCTTTGTGACACCTAGTTTTAAGCTTTTCATTGTTTTTTATAACGTTTTTTTTTGACAATACGTATGTCTTTGTTTTTTATATTTTGTACTGGGGTGTTGCAATAAAGAGTTTATCTAACTCTCTATGTACCTCTATTAATATTGGTACTGATTCGCTTGTGCGTAAACTAAACTAAAATTATCTAAACTATGGTAGTTCTTATTATGTAATTACTAAAATCTAAATTCGAGTAACACTTAGATTGATAATTCTAAACATATGATTATTCTATTGAAATGTGGGTAGTTTTACATCATTTTAGACTAGTTTAGAGAGCACGAACTTACATGACGATTAAATTTGCACTAACCATACCCACAATTAAACAGAAACGGCAAATATAAGAATTGTCATTTGCAAGCATTATACGAATTTGTACTTTATCATGAACACAATAAGAACTGCCACATATTTACTAAAAATATATTTTAGTTCGCTAGTTTAGTTTGGTGTTCAGAACAAGCGAATTACTACCACTATATATTTATTGGTAGTAACCGTGTACACTATGTTGCGGTCAAATACGAATAATGAAATGGTCGATGTCGCAGATGTATAAACAAAGATCCGTCGCAGCGGCCGAGCGCGCGCGAGCTCCTGTTCCACCCGCTGCTGTTCGAGGTGCACTCCCTGAAGCTGTTGGCGGCACACACGCTCGTCAACACTACAGGTATACACGCTACAACACTCATTCTCCCTTTCTAAAGCTCTGGTTCCCTCTAGGATAGCACGTGCCGTCACGTAGCAGGCGTAACATTACGGATGCAACAAGATGGTCTTCGTTACGGTGACGACATGTGGAAAGTTCCATATTTTGGCCGTAGCGGTGGCCATCTTGTTTAACAAGGCACGCCAAATTTTTTTCTGGTCTCCGCTATCAAGACAAACGTTCGGGAATTATTCTACGTCGACAAGACGGCCGCCATGCAAATGGTGGCACTGCTTTTTTGCCGTTACGCTATCAAATACCTCTCTCCAGGAAACCGCGCCATTTAGTTTATATAGACAACAATGTAGTGACGCTGTATTACGGGTGTTTAATGATGTTACCGGTATCCTAGGAAACCAGAGCTTTAGTGACATCTGTATTTGATCTGATGTGAGTGTCTCTAGATTCTGTCACAGACTCCACATAGGCAGTATACAGCATAGGTACTGATAATTTGTGATCATATTGAAAAGCAAACAATTAATTTAAGCAACAGTACATATTTAGTTTATTTATATACATTTTGGTTATTGTTTTTGGAGTATATAATCTTTCTATATTTTTTAGTTTTATGCTTTATTTTTTGTATCAGATGTTTATAACACTTTTTAGTGATCATAGTCTCGGATCGACTGGATGGAAGTTGTCATTTATAGAGAGAGTTTTGAGATTATTTTTAACCTAAGGTTTTATGTACGCAGTAGGGACCAGTGGTTGTTCTGGTCGCGGTATTGAATTACCCTGATAACAGGATTCCATCTTCTCTTCCATTCTTTTCACAATTTTTTTCAGTCTAACCTAGATTTCATAATGATAGCTGAAAAGTGTTCGAAGCGTCCGGATTCAAACAATGCAAATACAGTAGATTAATTCGTTCAAAAACATGTTTGGTTTGAACTTGTATAGTGCAAACGTAAATAATGATTATGTACTGAAATGTAATTGTGTGTGTGCCAGCGAACATATCGGAGACGATAACGGACGAGGTGTGCGGCGGCGCGGACGGCGGCGCGCTGGCGTGGAGCGCGCGCGCGTCTATCTGCGCCGGGGACCTGCCGCCCGCCGCGGAGAAACTCGAGAAATTCGTCGAGGACGTCAAGTAACTACCTCTCTTTCTCTCGCTCACACAGTTACTCACACTACTCTCTTACTCACTTACTCACTGTCACCATTTTATATGATTCATAGTATCTAATATGAGTTCATAGTCTGTGTGAACATTATCTGTGTTTGTCTGGTATACATAGCATAATTCTGTGTTCTTTACAAGAAACTAAGCGCTCGATTCATTCTAATCTATGGAATGTACGGAGTTTATTGTGACTGTTTTGTTATAAAGTATTAGATGAAATAAAGTTAATGTGCTTATAACTGCGAGGATTAATTACTAAATCACTGTCCTGCTGTATACATGTTAACACTCACACTGCCTACGGAACAACAAACTGATTGGCCGGTTGGCGCGGTTGGTAGCAACCCTGCCGTCTGAGCAATGACAGGTAAAACATTTGTGAGCATGAACATGTGTGTTTGATTTGTGTGTGAGTGTGTCAGTCATCAGGTTACCACAGGCTCTACTTAGGTCTGGACCTGATTAACTTGTGTAGGATGTTATCCCATAATTATAAAATATATTTTCCTCTTAGGTCTTTTACCGTTAATTGACTCCAATAAAGCGGAGTGCAGCGTAAACGCGATCAAGTTCCTATGGCAACGAGTGTGATTGATGCACTATTAAGGACCTCTCTTGTCACTGGTGAGATTGATCGCGTTCAGTAGCAATGCTGAAATCTGACTTTAATGAAAACAATAAGATCGTGTTTAATGAACTGGTCACATTGTTAACAATAACTCTAAATTAAGTTAAAGTCAACTGTATGTTGCTCATTAGTGCTATATAAGGTTAGATTGTAATTTACTGACGTACATGCACATGTAAACCTACGTCATAAATAGTATTATACGGAGATGCTACTCCGGGAAAATAATACTTCGATCGGTTCTGTCTCTGAAAGTGAACTTAGACATGTTTACTTTATAAGGGGCATATCCCATCCCCCTTATCAGACCGCTTTGGTTGCTACAGTGCCAGATATTCTACTGCAAACCAATAGTGCGCAAGCATTACTGCGTTAGTGTGTGAAGGCAAGTGAAATTACTGAGGGAATGTTACTCAAGAGGCCAATGAACCGAGTTGAAAGAGACCAGTGCATGCCGCAGAAATATTTAGTTCTAACCTTTGGATGGTACCGCGACTGTCATCGTCAGGTGTAGTGCCGGCCAATATGTTTCAATTTGCTTGTCTTGTCACTTGAGAAAAATAATGACTTGTTTGCGTCGGTTGCGGGCCCGGAGTCGCCCTGCTGTACGTTAAAGTTACGTAACTTTTCATAACCGTTACAGTTCGCATTGTGTAAAAAGAACACTGGAAAAAAGTGAAGGGAGTGTGCTTGCGCATGCGTATACTCGAAGGTCGACCGACGAACGAATAGTTCTCCGGCAAGCTCGCGGCACCTACCCCGCCCCGCCCCGCCCTGCACCTCAACACCAAATAGACTGATAAATCGCCTTCTGCGCAGGCTAATCGCCAGCGTTCTTATTAAAAAACGCGGTCTTAAGAATATTTAAAACTAAACCTTAAAAATGGTTAATTGTTATTTTTTTTATGTATAATATATGTTTTCAAAATACTTTATTCGGCTATGTTCAGTTCACCGATACATGATACAAAGAAATTAGGCTCGCGCAAAGTTTCCCAAAAAACACCCTTGAAGACGTTGCCGTCGATGAAATGAATCAACTCCATTCAGTTTCTATAGAAGATATTTATACAAAAAAGTATGTATGTAATAGCAACCGGGACCGACGGCTTAACGTGTCCTTCGAAGCACGGAAGCGCTCATTTGAATAATACCACTAGGTCACACCCATCCAACTCCTGACCGCAGCAAGTGTTGCTTAACTTTTTGGTCGGTTAATATCGCCAAATCAAACTCCGCTGCGAGCGCTTCTTCCATACAACGAAACAACTTCGCTACCATATCGCCTTGAGTATAATGTAGTTGTGTAGCGACACCGTCTGAGTGTGCGTGTGGCCCCGTCCGCAGATACGGCATCTACCCCTTGTTCGCGTACGGCGTGCGGCCGGCACGCGCGGGCGCGGCGAGCCCGGCGGAGGAGCTGGCCCCGCGCGCCGCGTCCCCCGCCCCGCGCGACCTGGAGACGCGCCGCGTCGTCAACATGATGTGCAGCCTCAAGCCGCGCCCGCCGCACGCGGACGACGCACTCAACGACCTCTCGGTAACCAACTACACAAATTTCATACGTTACTAATACCACTACTGTCGCTCGCTTATATAATACTAAATAAATATACTGTATTTACTATAGATTGTGTCATATTCGTATGTCTTATATCATTTGGAACTGCGGCAGTTTACTTGAAGTGAGCCTACTTCCCGAAATGCCTCTGTAAAATTAAAATTAAAGTTTTGACTGTTAGAACTTTTCAATATTATTTGAGTGGCAACATTCGCAAGCCGCACAGCCAAACGACAGCGACGCGATTGCTATACAACTGCGATTGAGAGCTAGATCTAACAGACTACTGAATTTGACTTGAAAGGCAGTTCAATCGCAGAATCATCGCAGTAGGGCGTTTGGTCAATAGCTAAGAGAGTAGGCCCCTGTTGTGTTGAGTGGGCATTGCTAACGTCCCTTGTGACCGTGTGCAGATGACGATCCTGCTGCGCATGGACGACAAGATGAACCGGCAGCTGACGTGCGCGGTGTCGCGCCGGGACTCCGCGACCGCGCTGGCGCACGATCTGGTGCAGCAAGGGTTCATACACGAGGTACGCACACAATGTTATCTATTAGCTGATACCGTCTGATCTTGCTTCCTGTCACTGCAATGTCAGATATTCTTCTTCGAGCCCCTCGTATTAGTAGCCGAGACGAGCGGAGTACATGGCAGCAGAGTATGAACCTTATAGATCCTGGTTTCACTGTTTGGCAGGCGTGATCATTACCATCAGCCGGACAACTTACTAGTATGATGTTATAAAAAAAAAACGTTTTGTTGTATGTTGTCTTACCTTACTAGTAGCGTCATTATGCACAGTCTAACCTTTAATGCGTAGGTTTGTGTCTCTAGAAAAATAACTTTCGACATATCTACTATATAAAAAAAGTCGGGTTTTCCTTCCTGACGCTATAACTCCAGAATGCACGAACCGATTTCCACGGTTTTGCATTCGTTGGAAAGGTCTCGGGCTCCGTGAGGTTTATAGGAAAGAACGTTCAGGAAAAATTTAAAAAGAAAAGCGGGAAAATCTTTTTTACATATAGCGCCATCTCTGATACATAGCATGTACTACAAACCAATATTTTAAGTAGATGGCGCCAAACGAAATGTTACATAAAACAAAATCTGGTGGCGAAACGGAGTTCGCAGGGTTTGCTAGTACCTACTACAAATTGATTTATATTTAGAAGTAATTTGTTATTACCTTACATTTTTAGGGAATAAATGTGTTATTTAACTCATCTCAACGCTACTTCCTGGTCCCTCAAAAAAAGGCTTGCGAGAGTAAAGTTTGAGCACATCGGTAGAATTGGCGAACGACTAGCTAGCTTTCCTTTTGGAACGCGGGCGCTTTGGTCACTCGCCAAAGCTATCGAGGGCAACTTCTGTCGGGCATCCTTTCCATTTCTAAGCACAAATGATAACCAATTGGCCCACACTGCAAACAATAAAGCCGAACTTCTGGGAAACATCTTTCCATCAATTCGACACTTGACGACGGGGGAGCTACCCCCGCCTACTATCCCGCGGTGTGGTAGCTCTGTGAAAGAGGTCCGCTTTACACAGGAAGCGGTTCGCAGAGCTCTCAGCCCACTCGATGTCAAGAAGTCGGGCCAGACGGTATACCTGTAATAGTGCTCCTGAGCCATCTCCAGTTCTGACCCGTCTTTTTATCCGTTCTTACCGTACTGGCTGTGTCCCGTTTTCATGGAAAGTCGCCCTAGTTCAACCTATCCTGAAAAAGGGTCCTAGGAAAAACCCGTCCAACTACCAGGCCTATAGCTATAACTTCCCTGCTTTCAAAGGTGATGGAGCGAATTATAAAAGAACTGCATCTGGGAATTCTACACTTCTCAACAACCGGCAATATGGTTTTTCAAATTCTTTATTTTCGGATAACAAAGATCCATCGTTTTAGTAACTTAGTATTACTTAAAAATATAATGTTAGTAAGAAAAAATATAAAAATATTTAATTTACATTCACACAGGTTTTGCCACAGGTGGTTCGGCTAGAGACCTCTTGGTATACTTAACCCACCGTTGGGCTGAAACCTTTGAAAGCTAGGATAAAGCCTTGGCAGTTAGCCTTGACATTGCTAAGGTATTCGATCAGGTCTGGCATCGGGCACTTCTGTCGAAGCTTCTTCATACGGGATACCTGTCGGACTCTGCAACTGGCTATGCAGCTTTCTTGGTGGGCGCAGGATTAAAGTCGTCGTCAACGGCTGTTGCTCAACCACAAATCTATCAACGCTGGTGTGCCACAAGGCTGCGTGCTGTCGCCGACACTGTTTATCCCGCATATCAATGACCTAATGTCTATTGATAATATACATTGCTACGCAGATGACGGTACTGGTAGGAAGCCAGATACACTGGCCGTGCAGGTATCCCCAGATCGTCAGTGGAAGAGAGTCGGGTCGGACTTGTGTCTGAAGTAGATAACTCCTTGGAGCAAGTCTCTGAATGGGGACGACAAAATCTTGTCCAATTTAACCCCACAAAGACACAAGTCTATGGACTGTGAGCAGCACTGCTCACATATGGAGCGTACCAGATTGACCCCTAGCCTCCATCCAACGTCGTGACATTCGTATCGTCGACAATCCCATACTTACAGACGGTCTGTAATCGTCTTCGGAGAGACTTTGCATCTCTCTGCGTATTCTACCGGCTGTACAACGGCGTGTGTTCGGAGGAACTGTTTGATCTGATGCCAACCATCGGCGGGATGTTCATTACCCTGAGCTACCTTTTTTTTTTTGACGCTGGGAAAAATGCATTACGCATCCCCCCCATTGGGGATAGGGGGGGTATGTGGGACTCCCCGGTTCAACCGGTATACCCACTAAACTAACCCAGCGGCACTCCGGCTTCGTCTGTGTGGAGGACTGGGAAGTTGGCGGAGCCTCTACGTCCAGTCCCCCACCGACGACCGCCCGCTTTTACAGCGTGACCTGCATGACCAGGAGTGCTCGGCCATTCCCGCCCGACGGAGGTGGTGAATAGGTGCAATGCGAGAGAAGGCGCCCCCGCGCCTAACTCTCGCTATTCACCACCGGGAGGCAGAAGGCGCAATCGCCTTCTTCCGCCCCTTCTTCGTCTACGCAGTGGCGCCGCAAGGGGGTCTTCCTCTCTAGCGCGCTCTGCTGCCTCCTTTTGGGACATCACGTCTTCGCAAAAGGAGGCGACCACTACCCAGTTCCCCTCACCCTCATCCACCTTCACCCTCCAGCATGGCGCTGACAACGCTGGGGAGCGAGAGGTCCGGCCCGACTACGGCAACCAAGCTATGGCGCAGCTCGGACCACGACGGACACACCTCGAGGGTGTGTTGCGCCGTGTCCTCCGCCGCGCCACAATCATGGCATGTCGGTGTTTCCTCCCTTACGATCCGGTGCAGGTATGATCCGAAGCATCCGTGCCCGGATAACACCTGCACCAGACGGAATGAGAGGAAACCGTGGGACCGCCCGAGCCAGTCTTGTAGGACCGGCCCGAGAGCGTCCAACGTGCGGCGACCAAAAGCGGCGGTGGCGAGGTCCTCCGTCCAATGATGGACGACTGCGTCCCTAGCCTCACGCCGGACAGCCACCCGCTCCTCCAAGGTGGGGCGCTCCCCGAGCGCCTTACGCCTCGCCGTCCACTCGTACACTTTGGCGAGCACCTCTGCCTGGAGCTCCCAAGGAGGGGTGCCAGCCAAAGCGCACGCCGCCGCGAAGCCCACCGACCGGTAGGCCCTCGCCATCCGCAGTGCAATGGCCCTTTGGGGCCTGCGGAGTGTAGTGGCGTCAAAAGAGGGATCTTTTGAAGGGAGTCAGCCCAGATAGGAGCCCCGTAAAGGGCCATACTCTTCAAGATGCCGGCGTATAAGAGCCGGCACCGCGCTTTGGGCCCCCCCAAGTTCGGAAGGAGCCAAGAGAGGGCGCCCGCGACCTTTAGCAGGCGCGTCGACAGCCCGCTGAAGTGCGGGCCGAAGCGCCACCTACTGTCGAGCACTAGGCCCAGATATTTCATCTGGGCTTTCACCTCGATCCTGACCCCCTCCACGATAATGTGGGCGTCGGGGGGAATGCGCTGCCGAGGCCCGTGGAATAACACGGCCTCGGTCTTATGCAGTGCCACCTTCAAGCCAAGACGGCGGATCCTTCCCGCGATCAGGGATCCGCCGGCCGAGGCCAGACTCGCCGCCTCCCTGTAGTCTCTCCCCCGGGCAGTGAGTAGAGTGTCATCCGCATAGCAGATGACACTCGTGCCACGGAGGAGATTTCCCCGCAGGAGCCAGTCGAATCCGATGTTCCACAAGAGAGGTCCTAGGACAGACCCCTGTGGAACACCCGACCCTGCACCATACCGGCGAAATTGGCCCGAGCGGTCCACGAGGAGGACGGCTCGGTCCTCCAGATAGTTGGCCAGAAGCCTCCGCAGGTACTGAGGTACACCATGGTAGCGGAGTGCCTCCAAGATTGTCGAGTGGGGGACGGAGTTGAAGGCGTTGGCTATGTCAAATGACACAGCCAAAACTCCTTCTCTTGCCCCGACAGCCTCCTGCACTTGACCCTTGAGTAGGGCCAGCGCGTCTACAGTCGAACGCCCACTTCGGAAACCGAATTGGGCGTTTGACAGGTCCGGTCCGTGCCTGCGCAAGTGGCAATTCAGCCGCTTGGCGACGATCCCCTCGAACATTTTACCGACCTCATCGAGCAGAACGATGGGCCGGTATGCCGAAGGGGAGTCCGCTGGGCGTCCCTCCTTTCGGAGTAGGCACAGCTGCTTAGGAGGTTTCGGGAACCTCCCAGACGTGAAACACGCGCTGAAGAGGTCCCGAAACCTCTCCTCCATCTGGGAAGCGGCGAGGGCCACCACCCTACCCTGAGCTACCTTTTTTTTTTTTTTTTTTCCGCTGGGAAAAATGCATTACGCATCCCCCCCCGTTGGGGATGAGGGGGGTATGTGGGACTCCCCGGCAAGTGCCAGTATACCCACTAAACGACCCAGCGGCACTCCGGCTTCGTATGTGTGGAGGAGAACTGGGGAGTCGGCCGAGCCTTTACGTCCAGTCCCCCACCGACGACCGCCCGTTTTTACAGCGGGGCCTGCACACCCCTCCCACCAGGAGGAGCCCGGGAATGGCCAGGAGTGCTTGCCCATTCCCGCCCGACGGGGGTGGTGAATGAGTGCAATGCGAGAGAAGGCACCCCCGCGCCTATCCCTCGCTATTCACCACCGGGGAGAAGGCGACTATCATCCAATCGCCTTCTTCCACCCCTTCTTCGTCTACGCAGTGGCGCCGCAAGGGGGTCATCCTCCCTTGCGCGCTCTGCCGCCTCCTTTTGGGACATCACGTCTTCACAAAAGGAGGAGACCGCTGCCCAGTTCCCCTCGCCCTCCAGCATGGCAGTGACAACGCTGGGTAGCGAGAGGTCCGGCCCGACTATGGCAACCAAATTGTGGCGCAGCTCGGACCACGACGGACTCACCTCGAGGGTGTGCTGCGCCGTGTCTTCCGCCGCGCCACAATCATGGCATGCCGGTGTTTCCTCCCTTCCGATCCGGTGCACTTTGGGCCCCCCCAAATTCGGAAGGAGCCATGAGAGGGCGCCCGCAACCTTTAGCAGGCGCGTCGACAGCCCGCTGAAGTGCGGGCCGAAGCGCCACCTGCTGTCGAGCACTAGGCCCAGATATTTCATCTGGGCCTTTACCTCAATCCTGACCCCCTCCACGATAATGTGGGCGTCAGGGGGAATGCGCTGCCGAGGCCCGTGGAAAAACACGGCCTCGGTCTTATGCAGTGCCACCTTCAAGCCAAGACGGCGGATCCTTCCCGCGATCAGGGATCCGCCGGCCGAGGCCAGACTCGCCGCCTTTTTTTTTTTTGTCCCGGGGAAATCCTTTATGGATACCACCTACCGCGGGGAGGGAGGTGGTTATGTGGGAGTCCGTATACCCACCAAAACCCCGGGGTGTTCCGTCACTGCCGCCCTCGGCGGGAACGCGGGACAGATTTTCCACACGACCGCGAACCCGCCGTGGCTGCCCGTTGCCGGACCCTTCTCTTCGCGGCACGCCAGAACACATGGCGCGCCGCAACTGCCTCGGAGACCAAACTTGCCAACAATGGGCGCCAGACTTCCCCGTGTCTGGTCGCCCGTGGTCTCCCTGCGGTGGGTCGGATACGTAGCCCCACCGCCTGCTACGTCAGCCACAAGGGATAGCCCCCCGCGACCCCACCTCCTCGAGTCTGCGCCGAGCGCCCGGACCCCACCTCCTCGAGCCTGCACCAAAGTGCCCGGGCCCCCCTCCTCGAGCCTGCGCCAAAGCGCCCGGGCCCCACCTCCTCGAGCCTGCGCCAAAGCGCCCGGGCCCCACCTCCTCGAGTCTGCGCCAAAGCGCCCGGACCCCGCCACTCCTATGTGGACTTGGCGGCCAAAGCCCATAGGAGCGGCCCGCTTGAGCCGGCCAGCGCACCCCAACGCCGGCGCGGCCCCTGGGTTCCTCTTGGCTTCACCGTGGTGTACCTAGCCACGGTTACTGAGCCCCCCCGCCACGTCAATGCGAGAACCCTTCGGGGGGGACCCTGAGCTACCTAGCTCAACTACGCAACGGTTATAAAGAATTCCACGTACAACAAAAACCTGGATGAAGCTTCCCGACGCTTCTCGTTTTTCCCTCTGCGCTACGATATGGGGATTTTAGTTTGAAAATTGTCGTGAGTTTGACATATATTTATATTATATCAAAACCGACTTTACTCACGTAATTTAAAAGGAGTAAACTCCCTGAAGATGGGCATCGGACATGCCCGAAACCTAGGTCGATAACGTCAGCTAATTACGTGAGTAAAGTCGGTTTTGGTATTAAATAGATATGGGGTTGTTTAAAAAGGGCGTTTTAAAGTCCTTATAGGATGGCAGCGCGTTGATAACGCCCTTGGTGTTGCAAACGTGTATAGGCGATAAACGTGTAAGGGCCGCCTGCTTGTCTGCCTACATTCGACAAAAAAATAGCAAATTATTGCTTATTAGAATATTTGCTCGGCTTCGCCTCGTCCTTCCAATATCACTCAGTCGTTAATAGCTTCTTTGAGTTTGAGTTATTAATGTAATTTTTTGTCGAACATATAACGCAAACGGTTGTGATACCTTGTGTACACAGAGGCCTTAGCACAAACAATTTGCGAAAACGTATTCGTACCGTAAGCGTCAACGTGTCACACCTCGGCAGGCAAACTGTGAGTTATCTGTGTGACAGTGTGCCCTAGATACATGACAGTATGTACTGTTGCACGTAAACGACACGTTATGTTACACGCACGCAGTTAATCGTGCTAGGGCCACAGGTGGTACAAAAAGCCAAGATGGTGTGTAAAAGGGTTCTTGAAATTATAAAGTTATGAGTTATCAATATCAAATTATTATTTATCTTGTATTTATTGGAATATAATATTGTCGTGTTTATTTATTTCACATTATCATGTTTGAGAATATTGATCTCTGTGTTTGAAGTGAAATTAAATGAAATTTATTAATTGCAGATACTGTGTACATAATAGATCTTATTAAAAGCAGAAGTGCTTGTAGAACCACGGTTCGTCCATGTCGAGACGTACAATATTATATTGTTAGTATTTATGTGGATTTATCACTGAAATTACATTTCAAATAATTAAAAATAAATGTATATAAATCATTTACTAATTAATAATATGAAATAAACATGTCAGCCTCAATTCACACCGAATAATTCATTAATGTCATAAAAACCGTTTATTTCGTTTTGCAGGCGGACCGCGACAAGATCTGCCGTCTCATGGAGGAATCCCTCCGCAGCAGCTTCGGCCCGCTACCCTCCGCTCCCACCCCTGCTCCCCCGCGCCGCGCCGCGCACGTTGCCAGCTAGTGCCCCCTTCCTCACTTCCCTCTTCCCCTACGCCGCCCCCGCCGGGAACCTCTGCTGCCGGCACACACAGAAGTTTGATTCTCACATTATTTTAACCACTAAAAAAGTTTAGTAAAGTGTATTTGCCGCCGTAAATCTTGTATAGCTCCACTACGCAGTTTTGAAGGTGACTTCAGAAGCGCGGACTCCGAGATTGGCGAATTACTACTAAATACTAATTCACCTTGAAGTTGTTGTATAGATCGAGAATGAGAAATAAAATGAAAAAGAATCTATAAAGTTTGAAACAGTAATGTAATCCCAGGGTAAAGTTATATGGCGCGTTAAGTTAAGTTAAGAAACTTCTAAGAATCATAAAATATCATCAAATTAGTCCGCTTTCCCTTATCTTATATACCGTTTAGAATCTTTAGCGCATATTTTATTAAGCGTTGGACCTAAAACGTTACCCTGTGATACACCCCTTCAATGAGATCGGTAACTAACTGTTTTGAAGAATTAAAGCTTTTGTTTACGAACCATAGAACGGGAATCGAACGATTGTTTCACAGTCGGCAGTGGACGCATCCAACTAATGCGTAAATCTAGAGAATATGGAGGCGGCACCCTATCACTAGCTGTTTACGAATCACCCGATGCTTTATTAGGAGTGATGAGTTCGGCACTACTACTGTCTCTCGAGATGTACGTTCCGAAACACACACCTTGTATATACTACGATACATAGTGTAGCCGCGGGACCGGATTTGAACTTAGCTAGGAACGCGCATTTTGATGTATTGTATAATTGTTAGGGTCAAAATCGTACCCGTATAGTTATAGATTTAGATTATGCATATTTATAAATAGTGAAGGAACCTTATGAAGAGATTTTGTATCGCATGTGTGTATATGTTTTTGCATACGAGCGTTTATTCGAATGAGCGCGAACGACTTCCCTAATGCAAATGCTTCTAAAATATTTCTATATTGTATTAAACGCAGGTTTATTACAATCATTGGAAATTTTACAAGTGGTGCATTGGACGTGCAGATGATTCTTGTGGCTTGCTGAGTCTTCTGTCGGTTAAGAAATGTTAGAGTTTACAAGTCACAGGGTTGTAGCGAAACGTTAATCTATGCGGAGGTGTGATCGGTACCGGTGGCGTACGGAGCGTCTTCTACAATAGAACCCACGTTACTTATCGTAGGCTTTGCAGAATCTGATTTGTTTCTATGTAAATCATTATGTACTACAAATTGATTGTTATCAGCGGTTGTATAGATTTGTTGCGTTATTTTAGTATTGTCTTCTTCCAAAATCTCGTCTGTATAGTAAGCCTGATGATATTTGTGGATTTTATTTAGCATTAGTGGAGTCACACCTCCCAAAAAAATACTAGTCGAGTGTGAATCTGAAACCGAGTTGCCGAATCGTCCCAACTGAACGCCAAGTCGATGCGATTGTAAACAAAACGAATATACAATTGGAAGAGGCAAATGATTCGGAACGGTTCGTAGTAGTTATATGTAAACATCGAGAATGCTTTAGTGTTGTAGTTTAGTATGAATGTGTACAATGTTACAAATGATATTTGAAATATAATTACTTATTAATATAATGTATAGTGAGGCTTCCTCTTAGAGCTTTATGGATGTGGTTAAAATAGGTATACGGTAAATTGAACATACTCAGTTTAAAAATAAGGTTGACATTTGTACTGCACTCGCGTCCGTTGTTGAAATTGTAGACAGACGTTGGCGGGTTTTGTTAGATTTTATAATGTGGATTGGTTAATATTTTGTTATAAATTATTGCTAAAGTTTGAAAGGAACGTCTGCAATTTAAATACAAATTCTGTTTGATTATGTACAACCCAAAACACTAAAATTTAATTATAAACTGTTCCAAGCTATGATTATCTGATTATTTTTATCATTATAATATTCACAAACAACCCAAGACTGTCAGTGTTAATTAAGCTAAACTCTGAACAAGTATTTAGTTGATTTTCATTGTCCAATACAACAGCACTGTTCTCGGAATGAGTGTTTTCATATAATGGTTTTTACCAAACTTACCTTAAGTTTCAAGAACGTTATCAAAGCCTTGATTAGTTGACCAACCAAATATTAAACGCTCATTGGTCAATGGTATTCTATGACGCGATATGTGACCAATCAGCGGTCAGTATTCCGTCTGTTAGCGGATCAAACTTTGACAAGCGTTCCAGAAACTGGAGGTTAGAATCTAGCGTATCTAGCTACTAAAATACTTTTCCAAAATGACGGTGGCCAAGTTTAAAAAAAAAATTGTAACAATGTTGCAAATATAATGCAGACGTTCTATCAGTGAAATGAAATGCAGTTAGATAAGCGCGCTAGTTGCTCGAGAAGTCAATTGTTCCACAGTGAGAGCAGTATGTACTAAGGGTGTAACTATATAATGCATTTATACACATTTAGTCCTGCTAATGTCCGGTCCGATATATATACGTAAACCTATAGCGGTGCTAGTTGTACGTACACCATTGTATAAAGTACGAGCTATTGTTAAAATTACACAAGGCACCTTGTTCCTAATTTTGCGTTATTTAACGTTTGTTTTGGTGCTCATTCCGAATTTAAAGTATAGAGGAAGAATTAAATTAATTTTACTTTTTACGTTTGGTTAATGCTAGTGGTGCCAAAAAGTACGAGGTGCCAACATGACGTTGATTCGTTTAAGTATTTGTTTTGTATGGTTGTTCTGTATGACTTCTCTCGGTTGTCTTATCGCAAGCTTGTCATCGCATCGTGAGGAACGGAGTCGTTTTTGCAGTGACAAATAGTTATTACCGATTCGAAGTAACCATTTTTATTAGTTTCGCCTCAGAGTTTGCAACTATATGCCAGGCTTTTCTAACGGAGTCTCTTTATCTATACTTACTTTATAACTACCAATATAATTTTTTATATTTATTATTTTATTTAGAATGTTATTTATATTATGTACAGTATTAAGTTCTAGATAATATTTCCAATTTCATAAACTTGCGTTTACCTGAGTATCTTTTGTCTTTTTCTTCCATGGGTAATCTGTAGTTGTTTCTCCATCGTTATAACACACTGATTGCACATATACAGACCTGAACATATTTTTTCAAAAGTATTTTTACTGGGCTTTTAAAAAAGCCTTTCGTATCATCCTCCTTTTGTAATAATTTGCTTAAAACATTTTTTAATAGAATGCTTCACTTCGTTAGAAATCCCTGTTGGTTGACGGTAGTAGAGGCGCCGAAATACAATCAGCTTTAACAATGCGCGATGCTCCCGCTTTCTAGGACTGTACCAGCCGACATTAGGACGTAGCTTGAGATGGGTCACTGACTTGTGCGGTATCTACAAAAGCCCACTTGAACAAATAAATTTAATTTTGTCTATATATTTTACGTTCTAAAGATCGGTTCGTTATTCCCAGTGTAATTTCCTCATAACTGCAATAGAATAAAAGTGCGTTACAATAGCATTGCACTGCAATCTTTCAAATTGAAACTTAAAAATATACGAAAATGTTTTAATATTTGAAAGGGGTTTACCTCTGAATTTCGACAACTTCAATACTTCGACAACTGACCTCTAAATTTTGATTACTTCAATACTTTGATAACTCACTTACCTCGAAATAAAATAATCGCACACGTGCTGCGTTATATCCTTATTGATGTGTAGGTAGGTTAATTCTGGCGCTGCGCCGGCTCGCGCGTTGTGTGCTCACCATTCAACCTAACGGTCATCCTTGCTTCGTCGCACCTATCGTGACTTTGCTCTGATTAGATACTCCGCTACGTTCTGTGGAAGTAATTCTTGTCGAATGTATGTTCTGTCAAAGCAATGTCGAACTATGTTTTCTCGAAGTAAGCGACTGTCGCAGTATTGAACTTATCGGAGTGCAGAGATACACCGATTTGAAAGGCACAAAACGACCATACATAGTTATGTTTCTGTCGACGTGAATCTAAAGTAATGTAGATTAAATATTCAATGATCCCTCTCTTTAGTAAGATTCAACCTAAATTAGTTTCTATCGACTTTACACCTTATATCTTCAGCTAATACGAGTACAAAAATTATACGAGTTCAGAATTAAATTGCGGGTAGTTGGAGAAAAGAGAAATTAAATGGTCATAAAAATTAATACGTTGTCCATATCAAAATTAATTCTCGTCCTCATTCAATAAATCTCTCGCATTCAATAAATATCAAGCAAAAAATCCAGTGGCGAGCGGCAGTATCAAAACAAAGATTGAATTAGACCTTATCGCATACCGTTAGGGTGTAAAATTGTGTGAGTGCAGTAGTGGAATCAGCGAGCGAAACGCGGGGTCGTGGGCAGATATTGTGTCTAGTGTAGTAAACGAAAGACTGGCTAAAGTAACGAGTTAGGTTGGAGTGTGGGGAGGTAGTCTGCGGCTTGTCTGTCATACACTTTGTGCGGGAACAGCGGAGTTTGGTAAATGGAATTATTTGGCAAAAGTCATACGGTAACATTTCCAAAAAAAATACATATGACATTCAGTGTACCTATAGCACGAATAACTGCGTAAGTGTAACGTGTCGTTCACGTGCAACAGTACAAACTGTCATTTATCTAGGGCACACGTGACACAGATAACTCACAGTTTGTACGCCGAAGTGTGACGCGTTGCCGTGCACGATATAATACTTTTTCGCTAATTGTTTGTGCTACGGCCTCAGATCATATAAAAACTGGCCAAATTTCAGAAATGCTAAATATTTACCATAGATTCGCAGAATTTGAATAATATTTCTATAAACTTCAAGGCCTTACTTATAAACAGTGCACAAATAGAAGAAACGTCATTGAGTACTGCGCACCTCAAAACTGTTCTGCGCCCAACTGAATGACGTTATTAAAATGTTTGTTGCGTTTGCAAATAAAGCCGTGCGTGTTCGCGTACTAAGATGTAAACAGTTCTTTAGAAAATTTATTACATACTTACATTGATTGAAACATTCGTAAGTTATACACATTTTAATGTTATTTGGACGGTTTAACTTACGCGGTAGGTATAGTATAGTAATAGAGTATCTCGACCGGTTTCGTGACCGTCCGGCCCACTTCCTAATGGAGTACTTACTTTCGGGTGCGCAAGTTCTCCATGAAGAAGTGGCCCGGACGTTCACGAAACCGGTCGAGATATTCGACTATACCTACCGCGTAAGTTAAACTGTCAAAATAACATTAAAATACTTACATTGACCGAGAAATCGTGCGCGTCATGTGTTTCAAATATGCACTCGCTTAAAGTTTTGGAATGATATCCAAAAAAACCATTAAGTATGTCACACAAAAATATAACAACCTGGTACCATACGAAATATATAGTCGTACCTAACGTTAAATAGGTGTTCCTCCGAGTTTCGACAAGTTCAGTAAATTGACAGTCGCTTACTTCGGAAAAACATAGTTCGACAACTCATTGCTTCGACAGAACATACCTACTTGTTATTGAACTTGTCGAAATTCAGAGATACACTCCTTTTAAATTAGCCTGGGGATCGCATTTCAAACGGCTAAGATTTCCAGTTAAACTATACTCATATTTCCCAGCATTGCATTGTAACGATATAATTATAAAATTATTTTACAAAGCCAAAATAATTAGCGTTATGTTATTTAATGGACAGAGTGTATAACAGACAGTCGCAAGACCGAGGATGGTGAGGCAGGTACGTAGGTAGCGAACCGGTGTGTTCTTGTAAATATCGCTTTTAGTGAAACCTGTACCGTTATATGATTATATATAATGATTGTACCACGTAAATAGTGTTAACGAGCGCCACTATGCGATATACCGATCTATTTATTTTTACATTTATTCTTTTTTAAATAGTTATATTTTATTGTCATAATGTTTTCGTTATAGCACCAATATATTGTCGATATTGTGCGTGTTTATGTCAGAAACAAATACTGTTGTTGTTTATTTTTATCTAAGAATCGTGGAATAGATCGATTCGATAGAATATTAGCCCTTAGCGCTAATATCAGTCAAAATACTCTTGTAACTTGCTGATGTCCTGGTAACTGCAATATAAATCGACCAATTCTACATTTCTATATCACCAAAAATAAATTTTATATTAAAAACTCTAAAATAATTTGCAGCTGAATATCATCACCATATAATATTGAAGAGCTTATTGTATTATTTATCTAGTTTATAGTTTAAATTATTCCTGCAACGGTTCTGAGATGCAAGTTTTTATGTTCCTATTGAGTCGATTCGTGAAGACGTTGTTAAGATTGTAAGCTTTACTTTATTATTAATAATACCCATTCGGCTATACATGTTACCTTATTATTATATAAATACTAGGTTTAGTGAATGCGAGGTCCATATTTTATATTTTGTGATGTGTAAATAAGAAAAAATAAAACCATATTTAATCAAATTCTTACTGATAAACTTTGCTTAAATTTAAATTGTGTCGTTTAATACTGCGCAGTATGTATATTCAACAACAAACTCTTATGACATTATTTCAATTTAAGTACAGCTTATGAATATCGTTTCTATGGATAGTGCGACAGGTTTTCCTATTACAATCAAACCATGTGGTTTTTTACGTAAATTGATTGAAAGTTTAGCTTGTTTCACGATAAATAAACTCTTAACAATAATAAAACAGCTTTTATATAGAATTTCTGTCACATAACGATATTCTGTCGCTTCTAGATTATAAAGACGTCGTGAAACGAGCCTTCTAATGTAATTTATTTACCTTTGTCGCAGCACATCGGGCTTCGCGTGTTTAGTCGCGCGATAAATTCAAACATAGGGCCACTATGAGACGCACGTTTACGTTTCTTAACTATACAACGTTGCTTACGCAGCATCATAGGATATGTGCGTGGTATAAAATTACACACGCGCCGCTCAACGCTCCGCGTCTTCGTGAACGAGATCACATACCGTCATATGTTTGTATTTTCGCGTGTATATTCCGGTCACGGTTCATTTGTGGTCGTACCTAAGAACGCATAACGCGACGCCCCGCGCTGCCCCTATACACGAGTCCTTAGTTTTAATTGTATGTTTTATTAATCTTACAACGTCTGAATGTAAAGTGCCGATTGCTTGTTTTCTTTTAATTTAATCGGTTCCTTTCTTTATGTTCTTTTTTAACAAAATGAGCACATTAACACGGTCAATTTTAATTTTATCCCTAAAATATATATTCCCATTGTTTTTGTTTTTATCCAAAGAAGAATGTGTTCATTTAAGAAAATTGTTCTTTTTTAATATTATTTGTGTTTTGTATGAACTGAGATTGTGACGTATTTATTTATCGGATCCAGAAGTGCATTTCCACTGGATACCTGTGTCCTTACAGCTGTCTGTCTTATGGAGAGTATAATTTAGGTATAGCTTATATTTGTATTGTATGACAGACACTATGATTATGCTCAAACTGACATATATATATATATATATAACCCGAACGGTCGAACGATCGAGTGATGTTTGCATACTACTCTAAAATGAAAAATGTCAATAAAATTGTATTTTAAAAAGTATATTTTGTTTTCATTTGTCATATAGGTTTATCCCTAAGGTAGCATCATACGAAGATAAGGCAGGCAGCAAAATAATTATTGACAAGAAATAATCGACTTGATGATAATACTTAAATTTAATTTTTGTTGTTTGGCTTGTTCTATCAATAATATCAAATACAATTTACATCCAAGTGTAATCGTTGTAAAATGTAAATTATATATATTTTAACAATTTTGTCATTGTGTCTTGGAATGTCCATCTTAAGTCTTTGTCTGGCTCACATAGCAGATGGTAACGGGGCTATGAACATCATTTATTTTGTTACTTACTTGGCTGAGCCAGTTTAATACTTATTACCTACATTTATTTATGATGTTGAGGAAATATCAATAAAAACACTGTTGAATATAAAAAAAACAGTATATTGATTTACAACATACATTTTTGTAATATAACCTCACTAAAGCTTCTACTTACAACCATAAGTGGGGAAACCAGTTTTCGGAATTAGAAAACTATTCCCTTATTGTCCAGAAAATTTGGCGAGGAGATACACATCAATATAGTTAAAGCATCACAGCACCCAGCATCGGAAATGTCAGGTGCACCTATACATTTCACACCTATTATAAATTCTTTGGTAACTACAGCACATTCAAATCTCTATAAATATAGTCCGATGAAAACCTCACATGTATCACACTCAACTTACAAGTTATAAACGAAAACTGGAGTAAATCAGGGCAGTGATAACCAACGAATGGCAAAAGAAGTATTTACATAATCACCCTGCGCGGCGAATTGGTAGCTGTTTAGTTCACACGGCGCGCCGGTCGAGCGAATCGACGCTCGCGACGTTTCATAACGAGTACCGGTAGGGAGAGGCCGATGGTGTTGGACTGCGAGGTTCCATCTCTTCCTGTTCTGGGACATAGTAATGGAGCTCATACGCGGGCGATAGCTCCACTGTCATATCACAATGTGGCTCGCAAGGCTTCTTCGAAGGCGCATTACTCTTTGTCGCAGTCCCTTCGCTATTGTACAACCGCTTCAGGAAAGCCCGCGATGACGCCATCACCCGGCCGTGTTCGTCGGCTGGTCGATGCACGATACTGCTGTTGTACATGATCGGGAAGTCAACCTTGAACCTCTCGCTGTTCTGGTTGAAGTTTTCGACAAAACGATTCAGCACTTCTTTGCGGAACTGCACGTCGTAATCGTAATCTGCACCTTTGGGAGTGTCTCTTATAATGTCCGCGACTGTACCTTCCCGAGGGGATTCCGTCAATGGGTTGTAGTCTCTCCTGTCGTCGTCGGCGCCTTTAACGGCCGCAGCGTCGAGTAAGTCTTTGTAATGTTTGATGACGTACGAGCCCCGGTTCAGGTTCCCTTCGTGTATGACGTACGCGTCGTGTGGTTCGGTCGGCCGAGGTGCGTTTGTTAAATAGTAATTCCTGTTCAGATCGCTGGGAGTGTACATTGTTAAATCTGTGGGTTTCACTGTCGGTCTCATGCTAGAGATATCTGGTCGTTCGTATGGTGGATTCACTACCTGAAAGTCTGGCCTCTGTGGTCCTATGTTTGGACTCATATCTGGTCTCATATTTGGCCTTGAATGTGGACTCATGTAAGCCATATCGGGTAGCACCTCCGGTCTCATTTCATGTGCGGGCTTCTCGGTGGCGATTGGCAAAGGCGGTACTGTTTCAAACGGAGGCAGTGGCTCTATTTTGGGGCGATCCTTAAAAAGATTTACTTTTCTTTCAAAGTTTTTATCGGCATTATTGACGTTTACTTTCTGCGGTTTACGTGGCGGAAAGTACTGGACGGTCGGCTTCCTTTCCGGAGAGTATGACTTCATGGGCCTATTGAGCAATGGCTCTATATGGTGTGTCTCTGTCGTAGGAGATGTTCTAACTGGTGGAACCGTGAATTTCTTCAGATCTAGCTTGGACATGGTAAGGTAATCTGCGTCATATTCATCCGTCGTGTCATAATACTCAGCGACGTTGAAGAACTTTTTCGGTTTTGCGGTAGTCAGATAATCTAGAGAATCCAGACCGAGACTTTTAAATATCGCATGTGAGATTTTAGCTTTGTTTGCTTCTAGCTGTGTCAAAGTAGACATCGGGGATGTAATGTCTTCTGGATACATTTCATTATTCGCAGGTGTTGACGAAGTGACTTTAGATGACTCAGCAGACCCTACAACCGAAGATGTTGATTCAGGTTGCGGAGTACTCGTGCTCTCCGCTGATTTGTCTTCTTCATAATCGGTGTATACCTCTTCCCCATCCTTGTTCATCTTCATTTTCTTAGTTTTCCTAACTTCAGCTATTTTTTCCAATCTCAACCTTAATTCCGGTATGTCGTTTTTTGCATATTTTTCTTGTAAATTGTTCAATTCTGTTTGTGTTTTATTCTTAAGTACTTCTTTGAACGATATTGAAGAGTTTTTCGGTTTAAAAACTATACCTAAAGAACTGATGCTTTCGTTTCTCCAACTGTTATCGTCTGGGTCTCTTACGAACTGTTTAGCAGGTTGGACCTCTATTTTTTTCATTGGCTTGTAATTGGGACTGATCGTGTACAGTGTCGTCTTAGTTCGCTCTTGGTTGATAGGTTGGACGCTTAGAGAGTCATCTACGCTGATACCAGATCTTACTTCCTCGCTTGCGGTTTTGTCCTCTCGGTATCGAAAAAGGCTTTCCTGGTGGTTTTTCAATGCTTCTTCCTTCATTAATTCTTCTTGTATCGCGTCCTCAGCCTGTAACCAGAATGTATTTCACAAAGTGGATTAATTACTTATGTAAGGATAAATCTTAATACCGCACAATATTTCCGAATCAAGCATATCCTATGTTACGAGTAAAACAAGCTTACGATAACGTCATAATATACAATGTGTGGCATAGAAGTGTAGTAGTACTGAAATGTGCGCATGTGTACCTAGTTACAGTCACATGGCAATATATCAAAATTTAAATCGCTTATCATTATTTCACACAAAATAGAAAATATTAGCTGTAAAAACGATATAAGGGACAACCCTATTACACATGCTTATCCTTTGAGCTCGTTGGGGCCAATGCGCTCTGCAACCCTCACGCCACCTAGTCATTCATCTCCGTTTCCCTACCCTGCATGCGCCCTCTCCCCGCTCTGCACCCCAGCCCAGGCCCCGCTTAGATCACTTGTTTACCTAGTCTAAGTTCTAGAGGTCATTGCCGTCTTCGACCTAGTTTTCCAGGAATGAACCTTGATTATTAAAAAACTTTGCACTCAACATATTTACTACTTCTTGGGACGCAGTAGTTAGGTCCCAATTGTATGCAAGGTTCTATGTGTGTGGTTTTAGTATAACTACAATTTTTTGCACTTACATAATTTGTTATCGATTACTGTGAGAAGAACAATGAACGGGGCTGCAAAGTATTTGATATAATGTACATATATTTATAACTAAATTTCAATAAAATGGGTATATGTACAACTTTATCATTGCTAGTAACAAAACATTACAGTTTCAGAAAAAAATGCACATCGAGGACGGGATTCGAACCCGCGTCTTGCGACAATCCTTGTCAGACGCCATGACCTATATAACTCTATTTGATTTTTTTCTCTAAAAAATTGCAATGTTTGATATCGCTATGCAGACGTTAGTGCTTTAAAAAGCATGTTATAACAATAGATACTACTACTACTACTACTTTAACAAATATAATTTAGTGAATTATTACTAGTGTCTTACCAGTTGGCTTTGTGACTCTGAGCCACTGACTTTCTTCAAATCAGGAATTTCGGTTTCCAAAGTTTCACTGTCATCTACCGTCGTTACAAATTGTGTTTCATTTTCTCTGTCTATGCTAATGGTAGTAGCTACAGTTGAGGACGCTCTTTCAGAATAATCCAGATAACCCGCTCGTTGAGTTTGCACAATTTCTATCCTTTTTGCATCAGGATCCTTAACAGTGTTTGGAGTCAATATTGTTGATTTGATAGCTACAGTTGTTTTCCCACTTTCGTCAGACATCATTTCGCTACTTGTTGTTGGGTTTTTTTCAACTCCTAACTTTTCTAAAGAAGATTTTGGTGTGACATCAATAGCTTTTTCAAAATTTGCATGTGTGTTGGAAGTTTCAGCTCTCATTGTTTCATCTTCTGCTTTCGGTGCTTGAGATGTATCCTCTGCACTAGTCACACGTTTCCTTACAATGGTTGTGTATATTCTCCATGATGGTTCACTGATATTGTTACTGAAATCCGTTGTAGTCTCAAACGTGTTAGTTTCCGTATACGGTGAAGATATTTCAGTAATTTCACCTGCACCTTCAATTGAAGTCGTGACTGAAACTAAGTCTTCAGAAGTAGTTTGGGAGAAATCAGTTGTAAGATTTTCACTTTTAGTATTATCCACATCTTCAACAATGGAAACCGTGGTTGATGTTGACGTTTCTATAGTTTCAGTAGCAGTTTTAGAGACATCACTTATTATTGTTTCCATTGTTTCATTATCTGGTATAGAATTAAAATTTTTTGTTGATTGATCTTCTCTCGATTCCATTTCTGTGACAATTTGGTTTGAAACCGTAGGAGTTTCAGAAAGAACAGTGGTTTCGCTTGGGATTTGTGTACTTAGTTCAATATTTTTTCCGAGGGCAATAACTTTATGTTCAGTTTCTAATTCTTTAGCTTTAACAAATAATACTGCATTCGATTTGTTCCCTTTAAACTCTGCTACATCTTCTACTGAGTCAAATACTTCAACAGTATCTGAACTAATTGTGGGAACTTTAGTGTTTTCAGTTGTGGTTATTATTTCAGTGCTTGTTTGTTTATGTTGGACTTTTAAATTATTTATAGATTTCACTTCTAACGTTTCTTTAGATATATTAAATTTAATATTATTGTTGTTAACTGTTTTATTCGTATTGTCCTCTTTACTATTTTGGATACCATTAAGTCTTTTCAAATCATCTTTTACTTGTAGCTGGAAACTCTCATCTGAGGAAAGGTCGGTAGGTTGTGCGTCTGTTGATGAAGTGCTGTTGTTGATACGATCGATTGTAAACCCGCTCGCGTGTGGTGCGACGAATGCCATCGCGATTACCAATGTAATTACGGACGACCTGTAAACAACAATCAAGTAGGTGAATAAACATAAATTCTTTGAGATTAAACCCTTGACTGTCTTGGACTCTGAAGATTTTAGCTTCCCATTTCAAACAGTTGTTATACGAGTACTATGAGTTCTCTTGAGAATAATTCGTAGTAAGAACTGACTGAGCCTGAAACTGATGTGAGGTCGTAGACTCCATGCACCAAATATTTTATTTATTTATTTGTTTGATTATAGGCGAGCAGCATGATGCCGATGTGCCTACATCCTGCTGTCCACAAACACACTGGCTTAGTTCACTGGCTAGAGGTTGGCAAGAGATTTATGGTTTTATAACAGTAACTTAAAACAGAAAATGATTCGGATGCAGTGTGCTTACCCAACGAAATACATGTTTCAATAATCAATCTCTTATTTTTGTACGACACGATAAACTTATACAGACAGGTACGACACGAGTGATGATTCTCATTGCATTGACATCGCTCGCCGACAGCCAAATCGAGCACGCAGACAATGGCGTATTATCAAACATCTCTTACCTACCCATGTGATATTTATTAAGTGGAATGTTTATATAGTTATATCTAACAGCATTGTGCCGGGGTTGTGTTTTGCTTTAGTTACATGACACAGTACATTGTTAGCTAGGTTCATATTTTGGTATATTGTAACTACATGTACATTGTCAAAGTATTATGTCAGCTTGCACTCAGGATGTCCTACCCAACCTCAGACCTACATTGCAAAAACTGTGTAGATTGATGATGGTGGGAAAGGTGGAAGATGAACTCCCCACAATGTACGACACTATACTATGTATAACGTTTACTTTCAAGTTTTTCGTAGCAGTCGTTTTTAATGGTAGGGGTTTAATTATGGAATTGCTGATTTATCACATTAACCACTTAGAATTAAAATGAAACCTTCATGTTGGTACATTTCGGAGTGAAACTTTTTTCACACGAAAATTAACTAGTAACATTCTAAATTTAAAAAAATATGCTTTTTATTGTTTTACTTTAATTTGTTTTTACATTCAGTTTTTAATGTGAAGATGGAAACAGCTAAAACTAGAGTTATTTTCGAATACGGATTCCATAGATTAAAGTATGCATACTGGAGAACGGGTTCCGACGTAGGACTACCGCAGCGACTAAGTAGAAACTGCGCGAAATGTCAATGCTGTTTTTGTACAGCCTTTTTTTCTGTATATTGGTTTACCAAGCTGGTCGTAACACAAGACTTATAGTTCTAAAATTTGGGTACCTCGTGTTTTGACTGATCTGCAGACAGGATCGCACATTGAACTTTGTACTGTTACATAAACTAAGGGATTTTGAACCGAAATGTGACATGTGATGAAAAGTGGATTCTTTACGATAATCGCTAGCGAACAACGCAATGGTTGACCCCAGGTCAACTGTAGATAGAAAGGTGATGGTAACGGTTTTGGTGGTCACTTCATGGTGCAATTTTTTTCCCATGGAGCAGTACATAATGCCTTTACCGTTTGTAGAGTCCTGGTCCAGGTCCCCAGAGTTCTATCGCAATGAATTGAATGATCTTCCGATTTGGTGGCTATGTATAGATAACGAGTGTAAATACTTTGATAAAATTATATATTTTATATAATCTCATTCGGTAGTATTCCAATTATGAAATGAAATACAGACTTTTATTAGCATATTTTATTTACATACTTCTTTAAGAAAATAAAAAAAATAAATTAAAGCAACTATTCTCCTAACAAAACAATGTTTTAAAACAATTTTTTTTTTATTATTAACGTACAATGTGTCCCGACCAAGGAGGTTTCAATTCAATTTAAGTACACATTATCTGTGGTGAGCGCGCTGCGCGCGCAACGCGCTGGTTTCGTGCCAATAGACCAATAACAGACTTTTTCCACTAATATTGGCAAAATTGTGGTTACGCCGCACAAGCCATACAAACAAGAAGAAGAAGAAGAAGGCTTTCCATTTTGGCGCTATTTCGTACATACGAATTTGAGTAATATTTTGCTGTATAAAACTTTAGTAGCAAAAATGTCATGAGATTAAATAAAATAGTGTATGCAACTGCATATAATTAGGTATTAAAACACTCGTGTAATCTTATTATGAAACTCGCCTGCGGCTCGTTTCAAAAAACTACACTCATGTTTTGATACCCTCTATTAGGTATATGACAGTTGCATAAACTACTATTATCCTTCTAGAAAAAGATTTTCTATTTTTCAGTACAAACTTAATGGCAATTTCATACGTTAACCCCCAAATAGTATGTATCAAGTGAAATAAGTGGGGAAGTCGTTCGCCGGATGGTAAGCCTCTGCCTCTAAAAGTATGAGTAGTAGTGCCATCAGATTGAAAGCCTAGAAGTAAAGTGTAGCATGGCACTGTACAATGCTCGTCACCACGAATCATCGCCGATGTTTTGAGGCTGATTCACTCAGTAAGTAGGTAGTTGTGCTATAGTGCCCTTCGCAATGTAACAGTAATGCCTGCGCGCACTATTGCTTCAAGACAGAAAAACTGGTACCTACTGAGGTGGTAGCCACCAAAGCGACATCGTGCAGAAAAGCCCTACCACTACGGGAGGTATCCCTTTTCATGGTACGGAGCAGGTATGTGCCATGTTTTCTTGTTATACAATGAAATGTAGGTAAGTAATTAAATTTCACGTGTGGCGCATATACTCGTAAGTAAGTACCTAGGTAATTAGTATTACGTCTCGCCAAACCGACTAAAGATAGTAAATGACCAGAATACAACGCAATTGGCCTTATTCAATCAATTCATAATATTATGTCGAAACAAGATTATATTTAGGTTGGTACCTACCACGCTCAATTAAGTACAGTTGGAAAATCAGTGCGCGTGTGCAAGTAGGTACTCATCGCTTTGTGAAATCGTATGAACACAAGTCAAATAAAAGTATTTACTTTTTTTTTCAATAGGTTTAGTGCATTTTTATCACATAATTGATGAATTTACGATCCATACAGCAAGAATGTTTAAATGCAAGCTTGAAGAACCGGTAAACTCGCGTGTTTAACCTCTTTCGTAGTTCAATTTTAAGTATTCCGATTGAGGATCTTTATATGCAAGTATTACTTACGTCAAGATTACGGAATCCAATGCAATTCCTATAAACGTTCGATTTCACTTAGATACAACATAATTCGTACTTACTTAACTACGAATCGTACATTTGTACGGCAGATACGCAATGATCTAACAATCCGACTTGTCAATACACGCATCACGCATTAGGAAACCGGTAAGAATTGTGCGTTCTACCAAAGAATGAATAATAGTGACTCGTATCGTCGTATTTCGTAAATGTGCAAACCTTGCACCTGTCATTAAATCAGATACATAAGTATATTATGACCTATGTAACCCAGGGGGAATGTAGCATAATATTCTAAGGAGAATCAATAGATAAATCATAAAATCGGTCGAGTAGTTTTTGATTTTATTCGTGACAAACATACAAAAATACAAATCTTTCCTGTTTATAATATCATAGTACCTATAGATTACCATTACCCAATATTAGTAAAGATATTAAAAATATTATAATATAATAGATATAAAATTTTAATAATATGATTTATTCATTAATTAACTTTATAATTAATAAATCATAATATTGAATAATCAATGAATTATTATTCTTCTTGTAGCGGTGAACAGTTTCGGAGATATAACGTCTCCCTCTCTCACGCCTCTTTGCAATGGAATTGCCTTCGAACTCTGCTCCTGTACTCGGACTGACATGTAGGCGTTTTTGTACAAACACTTCAGCACTACAATATACCGATAGTCAATACGGCACCGCTGGAGAGACTCAAGCACTGCCCACGTCTCGATCGAATCAAAAGCTTTCTCATAGTCCACCAACGCTAAACAAAGAGGCAAGTTATACTCTTCGGTCTTCTGTATAACTTGTCGTAGCGTGTGGATGTGGTCTATGGTACTATAGCCTTTTCGGAAACCGGCTTGTTCCGGAGGCTGGAATTCATCAAACCTGCGACTGAGACGGTTCGTTATGACCTTCGAAAACAGCTTATAAACATGGCACAAAAGCGAGATGGGTCTGTAATTTTTAAGTATAGTGTTGTCACCTTTCTTGAAGAACAGCACCACGAAGCTTTTTTTCCATGCTTCTGGCGTTGAACCTTCGAGTAAGACGGTATTATAGAGCTTCTGAAGGACTTTAAGTACCGCTGTTCCACCCGCTTTAAAGCTCAAATGTGATATCATCGTCACCAGGCGCCTTGTTGTTCTTAAGCTGTTTCAAGGCCATTCTAATCTCGTACAGGCTGATGTCCGGGATATCTTCGGTATAATGTCGGGTCAGCTTGGCTCTTGGGTCTTTGACCGAGCTGCTAACAGGTTTAGCAACCAAGGTATATAACTGTCCGTAGAAACTCTCTACTTCTCCTAACACTTCTGCTTTGGTCGACGCTACACTGCCGTCTTCTCTCTTCACCTTCGTCAACTGGCTTTGCCCAATAGACATGTCTCTTGCAAACACTTTGGAGCCTTTTTTCCGCTCTATCGTCTCTTTAATACGGTTTGTATTAAAGATCCGTATGTCGTGTCGCAAGGACTTCCATATTCGTCTATTGAGCAGCCTATATGCTTCAGCATCATTCGAAGACTGCAGTTTTAATGAGCGTCGATCAGCCATGAGGTTGAGGGTACCGTTGCAGAGTTTCTGTGGCCTATTTGTACGGTGGGGTTTAAAGTATTTGGAACCCACAGTATGGACAGTTTCTATTAACCTGTTATTGATCTCGTCCACTGAAGCGATGTTCTCAAGGCAATCGAAGCGATTGGACAGCTCAAGTTAAAAGCTCTCGGGGTCTTGAATACGGGCACGAGTGGGTCGGAGCGTAAACTTCATCAGACGAGACCTCTCAAGTTTGACATTAATATTCACCGTGCCTCTTACCATTCGGTGATCACTACCGGTTTTAACACTGTTGATCACGGAGACATCAATGAATATTTGCCTTTTGCTGGTCATAACGATGTCAACCTCATTTCCCGTGGAACCATCGGGACTCAGCCAGGTCCATTTCCTGCGAGGTGGCTTCTGAAAGAAAGGGTTCATCATAAAGAGGCCCTCTTTCTCCAGGAAGTCGGCCAACCTCTGTCCCCTACGGTTCCGTTGTCCATAGCCAAATTGCCCCACTTTCAACTCATCCTCGCTTCTCTTACCCAACTTCGCGTTAAAGTCCCCCATAACATTTAGAAAGTGCGTTTAAGAGGTATGTATGGCCCGACTAATGTCCTTATAAGGTTTAAGCTTTAAAGACATGTATTCTCAATAAGACACATACAGAGTCACTTACTTGAGAACTTAACTATTTATAAATATTATACTTCGCCCTCAGATTATAAAAACAAAAGGCAGATGGAGCGCGCCGAACTCGCGAGTGTCGCCACCTCTATAGTTATGTGTGCGTGACAACGAGCCACTGCACTGTACGTACACGTGCATCTGTGTGCGTGTAAAGTTACCAGATATTGAAAAATTAACTCCCTCATTTTTGTAACAAATTGTTATAATATTGGAAAGTTAAACGTTCTTTTGTAACATACAGTACTAAAGTAATATATGGATAAAATAATGGTTATTTATAACTAAATAAATTACAATAAATAAAGAAGGTTCGGTAAATATATCACAATTCATTGTTTATTTGTTTTTGTATTATAATTATATTTTGTAATATTTTAATAGTATCCTACTTTTCTAATTATTACACATATATCCGACAGTTTGTGAGAATGGAAGTACGTATGTATGGATGTTTATTTCTCTTTCACGCAAAAACGACTATACTGATTTGGATAAAATTTGGCACACAGGTAGTTTTTAATCTAGATTAACATACAGAACATTCCATCGGACTCGCCCATCTCGGGTTCCGTTCAAATTTGTAGGTAACAAATTATTTCAGATTTTTCTCTTCACAGACTTTGGAGATTAGAGGAGGGGGGCCATATATTTTTTTTCCTTTATTTGTTCTATAAAACCTAGCTTTTTGCAAAATTTTGTGATTCTAGGTCAACGGGAACTACCATATTATGGATTTTCGACCCAAAACCTATAGGGTACTTCCGGTTGACCCAGACTTATACCGAAAAATAAAAAAAGTTGAAAATTAAGGTTAAAATTGGTACATACACGATTACGCGAAAAAGACGGACCTTGATTTTTATACACCTAATAGGGACTATAGACTTCAATATCTGGTATAAATTTCAACTTGCTAGGTCCACCCGTTCCTGAGAAAATCGGTGGTGACACTCTGACAAGAGTGTGATCTTATAAAGGTTCCCTTTTTACCTTTTGAGGTGCCGAACCCTAAAAATGGTGTGAACGAGACAAATATTCGCATTTTCAACTTTATAAAAACCTGACATAAAAAGTATTTTCTAAGAAGTCTTGAGGATTTTTTGAAAAAAATACCGTGCGAGCAAGACTTATAAAAAAATATTCGCATTTGCGATATTAAAAAACAAACTTTCGTTACATTACTAACCCCTAGACCTTCTAAATGTAGTTTTACCTATAAAACGGCTAACTAATTTAAATAAATACTGGCAACACTAGCGAATGACTGCCGAAGTTTTGTGTTCCGAGTCACATGTAAAGTTATTATGTTGAATAAAAATTATATAAAGCCAAATAATTAATAGTTATCTGTGAAAGGATATTCCATCTTCTTTTTTTTCGTTTTGGGAACAACTTTTACAGTGTTTAATAACACAAGACGGCATTTTTTACATTAAAATTACGAACCAGTCTTTACGTGTTGCCTCGGACAAGTCGCGTATAGCACTAGCGCGGGTTTGTATTTGCTTTTGAATTTGTATTCGCTTTGGTGGAGACACTCGCGTATTCAGTACGCTCCATCTGCCTTTTGTTTTATAATCTGAGACTTCGCCATATCATTTCTAAAAATACATTAAAATAAATTATATTTTGTAATACATATCCAATAAATATTTACAGCCAACTTCACACATTTGATCTGTTTACTCATCTCACTTTACATCACTTGTAACATTAGGTATTCTAGCTATATATATAAAAGCTTGATGTCCGATATCAAATAATCAGCTTTTTAAATGCGCTGAATGAGTGCATGTTTATTATGCGTGACGGTAGCTTATTATACAATTGTGCTCCTTCAAACGTAACAGTTTTCTTACCATAATTTGTCCTAGCTCGGGGAAAACGAACTAACTAGCTCGTATACATATCCTCCACCTCATCATCCGGGTGCGACTTCGTCGGTGCGTATACCTGAATGTCCTTCAGCAAATATCGTTTGGATACTCTGAGTATTAGGTATACGACCCTATTGGAAACGCTATCGATCGTAACTATGTTGTTAGTAAGGGCAGGCCGGTTGGCGCAGTTGGTAGCACCCCTGCCTTCTGAGCCGCTGGTCCCGGGTTCGATCCCCGGACAGGTCAAACATTTGTGTGCATGAACATGTCTGTTTGATCTGTGTCTGGGTGTGTATATGTATTTAAGTATGTATATCAGTCATCAGGTTACCATAGTACAGGCTCTGCCTAATTTGGGACCTTTGTGTTGATGTTGTACCATATAAAAAAAAAAAAAAAAAGTATGGGACTTGTGGACGAGAAAACCGACACCACCTTGGGACTGTTGGTCGCCCTCCCGGTAGTAGAGTAGGTTACCTGATTTTAGGGTTATCGTGTCCTCACCCGCTGTACGGACTTCAGATAACCCCACAATGTCCCAGTGTAACGTACTCATTTCTTCTTTCAGCTCATAGATCTTCTCGTCTGTCCTCATCAGGGCCAGTCGTCGTCGTTGGGGGTGGTAGCCGACCGTCGGCCGGGGGTTCTTAGCACCCCCTGCCCCACTGTTACCGTGGCCGCTGCCGTAGCCAGGAATAGCGGGGCTGCCGAGGACTGGGGGCCTGGTTCTTTTTATCAAATCCATAGGGGGGATTTTGCGCGCCACGCTTGGCAGTCGGGTTGGCGAGCGCAGTTTTGGGGTTTTAGTACTGGCACCCACGGGTAGAGTTGGGGGGTACTATTCTAAGGTACCCCACGGCATACCACCCACCCACACACGGCAACTACCAAAAGACGTGTTACATTATTAATTATTACGGTTTGAAGCCGTACCATAGAAGTTCATACGCGTGGTCCAGTCAATCGAGACCCCAGTTTTGTATGAGACCGTGTTGGGTAGATAGATCAAGCTGCCATCTAGGATATATGTTACGGATAAAGAAAAAAAGAGTAAAGTTGGGAGCTCCTGGATCTATCCTATCCATATACCAAATTTCATCGAAATCGGTGCTGTAGCTTTTAAGTTATTCAAAATTCAAAATTCATTTATTATCAGGTAACAAAGACCCATATACACTAAGATTTACACATACACAAAACATAAACTAAAAAAATTAAATAAAACACAAAAAAATATCTAAAACCTATTCGACATTGCCGTGACATGTCTGTCGCAGCAATGCCGAATGAAGGGGCATTCCAACCTCCCCCCAATCATCGCTAGAACGGAGTTAGAGCTGGTCCGCACTCTTCGCACCAAGGACGCTGCTCGCTTGCGCATGCTCGCATTAAAACAACTGGTGCGTGCATCCGCGAACATGCCCGAAGCGCTGCAAAAGCGCGGCAGCCCCAGCACCGCCCTGAACGCATTATTGTACTGGATACGGAGTGCGTTGTAGGCTTTTTTTGGTATAGTTTAGCCACAAGTTGCACGTGTACAGCGACGAGAAATACGCTCTAAAAAGCGTTACTTTCACCTCCGCCGTACAGCGTGCAAACCTGCGTGCTATCATGTTTATGCGGGTAGGCAGACAGAATTTTTTTCAAAAATTTATAAATTAATAATTATTTGGTCATATCAAAGAATAGACATAAAACTACTTAGTTACATTTTTAACAACTATTTGAAACCGAATCCATAATAATAATTCTAACTATCTATAATATACAAATGAACCCCTACTATTTCCGGTCACGCCATAACTTGAGAACGGCTTTACCGATGTCGTTAATCTTTTTTTAAATATTTTCTTATACTTCGCAGAAGGTTCTTACATTAAAAATTTAAAATCAAGAAAGACGGGAGGTTATGGCGAGGCAGAAGGCCGAGCCTACTACGCGAATGAAATCGCGGGCAGTCGCTAGAATACATATAAAAATGAACCCCTATTTATCCTGGTCATGCTATAACTTGAGAGAGAACGGATGGCACAATATCGCTTATTCTTTTTTTGTTGTTAATTGTCAGGTGAATTCTTACGTAGGAAAAACCAAAAAAATATGGGAGGTTATGGCAAGGCCGAGCTTACTACGCGAACGTAGTCGCGGGCAGTCGCTAGTATATATATAAAAATGAACCCCTATTTATCCTGGTCAGTCTATAACTTGAGAGAGAACGGATGGCACAATATCGCTTATTCTTTTTTTGTTGTTAATTGTCAGGTGAATTCTTACGTAGGAAAAACCAAAAAAATATGGGAGGTTATGGCAAGGCCGAGCTTACTACGCGAACGTAGTCGCGGGCAGTCGCTAGTATATATATAAAAATGAACCCCTATTTATCCTGGTCATGCTATAACTTGAGAGAGAACGGATGGCACAATATCGCTTATTCTTTTTTTGTTGTTAATTGTCAGGTGAATTCTTACGTAGGAAAAACCAAAAAAATATGGGAGGTTATGGCAAGGCCGAGCTTACTACGCGAACGTAGTCGCGGGCAGTCGCTAGTATATATATAAAAATGAACCCCTATTTATCCTGGTCAGTCTATAACTTGAGAGAGAACGGATGGCACAATATCGCTTATTCTTTTTTTGTTGTTAATTGTCAGGTGAATTCTTACGTAGGAAAAACCAAAAAAATATGGGAGGTTATGGCAAGGCCGAGCTTACTACGCGAACGTAGTCGCGGGCAGTCGCTAGTATATATATAAAAATGAACCCCTATTTATCCTGGTCATGCTATAACTTGAGAGAGAACGGATGGCACAATATCGCTTATTCTTTTTTTGTTGTTAATTGTCAGGTGAATTCTTACGTAGGAAAAACCAAAAAAATATGGGAGGTTATGGCAAGGCCGAGCTTACTACGCGAACGTAGTCGCGGGCAGTCGCTAGTATATATATAAAAATGAACCCCTATTTATCCTGGTCAGTCTATAACTTGAGAGAGAACGGATGGCACAATATCGCTTATTCTTTTTTTGTTGTTAATTGTCAGGTGAATTCTTACGTAGGAAAAACCAAAAAAATATGGGAGGTTATGGCAAGGCCGAGCTTACTACGCGAACGTAGTCGCGGGCAGTCGCTAGTATATATATAAAAATGAACCCCTATTTATCCTGGTCAGTCTATAACTTGAGAGAGAACGGATGGCACAATATCGCTTATTCTTTTTTTGTTGTTAATTGTCAGGTGAATTCTTACGTAGGAAAAACCAAAAAAATATGGGAGGTTATGGCAAGGCCGAGCTTACTACGCGAACGTAGTCGCGGGCAGTCGCTAGTATATATATAAAAATGAACCCCTATTTATCCTGGTCATTCTATAACTTGAGAGAGAACGGATGGCACAATATCGCTTATTCTTTTTTTGTTGTTAATTGTCAGGTGAATTCTTACGTAGGAAAAACCAAAAAAATATGGGAGGTTATGGCAAGGCCGAGCTTACTACGCGAACGTAGTCGCGGGCAGTCGCTAGTATATATATAAAAATGAACCCCTATTTATCCTGGTCATGCTATAACTTGAGAGAGAACGGATGGCACAATATCGCTTATTCTTTTTTTGTTGTTAATTGTCAGGTGAATTCTTACGTAGGAAAAACCAAAAAAATATGGGAGGTTATGGCAAGGCCGAGCTTACTACGCGAACGTAGTCGCGGGCAGTCGCTAGTATATATATAAAAATGAACCCCTATTTATCCTGGTCAGTCTATAACTTGAGAGAGAACGGATGGCACAATATCGCTTATTCTTTTTTTGTTGTTAATTGTCAGGTGAATTCTTACGTAGGAAAAACCAAAAAAATATGGGAGGTTATGGCAAGGCCGAGCTTACTACGCGAACGTAGTCGCGGGCAGTCGCTAGTATATATATAAAAATGAACCCCTATTTATCCTGGTCATGCTATAACTTGAGAGAGAACGGATGGCACAATATCGCTTATTCTTTTTTTGTTGTTAATTGTCAGGTGAATTCTTACGTAGGAAAAACCAAAAAAATATGGGAGGTTATGGCAAGGCCGAGCTTACTACGCGAACGTAGTCGCGGGCAGTCGCTAGTATATATATAAAAATGAACCCCTATTTATCCTGGTCAGTCTATAACTTGAGAGAGAACGGATGGCACAATATCGCTTATTCTTTTTTTGTTGTTAATTGTCAGGTGAATTCTTACGTAGGAAAAACCAAAAAAATATGGGAGGTTATGGCAAGGCCGAGCTTACTACGCAAACGTAGTCGCGGGCAGTCGCTAGTATATATATAAAAATGAACCCCTATTTATCCTGGTCATGCTATAACTTGAGAGAGAACGGATGGCACAATATCGCTTATTCTTTTTTTGTTGTTAATTGTCAGGTGAATTCTTACGTAGGAAAAACCAAAAAAATATGGGAGGTTATGGCAAGGCCGAGCTTACTACGCGAACGTAGTCGCGGGCAGTCGCTAGTATATATATAAAAATGAACCCCTATTTATCCTGGTCAGTCTATAACTTGAGAGAGAACGGATGGCACAATATCGCTTATTCTTTTTTTGTTGTTAATTGTCAGGTGAATTCTTACGTAGGAAAAACCAAAAAAATATGGGAGGTTATGGCAAGGCCGAGCTTACTACGCGAACGTAGTCGCGGGCAGTCGCTAGTATATATATAAAAATGAACCCCTATTTATCCTGGTCATGCTATAACTTGAGAGAGAACGGATGGCACAATATCGCTTATTCTTTTTTTGTTGTTAATTGTCAGGTGAATTCTTACGTAGGAAAAACCAAAAAAATATGGGAGGTTATGGCAAGGCCGAGCTTACTACGCGAACGTAGTCGCGGGCAGTCGCTAGTATATATATAAAAATGAACCCCTATTTATCCTTGTACTATACTTGAGAGAGAACGGATGGCACAATCTCGCTTATTTTTTTTAATTGTCAGGTGAATTCTTATGTAGGAAAACCAAGAAAATATGGGAGGTTATGGCAAGGCCGAGCTTACTACGCGAACGTAGTCGCGGGCAGTCGCTAGTATATATATAAAAATGAACCCCTATTTATCCTTGTACTATACTTGAGATAGAACGGATGGCACAATCTCGCTTTTTTTTTTTAATTGTCAGGTGAATTCTTATGGAGGAAAACCAAGAAAATATGGGAGGTTATGGCAAGGCCGAGCCTACTACGCGAACAAAGTCGCGGGCAGTCGCTATTACTAAATAAAAATAAAATAATCATTTAAATTTGTTCCCTTAGAACCTTCTATTTTATTGGAAGTAAAGTTGAAAATTTTAATTTAGGTTGTTACTTAGGTATACCTTCTCCAGAGGTAGGATTCGAACCGATGGTCTCCTATGACAGAGGGCCGCCCTCTTTACTATATTGAAATCTAAAAATGAATATCCACACCTTTTTTGTACTTAGCAGCTCAACACTTACACATCATAGATGAGTTTGTTGTGAGTGAAGTTTCGGATGGAAGTAAGTAGTTCGTCGCGCCGGGGCCGGGTGCGGCGCGAGTGTGCAGCCGCGCGCGAAGTGCGTGAGTCGCTTGGATTACCATATCGACCTAATTCTGCCGTTGCAAATATCACATCAACTTGCGATGCGCATTCTGGCACTTTTTCATCTACAAATTACTCATAATTCGGATTGCCGAGTGTGAGTTATGAACATCGAACATGCCATTTTGCAGGTACGTTGTACCTACGAGTACATAGAATACTAAGATGCGTGATGCGTGGGGGAAAATGCTGCGGAATTATTACAGAAGGTAGAGAAAGGATCCGCACCCGGAGAGCCGGGCGTAGGAGAAGAGCGTATCAAGCCCCCTCCAACCCCTATATCAGAAGTTGTGGTGATGGACATGGGGGTGTCCGTCACCTTTGAAAGACCTCGACGGCGCGTGCGGTGTTTCCGCTTGCCTCTCAAGAATGATGGGATGGAGTGGCTCCTGCTTCATCCCACGGGGAAGAGGTCCTCATGAGAGGGTCAACGCCGCCGGGGCCGCGGACGAGTGCGACAGCGTTCCCGTAGCTCCGACATTAAGGCGCCCGGAGAAGCACCGTGTGGTGGTTTAGTCGGTATGGTCTGATTGCTGCTATGGGTGCAGTTGGCACGTAGAAGACGAGTCCGACATAACCCGTCGAATGTCGAATGTGTAAGTGTTATTGGACTTATGTGTAAGCTCAAAGTCGCACAACGAGCTATGGAGAGGGCTATGCTCAAGGTTTCTCTACGTGATCGAATCAGAAATGAGGAGATCCGTAGAAGAACAAAAGTCAGCGGCGTAGCCCCACACGTTAAAAAAATATTCACTCCTTCCATGAGAGTACAGAGTTAGTACTTATAGAAAAGTCAGTCCAGTTCATTCATCTGGCATATGTGTTCTTTTAGTGCCACTTACATAACTATTTCTATCATTGAACAGTAATGTTCGCATTACTATGTTCCGGTTTGACTTTATAAAAACCTATTATGTCAGGGCGCAGTGCAGTTCGGCTTTTGTGACGAAAAATAATGCATCTGTACGAGGCAGATGTTAACGATTAACACCAGCCGTGCGATTCTTTAATGATTCGTCGATGCGCTCGTCGACGAGCTCACCGATGTCCAATACTTTATGAGATATCGCCCTTGTACATAAGATTGCTTTACCAACGTTTCTTGCCATCTTGTCATTTGTTCACGGATGTTGTCAAAGATGCAACGATGTTTGCTCTTAGAGAATCACACGGCAGGTGAGCCTCTTTCTTGTTTCGTAACCCAAAGACAAAATATATAGGACGAACTACTGAGCTCAAGCACAAGTATTAGGTACCATTACCGTGTGTGCGGATGTTCGGATACCACTATTGGTTTCCTCACGAGGTTGGCTTGGCCGGAAGTTCAAGTTGGTTTTCGAATCCGCAACTAACAGATCTGGATTCCTCAGAAAGTCTTCTTCACTCTAACATATTTACATCATTATTTCATCTTTGCAAACACTGATAAAGTTCCAAAGAAGCTCGCGAGCCGATACCGTGAGTCTACCATGAGTTGGGAACATAAATTTCATCTATAGGGTGTTTGGTAGAGGGACCGACAAACTAAATGAGCGTGTTCGGGGGACCACTTGGAGAATACAAGTTGGCCAAAAAAAATCCCAGACGCCCTTGATCCCAGATGTTTAACTTTTATTTTGAACTGAAATTGTACCTATTTACTACCATAACATTTGTAAAATCTGTTTTAGACCGGATGTTTTTAGTTGAATTTGGTCTCTAATACACCTTCAGGCCACGCAAAGCAAAATTGGTACAATATTGGAGAAAACAAGAATTTTCACAAAAAAAAGTTAAAAAAAAATGTGGTGTCGGGGATTTTTTTTTGGCCAACTTGTATTCTTCAAGTGGGCCCCCGAACACGCTCATTTGGTTTGTCGGTCCCTCTACCAAACACCCTGTATAGTCGATACTCGATCTCGCCTACCAATTGAGCTTGTGATTGACGTACTCGCTTTCAATTTTAGTTCTACAATTGACCGCGAGGTGACACTGTTCTTTTTTCATACATTTTTTTTGCGGCAATCGATATCAAGCATCGTTTGGTGCCAATGTTGTAAACTCGTGGTAGACCCTGGGTCCGAACCTCACAACTTCAGAGTTATCATCAACGGTATAAGTACAATGTACCTAGGTACATAAAGTACTTACATATTAAGTCACAGCCCATTGCATTGAGAGGTTTATCATCAATACCAAAGGTTAAGATACGACTTATGCAATATTAGAAATAATAATAATAATAAATATTCCACAACTACCACACAACGCCATCTAGTCCCAAGCTAAGCAGAGCTTGTGTTATGGGTACTAGACAACTGATAAACATACTTATATATTTCTAAATACATACATATTATAGATAAATTACACCCAGACACAGAACAAATGATCGTGCTCATTACACAAACATTTGTCCTGGGTGGGAATCGAACCCACGACCTCCGGCATAGCAGTCAGGGTCACTAACCACTAGACCAACAGGCCTGTCAAAAAATGTCCGTAGTAAATGATCAGAAAGTTATGGTTCCCGACATTGTACCATTAGTGCTTAGACATTAGGTATGTACTTACTTAAAAATAGAATTGGCAAATTAATAACACGCACGCGAAATTTGCACAATTTCTTGCACACTTCTAATTACTTACGAAGTCAATTTCATGTCGATCGACAAGGACACAACAGCATATCAGCTATCAACAATGACTTTTTAATTTATCTAGTTAAGGTACGCAGACACGCCATGTGCCTACTTCATTGCGTTCCTAATTTGGATGCTCGGTATTGCATGTGTATAAATACTTAGTGTGATAAGCATAGGTACATGCTTCATCACTTGATACCGCTTTGCAGAGGCTTGTGCCCCACATCTCATGATTAGCAGGGATGTTATGGGGCCTCGGAACCGTAACCGAAACTATCGGATATTCGAAATACTCGTAAAAATATAACTGTTTCCGATAGTTTGGTATAAAGGCGGAATCCAAAATTTAGACGCGGCGAGCGGTGGAACAAAAACCAATATGACTGATTATAATATACCAAATGATAATCCTGCAGTGCAAGTAGAACAGTAGAGTTCTACCGAACTTACCGATCTATAAATTTGAGTGTTGATTTCGTCATACTTCGAAAAAACTATCGATCTTTTTTCGATCGCAAGTAAGTAACAAAATTAAGCGATCGGTAGACAAATTCGATAAGCTTTTATGATTATAAGAATATAACGGTAACCCTAGCATGGAACTGTTAAATTACGTTTGTGATCGTCTATTTAATCGATTTTAACGAATGTTTTGTCAACTTTGAAAATGACCTCGATATAACTTATCGACAGGCGACGGGAATGGGGATATTTTATATATAACATCATTGGGGATATTGTTTAGTTGCGTTTGATCTTACTGTTAATATTATAAACGCGAAAGTTTGTATTTATGGATGAATGGATGTTTGTTATTCTCTTACGCTCAAACGGCTGACCCAATTTTGATGAAATTTGGCATGGACGTACCATGCCAAATTTCATCAAAATTGGGTTGGATGGGACGCTTTTATTAATTTTCATCAACATCATCATCATCCATCACCATGCGGGTGTAACCGCGGGGCGCAGCGAGTATTCTATAAAAATAGTCTTCGGCCTTTTTTTATCGTAGAAGAGCGAAATGCTCGTAGAAATCTTCAAATTATAGAAGGACGCACTGTGGAATGCAAACAATTCGTAATAATCGATATACTGTCGACAATTTGACGATCGTAGAAGTCGTCGACATGACTTCCATACTTGTCTTGCTAGGGGCGATACGATTTTTTATCGATATTAGCGACTCGACAAATTTAACGACTATTACGGTACTTGTACTAGAGACTAGATAAAACCTATAAATAAAACCTAATTATTTATGTTTATATTTTACTTCAATCTAATACGTAACCGAAACTATCCAAAACTAACGGGTAAACCGAAATAATTATGTACATATCCGTAACCGTATCCCAAACCGATAATCTATCATCTTATTAAGCGAAAGGTCACTCACTCACTCACTCATCACGAAATCTCAGAAACTACAAGTGCTAGAAGTTTCAAATTTAGCATGCGGGTTCTTTTTAGGACGTAGGTGCTCACTAAGACGGGATTTTATGAAATTCAACCCCTAAAGGGTCGAAAGGGGTGAAAAAGTTTGTATGAAACTCCTTTGTTTTTGAACTTATAGTTGTATTTGGATAGGTCATTCAAAATAAAAAAAAATGGCCCAAGTTTTTTTTTGGATAGTGGTGGTTTAAGAGGGTGAAATAGAGGGGTGAAAGTTTTGTGTTTACGAACATACAATGGTGAAAATTTGCATTTGGACAGTTTAAAATGAAGATTTCAATATTTTTTTGACAGGGATACAGGGAATTTTTTCAAATGTTCGATGTTTTTGGAGCTACAGTGATGAAAGTTGATAACTGAATAGGTAATTCAAAATAAATAGTGATGCTTTCAATATTTTTGTCAGGGATGACTTAAGGGGGTAAAACGAGGTATGTAAAAAATACTACATATTATAAACTGTAGAGGTCAAATTTCTGTACAATGAAAACTATGCTAAACACCGAGTCAAGGGATATAAGGAGTGAAAAATAAGTTCAAATTGTTTGTTTCTCTTTATGTTTGTCTGTCTGTTTGTACGGCCTAATCTCCGAAACGAAAGAACCGATTTAAATGAAATTTCGTATGGTGGTAGCTTATATCCCTGATCCACATATAGGATATTTTTGATCCCGGTAAATTAAAGAGTTCCCGTGGGATAATTAAAAATCTGTAATTACCGTATCCCGCGAGGCCACGTGAGCGAAGCCGCTGACGGGTCAGCTAGTATTTAGGTATATACTTAAAATGTATATATGAGGGTGAATAAAGGAATCCATACGGATATCAGATCTAGATCCGAAGTCTCATATCCATAACATCCCTGATGATAATCCACACTATTCACAATTCTACACAATTCGGTTCAGCATCAACAATAACAACACATCATTTACCAGCGTTGACGATGATCGTCAACTGTCAGACCTTACGCTATTCGTTTTTGAAGTTGAGGATTCGCGTTGCTTTCGAAAATACTTACGGCCCGGTTTCTTTATCGATGTATACCTAATTCCCACCTATGGATGGTTTACTCTACTCGAGATAGACATTTGGCTCTATTTAGGTATATAGAACCAATGGCAACTTTAACTGGCGTTCCGGAAAACTTCGTGAACTCTTCTCGTCAATAATACCTTAGTGCAAAAAACGACAACATTTTTGATCAGTGTGTGTTACCAGTGAATGTGATGATTGATGAAAAAGTGATGACTTTTGGCATTGATACGTGCAGAAGACCGACAGCAGTAAGTACAGGCCATCTGGCTGGAGACCAATAGCTCATAGTGTATCTGAATTCTAATTCAGGTTCCAAATAATTTAATCCAGTGCGGTAGCAAGTTATATTTAATGTCTGAACATTGCCTGATTCTTAGTTCATTATCTAGTAAGATAGTCTAGTAGATAGTAGGCCCATAGTGAGAGACCATATGTGTAAGCAATAGACGTGCAACGAGCTATGGAGAGGGCTATGCTCGGGGTTTATCTACGTGATCGAATCAGAAATGAGGAGATCCGTAGAAGAACGAAATTAACCGACATTGCTCAGTCAAGCCCGTTGAAGTGGCAGTGGGAAAGACACATAGCACGCAGAACAGATGACCGATGGGGTCAAAGGTTCTGGAATGGAGACCACGCACCGGCAAGCGCAGCGTAGGTCGTCCATGGATAAGGAGGACAGACGACCTGATAAAGGTCGCATGACAACGTTGAACGCAGGCCGCTTACAACCGGTCCTTTTGGAAAATTATGGAGGAGGCTATGTTCAGCAGTGGACGTCCTACGACTGAGATGATGATGATGATGAGAGTGGCTAATTTCTATCTCTATAGGGTAAACCATCAATAGATAGTATATACAAACCGACAATTAGGTACTGTGCCTATAATATGTAAAACTGGCTGATTATAGGCGTCGCACAGGCATGTTGAAAACTAAAGAAACGACGAGAAAAGATCTTTGAAAGCGCTAAATTAGGCATATTGCGTGCTATAAAACTACGTGAGATTTGCTTACGTTATAAAGTAAGGATATTGCTCTATAACTAAAGTGGTTACAATTATGTAATGTACAAACATATGTTTGTACAAAACATACGACACAGAAAGTCATCTTTGTTTTTTTGGATTTTAGTAAGGCAGGAACCCTTTTCAAACATATTTTTCTAGGGGCATCCATAAATGTGAAAAGGGGCTTACTATTCTTTTTTTACTGCAGTTTCACGTGTATCCTGCACGCACCTGTATAATTTCACTTTTATTAATATCACTATTTATTCATTAGATCCTATCATACATTAAAATTGATCAACAAGGACACACTAACTATTATATACTCGTATATTTGCACCACGCTATGGTACAGTTACACAATTCCCCCACGGCCACCACTTAGTTACCTCACACCACCAAACCTAGCGGGACAACTTACGTCTTGCTTACGGCATAATAGCGTACAGTTATGGAGCAGGAACGGTCCTCACCACAGATTTAGGCCAGATCCGAGGTTGTAACAATAGGCTAATTGTTATACCTGAACTTGACTTTAGTTCATGAATGACACTTCTCTACATAACACTATTATTAAATCTCTGGTTATGGCACTGGTATTCAATATAGGTATTGCTTGTAGGAACACTGCTACAGATCAATCGAGTCACAAATTACTGTTACACATAATCAACCCATTAATTTTACAGATGGTCTATGACACCAACATAACCACGTGGGGCCCGTGTGGGTTGACGGAAAGACCAGTGGGTTGGCAGACAGAGCTAAACCTCCTGAAGCCACATGGCGTAACGGCCGTTGTAGTGTTGTCTTCAGACAAGTTAAACTGACATTGAAGGTAGAACATGTCCTCTGAAGCGTGGAACCATTCATTTGTAAATACCACTAACAGTCACCCATCAAATACTTAGTGACCGCAGCGTAAAAACTAGTAGAAAACTATTCACACCGAAATATTACATACTAAAAACTATAACGATAATGAGAAAAATTTTAAGTATATTGATAATTAGGGCCAATAACATGCCACATGCCTATATCAGAGCTGATAAAGCACGATGTTCCGCTGATGTTGAGTGGTAACCTCTGCCCAGAACCGATGCATTCGGTCACAAGTGATGAACTGCACTGCGCCCGTAACCCTGACACATTAAGTTGTTAAGTCTGATATGCCTGTAATTTCGGCACAACCCTACCCACGAACCAAAACACAGTATTGGCAACATTACAGTTTCACGGTAGAAAAAGGTATGGTCAAAGTCAAAGTCAAAATCATTTATTCAATTTAGGCATCCAAGACGCTCCTATGAACGTCAGTTTTTCATTATAATGTACTTTAAACACTCTACCGCCGCTTTCCAAAATATATAGAGCCTACCGAGAAGAAGCGGCAAGAAACTCGGGGCCATTCTTTTTATATACCTATATGTTTACAATGTTTCCACTTAGGCACTACAAATATTGCATTTTATGGGTGGCAGAGTGACAGCTTGCCAGAAGTGGAGTATTCCATTGGTGGCAGTACTACCCCGGACGAACTCATCACAAAGAGTCCACTGCTCTTAAAATATGTGGCATGTGATGGCTGTAATATTGTAGTCATGGCAGAATCCATGGAAGACCTCAGTACAATGCTCGAAGGCCTCCATCGAGTTTCCCAACGGGTAGGTCTTAAGATGAACATGGACAAGACGAAAATTATGTCTAATGCCCATGTAGTACCTACCCCAATATCAGTTGGGAACTCAGTTCTCGAAGTTGTTGATGAGTACATCTACCTGGGACAGACAGTCAAACTAGGCAGGTCCAACCTCGAGAAAGAGGTCAATCGTCGAATCCAACTCGGCTGGGCAGCGTTCCGGAAACTTCGCGAAGTCTTCTCGTCAAAAATACCTCAGTGCCTCAAGACAAGAGTCTTCGACCAATGTGTGTTACCAGTGATGACTTATGGCACTGAAACGTGGTCTCTTACTATGGACCTCATAGAAAAGCTCAAAGTCGCACAACGAGCTATGGAGAGGGCTATGCTCGGGGTTTCTCTACGTGATCGAATCAGAAATGAGGAGATCCGTAGAAGAAAGAAAGTCACCGACATAGCCCAGAAGATTAGCCAGTTGAAGTGGCAGTGGGCAGGGCACATAGCACGCAGAACAGATGGCCGATGGGGCCGAAAGGTTCTGGAGTGGAGACCACGGACCGGCAAGCGCAGCGTAGGTCGTCCACCGACACGGTGGACAGACGACCTGATGAAGGTCGCAGGACGACGTTGGATGCAGGCCGCTTCCAACCGGTCCTTTTGGAAAATCATGGGGGAGGCATATGTTCAGCAGTGGACGTCCTACGGCTGAGATGATGATGATGATGATGATGGCTGTAATGTGTATACAGCTGTAATGTGTATACACATTACAGCTGTATTAGCACATTGTAGTACAGGTGTAACTGACAACTTACAAGTTACAGGTGTAATGTGTATTCCGTAGGGATTTCCCTCCCACCGTAGATTCGAACCCGTAACAGACGGGTAACCCAAGCCCTACTAGTTCACCACAGCGCCCGATATCATGCCTATATAAGCTCCAGTGAGCAAGCACTGCGTGTTGATAAGGTTTAATTAAAGGTTACATTGGCAAGTGACATTAGTCGTGATGATAATTAAAAACCAATATTATGAGGTGTCGAGCGCAGTGCAGTGCTACCTTCATACCACATCTTCGTTTATAAAGGGCATTAAAAACGTTTTGACTTCGTATGTTTACCATTACGCGTACCACTTTCCCGTACTTGGAGATAAAGTTGGTAGTTGGTGTAAAGGAAATGCTTGCCACCAGAGAGCATAACCCTAACGCTATCTATCACAGAGTGATGTGTCTGTCTCAACTTATTAACTCCAATGACATGCTCATCACCTCCACCACAGTTCCAGGCCGTGACGAAACGAACTAACGCGGCATCTTGCACAATCGGAAGGAGTTTGTTACGGGGCTGCGTTAGGTGACCAAAGTTACTGCAAACGTCATTTGTGGTGAAGGATAATAACACAGTGCACTAAGAGGTGACGTGCTATAGGATATGGGGATTACTTGTAACCCTCGTGGGTTAACTCGTAACCCTGCACCAGGATTCACTGCGTCGTGAATATCGAAGACATGGACACACACCAAGAGATAATGTCACAGTATAAATAACTTATATAAATAAATATGTATATAGATCTATTTTTATAAAATTAAACCTCTATTTTTCCTAATCACGCTATAACTTTAGAACGGGTTTACCGATTTCACGCATCTTTTTTTAAATGTTTTCGAATATTACGTAGCAGGTTCTTACATTTTAAAAAATAAGAATAGACGGGAGGTTGTGGCGAGGCAGAAGGCCAAGCTAACTACGCGAACGAAGTCGCAGGCAACCGCTAGTAATATATATATAATATCAGCAGCAAATTAGTTTCTAGTTACTGCCTACGTCTTTAGCTTAAAGGTCTTTGCACGGTTTTCATAAATAAACAAAAACTGATAAAAGTCAATTGTTCCTATTGTTTCTTTGAATAGTAACTTTGACTGATTGTTTACTAAAATTATTAAATATAAAATAAACATAAAGTAATTTAGTTACGCAGAAGGATGATTGCTATATTATTGTTATATTAATTATATTATAATATATAATTAAAATAACAATAATGTAAAAAGTAAAGCGTGCCTTCGTTTATATATATTAATAGCGGTTTTTGTAGTATATTTATGATATGATATTAGATATTTCATATTACGTAAAACGAAACTTTATCACAATATAAATAAAGTCAACGAATTTTCAAAACTATAATTGATAAGTTTATTATAGGCTACAGGTTTCACAATATTCTAAAATGACTTATATAAGTTACAAAGTTTAGCGAAGCCAAAATAATTATTTAACCAACACACACGACTCTGTCATACCAGAACCGCAATAACCAATAACCTCACTATATAATATAATATATAGTGTAGTATATATATAGTATATATATTATATAATAACATATTGATTGGTGCAAAAACTAAAACTAACTAAGTACCTTTAACGCACCATCCTTAGTTACACAAAAAGGCGGAAAATATGTAAAAATAATTATAATATTACGCGGTCAAGTGTTTCACGATATACCGAAACTAAACCATGCCTTAAACATATTTATTTAAATTATTATATGAAAATATGCAACCAAGAATCCGTTCTATATATGGGGATGGATATTACCTATATCAAAAATTACAAACTTATATTGCGACGAGGTTCATAATCATACGAACAAAAAACTGAAATTTAGTTTAATTTTATAGCTAGCACTATAAGCTGCGCCATGCAGTTTCACCCGCGTAGTGATGAATGATGATGATGATGAAAAGTAGGTACTTTACAATCTACTGAATACACACGAAATTTCATAAGAATCGGTCAAGCCGTTTCGGAGGAGTTTTGTTACAAACACTGTGACACGAGAACTTTATTTATTATAGATTTATACACTATTTTCGAATCGCGGTGTTTGAAGTATTTTATAACTACAATCGATTACAGAATAGAAATACGAAAACACAGATTACACAACAGTTAGTACGAGTAATTGACGTGTTGATAAAGTAACTGGTAAGTGGTGATGCACTCACCTGGTAACGGCTGAAGGCGACATGGTGTCAGTGCATCGCACGCCCGCGCGCGCCGCTGGTTGTTAGGATACTGTCGGTAGGTGGTCGCTGGTCGCTGCATCCTCGATGGAACGTGTCGAGGATGCTACCGTGAAGCGGTCATTCGTTATTGATGATCGTTATTACCATTCTATTGAAGGTATGCATGCACGAGTATACGTAAGTAACCTATTGCAGACTGTGTTTTTGAGAGTTACTGGATTTAATGTGCGCGGAAACCAGTTGACCTCGAGAGTGTAACTACCTCGACTATAAAGAAACCAAGAGGAAGGCGTCTTTACCAAGAGTCACTATTGGAGGGTGCCAGATATTGGGCTTCGAAGCAGCCGTGTCCGAGCTGTGTGTATAGGTTTGAAGAGCTAAGCTGAGTGCTCCGTAGGAAGCAGTTAATTGAAGAGAAGGCAGTTCGTCAGTTTAAATTTGCTTGACTGGAAAGTACCTAGATACTTCAGGTATAATCAATCACATTTTTTAATTCTATCATTCCAATTATTTCTTTAATGTATTTATTGTAAATGCTATTATTGAACGTCATGCATTTTAAAGTACCATACTTTCAAAGGCTCACGTTCCAAAATAAATAGAGCCGTTAGTAGTGCACAAAATTTTTGCTGTTAAATAATAGTCGTCGAATTAATGTTAGAATAGTCGGTATATATGGTAAATACTTAAGTTCGATTATTCGGCCCTTTAAACAGTCGACAAAAAATCACAGTATTCGTTGTCTTTTAAAAAAATATATAACTTATTTGCCGTTTTCACCCCCCCCATGAGAGTCCACACCCAAGCCTTGCGCCGCGTCGAGAACCCCGGCAGAACCTGCGCTTCCTGCCATTGTGCAACAAGAGCGCTGCAAGGCCGTCTTCTCTTCTGCCGGCTGCTTCCTCTACTTCCGACCACTCAGCCTTCGGGATATTAGTTTCTACTAATTATACGTTTTATTATTCTTGCGAGTATTTTTTTTGTAATATTTGTTGACTACTATGTATATCTAAGTATTGATGCACAGAACGCTAGAAGCTATTGGTGAAGCTTAACTAGTAGCTCTAAACTAATCAATGAGGTTATAGGAATACTTTGCTGTGGTCACGGTTAGTCGCCGTCGGATGGGAGGGTAACTATCGTTATCCACCGTATATAACATCATTGGTTGGAGGCATTCGACCTGCGCAGCGGTTTGAAAACTTAGACTAATGCTGGTTACTAGCCTAGTCCCAACTAGACTGCACGGAAGGCCATATCCTATCATTAATGTGGGCTAATTATGCTATGCTAAGCAGGGGACAGTTCTGCCACGGTAATATTATATAGATAATATTACCGTGGTTCTGCCTTAATGGAACCTTTTAAAATTCAGTAAGTACTTCAATCGTTTTACTTAGGCCCGTGTTCACCAACACATGTTTAAACTGTAAACGGATGTTTAATTCTTAAACAACCGTTTAGCAATATTTTGCTGTTCACCAAGCAGTAACCATTGATTAAGTTCCGTAACCGGCTGTTCAAGTTAAACGATGTCTTCGACCTTGTTTAACCATTGGTTATTGTTTATTTACGTGGAGATGTCAAATTCTCTGAATTATATCGTTGAAAAAAATAACGTGTTCGATGATTTTGAAGATATTGAGCGAATTTTACGCGCATCCCGTGATTTCCAAAGTGGACACAATTATTTAGGAGAAACTGATGTAAAAGCATTCGTTACAAGATTTCGTTTATACAAAAATAGTGCCTTGGTGCCAACTTGTAATATAATATTATCCCTAACCACTTCAATAAATCTCACTTGAGTTTTAAATTTAAATTACCACGAATCGACTCTGACGCCAACAATACAAACACATGGAACTTCGAATCGAACTTTGATACCATAAAAAGGTGCTGAATTAGAAAGATATGCAACTTGTGAACATACCATTGACTTGTCACGCATTACATTTTGTAGTATATTAATATTACCTTACCATATTTGAATGTAGCTCGGGTAAATGTAAATGGTACAAGATACGCTACCATCTTTTTAAAGTAGTATTATACCATTCATTAATTTACGACTCATTCGTCCAAACACGTTCGATTAGTTAAATGTTCGCTTGAAAAAGATGGTGAACACCAAAAAAACGCGACACGCTTAAACAACTGTTCAAGTTTAAGGGATCGATTAGGTAATCAATGGTTAAGTTGTAGTTGGTGAACTCCAGCCTTAGTCGCTTACAGGTTGATGCGTGTTTGTTAATGGTTTGTCAGCTCAGTATTCATTCAATTTCTTTCACTTGAAATCAAGCAAGCGCATCTCGTCAAAACGTACTTATTTTATAAAAAAATAATGTTCACTATTCTAAAAAACAGTATCCGTCAGCGTTTGAGTATTTAAAATTGCTATTTTATGCTATGTGTTTCATTACAAATACAATAGTGAATACAGAGCAAAACTGTTTGAAAAGTGCAATGAAGTGGTATATGTTATATATGTTGAATTTTTTTATGTAGGTGTTTTAGTATTGAAATTCTCGTGAGTTTGACACAATTCATGTTAAACTATTATTACTATTTAACGGGTTTCGAGCATGTCTGATGCTCAACTTCAAGATTTCGGTCATGCTTGAAACCCGTGTTCGATCCCTAACGTGAGTGGTTTGCCGGTGTTTTTAAGTCTGTCAATGTCTTAAAAATATTAGAAATGTCATATTATTTTTAGTCATTTTAAGTAAATTGTTGCTTATGAGATAAACTGCCTCAAAAACCCTCATTTTTATCGTCGTCATGGACTGACAGCGCCTTATGCATCTGGCGATCTTTCTGCTGTAGGGGAACGCTTCCGGCTAGATGTCCTCTCTCCTAAGCCTGACGTCTTCTTCGGCTACACAAAGTTAGTAGGTACCTAAGTACCTAGCTACGTACCTACACGATACCTTTCTCCTTTCCCTCTTCGGACTATTAGCACAGTCTATTTTTATGCTGCGCTATTAGCTTGTTTGTTAACATAACTGTAGTATACTGGTTTCTACTAGACTCTAGGGAGAAGAAGAGGTATTCTCGTTTAAAGTCAATCTATTTATTTTAATAATTACTCATGAAGTAATTAATGTTGCTGCATGAGTAACGTCAATGTAAGACAAATGTAACAACAAGCCGAATTGTCTAACAATAAAGTTACCAAAAGATCAAGTGATAGGTTATTTACCTATTTGTATACTTTCGAGTCTACACCACAGATTTCTTCAACAAGCAATGTAAAGTTTGGTCTGTGCCAATAAACAATATTCTTTGCTGAATATTGTGATGTAACTGTAATCGATAACAGTTTATTTACTAACACTATTTCATTACACAATCTTATACAGAGTAATGACGATCCTGACAGAGCAATCCGTTCCAGTTATAATATTAAGGACTCAGTGGTATAAAAAAAATTTAATCATTCATATCATTCATGATCATCTCAACCGTAGAACAAAAAATTTCCAAAAGGACCGGTTGGAAGCGGCCTACATCCAACGTCTTGTTATTATCAGGTCGTCTGTCCACCTTGTTGGACGACCTACGCTGCGCTTGCCGGTCCGTGGTCTCCATTCCAGAACCTTTCGGCCCCATCGGCCATCTTTTCTGCGTGCTATGTGCCCTGCCCACTGCCACTCAACTGGCTAATCTTCTGAGCTATGTCGGTGACTTTCGTTCTTCTACGGATCTCCTCATTTCTGATTCGATCACGTAGAGAAACCCCGAGCATAGCCCTCTCCATAGCTCGTTGAGCGACTTTAAACTTATATATGAGGCCCATAGTGAGAGATCACGTTTCAGTGCCATAAGTCATCACTTGTAACACACATTGGTCGAAGACTCTTGTCTTGAGGCACTGAGGTATTTTAGACGAGAAAACTTCGCGAAATTTCCGGAACGCTGTCCAGCCGAGTTGGATTCGACGATTGACCTCTTTCTCGAATTTGGATCAACCTTTTTTATTTTTTTTTTGACGCAGAGTAATCCTTTATGGATACCACCAGCCCCGGGGGGAGCACGGTGGTTATGTGGGAGTCTCTGCCAGAAGGGCAGCATACCCACCAAACCTCTGCGGTGTTCCGTCACTGCCGCTTTTGGCGGGAACGCGGGACAGATTTCGCATACGACCGCGAACCCGCCGCGGCTGTCCGTTGCCGGAACCTTCTCTCTTGCAGCACGCCAGAACACTTGGCGTGCCGCAACCGCCACGGGGGACCTTGCCCGCAAATGGACCCCAGACTCCCCCGAGTCTGGGCGCCCTAAGTCCCCCTACGATGGGTCAGGTAAGTAGCCCCACCGCCTGCTACTTCGGCCGCAGAGGATAGGGACAGCGGCGCCTCTCAATACCGACAGTCCTCTTCCCCTGCTACCCCACCGCGTCCGCCATCTAACGGTGGCGGCCCCGTCAAGGCCGCGGAAGGCAGGGAGAGCGGCTCACCGTAACACCGGCACTCCTCTCCCGCCGCGGCCCTTACTCTTCTCGTGAGCCTTCCCCCCCCCCCCCGCCACGGCAAGGCGGGATCCCAGGTAGATGTATTCGTCAAGAACTTCGAGAACTGAGCTCCCAACTGATATTGGGGTAGGCACAACATGGGAATTAGACATAATTTTCGTCTTTTACATGTTCATCTTAAGGCCTACCCGTTGGGAAACTCGATTGAGGCCTTTGAGCATTGTACTGAGGTCTTCCATGGATTCTGCCATGACTACAATGTCGTCGGCAATTCGAAGGTGATGGATGTACTCGCCGTTGATATTGATGCCAAGTCCTTGCCATTCCAAGAGCTTGAGGGCGTCTTCCAATGCAGCGGTGAACAGTTTCGGAGATTAACGTCTCCCTGCCTCGCGCCTCTTTGCAATGGAATTGCCTTCGAACTCTGCTCCTGTACTCGGACTGACATGTTGGCGTTTTTGTACAAACACTTCAGCACTTCAATATACCGATAGTCAATACGGCACCGCTGGAGAGACTCAAGCACTGCCCATGTCTCGATCGCATCAAAGGCCTTCTATAGTCCACAAACGCTAAACAAAGAGGCAAGTTATACTGTTCGGTCTTCTGTATAACTTGCCGTAGTGTGTGGATGTGGTCTTTGGTACTATAGCCTTTTCGAAAACTGGCTTGTTCCGGAGGCTGGAATTCAACAAACCTGCGACTGAGACGGTTCGTTATGACCTTCGAAAACAGCTTATAAACATGGCTCGATTGGTCTGTAATTCTTAAGGAAAGTGTTGTCGCCTTTCTTGAAGAGCAGCACCACTACGCTTTCGTTCCATGCTTCTGGCGTTGAACCTTCGAGTAAGACGGTATTAAAGAACTTCTGAAGGACTTTAAGTACCGGTGTTCCACCCGCTTTCAGAAGCTCCGATGTAGATACCGTCGTCACCCGGCACCTTGTTGTTCGTAAGCTGTTTCAAGCATTCTGGTCTCGTACAGGCTGATATGTCCGGGATATCTTCGGTATAATGTCAGGTCAGCTTGGCTCTTGGGTCTTTGGCCGAGCTACTAACAGGTTTAGCGACCGAAGTGTATAACTGTCCGTAGAAACTCTCTACCTCTCTCAATTTACTTAATTAACACTTCTGCTTTGGTCGACGCTACACTGCCGTCTTCTCTCTTCAGCTTTGTCAACTAGCTCTGCCAAATAGACTTGTCTCTTGTAAACACTTTGGAGCCCTTGTTCCGCTCTATCGTCTCTTTAATACGATTAGTATTAAAGATCCGGATGTCGTGTCGCAAGGACTTTTGGGTTTATTGAGCAGCATATATGCTTCAGCATCATCCGAAGACTGAAGTTTTAAGGAGCGTCGTTCAGCCATAAGGTTGAGGGTATCGTTGCAGAGTTTCTGTGGCCTATCTGTACGGCGTGCGGTTTAAAGAACTTGGAACCCACTCTATGGACAGTTTCTACTAACCTGTTATTGATCTCGTTCACTGAATCGATGTTCTCAAGGCAATCGAAGCGATTGGACAGCTCAAGTTGTAAGCTCTCGGGGTTTTGAATATTCAATAGGGCACGAGTAGGTCGGAGCGTAGACTTCAACAGACGAGACCTCTCAAGTTTGAAATTAATATTCAATGTGCCTCTTAACATTCGGTGATCACTACCGGTTTTCACCCTGTGGATCACAGAGACATCAGTGAGTATTTATCTCTTGGTGATCATAATGAAGTCAATCTCATTTTTCGTGGAACCATCGGGACTCAGCCAGGACCATTTCCTATGAGGTGGCTTCTGAAAGAAAGAGTTCATCATAAAGAGTCCCTCTTTCTCCAGGAAGTCGGCCAACCTGTGTCCCCTACGGTTCCGTTGCCTATAACCAATTGCCCCACTTTCAACTCATCCTCGCTTCTCTTACCCAACTTCGCGTCGAAGTCCCCCATAATAACTAGAAAGTGCGTTTCAGAAGTATGTATGGCCTGACCAATGTCCTCATACAAATCCTCCACCTCAAATCCGGGTGCGACTTCGTCGGTGCGTATACCTGAATGACCTTCAGCGAATATCGTTTGGATACTCTGAGTACTAGGTATACGACCCTATTGGAAACGCTATCGATCGTAACTATGTTGTTAGTAAAGGACTCATATATCTTCTAGTCTGTCCTCATCGTGCGTATGTTGTGTGTTACCAGGGCCAGTCGTCGTCCTTGGGGGCGGTAGCCGGGCGTCTGCCAGGGATTCTTTGCACCCCCTGCCCCACCGTTACCGTGGCCGCTACCGTAGCCAGGAATAGCGGGGCTGCCGGGGACTAGGGGCCTGGTTCTATTTGTGTCAATCATTGGGGGTTTTGCCAATACTCGCCACGCTTAGCAGGCGGGTGGCGAGCGCAGTTTTGGGGTTTTTGACTGGGAAGGTGCTGCTGCCCTTAGCAGGCTTTTACGGAACCCACGGTTAGAGTTGTGGATGCAGGTACTATTCTAAGCCGGCACCCCACGGCAGATTTTCAAAATCAACACATGTCATGCTAATTTTTATTCCAATCCAACTTTACATCAGGTAGACACTTAATAACCAGTCTGCCACTACTCTATTTACTTAGGTAGGTACTTATAGTTACTCACTTACTGCAGTGACAGTTCTACTCGAGTAACCGGCATAATTTAGAAAAAACTGTAAACGTTTAGGTGTTATTTACGTGTTGCTCTGTCGTGTACAGGTATGTTCTTTTAACTTTGTTTATCATACTTTATTTACCGTCTGAATACAATATAATTAGAAACCTACATAGAATTCGGACATAACCTAACATACCTGTTTACAACAAGCTACACTACTTAACCTGGTTTCCTTATTTTAGTATCTTCACACAACTCAGATTAGTAGGTACTTATTATATATTAGATTAAAATGATGACTCGCAGTGCTTTGGCTCGCCAGGAGGCGTCCAAACTCCAAATGGCTTTGAGGGAATTGCAATCTGCGAAAAAGTTGTGTGATGAAATGAATAAGGAACGAGATGATAATGAACGGGAACTTCTTGAATTAATAAGTAGAAATAAGACCCAAAAAATTGAAATGGCTGAGTTACACACTCAACTGTTGGTTGTAACTGATGCTCGGGACAGGCTCCAGCTTGTTGTGGACGGGTTCAAAAACTGTAGCTTAGAGTATGAAAACGCTCTCACTCGAATTAATTCACTAGAACATCAGCTACAGGAGGCATATACTATTATCAATAACATTGAGACAGCTAAACTTAACATCACTGCCTCTTTGAACCAAAGTTTATTTGACGAGTTGGTATGCAGTGCCCCGGGCATGGTTTCTGCTGCAGTTAATACTAAACCAATGGTTACAATTGACCTAACCAATGACAGTGTAGTAACACCTAGCACTATCCCGAAGTCTAACTGCAGCAAAAACAAACTAAAAAAATATGTAAAAATTAACAATTATATTAAAAAAACTCAAAAACTTGTAAAAAAGCACAAATTTTTCATCAAAAATGTTAAATTAAATGGAGAGCGTCTTCGTCTGTTAGATAGGGGAAGATTGGGTACCTTCGTACACGGGGGACATTCGTACAGTAGCTATACCTAGACAAATATACATGTTAGCGTATTCATCGCTGAGAGCATGCCCCGCGCTCGCATGCCCACCCCTCTCGCCGAGCGGGACAGCAGTGCGGCCGCTGATCACGCGGAAACCGGACGTCGCCAGTATAGCAGTGCGTAAGTAAAAATTTTACGTCACTTCAATATCGTTTTTCTATTGCAATTCTTATTACTAACAAGTGGATGTTTTACGTAATTAGTTAAAATATTAATATAATCATGTTATGTGTATTAAGTTGAGAGTTTTCGTTCACATATTTAACTAAAATATTAATTATGATGCTGGTATACATTGGGGAACATTCATACATATAGGTATGGGGTAGATTCGTACTGTACGAAAGTACCCCAAACATGGGGTAGATTCGAACAGTGAATATAAAAATGGTAATTTTATTTCAGTATCATGCGTAACTACTTAAAGAAAGGGGCCAGATACCAAGAGATCAATGAAGAGGCGATGACAAATGCTATAAAAGAAGTTTTGGACAAAAAGTTGTCATTTAGGAAAGCCGCAGAAAAATACGATGTCAAACCATCAACGCTAGAATCTCGCATTGCAAAACTGAAAAAAAAGCGTTTTCCTTAAATGACACACCTGAGCGATTGTTTTCTTGCAAATACACGGCGAAACAAGTGTTTACTGAAGAACAAGAAAATATTTTAAACAAGTACATCACGGATTGCTCGAAAATGCACTACGGACTTACTTTGGTGCAGGTGAGAAAACTTGCCTACGAATTCGCAAATATAAACCAGTTAATGTATTCATCTAACTGGAGTCACAATAAGATGGCAGGGATTGATTGGCTGTATGGTTTTCGCAGACGAAACCCAAATATAAGTTTGAGAAAACCCGAGAACACCAGTGTGGCAAGATCATTGGGCTTCAACAAAACGGCCGTAAATGATTTCTTCCAAAACCTTGAAGGCGTATATGAAAGATTTAAATTCACTGGAGACCGGATTTATAACTTTGATGAATCGGGTGTATCGACGGTATTAAATACACCGAAAGTATTGGCAGACAAGACTCAAAAACAAATAGGACAAGTCGTTTCCGCAGAAAGAGGAGAATTAGTTACATTTGGTGGTATAATTTCAGCGAGTGGAAACACAATCCCACCCCTATTTGTGTTTCCTAGAGTGCATTATAAAGATCACTTTATCAAAGGTGCTCCAGAAGGAAGCTTGGGAGTAGCGACAAAGAGTGGCTGGATAAACTCAGAAATATTCATTGAAGTTCTCAAACACATAAAAAAGCATACGCTGTGCTCTAAAGACAACCCAATTTTACTCCTGTGTGATAACCATGAGAGCCACATCACATTAGAAGGCGTAAATTATGCTCGCGATAACGGGATTGTCTACCTTTCTTTCCCACCGCACACTACACACCGACTCCAACCTTTAGACGTGGGAGTGTTTGGACCGTTTCAGTCAAAACTAAAGGTAGCATACAACGACTGGCACTTGTCTAACCCAGGAAAAACCCTCAACATCTACGATATTCCTGGGTTAGTTAAAAAGGCATATTTCGAATCCTTTAATGGAAGAAACATAACACAAGCTTTTGAAAAGACAGGAATATGGCCTCTAGATAGATTGGTTTTCAGCGATGATGATTTTGCCGCCGTGCAAGTATATCAGACAAGTTCAACGACGAATTCAGGCATCATAGTTCCAACCTCGCCTGATGAAACTCCACGCCTACATCTCATGCAAGCAGACCAGCCAGGCCCTAGTGTGAACCCAGATGATAATAGTGAAACGACAATCGCTAACGAAACTCACCATCCACCACTGATTTCACCTCCCAGATCACCCTCTTTACTATCAATAGCTGATGGCAACAATCATGCAGCATCGACATCGACTTCTGTAGGATTAATAACACCTGAAATGATACGGCCATTCCCTAAAGTGAACAGAAGTACGATCACTAAACCAAAAAAAAGACGTGAGCTGGGTAAATCAAGAATATATACCGACACACCTGAAAAAAATAGACTAGAAGAAATATACAACATTAAAACGATTAAGAAAGAGGAGCAAGAACGAAAAAATAGAGCAAAAGAGATGAAACGTGCGTTACATTTGATATCACAGGAAGCCATTCAAAAAAAACAGAAAAAGAAAATTGAGACTGATAGTGAGAGTGAGAATGAAACATGTGTAAGTTTCAGAGAAAGTTCTACTTCTCCCTTCGATGATATGTCTGTGGAATCTGACATTGGTGATGAAATTCCAGTCATAACAGAAAACATAAAAGAGAAAACTTTTATACTGGTAAAATTTGAAAAGAAGAGATCAGTAAAGCATTACGTTGGACAAGTTATTGAAAAATACAGTCCTACAGAGTACAAAGTCTCATTTTTGAGAAAAAAGCCAGGACCTTGGAAATTCGTATTTCCAAATACTACAGATGAAGGGACTGTTTATGTGTCGGACATCATTTTAATTCTACCGCCACCTCAAACTGCTGCAACAGCGAGGACAGCTAGTATCTTGAGCTTCCAAAAAGACTTTTCCGCTTACAATGTTCAGTAGACGTCGATCGATTCGTATGTTGCCTTTAAGATTGTTTAGAAGAGGTATATTAGTATTTAGGTTTTATTTTTTTTACGAAAAAACGTTACTTTTATTTCACGACTGATTATTGTTATAATTTAATTTAAGATACAAAGTTAAGACTGCCATGTGTAAAAACAATAAAACTACACTCTTAATAAGATATGGGCTCTTTTTATGCCGCTGTACGGAGGTTCCCCAGTATGTATGTATGTAGGTACCCCACACTAAGTACGAAGGTGCCCCACTCGTGGGGCCATTTCGTACGTTTCCCAGTTTTTAGAAAACTTGCTTTTATACAAATATGCAAAGAGATATAAGCATTAAATTACATTAAAATTCAAGCCTAAAATACAAGCGATAGAACCGTATTTAATGTAGTTTTAAAAAACAAATACTTCTTTTTTAATTTAGCTAAGAGTAAAAACTGTACGAAGGTTCCCAATCTTCCCCTACGTTGGAAATGTATGCTTCTAAATTAGAAAATAATACATTGCAATATGAAAGTGACACACATAACTTGAAATGTGAGATTGACTCTCTAGAGGAAAAGTTAAAATCAATTAAAAATAAGTATGAACGCTCAGAAAAACAGCTAAAAGAGTACATATTGGCAATGAATGAGATGATTAAATGTCATTCTACTGGCTATCCTGTATACAATGATAACATAAAGAACCGATTATCGCTGGATCATTCATTGCCATCATGTAGTTCTAAAATAGTGCGAACATGTAAAAATGTATGTCAAGATACAACTTTAACAAGTAGTTCCCAAAATACAAATAGTATACCATCAACTATAGACAAACCAAAAATTGTAATATTTAGTGATGAAATTGGCAAAGACATAGGTCACTTATTGTCGAATACATCCAAGGGACATAATGTAATAAATTACTGTACACCTGGTCTATCATATCAGGAAATTATGACTAGAATTTTAACTTATAGCTTTAGCCCCAACACAACATTATTAATTTTAATAGGAAATAGGGGGAATGTAAACAAAAAACAAATAATTGATTTCAACAACCGTCTATCTAATCTTACAGTAGATAATGTCATAATGTTTACATTTCCCTATAGTAATAGTTTGCCACAGGTGGAAAATGATATTAGATATAAGCTTAATTTGACATTATACACTATATGTAATAATAATTTTAATGGAGATAAATTTAATTTAATTGACATTAATAATTATATAAAAAAATTCTTCTTGACAAAAGATAATTACTATCTTTCTAATTATTATAAAAGACAGATAGCTGTGTCGCTATCATATTTATTTGATATTGCAGCCAAAAACTTGGCTAACAAGGTTGCTTCTATTGAGCAATCCAATAGTATTGACAATGCTTCTATTGAGCAATTTGACATTTTTAATTCAGCCAATTGCTTGGCTACTAATGACATTGTACATAATTTAAATTAGTGCCTAAGACAATAGAGACAACCTCTTGCATTAAATCAATCAATATTGTTCATCAGAACATTCAAGGTATGATGGGCAAAGAGTTGGAACTGGAATTGTTTATAGATGATAGCAAAATAGATATTCTTTGTATTACTGAACACTGGCTTAAAAAGAACCAACTCTTATTTAATTTTAATAATCATCAAGTTGCTAGCTCCTTCAACAGAGAAAAATCTATACGTGGTGGCTCTTTAATTATTACAAATAAAAATATAAAACTCAAAGAACGAAAAGACATTGTGAGCCTATCTGTTGAACGAGTAATAGAAATGTCCTGTATTGAGTTTGAGCAGTTCCTTGTTCTATGTGTATACAGACCTCCATGCTCACCATATGATGATTTTGAAAAGTGCATGGAGGAAACATTAATTAAGCTATCTAATACAAATAAATCAATGATTATCTGTGGAGACTTTAATATTAATTTGCTAGAAAATAATCAGATAGTGGATAAATTTTTGTTACTGTTTAAATCTTATAATATGTACAATATTTTCTTGGAACCAACTAGGATAACAGCCACAAGTTCCACCTGCATAGACAATATATTTACTAATCTCAAACCTATTAAAAATTTCATTATAAATAATCTAGAATCAGACCACTGTGGTCAACTAGCAGTGTTTCCAAGAAAAACAAACAAACCCCAAAGCAAATATGTTAGCTTTGTTCCAATAAATGCAAGCCGCCTAGAATTGTTAAGAAGTAATATATCCCAGAAAGTGCCAGAGATGACCAGTCACAATGACCCAAATATATTATATAACTCACTATTCCATCTTATCAGTGATGAATTTGGCAAAGTGTTTGTACCAAAAACAATATCTGTTGGTAATCGAGCTAAGTTTAGTGAATGGGCAACTCCAGGAATTTATAAAAGTAGGCAAAAGTTATATGAATTGTACCATGAAAAATCGCATAATCATAATCCTGTATTTTTGGAATATGTCAAACGTTATTCTAAGTTATTTAAACGAGCCTGTTCCTCAGCAAAGTCTATTTATTTAAGAAATAAGATCAAAAATTCTGTTAATAAAATAAAAATGACGTGGAACATTATAAACAGTGAAACTGGTAGAAATACAGTGCGTAATCGAGACTTTAATTTAAAAATTAATAATAAAGATGTAAGAGCAGATTTGGAGGTAGCGGCCGAGTTTGAGAATTTTTTCACTAATATTCCTTCTTTAACAACCAAAACTCTAAAATCTTCCTCCATTTCTGCTGCGATCTTACTTAAACAAAGTGTAACTGAATGTGACACAACTTTTAAATTTTCAGTAGTTAATTGCAAAGATATTGTAAGCAGTTTCAAAAGTCTAGATGCAAAAAAAACGGCAGACCTATGGGGTCTTTCTGTGAAGACCGTTTCTTCAATTATAGATGTCATTGCACCCAATCTAGCAGCTGTGTTTAATAGTTGTGTTGCAAGTGGTGTATTTCCTGACCTAATGAAGCACAGTAAAGTGGTTCCTTTATTCAAATCTGGTAGTACTACTGATCCAACAAATTTTCGGCCTATTTCTGTACTACCTACGCTAAGTAAGATTTTCGAAAAAATCATATTACATCAATTAGAAACTCATTTTAGTGCAAACAAAATTTTCCATAAAAATCAATTTGGGTTTACAAGGAATCGCTCTACTATAGACGCAGGTATAGAACTAATAAAAGATGTGTTTGATGCCTGGGAGAACTCTCAAGATGCCTTAGGTGTTTTTTGTGACTTATCTAAGGCATTTGACTGCGTCCGACATGATATACTTGTCAGGAAATTACAACACTACGGTATTAGGAACATGGCTCTCAACCTTTTGACTTCATATTTAAATGGTAGAATTCAAAGGGTTGACATAAATGGTAAAAAATCGCCCGGCTCTATAATCTCAATGGGCGTTCCACAAGGTTCAATACTAGGGCCGTTCTTGTTTTTAATCTATATTAATGACTTACCTTATTATGTAGAGAAGAATCACGAGATTGTATTGTTTGCAGATGACACTTCACTGTTATTTAAAATTAAAAGGCAGCTATTAAACTATGACGATGTTAACAATGCATTAGCTAAAGTTGTGAATTGGTTCAATACAAATAATCTTCTACTCAATGAGAAGAAAACTAATTGTATAAAGTTCTCGACACCAAATGTGAGACAAGTAGAATCCAATATACAATTGAATGGAACAGGGTTGGACCTTGTGGAGTCAACAGTCTTTTTAGGAATTACTATAGACGCTAAATTGCAATGGGGTCCCCACATTAAAAAATTGTCTAGTAGGCTCAGTTCAGCAGCTTATGCTGTTAAAAAAATTAGACTATTAACTGATGTAGACACAGCTAGAATAGTTTATTTTAGTTATTTCCATAGCGTTATGACTTATGGCATACTGCTCTGGGGATGTTCTGCAGATATTAACTCTATTTTTATACTGCAAAAAAGGGCTATACGAGCGATCTACAGTTTGGCTCCTAGAGTTTCCCTTAGACAGAAATTTAAAGACATAAACATTCTAACTGTTGTCTCTCAGTTTATCTATGAAAATCTAATGTATGTAAAGAAAAACATTAACAGTTTTGATAAAAGGAGTGATGCTCATTCCATCAACATCCGAAATAAGCACAAGCTATCCGTACATGTAACGCGTCTCCACAGAATAAGTCATTCTTTTATGGGACAATGTATACGATTCTATAATAAAGTTCCCAATGTTATCCGAGATTTGCCTATTAATAAGTTTAAAATTACTATTAAAACTAAACTCTGTCAAAAAGGTTATTACAAAATTTCGGATTACTTGGAGGATAAAACAGCTTGGGACTGATCACTCCAGGATCTATCTACTCGTGTACTAAGATGTCAAAGTGTAGCGTGTCTTGCCCTACTGATACCATTATTATGTTCTCTTTTGTAAGGCAACACACTGGAGCTAATATTTGTAGTACCTAAGTAAAAACATTGTAAAAAAATCTATATAAAAAGAATGGCCCCGAGTTTCTTGCCGCTTCTTCTCGGTTGGCTCTATGTATTTTGGAACGCGGCGGTAGGCTTTAAAGTACATTATAATGAAAAATTGACGTTCATAAGTGCTTCTTTGATGCCTAAATTGAATAAATGATTTTGAGTTTGAGTTTGAGTTTGACGCTACGACCCCAAGTGGATCTTAGTCTCCGACACAAGCGACCGCCAGGCTCTGATGCCGTCTTAGTTCAGTTTAGGGCCCGAAGGAGTAGTAAGTAAAGTAGGTACCGTCGGCCCATAAATTCGTCTGGGTTTTGACACTTTTTCTACACCTCTTTCAGATCTATGAGTATTTTAAATCGTAAAAAAAAAAAATTACCTACACTTTTATTACCATTATAGAAAATACCTATGTGTTTTAAATTTCATTGTGTATTGGCACCAAAGTTAATTGAAACGTGGTAGGCGAAATATGGGTATCTTTCCCTATTTTCGCGTACAGCATGGTAAAGCAATAATTCATAAACAATTATTTGAAATACAACAGAGTACGTCTGGTCAAAACAATTTATAACGTGATAGACGAATATAGCCCATAGTCAAAGACCTACAAGGTATTTTTTGAAAAGAAAAAGTAGGTACTGTAGGCGACGATAGGGACTATACTGAAGCTGACATTTCCTAAAACGGTTATAGGGCTGCTACAAATCATGTTTGTTTGAAGCTTAGATTAATGATTGGTCTCGCTCGCGCGCGCGAAGACCAATCCTTAATCTAAGGTTGAAGCAATTCAAAATAGGAAGCGGTTAAAGAAGATGCAATAAAACATAGCTTATACATATATTTTTAAATTTAAAAGGTATTCAGCAGAAATAATATTTATTAAAGCTTTTTCTGCTTCATACGTGAGGACGTTGTCTTTTTTTTAATGGCTCTATTGCCAAATCTATAATAATTTGTGAATGTTTGGCAGTGTATGGTAGTTTTTTGATGTTTTTCATTATCTTCCTTTTTCTACCTATTGTGGGTAAAACTGAAATATTAACAATTATCTTTACATAAATCGTTACAATTGTAGCTTACTTGGGCAGTTGAACTTAGCTTAGAGATATTACAAACGAAGCTTGCTTTGCACATACCTACCTATTTTAAAAAAACGTCTTAAAATTTACTAATCTATATATTGAAAATTAAAATAAATAAATCTCAGGGTCATAATCCATACATATATCATGCAATTGCAAACCATTTCTTTAAAGGTACAGACATACCAAGCAACCCATTTACATAGGTACCTACCAAAAATATACTATAGATACCAGACTCAGGCCAAATATTTGGTCTGAGATACCAGACAGCACTTTTTGGTAGCCTTTTCAAAATTGGATGTATCTTTTTATACCTGTACCATCACAGTTCAGTCTTGTGTGCGAATGTAATTTTTATACAACTTCACTTTTGTAATACGAATGAAAAATTGACGTGTTGTGTTCTCATTGATTAAGCAATGAAATTGTGGTATTACTCGGCTGAGAATTTTTATGGGCTGAGCCTTTGATAGTTCTAACTTCAGGTAAATTCTAGTCTATAGATTTAAAGTCGTTGCTTTAGGTAAGTAATTACTTTTCCTTAACCTTTTAAGTGTTCACGGTATTTAAAATTTGTGAACCAGTGTTCGCAAACAAACCCGCAAAAGTACGCCATTTGCAAAAATTGCGCTCGCGTTAATTTAGTTGTAGTAAAATATCTATTGAAGCTATTTTGTATCTGTAAACGGTATAAAATTACACTAAGTATGTAATTACATACTTTTGCTTGTTTATAAATACGGCTGTTGTTAGTGGCTTCATGATAGACTTATTTATTTGCGACTTGACTCTGACTACAACAATCTAACTTGAAGATATTTACAAAATATCTGGAGGAATGGCAAATGTACAAAAGTACGACACCTAGTTTAAAAAACAACAAATTTTATACTATAAAAAATAGGGGAAGCAATAATGTTCAACCATAATAATGCACAGCCAAATAATTTACAACCAATATTGCACGGCCAATAATTCGTGTACATGGATTCAAAATACATGGTTGGCATTTCCTGGCCGCCTTTTATTGCCTGTAAATCAGTCCGTGTTGAAAAAATTGAACAGCCAATAATTCACGTATATGCCTCCGATTATTGGGTGCGAAATATCAGGCCGTGACGATAATGCACAGCCAGTATTGCACGGCCAATAATTCGATGCCAACCATAGACAAATATACAATCTCATCTTCATGCCTGGCTTGTGTAGGCCAGTTGGATTCACTCTCCTAATAAAAAAATAAAAAAAGTCACGTGCGACGACGAGCGAAGCGAGGAGGAGCGTTAGGTTCAATGGTGACCAACAAAGCCAGAATTATACTGAATAACACTGAACAGCGGACTGAAAATTATTAATATCGCAAAATATCTCTGCACTGGTCACTCGAACGTACAAACGAGGCTTTGTCTGTGCCATGTCTATTTAGTCTGTGATGTACACGGATTATTAACTGTACATTATCGCCATGTACAACAAGTGTCCGACCAGTATTTCACGGCCAATAATGCACAGCCTGATATTTCATGTACATGGAATGGTTTCCTTTTATTGGCTGCGAATTATTGCCCGTGCAATATCAGCCCGTTTTGAAAACGCAGCCAAATAATGCATAGTCTGTATTGTACCTACAGCCAATAATTCAAAGACATTCCGCGGAATATTGGCTGCGTATTATTGCCTGGACATTATTTGGTCGGGAATTATTGGCTGTACATTATAGGCTCAAGCTGGGGATACACATGCCAGTAAATCGGGAAAGTAGGTGGCATGAAAGTTACTGGCATGTACATGTAACTGGCACACTGCGGATACATTTGCAAGTAATACTGGCATGCATACTGTGCCCTGGCATGCCAGTATTACCCTTGCGTATACACAGGACAGTTCGTGAGAGTATTTCGTACCAATTCTTGCGGGCTAAACATGGATAACATTCGAAGTGAATTAAACAAAATTGTGTTGTTACTAGCAATTCAATGTGTAGCAAAATCAATGAGAGATAAAAAGAAAAAAACGAAGACGGGTTTGGGTAAGAGATTGGATTAGTAGAAGGGAAGATTTTGGAGCAAGTAGTTGTCTGCTTAAAGAAATGCGTCAAGAAGATCATGATGGGTACAGAAACCATTTGAGAATGCTCCCAGAGAAATTTGATGAATTGTTAGGAAAAATTGGGGACAAAATAACAAAGAATGATACTCACATGCGAAATGCCATTCCTGCAATAACCAAATTGGAAATTACCCTAAGATTTTTAGCTACAGGTGATTCATTTGTATCTCTAGAAGCATTGTACAGAGTAGGAAAATCGACGATTGCACAGTTCGTTCCAGTTGTTTGTAGTGAAATAGCTACTGCACTAAAGGATTTTATTAAAGTGAGTAAAAGAATTTTGAATATCATTCATGGTTTTTATTTATTTCAGCATAGACATTAGGCATTATTCCAAGCTTTAGAAAAAATAATATTTCCTGATTCTTGACCCGTGTTTGGCTGCGTGGGTATTATGATGTATTGATCATCGACAGATTCTGCTTCAGAATATATTGTGTTAGAATACGGAGTGGATGGCTGAGAATATGAAGTGGACAATCGAGACCTTTCTGTACTTAGCAAAACTTGGATTTTGGATTGCATATCCAGAGCGTTATTTAATGGCTATGACCTTAACTGAACAGCAACACTTTGTCCGAAATAATAAAACTCATCTTTTTTTTTGGTTTTCATTTGATCCAGGATTATTGATTGCAGTAGCAATATTTTCCAGGCGTTCAAGTGCAGTTAAGGTTTCGTCTTGCTCTACACATTTTTTCTTAGTCTGGCTAGTTTTATGTGGTTGGTTGATTGCTGCAATGCGAGAAGAAGATCTTTGGTCCTGGAGAGAGGGTGGTGGTGCTTGCTCGTTTGTAGTGCTTGCTTCAGCGGATGAGTGTGATTGATTGAATGCGACAGTCAATGTTTCGTTGTTTGGTGGGTTGACTGTTTGAGAGGAAGATTGCTGGTCTGACTGCTGGACTGTTTGAGAGGAGGATTGCTGGTATGATTGCTGGACTGATTGAGAGGAGGATTGCTCTCTTTGAGAGTGTGATGGTGGTGTTTCGGTTTCAGTGCTCGATTGAGAGGACTGTTGAACCTGTATTTTTTTTTAAAATCAAATTAGTATTCGTTTTTTACGTTTATATGTATTAACAGACATTTATTTTTCAGATTCCTACGAGGCAGGAATGGAAGGTGATAGAAATGGAATTTTCCAGGGTGTATTGGAGCTATTGATGGCAAACACATAAATATTATTGCTCCTGACGATACATCAAATTATTTTAATTATAATAGAAGCTACAGCATAGTGCTACTAGCATTGGTGGATGACGATTACTGTTTTATAAAGTTATATGATTATTAACGGGATATTTACCGTGGTAAGGTTGTGGAATGAGCTCCCGATATTTCGGTGCAGTTACATGCACCATGTTCACGGGAAGACTGAAGAATGCGGGTGGTTGGTCAAAAAGTTTAAAAGTTAGGTGCAGACATAACGATCTACCCTCTTTCTTAGTCTTTGAGTGTGTTTTGTCGGGACTTAGGATCGAGTTCGAGTTCCAGTGATAACCGTAGCAAAAGACTAAGAAAGAGGGTAGATCGTTATGTCTGCACCTAACTTTTAAACTTTTTGACCAACCACCCGCATTCTTCAGTCTTCCCGTGAACATGGTGCATGTAACTGCGCCGAAATATCGGGAGCTCATTCCACAACCTTACCACGGTAAATATCCCGTTAATAATCATATAACTTTAGAGAACAACCGTGATAGTTTAAAACAGTGGATTACTGTTTTTCCTATAATGATATAGGATGCAACGGCAGAGCTTCAGATGGAGGAGTGTTTGAAAGATCAGGCTTGAAACTAGCACTAGAAAATAATTCTTTAGATATTCCTGAAAATTCTGTTATAGTTGGAGATGCAGCTTTTCCATTAAAAAAATATCTCATGAAACCGTTTCCTACCAGAGCCACTCGAAGAGAAAAAAAAAATAATTATCGATTGTCAAGGGCTAGGCGAATTGTCGTAAATGCGTTCGGTATCCTTGTATCAATATTCCGAATTTTTGAATCATTTATAGCTCTAAAACCAGAAAAAGTTGATGTCATAGTATTAGCGGCATGTTCTTTGCACGATTGGTTGCGAAAAACCACTTATACTTATATCACACAAAGGTGTGTGGATTATGAAGATATTCAACTCGGTACTATTATTAACGGCTCCTGGCGTGATCACTTACAAACATGTATACGGAATTTATCTGGAACACGAAATAATCGATCGTCTAGAGAAGCGATACTTATTAGAAATAAATATGCAGATCTTTTCATTACAACAGAAGCAGTGCCTTGGCAAGATTTGATTAATATTTTAGCCGTTTGATTAATATTTTAAATGAATAAATGTAATTGTATAAGTAAGTACTTTTGTTTAATAAAACTTTTGTGTGAACTATTTTTTTACATTCATACCTCCATAGGTACCTATATCATAAATGTGACAATGTAGAAAAGAAAGAGTAGGTACTTACAACCGCTGTTTGGATTGAATTTCTATATTCGAAACTTTCATTTATAAAATCCATTTCCTTATACCAAATCAAACTGGGTTTGTAAATATCACTGGAGCCAGCTCCAGATCGTTTTGAATTTTCCACTTTATTCCTTTCTTGATGGTAAGTACTTCGTAGACTTTTGATTTTATTTTTAATTTCTTTTTCAGTCAGATTTAATTCTTCTTGTATTTTGCTGTAGACATTGCCACGTGCTATTTTGTTTTTGTAAAGCGGGCTAGTCGGCTTCCAAACACATTCGTATTCTCTGTACAAATGAATGAACTGTATCGTTTTCTCGTCGCCCCATCAAAATCAAAATCAAAATCAATTTATTTGCATAAGTATGGGTAACAAAGTTAGTATCATATTTTATCGGCTCACCATATTTCACCATTATTGGTATGCAAAATTTTAATAGATAATATTGTTATAATTATTAATTTATACAATACAATTTTAGTCATTTAAATTATTGATCAAATATAATAAACCACAACAAACTTGACAGTCACTAGCTCTAAGCCATAGATGAATATAATACCTAGCGAACACTAAGCCACCCAAAGTACAATAGTCATTTTACATCAAGATATACAAGTCAGATACATCAAACTTACATATTTTATGTCATATTGAAATTAAATGTCAAATTAAAATTAGCTGCTGATTAATATTACCCTAAAATAAACCACAATAATACAACAGATAAGAAACTAGTATTCTGTCACTAAAGCTCTAAGGAACAATCATTTATAAATTCTTTTATTGAATAATAACATTTGTTTCTAAGAAAACTAAACAACTTCTTTTTAAATGTCATAAGACAGTCAGATTCTAGTATAGATTTAGGTAAACGATTGTACAATCTCGGAGCCATGCCAAAGATACCTTTATCAAATAATGCAGTTTTGTGTGGAGGCATGCATACTTTATTTTTGTAGTGTGTACTTCTGGGAACATCATAAAGATTCGGATTGTTTCTCATAAACACAGCAACTTCATAAATATACAAACATGGGAATGTCAAAATACTAAGCATTCCGAAGTGAGTTTTACACGAATCTGTTGGTTTGAGATGTACAAACAGACCTTATGCACCTTTTTTGCGCTTTAAAAATTGTTTCTCGCTCAGAACAATTTCCCCAAAATATTACTCCGTAGCTGAGGGTAGATGTGACGTGTGCATGGTAGGATGTGAGCACTGTTGGTTGACTTGCAACTTTGGATAGCATGTATAAAGCATACGAGAAACTACTCAGCTTCGAACACACGGATTGCGCATGTGTTTTCCATTTCAGATCAGAGTCTATATGCAGTCCTAAAAACTTTGTTACAGAAATTGATTCAACACGTTTATTTAAATATACTATTTTTGATGTCATATTAATGTTTTTATTGTAATTGCTAAATGTCATTAAATAAGTTTTGTCCAAATTAAGATTAAGATTATTAAATATCAACCAACTGTTTATCTTATTCAAAGCTATATTAATATCCGGACAAAGTGGTTTATGATTTTCACCAACGAAAATGACTGTACTATCGTCAGCAAAGAGAACCATAGGGTTATCAATATTTCTAGGCATATCGTTTATATATATTATAAAAAGCAGAGGTCCAAGGACACTTCCCTGAGGTACACCAAATTTAACCAACTCATAACCAGACGAGTATATTTTTTCTGTATTTGATTTTAAACAGAGCTTATTAATTCGAGTCAATTGGTATCTGTTTTCCAGGTAAGATTTTAGAAGACTTAAAACATTGCTTCGTACACCATATGTTTCCAGTTTATTGATAAGCACGCTATGATCAACACAATCAAACGCCTTTGTCAAATCCATATACATGGCAGTCACAGGCAGTCTTTTATCACAACTAGTCATAACTATTTTAAGGAAATTATAAATAGCCAGGTTAATGCATTTGCTCTTTCGAAACCCAACTTGTTCTTCTACCAGAATATTGAACTTTTCAAAATATGCGTATAAATTATTATGAATAAATTTTTCAAAAAATTTTGAGAAGATAGGAACTAGCGCAATTGGCCTGTAGTTGTTCATATCATGAACATCTTTCTTTTTAAAAAGTGGCTTTATTACAGTTATTTTCAGCTTATCTGGAAAAACTCCACATTCTATGCACAAATTAATTATATGACTAAGCACAGGAGATATGATAAAAACCACCAGTTTTATTATTTTAGTACATATTTCATCGTATCCCGTGCTTTCAGTATTTTTTAGACTCTTAATAATGCGTGTAATATCGTCAGGAGTAGATGGTATCATAAACATCGAGTTTGATCCTTTGTATTTTAATGTATTCCTGGTAACTTTGTTTTGCGTGTTTTGATTCAGATAAAAACTATTAAATGCTTTAACTATGTCAGTTGGCTTTGTCAAAATTTTACTATTTACTTTTATTTGAGAAATGTCAGCACTGCGAGGCTTATTTTTTGATTCATTTATAATACTCCATACAGCTTTTGATTTATTTGCTGCCATTTTTATTGTATAATCATTTCGTAACTTTCGCGTAAATTTAATAATATGCCTCAGTCGCTTACCATATGCTTTAAATGTATTGTATTCTTTCCTACTGAGAGTTCTCCTATAATGCCATAACATTTGTCTCTTTCTTTTAGTACAAAGCATAATCCCTTTAGTAACCCATTTAGATTGTTTGTAAATGGTTTTTTTAATTCTTATCACAGGAAAACAGAGATCGTACAACAATTAAAACATATCGTGAAAGTGAGTGAACGCTTCGTTACGGTGGTCACTATTGAAAACATCAGAAAAACTCAACCTGCTTAAGTTATCTTGAAATTTTTGTATATAACAATCACTATAATCGCGCCTCAACACATACCAAAATTTGATAGGGTAATATTCCCTTACTGGACATTTGAAGTACTGAGCAGTATGATCAGAGATTGCGAGTTCTATTTTTTCACATGAAGAACTACGAACATTATGTATGAAATTGTCAATACAAGTATTTCTTGCTAGGCGGGTCGGTTCGTGTAGGGCTATTTTTAAATTGTAGCTTTTAATAATGTCCTTGAAAATCTTTGTTTTTGAATTCTCTTTTAATATATCAATATTGAAATCGCCACATAAAATAAGCTTTTTATTTTTGTGTGCATGTTTATTTAAAATAGATTCAAAATTTGTGAAAAATGTGCTAAAATATTCATTGGTTGTTTTGGGTGGCCTATAAATGCAAATTACAATTAATCGATGTTCTGTTAATTCAATAGCACTGCACTCAATAGTATTTACATAACAGAAATCTGCTATGTCCTTAATTACCCTGAATTTATGAGAATTTCGTACCAGTATGCAAGAGCCACCGTTACGGCTTTTCCTACAGTAGTGTCCCGCAAGCGAATAATTAGGTATGTTTAGCATTAGAAGTATCACTACTAGTCATGTTGTGTTCTGTTATACATAGTACATCTACTGTTTTATTTTCATTTTGTAGCTCTTTAAGATTTACTACAAGCAAATCCGATTTACTCATTAATCCATCAATATTTTGATGGAGAATATCGATATGATTAAGAACGAAAAAGCTGCCGTGTCGGTGATCCGTCCTTAATTGTCTTGCAATCGTTTACAACTAAATCATTTACAAGGCTATTCGAAGTTTGTGTACATTTGCTTACCGTTACTATACGTTTTTGACTAACATTAGTTTTTATTCGTTCTTGTATTTTTTCTATATATGCTACTTGCAAATGTTCATTAAATACAGACCTACAGATATGTATGCGGAAAATGTTCCTATTTGGAATACTCCTACTATAATTAATGTCAAGGTAAGTTACAAAATTATACATATATACATCGTGCCATGTTGAATACAAAAACCAACAATAGAGAGAAAAAACTTGACCTTCGAAATCAAAACAAAAGACGTGCGCCTACGGTCACAATGAGTCGGCTACCCCCTTACTTATTTTACTCTATGGTCGGCTACTGGCATGCCCGTAGCTGTCGCAGTGTTGCCAACTCGTCTGTAGTAAATGTCGCTAATAAGCCGGTAGAAAAGTCGCTAGATGTCGCTGGGTGATTTGGGATCCAAAAGCCGCTAGCTTTCGCTAGACATTTATATTATTAACTACCTTTTACATCATGTTTTGGGCGTTATTTAAAATATCCATCTTAACATCCTTGCAAATTTTGACATTTATAATATTAAGTAACAAGTGGATAAGGACTACTATAATACTTTACTCCTGGTCACGCTGTAACTTGAGAACGGATGGTACGAGTACAATCTCGCTAATTATTTTTTGGTTGTGTTACTTATTGAAAGAAGAAGGTTCTTATGAAAGATATAACAAGAAAAGATATGGCGAGGCCGAAGGCCGAGCTTACTACTTAAACGAAGTCGCGGGCAGTTGCTAGTCTATGTATATAAAAATGAACCCCTATTTCTTCTGGTCACGCCATAACTTGCGAACGGCTTTACCGAATTCATTATTTTTTTAATGTCTTCTTTTCTAATACCTCGTAGAAGGTTCTTACATTAAAACAATTACAGAACATGTGAGGTTATGTTGAGGCCGAAGGCCGAGCCTACCTCACGAACGAAGTTGCGGGCAGTCGCTAGTAATGAAAAACCTGTTGTAATCAAAGTTATGTATGTCATATATTTTAAAAAAATATAATAAATGAACAATTAGGTATTTATAATTATACCTAGTTTTCTATCGAAATCTAATCATTCTTTATCTTTTTCGACCTATGAATCATCGATGAGGGATACAGGTTCGCTCAGACAGTATTCTTGAAGTTGAAGGCTGTGAGTCGTGTGGAACATCTTTAAATGGATGTGGTTTCTTAGTTCTAATAAGTCTTAGAACATCTAATGGCAGCTCATAGCTGAAACATGTCTTTTTCATTCGTTTTATAGTAAAACTGATCATTAAAATTGAATTCAGAGTTGCAAGCCCCATTAGATTGCATAGCGTGCCACTGTTGTGTTGGCCATACATAAGTAGATCATATACAAAAAAAAAGACGTGTGGCACTCGGAGACTGCCGCGGTAAAGTTATTGCATAGCTGTTTTTATCAACTTATGCAATTATAATTATTTAACCAATGCCATCTAGAGGCAAGTTGCTGAACTAAAGAGACAAGCGTGATATTTCAAAAAGTCATTAAAAGTTCTGCTATTTATGGAGTCAGAGTGGGGGGGTGTTAGGTTATTTTCGTTACGGAATTTCTGGATTCGGTCTCCACGCTCAAGGCCCGCGATAGAAGCTATGCAATAGCTTCAAAAACATATCTAAAGAATGCCGATAAAAGTCGCTAGAAAAGTCGATAGATAATTTTTGTCGCTAAACGCAAATAAAATGTCGCTTTTAATATGAAAATGTCGCTGAATCTAGCGACAAAGTCACTAAGTTGGCAACACTGAGCTGTCGCGTCTGTTCACACGTGCCAGGTTAGCAGCCCCCCGCGCCCCTCCCCCAACGGGCATGCAAGAAAATCAAATGTTGTGCTAGCTACTTGCAAAGTTGCAACTAGCTAGCTTCCAGTTACAGGCATGCCAGTAAGTGAATACACATGACTGTAGCTGGCAATTGCATGGAGCTGGTATGCTAGTGTGCAAGCTACGGGCATGTGTATCCCCAGCTTAAGGGACTCTAAAAAAAGTATATCTCGGAACAGTTTGTGGTCTGTCTGTGACTCTGTGGATAAAAAAAAAACAAATTTTAAAACAAACGGAAGCGTAGTTTTAAAATTTTTTAAAACTATAAAATTCGTTGAAACGAAGTTATTGATAATTCTCTTTAGTTGAAAGTTTTAAAACACTAATTACTAAACAGCAATTGCAATGTCCAACTTCCAGACACCAATAAAGAGAATCAGAGACCAAGATACAAAAGAACAGATCACTATTCCTCCTTCACCATTCTTGAACCAACTTGGATATGGCACAGGTAAACCCACAAATCCTACTGGAAAGCCTTCCCTGGATCTTTGGCCAATATTGTCTTGGTCGAAGCCCCGAATGCTAATATACAATCATGCTATTAGATTAATGTAAAGATGACATAAAATTAAATTCTAGGTGTCTCAGTGATGCAATTGATCCGCTCGCCCCGTGCTGGTCAAATTCGCTCGCCATGGGCTTTGAAGATGCTGAACAAGCGAGTGAAACCAAACCGAGTGTACAGTGAACGTTTGAAAGCCGAAGCTGAGCTATTGAAACGAATGAATCATCCAAACATAGTGGGATTCAGAGCATTTAGTGGAGACAAAATACTGTACTTGGGAATGGAGGCGTGTGATGTTTCTTTGGGCGACATGATTGAGAATAAGATAGAGGATGACTGTGAGCCATTTGCTCCAAAACAGATGCTGAAGGTATACCTACAGATTTAATTTTAGCCTTGCTAATTGGGCACATGCTAAAACTCAGAGCTCTCACCAAACCTTTCCCTTCCCCTGGAGATGTTAATTTATGTCAGTTTCATTCACAAATCTTTTGTTATAATTATCATGGTAGAAGTATCTGGCAGTAGCGAAACTAATATAAACCGTTTTTTCTTTACCTACTTCTAAAATTATTAATACTCTTACGAGTGATGAGCATAGCACAGTGCCTAATTTAAAATAGCTCATCTTGTGGAAGGGCAAGCCTGCTCTGTTCATAATTTCCTTTAGAGCTCATAAAAGATTGAATAACTAGCTGTACCTGACAATCTACAATATCGGACACTGATTTATTCAATAACAAATTAAATTGTAAAAAAATGTAGGGGCATGATTGCATTTCCTTGAGCTCCCATCATAAAAATTTTTGAACCACTATCTGCTCCACTGGATTACATCTACATTTTTATACCATTACAAAAGTCTTGACAGACCACCTTATGTCTGCCTAAAACAGTGCCTTTATACACTGCCTTCTAAGAGTCTGGCCACATTGTACCACAATATTTTGAATCACAATGATTTCACTTGCTGCAGTGTGCTTCAAACCTTAACACTTGAGTGCTTGTATTCCACTGCTTCAAAGCAGAATATACATAAAGTCAACAGCATAACGGGTGATACTGCAACTGCTATATGTGCACATGTGGCGCTCTACAATCATCACAAACTTTAAGACACAGGTGTAAATGATGTGTGTTTGGCACCAAAATGTAATCAATGTAATTTATTTTTGATGCAGGTGGCATCAGACATATCAAGTGCATTAGACTACTTGCACACTAAAATGCAGATCCTACATGGAGACATGAAGTCTTATAATATCCTCATAAATGGACATTTTGTTGTGTGCAAACTGTGCGACTTCGGAGTCACATTGCCTCTGGATGAGAATGGCGTGTTTGATAAAGAGATGGCAAAAAAGGCTGTTTATTTTGGTAAGGAACATTCTCCTAACATTACAGCTTCTTGAATTCAATTATCAATTGTCTGCATGCATTCTTCACCCAGTACTTTAACTTACAAAAACAAAGTTCTTAAATTAATTATAGATTACATTATAAAAAAAATATCCAGCTATACTGATTGTCACTTCATTTGCCAAATACATGAAAGTATACTTCCTTAAATGATTAAGAAATGTTATATGATACTTCATCATGTTAATTACAATGTCTGAACACTAGTCTCAACAACCAAACATCACTTGGAGCAGTTGCTTCTCTTGTGGTGTGTTTAACAGTTGTCTTATATACTGTTATTCTCTTCAATTTCTTTATTATAAGAATATTGTTAATTTTAGGGCTAATACATGTAGGTAGGTAGGTACATGTTATGTTGATTATTGTAAGCACATTTCATTGTTTAACTTGAAGATTTTCATTGTATTAAACTAGCTTGCCATACTAGAATATAAATTATGTAATTGTACTTTCCAACTATACCACATTTATATTTATTTTGAAGTGAGATGTGTTTACTGCACTATAGTTTCTATTCCAAGGGGTTTTTTAGACGAAGAAGGGAGGTAATGTGTTGTATAAGTTGACAATAATTTTCTGTTTCATTTTGTACATAATAGGCAAGCATGTCCTTATTCATTACAATAAATAAAAGTGAAACTTGCAATATATCGACGCTGATCACGCCGATGACGCCGCCGCCGCCGGTCAGAGAGGTATCGGCGCACACTTCTAGTAGGCAGCGGTTTGAAACATCTATAAACATAGATGTTTCAAAACTGGCAAAACTGCCAGTGTGATATAATAATAGTAATATTTTTGATTCCATGAAATAGGAGGCGAGCCTATTGCCATCTACAGGACTCTCGAATTCCAGACTGCTATTGAAAATTTCTTTGTCCAGGACCTTCTAAATCCCCAAGCGGCGCCCCCACTACTACAACAAGAACAAGTGAGCGAAGCCACTGGCGGCTCAGTTAGTAATGATATAAATGCAAATAAGAAACATGCCAGGATTCATTTTACAACAATTTAGTGTCATTGTGGCAGCATTGCTGACTCATGTTAAACCAATGCTAAAATCATACTAGTACTATATACATACTATGTATATCTTAACATTTCCGTTTGCAGGGTGTTTATCTAACATCTGTAACATTTCCAGGCACAGAAGCATGGAGTGCTCCGGAAGTGATCCACGGCGGAGAGATCAGCCACAAGACCGACATTTGGCCTTTCGGCCTCACGCTGTGGGAAATGATGGCACTGATACCCCCACACACACAGACTGATGATGACACCATGGATGATAGTGTTGTGTGTCTCGATGACACAGACTGCAGTGAAGAGATCTTTTCAGATAAATATGGTATGTAAGACAATACTTATTTCAAACCAGCTTCGCCCCGTGCTTCTCCGGAATATAATTTATAACATTGCCAAATTCAATTATGATCCGTTCAGTCATTTAGGCATGATAAGGTAACAAACAGACAGAGACACAGGGTTTTAGATAAAAAAAAAACTAGAATAAAAGTAGCCTAAGTTACTCCTTATAATATCAGCTATCTGGCAGCGAAAGTCTTGTTAAAATCGGTCCAGCTGTTTCAGAGTTTAGCCGGAAGGAACAGATAGACAAACAGACAAAATTTAAGTTTGTTTATATACTTTCATATGCATTTAGTGAAAAGTTGTTAAATTGGAAATACATACAGACACTTCAATTTATTTATCTATATAGATATGCAATTGGTATCCTCATGCTTTTTTAAATTGAGTTCACAGGCGCACTGTGTTATTAGTTAGTTTATTTTATTTTTTCCATACAGTTTATAATGTAATCTAAGATATATTGTTACTTACGGCATGAAATCTGTGGTATTTCTGTATTCTATCCATTAGACCAGTAAATTTGTAAAGAAAATGTCATTGATAGTTTAATTTGTTGTAGCTTTATATATAGCTCATGGTTTACTTCATAAACCTGATATTCTGGTGTAAACACATCCTAAAATACTAAATATGATACTGTGAAATAATTTGGCTATCGTAAGTTTAGTAAGTATGTCAACCCACAGGTATCAGTCATTATTTTTCAGTTAATATATTATTTTTCTCAATATAACTGTATAAGAGTAACAGTAAGCATATAAGACTGTTCCTATCTAGTATGTCTGTGAGATACCTTTATAGAGAACTAGTAGGTAAGATGGATTTTGACAAGCTAGTAAGTTCTTTACCTGATGCTGATGATGACGTGTTGCAGTGCAACCCAGGTCTTCACTGCACTCCAAGGCACTGAACTACACTAGATATAGAGGTTTAGTCCTATTTCCTTGCAATTTGCTTGCTGTAGTGACCTTCACAACCCTAACACAGTAGGTCTTACTTCATTCACTCTGCAGAATCAAGGAACAATGTGATCTGTAGGCTGTACGGCTATTATGTATCTCAGTTGCTAACAAATGTTGGAAATCGAAAAAAATGGCGACTTTATGTCACTTTTGTCTGCTCCAATCATCATCTTGCTAACGTTTTTGCTTACTGGAGTTGTCAAAACTGATGTAGAGCCACCATTTTTCAAGATTTCAATCAGCATTTGTTAGCAACTGAGATAAATCACAGCCCTGCTGATTTGGCAGTGTTATCGAACATGATGGACAGTTTCATACAGTCAACACATGATAGACATCACCACATGTGTAGAAATTCCCATAAAGGTGTACTTTTTTGAACAACTCTTGTACGGTGCTCGTAAAGTAAATAGTTATCTGTGATACTTGCAGGTACTAGACCACCGATCCCAGCAAATATATCAGAACAGCAGTATGCAGACCCCCTGGCTCTGTTCTACTGTTGCACAGAGACTGTGCCGGCCCTGAGGCCCTCGGCATTGCATCTCTCCATTGCTGCTAAGGAAATGCTGGATAAGTGATAAGGTATAACGACTAGCTTGCCTAAGGAGCCCTGTGGCGCCCTCGTGATTGCTCCCGAGTGTTACGACCTGCGCCCGCGTCAAAAGTTTGCGCCGAGTTGGGAATAAATGGCTCTTGTGCCATACCTATAGCGAGTTAAGAGACGAAATTTTTGTCAGAGATAGTTGAATAACCAAGGAATCTGATACATAAACATTCATGTCAAATGTATTAGTAAAATGTTATGTTACACGAGGACAAACTTGACGTAGCCGAAAAAATCAGAATTGATGTGGAAAAAAATTGTAATTTAAAAATTTTACATTAATACCTATAGGTTTTTTGCGGTAATTAAATAGTAAAAACACATATCTATCTAATTACATTCAAATATTTGAATTCGTAGAAGAAATAATATCATAAAAAAAACTTGCAATCTGACCACAAAAATTAAGTTTTATCAATAAATAATGCTTCCCAAGACAGGACTTTGATTTGATATTTATAAATATTTTGAATGTCTAGAACAGAAATATTATTTTTACCTAGTAACATATGCTTAGGTTATTAATAATTACATAAAAAATAAGAGCTACTTTGAAATTTCGGCCAATAATGATTTTTTTTTCAACTTGGGGGCCCATTTTCTAGAATTATACATGGTGATTTCCAAAAATTTTTTTTTGTATGAAATATAAATTTTCTTGTTGGTTTTTTTATTTTATTGGAATTCTTATTAGAAATCCTACAAACCAAACTAGGTTTCAAAGAATAATTATATATCTTAATATATTTAAAAAAAATTACAAATTTTGAATTTTTAGTACAAGCGAATTTAACTGTCACGTGACTTCGATTTTTTATCGATCCTGACATGATATGGCGTATTTATCATATTCTGAGTGGGTGTAATTACTTGACAACATTATTTCTGTGATATTTTACAATGTAAAAGTATAATCTATTCAAAATAAAGCAAATTATAACCAATCATAACAATGAGAAATTAGCTTACCGAGTGTTGTCGGTTCGTGACAAATTTATATCGTAAAATTTTGATGTCAGAACCTAAATCACATATTTACAGTATTCCTTACACATTCACGATCATATTCATTTTTAATTTGTATCAAAATCATGAGTTTAACCCGATTAATTCACTAAAAACTATAGCACAAAACATAACCTCGCCGCCAAAACACAGATGAAAATATAAACATTGATTATATATTTTTTTTAAAGTTCACAGATAGAACATGTCCGTGTGTAGTGTTGCCATAGAAAGAAAATATATTACGCTAAAGAATTAAACTCTATGGTTAAACATTGGGATGACTTTAAAAAATAAACAAAAGAAAAACGAGCGTGACACTTACTTGCAACAATTGTTGCGCCGACACTTTGGACCTCAAAAATCCTTGCAGTTTTGTTGCGCGGGCAAACTAGTCGATAAGGGCTAAGCAGAGAGACCTAGAGAAATTTATATTTTCTGATAAATGGGCTACCAACTTGTCCCAACTGTGTTAACTTGACGGAAATGACAGCCAGAAGACGGCAAACTCTGATTATACTGCACCACATATAAACCTATATGATTCCATAAAGTTTGCCCAGATTCTATTATTTTGTGGACACCGACTGAAATAAGAGCTATCAGCTACTACAGACACAGTTATGTGGTGACTATGGATCTATTTGTGGCACTGTGAAACAAACCTCTCCTCTCTTGAGTGGATGCATTATTATTATTTGTGATACACAGGCAGCTCTTAAGCTGATGCGTGTATATCTGAGTCTTTGTCAATGCACTTTAAATATTTGTCCAGTCTATTTTTGAAAGAGTTCACTGAGGAAGCACTGATCACTGATTCCGGTAACCGGTTCCAAGTTTTAACTATGCGATTCGGTAGTATGTGCTCTCTGGGTTTGCTTTTACTTGGCCCCCGTTGCAGCTTGAGCGAGCGTCCTCTCAGGTTTGTGTTTGTGTTCATAGTATATAGTGTCTCTGACAAATTTGGTATACTATATCTGTTGGTGAGAATTTTAAAGGTCTCTATAAGGTCTCCGCGCTCTCTACGTTTCTGAAGGGTGGTAAGCCCTAGTTCTTGCAGACGATCTTCGTATGGAAGTTCTTTAAGACTAGGGACCATTTTTGTTGCCCTCCGCTGTACACGTTCGAGAAGGTGACTGTCTTTCTTGAAGTACGGATTCCATATCTGGAATGCATACTCCACTAAGGGCCTCAGGTAGGTCTTTTACAGCTTTAGGAACAGTTCCTTGTTAATGTATGAGAAAGCCTTTCTTATAATGTACATTATAGAGTTTGCTCTTTTCACTACCTCTACAATATGGTCCCCCCATTTTAGGTTGCAAGTTACAAGTACTCCGAGGTCTCGCTGTTTTTCTGCCTTTTCCAGAGGGCTACCATTAATTGAGTAGTTGCATTTTGGATTTTTGCCACCAATGTGTATTACTGTGCACTTCTTTTCGTTAAGTGTGATTAGCCAGTCTTGGGTCCATTCATATATTCTGTCTAGGTCTTTTTGCAGGGTGTTATGAGCGCTCAGTGGATTTCCCATGATTTTGGTGTCATCAGCAAACCGTGACAGCTGAGATTCAATGTGCTGATCCAAGTCTGTTAGGAATATCCCAAAAAGGATTGGTCCGAGCACAGATCCTTGTGGGACTCCACTGCTGACTTTGTGAGGTTCCGACTGAGCTTCTCCCACGCGTACTCTGAAAGTTCTATTCGAAAGGAACCCTTCTATCCACTTTAGGAGTTTACCTCTTATGCCAAAGTGTTCCAGCTTTAAAATTAGCCTTTTTATTGGGACTCAGTCGAAGGCTTTTTCTAGGTATATGATATCAGTTGGCTGTCGTTTGTCCCAAGCTTGGGTCAACATATCTATGCAGCTGAGTAGGTTGGTAACAGTTGAGCGACCTGGTATGAAGCCATGTTGTTTGTCTGATAACACCTTTTCCTGAGATAAGAAACTTCTAATTTCTGCGGCTATTATCTTCTCCATAGTTTTACAGATTAGGCAGGTAAGGCTTATAGGGCGGTTGTTGGCTGCGACTCGCTTATTTCCTTTCTTATAGATGGGCGTCACAATAGCTTCTTTCCAGTCTTGAGGGAGTTCACCTTGATCAAATGAGATAGTCATGATATTGGCCAGTCTAGTACAAATAGCTTCACTGCATTTCTTCAGCAGAATAGCTGGGATCTCATCAGGACCCATGGCAGTTTCATCTTTAAAAGTTTTGATGGTTTTTCTGACTGAGTCTGATGAAAACTCAACCGTCTCCAAGGATTGTGTTACTCTTTGTGCTTGGATTTGTGGGATTGGTATGTGAGGTGGTTCACTAACATATGACCTATCAAATTGTTTTGCAAATATTTCTGCGACTTCTTTGTGGTCTGTTGTGACAGTTCCAGTTTGGTCATCCAGAAGGGAGGGCGGCACTGATACTTTGGATGTCAGTTGTTGGCGGATGTATCCATAGAAGGACTTGGGTCCACTGTGAACCACGCGAGTTTCAAATTTTATTCGCGCTTTTCTTACTTCAGATGTTAGACTGTTGTTAGTTTAACGGTACTTTTCATAATTGCTCTTGGTAGAGACAAGCTGATATGAATTCCAAGCATGAGCTTTTTCGGAAGATAGTTTAAGTATTTCTGGTCCTATCCAGGGTTTTTTTTGTCTTTTCTTCGTTTTTATTCTTTGGAGCGGTATGTGCAATTTTATAATATTTTGTGTTAAGGATTTGAAGCAGTTCCATGCGGATTCAACTGGAGTAGAGTCTGTTATTTCATATTCTGAGTTTTCAAAGTCCTGTTTGACAAGAGTGTAGTCTGCGGAGAGAAAGTTATGTCTTGGTATTGAAGTAGGTTTGCGCTGTTGGTTCTGTGCAGGTAGTTGTAGGGTTGCAAACAGTACTTGGTGATCACTTTTGCCAATGTTAGGAAGATGTTCAATCATAGTGCATAAGTTTTCCTCGTTGCATAAAATAAGGTCTAACAGGGATTTTTGCTCATTTCTTTGTCTAGTTATTCCTGTTACTAATTGGTGCAGATTACTTTCGAGAAACATTTCAATAAATTTTTCATGTAATTGGTCGTACCCATCCGTGTCTGTAAGGGGCCACTTAATGCTTGGTAAGTTGAAATCCCCCATTATGAGGACCGTGTTACTTGTGTCTGCCTTCAGCATTGTTTCAAAGAGCACTTTATCAGTGTCTTTGTACGAGTAGTTTGTGGGGCGGTACACTCCGGCAATAAGTAGTTTGAAAGTTCCATATGTCATGTTTAGCCATAGTGCCTCGACCTGAGAGTTGTTGTTATAGGTGCTGTGGGGAGTAATGTGGATAGGTATATCATTGTGTTGATGTGCTGCATAGATTGCAACTCCCCCCCAACCACCTCCTCCTTCTTTGTCTTTTCTAAAAAGGCTGTAGCCCTTGATGTCAACTAGACTGTTTGGTATACATGGTTTGAGATGTGTTTCTGTTAATATTATAAAGGTGGGTTTTAGTTTATTAATTTCAATCATAAGTAAGTCTCTTTTTGCCATTATTGATGCCAAGTTGGTGTAGAAGAATGTAAGTTCTGTGAGGTCGGTGACTAGTTTTTTGGGGGGGTCCCCTTTTTTAATAATCTTGGGGGTGTTGCTTACATACTTAATGGTAAGGTCTGACTCACCATTTTGTGTCCTGCGCTCCAGCTCTTCACGCAGCTCTTGGAGGTACTTACCCCTTTGGTAAGGGGTAAGATCATTTTTTACCTTGACTCCCACAGGAAGCTTCTTCCCATTCTTCAAGACAGTTATAGCGGAACTTCTGCGAGCGAAGATCAGTTTCATCGGCCGCGGTGACTGACTTGGTTTTCCAAGACGGATGGCCCCGACAGGCGCTTCAGACTCGGGAATGTTGGCCAGGGCTCCGTTCACCTTCGCCAGATCATGACGCTTGCAGGCGTCCACATCATTTCCGCTACTTAGTTCCGGAACTCCGAACATGATGACGTTCTTCTGCCTTTTTTCACGTTCACTGATTTCACTGATCACCGATTCCACATTGAGGCCTTTACTATGCGACTTTTTCAATTCATCGATTTCATCTTTCAGCTGCGACACCAGTTTCCTGAGCGCTGGGAGCTGCCGAATTCCGAGCTTGCAATCGGGGCACAAGTATTTTAGCGTTGGTGATTGCAGCATCACCACACGCAACTCTGTAGCACATAAACCACTGCACTTTACGCATATTTGCCGATCGCAGCCGCCACATACTATTTTCGGATTTTTTTCATCAACTTTCGGTATTATTGGGCAGCTCATACACGACGCCATTTTTCCGAACGAATTCTTTTGTTGGCAGATTTTTGGCTCAAAAGTGTCGTTTTTAAAGATTTTACTATTGCACCACAGTAATTTTAAAATTAGGTCCAATTTATCGAAAGATCACCATGATAAATCTGAAAAAGTGAAAGCCAAGGAATATTTTACTCGTGAAAACACAAATTGATATTTCTGCACAAAGCCAAATTTAATTTTTTTTAAATACATCATAACATGCTTAGATTTTTTCTTTGAAAAGATTTATGGTAATATATTTTGTAGAAATATAAGATCAATCTTGGAATTAGAATAGTTGAATGCATAATTATTGTAAAAACCCACTTCAGACAAAATGCAAAAGTTTCAGAAAATCAATGAAAACTGTCTGGTGTAAAAAAAAATAAGTCCATGTTTTTCTTTATTTACTATTTACGTTGAAAAATATTTAATATATGATATGTTAAAAAGTGGTAGCATTATATATTCATAATATTTTTATTTGATTTTTTTAAGTTTTGGGATAAGGTGGACTTTTACAGTCATCGTGTACAAGGTGTGTTTTTACAATCAAAGTCCAATTTGTACCAATGTTAAACAATATTTATTTTCATAAAAAACTAACAGAATTAATCTAATTATTCATCTTCGACGTTTTCAGCTGTTGGCCATTGCAATATTTCGTCCCAGAACTTAATTTTTTCGTCTTCAGGTACAAACTGAACATATTTTTTCAGGTCCTGCATCTTCTTTGCATTAATGCAGAGCTGCCTTGATCCATATGCAGGTTCATTCGGTAGCGATACGGTAATCTGTGGCCTTATTTTCAACAAGAACGTATGCTTTGTCAGTCCATCAATGAATTCCTGCGTTTTTACCGGCACGTCACTGCCGATCTTTTTGAAAGTGAGGTGATGGAACTTTGAGATACTAAAGCTTACTTTCTCCGTTCTCGGAATTCGCCGATCCTTTGTTTCAAGGGATGGTGCAGTCTTTTTGAAATGTTGAACCCACCATTTTTTAAATTCTATCACATCCTCTCCGCTGACTAAGTGAACTGTAAAAAAATCACTCTGCCTGCTCGAAGATACGATCAATTCCATAAGTTTCTGTACACTGTACAGCCTTTCTTTACGACGAAGGCTTCTTTTTATGGTTAAACTATAGTCGCCCGGTACCCGCGGGGAGGGGGGATGGGGGGGAGGGGGAGGGGGTGAAGCCCCCCCTGCATCCCCCCCCCGCCGGAGGCCTTTAGTTTTTGAGTAATAATTTTTTTAGTACTTAACCTCACTTTCGGCTATATCAGTATTTTTTACCTATTTTTTGTTTCACACCTAATCTATTAAGGCGGTTCGCTTCATTCTTCGCTCGCTCGGCTCGTGCGTTGTTTGTCATGTTCTAACCTAACCTAACCTATTTTTTGTTTCACACCTAACTTATTAAGGCGGTTCGCTTCTGGCACTTCGCCGGCCGCTGCCGCGGCACGCTCGCTTCGCTCGCTCGGCTCGTGCGTTGTTTGTCATGTTCTAACCTAACCTAACCTATTTTTTGTTTCACACCTAATCTATCAAGGCGGTTCACTTAACATTGTATTATATAACAACAATAACATATCCAGTCCGTCTCAGAGTTATGTTGATAGATGAGAAAAACTTAATGTTAAAGGGCTAGGAGAGACACAATTAAACAAACATTTTAATACATTACTTGTTTATTTCATAAACATGTTTAATTGCTTTCATTAAATGTACAAAAGAGTCTCTTTTATATTTATACACGTCTCTTCGCCACAAATATTCAACAATTATATCACTAAAGTTTTCTGGGTTGTTATAATTTTGTTTTTTGAAAAACCTCTTCACTGCTCGCCACTGGGATTCTATTCTTTGGGTGTGGATTCCATCTTTACCCACAAATGGGTTCTCTGGGTCTGAATGATTCACTTTTTTGTGTATGTATCCATATTCAGACAGACAATCGTATGCCCGCCAACAATCGGTGTGGATTGTTGTTCCAGGTAAAACATGCTTTTGAATTAAAGGTATGAGAGTATCAGCATCTCTTTTATTGTCCGGGCATACTTCCAATCTTAAGTCTTCAGACCCATCTTCTATTAATCCCAGCACCCAGTGGCCTTCAATGTGACGTCCTTTGTTATATTTCCTTTTTCCAAATTTACTTTCGTCTATTTGCACTATTTTCCCACAGCCTCCAATTTTACCGCTGTAAAGATTTTGTTTTTCCAAATAAAATATCACAACTACTTCTCTGCAGTAATTAAACCAATCGGCTATAGTATTTGGGCTTAAACATTGCTTCCTTTCTTTTTTATAAGGGTCTTCGTGAATTGTTTGGTCGTAGGTCCATCCTTGTGAGTATGCATATATAAGATAGTAAACATGCATTATGTCGATAGCAATATTTTCGAAAAATGTGCCAATTCTGCGAGAGATCTTGGCACCGCTGCCCGATTTAGATTTGCATGATCTTTTTGAGCACACAAATGTACCAAAACTTGTGCATCCGCATGAGTATGACACTTTCATGGATGTCCTGTGGGTTCGACACCGTTTCTCAGTTGGTATGAGACCTTGGTCTTCACTATATTTGATGCATTGGTCTTTAGTGCCCAATTTTCGCACAACGTCAGTTAAATTCCAATGATCAATCACTTCAGTGACGCAAAGTTTTCGTTTGGTTATAAGCTCGTTGTCGTCGTCGTCATTACTCGTAGAAGGTCCGGCGACAGGTTCAACGGGCAGATCAGGAGCCGAAGAAGGTCCGGCTACAGGCTCGACGGGCAGATCAGGAGCCGAAGAAGGTCCGGCAACAGGTTCGACGGGCAGATCAGGAGCCGAAACCGCGTCCGCTTCGGGTATTGTACTGTAATACTCCATTACAGCCAAGTGCAGTCCAGTTTTCAAGCCAAGTTCAAGTCGTAGAGCAATCCAAACAAATCCGGTAAGCAAGCCAAGTTTCAAGTCGTCGCGCAATCGAAGGAAGTCCAGGGAAAAAGCCAAAGTCGTAATAAAAATCGAAAAACAAGAGAGCACACATTCACGAAACTACGAGAGAAACGGAATGAATGGATGACAGTCCATCTGTCAGTAAGACAAAATGGCGCCTTTTTTTTTTCTTACGTTTAACGATAACGATACGTTTCGTTTAACTCAGTTTGACAACTTAATTTGACAACTTAATATTGTACCATTTTCTCAACATTGCGTTCCATTTCACTTTTTTTTATCAAATTTTAATTTAATCATAATTAATTTAAACTACGTTTCCGGCAAAAAAAAATTGCTGGAAGGGCTTCAGGTGGACCCCAATGATACCCCTAAACTCGCACCTTCATCAAAATCAGGTACCGGACGGCTATAGCCAACCCCTTTTTATAATACCAAATGCTCTATCACACGGCAGAAAAGAATGACCTCGCATCGGAAAGATCTGTTGAATTTTTTTGAAACGCCCACTGTCAACTAGGGCCATATTCATTCGTACCGATGTATTGTTTTTATTCTGACCGGCGCAGTTATCAGAAAAGAGCATTAGTTCCACCACTTTTTTGTCAACGTACTCTTTAATGTATGTCATAATAAACGAGCATACTTCGTTTGGTCCCTTTTTTGCTTGCCCTTCATGATATACGAACAGGACATTTTTACCTGTTTTCAAATTGTGGATGCAGAAGATAGAGACGCTTAGTTGCCGCAAATAAAATATTTCTTGCACTGGCATCATTGGCAGTGACACATTTTGCATGTAATCGTAGCAAATTCCCAAAAATGTTTCATCTTCTTGAGATCTTTGCCTTGCTTCTTGAAGTTTATTATAGAACTTCTTAGCCCTCTTTTTGTGTACTAGCTTTTCGGCCAAAGCTACCTTTTTAGCTACGTCGTTCAGGGTTTTCGAATTGATTCTCAAGTCTAGACTCTCGCAGAGGCAGCACGTATCTACTGCTGGGCGCCCAAAGCGAAGAGCGAAGTTCTCCCTGAATATTTTATTATAATATTCGTACTTAATCCTAGTGCCTGGGTATTTTTCCTAATAAAGTCGAAACATTTTTTTTACTGATCAGCGATGAGGTCAGCAGGAAGATACTTTATTATGCCAGAAGAATAGTGGCTCTCTTTTGCCGGAAAACAGGAAATATGAGAGATCACTGCAGTGATTTCATCACTAGACATCGCATTGACCGTTTTCGATTTCCCTCTCTTGTCTTCCGGTATTTTACCCAAGACCAACAAGTCACGGAGCCTCTTAACACGGTCCTTAGTAATACCAAACAAGCTAAGAAAAGCAGAATGGCATACATCTTTCTTCTCATTACCAATTTGAACGGTGTATGTAAACACTTTCTGTCTCAATGGGTTCTCCTTTAGCACTCGGCGTCGTTTTATGTCCTTACAGGATATTAACCCCTGGAGATAGATATCTTGTTCATTTTTAGTCGCCAAGATATATAATTTGGCAAGGTTTTCTAATTTGTCATTTTCGGATATGGTTTCCCAGCATTTTTTAGCACACTTGCATGGAGGTCCTATTGTCTTAGCCTGTACAGTTTTATTTTTTGCCGTCACATAAGCTTGCCCATGAATACGTGCTTGTTTGATCTTATTCCGAGAATAATCAGCAGAGTTGTCACGTCGTTTTTTAGTGCGTGTTTCACCCAAAGAGGACTCACCTTGGTTTTCCTCCATTTCAGCACTCATTTTCACCAGTACGCAGTAAAAATCAATTTAATTTGTGTTATACAAGTAATCCGTGTCCGTTACAGTCACCTCAGTCGTTCAAACTAACATTAGAAACGTCAATAATGACAGCTGACATTTTCAGGTGTTGCCACATGTTTGATTGTAAAAAAACACCTCATCCAGGATAAGGTGGATTTTTACACTCATTGAAATATTCGCGCCTCTATAACTGTGGGATTCTTACATGACTGAGGTGTGTTCTCAAACTCAAACAGTTTGTCTTGCCATAGAGAATACAAATCCGCAATAAACGGTATTTCGGAAAAAGTGGTTTGAGGTGGGTTTTTACAATCCTGAACGTAAAGATAATCTAAATAAAGTTTAAATTATTTAGATAATATTTAGATAATCAAAATAAAGTTTAAATTATTTAAACTTTATTTAGATTATCTTTACGTTCATGTTTTATAAGGCAGTTTTTTTATGGTATAGGTTGGCAAACGGGCAGATGACGGAGATACCTGATGGTAGGTGATACTAGAGGTCTCGAGGATGCGTTGCCGGCAATTCATTTTATATGGCAGAGATGCAGTGTGCACCCCCCCCCCCCCCGACATCCAGTTCACAGTGTGTAAAATATTATTCACAAATTCATTTAATAATTTAATAGACGTAAGGTTGTATATCAATTGAAAATAAAGGATTTAAATTAACTGGACGTTGGACTTCATTTTATTGTTATGTTATTTACACTAGTATGTAGACTTCCGGTCCTACTCAATAACACTATATAAATGTTATTTATAATGAAATACAATACAATCTGGTATTGTAAATAATGTAATTTAAATTTAAGATACATTTATATGTTAGATCACATAATTAGGTTAGCCTTAACACTTTATAAGTACGAATAAAACAATATAACATATAAAACAACTATGTTTTAATAATAACAAATAAAAACTATTTAAACAAATGTATTGACATATTATTTATTACTTCGTCTCAATGATAAAAGCGTGTTTAAAAACTAATCCAATTTAAAATGAATGACAACACACACAAATAAACTACAGTTTCATAAGTATCTAGTAATCTAAGTTTAAAAACAACACTGAGATTTTTCAAGTTAACCGAGAGATTCCACACAATACTCACACTTGTTAACGTTGTAATATTTGGCTAACCTCCACGAATACTTTTAGTTTAAAACGCACATTTAAATTTACATTGAGCATTACTTTACAAGTTAACCGTAAACTTATAATAAATCACTTAAACCTAGGTTAAGAATTACGAACTATAACAATACAACAGGGTTATTTATAATATTATTGTGAATGTATGAAAATACAACATTTCTATAAGCTACGGTGTGTACTTAGCTATTTAGATTCCTGGTTACACACTTATCTTTGCTATGACAGTATAATTTAAAAGTTAACTTATTTAAAATCCATACAGCGTTCAGGAATGAACCTATACCTGTTCTACCAAAGTCGAAATCTATCTCAGGACAAACAGAACATTGCAGTGCCACGAACAATGTTAAGCAAAGTTATGCTTGAATACTGCATCTACATATCGGGCACATAGCACGCAGAACAGATGGCCGATGGGGCCGAAAGATTCTGGAGTGGAGACCACGGACCGGCAAGCGCAGCGTAGTTCGTCCACCGACACGGTGGACAGACGACCTGATTAAGGTCGCAGGACGACGTTGGATGCAGGCCGCTTCCAACCGGTCCTTTTGGAAAATCATGGGGGAGGCAAGGGTTCAGCAGTGGACGTCCTACGGCTGAGATGATGATGATGACTGCATCTGTTTTGTGTAGGTTCAGCATCAGGCAAAGGATTTGCTCGTCTCATTTGTGTCTATTGGTTTTATATAATGGCAATATTAATCTGGTTATATAGGTTTTTGGGTGTGTTGAACGAGGTATAGTCTATGAGATACCATGTTACAAAAATCCTTTCTTCTATTAGATTTAGTAGAGTTGTTTCAACTGTAACAGAGTAACACTTGTTTGTAAACTACTGTGTGCAGGCACAGAATGACAGCATTGGGGGTAGTATTGATAACCTCAGTTTGTTTGAATCATTGTGATTTGTGAATCAAATAAGGTGTAACCACGAAGTCCGAGTGACTAGCGTTAAATTAAACTAATGTTAGAGCTTACATACTAATCAGCACCAATAAACATAATGTGACGGTCACCAACATGTTATAAAACTTGTGTGACAATCTGATCAATATCGGAACATTGTAATGATAGAGGTTTATTCATACATTGACGTGCAGATAGAGTAGGAGAAGGTATACATGGTTTATAAATTATACAAGAACTTTGTTTTGATTTGAATATACGAAAAGTTTACATGTATTTTTATGAGTAAAATAAAGTATCGGCATATTACGTTCCCACTGCTGGGACTCTGGTGTTCCTTTAAGAGACAGGTGTATGGGTTTGTTAATCAACGGTCGCGGGAAGTGTAACGCTAACCATCAAACGCACAACTTGCCCGTCTCGTTACTTGATTAAATAAATCTACCAGCCGTTATTATCCATTACCAATCTCCATGTTAACGAAAACCAGTTTAGATTAAAATTTGAGTTTGTTGTCTTAGTTTATTTGTTTAGAATTTCACCTTGTTCCCGCACAATGTAAAAAAAGAACAGCAGTATTTTTCGTCCTTTTTTAATAATTCTCATTCTTAGAATGTATTGGATCAGTTGACAATACAAAATAATTTCGTTCACTTATTACGTGTTTATATTAAAAACCTCTATCATTACCATACGTCAAGGCTCATCATCAAACTAAGCGAAGGTGCGTTTAAAGTGATGTAAAAATAAAATTTGTTATAAAACTTGTAACACGGTTTTTATCACCTAAACACAGGATGCCAAGGATCTACACCAGATACCTACATTACACCAGGATCCTTCGCTTAATTTGATCGCGGTCTTCAGATCCGAAACCCAAAACTGTAATGTTACGTCGCGTCCCATAAGTTTGCGTAGTTTTGCGTTTCGGATTTAACAGAATGAAGGTAAATATAACTTTTACAACAGTTACTTGAGAGTAGGAAGCGAAACCACAAAACTTAAACTAAAGTGTTGCGTTCTCTTTTCTTCTATCACTGCACCAAGTTGAGAAACAATTAATCGAATTAAATACTATAATTAATGTAACAAATACGTTTTATTTTATATATTTCACATACGAATTAACTTTAAAATAGTTCATATATCGTTGTGTCACCTTTTTTAAGTCTGTGGTTTCCCATCGTACTTGGGCGACCCAAGTAATACGACGCCACCTATAGGCAGGTATACTTTATCAATAATTAGTGTGAGGTATCGCGCGTAAGGCAAGTGAGTAAAGCTTAGTAATGGCTAGTACAATACGATTATACAAAATATATTGCATTTTGTTAGTAACTATAGGAATACGAGATTGACCTCAGATCAATGGGTTAAAAGTGTTAATTTATTTCCGACCTGTGCCAATAAATAACGATTGTAGATGGCATCCACTTTGGCTCTCTTACTACAATTTTATACTGGGTTTTTGTAATTTATCAGAAAGCGCTTTTAAATATAACGAACATCGTCAAGTTACTACTATGGATCCAATCCGGCTGGAAGGACCAAAACAGATTCGGCATGACGCGGTCTTGCACTGATAAAATATAAGAAAATATTCAGTCTTCATTGTTATGGACTAGTACATTGGGGAGTTCTAGATACTTAAACATTCTAAAACGTTGACATGTTGACGACTAAAACGCTTTTATCAATGTACACTGTTTTATGAAATTGTTTTCAATATTTAGGCGCTTGCGACACAGATACATGTACAGGCTCAAATTTTTTTTATTTAAAACTTGTATTTGACAGTTTAATGTCTATCATTGAAGTACTTTGTAAAAAATAAATGCAGTATGTATTCATTCCTTTAAAACAAAAACAAATATGTACTCGGATAAATGTCCCTACTAACGGAGCTATGTTTAACAATAGAAATTGTATACCGGGCTTTCTGATAAGTCACATTTTCCCAACTAAAGGAAGCAAAATACATACTATAAAAGTTAGCTCCGACTTTAAGTTTAATCAAAGAAGTAAATTTTCAAATTAAGTCCCGTAAAAGTGAATACTATATACAATTCATCATTACCGACGCAGGCCACACAGGGACTATAATTCATAAATAGTAAATAAAATAAGTTATTTCAGAAACGTCCAAACATTGTTAAAATAATACAGATAAATAATAGTTCGGGCTTCGTTGGCCGTGTGTTAGCACCCGCCTTGATACGTGGTATCCAACTGAAAAATATAAAATTAAGAACATTTTAATTAAAGGAGAGAAATCTTGTATTGGAATGAGGGTAGTCGGTAAAATTCTACCGTAAGATTCTAACTATATCAACGTAGAAGGAATGCGTCTTTTAATTAGACTATCTGAAGGAAGGTTACGGCTTTAGGGTACGTATGTATGTAAGATTCTTAGAATCATTTCACGCCGTGGTTTTTGATAAATTAAAAATTAATGATATAAGGTTCAAATATTAATATGTAACATTATGTAAATTGAAAATACGTATATTTCCTTGTGTAAACCGTATATTTTTAGTGAACCACCGTTTCGACCTAATTCAATACATAAAAGAACCAAATCTAACCGGACAGTGACTGCTCACTGCCAATTTCTGTCACAACCTTCCTAGTTTTTGCCATATACTTCCTACAGTCTGTTAAATATAGGTCGATAAGCGGGACATTGTCATTATATACTAAAGTGACATTACTAGGGCTGGGGTACTTGACAGAACACTCCATTGAACGATATGGGTGTCGATTCTGTAAGCATTCTCTTAACTAATAATCTCTAAATTGTGGCAGTACTTATTCTGTTCAGGCTAAAATCCAAACTAGTATAACACTTGCGCATAACAGCACAAAAATAGATATTTCTCTTCAATTATAGGCCAGTAAAAATAGAATTTAACTTTGCACAAAATTTCCGATCCAAATTTTATTTTTTATGAGGCTTAGGATCACTTACTGAGCATAAAATCACAAAATGCTGACAGATCCAGATGACGCCACAATCGCCATCTTGAAAAAACATTTTCAGCCGATATCTCGGAAACTATGCACAAACTATGCAATCATCATTTATGATGTTTCTACACTTTTCAACAACTTTGTTCCAGCCATACTGTAATTATTCTCTAACCAACCATTTTATTTAAAGAAATAGAATGGTTGGTTGGAAGAATAATAACAGTCGATTTCATTGTATCATCTATCGCAATACTTAATTAAAATTCTCTAAGCTATGGTAATTCTTATTATGTTAATATTAAAATCCACATTCGTGTAAAACTTAAAATGATAATTCTAAAAATATGATTATTATATTCTAATGTGTGTAGTTTTACATCAGTTTAGAGTAGTTTAGAGAGCACGAACTTACATGACGGTTAAATTTCCACTAAACATAGCCACAATTAAACAGAAACGGCAAATTTAAGAATTGTCACTTGCAAGCATTATACGAATTTGGACTTAAGCCTGAAGAGAATAAGAACTACCACAACTTACTAAAAATATATTTTTAGTTCGCTAGTTTAGTTAAGTGTTCTGAACAAGCGAATTACTACCAATGTATTCCGTACTATCCGATATATTGCGTAACGTTCTAATGTATTCCGTACCGCTGTAACGTATGGAGTGAGTGCGTACCTCAAACGGCGACATGGCATCAGGAGTGGTGGTCGATCCGCTGGAGGTAGGCGACGACGTCGTGCTTGCGCGCGGCGCTGGCGGCCTGCAGCGGCGTGAGGCCGGCGCAGTTCCGCAGCGCACGGTCGGAGCGCCGCGCGAGCAGCTTCACACACCCCAGCTGTCCGAACATCGCCGCGCCGTGCAGCGCTGACTGACCGTTCTGCGGCACACAATACATTCAAGTTTTTCAGCTAGAGTTAAGACCCACGCAGAATCGTATGCATTGTACCATAAAAGAATGACTTATTCCGTGGAGACGCGTTACATATGCGCTTGCGCTTATTTCGCGTGTTGATGGAATGACATTCACTCCTTTTTTCAAAACTGTTCCTGGTTTTCTCGGTCTGCATTAGATTTGGAGACCGCATTGGTATATTGAACCTAGAATGGCTATTGGCTCTCAAAAACAGCTGCCGGACTTTTAAATTTGATGATGGTAGCTCTAGCCAAACGGACACTACAAAATGACCTACCAGCATGCAAAGGTTTTGCAAAGCAATTATGTAGCACTGGTGTGGCCTTACCACCAGGCAAAGGACTTCTTGTCATTTTTTTTTTTTAATTTATTTAAGGGTCTACAAACAGTACACAGCGGAAGTACAAAAATAAATCAGTATAAATAAAACAGTTAATAGCTGGTGTACCAGCATCGTTGACCACAGATTGGTTATAAATATTTTGTGTACAAAGATATAAATTATACAGTTATGCATTATTTCATTTACATATTAAATTTCTTCGTTAACTAATTGTGCTAGGTGTAAGTAGTTGTAAATATATTTGTTGGTCTGCCTATACCAAATGAGGAACTAAATATTTTTTCATCATGTTTTAGCAGACCACTACCAAAAATACATTTTTATATTATTATACTATTACGTAAGTAGAGAAGTATGTCTCGTGACTGTGCCCCAGGGGGGCAGCGCCAGGGGTTCCTCGTAGTCGACTAGCAAACAAAGGACAAAGACGATCAGGTCTTTTTGATGCTGAATCAAGAACATTTTAGGAAGAATGTTTGTTACTATCACTATCACCATCCGAAGCCCCCAACACCGACCTCCGGAATTCACCGACACGAGCATGAAAAATGTCGATACTATTAAAGTGATCGTTATAAGATTTAGTCATACGATACAAAGGAGACCGTTGAGCCGAATTGGTGCGACAGGCTGCGATAGAGAAGGTTTTGTTCTCATTCCGTGAACTGGTTCTTGTAGGAACTTTGTAACATAGCCTGTTCACCAACTCGGGGCAATCATAACGATTGTGACATATGTCATACAAAAGCAGAGCACCAAGTTGCAACTTTCTTGATTTTAAGTCGACTAAGTTATATTTCTCAAGCAGGTCTTCATAAGACATGACACTACGATTACATCTATAGTTGATACAACGCAAGAATTTCTTTTGAACCCTTTCTATATCTTTAGTATAACATTTATAGTAGGGGTTCCATACTGATGCAGCGTATTCGAGCTGCGATCGGACTAATGATTTGAATAATATATTGTAAGTAAGCTCATTTTTAAATTTATTGGCACATCTTAAAACAAAGTTATACATTTTAAAACCTCGTGCAATAATATTATGTACATGTATATCTAAAATTAATTTACTATCCAGAGTTATACCTAGATCCTTGATTACTGTGACTTTATCAAGATTCGAATTACACAGTGAATATGTAAAGTTACTTGTACTTTTTTTACGAGTAAAAACTATTGATTTACATTTATTAAGACTAAGCGTTAGTTTATTGCTACTACAAAACATTGAGAACCGGTCCAGATCCGACTGAAAATTGATGTGATCTTCATAGGTATTAATGGTATGATAGGTACTAACTTTTAGGTCGTCAGCGTATAATAAAAACTTGCAATGTTTAAAACACTTGAAAATGTCATTGATGTACAGTATAAATAACAAGGGCCCCAATATAGATCCCTGTGGGACCCCTGAACCAACTGGGACTAGCTCCGACTCATAACCATTAATAACTACTTTTTGAGATCGATTCATAATATAGGATTTGAACCAGCGCCATAAGTTTCCACGAATGCCATTAAACGCAATTTTGGCTAAAAGTATTTTATGATCCACTCTGTCGAAAGCTTTTCGAAAATCCGTATATACCGCATCAGTTTGTTTGTTAATATCCATATTATTAAATAACTCAGTGGTGTATATCAATAGATTCGTAACTGTAGAACGGCGTTGAACAAAACCATGTTGGTTGGGTATGATATTTGGATGTAAACTAGGATATATAGCATTATGAATTAATCTCTCGAGTAGTTTCGGCAGAGCAGACAGAATGGAGATGGGACGATAATTTTCTACATCATTTTTCGGGCCACTTTTATGTACTGGTACTATACGCGCCCTCTTCCATGCTTGATAACAGACGCCTTCACTCAAGCATAAATTAAAAATGTGTTGTACGGGCATACAAATGGAATATGCTGTATGTTTTAAGAAGGATTGAGGAATACCATCAGTTCCCGCTCCCTTTGTAGGGTCCAATCTGAGAAGTTCACGTTTGACATTGTCAATTGTGAAACTTACATCGCTAATAATCGTGCTTGTGTTAATGTCATCTACATTGTGCAAATTTTCTATGTCATAATCATTAGGAATTACTGATGGTTCGAAAACTGATTGGAAGTATTTGGAATATAAGTTGCATATTTTAGTAGGATCACTAGCAGATTCTTGCTGATAGTTAACAGTGATAGGTATATCGGAGTTTTTCTTTCTATTAGAAATGTAGGTCCAAAAAAATTTTACATTACTTTTAATACTATTTTCAACATTTTTAATATAGTTATTATAACAAGTATTAATTCCAACGCGGAGTCGCTTTCTATACAAAGAAAATATTTCATAGTCTGATTTGTTTTTGTAAACTTTACATTTTATCGAGGCTTTTTTCTTGTTATTATATATATGTCTCAGTGGTGAGCTAAACCATACAGGAAAATCAGAGCTACACACAAATTTCTTAGGAATATTTCTTGATATAATGCCATAAATAATTTCATAAAACGTGTCGATTGCCGATTTAGATGTTTTATTTTTGAACTCCAACTCCCAGTCTATATTAATTATATCTTCATTTATTACTGTGTAATCTGCTTTACCGAAACAGTATTGTATACTAATATTACGTTGCATATGGCTTGTACGTTGTATGGGTATAGCTGCATACAATGTTGGGTGAGATTCATCAATTGGAACCAGTGGCGCAGCACGATTTATCTCACAATACGTATTATTAGAAATAACTAAATCGAGTATGTTCGAGAGTTTATTTCTAATATTATTAAATTGGAAACTTTTAGTAGTATTTAAGAAATTAATAAGTAAGTTACATGATCTAGAAGTAGACGGCGTCTGTATTGGTTCCATATACGTTTGTTTTGAGTACCAATCCAATGAAGGCATGTTGAAATCGCCAATTATAAGATGATAATTTTTAGTATTTTCTATAAGTATATTTTGCAAGTAATTTATATAAGAAAAATAAACGTCATATTTCAGCCCAGGAGGAATGTAAACGCCGCAAATAGTGTATAAAGTAGTAGCATCAAACTTAAGTTCAATAGATAAGTAATCAATGATAGGGGGCGGGTACGGCGCGGGGGCAGGCGGTAGGGGCGCCGGGGGGGGTGACGATGCGTATGCGCGCTCCTGTAGCCAGCGAGCGGAGCACGGCAACAATCACCCCGCCGCCGTCCCGCCGGCCTGTCGCCGCGCGGTCCCGGTCGCATCGAAATAAAATATATCGCGCATCAATCAATTCACTATCGTAGATGTCAACTGTTAACCAAGTTTCTGTCAATATAATTATATCATAAGAATGTATCAGTATGTTCATGTAGAGAGTATGCAACTTTGAACGTAAACCACGACAGTTCTGATAATAAACAGTTAAAACGTTTTTATCCATTGTGACTGAATACAATGTATGGTATTAGTAAAAATGTGTAAGAGACGGAACTCTCGTGGTACAATTCAGCAACAGAGGACATACTGTAACATGCAGTAAAGTAAGAGGTTATACAGTAACATGATTTATACGAACACCAGATGTGCCACCAATTCATTATCTGCCTATGATCTATTTTAATTGATTTTACAAATTGCACGTCATATTTATTACAATTATTGACGTTGTTAAACATTACACATTTACTACAATGATGTGTCATTACCGATGTATGCAACAAGTTATTGCCATTATAAATAAATATAAATGGCTTACTACAAATAATATAATAATATATATTACGACATGCATGTTTATTTTTTTTTATTTTGCTATTATGACATTTACTAACGAAATATGCTTCCAAAGTTAGTAGCCCGACCGAGTCATAAAACTGAACTGAGATTTTAGATATTAAAGGTTCATCGAAAATAGTTCTAATGTTATTAGTATTTGTATAATAAATCACTATATGTATACTATTTAATATTAAAAAATGACTATACGAGTTGCTTGCAATTAGAATATAAGACTTACATGTCAATAATAATATTATTACGATAGGCTGACAAAAACTAAGTAGTCTACACAGAAATATTAGTCTCGGTCCGTCATCATAGATACATTGTGGTATCAGTACAATATACTTTTTAAAGGTTAAAGTTACACTGATGCTTTTGTAATATAAGATTGTTGTGATAAAATAAACAATAACTACAGTTATACAACAGTCACAATACGTAGTACGTTTGTATGGCATAAAAAAAATTACTACAGTAGGTACGATCCTTATAGGTAGATATACGCATCATTTTATTTTAGAGAGGTCTAGAGAGTTACGTATAGCTATCACTGGCGCATTATCCGATTTACGAAGTAGGACGTTCCCGTGCTTGATCCAGACATACTTATATTCCTTTGATTTAGCCTTTTCCCGGCACTCGCGAAACAATGTTTTATTTCTTAAGGTTAGGTGTTCATTAGCATAAATTTTGTTCGATGGCCCATTTATGGATAATTGCGATGAGTCAACGCCTTTCTTTGCTCTAAAAGCGGTCAAAAAGTTGTCGCGTAGGTATCTTGTCGCAAACTTGACGATAACATTTTTAGGTCTAACATCTTTGTTGTCGCCGTGTGGGACGCGATGGATCGATGTTATATCTCGTTCTGTTATTGGAAACTGGATAATTGCGCTAAGATTAGTAATTATCGCGATTAAATTCTCTCCCCGCTTGTCTGGCAAGTTGACAATCTCCACATTACAGGCCCTGGCCTGTTGTTCCATCACTGCAATTTTATTTTCAAGGGCACGTATGAGGCCTGGGGCACTGTCATTCTGAACGCTACGATCCTCGAGACTTTTTATTCGGCAGTCAAATCTGTTTTGAGTCTCAGTGATTTGCGAGATGGAATTAATGGTGGATAATTTCATCTCATTTATCTGCAAAGTCACCGCACTAACATTTTCTTTAATCAATAATTTAGTGGTTTCGTTGGATGATTTTAATTCTGATATTTCCATTCTAACCTCAGAAATGCTTTCTTTCATCTTACTAATAATCTCTTCATTCGTGCCCACATACTTATCCAACAATTGGCCTATGCGGGACAGCTCCGAGCGGACCTCCTTTATTTCGTTAGAACATTGACAATCATGATCTAGGGTATTTTGCTTCCTTTTACGGAGAGTATTTTGCTTATCGACTGCAAATTTGGATAAATCCGGTTGCGATCCAACTCCCGTCAAGCGAGGCGGTGATCTTCGTACACTCATACTTGTAAGGGTCGCGCAGCAGGTTCGCTGAGATAAGTGCAGTAGCGCTATTGTATCACCAGCAGAACTTGAGCTATGCACCGTATGCAGCTAAGGCTAGGGTTGTAGAGTGAGCGGGATAAAAAATGGCAGGTGTCTTGCTTCCGCGGAGGTGAGGGAAGTGAAGCGCCGCACGCGCAGCGCTGGATTTACCGAGTCTCACAGAAAGCACAGATTGCACAGGGCACAACTACCAAAAGCAGCTTGCACAATTTAAGACACTAAACATTCACAATAAGGTTTATATTTGAATAGCACTAGTTAGTAATAGTTTTGTACACGTCTATTCTAGGACACTGACGAACGACGAATAATCAATTTATTTAACAATTTTTTTTATATATCATATGATAAAAAAAATATAAAAAATTATTACAATAAACAGAGTTAGTGATAAAGCGTGATTGATAAAGCAACTACGCACACTACAACAACCACTACATACTTCTGGTATCTTCGACAAGATCTCGTTGTAAATCTTCGCTACATACAAGGCGATAATATGAACATATTACTTTATTTTTTACAACAAGCTTTGTACAGCACCAGTTTAGTGAAGAGCATAGAATACACAACTTTTAAAGCCAAGAGTGGCAGTTACATGATCAAGAGTATAGCAATGAGGTGAATAACTCACCGGTAAGAGGCCTAGGTTCGGTTTGTACTTGAGCAGCTCGACGACGACGGCCGCGTGCCCTTTGTGTGCCGCTTTGAACAGCGGGGTCGCGCCGTCCTGGAAACAATTTATTACTCAATTATTAATTTTGATTATGTATACCTCTATGCAGAAGGCAACGGGAAACCAGTGCATTATATTGAAGAAAATCATCACGAATAAGTGCAAAAAAGGATCCAAAGTGCTGCCGTGATTATCACGATGCTCAGTCAAGAGGGAACGACCGAAGTGAGAGATGTATACCTTTAATCTAGGTTGGTCTAACGAACATACTAAAGGTAATCGCGACAGTTACGTACATAATAAGTAATAAGTAGGTTTTTGATCAAATCCCAATTTCGTAAAGCTCCACATCCGTCCAGTCTTTGTAGTGTTATTTGAGCATTAGACATTATGTTCGCCTACGGATAGCGATTCTAGTTATATTAGCCTGTGGACAAGATATTTGCTAGTAGAGCTTGGCGCCACAATCTACAACCAGTGTACCAATGGTGCAAACGGGACACCACACACGCAGTAACTGACCTCCCTGAGTTGATCCACGTGAGCGCCGCTAGCCAGCAGTCTCCGCGCCACGTGCTCGTGTCTGCGTTGCGCCGCGATCCACAGCGGATTGGCGCGAGCGAGACACCACACACGCTCCGTCTCTCACCAACAGTAACTGACCTCCCTGAGTTGATCCACGTGAGCACCGCTAGCCAGCAGTCTCCGCGCCACGTGCTCGTGTCTGCGTTGCGCCGCGATCCACAGCGGAGTGGCGCGAGCGAGACACCACACACGCTCCGTCTCTCACCAACAGTAACTGACCTCCCTGAGTTGATTCACGTGAGCGCCGCTAGCCAGCAGTTTCCGCGCCACGTGCTCGTGTCTGCGTTGCGCCGCGATCCACAGCGGAGTGGCGCGAGCGAGACACCACACACGCTCCGTCTCTCACCAACAGTAACTGACCTCCCTGAGTTGATCCACGTGAGCGCCGCTAGCCAGCAGTCTCCGCGCCACGTGCTCGTGTCTGCGTTGCGCCGCGATCCACAGCGGAGTGGCGCGAGCGAGACACCACACACGCTCCGTCTCTCACCAACAGTAACTGACCTCCCTGAGTTGATCCATGTGAGCGCCGCTAGCCAGCAGTCTCCGCGCCACGTGCTCGTGTCTGCGTTGCGCCGCGATCCACAGCGGAGTGGCGCGAGCGAGACACCACACACGCTCCGTCTCTCACCAACAGTAACTGACCTCCCTGAGTTGATCCACGTGAGCACCGCTAGCCAGCAGTCTCCGCGCCACGTGCTCGTGTCCGCACTGCGCCGCGATCCACAGCGGAGTTGCGCGGTCGGTGCGCGCCAAGTCTACCGAAGCCCCGGCTCGCACCAATGTAGCACAAACTTCTTCGTGCCCGTTCTGGGCGGCTATGAAGAGGGGGGTGGCTTTGTCCTGCAAAGTAACCGATTTTATTGATTACCAAAAACACCATAAAAAAGGAGGCATGTATAACATATTTGTTACTTCCTTATAATGCGTGTATTATATTTTATATACAAAGAAAATGAAGTAAATACTTCGATGAGGTACATAAACGGCATCCAACACGCGCGACGAGCTGAATCAGTGACTAGCCTCAGTGACCAGTAACTGATCTCGCTTCAGCGTCTAATGGATGAAATTTCCAAAACTCTTAATGGAAGCTTAGTTACAATACAACGTAATAATAAAAATATGGGACAACAGTACCTCGTATTCAAGTCCCGAATTAGGCAGGGCTGAAATTAATGAAATGATGGCGAAAATGTCAATTTTGTAACTGGTATTTGCTCTGCGTTGAAAGTATCAGTCAGCACAAGTAATTATACTATATAGGCCTATATAATTGTGAGAATTAAAACTCTTCAAGAAAACAGACAGCTTACATATAAGAGAACAGGAAACTCTATTACCTTCATCCCTGCGTTAACTTTGGCCCCGCGGCGGATGAGCTCGTCGACGACGGGCAGGTGGCCGCACTGGCACGCCACGAACAGGGGAGTACCACCGTCCTGGAAAACAACACGTCTCTTCACATCACTGCACTTTAAGGACCTTAGCACGACCGAACTAGGCATTGGATTTTTCTTGATTTTACACTTTTCTCGCTGTGCTTTGCATATTATTATTAAAAAGTTGTTTTCTATTTCATTCGGTGACGAGACGAGTAAGTCGCTCGCTTGATGTTAAGCGTCAAGTTTGCTGATAACAGTTCAGTGCCTTTCAGAATTTTAAAGTACATACAAGAGTTTAAAACCCGGCATGGCAATGCTTTGCACTCTGAGATATAAGATGTTAAATCTCTTGACCAGTAATTGTTTTACGGAAAGGTGTGGTACTTACCCAGGCGTACCCACAAAAATACTGTTACGTCGTAAGGAACGGTCTCGAGATCGACGACAAACATCTGTCGTTGTTTACAATGGTCGGTACTTCCGAGAATCTTCACAAACAAACAAACAAACAATGACCTCGTTTGCACTTAAATACAAACTCTAGCAATAGAACCTTATACCAAAGACATAAGGTAGATTGTTCCTTGACAATAAATCGTCCTAGAAAAAATGAGACTGCTATTGTTTCGTGGCTAATACATTCACATTCATTGAACCTCTAAAGGCCTCGTATAAATACGCGGGAATCCGCCAACCGTATTTCCATCCGGTGACGCTGGAAATGTCGGTAGAGGCAACCAGCAATAAAACCGTTCGACAAAAAAAGGAATAAAAATCCGTCGTTAGTACCATCTGAATTACACAAACACACAACGCGGAACAAGTTCTTCGACGCGATCAGTACAAGTAACGTGTTGTATACCAGTGAAGTTATAATAATTGCTAAGCGAAGTGATCAGTGCTGTGAATTGTGAATATTGCGTATCAGTGATTGTGAACTGAGATACTGTCAATAAAAGAGTCAATTTGGTGAAATCGTGCAGATTATTTATCGCAAACCATCCAGCTCGTAACAATATTAACACAAATATACCTAATTTTACATACTAAGTATAAAAAGGATTTTAAAATTTTTGGTTTCTTTGGATATTTATAAAAACGTGAACCTTTTTACAAATCCATCGTAAGGTTTTATTAATTAAGGTTCCATTTATTAAGGCTAAGATTTAAAAGAAAAACGCTTTATTTATTTAGCAGGCGGGTGAAAAATTTGAGGCTTAAAGTAAAACTAAGGAGTAAGGGGGTCTAACAACTAAGGAGGATGTAATAGGTACTGACCGTGCTTGGTCCATCGATGTTGGCTCCGCAGTCGAGCAGCAGCCGCGCGATGTCGAGGAACCCGCCCTGCGCCGCGAAGAACAACGCGCTCGTTCCTGTCTGACGATGCACAACTCTCTACATCACAAAGTACACGCATAGTCCCGACCCGGCACTCGCGACGCCCAATTACGAACAACCGGGCTATTTCAATTGATAAACATAATCGTTGATCACCTATTACTTTCTTTAGGTTTTACTTTAATAACATTGTAGAGCCCAAAAAGTATGTACCTTCATTGGGAATAAATATCAAAAACTTATCACACTATAGATTTTCAAATATTGTTTGTGTCACGAGCGCCATCTAGCATTGCACTTAAACATTCGATACAATGTTTCAATTCTGCAAAGCTAGATGGCGCTATAGTTTTTGCCCGCGACATTATTTTTCTTATAAAATTTACGGCACGGTTACTAAATAACGGGGCCCTTATTTGCTATGACCATTCAAACAAGTAACGCGGCGCGTTATATCTTCAAGAAATGATAGTGAATTTGTATTGATATCAAGATTTGGATGATCATAGCGAATACGGCCTTTGTTCTGCTACTAACGCTTCAATTCCTTAGCCATTCCCGTGACGATTATCATAGTAGGTACCCACGGAGTAAGAAAGTAACATTCTACACACGGTACTGTGGCATACAAGTAAATAAAAACAGAGGAATAGTCTAACTATTGACTAGCTGCGACCGGCTTCATCTACGCGGGATATGACTATAACACAACTATATTTATTTAGCGCGCAACCAAGTTACTCCTTTTAACACTAGCTATCTGCCATCCGTTAATTACGTGAGGCAATTTTGGCGAATTTTTGACCAAGGGGAGAGGGCTCCCCTTGGTGAGAAGTGAGATTTTGCTCAAACTTCCTCCCCCTTCGCTAACCTCATGTGAGATTTAACAATGTGTATATCTAATCTACCTACTCGTACATAATATAAATAACAGGTACATAACAGATTCACAGTGAAAAGGCGAAAAGTAAAATACATAACTAACAAATAAAATTCAAATATATTATTATATTTAAAATATTTAATTATTAAATTGATATAAAGAATATTTATTCTAATTCAGAACCTAGATTTTTATCCATAGTTCAGTGGAGAAATACTTTTTCCTCGATTTAACCTAGATTTCTCGCAATTTTTGTTGTTCACTGTCACTTGCGGAAATAAATCATAAGTATGATGTTTATAGACATATAATATATATAAATCCATCCATACATACAAACTAACTAATATAAACGTATATTAGTAGGATAAATGGAGATTGTGGGTAGAAATAAACGGTGTCAGGTCAGCATACCGTCCGACAGCAGGCGGGGTCTGCGCCTTGCGCGAGCAGCTCCCGGACGCACTCCGTGTGGCCCATCGCCGCGGACAGGATCAGGGGGGTGGTGCCGTCCTGGAAATCGAAACATCACATATGTTATACATTGTTCACTATAACCGGCACTTGCGTAGTGTGTATAAAATCGAATACATTTAAACAAACAATTTTTGTATATTTATTTTATTTTATTTTGTAATTATGATCTGAATCTCGGAGAATCTCTCCAGCGATTTTCATGAAATTTCGTACTAGTATGTAGGGGGTTTCAGGCTTTGAAACTAATCTAGCTAGTTTCATTTTTAGAAAACGTCGTTTTAACCTTGTTTTCAGGCAGAGAAAAACTGCAACACTGCTGTTTTACCGACACAACAACGCTAAAGCTACTTGACAATAGATGGCGTTGTTAAGCAACACTAAGCCAATGAGTGTTTGGTTTGAGGTTAGGCCATGGAAATCAATTGTTTACTAACCAACAAAGCTCGGCCATACATGTCCTACATTTTATATAAAACAAATATTAATGTAGGTGAATAATATCTTCTGTTAGAGAAAGCTTGTGGTTATATTATTTAGTAATATATTCTTTATTTATTATAATCATATGTTTATTTTTTATCTTATATATACTTATTTTATTAATCAACATAAAAGGAATGTTAAAATATGTTCTTATTATAAATTTATGATTATATTAATATTTCCGTTTTATTTCTAAATGACTAAAGTTGTCTTAATTTCTTTATCTCTAATAAGTTGAACAGTCGTCGACGGGTTTGTGGTGTGTTGGGATGTGCCTATTTCTACCGCTGAGCAATCTCTTCCAGACAGCCTTGAAAGCAGTATCGTAACTATTTAAAAAATATGAAAATGTATACTGCTGTACCGACGACGGCGCAAGCAAAGTTGACCCCTAAATGGCTTCGATTCAACGGCTTACATTTAGCGCATCGCATGTATACTTGGTTTCTATAGGCACAACTAAGTTTAACATTAACATTTTCTTAGAACATTCAACCAACTATTTAGTTAGACCGTTGCAATTAAAATGATTCAGGTCAGGTAGCACAGAACTTTCCCCCTGAAACTTGATCCACTTTCAGCTGAACTTTCACTTAAGTTTTCAAAGCAGAAAAGGGCGTGAAACTAAAGGCCGGGCGAATGGAAACGTTTCAGCGCTTTGCCTGAAAAGACATCGCGATGAAAAGGGGTTTTCAAATGTAGAGTGCTCGCTTCCAACTGGCAAATGGAAAAGCTTTGAAATATAATTAACATTTTATTTTATACAACGTTTCAAAAAGGATTACTTACTTGTACAGACTGTAATGCATAATTATACAACCCGAGCACCCTTAGTTTTATTAGATACGTATCTACATGGCACTGATGTATTTCAAAGTAGCTTTTTGATTTAATGCCCCGAAGTGTCTGAATTCTTTTCCTCCACCTATACGAGTACGAACACTTCAAGTGATAATCACTTTCAGAATGAAGTATAATAGCTTAGATTATCTAAGTACGTATGTAATTCTATAAAGGACAACATTATTTTACTATAATAGGAATCGGGATCGAATCACTGGACTGAGTTACATAACCCTCAGATAATCTCGACAGAACGCCACTATACACTTAGATTGTTAAGGGAGGCAATCGAAATTACCAAATATAGCAGGAAGAGTTTTGAACAAATATAGTTAGCATCACAAAACCGTCGGGGTTTGTATAAGTTGCCAAGTGTTGTGGTTCCTCAGATTTTAAGGTTGGATTATTAGCCATTATATTGTGATTGTGCTAAAAGCTTATACAAAATCGAAAAACCTTTGCTTCGTCATTCGCCCCAGCGAGATTCAGTCACGCATCCACCGTTTTGCTATAAAGTGATTTAGTTAGTGCGGACTAGACCTCAATGCAACTGTGACTTTTAATACAAATATGACGATATCATCAAATTCTTAAACTGAAGATTATCACTTGACTCAATGCAACTAATCTAAAAATCCTACTAATATTATAAATGTGAAAGTTTAGATGGATGGATGGATGTTTGTTGCTCTTTCACGCTCAAACGGCTAGGCCAATTTTGATTAAAGCTAGTATGGAGGTAGATGAGGCTTCGGATTGACACATAGGATACTTTCATCATCATCATCATCCAGCACCACGCGGGTGAAACCGCGAATTGCAGCTAGTAATATTATAAATGCAAAAGTTTGGATGGACAGATGTTTGTTACTCAAACACTTCAGAACGGCTGACCGAATTTGGATGGGTTTTGGTATATTATATAAGTACTTTAGGGTCTGAAATAACATGGCACATAGGGTGTTTTTTAACATCGTCGTCATCGATCACCACGCAGTTAAACCTGCAGGGCGGAGCTAGTGATAATATATACCTACCCAGTATATACATATACACACTATCTTGTTTCCATACCATATACTATACTTTATTACAAACATTTAAGAGTATGTACGTAACACATTAAAATACTTGATCACGTCAAACTTGCCCGAGTTCAACAACAAGTGACGGTCAGCTTTAGTACGCACTGAAATAAGTCGTGCGCCCCAGTTTCTTATATTTCCGATTCTTTACACATTTGCTATTAGTCGTGTGCCGTAATCATAAGGAGCGAGCGACAAAAAGCATCAGATTGTTCAAGACAGTTTTCAATCTGCCCGGAAATTTTCAGATTTTCTAAAAGTTTTCTGTTCAACTCAGGCCTAGTGCAGATTAATACTTTTAATCGACAGGACAATAATCTGCAAAAATAGGAACATGTTCGAATGTACACGTAACTAAGTATTAGTAACGCGAAACTATCATAACAGTAGTAGGTACGTAAATCGGAACAAGTATCACCGACTTCTGCTGATCTGATCCGCTTTTTGCCGGAGAAGATAGGTAGAAGGAGATAACGTACAAGTTTCCTAACGAAGAGGACATACAACAATCGTCAGCACATGTCTCGATAATAACTAATAATCGTCTATTCTTACTCAAATACATAAAGATATACATCACTTCATGCTTAAAATTAGACACCGACACAACCACCAACTAAAGTAGGCCGTACTTGGATGACCATTAAAAGCACTCGGTCTTCGATTAGTCCCTTTCATACCTACTGTTTGCTTGGTCACTCGGTCAAACTTTAAGCCTCTTACACGATCGATAGCCCACACATAAAGCTTTTTTAGTCACTTTATAAAAATGTCGTTTATCGAGCAAGAGGTTAGGGACATGTGTTTCTCCGCGGTCTTTTCCAGAACATGTCCAGCACAAATTAGTAAATAGTTTTTATCTACGTCAACGATAGTAAGCCCATTGCCAACAGAGCTAATCAATTAGAATTGCTTTAGGAAATGATAACCCGTTGGAAAAGGTAAGGTAAGGTTCTTTCATCGAACAACAAGACGCACAGGAACACGTCATCCGTACATGGTCGAAATTCCAAAAATACGCACGAAGCGCTTCAAATCTAGATTCATAATGCGTACGGCTGAAGTATGGAACAACCTACCAGCGTCTATATTTCCTGACATATACAATCGGGGAGTCTTCAAATACAGTGTGAAGTTTAAGGCAAGCGTGTACCACCGTAGACCGCGTCATCACTTTCCATCAGGTGAGACTGTGGTCAAATGTTTGTTTATCAAATGTAAAAAAAAGGTAAGGCTCTTGATGAAAACTCGCCACAGCTCAAGACTTGGCCATCTAATCTCGTAAAATCATAATACTAGGGCTCGCTATGATTTATGGCACCACCGTCCGTAACTACCGACGTAATGTAGGTAACTGTTACGTAACTGATGTGTTGGTGTGAACTCGCGTCTTGTTGTTAATGTGCGACCAGTGCTGGGCCGACCGTGGGGACGGTGAGAACATTGTGTCAATTCTAGAGCATTAGAACATTGACATAAGGCGGCATGCTTAGACGGTCAATTTGCATTGCCCCATTTGGCCAAAACTGGGGGCCTACTCCTGTCTCTTATAGTCATATTTCAACCCTACCTTACAAAATGTTATACCTGCATTTCAATATGGACCTCAACCAGGAATCGAACCCTTTCACTTCGAAGGCAGAGTCCCTACCAGATTGGGTAAACGGGTCCGTCAATTGGTGGAGCCGGTATTGATTATAGGGTATTCATATTTAGTTCTCCTGTGGCAATGATGTTATACGGTATTTTTAGCTCCCCGGTTCCAGATAACAAAAATTATATTTTACTTAGCACCTAAAGGTATGTTTTGCGACTATTCTTGAGAGCCAATCGTAATAAAAGTCACTTTCAAACAGTATAAAACGATGGACGTCGTATAAATGATTAAAAGAAAAGACACCCATAGTCATTATAATACATTGAGTTTCGCCAAAGAACTAGAAATGATGTCCGCTTTAATTACAATGCGTCCGGTGGCAGGTGAAACACAGGCGCCTGTTCAATTTGAATAGAAATGTAGTTAACGCTTCACAGAGTGCGGTAATCACCACAGCGAATGCATTACTGTTGTACGTACACTCTGCAGCAAAATATTTTCTTAAATATCATAAAAAATCTCATTAAAACATTTAACAGTGTTTTGATTTTTCGTTCCGTAAGCTCTGTTATGTCTTTCAAAATATTATTGTAAAAATACACGCATTTCCCTAAGAAAAACTTATTCGTCTTCGCTAGTCTAAAACTAGACAGAATAAGGGTAGGGTGATGCCCTTATTTCTAGTGTTATGATAAATAACCTATGACACAGAAAACATGCATGTTTCTAACCACTTGCACGAAAGTATCAATGTATTAAGCAGATTTCAGGGCTGACTGTACTATTGTACTGCACTAGCTACCGCTCACTGACCGTTTGTCTGCATGATAAAAGGGAGACGGCGGCTGTTTATGGCGGCAGTAACATAAAACAGTGCATGTTAGGGTCAGTAACGTCTTCAGCATGGAATCGATAGTATCCATCACCAGAGGGTTTGATCTGTTTTTATTGCGTTTTGTTGTTTAAAGTTTAGACTATCATCACAATTAGGACTTACTCGTATTATCACTCAATGCGGAACTTGTTTGGTCATCATCCTACTTTAAATCAGTGATGTGCTGGTGAAGCGCTCACGATGCGATGTGGTGATATCACAGTAAAGCTAGACTGGCGACTGGTTTCTGTTAAGGATAGCTCCAAGAACACAAGTGCTTCATGGCAGGTTATCTTGATAGACTACTCTCGCGACACTCGCCAGCCAGGCCCAGCAAGTGCTTAGATGTTACCTTTACCGAATGCTGAAGCCAGCAGGGATTGACACAGCTACCACATAATTTGCGACCGACCTTCATTTTCCTTGGACTGTTTGCTTTCTGACCAAAACCTTAACCTCTTGTTTTATAGTTCAGTTCTTTCTCAGAAAGTTTTGCGAAAACTAAATATGTTCTATAAACAAAGGTAAACTTTTTTATTCAATCTTTTCAAAGTACTCTACACCAGCCTCTATAAAAAGTTTCATGCGTCTGAACCAATTAACGAAAGACTTTTTCCAGTGCGTCGCGACCCATCGTTTACAGCCTGTTCGAACGCTGACAGCGCATCTTCCGGCGACAAAATTGTTTTTTTCTTTCCTTCCTTCCCTTTCAGCAGATTTATTTTGGGGAATAGATACAAAGAAGTCACACGATGCTAGGTCAGGGCTGTAAGGAGGGTGACCCAGGACTTGAATATTGAAATGGAAAGTTACCTTTTTTTACTCATAAATAATCATATTTCCAAAATATATTATAACTGGCCAGTCTCCCATACTTGAACACCTTTATTCGCAATACTTTCTGAGTGGCCTGGTAATTATACACTTACGTGGATAGAGAACCTGTTACCGAATTAAACACTTCTTGAAACGCAAAAATATCGATGAAGCATATAAAGTAAGTAAACGCTAGAGCAAAATGAATGGATACCCCAAATAGAATGATTGATGGACGGATGAAATTCCGGGCGTACGGAATGGTGTGCGGCTCTCGTGGATCACTAGCGATAGCTATGAAACATTTTTCATAGTCATCGTTTTGTTAGTGGGAGTGGATTTAGTCACTCAAATTGAGCGAATGCCGGCGTTAAACTAAATGTTTAATCTTATTTCTCCGTTGTCTTCGGAACATGTGACACAAAATTACAAAGCAATACAGATTATTTTATTCTTAGTCCTAGAAGACATATAAATGGTTTTTCAGTCTTTCTTCAGATGACTCTGGAATAAGTCTTGTCTCCATCTCTCATACGAGTACATGTAATTGGAGTCTATGTTGGCTCATAAAACCATATTTTGTGTAGTAGGACATTATTTAGAAGACATAGATGCTTGGAGTAGTTTGCCTCTGCCAAGTTGACATCTGCCACCTGCATTTAAAATTGTAATAAAAATAATTTGTAAAAACACAATTTAAAACAATGAGCTTCAGTTTCTTAAAATTCGTTCGTTCGTTTAACAAGGTAAAGACTATTCATTTTGGAACGACTTTTTAAAGTTCCTCTGGCTTAACTTGTGTGTCTTCCTTTTTGTTACACGTCATTGAATAAATGGTTTCAAAGTGATTTAACACGGCCGGTCAGTGCCAGTCAGGCAAATCGTAAGATAGTAGAATCCTTCTGCCAGAGTCCTACTTGGTGGGTACCATCGCAGTGCCATCAGACATTCTAGAAATTATGACGTGTTAAATCTAAAGTAGGGGTTACAAATACTCTACCTAGAGTAAAGGTTACAAGTGCAGTTTATTACCAGTATTTATGTTTGAAGGGAACTGCAGCAAGTAAAATTGATAGAATGAAACTAAGCAGCTACGACTCCTCGCACATGACTTTGATGCTTAAATATCTGGATCGCACTGCAAGTGGCATGGATAAACGTGACGCTTACTAACAGGTGAACAGTTAGCCCTTCATGTCGTTATATATATAAATGTATTGGTTTGATAGTCTCCTTTTTCTGTATCTAGCATTCTAGCCGTAACATATTACCGAAAAATCTGGCATCGATATCTCATGACCTTTTACTATATATTATCTTTACAGGGGTTGTAATTATGGGAACTGGGTCGTGACCTTCCGCCGCCCTTTCAGCGAACATGTGGATACCGTCCATAACGCTTTTAGACGAGGTATTATTCGAGGGATATTTATGGGGGAAGCAAGGAAAGTTTAGCAAGGTTGTTAGGACAATTATGTTTGACGTATTAGCTGTCTGGATTATTGATGGTCTCAGACTCATACACCTGCAGAGAGAGACATTGAACCTTGCAGAGATGTGCTATGTGTATTTTACTGCATCTGCAATGGGGAATATTCCGACTATGCTATTCTAAATAATAAAATTCTAAAAGCATCTAATATCTTTTTTTTTAAACTGTCATGGTCACAAACATAAGAGGTATTCAAATTATCAACGGGATAATTACCATGTACATTTTCTATGAGTTTCCGATATTTCGGCACTGTTGCAAGCGCCATGATCACGGATGAACTGATCATCCCGTTGATAATTTGAATACCTCTAATATCTAACTAAAAAACTTTGCCGTTCAATCCCTAGACACGACTATTTCACCAAGCGCAAATAAGTTTAAACTCCCATTTTTCAGGCATTAAACTACATATTTACGGCTTTAATTTTTTTCCTTTATATGTGTTATAAGACATTGCTCTTGCCAAATTTTGAAGTTTGAAGGGAAAATAAAATTACTTACTAAACTTATATGTATATACAATGTTACGTCTCAGTAATGCGCAAAACCATGACATTCTGCGTGCTTATACAACTGCTATAGGCAACAAACAACGACATGATGCTCTCGTCACTTAACAGTAAAAACTCTTAAGAACGTCACTCGGCACTTAAGAATAAGTACACCTATCTGTTCCCATCCGAAATTTCCTCTTATCCGACATCGCCACATATCGTTCGCAATGTCGAGGCTGGTTATCGAGCAGATAACCTGCCTCAAGGTTTTCTCTTATCTCTCGTATGCCAATTGTTGGTTCTGCTTTGGTCCATCGGTGATTCGTCTAGATCGTTTTCTTCTCCGTTTTGTCAAGCAATCTTTATACTTATACGTAAGGACATGGAAAAAGTATATAGGAACTAAATTATATTTCTGCGCAGTAATTTAAACCTGGATGTATAACTTCACCGAATAAAACATATAGGTAAACATCCTACTTTTTCCATTTGTTTCGTTTCTCCGTTCTTACTACTACAATGGGGACGAGTAGGAACTGAAGGGACGAGTGGGCACAGGGTGCGAATTCCAGAGGACCAGTGGGTCCTTTCCCAATATAATGTACTTTATGTTAGGTTAGTTTGTTTTTATGTCTTAAGGTACCTGAACGAGCCTGAGTTTACCTGATGTTAAACGGTAACCTCTGCCTATAACATATGCAATTACAAGTCACGAATCGCACTGCATCCATCACTCTGATATACTAATATACTAACGGCCGGTCCCAATAACTTATCTATCGCCGGTTTACCTTACTAGAGATAGATATTTGACACTATTTGTATGGACGTTATGTCAAATTTGTATCGGTAGTAACGAAAACTGTGGTTAGATAGATTATTGGGATCCCCCATAAGTCTCATGTGCCTGTAATTTCACCCGCACCCCTTAAAATCAGATGACAGTAAACCGAAAATTAGTAGATACTAACTATAATACTGCATAGTGGTAGAAATAAGTATGGTGGCAGTAGGTCCCCGGACGAAATCGTTCACAAAGAGTCCTACTGCTACTAAAAGTAGGTAAGTTTGTATGAACTGATTGTGTACTTACTCTGTCCCTGGAGTCAATGTGTACTTTCCCAGTGTCGAGCAGCTGTCGGAGTCGGTCGCAATCGCCGCGGAGCGCAGCCAGGTGGAACTGCACGTCCGTGCGAGATTCTTTCTGAAATTAACAGAACAATAACGTTAGGTTTTAGAATACACTTGTACTAATAAAGCTACATTTCAGCGCTAAGATGTATGATTAGATAGTTTGATTTGTTTACTGCTAAAAGCCCGAGTGTCCATGCAGCTAGGGGAACAATAACGATTCCAGATAATAGATTGTTCCGTAAATAATTGATTGAATCACGACTCTACTGGGTTTTTAGCCGTTAATGATTTAAGGAATAGTTGGACACCTGCCCAACTATTCCTGTGAAGATTGTGCATAACAACACTCTTGCACAATTTCAGGGATAAAATTATTAAAACTTAAATTACAAATGTTAAAATGTGATTAGAATGTGTATACTTTAATAAAAACTATCATTGCAGACATCAGAGGCTTCATCATGCAATCGCAAAAAATATCGATTAGCGTTTTTCAATTTCATCACCCACACAAACAGAAATACAAAGGTTCACAATTTGTGTGAATTCTTGATGTCATTTTAGCGGCACTTTCCTAAGGATAACTATAGTCATAAGCCAGTTTACCGCACTCACTTGCAATAACGATGATGCAATATTGCGTTCCTATTATCGCAATCATCGTAAAAAAATAATTGAAAACAGTAAGAAGATCATAAAAACCAGGCGCATAAATCAGTTGCGTTAACCCGCTGGCATCAGATTTATCTGCAGTATAAACTAGGTAGGTACATATACACACGCATTATCGCTATCTGGTTCAGATATTGAGATCACAAGTGCACAATTTGGGAATTATTTATGTTCGATGTCGATGGGAACTAATTTTAATACATACTCGTACGAATATACACACACACGCTGCGATAAACAACATCTGTAAAGTATTATCATCGAAAAATTATTGATTCAGGCGTCACTTTGCGGAAATCCATTATCTAGCTATAACATCATATCATTAGCTAGACCGACAGTGTTAGCGCTCGACGAGTCAACATCTCCTGAGGATGCCTCGTGTTGAGGTGAAACACGTGTCGAATCATTTTTGGTTGATTGGGTTGTTTTGTGTGTTGTTTATTCTGTATACTTCCTATTTGCAGTTTGTGCGGGAGGGAGGGTGGTGCACACCGCAACTCGGCCATCAGCATTGTTTTTAGCGGGAGCGTCACTAAATATTTCTTCTTATATCATTTTTGATTATCATCGAAGGTAAACTTTGTATGTCACATGCAATAATTCTGGGACATAACATTTTTGACCAAATTTGCTTATTACACACCGTTCATATCAAATATTAGAGGAGTTTAGAATGAAGTGGTGCCAACTCCTCTACGATATAACATGCTGCGGTTACACATAGGTATATCTATATTATCCGACTATGACCTATATATATTTATTTATTTATTTCGGTAATTCAACAGCGTTTACAATTAACATGTACACTAAATATAAAAACTTAAAATATGGCTAAAACAGAATTACTCAAATTAAAAACAATTTACAGAAAAGTAATAATAATACGACAAAATATATATAAAGGACAAAGATAAGATACAGGCACAGGTCCTATTACAATTACAGTGAGAATAGCAAGAATAGCAGGTATGTTTGTGAGTTATGTGTGTGTGTTTGTGTTATATATATAATTATATTGACTGACTTTCATATTCTTAACCATTAGAAATAAAGTCTACTTTATCGTTTACTAAACGGTGGTTCAACCATAACATAACCATACAATATACATACAGTGTATGAGTAAACAAAACAAAGTTTTCAGAGAATTGTATTATACTTCTCAGCGTCATTGGAAATATGGACCTTCGGATAGATGTACGCCACCGAACCCGTTGTGAGCATTTCGCAGATATTTTGTTTCACACATGATTGTCATAAATCCTTCGAACATAATAAAAAAAAAATATAATTATCTGAAAAGTTATTGTTTTATTTAAACTTAATAACGTGCGTCATGGTTGGACCATCCTATACCCGATGACCGCTCAGATGTAGTTGAGGATCGGCCACCGATGAAACCTCGAGATTGACCTCTCGTTGAAGGTAACGTGAGAATATCACCTCATTAAAAGTCCGTCGCAAAGCATTAACGCTGTGTGTGGCAGCTTGAGAGGCAATCACCAGTCTACGACATTAACTACCATCTATTACCTTCATCAGCGTAATCACTAACCGTCAAGTGATATAGTCAAACGCAAGACCGTCTGTTACAATAAAAATCTTCTAATCATATGTTACTCGGTATCAAGACCGGGATACAGAGCATACAACATGCGAGAGATCGCTAATTGCGTGATAAGTGTACCGGTAATTATACACATTGTACGAATAGCGGGCAGTCGCGTGTCTGAGCGACAGCTCTATTGTAGAGCTGCTAATGGAATGGTACACTATCTGATACTTATAATTTCTTAGAGCAATAATTATCACAATCAACTCGCATTGGTGTAGTAGCTTTAGCATCCTCGACAACGTCGCGTGAACATATATAGTGTCCGTAGAAGTATTCCGTCTTTGAAATGCTTGTAATAAGCAAGTAGAATCTGGCCATTAGCTGAATGCATTGACATAACCAATTCGAACAATAATAACCCGAGATGAACACGTGCCATCAAGCAGCTTTCCATGACATACGAGTATAATCTTATAGAACTTCTTTTAATAGTTTTAATTAATTAGCAAAGAAAAATAACTAGAAAACGAATTCGCATTTGTGTTTTAATTTTAATTTCTATGTACACATACTTAGCTACATTACATAGCTGCAGTCTCGAGGATTTATTCAAAGGAAAAAAAATTTAGACATGCGCGGAAGCCGGTTCCACTAACATAAACTATGCATTTAATGAGTAAATTAATGAACAAAAATGTAATTATTATAAGAAATTGTTTTAGAATTTATTCATATATTAACGGTCTGATATCTCGGTTGCTCTATCTATACTGGAGTGCAAGTACGATACGATTTGTCGATCGATAAACAAATCGACGTCGATCGAAAATAGGTTTTATTAATAAAATTATAAATGACATAATTTGAATTTATCGATCGTACCATACTTTAGAAGCGCTCGTAGCGGAGCTTGACTTGGCGATCTTAACCGATTAACAAGTTAAGCAACACTTGCTGCGTTCAGGACTTGGATGGATGACCGCTAGTGGAATTATTCAACTGAGCGCTGCTTCGGAGGGCACGTTAAGCTGTCGGTCCCGGTTGTTTGTCTTAGGACAACAGTCGTTAAGCTATGTCGAAAGCCTTCGGGCGGCCTGAAAACTTCGCCATGGGTTGGCCACTAACCTATCCACCAATCCGCACTGGGCCCGCGTGGTGGATTATGGCCCAACTCTTCTCTCTGAGAGGAATGCTCCTAGCAGTGGGAACAAATGGGCTGATTATGATGATTATGTTATTTTATTTTCTTCAGAAAACAGCTACCTACAAAACATAAATACTTTAACTAGTACACGTACTTATGGCTAATTAAAAGTTTAATTATGACTATATTTATAATTATGACTTAATAATACTCGTATTTAATTATGATTATGAGCATACTTGCACTGCTGCACTGCGTTTCTCTAACCCTGAGCCATTGGTTTACTTACCATACCTTTGAAACTTCAAAACAGTAATGTTTGCACAATACCAGAGAATAAATACAATTGGAAGCAGAATAATTGGCACTGCGATGGTACATGACACTTGCACAAGCGACCACCTGTTAGTAACTCCTTGTTTCTTACAACTCGCATTGCGACAGCGAGGCGCAGCGATCAGATCTTTAACTCTGAACCACATAGTTCTGGGAAATCCATATTCTTTCATGTGTTCATCACAAAGACCAATAAAAATATCATACTCTATTAAATAATACCAATACTCTAACTTCAATTGTTTCTTATCTTCATCATTTATTCAGAAGTCCCGTATTCCAGAAGGACGCTAGCTAAAGTAAGTAACAATCCGAAAACGTCGAGATATCTACCATTGCTGATAATGGCTTGTATGACATTTGTACTCGTATAGGTACCTATGCGCAATAAGTAACGAATTACGAATATGGGATCCGCGGCCACAGTTTAGTTGATAATTATCGGAAATAATCGAAAACCACAATTACATTGAACTGTGACCCTATTAGGTATTTATCTAATACAGATGTGGCACAGACCAATTCATAGTTTACACGTCGAGAAAAACGCGTTGAGCATTTCAAATTGTTTACTTTTACGATACAAATCTAAATGAAATAATTCGTGCTGCGGCCACCGGTCCGAATAATTTCAGAATTACGTAACGATATTAATGTACCTACGTCTGTAAGTACATTTTTGTGCGAACCGCGGGGTAACGCGATCTGTTCATTCCGCAACACAGATGCTCACCGGCGCAGGCGCAGGTGAGGGGAGCTAGGGCTACCACACCAAAGATAATGGTGATATCTAATTCTTCCTTATTAAAGTAAGTACGGGTACCTTGATGATCACTAAAAAGTGTTCGTGATTAAAATATAAAATACACGCAATTTAACATGTTTAAAGTTCAACGTTTGAATAATCTCGAAAGCCTAGTCATTATCACGGTGATAGTATTAGTAATGGAATCATCATCATCATCTCAGCCATAAGACGTCCACTGCTGAACATAAGCCTCCCCCACAAATTTTCAAAAGAACCGGTTGGAAGCCGGCCTGTATCCAACGTGCATGCTACCTTTATCAGGTCGTCAGTCCACTTTGTCGGTGGACGACCTACGCTGCGGTTGCCGGTCCGTGGTCTCCACTCTAGATCCTTTCGGCCCCATCGGCCACCTGTTCTGCGTGCTATGTGCCCTGCCCACTGCTACTTCAACTGGATATCTTCGGGGCTATGTCGGTGACTTTAGTTCGTCTACGGATCTCCTCTTTTCTGATTCGATCACGTAGAGAAACCCCGAGCATAGCCCTCTCCATTGCTCGTTGTGCGACTTTGAGCTTATCTATGAGGCCTATAGTAAGAGACCACCTTTCAGTGCCATATGTCATTACTGGTAACACACATTGATCAAAGATTCTTGTCTTGAGGCGTACTGGAATAAAACAGCCAGAGACAATGCAATAAATGAAGTACCTTGGATATTAAAGGGGTAACTTACTAAGCCACATTCTTCAATGTTTATCAGTCTAGAACATGATGTACAAAGTTTTTAGCAGTTGATAAATATTTCATGCATGTTAACAGATCAGCTGGCGCAGGGAGGCAACCCTGCTCGATAGATACCCGCTGGCCCGTTATGAATATTGGATACCTCCGGTACCCTGGCACGTGCATACGTACGATGCGGTGGCCAGGCCAACCGTAACGGCAAGCGCATTTGGTACCTAAATTATCTAGAAAATATATATATGTACCTACCTAACCTAATGTAAATATATACATAATGGCTTCACGATGGTCGAGTTGGTGGGTTGTCAGTGATATAAGTCAGTGAATACTTATATGCTTACGCTTATATATTTAGCGTAAGCATTTATTTGCACTTGACCACTTTACTAGCTGCGTAGATCGCGTGGCCTCGCGGGATACGGTTAATTACAGTTTTTTAACTATGCCACGGGAACTCTTCAATTTACTGGGATTAAAAGTATCTTATATGTTGTGGAGGGATATAAGCTACCACCATACAAAATTTCATTTAAATCGGCCCAGTCGTTTCGGAGATTAGCCCGTACAAACAGACAGACAAAAAAAAATAAAAAAAAATTTGTTCGATCACTTCTTACATCGCCCTGACTCGGTTTTTAGCATTTTTTTTTCATTGTACAGGTATTTGACCTCTACAGTTTTATTATATGTAGTGATAGTCAAAGGAAGTTACAATTGAACCTTGTAACTACTTAGTGGTTTGGTGGTGGCTTTAAAATAGAGCAAAATCATTAATCTTTGAAAATACCATGTTTTACATGCGGAACCATTTTATTTATTAGTTAGGAAATCCACCGTATGAACACATAATATAATGTAATGATTTCTACTGGTTATCTATTCCGATTCGAAAGATACAGCTGTTTTGACCCTTTACGTACCATTGACGTAAATTTACGTGCGTTTCATTCATAAATATTTTGTTTTAATTATACACGGTATAGGAAGGGTTAAGGAGGGACAGACAGGCGCATGGATCATTGAGAGTTAATCGTAGAGCTCCGTAGTTTCGTAAGGAACCCTAAAGAGAAGTGAGGAAAACGAAATGTTATTTATCATGTCTCGCAACGTGGTATCAACACGTTCCAAACCGCACGATCACGGCCCGTATTTTAATTTGCAACCTCGCAGGGTATCACGTATCACCCCATAACTTATGTTTACAGTAAATCTATCAAATCTCTCATTTTCTGCAGATACATGTCGTTGTTCGAAGGATTATGAGTGTGACCGAAACATTTTTGGAATTCCATACCGAAGTAAAAAGGAACCCTTATAGATGAATGCGTTGTCCGTTATTTATTCAATAAGCTTGTTATCAAAAACGTGTTATTGAAGAATGTTATATAATTATATGTTATATATTTGAAGAAAAGAAGATGTTAGGAGACGTAAGAGACATGGAGCGACAGCCTATAATTTATTTATATATATTAATACACGTCATAGGTATATTAATATAAAGTTACTACATAAGTAATTTCATTTTATACGAGTACTACTTTGACATACCTATATTCATATACGAGTACTTTGTCATTTCCAACCTCTGTGGGCCGAGCACGAAAATCTGCTTAAGTGTAACGTTATCGTATCGTTTACGTATTCAGTACAAACTATGAGTTATCTGTGCCACTATTGTACTAGATAAATGACAGGTTGTACTAATTACGTTAACGATGCGATTACGTTACACGAAAACAGATTTTCGTGATCGGCCCACAGCAGACTGCATGATACCATAGACGACCACCAAGATACGTTAGATACAATTAAACTCTATTCAAATATAATACTTTGCCTTCTCTCGTTAATCCACAGTCAAATGCATAGATTTGGAAGAGTTCTAGCATATTTGGAGCCCAAAAGTATCTGTGGGAATGAGAATTAGGTCGTCTGGAAATGAAAGTTGAAAAAATTGGCAGCCGAGCAGGAACTCAGTGAGGAGACACGCCGTTGTCGCCGATCGAGTTATTGTTTAAGTTGGCCACTAACCAATTTTTACTTTCATTATTATACTATATATCATACTAGCTGCGCCCCGCGGTTTCACCTGCGTGGTAATGGATGATGATGATGATGAAAAGTATCATATGTGCTTCCACGGGATAATCTATAGGTATATACTATACTATAATATTATAAAGAGGAAAGATTTGTATGTATGTATCTTTGTAACGAATTGGCTCAAAAAGTACTGAACCGATTTCAAAAATTCTTAGACCATTGGAAAGCTACATTCACCCTGAGTAACATAGGCTATATAAGATTCGTCATCAACATCATCCATCACCGCGCGGGTGAAACCGCGGAGAACAGCTAGTAATCTATAACCTTGCTAAATATTGGGTACGATCCGTTCAGCTGTTTAGACGTGATAAGGTAACAAATAGACGGACAGTTTTTTTTCTAAAATAAAAGTAGCCTAAGTTACTCCTTATAACACCAGCTATCTGCCAGTGCGAGCGTCAAAACCGGTCTAGCCGTTTCAGAGATTAGGCGGAACAAACAGACAGACTGACAATTTTTTTTTATAAACTGATGTTTTTTTATGTAAGTAACGTATATACTTTCATATGCATTTATTGAAAAGCTGTTCAATTCTAATTATTCACTATTATTTTATTGTCTATTATGCAGACACTTCAATTCTATTTATCTGTTATGAAAACTAACGTGTTCTGTACACATTTTTAATATGAAAAACGGCATTCACTCACGTAAAAAAGTCAGATCTTTCCGACTATAGATTAAACAACATCCGGTGGTCTTTTCCAAATGAGAGTGCAGAACGCTCGCGGTTGCGTCTCCCTCGCATTGCGTCAGGGAATTTTCACATTTTTCACATTAAAAATGATTATTTATCTGTATGTATATTTATAAGATAAGATGTATAAGATTATACTTTTCTACAATTTTTTCTCTTTCTGTTTATATATTGTGTAAAAGTAAGGTCATGAATTGTTATCTAGATGTTAATAAAGCTTCGGCCAACAGATAAGTGCAGTTGCTGTTTATACAGCGGTCTATTTTGGTAGTCGACTTGCGTAATACTTGTTTTGTGTTAATGCTGAGGTTTATTTTAGTTATGTGATGAATAGATAATTGGGTCAGAAAGCATGGTGTACGCTGCAAGAGTAAGACCGAAAGTGAGTAACACCATAGACAGTCCAATGAAAAAGCCGGGAGCTCAATAGCCGTGTAGGACTGTTTTATATCTTCCCACGCGTCCCGATGTTGGAAAGGACGATTAACCCTTCAAGAGTCGTTATATTATAACAATGAAATTTCTATTGTGTCTGGCCCTATGATGACCAACGACCTTTGATGGATTAAGGAATGGATATAATAATTATAAACTACTAAGTAGTCGCTGCTTTAATATTTTTTATTGGTTAAGTAAGGGATACATTATGTGATAACACAATAATTTTTTTTTAAATAATACAAGTCAACATATATTACTAAATCAGTGACCAGCAGTTTTTTTTAAATTCTGTAAGTATATATTGGAAAATATAAAGACAACGTACAAAATTTATGCGTTTTCGCATTACATCGTCCAATATAACAAGCTATTTTCATATTTATATTACAACCTTACGTAAATCATCGTAAATTATTTTAAAATTGTGGTTGGACCGCGCCTTAAGTTTTGAAACTGTGTTATAAAAGACGGCGTCTTTTGTTTATACGTATGCGAGTACTTTTAAAATGCACAAATCAACTAGAAAACATTTAAGTATAATACAATATTATCCGCCACCGAGTATGAATACCGAATATGTTATCAACGCTTGATACTATAACCATAGAAAATAATAATAGTATCTACCTATTATGTATACATGCAAATCTTTTGATCTAACAATGAGCACAATTCATAAAAAAAATTATATTCATAATACTCACATTATTCACAAATAGCATTGAACAAGCAGCAAAAATATATTACATATTTACTGGCTGCTCTCCGCGGTTTCACCCATGCGGTTATGGATGATGATGATGATGAATCTTATATAGCCTATGTTACTCAGGGTGAATGTAGTTTTCCAATCGTGAAATAATTTTTGAAATCGGTCAAGTACTTTTTGAGCCAATTCGTTACAAACATACTTACAAATCTTTCCTCTTTATAATATTAGATACGCAAGATTTTGTACATTACTATTTTATATTATGACACCTTACTCTTAACCCCCCACATTATTCCAAATGCCCAAATTACCACACACCATCTTGAAATATCATGATCACGAAAATATCCATCACCTATCGTAAGGATCTTTCCGTTTCACTGGATTATATATACCCAAAGTGTCGATCCTTATTATAACAGTAGTAGTAGCATTTCAGAGTTCTGGCTTACTAAAATGGCACAGGCTCAGATTCGACTGCCGACGAATCTTGAATGATCCGTATACTGCAGAGCGATTTCAGTGAGCCAGAACTTTGTTATCCCTCTTGTAGGTTTCGTTCACTACTTTCTTTTACAATACAACTTCACACTACAGACACTATGATTCGTACCTTTTTAGATCTATGAATTAGGTAATAAAAGCAGTACACATTTGAATGAACATTTCATAAATCATTTACCTATTCAACTTGCGAGAATAGGTATTATATTATAGACGACTTGTTCCGTGCTATCTCCACTTAATTAAGCATGCAAGAGAAGGTATACAATAAGTTTCAAATGTCATTACAATAATAATTAATAATAATATCATAAACAGAATATATGTCATAAATTACACAACGGTTATGTCAATAAAAATCCATTTTACATTGTTTTCGTTTATAAATTCATCAAACGTATAAGCTTTTTCTGTTAACAATTTTTTAGGGAACTTTTCAAAACATTGACCTTCAGTACGTATTTTTGTATTTTATTTTTATTTTTGTATTTTGGTATTTTATTAGAGATGATCGGAGCCATACAAAATAAACTGCGACGCAGCCAGAACTATGTACCTACTCGTATTTTTAATTGCCAGATGACGAAATTTCGTTCCGCAAACATCATAACTTTACTTTTTAAGAAGAATACTTTAGCTATTTTGCTTAAAACTAAAGTGAGATATAAGTACCTATACAGTTATGTTGCTTTTATTGTTGATTAATCTAATTCTCTATTTGACGTAATCTAGTATTACGCTTTAAAATGGGCTAGGACTCGCGTAATATTTACCGGAAATATTCTCCATCAAGTAATCTAGTATATTGTACGTCCACCGACAAGGTGGACTGACGACCTGATGATAAAGGTAGCAGGACGATATTGGATTCATGCCGCTTCCAACCGGTCCTTTTGGAATTTGTGGGGGAGGCATATGTTCAGCAGTGGACGTCCTACGGCTGAGATGATGATGATGATGAGTACATTGCTATAGTTATACTATTTTCTTTATTAATATTACTTATTAATAAAGAAAATATATTTATAAATAAATATAGTTATACTATAGCAATGTACTCATCATCATCATCTCAGCCGTAGGACGTCCACTGCTGAACATATGCCTCCCCCACAAATTCCAAAAGGACCGGTTGGAAGCGGAAGATTAGCCAGTTGAAGTGGCAGTGGGCAGGGCACATAGCGCGGAGTAGGTCGTCCACCGACACGGTGGACAGACGACCTGATTAAGGTCGCAGGACGACGTTGGATGCAGGCCGCTTCCAACCGGTCCTTTTGGAAAATCATGGGGAGGCCTATGTTCAGCAGTGGACGTCCTACGGCTGAGATGATGATGATGATGATGATTACACATTGATATTAGCTAGAGTAACCCGCCATGTACCGACTCTTGCCTTTGCCCTTGTCCTCAGCACAGCACAGCCTCCAAGACTACTACTGTTTTAAAATTGTCTAGTAAATTCAGCGTGTTCAAATACAAACATCTAAAATAGCTTGAAAATTATCGTGAGTTTTACACATATTTACTATCAACACCGACTTTTTGCGGCGACAAACTCCCTCAGGATGGGCATCGGGCACGTCCGAAACCTAGGTCGATAACGTCGGCTAATTTTACGTGAGTAATGTCGGTTTTGATATTAAATAAATCTAAAATAGTTGTTTTGTACTTTATGCGTAAAATTATGTTTTCTTTATTTAAACGAGTATTTTCATATACAGACACGCCCTGGTTACAGTTTAATTATATGTATACGAGTGAAACATTGACAAAGCACCAGAAAATTTGGCATTATTCCAAAGACAAAGGACCTAAACAAGCGGTTCAGAATTGTCAAAAACACGCTTTGTTCCATTTCGCGTGACGATCGAATCGAGTATCTCTGAAAACTGCCGAAGTAGAGCAAACTTCTGCGCAAACAGACTTCAACTAGCGCAGTTTTATTGCCTTTGTGAATCATACTGCAACCACAGAATAACTAAGAGTAGACTGCATCTAACAAACATACTTTTTTATACTAAGGCGGAACTTTCTGGACGCTTCAACCTGGCGACGATTACATGACTTTTCTTTTAGAAACCATTTTAAATGTTGATTTCAAGTCATATTTTTCAATCTCAATCGGGTGAAAAATAAAAACAAAATCATGGTTTCATATAAGAATGGCCCTCACACTCGAATGGAAACCACGCGGTGAATATATTTCTATTAACTATACGAATATTTATCGCTTTATGGGTAATAAAAACATGTATTTATATATCTTTAAAAAAATCGCAAATCATGATTTCAATCTCATATGTGACTTTTTGATCAGCACAGCATTGATATCACGGTCATCAGTGACAGTAAAAAAGCATGGTCCCTTATTTAATTATAATGCTAATTTCTTTACAATAAATAACCACATACTCGTATATCTAATTACAGACTCTCGGGCGATGTTTTGGTCCTTCGAGCCGCATTTCTGTATTACAATTTCTAACACCTAGTGAACGTCAAACAATAAGTACTTGAGTGAATGAGGCTTAAGAACTTTTATTGTGGAGTGACAAGCGAAAGACAGAATAGTACGCAGTATTTCCGGGAACAGTATTTTTTATCAACAATGTTCAGATTATCCAGTATTAGCCAGCACACACTCAACTAACAGATTTGAGAGGTTGCAGAACTGAAAATTTTGCATGAACGACATGCAGTCATTAAGCAGAATAAACTTTCTACTAAATTCTGTTATTCTACGAAATTTGATAGATAGCTGACAAATCATAACAGTAACATTAACCTTAAGCTGTGGTAAGCTTAAAATAGCGGTGGCACAATAGAAGCATAACTCTAGATGATTGATGAAGACGGACGACTATGTTAATGGCGTTCAAAATATTTTTAACGCATTCCAAGAAGGAATGGTTTTCGGTTATGGATGGTTGACTGGCCGGATGGCGTAGTTGGTAGCAACACTAGCAACTCTGCTTTCTGAGGCGCTGGTCCCGGTTTCGATCTCGGGACAGGTGCGAACATATGTGTGCACGAGCATGGCGGTTGAACATGTGTCTGGATGTGTAAATGGGTATGTATATGAGCCATCAGGTTACCATAGTACAGGCTCTGCCTAGTTTGAGACCTGGAGACCTTATGTGGATGTTGTCTCATATTTTATGGCAACCGTTTTCCGTACTCCGGCATTTTATATTTGCTGAAATATATTTCAAAATGCCGATCGACAGGAACCTATAAGCGGCATTAATGATTCTAACTAAGTATTTTATTCCTATTACTCCAGCTTAGTAATATGCCAGTTAAAATAGAATTTAACCTTGCACTGAATTTCCAATCTAATTATTTTTATAAGGTTTAGAGACACTTACTGAGCATAAAACCACAAAATAATGACAGTAGAGCGTCAAGCGCCATCTTGAAAAAAGCTTTTGGCCGATAACTCGGAAACTATGCGCTTTGGAACAATAGTTATGGAGACCAATATTTTAGAGAATAAAGTTTTGCATCTTTTATTTCCTATAAACTTTTTGTAAGTCTTACGTTTACGATTTATGGCCCATTTCGAATGCATTTTATTGAATATCTGGGAATAGAATAGAAAATGCCTAAAATGCCAAAAATGCTTTTTAGAGTCTAAGACGTATTATTTTAGAAGGACCGAAACTATCATCAAACAGAATACAGTGTGCCACCACGAAAATCTGCTTAAGTGTAATGTAACCGTATCGTTGACTTATACAGTATAAACTGTCATTTATCTAGTACAACGCAGCAAAACCGAGTCTGTCTTCTGTCCCACTCTCTCTAATCAGTGAGTACAACGTGGCACGGGTAACTCATAGTTTGTACTGTATACGTCAACGCAATGGTACGATACACTTACGCAAATTTTCATGCTAGAGACCCACAGATCTTATTTTTATTACGTGTAACTGACGAGACAGAAAAGTCTTTTACTTGATAGTAAGCGTCAAGCCCAAAGCAGTTCATCATCATCATCTCGTGCGTAGGACGTCCACTGCTGAATATATGCCTCCCCCATAATTTTCCAAAAGAACCGGTTGGCAGCGGTCTGCATCCACCGTTGTCCTGCGACCTTTATTAGGTCGTCTGTCGGCCTACCTTGTCGGTGGACGACCTATGCCGCGCTTGCCGGTCCGTGGTCTCCACTTCAGAAACTTCCGGCCCATGCCATCTGTTCTGCGTGCTATTTGTCCTGCTCACTGCCACTTTAAAACAGTTGCCGCCCAACTTATGATTTATTTTTATTTTATGGTATTATCTTTTTTAGTTATTATTCTTGTGTCAGCAATTCGAGAATGTACTATTCCGTTTATATATATTATAACTTTTGTTTCACCACCTCTATCATTGGTCGTCAATCGCGTGGTTATGATTGCTCTATAATGACGATAATGGAGATAATGTGGGTAGTAGAGGCGTGATGTTGCCCGACCGACGCGCCCAGATGCGGTTGTGTGGAGAAGCAGAAATTCTAATTCCACTTTCTAACATTAAGATTATAATGGTACCCAACCTTCCATAATGCGGGACAATTTTTTACGATGGAATATTTTGTTAGTCCTGTACAAAGAACAATAACAGAAGAACCAGGCCAGGGAACATAGAGGGACGGCTTTCAAACGGTGATAGTGAAATATTTGTGTCAATCATCGTCACCAATATGTCACCATCCTACGGTTGTAGTTTTTACGATTCAATTGTGGATTTCTAATGGTAACCTTTTGAGACGTGAGCAATCTTGTACTAGCATGATGAAACTTTTAGTAGGTAGGTATGCCGTTCTGACATATACCTACTTATTTGTAATGGTTTGTTTTGGAGGTTTATAGGTATCAAGCACGTTATCATAAGAATGTTCTCATATCTATTATTTACATACAATGAGATTGGTTAATAACCTAGAAGAGATAGAAGATAAGATCCTCTATATATTCCTTCCTCAAAGGTCGGCAACGCATCCTCGCGACCTCTGGTATTGCGGATATCCATGGGTATGGCAATCACTTACCATCATGTGAGCCACCTGCTCGCTAGCCAACCTATCTAACCCCTAACATATTATAATGATATAATATAGCCCTAATTTGGGGCAATGTTGAATCATATTTAAGGCAAAAGAACCAAGTCATACTCTGTTAGATAACCTTCGATTCGATGGTCGCAATGGAGTATATAGCCGGGTCTTTGGTGATGGTCGTCGGACGCTGAATAATTAAAAAGATCCAATGATCAAATCTTTTCGAGTGTGTAAATTTGTAAGTAAAAAGAGAGGGATGTGTTAATGTCGGTGTCTTTCTGCCCGTATAATCTGCGGCATTGTAGTCAAAATCAAGCGGGCGACTTTCAAAAGGGTTTTTTTCTATTTCAAAAGCGGGGTTTCCAAGATATCAATCGATTAAGTCAGTAAAAATATTATCTGAACCTTTAGAATACTTCTTTATCTTCTGTTTATACTGCTGCAACATTATCATATAAAGTTAAATTATATTTAAAATATTTAGTATCTTGGTACACCTCTCGGCTTTTACAATTTTGAGGGTCTGATAATGACCAGGTCGGGAATAAGCGGCTCTCAACCATTACGCACGTTAGAATTGTATCTATTTTAGTTGCTCCAGTTTCCAAATGTAGATCTGTAGCATCTTAATTGATCAAATAAACCTGAAGCCTGAACCTAAATTATGCGCGTGATTGTAATCGATTACATTTACTACAAATGCCAAACCAAATATGCATATCTAACCTATAAAGCTTCGTTAGCTTAGTTGGTAGTACCCCTGCTTTCGAAGCGCGTGGTGCCAGGTTCGAACCCTGGCCGCCTATGCAGATATAACATGAAATATTTGTGTCTGGTTTTTATTAATTATTTATTCCGATACTCACATAATATAACAATCCTTCTTGGAGGGAGGAACATGCTTCTTGGTGGGATTACAGAATATGATGCAGTTATACATCTCGTTCTTACCCGCAAAAAGAGTACCTATACATCTTGACAAGAGTGTAACCAAACCCCGACGCGTGTTTCATTGTACTGTTCTAGTTTTCCTTCACTATCTTTCTATATATTGCATCAGAGATAACGCATGCATAGCTACCGAGTAACCCAGTTTAAAAGTAGTCACCTATCGAAGGTGAAATTATTCGGGTGAAATGAACCGACATGACACTGCCTTCCGGCTTGTCAACGCGTATTAGTTAAGCTCTGTTAGCTCGGCATGTGTATTCGTTATATACTTCTGATATATACGTATTTACGTATGATCTATGTCTTGATATATACGTAGCGACTTAGCGACATTTATTCCACACCACATGTTTTATACTGCCTGCCACCTACCCATAAAAGTTGCAGTGCCACCCAGTTCTTAAGACTTAAGTTTTGGATGGCACTGTATAGTTACCTACTCTGCTAGTCACCGCGAGACGTTCTTCTGCACATTTCGACGGGTCATATAATTTGCCACGTAACCACAACCTGTACTGCTTGCAAACCCTGCTTGGAGGACAAATATTTCATATTGAAACATCTGAATGGGATGCATAAGAAGTGCGAAGCCATAATTCCCTTAAGAGACAAAGAAAAAAAAAACATCTGAATGTTTATGATTACAATTTACAGTGGAATTACATCAGCCCGATCGTCAGACTAACTAACATATCTACCTACTGATACATAACTAAATAATGAATTATTCTTGATAGATGGTGTTAAAAATTAATCTAAGATGTGGTAAGCGAAGCTAAGATTTGGACGATTCCAGTATAGTCGCCTACAATAAGATGTAAGTAGGTATAGTTATTCAAATTTTTCAAAAATGTCTCCGTATTTATATTTCTTAAGAATTGACATCAATAGCTAAAATGAAGTTATTTATATTATTTTTACTGCTCAAATTAATCCTTATCTACATTGTTATAAAATGCAGTACTGTCATAGTTTTGAAAATTGCGGCATTACAGGCGACGCGACGCGGCGACGGTACGCGAAACATTTACAAAACAAGTACAATTTGAAAAATTTAATACCAACTTCCATTGAATTCAGTTATTGGAGTGTATCTCAAAAACTACTGGACCAAATTTGATGAAATTTAAATGGGACCACACGGGAAGCACCAGCTTTCAAACAAGAATTTTGAGAGTCGGTTCATCCAGTCGAAAGTTATGGGGTAACAAACATTAAAAAAATACAGTCGAATTGAGTACCTCCTCCTTTTTTTTGGAAGTCGGTAGAAAACTAACGAACGTTCTCACCTTGCATGCGTGCACTAACTACAAATTATTAAATCTCATCCCTATCTGGCTCCAATTTGATCCACAATGCACTACACAACACAGCACACTCATGGATGACCACAATAGCCAGGTCACATTATCCATGTCCACCATGGCGTGGCCACTGGCAACTAGAAAGTGACAGTATCTCCATCAATCACACGACGACAGGCTGTTTCGGAGCCGCCATTGTTTGGGAAAGTGGTGTGAGCTGTAAAGGCGCGTGACAAAAATAACAATGTCACAAGAAGTTCAACGGAAGTGGATGTAAATAAACAGAAAATGCTGATGGACGGAGCAACGTTAAATGTTCCATAACCTAACACACTCACTAATATAACAACTATGATTATTAGTATTTTATTTGTGATATTGTTTATTTGTGATATTATTGAACATTTGTATATTTATGGGATTTTGATAAATTTAATGAGATTTTGCTATATATAATGGGAGTTTGCTATATATAATGGGAGTTTGCTATATATAATGGGAGTTTGCTATATTTAATGGGAGTTTGCAATATATCATGGGAGTTTGCAATATATCATGGGAGTTTGCAATATATCATGGGAGTTTGCTATATTTAATGGGAGTTTGCTATATTTCATGGGATTTTGCTATATTCAATAGCTGGCGTTTGATCACTATTTGCACCTCAGATAATTGTGTGTCTTGCACTCTATACCTAGAATGGCCCCTGGCTCTAGAAGATAGCTGCGGCCGAAACAAACTATACGTAGAACACGTAGACAATGTTTCTGAATTAATTAATAATTCTTAATATTTATTTATATTTATTGTGAGAAAGAGGACTTAATATCGATTACAATTATCACATATTCTATATTCGGAAATACATTAAGCTTATAAATAATAAAACAATTAAATTCAAATATGTTGAAAACGGTTAGAGTTAGGATAGGGTGTTTCATAGCCAAATAAGTCAGCAACTATGTAAACTACACGCCCGTAACTATAGGAATAGGTCGACTTACCAATAACCCTGTATAACTCTCAAGTATGCAATAAAATAAGTAGAGCAAGAACAGCCACACTAACACTGTGCAAATAGCTGCGCTATGATGTACTGGTGCCCACTAACTACTTCATAACGAAATTATTTACTAGAACTAATTACATTAGGTAGGTACTTAATTAAAATGTTGAGCTTAATTAGTGTTTACAGAGATCTGTAAAAACTATTTAGCATTGCATGAGCAATTAATTTTTTAGCATATAATTGAGAAATAAAGTAATAGTGATTCCGGTAGCAAATGTAATTTGTTGCTTTTAGCCGAAACACTGATACACATATCACTGATTAATTTCGAAATCTCAGAAGTTTTCAAGGTTCAATATTAAAATTAATAATTGTAAAATTGGATGGGGTTCAATTTTAGTTTTCTGAGTGCCTAAAATATTTCAATGTAATATCATTAGAACATGTGTTGTATAAGTAGCCGTGCGCGTTGCAAGGTAGCTGTTCCCCAGGCGAAGGCCAGTAGCCCGGTCGAAATCGCAAGATCAGGCGATTTGTTCATTTAATTTTGCTACAACGAAATATTTGTGAAACTGAAATGTGATCCCGTATTGACGCATACCTTTTTCATATTGTGTTTATGAACATTGAACAAATAACAATTACAACTGGAATATTTGGGCATATCTATAACGTGATTTATATATTTTGTATATATATTAGGGCCTGATAGACCCTTTAACTGGCCTGAAGGTTCGGTAAGCAGGCTACTTCAGCAGCCTGCCTATGAGCCATGTGGATTACATTTATTTTACAGTGTTTATGGATAAAACCAGTGCCATTCGACGGGTGCTCGATGGATCGATTACCTTTCGATCTATCAGGCCTGGCCTCCTATTTACCATTTTATTTCTATAGATGTATACAATAATTTAACCGCCATTCTTATGAGGCAACCTTCGGTGCAGTCTTCGCTCATACTATGAGAAATATTCCAAGTTTCTCGCCGCCTATGCATTTTCTCTTTAATTATGTTTGTAAGTTCAGAAATATACCATACCATTTGAAATATCCAGGCTATCGTGGGCTCATTGCAACGTCGTTCAAGCTTCCCACGTACTCATTAAACTAAGGTTTAAATAAATATTACGATTACATCTGTACATGCCCAGCTGCATGTCTCGCGCGGCCTCCTCGTTATCGCATTACACTACCTATATAAACCGTACTGTATAAATAATATATCTACCTTACACAAATAACGTTGTTATCATCATCATCTCAGCCGTAGGACTTCCACTGCTGAACATATTCCTCCCCCATAACTTTCCAATAGGAGCGGTTGGAAACGGCCTGCATCGGCGTCCACCGTGTGGACGACCTACGCTGCGCTTGCCGGTTCGTGGTCTCCACTCCAGAACCATCCGGCCCCTTCGGCCATCTGTACTGCGTGTTATGTGCCCTGCCCACTGCCACTTCAACTGGCGGATCTCCTCATTTCTGATTCGATCACGTAGAGATACCCCGAGCATAGCCCTCTCCATAGCTCGTTGTGCGACTTTGAGCTTACTTATGAGGCCCATAGTAAGAGACCAGACCACGTTTCAGTGCCATAAGTCAACACTGATAACACACATTGGTCGAAGACTCTTGTCTTGAGGCACTGAAATAACGTTGTAATATTCACCGGTAACTTTACGATGTTCGCTTTGCTAATCGACTTAAGCTCTCTACACGCCATGCAATTTCGAATGCAACATGCTGTAGCAATCTGCTGTGATTCAGCAAATTGTATTGTATGTAGGCGTGTTATGACTCCCTTCCAACATGTTGGACGTCGTATCGTACGTCCTAGCATCCAGCAGATTGTTACAGCAAATTGTAAGCCACGTTGTAACGTGAGTAGTGCGGTTGCATGCAATCTGGGCTCAGTCGCGATCGTGTCGCCGCCCGTGGCTAGTGTCGCTGTGAATTTGATTTAATGAAATATGTAAATGGATGCAAAAATTTGTACTACAGAAAAAACTACCTATATTGATAAAATTTCAGTAATCTATCAATGACTTGCCACATTTGTGGAATAATAAAATAGTTATGGCGTATTTTTACTTTTCTTAGCAGCTAATTTTTTTTTCTTTGTGAAAATAATTGACACGTCATTGTTCCTTCCTATCCATATTTCTCTAGACTAGAAATAATTATTTTAATTATAAAATAACATAATAATAGGTATTATATATTGTAGTATTGCTGTGCATCTATTAATCTTCAAAGTAAATAATATAAAAGTATAATATTTAATATATAAAAAGTATAATCGTAGCGATTCTCTTGTTAAAAAAAACTAAAATAAACCACCGAACTAAAATTTTACTATGGTGGTCCTTATTCTGTCAATAATAAAATCCAACACTTAGAATGACATTTCTAAAAATAGGATTTCGCTATTTAATTTCAGGTTATTTTAGGTTAGTTTAGCGAGCACCAAGTTACTTGACGAATAAACTGTCTAAAATATGCACACAATTGAAGATAAATGTCTAATTTTAGTGCTGTCATTCGAAAGTGTTATACTAATTTGGATTTTAGCCTAAACACAATAAGTACTGCGATAATTTAGAGATTTTTAGTTAAGAGAATGCTTACAGAATCGACACTATTAATGTTTATTGTCTCTCAGTCTCACTAGGTATAGTTCAGCGAACTCAGCGAAGGCAATTGCAAGACCCGTTTTTGAATATTTGGACAGCATTTGAGCCTTTTTCATTCACGTGTGCACGCTGAGCGATCCAACGCGGTATGAAATTGTAATCGCCGCTGCAACGTGTGTAGAGTACGTACAACCGCGACTACAGCAGATTGCTACATGTTGCGTTCGGGGTTGCATCGTATGTAATAATTTGCAGATACGAATGAGGATGGATATCGTCAACGTAAACATGACAACGATTTTATCAAGTTATTTATTACTCCAGCTAATCTAGACATTCGAAAGTGCATAAATTCCCATAAGCTGGTAATCAGTTATATTGTTCAAAACATAATAATAAATAAAATTTCTAAGGTCCCCGTCATTCCGTATATGGAAAAAAAATTACTAGAGGTCAAAGGTAAAAAAAAATTTTTTTTCGCGATTTTCTGCAAAACGGTAAGTTTTATCAAAAAAGTACTCCAGACAAAAATTGTAGATCATAAAATAATCTATAAAAAATGTATCAATACTTTTTTCCTACGAGCCTATACGATACTTTTTTCGACATCATATGCATGAGTACGCCACGTATATACATCTCTAGTTGTTATGTGAGATATGATAATGATGGGGAACTTAACATTTTTATTCACATTTATCTTCCCGTGAACATGGTGCATGTAACTGCGCCGAAATATCGGGAGCTCATTCCACAACCTTACCACGGTAAATATCGCGTTAATAATCATATAACTTTATTTTTTTTTATAATTATGTTTTGAACAATTTTACTGATATTCAGCTTGTTGTGATTTTATGCGCCTTCACTCTCTGTTTTTGGACCGGACTATATCTGTATCACGATTGTTATAGTGATAGATAACAAGATATAAAACAACAAAAAACCTAACTCCACTATGGGAATAATTAGCCCACACATTAAAACGCACAAAATCAGCTGTTCTTTTGGGGCTTCACCACAGTCGGGTAATCCAGTAAGGCTGCTTCCTGACTGTGACATGTAATTATATTATAATGGACATCCCGATTTTTAATTGTTGTAATTATATAAATTTTAAGCAATTTAAACATTTATACTTTGTTTAATTATGTTTTTGGCAAACGATTCATGCTAGGTCTAAGTACAATCATTCAGTCTGACCCACTTTTACGAGCCGTACGGTGTCAGCTTGCAAAAATATTCATATATCACTCAAAGCTCACGCACGGTATTTTAAATTCAAACTACTGAAGGCTTACAGTTTACGAAGAAATAATGTCAGGAAGAATAACTCAGAACGAATTCCACACAAAAATGGTCCTTCAAACCAAAACGACGTATGATTCCAAATACGAATTTCTTCCGAGGTGACGACTGTGAGACATGTTCGGTGATTGGTTTAAATTTCAGAAGGAAAGCAGGGATTGGTCCACGCGCGTGCTGCAACGTCTACTATGACAGCTGAGTCACAGCGGCGTGAACGATGTTATTAATTTAGCACGACTTTTATTGGGTCATTTTTTAAGGCAGTTACTCTTCCTGATATTATTTCTTCGTAGCTTACAGTAGTATCGAAAAGTGGCAGAAAAAATATAAGTAGTAAACAGTAGCTCAAACCATGATGTTATATATCTCATTGAGCTCAATCGGTAGCGCTAGTACGCGACACCTGTAGCTTCAACGCCCACTAACTCCTGTTGAATCTGTGCGTCTGACCGACAAATCTGCCTTTTGCCGAAACACCGGATGTAAACAACTCTCTATTTCTATAACGTTGGTGGTTAGATTACAATCGGCTATTGTTTTATTTTCGTTTACCGAGTTGGATTACGGTACAGTTAGTGTTGTAATACTTGTAATGACTGCGGTCGCTTGTTTTACAAGCCAATCATTGCAAATCTACTTTTTATATAGGTTACACTTTGCTAGTACATGGTAATAATATGATATTACAAGAGTACGTATTGTTATATCCTTTTTGTGTTATCTCGCTATGTTATTGTTATTTTTCCATTGTTTTTCATATCATATAGTATTTTTTTTTTAACCATGTTTATCGATGATGAAAATCGATGAATTTTAAATATACATTCCATCCTAAGGTTGCCTGGAAGAGATTGCTTTTAGCAATAAGGTCACCCATTAATTGTTGCTCATGATTATTGTTATGTTTTTGTGAATATTAAAGTATCTATCTATCTATCTACATAATATCGAAGTTTGGTCGCTTGGACCAGGGTCAAATCAACATAAACCTTCCATTATTGTAACCAAAATAACACATAGTGACTCTGTTTATGTAGTTGCCCGGAGTTAGAGTCTTCCTTCATGCCTAAATTGTATAAATGAATTTGAATTTGAACATCATCAGCCATCAGAAACAACTGCAGATCGCCTACCCACCCCATAGCGAACGGACCGCGAACCGCGCTAGCCGGTTTAAAGATATTTATTCTCAAAATAGAGCAAGGTCAACAATACAATAGTTAACAGTTTAAAATACACAAAATACGTCGTTTCAATGTTATAAAATAAATAATGTAGGTGAATACTAATCTCACACAATATATCAAATGGTTTCTTAAGATATGTTCATATACTTTAGCTTTGAAATTAAACGATTGTATATTTTTTTATATTTGAAGGTAATTTATTGTAAAGTTTTGCTCCTTCGTATGTGATAGTTATTTACAATAATTTGTACGAGTAGTTGCGATGGAGGACAGTTGAGTCTCCGAATGGGACAGATTCCTTTATACTAACCTACAACCTACCTACTAATACATACCTGTTCACCTTCTATTCCATTATTTTATTACGGTTCACACATTATCCTATCAGTCACCATGGTCTATAATGTTTTTCTGTGTGTGACGTGTAGTAATTTAAATACCTGCAACAAAATCATATCCATGATTAGTGGGGTAACCAAAATGTAGATATAATAATATTTTTTTATATATGAGTCATTAGACGTATAACAGAGCTGCCGGAAAGAAAATACAAGTCCGTTCAATATATTTTTTTTTTTTCAAAGGCCTTCAGGTCCCAAACTAGGCATAGCCTGTACTATGGTAACCTGATGACTGATATACATACTTATATACATATACACACCCTGACACAGATCAAACAGACATGTTCATGCACACAAATGTTTGACCTGTCCGGGGATCGAACCCGGAACTAGGGGCTCAGAAGGCAGGGGTGCTACCAACTGCGCCAACCGGCCTGTCAAAAAATATCAAATATACACAGATATAATTCATATTGTAAGGTAAACCGACTTTTCTGCACCATTCTATTTTCCGGATAGATTTGAAACTAAAGGTAAGTATTTTCTTTCATTAAATCTGGGCCATTTGTTACTGTTTTAAATGACGCAGTGCCAGATATCGTAAAGAAAAATCGGACAATAATACCAAAAAGTATTTAAAAAAATACCAAAAAATGGAACCGACTTCAACACCAAAGAATATGGAAATAACTTGTTGAAGTCGGTACTAAAATAGTTCAAAAGTACCTAATATAACAATATTGGTGCGCATGGTACCGACTTCGACAAGTTATTTTACACTTTTTGGTGTTGAAGTCGGTTCCATTTTTTGATAATGTTTTATTTTCACCATTTTTAATGACCTAGTGATCTTGCTAGTTACGCGATCAATCGTCATTTACTATCAATGACGATATCATCAAAATAGGCGAAACACTTTTCAGTTATTGGAGTGTAACTCAAAAACTGTTGGACCGAATTTGATGAAATTTAAATGAGACCACCTCGTAAGTATACTCAACCGAACAAAAAACAATTATGAAAATCAGACAACTCTGTAAAAGGTTATGTATAGTCTAACATAAAAAATATACACGAGTTGAGAACCTCGTCCTATTGGAAGTCGGTTGGACAAAGGTCATCTTTACCGTAAGAATTTTGAGAATCGGTCCATAAATGGGGGAGAAATCGGTGACCATACACAACAAAAAAAAATACATTCGAACTTATAACCTCTTTCTTCTTAGAAGTCTGTTAAAATCAACACAAATATTTTTGATATTTTTATCACATGCCTTCGCAGGCAATCATTTACGGATTCACTACGGTCACGGGCATTACCATTAACCATCACGCGTTCCACGTTAGGTAAAGAGACGAGGGGGGCATTTTTATATGCTTTCTAATTCCTCACTTCGTGTGATGATGACAGCAAATTTTAATGGATTACAATACTGCGTACGTAGTACATATAATTTCCTGTGATACTGCGTCGGAGTAATGACAGCTTGTGTAAAGAGACAGTGAATGCTCGATTGAACCATTTTTGATAGACTTTCAAAAAAGAGGTTATAATATGTTTGATTGTATGTTTTTTGTGTACATTTTGTGTTAGCCAATTTCTCCTCTATTTGTGAACCGATTCTCAAAAATCTTTTTGTTTAGTAGAGTCTACTCTACGTACTAAAAAGAAGTTTATTGTTCAGTATACTTCCGATGTGGTCCCATTTGAATTTCAACTAATTCGGCCAAGCAATTTTTGAGTTACACTCCAAAAACTGAAAAGTGTTTCGCCTATCTTGATGATATCATCATTGACGGTGAACGACAATCGATCCCGTATTCCGTGATTTCTTTGTTTGAAAGCTGGTACATCCCGTGTGGATCCATTTAAATTTCATCAAATTTGATCCACCAGTTTTTGAGTTACAATCCAATAAATGAGAAGTATTTCGCCTATTTTGATAATATCATTGTCGGTGAATGAAATCGATCCCGTAATTAACAAGGGTCACAAAAAGGGTGAATTTGTTTAGTAAAACGCGGACCGACTTCATTACTAAAGAGTAAAATAACTTGTCGAAGTCGGTACCATGGACACAATTTTTTTTTCACACTTTTGAACTATTATGGTACCGGCAACAAGTTAATTTGAACTTAGTGTTGAAGTCGGTTCCGTTTGGTAAAAATAACTATGTATCCAATACTACCTTTTATTTAAAACGGCAGTATATATCAACTTCCAAACGAACGATACAATCAGTGTGTCTAGCACGAACAACTGCGTAAGTGTTATTTCTATAGGGCAACTGTGACACAGATAATTCATAGTTTGTACGCGGAAGCGTGACGCGTTGACGCTTACGATACGAATACTATTTCGCAAATTGTTTATAATAAACCATCTGTGAGCTCGCAGGCGAGCCGCTACACACTTGCCCTGAAGATCACCATCTAATATGCTCGAAACCCAATCGAATCGAGTCAAAATGTGTTCCTTTGCAGCTTTCCATAGAGCCGACTCTACTGTACAGAAATGGTTTCCTTTCTTTATCAAGGAGTTTATATTTTATTCTATATATTAATGTAAAAAAGCTATTCTATATCATTGCTGTCAGCAAAGCATTTTCAATTAAAAATTAAAGTACTTTTTTACCGTTTTTTTCGTACTCTGATATACTTACACTGCATATAACAAGTGTCGTGAGATGTTGGAAATACATATCTTGGCTTTCTTGCTTTACTTGCATGTTAATGATAACATATGTGAAATGACTACATCGTCAACCTGTCTGTGATCATAGTTATCCACATATCCTGATTAAAATCTACCTTTAGTTAATTTATACACTACTAGCTGTTCTCCGCGGTTTTAGCCGCGCGGTGATAGATGATGATGAATCTTATATAGCCTATGTTACTGTGGGTGGAATGAATTTTTGAAATCGGTCCAGCACTTATTGAGCCAATTCGTTACAAACATACTTACATACAAATCTTTCCTCTTTATAATATTATATAGTAATATAGTATATACTATTGCAATTATCACTACCTAAGTAACAAGTATGCCATTGTGCAACTTGCAAGGAGCGTCTCGCTTTCCCCGTTTGAAACCTCGACCATATGCGAATATATTTATCTGTCACCGAGGATCTTTAGAAAGTGAATGCCGTTGTCATTAGCACGTGGTGATGCTACTGCTTTTATATCGTTTATAGAAACAGTAAGGATATGTCAGTTACACTGACGAAGAATATTGGTGAGTTGACAATCGTTATTTCACAAGGTAATATATTTTCACATTCAGTCAAAACACCCTATACCCCAACATATATTGAAAAGAAAATTTATAAAGTGTGCATATCTTGGCTCCCAAACAAAAGACGATCGCTCCATACAAAATGTAAATGGTAATAACTCCGCAATCCATAAGAGACAGGTACTTGTAGAGTGTTTGAACTTCACAGGCATTTGGTGCGTGTAATTATTATTTACATTAGTTGTAATGACACATATTATCGAAGTAGTCAACGTTTCAATTGGTAAATCATTCTTTTATTATATATTATATTATTTATTATATATTTTTTATTATTTATTCTTTTATTATATATTATCTTTTATTATATTATCATCTGAGTTGGAACCGGTTTGTGACAGAAAACTTATTAATTAAGTAGGTATTTTAATGTAAAGTAAAATTATTATGTATTAATGTGTTTTCTGTGACAAATAAACTGTATTCTATTCTATTCTAATCATAAATTATTTCAAGTCATGTTTACATAATTATGTTCCATCAGTCGGCAATGTTTGTATATTATGTTAACCGCCGGATGAATTAAATGACAGTCCCTTAAGGTTCTCCGCTGGGCCCCTAATTCTAATATCATGATAACTAAGATCATCTACACGTTTATTGCGCATAATTAGTAGCGTGAGCATCAGAATTCAGAAGTCATTTATCTATTTCTTCAGAGGCCCCGAGCACGTTATGAATGATAATTAAGATTTTAACATACTTATATGACTCAGCCACTCTATATTAACTCTCTGAGTTTGAGCATCAGCCATCGATGTAAACCAGGGGGTTGATTCCACTAACTAAATTGCAATCGAACCGTAGCTGAACTGTGACTTTTGATACGTTTTCTTATTCTGCTGTTGAACAACAGTCCAGCTGCAGTTACGTTACTGGCGACCTCGCGATCGATCACAACCTTATATTCTGTTATCTCTATAGATCATGACGCGACGCTAAATCATATTCATCTAAAGTAGTGTTTAATATGTTTTTAATATTGTAGTAGTGTTTAAAATGGTGTTACGTTCCAATTTGTGTATAGAAATAGTAGAATGGATTTTGGGTAATGATCCAACGACAGCCGGAGTGGAACTGCAGTAGCAGCGGGATAGATTGTTGAACGTTGTCAAATAGTAGAATCAGCCCCCAGCTCTATAAAGTCGGCTAATTTTACGAGAATGTAGATTTACGTTGCCAACATTTACTCCTATAGTAAGCTACCTAAATATCTCCATTAGCAGAAAGTGATGAATAGTTTGCTAAATGTTTTCCTTTCATTGTTGCGAAATGTTGAGGCGATAGTCATTAAGGATGAGACTATAGCCACTTAAAATGCTACAAGAACATGCAAATGGACCTTCGATGTCGGTCGGCTCGTAAAGGAATGACTCGTAAAAGAAAGTGGCACATTTGCTGAAAGAAAAAACTAAGAGTTTGAAGGAGAGTGTGAAGAAATGTGGCAGCTGCATTATACCGGCTTTGCAATTATACAACATATTAAAAAATCCTATTGAAAGGGGTTTTACCTCTTATCAACTTTTGCTTTAGGAAAATAATTAAGGTTCTTAGAATGTTAGGGAATAGTAGATTGTATCATAAGGGAGCAAAATAATATTTTTACGGCGAGGGCGCTTTTTTGAATCCAGAGCGAAGTGAGGGATTCTAGAGTAGAATCCCGAGCGTAGCGAGGGATTCTTTAGTAGAATCCTGAACGTAGCGAGGGATTCAAAGTACGTCGCCCGAGCCAAAAATATATTTTGCGCCCGAGTGATACACTCTACTTTTCATCACCCACTATGAGAAAATAAAAGCGCCTCATATTTTATTGTAATATTATTATTTAATAAAACATAGAGTAACAACTAAATTGAAATTAAATAGTATCCTTTATTAAAACAACTAAAAACTTATATTTACATTTGAGACATTTTCGCAATTATGAAAATTTATTGTTACAGTTTTATTAGGAATAGAGATTGTTGTAGATTCTGCGTGTTTGAAATGTCCGAATCTGGATCATTTTGAGGAAAATGTGACGGTGAATCTCGTTGTTTGGATGTAGATAGGCGCGGCGACAGTGGTATGGATGGATTAACTGAAGGTTGCAATTTAATGGTTTCCACGATGCGTTCAGATGTTTTCGCCTTGTTCTCAATGGAATCTTCTATATACCCTTCTGCTACAGCACTCGATTTCCATCCTCCATGTCGCTTGAGAACAGTTAAGTCCGCTCCAGTATCTGCCAAAAGGGTAGCAGAAGTACGACGAAAACAATGTCCTGTATACAGTTTGATATCTGGTAACTTCAAATAAGTAGCAATTTCTTGTGGCATGTTAGAAATTTTATTTTTTCCCATCACTTGTTTGAAGCACTTGCCATTTTGATAACGGATGAAAAACCGATTGGACTTCATAGCAGCAGGACGCAGGTCCAGGTATTTCTGTACAATAGTTTTGTATTCTCCTCGTATTACGAAGGATCGGTCAATTTTGGTTTTTGTATCGGTCAGCTTTACTAACAGTAAATCATCCGAGTGATTTTCGACATCATCAACAGTTATTTTTAAAAGTTCATTGCCACGACAAGCTCCATGTAATCCGAAAATTAAAGCCACCTGTAACAAAACCGAATGTGAATAAGACAAGTATCTATCAAAGTACAGGTTACAATAAAATGTGCATTTTTATACACTATGATTATATTTTACTAATCCACCGTAAACATAGTTACCTACTTACTTTTACGGCAAGAAAGACTTTGTCGGGTGCCTCATTAAGGAAAGTCTCCACGTTTTTGACTGAGAACACTTTGGATTTTTTAGGTTTAAATCCATCAGACATCCTCTTCAGGTACGCTATTAATTTCGAATATGTGTCCAGTTTTACATCGTTATTAGAACTGACTGTTGATTTTAGCATTGAGTATGTACTCCAAAGAGTGGAAGGTTGTTTAGTTTTGGCTAAGTACTGGAAGTAGGCCAAAAACACAGATTCTGAAAAATTCTTGGCGCTTCTTGCATTTCTCCATTCAATAAAATTACCATAGGCATTTCATATATTTCTCCCGGGATTTTGCAGGTAATAGATTATCCATCACATTTCTTGCGTCATTTCTAATGCTTTCAGGAGTTAATTCTATACTTTCACAGTCACTTGAAGAACTCATTTTTCAAAACAAAACAAAACAATGAATTTCTAACAATCCGTGAAAATTTACGAAAACGCGGGCTGTGGTTCGCGCTTTTTTAATTTGTTTTTTTTTTTTTCATTCATCCGGCGGCGTGACTATGGGCCGTCGTACCAGCCAGTCTTTATTCAAACAATATTTGCGTTCGATTTCTTTGGTGCTGAACACTAAGATGTTCCAAATTCAAAAAGTGCGCGGCAAAGATAATTGCGGCGCACTTATAAAGAGGATTAAAAACAAATTACTGCCCGCTAAAACTTTCTTATAGAAAATACCACCTTTGGGTGCACATAAAGGCGAACCAAGTCGTCCTTTTCGAATAGATGGGATGAAAAGGTAGGTAAAGATCAGAAAAAATAAGATTCACTATCCCGCGGCGACACACGAGGGCAGTCGCGCGCGAGCTAATAAAATGCAAAATAAATTATTGAAATTTTTCAAATTGTACTTTTTGAAGTTATCCTATAACTTCAATTTAAGGATATATGACAATTAGGTTAGTCTTAGTAGTGCCTGGAGATTGTGTATTTAAACAATTTTACATGTTACAAAGGTTGCTATAAAATAAGTTGAATAGTTTTGTAGCAGCTGTGTGTCTGCATCTGCCATGGACAGTTATGGTACTTAGCATAGCGCTAAGGACTTGCTCGTATTGTATGGAAATAGCATCACAATTGCATTTTTTAAATATGACCGAAGGGGTCTTATAAATAACTGTAAGTACATAACTATACAACTCAACAAATTAATTCACATTTAGGGATATACATTCTCATCGTCAATACATATAGTAAATTGTGCAGCAAAAGAAAACTGTTCGTTTTTGTTACGAGTGCTGAGTTTGCATTCGGAACTACGAGTATTAAAGAATAATGATATCTTAGGCTTCCGAGGTTCAATAAATTACTTGAAACGGATTGAATGGCGAATATTTCATATTATCTTTGTCCCGCAGTTTCGAAGAGTTTTCATTGAACATGGTCACGGATAGATACAGAGTTTAAATCCCGAGCTAAAGGTATCAAAGAATAATGATATCTTAGGCTTCCGAGGTTCAATAAATTACTTGAAACGGATTTAATGGCGAATATTTTATATTATCTTTGTCCCGAAGTTTAAAGAGTTTTCATTGAACATGGTCACGGATAGATACAGAGTTTAAATCCCGAGCTAAAGGTATCAAAGAATAATGATATCTTAGGCTTCCGAGGTTCAATAAATTACTTGAAACGGATTTAATGGCGAATATTTTATATTATCTTTGTCCCGAAGTTTCGAAGAGTTTTCATTGAACATGGTCACGGATAGATACAGAGTTTAAATCCCGAGCTAAATGTATCAAAGAATAATGATATCTTAGGCTTCCGAGGTTCAATAAATTACTTGAAACAGATTTAATGGCGAATATTTTATATTATCTTTGTCCCGAAGTTTCGAAGAGTTTTCATTGAACATGGTCACGGATAGATACAGAGTTTAAATCCCGAGCTAAAGGTATCAAAGAATAATGATATCTTAGGCTTCCGAGGTTCAATAAATTACTTGAAACGGATTTAATGGCGAATATTTTATATTATCTTTGTCCCGAAGTTTCGAAGAGTTTTCATTGAACATGGTCACGGATAGATACAGAGTTTAAATCCCGAGCTAAAGGTATCAAAGAGTAATGATATCTTAGGCTTCCGAGGTTCAATAAATTACTTGAAACAGATTTAATGGCGAATATTTTATATTATCTTTGTCCCGAAGTTTCGAAGAGTTTTCATTGAACATGGTCACGGATAGATACAGAGTTTAAATCCCGAGCTAAAGGTATCAAAGAATAATGATATCTTAGGCTTCCGAGGTTCAATAAATTACTTGAAACGGATTGAATGGCGAATATTTTATATTATCTTTGTCCCGAAGTTTCGAAGAGTTTTCATTGAACATGGTCACGGATAGATACAGAGTTTAAATCCCGAGCTAAAGGTATCAAAGAATAATGATATCTTAGGCTTCCGAGGTTCAATAAATTACTTGAAACGGATTTAATGGCGAATATTTTATATTATCTTTGTCCCGAAGTTTCGAAGAGTTTTCATTGAACATGGTCACGGATAGATACAGAGTTTAAATCCCGAGCTAAAGGTATCAAAGAATAATGATATCTTAGGCTTCCGAGGTTCAATAAATTACTTGAAACAGATTTAATGGCGAATATTTTATATTATCTTTGTCCCGAAGTTTCGAAGAGTTTTCATTGAACATGGTCACGGATAGATACAGAGTTTAAATCCCGAGCTAAAGGTATCAAAGAATAATGATATCTTAGGCTTCCGAGGTTCAATAAATTACTTGAAACGGATTTAATGGCGAATATTTTATATTATCTTTGTCCCGAAGTTTCGAAGAGTTTTCATTGAACATGGTCACGGATAGATACAGAGTTTAAATCCCGAGCTAAAGGTATCAAAGAATAATGATATCTTAGGCTTCCGAGGTTCAATAAATTACTTGAAACAGATTTAATGGCGAATATTTTATATTATCTTTGTCCCGAAGTTTCGAAGAGTTTTCATTGAACATGGTCACGGATAGATACAGAGTTTAAATCCCGAGCTAAAGGTATCAAAGAATAATGATATCTTAGGCTTCCGAGGTTCAATAAATTACTTGAAACGGATTTAATGGCGAATATTTTATATTATCTTTGTCCCGAAGTTTCGAAGAGTTTTCATTGAACATGGTCACGGATAGATACAGAGTTTAAATCCCGAGCTAAAGGTATCAAAGAATAATGATATCTTAGGCTTCCGAGGTTCAATAAATTACTTGAAACAGATTTAATGGCGAATATTTTATATTATCTTTGTCCCGAAGTTTCGAAGAGTTTTCATTGAACATGGTCACGGATAGATACAGAGTTTAAATCCCGAGCTAAAGGTATCAAAGAATAATGATATCTTAGGCTTCCGAGGTTCAATAAATTACTTGAAACGGATTTAATGGCGAATATTTTATATTATCTTTGTCCCGAAGTTTCGAAGAGTTTTCATTGAACATGGTCACGGATAGATACAGAGTTTAAATCCCGAGCTAAAGGTATCAAAGAATAATGATATCTTAGGCTTCCGAGGTTCAATAAATTACTTGAAACAGATTTAATGGCGAATATTTTATATTATCTTTGTCCCGAAGTTTCGAAGAGTTTTCATTGAACATGGTCACGGATAGATACAGAGTTTGAATTCCGAGCTACGAGTATCAAAGAATAATGATATCTTAGGCTTCCGAGGTTCAATAAATTACTTGAAACAGATTTAATGGCGAATATTTTATATTATCTTTGTCCCGAAGTTTCGAAGAGTTTTCATTGAACATGGTCACGGATAGATACAGAGTTTAAATCCCGAGCTAAAGGTATCAAAGAATAATGATATCTTAGGCTTCCGAGGTTCAATAAATTACTTGAAACGGATTTAATGGCGAATATTTTATATTATCTTTGTCCCGAAGTTTCGAAGAGTTTTCATTGAACATGGTCACGGATAGACGCAGAGTTTGAATTCCGAGCTACGAGTATCAAAGAATAATGATATCTTAGGCTTCCGAGGTTCAATAAATTACTTGAAACAGATTTAATGGCGAATATTTTATATTATCTTTGTCCCGAAGTTTCGAAGAGTTTTCATTGAACATGGTCACGGATAGATACAGAGTTTGAATTCCGAGCTACGAGTATCAAAGAATAATGATATCTTAGGCTTCCGAGGTTCAATAAATTACTTGAAACAGATTTAATGGCGAATATTTTATATTATCTTTGTCCCGAAGTTTCGAAGAGTTTTCATTGAACATGGTCACGGATAGATACAGAGTTTAAATCCCGAGCTAAAGGTATCAAAGAATAATGATATCTTAGGCTTCCGAGGTTCAATAAATTACTTGAAACGGATTTAATGGCGAATATTTTATATTATCTTTGTCCCGAAGTTTCGAAGAGTTTTCATTGAACATGGTCACGGATAGACGCAGAGTTTGAATTCCGAGCTACGAGTATCAAAGAATAATGATATCTTAGGCTTCCGAGGTTCAATAAATTACTTGAAACGGATTTAATGGCGAATATTTTATATTATCTTTGTCCCGAAGTTTCGAAGAGTTTTCATTGAACATGGTCACGGATAGACGCAGAGTTTGAATTCCGAGCTACGAGTATCAAAGAATAATGATATCTTAGGCTTCCGAGGTTCAATAAATTACTTGAAACAGATTTAATGGCGAATATTTTATATTATCTTTGTCCCGAAGTTTCGAAGAGTTTTCATTGAACATGGTCACGGATAGATACAGAGTTTGAATTCCGAGCTACGAGTATCAAAGAATAATGATATCTTAGGCTTCCGAGGTTCAATAAATTACTTGAAACAGATTTAATGGCGAATATTTTATATTATCTTTGTCCCGAAGTTTCGAAGAGTTTTCATTGAACATGGTCACGGATAGATACAGAGTTTAAATCCCGAGCTAAAGGTATCAAAGAATAATGATATCTTAGGCTTCCGAGGTTCAATAAATTACTTGAAACGGATTTAATGGCGAATATTTTATATTATCTTTGTCCCGAAGTTTCGAAGAGTTTTCATTGAACATGGTCACGGATAGACGCAGAGTTTGAATTCCGAGCTACGAGTATCAAAGAATAATGATATCTTAGGCTTCCGAGGTTCAATAAATTACTTGAAACGGATTTAATGGCGAATATTTTATATTATCTTTGTCCCGAAGTTTCGAAGAGTTTTCATTGAACATGGTCACGGATAGATACAGAGTTTAAATCCCGAGCTAAAGGTATCAAAGAATAATGATATCTTAGGCTTCCGAGGTTCAATAAATTACTTGAAACGGATTTAATGGCGAATATTTTATATTATCTTTGTCCCGAAGTTTCGAAGAGTTTTCATTGAACATGGTCACGGATAGATACAGAGTTTAAATCCCGAGCTAAAGGTATCAAAGAATAATGATATCTTAGGCTTCCGAGGTTCAATAAATTACTTGAAACAGATTTAATGGCGAATATTTTATATTATCTTTCTCCCGAAGTTTCGAAGAGTTTTCATTGAACATGGTCACGGATAGATACAGAGTTTAAATCCCGAGCTAAAGGTATCAAAGAATAATGATATCCTAGGCTTCCGAGGTTCAATAAATTACTTGAAACGAATTAAATGGCGTATATTTTATATTATTTTTATCCTGACGTTTCGAACACGTTTCCGTGAAAATGGTATGTGATACGAGTACACTACCCGTGGCCATGTTCACTGTACCCGCGATACGTTAAAGTTAATCAATTTAAAATTGTTTAATTCCAATATAAAATGACGCCCACCAAAATTAACTCTAAGCAAGAAAGGTCAGATACACTTTTCCTTGAATGAGCCAAATGACCAATGGTACATTGTACACCGAGGGGAGAAAACGATCTATTTGTGTCCGAGACTATGTAAGAAAACTGGAGATCGTTTTCTTCCCTCAGTGTACAATGTACTATTATCACCTATAATTTAAATTAAAATAATAAACTTAAACACGATTTTCCATATCATTTAGCTATTATGTTTTAGGGTTCATCAATTCAAAAATAATACCAACATTTTCATCTAAGCTACACTAGGGCCAATGGCCGCCCTGCCCATATTTCAACAACAATGCACCATGTCTACTGGCTCTACGGTAACTGTTGCATAATGCGGTCCATGGTATTGTTTCGGACGCCGTCAGCCGTCCGCCGTTTGATGCAATGGTTCGGAGAAACTGATGGCATTACATTGATGTTGCATTCTGATAATGGCATTCAATCAGAACTTTGAAATGTTACTCAGACACCTTTCGAAGGTATAATTTCATTATTGGAAATGTACCTACCCACGTGCTTTATTACATTTTTTGATGTTGTCAAGCCACGAGATGGGCAAATTGTTTACCGTCGGTCAAAGCGAAGAGCTTTGACCGACCAGCTTTGTGTGGGTTGGCATAAGTAGTATAAAAATAAATAAATATATATACCTATGATAAATTTTTTTCGTCAACAGCCAGCTATGAGCAAGAATATTGCTCAGTGTACAGAAGTTCCTTTGAAATGTTAAAATACCACCTATAAGAAAAGCAGATAATTGATGATTGGAGATGTGATGTTGGAGGTGAATGTTGAGAATTCCATGGACAGCCAAAAGCACCAATGTGCGAATACTACTACTCTATATAAACGCACACAAATCACAGTGAAAACAAGTTTATCCACAATATATCACCAGCGCAACCTCGCATATTTCGGGCATATAGTAGGAAGGGAAATGAGAGCAATGATGTTATATATAAATAGTTACTCTCATTGGATGAGAGCCTTGAACACTTATCGTGGTAGGGAACAGAAATGGGAAACGGTCACATCAGGGACGGTCGGAGATGGATTGTTTTTAAGTGTGGACTTTGATGACCACGATCATTAGCAATGAGGGAACGATTAGATAGAGATGATATATTAAATCACGCTACCGCAAAAAAAATTGACAACTGTCCTAAACTTGTTCTGTAGTGACACAAGTCTTTAATTTTGATAATAAATTAAAAAATCAGGTAAATATATATAGAAACAAGATGTTTGGATTTGTCTAGACCCGTGTTTATAGATGTGTGATGTTCATTAAGAGATATGTTACTCATTTAAAAACTATGAAATCGATTCGATACTCTACGCAAAGTACTTATATTAGTATATATATACAAAATATCGAAAGGCACTATCGAATTTTGAGTACTAGTATCGAATCAAAAAGTAGCGATATGAGTAAAGTATCGAATTCGATATCGTCCCAACCTATGACCCTAATGCAGAACTAAAATAAGATGGTTACGTGGAAAGCACGGAGAGTTATCCGTAACATTGGAAACTACTTCGTGATAAGTTGATATTGACCGTCGATGCGGTTCAAGGCTACCTAACAAGCGGCAAGCATGCGAATACTTATGTGGACGATAACATTCACACGCTCGATTACGTCAACGCTAATATTTGAGTGTTAAACAAAATATCATCGACGATCGACGATTACAGATTGAAACTGCGTTTGAATCCGCCCGATTCCGGCAGAGGCCGAGACTTCCGTAAAACGAAGAAATTGCGCAAAAGCATTCGTGTCGTAAACAATTGAAAAACGCACCAGGAGACGGTACGAGGCTCGTACCGTCTCCTGGTGCCTGGGCTGGCTCGTAGTACAAGCACGAGGCCCGCCTGGTATTAAAGCGCGCTCGTATCCTGATAATAGTAAAAAACAGAATCTTCAAACACCTAGTGTAACGAAACAGATCGATAATATACTATAAAAAAAATACTCAGGTTAGAAAAAGAATCATCATCATCATCTCAGCCGTAGGACGTCCACTGCTTAACATATGCCTCCCCCATGATTTTCCAAAAGGAACGGTTGGAAGCGGCCTGCATCCAACGTCGTCTTGCGACCTTCATCAGGTCGTCTGTCTACCGTGTCGGTGGACGACCTACGCTGCGCTTGCCGGTCCGTGGTCTCCACTACAGAACGTTTCAGAAAAGGAATAGGAAACGAGATATAACCGAATAGAATTCAAAAATATACCTCGCTTTCTGCAGATAAAATCCTAAATAGAGAATACTCTCAGAATTTTCAGTATATTTTTTAGGTAATACATAGCCAACGTATAGTACTAAAATAGTAACCAGCAATATTTTCAATTGTGTTAATATGTATCGAAAAATATAAATAAAAATTACAAAATTAATGAATATCGCTTTACATATTCCAATCTAACAAACGATTTTCAACCTTACGTAAAGCATCGTAAATTGTTTTAAAATTGGGGTTGGACCGCGGTAAGCCCGGCCTAGAAAAGCATGCAGTTCTGAGAGAGTGGAAAGACCGTAAGGACGGATGGTCCAGTCGGCCATCCCAAGTGCAGGTAGATAATGAAGTGGTAAAAACAGAAGGAGCTTCTACCGGGCGAAGTGTAGTATGTGACCTTGATGGTATAAAAACGTATAGGTACATATAAATAAACAATCTACTTATCGACTCTACAAATATTGTTACATTTTGTTTGTTATTTTTGCAATCCTTTGTAAAAGTATTATTAATTTTCTACCGACTTCCAAAAAAGAAGGTGGTACTCAAAGCAACTGTTTATTTTTTTATGTTTGTTACCTCATAACTTTCGACTGGGTAAACCGTTTCTCAATAAATTTTTTTGAAAGATGTTGCTTCCCGTGAGGTCCCATTTAAATTTCATCAAATTCAGCCAGTACCTACTTTTTGAGGTAAATCCCAATAACTGAATAAAATGGAAGTCGGGATGAAATTTTTTAAATAGTACTTGTATACATATAACCAGCATAAACATTGAAGTAGTGCCAATAGGTAAGACATTCCTAGATGTTAAAATTTCATATTTGCAATCCTAACAGAGCAACCGTCGTAAATGCCTTATATCTGCGCTTGCTTAAATGAGCTTTATTTCATTGGCATTTAATTCTATATTTGTATGAGTTGCTTGTTTATGGTTTGTTTCTAGCACCAACATGAAAAAAGAAGACAGACTATGACGCATTGCACCTTGAATATGTGAAGGAAAACACAGACGGAACGAATGGCGGGCCTTGAGACGAAATGCATGCAAATGTACCTACGTGTATTATATCTAGGTATATATAACAAGACAGGTACGGCAATGTGGACTTTAATATATAAGTAGATAACCTATGTTTGCTAACCTTGAAGATCAAATTAGCAAGCGCAGTTTCTAGATAAAATTTTGTAGCTATATTGCATTCTAGAACAGCCAGTAGGTATATGTTATTACCACAGTCTATATGTCACTTTTTCCGCAATGTTATTACTAGCTACGCCCGCAGTTACACCCGCGGTGTGGTGGATGATGATGATGATGATGGAAAGTGTCCTATGTGTTAAGACAGCGTCTCATCTAACTCCATAACATATTTGATCAAAACTGGGCTAGCCGTTTGGGCGTAACAAACATACAAACTCACTAACAAACCTTCACCGTATAATATTAGTGTGATGTGTTATGTTCTAAGTACCTACTGCCATTGAGGCACATCATATTATATGATGTGCCTCAATGGAGTAGGTACTTAGTGAATTTCTAGATGTGGATCTGTATAGTGTGATGGCAATGATAAGGTGGATTATTCTGCAAGCGTCCATCTTCGGCTTTTCAATCATCAGATAGTATCTATTTATGTGCATCAATGCATACATAGCCACTATGAAAACAACGAATGTTGGTGGTTCAACAGAAAACATTGCCCTCCATTTGGGTTTCGCCGCAGTTGCGTAAGTAGCGATGATTCGTGAAAAGAGTAAGAAGAAATATTTAACATTTCGGTGCATTTTTACACAATTACTATTCATAAAAACTGTTACTATGCAGTGTGCCGTCTAAACTTCTCTATCAAATAAATACGAGAAGAACTACCAGTAAATTCTGCGCAAAATTTTCAATAAAATTACAATATGCCTATTAGATAATACATATTGCGTTGCAATTCATTACAAATATAGGTCTCACTCATTATAGTGCACACAATAACAGAAACAATATCAATTGAACTAGTTGACGGGCCGGTGTGGGTGTCGCCACGGTAAGTAACTGTCACTTTGTACGTACTACTTGGTAGTACGGTGTTGTACGGCACGGTGACGTAACGGTAAGTAATTGACATTTGTCTTGACAGTGACTTGTCAAATTGTTTACTTAATTTGTGATTGTGTTTACAAACGGCTTGGATGTGCCGATTAATTAAATAGAATAACTGCGGTTCTTTAGTGCCAACTCCGCCTCGATCATCGGCTATACTATCATCCCGATGACACACACGCGAAACCACGGGCAGAAGCTACTAGTAATAGAATAATATATGTATATTATGATACAAATTAGCAGAGTTCACGAGTTTCGTACGACGTTTTTCATTTTTACACATTTGCGAGGAAAATGGAAACTTATAATGCTTACCACAAATGACAAATAAGATAAAAGCAAAATATGAAAATAATAGGAAATGGCGCGCAAGTTTTACTTTCACGCGCCAACTGCAAGGTGAGTAATACTACTAACTAATTCAAATTAAATTTTAAGTGATAAGATCTACGAAGAAATAATATCAGGAAGAGAACTGCCTTAAAAAATGACCCAATAAAAGTCGTGCTAAATCAATAACATCGTTCACGCCGCTATGACTCAGCTGTCATAGTAGACGTTGCAGCACGCGCGTGGACCAATCCCTGCTTTCCTTCTGAAATTTAAACCAATCACCGAACATGTCTATTTGTAAACTCGGAAGTAATTCGTATTTGGAATCATACGTCGTTTTGGTTTGAAGGACTACTTTTTGTTCTGAGTTATGCTTCCTGACATTATTTCTTCGTGAGATGCAAATATTTTATAATAATAAATGTTTGTTTCGACTTATTTAAGGACGTACACATCGATCTCTGTTCATTTGTATCATAATATACTATTACTGTATAGTAACCAGCAATAGGAAATTAAAATATGATACTGACCTACATACTTATTGAAGTATATATTGAGAAACGTTGAACACTCTTGAATCTATGATGTAGGAACTTCTCTAGAACTTGGCCTACTAAAACTTCAACGGCACAGGCGTAACTTGTCAATTAGGCCGAAAATGTAGTGGTCATTGTCTGGAAACATCGAGACTAGGGCTGACCACTGGCCTGCCAATATACACCAACCAGCAATGGCTCAGTGATGTGAATAAAGACCATATTCCTCTGCCCTAGGGGTGGGGGACACAACGAGCTGATAATGCTTACATCAGCTAAGAATATTAATAAATGAATTTCCAAGCTCATAAGCTACAGGTCATAAAGGTCTAATTTAATAATGCAAGATATGTAACATTTATATTAGCTATATTATATAACATATCAAACAACAGAATGCTAACTACTATTTGTTTCAACGGGTCCTGCAGTATTTCGGTCAAGTAGCACGCAGAAACCCTGACAACCTGAAAAGATTAATTGACATAGGTAAAATAGAGGGCAAAAGACCAAGAGGCAGAAGCCCAAACTGGTGGTCTGACCAGGTTTCGCAGCAGCTAGATATGCCGGTCAACGTAGCTCTCCATGAAGCCACAGACCGGAAAAGGTGGAGGGAAGCAGTTAGAAGAGTTCAGAAGAGTCACGATCCTCAACACTGATGGAACGACTGAGGAGGAGGATATAACATATTGTCATTTCGCGAGCGTTCCAAGTCACTATGTACTGAATAGGAAATAAATAAGTAAACTCAGAAATGAAATAAACCTTGACACTGTGCGCGATAATAAATTAGTTAAGCCTTTGGCAAAGATGCCAAAAGGATGGAATATATTTTCAGTGTAGACTGGAACAAGGTCACAGCAAACGTTACATTTATACAGATCCAAGTAGAATATTATGACTGTAAAGTGATAAAAAGTAAGTATTGAATATGTTTTTACCGCAATCTTTTTTTATTTTAATATGGGATAACATCCACACAAGATCTTCAGGTCCCAAAATAGGCAGAGCCATTCATGCTCACAAATGTTTCACATGTCCGGACTCTAGACCAGCGGCGAAGAAGGCAGAGATCTACCAACCGCGCCAGCCGAACAGATAAATTAAGTGGCAAGATAAGTCCTTGGGGTGCGTCCGTTCTCATCTCACGCACTAAAAATAATAATAATTAATCCTTGTGATCTTAGGAAGGGAGTTTACAAGTTTATTGTTTCATTTGTAGGTGTCAAGTACAGTGGAGTATTTATAATTGATAAACTGGACCTGCGAATCAGTAGAATAAATGCCTCGTGCGATATCCCCTCCCTTCCTAAATCCGTGTCTGATATCATCACACCAAAGACATAACAGTCCCAAAGTCAACCTAAACCATTAATATTTCTGCTTCATCTATAAATTGTCATCGCGTCGTTTCTTTAACTGTTCTATAAAAGAGTCAAAGGAAATGTCGACGGCAGGATATTTAGAAATACTGTTCCAAAGTTTATAAGGAAATTGCCTAAACGCTTCCTGCAGTAAACTTTTAAATGGAGCTATATTAGACCGTCAGAACCAACCGCAGGTTTTGACATAAAACACTAATCTTCTCACTAATAAAATGCGAAATTTTGGATGCCAATACTTACTGGTACCTGTTTTCTTATAACAGGTACATATGGACTAATTTTACATATATCAGACTTTGGGTTTTACAGTTAGATTATAGTTCGGTTTAAAGTTATTAGTATTCATAAAAACCTATTTAAACTTATCGTTTAATTTGTACCAAAATATTGTGTAACCACAGCGGATAATTACGTAGAAGGCAAGTAGCATTTGTAAACAAGAAAAAAATAAGCAGTTAGTCAATATGACGAATGACCTTGCAAAGACGGACAGTCGAGAACGTAAAAGTTAACTTGAGCCAGTCATTAGTAACTGCGATGGAATTATTTATAATTTCAAATCGATTAGCCTTCAGTATCGACCTTCAACTTGGGCTGTAGAATATTTATTCGTAATAATGCTTCCGATCGAAAGCGGTCACAGAACCAATATCAGATCATTTCAGTGTCACTATTATTCAAAAGTGCACAGTAGGTAGCAATTCTGAGTCGCTGGTACCGGGTTTCGGTTCCTGGACAAGTTAAACAGTCGTGTTAATGGACATGTCTGTTTGACCTGCGTGTACGTATACCAGTCATCAGGTTACCATAGTACAGACTCTGCCTAGTTTGGGATCTGGACACCTTGTGTAGATGTTGTCACATCACAATATATTATTATACAAGCTGCGTTCCGCGGTTTCACCCACGAGGTTATAGATGATGATGAGGATGAATCAAATATAGCGTATGTTACTCAGGCATAATGTAGCTCTAAACTCGTGAAAGAATTGTTTGAATCGATTTACGTGTATCCATTACAAAGAAACAAACGATCATATATATTCTTCTTTATTATTAGAGTAGATATGGATTAATACCAAGGAATCTTATCAATAATTTTCGCAGCGTACGCGATATAAGGACTTTTTTGTATTTATCCACACCTACATTATCGAAGTTTTCATACTGATCCCAATTTTTTTGAAAATATTATACAGCCCATGTCCATCAGGGAAATGTAGGATTCTAATGGTATAAAAGTTTTTTTTTAATTGGTCCAGTAGTTTCGGAGCCTATTCATATCAAACAAACAAACAAACAAATCTTTCCTCTTTATAATATTAGTGTAGATGTAGATATCATATTATCAATCGACTTCCAAAACAAGAGGAGGTTCTCAAGGCGACGCGTATATTTTTTTTTGTATGTTCACGCATAACTTTTAACAGAGCAGTATGATTCGAGTGAGTTTAGTTTGGTAGAGCATAATTCAAAGGTGGTCCCATTTTAATTTCATCAAATTCGGTCGAGTGGTTCAAATTACAATCCAATAACTGAAAAGTGTTTAGTATACCTTGATGATATCGTAATAGACTGAATAAAAATCGTCCCGTAAGTAGAAAGGGTTCTTAACCCTAGAAAGATAACCTACGCTTCAGAGGCGCCCGCACGAATTAAATAGTACTATATCTTTTAATACGAAACTCGTGTATATCTGTGCTTCTCAGCCAACTCAGTCGTCGGTCAACCGCGTCGAGGGCCAGCTGTTTTTGTGCGGTAAGTATTATTGTTTTGGAGTTATGACGAGTTGAACGAGTTGATGCGCTCCTGAGGCGTATGGTTATCTTCAAGATCGACGTATGATGGCTGTCTAAAAAAAAATGTATAAGGTACTGATTAGCTTTCCTAGACTTTATACTTATATTTGACTTAAACTATACATATTAATAGTAAAATACAATATTTTATGATAGTTAAGCGATATTCGTGATTTTTGTTAGTTTTTTAGAGGTCTACTCATTTGGTTTCAATTATTAATAATAAACAAATATAAAGTACAATATTTTTCGTTTATAAAAATGTGTCACCTATTTAAATTGTAAAATCAAATCACACGAATCTTGCTAAATAATTTAAATATAAGCATTTGAATACCGTGGCGCCTCATGGTTATCTTTTATGTAAGATAGAATATGGTTATCTTTCTAGGGTTAAAAAGGGTGAAAAATATTTTTTAAACATTGAAACCGACTTCAAGACTAAAAAGTGTGAAATAATTTGTTGTAGTCGGTACCGTGCGTACAATATTGTGATAATATAATTGTTTAAACTATCATGGTAACAAACATAAGAGGTATTCAAGTTTAACGGGATCATTACCATGTATATTTTCTGTGAGTTTCCGATATTTCTTACAGAAAATATACATGGTAATTATCCCGTTGATAATTTGAATACCTCTTATTGTGATAATAGGTATCTTTGATCTATCATGGAGCCGACTTCAACAAGTTATTTCACACTTTTTATTGTAGATGTCAGTTCCATTTTTATGTAAATATTTTTTATTATAATCTGTTTGACTCCGCATAAAAATGTGTATCTAACCAACTGATGCAGAGTCAAATAATAATAAAACAAGTATAATATTTTTTTTACTTTTTTTTGTTTTATCTTGCAATCATTCATATTGACTATAAACAGATGAGGTTAAGGCTTTTTTAAAACAAGTATAATAATAAAAATATCTAAAAAGGAGTAATAAAACAGTGTACATATCTCAAGCCAATTCTTAACAGCTTTTCCCTGGTATTCAATAAAATTCTAAAATTCGTAAGAGACTGCACTATTCTATGCTATATAGCTTCATTTGGCGTGTCTCCTTTTTGGGGTTATTAAATTCAAAGAGCCTTCATATTTGTACCAAAAGTTTAAATGGAATTCGAGTCACCAGTCTCATGGGTCCCGCACGTGCTCTATGCAGCTACTAACAGAGAGACACGCCACTGCTGCGTTTAGGGGTAGCTTTCGTTATGCTGCATCGAAATGCTGGAATAATATTCCGCCGCCGATAAGGAACCTGCGTAATTTGCAAAACTTCCGCAATAAACTTAAGAGCTTTATATTCGATCACCAAAAAAGTGAAGCCATTTTGGTTAATGACACCAGTGCAATATAAAATTATAAATTATAATGATAATAATATTATATAAATTTGTGTATTTCTATTTACTTGTTACTAGATAGTTATTTCTATTACTTTGTATTTTTTAGTTTTATTATTTCCATTACGAAGTCTTTGTAGGTACATCCGGACATTCGTACCCTGCTTGCCTATTTATTTTTATATAGTATTGTATTTAGTATTTAAAGTGTTGTGTTTGTTTTGTTTTGTATTCTTACAAAATGCGCTCGATGCAGTCGTGTGTGACGTCACTGCCAGCCCCAACGGAAGACCAGCGCTGGTTGCTTCAACGCAATCAGCTTTATGCTGAGTTGGGGCTGTGTTGTAGTGAAACAATAGATTGTGTAGTGTAGAAAATTATTCATTAATTTTATGTATATTTTAGGCAAAATGTCATATTGTTTTACATCAACAAATATATTTTCTTTCTTCTTTCTTTCTTTCTTTCTTTCTATGTAAAAAATTATCAAACCGAGTAAAAGTGAATTATTGATGTCTGATATCAGAAGGACAATGTATCATATCAATGCCCAACATATGTGCTATTTTCTATTTGCGTACGATCAGAAGACATTCGGCCTATGTTTATAATAAAATTATAGTAGTGTTGTACAGTGGATGTCCTAGGGCTGAGATGACATTACGAACTAGTTCTGTAAACATAATAATGGTAGCGATTCACTTGTTCAAAAACTAAACAAAACTACCGAATTAAAAAAGACGTGTGGCACTCGGAGACTGCCGCGGTAAAGCTATTGCATAGCTGTTTTTATCGACCTATGCAATTATAATTATTTAACCAATGCCATCTAGAGGCGAGTTGCTGAACTAAAGAGACAAGCGTGATATTTCAAAAAGTCATTAAAAGTTCTGCTAATTCATCTATAGATGGAGTCGGAGTGGGGGGTGTTAGGTTATTTTCGTTACGGAATTTCTGGATTCGGTCTCCACGCTCAAGGCCCGCGATAGAAGCTATGCAATAGCTTAAAAAATTATTATGGTGGTCCTTATTCTGTTAACAATAAAATCCAACACTCAGAATGACACTACTAAAAATAGGATTATTCTATTCAATTTTGGGTAATTTTAGGTTAGTTTAGCGAGCACCAAGTTACGTGGCAACTAAACTGTCTAAAATATGCCCACTATTGAAGAGAAATATCTAATTTTAGTGCTGTCATTCGGAAGTGTTATATTAATTTGGATTTTAACCTAAACAAAATAAGTACTGCCATAATTTAGAGATTTTTAGTTTAGAGAATGCTTATACAGAATCGACATCAATGTCACACTTTCATTGTTGCTTTTCCGATACGATGCACATGAACTTATAACAATTTTACAGCGAGTGAAGCTTATCACATGTTGAATGAATACACATAATAATATAAGTGCAGAATGCTTATTGAAGTGCAGAAGCTCTTTCGGGTAAACTATTAGATTATTGTAAATATTTTTGTATCGTATCTTCAAACTAAGCTAAAAAATATAACTATGAATACAACACATAAGAGTTATAATACCAGGATATGTAATAAAATAAGTTGGCATGGTATCCAGAAGTTTGAAGAATCAGTTGATGAAATCGACGTGTCGTATTTCCGCATTCGTATAGCCTCATATTCCAGAATGTAATATAAAAATTGGACAAATTTTGTTATAATATAAGTCATCAGTTGGGTGACGTTTACATGCACGTCTTTGATACCTATATCGACTAATTAGAGGGTTTTGATTTATCTACCGACTTCCAAAAAGGAGGAGGTACTCAATTCGACTGTATTTTTATGTTTGTTACTTCATAACATTCGATGGGGTGAAACGATTCTCCAAATTCTTTTCTTGTTTGAAAGCTGCTGCTTCTCGTGTGGTCCCATTTAAATTTCATCAAATTCGGTCCAGTAGTTTTTGAGTTACACTCCAATAACTGAATAGAATGGAAGTCGGTATTAATTTTTTCAAATTGTACTTGTAAACTGACTTAATACGGATCATCGATTAGCTCACCCGCATTAAGGAAGAAGCCCTACATCACTGTCCAGTTTCATAGTAAGCCAGTATCAAAGCATCGAATACGATTACTCCATTCACGTTTAGTTACTTGTATACCCAACTCGCAATGCGGGAAGTGCCGGCCGGCTAGACGACCCGACACGCGAGCCGGTTTTGCCCATCAGTGCAGTTTACAAAGGGCGCATTGTACCGGGTCGATATCAGAATGCGGCCGCGAGCTTTCCTTCAGGTTCAATGAATGCGGCCCTATAAGGACGGCTTGTGCAAATGCAGCTTTTTATTCGTATACCTCCATTAGTGCTATGGGAAAACATGTGGCGATTTGATAAAAGTCGATAAAGCCAATAAATATACATACTACAAAGTATGCCCTGTCGTTTTCAACTGATCCCTAGGTTGATTCCTTCGTTGGGACAGTCGATGACCTTCCGTGCTTCAGCGTTCAGCGAGCTTCAAGCTATGAATTCCAGTTGTTTGTCATAGGACAACAGTCTTATCTTATCGCAGATGGTGAACATAACATAATCATGTTTCTACTGCTGGGACTCGGGACTTCCTCACAGAAAGGCGTATGAACGATAATCCAGCACGCAGGACCAGTGCGGCTTAATGGAATGCTAGTGGCGAGCCTAGTGTTAATGTGCATCTATCATGGGCAAGCGCACTCCTTACGATGCATATACGATGATTCGTCATAAAAGTAGCTGCATGTTGCATGTACATCACATAAAAGAATTAAATACAAAGTAACGACCACGTATATAAACACATTCACATCATATGGTTCCATCCACAGAAAAGCTAAACAGTGGTTCCATCCCACCCGCACCTTGGAATCATATCCCGTACCTAGCTATGATTCCGTACGGGTTGGGCACAAATGTCGCGTTTATGGGAACTGAGTTGCCCCCGTCCGTGGGAGTATACCCCATATCTGAAACCCCACACGTGGTTCCCGGGTGGTGCTAAACAGGCAACAAAACACTGGTGGTAGGCTTTGGCCGTGGCTAGTGACCACCCACCGGACAAAGCCGCGCCGCCAAGCGGCCTAGCCGTGTTCCGGAGCGATGTCCGGTGTCGCCGTTCGAGGAGGTGGGTCGGAATGGCTGCTTCATAGATACAAGATCGTTTTTGACATACAAACTAATGCTTCATCGGGTAACTAGTCGCGGAGGGTAGCGGGATCCGAGGCACGGTGCACCGCTGGCCGACCGCAGTTAGTAGGGGGCCCAAGTAGTGAACTAGCCACTCACGAAAGGCTGCCCCGCCAACTAGCGAAAAATCCCGGGATGCGCCATCGTGCCGGTCGGCGACCGGAAGAAAGGGCCCGATGGACATCCCCGGGGGGGCTCGGGCGTCCCCGCAGTCTCCAGACTAGTTCCCCACAGGTGTTGCTTTGTATGTATGTCTACTGATCAGTATCGTGAAGCCTTATTCCACTGCCACCTTCTCACCGACAAAATTCACTCGATGACATGACACGAAATAAGAGGAAAACGGTAAAACAGCGGTTGCACGCCCTTTCTCTAAAAGTGCACCTCACTAATATCCGAGGTTTGCACTCCAATCTCGCGGCGGTCCACTACCATCTAGAAACCGAAAATCCGTCACTCTTGTTTCTAACGGAGACGCAGATCGGATGTCCGTCAGACTTGGCGTACTTGTCGTACCCAGGGTACACCCTTGAGCACAATTTCAAAGCTCGGGCTGGTGTATGCTTGTACGCCCGGGATGACATCTGCTGTCAGCGTCTCCGTATTCTTGAAGATCATAGATTTACCGTTTTGTGGGTCCTAGTGGACACTGGTATTGAGAAGATTCTCTACGCTTGTGTCTACCGGTCGCACAGCGGAGATCAGGAGACTTCCAGGCTCACTGAATACCTTAGTGAGGCAGCGGATGTGGCTCAACTAAGGTATCCGTCGGCTCAGTTAGTGTTTCTGGGGGATTTTAACGCCCACCACAAGGAGTGGCTGTACCCATACCAGGACACTGACCATGCTGGGCGAGAGACGCGAAACCTAGCCTTAGCGTTAGATCTCACCCAGCTGGTCCGAGATGCTACCCGGGTACCTGACGTTGATTCCCACACACCCTATTGCTTGGACCTTCTGCTGACAACAGATCCAGACCGCTACTCAGTGTCAGTATCATCACCCTTGGGTAGTTCTAACCACTGTCTGGTGAAATCTGTATCAGTCTACTCCCCGCCTGATCCCAACCCTTGTGGCACCCGGCGGCTGTGGCGATACAAGTCAGCAGACTGGGACGAGATGCGGTCTTTCTTTGCATCTTATCCTTGGCAGCCTGTGTGCTTCTCTTCCGATGATCCTTCAACCTGTGCGGATGCCGTGACGGAGGTACTGCGTCTGGGTATGGAGTATTTTATTCCATACTCGGATTCAACGCTGTCCGGCAAAGCTCGCCCATGGTTTGGACCTGAATGTGAACGCGCAGAAGCGCTGAAGCATGAAGCGTACCTCTCCTGGGTTGACTATCGACACCGCAAGGCAAGGGACATACGTCAGAATAAGATAGCGTTTAACAAGGCTGCTAAGTCCTGCAAAAAGGTGCTTCGGAGGGCTCGCTTTGACCACATCGGCCGAGTAGGTGATAAATTAGCTTCGTACCCTGCGGGTAGTAAAGCTTTTTGGTCCCTGGCTAAGTCGGTCGAAGGGAACTTCTGCCGCCCCTCTCTGCCTCCATTGCTGAAACCTGATGGGACGCTGGCACACACCGCTGAAGAGAAAGCAAACTTGTTTGCTTCTCTATTTGCGGAAAATTCGCATCTTGATGCTGGTAGCGCGATACCTCCAACTCCTTCTGGCTGCTCGACATTTATGTCGGAAATTAACATTCGCCAAGCTGAGGTTCGCAGAACGTTACGCAATCTTGATGTGAATAAAGCCAGTGGTCCTGATGGTATTCCGGCCATAGTTTTGAGGACATGTGCACCTGAGTTGGCTCCTGTACTGACACGTCTCTTTCGGCTTTCTCTTAAGACTGGCAAAGTACCGAGTTCTTGGAAGCTTGCTAACGTGCAGCCCGTGCCCAAAAAGGGTAGTCGTGCTGACCCTGCTAACTACAGACCCATTTCAGTCACGTCCATTCTCTGTAAGAGCATGGAACGTGTCTTGAACAGCAGGCTCCTGGCGTATCTAGAATCTAATGACCTCCTCAGTGATCGACAATATGGCTTCCGCCGGAATCGTTCCACTGGGGATCTTCTAGTATACGCCACACACATCTGGAGTGAAGCCATAGAGAAATACGGGGAAGCACTTGCGGTTTCCCTAGATATATCTAAGGCCTTCGACAGGGTCTGGCACGATTGCCTTATTAGCAAGCTTTCCTCTTTCGGCTTGCCCATTGGTTTCATTGCGTGGATATCGGACTTTCTGAGGAATCGATCTATACGAGTGGTCATCGATGGCCGCTCGTCGGATCCAAGGGCGATTAATGCCGGTGTTTCTCAAGGGTCGGTGCTCTCTGCAACACTCTTCTTGCTCCATATCAACGATCTGCTAAAACCCGATATCTTTGGGTATGCAGACGACAGCACTGTTGTGGAGAGCTATATATCCAACGCGCGTGCCAGTGCGGCCGAAATTCAGTCACTAAGAGAGACCATGGTTGAGCGCTTGAACCTCTCCCTTAAGGCAGTCTCCGACTGGGGCGATGCCAACCTGGTGAAGTTCAATGCAGCAAAGACCCAGTCGTGTCTGTTCTCTGCCAAGAGGAGGCCATTTGATCTGGCTCCGACTTTCCGTGGTACAACTTTGCCGATCACTGACCACCTGGAGCTTCTTGGCATTACTCTGAACCCAACTCTCAACTTCGGTTCCTATATTGAGTCGAAGGCTCAATTGGCTGCCAAAAAGCTGGGTGTTCTCGCAAAGGTGCGACAGTACTTTAAGCCGGAACAGTTGCTTACCTTGTATCAAGCACAAGTTCGGTCGTGCATGGAGTACTGTTCGCACCTTTGGGATGGATCGGCTAAATGTCAGCTTCAGGCGCTGGAATCGATTGAGAAGAGAGCCAGGAAGCTCATAGGCAGTGAATCCCTTTGCAAATCTAAGCTGCAAAGTTTAGAACATCGTCGCAAAGTTGCTTGCCTTTCGGTTTTTTATCGGTTGCACTTCGGAGAGTGTGCATCGGAATTACACGATCTTATTCCCCCATCCCCATTTTATCACCGGACGAGCAGAGACACGTCAAGGCGTCACCGCTACATGGTTGAAGTTCCAGGGACTCGCACTAAGCGGTTTTCTGGCTCTTACATTGTGCGAACTGCCAAACTGTGGAACTTACTGCCGATGTCTCTGTTTCCTGATAAATATAATCTACGAGTCTTTAAGTCGAGAGTGAATCGGTATCTTCTAGGTAAGCGCGCTCCATCGTAGATCACAACTACGCTTAACATCAGGCGAGTTGTGGTCAAGCGCTAACCTATTGTACATAAAAAAAAAAAAAAAAAAAAAAGTTTACGAGCTCGGTGCTTGTGCCATGAGCAATATGCAATGCGTTACAGCTGGTTTTATGTGTAAGGAAAGGAAGCAGACTGGGTAATGGATTGTCGCTTTATGACTATAGAAGGCAGGTAGTTCTGAGCTTAATAGCTGAAAGCGTATTATGAAATTTGATTACCTTTTCTTAAGACCTAGGTTAATGTATAAAACGAGGAAATGGTGATTATTAGGGTCTGTGCAAAAAGAGGCCGTGGCGTTAGTGACTGCCACTATTCAGATTGTATTTACCCCAATCCAACTACTAATTGTCCCGACGTTACTTTGTACTATAGACAAGTGCGTAATTTTGATACTGCTTGAGTTGACTTGACTGTAAGGGTTTGCAGGCTCCTTTGAACAGCCATGCGATTCTCTAATAACTCGTCGATGCGCTCGTCGACGAGCTCACCGATGTCAAATACTTTATGAGATATCGCCCTTGTACACAAGGTTGTTTTTTCAATGTTTCTTGTCATCTGTTTAGTCATTTGTTTCACGGATGTTGTCAAAGATGCATCGATATTTGCTTTTAGATAATCGCACGGCAGCTACAACTATCTATCTGTATTTCACGCAACGGTCAAGTGTGAACTTCAATTAATCCTTCCTATACCGTGATAATTAAAACAAAAGATTTATGAATGAAACTGACGTATATTTACGACTCTGGGACGCAAAGGGTTAAATAAAACTATAAATTAGAATAAATTTTACTCAGCTTTTAGCACACACACCTCAATTCCTACGACGCTAATATTCTTTCACAGATTCTAGAGATGTCAGTAGACTAGCGTAATCATTTACGCTACATTCGTGCGCGGATATAAACAAACTCGAATAATATCAAAATCCGTTCCGCCGTTTGTGTGTGATCGAGTAACAAACATACATACTTTCACATTTATAATATTAACGTCATTAGCCGCATTCAATGAATATCAATATGTATTACGAGCACATATTTGGAACACGACAGGTAAGAAAACAATTATGCACTCTCAAACAAAATAAGAAGTGGGTAGTTGTAGAAACATTGTTCAATTGTTCTGAACTCTATATTTTCTACCGACTTCCAAAAAGGAGGAGGTACTCAATTCGAGTGTTTCTTTATGTTTGTTACCTCATAACTTTGGACTGGGTGAACCGATTCTCAAAAAAAAATTTTTATGAAGCTTGGTGCTTCTCGTGTGGCCCCATTTAAAAAGTTTAAAAAATTCATCAAATTCGGTTCAGTAGTTTTTGAGTTAACTCCAATAACTGAATAGAATGGAAGTCGGTATAAAATTTTTCAAATTGTAGTTATTGTTCGACATGATCAATTAGATATAACCAGCTAAGTGAGAGCCGCACTAGCACACTGAGTGTTCCGTAACTCCATATACATACTACCGCATAACACATGTCAAGTATATTTAAACACAATATATTTGTTTCATGTATTCATTTTAGTGCAGTAGAACTTTTTGTGACGAGTTCGTCCGAGGAAGTACCTGCTTCTACCGCAAAGCAGTAATGTTCGCAATACTGTGTTCTGGTTTGAAGTTATGGCTGTTGGCGAATTCACACACGTTTTTGTTGTGGCTAGTATTTCACATCCGTCTATGCTGCCAGTGCTGCCACATACCATTGCGTATTTACACAGAACAGGTCTGTCAGAAAATATCAAAATTATTTGACATTGACATACAAAGTACTATTTATTTTTTGCGATACGCGCTAGTATAGTTAACGGACGTGAAAAAACTTACACTAGACATGCCGAAATATATTTTTGACCTACTGGTTTTTTTTAGGATAACTACTATTTTGTGAAAATTTTAAGTGGCTTCTCATTATGGTTTATAAATACAATCAAAAAGGACAAACAAACAGAAGCATGGATATCATATCTTAGTTAGGATTCCGTATTCTCGTACGAAACCCTAAAAACAAAGCTTATCATTATGTAATCACGAAAACATAAAACAACACACCACAAGACTAACCCGCTGTAATTAATTCCAGAACACGTAAAACTACGTAATCTATGTAAAGACATAAACAAGGTTGTTCAAGGAAAACCGCATAACAAAGGACAATCAACCACAGACATAATGTTTATAATACGTACATACAAATAAATACCGAAACAATTTGAAAAAAATAATACCAACTTCCATTCTATTCAGTTATTGGAGTGTATCTCAAAAACTACTCAACCGAATTTGATGAAATTTAAATGGGACCACACGGGAAGCACCAGCTCTCAAACAAAAAATAATTTTGAGAAGTGGTTGACACAGCCGAAAGTTATGAGGTAACAAACATAAAAAAACACAGTCGAATTGAGTACCTCTTCCTTTTTTTGGAAGTCGGTAGAAAATTAAAGTGTCTGTTTGTAATGTCCAAATATACAGATTTTTTACTAAATGCGTAATAATGTATGTACGAAACACATAAAAAAAAATATCTGTCTGTTTGTTCCGGCTGATCTCCGAAACGGTTGGACCAATTTTAACGGGACTTTAACTGGCAGATAGCTGAAGTCATAAGGAGTAACTTAGGCTACTTTTATTTAAGAAAAAACTGCATTTGTCTGTTTGTTACTTTTTGACGCCTAACGGCCGTTTTCAATAATCTATCTATCCACAGTTTTGCTTACTACCGATAGAAATTTGACATAACGTCCATACAAATAGTGTCAAATATCTATCTTTAATAGGGGAACCGACGATGGCTAGGTTATTGGGACCGGCCGTAAACAGTTGAACTGATCGTTATAAAATTTGGCAAGGTTACAGATTATATCCCGGAGAAGCACATTGATACTTTCATCATCATTATCATTACTATGCGAGTGAAACCGCGGGGCGCAGCTAGTATACAATAAAGGCCACATCGCAGACAGCACACTTACACATTAGAAGCTATGTAAGGTGATACACGATCCTGTTATTTATTCTGTGACATAACCTCCCTTTATAGGGCACGGTCGGGTCAGGTGTAAGGTGACCACTACTTACCATTATGTATGCCACCGCAGGTACGTGCTGGATTACATAAATCGTTTGACTTGTTAGGCTTTACGAAATACTTACGAAATGTGCTTAATTATTTACTAACCATTAATTTATTTGGTATGAGTTAGAAATTTTACAGGGTCGTAGGATACATCAGCTTGCCGTCTTGGTAGGTACCACTGCAATGCCAAATATTCTTCCTCGAAACTATACCTACCGTACAAAGCACTACTAAGTACCTATTTTAAGGGGAATTGGAGCGAGTGAAATTAACGGGTGAATGCGAAAACAGCCATGTGACGAGCGCAGTACTGCGTCGAATTTTTGGAGCTTAAATATCTGGGTCGCATTACCACTGTCGAGCCCAGGCATGACCCTTAACATCAGGTAAACATCTAGTCCGTTTATTAATTTACATGCATTAAAAATATTATGTTAGAAAGCTTTGTTATAAGTAGTTACGTGGCAACTTAAAAAAATGCAATGACGTAATAATATTCGTATTATAAGCAACAGAAATATAACTAAAGACCGACAAATGCTAACTTTTAAAAAAATATTCCGTAGCATATGTTCATCAGGGATATTAACGATAGAGGAGATATTAGAGAATCCTACAATAGTAGGATTCTAATGGTGAAAGATTTTATCAAAATGGTCCAGTAGCTTCGGAGCCTATTCAATTCGAACAAACAAACAAATATTTCTTCCTTATATTATTAGTGTGGCTCAAACTCAAACGATTTATTGCTTATGTGCCAAGTTAGCATACAATGCAGGTGTTGTTGCCTAAGGTTTACAGTAAGTACATGTCACATGTTACCCCCTGGGGGTGTTGCAGAATGGATCAGTCTATTTTAATGTATTATCATTGAAAAATTCGTCAATATTATAATAACAATTCTGCAAAAGTAATTTTTTAAGTGTGAAATTTGAATACGTTCATTTTATTTTCGTCTTTTATTTTGTTAGGTAGTGTATTATAAATTTTAACTGCCATTGCCTTGGTACCGGAACTGTGCATTTTCAGTCTAGAAGTAGGTTTAAAAGTGTATGTTTCCGTGTTGGTCTGAGGGGATAATTTCTCGTCTGTTCACATGCTTTTAAAAAGTATTGAGGATATTTTCGAAGAAACATGGCTGTAGGTGGACTGAGAGTTATGACACGTTATTCAACCCTGACCAATTGAAGATTTAGTACAGATAATATACCTTGTATATTCTAACAGTAGAAGTAAAAATCAGCACAACAAGATTTACATAAGTATATAAAGATTACTTGATCTACAATTGTCTTACACTGTACATAGGGCACACTGCCGAGTGCAGACAAACGACATTTTCATATTGTTTTGTTTGACGCAAGCAGTTCACCTCTACCAAGGTTGGCGGCACAGCTGTAACCTGACCACCAACCTAATCAAATACGAAATAACGTACCTATCTCTATATACCTCACCGCTGAACAAAAGTTAAGTCAAGTGGCTATAGTACCAAGTTGCACATATTAATCACCAGAATTCGACCTATTTACGAACATGCACATGTTTGAGCATATCGGAGAGCGTCACCAACACAACGCGTAGCAAGCACAAACTTATGACAAGTGCACACACAGGAGACGCATCAGGGAGGTGTCTCGCTTGCGCATGATCGCAGAGAAACCATCTATATGTGCATCCGCAAACATCCCGGATGCGCTACACCACGGCGGCAGCCCCATCAGCGCCCTGAAGGCATTATTGTACAATATGCGCATTGCGCACGGTGTTGTATCACTTCAACTCATTTTTTGGAACCGTCCGTGTATGTTTCAGACACTTCTATGTAAAATAAGATACCTACCTGACAACAATAAAAATTAAACTTTTGCTTAGATTTCGATAATGTTTTGTTAGAAGGAAATCGCTAGTAAGAAATTAAATTTCCTTTAATGTTCAAAATTTCAATCGCTAGTAGCGATTACCCGCAACTTCGTTCGCTTGGTAGGCTTGGCCTTCGGCCTCGCCATAAACTTCCATATTTTCTTGATTTTTCTTGAACCTTAATATACTATAAAAAACCGACAATAATTAACACAACAACAAAGATATATACAGGGTGTTTGGTAGAGGGACCGACAAACCAAATGAGGGTGTTCGGGGGACCACTTGGAGAATACAAGTTGGCCAAAAAAAAACCCCGACACCCCAATATGTTTAAATTTTTTGTGAATTTTCCCGTTTTGATAATGAGAATCTTATTTTAACTCAATAGGTACAATTTCGGAGAAAAAAGGAAAATTCACAAAAAAAAGTAAATAAAAATTTGGGGTCGATGTTTTTTTTTGACCAACTTGTATTCTTCAAGTGGGCCCCCGAACACGCACATTTGGTTTGTCGGACCCTCTACCAAACACCCTATATAATATCATTGGACAACAAAAAAGAATTAGCGAAACTGTAGCATCCGTTCACGCGAGATGCGATCACCAAGGGAAATAGAGATTCATTTTTATATCTATATACTATCTATCTATATGAAATCTATTTCTTTATAGCACTTCGCAGTTTCACCCGCGTGGTGATGGATGATGATGATGATGATCATTAAATTGTAGCCTCAGGCATGGCACTCAAGAATTATTTAGCTTTTTACTAGTAAGTGAAAATTTTAAACTAGATATGTTTGAGTTTATACATTACAAACAAACAAACAAACAATCAAATCTTTCTTCTTTATAATATTAAGTAGTGTATTATGGTATATAATCATATATAACTGTTTATGACAAAATAATTTATTGTATCGCTGCAGTATATATAGAACAATTATAGAAAATTTCTATCAATAAAATTTTCATGTTATTTTTTTCATTTACCAACCGTAGGTAGGTCTGCTCAGTTTGCCTCCGAGCGATTTCCGAGGGAGTAGCGAATACATATTTGAGCGAAATCCGACGTCGAACCCGTAGAGGTAGGATTATATTTAGAACGTAAATTTCAAATAAAGTTTCGATATTGCCTGCTGTTGGGGATTATAGTTCGAAAAAGGTGAGAACCTTTCCAAGTATGGGAAAGCTGGCAAAACTATAGGTATGACTTGTGTGGTTAATAATATGTTTTAAACGCCATCATGCGACGGATAAGCTTGTCGTGTACAGAATGGTAAGCGTCACGCTTAGCGATAACAGTTGCAGTACCAATCAGCAATATTTTATATGTCAATTGCAACAATATACGTTTCATATCTGACCTAAAAAAATACATAAATAGTGACCCTTTTAAGATGAGTCCTGGTAATTAAACAAAATTTGTATGTTAATTTTATTTTAAGAATACTTGCTTGAATAATTCTTTTTTTTTTATATGTGTTTGTGGACTATATTACCTCCATTAATCCGAAGACAGAAACATAAAACAAGTAACTTTCCTCGATAGAAAAAAATTCAGAACTTACCTCTAAAAATTACATTTTATGAATTTTATGTCGAAGTCATGTACTTTCTGTCACATTAAAATAATGAAGAATGTAGATAATATCTTATTAAAGATTAATCAGAAATCTTTTTTTAAATAAACATACAATTGAATTTTTAATTAATTTTTATCTAGTATGGCGCTTACGCTATTTTTTTCGAGCAGGTTGCATGTTTCCTCTCTCTATCTATTTACGTTGCTATCGCATAGTTCTATCACCTCTCAACCATTTACCCAGTTCGCCCGTGAGCATCGTGCACGGCGGTTCTGTGTCGGTTGACGCTTGACGAGTTTTACGAATTCCAATTTTAACTTTTTTATTCAGTTTTTAGGATATATTTACTTCAGATAGTTCTATTTCTTCATACGTTTAAGTAACCTTCCTTGTAAATAAATAGTGCCTTAGTATAAGTTGTAAATACATTATAAACTTTTAAATTTAAATATGGGTAATAAAACAAAGTATAAAAAAATAAATCGAAGATTATGCAAGAAAATTCAACGAGAACATTTACATATGATGAGAGAAAAGAAAAAGTAAGTCCATATCTTTTCTTTTGTAAAAACATTGTGATACCTAACAACAAAATTTTACTTAGAATTATTTTTTTACGTTTCCAGAACTGGCCCTTTATCAGATATAAGTAATATTGATAACATTTTGCTAACTTCACCGGCATCGGCAGAAGTCCAGCCAGCCGCGGTCGGATCAGAGCGGTCAACGACCGCTCCCACTGTTTTAGAAGAGGGCGATACTGTGGAGTCGCAACCACAACTAAAAGATTTAAAGGATCGAAAATTGAAAAGGTAAAATTGTTATTTTTGTACTACTGTTGTAGTCCAAAAGTATACTACATTTTGAAATAAATTGTTTTAACCAACTTTCAAAAGGGGAAGTTTCTTCACATTTACATTTGGCGATAATTCGTTGGTTGAAATCAATTAGGTATTAATAAGTAGTAACTTTGTTTGTTTATAGATATCTGAATATAAATATTTAAATTATATTATATAAAACTACAATACCGCACACGGGGCGCCCTCTAGTTAATCAAATATATCTAAATTGAACACTTCTGTATTAAGGAGAATTGAAGTCGATTATTTTTGCTTTCTTTAAAGTTTTGGTCACTAATATGGATTAATATATTAGGGTACCTACTTTCATGAATTACAGTAATGTTAAAAGGTGGATTTTATGTGAAATTTCTAGGCGACATCAATCAATTCTCAAAATACGAGATCATGGAGAAAAAGTAGAAGAAAATACAGAGTTGCCGAGCTTGCCACTGCCATTCGAGGACACAGACACTCCAGATACAGACACTACAGATAAAGTAAGCATTTTGATATATTGGTTAGTATTTGATCGAACAAGTATGGAATTATAGAATTGCATGGAATTATGATAAATTATTGTAACTTTTCGACTTCAAATAGGTAAATGAAGAAAGTAGTCTGAAACGCGGTTACGATTTGTGATTTTTTGTAATTAATTATTTTTTTATTATTTTCAGGATCCAAAACTACAGGCAGGCCATAGAATAATAGACATTAACTATTTTGTGCAAGAACTAGCTCGTATTTCAGCTCATTCGTCATTGTTTAACTGCGGCTTAGAGAGCATGAAGCTAACTAAGGAAAAATCTTGTGGGCTGATGTCTGCATTTACCTTTACATGTAAACTTTGTAAGCAAAATTTTGAAATTAAAAACACTAAAGCTAACTTAAATAAAAATGCAGTTGCGGGAATAATGGTAGCTGGTTGTGGTCATGCTCAACTCAAGCAGGTCTCTGCTTCACTTGATTTACCTATTATGTCAGAGCATACTTTTAACATTTCTCATGACCTCGTTTCTGATGAATGGGAAGTAACTGCATGGGAAGAAATGAAAAAAGCGGGAGAAAAAGAAAGACAAGCTGCTATAAAAGAAGGGCGAGTTAATAAAGATGGCATACCAGAAATTGATGTTATTGTAGATGGCTGCTGGTGCAAACGTTCATACAAAACGAATTACGCTGCTCTATCAGGGGCAGCCACTATTATTGGAAGGCGATTTGGCCAAGTGCTGTTTATGGCCGTGAAAAATAAATATTGCTGCATTTGCGCCAGAGCAGAAAAACGTAATGAGACAGTGAAGCAACACGAGTGTTTTAAGAATTTTACAGGCCCATCTACTTCTATGGAGTCTGTAATAGCAGCAGAAGGCTTTAAGCTATCAATAGAAATGCATGGGCTTATCTATGCAAGGTATATTGCAGATGGGGACAGTAGCACCTACGCAAAAATTTTAGAAAGTCGACCATTTCCATCTTTAACAGTAGAAAAAATAGGCTGTAAAAACCATATATTGAGAAATTATTGTAACAAATTGCAACAACTAAAAACAGACACACGTTATTCAATAGCCGATCGTAAATTACTAACAAATGAGAAAATTTTGTCTGCCAGGAAATACATGTGCAGTGCTATTAAATATTACAGCAGCCAACAAAATAAATCTGAAAATATTAAACACTTGCATAAAGATATATCAAAAGCCATGTTTCATGCATTTGACTCACATGAATCCTGCAATAAAGAAATTTGCTTTAAACAGTCGCATTCACTGAGCTCTCAATTCTCCAAATGTTTTTTGTGGCAGAAGATTCAGTTCTTGACAGGAAATGTGGCAAATCAAGCTAGAAGTTTGATAGAAAATGTAGATAGCAATGTTGTAGAAAGGTTAAATGGAGTAATCGCAAAGTTTGTTGGAGGCAAAAGAGTTAATTATGCTCTTAAGCGCTCTTACCAAGCAAGGTGCGCTGGAGCTGTTATTTCTTTTAACACAGGAAAAGTATTATCTACAGTACATAAAACTATTTATAACGAAAGTCCACCAAAATCGGTTCAAAACCATGAAAACGCCAAAGAAGCTAAGAGACAGTACAACCAAACCTTGATTAGAAAAAAAAATCGAAAAATATTTTCAAAAAAGATTGACTTCGATTACGGTGAGAATGCTACTAAGCCTGATTTGGACCCAGAAAGCTTTGACCTTGCAAAGTCAACATTCTTAAAAAATTTGGAAAAGACTAAAGAAGAACGAAATGATATTGAAAAACGAACAATTCTCCAAGCTGAATGTGGTGAGTGGTTGGAACTTCGTCGAAGTTTATTGACAGCCTCTCAGTTTGGAAAGGTTATTAAAAGGAAAGTCACAAACAGTTGTGCCAATATAGTAAAAAATATGCTATATAAATCTAACATTGACCACGTAGCTTCCATAAGTCATGGCAAAAAAAATGAAAAAATTGCCTTAGAGCAATTGTCTAGTATGCTTAATATAAATATTGAGCATTGCGGATTATTTATTGACCAAGAACACCCATTCCTTGGGGCTACTCCTGATGGAATAACTGAGGATATGGTAGTGGAAGTTAAATGCCCTATAGCTCCATACAAAATGGGAATAGATGCAGCCATAGAAAATAAAAAAATGCATTTTTGGAGAAAAGATGATAAAACTAATAAGGTTACAGTAAATAAAAAATCTGATTGGTATTTCCAAGCGCAAGGTCAAATGCATATTTGCCAAAAGGATAATTGTTTATTAGCTGTGTGGTATGGAGAACACAAAATAAAAACCGACATAATCATAAGGGATGATAAGTTTTGGAAAGAAGAAATGGAGCCAAAATTATTGAAATTTTATTTTGATTGTTTGCTTCCTGAACTAGTGGACCCAAGATTTGTTAGAAACATGCCAATTCGTGATCCAGGATATGTTATTAAAAAGAATGCTGAAAATGAAGAGGAAAGTCGGACTAATGATAATGAATTATATGAAAATGTACCAAACTCAACGCAAGAAGTTTCAGCTAATAAAGATATTCAACTTATCATAGATTTTGAAAAGTTTTGAATTTAATAATATTTTGTTATTTTATAAACCCAATTAAAATTTAAGTTTCCTTTAAAAAAGGTTTTTCTTGTAATATCCGTATACGTTCTTGTAATATTCAATATACGTTCCGGTCCTTTTACCATATTACCTAATACTCATTTTTTAAATGAATAATATGAGAGATTTTTTTTTTCCACGAGCGGGATTTAAACCTGCGACCTCCAACAAATCGTGTTGCTCTTTTACCAACTGAGCTATCGCGGTCTAACCGCTCGCTTCGAAATTCTCCCTCACTCTCTCCCTCATACTACCATGTATATTTTTACGTCTTAGAGCACGGTAGGAAACATCTAATATCATAGCTTTACAGCTTTGGTACCCGACAAATTAAATTTTTCAATTAGAACTTTTGTAATAATTCCTTATACTAAAGTTATTAGTATAATTATGTTTAACATGAAACATGTTGGTAAAAGAGCAATGACACGGTTTGTCGGAGGTCACGGGTTCCAAATCTCGCTCTCAGGTAAAAAAATATTTCATAATGTATATTTTTTAAATTATCAATAACGTAACATGATAAATAAAAATTCTACTAATTAAATTAAGATGTATGCCTTGTGAAGAACGAATAAAGAAGATAAATATTTAATAAAATAATCACAATCCCATACGTATAATAAAATAAACATAAGCGTAAATCGACTCCACTACATCTCTGTTCTAAATCACTACTTCCTTGCGCGCGGATTTCAAATTTTGTTATACGTAAAGCGCTCGCTTGACGTTTGACCCCGCCCACTTTTTATCATTTTCGCAACGAGGTATCGTCTTAATACTAGGAAATAGTATAGCTGTACCTAGTTTTAGACTTGCGAAGACTAATAAGTCATTCCTGGGAAATAGTGTGCGTTTTTACAATAAAATCCCAAGACACGTAACTGAGCTCACAGAGAGAAAATTCGATTTGACTGTAAAAACGTTTTTATAAACAAAGCATGTTATAAAGTCCGACATTATATAGAAGACAAAGATACTTGGAATACTCCACTTCGGGCAAGCTGTCATCTGCCACCCATAAATAGTACTAATAGTGGTACCCAAGTAGAAACATTGTAAAAATCTATATGAAAAAATGGCCCCGAGTTTCTTGCCGCTTCTTCTCGGTAGGCTCTATATATTTTGGAACGCTGCATCTTTATTTCAGTCTTTAGAGTACATTATAATGAATAATTGACGTTCGTAAATGCGTCTTTGATACCCTTGTTTTAATAAATAATTTTGACTATGACTTTGATAAAAATATTACACTGCGATAGTACCCACCAAGACACACTCTAGTTCAAGAGGCACCCCGGTATTAGTGTATAACGGGACTACACGCAGTTACGGTAAAATTTCAGCTGAAATGTGATGTTTTGTTGAACAATAAAGATTCATAAATATTACAAACATGTACTCGTACGGTACAGTTTGCCACATTGTGTGAAATCATATTTCAATACAAAACTGTAGGATAACAGAACATTATTGTTCTTTACCTTCTCAGGTCATTGACAGGCTTTGTTTAGTTTAAACAAAAAAAGAGAAAAAAGGTAGCTTACTCCTTCAGTGTACGGATTTGCGGGGAAATTATCAAATGGTTTTGCACACGTTAGCAGCAAAATGACATTAAACTTCTGTGTACTCGTAATACGGGAACTAACTGATCTACTACTTGGTTCATTAAAATAATAGTTTATTTAAATATAAATTTTAACGCTAATAGAATTTACTGAAATTCGTGCAAGACAGCCTATTGTTTCAATCCTAAGGTTGCCTGGAAGATATTTGTTTTCTACCGACTTCCAAAGAAAGAAGGAGGTACTCAATTCGTGTGTATGTTTTTTTTATGCTTGTTACCTCATAACTTTCGACTGGGTGAACCGATTCTCAAAATTAATTTGAAAGCTGGTGCTTCCCGTGCAGTCCCATTTAAATTTTATCGAATTCGGTCCAGTAGTTTTTGAGATCCATTCCAATAACTGAATAGAATGGAAGTCGGTATAATTTTTTTCAAATAGTACTTGTTATTCTAAGGTAACCCAATGGTACACTATTTCTATATGAATTGACAATTAATTTTTCCTTGTTTTTTGTGTAACTTGTGTAGCAATAAACAAATCTGTAATTATAAACGTACTACTACTCTATACCTTTTTCTACCTAGAAGCAGTAATTATCGCATTGTTCGACTTGAAGAAGAGTGGGTGCCGGTAAAATTACAAGCACATGAGAGTTTATGTCTCAGGCGGTGCAGTTCGTGAGTTGTAACGGACTGCATCTGTTGTAGCCAGAGGGTTCCGCTGAACGCTAGGTGGACCTCGTGCTCATTCCGTTACCCAATCCCATAAAAACTACTTCATCATCATCTCAGTCGTAGAGCGTCCACTGCTGAACATACGCCTCCCCCATAATTTTACAAAAGGACCGGTTGGATGCGGCCAGTATCCAACGTCGTTCTGCGACCTTTATCAAATCGTCTGTTCAACGTGTCGGTAGATGACCTACGCTGCGCTTGCCGGTCCGTGGTCTCCACTCCAAAACGTTCCGGCCCCATCGGCCATCTGTTCTGCGTGCTATGTGCCCTGCCCACTGCCACTTTAATTGGCTAATCTTCTGGGCTATGTCGGTGACTTTCGTTCTTCTACGGATCTCCTCATTTCTGATTCGATCACGTAGAGAAACCCTGAGCATAGCCCTCTCCATAGCTCGTTGTGCGACTTTGAGCTTGCTTATGAGGCCCATAGTAAGAGACAACGTTTCAGTTCCATATGTCGAAGACTCTTGTCTTGAGGCACTGAGGTATTTTTGACGAGAAGACTTAGTGAAGTTTTTTAAAAACTATTTATAAATATATAAAAGAAACGAAATATTTCTTTGTGACCTGTAGTGAAGACGTTTTGTCTGTCAGAACTGTGAATCAGCGGGTTCCATGCAACCGGTAAGAGAATCCTTCCGCTGCCATCAAACTGCATGACATGTCTACAAGTAGGTATTATCATTATAGTGGTCAAATCAGGCCAATGTCATCTACAATAGACCTAAAGAGACGGTTCGTAGTCGAATGGCTTGTCTAACGAATTAGATATGACTTCATAGCTAAACATAGCGTCGCGTTGTGATGTAAATATGTGTTTACGAAGGTGGTTGCTGTACGCCGATTTCAGGAAGTATTGTCAGGCAAATTGCTGAACATCATGGTGATTATGGAGACTATACGTCATTACGTCTTGCTAAAGTATTCATGTGCTGCTCGTAACATAATTATAGAAGACTAGTTGATTCGCGCGAGTTCCCTCGGGAACTTTTCGTTGAATCAGTATTAAAAGTAGTCTGTGTTAATCACAATCACACAACCAGCCCGATTTACTTGTCGCTTCTTCTCGGTAGGCTCTATATATTTTGGAACGCGGCGGTAGAGTCTTTACTTTTTTAAGTACATTATAATGAAGTTTGTATTGTTATTGTATGTTGTGTTTGTACGTTTGGACGTTTTATCAAATACGCAAAAACGGCTGAAAGGATAAAGAGTGGAGATGTCAAAGTCAAAATAATTTATTCAATTTGGGCATCAAATACGCACTTATGAACGTCTATTATTAAACATTTATTATATTAGTAGGGTAATTAATATGTTAGAATTAACTTTAGAAACGGGATATTTACCACGTACTGTATTTGTTTGGAGCTCTCGATATTTCGGCACAGTCGAAACTCAAAATAAATTAATACATGCTAAATATCCCTTTCCTAAAGTGAACTCTTGCAGTAGTAACCATGGCATTTAAGTAAATAATAATTAATGTGTTGTTAATTTTTGAATTCAATGATTTTTAAATTGCTAAGCTAAGGTCTATGTTTTGCAATAATGAAAAAATAACGAGTAGGACTCTAATCAGGATCTATCAGGTTTTCCGGAGCAGATCCTTCGCCATCTAGGCTACTGTTATATTCCAAAGTTTTAAATAATCAAGTCATTTCTGGGTTTGCAAACACTCTCATCTATTAATTAGTTCCTTCCAACAAAATAGACATATTTTTCTATCATTTTATACCATCAATGCATAGTTATGGATGAGTTTGCTGACGTCACGAGTCGGGGGATAAAGGATATAGATGGCAGCGGGAGGGCGAGAAGTAGGACAGTTATTTTCACCGAAATCGATAATTTTGTAGAAACGAGAGAGTGTTTCTATTGGAAACAGGTGAAGGCGAAAATGAGGGGATATTTCTGAGGGGAGTTGTATATCATATAGCACTTGCTATATGATATACAACTGGTGTGTGATGTATTATATTTAATCAACACTACAAAGTTTAAGTAAGTATACACAAATTGATCGAAAAGTAAGTGCTAAGTAAGAACACGATCTTCATGACTCTGTTTCTGCTAAGTATTAGGTTGACTTTCGTTTAAAAAAATGCTCTAAAGTGCTGTATATTTATGCAAGATCTATGCTAAACTTGTATGAATAATATTAATTTTAAGAATAATCATCAAAGACTCACTTACGAAAGTTAGTACCTAATTGATTAATGTACTATAAAATGCCCTATTACGTCGTGGAAATAAAGAGTCACTACCGTGTAGTACAGGGAAAACTACTTATATTTTGAATTATGTTCATATTAATTTTGTTACAACCTTAAGGCGCGGTCCAACCCCAATTATAAAATAATTTACAATGCTTTACGTAAGGTTGAAAATCGCTTGTTAGATTGGACGATGTAATGCGAAAATGCGTTAATTTTGTACGTTTTCTTTATATTTTTCGATATATACTAACACAATTGAAAAAACTGCTGGTTATTACTTGAGTACTATACGTTGGCTAAATATTAAGTAAAAAAATATAGTGTTATCGCTGAAAATTCTGAGAGTTAGGACGTGAAAGTTTATTTTTGTGGACCTATTCAGGATTTTTTTCTGCTGAAAGAGAGTTATATTTATGAATTCTATTCGGTTATTACTCTTTTCCTATTCCTTTTCTAACTTTTGTATTTTTTTGTTTAGATACTATCGATCGGTTTCGTTACACTAATTGTTTAAAAATTCTGCTTTTTCTTTAATCAGGGTACGAGCGCGCCTTAAATAGTTTTAGGTACACGGGGGGCAGATGTCGACTTAGCAGAGAAGGATTACTCCAAGCATCTTAGTCTTCTAAATGTTTACTACATAATACAGATCGCGCGGCGACAGTTTGGCTTTGACCGTTATTGCGCAGAAATCAGAAAATAGGTATCAACGGGCAATTAGCGGGGTGCGGGGCGGGTGTGTAGGCGCATGCGGTGCTCTGATTGGCGCTCCAATCGTTCCCTGCCTCTCGCATCGATACGACGTACCGCGCACTCCTGTTGTACGTTCGTACAACGTTCACACGTGAATTGCTATTTTCGTTAATTGTTTATTGTTGTCGATTGTTATTATTTGTTGAGTTTGTTTGTTTAAGTTTGTCAGTTAAGTTTTTTTTGTTAAATATTAAAAAGTGATTTGAAAATGCGTAAAAAAAACATTGTTTTAAAAAGGCAAGCACGGAAAATGATATATGACGTGAATTGCTTTTTAAAGAAAGAAGCTGACGAATGTATCGATTCATTGAAGCAAATTCGAAGTCAGATTGAGGAAGTTGCTTCTTTACTCAGTCAGTCGGAGAATAACCAAACTATACAGACTATGCAGGTAATGAAAACGGAAACTGTTTCTAAATTAAATTGTGTAGTCAGTAAATTAGCTAAAATTCAAAAACGGACATCGGAGGCCACTAAGACTTCAATTGGCACTGTAAAAAATATCGTAAATCAAGCCAAGAGTTCCGATTTGCTAATTATTTTCAGAACACGTGGAAAAAAACGTCCCAGAGCTAAACCAGTTACGAATATTGATAATTTTGACCAAGGTGTTATAAAAAGATGTATACACAATTTTCACAAGACGAATAATGAACTTCCCACCATTGGGAAACTAAAAAAGAAACTTGAGGAAGATATAAACTTTAAAGGGTCAGAAACAAGTCTTCGTGTAATTGTAAAGGAGTTAGGATTTCGCTGGAAAAAAACAGAAAACAACCGTAAATTACTAATAGAAACATCGAATATCCGATTACAACGCATTGAATATTTAAGAAAAATAAGAAAATATCGACAAGAAGGAAGACCCATTGTTTACACAGATGAATCCTACGTAGATTCATCGCACTCAACAACCAAAGCCTGGAGCGATGGCCCTACGGAAGGACTAAAAAAACCCATTTCTAAAGGACAACGAGTCGTGATAGTCCACGCAGGATCTGAAGCTGGATTTATACCAAATGCTTTATTAACTTTTAAAGCCGGCACCAAAACAGGGGACTATCACGACAACATGAATTACGAGAATTATGAAAAATGGCTTAGGACACAATTAATTCCCAACCTACCACCCAATTATGTAGTGGTTGTCGACAACGCCTCATACCACAATAAACAATGGGATTTAGCACCGTCCTCCAATACCAAAAAAGCCGATATGCAGAATTGGCTAACTGTTAAAGGCATACAATATGATTCAACAATGCTCAAGCCACAATTGTACAACTTGATAAAAGCTAATAAAGAAAGATTTAAAACTTTTTCAATAGATCCAATTTTAGCAGAAGCAAACCATAGCATATTGAGATTACCGCCTTACCATCCAGACCTCAACCCCATAGAAATGGCATGGGCTACTATTAAACAATATGTAGCTAGCAAAAATGTTAAATGGAATTTACAAGAATGTACCAAACTTATCAAAGAAAAAGTATCCTTAATGGGTGCCCAAGAATGGGAAAAAATATGTAAAAAGGTAAAAGATATAGAAGAAGAGTACGCCAAGAGTGACCATGTAGTTGATTTACTTACCGAGCAATTTATAATTCGCGTCGATGATAGTTCCGAAGACGATGATTCTGATGATGGTTATGAAGATGATGATGATGACAACTGCGACCGAGGAAGCCCTGAACCCGGACCCTCAACAAGCAAAAGACGTTGCACAATTTCGTGTCGCGGCAGCACTACTGGACCATGCGTTGATTTCATAGAAGGCGTTAAACCTTTAACTGATTCAGAATCTGAATAGCACTGCGGCTAGGACTTTTTTTTATGTTAACTTTTGTATTTAATAATTATTTTAAGTTTTCTTTTGTTTGTATGTACCAATTTTACATGTATCTTGCAATAAATAATTTTATTAAAAAACAATTATTTAGAATTTTCATCGCTGTCTCTGTAAACTTTAAAAGGAAATAAACATTTTATATAAGTAAAATAACTATCAATAGTTTTAATAAATGAAGAAGTTTATCTATTTCGTATTATTTTCTAGCATTATTACCACTGTACATGAATTTTGACCCACTCAAATATCCAACCTGGTACATAAAAAAGGAAAAGTATTGTGTGCGTGACAGTACCCATGCGCAGTAATCCCCTCCACCCGAACGTCAAAGCCAAACTCTCGCCGCGCGATCTGTATATGCCTTATACTGGAGCTTACTTTCCGTGAGCTCTATTATAACTTTTGGATTTTGTTGTAAAAACTCACAGTTCGCAAAGAAGTATCCGTCTTCGAAGTCGATCCTATCCTATCCTTTTTATTATTATTTCCTATAATTTTTAATGTTATATATATGTGTGATGTGAAAAAATCATGCCCCTTACGTGCTAGTTTTCAAAATGTATGTCATATATAAAATATTTACACTAATGTCAAGATCCAGAGTGGAAAAGCGGGAATTCGTTAGTATTGAGAAGATGCGAAAGACGTATCTTAGTACATACTACCTAGACATATTTTTTTACACCGTGCTAATACTGTGGTCACCGATATTTCCTGTCGAAGATCAGACGTTCGACTTGCCCATTTTGTTCATTATTAGTTCAAAAAAGTTCCAAACTTTTCGTGCTTATTGTCCTAAATACGTGTAAGCCAATGTAACAGGTTGAATTATAGTTTTACAACATCACTGTTATTCAGTAGAATAGTTGTAGCCTTCGTGACGGCGCCCGGCCCGAGTTGAGGCAATTAGTTACGCAACATGAAGTGGCTAAGCACCAGTAGCGACAGCCGCCTACTTGCTAATTATATTATTGTAACGAGACGACTCTACTATTAATTGTACAGTCACTTTTGATTGTCATCATACGTAATTACTTACTATTACTACAATGGTAGTCAAGGAGGAATGTGAACTTACAATCAAAGACTTCTCTACATATAATATGTTTAATATATGTTTATATAAGGAAAAGCATATTGATGTTTTCAAACCTGTGAAAACATCGGAAATCTGCGCCTTTGCTGATAAAATAAGCACATAAATGACCGCTAAAGATTAATTATATATTTATATTCTATTACAAAATTTGCAAGCTATGTTAGAAAAAAACATATTCGGTCTATATGTTACCTATATAACATCTGTATATTTACTTACCGTGTTTTGATGTAAATAAATGTTTATGATTAAAACATCTGCACTGCAATGGAATTCACAATGATGGCGAAGTAAGTAAATATCTATACTTAAGGCGCGCTCGTACCCTGATTAAAGAAAAAGCAGAATTTAGAAACACCTAGTGTAACGAAACAGATCGATAGTATATTATGAAAAAAATACTATGGTTAGAAAAGGAATAGGAAAAGAGTAATAACCGAATAGAATTCATAAATATAACTCTCTTTCAGCAGAAAAAAATCCTAAATAGGTCCGCAAAAATAAACTTTCATGTCCAATCTCTCAAAATTTTCAGCTATAACACATTTTTTTTTCAAGTAGTACTTAGACAACGTATAGTACTAAAGTAAAAACCAGCATTTTTTTCAATTGTGTTGGTATATATCGAAGAATATAAAGAAAACGTACAAAATTAACGCTAAGGATATATAAAAATAACGATTTTCAACCTCACGTAAAGCATCGTAAATTATTTTAAAATTGGGGTTGGACCGCGTCTTAAGTAGAAAGCCTTCCCTAATAGCGTTGATTCATGTAGGTTTAGCGCGAGATGCGTGTAGGGATGTCAACATCGCAACTAAGAACAAATCTTCGGCCGATCTTTTTTGTTGGTAGCATACATACACAACAGAAACCATGATATTTAAAATCTGCCAACCCCGACCGCTCTGACCGCGGTGATTAGTCCTTTGACAACTACATTGGAAGATATGGAACAGTCCTACTTGTATACGCCAGTAACCGTACAAAGACTTAAAATGGACAAAACTCTACTATCCAGTCTATGACTTCCTAGTCGCCATTACCATCAATTAGCATGCTGGGTTAGGTATTTAGCGCATGAGTCGATGAACTTTAGTTACGGAGATAAGAGAGATCATTCGCAGAGCTCTAGAATGCTGTTAGCGCAAACCAAATTGAGTAACCAAGTTAGATAGGGCAAATGTATACGCAATGAGGCGACGTGTGTTTCGAAACTACTATACTTACCTTATTTACTACGCAGGTATAACCCGCGACACGTAACTCTAGCGCTGACCGTTATTGCGCAGAAGTCAAAAATTGGGTATCACAGGGGGGCTACTACAGGGACGAAGGACTCTTGTTTCTCTCTGTCACATCGAAGACGAGGGACTCCTTTCTCTCTCTGTCACATGTGCGCGACTGTACCCATGCGCAGATATCCCCTCCACATTTCGCTCAGCGCTAGAGTTACGTGCCGCGGGTTATACACTAGGTCACTTGTGTAAGAGTTCATGTTGGTTTGTACCTCCTTCGTACCAGAAATTCTGCCTAAGTATATGCTTAGTACCTAATGTACCATAGAAATATCGGACTCAGCTTTTCTGTGGTGCGAACATTGCTGGCTACTAGACGAAGAGACTCTAACCACACGGCCTGTGTATCTAGGAATCAAATCTAACCAAAGGAATATCATGTATGGAGCCAAGTGACCAGTACCACCATGATGATTAGATGAACCACGCCTTCCCATTACAGTTGGACACACAAATTATGGAATTATTTACTACGACTATATTTCAAAATGCAATATTACTAAAATTTACGGGAGCAAATACATTGGCTGCCGAATTCGGTTCCAAAACCCCTTTCTAATTACGGGATCGATTGTCATTCACCATCAATGATTATAACATCAAAATAGGCGAAACACTTTTCAGTTATTGGAGTGTAAAAAACTGCTGGAGCGAATTTGCTGAAATATAAATGGGACCACCTCGGAAGTATACTCAACAAAACAAATAATTATGAGAATTAGTTCACAAATTGGGAGAAATCTGTGAACATACACAAAAACATACAGTTGAACCGACTTCAACACTAAAAAGTGTGAAATAACTTGTCGAAGTCGGTACCATGCGCACAATATTGTTATAATTGGGCACGATGTTAAATTGCCCGGAAACATTTTGATGTTGCAGCACCTTATTTGTATAATAAAATAAACAGTAAATTTAAAACTTAACAAAAAGCCAACAACGAATTTAAAAAACTAATACTCACCTGGCTCAAGAACCTTGAATATGAGGATGTCGAGTGCATGGTAGACACCTAGTGTGTATGATGAATGAAATAAAACACTGTAGTTATTAACCCTCGACACACACATCAACCAACAGACAGACCCCTGCAACATACAAATAGCACACACCTCCACATACAATACCCCACACACATATTCACACACAAACACATACACAAACACACACACACACACACCTACACACACACAAACAAGTACACTCTTGCACTTTTATTTAAGTCCGTATGGTAGACAATTTGTTAAGTTTGGTTAAGGCATATTTTTTTGTAACTTTCTTTAAAGTATTTAATACGAGTATAGCCGTTTGTTACCAACACGGCGCAAACATACTGACGTGGGCGGGGGACGTCGCGCTGCGGCGCCCTCTGCGCAACTCAAACTGCGCGAGAGTCGATATATATTGTAGACATGTAAGCTGCACTAAATATTGGGAGAAGACCCTGGTTACTGAAACACAGTACCCACTAGTTCGGGAACCAGTGGCTTTCACATTTTTAATTGTAACATATTCTACAACAATAAAAACTTTGATTGATTGATTGATTGATTGATAATAGGTACTTTTGAACTATCATGGTACTGACACACTTTCACACTGCACACTTTCTTGTGTTGAAGTCGTTTCCATTTATACATAAAAGATAATCATAGTGAAATATGATCTAAGTATATGTGATATACACAGTTTTAATATACAGACTTTCGTATATACTTATATATTGTAACTTTGATACAAAAGTATACAACACAAAGATTCCGAAGATATGTATTTAGGCTTATTTTCCAAATTGCTACGCAAATCAGGTTCCTGAACTACAAGATGCCTTCGGCAAGCTTGGCTTGTAAACTACTTCCATCACGTAATAACGTAATTTATGTCTCATTATGAAAGATTATTATCGTTAGAGCAGCCCAGGGCATGTTGGCGGAATTATAATACAAACATTCGTGGCAATACCAAGGACATACCAACCACAGGCCTGATGCTCCGCGATACCAAGCTGGTATCGCGATAAGCTCCGTCACGGGAAATACATTACAAACTTAATTTATTTCGCCAGTTATATTAATTAATTCAACAAATACGTAAACCTATTAATTCCGTAGTAATATAAGATTTGCTACCCCAATTACTAAATATATATACAAACTAGCTGCTCTCCGCGGTTTCACCCGCACGGTGATGGATGATGATGATGAATCTTATATAGCCTATCTTACTCAGGGTGAATGTAGCTTTCCAATGGTGAAAGAATTTTTGAAATTGGTCCAGTACTTTTGGAGTCAATTCATTACAAACATACATACAAATCTTTCCTCTTTATAATATTAGTATAGAAGTATATACATATAGATAGGTAAAATTAAAGTGTATGTTTGTAGTGTCTACATAACGGGTTATTAATGAATATGGAAGTTTATAAGTACGGTACTTGAATGAATGGATAAAATATTTTGAATATTTTTGCCCGTTCTGTGTGTTCGTTTCGGCTCATCTCCGCAGCGCCTGGGTTCTTTTTAAATTTTTATTTGGACGGGTCTCCTTCATTTGCAAATTGCTGATGTTATTAAGAGTAACTTGGGCTACTTTTATTTAGAAAAATAACAAGGGATAAGCGCAAAAAAGTTCATTTTTATTTTAATATCACGGGGTGTAAGCTAGTTTTAAAAAATCGGCCGGCGACGTCCAAATGAGCTCAAATACACTATTATGCTGTTAACTTCAGTGGTTATGTTATGAATATGGGTTAAATGACGAAACTGAAGTGCGAACACTACTGGGGAACAAGGATTCGAGGATGAGATTCAGATTGAACATTTTGCGGAATGAAAAACAAGGGTGAACAAAAGGAAATCTCTTGCTTCTCAAATTATGAACAAGTAAAAAAACTTACACTACACTACATTTGTTATACATTCTCAAAGTTGAGAGTAATCCAAAGTATACTTATAAGTATACTCAAAAAATACATTGCTTTAGTATTTTTTTGGACTCTTTTACTTTGGATTCAATTCAGAAATTGCTTCACTAACAAATTAGTAACCCTAACTGTAATAATAGATAAAATAGTAGATAAGCTGGGCTATTACGTATCTCAGTTGCTAACAAATGTGGATTGAAATCTGAAAAAATGGGCGCTCTATGCCACTTTTGTCAGCTTCAGTGATCAACTTACTAACATTTTTGCTTACTGGAGTTGCCAAAACTGACATAGGGCCGCCATTTTTCAAGGTTTCAATCAACATTTAATTTTGTTAGCAACTGAGATACATACGGCCCTGAAGGTATAAAGATACTTGGTAGAAAGTTCACGTATGAACTAGCAATGTACATACGAGGAATGTCTGAACGTTTACTTCTCGTCTCGGCGTATAAAACTCAATGTAGAATGTTATCTCCACGTGTAAGCTCCTTTTGGATCACATCCAAGCCACATTAAAGGAACAGCAAGGTTATAGTCCGAAACTTTCCCCCATCGCGGAGTTATTTGAAGAGCAGAACTGCAATATTTAACAGCGTCTAGACTGGAAACCAGACTTGCCGGGAAGGTGACATTTGCAGACATGGGCCGGAATAGGACGTGATAATTTGAAGGGGGGAAATGGGGGTTTCTAGTTGGGATCATCTTGTACCTAAATCACGTCAAACTAAATGTCAAATACTTCAATGCTTTTATTGGGTTTCGGATTACTATACAAATTTTTGAGGAGAGTCACGCTTGAGTACCTGTCCGATAAAACCTCAGAAACTAAGAAATCGACGAAGAACCAAAATCACAGACTCCAAATTTAGCAAAGTGAAGTAACAAAGGGTAATATCAAATTTATTTATGTGTAAGAATTTTATGTAAGTACCTACAATCAGTAGGAGCGAAACTCCATAAGGATGGGCATCGGACATGCCATAACCTAGGTCGATAAGTCGGCTAATTACGTGAGTAAAGTCAGTTTTGATATTAAATAAGTACCTAGTAGCTAAATTAATACTAAGGTTGCGTCACAATACTACCTAAAAAATTATGTATCTAAGAGAGTTCGGAATCCTAACATGTTTCTGTAACAATAAAGTCTTAAAAATCCTGGGGCTGTCTTTCATCAACCCCCAGTTTACTCTGCCTAGCTACGTCCACACTTGCAGACTTATTGCTCGAACGGGCGATATTTTGAGACGACCCAATTGGATCGTGTAGTAGAGAGATGAGACGCAAAGATTTCTAAATGTCATGACGAATGTGCTGTGATTGGACGATGTTAGGATTGTGATTTACATACCTTCTGAATAGGGCACAGGAAATCATAAATGTTTAAGCTCCTTCCTCAAATGCACGAAAGGAAAACGCAAGATTTTCGTTTAGTTTTCCTCCAGGTGGAAGGAATATGACGGCGTGATATCTGCAAACCTAGTAAGTCGGGGTTTGGGTCGGTACCTTTGCAATGTTTGTGAATGGGTGGTGCCGGTTTACAGGTAAAGCATAATAATAAATCATTAATTTTGTCAAGGTTAAACACTAACTGGCTGATCTTTACGAACATAGAATTGGGAAATAAATAATTGCGAAAAAAAAATACATAAGTAGATATTTTACATGCTTAGTTATATTAAATTTTATAGAACTGACCACAGAATTGAAACTTACTGGCGATAAAATATACACTAAGAAAGATAGAACGTCGACAGCGCAATTACAGTACTCTTGTTTTTTCGTATTAACCCTTTGCGTACCATTGACGTAAATTTACGTGCGTTTCAATCATAAATCGTTTATTTTAATTATCACGGTATAGGAGAGTTAAACAGATACCTGCGCAAAATCAGATACTTAATTAATATAAGGTTTTATTATTATAAAAAGTTACACAAAAGATAAAAGAAACTCTAAACGGAGGCAAGAAGGCCTATGAATTCTTATTTACTGTTCACCCCTCAAGTACGCGTTGGGAGCGAGACGCGAGGCTGGGAATTTAGCATCTGTCATGAGGCTTTCAAAAATTCGTGCTTCAGTAAGTAGGGATTGAAAAGAGGGTGACTATTGAAGACGATTGTGTTTCGCCAGTTCTGCTAAAATGTTGGGGTCTTACTCGCAAAAAATAATATTGAGGTATTATATTCTGTCATTGAATATTGTTGAAAAATGTTTAATGTTATCTCAACTTTATATTTTGCAGACAGTTTTCCAGAGCCCCAGTAACTGTTTCACTCGGCCTTTTTAGGCGGAAATGGAACAAGATAGACGTATATGTGCTCGTACATAAGCTACTCAACTACTTTCTGTTTGAAGTTTGTCAGCTTTTTAGTGCCAATGGAAGTGTGGTCTATACAGTAAGTACCTAGTTATATTGCTGGCAAAGCTGTGACGTAAACTTACCATCACTAATGTTTTTTTTTCGGACAGTACCTACCTATTCTCAAGAATAAGTATTTTGAACGGAGAATCGCCGAAACTCCACATTATAGTCATTTTTTACTTTCTATACCTCTTATACCTATCGTATAATAAGGTATTTAAATATTAATATTTGCGTATTATAAGACTATAATGCGATAATCCCCGAAGTCTCAAAAAGGATGCACAAAAAAATCTTACAAAAGGTAATTATGTTTTAGTGGAAGTCGTAAATGATACCAACCAGTATTTCCTTCTGTCCTATCACCGGCACACACCGCACCTTTATCTGTATAAATATAAATTTGCAAATATTCGCATTGTACTAAATAAATGATATATAAAATATATAGCGCTAAGGACGTTTTGCTTCTATGTACCGAATGGTTCAAATCTTCTAAATATGGCTAATTATCTGAAAAGGGTAACCTACTCGTAAGATCATTTGCGGACGATATACTCTCTGACCTTTCTTCCCACCTACATCTATATATATAAAAATGAACCCCTATTTCTCCTCCCTATAACTTGAGAACGGATGGAACAATCTGGCTTATAATTTTTTGTTATGTTAATTATTGTCAGGAAAAGATTTTCATGAAAGAAAAACCAAGAAAAGACGGGCGGTTATGGTGAGGCCGAAGGCCGAGTCTACTAAGAGTACGAAGTCGTGGGCAGTAGCTACTTATATTAAAAAACAAAGACTGAACAAACTGCCAAACATGAAAATTTAAAATCCTCTTCGAATACAAAAATAAAAATGGATTTCCGAATCAAATAATCAGCCAGGTATCTCAGATTTGGTCTACCGAGAATCCCGAATAACCGGTAGTTGTGAAGACGAGACACCTAGATTATCCACCGGTTCAGTGACTCAGGACTGGTTCTGCTAAATATGGAACCCTTCGCGACAACTGTACGTACCTACTGCCGACCGGTATAACGGGTTGCAGTGCAGATTATTGGCGATGGGTATTATTGTCATTTAATTTCCTATTGTTGGATGAAAGCTTCGATCAGCAGTTGGTATTGCTGATCGAAGGATGAAAGCAAAAAAATCACCAGATGGCAGGATGTTTGCGAAAAAGTAGCACGAAGGAGAAACGCACTCCTGAATAATCCAACCTCGCATCGCACAACGTATTCCCAATTCCTTCCCAAAGGGAAAGTCCAAAGGAATGTTAAGAGGATCGCATAGCTAGTACTTTCCGTGATAAAAGCGAAAACTCTTTTCTACCTCTTAACATTGTCCGATTTCAGTGATTTTTTTTTCATGGAATCTTTACATTGTTTACTATATCCGTACGTTTTGATTTTTTGACAGTATTTCAATGTACTATAAATTTCCCTTTTTAGAACTCAATAAAACTGAAAAAATCAAAACGTACGGGCATAGTAAACAATGTCAAGATTCCATGGCAAAAAAATCACTGAAATCGGACAATGTTAAGAGGTAGAAAAGAGTTTTCTCTTTTAGCATGGAAAGTACTAGCTATGCAATCCTCTTAAGTCCTAAGTACCTATAAAACCTACTGGTAAGGTACTCCGTACCACGGATAATAAGGTAAGTTAGGAGGTAGGTACCTACGTACATTTATTCTATGACTCAAATTTCATAGCACCTACTAACCTTAATTTTATGACTTTATGCTTATGCCGTAGCGTAGAAGTTGTTTTGCGAAATTGGATCATCAAATAATCGAGCACAAAAATTATAATTATTTTCAAATGACAAATAAGTGATTATTGATCAAATACGAAACCAACTTTACTTCAGTCAGTGCTAGTTTCCTTTCTGTAACGAGTGTTAATAAATCTTATTCACCAGGCATCTATTAGTATATATGTAGTACTAGTTGCGCCCCGCGGTTTCACATGCGTGGTGATGGATGATGATGATGATTAGTATCCTATGTGTTAATCCGGCGCCTCATCAACCTCCATACCAAATTTCATCAAAATTGGCCCAGCCGTTTGAGCGTGAAAAAGTAACAAATATTCATACATCCATACATACAAACTCGCGTTTATAATATTACATGATAGGAAGTTTTAAAACTCAAATCTCTGGGGTCAAACGGTAGCCTTTTTGGAATGTTATTAGAAGACGGTAAAGGCACGAGGCCCACCTGGTGTTATATGGTAACCTCGTGGCAATTTATTATCTAGTGGTTATTTACTAATGGCCATACATTTTGCTTGAAGATACTCGTACCTACTATAATATATATGACTAAGACATACAATGTATTATCTAGATTCTTGAATGCTAGCAAATACAATGAAAAATTAAGATATGTATATAAATAATTATTTTATGATTTCAAGATAGAACCAATATATTTGAACTTGAAAGACAAGTTTTTGACCAATGTGTGTTACCAGTGATGACTTATGGCACTGAAACATGGTCTCTTACTATGGGCCTCATAAGTAAGCTCAAAGTCGCACAACGAGCTATGGAGAGGGCTATGCTCGGGGTTTCTCTACGTGATCGAATCAAAAACGAGGAGATCCGTAGAAGAACGAAAGTCACCGACATAACCCAGAAGATTAGCCAGTTAAAGTGGCAGTGGGCAGGGCACATAGCATGCAGAACAGATGGCCGATGGGGCCGGAAGGTTCTGGAATGGAGACCACGGACTGGCAAGCGCAGCGTAGGTCGACCACCAACACGGTGGACAGACGACCAGATAAAGGTCGCAGGACGACGTTCGATACAGGCCGCTTCCAATAGGTTCTTTTGGAAAATTATGAGGGAGGCGTATGTTCAGCAGTGGATGTCCTACAGCTGAGATGATGATAAATATATTTGAAAAAAATCATGTTTGATTTAGGTAGGACTTTCTGTAATCTGTGATTGAGGTACCTACTTAAATCAATTAAAACATTAGGTACCAGATTTAAACCACTGATTGAAATACACCGACAATGCTTGTATGAGCAATTTACTTTTTACAGGTAACTTCTGCTGTTTTCGCTACAAACATTGGTATATTTTAAGTTTTATGTGCAACTTGTTCTATCTACCATGTTCACCATGTTCCTAAATGTACAAATGAACCAACAGATGCGACGAGCTCAGCATAACCATCCACATTACATTGTACAAATGAAATGCATGAAATCATAAATGAAAATTAATAATTCCTGATATTAGCAACATACAAAAAATATTACAAAATAGTGAAATTGCAATGCTAGGCATGATTGGCAGATAGGCTATTGACCCAATATCCATATCAGCCCCATCTGTAACAACTCTAATGTCACTAGGAACATGCTTATATGTTCTTAGACCTTCTGATGACATCTAACACATCCTCCAGTGTCATCCTGAGACAGCCAAGAAAAAGAATTTGTTTTTGTTCTAATAACAAAATATTTTTCTTTGTTTTGTATCCAACCACTTTCAGATGTTTTGTGGGTAATGCTGTTCTTTAGGGTGAGTCTTCCATCGATAACATCACCTCATTTGGTTCTGTTTGCACGAATTGACATTAGCATATACCCATCCATGTAGCAAGCGCGGAAAGCGCAAGCTAAAAGTATTTAGGTGAACTGGAAACAATGGTGGGTAAGTTCATATATCATTGATTTTGGATAAGTCCAGATCTTAAATTTCATTTTTTGGGCTATGGAACTTGAGAACATAGGCTAAGAATAAAATATATCAATCTATTGGAAGTTTGGAAAAGTATTTATTTTATATGTTAAGTAAATGTATATTTTTAAATTCTGTAATAATTAAAGGAGCCTTTAGCCCCATTGGTCGCAGCCATGCCAGCTCCATCGGTACATTCTATTCTTATTTAAAATCTATAGCATAGCCTATAATGTTCTAGCAGTAGTAGAAGTCGGATGTAGACTCTGCTAAAACACTCTGAAATACACCAACATCCAAATAATTGAGTTTATGGCACATTCTATTAAAAAGAGTTGGATGTCTTCTTCAATGTCACAGCACAGATATTACAGTTAAGTAAATCAGCTTTCCTCATCCTGTGTTTGAACTTATTTAATGGAACATGCCCGGAGCGAAGCCTACACACCATTACTATCATAAGTCTGCATAACTTAGTCTCATTGAACCATGGCATTCGAGGGGGCTCATTATGTATTGAACTATACCAGACCTTTGTTTTGAGAGGAGTTCTCGAAATCCTTTTTCTATTTACTGAAGATCATACTTTTATGTTAAACCAGTGCTTCTGTGTATTCCGGAATTACATATGTATCAGATCCTGATGTTGTTGAATCACATGAGAAGGAACCCATTGCAATCTCAGAGACAGCTCATGAAAATTTAATTTTAAAATTTTCTCTATTATGGCATATGCTATCGATGCACCTCTTATTCCAGAGCTATATGCTGTAATGTGCTTTTGCTGTCCATGAGGATAACTACCTTTTTATAATTCATTGCGTCATTATAACACACTGCCTCCACGATTCCACCATCATGATGGACTGCACATCTGAGACTATTTCATAGCCTTCTTTTACTTTGTGGATGGGATGTAAATGTTAATATATACATACCTGCCCAATAAGTATGAATAGGAAATTTCCAAGTGAAGAATCTAAAACTTCAGTTAGAGATTAAATCTCTAAGTGATGCAGGATTTTTTTTGCTCAATATTGATAATTTGAGTGATCGAGTGATAACACAAGCACCTACTCATGTTTGTATATTGTTTTTATTAAATTAAATTAAAAGTAAAGTAGTACTGTGTAAGTTGGTAGCAATATTAAAGAATGGTGGTAATATTATATCATACACAGTATAATCAGCCCTTTTTGTCCCCACTGCTGAACCAGCTTGGGTTGGCAAATACACTATTGACCAGCCCTAATGTTAGTTTTCAGGCCACCCAATGCTTCCAACATGGGTCAGCAGATGTTTTATGTAAGACAACAACAGAGGACAACAGCCTAAATACTCTTCAAAGCAGATAAGTGCTCATTATGGCTATTGATACTGCCAAAAAGTGACCACTGCAAGATTTACAAAAATCTTAAATGTTGTCTTAGATGTTTACCAATTATAAGATGACTTCTTAGTTTATATATCGCTGATTATACTATGCAACATGGAACAAGTATCAAAATATTATAAGATGTTTTTAAATATCAATGCTCAAACAGATAGCGATTATCGGTGATGGCTGCGTCATGAAACTGACATTCAATTCATGATTGTAAATGTTGACTAACTATAAAATTTTCCATATAAATAGGTACCTTACATATAAATGTTAAGTTGCCATCCATTTATGGAACAAATATCTTGACATATTTTAAAAGGGTAGGTATTTTACTACCCAATAATTACAATTATTATAAAATCCGTTACGCTCTTCCCAGCAAGATCCTTCCAAACCTACGCAAATCCGAAGATATAAATTTTATTACTACTGCAAAGGTCAGATTAATTATGTTAATGGACAGTATTGACACTTACCTTTAGTGACATTATGATTATAAATGGATTTCCGGAGTCCCAGCCAAGTTTCAGCAAACCACATGAAGACTCTCACTCATTATTCACAAAATTTTAATATAACACTGAAAAAATATCCAAGCCAAAAAGTCCGGTTATATCAATATTTCTCAGTTTATCGCGCTATCGAAATAGCTTTAATTTATTGAATTTACTGATGTTTATCGTAAACCACGATCGATTTTATTATATTTGTCAATAAACCGAAAAATTCGCGTGACATCCACTCTCAACCACTGTCGGCCTTTTTCTAATTTTTTCCCGCTCACGTCTGTGTTGCCCGTGAAGATAGTAAAAGTTTCAATTTTGAAATTGCCTGACAAAATTGTCATTTTATATTGTGGTACCAGGTGAATTGGAAGAGTAAAATATAGATATTGTAGATTATTGTTAGCCGCCGTAGTGTACAAGTTACGAAACAAATCAATGTCGGCACATCATAGGTACTATTTTTGATATTTTGCCAGGTAAAAGTATTTTAAATAGAACAATCTTACTGTGCTCAAAACTGTAATCTGACTTATCTCCCACAATATAACATATATCTTCCTTCCATTTAAAATTCAGTCCATATACCTTTGTCAGTATTATATAAATAAATTACCAATTTCGGGCCCTGACTATGGATCAGATAAGCTCCTTATTAGATCAAAAACTAAATAATTCATTGAATTTGTTTATAGAGAAATTTAGATATGCATTAAAAGCAGACGTAAAGAAGATAGTGCACGCTGTGCAGCACCTCAAAGATGATTTTACGACCACTACCAACTTCATCTGTGAGGAGCAGGAATCTATGAAGCACAGGATTAACGAGCTAAAGCGCAATATTAATGCCTTAGAGGCGGAAAAGCACCATACGCAAAAAGAAATACACAGTCTGCATACCTGTAACTTTGCATGTTATAGTCATGATATAAATCTGGTCAATTGGCACACTATTTTAATTGGGAATATATGTAATAATAAATACATTCTATAAAGAGCTAAAACAGATAATTTCCAAGCACACACCTCTATCTAAATGTAGTAACCAAGAATATTCTTTCTGGTTTACTCCCGGTTTAAGGCGTAGTTTAAAGGAAAAAATGAAATATTATCATCGCTACTTACAGTATAAAATCCTGTGCGTAGCGATGATAAATGTAGTGATTATGATACATTTTCCATGTTGAGGCGCAGATGTAAAAGGCTAATAGATTCTGATTATGCTGCGTTTACATCCTCAGTGGAATCTTCGTAAGATAACAAAAAAAAATTCGAACCATTTATCTATGCAATCGACTTACCCAAATCGTATCTTAAATACTCGTAGTATTAAAATTAGCGTGACAGACATTCAAAAGAAACTATGTAAGCTTGATCATAATAAAAAAGCAGGTGCTGATGAGATCCATTAATTGCTGATTAAGAGTTGTGCTACAGCGCTTAGTATTCCCTTGTATATTATTTTTAATGCATTTCTTAAGTCGTGTATTTTCCCGAATGAGTGGAAAACTGCGCATGTTGCGCTGTTTTGTCACCTGACTTAAATATGAGAATTATCCCATATTTAAGTCAGGAGACAAAACACGATGCGAAAACTACAGACCTGTTAGTATTTTGTCTTGTTTGGGGAAGTTATTTGAGTCACTAGTCTGTGATGTATGTATGATGCTGTGCCTTTTCTAAAACATCTCAGGTGGACAGTGTTTATACTGATTTCTCAAAAGCATTCGGTAAGGTTAACCATACCATTTTATGCAACAAGTTAGCTGCATTCGGAATATACGGTAATCTTCTGCGTTGGAAAGAATCTTACTTGAGATTTGTACCTAATTGCGTTTGAAGTAACTTCGGGCGTACCGCAAGGATCTCATTTAGGCCCGCTCTTCTTCTTGGTATTTATTAATGATTTAGTTCATAAGCTTACATGCTGCTTTATCTCTGCTATATGTTGATGACTAAAAAATGTATACCACCGTCAACACTTTGTCTGATTTTGAATCTCTTCAATCGGATCTCAATACTGTAGTTGAATGGTGCTTTGCTAACAGAATGTTCTTAAATGTTGACAAATGCTGTTTTATATCATTCACAAACAAAAAGCTAAAAATATTAAATGAATACAAATTTAATTAGAAAGAAAAACTACTATTAAAGATTTAAGAATAATATTTGATGATACACTTACATGTAGCGTTAAATCGTAAATTGAAAGTTAGAAATAACCATCGACCGTCATTTTTAAAGTTTTTCCTACCAACCTTTCATGAGTTTTAAAGATTTTGTCCACTCTCAAGTCTGGTCTACGTGTGCAACATGTGATGATTATATTACCTCTCGGTATCAAGTAGTATTCCTATCCCTTGATTTTTATGAAACTTGCAACAAGTCACACAGACAACCGTCATTCGGTCATTGCAACGTTGAATTTTGTTGATAATTACTACCGGTCAGACAACGAGCAGTGTTTTGATCAAACAGATCAATATCACTACCTTTGAAATTATATAACCTTAAATTATATAATTTTATAATATTTTGACCCGACGTTTGAAACAGTTTTCAGCGAACGTAGTCACGTGTAGACTGGATGACAGTTGTGTGTTATAAGCATACGGAATTAATTATTTTGTTTTTTATGTAACGCCTATAATATATCAATCAAAATGGTCCCGATGTATTATGTACATGATGGTTTAGACTTCACAGCACTCATTCTTTCATGACATGTGTCAAACCACGAAAACTGTATGGGTTACCAAAAATACACGAAAATGACTTTCCCTTCGCCCGATTGAAAGCCAGATTGACTCGCTGATCTGCAAACTGGCCATACATCTAGCGAAAGTACTGACACAACTTCGTGATCGTAGTAATGCATGTGAGGGATGAGGAGCATGTGTTCTTACCATTTTATCAGCCAAATCAAAAACATAAAATTATCTGAAGATGAAGTAATGGTTAGTGTTGATGCACAATTCTTCTTCACAAGCCTACCTATGTAATCACTGCACTATTGTAATCAGTCAAAAGTGGTACGCCCAGAGAGGTCATTTAGCATTGTAACATTGTTTCAGATTTAGCAGTGCCTTACATCTGACTTCTTATTCTGGCAGAATACATTTAACATATAAATCAACGGTTTAGCTGTGGGCTCCCCGGTCTTCCCTGTTGTCGCCGGTAATTTCATGGATGACTTTTCGAGAAAGGGCTCTCGGTTCGAGGCAGTTTGACAGCTGTCCTCCAAAATGAACATCTCGATGAGGATTATCAATTATCTTTAGGAACCATATTCTAGGCTCAAGTGTTTCAGAGTTGTAGGAGTTTTTCATGTGACAGCTGCCATCGAAAATAAAGATCTCAACGCGATTTATCACTGCTCTTTAGAAACTACGTAGTATTCCGTGATCAAGAGAAGGAGAGGAGTTTTAGAGTGATGGCGGTTTTTAGTTTGATAGCTATCATTAGAAACTAAGATCTAGACGAAATTAGAAGTTACCAGAATCAGTACCTTCGTAAATCGAGCGAGCACCTAATTTGACTAAAATAACTACCTTATGCACACTGATGTCCTTGTTGCAATCTTCACATCTTTCACAATATGTACACTAGTTTGCGCAGCAGCCCTTGAGTCACGAGATATTCAGTTTTTAAAGGTGACATATAAAGCGTTTTACTCTCGTTTCTATAAAAGTCATTTTAAAGACGTTTTCTCGTCAGAACTACTCTATGTAGCTGATCCACGAGGTGCATGTTTAAGATTTTAGGACGACATTTAAATGAATGCAAGTGTCAAGTGTGTTACGCAATAATTTAATCGATCGATTGTAAAACTACTTCATAAAAGATAGACAAACGGACAAACCAAACACAACCAATAGTCACCCTTTTCATGTATAATGAATTATTTCTGTACCTACTTTCTATGATTGACGTATTATTTCATATAGTTCTGTACCCCTTTCCTCTATTAGAAACGTCAATAACGTAACCTGATTAGATGACTAAAGTAAACAACATTAAAATTTTATTATTTCGAAGAAAACATTCTTCCTTTTACTATTCCATACAAAAACGCGTATACTGTATTACTTTGTAGGTAATCACTGCCACACAGATCATGCCATGCTTTGCAAGCGTAGTATTATTATTATGCCGTATCACAACGGCAAGATCAATATAGGTAACAAATAAACAAGTATATAGACAATTGAATATATTAATCGTACAAATTTACGTAATAGCTGTTACATTACACTACACGCAATATATTTTTGTCTAGGATGGTTTGGTTATACTTTTAAATTAGCAGTGATGATAAGATACTTAAGAGGAAATTAAATTAGTTTAAAGTATTAAAACAAGTGAGTAAGTAATTATAGTTTGAAGCGTCACTGTGAGTTTCTAGTTTACAAAAGTTTCTGTTTTAGAAGAAAAATTAAATTGTGGCAATTTTATACAGCTGTCCCTTAGGCAAATATACAATATGACGTCTTCCAACGACAGCCAAAGAAAGAAATACTTTTTCCCTTTGCAAGTAGACTCGTATGTTTATACATTGGCCATTACTCAGGTTATATAAATAAATATTATATTAAATCATATATTAAATGTATAACATAATTTCAATCAAGATTTTCATTGAAATAATCTGTCAGCGTCAAGTCACAATCACATAAGTAAGTTGAATCACAGTCCTATCTAAAGGTGCGTTCGTTTAGCTTATGAAGGCATTGGTGGCGTTGTCATTGATGGCTCTTTTGTTAAAGCGTTCGTAAAGCTCAAAAACGTTATTTTTGCCACTTTTGCCCATACCCTATTCGAACGCTCAACTGAGCATAAGACCTAAAATCGCATGTTTATGCTGTCAAATACATAGCTGTCAAATAACGATCACAAACAACCATGCTCCGGACGTGGGTCAAAAATTACACTTTTCGGTGGTAAAAATTCCTCTTTTTTAGCTTTCCGAACGCTGAACAAAAAGAGACATGAACGACATTTTCACCCACAGATTCCCAATTCAAACGCCCCTTGTGAGCGTTTTTAGTGTTATTTTCGCTAAAAACGCTCACGAATGGCCTATTCGAACGCACTTAGAAGACGTCATTGTAGTAATATCTTTCTAAGGTAATCATGGCAGGTAATCTTCTAATATAAAATCCGAACCTTCTTGTCTATGGTTCACATATTTCAAATGACAGAAATTCCTCTTCTTCTTCCTTGTTTCGACTCTTCCTCGTCTGGCGCCACAGATTTCTATGCTGTGGTGTAGCTTAGCCTAGCTAGGCTGTGTTAACCGCTTTTTCTATTGTTTATTTTGTTCCAGTAAAGTTTTGGTTGATTTATTCATAGAAACATTATTTACATAAAGTTTATAATAGTGCCATGGAACGGACACCGGCAGAATTGCAATAAGCAAAAGCGCCATAATAAGCAACGACGTCAAGTCCAATATATCCAAGGATTTATTTCAGTGGATCCACACAAATCCTGAACATGGACAATGCTGTTTTGTGGACTGAGCTCGTAGACGAGAGGACTTAATTTTTATATGTTTCCAAAATCTGAGATGTGGTTACAGTTACAGTGCATCAATTGTGAAGCTGTGAAGTCTAATCTTCGAAGAACTTTGCACACAGTTTGCATCACAAAACCATTTGAGAAGAGATTTCCATCCATGAAGGACAGATCTCGTTTCCGCCCCGACGCTTATCTACATTGATTCCTGCTAGTGTCAGTCAGTCAGTGACAATCCTCAATCTGCTGCTATCAACCCCCAATAAAACAGGTATGTATCATGTGTATAAATTTGGTTTCACTACACTGTATATTGACTTGGCAGTCATTATCTGTAACAAACTACAATTATTATGCTAGCTAATTATCGATTTTATAAAGTCTTTTATATTAAAGTATATATTTCTTTATTAATGCTTCCAAAATGATAATAACAAATCTAAGTTAGTCTGCATACTTATGATGATAAATTTTTGCACCTTCAAATAAAGATATAATATTGGAGAGTCACAAAATATTTTTCATGCCACCAAACAATCTCTGTTTGTTTTTATCTGCTACTCTGAATAGCGACATCTTACAAAAGCCATTAAAAATAGAAGAAGTGACTTTATTTTGAAGTATGTTCATATTTGCTAAAATTGCAATAGCCCTCTATATAACCCATACCTATAAACACATTTATTAAAAAAAAAACTGGTATATTTTAATGTAAATTATAATTTCATTAAACCCCATGATTGTTATGTTACTACTACGCTATATATGATTTTATAGTATAATATAAATTATAAATATTATTTCAGGTAGTCTCAGTTCTAGCCATGAATATAGTAGAACAAGATCCATTGCACCTATTGCGTACCAGAAGTTTTAGAGAAACACTCATAGGTCGACACAGGTATGGTTTTTTTTCTATTGGTCTAGATATGGCTAGTCGACTTAGAAGTCTAAGGTGGTATAACACTAGACCAAGAATAGAACTGGCTATCAAAGAAAGATGCCGGCATGCACTGTCAAGTGCTTAGTGACTGGTGGTAGCCAGCAAGGTGGACACGAAATGTGCGCTACATGCTGCTGAACTCTGTTACTGTGCTCTAGGGATTGAAACCCATAATTTAATCGATGGCTGACCCTTGTTACCCATGTGCTATCATCGTTTCAAATGTATTGCAATATGTTTTCACATAACTATCAGTTTTTGTACCACAGGACATCACTTGGTGGGCCTTATTTACTGCCTTGGTTTCCAAATTAAAATCTATAGATGCAATAATTTTGCAATTTGTGTGTCTCTGTGAGACAATGATAATTGCACTTTGTTATGTAGTTTGATCAGGGGCCTTACTATAAGCTCTTAAAGCAGGACTTTTAGAAAACTGCCTGGCTTAATCGTACCATGACAACATCATAGCAAGACTGCCCATGCCTACTGTTCAAGACCCTACTTTAAATCTGCTCAGATTATAAGCTTACAAACATCTAGGCATCTGCAATGTTGGTTATAGTAAATTGTTAGAAAGCCAAAGACAGTATTCGTTCATTTTTGTAGAAAATAATGATCAAACAGTTTACCTAAATGAATGTCATGGTATGATTTAATTCAAAACTGTTTAAGCCAGGTTTATGAACTGCATGGAACTTGCATGGTTTTTACAAAGCTGATAGTAAGGCCCCAGACTGACTGAATTTGAAGAATCATAGAGATCATAAATTTGAATTTTTGTATTATCTTTTCAGATGATTTGCACACCACTATTTACCAAGAGAAGACTCCTGTGAACTCTATCTCTGCAAGCTACACAAAGAAGTTGTTGCTGATGGCTTTCTATTGTTAACTCTAAGCTGATTGATGAGCAGTTTCCAGATTGCAACATGTACCTTTTAATAAATATAAAAGTAAACATAATTATGTGATTTTCTTTCTATAACAATCCCTCGCTACCTAAATTTCCATAATCCTTTTTAAATGCCCACATATATTATATAAAATTTAAAAAGATTTCTAAAGATACCACCTATATACGGGACGGGTAGGTGGCAAATATATAATTTAAGGTGAAGGTAAAAATTAAAAAAAAAGAGCTGTCATACATGATATGTGAGCTTGGCCAGTAAGGTCGAAATTCGGTCTATGGGAGTGCCCCGTCTGATGCGTTAGCATCTGTTAGTCTGTGAAGGTAATTTTCATGAAATACATGAAAACAACGTGTACAAATCATGATTTTTACTATATTTGTTTTATCTTTAAAATATGGCAGTTCTTATTCTGTTTTAATCCAAACTATTTAACCTTTGCGAACGACAGCACTAAAATTAGACATTTCTCCATGGGTATATTTTAAACAGATTAGTCGTCACGTAACGTGGTGCTCGCTAAATTAACGTAAAAATACCTAAAATTGAATAGCACCATTCTATCTTTAGAAATGCACTTATAAGTGTTACATGAATTTGAATTCTAGTGTTAACAGAATAAGGTCAACCATAATTAAATTTTAGTTCGATACTTTATTTTAGTTTTTTGAACAAGTGAATCGCTACCAATAATCCTATTGCTCGTCAAAACTCTAAACATAAATGTAGAAAAAATTAACAAAATCAATAAGCCAATGTATTGGTTTTTCCCGCCACCAAATACACAATACCTATTTATGAGCTCTGCCAATCGCATTTGTATGTGGACTCGTACTGTTTGTAGATTTGCCACCCATCAAGTAAAAAAAATGTTTCGTCATGTTTGTGAAAATAGCAAACAGCCGTAGTTCAAAACATGACGTTGGCAAAGAAAATAAATTCTCTACGTATTCGGGTTCGGATTTTGGCTGAATCTCGCGCGGTATCGCGCATCGGTATATTTATACCTTCATTACTACATAACTATTTTTGCCATCGGCTTTGTTCCTTTGGAATATGGTTACAATATCTCGATCCTTAAGGAACTAGACTTTGAATGGGGATGTGAAATACGTAGACATATATATAGTTATTTATTTTTATTTATAAAATCGTTGTTTCGTATAATCGGACACGGTATTACCGTGAATCGGACTTACAATAAAATGAACGTTAGGTACTTACAGTCCCACCATCTTATCTGTTCAGGTGACAGCGTCGCTAGTGTAGAATTTTGGTATTGCAACCTAAGAAATTCACCAAGAAAAAAGAGAAACAAAACATAGGGCAGTCTTTCAAGCCACTCATTAATTTGCAAATTCTACAAAGAATCCTACTAATATTATAAACGCCAAAGTTAGTTGGTATGTACACTGTAGTTCCAATTTTGCCCACCTGAACAGATAAGTTGGTGGCACTATAATAATAAGTATGTGAAGTAAGTCATGTGAATAAGTATAATTTATGTCATGTGTGTGTCATGAAAATGTACAAGCAAGAAGCTATTATTTCGTAACAGTTTGTGAACCTTGACGGCCTTATATAAGCTGCTCAGAAAATAATGTCATTCAGCAGTACGGCGCAAAAGTTTTGCTGTGCGCTCTACAGTAAAACTTCTGCGCCGTCTAAATAACGCCATTTAAAGTTAAGCAGCGTTTTTATGTAAACCCCATAATTTGTATTTAAGTACATATACAATAATATTATTTTTTATTTTTGTCTGTTTGTTTCATTAAATGTTTTTTAGTAGATTCCATAGCGGTTTGCATATTATAAACGTCGCTGTGAGTGGTGGTTAAATGTTTTCGCAAATCCGATGCCATATTGGTTTTGTAATCACAATGTTTGCAGTAATACAGAAAAACATCCAAATGGCGTCCACTGCGAAGCACATGTTTGCGTAGATTTTCCTGAAAAATTAAAGCACACATAAGAACACGTGGCGCCATCTATCAGATTAGGAAGCAGTACTTTCTCACTAAAGTAATAAAATTCATCGGCGTAGGTATCTACTTGCATTCAGATACAAAGGCGTTAAACCTAAAACGAGTATGTTTCCATGAACTTTCATACCAGCAGTAGGTTTATTAGCACATTTTAGAAGTTACTTAATACAGTATGTAAATAATTATAATACAGAAATGGCATAATACCGACAAATCTTTTTGGCATCTACCTGAACATAAATAATGTAAAGGCGGTTTTCCAAGCATGTTTAAATGTGAATCTAAGCTTAGGTACAGATCTGAGTATTGCATGGTATGTACCTAGTTACTGTGAACACTCAAGTCAGTAAGGTATACAGTGAGCGTGTTCCTTGAATACTAGCCTAACCGCACCATAAGCCGTGACCACACTATGTGAGTACTCGCATTTGGTCGGTTCATGTACTAAAATCGGGATTACCCTTAACATGTTCAGAGTAATTCTGCGTAACGTATTCAATATAACAAATTTTGATTTACTTAGTTGCTTAGTTGAATCCCTTTCGAAACCGCTGAATATTGCGAAGAGCGTTCGCATTGCAGTACAGCGCCATCTCTTGAAAGCTTGTGGCGTCAATTACTCAAAAATATTCTGAATAACTTTGGAGGAAGGGTTTTACTAATAACAAACCAGTATAACAAAGTAGTAGCTAAACTCAAGGGCCTTATTAAAATCCCCGACCTTATTTAGTAGTGCGTTCGGTAAAAATATTCTGCGCCGGAGGTACTAAATTACTTTTTAAATTTAAGCAGTGTTAGTAAGTAAGGCCTTATGTAGGTCAGTAGGAAAAAGTAAGCTTACCAAACTGCCACATGTAAAGACACAATGAGGACAAGCGTAAGGTTTTACTCCTCTGTGGCACTGCAAGTGACTTTTCAAATGACTGGATTGATCAGTTCTAAAAGAACAGAGAGAGCATTTGTGGCGTAGTTGTAATTTAGTGATTCCATGCTTTTTCTCGTGTCTGAAACAAAAATGTTCAATTTTGAGTACCTAGGTACTACCCTGCAACTTATGATGTGGGGTTTATAATAAAAAAAAAACAAATCGTTTTTTTAAGAGGCGTAGGTAGCTGTTTAACAGATTTTAGATGGAGAGCGCGTTAGTTTTAAAAAGTAAAACGTTCCGTTCCGATAGCTGACTTTTATAGGTCTCGCTCTTCCTAAAAGCTGTCAATTCAATGTGGATACTTACATATCCTTACTATTTATATATACCATATACTGCATAATTATAAACGATCTTTAATAATTTTTATATTATGTATTACTAGCACTATAATATTCATCGCTTTGAGTAACCGATTGTCTCTACCTGCCATCTTTCAAAATTTCTAGGAACTAAATCGTTTCAGAGTTCCACAAGTTACTTGTAAAAGTAGTGCATATTATATTTACTAGATGGCGCGAAATCAATAAAGAATGTTATTATTTTAATTTCAATATTCCGTAACGTAGAATATTTTGCACGATGTTTAAATCTTTTTTTGTGATATTTTTTTTTATAGATCCTTCTATTTGAGTCGTGTTTCGAAGCAACAGATTTAAACGTTTTAACATTTTATTGTTTATATATTTACGTACTGAGGGGACGGCTCACGTGCGTTTAGTTTTCTTCTAACAGTACCTATATCAATGTGTGGTGGTAGCACTTTCGCAAAGTTCACCTGGGGAAGTACCACACCTTTGGCAGTTATTCAACTGTGAAGCAGTAGTGTGCAAACATTACTGTTTCTTTGAAGGGCAATGTTTCCAGCGAAATTACAGGACAAGAGATTTAACATTTTATATATCAGGGTGACAAGCGCAGTGCATTGCTATGCGGGTTTTAAACTTCTGTCGTTTAAAATTCTGAATGTCACTTAATTGTTATGGGCAAGCATGTCGTTTAACATCAGGCGAACGACTTGCTTGTCTCGTCACAGATTGACATTAAAAATATATCTACATATCTTTAGATGTTAAGCAAGGGTTTGAGCTTACTTGGCCAGTTGAATGCCACTGGTAGCAACATAAGAGCACCCTTCGATGCGGCATTTGTGGATAGAACTCGTAGATGGAAGGCTGGCGCTGTTGCAGATGTGGCGAGATTGTATGTTCCTGAAATGACAATGATAAGCATAATACAGGTAAGAACAAAAAACAAAACGAAAATAACTTTATCATAATCAAATATTTTTTTTTTTAGGGTTCCGTACCCAAAGGGTAAAAACGGGACCCTATTTCTAAGACTTCGCTGTCCGTCCGTCTTTTTGTCTGTCTGTCTGTCTTTCCGTCCGTCTGTCACCAGGCTGTATCTATTGAACCGTGATAGTTGACAGATGAAATTTTCACAGATGATGTATTTCTGTTGCCGCTACAACAACAAATACTAAAAAAAACGGCCAAGTGCAAGTCGGACTCTCGCACCAAGTTTTCCGTATAAACGGCAAAAAAATCGGTAGTATAGCAGTGTTGTCATTAAATAAGTAATTATCGAACCGGCAGTGCAAGTACCGAACTTACCGAACGATAAATTTGAGTCTTGAATTCGTCATACTTCGAAACAACTGGCTATATCGATCTTTTGTCGATCATTGCAAGTAAGTAACAAAATTAAGCGATCGGCAGACAAATTCGATAAGCTTTTACGATTATAACGACAACCCTAGCATGGAACTGTTAAAATAAGTTTGAAATCGCCTATTTAATCGGTTTTAACGATTGTTTTGTCAGGTTTGAAAATGACCTCCATATATCTTATCGACAGGCGACGGGAGTGGGGATATTGTTTAGTTGCGTTTAATCTTATTAATATTATAAACGCGAAAGTTTGTATTTATGGATTAATGGATGTTTGTTATTCAAGAGAATATAGAATAGAGGTAAGAACCTACGCTTAAATGGCTGGCCCAATTTTGATGAAATTTGGCATGGAGGTAGATGGGGCGCTGAATTAACACATGATAATTTTCATCAACATCGTCATCATCCATCACCATGCGAGTGTAACCGCGACGCGCAGCTAAAATTCAATAAAAAAACAGACTCTTTTGATCATAGAAGAGCGAAATGCTCGTAAAAATCTTCAAATGACATATGAGGACGCATTGTGGAATGCAAACAATTCGTAATAATCGATATACTGTCAACAATTTGACGATCGTATAAGTCGTCGATATCACTTCCATACTTGCTAGGGGCGAATTAAATTTATCGATTATAGCGACTCGACAAATTTAACGACTATTACGGTACTTATGCACAGCTGTTGAATACATTTCACGAGAATCGGTTGAGAAATGCGACTTGTAGAGATGAACAGCTGGACATACGAACAGACAGACATAATGTAAAATTTTTTGCCCAAGCTAATGCAGAGACGCTCGTGCTCGTACTCGCTAAAGTCAAAAACCTACCAAGTGATAGTACCTACCTACGTAATAGTTAGGTAAATATTTCCGTCAAACTTGTTGATATTGAACGTTCCCGCCATCACCCTGATACCCTAATCACCCCATTAGGACGGGAGCCGCCGCGACTGGCAACACCGCAGTCGGCACACAGTACACACGGCCGCTAAGCACTGCATTAATGCAGCGCCGTTACGCACAAGATATCGCACAAGTTGGATCATCAGCCGTTAGACTCAGTTAGATCTCGATGCCTTTGCACTACAGTTCGACTAAGTATCATGGGGTGCAACTCTGTAATAACCGAGAACCGATACGACTTTGGAACCTTCTAGAAGATTCCTTCCTCAAAGGTCGGCGACGCATCCTCAAGACCTCTGGTATCACAGATGACCGTGGGCGACGGTATCACTTACCATCATGTGAGCCGCTTGCTCGTTTGTCAACCTATCCCATAAAAAACTGCGAGAGTAGTATTAAGTCTGCATGAAGACCCATGTAAACGCTACCTACGTTTGTATGTCTACTGCTTGTCTGCCATTAATTTGTAATTAGATTTATTGATAGAAAAATAGTTTTTTTTGCATATAATTTAACCCATCGTATTACTCTTTATTTTACATACCTAACTTAATTACCTATAATAATATAGCTCTTTATTATTTGGTTTGCAATGTGGCATTGTATTGTATGACCTAACCGGTAGGTAAAGAAAGACGTTAGGCTATGACCCCTACCACAAAACCCCTATTAGAACAGGAATCGTCGCAATTTGCAACATCACATGCGGCATGCGGCACACACAGCCGCTAAGCACGGAAAAGTATTGATAAATTAGCGTCTGACCACTTCCCCGCGGTCGAAGGTGGTAGCTCACTAGACTAAGATCTGTAGTGTTATCGCTGAAAATTCTGAGAGTTTGGATGAAAAGTTTATTTTTGTGGAGTTTCAGGATTTATTTCTGCAGAAAGAGAGTTTTATTTATGAATTATATTCGGTTATTACTCTTTTCCTGTTTGTTTTCTAACCTTAGTATTTTTTTCATAATATTACACTATGTGTTTAAAAATTCTGCTTTTTACTACTATCAGGATACAAGCGCGCCAACCCACAGGAACCTTTTCCTGGATACAAATGTCCTTTTCCGGGCCACAGTCAATCTCTGTGCTAAGTTTTATCACCATAAGAAAAGAAGATTATGGAATTTGTAATAGTCTTACCTTACTGAAGCCTGATTACTGATTAGTTTGAATAAAACTCACACAAATAAACTCAAGCGCTATAGATAAATGATCTGGGGATGTTCTGCATAATTATATTAATTCTTTTTTATACTGCAAAAAAGGGCTATACAAGCGATCCACAGTTTAGCTCCCGGAGTTTCCCTTAGACAGAAGTTTAAAGACATAAACATTCTAACTGTTGTCTCTCAGTTTATCTATGAAAATCTACTGTAAAGAAAAACATTAGCAGTTTTGATAAAAGGAGTGATGCTCATTCCATCAACACGCGAAATAAGCACAAGCTATCCGTACATGTAACGCGTCTCCACGGAATAAGTCATTCTTTTATGGGACAATGTAAGTATACGATTCTATAATAAAGTCCCCAATGTTATCCGAGATTTGCCTATTAATAAGTTTAAAATTACTATTAAAACTAAACTCTGTCAAAAAGGTATTACACAAGTTCGGATTACTTGGAGGATAAAACAGCTTGGAACTGATCACTCCAGGATCTGTCTACTCGTGTACTAAGATGTCAAAGTGTAGCGTGTCTTGCCCTACTGATACCATTATTATGTTCTCTTTTGTAAGGCAACACACTGGAGCTAATATTTGTAGTACCTAAGTAAAAACATTGTAAAAATATCCATATAAAAAGAATGGCCCCGAGTTTCTTGCCGCTTCTTCTCGGTAGGCTCTATATATTTTGGAACGCGGCTGTAGTCTTTAAAGTACATAATAATGAAAAATTGACGTTCATAAGTGCGTCTTTGATGCCTAAATTGAATAAATGATTATGATTTTAACTTTGACTTTGAAAAAAACGCAGAAAGAAGGAAATGCAGAAATGAGTGCAGTCTAGCTAAAGCATTAGCACTGCACCGACAATGGTCTGAATACGATGAAACTTTGTGCCATGAAGGCGCTGAGTTGATGCATGCTTGCGGCCAGGACTTGCAGACTTAGCATCCAAATGGGCCCGGTTATTGCTCAAGTAGAAGCTCTCAGGCTTGTGTGGTTAGCTTAATGTGTCGTCTACTCTACATTAGTGTCTTTTGAAACTACCGATTGCATGTCGTCATACAAAACGCTCGTGGACTTTTTTCGTAGCAACTTCATAGACTACTGTAATGTACTGATAATGTTTTTGAAACTACCCAGTGCATCCCTTCCCCCGTCGCTTTATCTCTTCACCAGTCGCGGCCGCGATCATACAAAACGCTCGTGGACTTTTTTCGTAGCAACTTCATAGACTACTGTAATGTACTGATAATGTTTTTGAAACTACCCAGTGCATCCCTTCCCCCGTCGCTTTATCTCTTCACCAGTCGCGGCCGCGATCATACAAAACGCTCGTGGACTTTTTTCGTAGCAACTTCATAGACTACTGTAATGTACTGATAATGTTTTTGAAACTACCCAGTGCATCCCTTCCCCCGTCGCTTTATCTCTTCACCAGTCGCGGCCGCGATCATACAAAACGCTCGTGGACTTTTTTCGTAGCAACTTCATAGACTACTGTAATGTACTGATAATGTTTTTGAAACTACCCAGTGCATCCCTTCCCCCGTCGCTTTATCTCTTCACCAGTCGCGGCCGCGATCATACAAAACGCTCGTGGACTTTTTTCGTAGCAACTTCATAGACTACTGTAATGTACTGATAATGTTTTTGAAACTACCCAGTGCATCCCTTCCCCCGTCGCTTTATCTCTTCACCAGTCGCAGCCGCGATCATACAAAACGCTCTTGGACTTTTTTGGTACTTAGTAACTTTTTTGAGCGTTAATGTACGATTGTAAGAAATTGAAAATGTTGCAAATTTACTCGTTTCCATAATTCTCCAGAAACTCCGCAAGTATTTAGTAACAGTTAGCAATGTGAGACTATTTGACAAGCTTTTAAGTAATGCTTATATATTTGGCTCAAAACTACGAAGAAATAATAAGTTTATTTCTTCGTAGGCTCTAAACTAGATTAATTTCTAATTTGACGTAGGCTGAATAATCTCTAATAATCTAATCCCGCGCGAACTAAATGACAGTCTGGTGTCAAAAACACATGGTTGGATTCCATGGAAATTATAATAAACAAGTATCTACGCAATAATTGGATTATAATTAATTGTAACTAGAGTATACAAATATATGAAAAAAATATGCACGGAATTTTAGGGGTAAATGAAAAAAAAAAAAAATCATATCCCTTGTAATTAATTAAGTAAAAAATGTTTCCAATAAAGGGGGGGGGGGGGGGGGGGTTTCATGAACACTATTATACTCGCTTAAAAGTAATTGAAGCCGCATAAAATCTTTCCCTTCTAGATAAGCTAGACAGTGTCATAAAAAGTGAAGACCTATGGAGTTTTCACTATCCTTGCCTTCTGTGTAACAATAGAGATTTATTGTTATTATTTTTCGACAGTGCCTGTGAAGCAGTCGCATGAGTCACAAGTAAGCTGACGATCTAAGTTTAGACCGTTAACCACCAGTTGACATATTGAGTTTTCCGTCTCAGATCTTCGCAGTTTGACTGGCAAACAAATAAACAAATCGGTGTCTTGAAACATCAAAATGCAAATCCCTAATACTTGAGACACGTGCTGACAATAAAATCGGAGCGAGCTGTACCACTATCTCTTTCCGCCACAAACATTTTGATCCTACGCTTAAATTACCGCGCATCCGGGAATTCAGCGGCTGTTAAAATGTCAGCGATGGCAACACCAGGGCAAGATGGCGGGTTGCGCGCACGCAGTACTTTGATTGCTCGACTCGACGACTCGACGAACGAAATGACCAGCGTCGACTGTCAACTTCTGTCGAGTCTCGTGTCAAGTTATGAATGTCCCGATATTTGTGAAGGAGTTGTGTGACAGGTGACATGCCGCGCATCCGCTGCACAAGTGAATTGATGTCTGTGCCCGCGATGAGGTGGCGGCTATTTTCGACGCGGTTGCAGCTTCCTACATGTGATTTGATTGCTTTGATTGGAACGTGTTGATTGAGAATGTTGAATTTCAGTTGGTAAGAGATTTACGAGCATCGGCAAGAGAAATAATCGATAGATCTTTAAGTGAAGTTATTTGTAGAGGTACTATATCGTACGTACCTAGTCCTTTCGCATGCGAAATTTAGTATGGTTAAGTCCGCCTACCGAAACAAAATGAAATATTCTAACATGGGAAGTACATTCAAATTATGTGATTTCTTAACAATTAACTTTTAATACTTTACTTCTTGATCAGTGCTTCTAGGAGATACCTACTATGTTGCAACGCATTAGGGACCCAAAACAATACAATTAATGAAAGCGCGAGTCTAATGCGTATAATACCGACTCAACTGATTACTTACTGGTTACGAAAACTTTGCAAACACTTATTGCAGTCCCATTTTTCGTTTTTGATCACCGTTTTCAGCGATTCGTCCCCATGGTCATTCTTCACATGATTCGCCAGCGTCGACTGCCTGGTAAAGTTAGCACTGCAGATGGTGCAAACAAAAGGTCTCTCGAAAGTATGCTGCCTTAAATGCTGTCTCAAAGATGCTTTTCTGAAGCTCTTGGGACAAATAGGACAGGTGTATTTTTCTACCACCTTTTCCACATTACCAACTTTTTTGACTTGTTTACTTGCTGGTTCGTGCAAGACTTCGTGGAAGTAGCACTCAGCTTGAGAGTCAGTGACAAATAGGCACTGGCTGCAGCTCCAGAAATCTGACGATTTGACCGTGCTTATTGCACGAAACTGACACGCTTTGGCCCTGATATGGCTAGTCACTTCTTGCGAGAGTATAAACTCCATGCCACATTTGGGACACCTGAAATGAAGTGGATTCGTTATTTAGCAGAAAGTTCATTGAAATAATGTTGCTTAAAGGTTTACTCACATCTTCCTAATGTCTGGATGAAACGATCTAATGTGTTCTTTCAGAAATAAAATATTCTTCACCATTAAATCTCCCGGACAATACGGACATTTTTTCCTTAAATCTTTCGTTATTACACCCTGTTTCATCAGCATTTCTTTGCGATTAATCCTGTGCTCTGAAGATTGGCGATGGCGCTTAGCCTCTTCAGCGGAATCGAAGTTCTTGTAACAGACTAAACAAAGATGAGATTTATGCTTATGCCTTGATTTTAAATGCGCAGCGAGAGTAAGTGAAGTCTTGAATTTGGCTTTACAGTGCTGACATTTGTGTAGTTCTTGATACGTGTCAGTCGCTGTGTATGCCAATGGATGTCCGGTTTTCTCGCTGTGCTTCTTCAACTCAAGGTTAAACCGGAAGACACCAGAGCATGTTTCACATTTCAGCACAGTTTTCTTCCTGATAATAATAGGCATCGATCTGTTGATAACTGCTACAACCTCATTATGATCAGAACTAGTCATATGCTGCAGCATCTCCTGCGAAGACCCACATTCAAACTTGCAAAATGAACACCAGAAATTGCCTTCAATGAACGCCACTTTCCACTCATGTTCCTCAGAAGACCAGTGGTGCATGAAATTTGAGAGCCAGTTGGTATAGAACTTGCAAGGACTGCACTGGAAAGGAGACTGGTGAACGATTGCGTCAATGTTATCTAAAATTAGCTGTTGATAGACGGAACTTTTTACACCTGCTGCTTTTCTAAAGTGGTAATGGGAAATCAAATGCTTTCCCATTAAATATTCTCTAACACGGGACTTGCAACCAGCGCAATGAACAAATGTAGCTTTCCGTTTTCTTTTTTTGATTTTAACTTTGATATTTGGCTTATTATTTTTCTGCTGTCGCTTCTTTTTTTCAACTTGTGAATAAATTCCACCATCAATAAACTTAGACGGCCTTGTTGTACGTTTTACAGTAACTTTCATGGGCTCCAAATGCCCAGAGAATTCTAGTTCATGTTCAGGCAATACTTTCTTCAAGTGTAAGCTAGATCTCAAATGTTTGTCATAAATAGCTCGAGAACCTAGTCTTCTGTTACAAGGCCCGCACCAATATTGAACTGATCCCTTCGTCTGTATAGTTGTTTGCATGATTTGGGTCTTTTCGTTTGCACCAGGTACCCATTTACCTTTAGTGTGGCCTGGAGGTGGAGCATCATAGTCCTCATCTCGATCTACCTCGGGTAAGAGCGATTTCCAAGTGGCTGTATGCTCTTGCTCGTCCCAGTCATGTTCTGGAGAATCAGGGTGCCATTTACCTCCTGTATAATTCGGAGGCGGTTTCCATTTCCCCTCAGTAACATGTTCTTCTTCATCGTCTTCGTCTGAAACTACAGATTCATCGCTTTCTTCATCACCTTTATAATCATTGTACCCTATAGTGTAAGAAGAAATGGTTTCTTTTTTGGCTGCTCCACTGATTCTGGCTACAGCATTTATAAGCTTCGTTTGGTTGTCCTCATTGCCACTTATCCTTAGCGTGTGGCCTCCGATCCAGTCTTCTCCTCTTAGATTGGTTTCCAGTGGACTCATTCGAGGGATATCCCTTGACGTAGAAGCAATAGCTAACGAGCTTTTTCTGTCTATGCTAGGTTTTGAGATAGGCATGGGAGGAGTCAGCCTGGATAATGATGTTTTTTTGACGCTGCTTTGTAGCTCTAGAGATTGAAAAAAGACATCAGCTCCTAAGCTGTACGTTGGGTCTAAAGAGTCGATGGGTGGGAGATCAGTTTTGCTTTCAATTGCCTTGGGTTTTCCACAACGCTCTTTTCTATGCTTGATGTAGTTGTCCAAGCCAACGATGGTGGAGCTGCATTTGATGCACATGTGCGTGTCGTCTTCATCATCTTCGCGTGGTGACAGCATCTAAAAAAAAAACATATAGATAGCATGTTACGTAGTATTAAGTGTACCGATTTAAAAGAGAAACCAATGTTTTCTAAAGTTTATCAAGGATGATGATACTATTACTTGTGTTTATGGTATCTATCTTATATATATAAAAGAAGCTGTGCTGACTGCCTGACTGACCGACTGACTGACTGACAGACAACGCACAACCTAAACCACTGATCGTAGAGACTTGAAATTTGGAGGGTGTATTGTTCTTGATGCGAAGAGGTCTACTAAAAATGAGTTTTTCGAAATTCTACCCCTAAGGGGGTCAAAAGGGGTGAAAACGTTTGTATGAAACTCCTTTGAAAATTTGTACTTAAATAGGTCATTCACTCTCTCACTTCAAGTACTCACGATAGTTTTCAAACTCTAATACTTCGATTGATTAAATATTGTATAGGTAATTTTATATTATTTTTACTAGTTTTATTGTAACTTGATTGAATCTTTCGTTAGAATTACACATTTTAATATTATTTTGACGGTATAATTTAGGTACGAGGTATAGTCGAGTATCTCGACCGGTTTCGGAACCTCCCGGGCCACTTCTTCATAGAGTACTTGCGCAACCGGCACAGTCCGCGTTTGTACTGACGCAGCCGGGTGCGCAAGTACCTACTCTATGATATACTCGACTAGTTTTACTTTTTTCATTATAACGCTAATTTCGTATGTAACGACCTAATATTACCTATTAACACAGATTAAGTAATATTTTCTATGTATAACTGTTATCGTTCGTTCGAATAATGAAAGTCCATAAACCTGTCTAATGTACAGTCACAAAAAGCATCATTATTTTGAAAGTTGTCCGATTAGTCAGGTAAACTTCCACTTGACAGTTGGAAGGTGCACGTTTACCCCAAGACGGATGATCTGGCCTACTTGTGACAACCACGAGGGGCGGCGGGGGGGGACCTGCAGCTTAGTTTAATAGAAATTGATAAGATACGACAAACAGCGGGAATGCTATTCTTGAGAATGTGTAAGATGGCGTTTATGACACGTGACTTTACATGAGGGGTGTAATGAGCAAAGTTCATGAATAAAGTTATCACTTATTTAATAATATATAGGTAGGTATAACTTATTTCAGTATAGATATTCATAGATAAATTTTAAAATAATCTATACTCTCTATATATATATAATATATATATAAAATGAACCAACCCCAATCTTTCACACACTTCAGCTTGAGAACGGCTTGACAGATACAGCCGTTCATTTTATATATATATTTATATCTTATAATGAGAATTGGAGAATGCACTCCAGGGCTCACAGATTGGTATATACATATTGTAGTTACTACAGCCATGGTATAGTGCCCGTGGTGGTGACTAGTAACCGCAAGGTGGATATAACCGGTGCCGTCTCCGTCGGTAAATATGCGGGTAGTTGTGAATAGTTGGGATGATGGATGGTGTTGCAACCGCTAGAACCTGCAGCGATTGAGTTATGAAACTATTCCACTTGTTGTGCAGTTGTTATAAATCAACTGATGACTACATCTAGGCATAATATATCTCTATCTTTATTTCAAAACCAACTTTATTGCTACCAAAGATATAAATGCTAATAAAGAATAACAAACTGTCTCGAAGCATCTGACAGTGTTTCGGTAGCATTTCTTGCCCATTGACCTTTCTAGTTCTAGATTGCCATGATCTTAGTTAGACCAAAGTTGTAAAAACTTGGTCGTCTGTAAAAGCGGTACGGACGATAATTTTACGTATTACAGCATAAGCCTAACGCTTATGCTGATCGTGCCTCTCTATCGCTTGTTCCGCGCTCTCGCTTGCATGCTCGGCTCAGGTGTAACGTGACTACGTAACGTGACAATGAGTCATGCTTTTTCGTGGGTGCAGCGTTCATCGATTTATAAGACGTTATCTCGTCAAAAACGTAATATTGCGAATAAAAAAAAAGTTATTTTGCTCTACATTTTAAAATATTCTTTATAATTTATGTGTTCTCGTACATTTTTAATGTTATCTTGTGGCGACAAGAGCAAATCAATAGGTTGACGGTGACATTCTAACACGGCACCCAGAGTAGAGAGTATGTACGTAAGTAACTTTTAAACAAAATCTTTTTACTCAGATCTTGTGGAATACTGCCCTAAATGGGTCGATTTACGAATCCTGTACCTACTTCAGGTGCATAGATTATTTTTTAATCTAAGGCCGTCAGTTAAGCATTCGTTATGTACATTCCTTCCATACATCAAAGACATATTTCTCCTTTAAACACACACACTCTAATAAATGTAGTAGGTGTAAATCATATAATTATGATAAGTATATAGCTCTTATACATGTGAGTGATACCGTCAGCTCGTCAAGGCTTTAGGCTGGAGTTCATCAACTACAACTTAACCATTGATTACCTAATCGCTCCCTGAAACTTAAACAGTTGTTTAAACGTGTCGCGTTTTTTTGGTGTTCACCATTTTTTTAAAGCAAACGTTTAACTAATCGAGCGTTTTTGAACGAATGAGTCGTAAATGAATGAATGGTATACTACATTGAAAAGATGTTAGCGTATCGTGTACCATTTAAATTTACCCGAGCTGCGTTCAAATATGGTATGGTAATATTTATATACTACAAAATGTAATGCGTGATAATTCAATGGTATGTTCACAAGTTGTATGTCTTTTTTATTCAGCACCATTTTAAATTAATATCAAAGTCAGTTCGATTCGAAGTTCCATGTGTTTGTATTGTTTGCGTCAGACTCGTTTCGTGGTAATTGTAATTTAAAATTCAAATTAGTTTTATTGATGTGATTATGGATAATATTATATATTCCAACTTTCAAATATGTTTGTATAAACAAAATCTTGTAATGAATGCTTTTAGGTCATTTTCTCTAAATAATTGTGCCGACTTTGGAAAACATGGGGCGCGTAAAATTCGCTTAATATTTTCAAAATCATTTACTTAACACGTTATTTTCTTCAAAGATATAATTAGTAGCATCTGGCATTTTCACGCAAATAAACAATAACCAATGGTTAAACAAGGTCGAAGACATCGTTTAACTTAAACAGCCGGTTACGGAACTTAATCAATGGTTACTGCTTGGTGAACAGCAAAATATTGCTAAACGGTCGTTTAAGAATTAAACGTCCGTTTACAATTTAAACATGTGTTGGTGAACACGGGCCTTAGTATTATAGTTGACAGGTCGCGAGGAGTGAATGATAAGGCCGTTAATACTTCAGGGCTCACCTGCCGGATCGCAGGCCGTTTGCGACTACTAATGGTCTCACGGAAACAAAACTAAAATAAACAACACCCACTGACAAGTACGAACTCCCTACAATAATTACTGCTGAGCTACACTTGACAAGTTCACGTGATAATGGCGAAATATATTGATGTGCAAATAGTTATTTGCTATTACAGTACTCTCTCCCTAATACGCCGCTCGATTATGTGTTGTGTTATTTTGTGTGGCAATAAATAAATATTTCATTTTTTTTTTTCATTTTTTTTTTTTACATTTCATTTCATTTTCATTTTCATTTCATTATGCGACAAGTACTATAATCCGCCGTTTATTGGACTGGATCGGTCTTTATTAAACTCTAATCAACCGGACAACTCATCAGACGAAGAAGTCATGTTGAATGCTGTTAGCACTGTTAAATCTGAAGAGCCCTGAAGAGAATGTCAGCAGATGAATAGCGTAGATATTGGTACGGGCCCAAGAAAATGCGGTATGATTGAACAACTTGCACATTTACGTAAAATGCGCGATGAAGTTATCAAGAACATATTTTTTGGTTTTAACGAGCAAAATTAGAACCATTTTATGGAAATATATTTATATATTTTGTAATTTTTTTCAATGTGTTGTTCCTGTTTACTATAATCCGCCAATGGTTAGAATTTGATGGTGGCGGATTAGCGAGATCATTGTATTGTAAATCCTTAAACACATTTTAATCAGAGTTATTGAAATTTGAATTGAGCCAGCTTGGAGACATTGCCTATTCTTGGAAAAATATTTAAACACGTGAACTCTATCCGACTTATTATTATACGGGGAGTAAAGATAAGTCAATGGTTTAAACTTGGATTTTGAATAATACTTTTTAAGTCTAATTTATACTACTACCTGCGGCTAGATTCTAATATAATGTCAGAAATCTATATATGTATATGAAAAAATGAAACCCCGATTTATCCAACATTGATAAACACATATTGATTGAAATCTTGAAAAATGGCGGCTCTGTGTCAGTTTTTTTCAGTAAGCAAAAATGTTAGTAAGTTGATGACTGGAGCTGGCAAAATTGACATAGACCCGCCATGTTTTTCGATTTCAATCAACATTTGTTAGCAACTCAGATACATTAATAGTCCTACTGGTCACGCTATAACTTGAGAACGGCTTTGCCGATTTCATTTATCTTTTTTTAAAATATTTTATAATACTTCCTAGAATGTTCTTACATTACAAAACCAAGAAAAGATGGGAGGTTATGGCGAGGCCGAAGGCCGAGCCTACTACGCGAACGAAGTCGCGGGCAGTCGCTAGTATATAAAAAAAGAGATAATCTAGTGTAAACAGTTGGGTGTGGTCATAAATAAATAAGGTTATACGTGTCAACTCCTCCTTATTTGAGAGTGGGAAGAAATTGCGCTTTACGGTCAAGGCACCAGGGACCGTAACCGCCAGGTGTCGCCACTGTTTCCAACTACGGGCCAAGGATTGTCTGGTTCCGTCGGTTTTAGCCCAACCAATTATTTAGACTCACCAATAACCAATAACGATAAAAAAATTGTTCTTGACTTTGTACCCCCTAGAGGGCGCCATAATCAATGTAATGTGATGCCTAAGCCTATAACCAGCGGACAAACAAGACGCTTTCAACGACATCTCATTTGTCAAATTATTTTAAGAACTTAGTTTAGAAGTTATGAGGGAACATATGAATATACATACATACATACCGGTATAAAGCATAACCTTCCCTTTTGCTTGGCCGTAGTCGGGTAAAAAGTAGTAGTAGTAAATTAATTAATAAAATTTAATCTTAGTAAAAAAATACATCGAGGTTTCATAGTAAGGAGTGCAGTGACATGCGTCAATCGTCCCCACGCCGCCGTCTCACCATGGTAGGAATGACTATATTCTTCGATGTGTCTGACACGACCCATTGTCGCTGACAAATGGCAGCTGACGACTGACAGCTGACAAATGGCGCGCTGTCACTATCGCCGCCCCAAACGTCATTATTGTCATTACACCTCGCCAGTTTGACGAACTTTTAATTATGAATGTCTATTCCATTGTTTGGTGATGGTGAATGAACTATCGATTAACCGTTTAACTTCAAAATTAGGGAATGGCTTGCTGAACATTCACACTATGTCTAGTCTATTACAATTGCGGAACGATTATATGTCTGGAACGGGCATGATCTGAACATCCGCACTTGGGTATGGTTATGATTGTATCATCAAGCTGCTAGGGGAATACGGCTCTCCTAAAGAGCTGAAGTAAGGGCATTGGCGCCATTACTTCAGCTCTGCTCATCCAGTCATCACCATTCCCAGCTATCCTGCGTATCCTCGGACGGGATTCGATCCCGCGTCTTGTGACAATCCGTGTCAGACGCCATGACCGCTAAGCCACCGTGCCGATCCGTCCGAGCAGCAAATTAACTCTCTCTCCGAGGATATTTTAAGTAATTATTCTCTATAAAATTGTAAAGTTTGTATTTAGTTTTTAAAAAGTCCAATCGCAACAAAGGAATGCAAGTGACCCGTGACCGTCGTGTGTCGTCGGCGGAAGTGATCATATACCTGGTGCCCGCGACTTCGTCTGCGAAGGATTAGTACTTCGTGTAGCTTATTATCTTCTCCAAGGTCATAACTATCTTTATGCCAAAATTGTTATATGGGGGCCGTCGACTAATCACGTGAAGTTTTTTTAGCATTTTTTAACGGTCATCGAACACGTCTAGTGTATCGAGCTGTCAAAATGATAGGGTGCTTTTGAGTAAACTATCAGAAACTGACACAAACTTTGACAGAACTGTATCATTACGACCTTGACGTAGGCGGAGATCTTGTTATTTTGTCTATGCTGTGCCCAAGAATATTACGCTTTTTCAACCGTAAGGATGATGATGATGATGATAAAAAGTAGCCTATGTGCTATTCCAGACTATAATCTATCACTGTGCCAAATTTCAACCAGGTCCGTTCAGCCGCAATTGAGTAACAAACATCCAAATATCTATCCATCCATCCAAACTTTCACATAATATATAATATTAGTGGAATTTAACATCTTTTGTCCTTAATTAAGGTAACACTGGTCCCACATTGTTTCTAAAGGCATTGGTTGACAGCTTCTAATATTGGAGTTGCATTCAATTGTCCGCCACATTATCGACGAACTACTGCTAGTACAGTCGCCTGCATATATATATACAATTATACATACAGTATGTATGTATATATATATATTCCACAAATTTTGCCACAGGTAAAGTAAACAAACATTTTTTAAAAATTTACTTATGATTGTGTTTAGCAGTAAAGTAATATAAATAGCATTATTTTATAGTAATATTTTCATACATTTATACATAGACACTTTTGAAAATTATAGAATGTATACATCTTATTGGAGGCGACTGTACTAGAATTACGACACCGTCAGAACGTCAAAAATATTAGCTCGTTTTACCCGAATACGGCGAGCTAAAAGCAGGGTCATGATTTTGTCCGCTTTGTATGTATGTAAGTATGTTCATTTGTTCCCTTCTAACTTTATAATTAAATACCTATTTATCATAATTTAACAAAGGAGGTGTCGTTGGAAGCATCTCGTTTGTCCGCTGATTATAGGCTCTGTGACGTCACATTAAATTGAATGTGGCGCCCTCTAGCGGGCACGAAGTCAAGACAGTTTTTTAACGTTTATCCTCTGAACACAACTATATATGTATAAAATACTTACATTAAAATATGTATTACATGTAAGTTGTTTATTGAATACACGATACATATCGAATTGTTTGACAATAACTAAACTTCTAAAATAACCAATCGTCGAATCCAACTCGGCTGGGCAGCGCCAAAATACCTCAGTGCCTCAAGACAAGAGTTTTCGACCAATGTGTGTTACCAGTGATGACTTATGGCACAGAAACGTGGTCTCTTACTATGGGCCTCATAGATAAGCTCAAAGTCCCACAACGAGCTATGGAGAGGGCTATGCTCGGGGTTTCTCTACGTGATCGAATCAGAAATGAGGAGATACGTAGAAGAACGTAGACCAGAAGATTATCCAGTTGAAATGGCAGTGGGCATAGCACGCAGAACAGATAGCCGATGGGGCCGGAAGGTTCTAGAGTGGAGACCACGGACCAGCAAGCGCAGCCTAGGTCGTCCACCGATACGGTGGACAGACGACCTGATAAAGGTAGCAGCACGACGTTGGATGCAGGCCGCTTCCAACGGGTCCTATTGGAAATGATCGAGGAATTCTATGTTCAGCAGTGGACATCTTACGGCTGAGATAATGATGATGATGAACAATTTCAGATGAGAATATCTTCTTGTTTCATACTTGATGTGATGGGCGTGATTGTTAAGTAGTTTTAGTGTTTGATTTTATATTTTAAAACATTAATGACATACTTAATGGCCAATCTTCTATTATTTTTGCGTTTGTTTATTGTATTAGGAGACTGTACAAACACGAGGCCCATCTGGTGTTACGTGGTAACCTCTGCTTAAGTTGTAACCTCCTCTAACAGATGCAGTTCGTTACAAGTAAGACGAATGTTTAAATGGTCATAGCGAATAAGGGCCCTGTACTGTTACCCGTAACCCTGACACATTAATCACCGACGCCTCTTCGAACCAGAACGCAGTAATGCGAATATTACCGAATATTCAGAAACGTGCTATTAGAGCTATATACGAAATGGGTCCCCGTGAATCTTTGAGAGATTTATTTAAAGAAATCAATATATTAACGTTGCCTTCTTTATATGTATTTGAAAATATAATGTATGTTCGTAAAAATTTACATAAATATAAGTTAAATAGTGATCACCACACTTTTAATACCAGAAATACAAATAGGATAGCTGTACCTAGTTTTAGACTTGCGAAGACTAATAAGTCATTCCTAGGAAATTGTGTGCGTTTTTACAATAAAATCCCAAAGCACATAACTGAGCTCACAGAGGGCAAATTCAAGTTGACTGTAAAAAACGTTTTAATAAAAAAAGCTTACTATAAAGTTCGACATTATATAGAAGATAAAGATGCTTGGAATACTCCACTTCTGGCAAGCTGTCTCTCTGCCACCCATAAAATGTAATATTTGTAGTACCTAAGTAGAAACATTGTAAACATCCATATAAAAAGAATGGCCCCGAGTTTCTTGCCGCTTCTTCTCGGTGGGTTCTATATATTTTGGAACGCGGCGGTAGAGTCTTTAAAGTACATTATAATGAAAAGTTGACGTTCATAAGTCGTCCTAAATTGAATAAATGACTTTGACTTTGACTTACCGCTTCATGATAGAAATAGGGTATAACGGCAGTACTTGCCAGGACAAACCCATTCACAAAGAGCTCTAGTGTAACTAAAATCACTCAAACTTTGTGGCGCGAAATGGAGATGTCGAAATCGTAGTTCGTATTATTTTTTCAGTTTGAGTATTTTATTCATTCAAAGTGCATAATGGTAGATTATTATTATAAGTAGAAAAGTGAATTAAAAAAAATTAGTAATTTTCCAACGACTTTACCCGTGAATGGGAGAAGTTTGCAATTGAAACGAAGGTATGTTTCACTCTGTTTCTTTTCTTTCTAGAAGATTCCAAGTGACGGTAAAGCGCCCACTACTTTTCTGAAGAAAATGAACGGGACTTACGGGCTCCTTTACCTTTTCATCCGACTTTCAAAAAAAGGTGCAGGTTCTCAAGTAGATGCATTTTTTTGGATTATGTATGATCACACATATCTTTTTACATGGCAGTCTAATTTTATAATTTATTTTTTTGTTTGGTCCTATTTAAGTTTCATCAAATTCGTTCAAACGGTTTTTGAGTTACAATGCAAAAACTGAAAAGTGCTTTTGAATGAAATCGACCCCGTAAGTAGTAAAGGTCACGAATTTTATTTTTACGAAAAGATGGAATCGTCTTCAACACTAAATAGTGTGAAATAACTTGTTGGAGTCGGTTCCATGCACACAATATTGTCATATTAGGTACTTTAGAACTATCATGGCACCGACTTTAACAAGTTATTTCATACTTTTTAGAGTCCGGTTCCATTTTTTCGTATATTTATTTACTTTGTAATTAAGTACAAAACCGAGAATAACAACTTTATAAGAACTAAGACACAGGCTGGACGCATACACCGTGCCTACCTAAAATGAAAAAAAAAAAGAAACATTACTTCTAGTTTAGCGCACAGAAAGGCCTTGGCTCCAATCGCGGGGCGGCTGCATGCAAGTGATCCGCGACGTCGTCAAAGGCTGTCGGCCGAATAACGACGCCGGCATCGATCGACGGGCGACCCTCCACCCCCCACCCCGGCGCACCACTGCCTCACACCCGCTGCACCCCGCTGTCACCTTAGCCGTGCGATTGAAGTGTTTCATTTGGAAACAAACGCTGACCACTGATAATTCTTTGTATTGTTAAATTATATTTTAAAAATCCCCCCTTTTAGTGACCCTTGCTACTTACGAGGTCGATTGTCATTCACCGTCAATAAGGATACCTATCTTCAAAATACACTTCAGTTATTGGAGTGCAATTCAAAAACCTCTACCGAATACGATTAAATTTATATGGGACCACCTCGGAAGTATATACAGGTTGTTTGGTGCATGGACCGACAGGATGCGCTAGTTTTCCCCGATAGATCTTAAGTCCTAAGTGACGCGGTAGTTTAGATATGTTATTTTTTAGATTTTTTTAAATCACCCGGACTCTTGCCTATAAACCGTCATAACTTTTTTTGTTTGTGGTTTAATACCACAAAATAACTTGAGCTGATATTCTGCAATGTATCCTTATTCTAAATAAATTATTACTTGATACAATTAATATCAAAAAGAAAACTTCTGAGCTTTCCAAGTGGGAAATCTGTGTAAATGTTATGAAAAGTGACAACTTTTAATTTCATTACAAAAAAACTAAAAGCCATTTTGAATTTAGCTTTCTTTTAAAAAGTTCTTTAGTTATTACCCTTTCCAACGTTTTTAACGGAAACATACGGATTAACGGATATTCGGTCGAACGATTTTATCAAATTCGGTCAAGTAGGGGTAGGGGTAGTTTTGGGATACACTCCAATCACTGAGAATGGAAGTTGGTATTAAATGTTTCAAATTGTACTTGTTCACCCAAAGAGTGCTCAAAGCGCCTAAAGAAGTCTTCACTTCAAAAGAATACGCTTTGACAAGAGAACCACCTCCTTCTGGAAGTCTGTTGAAAATGTTATATATATATTATAAGCAAATGCTGATACTACCATTAGTACCTCTACAACCTCGTAAGGGTCTGAACCAGGCGCAGATTCAGCCCACAAAATAAGGTTGTGGTCACGAAAATCAGCAAGTACGAGTGGGAGCATGAACTCTCTCATGATAGATATAGTATCAAGTCGCTCGCCTGATGTTAAGCGTCACACTTGCCCATAACAGTCCAGTGCCATTCAGAATTTTGAACCAGGTACAACAACACTTTAAAACCCTGCATGGCAAAGCACTGCGCTTTGTACTCTGAGATATAAGATGTTCTTGCGCTGTAACCTCGCTGGAAACAACTACAAAGGATATCAAATGATGTCAAATTAAATTTAAAAGAAGCTTACGTTTTTGCGAAAAGGTTAATAATTTCATCGATATCCAGGTTTTGTACATTTTATAAAACATCATCAGCCTCATATCATCGGCCTGTCGAATATGAAAGTGAGACGTCTGATGTCACAAGTCTTTTAGGGTTGTGGGCATGCCCATCGTGCCCACAACGGTGGATCCGCGCTTGGCCTGACTACTACATACTCATCTACCTACTACCTTGCTCTTATCATCGAGGAACTGTGTATGAGAGGGTGAACCTAGTGCCATTCTATTCCCAGTGATCTTTAAAGACATCCGCATACAAAATATATTACAATATGAAATAATCAATTACTAAATATGCTAATGGATTATGGTTCAAAGTAATGATGTTTGCAGCTTCTCCAACTAGTACAAACTGTGGCTGAAATCGGTACATTTAAAAAGTTTAACAAAAAAATTATTTTTATAAAGCACTTTTACAAAACGCTTCCACGCTTTTTACATTAAAATTAAAATCCAAAACCATAAATTTATTGATTTCTGTAATACATATTTTTTCCTGTTGATCCAAAATGTGAAAACAAAAATACTGCATCTAATTACATTCTTAGTCATTTTATTATCTTGAAACGTTGTCGATATCTCGATTCACGACCGACAACTGTTTCGACTTCGTTCGGAAGCCTTTTCCAGTACCTCTACCATGAATTAACAACATTGACACCAAACGATCGTCGATATTGACTGGCGCGAAAAAAAATTATGTTAAAAAGAACAGTGCCACCTCGTGGTCAATTGTAGAACTAACAATTGGCAGCGAGTCCGCCAATCACAAGTTTAATAGGTAGGCGAGATAGAGTATCGACTATATAATATACCTTGTAGATGTACCTTGTCCAATTTGGGCCGCCCAAACTTTAACTATATTTGTATTTTTAGTATGGACCATACTTAAATATACTGCGTATTTATGTTATAAATACATATATTAAACTCACAAAATTTAATATAATTTACTAGCCAACTATCGTTTAAACTTAAATATCATAAAAACAAACAAACAAAAAGTGTGAAATTTTCATGTCCCAACTACAAGTTTGCAACTTTGAAGTCTCAGGTAGCATTAGGAAAATTAAATAACACCACTGTTTTGGGCTCTGTAGTATATTAAACACGTAATTACAATAAAAGCTCTATTTTGTCGCAAGAGGACATAGAAACGCTAAAAATATTATGTACCTAATTGTTGTTTCAGAAATATGGAAAACCGTAATTCCGCTAATAGTCACGTTTCATTCGCTCATTTTTACACTTCAACGAAATTTTACCCTAAAATATGAATATTTTTAATACCTGGCAACATACATTTAGGCTGTGGTATAACCGCCATTTAAAATAAATACGCGTTTAAGCAAAATCTTTGACGAAAGTGGGCGCGTTAAGGTGGTACCAAATTGGAGTTCCAGACAGTAACAGGATTTTGAGGGGTATATAGCAGTTCGTCAATTTATTTACTGTAACACAGTCATATTTTTGCTTTAAACTGTTAGTAAAACAAATAATATAAGCCATACAATGAACTCAACAGCTTGAATATTGTTTGAAGTTCTGTTGATATGAATTCGTCACATCGCGTTCGTCACGTATTGTATAACACAAAAACCAACTCCTCGCCACATGTATATGTGTACTACTTTAGTAGTAGTACTACTTTATTTACTGTACTACGTGTAGTACTTTATTTACTTTAGTACATCTCTTTTGAAAAACGCCCCGTTACATTACAAGCGAAAGCTCGCAGGAGGGAGCACCTTAAGAAATTTAAACGTACTGACTTTAAAAGTCCCACGTTAATCCGTTTTATTCATACAGTGCAGATTTTTTGTTATTAGGTAAGTATTACATTTCGTGATGAACAAGCTCTGGACAATGTTATTGTTTGTTTGTTATGTTTGCTCATGTTATTTTCATCGTATCACTATAAAAAACGCGAATGTTTGTATGTATGGATGTTTATTACTCTTTCACGCAAAAACTACTGAATGGATTTTAATAAAATTTGTTATGTAGATAGCTGAGGCGCTGGAATTACTTATTCGTTTCATCATCATCATTATTCATCATCACGCGGGTAAAACCGTGGGGCACAGCTAATTATCAATAAGTAGGTACCTATCACGAATAGATGTATTAATAATTCATTCATATATAATTATTAATCGGTTCTCATGCTTTGATAATTCTGATGCACGCCTGACCCATCTTTTATTGGTCAATGTGTAGGATGACTGGTAGAAAATGCCTTACTATGTATTAACTCCTTTATAATGTACTTTATTTAGTGCAATAAAGAATACGAGGCTGATAGGTATACAAAAGAGTAGATAAATTATGTGAAAACTTTATTGCAATAGAGCAACAAAAAACTTAATATTGAGAAAAATGGATGCGCTCTGTACTCTTGATGTGAAATTATGGTGCAGTTGTCAACAAGCGCCCTCTGTGGAGCTCTTCAAAAGTCATCTGCACTGAAAAAGGCAGATGGCGCTGTGTTATACACAGTTTACACTTATTTCTTTCTACCATCCTTTCACTTTAAAATGTTTACGCCGAACGATAAGGCTGTGCGATGTAACTCCGAAGCCATAGTTCAAAATGTACATGCAAGGCATCCCTGCATATTGAAGCCTATACTTAATAATTTTATCAATAATTATAGAGCAAATGTACATCAGCTCCTTCGGCATGCAGTACTACAAGGTGCATTTGCAATCGTCCATGAACGTTTCCCCTCCCAATATCAGCCCATAAATCAGGCGTCCACGCCTAGCCCTAATGGAAATTATAATTGATTCCTTCCAGCCTAGCTTGTTTTTTAACTTTAAAGTATTTAATGTTCCGTGCTTATTGCTAGTTTGATTGGGGATCGATGACAACATAAAAAAACTTGTGATACGTATAATTGTGCCTGCTGCCTTTTGAACGGTTTGGAGTTGATTTCGTAGGGCCGTAGATTCCGAAAGTCAGAAGTTTCTAGTTTTAATGCTTAATTTAATAATAGATTGATTGACAATAATAAGATATATATAACATCTGTGATATATTGGTCTGTGATTACAAAGCTGTGTAAACATCTGACACAGCTAAGTTGATAGGTATATCGATCCCTATAAAAAAATCACTAAACAAGAGAAAAATGTTAAGTGTATGTTTAGGAGTGATATAGTCGATGCACGGCTAAAAGTTCATGAATTAAGCAGATTTCACCTCAAAAACAAGTTCCTTCTTCTTTTCTATTTAAATCTATTTTCAGCTGTTTAATACGAGACAGTAGGATTGGTGGTAGGTATTTACTTATTTATATTTTTTTTAAACGCATTTGTAATATACATATATATTATCAGTTTTTAAAACAAAATTCTAACTAATTTAGTTATACAAAACGAAAATATCTATTATACCTATAATGTCAAATCTATCTATCTATGTCTATATAAAAAATAACCGTATTTCTCCTGGTCACGCTATAACTTGAGAACGGATGGAACAATCTCGCTAATTCTTTCTTTCTTGAATTTATTATTGTCATTAGAAGGTTCTTATGAAAGAAAAACCAAGAAAATATGGGAGAATATGGCGAGGCCGGAGCCCGAGCCTACTACGCGAACGAAGTCGCGCGCAGTCGCTTGTAATATATATAAAAATGAACCCCTATTTCTCCTGGTCACGCTATAACTTCAGAACGGACGGAACAATCTCGCTAATTCTTTCTTTCTTGAATTTATTATTGTCAGGAGACGCTTCTTATATGAAAGAAAAACTAAGAAAAGACGGGAGGTTATACGCGGAGCCTTCAAATTTATCGCTATGTGATTAACAAATAACTGATCTTAGCTTATCTTTAGATAAAGCAGATGTATACTGCTTGAACAAAATTGAAAGTTGTATCAACGTAAAATAGGAAAGTCAATTTGGTCACACGGCCACAAGGTGCAGCTGACTAGCAGTCAGTGGAGTGCAGATACATCACGTATATTAATAACGCGGCGACACCGGCGGTCAACTTATCTACTTAATCAATTAAAATACAGGCAAATTCTCCAACTAATCAATCTTGCAAGTGTGGCGTGCTAAGTAAAGCAGTGAACAAGATTGTACCTATTTATACTTGGCAATGATTCCAGTAGAGTATTCCAGCGTCTTCCGACCACTAGGCCACCGAGGCGATCTGGCTGAGCAACGAATTTAACTTTTTTATCATGCGGCGTGTGACACGGATTCGGAAAACGGTTTCGAATACCGTCCGAAGATCGAAGTCCGATTTTTTTCTCTAAAATTGCAAACGTTTTCGCTTAACAGGCGTTTGTGCTATAAAATCATATAATAAAAAATATACTAATATAAAGATACCGGCTTCACTCACTTGGTATTATGTCGGTTTAAGTGGGACGACGTTTCGAACGTGTAAGTTCTTCTTCAGGGAGTGTTCCCGCGCGGAGATCGCGTCGCGCACTCCAAGCGTGAACACTCTCTGAATCTAGTATAATGTGTGATACTCACAATAGTTTTCAAACTCTAATAAAATATATGTATTTATCGTCAACTAACTAACCCAGCAGTTTCAGTGTTTTCTACCTATACTAGCTGACCCACCAGCGGTTTCACTGGCTTGGTTTATGGGATACGCCACGAAATAAATTGAATTCACCACCTTTTACAGTTAAATTCGATCAACGAACTCCTTATCATAACATCTCGTTCAGTTTTCTACCGACTTCCAAAAAAAGGAGAAGGTACTTACTCAATTCGAATACATATTATGTATATATATTTTTTTCTTTTTCTTTTTATGTTTGTTACCTCCTAACTTTCGATTGGGTGGACCGATTCTCAAAATTCTTTGTTTGAAAGCTGGTGCTTCCCGTGTGGTCCCATTTAAATTTCATCAAATTCGGTCCAGTAGTTTTCGAGTTACACTCCAATAACAGATTTTTACCAAAGGGGAATGGAAGTCGGTATTACATTTTTCAAATTGCACTTGTAGTCTATAAAGTAGGTACATACGAGACAACGACACACTTTTACAAAAAAAGAGTTTTGAAGCACTAACGCCGACGTGAAATCAATATAGGCTAGGCCTATCGGTCATGGAGTCGCATACTATCTGTGGAACTTGTAGTGGTACTAGACCTTGGTTAGTGATTTCAAATGTGTTTAGTGTTGGACATTAGGTACTGTCCTGTTGTTAAAAGGTATGCAGTGTAGGCAAGTTGTCCACTTGTCCAGGCGTCCCGTCGCGCGAGACGTATGCGTCCCGCGGGACGGCCCACTCATTAGCAGGACGCCGCGGAAGTTCACATCTGACGTGACCTAGTTGAGGGTAGCTATCAAATATTTCATAATATATTAGGATATTAATATATAGTATATTATTATTACACTATTATTAAATATGTATATAAACAGATTCATTAACGCAGAGCCTCGAAACCGCTGTGTCTACAAGCTTAAAGTTTTGGCTGTAGATGCTTTTTGGGTTGTGAGCATCCATATTTCTTAAAATTTTAAACCTACGGGGGTGAAGTGAGTGAAGCCGCTGGCGGGTGAGCTTAGGTACTACTATAGTAAGTACTATTATAAATGTGATAGTTTGTGATTTGTGAGTAAGTGTATAGTTTTTCTTCCCCACCAGGGCGGATACGCTGGTAGGGACTAATGAAATAGCCCGTTACTTCTTCACGTTGAAATGACTTGACTGATGTTCATGAGGGTTCATCTATAACTTTTTTAAAGTTTTTATTACTTACTTACTAAAGGCGCGGTCGTATCCTGATAATAGTAACAATCTTTAAACATCTAGTGTAACAAAACAGATAGTTAATAATCTATGAAAAAAAACTTAGGTTAGAAAAGAAAAAGGCCAAGAGTAATAACCGAACAGAATTCATAAATATTACTCGCTCTCTGCAGAAAAAAATCCTAAATAGGTCTATAAAAAAAACTTTCACGTCCAAACTCTCAGAATTTTCAGCGATAACACTATATCATTTTTTAGGTAATACATAGCCACCATATAGTACTAAAGTAGTAACCAGCAGTTTTTTCAATTGTAATAATATATATCGAAAAATATAAAGAAAACGTACAAAATTAATGCATTTTCGCATTACATCGTCGAATCTAACACGCGATTTTCAACCTTACGTAAAGCATCGTAAATTATTTTAAAATTGCGGTTGGACCGCGTCTTAATACTAGCTTCTAAGCAACTTTGTCTTAATAGAGACGCTAAGGTAGCTAAGTATAACTGGTTTGTGTGCTAAGTTTTTCAATAAGTTATTTTATATGAAGAAGAACTTAGAATTTTTTTTACATGTAATATTTATGTTACTCAGTACCTATTGTAAAAATCTTAGAAGAGCGATAGGTGGAGGAGGAGATACTTTAAGATTGCCATATTCGTATTATTGCTCTGAAGTGAAAGTAAACGTTTGAGGAACCTTATAACTTCACTTTGCTGTACTACGGTTTACAATGAAACAATAGGTATCTTCAGAAAGAAGACCTTTTCAATATAACTTTGTAAAAGAGTCCGAATTGGTTTATGCTTTGGTACTATCCTAGTGAGATAATTTATTATACTTTCAAAGAGTGCTGTGCAAGCACTATAGTACTGTGGTTGATAGGCACTATAGCAAAAGAAATTATTTTGAAGAAGAAAGAAATAACCTAACCTAACCTAACCCAGATATAATGTCATGCTGCAAATGTCACGGACAAGCCGTTACTTCCCGCCATGAAAGACAGAAGTGCGTTTACTGCCTGACAGGCAACATTTCTATTCAACTTTCTTTATATACAAACGCAATTGGAGATATTGCGAGAGCCGTTTTAAAAAGATAAATTACAACTCCATCGCCGCGCCGGTTCCACTCAACAAACAAGTTGTTATGCAAGTGCACGCCGACTGTTGGTGTTGCGGCTACATGCGTCTAATCACACAATCCCAAGTTAGCAATCTCGCGCCGGCTCGCGAAACGACGCCATATTTCAGCTCTACATCTTTCCTATATATCACACACACAATAGGTTCAGAGGTGCCTATCCGTCATTGGCTTACCTTACAGCCGTCATTAGTCTACGTCTCAATGGTGCTTCGTAAACGGAACGTCTGCGCATGCAGTCATTACTGCGGCCAATCAGCGCTCTGCGCGAGCGCACCCCGCCGCGTGCTTTATAACGCGCATGCGCACGGAATATATCACGCGTCAACTCGGAAAGGGTTTTTTACAAACGTATCTCGTATCCGTCATCGTTACGTACCGCGTCCGATCCGAGGCTCCACGCACTCCGATAAATAATAACACGTGAAAAGGAGATATTTATAAGCCCCCCTGCGTCAGTAGAATCATTCCTTTTACAAAAAGTTGATTCTTGACAGGGATTTGTGGTAACGAATGTTATCATTTATCGTCGCGTTGACCCAACAGTTGTTTCTACATTTTAGTTCTTATTTTGTGCGCGTTAAATGTCTGTTTTGTTATAATGTCGTCGTGTTTTTGTTGCATGTCCGAGAGCTCATAATAATATAATTCATGCAGCAATAATAAAGATGTGTCAGTTGATACATAATGTAATAAATATCGTCTCTGACATGCAAGTATGTATATATTTATGGAGATTATGAATAAATATAATCAAGGATACACAGAATGATAAGTAGGTAAGTACTACAATGAAATGAAATGAGACTTTATGCTGACTAAGAAGCAAAAATAAAAAATGGAGATAGTCTAGTCTATACAAGCATAAAAAGTGTCTCCAAGACGTCCCAATTGCAAGTTCTTTTTATTTGATCGTTTATGACCATACAGCACGGTAATATCGGTTAAACTATAGTCGCACGGTACCCGCGGGGAGGGGGGAGGGGGGAGGGGGGGAGGGGGTGAAGCCCCCCCTGCATCCCCCCCCCGCCGGAGGCCTTTAGTTTTTGAGTAATAATTTTTTTAGTACTTAACCTCACTTTCGGCTATATCAGTATTTTTTACCTATTTTTTGTTTCACACCTAACTTATTAAGGCGGTTCGCTTCTGGCACTTCGCCGGCCGCTGCCGCGGCACGCTCGCTTCGCTCGCTCGCCTCGTGCGTTGTTTGTCATGTTCTAACCTAACCTAACCTATTTTTTGTTTCACACCTAATCTATCAAGGCGGTTCACTTAACATTGTATTATATAACAACAATAACATATCCAGTCCGTCTCAGAGTTATGTTGATAGATGAGAAAAACTTAATGTTAAAGGGCTAGGAGAGACACAATTAAACAAACATTTTAATACATTACTTGTTTATTTCATAAACATGTTTAATTGCTTTCATTAAATGTACAAAAGAGTCTCTTTTATATTTATACACGTCTCTTCGCCACAAATATTCAACAATTATATCACTAAAGTTTTCTGGGTTGTTATAATTTTGTTTTTTGAAAAACCTCTTCACTGCTCGCCACTGGGATTCTATTCTTTGGGTGTGGATTCCATCTTTACCCACAAATGGGTTCTCTGGGTCTGAATGATTCACTTTTTTGTGTATGTATCCATATTCAGACAGACAATCGTATGCCCGCCAACAATCGGTGTGGATTGTTGTTCCAGGTAAAACATGCTTTTGAATTAAAGGTATGAGAGTATCAGCATCTCTTTTATTGTCCGGGCATACTTCCAATCTTAAGTCTTCAGACCCATCTTCTATTAATCCCAGCACCCAGTGGCCTTCAATGTGACGTCCTTTGTTATATTTCCTTTTTCCAAATTTACTTTCGTCTATTTGCACTATTTTCCCACAGCCTCCAATTTTACCGCTGTAAAGATTTTGTTTTTCCAAATAAAATATCACAACTACTTCTCTGCAGTAATTAAACCAATCGGCTATAGTATTTGGGCTTAAACATTGCTTCCTTTCTTTTTTATAAGGGTCTTCGTGAATTGTTTGGTCGTAGGTCCATCCTTGTGAGTATGCATATATAAGATAGTAAACATGCATTATGTCGATAGCAATATTTTCGAAAAATGTGCCAATTCTGCGAGAGATCTTGGCACCGCTGCCCGATTTAGATTTGCATGATCTTTTTGAGCACACAAATGTACCAAAACTTGTGCATCCGCATGAGTATGACACTTTCATGGATGTCCTGTGGGTTCGACACCGTTTCTCAGTTGGTATGAGACCTTGGTCTTCACTATATTTGATGCATTGGTCTTTAGTGCCCAATTTTCGCACAACGTCAGTTAAATTCCAATGATCAATCACTTCAGTGACGCAAAGTTTTCGTTTGGTTATAAGCTCGTTGTCGTCGTCGTCATTACTCGAAGAAGGTCCGGCGACAGGTTCAACGGGCAGATCAGGAGCCGAAGAAGGTCCGGCTACAGGCTCGACGGGCAGATCAGGAGCCGAAGATGGTCCGGCAACAGGTTCGACGGGCAGATCAGGAGCCGAAACCGCGTCCGCTTCGGGTATTGTACTGTAATACTCCATTACAGCCAAGTGCAGTCCAGTTTTCAAGCCAAGTTCATCGTAGAGCAATCCAAACAAATCCGGTAAGCAAGCCAAGTTTCAAGTCGTCGCGCAATCGAAGGAAGTCCAGGGAAAAAGCCAAAGTCGTAATAAAAATCGAAAAACAAGAGAGCACACATTCACGAAACTACGAGAGAAACGGAATGAATGGATGTCAGTCCATCTGTCAGTAAGACAAAATGGCGCCTTTTTTTTTCTTACGTTTAACGATAACGATACGTTTCGTTTAACTCAGTTTGACAACTTAATTTGACAACTTAATATTGTACCATTTTCTCAACATTGCGTTCCATTTCACTTTTTTTTATCAAATTTTAATTTAATCATAATTAATTTAAACTACGTTTCCGGCAAAAAAAAATTGCTGGAAGGGCTTCAGGTGGACCCCAATGATACCCCTAAACTCGCACCTTCATCAAAATCAGGTACCGGACGGCTATAGCCAACCCGTAATATCTATTACTATACTTATTATATTACCGTGCGGCCAGCGTCGAGGTCCGATCGACGTTGAACCTATTTTAAGCGCAAATTGTTTGAAGATATCGACGATCGTTACGTTCGTTTACGTGAAACTGTACAGACTGTCATTCATCTAGGTCAACTGTGACACAGATAACTCATAGGCGTCAACACGTCACGCTTCAGTTTGAACGCGGAAGCGTGACGCGTTAACGCTTACGATACGAATACTTTTCCGCAAATTGTTTGTGCTACGACATCTGGTTTACAAGCAGCGTGCAAAGTTGGAACGCAATCAAACACGAACATGGCATGTCTGTCCATATAAAGTCATTGGTAAACATTACAATATTATATCTTTAATAATATCAGATAGAGATGTTGAGTATGGAGAGATAATGTGTGCATGATAGGGAGGCTGTAATAGATGGTGAAATGAGGGAGATTGATATACTTACGTAACTTGTTACGAGTTAACTTATTGTTTCTTTGAAAATGGATTCGTTTACCCATTTACTGTATAAAAATTTGCACGAATGTACATTAAATAAAATTTAATTTGTAAATATTCTACTACTTTGTATGTTTTAATTTAATTATAAACAGTTAAAGACCACTGTAAAAACACCACGGTAGTTTCTAATTATCATGTTTGCATCAAGAGAAATCTTTATTCAAATAGTAAGGGTCAAGTCACAGAATAAATAATAGTACGCCACTTATAAGTCTTTCATAATGCTGCTATTTATATTATAGTAAAGCAGTGCACGCATTGGTATAACCTGGTAATTAGCAAAAAAATACGAACGATAATTTTACGTGATAACGTCAAAGACAAGGCGAACGCTTAAGCCGATCGTGCTTCTCTATGGCTTGTTCTGCGCTCTCGCTTGCACGCTCAGTTCAGGCGGAACGTGACAATGAGTCATAATTATTCGTGCGTGTAGCCGGCGTTCATCGATTTATAAGACGTTATCACGTCAATGGCAGGGCATTTGACTAAAAGCCTAAAAACAACGGTTCGTGATTTGGTTCACTTTGGACGCACACTCGTGCACCGTCACGGAAACACAAATATTGACAAATTTTAAAAAATCAACGACAGCCATCGCTGGGCCTTTTCCCGCCTATCTCGAATATGTCACGTAATCTTAGTGACGTCAAGGACGTTTCCGAACGATTAGATTTAGAAAATTTTGTGCAGCTACGATTAAACAGATGCGGTGGTTGCATTAATCAATAAACATTATACATATACATAGACAACACTAGACATCATTGTTTGCAAAGTAAAAGTATGAATTGGTAACTAGTAAAAAAATTGCAGAATCAGTATTACTACTGATAAAATATGTTGATTGCTAATTATATTAAATTATATATTCGGCATATTGATACAATCAAATGTCCACTTAAGAGGATTGCATAGCTAGTACTTTCCATGCTAAAAGAGAAAACTCTTTTCTACCTGTTAACATTGTCTGATTTCAGTGATTTCTTTTTTCATCACACTTAAAAAACTGAAAAAATCAAAACGTACGGGCATAGTAAACAATGTCATGATTCCATGAAAAAAAAAATCACTGAAATCGGACAATGTTAAGAGGTAGAAAAGAGTTTTCTCTTTTAGCATGGAAAGTACTAGCTATGCAATCCTCTTAATAAACGTTGTTAAAAACCCATGCACATATTGCGCTTAAAACGGCGACCGTTTTATTTACGTGTACAAGAGGCCTAGCAGAAGTTATTCTTACGATAAGCATCCAACGTCGAAAGGACAATACTATTACATCGTCCTCTCACAGGGTAGGTACATCCCATCTCACATCCATAATAATAAGCATACGTTTCAACAATATTTAATGACTTCGTAATCCTAAATCATAAGGTTCATGGATGCAATATCTCCGTGCCGTGCATTACATTGCATTGCATGAATCGTGCAGAAGTGCAGATGTGCCGGTGGTCATCGCCGGCTGAGAGCAAATAATCAAACAATGTCTATTGTTATTGACTCCCATAGCCGTGAGCGATGGAGATTGAAAGCGACCTAGTGTTGCCCGTACGGTGCAGGCTTACAGGATCTTTTAAGGGGAAGTCATGCGTTTGACTAAAAGCACAACGGTTTATGTACAGAGTCCAGAAAAGCCTGCGAGTACTAGAGTAACTAGTATAATAAAATTCTATTTTCTACCGACTTCCAAAAATAGGAGGAGGTACTCAATTCGACTGTATTTTTTTTAATGTTTGTTACCTCAAACATTAGACTGGGGGAACCGATTCTCAAAATTATTTTTTTGTTTGACAGCTGGTGCTTCCTGTATGGTCCCATTATGTTTTATCAAATTCGGTCCAGTAGGTTTTGAGATACACTCCAATAACTGAATAGAATGGAAGTCAGTATTAAATGTTTCAAATTGCACTTTTAATTATATTTAAGAAAGTGGAATCAGACATTTAACCAGTGAACTTATAAGCAAATTTCTCTTAAAACTAATTAAATTGTTATTTTTCTAATATATCCTCCGAAGACTATGATTTCCTGTTATATGCCAGTTTAGCGCCATCTAGAGACTGTGAGTGAACTAAAATGGTAGCATTATTTTATCCTAGATGGCGCGGTACAACAAACTTGAATAGTTGAAATATGATTTATTTTTATTCATCATTGTGATGTCAGCACGAGTTTTGCGTGGTAACAGATAATTACTGTGTACCTATTCCGTTTTATTTGAATTCCCGATATTTTGGCACTGCTGCGTTGTATGTGATAGTTGTAGGGGCGGGATGCGCAGAAACGCAACAGAAAGGGTGGTCGTAAGTTTTTTTTACCCGTATTCCAACACTCTGGTGGTCGCACTGATCATAAAGTGGGGGAAGATCGAGGCCGATTTTCATATTGATAGTTGTATTAATTTAACTCTTAGGTATCTGGTGATTTTGATTACATTTGAACAGTTAAATCAAAATCAATGTCTATATTTAGTACCTATGCATAGAGCAAAAAGGATTTCTTAATAATGATACAATCATCGTATTACACACCGATTCAATTTAGTGAAATTTAATTTGAAAAAGCTTCCTATTCAAAATAATAAGAGTTACTCATTGCAGTTTGTACATATAGCGTTTTAATATAACTGACCCAAAATAGGAGTAGGTTCTGCATTATGTATTGTAATTAGTTTATGCGTTCCCGCCACGGGATTGTTGAATCTGAATTCGAACCCGCGAAATTTAAACGTCATTCTTATTTGATAATGGAATCGTAGCAGAGTGGTCGGCCACGCAAACGAAGAATGATAATGCAATCTTCAACTCAATATCCAATGTCGATGGATCAAATCTGTTACGTGACTTCTACGAAGAAATAATATCAGGAAGAGTAGGTAACTGCCTTAAAAAAAGTACCCAATAAAAGTCGTGCTAAATCATTAACATCGTTCACGCCGGTATGACTCAGCGGTCATAGTAGACATTTCAGCACGCGCGTGTGCCAATCCCTGCTTTCCTTCTGAAATTTAAACCAATCACCGAACATGTCTATTTGTAACCTCGGAAGTAATTCGTATTTGGAATCATACGTAGTTTTGGTTTGAAGGGCCACTTTTAGTGTGGAATTTGTTCTGAGTTATGCTTGCTGACATTATTTCTTCGTAGCGTGACCTAATGATACATTACCGTTTTTCAACCGATTTCCAAAAACAAGGAGAAGGTTCTCAAGTCATCGCGTATATTTTTGTATTTATAATGTATGATCACGCATAACATTTTACAGGAGAGTCCGATTTTGATATTTTTTTGTATACTTCAGAGGAAGTTCTATTTCACATCACATTTCAGTCAAACGGTTTTTGAGTTACAATCCAATAACTAAAAAGTGTTTCGCCTATCTTGATGATATCGTAATTGAAGGTGAATGACAATCGATCCCATAAGTAGCAAAGGTCACTAGGTCACTAAAAATGTTAAAAAAGTATTTTGACCAAAGAATGCGATATGCTCAAAGGACCAAGTCTGTCACGTGACCTAGCATGGTACTTTATCATTTTCTAAGTTCAAGACCGAGACGTCGGTGACGTCCCTAGTCCTGCTAGGGCTGTCCGCGTCGCCGTAAATCATGGTGCCACAATAAACTCGAGGATTTCAATTAAACATAAATCTCTCGCGACTGCGCGCTAATCGACTTGATACTTCCACTTGTGTTTGCTGGGTGCTTTACCCTACTCCTGGTTATTACATTGAAAGATATTTTTTAAATTCTGAATAAGGTTTTTTTTTCATTTTCCCTCCTTAGAGGGTTATGGTCCCGCACTTCTCGTGCATTTGCCAGTGTCAAGTTATTTGTATTACAAAGTTTTAGTAGAATATTCTGGTGATATTAGTCATAGTCAGTCAGAGTCCAAAATGTCAGTCAGTCATGGTCCAGTCAGTCTAATTCATGCTTCAGTAAAGTGGTGGCAACTTTACCATCAGCTTCTATGGAGTTTTGGAAACAACACGGAAAAACACGTTTCACCACATTATATCACTTGCCCACACTCGTGCACGTAAAACAGCACTTAATGAGTAAAACGCCACCAATTTTAAATATTAACACTGAAAAAAAGCATAAGTTTTGATAAATAATACAATGCATAAACGTTGACTTTTCCGCGTTCGCGCCAAAACTCCTACGCTAGTCGAATAAGGTTGCATTTGACTATTGTGTTATGTGATGCGTAGAGATGTGGTGTGACTGTAGCCTTACTCTAGCTAGAGGTTACAAGTCTTACGTGATTTCAAAACCCGACGATTGTGTGTGGAACCTTATTATATTGTGAATTTTATTATATTTAATGTTGTTAACAACATTTTTAGCCAAATTAAATATTAATTGTTAAAATTTAGTTTGTTTCCAGGATCGATGCGCCCATTTGAAGTAGGTAAGTGTAAACTGTCATAGCTCCTAAACTATCAAGATTACAACTCAGATTTAAACGTGCATTTATAGGAAATATACTGTATTAAAAACAATTATTAAAAAAATAGGTTAATAGGTTAGATATTTTTAAAGTTAAAAGTCTGAAAAAAACAATTTTATTTCTCTAATTTTATATTTCAACGTTTTTTTAAACTATAAGTACCTGATGAACTTGAAAAAAAAATGGTACGGATTTGTTGCTAACATAATGAGACCATTTTTGTGTTTAGAAGTAGGTACTCTGCTTGGTTGGTAAATATTGTTAAATTTACACACTTATCTGTGCTTCGGCAACCATTTTTTAAAGGGCTGTATTTTTTATAGTCGAGGATAATAAAAACATTTAATCGATGGTTTGTCGATAAAACTAGTTGTATTTCAATCTCTTAGAGTCTACGAATAATAATAAGTCATTATTCGTAGCTTAGAGTATCCGAAATCGGTGACTGGACATTGTATAAAACTTACATATTCGGTAGAGAGCAACAATGAGCGCACAAAAGTAAATAAACAGTTTACTTCTATGCTAAGATTTTTTGTATTTCAGCTCTGCTTGTATGTCATTTATTAATATAGAATTATTATTATTAGAAAATGTAATATCTTAGTAAATGTCAATTGATTGATGTAAAAAAATACCATAGCAAAAAGATATTAGCAGAGCGTGGTTTCGATCCACGGACCTCTGGGTTATGGGCCCAGCACGCTTCCACTGCGCCACTCTGCTCTGTACGGATGTAGTTGAAATTACGGTCCTGTAGCTTGTATAACAAAAACAAACTCTTTATGAAACTTTTTCAAAGTTTTTGATTGGTGACATTCCTTTTCTGTGATCTGTGGTGAAATTGTACTCTCTAGTAAGTTAGTTTACTCAACTAACGCGATGTGCAGTTTCTGTATGTATGAGATATTATTATTCGGTAAATTGCGGCATAGTAAAGATTTTTTTTTACTAAATAAGTAAACATAACCAATTTATAACAAATCTATTTAATAATATGATATGTAGTTAAATACTAGGTATTATATTATATCTTTATTATTTACATAATATTAATTATGTAAGAACAAATAAAATGACCCTGCGTTGTTTCAGTCGCAAAATGTTATTTAGATTCGAATAGATAAAGTACGAGTAATATTAACATGTTTATTAAAAAATAAAAAAAACTTAGCATTGCCATCCAGGGTGGCAATGCCGCCAGCGTTTTGGCCACTTTTCCCCCACCATTGGGCTTATAGATTAGATAGTTATTGTTATTTTTTTTATAAATTTTTTTTTTACTAACAATGTAATGTTTAAATGAAATTGTTATTAACATGTATATTTATGATAGGTGCAATATACTGTTAAATTATTGGCTTAAATAGCAATTTCTTCAAACTACCTGGGATAGTGCTAGTGTTTTATTATTTGAGATAATGTTATGATTTATTACATGTGATATAGGTACAAATTATATGCTTTAGTTGACCACAAAATGTTTATCTGTAACTAGATTTTGTCAGTGAGTCCACATAGGTGATTTACGTAAGTATTTAAAAGTCGGTCCCTTGGGAACTATAGTCATCGGAATGAAATGTGATAATGATAGAATGTTTACTTTAGTTTTTTTTTATTTCACTGTTAATAATTCCAACTAGGCTTCCTTTACGGTAGGATATATATAACCTATTTCTTACTGCTGGGTGCCTATAGTGGATACCTGTAAGTACCTACGGTAATTCATGCTTAAAATAGAACCAGCTGGAGTTTTCGGATTCCACCGGATATTGCCGTGTGTTATCTTTGGTCCAGTAATTTTAATAAAAAATCTAATATTAGTAGCGTCGTCCATTTAAATCAGAAAATAAAGCGTTTACTCCACTTCTGAAATCTACATCAAAGATGAATTTTGAGTCATAGGTATGCGAAAATTGGTGAATCACCAGTACAACACCAGGCGCACAGGGAAATTAGTATAGGTATCGGTGAGTCGATCACTCGCTAAGTCGAAGAAATTGGCACATATAATAGGTCGCGCGGTGTATAGTAGGTATAATCGACTACCTGAAAATGTTCTCGCCGCACCTAAAAGCGGCATTTAACTTTAAGTCAAGGCTAAAGGATTGGGTTATTGAGCAAGCGTTTTACAGTTACGCGAAATTTATAAATAAATAAAATAAATAAATAATTAAATAATAAATAATATTAATGCAGTCTGTAACAATGCAGTTTAACCGTTTCAGCAATCAGTAACAAACGTACACACTCACAAACTATAATAATCATATTTTAATAATAATAATCATATTTATTTTCGTGACCAAAATTCATTCTTATATCATCTTATACAAATATAAATTAAACAACATAAAATAAAAATAACGCAAGATATACATGCAGCCCTAGCTCTCACAGTAGGATTCCCTGTGTTTGTGAGAGCTAGTTTACTCCCTTAGGTTATCTTAATTAAGAAAATTAATACTTATATTTAAAGAGCAAATGATGTTTTTATTTTAAACGTTTATAGAAATAACCACGAAAAATAATAAAAATATTAAAAATAATAATAATAATACAAATACAAATAAAATTAATTAACATATATTCCTTCTTCTCTTTTATGACTTTAGTGTGTATATATATTGATTCTAAGTAAATCTTCAGTACCCTTGAAGCCCAATGCTAGTAAGTGGTTTTGGATTTTGATTTTGCAAGTTTGTCTCGTGTCACCTACTATGTCGAGTATTTTGTTTAATTGCTTGTAGATATAAGGTCCTAAAAAGTTATAGCATTTTTGTCCTATTCTAGTTTTAGTACTTGGTCCCAACCATGATAGTTTGCGCCTGGATTTTATTTTTGTTTGATCACTGTTCGTAAGAGCTGTTTTATGGAACCTCAGTGCACACGCTAATACAAATATTTGTCTAACTCTTAATTCTTTAGTGTCGCTGTATAAATCGTCTGTTGGATATCTGTAAGGCTTTTTGTGAGCAACTTTCAAAATGACTCGTTGTGCTCTTTCGGCTTTTATTAGATGTGTAATATAGGCCGCGCCCCATGATGTAATGCCGTAGCTGATTACTGATCTGTATAATGCAGTATACACAACATGAATAGTATCTACATCTGTCAAACTGTCGCATAATTATAATAATACCTACTCTTAAGGGTGATGTAGAGATCAGACATAAGGATTATTTGTGATATGATGAAATAAGTATTATTTTTATACATAATATACGGCACAATGTAGACAACAAGACAATTACTTTAAGAAATTAACTTGAATTTAAAACTACAATCTTTTTGATTTTAGTTAAGATGTACCTAATTATTTAATTTTCACTGATATGGTAGTATCTACTAAATATTAATATAATAACTGTGGTATAGCGCCATCTACCACATAAACTTCATATCTCTCCCAGCCATAATAAAAAGGAGTACTATTTCCGTATTAGAGCAGGAGCCGAGGACGCCCAGCCCTTCGCTATTTTAACTAATTTATTTTAGCGACTATAGAGTTTGGGTTCTGGTTACTTGGGCAGGTAACAGGAAGTAAAGGTGTTTAAAATAGTACCTTAAATTCGTTAAAGTACCTAAAAAGCTTAATTTTTTTATATTTTCTTCGGGATAACTTTAAAAATCTCGTCATCCATTGCCGGACATTTGTGACTGTTGCCCGCTGCTAGTCACCCCTAAACATAAAAAAATATAATTATATTTTCATTATAGTAAGGTAAATTTTATATTGTGTTACTTACTACCTATAACAAATTGCCAGACACATCGAAAGTACTATAACGAATTTAAGGTACTATTTTTTACTTTACTACCTGTTACTTGCTCAAGTAACCACAACCCAAACTCTATAGACGCTGGTCGTTCTTACCTGTATAGGGGACATGCACAGAAAAACTTTCAGGTTTTATAAAATAACGAAGGTCTGGCCGTCGTGGGCTCTTGGGCTATAAGACTGACATCATTAAATAAGTTAGTTGGCGCGGTGATTGGCGGGAAATGATCCAACGATTTGACGGGACATTCACTGGCAGATACCAGACGTTTTAAAGAGTAACTTAGGCTACTAGAAGCTCCGTATAGTCCGTTTTCCACTAGGGGACTCGTACAGATCAGCTAATTGCTAGGTACCTACCAAGTAAAAACGTTCACAACCTTTTCCCGCCATTATGAACAACAATGGCGGCTTTGCTCTGTATGATGGATTAGTTCATGCGAGTATTTCCTTTTATAACGCAAACAGAGCTGCACCGTGCTAATAATTCCCTTGCCAATCACCCTCCGCAGTCAATTTTCAATTTCCTCTCGTAATAAGCGCGTCACTCGCGCTAGAAACAATGTCGGGGAAATTTATTGAGAGTAAGATGAAGTTGATAGGAGAGCCCTCAGATTATAGAACAAAAGGCAGATGGAGCATACTGAATACGCGAGTGTCGCCACCAAAGCGAATACAAATTCAAAAGCAAATACAAACCCGCGCTAGTGCTATACGCGACTTGTCCGAAGCAACATGTTACGACTGGTTCGTAATTTTAATGTACAAAATACCGTCTTGTGTTATTAAACACTGTAAAAGTTGTTCCCAAAAAGAAAAAAAAGAAGATGGAATATCCTTTCACAGATAACTATTAATTATTTGGCTTATATAATTTTTAATCAACATAATAACTTTACATGTGACTCGGAACACAAAACTTCAACAGTCATTCGCTTGTGTTGCCAGTATTTATTTAAATTAGTTAGCCGTTTTATTGGTAAAACTACATTTAGAAGGTCTAGGGATTAGTGATGTAACAAAAGTTTGTTTTTAATATCGCAAATGCGAATATTTTTTTATAAGTCTCAGTAGTTCCCGTTGACCTAGAATCACTAAATTTGGCAAAAAGCTAGGTCTTATAGAACAAATAAAGGAAAAAATATATATGGCCTCCCTCCTCTAATCTCCAAAGTCTGTGAAAAGCAAAATCTGAAATAATTTGTTACCTACAAATTTGTTCGGAACCCGAGATGGGCGAGTCCGATGGAATGTTCAGTATGTTAATCTAGATTAAAAACTACCTGTGTGCCAAATTTTATCCAAATTATTATAGTCGTTTTTGCGTGAAAGAGAAATAAACATCCATACATACATACGTACTTCCATTCAAACAAACTGTCGGATATATGTGTAATAATTAGAAAATTAGGATACTATTAAAATATTAAACAAAAACAATTAAACAATGAATTGTGATATTTATACAGAACCTTCTTTATTTATTGTAATTTATTTAGTTATTAATAACCATTAATTTATCCATATACTACTTTAGTACTGTATGTTACAACAGAACGTTTAACTTTCCAATATTATAACAATTTGTTACAAAAATGAGGGAGTTAATTTTTCATTATCTGGTAACTGTACACGCACACAGATGCACGTGTACGTACAGTGCAGTGGCTCGTTGTCACGCACACATAACTATAAAGGTGGCGACACTCGCGAGTTCGGCGCACTCCATCTGCCTTTTGTTCTATAATCTGAGGGAGAGCCTTATAGAGTTTATTTGTGCTTATAACCTTGTTTCATCAAAATGATATTATAATTGCGAAAGTTTGTGAGTGCGTGAGTGTATATCATTGTTATTTTTCACACTGAAACGGTTTCATAGATTTGGCAAACATTAGAAATGTGTAGAGATTATTCCCAGTTAACACTATTATCGCGATTGAACGAATAATTCCTATGGACGATCATAAAGCCTGCTTTGTTCCTAAGGGATCGCGACAACTTCTTCCAGGCGCAGGTATAAGCAGGTAGAAGTCGGGGGCCTAACCAGTAAGCAATATAGGTAAGTGTTCCTATTAGTTACTTATGATCCTGGGTACCTGATGGACACTGAGCTTAACCATATCAGAGGAGACAGAGCTGGCGCATGGCAAGCGCGTCGCCTAATAAACCGAGAGATCCGAGAGTCGATTGTGATTGGTAAGCGGTAAAACTTTAATTGGGACGGAGAATGGTTCCTACCACATACTTGGAAGCCTTGCCTTCATAGAACTCAGTTTGATGCAAAGGATGTGTCTGGTGCAGATGTAGTTAGCTCTTTTTGCTGGGACGTCCCTTCACATACCAGCGCGCGCTTCACCAGCGACGAAGATCAAGAGGGTTCACACCGAGACGCGCAGACACAAACGCAACATAGGGCATCCCACCCCCCGCACCAACCTATGACAATGACATCACGGTCACTACGAGCTGCCGCCCGCAGTGCTAAGCTAGACGTCATCGACACGCATCTTCCCGGCGGCGGCGTCCCGAACACACTTAAACACCAACGAATATGTCGAAACTATAGTCGGACCTGTCCGATAAATATTACGCAAGTAAATATGATGAAAGCATTGTTTTAAAGTTTGACAATCCTTATTCCTACTTCCCTACTATAATAATAAAATGTCTAAAGACGAAAGTACCTTAACTCAGTCCGTCTGTTTCGCTATCACGTCTAAACCACTGAGCAAATTGTAAATAAATTTGTTAGGTACAGACTCAGATTATGAAACAAAAGGCAGATGGAGCGCGCCGAACTCGCGAGTGTCGCCACCTCTATAGTTATGAGTGCGTGACAACGAGCCACTGCACTGTACGTACACGTGCATCTGTGTGGGTGTAGAGTTACCAGATATTGAAAAATTAACTCCCTCATTTTTGTAACAAATTGTTATAATATTGGAAAGTTAAACGTTCTTTTGTAACATACAGTTCTAAAGTAATATATTACTTACTCAGTCGAACGACCCAGACACAATAGAAATTTCATTGTTATATTGACAATCGACTGGTGAGGGGTTATGGATAAAATAATGGTTATTAATAACTAAATAAATTCCAATAAATAAAGAAGGTTCGGTAAATATATCACAATTCATTGTTTATTTGTTTTTGTTAATATTTTAATGGTATCCTACTTTTTTAATTATTACACATATATCCGACAGTTTGTGAGAGTGGAAGTACGTATGTATGGATGTTTATTTTTCTTTTACGCAAAAACGACTATACTGATTTGAATAAAATTTGGCACACGTTTTTAATCTAGATTAACATACAGAACATTCCATCGGACTCGCCCATCTCGGGTTCCCTACAAATTTGTAGTTAACCAATTATTTCAGATTTTTCTCTTCACAGACTTTGGAGATTAGAGGCCCATATTTTTTTTCCTTAATTTGTTCTATAAGACCGAGCTTTTTGCCAAATTTAGTGATTCTAGGTCAACGGGAACTACCATATTATGGGTTTTCGACCCAAAACCTATAGGGTACTTCCAGTTGAGCTTAAGGGGAAAATACCGAAAAATAAAAAAAGTCGAAAATTAAGGTAAAGTTTGGTACTTACACGATTTCGCGAAAAAGACTGACCTTGATTTTTATACACTATAGACTATAGACTTCAATATCTGGTATAAATTTCAACTTGGTAGGTCCACCTATTCCTGAGAAAATCGGTGGTGACACACGGACAGACAGACTGACAAGAGAGTGATCTTTTAAAGGTTCCCTTTTTACCTTTTGAGGTGCTGAACCCTAAAAATGGTGCGAACGAGACAAGTATTCGCATTTTTAACTTTATTAAAAACCTGACATAAAAAGTATTTTCTAAGAAGTCTTGAGGTTTTTTTTGGAATAAAAACCGTTCGAGCGAGACTTATAAAAAAATATCCGCATTTGTGATATTAAAAAACAAACTTTCGTTACATCACTAACCCCTAGACCTTCTAAATGTAGTTTTACCAATAAAACGGCTAACTAATTTAAATAAATACTGGCAGCACAAGCGAATGACTGTCGAAGTTTTGTGTTCCGAGTCACATGTAAAGTTAATATGTTGATTAAAAATTATATAAGTCAAATAATTAATAGTTATCTGTGAAAGGATATTCCATCTTCTTTTTTTTTCTTTTTGGGAACAACTTTTACAGTGTTTAACAACACAAGACGGTATTTTTTACTTTAAAATTACGAACCATTCGTTACGTGTTGCTTCGGACAAGTCGTGTATAGCACTAGCGCTGGTTTGTATTTGCTTTTGAATTTGTATTTGCTTTGGTGGCGACGCTCGCGTGTTCGGTACGCTCCATCTGCCTTTTGTTTCATAATCTGAGGGTACAGAGGTTTAAGAAATTGGCGTAATAAAACACGTACTTATTATTCATTTATTAAACTATCTCGAGGACGTGCAATATGATAATAATACCTAATAATAATATAAAAATAATACAAAATATTATATGTTTCTGTGTTTTATACTAAGTAAGTACCTACCTACATTGTAATATTTTATACCAAACAGGCCTCTAAAAGTTGGCTACCGCACCACTTATGCCTTTGTAAAGGACCGGATGAAATCCGTGAAACAAATGCATAAAGATACTTACAAAAAATATTAGTATAAAAAAATAACAAATTGCAAGGTGTTTCTGATGTTTTTATTACATGATCCGTTTAGTTATTTTGAATAGGACCATTTTGCGATAAAAATATTTAAGAGTTGTTTAATTTAAATTGACCTTGTTAGAGTAGACGTTGTCAAGACGATGCCAGCGCCCCTAGCGGCAATACGGAGGTGTCGCAGCTGCGGGAACGCGCCCCATTATAAGGTTATTATTGTCGCGTGTTATTTCCAATATTTTCGCCATCTCATTACTCGAGCCGGCGACAGCGCGAGCTAATCCGTCGGGAGACGTCGCGCCTTAATGGAGGTGATCATGTGTCCTAACGCGTAACGTATTCAACGATGACGTATTGGATGTACCTTTGGGATTCGCCCTTAATATACACGAAAAAAAACACTTCGATTAAGGTACCTACTCTCCCGGCGGACGGGCACGCATCGCAATAATTCTCCCGTACATGACAGCCCAATGATAAATCAAGGCGACTGTGAGAAGAAATGCCAATAAATATCGCGCCGAAATCCAATAATTACGAGGCAATGAGCCGGCCGGCCACAAATCAAACGGACGGACGGGCGCATACTAATGTCTTATCCTAACATCAGATTAAAAACATCAATACTTGTCAATAGAGGTCGCCTCCCACGTAATTATAGCCAACAATATCCCGGGGAGGCCGAGAAAAGGATTAACATATATCAAGGTGGAATAATTGAAGGAATCGATTAAATGAAGAGTATTAATTGCTGATGCGCCTGCGCTGCGATCCCATCGCCGCGCTTTGATACACGTAATGTTGCATTTAATATTAACTGACCGCGCGCCGTCCGTCCATCGACTGCTAAATAAACAATAAGAATTCTCGTAATGTATTTCACGCAGCCCTTAGCAAAACAACACCGCGATTAACTCAGTTAATTCCCCAATTTAAAAACCGAACAAACAAATGTATGTAAATTGCGCAACTCTATGTAAAAGCCGACGATAACCTTGCAAAGTTACACAAACAAGTACATGAAACAAAAAGGAGTCGTATTCTCGGAGCGAAGGGAGCAGATTGGCAGCACTGAGATCCGTGCCGAATTGAAGTGAACTCGAAACAAGCACGTTCAGAAACTGCTTACACGAATTAGCGCATCAAAACGGGCGCAGGGGGCGAAATTAGAAAAGTGTTCCTCCCTCCGCCCGGCTACCCCGCGACCGTTCCGCACGTCATAAACTGACAATTTACGATAACGCCGGGATTAGCCTGTTTGTCTGTTATGCATTCGAGTACGGACGGGAGAGCTCGTTCCCACAACGCCAGATCATCTGGCAACGTTTGTCGGCTCGGTAGTCAGATGAACAGACCAAATGTCCCCAGCCAATTAAGAACTGAGCTGGTCTGTCACAAAAACGTAATGACAAAAAATGCAGTTTCAGCATTTAACATGAGACATAATATTACTTAATCCATCATCCAATTGGCTAGGTCATGTTCTTCTCTAAAACTGACAAACAGTCGTAGGAAACCAATATATCATTGATTTTAAGACTATCAGATAGTTTCCGCTCTACACCAAGACTAAGTTAATGAACGAAGCCTCCAGTAATTTTAAGATGTCATTACAGTTTTCTAAAACAGATACCGTAACGTCCAATTAAAAATCAGCCACATCCGACATAGTGAGAACCAATTCTAAGTTACACCGTCGACGTGTGAAAGGGAACGCTTCAGAAGCTCCGTCCTTCACGTGGATGAAATTGTTTTACATTTACATGCACACGACTCAGGCCTTCATATATTATATATAATAATATGTATTTCCACGTGGGAGAAACTCCCCAAATGACTTTGCGCTCATTTCGCTCGCGGGTAGATCCATAATTTGGAATTCGTTTGGGTTCGCCGGAGAAACACAATGGTTTACTTCTGCGGTTGGGTTAAATATTGCTCCAGTAAATGTTTTTTACTTAGATTCTCAATTTCTGATAGCCACATACAAATTTATACAAGTACTTGTTTGTTACAGATATCAAGTCTGTTTACTTAACGGAAAACCAGGAGTCGTTCATGATAAAACCAAGCAAGGGAAAATTGTAATTGGTGTACGTAGACAAGTCTACGGTGGGTTAACAGCACAAACGATTCTCAAAAAGAGAAAAAAACTTACAGATGATGAATACCTATAAGATCCTGTTTATTTATTTGATTAGCAAGCTTCTTGAGTAATAGAATTGCATGCTTATATCTCGTGCCATTAGTAATTCACTCCTGTATCTCATTCAGATGGTAATTGTTTACATGCAACGGTTGACCACATTTGAATACATTTTTACAAGTTAAAGGTCATATGATACTCATTAGGTATAATTAAACCTATTTCCGGTTGCAAGCGCTGGTTTTGTATTTAAATATAATTAATATGTCGTGGAGAAGTCGTTAGTACTCTACTACTTAGTAATAAAAGCTTGCATATTTGCATATGCATGTCGCCCATTAAACGTTACTGCGGCTGTGGTTGTTGGGACGTAACACGTAACCGCCGCCTTAGCTGATGCTCTAAGGTTTTGTATCCGAGATAATGTTTAAGTCAATTTCAGGGTGATGCAGGAAATACAAAGATAAGGTATAATATACCCAGTCTGTTGTGCCAAAACTTCAACGCTATCCCAAACATTCTGGACAGATAAGGCCCCATAATACGCGACAAAAGATAGCTTTTTGCCCCGAGCTCTGTTAATCATGAAGATTTGACGAGTGCTCCGGAATGTTACTTAACCCACTTAATTGAGAGCCCAGGGGGCTTCGGGGCCCTGAGCCCCCCACCCGCTAATTTCTTAAAGGCCGAACTGCGACCGCAAACCGTGAATTATTGTCGTGTTAAAAGAAAACCCAGCAAATCTCTGCGATTAGCATAAAAACCATCTAAACAGACCAGAGGAAGCGACCGTCTTCCTTCCGCAATATTTGTGAAAAAATTACACATTTCCTGCCGACATTTTGTCTCCAAGCCGCAGTCGCAGAGCGCTTGCGACTGTAAAAAAAGTAACTAATGCTAATTGCACCGCCCGCAAAATAAAACGGTAATTAATGAAGCGAAATTGTAAAAAAGAAATTGTTATCGCTCTCGCCACCTACCCTCAGCTACCCACACTACCGGCGGCGACCGTTTGGGAGTCCAAGCGCATTCCAAATTGTAATATTCTGTCCGTATGACGAGGCATCTGTTACGATCGCCAATAAATGCGGGCGATAGCAGAAACATAGAATTTTATCTGTGCCGTGTCCATCATAAAGCATCCCCCGCGTGGGGAGAAAGAACAGAGGGGCATAAAAGTTTACAGGCATTCGGCTAATAAATCGTGTCAAATAAATAAGTGTTGAGTCGGTTGGCGGCATATTGATTCGTCATGTGCCGCCTTGGAGCGGAGCGGGGGACCCGGGTAGCCATAAAGGTGCGTAATGGCCGTCGTCGGAAGACAGCGCAGTGGCGCGCATCGATTAGCGCCCGCCGCCGCCATCGCCAGCCGCCGACGCAACGCGCCTCACTAGCACTCCGCTGAGCACCGGCCCGACCATCGACACCGCCTGACACCATCCGTCCCATCACTAACCCTTCCAATATTCTTAATTCAAATTTTTCATTTTCTATTACGATTAGTTGTGTTTTTTCTGCTTCCAGCCAGTCATGGTTCTCAATGGTGTCAAATTTTTAAATCTACAAGGCTGTTAAGTAACTGCCAACAGTAACAACAGATGGCGCTAGTGGTATAGTTTTTGTAGAAATTATGATTTAGAATATAAAAAAGGAATGGGTAAGTAGGTACTATCAATATAACTATGTAAGTATTTTAAATTATCAAAGTGTAGTTTTGAGCTTTAATTAAGAGATTTCAAATAAATTTCCTTGTTCTTCAAGAACAAATGTTTTAATTTTAAGTGTTTACACAATGTACTATACAGATTATTTCATAATTTTACTAGGATTTTACATTCAGAATATAATTACACATTTAATTGTATTTCCTAAATGAAAACTCGTAATATAGCTGATTCTTTCATATTTAAAATTGTTCAATTTATCAAGAACATTTCCGAGACAGCCGGATTAATTTTGGAATCGCATAAATTATTGGCAACCACATTAATTGCTTGCATCAAGCATCTCGTGCATGATCCGGGAATCGAACCCGCAGTCGCCGCACTGCCGCCGCATTCGGACGTTGATTAAAATCTCTCACTACATCCACACAAAGCCTTACTTTGATATATGTATAAATCTTATGAACCGTCTGTTTCGTCCCGACTACCCCAACGTACACGCCACGCGAATACCACTCTTATCTCGACAGTCATTAAGTATTAATCAGCGTGTTAAAATAATCAGAACTGCCTACCACCTGTCAAGTGATATATTGGCTTTAAATAACATATCTTATTTATGTTGTATCGGAAACAAAATGGGATAAAAAGGTTTTTTATTATAAATAATCGTGCGGCCGGAGTGGGTGGATAACTAAATTTGTACCACGGCGTGTAATACAAGAACGATGTTATATTCAGGTACGTATGTTTGTCTGTGTGTTCGCTAGCCGGCTGCAGATTAATTGAGCGAGATAATGTTTCTTTCTCTGTTTAAGAAGATGATTGTGCGTAGTATCGGCGGGCGCCATCGATCTATTAACGTATGTGAGCTAAATCATTATAATATACCTAGTTAGGTATTTATATATGCATATATAGAAATATATATATATTGCGTAAGTACCCGCCAGCGTCTTTGAACGAAATTTCCGAAATCCTTCCTTAGTGGATTCTCACAACATAAAAGGTATCAAGTTCCTACATAAGAATGGCAAACCTCTGTGTGTTTTGGGTACCCTACATAGACGGATCCACGAGAAATGAAACCATGCAAAACCAGTAGTCCTTAGTAAGACTAAGATATTATAAAATTGTGCCATATTTTTTTAAGTTGGGTTTTAAAAGTTATTAGCATTGATATTTTTTATAGGTTAGGTTAGATAGGCAGAATTCGTTAGCTTAAAATAACTACCTGGGTTTTTCAAAAGAAATGTATCGTAATAGAGAAACGGGTGCTTGGCATTAGGTATCGTTATCGTAGATATGGATGCAACTACTACTTATATTTTATGTGATAACATGATAAACTAACTTGAGAAATGGCAAATGTACAAAACGTACGAATCCAAAAACAAAGGAAATAACTATTGGTGTCACTTTGTCATGTCATTCCGCTCTTTTGGCAGAATATACGTAGTATCAAGAAAGTTGTATAGTATCCTATAGACTATGAACTGAATAGCGTTTCGTTATTGCCCACAAGCATCTTCTGCGTGTTAATTTTATTGTTTTACATTAAGGTTTTATAATTTTTCCCAACTGCTAATTAAATATAAATATTTTATGCATCTACTAATAACAAATAAATTTGGCATAGTTTAATTCTCCGTGGTTTGCATTTTCAGTGGGTACCCAGATGACCGTTCTCCTTTCCAAAAATCCTTCGTTAGTGGATGCCTACAACATAAAAGGCATCAACTACCAAAATGTCAAGATTGTAGCTCTATCGAGTTCTTCTTCTTCTGATCTCTATCGAGTAAGGCCCTGCGTTGATGAATCAATCGGTCGATCAGTACAAGTAAATTATATATACCTACCTATGGACATAGATAATAACTGACCTGGCGAGTACAAAGCACGAGCGAAGCGTCTCTGCAATAGTTTGGGCAAAATTCTGTCGTATCTTATGTCTGTCTGTCCGGATGTCCGGCTGTTTTTCTCTATAAGTCGCATTTCTCAACTGATTCTCGGGTAATTTTGTGAACAGGTTCGATAAATATATGCCTACATATAATTTTATGTTATTACATTTTTTTATGTTTTTGTTTTAAGGTTTGAGCTATGCAAAGATATACCTGCGAGGTTTACAGCTTGCAGAGCCTCTACTATACATAAAGATTTGTATGTACGAGTATATTTCCAATAAATCTATAATGTGACACAGTTTTACAATAAAAATATATCTGAATCTGAATAAAATATTAACAAAACATTTCAGACCTGAAGTAAACGAAACGGGTAGAAAATGTATGTTGGTAATTCGTACCATGTACCATATGTGTACTTTGAAGAGACGATACCTCAGAGATAGAGAGGAACAGGCACCGATCATGCGATTGCCGTACGAATTATTTCCTGTCCTTGAACTTTTAAGTAATGAAGGTACCTACCATCGTAATAAAATTGGAGCATCGTATTTTCTACTGCTAGTTTGGGTAGATATCACATTCAAGTTCAATATTTAAAATTGTCCGTCTTAAAGGTTGTTCCGCAGATGTTTTTGAGTACCATTGTGAGAGTGGCCATTCTAAGCTATGCTTATAGTACGTAGTAATAACAGCTCGATGTAGGTAGCTAAATTTTTGTAGTGTAGGTGAAGCCACAGAAAAAAATAATAGTACTACGGGCCAGCTACGAGATCTTTTACCTACGTAAACAAGTACCCACTGCGAATATTGATTTATTTATAGATAATGTAATTACTAATTACCTATATACGATCTTAAAATCGTATCTGTAGAGCTTCGAATTGCAATGCGTAACGTAGTATTAGTAATAGTAGAGTAGTTGGTTATTATATATATGTACATACATAATGTACTTACTTATACTCTCAGATTATAAAACAAATTATAATCTGAGCTTATACTATACAATTTAAAGATACAGACAACCCTACGTATGCAGGCTAGTGTAGGCAATTAAATCTTCTGAGGCTGCCATCTGTAGCAACCACGAGTTGGCGACAAAAATGTCATATTCTATAGTCGATACCCGATCTCGGTTGGCATACTCGCTGTCAATTTTAGTTCTACAAGTGACCGCGAGGTGGCACAATTCTTTTTTTCGTACATTTTTGGCGGCATTCGCTATCGAGCATGTGTCAATGTTATAAACTCATGGTAGACCTACCGATACATTTTCTAGTTTTATTATGTTCTAGGGCCAGTGTGCTTGTAACCTTCAACCATCACTGAGGCGATGGTGATTGGGCGATAAGGCAATCGTTTATAAAAAAGGTATGTAAGTAGGTTTATTGTTTATTAAATTGTTATTCATATTTTAACTTTTCTAACTCTGTTACAGGATAAACATAAATCCGATGTCATTTTTATCAGTGGGTTACGTGTAATGGCATATAAATACGGGAAAATGTTTATTTATTATCGGCCGTCCCAAATCCAGTTGTCTGTGCCAATAATATGAATTTAAATCATAAAAATACAATCCTACCAATACATTAGGTTCCCTTTCGGACACAAACCACGGCGGACCCATTAACGGCGTACATAATTCAACACAGATCGAGTTTTCAGCTCCCGAGTCTATGACACACTCGCTAAATCTCTCGGAAGGCGGTCTCGCAGGCCATAAATTTTTATTTCGTAAATAAAAATAATAAAAATAAATAAAAAGCGGTCCAGTGCGCGACCGGAAACATTTGTCCCGCCGCGTCACGGATAATCCGGCCTCTTGATTTATTATTAATTAGCTTAATAGAACATTCTAGCGCGTTTGTTTTTTTTCTGAACGTCCTGTATGTTGATTCAACTGCCTCGTTTCAATGTGGCATTTTATTAAATAACATTTTAGCGGATTTTGTATTTTTAGAAGAATTGTGTCGATTTTCTTTACTTATCTACCTAAGTTCCCATGCACTAGGGTCCCGTATCCCTTCATCCACCTTTATAACTAGAAGTTCATGAACATCTCGATAAAATCATATTGCTCGTTTTGCAGTTCTTAAAACATTTGTTTCATTTTGATACCTAGATACTCATAACCAGCTACGGAAAAATCATATTGTTCGCTATTACCAGTTACTAAAACAAGATTTTATTCTACTGTCATAATTAGGAATCTTTACATTTTGGTAACCTACCGAGAAAAGACATTTGTTCACTGTTCCATAACAAGTAAAGCAGAACTATTTATTCCAGATAATTTATAAATTAGAGTTGGGTATTTAACCCTAAGCTTTCATCCACATGCATAACCCATCAGCTTAACACCATCGAGCATTGGAAGCAGGGGATAATGAAAATGTACAAGGTCACGGTAGGCATTATGGATATACACATTAACACATAACAAAACATCATGAGAACAAACATTCTCATCCTCACACAAACACTTGCCCTCCCACAAGAGGTGGAACCTATACCTTCCGGACGGAAGACAGAAAAGGTCCTTAAACCGTGTAGCTGATCATTTTGCTATCCTTAGCTGAAGTTATACAATAGTCTCTAATAAGTCGAATAACGAGCTATGGAGAGGGCTATGCTCGGGATTTCTCTACGTGACTAATCAGAAATGAGGAGATCCGTAGAAGAACGAAAGTCACCGCCATAACCCAGACGATTAGCCAGTTGAAGTGGCATTGGGCAGGGCACATAGCATGCAGAATAGATAACCGATGGGGCCGGAAGGTTCTGGAGTGGAGACCACGGACCGGCAAGCGCAGCGTAGGTAGTCCACCGATACGGTGGACAGACGACCTGATAAAGGTCGCAGGACGACGTTGGATGCAGGCCGCTTCCAACCGGTCCTTTAGGAAAATTATGGGGGAGGCATATGTTCAGCAGTGGATTGCCTACGGCTGAGATGATGATGATGTCTGATCTGTTCTGCGTGCTATGTGGCCTGCCCACTGCCACTTTTACTGGCTTATGTTCTGGGCTATGTCGGTGACTTTCGTACTTCTACGGATCTCCTCATTTCTGATTCGATCATGTGGAGAAACCCCGAGCATAGCATATCATAATTATTCTGATACTAATCACAGTTTTTGTCTTAATTGTTTTTATCAATAATTACTAAGACTAACTATAACCTGATTGATTGTTGTCTGAAATACAAACATTTGAATTTGTATTTGTAATCGCCACTTCTGAGTACGCGCGTGTACCTATGTAGGTACCTACGTTTTTCAATGGATATTCTTTGATATTTGTATTGGCCTGCATAGAGCAGAAAGACTGCAGAATTGCTGTCCTGGAACTGTAGTTTAAACATTACAAAACCCTTGTATCTAATTGTTTACTTTTTTATTATGATGATACATATTATATTACAATGAATTTATTATTTAATTAATGTACGGATATTACTGTTTATTATTAAAGCACTGCTATTGCCACGACAGTATATCTACTTACTAACTGATAATTGTAAAAGGTAGTGTAACACGTAGGTATACTTACTTGTATATTAAATATACTATACTTGCTGTATTCAGCTATTTATTGACGTGTTTTTTTTTCCTTCGGCCTTTTTGGCCAGGCTATAGTCTTGACGACCTTACTGCCTTTTCTTCAGTGAATCTTCTTCAAAGAGTAGAATACCTAGTTCTTCTTTCTCCCATTCATCTTCATGTCTTTAGTTTCAATTTTTTTTAATTCAATTTGTCTGTGTGTCTAGTCCAATTCTGTGTTCTTTGTCGTTTTTTTTTATTTCCCATATTATAGACGTGTATTATGTTATACCAATACACAACTATCAACTAGATAAATATCTACGATTATACTCTTCTTCTTTTTTTTAAACTCACATAGTCGGATGTCACAGTCCGGAAAAAAAAGTTATTTCATAGTATTTTCCTTTACACTGTGATAGCATAGCCCAAACCGCAACATCTTAAAGAATATTCAAATTTCGAACACTAGTGACAGCTAAAGTTAGTTTTATAAATTTTCGAATTATGGCCAGGTTTTTTGCAAATTCGTTTCATCTTTCGTTTGTCACTATTATTTATTATGACTCTGTATTATGCAATGGATCGTAAATCTGCCGAGTACTGACGCACGTAATCTTTCCTTTATGACGAGTGATGCATTACTACCATTGTTTGAGTGATCATAAATTAAGTTTTTTTGTGTTGGTAAAAGAAATGCGCCATGGTTTGTTTAGTTGGTATCGTACATTTGTATTAATTGCAGCTTGCATTGCAAATAGTATTCTTTGTATTTTTGTAAGTATGAGAATGAACATATTATGGAAGAAAAATAAAGCATTCGATAATATACAATATGTACTTATCGATTTGAGAATACTATTACAGTAAACATAAGTCTATCAACAAAGATCACTATTAATTGAAACGTACTGTTAACAAAAAACTCAGGTGTACATATATAATAAAAAAGAATTGAATCGTGAGGGATTGGAGAGAATTTTCGAATTTGGAACGTTTTAATTTTCGTGCCTGCGTGACGGCAGGGTAAGGCGGGCGTCGGGAGGGTGCGTACGTACTAGTAACAGCCACGCACGCCATAAATCTGTCAAAAGTAGGCCCCCGGCGACGACTTGGACCGTCCGCAAACCATCGCCTACTTTTTAATAGATTATTTTATTTGTCCATACAACATCTTAGGAAGAAAGAATAATGATAACTTGAAATCTTGCAACTCAATTGCTTAGGATATCGAGTAACGGGGCTAAATATTGGGGACTTCTTTTATAACTCTAACCATAGAATGGTTATTATTCTGGCTCTATCTTTGACTGAAGCATATGTATTCTGTTCCTTAATCTAAATTTAGTAATTTCTTATAAAGATTTAAGAGATTCCAGTGAAAGATTTTAAACTACTAACTAAGGAAACTAAGCCTCTCCCAGCCCACGTTTGACGCCCATGGTAGATCATGCATAGCCCCTACTCTTTCTTTGAGAAAAAGGTCGTGTTCCAACCACGAGCAAGGCCTTATTAGGGATCCTTACATAAATGTAACTAATTATTATTGTTTCAAACGAATGAAATTATGGTACCTACATGCTTCTACCCTAATGTAATTTCTGCGATAGACCACGTATTAAAAGTATGTAAAAACAGAAGAACATATAAGTTTTTAAACTATAATGTTTACAAATTAAATCAATACGGTAACATTTCCAAGGTGATCTAAAAACGTTGTTTATTTTATTAAGAATACTTATATCTGTTTTATATAGGTACCTATGCCAAAGTTGCATTAGACTATTAATATAACACATAATTTATAAGTACCTATCCATAGTATTTTCTATGCATGATGTAAGTACGGTTAGTAGACTAATTACGTTTCAGGCATACAGAGAACAAAGGATCAAAATATTCTGTAATTGTTTTGCTGTCGCTACCCTTACGAGTTTATTCGACTAGCAGTTGATCAACAATATCAACACGAGCGACACGAGGACGGCGCGGCGATGGCTGGTGAGTGGTGACCGACGACAATGTCGCCGATAGGGAAGGAAGGTCGCCTTTATACATGTTTTATTTTTATCTTAGCTTTTTAGACAATTACTGTTTTATATATCATTCCAGCTATGCAAGTACTAACCGATCGATAAATTTAAGTCTTGAACTCGTCATACTTTGAAAAAACTGGCTATATTGATTATTGCAAGTAAGTAACAAAATTAAACCTTCGTGATTCTTACTCATTGAAATTAAACAGTTTTAAGCGGATTTAATCGTGTGTAGTTTTATATTGTCTTATGGGAATTTAAATGTTTACATAATTAACTTCAGGAATCCCGAGTTTCTTGCCGCTTCTTCTCTCTAGGCTCTATATATTTTGGAACGCATAATTGGAAAGCTACATTCACCCTAAGTAACATAGGCTATATAAGATTTATCATCATCATCATCCATCACCGCGCGGGTGAAACTGCGGAGAGCAGCTAGTAATGAATAATTGACGTTCACAAATGCGTCTTTGATGCCTAAATTAAATAAATGATTTTGACTTTGAATGGCAAATGTACAAACGTACGACGTCCACTTATAAAGGAAAAAAACCGTAGTCCACAAAGGTATTATGTGTATTGATACAACACTCGCCTTTTATTTTTAGAATGTATGTTTTAATATGGTGAGCCTATTGCCATCTACATCTTATTCTGCGTTAAAAACGTCTATGTGGGTGGTTATACATTCTTAATTTACACCTTCTGAACATACCTACAACAAAAGCTGCAGTGCTAGATATTCTGCTTGCAACTAAGCACTGCAACCATTATTTGGTTTAATCCCCTGGCTCGCGGTTCCAGTAAACCTTTTAAAAACTACCGCGTGGTACACTGAACATATACATTTTAGAAACAGCGGCATTCTTATTAGTGTTTTATTCTGACCTCTATATTTTAGCCAACATGATAACTCCTTCGAAGCGAAGGTACCCAAGTTCGATCCCTGGCAAGGGCAAATATTTTTGTATTGGATAAAAATGTGTGTTCTTTGGTTTTGGATGTTTGTGTTGTATAATTGTGTGTGTCCATGTCTCCCGTAACACAGGGAGTCCTTGTGCGAGCGTATGGGTCTGTTAACATTGTTATTATTATTACGTTAACCTTATTCTAGCATCATTGTCTATAGTTTAAAATAATAGGTAATTTATTTCAGACACGAGATCCATAAGTACAGTAAGTAGTACAATAATACACTTTTTAAAATTATATAGACACATATAAAAGCTCAAAGGACATAGAAATAAAACGCAAGTCACAAAAAAATACAAGTAGGTACCTATGTACCTATCTATATGTATAAGTTAAAGATAGGCTGACAAATACAGCGGTGTATGTGAACTTAGCATAACATATAATTCCAGAAAGTAATTTTTTGTAGCATTCTTCTAGCATCTCCATCCATTAGTTATAAAGTTTCTGATTTTTGACAAAAAAAACTATGTTGGAAAAATGAGATCTTACGAGTAACTTCGCGTACCGGAACTTCTTCTCAACAATTGTCAATTATTAGACCACAATTATTAATATGATATACCTATCAACTGAGAAATATACAAAGCTCTATCGCCTGCCGACTTTTGCGCAAAAAAAAACTATCAAAAAGATTGAAATAGTCAGTCTTGTCACAGTCACACAAAAAGTTCGTCATCATAGGCCAAAGCACAAATAATTTGCGAAAATGTATTCGTATCGTAAGCGTCAACGCGTCACGCTGTACAAACTATGAGTTATCTGTGTCACAGTGTGCCCTAGATAAATGCCAGTTTGTACTGTTTCACGTGAACGAAACGTTACCTTACACTTACGCAGTTATTAGTGCTAGGCCCACAGGTCACTGTCCTATCTAATAATAACGAAGTAGATCCATCCCTAAAACTTTCTAAGGGGATGACGAGGAAAACACTGTAATAACGTTTCATGATTCTGTTCACTTTACCTACATTTTTGCACCATTACGAACACTAAACGGTTAATAATCCATAATTATTACATATCAAAACTAGAAGAAATACGAATCTAAGAAAATGAAACAAAATCAGCGATAGCAATATTTGGACTTTTTCCCGCCATCTCAATAGCGAGCCCTCCTTTGATTAGTACTAAAGTTTGTAAGATCTAATAACTTTTAATAGCGCCATCTGTTGGTGGTCTTTTGGATACTAGGTGCAAACTACGAGGTAGTCAGTACAATGCGAGTTGTACAAAGTTTGAGGTTATGATTGCAATAAGTGTTATTGATTATATTTATTGCATTGAATTGGAACAATTCTGAGGACAACATATTTAATAAGTATTCGTAAGTTTTATCTTTAGGTATGACCATCGGATAGTGACGTAAAATAACAAGTAGGTACAGGCTGTTTGTCAACAAACCACAACCCAATTGAGTATCAATTTTGGTTCTACGGACGAGATACGTAACCGATAAACCTTGTACCATGTAAATAAAACAGAAATTAAGTGAAAATAACACTCACCAGGGTCACTTTTCCAGAAATAACAATATTTTATGATTAAAATTAACACACATGAATGTAACAGCGTTGTGACTCAGCTCAACTTCAGACGGCAGAGTGAGTACGGTTGGGTTCCGAAGTTAGCCGAATACACACGAAGGGGACTTTGTTTGTCTCAGATCTTGCGTCATTACACCAGTACAAAATGTACTTTACACAGTTACAATACTGTTGAATTTGCTTTACCTCATCATTACTAAACTAAATAACAAACTGAATAAATGTCAAATAGTGAAAATGTAAACACAAAGAAGAATATTCATTTATTTGGAAAGTGAGTGATCAATATTTCTATTATTATTATATATTATACTATTGCCTTTTAGCCTTAATTTTTTTTCGATAAATAGATTAGGTATATTAGGATATATTATGTCAACGCGTGTAATTTCCGGAGCAAAAGAAATGTAGGTACCTAAGTCGGCTAATTTTTTCAAAAAATATATTTTTCTCTATAATAATACTAAATGTAAGAATAAAATAGATACTTTTGAACTATCATAGTAGGTACCGACTTCAACAAATTATTTTATTCTGTTTGGTGTTGAAGTCGGTTCCATTTTTTACTAAGTAATTTTTTGAATTTTTTTTTCTCATCTCTGAATTATTTTAACTTAATAAAAGATTATTGTATCGTAACTCATAACTTTTTGTATTATTAGTGTGGAGACGGGCCTGCCTCGCGCCCGATGGTAAGTCTGTACGCGACATTCACACTCCCACTGTGGTATATATTTCTGTGCCAGACCTTAGATATAATGCGCTCGTCACTAATTATGACATTGGTGTCGATTCTGGAAGCATTCTATTAACTGAAAGTCCCTAAATTATGGCAGTACTTATTATGTTCAAGCTAAAATCCAAATTAGTATAACATTTGCGAATGACAGCACTAACATTAGATATTTCACTTCTGTTGTGGGCATATTTTAGACAGTTTAGTCGTCACGTAACTTGGTGCTCGCCAAACTAACCTAAAATAACCCAAAATGGAATAGAATAATCCTATTTTTAGAAGTGTCATTCTAAGTTTAAATTATTTTGGATTTTATTGTTAATAGAATAAGGAACATCATAATAAATGTTTAGTTCGGTAGTTTAGTTTTGAACAAGTGAATCGCTACCATTGTCATATTGGTTTTTCGCTGCACGCATGCAGTAATGTCACATGCTACAGCGCCCTTCATACATTGTGCACTTGTTTCTGAGGCTGCCTTTTGTACACAGCTATGATAACTAGAACAAAAGGCAGACTATTAACACCATCAAATAATTAACGTTAGAAATGGGATATTTACCATGTATTGTATTTATTGTGAGCTCTCGATATTTCGGCACAGTTGCATGCGCCATGTTCACGAGTAAAGGCCGATTCACACTTATCAGTGAAGACACAGTTCCGTCAACGTGTTCGCTCAGTTCGGTATCAGTGCTACAGTGTTGCGTCAGTGATTCAATTCACACATGTCAGTACTCAGTTCACGGAGCTTCAGTGAAAACGTGTCCGTCATCAAGTATCGTGATTGTTGCTATGGCTCTGTTCAATACTGCGGAGCTAGCAATGATAACTATTGCTTTAGACGAAGAAGAAGAGCAGCATCAAGAGAAAAAAGAGTAAATGGGTGCATTTGCGCTCCTATTTTGTTCTACAAATTGGTTATGTATTTCGAATACATGTACTTTGCATGAGACAAATCATACAAAACCCTATTTTCGCAAGCCAATTCCATCAATCGCTCGTCCTCCATTTTGTTTTTGATGTCGCGGCGTCCGTGATCCGACAAAAAATAGCGTCGTCAACGAATACGTCCGTGATTGCCGGTGTCGGCACTGACACTGAGAGCACTGTGTCGTCACTGACACTGACCAGTGGGGATGCGTTCTTAGAGAATGTATGAAAGAATATTTCGCACTGTGCCGGTACTGTGTCGGAACTGTGGCTTCACTGATAAGTGTGAATCGGCCTTAAACTGAAGTAGGTATCTGCGGGTAGGTATTGTTGCGAGCAGACGAAACGGTCTACCCTCTTCCTCTCACGTTAATTACAAGGTAAATAACCCGTTCTGAAAGTTAGTTCTTGCATTAGTGACCATGTCAGTTTAAAAACACCATTTATGTATTAAGAACGTTAATGCCTGATCAGTTCAAAAATATTTAGGTTTGCACATGTGCATTGCAAGCTAACTCCGCCTTTTCTTGTATTGCCCAATGACCGGCATAAAAAGCAATTCCGTTGTAAAAATCTTTTGTTTCTACATCTTTTAGAAATGTTATGATTTTGTCAGAAATAGGAGTACTTACCTATTGTATTTTATTACAAATCAAAGTTGCAGTTATTTTAAAAGTGTTGATAGTACTAGAACCTTATAGGTTTAGGTAAACATTTAGAATCGTGGCGCCTGAATTCGGGGGGAAGGGGGGAGGGGGAGGGGGGGTTGGTTCGGGTAGTGCCCCCCCCGCAAACCCCATCCGCCGGAGACCATTAGTTTTCGAGTTATGTTTGTTTAAGTATTTTGAGGTTAAGTACTGCATTTCGATCTACTACCACCCGTCGCCGCGTCTACCTACCGCGTCGGCTCTGCAATCCGACAAGACTGCTTGAAATCGGGGTGCTATGAGTCGGTTCTGTCACTGACTTCGACCTATTCTAACTAACTATAACTAACCTATAGGTATGTCACAGACAAGTGACTTTGCCAATTCATTAGATAGCTACTGATATACTATTGTGCACAAATTTGGAACAAAAGTAGTTTGATGAAGCGCTCGCCGGCCGCTGCCGCGGCACGCTCGCTACGCTCGCTCGGCTCGCGCCTGGTGGGTCACAGTTCAAACCTAACCTAACCTATAGGTTTGTCACAGACAAGTGACATTGCCAATTCATTAGGTACTAATATACTATTGTGCACACATTCCTACTAGTATGGGTCTGATAATTAAAATTGAAAAACAAATTGTTATTTATTCACGTACACTCGGAAGTAACGGAATGACGCGAGTATTCCGACAGTGACATTACGCTATCTTCGATGTTTGCGTTCCGTTTCAAGAACTTACATACAACGTACATGTCAAAAAAGGCTAAAAGTTACCTAGAATCGTTTCGTTTTACGCATTAATGTCATTTATGTCACCTGTCACTATCAAAATTACGGTGTTTTATTGAAACTTTAAAAAACTATTTAGACTATTTTGGCGTGTCTCCGGCAGCTAAAATGTTGTAAATACGCTTAATACAAACCCCTTCAACCCACCCACAGTTTTTGTTTCACCAAATTCAGGGGTCACGATTCTAAAGCCAACCCTAGGTTTACCTTAGCTTTATATTATAATCTTAAATCAGTTTTTTTGTTATTTATTAAACTATCTATAAAGACCCCCTTAGTTTTTTTCCAATACAACGTTAAACCTGCTTATTGTATTTTAATAAACCTACTAAAATAAAAAAGGAGTTCGTATCCTGATAATAGTAAAAAGCAGAATTTTTAAACACCTAGTGTAACGAAACAGATCGATAATATATTATGAAACAAATACTAAGGTAAGAAAAAGGATAGGAAAAAAAGTAATAACCGATTAGAATTCATAAATATAACTCTCTTTCTGCAGAAAAAAAACCTGAATAGGTCCACAAAAATAAACTTTCACGTCCAAACTCTCAGAATTTTCAGCGATAACACTATATTGTTTTTTAGGTAATACATGGCCAACGTATAGTACTAAAGTTATAACCAGCAGTTTTTTAGATTCTGTTAGTATATATCGAAAAATATAAAGAAAACGTACAAAATTAATGCATTTTCGCATTACATCGTCCAATCTAACAAGCTATTTTCAACCTTACGTAAAGCATCGTAGATTATTTTAAAATTGGGGTTGGACCGAGTCTTCTTAACTTCTGTTCCAAGGATCACCACGTAAAAACTGTGTGAAAAGAACTTGTACTTACAATAAGCTTTTATCACACACCAATAAGCAGAGAATAGGCGGGGGTAGCGAATGGTAATCACGCAAAATTTACCCTTAAGATGGTCAGGCTCAAATCATCACTGATGGTACCTATCTGCTATAATTTTGCAATTATGATTATATTTAGAATATCTGGTATAGCAACCAAGACTGCCTGCTGTGCTACTGGACGACAGACACTGAAACACCAACGAATATGGCAGGGTGACGAATGCAGTTCAGTGCCGGCTCTGAGCCGTGGTTGGAACAGCAAATGTCATGGAGAAGCGTAGTGTTTTACATCAGGTGCATGAGTTACCAGTTTCAGCACTTAACAAAAGCTTCCGATCATTTAATTGCTCGCACAGATTGCTCGTGACGCTTTGGCTGGAATAGGTGCATAATTTCATAATTTAAAAAAAAATGCTTCTAGAAACAATTATGATATATTACGGAATTGCATATCTACACAAGATTTGACAGTACGCCTTCTAAAAGTATGAAGACAGACAAACGGACCAAGTAATAATATAGCAGGGGACAACATCCACACAAGGTCCTCAGGTTTCAAACTAAGCAGAGGCTGTACGATAGTGACCTGATGACTGATATACATATACACACCCAGACACAGGTAAAACAGTTAATGCACACAAATGTTGCCCTATCCGGGATCGAAGCCTCTCAGAAGGCATGGTACCGACTGCACCGACCGTCCAGAGTAGACAGACAAATAACAACGTAAACATTCTTAGTTTGTACATCAACATAAGTGTTTAATTTAGTAATAGTAATGTAATTTTGGTTGAGTTTTATCTACCGAATTCCAAAAAAAAGGAGGAGGTACTCAATACGACTGTTTTTTTTATTTTGTTACCTCGTAACTTTCGAATGGGTGTACCGATTCTCTAAATTCTTTTTTGTTTGAAAGCTTCCCATGTGGTCCCATTTCAATTTCATCAAATTCGGTATAGCAGTTTTTGAAATACACTTCAATAACTAAATAGAATGGAAGTCGGTATAACATTTTTCAAATTGTACTTGTTTCCGAATCCATATATCGTCCAAGACCATAGCCCGACCTCAGAGATAGACTACAAGAGCTGCGTTATAAAACGCAGCCTGAGTGTACTCCTTTTGCTGTATGATGTTCCTTCAATTTATTAAGCAAATGCAGTAAGTGCTTATTATTTTGAATTGTCTATAAAAGGATTGCATAACTTATCTTATCTCCAAGAAACTCTATCTAACAAAAGTCATCCCGTTTCTTATATATTAATAAAACGTACCGGCACAAATTAGATTATCAACATCAAAAAATACCCATACAAAATATAACGAAAATACCTCTCATCTTTGTAGATTGAAGGGAGGGGAGTTTTATGGCGCTGGCAATCTAACTTGGCTCGTTGTCGCGCCGTTAGTGTTGCCAGCCTCGCCCGAATTCCCGACAAATAAGGTGAGCTCATCAACGGAAACTTTTAATAAATTGGCAAGACAGCGGTGCTTCGTGCATTTTGGGATCGTTGCATTCGAGATTAGAAAACTTGTGAATTCGTGAGAAAGGCGCTTTAATAAGGCGTGGCTTTGTTAAACGAGTAGAGAGAACAACGATTTGCTTGTTTTCTTAAATCTTCCTATTTTACTCAATTATATAGTTCGTTGACGCGCTCGCAGCGGAGCTTAACTTGGCGATCTTAACCGATCAACAACTTCCTGCGGTCAGGAGTTGGATGGGTGACCGCTAGTGGCGTTATTTAATTTTTTATTAAGTAATAAATATGTATATTTTTTTGTGTATATTTAGTGACAAGAGAAGCAAGTCATATGTCTAATGGCAAGCGCCATGTTGCGCATGACTTGTAGTCCCATCCATAGCTTTATATCAGCAGTAGCTGCGCCCCGCGGTTACACCCGCACCCGTGTGGTGATAGATGATGATTAAAAGTATCCTATGTGTTGATCCTTTAAGGCTTATGTGAATTAGAACGTATATTATTATTATTTAAGACCTCAAACCGTACCGTTACAGCAAATAAACAAATTTCATTTCATTTCATTTCATTGAGCCAGTACCTCATCTACCTCCATACCTAATTTCATCAAAATTGGTCCAGACGTGAAGTAACAAACACACTCAAAAAATTTAGCCTTATAATATTAGTGTGATTACTTGTCACAGCACTGAGCTCGTCACTCTGAGTTACTGGTTGTTGAATCTCTTCATTCAGTGTGCCTAGCACAAATAACTGCGTTAGTGTAACGTAACGTGTCGTTCACGTAAAACAGCACAAACTGTCATTTATCTAGAGCAACTGTGACACAGACAACTCATAGTTAGAAATTCGAAGCGTGACGTGTTGACGCTTACGATACGAATACATTTGCGCAAATGCGCAAATTGTTTGTTCTACGGCCTCAGTACTTTCACTCGGTACAGTGCCCTGGCTTCTCCTACACAAGATGCCCGAATTATGACAATGTTAATTAACCAATGTTTAGAAGATTATAGAGAGAAAAAAATTCCCATCCTCGTACGGGATTCGAACCCGCGTCTTCTGACTACTAGATGGTCATGGCGTCTGACACGGATAGTCAGAAGACGCGGGTTCGAATCCCGTCCGAAGATGTGAATTTTTCATTCTATAAATTTCAATGTTTGAGATCGCTAAGCAGGCGTGAAGATGCAGTGTTTATGTGTGTTGCAAAAATGCAACAAAAAATGTCAAGTGCGCATATCATCGTGCTAGATTTTTGTGTCAGTCCCGTATCAGATCAGTCAGATTTTCCGTTGATTGATGTTTTGATTGACGTATCGATGCGGAGTGACATCGATATGCGAAGATAAATGGAAGGTCGACAAATACGCACTTGAATTCCTCAAATAGATAAGTATGCAGATGTTTGCTGATCACGAGACCACGAGTACCCTCCGTACTGAGAAAAAAACAACATCCTGCTATTTCAGAAAGAAACGCGCGGATTCAACTGTCTATCAACGATGAATTATATTTTTTAAATATTAAGTATTTTTCTATTGACGTTCTCGTGAGTTTGACACATATTTAACTATTATTATTATAATATTAATCATCATCATCATCTCAGCCGTAGGACGTCCACTGCTGAACATACGCCTCCCCCATGATTTTCCAAAAGGACCGGTTGGGAGCGGCCTGCATCCAACGTCGTCCTGCGACCTTCCTCAGGTCGTCTGTCCACCGTGTCGGTGGACGACCTACGCTGCGCTTGCCGGTCCGTGGTCTCCACTCCAGAACCTTTCGGCCCCTTCGGCCATCTGTTCTGCGTGCTATGTGCCCTGCCCACTGCCACTTCAACTGGCTTATCCTTTGAGCTATGTCGGTGACTTTCGTTCTTCTACGGATCTCCTCATTTCTGATTCGATCACGTAGAGAAACCCCGAGCATAGCCCTCTCCATAGCTCGTTGTGCGACTTTGATCTTATCTATGAGGCCCATAGTAAGAGACCACGTTTCAGTGCAATAAGCCATCACTGGTAACACACATTGGTCGAAGACTCTTGTCTTGAGGCACTGAGGTAATTTGGACGAGAAGACTTCGCGAAGTTTCCGGAACGCTGCCCAGCCGAGTTGGTTTCGACGAATGACCTCTTTCTCGAAGTCGGACCTGCCTAGTTTGACTGTCTGTCCCAGGTAGATGTACTCGTCAACAACTTCGAGAACTGAGTTCCCAACTGATATTGGGGTAGGTACAACATGGGCATTAGACATAATTTTCGTCTTGTCCATGTTCATCTTAAGACCTACCCGTTGGGAAACTCGATGGAGGCCTTCGAGCATTGTACTGAGGTCTTCCATGGATTCTGCCATGACTACATCACTCACCTTCGATTTGCCGACGATATTGTAGTCGATAATATTAATAGTATCTTTTTATTATTGATTCCGGAAACTTTTAGTGCGCCCAATCAAATTATGAATAGTATTTTTAAGAAAAGGGTACCTAAATAACATTCATAAGCACAATCATGCACATGTATGGTAACAATCGACCTTAGTTCTCATAAGATCCTGGGGCTCTTTCTAGCGTTTTCAAAATGTGCATTGTTTAAAAAAGTTCCAGAAGCAAAATATCATTATTAATGCAAGTTTTCCCTAAAGCATAAACAAAACGCACTCCAAATCTAATTAACCTTATTACTAATTATTAAAAGGTAAAATTAAAAATTATCTGTAAGCCAAATTATTATTAATACGCTGATCTCGTTAAACGGTTGGATAAATGTGCGTATGCAGAAGGCAGTATTTTTTGTCTTCAGATTAATCAGCTCTGACCAGTGCGGCAGTTTGAGCCTTGCCCCTACGCTACCGATGGCAATCTAGGATTAGGTTTTAGTCTCGTTTACCATTACTATCAGAACGCACAGCATCTGTATGGGTATTGTTTCGTCTATACCAAGTATTCGCCTTTGTTAAACATTTTCCACCACGTTCGAATATAAACAAAGCCACAACTAAGACAAAGCAATGGTAACACATACCATATAGTTTCTCCCATTAAGCTTTAACAGCAATAGCTTTGGTAATTAGGCCCTGTACTAACAGCCCTTTAGCTGGCTTACACGCGTTCTGCCCTTAACGCCCTATTACCGACCTATTAAGGCCCCTAAGAGGACTACTTGGCGAGCGTGAAACGTTATAAACCTATTTCACACATTACCAATTATATTAATGGATATGAAATTTGAAGTTGTATTACACCGTGTCGATATTTGGGCTTGCCCAGTGGTAAAGTCGTCGACCGATGCCAACCTTGGTGCGATCCGTTAGTAGTATTTTTTTTTACTATAATGGTTCATCAAAGTAGCTCCTTCTGTCCTGATGGAAAGCGAAGATTTAATCAAGAATCGATGATCACTGCAGCCGTAAGCTGCACTATCGCCAACCCTATGATGACCTGAGAGATGCTTTTTCACGCCCCGCTTGAAAGACCCAGGGTCATAGCTGCAAGGAAATACGTACGCCGGTAAAGCATTCCACAAGTTACTTACACGACAGAGGTAGAAACCGTCAATTTTTTTGGTTCGCGTAATAAGTGTAGTAAGAAATTTTGAACAGTATATGGATGCAATGCTAGGTCGGAACGATTAGCTTGGGATCGGAATGGTGAGGAAGGAATAAGATTTAAGAGCTCTTCAGAACATTCGCCATGAAAGAAACGGTAGAGAAGCGATAGTTCTACGCGGTATTATGAACTGGACGCTTCCATGATTCTGAGGACCCGCTGCTGTCAGTCCCGGATGTTGTGAACAGCCATGAGGCCAGTAAGAAGCCTTCAAGCTGATACTCCGTCAAAAATAAGTAACTTTTAGAAATGCCTTCCCGTGAATCATACAGAGATCTATTAAAATAATTTACCTACTAAATTTACCTACCTTGTACATATTTGAACATGTAATGTATCCTCCGCCGGTGGTTACTATCGCGGTCGCCGATCAGCTCGCTGGGCTTCCCCTAGGGCCACTAGGGGTTTCACCCGGTGTGCTTGACTCGCCCCGACATCAGTGACCACCGGTTGGAAAAACCCGAGAAGCCTACCATCAAAGGACCCGTTCATTGTAATGAACGGAGACGTGCCAGGGGCAGAGGGCATAGCCCTGACCCCTTTCCCCGCTCAAACCGCACTTTGAGCGAGCAGAAGACCCAACGAATGTATCCGTGTCAGACGCCATGATCACTGCGACACCGAGGTCCGTACGAGCATCGAATTTGAGCTCTCTTTAGTTGATTTTGAACCGCCGTGTCCCGTTCGAGGACATTAATTTTTCGCTCTAGAATTAATAATAATAATAATATTTTATTTTTTTTATTACCAAAGAATTAGAAAGTTTGGTCTCACTAAGCAAGCGTTAGTGCTATAAAAATCATATAATATAAAGTATGTTCGAAAAACATTTAAATTCGCAATAAACGTCGCGAAACCGGTCGAGTCGTCCTTTATAAGTATATACTAGGCTTATTGCTTTAGAATCGTATTGATGCATTAATGCGTTAGTATATTAGTTAAAATCGGTTACAAATCGCTTTAAAATGTGTTTAACTTACGAAAGTTTAAATCAAATAGTATTTCAATATTGAGGGCGGTAGTTAGGACTTGTAAGTGCGCTCACAGCATGCCGTGGACTTGCTTACGAAGTTACCTTCGCTAGAAGAACCCGCGGCCGACAGATAAGCGGCCAATACTCACTACTCTTGAGCTCATTATCTCTACACAATCATAATTCAAGCTCCATTCGACTCCATTGCTATCACATCCTATTAAGAGGCTGCTATTTTAATGACCACCGGTTTGGCCGATTTCATCGAGCCGAGAGCCAATACACGTCCGCTACCGATGACAGATAGCAACGAAATGCATTTTATGCCCGTTTTAAATTTAAAAATGGAACGTGTGTAATCGTGTGCGCATGAAATTCCGCAATCAGCAGGTGGCTATCGCGACTTGTCTACTTAGTGTCTTTGCAATACTAATTAATTAATTTGTTGTTGGCCGATGTTTTTGTAAATAGAACAGGATTGAGGTAATCGCAAAGATCTCATAAAAGGTTCCTACTGAACAACGAGGTAGTAAGTATATTTCAGCATAACGATAAGTATGTAGACAGGAACAAAAAGTACTTAAAACCAAAAAGGTTGTAAAAAAGTCTGCCCGTGGTATCTGCAACCCGCGATCCTGTCTCACATAATGGTGGACAAAAACTGTAGAGTAGTGCAATGGATTTTCCAGCCAGTGCCCAGATTTTCGAAATATATTTAATGAATTCCGTTATTTATAAATTCAATTACTAAACATTGCGAGGCGGAACGCAATAACGAGCTCAGCGCCCCCCAGAAGGCTTCCGGACGAAGTCGAAACTATTGTTGATTGCTTTCTATTTATGTTATATAATTTTTATAAGGTTCAATTATAATATTGATCCTACATTTACATTCTAGTTTTCTCCATAGCCAGAATAGCAGAAAACCAACAACAACGATCCTGCAGGGAAATTACGTGTATCAGTTACAATCAATTGTTGAAATCTTGTAAAATGGCGGTTCTATGTCTGTTTTGACAACTCCAGTATGCAAAAATGTTAACACCCAAGTTGATGACTGGAGCTGACAAAAGCAACATAAAGCCATCATTTGATTGCAACTGCGATACATAACAGCCCTGCTGGTAGTTTTGTGGTTAGATTAAACATTACTAGTAGCAACGATTTCATATGGTCTCTTAAACCAACTTCCAAAAAAGGAGGTTTCCAATTAGCCTGTACTTTGTTTTATGTGTTACTTCATAACTGTTTACCTAGTGTACTGATTTTGATGATTATTCGTTATTTGTAAGCTAGCGCTTCTTATGTGGTCCCATTGATCAAGATCTGAGTAGTGGTTTCTAGTGATAATAATTAAATAAAAACCTAATTGCAAACTTTTGTACGTTTCTCCAGTTCCCTCTCAAATTAGAAACAGAAAAGCATATGCATTCGTTTCCACGTACCTACTCATAACGTATATTGATATTTTAAATATTGTATACACAATATCGACTCTACAGCTTTTGTCTCTCAAATGCCAGGACAGTAGAGCACAGAGAGTCGCGTAAATCTACATCAACATAATGTCGGAGTCGTTTTGTTCTTTCTGTTAAAGCGCTGTCGCCGCCTGACCACTGACCACCTGACGAAGCCTTAACTGGTTATCTTTGGTGGGTTTAAAATAGTTCGGGATAACGAATGAGGATTTAAATATGTAATGCGAAGAGCGCAAAGTTCTAACCAGATTGAACTAAGTTATATTGTATTGTATAGTATAGTTAATTTGTCGTTTTGTCCTCATATGTATCGTACTTTTGAAAAAAACACCTGCACATTTTTAGTATACATATTTTTAATTTTTTAAATTTAATTTTTGACTCGAAGCTGAATAATTGAATCTCGGGATGACGAGAGCTGGAATTCTTAGACAGCTGATCCACACTACTATTGTAATGGGCATGCATGACGCTTACCATCATTCTCACTTGGATCTTCAGTTGGCCGTCTCTACAATCACTATAAACATAGTAATGACACGGATTTAGTTCAATTCGAATCAAAATTAAATTCAATAAAACTAAATATACACTAGAATATCCTCTGACTGACAGCGTGACGTACAATGACGTCCCGTATCGCATCTCTATCATACTTTATTGAAGTAAATCTAGAACGCCGGCGGCAATTCACTGCCGTCAGTCAGCAGCATCAGCTGATATTGACGGCTCAACTGTCCGAACTGACGGCTGATGCGCGGTGTTGACATCAGCTGTCCATATCGCGCGTACTTCTCTCCGAGGTTTTAAATAAAGTCAAATTTTGAATTTAGCTTTTATTTTTTTTTGGGTTTTATTTGTTCACTGTCTGCAGCTGTTGGTATATGTTTATAATGATATGAAATGAATGAATGAAATACAATTATTCGGACACGCACAATATTACATAAACTTATACATAACACAAACATACAGCTAAACACAAAAAAAATACACACAAGGAATTATTTACAAAAATAAAAAGAAATCAATACATATCTAATCCACCGAAAAGAAATAAATAAAATAACTAAGACAACTCTAAAAACTATCTATAGTAGATCCAACCGTTTATCCTCTTTTTGACAGCACCAATAGAACGTAACATGACGATGTTACGCAAAAGTTAACTTATAAATGCGAGGTTTTAAAAATATGACAACTGCTTAAATTTGCTCCTTGATCCCGTATAATAATCATCTTTCACAAAATGAGTCCATAAGTGCAGTAGTTTTTTTATAAATTCCATAAAATAACAAACGTTTTTAAAAAATTACGTTCTATGGCTATCAACATAGTGATGTTACGAAGTTACGATTGAGATATCGATATTGTTTATGAACTATTTTTACACGGGTGTTTTCCGTTCTCGGCACATAATATCGGATTTATTTTTATGTAAAACCGTTATATTGATGCGCCTCAGGAAAACATACAGCATTATTTGAAGACGTGTTTATCTCCTGGTGTATATCCAAAAAAGAACAAGGTTATGATGACTATGATGATTACAAGTACAAGTCATACTTGACGAAGCTGTTACCGGTTAAATCTGGGATGGCCAGCGAGCAACACGGAAGGGAGTAGGCATACACAGCGTTTCCCCTCTGTCAAAGTACAAGTCCGCATGGACCATGGAGTTTGATAATATACTGTGGGGTGAGGGCGGGGCTAGATTTGTGAATGGTGCTTTATTTTTTATGTGTTAGTGATTTGGTTGTGTGAGTATGATCGGCAATGGATCGGTACAGGTATGTTTTGTATGTAATAGTGCGGCTTTGCGCTAGTGTGCAACTTCCCCTCCCGCAAGAAATGACAGAAAGATTTGAACAATATTTTTTAGCTAAGGCTACTCCCTTCCGTGTTGCTCGCTGGGGATGGCAGACATTAAAGTCTGCCGTTTGGTACCAGAAAATAGTAAAGTTTGAGCAACCCCAATTCCAATTTAAGCAAACGAAATCTAATCTTTTATTTTTATTTATTTATTAATCAAAATCAGATTCATCGTTGCTGTCACTCGAGCTATTGCCGACATTTATAATTAATTGTTGACTCATATAATCTATCGCCACGTGTTTATCCCAATCTGCCATTATAGTTTCTTGTGTTTTTTGAATTACATTTTGCCAGCTTTCCGCAGTTACTTTCACACATGCATTTTTTAATAAATTTACCATTTTGTTTGCCGTGAATGGGGGTTTTGTGTTATTTCTAGCAGCGTGTCCTTTAACTTGAGCCCATATTAATTCAATGGCATTGTATTGACAATGATAGGGTGGAAGTCTAAGAACCCAATGACCATGTTCTGCAGCTATTTCGTCGATCACATATCGTTTTGGGAAGTGTTTTTTTGTTCGTAATATATTTAGTAATTGTACTTTTAGTAAGGAGTTATCAACATTTTCACCATGTCGTTGAAGCCAGTCAATGATTACTTGTTTTTTGTCGGCCTGGGTCGGCATTTTATCAATTTGGCGTGAGTGATAGGATGCGTTATCCATAATAATAACTGACGGTTCTTCCAATGATTGTACCATTTCCTTAAACCAACTTTCGTAAACCTCAGAATTCATTTCTTCGTGGTACTCAACTGTTTTTTTGGATTTAAAGGCCAACAAAGCATCTGGCATGAATCCTTTCACAGACCCTGCATGGCAAATGATTAGACGTTCTCCTTTTCCCATCGGTACTGAGGTAGTGGAAGCAGCGGTGTCATCAGTCCAGCTCTTAGACACTGTGTGGTTCGCATTCAGCCAAGTTTCGTCAGTGAAAACAACATTTGACCAATCTGTAATTTTTTTGGCTTCGCTCAAAAATTCGCAACGAGCAAAAGCTACGTCGCGACGCTCCATCAATATTTTGCGTTTGTCCGATTTTTTATAAGTAAATCCAATTTCATTCAAGACCTTTACCAATGACGATTTTTGACCTCGGAACAAATCACATTCACGCAAAGAAGCAACAAGTTTTTTAAGTGTTGGAACTTCTTTACGTAAGTAATAGTTATATATATGACGGCGTATAGCGTCTGCGTCAAAGTTGTCAACCGAAGTCACACGACGTGGTTGGCGTTTTTTCTTCGGCGTACGAAGCTTATTCTCCTGCATGCCGCTTGTTCCGTAGGCTTCGGTAGTAATTTTTGTAATCGTAGATGCACTAATACCTAACGCGGCCGCAACGCGCTCTCTCACTTGCGACAATGGTAAAAGCGGGCCGCCATTTTGATACTCTGCTTCAAAGTAATTACGAAGCTTGATCACCATTTCTCTCGTCTGTCCTTTCAGCACTGATCCTTTCGGCATTTTATAGTTCCAATATAAAACTCAGCAAATAATTACTAGCACGGGCGTCTTGTTGCGAGTGACAGTGACAAATACAAAACGGCGGTGGACCATTGAGTTTTACTACCTTGATAAAATACTACTGCTTACCCATAGACAAAAAAATTGGCAGTCATAGGAATTGCCGATAGAAGTGAAAACTTATAACTCAGAATTTGATAGCTTACCTTGGAAACTACACGGGTGTAACCGGACGGCGTGGCCTCGCCATCTGGGCATGGCCATCTAGAAATGCGTCAGCATTTCCCATTGGCTGATGCGTTTCTAGATGGCCATGCCATGACGGCCTGTCCACGCCCTTTCAACATTCCCCATTGGCTGACGTATTTCTAGATGGCCAATAGCCATGGTCATGGCGCCATTCCTAGGACTATTCTCTTTCCGCACAGACTCGATAGAAAAATGAATCGAAATCGTGTCCACTATAATCACTTGGTCACAACACTTTAACTGACAAATTAGATCTGTCAAAAAGAGGATAAACGGTTGGATCTACTATAATCGCACTAATATAGGATACTACGTACCTATCGCTAATCTGTGCCGTGATGACAACGTCAACGATCGCTACATGCGTTTCAACGGACACTGACAGAATTGTGACAAAAGCCATAATCTAAGTACTTTGTTGGCATGCAAAGATGAACCCTAACTAACCTTAAAATATCGTCTGTTTTTGTGAATGTTTTGATCCATATAAGACGAAAACATTATTTGGCCTTTAAGATGACGTCGTTTATATGGAACTTCAGACTAACAAACAACGGACCTTATAATGTCTTGTAAAAGACGTCCATTTTGTTCATCCCCAGAGCCAATCCTGTTCAGCCCTGAACAGCCCTGCGATTCTCTAATGATTCGTCGTAGCGCTCGTCGACGAGCTCACCAATGTCAAGTACTTTAAGAGACATCGCCCTTGTACATAAGGTTGCTTTTCCAACGTTTCTTGTCATCTCGTCATTTGTTTCACGGATTTTGTCAAAGAAGCATCGATGTTTGCTCTTAGAGAACATCGGTGAGCTCGTCGACGAATCGTTAGAGAATCGCACGGCTGTACTGTACGTTATAACGGTTTTTCTTATGAGCGTTGGTATTTTTGTGAAGTGAATAGGTAAGCAAATCATGGGTTTGATGATAAGTGTCCCAGTTGCCCGTTACAGTGGCAGTTGAACAAGAATATCGCACAGAACACTGTATTACTGTATTGGTTTTGCTTTCCTGAGCTATTTAACTGAATAATCTTATAGTTTTTGGTATAATAATTTTTCTGCCTGAAGTTTAGTTACTCTTTAGTTATCAGATATCAGACAAAACATGATCCCACGTCTTCTCTCACTAATGACCACTATGTTAGACGCCTTGACTACTTGATCATCAATAACAAGTACAATTTGAAAAATTTTATACCGACTTCCATTCTATTCAGTTATTGAAGTGTAACTCAAAAACTACTAGACCGAATTTAATGAAATTTAAATGAGATCACACGGGAAACAATAGCTTTCAAACAAAAAAGAATTTTGAGAATCGGTTCATCGGTTCCTATCGAAAGTTATGAGGTGACAAACATAAAAAATACATAAGAGGTATTCAAATTATCAACGGGATAATTACCATGTACATTTTCTAACTAATATGTAGCTTGTAACAGTGCCGAAATATCGGAAACTCTTAGAAAATGTACATGGTAATTATCCCGTTGATAACTTGAATACCTCTTATGTTTGTGACCATGGTAGTTTAAAAACTTATAAAAAATACAGTCGAATTGAGTACCTCCTCATTTTTGAAAGTCTGTAGAAAATTGGTTACTTTGAGTTTTGCTATTACTGCTTAGAAAATCGTACTACGAGCATGATTTCGCGTATGTATATAATATTCAGTCTTTGTTATCGTGCTTTTGATTTCCCATAAAACTGGCAATGTCGCCCATAGCTTAGCATTGTTTTTGCGTGGCACTGTACTGCGCTCGTCACCCCGAGTAATTGGTTGCCGAATCTCTTTTGTTCAGTAATGTCACTTGCTACAGTGCCCTTCACACGGTAACACAGTAATGCTTGCGCACTATTGCTTTGCGGCGGGATATCTGGCACAGTGGTGGTACCAACTAAGACGGCCTCTTACGCAAGAAGCTTACCACTTAGTTTTATATATGTTATACATACATAATGTCATATTATGATAGGAAACACTTGTATGTATTTATTAGTTACCAGCTGACCCGCCAGCGGCTTTACGCGCGTGGCCTCGCGGGATACGGTTAATTACAGTTTTTTTATCCCACGGGAACTTTTTAATTTACCGGGATCAAAAGTGTCTTATATGTTGACCAGGGATATAAGCTACCACCATACAAAATTTCATTTCAATCGGTCCATTCGTATCGGAGATTAGCCTGTACAAACAGACAGACAAACAGAGAAACAAAAATTAGAAAAAATCTAAATTAGTTCGATCTCACTCCTTACATCCCCTGACTCGGTCTTTAGCATTTTTTTTCATTGTACAGAAATTCAACTTCTACAGTTTTATTATTATGTATTAGTTATTAGTTCAGAGTACAACAATAAATATGGTTGCCATTATAACATAGATTAGTGATGTATCTATATCCAGTACTGTTGTACCATAGAGTAGGTACATAACCATGTCACATATATAAAAATAATAATAATATGGGACAACATCCACAATCAGTCTCCAGGTCCCAAACTAGGCAGAGCCTGTATTCTGATAACCTGATCACTGATATACATACTCATATACATATATATACATACCCAGACGCAGGTCAAACAGATCTATTCACTTTTGACCTGTCCGGGAATAGAAGCCTGGACCAACGGCTTGGAAGGCGGGGTTCTACCAACAGCGTCCACCGGCATGTCTCGGTCGGTTTAAATGAGTCGCCCTTAACGTATATCTACTACAAACTACTACACGTGTGTACGTTTAAAACCACAACTGACCAAATCTTCCGTATTGCATACACACTACAGATGATCTGTATGTAGGGCTATTATGTATCTCAGTTGCTAACAAATGTTGATTGAAATCGAAAAAAATGTCGGCTCTGTGTCACTTTTGTCAGCTCTAGTCATCAATTTACTAACATTTTTGCTTACTGGAGTTGCCAAAACTGACATATGGCGGCCATTTTTCAAGATTTCTATCATAATTTGTAAGCAACTGAGATACATAATAGCCCTAAAACTTCCTGGTCAATTGGGATATGTAGTGCCCAGGTATGAGCATAGGTTCAGGGCTGTCAACTAAAACCGGCCATAAATAAAGATACGAGTAATATAATAGTAATAAACCGGTTTTTAATTATGCTACTATTAATTACTACTTTTTTAATGATTCTTTTATTTTATGTTATGATATTTTAATATTTCTAGGCTTTATGTAAAACATTTATCTATACATATAGTTTACGTTTCAAATTAACTCAATGAAATATATGAAACCGGCCATTATATAAGATCTAAAGTTTGTATTTGATTTTCAAGCGGACGGAGCTACACAAGTAAAACACGTCTTTATTTAAGTTCCTAGGAAACTTTATTAGCGGTAATAATTAGTTAAATCAAAAGGTCATGGCAAGGCATGTCTTATTCACACATGTTTTCATGTAACGTTGATATAAGTATGCAATTATTGATATATGTCTTCTATTTTAGAGCTAGGGGAGACTTCAATGTTAAAAAGCTAGTTGAGACTTTTAAGCTGAGTAGGTAAGACTCGAAAACCAATGTCGTGGGACTACGGGCACAGTGCAGGGGCAGTGAAAACTTATCTCTGGGTAACACTGCAACTGCCATAGACATGCGTAGTGCTTATCATCTGGCGCATGGCTTGCCCGTCTTATCACTTTATGACAACAATTATGTTCATATTAATAGACAAACTAGCTGCGCCACGCAGTTTCACCCGCGTGGTGATGGATGATGATGATGAAAAAGTATCCTATATGTTATTTCAGCGTCTTATTTATCTACATACCAAATTTCATTAAAACCCATTCTGTAGTTTTTGCGTGAAAGAGTAACAAACATACTATATAATTTATCCATACATCCATCCATCCATCCATCCATCTAAAGTTTCACATTTATAATATTAGTGTGATAACGTGTGATTATAATTATTGGACTACTTCTTGATCTTCAAGGATAGATTTTCGGAGCAGCACGCGGCAGATCACCATTAGGTAAGTTGGATCCAGCAATCATCATAATTCATGATCAGCCCATTGTGTTCCCACTGTTGGGACTCGAGCCTTCCTCTCAGAGAGAGGAGTTGGGTCATAATCCACCACGCGGGCCTAGTGCGGCTTGGTGGATAGGTTAGTGGCCAACCCATGTTGAAGTTTTTAGGCCGCCCGAAGGCCTTCGACATAGCCTAACGATTGTTGTCCTAAGACAAACAACCGGGACCGAAGGCTTAACGTGCCCTCCGAGGCACGGAAGCGCTCAGTTGAATAATTCCACTAGCACACACCCATCCACGTCCTGACCGCAGCAAGCGTCAAGTCAAGCTCCGCTGCGCTTTTCAATCCAACAATAAAGGCACATAATGGTCCTGTGAAGAATTACTCATAGTAAGTAGACTGTGCACATGGAAGACGGCAATTCGTGAGGAATAGCGACAGATTGTAAAGCAAGCCGCCACCCGAACTGATGACCACGACCAGGGGGCTACACCCACCATTTACGAAATTATCATAAATCAGGAAAGTTTTGTAATAAGCTTAAAATAATCACACTTACCACCGACACATCGGTCGAACATGTAATATGTTCGACCGATGTGTCGGTGGGAGTAAGTGTGATTATTCAATACTATTTATGGCGTATTCCTTTTTTAGCCGAAATCGATCCTAATGGTGCGTTCCAGGATCAATGCCTATAATGCCCAACCCGAATAGAACACTAACGCAGTTGCAAAGTACGCGAGTTGAGTGCACTATTTGATAATACGTAATCAAAACGTCTGTTGTGATCCATTATTATTTTATGTTTGCTATATTGACGTGGTGGTACCAAATTTAATGGTCAGGTTTAAATATGACTGCCTTAAGAGGTGGGAGTGGGGCCCCAGTTCTTCTTGAAGGATAGAACAGGGGCATTGTTGTTCCACCACATACCACGCGATCTCTAGTTCATGTCTTGCTTCAGGCTTTACGTGAAGATAACATCGTATGGAAATCCATGGCATAGTGGTAGCTACATCTTCAAGGTTCAAAATTTGTCGCTGAGCACTTAAATGTCTGCATTTTGACTGTCAATTTCGGACACTATACGCATCAAAAAGAGTTTTCCAGGCATTTCCTATTTCATAACTTAAGACGCGGTCCAACCCCAATTTTAAAATACTTTACGATGCTTAACGTAAGGTTGAAAATCGCTTGTTAGATTGGACGATGTAATGCGAAAATGCGTAAATTTTGTAGGTTTGCTTTATATTTTTCGATATATACTAACACAATTGAAAAAACTGCTGGTTATTACTTTAGTACTATACGTTGGCTAAGTATTACCTGCAAAAAAAATATGGTGTTAGCGCTGAAAATTCTGAGAGTTTGAATGAACCTTAAAGTTGGACATTGGACGTTAAAGTTTATTTTGTGGACCTATTCGGGATTCTTTTTCTGCTGAAATAGAGTTATATTTATGAATTCTATTCGGTTATTATCTACTCTTTTCCTATTCCTTTTCTAACCTTTGTATTTTTTTCATAATATACTATCGATCTGTTTCGTTACACTAGGTGTTTAAAAATTCTGCTTGTTCTTTAATCAGGGTACGAGCGCGCCGTAAAGATATCCAGAATATAATGTGGAAAAATAATTTACAATAGCAAATTTATTTCTATTACTCCAAAGGTGCTAACCATGCGTACCCAACTATCCCACAATTTGTTTGCGATCATTTATACACAATGGCACGATGTGACAGGTGCTTAGACTTAGAGTAGTTTACGCAGTAATTGTTCAATAATATGTGACAGGCTAGTACTTCAGGCATTATAGACGTTTATCAGACCTAAAGTACAATTATTGTCCTCTTTCTGTAAAACAAACATAGGAAACATAGGGACATTCGGAAAAACATAGGGACTAATAATTAGGAACCGCTTAAAAAGATTTGCTTTATTCGTTTTCTAAAATATAATTTATTTAGAGATGCATCCAATAGGAAAGTAAAACTGACGCAGATCTCCTCCTTTTAGCTATTTTACGTCCTAAATATTGAGGGGCGTGATCGTGATCCACTGCGACAGGTCGGCTTATGATGGTGAACAGCGCCATCTAGATGTATTGTTGGCTATTCAAGTGCACATTGTTTCGCAAGGTCAGGAATTTTGATTAAGGTATGTATGTATTTTATCGGATTTTACAGTAAACTCCAAGCTGGTTAAACATCTTCAGCGGATTAAAATTAGCCCAACAGGAACTTAGTAGGTTAACAAAAAGATTAATTATACCATATTGCACACCACAAAAAGGTATTTTGTACCTGCAAAATCTTGAAACGGCGGCGTGGTGTGGGTTTCAGGCTGCAATAAAAATACACTGGAAATAAGAACCAAGTTTGCGATCGGTGTTTCGATTCGTATCGATTGCAATTGAATAAGTGGTAATAAAATATCTAGAATGTTAGCTTGCGTGCGTTTCTGATACATCTCCTCTTACACAGATAACTTAACTCACATGCCGATAACAAACAGTGATGTATCGTGTATCGTGCATAAATATACAATTTGATTTGGAAGTGGAGATAGCTCTAGTGAATTAACTACGGTCGCCTTTTCTTCTAGAATATGAGCTTCGGGTAAAGCTAACATTGTAAAGAAATCTACATTGATAATGGGGCAGTTGCAATTGCCTCTGCCTGACTACCACACTCAACATTTACTGCTGTTGTTGTAACTGTTCGTCAGAGCCAACTGCTGTTCTCGGTTTTTCTGGATGCGTCTTCGCATTCATAACCATGGACAATCATGAGAGATAGCGGTGCTGACCCTTAAATATGACCCACATCTTATTTGATTTTTTATAATTACTAAAGTAATACAGGAGGACATTTTTTTTTACTTAACTAGACTTACATAATACATTTGTGAAGGCCTGAAGGGCACTTTGAAAACTTACTTAGTCTGAGGGGCACACATACGATATATACAGGGTTACTGGTAATCAATTATCACCCTGTTAAGGGCATATTCTGTACTGTCAAAACAAACAACTTTTACATTCTGACAAAACAATACAGAATGGTTACAGCTATGGCCAAGGCACCATAATGTCATAAGGTTACACACAAAAAATAAAAAAGCATAGTTATAAAATATAAAATTTCATAGAAAAATTCTAGTAAACTAGATTTAAATATGCATATGCATTATTTATAATTGTAATAAACTTGTCAGCAAATATGTCAACATTATTACACTGAACGAGCATGCCACCGAGCAAAATGCGAGCACGTACAGTTGGAGCATTACGGGCGCGACGGGTACGCGCGGAAGGTCTCGGCAAAAGTCGCGGCATCCTTCTCGGCGCGACTTCTCTCGGAACCCACAGTGCAATCCGATATAGAGCAGCCTGATTGTCCACGGTGTTGTGCAGAACTGAACAATAATGCGCCAAACCAATAGCTTCCGTCTCAGAAACAACGTGTCTAAACCGACCATACCTGACACAAACAACGACGGGTATAAAAATGGATAGTACCCATACGTTTGTTTGTACAACCATCGTGCAAATTTTCGTTGGATCTTCTCAATCATAAGTGAGTATTTAGCTTCATAGGGATCCCAAACAACCGCACCAAACTCGAGGATACTTCGAACATACGAGTTATAGAGCACCTTACCTACCTTAGTGTCACTAAATTGTTTGTTGTAATTATGCTGAATTAAGAAAATTGATCATTTACCAAGGGAGTGTAGACTCTGGTTTTTGATATTAATTTCTACTACTTAATACTTTCTCGATCCTTATCTTATATTTACTTATATTCTTATTCTCGAGATACCTCCCTGTCCAGGAACGAATGGCGAGCTGGTTTATGGGCTGATGGGCAGGCGGGCACGCAGACGCATCTCTTAAATAAAACGCAATCTCGGCACAATATGCGTTGCGGTAATTGTTTTACTATTGGTTTTGGTAATGCATGGGACAATATACGGTTGCTGAAAACATCAGGTTTTGGAGCAGTACAACTCTTTGTAAATCAATTCGTCCAGGGTAGTACGAAAACCATACCTTTTTCTACCGTGAATCAATATTAAAGTAATGTACGCAATACTATGTTTTGGATTGAAGTTAGGGTTGCCGGCGAAATTACAGGCATATGAGATTTCCTTGGTTTACGGCGCATACATTCACATCATTCACCATACCTTCACGTCATGAGGTCATGTTAGTTGTGGATGTAACTACACTTTAAGCAAGGAACTTGGAGCGCGCGGCCCTGAGTTTATTACTTTGCTTTAAGTATAGTATAGATTATGTCGTATAAACACAAAGCGTACTTGAAAGATTTATACCATCTTGAATAAGACATAAAAAACTACAAAACGTATATATTCGTCGATAAGCCCGCCACGGTTGACTTCACGGCACTCCGTCAGTAACCCGTCAAGCCTCGGATCGTAAATCATGACAATCATGACGTTTTTGTTGCGCTCGCGCACGCAAATCGGCGGACCATAGATTATATGGTTGTACAATAGAGAACAACTGTTGAGTTTACCTAAAGGTTCCGGTTTTCTATGAGCTCAGGAATTTGAGCAGAATTGAAGTCATGATGGATTTTCAATAATTTTGACCGACCGTCCACAATTACATACTTGAAAGCCTTATATTTAGCATAGTGTTTAATTTCACATATAATAATAATAATAATGTGAGTGGCGACACCGTGGACCCTGATTCTCCCTAGGGCTAAATGAGACCCCTGACGGCTTGCCTTAATTGGCCGTCTGGGGGTGGAGACGCAAGAGCAAGTAACAAAAAGCTCCAAGGGTGGAAGTGTTAAAGGGCATAACACCGGTAGTAGCGCTCTAGTGAAACCGCAGCACACCTCTCGACACCCTTTAGCCATCCACACCAACGTTGCCCCTTTTGTCACCACTCATGGTGGCCTTTATGGGGGGCCCGTTTAATGGATGGCAAGCCACCTGCCTAAATATTTTATAATGAGACTAAAATTGGCAGGTGCCGTAGTCTCTTCCATAGCCCACTATCTTCCTTATCACTAATAAGTTCATATCAATAGCCTGGCCATTTTACCCATATTTGTAATAGTTATAAGTACCATGTTACCCTTCATCCTACATTTTTTCTGTTTTTTATACTCCTCTGTATTTTTATACCAAACAGGCCTCTAAGTTTTGGCTACAGCCCCACTTATGCCTTTGTAAAGGACCGGATGAAATCCGAGATTTTGTTTTGAATAAAGGAAATAATAATGTAATAGTACTCCTTGTTTGTAAATAATTAAGTACTGTTCATAATAGAAGGTATATAACTAAAATACTTATGATATGGACAGTTATAGGTGATAATACAAAGTAATTTTACATACATCTTGTAATTAATAAAAACATATACAATTATATGATTAAGTGTAAAATAGATGTTATTTATACTGTTGAGTTCAGTTTCTATGCACAATTATGCTTTTTTCAATGTCGAACTGTCTGATGAAGATAAATAGCCGATGACATGGCTTGTACACGTTTCTGGAACTAACCGTACAATTTCTGGTCAGTTAAGTTACTTAATAGAATTTAAATTATCAAAGTGAGATTTTTTTCAATGCAGTCATTCTCATTATAAATTAAATATTTTACACAGGTATATTGATAGAATTTAAGATAATATATGTTTTGTTGATCGCAAGACACTACCACAATGGTACCTAAGACAACGTCTCCGCCTCTCCACATTTCTAATAAAAAAATATTATATTATATAAAAAATCACGTATATATAAACAAATAAGTATATCCAAAAACTATAAGGTATTCTTCGACATTACAGTATTTACAAAACATTAGAAATTCTCTAGACAAGTTCATAAAGTTACGACAATCCAAAGTTGTCTAGTCCCACTCTTAGTCTATGGCAGAGCGCGGCATCGCACGAGGGTGGGCAAAGCTGAGCTATTAGCATATTAATTATCGAGTCCCGACCGATAGTCATGCAGCTTAGCTCGCGTGTAACTGCACAAGGCGGCGTCCTAAGTGGAAGCTATGATACGTGAAAGATGTGCAATCTCAAAATATTAGTATATTTTGGTCATTGAAGCTGAAACTGAAATGGGTGCGTATCGTTTTCCATACTTAAATTTCGCAGTCTTATTCCTATTTAAAATAGATTTTATACTTCTGAATCAATATCGTCAATCGATAGTCATCATTATCAGCCGGAACGCGTCCACTGCTGAACAAAGGTCTCCCCCATAGAACGCCACTTGGACCGGCTACTCGCTTTCTGCATCCAGCGATTCCCCGCGGTTTTGACGAGGTCGTCGGTCCACCTAGCGGGGGCCGACCTACATATCGGTATACCCCAAGGTAGAAAGAGCCGGCACGACCGGAGAAGTACCACACTTTCACATAACACCGACGTGAAATAACATAGCATTTCGTTGGTTTGTGGGAGGTTCCAGAGGCCCGATTCCCCCCTTCCCCGTTCTCCTTCTCTTTTCCCCTCCGCCCTCACTCCTTCTATCTCTTCCTTCCTATCATCCTTCCTCAAAGGTCGGCAACGCATCCTCAATACCTCTGGTATTGCGCATGTCCGTGGGCGACGGTACCACTTACCATCAGGTGACCCGCTTGCTCGTTTACCAACCTATCACATAAAAAAATGTGAAATAAACTTTATCATTATTATCATTATTTAGTTTCATTATCATCAAGAAGCCGACCCCGAAGCTGATGGATATCTCATAGCTGCACCGCAGGGCGTCGCCACAATATTCAACAAAGTACATATCGTAGTCAGTTATTGAGTTTGTTTAGTCGACTGCTCTATTTATGGTAAACTGATATTATTTCTGTAACAATTACGATATAACTGTTGTTACTGCACAGACATGAGGAACAAATGCAAATTGGAACTAATAGGTAGAACACGGAGGAGTAGACATATTGTATACTTCATGACTGTAAAAATATTGGCTTCTATGTTTTTCTGTGGACCTAGAACAAATAAGTACCTAGGTATATAGTTTTTTTATGTATTGTAATCGTATTGTTGACGTAAAACAATTGATGTAAATAAATACGAACTATGATGTATCCATACAACTGCGACACAGATAACTCGTATATGAATAGAGAAAACATGAAATAAATATTGGGTGTGGAGACACGAAACTACGAAGCCATGTACAGGTCCCCCTCTTGGCCGGTTAACTATTTTGTACGTAGGATCATGCATCTTTTGGTTACTTATATATCTTATAGATAGGTATAGATTCTTTTTGTAAGATAGGTATTCTTCCAAGTGGGTCCACTCGTGGCTTGTTTCATATATTTATGTATGTTCAATTATACAGAATCTAGATGATCTCATTCATTACCATGTCGAGTATAGACAAGCAGCGATTGTAGTAAAGATATCATTTTTTTTTAAATAACTAACTTGTGATTAATGACTTGCTTCTTTGGTCATATCCATTTTCTTCTTTCGTAATCTTTGAGTACTAGGTAATATTAAGGCATTTTCGATGTTTGCTCTTTTTTGATTTGTTGTTATTGTTGATTGTGTTTATTAAATTATATTTTCATTTTACTATTATTGCAGTATTTAAAAAAAAATTAGTTAATTAAATAATGTAAATTATGAAATTGCTTTTTTAAACGACGCCATGGGAAGGGCCGCTCGGTAAAAGAAGTCGAGAGTGAGTGAAAGAAAAGGTGAATAAACGATTTATTAAGTATAGAGACAGAAAAAGAAGGCACCAAAGCAAAGGATAGAAGATAGAACAGAACTCGAGCAAGGTGGAGGTGGGAATAGAGAATTCAATCTAAGAAAATAGCGGCAGCGAATAATTATTGTATATAACTGGTTTCTTTATATTGAATGCCGGTATGTATGCAGGAAACAAATGGCTTTCCCGCGTAGTGATGGATGCTGATGAAAGGTATCCTATGTGTCCAGTCACCAGTGCCTCATCTACCTAAATACCAAATTCATCCAAATCCTTTCAGCCGTTTTGGCGTGATTGAGTTATAACCTCCAAACATCAAAACATTCACAGTTATAAAATTATTAAGAATAGGGTAATTAATGTCGAACTTACGAGTAAATTTAAGCATCATTCTCTTACCGGTCTGTGGCAGAAACATCAAGGTAACTTACGAAGTAATTTACCTACGCAGTATTTGCAATCCAGCCGCTCAGCAATTCCGGGCTCCCAGAGTCGACCAGGTACCTGATCTGCTATAGATCACCGTCACATGCCACCGGCTGCTGAGAGTGCTGTCGATGCCTCACATAGCCGGTTGGTGCTTGTTTCCAATGTCTCACGGTAGATACAGATTTAGAGCAATACCGGGCTCTCAGTAATATCGACCAGCGGACTTCGCACAAAAATTAGGAAGTAATCGTATCGTTGATCCTATAGAGTACAGACCATTATTTATCTAGTGCAACTGTGGTACAGATAACTCATAGTTTGTACTGTATACGACAGTGGTACGATTATGTAACACTAACGCATTTTTTGTGCTAGGCCCACAGATATCCATGATCTGCTATATATCACTTTCTTAACTGTCTCCATACGACGATAGAAGAAGCGGGTTTATATTCCGTACCGAATAGGTGTAATTTTTCGCTCCGAAATTGCAAAACTGTTACGGTTTCGCTACAAAGGCCGTAGCGCAAACAATTTGCGCAAAAGTATTCGTATCGTAAACATCAACGCGTCTCGCTTCGGCGTACAAACTATGAGTTATACTGTGTCATGGTGGCCTAGATACATGACAGTTTGTACTGTTTCACGTGAACGACACGTTACGTTTCACTTACACAGTTATTCAGGCTAGGCAAACTGACTACTTTTCGACTAGGTACACCATCTGCGTATAGCTGCCCATCAGTTTAGCTGAGAGCTCTCTCTCAGTACACAACCAGTCAGTATTTAATTCTATTACTGTACAGTATACTACTTCACCATAATAAGATCCCAGTGCCAACCAATTGGTCTGTCGAGCTTTCAACTCTTACAAATCTACTTAACTCTACTGACAGTCCCAATTTTTGAGCGACCCACAATTATTAACTTTGTAATCAGTGCTTCCTATGGACTTTTAAATCGAACATCGAAATACCATTCATGTTAATTTAATGCTTACAAATATGATTCTTGGCGAATACTCTTGACGGTTTCATCAGCTCACTTGGTAGAGACGCGGCCTCGGAAGCACGGAGTTCTGGGTTCAATTTCTGACCGGAGCAAATATTTGTGTAATGAGTCTCGGTTCTTGGATATTGTGGTGTGTTATTGTGTGTATTCGCTCCTTCTGCGACACTGGGGATCCTACAGCAGGATGGGCGAATGTAGTCCTACTTTATTATTTACACTCGTAGTATTACATACCTTTCTCCGGGAATGTCGTCTTGTGTTGGACAGTGTGACCGCACGCAGACAATGTCCGTGGTATCAGATGACGAGGCCCGACGCCGCATGTTTATAACCGCAATCTAATTTATTAGACGCCTAGCCGCACTGCTACTTACCTGCCGAGTTTTGTTCTAGCTGCAGCCCTAATTAGAGTTGAACATATACCAGGTATCTACAGTTCTCTATAACTCCAGTTACCAGGTATACCACTTTAATCTAAAATGATAATAGCAGTCATTCGTGTCATATGACATCAAATCATGAGACTTGTTGCTCACAAATTTGTTTGCTTAGTGCCATATCTTTATTTCTCTGATTTGAAAAACTTCGTTCCGATAAGTTGATTATTGTTAATGACAAATAGTCGAAACTTTTAAGTTTTGTTTGATATGTTACACTAGATTTAAACACAATCGGCCTTATTAATAAACTTGTAATAAACCCGGAGTAGTTAAAACATCTATCTGTCAATTTTTCGCTTGCAGTAAATGTCACGCGTGAAAGCAAGACAAAGCATGTTACGCCTAATCTATGTTTACGCAACGTTTATTAATAAAGGCCAATACGAATAACAAATCCATACAATAAGACTGTTCTGCTTATGACTAAGAACTACTTAATCTTATGGTGTCACACTCTTACTTCTCATTACAAGCCGCTACTTATAATATGGTATGGCCTTGATTTGTGTTTCGCATCTTGATAAGTCAGAGAATAAAAAGTTATAATAAGCCTGTTGAAAATAATGCAATGTATCAACATGAACATACGTTTTGTAGATCAAAGACAGCAAGAGATACGATCTTCAGAAGTGGAAATAAGAAAATGTATTGTACCATTGCCTCCGATCGTATTGATACTTGGTATGGCTGGTAGAAACATATAGTACCAAGACTCTATGTTTTACCAGTATCGAGTAACCCTTAACTTTAATCGTAGCAGCTATCGGCAGGTAATCGCGTAGTCAGCCTGAGTTACGACGATAATTTTGTTATTGAGTGGAATTTTTAATCCGGAGTGTTACTCGGGAGTAATGTACGTGAAACATTAAGTTAAATTTATATACTTAACAGTTTTCGTTTTGAGGGTGGTAGATAGTCAGACGAGTACTAAAAAGTGACCGACCACCTTGCTCTGAATCATCACAATGTCTGTGTCACTGTCAATCTTAAGCTAAAACCCAAGGTAGGTATCGGACCATTGAACGCATGGCTGACGATATATGTATATGCAATCAATTATATGGTGCCTATACAAGATGTCATTAACATTTGACTTGAAAACTCCCAAATCGTACCTCTCGGGAAACACATAAACAGATTCAGTCAAGGAGTTCAATACCTTAGTGGTATGACTAAAGCAGAAGCGACAACTATATTAAGATTGAAAATCAGTCGCTAAACATCTAGCTTCCAGGATACTGGCAGTTGTTTTTGTTAGTCATTCTAGATTTACAGTGCTACTCTTTGATAGGCTCATGACTCTTATATCCATGGAAAGTTGTGTGTACCCTTAGCATACATGTACTTAGGATGTTTTAACTTATGCCAATTTCTTGTGTATGCTGTCAGATCTTTTCAAATTATAAAATAGTGTTCAAATAAGTTTTCAAAGCGGATCTGCAGATCACAACGTATAATCGCAGCGTAACAGGTTCTCAAAGACCAGCTAGAGTCTAGAGTTTGATTCATCGCGCTGCAAAGTTCAGTTATTGCTATTTCCCCATCATTGCGCGGAGCGATGCGCCGGCGCAATAACTAACTAATCACAGGTCGATAATGTATGTACGGTAACTGCGGGGTTGGTCAGTTAACGGATTCGCCTGTTGTTACAATGCAACTTTGTCCTTATATCTTGGTATAACACCTTCGAAGGTAGACAATCTTGAGTTCTACTTCACATCAATGTCAAAATCTAGTTTGATCAACTTGGATCAATGGCGCCTAAAGGTTGCGGTCACAGAATTCGCCCTATTTATATCTATGGTTGCGGTACTTTTAAAAGACTACCAGTGCGTGTCTTGTTAAATAGAACTACTGACGAAAACAAGCGCTAGAAACTTGAGTCATTATTTGTGTTGATACGTTCAATGCTATTCAGCGGAAACGTATAGCGTCATTCATGTTCAGAGTTGATAGGTGTAAAAACACAATTGTTAAAGGTCTGGCAGATAGGCTGCTGCTGACTGCCACGTATAGACGATGGTTGGCTATAGCCACCTAAATAGTTTTATTTAATTTAATTTAATTTGAATTTTTATTATTTATTGTAATTTATTTAATTTTGCAATTGGAGAGGCCTATGTCCAACAGTGGACTGCTACAGGCTGATGATGATGAATGTTGATTGTAATTTATAATAATTTTGTTTCTTGTACCATGGATCTCGTGTCTGATAAATAAGTGATTATTATTATTGTTATTATTAATATTTTCAATGTTTTTTTATCATATTTTATTAAGTACGTTATATTTCGTTCTAGTTATTGACAACTGAAGAGGTTAAGCCCCGTATGCGCTTAGGTATGGTAAAAATCCAACAACCAATTGTTAAGGCATATGTTAGTGAAAATATTTTAGAAGCAATTACGTTGGGCAAAGTACAATTATCAAATGTTTGTAAATGCGCGAAGTGCGTTTAATTAGAGTATATACTTATACGCGGAGTGAATTTGCAATCATATTTTTTTTTAATTCAATTGTTCTGCACAAACAAGACTTAGAAACTAATTATAATAAGATATAAATATTATTGGTTTTACCCTTTGCGTCCCAGAGAGGTACATATACGAGTACTTCAGTTTCATTCATAAATATTTTGTTTTAATTATCACGGTGTAAGAAGGATTAATGTACTAATAATATATACTAATACTAGCTACACACACTCACGAAAACCTTTCGCATTATGTCTTATTTTTATCTTATACTATTAACGTTGACCCGCCCGCGGCTTCGCTTGCTTGGTCTTGGTGTAGTGGCGAGAGTTATTTTTTATTTATTTATGAACGAAACAAACACTAAATGTTAAGTGAAGCTTACCATAAAATATTAGTAATAAAACCGCATTCAAATCCTATAAGCCGTTTCTGAGCCGTGCAAAAATGCACAGCCAATAAATTAATAGACAAAATTCTAACAATATTTTTTTTCATTTTATTTTCGCTTATAAAAGTGCCAATAATATATTTTCTCATATATCTTCTATGTACCGCTGTCTGTACATAGGATTCGTTACATTTTTAATGTATATATAGATAGCGTGACTATTTGAAAATGACGTATAATATAATTAGTAAGTTTACACAATCCTTGTTTCTATGTAATAAATTTACGAAATTGCAAAGTGCTAAAGACATCAAGTTAATAAAAATATAATAGTATTTAATAGTAAAAATGTGGTATGAATAACAGCAGGTCATTATTAGTGTTAATATATGGTTATTATGCCCTCTGGGTGTTTGATCTGAATAATATATTGATAATTAATTACTAGATCGACATATGCGGTAGATATTTATAATGATTTTATGTTTTACGTTATTAAGTGGTTTATTGTCATGCATTTAATAATTAAGAACGACTGTAAGCTGTTAGTTAAAAAATCGAGAAATATACTTTTTGTAAACTAAGTTTAGATTTGTCACCAATCTGCAACACCCTAATCTCACTAATATAATCTCTGTATTATAAATGTGAAAGTTTAGATGGATGGATGGATGGATGGATGAATGTTTGTTACTCAATCACGGCTGAACGGATCTGGTTGAAATTTGGCACAGTGATAGATTATAGTCTGGAATAGCACACAAGCTATTTTTCATCATAATCATCATCACCATCCATCACCACGGAGGTGAAACCGCGGGGCGGTAACATCTTGAGTGAATCGATACTTTTGCCTATGGGCTATATCCTCGAATGGTTACGTTTCGCCATTTTTTTGGTTATGTGATCATGCAACAGGGGCGAGCCTATTGCCATCTTCGGGCCACTGTTCCAGTCTCCGGACTGTTATTGAGAATATCTTTCTTTCTCAGTAAAACCCAATAACTGTCCAATACTATCGAACCCATGACCTCGAGGTTCCAAGACGGCACTTCCACCCCTACACCAATACCAAGCGAGCGAAGCCGCTGGCGGGTCAGCTAGTTATGATATATATTCAACTAACAAATATATTAGTCATCATATTAATCAAAATGGTATCCCAGTATGAATCATCCAATTCGTGTATATGTAAATATGTATCTTTAATATATGTATTTTCATTGACCACATAAATAAAAATTCTTCCCAAAATAGTACATTTGTTAGTCCTTGTGGACTTCGTTCATTGGAAATGTATTTATGTATTAGGTAATTGATAAAATCATACTCCAAAAAAATCACACGCAAAAGCACAAACAGACGACATACGGAACGATTATACAATGGTCCCTTGTAATATTTTGGTACTTTATTTTCCGGATATTCATCAATAGCACATTCTAGTATAGTTATATTGACGCTATCTTGAAACAACACTATAGTTTCAAGAACTGAAACAACACTATAGTGTTGTCAGTTAGTGAGATGCCAATTAAACGTATCATGAACGTTTGTCAGTATAAAGATTATCTATCTAATTAAACGAGCAATTATTGTATAATCTGGGGTCTCGGAAACGGCTCCAGCGATTTTCATGAAATTTTGTACCTATTAAGCAAGGCAATAAATCAATCTAGCTTGGCTTTCATTTTTATAATACATCGTTTTATTCTGTTTTCGACAATGAAAAACAGTTTGTTCGTTGCGTTCAAAATAGATGGCGTAACAGTCGCATTGCAAAATCCTGAATCGCGGGCAAAGCTCGGCCATCCAACTACTTAAGGTTGTTATAGATCCAACGAAAGTAATAGATTACATATCTAATTGATATAATAACATTATATAATTTTATACACGAATCAGGTTACATTTCACGCAACCGTTTGCAGACAGTTTACAACTTGCAGACTTCTAGAACTCAACAGCTAATCTGTTGTATGTTTAAGCTATGCATGCAAAATCACGGTGAGTATGCCATCAAGTACACATTTACACTTTAATTACTATAAAGTACAAACACTTAAGAACTATAAAGTTGATATTTACCTTCTCCTAAGACATTAACACTAGTTCAGGCGTCAACGGATTATGTTCTAAGTATACATTAAGTTTGATTATAACTAAGCACTTAGGTAACCTGTATACGATCAATAGTGTGGTGTGACACAGTTAAACAATAAAAATTAATCTGAATCTAACTTTTTACTAAACACTGTTAAATGGCTGCCACTTCTTTAAGCTATAGTTAAGTTAGTGCCCCGTGCACTAACTTAACTATAGCTTAAAGAAGTCAATCCACCGTGCAATTTGCACGGTGGAATCGGCTCTCGCAAACATACCTACCACTTACTTACCCTATCTGACGCCGTAGCACAAACAATTTGCGAACAACTATTCATATCGTAAGCGTCAACGCGTCACACTTCGCCGTACAATCTGTGAGTTATCTGTGTCACAGATTGTCCTAGATAAATGACAGTTTCTACTATTTCACGTGAACCACACGTCACCGTATACTTACGCAGTTATTCGTGCTAGGCACACAGCAGTGCGATTTTCTATTAGCAAACATCGTGGCTTGACAACATCCGTGAAACATCGTCGAGATATAGATTTCGTATTTTAGTAATTGACTGCTTCCATTGCAACGATGGCACGCGCCAAGTAAGGAACTAAAGTTTGACAAAGCTCGGTGAGCTCATCGACGATTGCAACGATGAATTCCTTAGAGAATCATACGGCTGAAGGCTTATTCGTTTTTGTTATGTGTAACGATAAAAATAAACTAAGTAGGTGTAGGATATCAAACGCAGCCGCTGGCGATGACCTTTGCAAGCGCACCTGCTGGCGACCACACACCCCGACACATGACGACGGCTACTTTGCATCAGGACGCACGTGTACACCTTGTTATCTATTTTTTTGTTTATATATACTTAGTTGATGATATTTTTCCTCTTTATAATATAAAGATCTATCGCATCTAATATGACATTATAAATAAATTATTAACTATATTGCATCATACGTAACTTTATAAGCATCATCATCATCATCATCATCATCTCAGCCGTAGGACGTCAACTGCTGAATATAGATCTCCCCCACAAAATTCCGAAAAGACCGGTTGGAAGCGGTCTGCATCCAACGTCGTCCTGCGACCTTTATCAGGTCGTCAGTCCACCTTGTCGGTGGAGGACCTGCGCTGCGCTTGCCGGTTCGTGGTCTCCACTCTAGAACCTTTCGGCCCCATCGGCCATCTGTTCTGCGTGCTATGTGGCCTGCCCACTGCCACTTTAACTGGTTTATCTTCTGGGCTATGTCGGTGACTTTAGTTCGTCTACGGATCTCCTCATTTCTGATTCGATCACGCAGAGAAACCCCGAGCATAGCCCTTTCCATAGCTCGTTGTGCGATTTAGAGCTTGCTTATGAAGCCCATAGCAAGAGACCACGTTTCAGTACCATATGTTATCACTGGTAACACACGCTGGTCAAAGACTCTTGTCTTGAGGCACTGAGGTAATTTTGACGAGAAGACATTGCGAAGTTTCCGGAACGCTGCCCAGCCGAGTTGGATTCGACACATATATTTTATAAGCATAGTGATAATATTATAAGTTAATATTTAAGTCTTAGTTATCGTATTGGATAGTTTACACACGAATACCATTTTACTGGAGTACACAGAGTTCTCATTATCTTCATGTATCTATCTATATAATAGTATAATATTCTGATACAAATGAGCAGAACTCGCAAGCTTTATACGATTTATACGATTGCAAACACAAAACAAATCGTATATATAAAGCTGGGAAACGGTGCAAGAGGTTTTTTCAGTCACCAAATGCAAGGTGAGTGAACATACAGCCTATTTCAAAATTATAATTTTGAGAGATAAAATGCAAATATTTTATATTTCATTACAATTTTTTGTGAATTATAATAATTTGATAATAATAAATAGTTGTTTGACTATAATATACGGACATTATAGTGGTTAATATCAATGTGCCATAAAATATTTTTTCCCTAGTGCCGAGATTCAAATGAGATTGAATGATTGAATAAGACACTACACTTCCAGAATCCCAAAACCAGATTGGGAAATCCATGGTTATTAATTCCATTGCAGAACACTCCAGCACCATGGGACATCCGTTTTGCGCGCTGTCTGCCCTGCCCTCTGCCACTTCAGCTGGCCAAGCCTGTTGAATCCATTAAGTCACGTAGATACAATCAATCCATCACTCAAGTAAAACCGTCGGAAAAGCTAGTTGCGTATATGAGTGTTCATGAATATTCACTCTTGTTTTCACAGGTATTTGTAAAAGTGGGAGAGCGTGTAGGGTTGCCATTCAATTGATGAATAAGACATATTTAACTTAACTATTAAAATTATACACTCGTTATACATACGTCATATTAAATACAATAGTTTTATCAGCGTAGTTAATGCGGTACACGTTTCTAGCACAAAATAAACAGGTTAGTTTGGAGAAATAATTATGTAGGAAATGTTTACTTATTATAGTTATTATCTTTATCTTTATCCGACTTCTAATAAGGAGGAGGTACTCATTCGACTGTTTCTTTTATGTTCGTTACCTCATAACTTTCGACTGGGTGAACTGATTCCCAAAACTCTTTTTTTTTTTTTAAAGCTGGTGTTTCCACACGGTCCCACGCATGTTATCAAATTCGGTTTAATAGTTTTAGAGTTACACTCCAATAACCGATTTTTACCAAAGTAATAAAATGGAAGGCGGTATTAAATTTTTCAAATTGCACTTGCAATTTTATGACTATCATTTTCAAATTTTTTTTGTCTAAGTACCTAACGACCACTCGTTAATGTGTTTATGCTACAGAGTTTCCTCGAAATCTGTTTAGCTCTTGCGGCTTGATGAAAGACAAACATATTTGCCCACTTTGTGTGCCCAATGATTATCATGACAATAAAATAAGAGAATAGTATATCAAAAAATTTTTACTCACTCATATACCCGCACCATTATACTCGTAGGCTTCCCTGTTTCACGGGACGCATTGACTAACTTATTACCTCACAACATCTAACTAAATCCAATAACAAACATTTCTGCTCCTCACACAGATATTTGCCCTGGTCAGGGATAGAACCTTCGACCCCGCGCCGATGGCATGGCACCAACTTCCCTAACGGAGCCGTCAAAATTCCGATAAGGTTCAAAGGATACCTATTGAAATTACTGCACGAACGAGACTCAAAATCAATGTCGCTAAGAAAACGCAGTGCAATAGCTCGCATATCTTTAGATTTGAGCTTCGGGTGACACTGCATTCAAAACCACGGGCAAGCATGGCATTTCATCATCATCAAGCAACAGACACATGACTAGCATGTTTTGTCCCTCTCGTATGTAACCAGTGAAATACCGTGATGCAATCCGTCCACCCGTCTGAGAAACAAATTGAGCAAACACTGTTCAACCCTGTAAAGAAATACCCTGATGATTTACGATTGATTGTCGCACACTTTTTACGCGTGTAAACTATTAGTTTCGCGGTCGAATGGCTGCGCTTGCGCATGATCGATGTCGATCGATCGAGTTGACGCGTTGGATTGTAACGCAACACATGCGCCATATAAGTACGTAAATAAATCAAATGTCCTGATTGCATACATTTCCATGTACAGATATAAGATATTACTCAACTTTCTAGAAGGCGAGTTATAATACAAAATTAGCACATCGGTGCATGCAAGTCCTCTGTTTACACGATGACAGAGAGCCCACGTGGAAGCAGACCTACTAAACTCTCCACTCCATGACCTTTCAGCCCCATCGGCCATCTGTTTTGCGTGCTATGTGCATGTCCACTGCCACTTCAACTGGCTTATCTTCTGGGCTATCAGATCTCCTCATTTCGGATTCGACCACGTAGATAAATCCTTTCCATATACCTCGTTGTGAGACTTTGAGCATATGAGGCCTGTAAGAGACCCCGTTTCAGTGCCGTATGTATGTACACTTGTTATATATTTTATTATTTTATTATTATATATCCGTCTTCATCTCTTGTTATTATCATTATTAGAGACAGACTGCCTCGATCACAGATTTGTCTGCAGCTTCGATCTACCGTAGTCAATTGCAATCATTCAGCCGTGCGATTCTTTAAGAGCAAACATCGTTGCATCTTAGACAACATCCTTATTATCTCTTATTTGACATCCGCGAGCCCGTCGACGATCGTAATGACGAATCATACTTTAGGTAATCGCACGGCTGGCTCTGTTTTTGCATCCGTCAATCACGTACCCACTTTCACCCTAAAATCAAAATCAAGTCATTTATTCTGTATAGGCCTACGGGGGCACTTACAAATTGTCATTTTACATTTATTATTTCTGAAATCTACAACCGGATCGAAACGTGACCACTACTGAGAAGATCCGGCAAGAAACTCAGCGGGCTTGTCTTTTTCCATACTTTTTTATCGTTGCTTACTTAATACATTAATCAAATGTTCATTTATTTATAGCGCCAGTATGTTGCCTTATAAAAGAGACCATTATAATGGTATCAGTAGGGCAAGACACGCTACACTTTGACATCTTAGTACACGAGTAGATAGATCCTGGAGTGATCAGTCCCAAGCAGTTTTATCCTCCAAGTAATCCGAAATTTTGTAATAACCTTTTTGACAGAGTTTAGTTTTAATAGTAATTTTAAACTTATTAATAGGCAAATCTCGGATAACATTGGGAACTTTATTATAGAATCGTATACATTGTACTTTTACCTACCCTAGTATACTTTTCTATAACTTACTACGTTACTTAATTGCTCACAGAGTTATAAGCAAAGCTCTCACACTTGTCATCGATAGTAAGTTCATCACACGGTGCGTCACCTTTTTTTCTATAGCTCGTAATTGTTACTTCCCATGTCTTGGTTCAGTTCGTTGTTGAACAAGTCTTCTGGTGTAATAACTTTAATGTAATGTATATGAACGTAGCTGTATTTATTTCTGCATATTTTTCATAGTATATACATATAACATATAACAGTCGTTAACATTTCGTTGTCTACAAAACTACGAATGTGGTAAGGCCCGTATTTCCGAAAGACTATCTTCTATGATTCTCTACTTGAGTGGACATTTGACAGTACCTGAATGTGTTGCAAACTTTACTCATATCAATCAATAACATATCAATGTGTACTCAAGCCCAGATCCACTACTGAGCATACTTGCCGGCCTTATAGAGTACTAGCTGGTGCCCGCGACTACGTCTGTGCAGGATTAGTAAGCACTTCGAGTAGCTTATTATTTCTCCAAAGGCAAAAATCTTTATACCAAAATGTCATAAAATATGTACATGGTCAAACGCAATTGCTATAATAGTATTATATGAGTACATTTAAATATGTACTTAGTATATCAGTAAACATTAATAATAAAATACAGGACTTTCGTACATACAAATGTAAAATTAATCATCAGTCATTGTATTTCATCGTCCTTGACGGTATTTGTGTTACATTTCATCACCCTTGACGGTCGCCGAGCACGTCTAGTGTATCGAGCTGTCAAATTGACTTGGCTTTTGACTAAGTCAGTCAGTCTGACATAAATTTTGACAGAACTGTCATCATTACGATCTTGACGTAGGCGGAGATCTTATTATTTTGTCTATGCTGTGCCCAAGCATATTACGCTTTTTCACCCGCTTGGTGATGGATGATGATGATGAAAAGTATCTTATGCGTTAATCCAGTGCATCATCTACCTCCTTACCAAATTTCAATCAAAATTGCCACCGCCGTTTGAGCGGGAAGAGTAACAATAACAAAGATCCACACTCCATACATCCATACTTACGATGTGCGTACTTACTATGGATGTGTGGATCTTTGTATGATTTAAAATCCTGCTAATATTAGTAGAATATTAAATCAACTCTTCTCTCTCTCTCTCTCTCTCTCTCTCTCTCTCTCTCTCTCTCTCTCTCTCTCTCTTCTTAGCATCGCTTAGCATCGCCCAATTTGACTTCACCACAAAAAGGGCTTTGTTTTTATGTGCCTGTGTATAAGCACAGAATAACTAATAATATATGTACTTCATTTAAGAGCTATACAAAGAGTTTACGAATACCTATGTACTATCCACATCTGACTTAATTGTCCTCTAAGTTTCGGCATAGGGCGCGCTCGTACCCTGATTAAAGAAAAAGCAGAATTTTTAAACGCATAGTGTAACGAAACAGATCGATAGTATATTATGAAAAAAATACAAAGGTTAGAAAAGGAATAGGAAAAGAGTAATACCCGAATAGAATTCATAAATATAACTCTCTTTCAGCAGAAAATCTCTTCAGAAGAATAGGTCCACAAAAATAAACTTTCACGTCTAAACTCAGATTTTTCAGCGATAACACTATATTTTAATTATAATTTAGGTAATACTTAACCAATGTATAGTACTAAAGTTATTACCAGCAGTTTTTTCAATTATATTAGTATATATCGAAAAATATAAAGAAAACGTACAAAATTAACGCATTTTCGCATTACGTCGACCAATCTAACAAGCGATTTTCAACTTTACGTAAAGCATCGTAAATTAATTTAAAATTGGGGTTGGACCGCGTCTTAAGTACATAGCGTACACTGTCTCATGCTATACCTTAAGTCATTCTATTCTTTAATTGGTTTTCACGACATCTATGTGGAGCAGTAATTTAAAAAGCTTATTTAAGTTACACTTGTTCAAGACGTAACTTAAGAACACAAACACACCAATCCCACTACACTAAAATCGAAATATATACATGCTATTGCTATTGGAAAGAGAAAAATACACATCCTCGGACGGGATTCGAACCCGCGTCTTTCAACAATCTGTGTCAGACTCCACTAGGTCACCGAAGTTCGCCGTCCGAGCACCGAATTTTAACCCTGTATTTTATTTTAACTTCCCGTCTCGCTAAGCAGGTTTTACTGCTTTAAAAATCATTTTATACATATATACTCGTATATATAGGTATTATGATCTCGAGTATCTATAGAAGCAAACGCACACTGTACGTATTCAGTCTTAACTTTCCATTAGAAAATTGTACATGTACCTAAGTTCCCGTTGATTTCATCATATTATTTATAGAAGGTCGCAACACTATCCATCCGTACGTCAATGTCAAACGCATCCGGGTGCGAGCGCTATCTTGCAGCGCACTCACGAGCGATGCAACGACTGATGGGTACCACTTTGTCAACGGACCACAGCTTAGCTAGTAGTTGTCCCATGTGAACTGAAGAAGCGCAGTTAAAACTGTATTTAATATTTATTTATGTCAAACATTATTTCTTGTCCTTGGAACCTATTACTCAGTGTCATCGATTAATTAAATAATAACAAAATAGTATCAGCCATTTTTAAACGACTTTAAAAAAGGAGGGTTGGTCAATTCGACCGTATATTTTTTTTTATGTGTGTTCGCGGATAACTTCGTCGTTTATGAACCGATTTTGATTATTATTTTTTGTTTGATAGAGTACCTATACTTCCGTGGTGGTAAGTACCATAAAAATCATCAAATTCGGTTGAGCAGTTTTTGAGTTACACTTTAAAGTGTTGATTTATCTTGATGATATCATCAACAAAATCGACATCAAAAAGGGCAAAAAAAACTTTAATCAAAAAATAGAACCGACTTTACACTAAAAAGTGAGAAATATAACAAATAAAAAAAATACTAAAGCAAGCTTTAGTAATGCATCCACGTAACATATACAGTTATGTAATGATCGACTTATTTCTTAGAGCAGACTCTAACTACCTACTTACTTGAAAAAAGTTTGTAACTCTGCAGTTACAAAAATAAACCTATAACAATATAGGCTATAGAACAAATTACGCTTTTTAGCCGCGTAATTAAATGTACGGTCTTCCACCTCAAAAGGAAAAATGAACACTTATCGGTCTGTTCGTCTGTCTGTCTGTCAAGACCCTTTTTCATTCATAAAAAAATCGGTAATTTATAAATGTGTAACAACAATGATATGAATAAAACCGAATTTACTATTGCATATTATTATAAACTTAGGTATTATATAAAATGTATAACAAATTTAATATTTGCGGTTCCGGCAATAACCGTGTTTATGGATCGACAGTTTGTCCTTTCACCTTGTATGTATTTAGTTTTAAAGCAATAACATTAGAAGCTTTCTCCACTTGCTTCATTCTCAATCTGTTGACAAGGCATGATACTATCATGTTTTGTCCTTACGACATCATTTCCTCCGCTACTTCCGTTTGAGGTCACGTGAAACATTTGTTTCTGTTTTTTCCAAAAAAAAGTAAATCCATAGCATAATAAATAATTTGTTAAATATTTGAGTTATTTGCTCCAACTACTACTACACCTACTTGGGTACTACAAATATTACATTTTATGGGTGGCAGAGTGACCGCTTGCCAGAAGTGGAGTATTCCAAGCATCTTTATCTCCTATATAATGTCGAACTTTATAATAAGCTTTTTTATTAAAGCGTTTTTTACAGTCAGTTTTCCTTCCGTGAGCTCAGTTATGTGTTTTGGGATTTTATTGTAAAAACGCACACAATTTCCTAGGAATGACTTATTAGTCTTCGCAAGTCTAAAACTAGGTACAGCTATCCTATTTGTATTTCTAGTATTAAAAGGGTGGTGATCACTAAAAATAAAAATCACTAAAATACGTAAACGACACGAAATCGATTCCACTTTAAATATATTTATTTATTTAATTCCGCATGGAAGAAGCCGCGAGCTACATGAGCGGTTGTAACTCTTGTAACGTTAAACCCAGTGATCCGAATTCTCTCAGATCAGTGCCCATCACGTCGGCATCCCGACCGCAATTCTCACCCCCCACACTTCTATTCTAGAATGTTCGCCTCGCATCATATCTTAATCCGAGATAAGGCAAACTTATCTAAAACTCCGGTATCCGGTTCCGTCCCGGATCGTCAGCCGGCAATAAGTAAGCCGGTATTGTTTTCCGATATCTCGTTGCTCGGTGTGTATCTGCGGAGTTGCGACTGCGAGTAGGTCAGACAGTTGCCGACGCTCGGGAAAGTTTTATTTTACGGAATCGTCTAATCAAAGAAAGGTTTTTATGAGGTCAGGTGACGAGATCGAATTTTCGTTGGTAAGTGCCAAGCCTACCCTGGATACTTCCACACTTAGAGCCTTTAAGAGCTTAAGAAAATTGCATAGCTAGTAGGTACTTGTCCATACTAAAAGAAAAAACTCTTTTCTACCTCTTAACATTGTCCGATTTCAGTGATTTTTTTCATGCAATCGAGACATTTTTCAGTATTTCAAACTAATATAAATGTATTTTTTTACATCATGCATAGCAAACAATGTGTTGATTGAATGAAAAAAAAAACACTGAAATCGTACAATGTTAAAAGGGAGAAAAGAGTTTTTGTTCTTTTAGTATGGACAAGTACTAGCTATGCAAACCTCTTAAGCTCTGTATGCAGATATGCGAGTGTTATAGTTTATAAACTCTAACCATTCTTTTCCAAAAAAAAATTGACTTATTCACAAAAAAAAACTGAAATAACTTGTTGAAGTCGGTACCATGAGACTCGTAGATCAAAAGTAGCTATTGACTCAATAATGTGCGCATGGTTCGGACTTCGACAAGTTATTTTACACTTTTAAGGGTTAAACTCGGTTCTGGTCATTCACCCATTTTCGTGACCCTTGCTACTTACGGGATCGATTGTCATTCACCGTCAATTACGATGTCATCCAAATAGGTGAAACACTTTTCAGTTATTGGACTGTAGTTCAGTTAGTGCACGTGATGGCACCGGTTGTCTATAATCGGCTGCCTGACCATGTGCGAAATGCTACGTCAAGTAACTCTTTTAAAATCCGCCTCAAAAAGTGGCTTGTTGAGCAGTCAATCTACAAATTTGATGACATACTGCTATGATTTTATTATTTGACAATTTTATTAATTTAAAATAATTATACGATTTGACTAATTATGTTTTGACGGTATTTTGAATTTTAATTTTGTATTTCTGTATTGTTTATTATATAATTCTATTGAATAGAATTTAATATATTTTTTTGTGTTATTATTATTTCGAATTTTATAAGTAATTGTCTATAAAGAATTGTACTGATTATGATACTTAGTATTTTATGTTATTACAACTACCTAGTAAGGTATGATTATTTTTTGTTGACATGTAACTTATTTGTTATTAATAAAATACTATGACTATGGCTATGAATATCTAATTCACGTTTGCACATATTTCACTTCCTACAGTGCCAGTAGAGACTTGGTGAGTGACGTAAGAAGTCAGTAGAAGTTACTTTTCAATTATAGGTTACGTAAACCTTGCGGTTAGTAATTGGATGGGTGTTCACTAATGACATTTGTAAGTGAATGCCTCCATGCTTCACTTGCTCTGCGATCAACAGTCGTAACGCCATGCTTATAGATCTTCGAGCGGTCGGATAACTCCAGCACTAGGACGGCCACCTCGCACTAGGTCCATGTGATAAATGATATTACAAGTACAATATGAAACATCTAATACCATTCTATTCAGTTATTGGAGTGTCTCAAAAATTACTATACCAAATTTGATGAAATTTAAATGGAACCACACAGGAAGCACACGTTTTCAAACAAGAATTTTTAGATTCGGTTCACCAGTCGAAAGTTAGGAGGTAACAAATATTTAAAAAAACCGACTGTTTTTTGAATTGAGTACCTCCTCCTTTTTTGGAAGTCGGTAGAAAGACGATAATTTCCAAATAACACATTAAAAGATTGAGCACAATGAGGTATCCCTGGTCAGTCTTAGTGTTCTATAGGTTTATCAATCAAATCATTCTTCTGTGTCAACCTGGCTCTACATATATGGGTTTGCTGAAATGTCCCGTTCCACAAACTTGGGTAACTCGACTATCAACAGGTAACACTAATATTTATCGGACACTGATATTGCGTTCGAATAGAACCCTTGTGAGCGTTTTTAGCGAAAATAACCACAAAAATAATGCTAAAAACGCTCACAAGGGGCGTTCGAATTGGGAATCTGTGGGTGAAAATGTCGTTCATGTCTCTTTTGTTCAGCGTTTGGAAAGCTAAAAAAGAGGTATTTTTGCCACCAAAGAGTGCAATTTTTGACCCACGTCCGGGGCATGGTTGTTTGTGACAGCTATATATTTGACAGCATAATCATCCGATTTTAGGTCTTATGCTCAGATGAGCGTTCGAAAAGGGTGTAGGCAAAAGTAGCAAAAATAAAGTTTTTAAGATTTACAAACGCTTTAACAAAAGAGCCAACAATGACAACGCCATCAATGCCATAAAAGCAAACGAACCCACCTATAGTGAGGAGTGTTAATGACTTACTTTCTAGAACCAATCCTACGAAACCAACTCGCCGCAGTTGAAAGTGTCGGCCTTACGACACTATCAAATATACTGTGGCGTAGGTCAAGAAAACCCAGTTAAGGGCAGGCCACACCTGATTAAGGTGCGTTTACTCGGAAGCGTCGAGGACTGCTGTAATAGAGTAACCCGTCAATCTGTCAAGCTTCGATGGGTTGTGGAGGTGGTTACAAATAGATGTGGTAGTACCACTAAAACACTCAACACAAAGGGTTTTGCATGTTTTGGGTGGTTTCATAAAGTCAGATAACCCAACACAAGATGGCGGGAAAAACCCTAAGAAATGAATATCGTTGATTTTTTTTTATAATCCTGGCAATGTACCTAAAAGTATTATTATAACGATTTATACGCAGCTCTTGTTCCGCACCTCTCTTTGTTTTTAACAAGACAAAGAGGCGTAGAACAAGAGCTAAAAGTTCGTGAATGTCAACGATTTTGCGTGATGTACATACGGGCAGGTAACAAGATATCATGTTTAAAAAAGTAAAGTTAATTGTAAGAGGTTATACTGTTACTGAAACTCACGTGGACATAAAGAAGCACGGTACGGAAATGTACCTAAACGTATATTATATAAAGAGGTTTTCAACAAGATCTGTTTTCTAAAACAAAATAAAACAAAGAATTTAGATGAACTTGATTAATTTTTTTATTGTATTTCGAAGAGAAAAGTTCGATAATTATTAATGAAAAATGATGCAAATGTCCACCATGACCACGCTGACAGGTGTCGATTCTTTCGTCAAAGATTTTAATCACTTTTTGGCAAAATGGCGGGTCTATTTTGTTATCATCACGGATTTTGAGTTTTAAGGCTGCAATCGATTCGATTGGCTCCGTATAGACTCTGTCCTTAACAAAGCCTCACAAAAAAATTATCACACGATCTGGCTGGCTACTTAACTTCGTGAATGATTTCGTGAAATTATGCGATCGGGAAATTTGGTTTGCAATAAATTGATCGTTTCATTGGCTACATGACATGTGGCACCGTCCTCTTGAAACCACGTGTCAGTGATGTCCATGTCATCAATAATAGGCCAAAATTGAGTTGTTAACATATTTCACGAAATGTACCTATCTTTAACACGATCACCATTTTCATTGTGGATTTTAATTTATTAATGCAAAATTGAATTCATTGTAACAATTGCCAAAGCATCTTCTACGAATACGTCAAAAACATAAATGTCAAAACTGTCATGTTGTTAGGGTTGCCCCAATTGAAAAACAAAGTACTTGTTGAAAAACCCGAATATAAATAAAATAATCGGCGACTGTAGTGATCTCAATTCGTTCAGCGTTAGAATCTTGGACAGCATCAGAACTTAACATAAAGAGAGTCAAGACGTATGACTTCTTTAACCAAGCTGCTTCATGAGGGCCAATCCAAATATTAAAGTAAGTCGTATTGAAATTCGTAGTAATATCCGCTACAGCTCTTACTTCCGGTAACTCAGCCGAAAATGTAAGATTTGTCTCATTATCTATATAGATAATTGCACTTTGACAACGGGAGTTAGTTTTTGAACGTAGTACCTACATAATATAATGGTCTATCAACTTCTTCTTCTTTTGTGGCTTCTTAACGTTGGAAGACGTTACTTTGCCAGTGTCATGTTAGTGCACTCAAAGGGCTAGCCTACTACGCAAGTTACTGCGCGAGTCCTAATAATCCGAGTAAATAAATACAAAAATATATATAAAAAAATATATATAATAAAGTATAAAGCCAATTATAACAATTAAATTGTAATGTACAATATAATAGGCAAGCGGGGAATGTCTATATTGACTGTCTATATTCATGCTCCAATGGTAATAATATAGAGATATTAATGTATCTTTCAATTGTAATAATATAAAGTTTGTTAGGGAAAAGTTTTTGTAAGCAAGTTAGAATAAAGTAAAATAAAATATTTGTATGAGTATTTTGAATAGTATCTATGTGAGCGCTCCTATAGTATTATAAGCTTACTGTGTTAGCTAGAAAATTAATAAATAAACAAATTCGGGCGCCTGGAGCGACCTCACACAAAGAAAATATAAATATAAAATTAACAAACATTACCTGGAATAGCAGCCTGTAGAGATTCGAAATGAGTGTACGCTTCAAATAGGTATGCCTTTAATATTATTTATAGTGAAAATGTTTGCAATTTGGAAATATGAAGGAGATTTAGATGGATTTTCAATATGTTATTCTAAGTATTGTGATACTTTCTGTGCTGTAAATTAATATTATAAGAAAAAGCTTTAAAATAGAAACAAATAAAATCTCAATATTTTTGGTTTATACATTCCATTCTTCAAGTTTGCCCATTTGTGACTGACACAATTTTCCTTAATTTAAGTTTCCCATGTATTTTTCAGTGTAACGATAAAGTATTATACTTATATCTTATTTATCTAATCACAGGAACAGTTTTGATAAAAGGAGTGATGCTCATTCCATCAACACGCAAAATAAGCACAATGTATACGATTCTATAATAAAGTTCCCAATGTTATCCGAGATTTGCCTATTAATAAGTTTAAAATTACTATTAAAACTAAACTATGTCAACAAGTTTATTACAAATTTTCAGATTATTAGGAGGATAAAACAGCTTGGGACTGATCACTCCAAGATCTACCTACTCGTGTATTACCATGTCAAAGTGTAGCGTGTCTTGTCCTACTGATACCATTATTATGGTCTCTTTTGTAAGGTAACACACTGGAGCTAAAAATAAACGAACATTTGTTATATATATATATTAAGAAATTGACGATATAAAAAAAATTAAAAAGACAAGCCCGCTGAGCTTCTTGCCGGATCTTCTCAGTCGTGTTCGCGTTCCGATCCGGTTGTCGATTTAAGAAATAATAAATGTCATTTGACAATTTGTAAGTGCCCCCGTAGGCCTATACATAATAAACGATTTCATTTCATGTCACAAGTTACAGATTCCTTTTCAATATTTTTAAACAATGGGTTAAATACGTTATTAAAGTTACTTTTACTTATACATACTTTGACATAATATCTGACAGTGCGGTGGTTTTATTACAGCAGATATGGGAGTGGCCGTTTAACATACACAAAATTACCCTATCTCCCAGTTTAGCACCTCTCCCCACAAGGTGGTATGTGACGGAATGGCATAATGAATGGCTAGTTAGATTGATGCCACGGTGATCGTCGTGCGAATCGCCTCCAGTGTTGATACACTTATGTATTTCTTGGTTAATTAATGTTCATAGAAATGCCGTTGGGTGGCTAATGAGATGTAAATACGAGTAGAATTATTGACTATGAGGGGCCTGAAAAAATAAATCGTTGATTTCGTTTATTTTCCTGCTTTCGTGTTTTAATAAAGTAACGATTAATAATAAAGGATTATTAACCGCTCGTGTTATTTACTATTAACTTTTTGTTACTTGCTCTTACCTCTCCACCCCAGACAGCCAATTAAGGCAAGCCGGGGGTCAGGGGTCTCATTTAGCCCCAGGGAGAATCAGGGACCGCGGTGTCGCCATTCACCGACGGCTCGCCACAAAGCCGCCCCTGCGATATTTATTATTGTTATTATATATTATTATAAAAAAAAAATACTTAATTATTATTAACTCGTGCATGAGTGAAGGCAAAGTGTACAAAACCATGAAACGATGTTTTTGCGTTTTGCTCGTCAATTGTCTTAGAAGGTCTTAGTAATGCATGACCGCTTTACTAGAATGTGACTGACAGCCGTACTTATAAACAAGATAAAGTGATTACTTAAGTAAAATTAATTACTTACAACAACTTCTATAGACTAGAGTATGTCTGAATGTTCGAACTATGAGAGCTAGAATACTTACCCGAGTAATAGTCACCATGTTCCTGTACTGCGTTGAGAAAACGTCAATTTTTAGTTATTTTGCTCTCTCTAACTCAACTGTGCAAAAAGTCTGATATCTCAACTGTGCAAGACCTATTACGCTGTAAAAATTAAAATCAAATGACAACAACCTAGTACTAGTGTAAAAAGATACATCCAATTTTGATAGGGTTATGTCATTACTTACTAGCATTTAAGAAAATGACGTGAATCATTGCTCGACTATAGAATAAGGTTTTGCGTTGAAGTATCCTATCGTGAATTAATTGAGCAATTACTTAGCAACAAGAATTACTCGTACTATACGGCTGTCAGACTGGACAATGACCCAGTGACAGATTTATTTGTGTGATTGTGAAGCGACTTCAATAAAATCTCACTTAAAGCAACTCGACGTGTTTCTTCAACTTGGTCGAGCAAGGCAACTAACTAACTAAAATACGTTCGGCGTACGAACTATTTAATAATTGGTGACATTAAAAGGTGCTAAAACTTATTTCGCGACTGCGCTATTGTAATATTTGGATAAACAAGGTAACCGAGTACTCTTTATGATTATTATTGAATTGAAATCTTAATCGTTCGTTATATCTATACTGTAAAGGTGAAAAGTTGTATGTTTTACATGTGATACAACAATTTACAATTTTCACCTTTATTCTCTTAGGTCCAATATGTATATTGTTGAAGCAAGTAAACGAAGAATCTTTTTCTTTTCAAGCTAATATAATTCGTATTGTTAAAAAGACGATGTCAATATTGTTGGACTAAGTGAACCACTAGTATCAACTTAAAACAATGTTTTGTTGGTTTACAAAAAACCCATATTGTCCAAACAATCTTACGTATTATTATTTAAGGCAATATAAGTATTGTTGACACAACATTTTTGATTTGTTTATCCAAATAAATCAAAGTGTTATATCAAATCAAAAAGGTTTTAGGCACTTGTGCCTAAAAAACTGTAAACCTAGTAAACTGTAATAATTACAATAAGAAAACAAATTATTTTCGAACTAACAATACGATTTTATTGGTTGAATACAATATTCTTCATATTGTATATTTAAGTAAATATTGTCTTCCTCTATAGGAAAACAGGATTTGCCTTGAGTTAAAGCAATTTGCTTTAGTAAGACTACTTCTCGTGATTTAAAGTTAGCATTCGAAGCAAACACTAACTTTGCTCACTTTTTGAACAAATGCAATTTTTTATACTTACTATGACTTGTCGACACGGGCAAGTCATGCGCCCAATGGTGAGCGCAGCACCTGATCTGAACTGCAATTCCACTTGCTACAGTGCTTGTTACACCCTAACACAGTCATACTTGCGCACTATTACTTCGCGGTGGAATAACTACGGCCTTTTGGTTACTTCATGGTTTAAGAAAACATGGTTGCAGATGCATTTCGCTTAGAACTGTATTTGCTTTGCCAATGATCCGCACCGCGGTAATATTATCTATTCAGTGTAACTCGGCCATGTCCTTGATTTAAATACCTACAGCCGCACGGTAGGCATGGTACTCGTATGTCACATTTTTCAATAATTAATGTAATCAATGGGTTCCAATACCCTTTGATTAAACATGCGATTGTATTTAGGATAAATTTTATATTTATTACCATTTATCATGGTATCTACGTAATAACTAGTGTTTTAGTATTTATAATCGCTACACAATACACAGTTTATTAATCCAGATATTTCGATACTCGGTAGAATAAGCAACATAACTTTCTATCAAAAATAAACACACTACGTATATTAGTATGGAGGTACATAAAATATTGTATAGTTTTCAGGTACATAAAAAAAATTCTCTGGGTACGTAACTGAAGGATCAAACAAATCAAGCAACCAATAAAATCATAACATAATCAATAAGTGCATTAAGTAAGTACTTGTACTTATTACAATCAAATATTCACAAATCGCACGCTTACTGCTTACAAAACCATCACACCGTTCGTTCGTCACAGCGGCGCATTCCCGACGGGCTGCACGCCAAGTGCACGCCAATATCGAGGCGCGTAGGTATATTAACTCGCGTTTCTATGAAGACAGACTACTGGTAGATAATATTATCGTGCCCGCACTGTCCTTTAACAATACATATTTGAGATGGTAGAAATTATAGTTGGATCTCATTATTTTACATTCTCAAAAACACACCGGGAAAAAAATATATTGATTTCAGCAAGAAAACCTTCAAAATGGACAAGGGTAAAATGTATGTACAAAAATTCATATTTATATTCATTTGAGATCTTTTCATTTCACTCTCATCTCCCTATAATGAACTTTTCATTCCCTCCACCCTTCATAAACCCGAGTTATCATGTCAGGTCGGCAGTCCAGTCTGATAACGTATCTGCATAGGGCTGTAAAGTGCCCGATGGATGGAGCCCCAGGCCTCCACGCGGAGATGCAAAACGATAAATATATTTGCGGGAGGCGAGGAGAATATACATGAATGTGTTTTGTACAGTGAGTAGCAAAAAAACAGGTAACCCGAAATAGGATATAACAAATTTTATTTAAGACGATAAAAAGGGGGCAAAATATCTATGATTTACTACGAGTATATGCACTTTGAATTAGCAAGATGCGTGTCCATTATTATACAACTCAGCACTTACTGAAAATGTACATGTTACAGAGGATATCAAATTGAAATGTTTAATTCAATTTAGACATCAAAGACGGACTTATGAACATTAATTATTAATAAAACCTTTGACGACTCTGCCATTTTCCAAAATAAATAAAGCTTACACCGAGAAGATCGCACAAGAAACTTGGGGATCATTCTTTTCTTCTTAAATAATTACAAGGATTCCAGTCGAATTAGCATAAGTGGAATACTCCCAGCATCTTTGCCTTCCAAATATTTTTTTCCCAGAGATCTTTTGCGATTTTACTGTATGTAACAACCAGAGAAAGAGTTAATTTATCTTTATGTGCTATGATATACCTAATATAAACACACACAATTCCCTATAAGATAGAATTATTCGCTTATAAAGCATGTTCGTATTAACTTATACATATTTCAGTAAAATAGTGACCATCACTAGTATAACACTGGAAATAAGGATAGGATTGCAGTGCCTAATCTAAGGCTCGCGTTTTTGCGAACGTAAGTACTCGTACATTATATCCAAATAACTACATGGAAAGTAAAACTAGGATCCTTAGAAATTGGCCAATAACAGAATTCCAAGAAACCCAAGTAATGCAACGTGTGTTGTTAAATAGTGAAAAATATATTGTCACCTAAGTAATAATATATGCTTTATTTGTATAGAAATTACTAGCTGTATTTTTTTTAAATTAAAATGGGTTATACTGGGCCTGAAATAAAATATATTAATATTTATTTTATATCTATTTCAGTGAAAGACTCAAAAACATCCATCCATCGAAACAAACATACGAGTACTTTCCTGTCGTGTATGTACTTCTCGTAACCTGTTGGATATGTGATCAGTAGTGGCATTTTCGTCCCGAAGCTGTGGTAGGCCAATGTTGGAGGCATCTTTGTGATTTAAAATTTAAATTTATAAAAGCGTTCAAAAAATGTAGTTGTGTATTTTTCAAATATAGGTCAGTAGGTAAGATATTTGGCCAGAGGTGTACTGATTCAGAACCAGAGAGACAGGCCTCACTCAATATCGGATATTGTTCTTGCAAATGAGTATTTACGTCATCGTTGGTGTAGAATGTGCGCGGCTCTCACTCGCGATCGCTCGCTCTCGCCTCTCTTTGTTTATTGAACAAACTTTACGGGTATTTCTTATTTTGGGCAATTTCGGGTTCCTCTTTTATTGGATGAAAGTTTGGATGCGAGGAAAGTATTGTTTATTGGGTTGAAGAGTGATGAAATGAGATGTGGAGGCTCCGATGAGTTTTTGCTCCACTTTATTTAGTTGGTGATAAAGTGGAGATTGAACACAGACTTGTATATATTCAGAATGTAGTACCCAATTACCAGCAACTATACTATCTCAAACAATTTCTAGTGAATGACATAAACATAATAAACATAAAGACATGTCTGTATATCTATAGCATAATATATAAAAGTTATTTTATGTATTTCATCATCATAATCATCTCAGCCGTAGGACGTCCACTGCTAAACATAGGTCTCCCACCAAATTTCCAAAAGGACCGGTTGGAAGCGGTCTGCAGCCAACGTCGTCCTGCTACCTTTATCAGGTCCGTGGTCCGTGGTCTCCATTCCAGAACCTTCCGGCCCCATCGGCCATCTGTTCTACGTGCTATGTGCCCACTGCCACTTCCACTGATTTATCTTCTGGGCTATGTCGGTGACTTTATTTCGCCTACGGATGTCCTCATTTCTGATTCGATCGTAGAGAAACCCCGAGTATAGCCCTCTCCATAGCTAATGTACTAATGTTAAAAATAATAAAGTTCCTTCATGTTTGAGTGCAGACTGCATTAGCATTACTCACTATAACAGTCTTAGCTGCAGTAATACCTAAAAAATCCATTAGAAGGCAACAAAACTCGCTTGGTCCACAGGAGAAAATAATGATAAATAAAAAAGTAAGAAACATTTAAAACAAGTATCCATTTAATCGATACGCTGTCAATCACTTTCATTTCTATTAATTTATTTAGGTATTTAGATATTTTACATGCACTTAAAGATATATATATATATACCTATATACTTTTCAAACAAATACATTTGTAGTTCGATTGGAAATTTTTGTAGTAGATCACTGTATAGAATACTTCGTTTTCAGTTTTCAGCAAATTTCATAATGAAGTCAATTAAACTGTTAATTTAACTAACGGTCATATAGATAATTTATTTTTTTATTTTAATTATTTGAAGGTGCTGTTATATCACGATGTCGATAAAATGAGGGTTTTTAAATCAGTTTATCTCATAAGCAGCGGTTTAATTAAAACTACAAGCAGTAATATAACATTTCTGAGAATTCTTAGTAAACAATGACGGAATTAAAAATATATTTTTACATACATTAAACAAAATTTATTTGTACCACTTAATTTCACCTTTAAATCAGTTTTTCTCTTTACTTACTATTGAATTTGTCATGAAACACATATTATAAATAATTTGAAATAGTATTAAAAATTGCTATTTTATAATATTTTTATTTAAGAGTGCACATTATCGTTCTATGAATTTTGTACGTTTTTACCATTTTACGATGCGCTCGCTTGATTTCAAGTAAAGGAAATTGAACGTAGACAAGCGCTGAGCTGACACCGCCGCTAACAGAAGAAACGCTCATTTCAATATATCTATTAAACGACATTAAGCCCTTCAGGCTTCCGCGGTTTTTAATGTTAAGTACAATTTTAGTTTATTTGTAAAAATTTTGGACAATAAATAAAAAAAATAGTTATAGTTATTTATTAATATTGGAAATACAGGTATAACAAAACATAATAATTACTAGCAGTACCTTCATTAGTACAATGTTATAAATTAAACTATTAAACATATCTGTCGCAATCATCACACTAATAATATAAAATCAAATTTAAAATCCATACGTCTTTTATGAATAAATGCCACAATAATAAATATGTTCAATAAATAAATTAATAATATAATTTTATTGTATATAAATTATAAAACAAATTCTATTTTGCTCTTTAAAAAATCTTCTCATATGTAGAAATATTGGCCAGCTTGCAAGACCCTCAACTCTGATTTAAATATGCCCAATTTAGCTGCTGCCTTGCCTTTTGTTGGTAGACGGTTATAGACCGGTCCCATGAGAATTAGGGAATAATTTTCACTAACAAATTAATCTTTTAGCTGCCTTATTTGGGACTAACGTATGGTTTCTTTTTGGGACTGGCCGGTTGGCGCAATTGATAGTAAAGCAACCCTTCCTTCCGAGCTACGACATGTGTGTGCTAGGACATGTATGTTTAACCCGTGGTTGGGTTGGGGGTGTAGATTGTGTATATACGAGTACGTATTGTGTAGTCAGTCAGGAGGTTACCAACCACGGCCTATCCATATTTAAGAAAAAGTTAAAGTCAGTAAGAATCATTTATTCAATTTAGACATCGCAGACAATAACGTGACATGAACGTTAATTATTCATTATAATGTACTTAAAAGACTCTACCGCAGCGTTCCCAAATATATATAGAGTCTACCGAGAAGAAGCGGCAAGAAACTCGGGGCTATTCTTTTTGTATAGATGTTTACAATGTTTCTATGTACCTAATACTACTATTATATTACACTAGCTGGTGCCCACGACGTCGTCTGCGCAGGATTAGTACTTTGAGTAGCTTATTATCTTCTCCTACGCCATATCTATCTTTATCTATACCAAAATGTAAAAAATGTTTACATGGTCAAACGCAATTGCTATAATAGTATTATATGAGTAAATTTAAATACTTAGTAAATCGATCAGTAACACTAATAATAAAATACAGTACCTACGTACATACAAATATGAAATTAATCACCATGGAATAAGCAGTCATTACATTTCATCACCCTTGACGGCTGCCGAGCACGTCTAGTGTATCGAAATGTCAAAATGATAGCGTGATTTTAAATAAAATATCAGAAAATTACACAAACATTGACAGAACTGTCATCATTATGATCTTGACGTAGGCGAAGATCTTGTTATTTTGTCTATGCTGTGCCCAAGAATGTTACGCTATTTCATCCGCGTGGTGATACATGATGATGAAAAGTATCCTATGTGCTAATCAAGCGCCTCATCTACCTCCATACCAAATTTCATCAAAATTGGCCCGCCGTTTGAGCATGAAAGAATAACAAACATTCACATTTCCATACATCCATACAGCCATACTCACAAACTTTCGCGTTTATTAGTAGGATTTTATGGGTGGCAGATGGCAACTTGCCAGAAGTGGAGTATTCCAAGCATCTTTGTCTTCTATATAACTTCGAACTTTATAATATGCTTTTTTGAAGAAAATGTTTTTTACAGTCAACTTGAATATTCCCTCAGCTCAGTTATGTGTTTTGGGATTTTATTGTAAAAACGCACACAATTTCCTAGGAACGGCTTATTAGTCTTCGCAAGTCTAAAACTAGGTACAGCTATCCTATTTGTATTTTTAGTAATAAAAGTGTGGTGATCACTATTTAACTTATATTTACTCGTATGTACAGTTTTACGAACATACATTAATATTTGCAAATACATATAGGGAAGGCATAGTTAATATAGATTTCTTTAAATAAATATCTCAAAGATTTGCGCAGTGACGTATATCGTATATAGCTCGAATAGCACGTCTTTGTAGGATAAAGATGGTCTCTATACCTAATTATTCATTCGATCTGTAGTGGATGGAATAAACTCCTCCTTTCCTTAATCATCTTGAAGTAACTAAACCAACGGCCTAATATTTTGTTGGGACAGCACTAACTGGACCCCATCCCTATGGCTATACAATCTGTGGTCCCTCTTCGAGCCCCATTCCCTTTGGTTCCCCCAATTGCCTTAGTGGCAATGTGCATATTTCTAACAAATTTAAAACACAGAAAATCAATTAAACATCATTGTAATCAAAAAAAATAATATTAATTTTAAATACGTACGTGCTTGTAGATCCCGTAATAACTAACACTATTACACGACCTATAAACTATATTACAACCACAATCAAATATTCAATCAATCCGATTGGTCCACGGAAGCAATAACACAAATATATATCCCAAATGTACGCCTATTAACCTCCTACCAGCCGTTTAAGACGCCATCAATCGGTTTTATTGCATTTCGAAACCCATTACGGGGATATTGAATTTCTTATTTAACCATAATTAATGATTAGACTAGAAACAAAACCATGATATTATGCAGGCACGCGGACTGTCATAAAATCACAAATATCAAGTGTATGATTAACACGGGAGGGCCGGTCTATGTCATGAGAGAACACCGTGCGATTCTCTAACTAAGCCTTAGAGAATTACACGGATCGCAACGACGAAGGATTCCTTAGAGTCTAAGATATCCTTCGTCGTTGCGATCGCTACGAGCTCACCTACTGTCAAATACTTAAGAGATACAAGGTACACAAGGTAGTTTTTCCGTTGTCAATTACTGTTTCACGGATGTTGTCAAAGGAACGCACGGCTGAACATAATAAATTAAACTGTCTCAAACGTAACAATTGAAAAGGACCGTTGGAACGAAAAAGATGGATGTCTTCTAGTGTGCTCACAGAAGACCAGGCAATTTCAGTACTGACACATAATTTACATTGTATATTTGATCAAAGACATAATTATACTGTAAAATTATATGATTATTAACGGGATATTTACCGTGGTAAGGTTGTGGAATGAGCTCCCGATATTTCGGCGCAGTTACATGCACCATGTTCACGGGAAGACTTACCACGGTAAATATCCCGTTAATAATCATATAATTTTAGAGAACAACCGTGATAGTTTAAAACAGTGTTTTATAATTATACTGATTAAATAAAATTCTTTGTATTCGATAAAAATCTCGTACCACGAACCAAAAAGTAAGACAGCTCCTACCTCTGTCATGTAACTAAATTATGGAATGCTTTCCCTGCAGTCCTGGGTCTTTTAAGCGGGGCGTGAAAAAGCATCTCTCAGGTCATCGTTAGGGGTGGTGATTAACGCAGCTTACGGCTGCATTAATGGTTGCCGCTTCTTGATTCCATCTCCATTTTCCGTCAGACGAGAGGGAGCGACTTTGATGAACAAATATAATTAGAAAAAAAAATATCCTAGTGTTTGACATCAATCTCACTTGATCTCATCGTAATCATCATTAAATCGTATCTCATAAGATTTAGAATGGTTACAGGCTATCAAGAACAGCTGCCGGAACACATGGTTATAGGTGCTTAGGGTTATTAATCTTGAATGTATAGCTCATCCTCAAGTTTGGAAACCTACTATCTGGTGGGCAGAAAGCACCCTATCACCATGCTGTAGATTCCACCACGAGGTTTCCTTCGGCGAAAGCTCAAGCTTATGTAGAGATCGTTCGAACAGCCGTCGGTTTAGCGAACCCAGACCCTGGCCTATCATGGCTTTAAACTCATCTCCAATTGTTAATCACTTCGAGTCCGAATCCAAGTTTATTTTACCCGATCAAAAATAACGCGAGTTAATCAAAGGATTAGCACATCGTTGACTATACTCTCCACATCAGCTCGGGATAAACAAGAGTTTTTTCTTGACGAGCTACTGACGTACTGAGGGGGACTTCAGCAACCCCTGAAAGAAAGAAAATGATCGGGTAGCATTCTGAAGGTGTTCTTCAGTGAAGGCCGGCCTTGGTGGGTACCACCTCAATGCCAGATATTCTGTTTTTAAGTTATAGTATGTGACCATTACTGTGTCAGAGTTTGAAAGTTAATGTAGGTTCCTTTTGGGCGAATGAGACTGTTTGACTGACTGAAGAACAGCTGTGAGGGTGAAGACAAGAGTGATGCTAACTGTTAGACGAGCGGCTTGCCTGTCCCGTAAAGTACTAGTTCAAAATGAGTTCTCATGACTAGGACCATGCGACATACCGACTGCTGCGAACAAAGATGGCGGATTTACATAAAAACGGTTTAATCGTAACTCCGGGCTATCGCGATCTCAACATCCTATCCTATTAATATTATAAACGTGAAAGTTTGTATGTATGGATGTATGGATGTTTGTTACTCTTTCACGCACAAACGGGGGGGCTAATGTTGATGAAATTTGGTATGGGGGTAGATGAGGCGCTGGATTAACACATAGGATACTTTTCATCATCATCATCATCATCATCCATCACCACGCGGGTGAAACCGCGGGGCGCAGCTAGTATTAACATAAATTAATCCAATAAGGGATCTCATCGATTCATACATGGATTTGTCTGCTTGAAAGTCTTTAATTTTCTGTATCGTAGTTCTTATTATAGGCTATCAACGTATGTTTAATAAAACGGAAACGGCTAGAGATTCATATTACTTGAAAATCTTTTTAATTTTAATCCTGTTTTTTGTTTAATAATTGATACGTAGTGTTAATTCCGATAACTGCAATTTAAGGTCAATTGTTTTACTTTTAATGATCATTATATTTCCGTACATGCAAAGTATAGATTGACAGTATCATTCCAACAGACAGACCTTTACTTTGATATACTTGCGCTTGCTCCGTATAAAATACATAAAACTGGAGCGACGAGGAGCTAACTTATGCCAAATTATTGCTTTCCATTAGACATAACATCGCAGGGACGTAAAGGGTCAAGTTTGGGGTCGTGATGGTTGTGAATCTTGGAGGTGTCCTCACGTGGATCGGACAGAGACGGGGTTAAACAACCTCCTCTCAGCCATTGGAATATCCACCTTAAGAAGTGAGGAAACTTGAGTTGGTAGGTTTTTAATTTACAGGCTAGTATTTGATCACTGCATCACTTGATAGTCAGTGATGTTGGTTTCGTAGGTGGTGTATTAGAATGAGGGCTGGTTCTCGAGGACTGCTGCCGGAGCCCAGAGAAAAGCGGTTCGTGATAGGTTTTAATCTTAAGGGCTTCCAAGTTTCCACTCCAGAACCTTCCAACCATCAGCTCTGCGTGCTATGTAAACCTGAGTGTTTGAAATAGAATGTATAAGTCGCGAAAGATTAAGAAATCATTATCTGTCTTTAAAATTATAATATTATAAAGAGGAAAGATTTGTATGTAAGTGTGTTTGTAACGAATTGGCTCAAAAAGTACTGGAACGATTTCAAAAATTCTTTCACCATTGTAAAGCGACATTCACCTTGAGTAACATAGGCTATATAAGATTCATCATCATCATCATCATCCATCACCACGCAGGTTTAACCGCGGAGAGCAGCTAGTTTGAAATAAGTTTAAACTTGATAACTCAGGATGTTCCTTTGAATAAGTGCCTTAGCAGATAGCGAGACGGACAACGGAGTCGACAAGCCCACCTGTATACGCTAATCATTGTCAGTTTCCTTATTGATTGGCGAACCGTCTTCACCAAACATTATATAGATGTCTGGTCTTCAGTACTTGGACGGTATTTGACTAATATACTGAAAATCAATACAGATCATACTTATATAATAAATACTTTAATATAATAAATGCGAAAGTTTGTTGCACATAAGGTTGCTTTTCCAACGTCATCTCGTCATTTGTTTCACGGATGTTGTCAAAGATGCAACGATGTTTGGAGAATCGCACGACAGATCGGGTATCCCAGTACGGAGGTATGATCGTGTAAAAGATATTTACTGTAGGAAGTACAATTATTGACACAAATCTCTTCTATCCAGTTAACATGTAAAACATTATACTTGTAGAACTCTCTCAGCTCACTCGACTTTTTAATCGCATTTAGATCGCTTATTCGCACTGTGTATTATGTTCTCTTTTGTAAGGCAACACACTGGAGTTAATATTTGTAGTACCTAAGTAAAAACATTGTAAAAACATCTATATAAAAGGAATGGCCCCGAGTTTCTTGCCGCTTCTTCTCGGTAGGTTCTATATATTTTGGAACGGAAAGGTAGTCTTTAAATTACATTATAATGAAAAATTGACGTTCATAAGTGGGTTTTTTGTGCCTAAATTGAATAAATTATTTTGACTTTGACTTTGAGTGAAGAGGTCACTAGGCAAGCATGTTCCACCGCCGACCGCGTCGTCACTTTCCATCAGGTGAAACTGCGGTCAAATGTAAAATATAAACGATAATCATTTGATGATCGTTTCTTTTAGCAAAACATAATTATTTATGATGTTTATGAGACAAGATCGTATCTGAAATGTGACGATTTATATTTTTAATTAAAAGAGTGTCGATTTGACGATGACATTCTTTAAACCTATATAAATCTAATTTTAATAGTGTCATTTGTTTTACATAGTATACCAATGACGACCGCTACAGTAAAGCTGTCCTGTCTACCTGCGGACGGAGGCCTTGACATTCAGTCCGTCCAGTGCGAATGGTCAACGAACGCGCAACTCATTCATAAGTCCAATTGAATCACCATGTGCAGATTAGAATTCACAAAAAATATAGATTTGTCGCGGAAATGTAATACGTACCTACGTTAATTAGTTAATCACTTACTAGCTGTCCCATGGTCCATAATAAAGGTCGTACGAGTAAATGTTTTGTTTATAAGAAGTAGCATATTTGATAATTCATTCTATTTGATACAAAATTAAAATAGACGAATCAATTCATTTTTTGTCGTTGTTGCCGTGAAAAAGTAACACATATCTAAAACATCTACATAGTACTTTCATATGATCATCGTCTCAGCCGTAGGACGTCCACTGCTGAACATATGCCTCTTCCATAATTTTCCAAAAGAACCGGTTGGAAGCGACCTGCATCCTGCTGCAACCTTAATCACGTCATCTGTCCACCGTATCTACTGCGCCTGCCGGTCTACTTTTGCATTATTCGACAGCTCCACCTAAGTTATTACTTTAAGAATATTTCCACAGCGTAGCCTAAATTAAAAAAAAACATGAAACAAACAAGATGTGATCACAGTACTGAAAATTTTTCGAAAAATTTATATTATTGCTTGGCTAAGTGATATGGATTTTTTTCAAATTATTTAATCATAAATGACCTATATACCTTGACCTCTCGCCTGGTACCGGGTTATCGGTGAGTTTCGTGACACCCTGTATATCAGTGTTCATGCTACGTATAGACTTGTTTACATTTTAAAACTAGCCACATCTGGTACATCTCGTAAGGAAAAATACTTTCCTTCGTGAATGTGCAGGTCACGAAGTAGCGTAGGTATGTAACGTGTTATATCGTTTATGATATTCTTATGTTTAAAATTCACGCAAACCCATTCTACAGTTTTTTCTGCAAAAGAGCAACACTCCCATATTCAAACAGATATACTTTTGCATTAGTAATATAGGTGTGATTTTACAGAATATTTTTCACAAGATCGAGGAGACGAAGTAAAGGCGAACCTAGCCTCGCTTGACACAACTCCATACGGATACGAGTAGATCACCGGTTCCACCTCGCTTATTTCATCATTCATGCGCTCTATATTATACATTTAACTAAAATATATTACAATAAAAATGATTGCAACTAACTATTATGTAAAAGGTTACTTAATTTTTAGTAAACAAACAAAACTGAAGGTGTAATTACACTGTATACAAGGCACGCAGGGAGCGGGGACTAGTTTTGAACATTAACGTCATAACTACATGCTGCACTGTGTCGTCCATCATACGAATGATTTGCTACTCAACTTTACTCCAGAATAGAGATGCTCAAACTTGATATTATGCTGGAAATTGAAAAGGCTTAAAATATAAACAACTAAAAATTTAAAAGGCTGAAACCGGACAAAAAAAACAGCTACATGGGTTGGATTTTTTAAAGGGGACTAAAAGGGCTTTGCATGCAATCACCGATTTTGGAAAAAAAAGTTCTGTCTGAAAAAATGCGTATTTTTTTATCCCTATCTCGATCCCATTTCATGTAGGGATCAAAATACTCCATAGAGTATAAGTACAAGTACCAAGTACTAAATGTTAGAAATCTAGAAGAACTATTCACATACATTTTGTACCGAAACTCGATTAAACAACTTAAAATACCATGTTGCTAATCGATCCTTCAGTTCATATTATCTCAAAATGTTATGGATGGTCCTAGGATATTTTTTCTGTAACTATAACGGTTACGGTACCTGGTCTGAGTTTCCTGTCTCTAAAATCCATTCTGTATACAGAAAAACCTGAAATTGTCTGGAGATTGTATAACTGTTACTTCTAGGAGTATTTCTTGTTCCTTTCTTCTTTTTTTGTTATAGGGTTTTAGCTGTTACGGAATCAAGGTGATCATCGTTTACAATTGTGACTTGAAGTCCTGCTTGGTCCCAAAGGGCACTATGTCATCATTTGAAAGGGATCTCTAAATTAGAATTGAGTGGTCATGTTTGGAGAAAACCGCTCACTTGGTCTTTCACTAGCCCATTTGTGTTTTAATCGGTTAAACTTCAGGCTCAAGAATGTAGATGCCCTTTACATCCATAAATATTGACTGTACTTGTAAATAGTTGCATATAAGCTATTTAGATACTTCCAAAATTGAAGTTCATCTAGCTGAGCAATTTTCTCCAAGGTCTACATAAATGGGTATTGGACCCGATTACAGTTTTGACTGATGCCGTCAACGAGCATCTCTTCAAGATATTCGAACCCGCTTATTTAGCCAGTTTTCTAATCAATAACTCTAAGATAGACCTACATCTATTAGCACGCAGATTTGATCGGTGGTGGATCCGTAAGTTAAAGTTCACGAGTGAGACCATGGAATACGCAAACCATAATACCGGCAAGCGCTGCGTAGGTTGATAATAGTCGCAGGACAACGTTGGATACAGACTGCTTCTAGCCGGTAGTTCTGGGAATCCATGCGCGAAACTAGCAGAGTGCCTTACGTCAAGTTTTGCTGTAGGAAGGTGGTGAAGATATACGAATTTATTTACAGAGTAATTGATTTAGGTTGAGTTCTGATATTTCAGGACAGTTGCGAACACCATCTCACTTCTCACTAATATTATAAATGTGAAAGTTTAGATGGATGGATGGATGGATGCATGTATGTATGGATGTTTGTTACTCAACCACGGCAAAACGGCTGAACTGATCTGTTTGAAATTTGGTACAGAGATAGATTATAGTCTGGAGTAGCACATTGGCTACTTTTCATCATCATCATTATCATCTATCACCAAGCGGGTGAAAACGTGGGACGGTAATATAAGTCTAACAGTCTTGAGTGAATCGGTACATTTGCCGGGTTTATCCTCGAAGGGTTAAGCAGCGGTATTTTCATCACCTACGTTTTTCCATCTATGTTTTTGGTCATGTGATCATGTTTATAGGGGGCAAGCCTATTGCGGTAAGAGGTACTGTTCCAGTCTCCGGACTGTTATTGAGAATATCTTTCTTTCTCAGAAAATTCCAACACCTGTCCAACCCGGGGATCGAACCTATGACCTCGAGGTTCTAAAACGGCACTTCCACCACTACACCAAGACCAAGCGAGCGAAGCCGCTGGCGGGTCAACTAGTGAAGACATATTTTCTACTTTTTACCTGATTGCGGTGAAATCCGAAAGGTAAGTTGTTTAATCCGTATGTATGTATATCTGTTTCTATGTCGGCTGAGTAACTACTCAATGCTGCTCTATGGTTTCATCATTAAACTCGCCATGATGATGCGTGTGTCACTCGGTAGATAACATGCTCAAAAAACGTTTAGTTCGCTTTCTTGTGTCTCTGTAAATCTATATTGCGTTCCAGAACTAATCTAAATACAAAATTTCCGTGATATTTCACATAAGAGTAGTCGTTACAAAAGCTTGAGAACCACAACGACCAGTCAATTCCAACGGATCAGCGCGTGTATGAATGCGTGCGAAGACCATATTTATTATCTAAGGGGTTGGCAAAGTGCAGGTGTACGCGGGGTGAGGGGGTAATTGTACATTCAAGGTGGGAGATACACTGGCACGCAAGCTTGCAGTTTTCGCTCGGAGTGCGGTGAAGGCTCTTCCTTCTGTCTTTTAACTGCTGCTTTCACGTTGTGATGGATTAGTTAAGGGCAGGTTGGGATTTCTTACTGAGGTATCTATTTACTAACATCCTAAACGAGCGCTAGACTACTCCCTCTCTACGTATTATACGTACTTTGGCTAGATCGACATAGGTTGACTATTGTGACCCAATCACAATAGACAGCTCAAAGTTGCATGCCACAATCATCTTATTTGTTACGTGCAATGAAACAAGGAATCCGGTTGACAACTGACTTTATTAAATATACCCACAAGTATCAGATAATATAAAAACAGTTGCTACCCACAACATCTCCCCTTTTAAAGTAAAAACTAGGTAATAAGAAATTAATTTATTAAAATATAAGTTGTATTAACTAGTATAATAGAAGAAAGTAGAATTGTTATTGTTTTGCTTTTCTGCGAGTAAGAGGAGGGCTATATTGTGAGAGATCAAGCTCCTCTCTACTCGGTTCATAGAGAGACTCATCCTCTTCACCCGACAAAAACGTCATCGTCTCATCTTCATCAGATACAACAACAACACTTATATCATTACTTTGTTTCTCTTTGACCTGATTACTGTCAGATATAGTATTCATTAAATGTCGGCGATTACGACGATAAATACCTTTCTTGTTCTTTAAAATGTAAGAACGTGGAGTCGAGGCTTTGCCTATGACCGTACCACGAATTCGTTCATTATTATTTTCCAACATAATGACGTCATCGCCCACATTTAACTCTGGCAATGGTTTACAACGTTGATCGTAATACATCTTATTTTTAATTTGTTTATCTATTAATATTTTATGTTGCATGTTATTATTACAATTATTCTGTTCTAATAAATCTGGATGAACAGGTAATCTTCATTTTAATCGACGTCCCATCAAGAGCTGTGCTGGAGAATTCAAACCTTCCCGTGGTGTATTTCTGTAGCTTAACAAGTTAAGATAAAAATCGGTTTGACTGTCAATTGATTTTTTTAACAGTTTTTTTTATTGTTTGCACTGCCCTTTTGCCTTTTCCATTTGATTGGGCATAGTATGGAGACGAAGTTATATGATCAAATCCCCAATCGTGAGAGAATTTTTGAAAATTACTACATGAAAATTGTGGACCATTGTCACTGATAACTGTATCTCATATCTCATCATATCTCAGGAATTCCATACCGAGCAAAATTTTCCTTCATAATATTAATAACAGAACTTGAGGATGTATCCTTCAGATATCCAGTCTCGATAAAACCTGAATAATAATCAATTAAAATTAGATAGCTTTTCTTCCTATGTTCAAATATATCTGTTCCAATTTTGTTCCAAGGCAGCCGTGGAATGGTAACCGGTATCATTGGCTCTCTACTGGGTTTGTTTAAATTCTCCTGACACACCTTACACTTTCTCACATATTTTTCTATATCTTGTGACATACCCGGCCAAAATAGCACTTCGCGTGCGCGTCTTTTACAACGATCAATCCCTAAATGGCCGTCATGAATAATTTTTAACATTTCGTTCTGTAAAGAGGCGGGAATCAGTATCTGTTTATTTTTAAAAATCACACCGTCTACACAGTATAGTTCATCCCTCATAGACATAAAACATCTTAAGTCATTGTGGACATCATATTTTTGAGGCCAACCTTCATTAATACATATCATTAATCGGTTTAATACATCGTCTTTAACAGTTTCCTTTTTAACCAGGGTAAGTTTGTTTTGTGACATTGGTACATTACCTACGACCATTTTAAGTTAGTTTAATATCGCCCTACTGATTTTATCATCATATAAATCTGGAAGAGGCGCACGCGACAGTGTGTCAGGTATGTACATATACTTTCCCGCCTTGTATGTAATCACTAAATCATATCCTTGTAATTTCAACATCATACGTTGTAAGCGCGCTGGGACCGAGTTTAAAGGTTTTTTGAAAATACTCTCAAGTGGTTTATGGTCCGATTCTATAACCACTTGTTTTTTACCGTAAATATATTGGTGAAATTTGTCGCAAGCAAATACAATTGCTAGCAATTCTTTTTCGATTTGAGCGTATCTGACTTGTGTGTCTGTCAATGTTCGCGAGGCGTACTCTACCGGCCGTCCTCGCTGCATCAGCACAGCGCCGAGGGCCACGCTGCTCGCGTCCACTGACATCACTACAGGCGCACCTACATCATACAACGACAAAACTGGCGCATTGCAGATTAAACTTTTTAATTTCTCGAATGCATTCTTGTGACCAATTTCCCAACACCATGTAACATCTTTCTTCAATAACCTCGTCAGCAGAAAAGTGCGCTCTGAGTAATTAGGTATAAATTTAGACAGATAGTTAACAACCCCTAGAAATCGCTCCAAACTTTTTCTGTCAGTAGGTTCGGGCATATTGTTTATAGCCCTAACCTTTTCATAATCTACTTTCATCCCATCCTTATTGAAAATATGACCCAAATATGTCACTTCACTTACACCTATCTTACACTTGTTTTTATTGAATTTTAAATTTATTTCTCGCGCTCTGTTAAATAACTCTTTTAACCGTCTGTCATGCTCCTGCTTTGTGGACCCCCAGCAGATTATATCGTCAATAAATGAATCTACCCCCTCCAGACCTTCTAGCAATTGTTTGATTTTGGCGTGAAAAACTTCAGCTGCACAGTTCAACCCGAATGGTAATCTTAAGTACTGATATCTTCCAAACGGTGTATTAAAGGTGCATAAGTCGGCACTCTCGCTGTCTAATTTCACGGACCAAAATCCAGAGTTAGCATCAAGAACTGAAAACACAGTAGCGCCATGAAGCTTGGTGGCCAATTCATTTATTGTTGGCAACTGAAAATGTGCACGTTGAATAGCTTTATTCAGAGGCCTTGGATCCAAGCAAACACGAATTTTACCGTCTTTCTTAGCAACTACCACAAGTGAATTTACCCATTGGGTAGGATGGTTCACCTTTTTAATAACGCCTAACTGAATCATCCTATTCAATTCTTCGAGTAACTGGTCGCGTAACCCTAACGGTACTTTCCTCGGAGCGCAAACTACCGGCGCTACGCTCTTGTCGACCACTATATGATATTCTCCGGGTAAGCAGCCTAGACCGCTAAACAAATCTTCATTTTCTGTTAAATGTAAATCGTGAACTCTGCTAATTAATCCTAAAGTTAAACATGCCCGAAGTCCCAGCACGCTTTGACAATCAATGGTAGCAATTGCGAATTTCAAATCGTATTGAACGTTTTTGTACCACCACTATAAATTACAAATGCCTCTGATCGGAATAAAATTACCGCTGAACGATTGAAGTTTCATTTTGTGATTCGTATTAATAATTGTACAATCGTAACCTAACTGTACAAAACGCTTAAAAGATAGCACATTAATATCTGCACCAGAGTCTAATTTAAATTTTTCACACCCGAACTCCCCGCGTAGCACTTCTGTCCAGTCCGCCGAAGTCACGTTTAGTTCGGAAACGTTATGCAAAACGGATATAAAAAACGACTCACAGTCATCCTCGTCCGATTGATTCTCACATACACCGACGTCGTATAACTTTTTTACACTCTTCTTTACCTTACACATCCTAGCAAAATGACCATAATTGTCACACACATAGCACTGTACAGAGATAGCCGGACACTCAGAAGCGGCACCGCATTGACCTCCACACCTATGGCAGGAGATATCGAGCGACGCCCGCGTCCCCGAGGTGACGGGCAGCGTCCTGCCACCGCGCTGGCCGCGCCCACGGCTTCGGCCCCAGGTCGCACCACCGCTCCCGCCGCCGCCGCCGCGCACGTCCACCGCGTCTACATGTGACGGTCCTGAGCTCGCACCGCGCGACTCCAGTTGGCGGCTACTATCATGTGATAACTCGTCTAGCTGACAGATTTTTATTGCCTTTTCTAAGGTTAAATCTTCCGTTCTCAGTAGACGATCTCGCACGACCGTACTATTTGTTCCACAAACGATACGGTCCCGAATGAGTTCCTCCTCCAAGTTTTTAAACTCACAATTTTTAGTCAACAGTCTCAACGCAGTGACGTATTGGTTGATAGACTCTCCAGTATCCTGGCTCCTAGTAAAAAAATTGTATCTCGCTAGCGTTACATTGGTTTTAATCCCAAAATAATCGTCAAATTTTTTCAACACCACCGTGACGTCATCTCTCTCACTGTCGACCGCGAATGAAAAAGTCTGATAAACGTCGAAACCCTCTGGTCCGATTAAGTTGATTAGCAGACTAGCTTATACCCCACCTTCTTCTTTATGCACCCCAGATGCTTTTAAGAATAGATTGAATTGCGTTCTCCAACGCTTCCACGCATCAGCCCGGCTGACGGAGCTGCCTTCCAGATTCAATTCAGGTGGTGGTCGGGCGTGTTCCATTATAAAACACAACAAATCACCAAGTACACGACACTTTTACACACTCAGATGGATAACAATATACTTTTAAACGCTTAGAAATATTATTTTACACCGCTGTCACCATGTTACGTGCAATGAAACAAGGAATCCGGTTGACAACTGACTTTATTAAATATACCCACAAGTATCAGATAATATAAAAACAGTTGCTACCCACAACATTATTTTCCACACATTTTAACTTGGCTGCGGACTTCTAATTTTTTAACCTTTGGTTTCAAAAAGTTGCTATTCCGATAAATGAACACACTCGCTTGTGTAACTGAACTCAAATAGCTGCGCATAAATTTTTCCTTTACAGGTCATGCTACTTCCCAGCTGATCTGTAAAACAGTACACAGCTTAACTACCAACGACTTTTATAAGATGAGCTTTACCAACAATGACGCTACAGGCTCACGTCACATCACTTTCAAGTGTTCCTTTGCTACTGGAGAAGTGACAGGCCAACTACAATTAAAACACTACAAGCTTTACATCGAAGCTAACAAAACCGCGAGCTTTCTCGCCTGTGTATCGGAATCCATACCCTGGCACACAGGCCGCCCTTCCGAGTCACGTTTCCTTCGGAACTTGAGCTTTGACAGAGTTCACAGTTTTATGCAGTTTATCGCGGGAAGCCAATGACGGCCTTTGCTTACTGTGACGTGTAACTATGTTATTGGAAGTTTGCGTTGGCTGCGGCTGCTTCACGTGACGGGAACGGACACGATCTTGTTTAAATATAATGTTTCACGTGCCATAGCACATCCAGCCGTTACGACGTTTCCACTGCTGGGACTAATGCCTTCTTCGTCAGTGTTATGACTATGTGTCAAATCCTTACACAGCTCTGGGACCTTATTCGCTATGACCATTCAAACAAATAACGCGGTGTGGTACGCTATCTCTGGGGAATGAGCATGAAGTCCATACTATTTTACCATGACTCCGTGAAGCTATCGTAACACGCCGCGTTACTTGTTTGATGGTCATAGCGAATAAGGCCCGAGGTGATAGGCTTGACCTTATTGTTACCTATAGTTTCTGGGAATATTGAATAGAGTTACTTCAAAAATGTCTTATTTAACCGCAATTACAATGACTAATTTATTTATTTATTTTGATCGTCAATGTCGGGTTGAATGCAATTTAATGTACCTACTGCTCCCTAAAAAATTATCAGAACTACAAGATATATTTTTTACTGTGATATAAAGATACTAACTATTATTGACATCGTTTAATTTAATGACAATTTACCAATTCAATTTATTCTTCAATTTGTTCACAAATTCTGCAATGTTTACAATTTACTAATCTATATAATTTTCACTCCTAGGTTAGTTTACTTAACATTTGCAGCAGATCACAGCATGTACAATAATCCATTTTAAGATCCTATATTTTACATGTGTATCTATACTAATATACTAATACTAATATACTAATACTAATATACTAATAAAATATTATAAGGTGGAAAGATTTGTATGTATGCATGTTTGTAACGAATTGGCTCAAAAAGTACTGGACCGATTTCAAAAATTCTTTCACCATTGGGAAAGCTACATTCACCCTGAGTAACATGGGCTATATAAGATACATCATCATCATCATCATCATCCATCACCACGCGGATGAAAGCGCGGAGATCAGCTAGTCACAAATAAATAATTTGAATCTATAAACTTGTGTAGTAATGAATTGAAGGAATTATTAGTCTAAGCTCTGAATTGGATCAGAAGTCTTTCAGACCGGTATCCAGAAAAAAAGATTGTTTGTGGAATGAGCGAAGGTTTGACAATAAATGCCGTCCATTTACTCAGATCAGTACTCAAGCCAGATTCACTGAGAATCCTTCTGGAATTGCCCAGTAATATGTCCGGGAGTAAGTTTTCTCTAAGGAGTTTGTTTGTATGTGTAAGTAATCTATTAAACGCTGGAAGTATCTGGCATGTACTTAATAGGTTTCGATAATTCAGTTGGTAGCATACATGTCTTCGAAGCGAGGCCGCGGAAAGCATTTGTGTGACGAGCAAACCTTTTTGTTCTTAGGTCTTGGATGTTAAGATATTATTTTTTCATAGTGCGGGAGTGTGAATGTATATATTTTTTTATATTATTTAACTTTCTTCAGTCTTGTACCGTACTACATTATGTAACAACCTCCTTCAACAGAGGTAAAATATGGAAAATAACTTAAATACCGAGTTTAAATACGCTTCTTGATAAGGAGACTCCAAGGTCACAACAAGCACACCTGATTGACATACCAATCATTATCTTTTAAATTGCAAACACCCCAATTTCCGATGCACAAGCGCAGCCATGCGCCGCAAACTATATAATTTAGCATCATAAAAGGGATGCCATGATGACAGATTCAGTGCGAAATCACCGATTTTTATGATCTGAAATTATATCCAAACCAATATAGTTGTACATCTCAACAACTTTTCTTTACTCTTAACCCTTTAGCAATAACGTTTAGGATTGGTCTTTATGGCAGTAAACGGTTTTTGGTGTTCTGGTGTCGTGGGAGACGACTGACTGATTGCTGACGGATTGCTTTATGGTTTTGTTTGTCTGTTTGTATGCTTTAATGTGTAGGGTTGGGATTAATGCGGAATTTATTGTGTACGTGAGATTGGTTACGACTTTATTATTGCACCACGTAGAAAAAAATGTTGTTTAACTGTACATGTACATGGCCATCATTACGACAGTAGACCTGAATCATTTCAACAAAAGGTTTTGTTGAGTTTGTGCTAACGATACCAAGAAACATACGATATGTTATTACAAAAGAATATGTTCCTAGATATGGAACCGTCTTCAACACTGAAAAGTGGGAATCTTGTTGAAGTCGGTATCATAATAGTTCATAAGTATATATATAATCAGAATATTGTGCGCATGGCATGGCTAAAATAAGCAAAAAGTAAAATAAACAAAATAATAAGTTATTTCACGCTTTTTAGTGTTAAAGTCGGTTCCATTTTTTGTTAAATATTTTTCTCGCCCTTATTAGTGAAACTTGCTAATTGCGGGATCGATTGTCATTCACCGTCAATGATAATATCATTAAATCATCAAAAATGAGCGAAACACTTTCAGTTATGGGAGTGTAACTTAGTTTGCTAGACTGAACTTGATGAAATTTAAATGGAACCACCTCGGAAGTATATTTTCTTTACTAAACAAACAAATTTTGAGAATCGCTCCACAAATGCGGGAGAAATCGGCGGACATACACAAAAGAAATACATATTACATACAGTCGAACATATAACCTCCTCCGTTTGTGAAGTCGGTTAAACAGGAGTTTTGTTGAATTTGCGGTAACGATATCAAGAAACATAGGATATGAAATAACAAACATATATGTCGGAGACACACTATATATTATATGTAATTATGTTCCTGTTAAAGGCATTTCTAGAAAATGTTTCTTAGAACTACAGAAAATCACATATTTTATTTTCTGTGCTTAGGTAGGACCTCAGAGGAAACAAATTCAGGCGCCAAATATTCTTCTCGAATGAATATCGATAAAGCATAATCGATTATGCAATAACCAATTTTATAAGTCAAATAAAATATGTAACTAATACCCAAATAGTAAATATTATAAATAAGTATTACAATACAAAAAAAGATAGTTTAAACATGCGACCCATTTAAGATTTATTAAATTGAATGTACTTATTGCTTAGCACTGAGAATCGTTTCTGTATCTGAGCAACAGGTTAAGGTGAAACGACAATTCCGATTAAAAAAAGTATTTAAAATAATTTAGAAAATTAACAAACATACATTTAACATGCCAGCACCTGGCTGGTCATGACTAAGGCTACCATCTGACCGGATAAATCTATCTAGACCGGATTTTAAGAGTATAGACCGGACTCCGCCCGGATTTCATTCGAGACAAGATTTTTCGTCACGCTGATTTGTCAGTAATTTTTTTAGGCATCATGGCACAAAACGCAAACATGGACATGGTTTTCTCATTTATGACTTCACCGCGGACGAAGGAAAGGAACAGATTGTGTGTTGAGTCAAAAGAACAATACTGGTGTGTACATGTGTGAGCACACTATAACTTAAACATGTGAAGAATTTTACAGTGAAATTTCTACAAAATTATTTGAAAGTTGTTGCTAGTAGACAGAAATATAAGTAAAAATAATACTATAAGGCTTAATAAAACTTAGTTATAATTTACTGAGTTTTATTTTCGGCCAAAGACCGGTTTACTTACAGAAATCTGGTTTTTGTAACACTTGAAAACGGCTTTTTACGGTAAAAAACATTTACACCCTTTTTGAAAGGGGGATACACCGTCAATGATGATATCATCAAATCATCAAAACAGGCGAAACACTTTTCAGTTATTGGAGTGTAACTCAAAAACTGCTGAACCAAATTTAATTAAATGTTAATGGGACACACAAGCAGGAAGAAGCAGCTTTCAAATAAAAAAAAAGAGGAGTCATCAAAATAGGCTCACTCTTCCGAAAGTTCTGAATTAACAAACAAAAAAAAATACAGTAAAATATGAATTGAGAGCCACTTAATTTTTTTAAAAGTCGGTTGATAAAATAGACACTAAGGTCTAAAATTATAAAACCACCATATGTAAGAGTAAGTTAAGAAATATGTTTTTACATCCAATTTCTGTTTTATTTAATTCAAAGGTGCCTTATCACCTTAAACGATAGTTACTACGTCCGGGGCAAACAAATCTCGTGTTTACTACAAAATTATTCTGGCAACCCACAGTTAAACTTTCCATACCTAATGATGTTGTTTAGTGACAAATAAAAATGATAATACAAAATATGTTTATTTTACTTATTTGCCTAATGTCTCTATTGGGATTGTATAGGTTTGGTGCCCAGTCGAGTGTACCTGTGGATTTAGGGTTCGCCACCTGAGAAGTAAAACGCAACCGTTATTGTGCAACTTAGAGGTCTATCTGTGCACGCGATTTATTCCCCAACGCGATCATGTGTTTTTTTATAATAGTAAGCCGTAGATTGCAATGAGTTTTTTCTACCGACTTCCAAAAAAAGGAGGATGTGCTCAATTCGACTGTATTTTTTTTATGTTTGTTACCTCATAACTTACGACAGTGTGAACCGACTCTCAAAATTATGTTTTTGGTTGAAAGCTGGGAAAGCCCACACGGGAATTATGCCGTGTGTGCTTCCCATTTAAATTTCATTCAATTCGGTCCAGTAGTTTTTGAGTTTAACTCCAATTACTGATTTTTACCAAAGTAATAGAAAGGAAGTCAGTGTTATTTTTTTCAAATTGCACTTGTTATTCAGAATTATGGTGTTAACATGTGATAGATAGCCACTCTTATCCAAAAAGTTTTTACAACAGAATTTTTTTTTTGGGTCTCAGTATGTCCGTTGTGTATAGCCTCAGCTGCGAGTTTGTCACACCTACAGTGATGTTATGTATCTCAGGTGCAATCAAAAGTTGATTGAAATCAACTTTCGGCTTTATGTCACTTTTGTCACCTCTAGTCATCAACTTACTAACATTTTTGCTTACTAGAGTTGTTAAAACTGACATACAGCCGCCAATTTTAAGATTTAAATCATCGTTTGTCATCTCTAGTAGCATTAACATGCAGGTTTAAATCCCACCCGGTATTTCAGAAAGAAGTTCAGTTGTAAATCGCGACTTGTGCGGAGATTTGACATCAAATCCTTACTAATTAAAATCTATATATAATAAAATCTAATGCATCTGTGCTCAAACCTGCATTCACAACTAAACGTGCTTCTGAAAAATAGCCTTAATACATACATATGTACCAGGTATGGCAGATTTCTAAAAGAATGTTATTGAAACTCACGTTCATTATTATTTTGTAATAATAAAACGGGATTTACGTGAAACTTACGCGTTGTCGATATCACGATGCGAGCATGTCTCGGCTTCGTCCGGAAGCCTTCTTCAGGATCGTAAGTGCGGTGCGCTCGTCGTTGCATCCCGCCTCGCGCCCATTGTCGATAGTGATATCGGTAACGCGTAAGTCTCACGTTAATCCCGTTTTATCATTACAAGATTTCTAATAGTCGTGGCACACGGAAGGCGGTCACGCGTTCAAGCTATACACATTTGCAGGAGTACAACAACTGCACCAAAAGCTCATCAGTCCCGTATACGGAACCCTCGCGATTTACACTCGATCTTGACTCTATGACTTTTTATTTTCAACACATAATATATAGATTTTATTGTATGGCTGTTGTAAGTATATATTTCCGCCTTTGATAGCATGATAAAATATAAGTAAAACTAATTTTTCAGGAGTGTGTCCGTACTACATTTAATTTTCATACGTAAGTTTTTATGTTACCTACCTTTTTTTAGTTTATTTTCAATTGCCATACATTTATATTTCTTAATCTAAATTCTGCCAAACTGCAGAGCAGGTTGTCGGCAGACATACTCTCATTACAATTAATGATTTTGCATGCTATTCTCTACATAAGTAATTCTCTTCCACAAGTTAAAGGCTACCACACGTATTAAATATAAACAATTAACTACTTGTTGCTAAGTAATTTATCAATGAAGTAATTACTTGACGATAGAATACTTCAACATAAAATCTTATTCTAAAGCCGAACAACGAATGTTACTTACCAAAGTAATTGCATGACATAACCTTATCAAAATTGGATGTATCTTTTTACACTTGTATTAGGTTCTTGTCGTGTGATTTTAATTTTTTTGCAGCATAATACATCCTTTACAGTTCAGACTTGAGTGCGAATCTAACTTTTATACAACTTTCAACAACAACCTAAAAATATTGGTAGGCTCTAAATACCCCCGTGAGGACGGCTTTAAAAACAAACCCCCATACAGTCATGACAAACCGAATGGCAAGGAAATCCTACTTAGGTATATGGCAACAGAGCTCCGTATAGAAAACCGTCTTGCTGGGCAAAGGTAGCGACAACAGTAAGATGAAAAGAAAGCTCAAAGAAAAACACAGAAAAAATATTACATATTATTTTTAGGATTATATTCCAATCCTAATTTTCATTAAATAGTTTAAGCAAAACATAGCAAAAGATTTGATATATATATGTTCCTTGTCAGGTTTCTCAGTCTGCAGCCTTTTAAGCACCGGTAGTGTGGTTTTTGTCTCGCTGCCAGCGGCAATCTAGGATTACTTAGAATTCATTTACATTCCTTAATATTATTACATATAAATGCAATGAAAATAATAGTAATAATAATAATAATAACAATTGTTTATTGGTAAATTGTAGTGATAGGTACGTAAGTTTTTGTGAATACGAGTAGCATCATAGAGCAGTCAACTACTGGAAATAGGATCTCCTACTGCACTTCATTGCGTACAATCCTAGCCCTCTTGCACTTTAAGTACTGCTAACAGATCTACCTAGCTCTACCGATGCTTGAGTGTATTACTTAAGCAATTTAAGAGATTTCAATTTTTATAGCCGTCCCCAGATGACGGTTAAAAATCAAATAGAGAATTAAAATTCGATACTCGGACGGTGAGCCTCGGTGGCCTAGGGGTCATGGCGTCTGACACGGATTGTCAGAAAACGCGGGATCGTATCCCGTCCAAGGATGTGTATTTTTCTCTCTAAAATAGCAAAGATTGGTCTCGCTTAGCAGGCATCAGTGCTTTATATATCAAATCATACAAATTATGTTTTAATTATTTTAATTTTGTTGTGACAATCATTGTTAACGAGTTTATTAACTCAACATGTCTGACAAAACAAAAGAGTGTATAATATGAGGTAAAGAAAAGCTGCACAGAGCCTTGTAGAGCTTATTTTACCACACCACGCACTTGTTTATATATTTAAATAGTGAAGAGTAATCCGGATTACAAGCTCATCTCTGTGCCGAATTTTATCACAATCGGGTTCGTTATTAAAAAATGAAGCTGAAAATGATGCTGGAGGAACATACCAATAAACAACACAAACTTTATACACACATTTTCACAGTTGCGATTGAGAAAAGAATAAAGATATTTGTCTGTCCCCTTTCCATCGGCGAAGCGGCCGAAAAAACGGGACAAGAGCAAAAAGTTATGTCCGCCCCCGTGAACACGATAGCGTGACAGACCGGACAAAATTTCTACAGTGACTTCATATAATTCATCTCCAGTGTTGTATCGAGCAAGATCTTCTTAAAATTGCGTTTAAAACTAATATACACACGACGTAAAGGTTCATTACAATCTTCTAAAGTCATTCACCCATCCCACAATCTCACACAACTCACCTGTGAACACATATATGAATATGGTCTCTACAATCAAACAAGCACAGATTAACAAACAGTATGTACCGTACAATTCTAAAGCCAAAGATTACCTAACAGTTTATACTCTATAATGAAATGGACCGACACACGTCCACATAAACACTCTACATTATATTCAGATATTGGATTTTTAAGGCATCATATGTATTAAAATTTATTATCATAATATGGATATATTTAGCCGAGGGTAGAGTCGACGGGGGCGAAAATAAAACGTGTTCTTTATGGTAGAGCAGGTACGTACAAACTGTTGTTGAATCTGTCGCGCAGGTATGTTCGCCAGAGTGATGCTTGGAGTTTATTCATTATGATAATTTGTTTATGGGATTCATGGTAGAGTTCGATGATTGGGTATTAGTAGACGTTTTTTATACTTTCAAGAGGCGACTCGCGCAGTCATGCGCCGGATGATAAGCGCCACATTAGCTTGTCCAAGACTGTTGAATACACACTCTCACATGTAACAATTAGTAATTTGATTATATGTTACATATATAATTAATAAATAATAGAACTTATATCTAATAAAGTTGTCAGTTCTATTATTATTCACTTTACTTTATTTTTACTGTTAGAATTGTGTGTTTACTTTATCTTAGATTGCCGTCGGCTGCTGGCAGCCACCAAACTGCCCACGGTCAGGGCTAGAGACTGAGGAACCCCCTGACGATATGTGTGCCGTGTCAAGGAGTACAGCCTTCTGTATCTGGCCCTTGATCCAACCACCAACTCAGGTACTCGTATGGTGTTGGTCGCGGCTCTTCGCTATAAGTCCGATTGCCTAAATGACTCCTCGATTCTTAACACAAGTCAAGGTACTTGACAGGCTTTTCCTTCTTGTCTTTCACGAGGTTCTCATCATGAGGAACGCTGACGTCGACGAGCACTGCCCAGTACTCATATTATTATTATTTACTCAGTTTTTGGATCGCAATAGTAGTTTTTTTAAGTACTACATACTTACACAGTAATTTTACATGAGTTTTCACAGTTAGGCCGTCCTGCCCGGCCATACCAGCGCGTACAATAATTTAAAAATAATCAATAAATTTCTAACTAAAGGTCTCGATTATAACATGTGGTGTTGCCAGAAAACTGGTCACTTATAGGCGTTTAAGATAATTCAACATATTTGTTCTAAGCTGTTAATTGAAAAAAAAATCAAATGAAAAATATTCCATTCAACAAACCATCTCATCAATTGGTTATCCCTGTGCGTCTGTGATGTAATTCTTTTTTAAAATATTATTCTAATTGTACGGTGTAAATACTGAGGATGTAAATGTATATATAGGTACATATATATTATGATCAATTAAATATATCCAATTAAAATGATTAATTAATCTTATTTTTTGAGTCTACAGGTATATTTCAGATTGTAGAAATTGTGTAATAAAAATATAATACTAAAAGTTAGGTTTATATTTGCTCTTATACTCGTAAATTACGTCCTATAGCCCCTCACCAGTCGACTGTCAATATAACAATGAAATTTCTATTGTCTGGGTCGTTCGTATGATGAAGTAATATTTTAAAACTAGTGAGAAAACGTCAAACCAGTTCCATAGTTTAAATAAAATAACCATTTATTGTCCATAACAAAGATCCACCACACAGAAAAGTTTTAATTTTAGTATTTCAGAAGTCGTAATATGAAAAGTGATACGTAGGTATAAGTATGCATTTAGACGGTCGTATTAATATACGACCGTCTAAATGCATACATATAAACGAACTAAATAAAATATGATTTGCTATAATTATGACTAAAACGAGACGTTTATATACAAAGACAAACTAATAGTTATAAATAATACCAAAAATCCCATTAATATGGCTTTCAAAAAATAATAACACCCTACTTGTCTAAAACCACAAATTATGATAATAGTTGACTATATCCAAAGAAAGTGATTTCTATTTTCCATCAGGTCGTCCCATTAACATAATATCGAACAAAAGGGTAAAAAAGGCACAAATTGTCGTGCTATATCCTCAATGCTTTTAACCTCGGTGGCCGTTTGAAATTTTAATTAAACAGGTTTGCCCTCACATTAACGGAATTCAAGAATAAAATGTATATAAAAATAACGCGATCAGTTCACCATCTATCGCTTCTCGATCGTTATATGACGCAGCCAAGAACGTGTCGCAACCGACTGCGCGCTGCAGGGTTCAGTATATAACACAAGCATGAACAGCATAGCTTGAAACTTCGCTCTTCATAAATATTTCGCATAAAGATAATCAAATCTATTTAAAGTTAGTAATATATGAACAACTAGCTGCTTTTCGCGGTTTCACCCGCGCGGTGATGGATGATGATGAATCTTATACAGCCTATGCTACTCAGGGTGAATATAGTTTTCCAATGGTGAAAATAATTTTTGAAATCGGTCCAGTACTTTTAGACCTAATCCGTACAAACATAGATAGATAGATAGATAGATAACATAGATGACAAACATACTTACATACAACTCTTTCCTCTTTATAATATTAGTATAGAAGATATAGATAGAAGTATACATACCTATCACATAACGTCTAGGTATATATAATACAAAATGAGACAGTTTGCGTGTCTGAAGTCTGAAATATGAACTTACAAATGCAAAGACTAAACGGATTTTAAGATGAAATTGAAACAGATTTAGCTCGTACTAGGACTAACACTTAGACTACTATCGTCCCGGTTTATTATCTGTAGCAAGCTTTCGTTGCTCGCTCGCCGAAAACTGTATATGAAAAATATGTTTAAACTTTAATCAATTGAAAATAACACCAGTTGGTTTACATTCAATCTGTATATTTCGGGATTGAATAATGACAAGTACAATTAGAAAAATTGTATACCGACTTCCATTTTATGCAGCTATTGGAGTGTATCTCAAAAACTACTGGACCGAATTTGATGAAATTTAAATGGGAACGGGACACGGGAAGCATCACCACCAGACCAGCAAACAAAAAAAATAATTTTGAGAATCGGATCACCCAGTCGATGGTTATGAGGTAACAAACATAAAAAAATACAGTCGAATTGAGTACCTCCTCCTTTTTGTGGAAGTCGGTAGAAAACAAATAAAAAACAATTAAACGTTTATTTCATTTCGAAGCGTTCTTGTTTAATATTTATTTCATTACATTTTGATACGTTCCCGATGGAGAAAGGTGTTCACAACTTATCACAAAATAATAACTGAATTTTAATAACGTAATGAAACCAACATAGCTAAAAATAATGTAATAAATGTGTATAAGATTCATTATTGAAAGTTATGTTTGCTTAAAGTCATAATGATACTTTATAATGAAATGTAAGACACCTGAGCGAAAAGCCATACCTACATATTAAATGTTCCCATTTCATTACGGAACCCTAAAAAAAGTTAGTCTTCAAATAATAAAAACTTGTAAGGTTTTGAACCTTTATGTTTATACTTTTAATAAAATAAGATTTCGCGGATTTCCTTTCGTCAAATTGCCAGCTCGTAAAACGAAGAAGTAAGTTAGTTTTCGGGCTAACAGTGTGGTTATGGCAAATAAACGTAAGTAGGTACATGTATGGTGGCGAGAGCAAGACCGTTTTACGATTATGTATATTTGTGAAATCTTTAATTGTTTTCTCAAGAAGCTTTATTAGACCTTCCTAAAACTTCAATATTATTTGTATAATTTTTTTGTAATAATAAAATATTTAATAACCCCAATACTTTGGCAAGTGTATAGGTGATTGTTTTTAGTCCATGTCTACACACATACTTCCTATTATGATCTATAGGTATCTAACTTAGTTCACTTAGCGTTATGGACTGGGTATTGATCTATGTTTTCGTCATTATAAAAAATAGGTAAAAATAAAACAATATTTATTTAAAAAACCTAAATAGGTAGGTTAGGTTTACTACGTATTCATTTGTCGATCCCTTCCATTTTATGAACACCTACGAGTAAGTACCAATATGTATTTTGAAATATTAATGATTAGCTACACCTCGCGGTTAAGTCCGCGTGGTGATAGATGATGTTGATGATGAAAAGTATCATATGTGTAAATTCAGCGCCTCATCGACCTCATTACCAAATTTCATCCAAATTGGTCAAGCCCACAGATAACATAAACTATGGTCTAGTCGTTTTTGTGTGAAAAAGTTAGAAACATACAAATACACTCACTAACTTTCGTCTCTATTATATTAGTGAGAAGTATGATTATATGTACTTATTGTTTTTTTTTACTTATTGTTTTGCAAAAAAGTTTGTTGAAACTCAGACATAGCACATGAAAATATGCGAATAAACAAAAAGTGTCATAAGTAGGTACATTAATAAAAGTAACACCAACCGTTAAATTTAAATAAAACAATATAAGTACCTACAATATTAATTTAAAGTTGTATAATTTCAATGTATAAGAGTCACAAAAGAAATCATTACACATAGTCCTCATAAACCATGCTTAATACAACCAAGATTAATAACAATATTTATAAATTGTATTTAATAATTAACATAATCGTTAAACGCATCAACCAAAACATTAAGAAAGTGAGGTTAGAAACGCGTACGCGGGAAAAAGGTAAAAAGCGGGTGTTGCTCAAGGCGGGGGCGGGGGGCGGGGCGAGAGGCCCCGCCTGTGAGTGAGCGAGACGGCATGCTCGCTGCAAGGTCACGGCACCGCGCCGACAAGCCGCGCTGCGTTTTTGCAATGTTTTGACAGACGACACACTCATCTACTCAAATTCACTTTTTGTCATGAAAACTTTACTGCAATTTTTGGTGGTTATACATTTTTGTGTTGTATAAGTTAGTTTTAAAAAGTTTTGCTTAGTTTAGTTAAAGTTTACTTACAGTGGTGTTTAATTGTGTTTTGTGGCTTGAAGGTAATGTGAGATATTTTATTCATTATGATTTTTTATTTGGATAGTATTATTAAATATATAGTAGAGCATATTGTAATGTGTACTTATTTTATATAAGCATGTACCTGCTCATGTTACAAACCTAGAAGAGCACTACAAATCTTATAAGAAACGAAAAAGAAAATTAGAATTTCACAGGAACAAACACGAATCACAAACAAAAGCAATGTAGTGCAAAAAAGAAGTGCTGCATCATATCAGGTTGGACGTTTGATTGAGTACGGTAGTTTAGTATGTGGCCGCGTGGCGCTGGTATCGCGGCTGGCCTCTCCGCGCGTCACTCCGGCCGCGACGCGCGACGACACCGCATCGCGCCGCGCTCGCTCCGCGTAAACAAACCACGAAACGCACGTCTAACGAACCGAAACGCCGGTCACGTGTAGTGCCAAAATATTGTGTACCTTACAACTTAGTGCCAGTTATAAGTGAAGTGAACACGTACGCTGTCCGAATAAAACACGATTGTAAAAAATAAATATATTTGCTCCTAGACCGTCGCGGCCCATCTGTTCAAATAAGGTTGATTTGTTTAAGTTTCCTATTGATGGATTGGAATGAGGTTCAACGACATCATGCATGGTGTTTGATGTGCTGAGGAATTCGTTTCACGTACGCAGAAAACAAATATAAGTCGGAAAACAAAGGATATACCGTGAGGCTGTCGAGGGGCATTGCTTGCTTAGGTGCTCGCCGTGACAGGTGGAGCCGAGTGCATTGTCTGTCAACATAATTATTCATAGGACAAGAAGGTGAGCATATTTTGTTTGGATACGTGACACACGCCCTTACGCTAACGATATGAACATAGAATTTTTATGGCTTTTTAACAAGTTTGGGTCCTTGTTTTAACAATTCCTGTAATATTTACGTAGTTTTATAGTGTGTGAGAGTGTTTTGGTTGATAATGATAGTTTTTGTAAAGTTTTGCGTTGCGTGCGCGAGTCTGAAAAGTTTGTGATTTGGGGCGTTCAGCTGAATTCAGTGAGGATGCGGCGGCGGACGGCGCCGGTTCTCTGCGCCGCGCCATGCTTATAAACAAACTCTTACCATTAATGTTGCCATTTATTTAGTTATTTTCTTCTGTATTAATAAAAAAATATAATTGTGACAAAAAAGGTGAGGCCTCAGCTACTAATTATTAAAAATAATACATCGATATACCAATTTGATGTTATGATTCACAATGAAATAAGAATTATGGTACGAGATTTAAACAAAAACTATTAATGAAAATGTATCAATTCAAAATTAATATACCTAAGTAGGAAGTTGGGAAGTTTTCCAACCTAAAACTGTTGTATTAGGTTGGAAATATTTTATAATGGTTTGACATTAGAACTCTATTTGTTCATTACTTACCTAATAATTTTAAACAGCTGGATCATAGATACATAAACACAATTTTAATGTGGTTTAATTCTGAATGTAGGCATTACTTTGAGGTTTAGCATGTAGCCAAAATAATGAAATATTTTATACATGGTACAAAATTCATTTATTTATAAATGGTAAAGCATGCAAAATTAATATTTTTTTCCATGTGTACCAATAAACAGCGGTTAGTTAATTATTATAGCTAATTGAGAATATTTAACAGATATGTAGGTAAGTAGAGTATTTATACAGCTTATTGTAGATAGTTATATACTGTAATGACAGTATCTGATTATTAAAGTATTTTTTAGTATAGACGTTTATAGTTTTTTAATAACTTTACTTCCATCAATACATTTTTATTATAAGTAGGTACTTAACAATATCAACAGCTTTGTAAAGATTTATATTTAAAATTTTGATAGTACTTTTTGTAACGATATATTTTATATGGAAAATGATAAAAATAGCGCTAGATAAAAATAGTATATTTCTTTTCTTGATTTTTTTACATTTATATGTAGGCACTGATTGATCTACGCGATTGCATGCATCTAATTTTTACACTTTTTAATAAAGTTGAAATAAGAGCACTTTAAATAATTTAATTATATTTCAAATATTTATTTGAAATATAATTAAATAATTTAATTATACAAATGTATTTAATATATACATTTGTATATTAATATCTTTACAATCTTTGGAAAGTTGCGCAGCCAAATTTAACACTCACCATCATTGTACACAAAATAATTGAAAAAAAGGAAATAATAATCCTAATCCTTCAGTTACTCGGTTGGCTTATATCATAGATTAATCCCTCAAAGATTACCATCTTGGACCCTATTGCAGTCCGCCATCTTTATTTTAAAGCAGTGCACTGCCACGCGGCTCGGTACCTATGCGGAGGGTCCGCGTCTAGGGGCGCGGGAAGGGGCAAGGGGCGGGGCCTGAGGGGGGTGGACACTTGTAAATATGCGTGCACGTTGCGGTACGAATCCACTTTTTATTTTAATTTTGGTATAGTGTTGATTGTTAAGATAAAAAACAAATAAATTTAAAAAAATCGTAATGAATTAATAGATCATTTAAATTATTTACTTATTGATTTATTTATTTAACCTGTTTTGTAATGGCCATGCGAGTACGGGCTATACGAAAAGCTTGGTCTTAGAAACGGGTAGAGTTCCATGATCACTGATGTGGGTTTCATCAATATGCAAATGAAAGAGTAAAACCTTTTTGTGATATTTTGACATTTTCTATATAGGTACCTAGATACGTTATCCTGCATTGCGTCTTGTAACAATCTCATAAGGGTCGTACGACAATGGAAAACGATAACAAAACTTTTTTGTAAACTATATTAAAACTATAAGCTATAAGCGCAATAATTATTGCGGATTTAAATGTTAGGTATATATAATGAACAAAGGTAGTCAATTGTGAGTGATTATGCATCTCTGCCGACCCTTTCGCGAATTTAGAGGCATAATATAAGATGGTCAAAGCATGAACAAACTCAAAAAGTTAAAGTAAATATTATATATATCATCCCTTTACATTGGTATTAATTTAAAGTGTTATTTATGCACATAAAAAGTACCCACCAGTATGCATATAAAAGATTTTTCATAAGGTATACCAATTTACCTAGATATTCAGTTTGAACAATATGAACAATATAATAGGTGTACTGAAAATGATTTAACCATCTACCAGTAAAATTGCTGAAAAAGTCCATACTTGCAGAAAAAAGTCCGTAAACGTCCTACATGAAAAAAAATGGGACTGCAGCATTCCCAATGTAGTACTAATAGACAAAACATCATGTTGCAGTAAATTCAATTCAAGATTATTTACATAATATAATATCAATTAAATACAGTTCTTCATAAACACTCCATAGAATTGAGTTCGTCTATATCTGGCAACACAATATAAAAAAAAAAAAATCCCCAAAACACAGAGTTTGAACGTGGAATGCCATAATTCCGTGTTTTTATTAAATAATTTTGACAGGACATTAAGCGTCGCCACGAAATTTATCGATGCCATGTGACGCGCCATCTGCTCTATAGATATAATAAAATACCATAACTTTGTGACTTATTTATGACGTTTAGTGGAGAGTATATCATTTTTGTTGTCTGTTTTTGGTGTATCCAAAATGTATTTAATGAATTGTCTACGTTGAAAAATTGAACGTTGATCGCTTGAGAATTAATATTTTTTCTATTACACCTTCTACAAACATACGTAGATATTTTTTACTGAAACATATATATTACCTACGTACGGGTTTTTTCTCCTTAGTATATTTTTTCAGAGTGAGTTTAAAATAAAAGTTGATTTGAAATGTGATGTCATCTTTTATTTATCAGATATTGACTTAATTTTCACCTTTATCATTAGTTGTTACAGTTTCATTAAGTAGAAGCACAATCACCATATATATTGTATTCCCAATGTTGGGACTTGCGCTCCTTTAGGGGAAAAGTTATATATTATTTAATACGAGCCTGGTCCCACGGCTCCTCCTGCGTGTGTAATGGTTATATACCACGGGAACGAATTTCCAAAATAAAAAGTATCATATGCTTAATATAGCTTTTCAGGGTGTGCAAATTTTCATAAAAATCTGTTTAGTAGATCTTTGTGTAGTATTTATAGTAGTAGAGAGTCAGGGCTCACAGTTAAGTAATTATGTCCTCGCATATTTTATATGTAACTGGCGTTTTGTCAAACTGGCCACTTTGATCTCAAATATCGGGGGTTTGGCTAGGAATTCCCAATTCAAATTTATTTAATATTTACTTACACTTTACTGCATTTTTAATTTACATTTTATTTTTCTTTGACATCAGTCTGTACTCAATACCTATGGAAAACTAAATATATCGCGTAATTTATGAGTACAATGGCACCAACGCTGCAGCAACAGTCCGAAGGATTAATAAAGTGAATGGGGAGATTTTGACCTACAGGACAAACCGAGGACGACCGGAGACCCAAGTTCATCATACAATACAATACAATACAATACAATACAAAAACTCTTTATTTGCACCAAAGTAAATACAATATAAGGAAACAACTTAAATAGTAGGCACAAATGGGCGGTCTTATCGCTAAAAGCGATCTCTTCCAGACAACCTTTGGATGGATAGCGATTACATGATTGACATGGACGGTGGTGCAACATCACGAAGAAATATATTATTACCTAGTATTACATGAAACAGATGTAACACTAGATAATACTAGATAAAAGGGTAAAATTCAAATTAATAAAAATACACTTAAATATAACAATACTTACACTTACCTACACGTAATAATAATATAATACATATATTATACTATAAACATACATGAACATAATATATACTTACACATACATAAATATCAATAATATAAAATAATATCAATCAATGAATGATCATCATCATCATCATCAGCCTGTAGCAGTCCACTGCTGGACATAGGCCTCTCCAATTGCACGCCACTTAGTTCTATCTTGGGCTACTCGCATCCAGTTTTTGCCAGCCGTCTTGCGCAGATCGTCACTCCACCGTGCCTCAGGACGTCCTACACTACGTTTGCCGAGACGCGGTCTCCACTCTAGAACTCGTTTACCCCAACGGTTGTCGGTTCTACGGCTAATATGGCCAGCCCACTGCCACTTCAGCTTGCTGATCCGGTGGGCTATGTCGATGACCTTGGTTCTCTGACGGATCACTTCATTTCTGATGCGATCCCTCAGAGAAACACCGAGCATAGCCCTTTCCATAGCTCGCTGAGCGACCTTAAGCTTGTGGACCATTCGAGCCGTCAGTGTCCACGTTTCGGCTCCGTATGTCATGACGGGTAAGGACGACCTGATTGAAGGCTTTCGTCTTCAGGCACTCACAGACCCAAGTTCACAACGAAGAATTAAAGGTGTTCTTGGAAGTAGATCCATCGCAAACCACGTGAGACTTAGCGGCAGGCGCGAGTGACGAAACACAATTAATTCACTTGAAACGAATTAGAAAAGGGCAACGCTCGAGAAATGGGAACTGATTGCACACCAACAAACACGCGTTGAGCTCTGCGTTACACTGCTCAACCGCCCTGCTGAAAATTGGATCCTGTACGACACTCGGAAACGCTCATCACAAGTGTATCACTGAACCCAGGAGAACAGCCTCATTCCTGTCCCAAGCGTAAGTTGACTTAAAAAAAGGTACTGGTGAGCGTTTGATGGACCAGTGCTGGTATCATACACTACATCTTCTAAAAACCTGGCCACACGTAAGACGGCAGTTCTGCATTGTCAATATGTATTGCAAACCATGATGGAAAAGCTCGCTATTCAACTACCGAGACTGGTCAATTGCTCTAGCCCACTGCTGCTTCAGGACAGATCTAGACCTCACACTGCACGACAGGCGGTCGGTAAATTAAAGGAGCTGCGATTGGAATGTCTCTGTCACCCACCATACTGCCGAGACCTTGCTTCAACAGATTACCACAGTTTTTTTGCAAATTGGACAGATTGGTGCAAGAAAAAAAATCCGATGAGGCTGTCCAAACTGCCTAAGATTTTAGTGAATCACACACCCACAATTTTTTCAACATTGAAATCAATGAACTACCTAAAAATGGCGAAAGTGCATAGATAATAATGGTATAGATACTTCGATTGAATAAATATCTATTTTCATATAATTTATAAGATTTTCTTTTTCTAATCGCCAATTTAATATGCAAGAACCTAATACTGTTAGTGCCTTTTTGACGGCTTCTCTATACAAACGTATTCCCCTATTTCTCTTTCGATCTTGACACTACTGTTGATATTTTATGTGGGATATAGATATTGAGCACAGGCCTGTCCATATGTTTAGCTTTCATGATAATTATTTCTTAAAGACTACAGGACCCAGGTACTAACCACGCAGTATATAAATATTTCAGGGATCTTACCTCCTATTGTTTCTACTTACCTCTTACATCGCATAAGACGCGGTCCAACCCCAATTTAAAAATAATTTACGATGCTTTACGTAAGGTTGTAAATCGTTTGTTAGATTGGACGATGTAATGCGAAAATGCGTTAATTTTGTAAGTTTTCATTATATCTTTCGATATATACTAACACAATTGAAAAAACTGCTGGTTACTACTTTAGTACTATATGTTGGCTATGTAGTACCTAAAAAATAATATAGTGTAATCGCTGAAAATTCTGAGAGTTTGGACGTGAAAGTTTATTTTTATGCACCTATTTAGGATTTTTTTTCTGCAGAGAGCGAGTAATGTTTATGAATTCTGTTCGGTTATTACTCTTTGCCTGTTCCTTTTCTAACCTAAGTTTTTTTTTTCATAGATTATTATCCGCGCCTTAACTATGAAAGAAGGACAAACAAGCGACACATTATATACCCATTTCTTCATTTTAATTCATTCTACAGGAGCTATGCAACTGTACAGAATCAAGAGCTAAGCTTAGTTCAAGTGCCAGAAGCTAAACTCGTGAGAAGGTTTAGTTATGAGATTAAAATGAAGAATTTTTATAACAATTATATTTTGCAGAACTTTTTGCTGTATCCTATTGAATGTAAATAAAATTATCGTAAATAATTATAAAGATAGGTGCCTGTCAGGAAACGACCAGAAGAAAAAATTTAACTGGCGTCATATCAAAAAAAATGCCGAATGGATGGATGATATGGCTGCAGAGTTACTGGTAAGCAGTGGTTATAACGTTTCCAACTGACACCTTCGCAATACGATTCACTGTGTCTCGGGAGGCATTGGTACACACAATAACAAATCTCAAATATCCAAGATCCGAGAACAAATATTCCTGGTCATCACTCACATAATTGTCACGGACAGGGACGGAACCTAAGACCATGCTTCGAAAGTATATAAAGTAAGTATATAAGTAAATATCATTGACAAGTGCCAATAGTCTCTTAACTGGAGTATATGAATAGTTAAGCTTAATGTTTAACATACAAAAAAGGTCATTTGTGTATAATATATTTATTGTTTTTTTTTCATTAGCGCTGATTTAATGCCGGTAGAATTTATAAAGACCAACTCTGAAGTATGGCCAATACCAAACAAAAAAATAACTCCTCAATATCCGTTCATAATCAAAACTATCAAATAATCGCGTAACAAACATACAAAACCAAATACAGTCGAATTGAGAACCACCTCTTATTTTGAAGACCGTTAAAACGGTGGAAAATCTTCAAATAAAATTGTGTTTATACCCAATTCAGTTTCTTCGAATTGTGAACGTCACTTAGTCATTTTGACACGAGACTCCTTAAAAGTTTACAGGAAAATCAACTGATCTAAACAGAATTGTATATTTTTCTAATATGAACAATGGTATCGATTCTGTAAGCATCCTCTTAACTAAAAATCTCTAAATTATGGCAGTACTTATTTTGTTTAGGCGAAAATCCAAATTAGTATAACACTTTTGAATGACAGCACTAAAATTAGATATTTCTCTTCAATTGTGGGCATATTTTAGACCGTTTGGTCGTCACGTAACTTGCTGCTCGCTAAACTAACCTAAAATAACCCAAATTTGAATAGACTAATCCTATTTTTAAAAGAATTCTAAGTGATAAATGATTTTGGATTTTATTGTTATTAAATAAGGACTACCATAATACATTTTTAGTTGGGTAGTTTAGTTTCGTTTTTTTGAACAAGTGAATCGCTACCAATGTTTCGTTTTTGCTTAGAGGCTTTAAGGCTAAAGAAGTTTTAATTTATATTACCATAAAAAAGGATTATTTGAGTTGGTTTGTTCTGCACAGGCCAATATTGTGATGTGGGCGTACTACTAAAGCTAACGTTCGGCAATCAGCGGCTTACAAAATAGACATGACAGAGCTCATGTGTGACTGATTTAATGACAGACTAGTAATTAGCGCAAAACAAGATGGCCGCTGCGCCTGCGTCAATGTCAATATGGCGATTAATCATCCGCCATGTTCATTTCAACTAAGTAATATTTATTTTTATTGCCATCAACTCCAAGACAGGTTTCCTTAATTTATCTATTCTATGTATCGTAAATTTTAATTGTTATTTTAGTTTTAGTATATATCATTTATTATAAGTTTTTGCATCCAACTCCGAAATAGTATTGCTTGAACACAATAAATAATCTGATGGTGATAAGTGGAACTTTGAATATTAAACAGTTGTTGTTTTGTATTAATAATTTAACGCTGACAAGGTAAGAATACACAAGCAAAAAGTATAAGACAGTCCTATTCTCGTCGAATGTTTATGTATCCTTATTTATATCTGATGTCTACCACTGAAGTAGAAAGAAGACCACTGCAGGCTACGAAATACGAAGATTAGGTATTTCATAACCTTTAGATTGACGGGCCAAAATACCAGCAGCAGTTCTTGAATGCGAGCATATTTATAAGACGAATATAGTACCATTCAAATTTAAATAATTTCAATGTCTTCAATCATGGCAAGTCATTAAATTTTTACTCATGACGATGATAGTAACAATAGAAATGTGGAAACTTAGATACGCTACTATATGAACTGAGTGTCAACCCTGTCTTTGCCCCCATAGTTCTCAACTACCAACAACCTTACAATAAAATCCTGTAAATATCTAAAATAATTAGCTTTAAAGAAAGTGTTTAAGAAGCTACAATACCTTGGCATCCTTCATAAGGATGAAAAAAGTGAAAAAGAAGGTGCTCAGTCAATATAAGAAAGGAATTGTTGAGCGGTTATAACTACCTAAATTTAGGTATTCTATATCTCTACTTATTATTTCCCTTAGTTTATTATTCTTAGGTTAGGTTATATTATTTAGATTAGGGTATATTAAGTAATTAATGAACATTATTTAATAATCAAAATCATTGGTTTTTGGTACCAAAAGCCTGAAGGCTAAATATGAAGAAGAGAGACGCGTACACTGGCATTAATAAGACCTTGCTGACATTAGAAGGCGCTATTTGCGTTTAAATAGCATTGAACACTAACCTGACAGCAACACGTCTAATGTAAGATCATTACTATGGATCTAAAGTACATACGAATTCAAACAGAGTTTACAGCTTCAAGCGAAATATGAAATAACGTCTAAACAAATATGATTAAACTAATAGACATTAAATTATTATTTAATGTGGATCTGCTAGAAAACTGCTTAAAGAAACCTTGAGCCCTTTGAATAGCGGATGACGATGTTATCTCTTTAGATTCAAAATAAAGATAAGCATCTTAAATTCTTCTCACTGTTTTGTTACAAAATTTGTATGTTTGGTTGGATGTTTGTTACTCGAGCACGCAATAACGGATAAACGGGTTTGAATTTCGAATTTTGGAGTGGAGATGATTTGCACCATTTGGGACTAACACTTTTATCCTGATTCAGCTGGTAGTTCCCGAGGGAGATTTTTACCACTCGGACTAAGTCACGCGTAGATACTAGTATAGATATATACAGAGGTTTAATTACCGGATATTCCGTTGCCGATGCCAACATCACTTTTGAAATGTAGATGTAATGTAGTTTCATGTGTACTATGATTAGGCAAACTATCAATAAAATATTGTTACTACACAAAAATAATAAAACATAACGCAAAGTCAAAGTTATGGTAGTTTTATGGTCACTATTATTTTACGACATGATCAAGATCATCTCAAAATAATGAATGTTGATTGAAATATGATTTTCTACGGAGGTTTTATACTCTTTGTGTTATTGACATTGTCTTGTTTCTATTTTATTATTGTAAATGGATTTTTTTATATATGCACAGTGATGCAACATGTGATATTATAACGGAAAGTTTACTTTTTATGTTGGTTATTCGCCGAGCGAGTGCGTGAGCAAAGCGTCTATATAATAGCTTAGGCAAACATGCTTTCAGATGTCTGTATGTTATTATGTCCGATTCTCATCTACAGGTCGCATTTCTCAACCGATTCTCGTTAACGTTTGGCAATTAGGTTTGATAATTATACAGCTTTTTTTGTCGATTCAGTTCAGTTCAGAAAATTTCAAAATAAAACTAATATCATAGGTTTTATGCAAAGACATACTCGCGAGGTCTACATCTCACAAAGCCACTGGTAAGCATATACTGCATGGGTACCTACTGATTACACACAAAACGATAAGTTTACTTTTAATTGGGCTTCAAGGGTACTGAAGATTTACTTAGAATCAATATATAGACACACTAAAGTCATAAAAGAGAAGAAGGAATATATGTTAATTAATTTTATTTGTATTATTTTTATTATTTTTTCGTGGTTATTTCTATAAACGTTTAAAATAAAACCATCATTTGCTTTTTATATATAAGAATTAACCCGTCCGCATCAGCGCAAAAAATAATAATAGATTTATGAATGAAACTTAACTCGAATGAGTCTTGCTGATTCGGACAGATTAATTGTCATAATTAAGATAACCTAAGGGAGTAAACTAGCTCTCACAAACACAGGGAATCCTACTGTGAGAGCTAGGGCTGCATGTATATCTTACGTTATTTTTATTTTATGTTGTTTAATTTATATTTGTTTAAGATGATATAAGAATGAATTTTGGTCACGAAAATAAATATGATTATGATTAATTACTAAAAATATTCTTCGGAAATATTAGCACTATCTTTATTACAAAAAAGAATAAGGCGTTCTAAAAATTACATATTACCTACATAATACTTGTGCATTAGAATAATACGTGATTTAGCATTAGAAGTGTTCAGTTTGTCTAACCAGATTGTACGTTGCAACAAATATAAACGAAATTAAAGGAATACAAAAGAAATGGCTTATGAATAATGACAAAAAATTTTTTTGTAAGGCGGTTTTCCAGAAGTACTTTCGCTCAGTTGTGAAGCTAAGCATGAGTTTAAGTACATCTTTTGTGTGACATTTACTGTCAAGTCTTTACAAGTCCGGATTCACAACCGTGCGTATATCTAGAATGCCGGCCTTAAAGTTGAACTTCCAGAGACTACAATATTTCGAGCACATTAAGCAATAATAACATGGCCTGCCTCATTTGAATCTATATACAGGTCAAGCCAGTATCTTAACTCATTTAGTGTAATACTGATAAGAACACGAATGTAATTTTTGGGCATTGCGTTTATTGTGTCACTAAATGAAATTCCTACGAATGCTAAAGCAACTATTTAGCAAATATGAAGTGACAATCCTCCCGTCTGCAGGAAGCATAGGAAATAGCAACATACGTAACAATCTCAACCTGGTTCTCTTACGTCTTTCTCCTATACTCGAGGCATTCTCAGTACATACGTTGACTCATCAGGAAGCGCTGAAACGAAAGTGAGACATTAATTAATGACTTTCCTAATAGGTATTGGTATTTTAGGCCATAAGTACCTGCAATTTTGCTCTACTTTATGTAGTAAACATAGAATGCAGGAATGCCAACACAAGCATTCCAGGTTGTTCCAGGCAAGACCTAACACAACTGTGTTACCCATCTAAGTAAAGTTCATAAATCTTCAGACAACACTTACGAAAAGATAAAATGTATAGACATATTCTATTCAAACGACGTAAATTTCTTGCTGTACCATCAATCAACACTGATACAGAAAACCTATAAACGTGTCAATTAGTTCTAGATTTTTCATTTAATTATTTCACCTCACATTCGTAAAGAATTTATCTCAGCACCTCACAGGTCACGTCCTCTCAAACTGCTCTTTTTGTATGCTGAATGGTCACAGCGTCCGTCTGTCAGACGACATTTACATAAATACAACATTAGCTTTGAGTTAATTGACACATTTCACGATTTATACCAAACCGTACAAAAAGCTGAAATCAATCGGAATATTTAGTGCCTCCGATTGCTCAGATCAAGTTTTTTTTTCTTTTTTCTAACAATAAATTGTCAGTGGCTTGCTCGATAAGATTCCTATTATCCCACACGCGTGATTGTCAAAACTCCCGCCTTGATCAAAAGCAATTTGATCCGGATTTAAAATTCATTCGTTCATTCTCAGTCAATTTCGCTGGTGCTGCTCCGTAGGCCTTTCTCTGTGCCGTTTTCCGGGTCTGTGAGGCAATCTTATTTAAAATTGCGCAAGTTTAGACGATGGTAACGGAAACCATACACGGATCGAACGCGTGCAACATTCGCATGTTAAGCGTCATTGATTTGAAATGTTTATGCACCTACAAATGTTTCATCTTCCTGTTCAATAAAATTAAAATTTTAAACAACATATCAGATACATTTCAACAATCAATTAATCTCGTACGTATCAAGGCCGTAATCACATGTTTTTCATATTTACTTTGATCGAGCAATGTTAGCAATCATCAAAATCGAGGAATACAATGAAAAATATTGTTTCAGAAACAAAAGAAATCTGTTCAATCAAAATTAGTCCGATGAGGAAAACTCTTCAATGTGGCAACACCGGACGCGCGGGATTGTTGGCGCGAAAAAAACATGGCGGCCAGAATGAATCCACGTTTATCAAAACGATCTCGCATACGAATTTAGGCCTTAACGCTCGACAGAGAGGAGTCGGGTTTAATACTTTGATTGGAATAGATATTTTTGTGATCTGACTTTGATCTCGATAGGTCGTAAATTCGTTCAATAATGTTTGTTGAATCGAATCATCTGTTTAAGAATGGCAAGTAAATGTTTGTTTTCTATCATCCGCCGGCCGAATGTTGTTCGATTTCGCTAGTTAACGTTGTTTTGACAGTCTCAATCGTTGCAGTGCCGTAATAATGCTGTCTTCACTTCATTCACACCGGTGTCTGCGTGTGGGCTGAATTAGATCATTCTAACTGCTTTGCCTATGGAATTATTTTTCGTATGGTAAATTGATCTTAAATCGTGGTCATTTAAATTTAACAATAAATAAAATAAAAGCGTGAAAGCATATATTTTTGAGAGAGGCTATATTGGTCGTAAATATGTACGAAAACGGTTAAACGAAACTTTGAATTTAGTTGAAGCTCTGATCGGACATCATTTATTATTATTAACAGGATAAGAAACGGTTTTAAGCTCATGAGATATTTATGACCTAAGTCAGACCCAATTAGAAACGTCAGGGGCAAGAAGTTTATATTTCCCTAAAGCATCAATCCAAACAATTTTAATTTTTCCCCCAGCAAGAAAACTCGGCAACAAGGCGTAGTAGGTAACCCGGGACTAAATCAATATGATATGACAGTTAGGGTCAATTTATGGCCCTCGGTTAATTACAAGCGGGCGGGGCGTCCCGGGGGGTACGGGGGGAAGTAATATAGGGGGGAGGGGTAAGGTAGGGGTGGCACGTCTAATGAGTTGTGAAGACGTCGAGATCGTTGCGTGGTGCGTTGTTTGACGCGGTTACTATTTATTTGTACATGGGGCTTGTATTGATCGACAGAAATAATAAATAAACATTGATATCGTGTCCTTAATTGAATCATGTATTGAACGGGAGCATTATATTTTGAATTCTAAAAATATATAGAAATGTAAGTCCGTAAATAATAATTATACCTACAACATTAGTAACATTGCTTACATATCACATTGCTCATATCAACAGTTAGTCAAATTAGTTGAAGGATACTAAAATATATATATATATATTGTTATATATAAATACACATACATTTTTAAGATTTTTAACTCGCCAACTCAAATCACGCCTCACGACAACAGAGTATTATTATATTATATAGAATGTAAAATAAATTATTTAATTGCCTTTTTAATTTTGTTTCATAAAAATATTTTAAGCAGCAAGTAAATTTGAAAGTGGATTTGAACGCGGACGAATTAATTTAAAACTTGAATTCTTATTAGCTGATGATGATGATATCAACAAAAAACCTTGCGCGCATCATTTCTAATACCATTTAGACAAAACCATGTTGGTAATTGCGGATTTAGTAACGAGACATGTGTCAACCGAACGGCAAACGCTAGTTAACCCAAAATCTGTTATTATGGTTGACGTCTATCAATCTCTTTCCAAACTAGTTTTGCAATTGGTATACATTAGTCGAGTGTTCACGTCAGTTGTCAATCAATCATCAAGACTCGAGCGATAAACGAGGCACGTGTGGCTAAATTCACGATTTAGCTGGCTACAATCTACTTTTGAATCGTACAAATTAGGGAACAATAATTATTTGGCAGCCGCACCACCTCGATCCTCTCCCTCCCCCTCTTGCCCGCATATGTAGATAACCCTTTATTTATAAAACAAATAAGATAACTTTATTGACCTTGTCACTACCCTACTATAGACGTGCACCATATTGACATATACCATATAGACATGCACCATATTGACATATCATATAGACGTGCACCATATTGACATATACCATATAGACATGCACCATATTGACATATCATATAGACATGCAACATATTGACATATAGGTACCATATATATAGACATGCACCAAATTGACATATACCACATAGACATGCACCATATTAACATAATACCATATATATAGACATGCACCATATTGACATATACCATATAGACATGCACCATTTTGACATATACCATATAGACATGCACCATATTGACATATACTATATAGACGTGAACCATATTGATATAATAGTATATTGACATAGGTAATACCATATTGACATGTTCCATATTGACATATACCATATATATAGACATGCACCATATTGACATATACTATATAGACGTGAACCATATTGATATAATAGTATATTGACATAGGTAATACCATATTGACATGTTCCATATTGACATATACCATATATATAGACATGCACCATATTGACATAATCCATATAGACGTGCACCTCAACGACATACCACTTTGACATATTACATATTGACATATACTATATAGACGTGCACCATATTGATATAATAGTATATAGACATGTACCATATTGACATAATACCATATTGACATGTACCTTATAGACATATACGTACCATGTACACATAATACCATGTAGCCATACACCATATTGACATAATTTATAATATTGATCCCGTCGTTAGTCTAGTTAGCTTTCAAAGCGAGGGGTTCCAAGTTCGATTCCTAACTGGGACAAATATTTGTGTTCTGTTCATGTATGCGTCCATCCCTCCCGCGATGCAGGGAACCCTATAATGAGGGTATGAGTGTGTGAACGTTTATTATTATTAATATATCCAGCACGTATAGCTATATCTATGTATCTTTACATATAATAATAATGTAACGGGTCGGTGTCTGTACATGGAAGGTATATGAGAAAAATATTATTGGGACTTTTGTAAACTAAAATAGAATGAAAAAAATTATTATTAGAATTTTTGTCTGTTTGTCTGTGCGTTTGTGCACGCTAATTTCAGAAACGGCTTATCCGATTTAGATGCAGTTATCACTAATATATTGTGGTAAGCTGCACTTAACATCATCACTTCGTGTAGTCTCTCTTCGGACGTGGGTCCAAAATAGATTACGTAACAACTACTATTTAGTCTGTGCCATAGTAACACTTTCGCTTACTACACAGCCGTATGCGATTCTCAAAGAGCAAACATCGTTGCATCTTTGACAAAATCCGTGAAACAAATGACACGATGACAAGAAACGTTGGAAAAACAACCTTATGTACAAGGGCGATATCTCATAAAGTATTTGACATCGGTGAGCTCGTCGAATCGCATCGACGAATCATTAGAGAATCGCACGGCTGATCCTCATTAAACAAAATCCCGGACTCCCAGACAAAACAATAACAATGCTTTATTAATAAGAAATGCTTTGTAATTATGTTCAATCAGTCCAGCTGTCAGTCCGTCTGTCAATCACGCTTGATTGTCTGACATTGACGCAATCTAGATTGATGATCGATTGATTTTGGCCGCAAAAAAACCTTAAATTAGTTTTACATTGAAATTAATTAATATCTAATTTGGAGGATTACGTTTGGTAATTTTCGTATTACTTATGTATGAGGAATGTGTGAACGAGGAGATGCTTAAAAGTTGCCATTTTATATTGACAATGAATAGCAAATAATTTATGCCGGTCGTCAGTCGATAGTAAGCCTGATAAAATTGTACCCTTTTGATAGTTTTGGGACCCTTCTGTCCGTCTGTACGCCGCCTGTCCATCTGACCGTATACCCGTCTGTCCGTCTGTCCGTCTGTTCGTCTGTTCGTCTATCCACCTGTACCCGTAGTATTTTCTACTGTGAAGCAGATAATTTTTCAAATTGGTCCAGTAGTTTTAAGTTTATTCGTTACATACAAAAATTCAAATCTTTCCTCTTAATAATATGAGTAGGTATAGAAAAAGGCAGGGTTACTAACTTAATACCACGGTAATATTATATTATATATTATACTCGTATATTGGGCATTCTCTGCCCTTATTAGTTAGATATACAATTGCAGTTTATCGCGTGTGACAATCACCATTTATTCCAATAACACATGTTAAATAATTCGTTAAAAATAACATTGTTATAGAAACAGGTAACGAGTGCTAATAATCGCGTGTTGACCGGCGTTAGTGACAACTGTGTTCGGATAACTTCGTTAATGCACACGACACGATATTCCCGCCACGATATTCACGACACGATTTTATTACCCATTAATTCATTGCCTCACTTGTAGTGGAAACTGGCCCACTATAAATTTCGTATATTTAAGTGACGACACGATAACTCTAAATGGCAGCTATAAATGGTTGGTTCTGCAGAGCACTGCCCTCATCGCCCCGAGAGAGTCTTTCTTTACTGAAGTATCTACCATCCAAAACCAGAGAGATAATGGTTTATATACTCATACTTTTGGGCTGGAGATACGTGTGAAGAACATCAGTTTATAGATGCAGAATGCTCTACTTTCCTCTACTTCCTGTACTGGAGCGGAGGGCCCGCAGACAGACTGAACTGTCAGAACTAACCTTACGTCATGAAGTCCATACAACTAGTGTCAAACATATATCTCTAGTAAGGTAAACCGACGATAGATAGGTTATTGAAACCGGCCGTAAGCAGTCTAATATTGACAGCTTCGTTAACTCGATTTGGTTTCGCCCTGCCTTTTAAGCAGTCTCAGAACCGATCCTTGACCTGAGCAGGAATGTTTGCCTTCGGGTCTTACATGTATTGATGTATTATTGAATTTGTCCATGCCTCTTGCGACACGGGGAATCCTAGCGCGAGTAGTAATCAGTGTGTAATAATTGTTTAATCAATTTAATTTTAATACCATTGTTTCTCAGAATAAAACATTCGTTGATTCTAAAAGCTCACTTGGCATTGCGATGTACCAGTGCTCAGTACGGGTATGGTTATCGAACAACTATCGACGTGTAATTGCATTGTTAACCTATCACGTGCCTTCACGTAAGTCGTCGTATGGTACACCCACTTGTGTATTCATTAAAAGAATTTGCCATTTTGGGATATTTATATTATTAAGTAATCCTTTTTCAATTATCCTAGTATTTGTAATATAAAGTCTATTGTTTGATTATGATGCAATTTTAAAGATTTCTTATACAGTGTAAAAGTGTTAATATAGAGAAATAATAATCACGAATCTTCTCAATAATATTCTAGTTTGAACCTCGGATAGGCTTCTAAAGCATTCATGAAACAGATATAAAAGTATACTATGATGCGTAAATTATTTTGGCATGCCATAGATTTGGATAGTTTTTAAGTTATTTACAAATAACAAGCTGCGCTCCGCGGTTCACCCGCGCGGTGATGGATGATGATGGTGATGAATCAAATGTAGCGTATGTTCAGCCAAAATATAGCTTTCTACTGCTGAAAGAGTTTTTTGAATCGGTTAAGCAGTTTTTGCGTTTATACATTACAAACAATCAAATCTTTCCTCTTTATTATATAAGGATTATTAATACCAAGGTACGAATATGTGGCCTAGTTTGAACCGGCGTTACTGTTGCATATTTTACATGAAAATGTAGATATTCTGACATAACTGTAATAGGAAGACATATGGTTTCGCAGAACTTTTGTAGATAAATTTCAAGTTACTATGACCAGCGGGTAAGGATGTGCATTGTCTGTCAGTCAGTCAATCAGCCGTGCGATTCTCTAAGAGCAAACATCGTTGCATAATTGACAACATCCGTGAAACAAATGAAAAGATGACAAGGAACGTTGGAAAAACAACCTTATGTACTATCTCATAAAGTATTTGACATCGGTGAGCTCGTCGACGACCGCAACGACGAATCATTAGAAAATCGCACGGCTGGACTTTGATTCTTAAATAATTATATTAGTGATTTAATTAATTGTATACGTAAATTTATTGTATACAATTCTTTGTACGTTCTATTGACTTGGCATTTTAATTATTTGTACTTTATTTTATTGACATACTATTTTAATTATTTTTCACTTTTTTATTGACAATTTATGTTTTTGTTATATTTCGGCATGAAATAATTATTAATATATTTGACATGTATTCATTAATATGATATAATATTTTGGCTGTTACATCTGTGATGTACGTTGTGAGTAAGTGATTGACGTGTAAATATTTTTTACCAATGAATATGAATATGGATTTAAGAACAGGGATGAGTAAATATATAGATTGTGCGCAGATTTTATTACAAGTAAAAATCTTGTATAATTCTGCATGATCCAATATATTTACGACCCACACATTATAATGTGTGTAAATTACTTGAATATATTCAAGTAATTTACACGAATGTTATAACATTCGAAGTACTTAATAAAATAAACAAACCGAACTTGGGTAATTGTACAAGTACCTAACCGTGTCGCCCGCCACAGTCAACATGGAAAATATTTTTCCGTTTAAAATTAAACAATTTATCATGACATGTCACAATCTAGCATATGTCAATATTTTATGTAAATATCTAGTCATTTTTGTTTTATGGTTTCCTGGTATGGAAGCTAGAAGATATTATTAATTGGAAATTATGGTAATTTAATAAATGACATAGTTAATTTACTGATGTTAGTTTGTGATACGTCTTTTTAATGACTCGTTAGATAGGGCAATCAATTTAATTAATACTTTAATTTTATAAGTAACTTAAGAGTGCGCTCGTCGTCAGCAGAAATTCTATAACTATATTTTATATTCTATATATTATATTACTACTTCATTACTATATAATATTATAAAGAGGAAAGGTTTGTTTGTTTGAATTGAATAGGCTCCGAAACTACGGGACCGATTTGAAAAATTCTTTCACCATTAGAATCCCACATTGTCCCTAATGAACATAGACTATATAATATTTAAAAAACGTTAGGGATCTGTATGAAAACTTCAATAATATAACCCAAAGTGTGAAAAAATACCAAAAAAGTCCTTATATAGCGTACGCTGAGGGAACTAAGTATTAAATCGTACCTTGGTATTAATCCTTCTCTAATATAATAATAAAGAGGAAAGATATATGATTGTTTGTTTGTAATGGATACATGTAAAACTACTTAATCGATTCAAACAATTCTTTCACAAGTTTAAAGCCTACATTATGCCTGAGTAATATACGCTATATTTGATACATCCTCATAATCATGCATCACCACGGCACGCGGGTGAAACTGCGCAGCGCAGCTAGCAATATTATATAATAATTACATTCTTTATATAAATTTTATAACTATTTACTCGATTGCGGTGAAGACCTAAAGGAGGGTTAGGTGTTTGACCTGTATGTATGTTCTTATGTCCACGTAACTACACAACGGCTCAACCGATTTTAATAAATGATACGTCATTAAATAGTCTGGATGACGCGTGTGCCACTTACCTGACTGCAGCTAAGCCCAAAACGAGGGCGGATTTCAATCGCTTTAATTTGGCATCCTGTTTGATTTAGTAGTGATATTATTTATGTAATTGCGGTCGAAGTTGGTCACGGGTAGACTCGATGGCAGTTTTTGTGCTATGGAAACTATGTGCCTATAGAATGTTAAGAAAGGTCATAGAAATCAAAAGCATTCTGACTTTATTAAAGATGATGGTTGGCAAGGACCACCTGCTTGAGATCCAGTGATCAAGCTAATAAAATCCGTGTCCAGCACAATACTGCAAGACCTCTGGACTCTGTGAGTGACTACCGCGTGCATCGGGAACGTTTTGTTTGATTAAAATATGAGAGGCGGTACCCACATAAAATAATTTCCATAACTTTACACTTAACAGACAACAGTCATCCAGTCTCCTGTGACCATGTTCACTAAAAAGTGTTCGAAACATCGGGATAAAATTATATAAATTTACTAGCGACTGCCCGCGACTTCGTTAGCGTAGTAAAAGTAGCCTGTTACTCAGCTATCTGCTAGTGAAAGTCCCTTTAAAATCGGCCCAACCGTTTCAGAGATTAGCCGGAACAAACAAACAAACAGACAGGCAAAAAATACTAGAACAGAACTTAAACCGCTGGAACTGCAAATTGCAATTAATGCCTTTTATTTTGGGGCATCCAATAAAGAGTAAAAAGGGTTTATGGAAAATTCTCCCACCCTAACGTGAATTGTTTTTTTTTATGGCGTATCCCATAGATTACGCGGGCGAAGTCGCTGGATTCCAGCCGGTTTACTTATAAAGCTTTGTCTAAAAGACTAACGTCATTGTTTTTGTTTCTATTGTCACATGAACATTTTATTTACCCACATATTTTATATTTTTATTCTAAAAAAAACATTTCATAAATTGTAACTAATCTGGTGTCAAATGTTTTAATTCGGAGCAGTAAAGTAACTTGTAATATATAACGGTAACCATACCTGTGGAAATTTCCGGAAAAGTGGTATGATATCCGAGAAATGTTTTATCGACCAAATGTGGGGATCGGCGAGTCTACGGTTTAAGGTTTATAAATGAGCCTAAAGCTGTTTGAACGAGCGTTCAAGTTTAATATGTGTATTAGTTATTTAAAGTCAATGGAGCTATAACAGCTAAAGAAAGAAGTGGATCCCCTGTACAAGTGTATAGCCTGTGGAACGCAGCCTGTACCGTGTAGGGTATAGTGACTCGGCACATTCCGTCGCGTCTGTACACAGTGGGGAGACGAGACTGATGTCACTAACTTTGCTATTAGTTTGTGCGTTTCTAGTATTTTGCTTCTGTTTTCAAGTTATTTAATTCTTTATTCGGAATTGACTGCCAATAAACATTACTTTCATATCGTATAATTGGAATTATAAAACTTCATAACGAGTTTATATGACATACATAAAATTTAAAAATAGAACGATATTCTATAGAACTCTTTTTCACTAACAACTCAATAAAAACATTTTTTTTAATATGATACAGGGCAAATCCAAGAAGTCAATTTAACTAAAGGGATTCAGTAGAGTAGTATTTTTTGTAATGATTATATGCAGGGTGGATTGGTGAATTATATTATATTTTTTGTAACAATTTTTTTTTATCATTAAAAACAAATTAGACGAACTTTGGCGCCTTCATACGTTTCATCGTAGGTACTGACCTACCTGCATTTTCGTGGGAGAACCTCGCTTACAACTCGGTTTTTAAACAAATACTTGTGTTTTATACCCCTCACTTTGCAACAGTTGCATAAACTATTCAGGTACAATATTAAGTTCTTAACTAACGACTAACGAATTTACGTTTATGTACACATATATATACCGAGAGATATTACTACCACAAAGCGATCGTAGGGACATAATAAAAACAACAACTACACAACAGTAGAACACTGTGCAAGTACGAACAAATATTTACATGAATCTAGAAAAAAACATGTCTTTTATGTTTTCATGATCAAAATAAACTAACGCCGATCAACAAAATCGCAAAAAAGAATGGATAAATAAAGTCAGGGTTGGCACCGCCAACAATCTAATGCCGTAGGTGTGTAATCAACAGCGCTGCGCGGATGTAAGCATGTGTGACTAGACCAGCTGATAGCGCCAACCCTGTTGATCGCTGGGACGGCGGATTCTAGAATTAACGTTGTCTGATTGACGAACTAACCTTTGACATTCTTGGGTAACTAATAATTAAAATATAAATATTAAAAGTTATTTAATCGACTTCAACACAAAAGTGTGAAATAACTTGTTGAAGTCGGTAGCGTGCTAGTTCAAAAGTACCTACTATCATAATATTGTGCGCATGGTACCGACTTCGACAAGTTGTTTCACACTTTTTGGTGTTGAAGTCGGTTCCGTTTTTGGGTAAATATAATTTATTTTTACTCTTTTTAGTGACCCTTTTCCTAATTACGGATGACTTTTCCTAATTATGGAACGGCTGGACCGAATTTGATAAAATTTAAATGGGACCACCTGGGAAGTATACTCTATAAATAAATAAATCGGTCTACAAATGGGGTAGAAATCAATTAACATACACAAAAAAAAAATACAGTCGAACATAACCTCCTCCTTTTTTGACGTCGGACTAAAAATATCAACTAACCTTAAATATCAAGGACATGCAAATTCATTATATTTCACAAATGGTATACTTGACGGTCAGGGTTGATGCTGCAAACGCTTGAGTACTACGGAACACCAGGTGCGCCGTGCGATACACGAGCGTGACTTGCAATGCTAGCGCCGACCCTGTTGAACGCTACGGTGACCAACTGTATCTTATGCTGAGATTTTCTTTGTAAATAATACAATATAATAATACCGTTTTTAACCGACTTCAAAAAAAGGAGGAGGTTTCTCAATTCGACCGTATATATATACTTTTATGTGTGTTCGCGGATACCTTCATCGTTTATGAACCGATTTAGATGATCCTTTTTTGTATAGAGTATCCTTCCGTGGTTCTCCCATATAGATTTCATCAAATTCGGTCAAGCGGTTTTTGAGTTACAATCCAATAACTGAAAAGTGTTGATTTATCTTGATGATATCATCATTGACGGTGTATCCCATAAGTAGAGGTCACTAAAATGTAAATTTTTTTTTATCACATTACAACTGAGTTTTACACTAAAAAGTGAGAAATAACTTGTCGAAGTTGCACGCAATATTGTGATAATAGGTACTTTCAAACTATCATGGTACCGACTTCAACAAGTTATATTTTTTTTCTTATATATATTTATATATGACTTATAGCGAAGGAATTTCGGACGGAGCAATTTATAAATAAGAGCTAAAAGTGATGTCATAACCAAACTGCAAAGTTTAATGAATAACTAGATGATTTGTTACCATAATCTGTAAAATTTATTTTAACATAATATTTATAGATTTATTTCTTGCTAGTTATAGTACGTTTCAAACCTGTAGGTATAACCAACATCTTTATTTTAGTAAATTTAAAAAATGTTAGTTAACTTGTAATCGAAATTTTATACCTAAATAAAAATTATAATAAAATTGAAATTATTATAATAGGTAGGTTGTACCTATACCTAATTGCTATTATAATTTCAATATTATGGAGTACAAATCAACTTACAAATTTCTTGTATCCTATAATATATAATCCACATTTATTCGCATTCTACACCGGAATGCCTGGCTGGCGGCGGGTCGTGCGCATTCCCGTACCACGAAATATTGAAATCCAGAGAATACGATAATTTATGAATGGCAATGAATGGGCAGTGAAACTATCGTTTTGTTTTTTTGCTAACATAATACTTAGGCGTCAATGTCCGAATTTCGCTGGAGGTTGTAAACGTACTATAGTGTACTACAATTGTGTATTTTCATAATATGTTCTAGTGTCCCGTGACCGTGAAATTGAAATAAACAAAGCCAATTCATGAGTAGGTTTGGTACCGTGAGCCGAAAAGCATGTATGAAAAATGTGATGAATGTTAACAATGCAACAAAGGTGATGCCAGAGTCTTAGCATTATCTCTGCCTTTTTTTCTTTCTATAACTTTGAAAATAATGGCTCCGCGGTGGTTGAGTTTTAAAAACACATTGATCCAATAATTAATCCTACTTCTCCTTAATTCCTTATTTAAATAAATATATTTTGAATTTATTTTATCTTCCCTTCTCCTCGTTCCCTCACTACTGACGAACGCGACCACGTACAAGGAGTCTCCATTTAATTTATAATATTAACAAGATTTGACAAATCCGGCAATTGCTAAAATCTTTGTCACCCTACATTCACCGGCGTTAAGTGACGATGATCGACAAAAACGAATGAAGTGCGATTATATTAACACGAGCTTTCATCAATTTGAAGAAAAAATATAACATTGGATAACAAATGATGTTGTTTGTTACGCGAGAGGGGCTCTTGTGGAAATGGGCCCCGAAAAGGCCCAGGGAGGCCGAGAAAGGCTGTGATGTATTATAGCAAAGTGATCCATAGCTCGCTCGCTTGGAGCTATTGATGTGACATGACGACGCCGTTTCGATTCTAATGCGATGAAAGATGTTTTTGGCAAATTTTTGACTTGCCCTTTGTAGGTAAAGAGCAAGCCAGGTGATTGTGAGAAAGGTTTCAAATTCATCAATTTACAATCAGTAGGTTATGTCAAGTTGTGTGCGTTCGTCAAACAGGCCGATTGGATTCAAAAAAGATCTTTTACTGCTATAATTTCGCTATGTAGTAGGTATCTTTCTATCTTAAAATCACTTGAAGCTATATATAAAGGTATATAGGTATAAGCAATATGTTATAAAACAAGAATTATATTGCTAATTGAGTTAACGATGAAATATTCTAAATGAGCAAGATATAAATTGCATTGACAAATATCTGAGATACCGTTAAAACATTTGCAGAACTTGTTTTATTTTATGTCAAAAAGTTCAATATTCTATGAGACTTGGTCGTTAAAATGACAGAGTGGGATTACTAGCTCTAACTTTTGTTATGTATCATACTAGGTGATCCGTCAGCGGCTTCGCTTCACTCTCTTACGGTATGAAATTCCCAATAATCTTTTCTTAGTGGATGCTTACAACATAAAACTCATCAACTGCCAAAATTTAAAGTTTGTAGACCGAAGTGGCTTAGGCTCTGCGAGCAGGCTATAATGGCAATACTACAAAATTGTATTCCAGTGATGTAGTTGTGCAATAGTTGTAGTGTTGCAATTATTACGTACTAGTTGCACCCCGTCGCTTTGTTTACGCCGGCTTGAAAAATGGCAACATAATTTCCAGGTACTAATGCTGAATGTGTCAGAAATCCGTTAGGTGTATCACACACGCAAACACTACCCTGTGTCTCACACACACACAAATACGCAACTTCACACACAATTATACAGAGTAAACCCATCGCACTTGGACAAGGTGTAATATAATATCTATTGACATCATATCTCATTTCATAAATCCTCATTTGAATTGTATATTTAAAACTGTTTCAATACTGACTAGCAATACGGGATATCTAAAAAAATTAATAATAAATTATGGAATGACACAGAAGACGTAGAGGACAGAAAATTTTGAGGAGAGAAGATGTATTCCTGAGAGAAAATAAATTATTTTGGAGAGAAGATTCCGAGAAGATTTCGGACCCGATAAGTGGACCAAAAAGGGAGAGAAGAGGGATATTGGAGGATAAAAAATCCTATGAGAGATTTCACCCTATTTTACATGAGTCTAGATATCTAGAATTCGATTTGAGCATGATGATGCACAAATGAGCTGGAGCAAAGCGAAAACTACACGAGCTCTTAATTCAGAACTCAGCCATCCTTCGGATCGCCAGAAGTTGACTGGACCCTTTATGTGTGTATCGTGCTGAACGAACTGACTTTTCAGGACTTATAGTGAAATGTGATTCGACCAGGTCATGTATTCTTTATTATTAATAACTTCATCTATTTCTAATGTTCCTTTTTATTTACTAGTTAACTAGCTAGGCTTTCTTCTAGGTAATCTAATCAGTGTAGGTAATCTATTACGTTACAAAGGTTCAAATGTTTGTGAAACTGATGTATTATTCTATAATTGAGATCTTCTGCAAAAACTTCCACAAATCCTAAACACTCGTCATGTGGTTTGAGTCTGTAATATCATACAAACAATATTGCAAATCATCCTCTGACAAAAGTATCAATCGAAAATATATATATAAATGAATAATAACAATTAAAAGTACTCAATAGGGAATCAAGGGGATCACTCAATCAAAACATTGACGAATCATTCATAAAAAAATGTATAAAAGATGATGAACATGATTTAAGATTTGTTTTCGTCTCTTTGTATGAGATCGTATCGATGTATCATTTGGGAATGATAGCTTTAGTGATGTCAGTTGCTTCGTGTTGGCGAACAAACGACGAAATACTTTTAAGTTTTCATTTGTTTACAGATTTGAAATGTCTTTTTTTATTACTATCCGCGTTTGCGTTTTGAATGCAGACTGAAAAATGAATAGATAAACTTTTCTATCGCGCTAAATTTTATTAAATAAGTTTACTTCGATTAGTGTTAAAGTATGTATATCAGTCGTTAGGTTACCATAGTACAGGCTCTATCTAGTTTGGGACCTGAAGACCCTTGTGTGGATGTTGTCTCTTATCATTATTATTATGTATAAGTAAGTGTGTAAACATTATTTAGTTATTATTCTTGTGGATGTATGGATCTTTGTTACTCTGTAACGTTCAAACGGCTGGGTCCAAATTGAGGAAATTTTGTATGGAGGTAGATGAGGCACTGCTTTAACAATTAGGTTATATTTCATCATCCATCACCAAGCGGATGAAAAAGTGTAATATGCTTGGGCACAGCGTAGACAAAATACTCGTAATAAGATCTCCGCCTACGTCAAGATCGTAATGATGACAGTTCTTTCAAAGTTTGTGTCAGTTTCTGATAGCTTAGTCAAAAGCCAAGTCAATTTCATAGCTCGATACACTAGACGTGTTAAGCGATCGTCAAGGGTGATGAAATGTAACACAAATACCCCCAAGGGTGATGAAATGCAATGACATCTTTTTTTCCATGGTGATAAAATTTGTTTTATTATTATTGTTTACTGATTGATATACTAAGTATTTAAATAACACTATTATACTCAATAGTACTCATATAATACTATTATAGCAATTGCGTTTGACCATGTGCATATTTTATGACATCATAATATATAAAGCTGGATTACCATTTATGGTATAAAAGTAGATATGGCCTTGGAGAAGGTAAATAAGCTACTCAAAGTACTAATCCTGCGCAGTCGTAGTCGCGGGCACCAGCTAGTTTATAGTATACTTTGTTATCTTAGTAACCGACATTTACAACATTTTTATCAATAACTGTCATTGTGATGATAATCGCAGTGCGAATTGTCACCGCTCGGTGTTGTACAGCGCCGTCCTGACGTGAAGATGGCCGAAGATAAAAACGCAACGTCACGAGACTTCCATCATTCTAATTCCTTTGAGACGACACTGCTTGTCTGTGCTCTGTGACGGAAACACCGAAGGAGCGATGCGCTTGGGCCTGGAAATCAATTTAATATATCTATATCTTATATAACATTTAGAACATTTATAATATAATATATAACAATAACATAATATTAGTTGTTCTGCGAACAGTAGACCTCGCGAGCACAGTCTTTCAGCGGTAATTTGCAATATGCAGTAGAACTACCTTATAAAAATCTTACTTAGCGAATCAGAAAATTCGTCGCTCGATGCAGTCGCCATCTTAGTTACTAAAGTAAACAATATTTCAAAATTATTAATAATATTAAACCTACCTAATTATTAAAGAAGCAATGCACCTTATTATAATAAAAAAAGATTTACGATGACCTGTGTCTCGGGAGGCATGGAATCACACCACGAACATGTAAGAAAGGAAAACAAATATTTCTTTTCATTACACAAATATTTGGCCCGGCTAGAAATATAATCTCTAGCGACTCTTCATTTCAAAGGCAGAGAGTAGCGTTACTAGCCTAACATAACACGATGGCGTAATTAGAGTTATAATTATAAACTTTTCCAGGACTGAAATATCGGGCGAGTTAATAAATTAATTAAGCCTTTTCAGCCCTCGTGAAACAACATACAAAACTTGTGAATTACTATTGCTATTTTATTCCATAGTTTGCTTTCGAAATAGGAGAATATATAATAGTTTAACTCTTAATCAGGGATACCTATGTACGGCAAAGACTTACGCGCATTATGTTAGATTCTAATTAAAATACAAATTGTCATACTTTTCAAAGCGATGATAACTCACGGTAGTGAAGGTCGGTAATCGATCATACGATCGCAATCCTCACGTCAAGTTCACTTACTTCAGCCTTGAGTTCTTGCTGAAGATTTTGAAATCTATACTACCCTCGTGTCATGATTGAAAAACTGACACGACGCACCCAATGGTATATATTGTCTATCAGCTGTATATTACAGCCATTTGCAATTCTAGGTCAAATCTTCGACCGGATGATTACTGACCATGCCATGACTTGAGATACTGGACTAACCAAACGTCAACGCAAAAATTTAAACAAAATACATACCTGCGAAGTCAAATGATAGAGCCTCGTGGAGCACGCCGGCCAATGACAGACGCACCGACAAAGCGACCGCCAGACGAATCGGCTATCATTTCTAATTGTGTGATTTGATACCAAAACTCATTGTTCGAGTACGGACCGTCTTTATCTCAACACAACAACGTTTATCTTTCAAACCTCACGATTTTCATTGGATTGTAATTAAATAGGAACGGGTTTTTTTATAAAATTTCGGTCGGTGAAGGTACGCGCGTGGTTGGGTGATTGGGTTTCACGAATTGTGGAATTAGAGGTATTGACCTCGACGTGTCGAATAGATGTCGCGTATGCCTCTCAAGCCAGTCATGCAGCAAGCAGATTTGTGCCTTCAAGCCAGTTTACGAGAACTTTGAAGCGATTATAGCGAAGCGGTAAGAAGGGGCGACCGTCGATTAGACGTCACGGGTTCTATCCCCATCTCAAGATCGATCGCTTTTGGTGAAGTAACATTGTGGTAGGGAGCTAGAGTCCGCGACATTTCTGGTGTCCGCTTGGCTAGCTACCACCCTAAAGTTTGAAAATCTGTCGCTCAGCGCCTAACAGTGTGTTCTGGTAGCTGTCTTGAGTGCCAGTTGCTATTCTAGGTCTAGTGTGATACCACCTTCGGCCGCATCATCACTGATCATCAAGTGCGATAGTAGTCAAACACTACTCTATAAAGTATAAAATAAACTACTGTCTTACGCCCGTATTCCATATTAATCTGTCCGAATCAGCAAGACCCATTAGAGGCAAGTTTCATTCATAAATCTATTGTTATTTTTTGTCCTGATGCGGACGGGTTAAGGCTCAGGTGTGGATCTCGACTTTAGTGGAGATTTTACAGTACATTTCGAATTTGAGCAAATTATGTATTTGCTCAAATTCGAAATGTACTGTGGTGTGGTGCTGAAGGAGAATGTTGCGTATCCCATGGATAGCCATAAGGACGAATGAGTCGATACTCAAAGAGCTCAAAATAACTACGGGGCTATCATCCATCTGCCTTAAGTGAATTCTTGAGTATTAAGGCCATATGTTGCTAGAAAGTGTGGTGACAATTTTGCGAAACTTGTCATCACTGGTAAAGTCGAGGGAAGTAGACCAAGAGGGCGAAGTCCAGTTGCGGTGGTCTGATCAAATCCGTACTACACTCAACAGAATAGTTTACGAAGCCATTCAGGACGCCGAAAATACGACCAGGTGGCGTAGAGAAAAAAAGAAGATGTTCCGTTGAGGGGGTCACGACCCTCAGCATTGAGGAAAACGACGCAAGGAGGAATTAAAATATAAAGTACAAATACACATGTAATATAACATTTATTTAATAAATAATATTTAATAGTTATTCAATTATTCACGTACAATACCCATCCTTATACACTAAAACAACATAAACCCCCTCACATGCAACGCCAGCCGTAAATCGATCATCAATTTAATGACGATTTTACAATCGCTGTCGGCTTCAAACGCAGACAAAAATTAATTAAGCCGAATTCGCAATCAACTTTAACTTAAATTAGTCACGTGTATGCTGTCATCAGTTGACTTATAGCATATTGGGAGTAAGTCGTAAACATTCGTAAGTAAATATCGCCAGTTCTTTGAATAGAAATAAGGGCGAAGGTTTATTTGTAGCGACGTTTATCGATCAGCTCGGAGCACTCGTGTGATAGTGATTTTAGAACTGATAATTAAACCAAAGTTATTCGTGTTTAGTCACTAATAGAATTTTTCACTTCCCTCTAAACCGTTTTGTACCGTAGAGAGAAATGCAATGACGTTAGAACTAACATATCCTCAGAGTATTTAACGATGTAGGGTAAAGGATGCTTTTCTATATTATCAAGTGTAAAGCCAAACAGATCGGGCAGTAACAATTGCAGCGTTACGCGATGAATTCTACTTCAAAGTCCTCCAGGATATACTTCGCTCATCACCTCCAGACGTAGATATTCGAGGGTTTAATACCGTCTGGGGAGGAACTGCCTAATATGCGCAATACTGTGTTCTAAATTAAACGTATTACAGCCGCCTAGCCGGCGTAATACAGACACACGCGGCCTTACAACTTGATGTCTCAGGTTTATGCCTGTTATAGGCAGAGTTTACCACTTAACATCAAGCCTCATGCTTGTACTGTCTTCTAATAACATAAAATACTACACATACTTTTTTAATATGTATATGATATACATAACAGTTTAGAGGGACCTCTTTCAAATCATTGTTTCTTTGTTACAGAATCCTGTGGATGTTATGGCGTAAATAGCAGACCAACGTAAGTTTGAAGAGTAATAAATTTGTATATAATACCAACCTAACCTCAGAAGGCGGAAAAAACTGTGAATACACAAAAATTATGGGTATTTTGTGACAGAGCATTGTACGATATCTAACTACAACATGATCAAGAGCCATTTTACAAAATTGTAACGCTCGAGTTTAGGTAAAAGACGGCAGCAATGTGTTTGTGTGCGTAGCTCTATGTGTACATGATACTCCTTGCGCTACATGACTATTTAACTAATAAATAGATGCTGTGGGTGGTTGATTTCACGGCAATTTTCCACAAACTCCATAAGGGACGGAAACCAATCGCAAACGAAATTCTGACATCGGACTCAGAAGGAATTGTAGATGTTAAGGATTGCTTAACAACTATTGTGAGTTGCACTTACACGACAACTTTGATAGGTTCGTGTTTTCTATTAACGTACTACGGATATGTTTCTTCAGTGTTTTCATAATGTATCATAATATGGGGCGATTTGGTTGAAATTGAGAAACCTGTAGGCACACTTGTACCTACAGGTTGTACAAAAAATGTGTGAAGACTAGTTGGTGTACAGATAGATATAGGCTATAATAATAATTTTTTTATTGGCATATTGTACATATATGACAGGAATATAAACTTTATTTTACATTACTGGATACTGGCATTCAAATAATATAAGACAGGCCCCAGAATTCAATACTAGACTAGAAGCCTGTGATATAGGGATCTGCGCTCCCCACATTACTGAACTTGATACCAACTTGGTAACATATATAATATGAGACATTTTAATCATGACCATATCATAATAATTTTCAATATTAAATTATCTTGAATAGAATTATAGTACTTATCAGTTCAATTTAATGAATCAATAAAAACAAAAAAACAAATCGTTATTTCAAAAAAAGTTTTAGTTTGGTTAACATTACACAACAGTGCACTTTGTGAATGATGTTTTCAATATTTTGATCTCCATCCAGAAATAGTAAATAGGTCTAGTACATAAGTAAATACAAATTCAAACTAGCTCAATGTAAAGTAATTATATGTAAAATAAATGTATACGACATGGCGAAAAATAAACAAAACATATTCAATACATTTCAAGACTAACTATGTAGGTAGCCAAAAACTGTTTTCATGACCTAAGTAGTTACATGAAATTTCAAGTTTTTTTTATATAGGGTGTTTGGTAGAGGGACCGACATACCAAATGAGCGTGTTCGGGGGCCCACTTGGAGATTACAAGTTGGCCAAAAAAAATCCCAGACCCCCCAACTTTTTTAAACTTTTTTTTGTGAATTTTCACTTTTTCTCCGAAATCGTACCTATTTACCACCATAACATTTGTAAAATCTGTTTTAGACATAATGTTTTTAGTTGAATTTGGTCTATACACCTTCAGGCCAATCCAAAAATAAAAAAAATTGTTGGGGTCTGGGGTTCTTTTTTGGCCAACTTGTATTCTCCAAGTGGGCCCCCGAACACGCTCATATGGTATGTCGGTCCCTCTACCAAACACCCTGTATATTAGATGACTATAAAAGTAGTAAGTAGCAGTGCATTTCTGCACTTTTGATGAAATGCAATGTTATAGACAGAAGATGCTGCTTAACACTAGGCAGGCCTTGTTCGTGTTCCATATATTTGCCATTTATAACTTTATTTTAAACATAATAATTTTACGTATAGTTTATGCATGGTATCGATATAACAAACAAAGAAAACAGCTGTACACACTAGTTATATTCTCATTTAAAAATTATTTGATTGGAACACTCACACAGACACTAATGTCAATCTAGTTCATGTATAAAATTAATGGAACCGACTTAACAACAAAAAGTGTGAAAAAACTTGTTAAAGTACCATGATACATTGAAAAGTACATATTATCACAATATTGTGCGCATGGTACCGACTTCGATAAGTTATTTCACATTTTCTACCGACTTCCAAAAAGGAGGAGGTACTCGAATCGACTGTATTTTTTTATGTTTGTTACCTCATAACTATCGATAGGGTAAACCGATTTTCAAAATTCTTTTTTGTTTGAAAGCTGATGCTTCCCATTTTATCAATTTCAATTTCGGTCCAGTAGTTTTTGAGTTACACTCCAATAACTGAATAGAAGAGAGAGTGAGAGATGGAAGTCGGTATTAAATTTTTCAAATTGTATTTGTTCAGTGTTGATGTCGGATCCATGTATTGGTAATTTTTTTTTACCGTTTTTAGTGACCTTTGCTTACGGAATCGATTGACATTCACCGTCAATGATGGTATCATCTGGATAGGCGTAACACTTTTCAGTTATTGGAGTGTAAGTCAGAACTGCTTGACCGAATTAGATGAAATTTCAATGGACCTCGAAAGTACTACAACAACCATACAAAAAAAAAAAGAACTTTGAGAATCGATCTACAAATAGAAAATTAACCTCCTCCATTTTTTGACGTAAAACTAAAAAAAAACTACAAAACTAAACTAAACTCCAGTCAAGCGCCTACTCTACAATAACAATTAGGATCAAACTAGACTGTAACCAGTCAATTTCAATCGCACTAACATCACACATCAATACTCTACAAATGCATACTCTACGTCTGGTAGAGTAGAGGGACAAGACATGTTCCTTGAATATTTAACGGACGATGTCTGTCCGTCTGTACGTGTCTCTACACCACCCTAATTGGCCAGCGTTGGGACGTGTCTATTTGTAGAGTTCGTCGAAGACATCGCTAGAGTATGGACAGCTGATTTGTGAAACAGGTGATGATTGCGAACGGTGAGTAGAGTAGAGATTTAATTAGTATTGTTCGCAATGGATTGAAAGCTATATCAATACTAATATTATAAAGAGGAAAGATTTGTATGTGAGTATGTTTGTAACGAATTAGCTCAAAAAGTACTGGACCGATTTCAAAAATACTTTCACCATTGGAAAGCTACATTCACCCTGAGTAACATAGGCTATATAAGATTCATCATCATCATCATCACCATCCATCACCGCGGGGGAGAAACCGCGGAGAGCAGCTAGTTAATTAATAAAGATAGCACTTGTTAAACTATGATTGACGGGTGTGTACGAATTATTCGAACGTTTTTATTTTAATATTAATTATAGTTAACACTGCGATTATCATACATATCAGCTAGACTCAATGGTTCACCGACTGAAAACTATCAGTTTGTTTCGTTAAATAACAATGAACTGTTTTTCACATATATCGTACCTTTAAATGCAATAGCGTTGCTAGCTTTTAACTATTAGCTATTGATTTAAAAACAATAAAAACAGTTTTAGGAACAACGTACGTTATATAATTATCGTACAATAATGTACGATAATTCGAAGCCATTAACTAGAAAGAGAAAGCAGTAGCAATCGGTGATGTCATCAGATAATGAGCTCGGTAAATAAAATAGTTGTCAAATTGTGACGTGTATATGACATTCACACACTCATACTCTGGTTCTCAAGTTCCGTATGACAATACCATTTACACATCACTACATCCATGACTAATATTTGCTGCGGTCAGGGATCGAACCTTGGTCTCGTCTCGAAGGCAGTATTCGTTACCACTTGAGCTAAAGAGGCTGCTTGATATAAAAAAAAAACATCATCATCATCTTAGCTATAAGACGTCCACTCCTGAATATATGTCTCCCCCATATATTTCCAAAAGGACCGGTTGGAAGAGGCCTGCATCTGATCATCTGTTCACCTTGTCAGCGGACGACCTACGCTGCATTTGACGGTCCGTGGTCTCCACTCCATAACTTTACTAACCTAGAAACTCTAAACAAGATGCTTCGGCCTTCGGCCTCGCCATAACATCCTATATTTTCTTTGATATTTTAACGTAAGAACCTTCTACAAAGTATTAGAAATCATTAAAAGATGAATTTAATCAGTAAAGCCGTTCTCAAGTTTTAGAGTGACCAGGAGAAACAGAGGTGTATTTATATAATATATAGACTAGCAACTGCCCGCTACTTCGTTCGCGTAGTAGACTCGGCCTTCGCCCTCTCCATATTCTTTCATCTTTTCTTTTCTTTTTTTAATGTATATCCTTCTACAAAGTATTAGAAAGTATTTAAACAAATTAATTAGAATTTGAAAAATTCAATACCGACATCCATTCTATTCAGTTATTGGAGTGTAACTCAAAAACTACTAGACTGAATTTGATGAAATTTAAATGGGACCACACGGGAAGCACCAGCTTACAAAAAAACATTTTGAGAATCGGTTCACCATATCGAAAGTTATGAGGTAACAAACATAAAAAAAGTATTTTTGGAAGTCGGTAGAAAAAGATGAATGAAATAGGTATAGTCGTTCTCAAGTTATACCGTGACCAGAAGAAATAGGTGTGCATTAATATACTCGTATAAAAGATGTAGATTGGCAATGGGCACAATGAGCGATCTTATCGCTAGACATGTCACGTTCACATATAGCAATATTCAGTTTCAGTAAAACCTTTGACACAAATACATCTGAATATATATCATGAGACACGTCGTTAAACTCCTAGTAACATCAATCATAACATAACATAACACATGAGAACGAGCTGCAATAAATCCGAAGCTATTCTTATTTTATCGGTTCATAATCTTCCATTTTAATTGTTAACGTGGATCATCGTTTATAGCTGGGGAAACGTTTGTGAAAGAATGGGTACAGTGGGAGAACCGTACTACTAGCACTTATACAGAGATAACCTGTATATTTGAATGGTGTAGAATTAACACGGCATTTATTCCGGGTGATATTTCATACTTACTAGAAATGTTTTAATGTTATCAAATCAGATCTTCTGGGACCTTGAGCCTTCCTTGCTCATAATACGCCTCGACCGGTCTTGACTCTGGCAACATTAGCCAAAGTCCACACAAACCGTGTTTGGTTTGATGAAGTGTATGCACTTTGCAAACTGTATACGCTGTGTACGCTTGATTTCATCGACTAAGTACTGGCTGATGTCTCTCGAGTGCAGTACGCTTGCACGCCAAAAGGTTACTACACCTTAATGTTACACCCTGTATATTAGTAAGGAGAACAAGTGCAATTTGAAAAATTTAATACCGACTTCCATTCTATTCAGTTATTGGAGTGTAACTCAAAAGCTACTGGACCGAGTTTGATGAAATTTAAATGTGAACACGGAAAGCACCAGCTTAGTAATGAGGTAATAAACATTAAACAGTTGAATTTAGCACCTCCTCCTTTTTGCGGAAGTCGGTAGAAAACTGTAATCACAATAACAATATGAAAAGATAATAAATGTTAAAATTTGTGTGCTTGGATGTTAGGATATTTGTTGCTGAACCACGATAGATATAAAATTAGTAAGGAATGTTTATATACTTAGTATGGAATTAGTTATAAGAATTGGTTAGAAGTACGATAAAAGAGAACACACAACCTAAACCCCCGATTATGTAGGGTTACTAATTCGAAATAAAAAAAAATACTTAACTAAGTCTGTACCAGATTTTATTAAAGGTAAAAACCTATGGCGTTGAAGTTAACAAAACTATACTTATCATATAAATAAATAATTTCTACATGACATTCAATGGCATATACATATAAACATAAAATAATTTAAAACATCAGCTTAACGATCTTCGTCTCACGTAATCTTCCTGGATATAGATTTTTTCGCGATTATGGCGATGGAAAGATTCCCCCTACTGCACTGTACTTAGTTAATATGAGACGCGGAAACGGCGACTAGTAGCGACTCTTCCCGTAAATCTCACATGATTTAGCGACACATCAAAAGGGAGTCACGTAACATAAAACTCACGACGAACGCGAACTTTACGATTCCTTCACGAGAAACGTCTGACGGACGGAACACTGTCTTATAAATCAATTTAATCTCCACTGCAAAGACAATTGGAACATTCTCTCGATTCCAATTTAAAAAGCGACCATTCGAATTGCAAGCTTATCATAAAACGTTTGGGTTTAGTATCGAATACACCATTGTTGGCGCTTATGTCAAAAGCGCAAAGTTGAGTGCGTTCATAAGTCAAGTTGTACGTCGTATTGCAAGTACGAGTTGAATTAATGTCTAATACGGCACAAAAGCATGTAATTGTCGTCTGAGTTTTATCCTAGTCGCGTCAGTAAATCAAATGTGTACATAATTGTACAATAATATGTACAAATGGGTCATCGGATGTGCTGATTCAGTACTGTCGCGGACAAAATAGAAATACATATAATTAATGTTAAAGATGAGCGGGTATTTGTTAGTGCAAATTTAGAAGAGTTATGACTCTGTTGTGTTGTTAATCTCTGGGTTATTGCTTACTTCTATGCTTAACCTCTCGGAAGTGTCCATGTGTATTAATTGTCTTGTCTCCGTGTAGAGACAGTATTAGTTTTATTGTTGACATTTATTCAAACTACCATCTTTATGTCCGTAAGGGGCGTTGCTGGAACATGTACTTTGGATGTCGGTTCCATAACACTTTATGGAACAGTATATATGTACTTACAAGACTATACAATGTTATAGGGTATATATACAAATAATAAGTGGCTGCCGAATAATGTAATTTTAATTCAGATTTTATTCAACTATCATTTTTTACAAATCAACATTGTAGTTGTAAAATGTAATAGTTATCTTTTACTCGTAAAATGTTTAATGGTGTAATTGTTCTTTTTGTATTTTTCGGGCCGCAGCGACGTTTGACCCGGAATTAGACACCTATGTCTAGGCTAACCGATTTAGATCATATTCAGGCCGGATATTTCGGAGACCACAATCAATATGGATTATATAACCTAGTCCATAAATAACGGTTCGATGACAGCTTGGTGGTCTACTTTGACGACTGCATCACAGTTTCCCTTTTTAAAACAGTTACTTTGATCTATGACATAATTTATGGGGGATCCCAATAATCTATCTATCCACAGTTTTCCTTACTACCGGTAGAAATCTGACTAAACGTTCATACAAATAGTGTCAAATATCTATCTCTAGTAGGAAAAACCGGCGATAGATAGATTATTGGCACCGGCTGTTATACAGGTACTACTAGCTGCGCCTCGAATGCATTTTTCGAAAATATTAATTTCACTTAAAAGTATCACCCAAATATATTCAGTATTCTTAGAACAAGTATTAAATAAATATAATACCTTTAAATGAGCAATTCTTAATATATGTAATTCTCTAATACACATATATATATAATCAATCTAGATAGGTTTCATTTTTAGAAAACGTCGTTTTATCCTTGTTTTCAGGCAATGAAAAAGTACTACAATATGATTATGGCAACTAGGGACATCAGCTTAAACAACAATTAAGTACACTGTTTTACCGACACTGCAACAGTAAAGCTACTTGGCAATAGATGGCGTTGTTAAGCAACACTAAGCCAATGAGTGTTTAGTTCGAGGTTAGACCAAGAAAATCAATTGCTAACTTACGTCTAAAACTCGGTCTTCTAGGTACTGCGTACGTAATAGTTTAGTTCATTCTAATTTTAGTATGGTGATTGCAAGATAGATTAAGCCGTTGGTAAGATATTCACATCATAATATTTTAATAAGCTTGTTGGTAAGTATTTTTTACGAATTCTATGGAAACCCATGTAAAAGTAATGTACATTAAAAATAATGTAGTTTTCAATAAAGTAATATACTTTAATTACAACTAGCTTGGTGCCTGCGACTACGTCTGCGCAGGGTTAGTACTTCGAGTAGCTTATTATTTCTCCAAGGGCATATCTATCTTTATACCAAAATGTCAAAAAATATGTACATGGTCAAACGCAATTGCTATACTTAATAGTATTTGTAAATGTGCTCAAATAATAATTTGAGCACATTTAAATACTTAGTATCAATTAATAAACAACAATAATAAAATAAAATTAATCACCATGGAAAAAACTGTCATTACATTTCATCAACCTTGACGGTCGCCGAACACGTCTAGTGTATCGAGCTGTCAAATTGACTTGGCTTTTGACTAAGCTATCAGAAACTCACACAAACTTTGACATGTCATAATTACGATTTTGACGTAGGCGGAGATCTTATTATTTTGTCTATGCTGTGCCCAAGCATATTACGCTTTTTCACCCGCGTGGTGATGAAAAGTATCCTTTGTATTAAACCTCATCTACCTCCATACCAAATTTCATCAAAATTGTCCCAGCCGTTTGTGCGTTAATGAGTAACAAAGGTCCATACATCCATACTCACAAACTTTCGCATTTATAATACTCGTATTAGTAGGATATTTTCCTTTAAATTACTCAGTACAATGTTAACAAAGGACTATTTCATTTGTCATTATCTATTTTGTATTATCGAAGGTCAACCCCGTAGGAAATGTCAAAGTATATTATAACGACAAGGTCTGTCAACGTCTTGTTATTTATGGCCTGGCTCTGTGATGTTCTTTGACAAATGGCGGTTGTGTACTAAAATAAGCATAACGCGTTTTGACTGTCTGTAGAGAGTGACTTTTATGCGAGACAATATGGTGAGGCCGTTTTATTAGCTGACCAATATAAATATTGATACATTTTAAAAGTATTTTTACAACAAAAGTTATACACCGGATAGTAAGCACTGCATCTACACATGTCAGTTGCAGTGTCACCCAAACATTTGGGTTTGCTGCTCCAAGCTCCTCACCCCAAGGCACTGATTGGTAACTTTTATTCAGCAGCAGTTACATCTGCTACAGTGACTATATTTTAACTTAACACTAGAAATAAAGTGCCAATTACTCGGCCTCTAAGCTACTGCTTGTTTGCCTCTAAACTTAGAGGCCATGTGTAGTCCTAACTAAGCTCAGCTAAGGCTCTTGCATAAACAGGGCTGGGCAAAATACATGCTTTGCTTTAATTGAAATACAAATTTAAAAAATACTGTAACGCAAGTAATTAAAATACGAAATACAAAATACGAGTACATTACGGTACGGTATTTGAAACAAAAAATACATAATACAGTATTTTAGCTATTTTTGATTGAAATACGAAAAACAAATTACAAAATACAAAATAAGTAATCTAGACAAGCACGGGCTGAAAAGTAGAGGAAAACAAGAATAATTAATCAGTAAAACCAGAGTTTCCTTTCATGAACACTAGATTTTTAAATGTTCGTTAGCAAACAGCCACTTGTTGGAGTGAATAATGAATAAAACCTGCTAAAGAAAACAATCTTTCTACTGGTCACTCACAATAGCTAAATAAAGGTTAAGTGTATTTTAATGTTAAAATGTATTTTGAAGCCTCTAGTATTTAAAATACTAATTACAAAATACCTCGGCGTCAGGTATTTGAAATACGAATTACAAATTACATTTTAAGAAAGTAATTGAAATACAAAATATACGTATATAGTATATTTCAATTACGTATTTTAATTACAAGTAATTAGGACCTTAAATCCTATCCTATCTTTCTTACTACTAATATTATCGAAACGAAAGTATGTAATACTCAGCAAGAATACGGCTTGACGGATTTTGATAAAAACAAGTAATATTTATGTCATCGTTCCTCTGATACAGTCATTTACGCTTAATATAAATGATAATAAAACACATATTCAAACAAATCATATTTTCCCCTAATTATTGCCTCTCTATTATTTACATTAGGATACATCCATAATATAAATAAAAATTTGATTTAAATAAATACAATTACGATAGAATACAGTAGGTCTGAGATATACTTATCTACTCTGAAGAATTAAATGATCCCAGTTAATAGGAACACGCCATTTGTGCCGTAACGATGGCCTCGTCATACCCGGAGGTCAATCTGTCTGTAATGTAAACAGAAATGGAAAAACTCGCTTGATCGACGATGACCCCTATTGTTGAACGACAAAGAATTCGTTAATCGTCCCGGGTACGCAAATTCGAGACTATTGTCCTGGGCTTTTGTCCCGGACAACGCGAAAGCGCAAGGAAACTCATTATTGAGGAACCAATTCGATGCTATGATTGTAGTACGCACTAGGTCTCTTAAACGCAGCTTTTGAACGTCGTTCGTATATCAATCTATGAAAACATAATTTTTTTTTTTATACTGAACTGGTTATCACTTGACCACTATCTCACCTGATGCTAAGTGATGATGCGATCGATGATGGAGCGCGCTTACCCAGAAGATACCTATGCACTCGTGTTTTGAAGACCCCCATATCGTACTTAACCGGAAACACCGACTCAGGGAGGGTGTTCCATTCCCTAGCGGTTAAAACAATTAAAGTAGTACTACGAGGGTCATTTGAAAGTTGAAGGGTTCTAGCCTAACATGGTTAAATTCATTGGTTTTTTTATAACTACCCTCATTTTGTAGTAACATTATTTAGCAACAAGTTTGCACAGTTAGCTTATTCACAGTAACTCATTGTTCGTTTACACGTGAAAGTCAAGTCAGAGCAATTTTTGAAAATAGATAAAATTGAACATCGTGCAGTGGTAAAATACCTGAATTTGAAAGGTTTAACTCCAAAAGCTATACATGAAGACATGTCTGCTACTTTGGGTGAGTCCGCTCCTTCATATGCGACTGTTAAAAACTGGGTGGCAGAGTTTAAACGTGGTCGTGAGACCATTCAAGATGAGCCCCGTAGTGGCCGGCCTTCGACTGCTTCCACTGATCAAAACAAAGAAAAAATCTGTGATTTAATTTTATCTAATCGAAGCTTGACTGTCGAGGAGATAGCTTAGACTGTAGGCATCTCATCTGAGCGAACACATCATATAATTACTACTGAACTTGGATTCTCTAAGGTGTCTGCGCGGTGGGTACCGCGAATGCTTTCAGTGGAACAAAAACGCAATCGACTCACAATTCCTCGCGACTGTTTAGAGTTATATGAAGCTGACCCCATAGAATTTGTTGAAAGATTTATAACCATGGATGAAACCTGGGTTCACCACAATACATCCGAGAAAAATCAACAGTCGAAACAATGGAAAAGAGCAGGATCGCCCACCCCAAAGAAGGCAAAAGTGGTTTTATCGACGGGCAAAGTCAACGCATCCGTTTTTTGGGATGCAAAGGGTATAATTCTCGTGGATTATTTAAAAAAGGGTGACACAATAAACTCCGATTACTATTGCAACCTGTTGCGTCGTTTGAGAGAAGAAATCAAAGAAAAACGCCCAGGTTTATTGAGAAGAAAAGTCTTGTTTCTTCAGGACAATGCGCGCGTTCACACCTCTGTGCAATCCATGGCAGAAGTCCATCAATGTGGCTTCGAATCGTTACCTCGTCCCCCATATTCACCGGATTTAGGACCGTCCGACTTTTATCTGTCCCCAAAGCTGAAAAAAATTTTGGGTGGTAAAATTTTTTTTACAAATGATGAAGTCATAGCCGCCGTGGACGCTTATTTTGAGGAGTTAGACGAAGGGTTTTTTAAAACGGGTATCGAAGCCTTACCGGGTCGATGGAAAAAGTGTTTTGAGCTCGGAGGAGAGTATGTTGAAAAATAAAAATAAACTCAAAATCGTGTGGTTTCATTAAGTATGTTAGGCTAAGAACTTTTCAAATGACCCTCGTATCTACACCTTACACAAGTATATAAGTGTAAAAACTAAAAATATACGGAGTGCTTATATTTATTTATAAACTTTTTTTTCCAATATTTTGTTTGTGTCTCCAATAATTGTCATTCATTTGGTTTCGGAGATAAAAAAAGTTAATGCGAGTTTTGATTTCTAGGAACATAAGTTAATCTTTAGCTATTACAAAATATTCTGCTTTTGTTGATTTAAATTCTGATTTTTACGGAATGGTTCTCCTTCTAGTCTAATTTCCTTCAAATTTAAAGCTTGTAAGGGACATACTAATTGTAAATGACACAATTAACAATATGTTTATGCTGATTCTAGTTCTATTTTGGGGTTCCAGAGAACACTAAAGGTGTATTACATCTTCTGCACGTAGATACATTGTACTAGATAAGATGACACAATAAATGCTGCGTTTTCTCATCTGAGTGCGTACCAACTCCGTCCATTTCCTCATCTCATTGAAGCGTTAGAGATGATCAGATAATGAGCTTCAGATATCGACGCGTTTCCATTGTTTGTTTGACACACCCATTGAAGTCTGTGATCCGATGATAGGGGGCTTTTTGTGCTCTTTTTTACAGATTAGTTATTTGTGAGCTTTTGGTATGGCTCAATTATGTTGTTTGTTTTTGGACTATTCTGTAACTGTCTAAGATTTGGATGAAGTGACAATGTCACGAGTATCTTGATGGAAAGTAATAAAAAAGTAAGAGTTTATATCAGTCCCATGTTCTCGTAACTGTGAGTCCATGGTTCCGTTTTTTTTACAAATATAGCCGTAACAGACCTCAATTTTAAAATTGACTTCATCACTTCACAATCGCACTGACACGTTTTGCCATGCTATATACGTACCTATAGTTATACTTTTGCTTTTATATTTTTTTGGTGCGATTACAGCGCAGGGGTAATTAGGGGTTGACGCCAATCCGGCTGTCTCGGGCTCTATCCCTACCTTGGGCTTGAGCTTTCTGTGGAAGTAACATCGTCATGAAATTTACAGCTTGATGGTGAGGTGCTTACAGCAGAAAGTGCCTTCATGATCTACACTAACTAGCTTATTAACAAGTAGCTACCACCCTCGAAGTTTGAAAACCTGCTACGAAGCACCTAACGGTGAATTCCGGAGGCATGTTGAGTTAAGAACCGGGCACCATTATATCCCATTGTATGTAGTTTGATACCACCTTCGATGAGATCATGGCCATCATGTGACAGAGTAGTAAAAGTACGCGATGGATGTTATATAAGTGGATATTGATCCTAAGCATCCTTTATACTTGTATTGGTGATTACCAGAGTAGATTCACAGAGGTTTCTGAGTTAATGTTGCAATCCGCGCCTTCATGCCTAAAGTTTGTATCAAATAAATCCTTTGTGTCTGTCTACCTACATATTTTTCCAATTTCCAATAACATGAAAACATATCACACACTGCATAAATAATAAACTTCGCCCGGATCTAATATCTACAGTGCAGTGATGTGACAGTCTACGTCTACGTGCTACGAGACGCGTAACGTCTACGGGCTCTACGATGCTACGACGTAGACGTTACATCAAGTGCAACCGTCAAATAACGGCGAGCTCGTGTTTTCATCCCGTGTCTAGCGTTAAAGCGTAAGAATAACTTATTGACCTTAAATATGCAGCTGGTCTATTCGAGTTGTAAACAATCGATGATTGCAAATAAGGACAAGATCTGCAGTACGTCTGCCGACGGTGTGCAGCTGTTGGCAATGATATAGAATATGTTTTTCCACCTTTTCATAACAGCTCTCTAACTGTTCCCAAACAGTAACAGCAGTTAAGTAAAGAAATATTTAGATTTTTCATTCTAAAATGTAAGTACTTTATTTGGAAACAGATGGGCTTCTTTTTTATTAGTTTTGTAGCGATACGCCCACCGTTCAGTGTTAGGCGATAGATTTTCAATCTCGACGGATATTACCTTCAGATTGTAGACTTCGTCACTGTTACTTTTAACGGATATTCATCCGCGAGGTGGAGTGGAAACCTGTGCCCGCTGGTCGGCGGAACCCTCACTATTCTTGATTATTATAGGTGGATAATGAATTATCGAGCCTTCGCTTCTTAGTTAGTACTAGCTCACCCACCAGCGACTTTTCTCGCTTCATCCATTTAAGTCCTACCTAAGTGGATGTTTAAACCATAAAAAGCATCAAATACCAACATTTTAAGTTTGAGCCTCAGCAGTTAAGGATCTGCGGTGATGAATGCGTCATTTAGTGTGGTCAAGTAAAGTAATTGTACATCTGTAGAATATAAGCCGCCCAGGGGTCTTACTATAAGCTTCATTAAAACCATGCAAGTTCCGAGCAGTTCTTTAACCTGGCATAAACAGATTTGAATAAAATCATACCATGACGCTCATTTAGGTGAACTGTTTGAATATCGTTTTCTCAAAGGTGAACGGATAATATTGTTTCTGGAATTCTAACATTTTACTTTAACCAACATTGCAGACGCCTAGATGTGTGTAAGCTGATAAACTGAGCGGATTTAGAGCGACATGATAATGAGAGTCCATACAAAAAAACAGGTGAACGGTTTTTCTCCGGTTCTTGAATAGTAGGCCTTGGCAGGCCTGCTTTAACGTTGTCATGTTACTAATAAGCCGGGCAGTTCTCTAGAAGTGTTTGTGTCTGTATTTTAATAATTGAACCCTCATGTCAGTGTGACATTGCTTATACAGAGTTCTAGTTATAAATAAACACTATTACAGACTACTACACAATTAGCAGAAGTCTAGCGTTTAAAACAAAACACTGCAGTACAAAAACAAGACATTTAAAAATATGGTAAAACAAGGTATTTAATGTCGTACACACAATTTTCCTGACGTAAACCTCCGCATAACGACAACGTATACGTTATACGGCGAACCTGACAAATGTGACGGCTCGCCGTGGGCACCGCCACGGTATATCAAACTCTTTATTGCTAGTTTGTGTTGTAAAACAATCCTAAGTTGATGTTTTGGTGTGGTCAAGTCATAAGAGGAAAGAGATTGGAACAAAAAATGTATACCTAACTATAGAAGTTTTGCCATCGGATATATAATTGATAGTTCGATATATAATACAATCATCTTATACAACTCCACCATCATGATCATTATGATAATATATAGAAAGAAAATAAAAATATAACGCATAAATTCGTGATATATAGTTTTAAATTGTTATGATATTGTTTGTAGAATCATTTCAAAATATAGACAGAAAGAAATGTTCAACAATTCAACTAAAAGATATGTGGCATCCGAAAAGATTCAACCCGTACGCCTTACGATTCTGTAATGATTCGTTGACGAGCTCGTCGATGATCTCACCGATGTCAAATACTTCGCCCTTGTACCTAAGGTTGCTTTCCCAACGTTTCTTGTCATCTCTTCATTTGTTTCACGGATGTTGTCAAAGATGTAACGATGTTTTCTCTTAGATAATCGCACGGCTGCACCGGGGCTTACCGGAATTTCTAACTTAGCTTTTAAACTCTAGCTACCTGATTAAATAAGGGTCTCAGTCTTATTATATTTACTAATATTTTATGTTTTTTTCCCACCACTCAGCTTATCGAAATGTTCGATATAGTAAAAATACTAAACAATTATGTACTCACATTTAGAACTACAGTATCCCGAATTTTCCAAATCTCTAATAATCCGCACTTCACATGAACCTATGTGTTATTTCAGCTAATGTAATATTAATAAGGTATACAGAGGTACATAAAAATAAAATCATCACCACACATATAAATAAACGCACAAATACTTTAGCAAAGGTCTAATATTCGTATATATAAATAACTTAAATTTTCTTTCGAACAGCTTCGGATATCTTATCGCTACAGTTTATGCCTTTCATCTACTTGCTAATAGCTCCACCGCCTCTGCAAGGCTACAGTAAGGCCTAGCGCACACTCACTACATTATCATATTCACTCCGACAAAATGACGTCTTCATCACGGTTACAACAATGCGTAGGCGTCACTACCACTCACTTGTTTCAATAACGCCTTAATTTTATTCTACACCGATAAATGCAATAATTTGAATTGTTGATGATCGAACAATAAAACGCATTTGGGTCGTAAAAACGGCAGTAAAATCTGTCAGACTCTAGTTTTGACGACCGATTCTCGTATACGGTTTCGTTAATCGGACTTTTATTTTGTAGCCCTTTGACGTAATGGTGTTATTTCAAAAATATTGCCTTTACATTTGTAAATTATGAATATAACTTATCACTATAGTTAAGTGTTATATTTTCTATTAAACATTACGACTCCATTTCTCTTATATTTGACTTACTATTATTCATGATTGGATTTTAGTTAAGGAAGACTTTACATAAAACTATTTTAACATTCATACACCGCACTTAGATTTCCCTCCTACCACCTAGGGCAAAACCCGAAAACATACATTTCTATTCATTACAAATAATTGTTCCGACTAGAGATCGAACCTGGGACAATACACTCTTGCAGTTTTTCATACTGTTAACTTGAATAACTTTTATGTAACAACGCATTCATCTTCTGAACGTGTAACATGCAATAAAAAGCTATTTACTTGTTGTAAATGTAACTAACTTAAAACATTTCTTAAAAAGCTGTTTTTACTTGATAAGTGCTAAATAAAACCGACGTTGCACGAGCGATTGTGCTGGTGGTCCGAGGTATTAGCATTTCGTCTCACGCAATCTTACCTGAAGTGCGCCGACGTCTACCGATGTCCGTCGTATGACGCTGCGCATTTGTGTACCCAGCCTTACGATGGCGCTTCGCTGGTGCTTTGTTATCAATGAGATAAGCAAATTGAGTTTGACGAATTCGGAATATTAAGTGATTTTATCGGGATATCGGACCGTGTGGGTATCCTCGGTGAGTTTCTTGACTTCAGATGTAAATGCTGATTAGGTTACTAACGATTTACTTTTCGGGATATTGTATCTTAGTATTTGTTTAACTTTTTTTACTTTTGGCTGCTTCAGTCTGGATTGAGGGCTGATGGATGTTGATTGATTTACTTCAACCTATATATTATTTATTGTATATTCTGTAAATCGACATGTCCTCGAATGGTTATCAATACCAATATTATGAAAAGTAAATTTGTGTTAGTGAAATATACATTTGTATCTCATAGGAAACTACATTATGCTTCATTGCTATATGCTATTTTATTTGATTACAGTGGAGGTGTATTTAGCTCATAGATCTATGTACCTATTACCCTCTATATATTTTGGAACGCAGCGGTAGAGTCTTTAAAGTACATTATAATGAAAAATTGACGTTCAAGTGCGTCTTTGATGCCTAAATTGAATAAATGATTTAGACTTTGACTTTATTATTTTCAAGTAATAAAAAACGGATTTCATACTAGAATTGTATAGAATTACATAAATAATAACATACATAAACAAACCCACGACCACTCGTATAGTGCGATAGGGGATAGGTAAATTAAGCATGTCAAGCGAGTTTCAGAAAAACTAGTGGGCGGGGAAGATCAGGTGTTTTGCATATTTACACTCTATATATAAGGCTGAGAGTACGTATCAGAACGGCACTTTAAAGAAATATTACATTTATATTCTTTCTGTTTTCTAAATATTTTGAATCATAATTATGTATATTATATAAACTATCTAAATAATTCAAGTTTGAAAATTGGTTCCACATAGTGTGTGATGTGGTGATGATGTGGGACCAATTATAAGAAATCCTGTAGACAACGCGAGCAAAGTCACTGGCAGATCAGCTACTTTTAAATAAGTAGAAACTATTCTCCGGACATTTCATTCCGACGAATAAACTACAAGAATAAGATAAGGAAAATATAAGTTTAAATAGCGTACAATAAAGAGCGCCGATATCTGTAAAATTTGCATAAAAGCTGTCGCCTTCACTATCCTCTTCGTTAAGAAGCTCAAAGCTAATTCAGTATCCGCGCGCAATTACAATTAAGGCGTTGGACCTCACACACGCTTAATTAACGACTGAAAGAAATAAAGAACACGCGATAACGCGCGACGCTGCATCGGAAGGTATCGCGCAATGTCGCGTCGTCGCGCGGTATCGTCCGTGTGGACGCAGCTTAATGAAGTATGCAAATTGTCGCCCACGTAAGCGGTGCGTTTGAGGATTGACGGACGGTGGGCCTTTGCGAAGGGAGGGTTGTTTGTAAAACTGTGATTATAAGGCACCTACATAAAATAGACAATTGGGTATATCTGCCAAATTCTGGAATTCAACTTGAATAACCTATAATTTTATTAAGGAACTAGTTGACCCGCCAGCGGCTTCGCTCTCTTGGTGTTGGTGTAGTGGCGAGAGATACTTTACATATCAAAAAAAAAAAATGAACCTATTGACATAAAACAAACACTAAATGTTAAGCGAAGCTTACCACAATATATTAGTAGAAACCGCATATAAATTTTTTGTGGTAGTGCCACGCTGCAACCCCACAGCCGAATGGGCCGGCACGACCGGGGAAGTAACACACTCCCACCTAACACCGACGTGAAGTAACATAGCTTGCTATTACGTTTCGTTGGTTTGTGGGAGGTTCTGGAGGCCCCATTCCCGCCTTCCCCGTTCTCCCTCTCCTTCACCCTCCCCCTTCACCCTCACCCCTTATATATGTTCCTTCCTATCATCCTTCCTCAAAGGTCGGCAACGCATCCTCGAGACCTCTGGTATTGCGGAAGTCCGTGAGCGACGGTATCACTTAGCATCAGGTGAGCCGCTTGCTCGTTTGCCAACCTATCCCATAAAAAAACGGAAATGGTTTCTTTCTGAGATTAGCGTGCACAAACCCACAGACAAACATTCTAACAAGCATGTTTTGTCATTCTATTTTTGTTTGTAAAAGTCCCATAATATTTATTCTCATAATCTTCCATGTAGAGTTACCGACCCGTTTTTTACATTTTTATTTTAGGTGGAGATGGTTGGATTTGACTGAATCTGGAATTATTGTAGTTGATGTTGTAAACATCTACTAAGAAACGCTTATTAGTAATTCACACCTTAATATATAATAGACTTGTAAGGATTTTACCATAACTATGAGTTAACGAGTGGGCTGTACTTATTGACAGTATATAAGTATATAATTTGTTTAACTGCATGTTACATTTTATAAGGTTTTCTATGTATTTTTACTCGGTCTTCGGCCTCTTCAGAAGCATGGTCGGTCTTGATCGTCGCTCTATATTGTTCGCCCTGCTACCTTGCATTTCGTTAGCTTGGTGCTACATACAGGAACAGCTTCGCTAATTTCAATTCAGTTCGTAAAACAAACTTGTCTTGGCGTTATCTTAACATGCACTAATAATAACTTTAAACATTTTATGCAATGAAGAATGACAATTACATATCTTGTAATGTATTGAGGTAAAAATATTTTTTTACCATTTTTAGTGAACCTTGCTACTTACGGGATCGATTGTCATTCCCCGTCAACGGTGATATCATCAAGGTGAAAGAGTGAAATGATGAAAAGATGAAATCGATGAACATGCACAAAAAAAACATACCATCGAATTTAATCTGTCCGAATCAGCAAGCCTCATTAGAGGCAAGGTTCATTCATAAATGTATTGTTATTTTTTGTCCTGATGCGGACAGATTAATAACTTCCTCCTTTTTAGAAGTCGATAAAAAATCCTCATTACCTATTAATTTTGCGTTGAAATTCAAAATAAAGTGGGCATATAATTCTAGTCGGAATTAAATGCGAACTAGATTGGTTCACATTAAACGGCGGTAAGATACGGGATATAAACATCTGTCAGCAACTTATCAAGGATTGTATCGAACCTTCTTGTCGAGTGCTAGTGATCTGAATCTGTCTAATGGCCGACACAATCCCTTAATAAGAACTTTGAATAGTTTCATCATTAAAATCAACAATATATAGAGATCTGACCTATATAGAAACATATTATATCATCAGATCATCATCATCTCAGCCGTAGGACGTCAACTTTTATATGCCTCCCCCACAAATGTCTAAAGGGACCGGTTGGATACGGCATCCAACGTTGTCCTGCGACATTTATCAGGTTGTCTGTGCACCTTGTAGGCGGATGACTTACGCTGAACTTGACGGTCCGTGGTCTCCACTCCAGTATCTTTCAACCTAAATAAAAAAATCTAGGGTTAAGAGTTAAGAGAGAGACGAATGTCCATTGATATCTAGTAACTAGTAACTCGCCCATATACATTTATGCACTTTTTGTTAATGTTTGAATTTATGTTAACAGTTTGAAAAAATCTTGTTTCCAAATGCATATATATTTTAAATCTTTTTGTACGTTACGTATCTATTCGATTATTCTGCAAGTATTATTTGAAACAATGGTACAAATGATAATTAAAACATTTAAAGTGATCATGATAAAGAACCAGGTCTACGTAATGCAGGAATTAAATAGAAAGAGCCCTAAAAATCCATGTCTCCTTTTTTACAAAATAATATGTAAAATAGAACTTTGTTCCTAGGCAGGTGTTTCTATGAATTATTTTGTTCAGTAAGACGGGTGGCCCAAGTAACAAAAGAATTCCAGGAACCTCGGGATCTGTAATTTGTTTTATATTATTAGCTATTAGTTTATCTTCACTGTCTATTGGCAGATCAAACTAAGAGCTTTTCCCCGATTTTTTCCGTTCACACGACGCCTAACGGAACATTTTCTTATGACTATAAATCCCTAGCACACAAAAGAAGCCAACGATAATTAACAAATGTGAAAACATCTGAACAAGAATCAATACAAACGCGCACAAAAGGTGACAAAAAACGGAAGGATGAATGCGACAAAAGGATGAAAAACCACAAGAACAACATATAACTCATCTCAGTCAACGAGGGGGGAGAAGAGAGGAAGAGGGGAAGTCTGGTCCTTTTTCCGAAGCGTATCTTCATATCCGGACGTATGCACGCGGATGAAACTCGAGCTGTTGTAGTCGGGGAGACTGCGTCCAGATTAGGCGCAGGAGCTCTACAATAAACCTGCGTTGTTCAGCTTCCAGATCTTCACGTATTAAATACAAAATGATAGATTATTCACGACATGTGCCTGAATAATTCTGTTATAGCTAGATTAAGATTAATTTTATGACTACTCGTAACGTTTTGAGTTTTATAACTTTAACTTGACTTTTTAATTTTATAACACCATGGAGTAATTAATACGTATACTTGTAGCTAGCTGCATGCCTTGGTGTTGATGTGAAGGTAGTTAAAAATAGGAATACAATAACTTAATAAAATAGCACAACAATCGTTCACTTATTCCGTTAGTATTCCAATAGCAGTAAATATACCTATGTTATTATACCTTAGAAAAGTACAGCATTTATTACAAATAAAAAAAAATATAACATCATAGATTGGCATACCTACCATTATCAATTCAATATAGCAGTTGAAAGTAATAGTAATTGTACATAAATATTACTCGTAGTTTATGTTTTCTTTAAATATATACATTTTTGTGCGGTTTCGATAGGAATACGGATTAAGATTATTGCATTAGCTGTTAGCTTAAAATCACTTCTTTACAATATAATATATAATAATAACAATAATGATTAATATAATGGGTGCATCGAATTTGACCATATAATTAACTGTTTATGAAAGACGTGGAACTGAATAAACATTGTATATATATTGCGCCGTAACAGCCACTAAATTCTGTTAAAATGTATCAGTATGTATTAAGACATATTTCAATAAGATCACCTATTTAAAACAATTAATATTATAATGATCGGCAGCTCTCCTTCTATATTTCAGACAATCTGCAATCCGTACGCGGTTGCTCAAACAGGCCGTTGTTGGTTGTTGTGCTATCTGCGCGTCTTGACAGCTACCGTTCGAGTCTACCAGACGAAGCGACCAAATTGGCGAGCGAAATAAGCGAAAAAGGGAGGCATGACAAATAAAAACCTAAAAATTATGCCTTCGTGAGTCTGGAAGTTTGTGAATGTTGCGGGTGTGAAAGAGACTTTAAATTTGGAAGTATTCATCCAACAGAATAGATAATGCTTACTCTCACAAGATGCGCCTGCCTATTCAGGCGTAACTATCTACCTAATCTAATACCTTTTGACGATCAAATCTTGTATATGTATATATATAATGTGAATCTCGGAAACGTCTCCAACGATTGTCATGAAATTTAGTATGCAGGGAGTTTCGCGGGCGATAAATCGATCTAGCTAGGTTTCATTTTTTGAAGACGTCGTTTTATTTGCTTCGACTGACCCCTCACGCTACGAAGGCACTATAAGATCACTACACTACCCACTGAGCTGACGGAGCCATCACAGAGCGACCACACACAGAAGTAGGCTGCAGTTACAGATATTTAAGATAAGTACACTCATGTTTTTAAGTAACTCACTTGAGAACCTGATAAATAGAGATAAAACTTAAGTATACTATAAAGACATACATAAAATACCTAACCTTATAGTAAGTACAGGAAGAGTACGTGTTTAAAACTTAATAATCGGTGTTTCTACTAGTATTATATTAACTGTGTCTAACACCTATTGATACTTGATATCCCTTGATAATTCAAAAACGTGTACACAAAAACGATGATTAAGTTTATTCAAACCAAACAACTGCCCGACTCTCACATAGGAAAAAATCAAAACTGTCGACTCGCTCAAGTACAACGAGCTGATAAACTGCTAAAAATATAAAAATTGCATTTGAAACGGTATCTCATGTCGCTCTTATCGTACCTGTTCAGTTTCGATTCGATTATCGACAGTATCGATATGACAATCGAGTCTGCTCGTGATCGGTGACGAAGTAATCGAGTTTATCTTTCGATTAACCTACCTCAACTCAACTCTTTCGGAGAGTCGTTTTGGAAGTGACATAGTCTCGTTTTTTAGACTAGTTCACCGCTATTGGCTGTGAACTGCTTACGTTATTCATTTTTTTTGTGTGGTTTGAACGCCGTGGTCAAACTTCGTCAAGCTAGCAAGCTGAATATACAAAACTAATAACATTATTAACTAAAGTCAAAGTCAAAATCATTTATTCAATTTAGGCATCAAAGACGCACTTATGAACGTCAACGTTTCATTACTTTAAAGACTACCGCCGCGTTCCAAAATATATAGAGCCCACCGAGAAGAAGCGGCAAGAAACTCGGGGCCATTCTTTTTATATAGATGTTTACAATGTTTCTACTTAGGTACTACAAATATTACATTTTATGGGTGGCAGAGAGACAGCTTGCCAGAAGTGGAGTACTCGTATTCCAAGCATCTTTATCTTCTATATAATGTCGAACTTTATAGTAAGTTTTTTTTATTAAAACGTTTTTTACAGTAAACTTGAATTTGCCCTCTGTGAGCTCAGTTATGTGTTTTGGGATTTTATTGTCAAACGCACACAATTTCCTAGGAATGACTTATTAGTCTTCGCAAGTCTAAAACTAGGTACAGCCAACCAATTAAAATAAAATAATCAAATTTCTTTATTTGGATTCATAGCATTATAAGTTACTAACGTATGAGAATCCAATCGATCACTATCTAACTACAGTAAAAACAATAAAATAAACATTACAATTAGTTTACGCAGAATATATTATGTCATATTCGTATTGTTTCCGTTAATATTGAAAACGAAACAATAACGAAGCTAACTTGAAAGCAAACGCTTCTATATCTTGTTATAGCACTGCCGTGCGATTCTCTAAGAGCAAACATCGTTGCATCTTTGACAACATCCGTGAAACAAATGACGAGATGACAAGAAACGTTGGAAAAACAACCTTATGTACAAGGGTGATATTTCATAAAGTATTTGACATCGGTGAGCTCGTCGACGAGCGCATCGAAGAATCATTAGAGAATCGCACAGCTGGCTATAATGCAGGTACATTTATTAGATACTGGTGGCGTCCAGGCTTTACCAGCATGGAAAATGAAAGAAAGAAAGAAAGAAAATAATTTTATTCAGGACATTACACAACATAACATACAAAAATACTGACCAAATAGGACAACCATCATAATAATAATGTTGCGTAATGCCATGAAAGAGTCCCGACTCAGCATACGCTAGGGTAAACCCAAGCACTGATTTTCAGTCGGCGCTCCTCACTGACATCACGAACGTAACTAGTGACACAACTAGAACTAGACAAAATGACTAGATTACAAGGACATTGTTTTCGCGGTACTCTATATTTCTAAAATATAAATCACCTGAAGGTTCGGTCAAAATTGGTCAAACTGTATCAGAGATTACACACAAAGAGACAGGCAGACAAACATTATAAAAAAGGTTTTTGTTAGAAGTGTCGTATATTATCATAATAATATGCATTTTGTAAAAAGCTGTTATATCGAAGTCACAAACAGTAAGTTATACTCGTAAGTTTTTAAACTATCATTCATGTCACAAACATTAGAAGTATTCAAAAAATATTCGTGATCATGGCGCTTGCAACAGTGCCGAAATATCGAAAACTCGCAGAAAATATACATGGTAATGATCCCGTTGATAATTTGAATATTTCTAATACAAACAGTAGGTGTTTTAGTTTGTAATAAATAAATGTGATCTATATAAATAAATAATTGTGAAGTGATCCAAAATGTTATTTATTTGTATGGATCACATTTATTTATTACGAACTTAAACACAGTTGCGCTTGCGCACTACAAATACGAACCAGAACTAAAGAGTAATAACAGTCTCGGTACTCGCTTATAGTAGAATTGACCCCATACTAAAATGGGTTAGTACGAATAATATAACTTAAGTACAAAAATACACCTTTCTGAATTAAATGCACGGTGATTATTTCACAAAACTCTTTACATTAAACTACTTGAAGCTATCCTGTTCTGTCGCTTGCGTTAATATCTTGTGGGGCTATAAAATGTTTACTGTCGCATAATTCCTTCGGTTTGTCCGTCTGACCAATCAGGTGTGGCACGGGGTGACATGCGCAGTATTGGACATACTAACAGTGACTCAAGTTAAACCATTCGATTTTTTAATGTAAGTAACAACATTTGTTATTATATTATCGTAAAACCCGCGTTTACACAATTTGACTATCTTATAGACATCTCCTAGGATAGTACTCAGGATATTAATTATTCACGTGTACACTATTAAACTTTGTTCTAGCATTTCTAGATTGAGTGGAATATCAACTTTTGAAACACATACACAAACATTCAAACACACAACACAAAAGAAAAAACACATTTCTATTTATAATATTAGTTAGTATTATCATTGAATGAAATAACCAGACGAGCACGAGTCTGCCTCGTAATCCAAGGGTTCCGTACAAACAACGAAATTAAAGTCAAACTTAACTGCAGCTGAAAAAATGTTCTTAAAAAATTACTTGGACAATATTTTACAGCTTTTAGAGACCTTAGCCTTAAGAAAGTATCAGCCGATTGTGTTTCCACTGCTGGGTTTTGCGTTCCTTAGAAACTTTTTTCTGACGTGACAGACTGGCAGATAGAATGACAACGAATCGGTGCTCAAATAGTTATTTAAAGTACGAAACTGCACACACAAGCAATGGTGCACATTTTTTTGCTGGCCATATACATCGTGGATTGTGGAAATTCTTCTTAAGGTATATAAAACACTATAAAAGGTCCAACATTTTTAATTTTTTGCTGACCACATACATAGACATATGTACTACATTGTGGATTGTCGAAAGTTATTCTACTGCTTCAACTGTACAGAACGGCATTAGAGGCTAACTTATGATTGAGGCCTCGCATTACCGTATGTTAAACGATTAAACCGTGGCTTGTATACGCGAATGAAGATTTTCTTTTATTGCTGAAACTTTAGACGATTTCGTATAAAGGATTCTGATTGCTAAGTGGGAGACGGAACAATCAATGTCGGGAACGATAGGCCGTATATTAAAAGGGAAACAAAATTGTATGAATAAACTTTATATTAAAACTGTAGGTTGGGAAAAAGCATGTTTATAACGAGGACCGTATATCATACAGGAGTTAGTTGGATGGGTGGTTAGTGACATTTTCAACTGAGTTCATTCCTGGTTGGGAACATGATAAGCTGTCAATCCCGGTATCTGACATAGAAAAATTACAAAATGGAACCGATTTCAACCCTAAAAAGTGTGAAATAAGTTGTTGAAGTCGGTACCACGATAATTCAAAAGTACCTATTACAATATAGTTCGCAAGGTATACCTACCGACGTCGACAAGTTATTTCACACTTTTTAGTGTTGAAGTCAGTTACATTATTTGTTAAAATCTTTTTTTTTAAGCCTTTTTAGTGACCCTTGCTACTTACGGGATCGATTGTCCGTCAATTACGATATCATCAATAAGAAGATGCGTAACACTTTTCAGTTATTGGATTGTAACTCAAAAACCGCTTGACCTATTTAGATGAAATTGAAATAGGACAACCTCGGAAATATACTCTAACAAACAAAAAAAGAATTATCAAAATCGGGCTAGTCGGTAAGAAGTTCATGCATCATCATATATATATAGATGTATATATTATGCTATAGCTGACCCGGCGAACTTCGTACCGCGTAACAGTTGATTCTTTATCTCTGATGCACGGGTTCCTGATTTCTTCGCAGTTATTCGATCTCGTATTGCGTCCTTTTGGGATAGGATACGAAGATCGAATAATAGCATACTGCAATGCATGTCTGATAATGTATACTGTCCAATTTATAGGTTCTGGATATCTGTCCACCAGAGCAAAAACAGGAAGTGAAGTGACGTATATCTACACCAGTAGGAATTACTTATACTCGTATTGTTTTATTGTGTTTTATTGTGCTGTATTAGTATGTTTTAGTTAATAATTATGTATGTGTTATGGGTACTGACAGCCTGAAATAAACGGTATTATTTATTTATTTTTTAATACACTTTCTGCTATTCGGGACGCCGGGTCAGCTAGTAAGATAAAAACATTACATTATTTTTTACATTATGTATAACATATAACACAATTACATTATGTCAAAAAATAATGTATACGATACTAACGTCACTCAATTGTTTTGCCTTCCCGGAACCTCTCCACTAACACTTAAACTTTATGGTATGGTATTAAAGTTCAAATTCACTTTTAAGTATTACTCGTATTACGAATCGATTGTATGGGAGTATAGAAAAGTGTTCTTTTTAGACCTTTTCAGGCATTTTTCTAAATTTTTCTCTGCATAAGAACCATCCTCGTACTTCAAGGAATATTCTAAAAAAAGAATTATCAAAACCGGTCCAGCTGCTCTCGAGATTTGCGCTTAGCAACACATTCAACATACATTTTATATTATACATTTACGCGTGGCCTTGAGAACCTCATACCTTTTTAAAGCTGTCCATCGCAGTATCTGTCATAGAATACAAGCTATCAATCTTGGTTTCTATCATCGAATAACAGTTGCTAAATCATGTTATATCTAAGCCACACTAGGCCTGCGTGGTAGATTTAACTCGCGATTATTCAATATACTAAGTTCCTACTTTCCTCGTAGATACGCGTATATCGCGTCAAATTTCAAGACCAGTACGACAACACCTGATTAATTTGTGGTCACTAATGTTACATACACATTTACTTACATTTTATAGTATCAATACTTATTATAAGTACATTTTGTGATACTGTTCTATGATCCTTGAAAATCACCTATCCGTGTTTCTGTGATCTGTGGTCAATATCTGTAGGCCTCAGAAGAACACAGGCTCACAGAAAAATTCAAAATTGAAAATTGGTTTTATTTTCCTGTCACATTCGTATAATATCGGGGTTCTGCATATAGCAACCCTTTTCTTGAATTATTTTTCGGAACCTATTTTATCGAAAGGGCTGTTTTATATGCCGATTTCTTTTCACCTGCCACATTTATAACCAATAAAGCCGCTTCCAGTAGCCAGTCAAATGCAGCTGTTTTAAATATTTCTTTTAATTACGCCAATGTTTAATATTCTGACGATTGCAGCAAAATGTCAGTACCTAAAGCAAAAAAATTCAATGTTTCTGTATTTATACTGTTGTCAGTGTAATGACTATTTTAATGAGAAGTAATTGGTATTAACTTCAGCAGGATCATTTCTGTTGGAATAATTAGGTTTTGTATATACATTGTAAGTACACTGTACACAAATGCAATATGCGTTGGTTATCACGCACTTAAGGCAGAAGTGGGCCTCGTGCTTTTTCTGTAATCTAATGATATTTTAAAATAAACTTTTTAATTTAAGTGCGATTAAGAGAGAAAAAAGCGGAAAGCCAAATAAATGTCACGGAGTGGGCTACTGGCTACGGGGATACTGGGCTCTATCTATACGGCATGTCATCACCGATACAGATAAAAATATTCGCAGCTGAGGCACGGCCGCTAAGTGATCAAAACCGCCACAAAGTTGAGTGGCCGCTGCGATCGGCACAATTGAGATTCATGCTTGTCACCCGCCAGGACCAATGAAGGGCCTGATTCATGGCTCCAGTAATCAACGGCCGACCGTCCGTCTGTTTGTCATAGTTGCATTGACACCGCTTGTTGGACAGATTGGCAGCGTGGCTTCTACTCACTTGAGCAAAATAAATCTATCTATTGCTTTGTAATAAACCAAGGATAGAGTTTGGATGAATCAAACGAACTTACTTTGTGATGTTGGATTCTAATTATGCGAGGGTCTCAACCGAAGACGATTACATAATTAACGAGCAGCAGTACATGGATTGTGCTGTCTTCCTCACACTTTTAGATACTCCACTATGACGACTCGTTATTGGTTTGAATTACGCGAGCACTTTAGTGGTTTCATGTAAACTAAAATTAACTTATTAATTTACATTTCTGTCCTATTCGATACATTATCAGACTTTTTTCAAATCATCCTATTATCTATTTCACACACACACACACACACACACACACACACACACACACACACACACACACACACACACACACACACACACACACACACACACACACATACACACAGATTTTAAAGTGGCTGTTTAGTGGGCCGTGAAACTACGAAGTTCCTGGAAGCACATGCCATTGCCAATGGATAAATAAAAACGACGCGGTGGAAGCGGAGTGCGTAGAAATTTTAGGATTATACGCCATTTTACTAAAAGCACCAGTCATTAATCGATTTTTGGGGTAGTGTGCGCATTTCAGATTCAGAGATGTAGGTAAAACTTCATCATCATCATCTCAGCCGTAGGACGTCCACTTCTGAACATATGCCTCCCCCACTAATTTTCAAAAGGAACGATTAGAAGCGGCCTGCATCCAACGTCGTCTTGCAACCTTTATCAGGTCGTCTTGTCTTGTCGTGGACACCTTGGTCCGTGGTCTCTACTCCAGAACCTTCCGGCCCCATCGGCCATCTGTTCTGCGTGCCATGTGCCCTGCCCACTGCCAATTAAACTGGCTTATCATCTGGTCTAGTCTATCTTATCTATCTTTAGTTCGTCTACGTATCTCCTCATTTCTGATTCGATCACGTAGAGAAACCCCGAGCATAGCCCTCTCCATAGCTCGTTGTGCGACTTTGAGCTTACTTATAAAGCCCATAGTAGCCGCTAGGTAAAACTTGCATGCAGGTAAATTTAATTTTAACATCAATTGTTTTATTCTATCAGGAATGTCACTGTCATTTCACATCAAATGATTCAAATCTCCACTCAAATGAGATGAAGTTTGAGATGAGTTGCGATGCCCTGACAATTAACAACATAACAAAATAAAACCTGAAACACGATCCAGTCGCATACAATCCACACTTGCGCTAAATGTCATCTTTGATCTATTCTCATTTATAAACACTATATTTTATACCCTAAAACAAAGGTAGAAAGTGCGAATTCGATTACGTATCACGAAGAATCTAGTCTTATTAACGGAGCGTCAAGGCATCAGTATCCATCATAATTTTGCCTCATTTTGTAATGCAGCGGGATATTTTCATATGCGATACAAATTTATATGTGCAGCTCAGATGTTTCATAACTTCTTGGATGTAAAGATTACATTTGAATACATTCCTGAAGAGTGAAGTGTGTTTATAAAATGCGTAGGTATCACGCCGGTCATACCACTCGCAGCGACGCGAAAGCTGTGATGCAGTGAAGGAATAGGATTGCTTGCAGTGCTATCTATGCTATGTAAGGATATGGGCATAGAAATTGTTTTGGTCATTGAGGAATCATTTATCATGCTTTTGGGAGAATTCGAACCAGACATACAGATGGCACCTGTAGACTTCTCGAACATTAGCTTTGGCGGGTACTAAGTTGTACAGTGTCCGATATTCTGCCCTGACCCAGAAGTTACTAATTCTTTTGTTGTAAAGCCTTTTCCTTTGAAGAAAGTAGCAATGAGTAACATGAAAGGGTAAATTACTTGTAGTGCAAGGAATAAACTTGAAAGATCATGGTGGTGATTAGGCGAACGTCTCCTTACTTACACTACACTACACTTTTTACTCATAGCAATCTCTAAACTTATTAAAATTTTAAATTGTTCATTTTTACTACCATGAGACTTAATTGGACTGGTTCCAATCCGTATGAACCAGAACCAAAATAGTCTGCCATTTTCAAAGTTCCATTGACAGTGTCCTTGTGAAGTATTATATCAAATTTACGGCTTCTAATCTGGTCAAGTCGTATGTGGAATTGCATTGCTGTATGTGTACTGGCTGCACTTTAAAATTTAATCTAAAGCTGATGGAATTAGATATATATTTGCGCAAAGAGACGTAGATATCTACTAATACTCTTTGATGGCTTGGAAATATACTGATGAAGTGATTATAGTCCTGTGGAAGTTAGGATGAACCACGAGGTCACGGGTTCAAAAACACCACGCTTCTTACTTTTAAGCTGAGTTTCCGTTGAAGGTAATATCTTAAGGTAGTTCACAACTCGTCCGTCTATAATATCACACATATATAAGCAGTATATAGTTTAGCTGACCTTATAGACATAAATAAATAACCAACATATTATATTTTGGGTCATTATACACATATATTAACAGTATATATAGTATAGACAACCTTATAGACATAAATTGGAAATTATATATCGGGACTTTGTCTAGAGATACATTGACTAGAGATGTCCAAGACAACTATGTCAAGAACATCATCATTTTACGCTTATTACTTTTATGTAGAGCGATGATGACCAATTTATTCTTAATCGTATGTACCTTCTACACACGTTCGAAGGCTATAGTACTGACACCATTATTTCTTGGCAATGAATATTATTTATACCATTATTATAATAAGTTATACCATCAATGGTCACAACGATATTAAATAATTCCGTTCAGTAGACAGTTTCGCTAATATTAAACATAATGGTTTCCCAAAACACGTAAAGTACTGTCAGACGCAGCGCTGATGACCGCAGGTGATAACAATCAGTTTGACAGGTAATATGTACTGTACACTCGGCAGTAAGTACTTCAGTGGACAAATAACACGTCAGCAAATACTAGTGTGGTGATGCGGTAGAGCGCCTATCATTAAAGGGCTTCGGAATTGCGGATTTCGATTCACAACTAATCCTTAAAATGAGTATGAAAATATGTTTGAAAATTATTATTTTACCTACGTGTACCTACATAGTATGTCACATCTACGTTACGGAAAGTTTACAAATGTATACACGTATGTTGTAAAAATAATGGGTATATGCGACCTCGTGGGCTTCGCCGCAATCGGATAATTATGTACCCAGTGACCCTCGCGCTTTCAAGACGAATCTTAAGTATCATTTATGAAAATCGATGTAGTGAGTCTTATAGTCTGTAATTACGAGCGGAGCTAGAAATAGACATACAGATCAAAAACATAACCTTTTGGATCTCGCTGGACTCGGGCAAAATTGAGAATGAAAAAAAATATCGGTTGTTTTTAACACCATTTCTTTGCCGATTGTGAACAGCTTTTTATGACTGCTGGATTATACCTTCTAGTTGATCCCATTTAAATTATATCAACGTCAAATAGTTTTGAAATTATGCTCAATAATCAGAAATCTAAATAATATATTTGCATTACAATTAAATAAAATAACAAAAAGTGCCCACTCCATTCCATCGAAAGAAATAATATTATAATATAATAGAAATTATGTTTAAACATATTTAAATCAACTGACAAATAAAGTCACTTTCAAGATAAACATTGGCATCGCAAAATATCAATTTAAACATGCGCCTGCCGAGAGCGTTCAATATTCCCTGTCATATCTCCATTTGACATATTTTTAATCAACTTAATTATCTGGCGATCATTCAAATTAATCAGTGACATGCGATATCTTAATTAACGCTTTATTAATAAACTCCAATGAGCCAAATAAACTGAACGTTTTTCATGAAAACCTTATACGTTTGGGGTGTTTTATACGTACGATTTTCTGAATCGTGCCTGTCCCACAAACTTTACATAATGTTAATTTTAAAAGACATGAGCACAAGCCAAAAGACTCTAGCTAGACCATAGTAACTATTACCCACGACTACGTCCGAGTGCCAATTACACATGTTTTTTGAATGTTGAATTAAACATGTTTTTTCTACGGCCCTTAATTATTTTTCTAACATAAAAGAAGGCTTAATTATTTCTTATGACATTAGCTAGATTTAGTTAAAGTTCCTTAATCCAGCTTTTTCGGAGATTATTCGACACACACACAACTAATTGGCAGATAGGCAAACAAAAATGTAGTTTGGTTGATTGATGTTTTTAGGAAAAAGCTTCTATTTTAATATTACAAACATACTCGTATATTTCAAAATAGGGTTCCTACTAGAAAGAAAAAGGTTCTTTGAAAGAAAAAATAGGAAGTTATGGCGAGGCCAAAGGCTGAGTCTACTACTACGAAGTCGCGGGCAGTTACTAGTAACTGCAGTACTAGTAACTGTAGTAACCATTTTTTAACATTCTTCTGAAAATAATTAACACAACAAACACGAATTTGCGAAAATTTTCCATCCGTTCACGCGTGATGCAATTACCAAGGGAAATAGATATTCATTTTTATATGTATAGATTTCTAAGAGTAAAATACGAAGATTATTCGCGGTGCAAGTAAGCACTTCATCGATCGAGTCGAATACTTACTCATACAGAGAAATGTACCGAAACCTATGATAGCCCAGTGGTGATGAGGGATGGCCAGCAATCCTAAACCCGCTGGATCAAACCCTATCTCGGGTTTGAGTTTTCAGCGGAGGGCAAATCTTGAACTTCTACAGCATGGTAGTGTGGCAGTGTATGGTACTCGCCTGGTTAGCTATACCACCCACAAGTTTGAAAACCTGTGAAGAAATACCTCTAGTGTGTTCCAGCAGCTGTCCTAAAGAGCCAGTCGCAAATAGATTTCGTGTCGACCTTCGACCTACTTGGCCAGTAACTGTATGTATTACAGGGAGTCTCCACATGCACTTGGTTCGCTAATCATATCTGGAATTAATAAACCATTGTTTAATATACATATATATATATATTATGACCCATTCATAACACAGAGTAGTCCTCCAGGTAGCCACAGTCATATTTTAATACTTATTTTGTAACATGATCTGCGCTACTGCGCCACTGCGGCCGGTATTTTAAATGAATCATGATTTAATTTATCGGGCCCCTCGCCACAAATTCAAATTCAAATTCAAATTCATTTATTGCATATGATTGTAGTTGTACAAAGATCTTAAATTTAAAGTTTACCATATACAATCTACCTCATAAAGAGGTGTGCAACATGTTCAAAATAATACTTATGATTTTTCTTAATACTTCTAAATTATATATACGATTTCATTTATTAATTATTATACATTACATTATTTAATTATTATCATTACATTAATTAACTAAACGAAATTAAGGTTATACAATAAGAAAAATCAGTGAGATAGTCAAATTTATGCGATTAATAGTTAGATGTCATAATATAAATATACACAATTCAAATAATACAATGTCAATAATTACATACAACGTCCATTACATACAACTTCCATTTTTACACCTATTCACAATGTCAATTTCTGTACTCAGTATATTATAATGTTTATTTAAATTTAAAATATTCCTCAACGCTGTAGAAACAATTACTTAGCAGCCAGGATTTCAATGTTTGCTTGAACTTGGTCTTATTTAATATTTTTATGTCTTTAGGTAATTTATTATAAATCTTTATTGCCATAATACAAGCGTTATTTTTAAACAATTGTAATCTACACGATGGAAGATAAAGTCTATTTCGATGCCTGGTTTGTTTTTGCAACATGTCAGAATGCTTGTCAAAAAGCTCTGGGTGATCCTGGACAAATTTACAAACTTCCATGATGTACATGCAAGGTAGTGGAAGGATATTGTATTTTTTGAAAATAGGCCGGCAGCTATCTGTAGACCAGGCTCCACAAATTGCCCGTACGCATTTTTTTTGTACGATGAACGCCCTATCAAAGTCGACCGAATTACCCCACAGCAGTAGTCCGTACGACAAAACCGAGGATACGTAGCCGTGATACGCGCACAGAGCAGATTCTTTCGACACCGAGAGCCGCAATTGTCGTATAGCATACACGAAACGATCAAGTCTGCCGCAAACGTTATCTATATGAAGTTTCCAGGAGCAATGTTTGTCTATTGTTATTCCTAAAAACTTGCAAGTATCTACTTGTTCTACTGGCATATTTTGGAATTGTATATTAAAAGTATCTTCTTTAGCTTGGTATGTCTGAAATTGTATAACGTTAGTTTTATCGATATTAATTTTTAACTTATTTTTATTTAGCCAATGTGTTAAATTTTTTATGGTACTGTTTATATCTAATTTAAGTTGCTCATTATTTTTAGACTTGATGACAACAGTGGTATCATCAGCATATAGAATACACTGATGTTTGGTGACATTAGGGATATCATTTATGTAAGTTAGAAAAATAAATGGCCCTAAAATACTACCTTGGGGTACGCCTGACCGAATTACCTGCAGTTCTGACCTGTATAATATTTTATATCTGTTTACTATTCTAGAAACTTCAGTGCATTGTTTCCTATTTTCTAAATAGCTTCTTATCCAATTTTGAGCATTTCCTCTAATTCCATACATATGAAGCTTTTTAAGTACTATAGTGTGATCAACTAAATCGAACGCTTTAGTCATATCTATGAATAAAGCTGCAACTTTTTCTTTATTATTAAGACTGTCAGTTATTGATTTAATTAGATTGAAACATGCTAATGTTGTAGAACTATTTTTTGTAAACCCATACTGTTCTGGACACAAGATCTTATTTTTTGCCATAAACTCATTTAATCGGGAAAGAAAAGCTTTTTCGAAAATTTTTGACAGTACGGGAATTAGTGTAATCGGTCTATAATTATGCATATTATTTCGATGTCCTTTTTTGTGCATTGGTTTAACAACCGATATTTTTAATGATTCGTCGTACACGTCGTACTCTATAAAGGTCCCGTATCAATACCCGCCAATGGCCAGGTAATGAGGGCTCGGTAATTAAATATCGTCCGTCATAGCAGTCAGCGCGTCAAATTATACAGGATCAAAATGGCGGCGGTGACGTCACAAAAAGCCGAGATATACAACAGAATTGCCACATCTATGGCGCGCTATGGCTAATGTTGATCAACGTTTTTAATTACTTACTTTAGACTTTTAAGGTTCTAAGATGGGGGCCGCGGTCCGGCAAGCGCAGCGTACGCCGTCCACCGACAAAGTAGACGAACTGAAGCGCAGGCAGGACGATGTTAGATGCAGGCGGCTTCCAACCATGTCCTTTTGCTAATTTATTGATGCAGGCGTTACTTTGCGGAAATCCATTATATATCCATAAAAACGATATTAAAAAATATTTAGTGACACTTCCGCTGAAACAAAAACAATGGTTTTGGCCTATTTCGGGGTGTGCACTACCCTCCCTCCCGCACAAACTGCTTAATAGGAAGAATACAAAATAAACACATTTACTAGATAATTACAATTTCAAAATTTTGATACCGACTACCATTCTATTCAGTTATTGGACTGTAACTCAAACACTACTGGACCGAATTTGATACTATGATAAACTAAATGTAAATTGTGTGTAAATGGGACCACACGAGACACACCAGCTTTCAAACAAATGAAGAATTTTGAGAATCAGTTCATCCAGTCGAAAGTAATGAGGTAACAAACATAAAAAAAAATTAAACATGGAAGTCTGTAGAAAATAACACATTAATAAGAATGAGTATCTCAAATTTGGCATTAAAAAGACGAATTGTTCGAATTGTGAATCTTTATTATTTTCAGCCTCAGATAAAAAAAAAAATCAAGACAGAATGTTGTGAACAGAGAAGTGAGGCCGGTTTTTTAAGCTAGATGTACGTGCATCGGTGCTGCCATGATAATTCAAATTAAATTAAAGTTATTAAAAATATACCAATAATAAATAAATTTAAATTAAATAATAATTAAAACTTTACGTATTGCTTCCACGCGCCGCGATAGTTCGACTGACGAGCTAAGGCGTAGTTTCGTTGTAGGTTTTGTATGTAAATATGTATGGACCCGCCGAGGCGTAGTTTTACCCGGCCTCACTTCTCTGTTCACAACATGTCTTGACTTTTTTATTTTGTCTGAGGTTTCAGCAATGATATTATAGTGTCAGACACAAATACGAATGAGTGGTAGGTAAATAATAATTTAAATAAAGCTCCCTGGGCTTTGCTATTTGTGTGTATTGCTATTAGTATTACATGTAATCAAAATTACATATTGTATATAATATTACCAGCGTTTTTAGCAGTTTTAAATATTTTATAAAGAAAAATAGCAATAGCAATCAAACATATCTATTGCCACATCCACGGTGCGCTACGTTGCACGCTCATGGCACGCTGGAGCGGAATGCGCGGATTTATTTTCGTTTCAGAATATTTTATTGGTTATTTATTCAATAGTTGACGTTGACTGCACGATTCATTTTAAATTCGAGATTATAAGTTGTCATTATTGTGACGTGTGACGTGCTCTTGTTTAAATGGAGCTGTTTCATTCAATACGCAAATATTTAATTAAGCTATTTTAAAGAAGATAACTTTAACAAATATTTAAGTTGACACCTTGTCATTTGCATTGAGTATCGCGACAATTATTCTATAGTAATAAAAATAAAAGATTGTATTCTAATAATCTATATAGCATATAGTAATCTAATACCTTTCAATGAGCAATTCTTGTATATATGTATGTATATGTACATACAATCTGATTCTCGCAAACGGTTCCAACTATTTTTATGAAATGTTGTACGCTGTGGTTTTAGGGATTTTAGGTATACCTAAAATCCCTAAAACCAAAGCGATCTAGACATAGATCGTTCTAGCTAGGTTTCATTTTTAGAATACATCGTTTTATCCGTGTTTTCAGGCAATGAAAAACTGCTATAATATCATTATGACAACTAGGACCATCAGCAAACACAACAACTAAACTGTTTTACCGACACAGCAACACTAAAGCTAATTGATAATAGATGGCGTTGTTAAGCGACACTAAGCCAATGAGTGTTTGATTTGAGGTTAGAACAAGAAAATCAATTGCTTACTTATACGAGTAAAGCTCGGTCGTCGAGCTACTACAAATATAATGTATGAATGTTTACATAATAATATATGTATAACTACTGGTCCTGACTGACTGATTCAGAGTTTATTTTTTAGAGGTTGAATTTAACATATTTCTGTAACTATGCCATACTTTTTTAAAAGAGTTTTAAAGGAAGTTGTATATAAGTAATTAGTCTAGTCTCGGCCAGTAGGTAATAGTTGTTTGAAATGCATTTTCCATATATCTCTCTACCACATCTCTACTTGAACACGAACGACAAGTTTTAAAAGTCACTTCCAATAAAATGCGTCTAAATGTTTTTTTAATATCTTTTTATGGCTGGATTTTAATATCATTATCCAGATTTTTTTGTTGTCGGTCTTTGTAATTATTTATTTGGTTCACAAAACATGTCTGGAGGTCCCCAGTTCCCACATCATTGAACTCAATGCTTGAATATTCTGGTCATTAAACTGAAGCCTGATACCTCAGTAGTATCATCATCGCAAGAAAATCCACAAACTGGTCTAAGACACTGTTTAGTTACTGTATTCGCCTTGCTCACTATAGACATTTATATGTATAGTTGGTAGTGTCTGCTTTCGAAACAATGGGTCCCAGGTTCAATCCCAGGCCAGGGCAATAATTTTTGCGATGAGTAGATAAGTTTGTACTCGGGCCTTGCATGTTTGTGATGTATTCATTTGTATGTTGATAGCTCCTACCTCCAGCGGCACAGGAAATCGTAGTACAGCGATATAAGTGCGTGAACATTATTTTAGGAATCAATATTTTGTAAATTGGTTGCATCGTCACTTACCTTAGTGAGATATCGTTCAGAGGCCGATAATAACACAACTATTACCTACACCGCTGATGTGACAAATCTAAAGCTATTGAAACGCATCTCCTATACTAGTAGTTTTATTTCTGTCATAGAAAACCTTGTAATTTAAACTCTTAAACTATTATTCCCTCGTCACTTCCACTGCCTACTATTTCTGTACCATTATTTTTTGCTACATCCATCGCTCCCGCGTCTCGCGCACAAATCACTCAAGATGGCGTCCATAATTTAACTGGTGCTGTCAAAAAGTGACAGATTTATGACGTTTCTTTCACAAACCGGTGACGGAACCTGACCTTAACAAAGAGTGTGGTGGCAAATGGCGACTTTTGGTGTACATTTCTGGGTGTTGGGCTTTTGTGTAAGGATTGAATGTGATATTAGCCAATCCGTAGGTATTATAAAGTAGTGCGTTATGGCTGTGCCTTCTGGTTATAAAAAGAAGCGATGCGATTATGAAACTGCCGATTTTGTACCTTGTGTAGCTGTAAGAAAGGCTAACCTAAGTACGTCTAAACGTAGGTAAAGATGTGTATAGTAAAGATACCGTTGATCCATATTTCCATCCACACTCTCTCCATCCACACTCTCTCCATCTACACTCTCTACATCTACACTCTCTACATCGATACTCTTTCTAAACTATACTGATATTTTTTATACAATCAAGTGATAAGACGGGCATGTCCATATGAACTGCAGTGCCAGTTAGAGCTTAGATATGTATTTTTACGTGGCATTGCACTGCGCTCATTACGCTAAATTATTCATCGCGTATAGTATTCGCAGTAACTTGCAAATCAAGTCAGCATGACTTATTCAATATTGTAATAAATTATAAAAATTGTATTTAGATTTTTTTTTAATATTATTAGAATTTTATTATTTTATTCATTAATTTATTTAAATATATGTTACCAAATCGAACCCAATCTATGCAGCAACGATCACCATCCCTATTGCGAAGTAATTAACTTTTATAATCAGCATCTTATATCCCCAACATGCCGGTTTAATTAACCCCTCCCCATTCCCACCCCGGGCCGGGGGCAACTGCCTCACGTCACCGTAAATCAACCAAAATAGTAGATAATAATTAAAATGTATGACAACCATATTTATGGGCCAATAAATATGTCGTTCAAGGGCCTTTTTCGCGTACATCCACCCTTTTAACTAGATGTGGATCGATGTCGGTTTTAATTGTGAGGCCCCATCCAGTGTAATGGAAACTATGCTATTGTTGTTCATATTATGCTTAACATAGTTCGTATTATGTTATGTGCATGGAACTCTCCAACTGTTCGCACCACGACGGTACCGTGCCATGGGGTTTAAAGGTGGATTCCTATATGCGGCTACGATATGTTGGAATAATCTGCCATCACCAATTAGGAAATAAAATGCCACCACATTTAGACTAAAAAAGAATTGAATGAGCAGGTAAAGCATGCAGACAATAATATAGATAAACTAGTCATGTTATATATACACATAACACGGAAAAGAACTTACAGTAAATTATAGCTACCTATATCAGACCACTTACTCCTACCAGATCCAACCCGATTAGACCTGTATACACCTATCATTCCCATTAAGAAAATACATTTAAAAGACTACAATATATGTATCTAACTAGATAGAAACATATTATATTCAATTCAAATGCTATAATCATAATCAGCCCCTTATGCTCCCACTGCTGGGACTCGAGCCTTCCTCTCAGAGAGAGGAGTTGGGCCATAATCCACCACGCGGGCCCAGTGCGGATTGGTGGATACGCTAGTGGCCAACTCATGTCGAAGTCTTCAGGCCGCCCCTAGGCCTTCGACATATCCTACGACTGTTGTCCTAAGACAAACAGCCGGGACCGACGGCTTAACGTGCCCTCAAAGCACGGAAGCGCTCAGTTTTATAATGCCTCTATCGGTCACCCATCCAAGTCCTGACCGCAGCAAGTGTTGCTTAACTTGTTGATCGGTAAGATCGCCAAGTCAAGCTCCACTACGAGCGCTTCGTAATATATACTATAATAGGAAATATGAATTATTAACATAACACAGAAATTTAAAAAAGGAAAAAGAAATATATTAAACAATCCGTAATAACAAATACCAGGAAGTAACAATCCCCTGCATTCACCCAGCACAGTGGCACAGAAAAAAATGTTCTTTATTGTCGTAGACATTTATTCGCAAAATTATCACAAATATAAAAAAAATGTTTCTGCAACATCACAATTTGCACAACTTTAAACAAGGGTACCAATAAATCTTTTCTATTGTAAATTAGAAACAATAGAGCAATAGTATTGTAAATTAGAAGAAAAGAGGAAAGATTTGCCTTTAGTGATGACGCAAAAGGTTTTTGTGTAAACTGCGTCTTAGATTAAATATTATTGAGGCCAGGTATGTTTACCTTTTACTAAATAGGAAGTTAGGAAACAAACAACGTTAGAATATAATCCTATTACCATTGATTACTATATCCACTGTCACAGCATGCTGATTCACTTAATGTTAAGTAAATTAATTTTACTTTAAACTAAGTTAACTAATGAGGTAGCGTTGAAATGATTAATAAACTAAAATTTACATTAAGAGCTTATGTACCTAATTCGTTGTTGGTTTCTAGATTTTTAATACTTTAACTGGTGTGCGGGTAACGTTGACCGTCACGGCACATTAGGCTCTCTAGACTGGCCCAGTTAAGGGGATTGCATAGCTAGTACTTTCCATGCTAACAGAGAAAATTCTTTTCTACCTCTTAACATTGTCCGATTTCAGTGGTTTTTTTTCATGGAGTCATTACATTCTTTACTTTGCCCGTACGTTTTGATTTTTACAGTATTTCAAAGTACTATAAATTTCCTTTTTTAGAACTTAAAAAAACTGAAAAAATCAAAACGTACGGGCATAGTAAACAATATCATGACACCATGAAAAAAATCATTGAAATCGGACAATGTTAAGAGGTAGAAAAGAGTTTTCTCTTTTAGCATGGAAAGTACTAGCTATGCGATCCGCTTAATAATATTTATTACAAATACTATTGTGAAAGATTGTCGCACTGATGGTGAAAACTGCATCAATCCGTTGGGGGTTTTCGGAGAACTTAGCGGATATAAATTCACACAGACGCGGAAAGCGAGTTTAAACTATTTCATAAATATACATACAACAAGGTAATAAATACAAATTTTGTGTCTATACAATAAAGTTTAAGTCTATCTAATTGAATGCATGTTATTTATTTATTTTTCCTTTGATCTGCAATTCTAGAAACGCTTTTGGTTAACGACTCGCGCGCCCACTTCACAAAGCAATTTCTAAAATTCGAGATTTGATTGAAAAAGATGTATAAAATTGGGAAATTTTGTATAGTTATAAGTTTTTGAGCTTTTAAAATTTACACATGCATTTCAGGATCTTGACTGCGTCATCAAAGCTTAATTACAATTGATGAGATAATTCAATTAACTAAGTTTGTGTATTCATAACACTAGCTAGGATTGAAGATCTGGTCACCCCACTACTACAGTCACATCTCCTAGAAATTATAAACAATGCTAAAAAAAAACTGTTCAAAAGTTGTAGTATACTGAACATCTAAACTACTTGTAACATTTTTGTTAAATATAACGCATTATAGACAACTGTTAATTCAAGATTTAATAAGTCTACATTATTACAAGTGTCGCCGGGTAATCTCCACCCACTGTCAATGGCGGGCGAAGAAATAACTAATGATCGACTAATCGACTACACCACCCACTGCCTTGCTTACACTGTGACACCTATCTTTTATGTGACTTCTACAAAGGTGCTTCTGTTTCCAGCTGATGTGTTTGTGGATATTGACATAGATACTTCTGATAATAAATGTACTTACTCAAAAACTATTGTTTTGTTTTCATTTATTATTTCTTTTATAACCAGCAAAGTTGCGTTAAAGATTGCAGTTTGTTTTTAGGGCAGCACGGCAAAAAAATAAAATGCTATTTCCATATTCCTGCAAAAGAGCGTGAACCAAAAGCTGGTAAATAATTAAATACGTATAGTTTACTATCCGGTATAGTTCTACTTGCATAGTCGTCATACTTGCAGTGTTGATCAATAAAGTATTTTTGATAAAATAAGTAATAAATAAATCGATGAAGAGGAGTAGATATGTTGTAGTGGTTGCGTCTCAGTTGGTCTTTGTCAGTAAGAGTTCGTCTTGATAGGAACAGATCTTTAAATATAGCTATAAATCTATAGCTATAATGTAGTACTCCGAATGCGTCATAACCTTGTCGTCCAAAAATATATAAAATTAATAAAAGACAATTTTTTTTAAATAGCCTTAGGTGTCGATTCTGTAAGCATTCTAAAATTATATATACATATATAAATTCTAAATATACTAAAAATCTCTAAATAATGGCGGTACTTATTTTGTTTAGGTTAAACTCCAAATTAGTACAACAACTATCGAATGACAGCACTAATATTAGACATTTCTCTTCAGTTGTGGGCATATTTTAGACAGTTTAGTCGTCACGTAACTTGGCGCTCGCTAAACTAACCTAAAATAACCCAAAATTGAATAGAATAATCTTATTTTTAGAAGTGTAATTCTAAGTGGATTGCATTGTTAACAAAATAAGGACCACCATAATGTTTAGTTCGGTAGTTTAGTTTAGTTTTTTTGAACAAGTGAATCGCTATCTTAGCCGATTATGTAGGTACTTACATTTTAAACGGTTTTCTTTAAATATAAAAATCTTAATTTATATCTGTAATGATGACGAGGATATTTTGTAGCTGAAGAACTTTTTATTAAAGAGTTAAGCGTCCGGGAAAGTACTGCAACCATGCCCTAGTTCTACCGCGATGCAGTAATGTTCGCAATACATACTGCATTTTGGTTGGAAGGGTGTAGGTAGTAGGTACAGGTACATGAGACTCAACGACTTAAAGTCGCAGGGTTACGAGCGCAGTGAAGTTCGTAACTTGTGACGAATTCATCTTTTACAGGCAGACGTTACCACTTACCAGGTCTTCGTGCTTGTAACGTCTCCAAATATTAAAATAATCGAAAACTACACTCCAAAACTATATTTGAACAACTTATAGAGAGAAAAAAGATACCTCAGCATAACTCTCCGTACCAAATACGTCGTTAGACCCATTCAAATCAACATTATCATGGGGTCGGTTTCCGCAAAGGGTGGTAAAGGCAACGGCGCGCGGCGCGTTACTGGTAACGGCGTTATCTACAAGTCGCACAGTGCTCCCCGCATCTGTCCGTACATAAATCTGTCTCATATGAAAAGAATTAAAACGTACCCTATTGTAGAAGGCTGAATAAATCTTGAAGATATCTTTGTGAGGGACGCGCGACGCCCGCGGCTTCTCGCCGGCGACGGCGATATTTTACAAGTTTTTGACAGCCGATATGGCTTTCCTAAACGGCACCTGCCCACTGTGCGATCCGATGCTGATGCCGTGGTGCCCGAACCCTAGGACTTTTTAAAACGTGATAATGGACTTGTTATCTAACAGCGAGTCTGTTTTACTGTCACCTTAATTATAAATGATTTGGTTGACTCCGACTTGGCACATAATGTATAATACTATCATTTATTTCTTACTCTTTTTACATTTAGTGATCAGAAACTCTCAAGGGGAAGTAACCAATTTGCTTTGCTGTTTTGCTTTACTCCGTTAAAATTATCTCGAATTTGTTTTCATAAAACACATCGCCACAAGTCATTATGTAATAATTTGAATTTGTAACTACGAGTATCATATAAGATTGTGATTTCAATAACTACTACTGTTATCGTGTTTCATAAATTACAGTTATAAGTGCAAATAGAAGATACCGACTTGTTGAGTTGCAGGCCTTTTGTGCAAGATTTGCGTTTCGATCGGTACCACCGCAGTCTGATAGTTTTTCTACCTCAAAACGAAGGGAATTAGAATGTAATCAAGCGATCGACGTTTTTGTTTTGTCCCGTCTCTTGATCATATCAAACAAATGCGGCAGGAGAATGAGTTGCTTCGTAAAAAGTCAAAATCAAAACCATTTATTCAATTTAGGCATCAAAGGCACACTTGGAAACGTCAATTTTTCATAATACTCGTAATGTACTTTAAAGACTCTACCACCGCGTTCCAAAATATATAGAGCCTACCGAGAAGAAGCTAATAAAAAAGTAAGAAAATATAAATATTTAAAAAAGATAAATTATTATGATTACCATTCAAGTAGCCAACTGTTGTAAACTTTTGTGAGCCTATTACCCATTTACAATCAATTAATATCTACTCAAATCAAATAAGTGTGATCAAAATCAGAGAAACAAAAAAAACACGATCACAGCCCGACCACTTAATAAATTGTCTGGATCTTGTATGGAGAGTAAAAAAAGTAAATAAATCGAGTCACCCAATAACACTATAGTATTGAGTTTATGGCGATGCCCTTGAGTTTGTTATCGGGACGACGATTATTTATTGACACTAATAAACGTGGAAACATACGGTAAGGACTCGCCGCCGAGTACGTTGTCCGTCAAAGCTCTTTGGGGAAAATATAAATCGATTAATCGGGGTCATTACAGCTGGTACGAAAGTTTTACGACAACATTTTCTTATCCCCCTGACATAACACTGAATATAGTGTCGTGAATTTATTAATAGAATAAAAAACTAACACGATCAAAGAGCTATCCTATTAATATTATAAACGTGAAAGTTTGTATGTATGGATGTATGGATGTTTGTTACTCTTTCACGCACAAACGGGGGGGCTAATGTTGATGAAATTTGGTATGGGGGTAGATGAGGCGCTGGATTAACACATAGGATACTTTTCATCATCATCATCATCATCATCCATCACCACGCGGGTGAAACCGCGGGGCGCAGCTAGTATTTTAATAAAGCACATTAAACATACGTATTAATAGGCTCGTCGGTAGAACATTTGCCAAGTATTCAATTCAAAATAATACACTGAAAATTGTTGGTTGGTGAATCACGCGAGCGCGAAATGACTATCGTTTAACGAATGTAAAACATAATTTTATTTTATCATAATCCCCTATTGCTGAGCAGCTACACCGCCCGCTATAAAAGCGTGGAAATAAAACGCAGCGGGCGCGCCACAGTATCGGCCCGTGTGCTAGCACTATTACCGGGCTGATTTACAAGCCTTTAGCAGAATATGTCCGAGGTCCTGTTTGATGTACCCCGTCGAGCCACCGACTCAATAATCGTTAAGACAAGACGCGTTAATTCCTTATAAGCCATAAAAAATCCTCCACATTTTGATGGAGTTTAAATTGGTTTATGATATCAATGCATATTTAAAGCGACCGCGTAAAAGGAGTCGTAATTTCGAGGGCGCGATTCCGTACAATTTCACTTAATGTTGGCGCTTTTATTTATATCTTGATTAAATTTGAGCTTAAACGTCATAAATAAGCACGAGAAAGATATTGAGAAATGTTATTTTTCCAAATTTGGCGGATCATAAAGCGGTGTGTGGGTATGCGCCTACGCATCCTGACATTGGGCGCGTCAAACGTTATTGTACCTTACCTCACGTCATGCGTGCCTCGTTAAACAAAACAATATTAATCAAAAAGGCCAACAATGGTAATCGGGAGACAGTGTCAGTCATAAATCGGGCGGTATCACCGCATCGCGCGTCACTATATCGCATTACGACATTGTCTCTTTGATATCGAATTTATTACGAGGGGCTTATTCGAATCACTCGGAACACGTCACCCGGCATCGTTCGACACTCATAAATTGTGTGACATATCGTTCGGGTTCCGAGATTTTTCTGTATAAACCACGTCACTTATATATGTAGTCAATCCACCAAATCAAACTTCTATTGCAAAGCATTAAAGTTGAAATTGAATTCGATCGGTTACACATCAGAAGTTGGTATTCGATATCTTCCCGTGTCTTGCCTCATATTAATGACGATAGGTTTTTTTTAATTTATCGGTGAATTTATTCAAGTATGTTTAGTGCTTCGAAGCATCGGAGTTTCGAGCGTTACTCATCGGTTTACAAGAAGTGATTGGAGTCGATCAAGATACATTTTAAGAGTCAATTAAATTATGTGACGTTATCCGGTTATGTCCGTGGGAGAACGTCAACGACTACTGAACATTCTTGGAAACTCCTCGGGTTATTTTTTAGACATAATTTATCCAATAAAGGCTTTTAAATATCAACATCTACCGTGAAAGATGATATGATTAAATAAAGTGCCTTGTGTTCCACAAGAACCATATTATTTCATGATTACAAACTATTTCAACAATTTTTTTTGTATTACCCTCACGTCAAATTACATAGAAACGCCCAGACGTGATTCGACATTTGTTTTCGAAGTTCAATGTTCAGTTAAAGGATTATTATTATTATTCTGTTAAAGGACTCTAGTACTTGGGTGACGCAAATCGCATATCGCATTTAACCAATCTTAAAAAATATTCACCGTTACCTCATGGTTTTTATGCTTTCCTAAATCAAGATATTTCAGGAAATCTCTCATATATTCAGTATGATTGCACAGACAGAGGCTTTGTCTAAATAATATATATTGAATAAATTATATATCTGAAACAGATATAGATATAGGTATGTTTATATTACATTATTATCTTTATGCACCAAATGCAATATCGTTCCAAATATCGTACACTGCACATACAAAAAAAGGGAATATGTACTAACTATACATCATGTACGCTAATTGCACCCGCCCGTCTCAGAGGCACCTGCCTGCGTTAGGCTGTAGATAATCCTACCTCATACACTGCCTTGCGTGTGCGTGTAAAAGTCAGCCTTTAGTCACAGGGTGTCAACTCCAGAACATGTCTATCAGTTCTGCTGCAGATGTTCAGCCACGCCAGCTGGGCTAGCCGGCCAGTGGCTGTCATTAAGACTATCATCCACTGACAGCTTACTCTATATTATCTTTTTTATTGCAGATGAGTGCGCGCTCAGGCTCGTATCAGCGGCGCTGGTAGAGATGCGCTCCAAGCAGCAGCCGCGACCGTCCTACCGCTGGCTCAACGCTAACGAAAACGGTAAGTGTTAGCTAGTAACAAACTATCGTTATTGAAGCCCGTTTTGCTATTTCTGTGTTCTCAAAAAAGGTCCAAAATTGATCGAGTTCCAGCCTCATTCATTAGAGTGTTGCAAAAAGCGACCTGGACGATCGCCGGATTGGGAAGCAGCGTGCGCGTTTACCTTTTGTAACTTTTAAACTTTTGTGTTTTGTGAATCCAGGGTAGATTACTTTTAAGCACATCTAAATGTAGTTTTTTTTTAAATGTGCCTTGTTAATTAGAGATTTCAGAGATTAAGATACTAACTATCTCACCAAATATATTTCTGTGTACTTGGCTACCAATGTATAATAAAACTGTTGAGTCCCAAACTAGGCAAAAAACATGTGCCTGCGTGTCTCTAGGACTCAGGCACACGTTTCACAAATTGTTCAAGATTTCTGGGAATTGAACAATTTTACAATTTGTCTATTTACGTATATTACGTGGGCATATTATGGTTATGGATAGGTATGAAAAGTTTTGATAAAATTGTAATATATAGACTTGTTTAATTATAGCATCACAGTTCTAAACGTTGACAAATCACTGCAATAAATCATCAACAAGAAATACACGTTTAACAACCTTTCCAACAATGACAATCCCATCTTAATTATATAATCAAAAACTCCACGGCTATTTCATCAAATTTCAAATTACAAAATATGAATTCTCCTAATCGTATGCTAAAACCATGTTATAATTTCTGTTAAAAAAATCAGTTGTGCTGAGGATTTAGAGTGATATAAGTTTCAAAATACTATTCCCAAACTGCACCGCTTAATTTGTATAACAATTGAACTCTACACCGTGTCGTGATGACTGTGAATATTCAACTAAAACTCGCAATAAATATAAAGTTACGGCCATAGAAAAAACGTTTTACAAAACGCAAATGTAATAGTAGGTTATAACTCACAGGTCTTTTTGTACGAAACTAAGGCACCGTGAAGCGATAAATAATATTTATTTTCGCTATTATACGCGTTTTTGTATGACGTAATGGGTGTAAGCGCCGCTGTGCAGTCGGGCCATGAACTTGGAGGTTTGGTGATGACAGTGACGTTACTTGCAAGTGAGTTATATGTGGAGTGGAGGGCGGTGGGTCTTGAGTGGGGTGGACGTGTTTTTGTAACCACAGTAAGTGCCTAATACAAAAGTTTACTAGATTAATATTTTATTACAAAGTCAAAAACGCCTTAATTAAAGAGATGTTCAATGAAATGCAATGTATCTTTATTAAAAAGCCGTGTCTTTATTATAAATTTGTATTCAACTACAACGTCTTCTGAGAGAAAAAAACATAATATACATAAAACATGCGTTATCCCACAGAACTAATATCTACTAATTAACTCGTACACACAAACTGTTATTGAATTCTGTTCAGCAGTTTTGACACAGAGAAGAGATTAATACTACTCTTAATAAGTTAATTGCAACTCATATTAATTTATTTGGAATTATTATATTGTAATGACGATTTTGTCTATTATAACTGACTTGGGCGGGCGGGAGTGTATTAATTTCATTAGACATATCAGAAAATCAATTATCATGTAGATATTTTTTAAACTTTATAGTATATAAGTACTTAATGGAATTATCCAGTCACAACAAGTTCCTCTTAAACTTTTTCAAACTTTAGTGAATTGAATTCATGATTTAAGAGAATATATATTAATAATAGTTTGTTTATGTTTTTTTATTATTATTTATTTATCGTCAGTCCATCAACTATGAGCAGATGTGGTGTATGTGTGTATATAGTTATATTTTGATATTAATATGTGCGCGAAAAAGTCACGATATTCTCTTAAACAACAATAAGTTGCGTACAAAGAAATAAATGTTATAAATTGTAAGTTTGACTAGTCATTAAATTATTTAATACAACACAATAACAAATAACTGTTCGAAAAGGTGTTCATGTGTTATATTTAAGTGTATAATGTTATAAGCCAATAAAGCATTTCCTATGGCCCAACATTAAGTTGCTTAGCTCTACTTTGACGAAGGTTTAATCCACTTGTGCATAATAAGTAAAGATAGATCCGAGACTAGACTTGTCTGCCGAACTAAAGGGTTTCTTAATTTATTTTATAGTTTGCTTTGAGTCATAAGGCTCAGGTTTGTCTTGCGATGGCACAGAATAAATAATATAGTACAATCGATGGTCGCAATTCACATTCGAGGACTTTGTAGAAATTATATTTATTTAATTATAAAGAAACATTGGAGACAACGCCTTAGAATTACAGTATGGTATCAATGTTCAGATGTATTGTTATGAAAGCTAACGTGGTTTATACACATCTTAACATGAAGGTAAAAACATGTTTTTACCGTATTTTTTAGTTACAGGCTTGCTACTTACGGGATCGATTGTCATTCACCGTGAATGATGACATCATCTATCAAGACATGCGTAACAATTTTCAGTTTTTGAAGCGTAATTTAAGAACTGCTTGACCGAATTTAAATAGGTAATAGCATTTAAATTTACCTCGGAAGTATACTCTACCAAACAAAAAAAGAATTTAAAATAATCGATCAACAAATGAGGAAGAAATCAGCTAAAATACACAAAAAAATGCATACAATCGAACTCCTCCTTTTATGAAATCGGAAAAAAAAGGGGACACTCACGTAAATAACCCACTTATATACGTTAACTACGAGTAAGTATAGTTTCAGGTGTTCAGGTTTTTAGGTGTTTTGCTCGCAGCAGCGCGAGGAGAGATTCAACCGCGAGCGATCAGCACTCTCCTTGGGAAATACCACCGGATGTGATTAAATTAAACTATAGTTGTTCATATTAAAAAGATATCTTGTACCAGGAATTCTTTAACTGGTTGTATCAGCGGCACTTAACGTTTGTGACACATCAGTCGTGCGATTCCCTAAGAGCAAACATCGTTGAATCTTTGACAACATCCGTGAAACAACGACGAGATGACAAGGAAAGTAGGAAAAACAACCTTATGTACAAGGGCGATATCTCTTAAGTATTTGACATCGGTGAGCTCGTTGACAAGCGCATCGACGAATCATTAGAGAATCGCACGGCAGTTACCCAAGTGTACACCAAGCTAAGTGCAAGCGTGACAATTGCAATTAGGCTAATACCGATGCGCCCCAAAGCATTGCATTCCAAAGACAGTATTTCACTGTGAAATGACCACCGGCATCCAAACGGCTCCCATTCAGCACAGCTGCGACGAAATCCGTGCCGCGGCGCACAATAACTTAGCAGTGAAATAATAAAAAGTGCGGTATAGTTTAGCTTAATTTATGTGCAGTTGGGCAGTTGATTTACAAGCATCGCGCTTTCACTCTGCGCGCTTTGTTGTAACTTACGATTGAGGGATGGATTGTGCAAGTTTGGAAGTTACGGAGTACACTTTTTGTCTGTTTCGGTGTCGAGAAATTCGTAAAGAATGCAGTCAGGCTTGATTATACTGGGAAAAAAAAATGGTCTGTGGTTATAACATATGTACAACGCGGTCACATTAACTAGACGCTTGATCATGTGACGTCATTTTGGCGATCAAGTACGGTGTGCAAAAAAAACCGGCTAAGTGGCCTTTATAAGATCGAGTTCAAATTGGACAATTATTTTACTTCCCTGCTAGTATTTGGAGTACTGCTAGTATCGTTACTCATACTGCTCGAACTAGCTCTTGGACTAGTGTCGGGAGAAGTAAGCGGCGATGATACACATGCCATTTTAGCCTCGTTTTTATCCGAGTAAGAGTACTTTTTGATATTCCAGTTGCGGCACAGGTACGTTTTTCAACCTGATCCACCGGTATGGAAAAACGTTTATTTTTCTTCTCATTCTCGAAGAACTGTAGCACTTTTAAGCACGAGATTTCTCCCTTCACTGTGTATAACTTTCCCCATGATATTCTGGTTTGAACACAGTTCAACAGTTAATATTCAACAATCAACAGTAACAAAAAACTTAACAAAACAATAATCAAAACAAAAACTATATAACAAAAACAGAAAACAAGCCAAATTTAGCAAGAAAATTAGCCAAATTATCGACGCGTGTATCGGTAACAATGATGCTGACCGTACTTTCACCTGCCGGGCGAGAAAAGGGAATGCGAGGGGAAGCGGGCGGGGACCCGCAATCCAGCGATCCGTCGAGTTAATGTGACCGCGTTGTATATGTGACGCATTCAGCAGGCGTCTCCATTTCTATAAGATAGTTTTAATACCAGCGAATGAATTTTAATCTATATAATTAATTTATATTATTATCTGTCATGACTGATTCATCAGAGAATAACTTGGAATTTCATCAATTGATGCCTTTTATGTTGTACTTTCGTAGAACCTTTTGTGAATCGTCTAGGGAAGTATGGCCACCATACCTTTAATACCGGGAAACAGTAGGTACTGTGCAGTAATAACCTACTGTTCGTATTACTGTGTTCTGGATTGAAGGGTATGATATGAATGCCGTCTAAATTACATGCACATGTGACTTAAAAACTTAATGTATCAGGGTTACGGGTGCAGTGCAGTTCGTCACTTATAACGAAATTAATCTGTTCCAGGCAGAGGTTACCACTTAATGATAATGATAATATTTATTGATAATAACAAAATTACAGGTCAGATGAAATGTACAAGAAAAAATTATTGCGTAAAATACAATTTACATACTTGTAGCCTATTAATAAAAATAAATAAATCAAATCATCATCATCATCATCAGCCTGTAGCAGTCCACTGCTGGACATATGCCTCTCCAATTGCACGCCACTTAGGTCTATCTTGGGCTTCTCGCATCCAGTTTTTGCCAGCCGTCTTGCGCAGATCGTCACTCCACCGTGCCTCAGGACGTCCTACACTACGTTTGCCGAGACGCGGTCTCCACTCTAGAACTCGTTTACCCCAACGGTTGTCGGTTCTACGGCTAATATGGCCAGCCCACTGCCACTTCAGCTTGCTGATCCGGTGGGCTATGTCGATGACCTTGGTTCTCTGACGGATCACTTCATTTCTGATGCGATCCCTCAGAGAAACACCGAGCATAGCCCTTTCCAATAAATCAAAAGTTGATAATAATTATTCCAATTTTATATAAACATGTCAAAGAAAATAATATATTAATAAGTTATTTCTACTTAAAAACTACGTTTTAATGTATGTGCGGCTGTGTTTAAAGAGACAAAAAGGAACTGGGCATTTTTACTCGTTTTGTTGTTTCTGATGAATCACGTTCATGTTAATGGTACCTGAGCCAAAATATTGCAAAGGGCGCAAGTATTACACATTTTCTCTCGGGATTCACTCACGTAAATAAGTCAGATCTTTGAGTGAGTGATTCCCGTTTTTCATATTAAAAATGTGTACGATACGAACCAAGTTAGTGAAATATTGTCGTATGTTACAAAAGAAAATTTGTAATACTTAATATTAGAAATTCAAGTCATCATTTTTCATATTGAAAATTCACTTACTATAATGTAAGAGGCAGATAAATTATCACGGTATTGGAAAGTGCTTTCCAGTTGCCAAATTAACATTGTTAATATTTTCAAACTACCTCTATATAAACATATTCTAATAGAAACACTATTTTACTAATAAAACTTATATATCCATCCAAAAGCATTTCAAAACTAGATTTACAAATCGATAACGGTCTGTCAAACGACGTTTAACATACCAGCAGCCTTCAAAAGACGTTTGTTTAGTATACCGCTGAGATCTTTATTCTGCTATTTTCGTCATTATTATTTTTCTATGATGCTTAGTCCCGTATGATTTTTTTTCTTTGACATATGATGTGGGGTTATTAATAAAACCGTAATATTTACCGTATAGTTTACGATTTAGTAGTTGTATCATCCTTCAACATGAATTCCAACTATGGGATAAGATGTTAATAACATTTCTTCCTTTAACATACATAATAATATAACTAACTAAACTCGAATTCTTTAAGTAATACTAATAATTAATAAGATAGTAATTGAAAAAACATTATTTAAAACTCACCAGTATATGTTAAGATGCAGGCCACTTCCAACCTGTCCTTTTGGAAAATCACGTGGACGTCCTACGGCTGAGATGATGATGATGATGATTATGATATGTTAAGATTTGCCGTATCAATCATTAGCAAATATATAGTTATTCTATACAACAAATTTAATTTGCCATCTTAAACTTGAGGCCAGCACTGCCGTGCGATTCTGCAAGAGTTCAAATATCGTTGCATCTTTGGCAACATCCGTGAAACAAATGACGAGATAACAAGAAACGTTGGAAAAACAATCTCGTGTATAAGGGCGATATCTTATAAAGTATTTGACATCGGTGAGCTTGTCGACGAGCGCATCGACGAATCATTAGAGAATCGCACGGCTGGAAATGTTAAGCAAGTCCGTGCGCCACCATGACCCAATTGAAATAGCAGAATTGGTTCACAGTTCTCAATACTGCCGACTCCGTGCCCACTTTACGCATTTTTTACGCTCTTTCGTAATCATTTGACCAACAGTTTTATTACTGGTTTTTATGTACGTGAGAAAACAATTGTTAGGCCACAAACTGCCGCTAACAATAAACGGCCGCGCCACGGTTTGTCGTTTTTAGTTTTACGATTTTCTCTCGCCGACTTCCAGTGTTTAAGTTTTATTGGCGATGCTTTACGGCTTCCACGGCTAATGTCGGAAATGATTATGTTTGATGATTTGTTAGTTTTGCTGATTTAGGTTATGGGTTGGTTATGGGATGACTCGTAACAAGCTATTGGCGTTCGGTTCAGTGATTTCTGTGTCGCAATTGAAAAGGTTTATTAGGTGATCTGTATGTTTTTATAAATGTTATGTTACTTACTATTTTTGTTTAAATTGTTTTTTATGGGCTAATATATACCCACATTTTACCATGGAGATCTTTTTATCATGGTCCAAGCTAATTTCTTCACATTGGTATTTGACTTGACCACTGATGGTTTAAAATCGTTCTGCAGGCCTACCATAAACTTTCAGATTATTTGTTAAGTTCCGAATAGTTTAATAAAAGGATCTCAAATTGACCTGCTAAAAATCGTACCATGAACTTTATTTGACTGACATGCGTTTGAACTAATAGTAAAATAGTTCGATTATTATTTATTGAACTCGGGTTTGTAGCTTGTAGCTAAACTGATGTTTTGTTATCTGTACATAAAAATACGTTTATCATTGACTAAACTCTATTTAACACAACCCGTTTTGTTGGAAATCACTGAATCAAGTGCTGTTATTTAAACACAGTTTGTTTGCTGGTAGCTTATTTTAAAATAACAAAACTAGTTGAGTTAATTTGTTTTTTCAGTGCATTGTAAAATACGTTATAATAATAATATTGAGGGATCCAGCAGAGTTTGTGACATTGATTTAGTGAATAATTTTTCAAGTTACATTAGTTACACAAAGTGCAATATTTTGTAATGATATTAGAACACATTCAATCTAGTAAACAACAGTGAACAGTTTGAAGTGGATTCTCAGAGAAACGACCCGAATGATTATTATCTGCCTACAATATCAAGGCGGTGTTCCAAGTGTGAATTCTTATTTATTCAACTTGGAATTATGGCCGCGTCAAGCCTCACCGTTGTGTTAGTTATGCTCACTTAGAAGTACTATGGGAGTTCTAAATACCCATAGCGGCATAGTTGTAGGGTAAAAAAAACAGTTCGAGCGCGTGAAAATACGAGATGACTTTTTTTATACTGCTTCTAGTAACCCAAATAATTATTCGTATGCGTTCCACATTCTTCTACGATAGTAACAGAAACTATTTTTTCACAAATTGATAGAAATTCACGGGTTTTACGTTTAATAGGTCACAAAAAGATGCTTTAGCTCGCCTGCTTTATGTGACAGATTTTATGGATAAAGTCAAAAAACACGCCATGGTACGCTTACAGCAGGTCAATTGCAGGTCGTCCTTTGCTGGCCGGCTAGATCACGTGGGCAATAGTTGGCTGGCCTGCTAGAGTCCGCCATAGTACGAATTTGCAGGACAGCTCAATAACACGCTTAACTGACTTGCTATAAGGGGCTTATGGTAGGCCTACTGATCCAATATAACCATCAAATTTGTACGAATTTTTAGTAGTAAATTTACTCAATAGCATACTATAGCCAATTAGCCACATATGTCTTGCACAGTAACTATAATTATTCTGTGATACTAGCTACAGTAGTACTACGTATCAGTTAGAAAATAATAATTGCATATAAAAAATGGTTAAACAGTTTTTTGTTTGGTGGCAAGGTCCGTTTGCGAATAGCACTAAATTCATTGCCGTGCTATACCCATCAAAGTCAAGGTCCATTTGCGAATAGCGCTAAATTCATTGCCGTGCTATACCCATCAAAGTCAAGGTCCATTTGCGAATAGCGCTAAATTCATTGCCTTGCTATACCCATCAAATTCAAGATCCATTTGCGAATAGCGCTAAATTCATTTCCGTGCTATACCCATCAAAGTCAAGGTCCATTTGCGAATAGCGCTAAATTCATTGCAGTGCTATACCCATCAAAGTCAAGGTCCATTTGCAAATAGCGCTAAATTCATTGCCTTGCTATACCCATCAAAGTCAAGGTCCGTTTGCGAATAGCGCTAAATTCATTGCCGTGCTATACCCATCAAAGTCAAGGTCCATTTGCGAATAGCGCTAAATTCATTGCCTTGCTATACCCATCAAAGCCAAGGTCCCTTTGCGAATAGCGCTAAATTCATTGCCGTGCTATACCCATCAAAGTCAAGGTCCATTTGCGAATAGCGCTAAATTCATTGCCTTGCTATACCCATCAAAGCCAAGGTCCCTTTGCGAATAGCGCTAAATTCATTGCCGTGCTATACCCATCAAAGTCAAGGTCCATTTGCGAATAGTGCTAAATTCATTGCCTTGCTATACCCATCAAAGTCAAGGTCCCTTTGCGAATAGCGCTAAATTCATTGCCGTGTAATACCCATCAAAGGCACAATTAATTGCATTCCTGCTGGTAAAGGGGTCTCAGTGACTTAAATACCACTATTTAGAGACCAGCATTTTATAGACTAATTAATTATCGTATTGAAGACTCATCGATGGCAAATCTTTTACTGTAACGTATAATAAGTGTTACTCAAACGATTAATTAAAGTCAGTACCTAATCTTTAGATATAGTTTTAATTAAGGTGAAAAGTTTTAGAACCTTGTGCATTACTGTCTCTCACTAAAGACTGTAGACTGTAATACTAATATTAATAAACATATTGCTACTTACGGGATGACACCGCGGTATTTATTTTAATGATCTCCCGATACCACGGTTTTCAACCCGTAAGTAGCAATATGTTTATAGAAAACAACCGTGAATGTTTAAAAAAGTGACTAATATTAATGTATGATTACTTCAGTATATTTTATCGTCACTGCAATATGAAGGAAGCAGTTTATACAAGGTATACATACTATAGTGGTCAGCGAATGAATCAAATCGATCACCCAAGTCCGCGGACACAGTTAACCGGATCATAAAATCCGTCATAAAAATCTGTCGAATTCACATAAAAGTAATGTTTACAAACATTGAGAGCGTTAATCTTTACGATCGCTCCCGAATAGGCCCGGACGCACCCGATTGCACCCGATCACTCCCGAACGCACCCGATCCCTGATTTATGGAGTTCCCAATAGCTCTCGTCTTTTAAAAGGCCACGAAATTTACGGCTATATGAAGTTTTATAACTGATTTTATCAGTCGTAAAGTTTTACAAGGCGATTTGCCAGCTATTCATTAGGGGGCGCGCAGACGGATTTTTTTCATCTGATGATGAGAATGTAAGAGCAAGACTTGAAGTAAAAATTTAATGATGTATACACATTTACGAACATTTTGCATTTGATAAAGTAAAAACTAATTGCATGGAGCTGCTGAAATAGGAAATACGATAAATAGTAATAATAGTAGATTAGTAGCCAAGGGCTGTAAGGCATCAATTGCAGCCCGAGATATTTAGCCTATAGTTCGAGGGTGCAATTGATGCTTACACCCGAGCTAACTACTCTGCTTTACATCTCGATTGTGAGGTAAGTAGAAAAAACCGGCGTACAAAAATAAAATTGATGACTATTATACTCATACGAAGACAAGGCTGAATAGCAAAGCGACCTCTTTTGTCATTGGGCTGAATGCATGATGTCTATTGCCAGTATAATGGTTAGATGTACACGATCTTTTTGAAAGAGTAAAGTGTTTTTTTAATTACTTACCGCCCTAGGGCTTTTCTAGCTACATTATTACCCTAGAGCGCTAATTGGTCACCTACAAGCCCATTTGTGTTTTTTTTATTACTTACCGCCCTAGGGCTTTTCCAGCTACTTTATTACCCTAGAGCGCTAATTGGTCATCTATAAGCCCCATTTGGGGGTAATAAGGACCTCCTTACCGAATATGAGAGATGTAAATGATATTTTGATTAATATGATTGCTGTTTAGTACCCAACTACCCACCCACATGAAAAATGAAATAATAACTTGGTTCCAGTAGACAGTTGTGTGTACAATAGCGACAATATAGAGTTATAAGCGTACAACAAGCAGAAAAAGCTCAGGTCCCAAACCAGGCTAAGTCTTTACTATGGTAACCTGATGACTCAAATACATATACAAACCCAGACACAGCTCGAACATACATTTTCAGGCACACACATTGACATTTTTGACCTGTCCGAGATCAAACCCGGAACGGCGCTACGTTCCGAAGTCCGAACGTACAACACTGTACAAATTATTGCAAGAACAATAGTTATAAGTTTTTAAACTGTCATGGTCACAAACATATCTAATTACATAAGCATCATGATCACGGATCAGTTAGTTCATCCGTGATCATGGCGCTTGCAACATTGCCGAAGTATCGGAAACTCACAGAAAGTATATATGGTAACTATCCCGTTGATAATTTGAATACTTCTAAGAACAATCATTGTTTCGAATTCGAATTCAGTTTGTAAATCGAGTGTTAAGTATGATGTAATTAGATATTTTATATTTTAAATACAGATTCAATTCACTTTGTTGTGTAATTATTAAATAAAATGACCATTTATAAACTACTAGCGACTGCCCGCGACTTCGTTTGCGGCCTTCAGCCTCGCCAAACATTCCATTTTTTCTTAGTTTTTCTTTCATACAATAATAAACACAACAAAAAATAATCAGCGAGATTGTTCCATTCGTTTTCAAGTCATAGCGTGACCAGGAGAAACAGAGATACATTTTTTTTTATATAGATTATTATTCTTAACCGGCAAAACATATCCGGTCGCTCATCTGCATCTCGATTGCATAAACAATACTCAGAAAATTTAATATTATTTCGAACATAATGAGCTGATTAATAATAGTATAAAACTTCGTGTCAAACCCACAAGAGTTTCTATACAACCGTCGCGTCGCGTCGAACTGCGTATGTTCCGAATAGAAGTCAGTACGAATGTTGAGTGACACATGGAGTAGATGTGAGTAATACAGGTCAATGCCGATCTGTGATGACAGTGCACAGTGCTACAGTGCATGCAGTGCGTGGGTGCACTGCCTAACTACGCGTAATGGTACCCGCTCACACTCCGGACGGTCGCAGTTTATGAACGAAACTGAACACGATTGTTAAGGCGCGACCACGCTGTGGACGGAATTAAAATATATATTGACTTTTTGCTGTGCGAGACAAACTGTGTGCCTGATAGCTAGCATTACGGTTACCCATGATAGTTGTAGTGTCACCCAGACTGTAGCGTTTTGCGTAGTACTGCACTGCGCTCGTAGTTGTTGTGTCCCTTTCGCACAAAAATATCACTTCCTACAGTGCTTCACACACACACACAGTAAAGCTTGCGAACTATTGCTCCGTAGTCGAATATCTAGTACACTGCGGTGGTACCAACCAAGACGGCCTGGCTTACCACCAAGTAAGTCGAGTTTTCCTCACCTTTACAAATCGCATACCGGCGGGGGAGAGAATATTCTTTAATTCCGTCCTCTCACGAACTGACTGATTCATTAACGCAAATCTCACCCCTGAGGGGTGAACCATTTTTGAGATGTTTTGTTTATAACATGTATTGGCGCTATTCCTGCTGACGTTAGCTCGCAATTGATATAGTCGTGCCTTCGAAACAGCAGTGCGATTCTCTAATGATTCGTTGTTGCGCTCGTCGACGAGCGCACTGATGTCAAATACTTTATGAGATATCGCCCTTGTACATAAGGTTGTTTTTCCAACGTTTCTTGTCATCTCGTCATTTGTTTCACGGATGTTGTCAAAGATGTTTGCTCTTAGAGACTCACACGGCAGGTCCCAAGTATGGGTCCCTAGCCGGTCTAAATATTTGTATCATCATCATCATCATCTCAGCCGTAGGACGTCCACTGCTGAACATACGCTTCCTCCATGATTTTCCAAAAGGACCGGTTGGAAGCGGCCTGCATCCAACGTCGTCCTGCGACCTTCCTCAGGTCGTCTGTCCACCGTGTGGTGGGCGACCTACGCTGCGCTTGCCAGTCCGTGCTCTCCACTCCAGTACCTTTCGGCCCCATCGGCCATCTGTTCTGCGTGCTATGTGCCCTGCCCACTGCCACTTCAACTGGCTAATCTAAATCTAAATCTAAAATATTTGTATGGTGAGCACAAATGTCTGTTCTTGAGTCTTGGACGTTTGTGATGTCCTGCCTCCAGGCATACAGGGAACCCTAGAGTAGGGGTATGAATGTAAGAGTGTTTTTGTTTCTATGAATTATAGGCCAACTAGTGTATAGTGTGTGAATACAGCCTTATTTTGTTATTTGAGAAGGTGATTACGTACCTCACTGAATGTACTCATGAGGACTACATGTCTGACATGTGGAGTATACGATTAATACGTGAAATGGATAATGTAACGGAGGATATACAAAACGTACCACTTACAGACCTTTTGTAATGGACTTGCACAAAAGAAGGTTCTCAATTTGTATTTTGTATGTGTGTTAACTCATAACTTTTTACCGAGTGTACCGATTTTAATGATTCATTTTTATAAGAATGTTGGTGCTTCTCATGTGATCCCATTTAAATTTTATCAAGATCTGACAAGTTATTTTTTTACAATAATCTATCATCTACATTGGGTATATTAGAATGCATATCGGTTTCAATTTTTTCTTAAGAAAGTAATATAAATATAATAAATTAATTTAATTATAATAAATTAAAAGAATTAATTTTTATCTATTATTATTATTTCTTTAATTCAAAACAAAATCTCGGATTTCATCCGGTCCTTTAAAAAGGCATAAGTGGAGCTGTAGCCAACACTTAGAGGTCTGTTTGGTATACAAATACAAAGGAGTATAAAAAACCGAATAAATGTTGGATGAAGGGTAACATGGTACTTATAACTATTACAAATATGGGTAAAATGGCCAGGCTATTGATATGAACTTATTAGTGATAAGGAAGATAGTGGGCTATGGAAGAGACTACGGCACCTGCCAATTTTAGTCTCATGTTAAAATATTTAGGCAGGTGGTGACTTGCCATCCACTAAACGGGCCCGCCCCCCATAAAGGCCACCATGAGTGGTGACATTATTATTCTTATTATTATCTATCTATTATTTAGAAACATTTTAGTAAATTAGTTTTAATATAATAGCTAGGTAGATTTTTTTTATTATTAAGTAACTTTGTTCTTATAATAATTATTCTGCACACACTTGTTAAATTGTTTAAGAATTAAAATAAAATAATTTTCGTGGTAAGTAGTTATTTCAGTATAATCTGATAGGTTATCAACAGCGGATTGGTCGCTTCTCTGCAGAGCAAGAGCAAACATCGTTGCATCTTTGACAACATTCGTGAAACAAATGACGAGATGACAAGAAACGTTGTAAAAACAATCTTGTGTACAAGGGCGATATCTCATAAAGTACTTGAGATCGAAAGCTGTTAAGACCGCCGAAGACAGAACCACTTGGAGAAGCTTTGATCAACCATTCAGACTAGACACGACTTTCAACAATGTAGATGCCGACTATGATGATGATTTGAGATCGGTGAGCTCGTCGACGAGCGCATCGACGAATCATTAGAGAATCGCCTGGCTGTTGTTCGCTCGTAGAATTAAGGCGAAATGAGTTCCAAATTTCATGATTCGACTTCGCTTAGTTTTTTGACGCTTAAACCTAATAATCGAAGTTTGAAAAAAAAACGTAGTGTAAATTGAATATATGTCCTTATGAAGTATGGGAGCCAATATACGATTGAGCAAACTTGGCTCGATTGAAAAAAATCGGCAACATTCCCTAAATTTTGCAATTTTTCTTACGTGCTTCGTGGGAAAAAGCATTTTTATTCAATTATGGCCAAATATATTTTAATTAATGTATCATATTCGATTTTTTAATTAAATTTACTAGTGAACTATGGACTCCTTTATCATTAAAATTTAATCATTTGATTGTACGAAATAAATATAAAAAGTATTAAAACGTATTCAATTGAATTTTCGCTTACATCGTCCAATCTGGTAAGCAATTCTCAACCTTATGTAAAGCATTGAAAATTGTTTAAATATTAGGATTGGACCGCGCCTTAAGTCGCAAATAGGTATCTAATACTTTCCGGGAAAAAGTATATCCTAAACACAGCTATACTCGTACTCCGCACGTCATAGAAAATTACATTTCTACAACAATTATAATATTAATCAATAAAACATTTCTACACCTTCTTCTTTATCCACAACACCTAAATCAAACTCCTAACAAAGTAAGCATCATAAAGTTTTCAAATTTAGTAACGTTGGATCTCAAAATATAATAATATATTGAGGTTGAATTAATAAGATGGACGACTGCAACTAAGTTTTGTTAAATAAATATATCCGATGAGGTCATTTATAAAATCATGTTTTATATAAAGCTTATCTGAACTATAACACGCAATCGGCTTTACTCGTTTGGATTTAGGGATACGAAACCTTGTAAATAAATTGTATTCACGTTAGGGGTGATATTTTAAAGCATTTTCTACCGACTTCTAAAAAAGAGGTATTTAATGCGACTGTATTTTTTTATGTTTGTTACCTCACAACTTTAGATTGGGTAAACCGATTCTCAAAATTCTTTTTTTGTTTCAAATCTAGTGCTTTCCTTGTTCTTCTAAATTTCATCAAACTCGGTCCAGTAGTTTTTGAGATACACTCTAATAACTGAATAGAATGGAAGTTGGTATATTAAATTTTTCAAATTGCACTTGTATATTAGTAACACGATACTGTACGATACACGATATTGTAGTCATGGCAGAATCCATGGAAAACCTCAGTACAATGCTCGAAGGCCTCCATCGAGTTTCCCAACGGGTAGGTCTTAAGATGAACATGGATAAGACGAAAATTATGTCTAATGCCCATGTTGTACCTACCCCAATATCAGTTGGGAACTCAGTTCTCGAAGTTGTTGACGAATACATCTACCTGGGACAGACAGTCAAACTAGGCAGGTCCAAATTCGAGAAAGAGGTCAATCGTCGAATCCAACTCGGCTGGGCAGCGTTCCGGAAACTTCGCGAAGTCTTCTCGTCAAAAATACCTCAGTGTCTCAAGACAAGAGTCTTCCACCGACACGGTGGACAGACGACCTGAGGAAGGTCGCAGGACGACGTTGGATGCAGGCCGGTTCCAACCGGTCCTTTTGGAAAATCATGGGGGAGGCCTATGTTCAGCAGTGGACGTCCTACGGCTGAGATGATGATGATGATGATGATTAGTAACACACGCGCCATCTAAAGGCGTATCATTTATCAAAATTGGTTGAGCCGTTTAATAGCTACGAGCGGACATAGGAACTGACATACATACATACACACACGCAGGTCAAATGCATATGCCTATTGGACTATGCCGCAATCGGGTAAAGAGAATAAAAATAATCAACGAGATTCAAAGAAAGGTCAATATAATAAATTTTTACTGTTAATTTGTATAATTCAATCAAAATCAAAGAGTGACGAATCAGCGTTACAAAACATTATCGATCGTTTTATAGTTTTTAAATGAGTATTTTAGTATCGATCCCCAACTCCTAGCGTTGTAAAACGCGGACGAGCGTGAATATGGGTCGTATATCAATTTATCAAACATAAAACTTTGGATTAACTAATAAAATCTGAGATTAATGGCGCCAATAAAATAACAAACAGGTGAACTAATTAATTACAAAACGCTTACTTGATCTACTACATTTTTACTAAATAATAATTATATTCATGTCTCTTTATTGAGCCAGTGACTTCCTATTAAACCGACTTACTACTTATATTAAAAATATGAAAGTTTGGATGTATGGATGCGTGTTACTCAATTAGGCAAAAACGGCTGAACAGATGTAGATAAAATTGGTAGCTGCGTACCAAAACAACAATCTAAATCAGTCACAAATGAGGTACTAGATTACCACATAGGATACTTTTCATCATCATCATCATCATCATTCCTCAGCACGTGGGTGTAACCGCGAGGTGCTACTAAATCTACACTTAAGTAATCAATATAATATATATATAATATATATATATATATATATATATATATATATATATATATATATATATATATAAAATAACCCCTATTTATTTATTTATTTATTGAGTACCAACATGTTATACATTAAGACAATTATAATAAATACAATTCACTACACACTCTGACTAAATGCTAACACAATTATAGGTACCGACTACACGCACTAGTATAAACGAGCGGTTCACAAATTAAAGTAGATAATAATATGTACAATTACGAATAAAAATAAATCACATTTTTTAGCCAGTTTTTAAGACATCATAATAAGTTCAATTTATTGCAATAAATATAAACAACAACAAATATAAGCATAATCCGAAGCAATCCAGAAAAACATTTGAAACAGTTTACAAAATTTTTGTCAATTTATTAAAAGCATTATTAAAAAAGAAAATAATAAGAAAATAACAATAATAATATAATAAGAATAATAAATCCGAGATAATAAAGAAATCAAGAGTATAATAATAATAATAATAATAGTAATCATTCGCTGGTTAGTCCTGCATGCATTATATTCAATGGTCCAAGTCAATACTGCGGATAGCTTGCTTAAAACTACGAACACTGTCGGTAAAAAGATCCATGGAATACTTTGAACTCAATCTATTAAGTTCGGTGATAAGTCTATTGAGAGGTGCATTTTTTCCAAGATTGGTATAATAATTGAGGTTTTTGAAATCATTGAGCCTTGAAGCTCTGGTGAACATTTTTGGCGCAGAGAAGCACAAAAGAGACAGCAGTTCATTTCTATTTCTCTTGATCACGCTATAACTTGAGAATGGATGGAACAATCTCGCTAGTTCTTTTTTGTTGTGTTAATTATTGTCAGGAGAAGGTCCTTATGAAAGAAAAACCAAGAAAAGATGAGAGGTTATGACGAGGCCGAAGGCCGAGCCTACTACGCAAACGAAGTCGCGGGCAGTCGCTAGTATTGAATAAAGGAAAGATTTGATTGCTTATTTGTTTGTAATGGATAAACTAAAAACTGGTTTTGAAAAATTCTTACACCAGTAGAAAGCTGCATTATTCCTGAGTTACATAGGCTTTATTTTATCCATCATCATCATTGTCCATCATCACGCGGGTGAAACCGCGGAGCGCAGATAGTGTGTTATAAATACGTCTTTTTATAGTCTTTTATTACTAATGCAATATTCATCTCATTTGAAATGTGATCGAACTAAACATTTTCGGTATAAATTAAAGCACAAGTGCGTTGAAGTGGTTGTTGGGTGTTTAATATAAGTATCATCGCCTTATAAATATGTATAATTTTGTATCAAATTTTAGTTGCAATTCTGTCCCGACCATATTAGTAAGTAACGTCAACTATAAATTTAAAACCTTTTTCCTATTTAATGAATATCATTTTCATATCACTTTGGATCATTAACATTGAAATGTATCGAATATTTTAATGTAAAAATTTAAAAGCCAACTTGCGTAAATGTTCCCAAAATATTGATTCATATACATCATGCTTCTATATCGGTAGCGTCATGATGCGTTCAATTCACTACAATATATCGATGAACGGATTATCCTATCGAATTCATGTCATTTAAATATTAATGTTTCAACGAAATTACATTAATCCAGTCGTTTGTATGAGAAACTTTGCGTAAATCAATTTGATGTCCGTCATTTATGTGACACGACGAACTTGTATATATTTGGATGTGACCCGTTTTTTATGGACTAAATTTATGTTATAGTAGGTGCGTCCCACGGGTTCGCTTGCGTGGATAATTAATATCTCACACAAGTAACGAAAACTGATAGCCTTGTATCACGTTGGCTCATCATTTTCCGGTAAGCTTAGCTTAAGTTTTATTACATATCTTGCACATATGTTAAAAATGTTAGCAGTACATATACCGTGACAGATTATTACTCATAAATCATAAATACCAAAATGGTTCCATCTATATTTTTGTAATCTCTAAACTAATTAAGTAGGAAAAGGTTCGACGAAGTTTAGATAAAAGATGCATGCATTATCTCAGTCACACGAAGTTCGAATGTTATCGTGGATTCAGAAGAGTTCCAGGTATCACCATACCATATATTGGCTGCTAATGAAATCGTTTACCAAAGACCTTGAAGGTAGGAATAGTTGTTTGTGTTATGGCTGCAAAATTGTTTTTGGTGAGGGTAATTCTATAGAAGCGCTCGTAGCGATCAACAAGTTAAGCAACACTTGCTGCGGACAAGACATGGATAGGTGACCGCTAGTACGGCATTATTCAACTGAGCGCTTCCGTGCTTCGGAGGGCACGTTAAGCCGTCGGTCCCGTTTGTTTGTCTTAGGACAACAGTCGTTAGGCTATGTCGAGGGCCTTCGGGCGGCCTGAAAACTTCGACATGGGTTGGTCACTAACCTATCCACCAATCCACACTGCCAGCGTGATGGATTAAGGTCCAACTCCTCTCTCTGAGAGGCTTCAGTCCCAGCAGTGATGATCCCAGGCTGATTATGATTATGAACTCTATAGAATCCTGAGCGTAGGTTCCTGAGGGTTTCAAAGGTGCGAGACGCGGAATTACTTTGCTGCCGAGCAATTCACAGAAAATATGGTTACCTGGCGAAATTGTGGTGACTCATCCACAAAATCCAGAAACCGTTTAAGTGTGATGTAATTAGTGACAAACTAACCATGTATTTTCATCGTTTAATTTAATGACAATTTACCATTTATTTTTATTTATAAATTCTACGATGTTTAAAGTTTATTAATCTAAATAACTATTAACTCCTAGGCTAGATTACTTAACATTTGTGCGCTTATAGCAGATCTCTGCATGCACAATATGCAGAGTGTTCCATCCAATTCTATTTTCAATCCATTTAAAGACCATTGTCTTACTACTATGTCGTTTGAATTTGAGCGAGACTAATAACAAAACATATATCATTAGTTAGTTTATTCATAATACTTTTATTCTAAAACGTAAATAGGGATGCCGAGTTTAGAGTTAGAATTAATTGCGATAAGTCAGAAATTATAAGGTATAACATAAAATAACTTGAAATTTCTAATGGCACCACATTTAAAATGAATCGTTTCTTAAATTAGAAGAGACTAATATGTTCACTTTATATAATTTACAATGCGCCGATTGTAATATCTTACGTTGTTCAACATGAAATTCAAATCGTGTAACAGATATGTATGCATGTTTTTAAATTAATTATAAATCCGGACAATTTATTATTTAAATGTTGAAACGTACCATTGATATGTTTATTGATTTAATCACCAGTTATTCCATGAATATATAGCTCAAGCCTACACGGCGATGTTGAGTCTGTTAGAAACGTGGCGCGTTCCGTTATAATACGGCGACATTTTTGATTTTCACTCATCGCTATTTACAATAACGACTTCATTTGATTTAAATATATCGCGTATGACAAAAGTGACACAATAAAATATTGATTAAATTAAATGTTAAATTAAAACCTGTTTGCTCTGAGAAATAAAGTGTAACTTTTTATATACCACTTCTTGTGCTTGTTCACTAAGTTGTTTTCTAACAAGAACGTATTTATTGTTACCTGTCAAAATTAAGCAAGCAAAGTTATCTCATAATTATATCTATTGAAATTAAATTTACGATAATTATTTTAGTATCTATATTAAAAATTTGAACGGACTTTGAAACTAAAGTGTGAAATAACTTGTTGAAATTGGTACCATGACGGTTCAAAAGTACCTATTATCACAATATTGTACGCATGTTACTGATTTCGACAAGTTAATTCACACTTTTTAGTTTCGAAGACGGTTCCATTTTTTGGTAAAAAGATCTTTTCACGATTATTACTGACCCTTGCTTCTTACGGGATCGATTGTTATTCACCGTCAATAAGGACGTCATAAAGATAGGCAAAATAATTTTCACTTATTGCAGTGTAACTTAAAAACCAACCAAATTTCCTGAAATTTAAATGAAACCACATTGGAAGTATATTCTATCAAATGAGAAAGATATTTGAGAATTGATCCACAAATGGGGGAGAAATCGGTGAAAATACATAAAAAACACGTCTTTGTTTTTCAAACAATCGAACACAGAACCTCCTCCTTTTTTGAAGTCAGTTAAAAAGGTATGGTGACAGTTATCACACAAATTATGTTATGTAAAATATTATTACATAACCCTCGATTTAAGGTGCGTTGCCCACTGGTATAGGGGCCTAGTACGGCTGTTAGCCGCATACTCGTCTATGTAGTTTTCTAACAGTTACGTATATAGAATATTGTATTTTTTTAAATAACCTCATTTAAACAGACTTATATTTTTTTAAGAAGTTTGAGGAAGTACCAATTATTCAACTGCTAAGCAGTAGTGTGCAAACATTATCGTGTTTCTGTTTGAAGTGCAATGTTTCCAGTCAAATTACAGACCAAAAGATTTAACACCTTTTAATATTTCGGGATGATGAGCTCAGTGTATAGCCAATGCAGGGTTTTGATCAGCAGGGCTCAGTTGCTAACGAAATTAAATGTTCATTAAAACCTTGAACAATGGCGGCTCTATGTCAGTTTTGACAACTCCAGTAAGCGAAAATGTTTTTTCAGCGGAAGTGTCACAAAATATTTTTTCATATTGTTTTTTCGAAAATGTTAGTAAGTTGATGACTGGAGCTGACAAAAGTGACATAGAGCCGCCATTTATTTTCGATTTCAATCAACATTTGTTAGCAACTGATATACATAATAGCCCTACAGTTGTTGTTTTAAATTCTGAGTTGCACTGAATCGTTATGGGCAAACGTACCTAAACATGGCTTAACATCAATCATGTGACTTGCTCGTCTCGTTTAAAAAAATAGATAATATACGGATCCCTCTCAGTACAAAAATATAAAGAACATAAAATATCGGAGTTCGCAGGTATCCCATTTCATACATTGAATAACTTACCGGCTTACTTATTGGCTTATTAGATATCACGGATTTTCTTATCATGTTTTCATGGTGATTTCCATAATGTGTGCATAAGTTTTCAATTATTATTTTTAGCGTAAAATAGTAGCACTCGCCGCAGGGTACCGCCGGTCTCATAATCAATATTTATTATGCCTTATAGTAATTTTATGTAAAAATAACTGACGAAAGCACTATCCGAGAATTCCAAAGCGACTTGATTCATTCTTCAATGTCACGATAATCGTTTGATTTGACGATTTACATTCGAGAATCGGAGTCGACACGCTTCTCATTCGACATGTTTATTGCCTCTGGCGATTATTTATACAATAATTTATTCAAATTTAATATTCAATATATTAACTAAATAGGTAACGTTAAAATATATGCTTAACATATGCTGTATACAGGCTTCCGGCGAAAGAATTAGATTGTTTCAAATCATTCCACATGGATACCATAAAAACTTACTAAAATATAAGATGACAATAGTCTCGGCAACCAGTTATTATATAACGCAAAAATTTCACTGGAAATTATATTATTCGAAACTTAAGTAACTTAAGTATAGTTCTTTATAAACCTATCTCTTCAAAGATATTTGAAATAGATTATTATAAAAATAATAATTCCAAAACTATGTGACTGAGATTAGTGTTGCGAAACGCACGCGGAAAGTTAATATCGTGAGTTGATTCAGTTAACTCGATTTTCGATTTGGAGAATCGTTATCGATGGCCTATTCAATAACCGTTTGGTATCGATATAAATTGTTATTGGCGACGTGAGTTACCGTTTCGGAGATGGTATTATACCTCCACGCAGACAATCGCATAAATATCGAACGGGGGTTTATCGTTATTCGTTATCTATTCGCGAGAGATCGAAAGCTGTTGAAAGTTTGAGTGGGTGATACCTCCTTTTATATGCGTGAGCAGATATGCCGAGGTGATCGCATTTATCTACGAACGGAACGTTTTATTTCAGTTTCGTGACAAAACTGCCATAAATACTTACTATTAAGATTTATTATTGTTTATCAGTAAGGCTATTGTATAAGTGACTTGATCTTTTCTACCGACTTCCAGAAAAAGGAGGAGGTACTCAAATCGACTGTATTTTTTTATGTTTGTTTCATCATCACTTTCGACTGTGTGAACCGATTCTCAAAATTATTTTGTTTGAAAGCTGGCGCTTCCCGTGTGGTCCCATTTAAATTTCATCAACTTTGGTCCAGTAGTTTTTGAGATTCAGTCCAATGACTGATTTTTACCAAAATAATAGAATGGAAGTAGGTATAAAATTTTTCAAATTGCACTTGTGAATAATACACAGTTTATACGTTTGAGTCACTCAAATTGTCCGTAGGATTCCTTTCAGCGAATCCCTGGGTCGGTTACCAAGGTGTGACATGCTAGAAGTTATAAGTAAGAGTAAGAGCTCATTGGGTTGATACCATCACAGTTCGAGATATCGTGTCTCCAAGCATGTCGGTATGTTTTATTTCTTACGGTTTGAAGGGCGCTGTAGCAAGTAGAACTAATAGCCGAATGGGTTTCAATATGTCTCGAGCTGAAGAGTATAGTGCAGTGTCTTGCTTATCGTTCACCATAATCATCGTAGCCTGACGAGTGACTTTTAATTTTTCAAAAGTAACTTCATTACAAATGATGGATAATGTGTGTGTTTTTTCACGTAACGAGACGAGTAAATCGATCGTGTTTAATTATTGCCTGCGTAATTACTCTACGACAACCACTTTATTTATAATTTATTGCAATAAATAATTACTTTGGAACACATTTATTTATGCAATAAATCATCAATTGCACATCAAAAGACTGAGTAATAAATTATCAGAATTGTGGTGCCAATGTAATCAAGGATACCAGTATATAATTCTATACGAGAACGTGATGTTTTCTGTTAGATTTGAACAAGTTCCATGAATAAATATTTTAGACGTTGTTTTTTAGAAGTGGACAGGTAAGTTTGTACATTTATCATTCCTCTAATATTTGTATTTGCATCAAGTTATATTTATATTAAAATAGTCAAGTCACAGTCACATAAATAAGTCTTTCTTTAAGTCACTAAAACTTACAAGGTCCGTTAACATCTAACCCCTCACCAGTCGATTCAATCAATCAATCAATCAAATCATTTATTCGCCAGAATACAGTCATAAAGGTCTTAAATAATATAAATGTGGCAAATTTTACTCAATCTGCAATAAGACGTGCGAATTCTTGAACTTCATATTAAAATAAACGACAAGTTAAAAAAAAATCTTTGATTGTCAATCTGGGTCGTTCGACTGATGAAGTATTAACGGTTCATAATCCACCACTATATATGTCAAAACTTAAAGAAAACAGAAATCTACGAAAATTAAAGAAAATCAATGACAGCTATTGGATTCTTTCCCGCCATCCGCATAATAAATGTCTTTAGGTCACGTTTCATTTCGTAGTCATTTCACTGAGCCAACTCTAAAAGTAAACAAAATCGATTATCAGAAACGTAATGTGAATGCAATCGAGTCCAGAATCGCGATAGATGTTAATGTCGAGTGGACCTGCCGTTTGCCGGATTGATGGCGCGCCCGAGGGACTTCTAAAATAGTGTGGATTAGTAATAATTTATTTGGACTGTCTGTTCGGTTTTTATGGCTTGATATAGAATGATCCGCTGAACTACTGCGCCTTTAATATAGAACTGGCAGTCAAATGCTTTTCCGTGGCTCAAATACTTTTATATTCAAGTGATTGAATTGTTAGTGACTAAAACAATTTTTTTTAATATTTACAATCTATGGCGCTTTACAATTACTTCACTTTACATTTGTATGGGTCCATATGTACGTTTTTTTATATCTACTTTTTTTAATATTAGTACACTTTGTACAATTACGTACAAACATATTGGTAGTTATGATAGATATTGTTGGTAATTATGATTATTTATATATTTCATATATTAAAATATCAAACAAAAAATAACATTGCAATGTTAGAGAGAAAAAAACACATTCTCGGACGGAATTTAAACCTGCGTCATTCGACAATCCGTGTTAGACCACTGGTATAATCTTAGGGTGCTGTGAAACTGCTCAATAGATGTCGCTCCGTCCCCATACGACGGTAAAAAATTAAATACAGAATTAAAATTCGATACAAGAACGGATCACCTCGGTGGCCTAGTTGGTCATGGCGTCTGACACGGGTTGTCGGAATACGCACGTTCGAATCCCTTCCGAGGATGTGTATTGTCTCTGTAAATTTGCAAAGTTTAGTCTCGCTAAGCAGGCGTTGGTGCTTTAAAAATAAAATAATCAAATAAATAACATCGCAGTTCGAGCTACAGGGTACACTGAAAACCAGCGCTGTGCTGAGCGTATCCCTATTGCCAATCAATGAAGCATATTTAGTTCAGTTAACATCTATAATTTTGTCTTTGAACCTTTGTTGGTAATAAATGACTTGATTTGAAAAAAAAATATATAAAAATACGAATAACATTATGATCAATGAAGACTTTAGACGAATAGGAAAGTTTAGTGTGTTGGTTTGTCCTTCTGTCATACAGAAATGGAGCAACCGGTCGAGATTTATTTTATAGACTTATTAAAAGAGCGAGGGAGAGATATTTTCCATCAAAACAACAATATAATTCTAGAATGCACTTTTGAAACGGGATATTAACCATGTAGGTGTTGCATATATTATGAGCTCATAATAAGATTCGTGAACATGGCGCATGCAACTGTGCCGAAATATCGAGAGCTCACAATAAATACAATACATGGTAAATATAACGTTTCTTGTATTAGTGACCATGTCACTAATATAACAATGAACACGCTGCCAGTATCATAGACGTTACTTGTTAAATATTAAAAAAAATAGGCTTATAACATATCTATACTAAACTACATCTACATGCACTAATATTATAAAGAGAAAAGATTTGTTTGTTTTTTTGAATTCAATAGGCTCCGAAACTACTGGACCGATTAGAAAAATTCTTTCACCATTCAGAATCCGACATTTTCCCTGATGAACATAGGCTATATAATATTTTCAAACAAGTCAAGTATCCATATGAAAACTTTGATAATGTAACCCAAGGTGTGGAAAATCTAAAAAAGTCCTTATATCGCGTACGCTGCAGAAACTATTGACCATATGATATAAGTCTATGCTATTGACATTAGAGCTTTTTTTTACTACATATATACTTACTTTGATTATTTTTCTACTATTTTTGAAATTAAAAATGTTTGAGATAATTTATATTTTTTTTCGCACCCACAAACATTCTTATTTGTGATATGATTATTTTGGCTAGTTACTTTTCATCTGTACCGGAGTTATAATCAAAAGTACTAGTAACGTATAATTGGTATTATATTTTATGATAGGTGCAGTTACGGAGTACTATTATTTATTCTGGGGCGTAGGACTGCGGTGAGATAAAAACGCACTCTTGTAATTTAGCGAGATAAAAACGGATTAATTATTATTATTTTTTGTGCGTGAGATAACAAAGTGAGATAAGAACGGACGTACCCAAGTGAAGTACTACAGTTTTATAGAAGACTTCAATATCTACAAAGAAGTCCACATTACCGTATTGTCTAACTACGAGTATTACAGTTATGGCACAAAAATACATTTTCGTTTCGTTTGAAATATGCTATAGTAACGCCGCGCCGGTACAACCAGGCCACATTATTCGTAATTTCTTACCTTGGTATTAATCCTTATCTACTCTAATAATAAAAAGGAAATATCTATGATTGTTTGTTTGTTTGTAATGGATACATGTAAAACTACTTAACCGATTCAAACAATTCTTTCACGAGTATAAAGTTACATTATGCCTGAATAACATACGCTATATTTGATTCCTCATCATCATCGCCCATCACCACGCGGGTGAAACCGCGGAGCGCAGGCAGGTCTATATAAACTTTTAGCATTTCAGCTACTTGTCGCAGGTTATTTAGCCCGTCGTCGTCGCGTCATAGATTAAGCAAGTTGCAGTAAGACAATTGGGAACTCCGCTAGGGTTGGCACTACAGAGTAACAGGGTTGCGCCGCAAGTCGCACCTTCGCCAGGTGCCGTCCCATCCCAAGTAACGCTGCTTGACGCAACACCCTTGCTAGAGTTTGTACTTGACGTGTTATGTCATAGGCTATTAGCGAGTAATATTATGCAAAATTTTACTTAGACCAAAAATGCATCAAAATGTACAAAAAGTCGAGAAAAGACCGAATGGCAAGTTCACAAATACTAAACGCAGATGCAGATTATAGTTACTTTAATTGTAAGTATTATACAAAATTTATAATTATAAAGCATTATATAACATAAAAAAAACATGTTTCCCATAGGGGTAGGCAGAGACCACAGTTTTTCACTTGCTACAATCCTGATACACCTTTAGTCCACATTCATCAAACCTTTCATACATGAGCGTCGGTTTAGGCAACTCTTGACCTGGGCCTTCTTCAGAACGTTTTGGAAGGTTCGTCTACGCCTTCCTCTTCGGACGATTCCATTTTCCATTCAGTCGACCCTATATATATATAATAAATAATATACAAAAATAATATAAAAATATTCAACTTTTATTACCAACGGTTTTGCATTAATCAATATTCACACTTATTTTTATTTGCTGATAGAATTAAGGTCACCTAGTGATTAATTATCACATTTATAATAATAATCTGCCCAATATTTGGCATGCGTTATCCGTAACATTGATCACATTTATAATTATTTATTTTCACCTTCAGATACTGACCTACGTCAATGTTTCAATAATTGTGACTAATGCATTCAAATACAACTCCGATGTATTTTAATGCATCTGTTAATATGTATACCTACATTATGAATGTATTTTATACATACGATATCTTTATGAATGTATAAGATATTTTGCCTTTTCGTAATATATATAAGGATATTGGTTTTTTTTATTTTTTATTAATGCTTTTGTTCACAGACTCAATGGGTCCGTGGCATTGTTTACATTTATATTTTAAACATAATTTTTTTTTATAATTACTAATGGAATACAGGAGGACATTTTTTTTTCCTTAACGAAACTTACATAAGTAATATATTTTTTTGTACACAAATAGACTTTAAACTAATTTCTAAATATCGTACATACCGAGAGCATACCGGCTCCCGCAAGCAGTTCACGAGCTTGACACGTGTGCCAGCTATCGCCCTCCTCAACCATATTTGAGGGAAGAGGACGACCCGCCACACGACGCCGCCGCGAGAAGAAGCCTTTTAGTGAGCGTTTACACGCATACATAATACAAAAGTCTAAGCTTGTCTATTTTTCTTTTTATAACTAATTTTTATATAAGTCGGCTTTCTTCACCCGGCCCAGGGCCTCCGTCACATCCACATTCCGATCTTTTATGGCCATCTGCAAGGAGCATAGGATATTGGTTTAGTTTTTATTTATTATTTATAAGATTTCGCGACTCAATTAACCGCTTTCGCTCATCACTCGGGATGCGCCATAAGCTTGATGGTTGATAAATTCTATCAATACCACAAGCGGGAGATGTCGGGCGGCTTCAATAGTGTTTACCTCATGAAATGCGCAGTTTAACACCCCTATTACGGTTTAGTCGCGGCGTTAATAATGTTGACAAATTATTGAGGATCAACCCTGTCGACTTGAATTTAGCTCGAGGTAAGTAGGGTTATCAAAATACTTATTAGTCAAGTGAGTGTCTGTCTTTCTTGGTTTAAAAAATTAAGTTAACTATATTACCCGTAGGTAATATAGTTATTAATATAGTTAATAATATAGTTATATTTCAGTATATAATATGATTATTTACAGCAGCAGCCTGCTTTGTAGAAAAATTCTATCTTCGGACGGGATTTGAATTCGCGTCTTCCGACAATCCGTGTCAGACGCCATGACCACTAGGCTATTACTGATATTGATAAAATTTAGGATAAACTTACAGTAAGACTAAGGAATCTTGAATATGACCATAATTGGTCAAGTGGTTTCCGAGATGATAAGTTGTCGAGAACTGCGAAAAAATGCCGCTAATAAGAATATGTGCTTGCGAGGTCTACTGTTCCCATAACTAATACTTAAATAAATGGTTTTATAAATTACATTTTCCCATCGAATACCTTTATATATACGAAATGGGTCCCCGTGAATCTTTGAGAGATTTATTTAAAGAAATCAATATATTAACGTTGCCTTCCTTATATATATTTGAAAATATAATGTATGTTCGTAAAAATTTACATAAATATAAGTTAAATACTGATCACCACACTTTTAATACCAGAAATACAAATATGATAGCTGTACCTAGTTTTAGACTTGCGAAGACTAATAAGTCATTCCTAGGAAATTGTGTGCGTTTTTACAATAAAATCCCAAAGCACATAACTGAGCTCACAGAGGGCAAATTCAAGTTGACTGTAAAAAACGTTTTAATAAAAAAAGCTTACTATAAAGTTCGACATTATATAGAAGATAAAGATGCTTGGAATACTCCACTTCTGGCAAGCTGTCTCGCTGCCACCCATAAAATGTAATATTTGTAGTACCATTGTAAACATCCATATAAAAAGAATGGCCCCGAGTTTCTTGCCGCTTCTTCTCGGTGGGTTCTATATATTTTGGAACGCGGCGGTAGAGTCTTTAAAGTACATTATAATGAAAAGTTGACGTTCATAAGTGCGTCTTTGATGCCTAAATTGAATAAATGATTTTGACTTTGACTTTGACTTTTCCTAGGTACAAGATTTGTCCCCGACAAGATCATGACTGTCACGGCTCTACGCATGAGTACCCCTAGTTGTCGTGTACTTACCTTGCCTGTAGGCCTACCAAGAGTTTACAACATTGAAACCAATCGATGCTCGCTATCGACTGCCGTTAAAAATGTATGAAAAAAGAACAGTGCCACCTTGCGGTCAATTATAGAACTAAAATTGATAGTGAGTACGCCAATCACAGGCTTAATTGGTAGGCGAGATCGAGTATCGCCTATAGATGACATTTATGTTGCCAACCCATGGTAGAGCCACTGAGACTCTTACCTGGTAATGTCCTGATCTGATTTGTTACTGATTAGGTAATGGTTTTTAGAACTTAACAGAACGGCTATTACAGAACCTATTTTTCTAGAAGATATCTAAATAAAACAACGTTGCTATCATAAAACACGATATGCTGTTACTTATTACATATACTAATATATACCAACTGTTTTTTTAATTATATTACATTGTATCATATGAATTATTCCAACACGCTTCTGCGGAATCGTGTTCTAATGCCTCTTATTGCTGACTAAGTAATCAGTAAAAAAATATCTAATCACCCCAGCAGATCGTTTTTAAAAGCATAATAGAGATAGAAATATTTCAGGTGAAGAACAGCATCATCTCATGATCTCTCGTGTGACTACGCAGCTTTAGATAACTTTCTTTGAGGGTATTTGTCCATGCTGATACATCAGAGATGTTGCCCATTTGGAAGTCTAAATTCGCCTTATTATATACGTGATATATGACCTCAGTTCCTCGTTAATATTGTCGAAAATTAGACTTCACGGATTCGCTTTATTCGACCTAACCGTGGCGCTCACATTCCCGAAATCATATATAAAATTACCTTTTAAATATAACCAATATCATACATTACCGTTATTATAATTTGTATTATTTCATTTTGAATGTAAACATTCTGTCGCCGCCGTGGCGACGTTGTTGCAATAAGAAAAACGGTGTTTCTTTTCTTGTGGTTTAATAACCAGTAAATTATCCAGTAACGAATATAAAAGTAAAACTATAATATGAAGCGCCTGCGGTGAGCACGGCGTCTGGAGCAGAAGTGGCGTCATAGCTGCGCGGGCGCGCGGGGAACCTCCTGTTCCTTTTACGTTCCGATAGCGGCGCTAACAATTCTTTACAATAGCTTCTGGTTCTTTTCTATCGACTTCCAAAAAGGAGGAGATACTAAATTGGACTGTTTTTTCTTATGTTTGTTACCTCATAACTTTCGATAGGGTGAACCGATTCTCAAAATTGTTTTTGAAAGCTGGTGCTTCCCGTGTGGTCCATTTAAATTTCATCAAATTCGGGCCAGTACTTTTTGAGTTACACTCCAATAACGGAATAGAATGGAAGTTGATATTAAATTTTTCATATTGTACTTTGAAATAATTGTAACTTTAAATAATTGTATCCTTTATTGTCTACATTGACTTTGATAACATTGCCGATTTACATTATTATAAATACTTAATCACTGTTTACTTCACCGACTACGTATTACTGCTCTACCATTATCTGCAGGTTATTCATCATATGAACAAACTGCAATTCTAAATCACAAGTACAGCGGCAGGTGAGCGCCGCGCCCGCGCATAGATCAACGTGCCGAATAGCCAAATGTCATGCGTACGCGCAGGTTGCACAGTACAGGCACAGCACCGTAACTCAACTCCATATTTGTTATTAAATTTATATTAATCACCCGATTTCTAAAGAAATGAGGAAGTTTTCAATTCGTCTGTATTTTTTTATGTGTCATATCACGAGATGTGAGATTGTAATGATAAAAAAATAGTATAGCCATCACACGTTTTCTGTAGTAGGACTTTTGCAGAGTCCACCTGGGAACCACACCTTTGCCAGTTATTCCACTGTGAAGCAGTAGTGTGCAAACTTCACTGCTTTTCTTTGAAGGGTAATGATTCCAGCGGAATTATAGGTTAAGAGATTTAAAATCTTTTAACGAGGATGACGAGTAAAGTACATTGCCATGCGGAGTTTTCCACTCTTGTTGTTTAAAATTCTGAATGGCACTGTGCTGTTATGGGCAAGCGTGACGCTTAATATCCGGCCAGCGACTGAATCGTTTAATCACCGATTGACATAAAAAACTAAATTTGTAATCAAGTGAAAGTTTGGATGGACGTTTGTTACTTAATCAGGCAATAACGCATCAACCGATTTAGATGAAATTTGAAGCGGAGGCTGTTTGTAACCAGGATTTTGGTCTCGATTCAACGGGTACCTAGTTGCCGAAGGATCGCTAGAACCCTCTTCCACGCGGATGAAGTTGCGAGCGGATATTAGTTAAAGGTGCCTTTAATCTTACTTTTGACCTTTTTACCTTTACCTTTACCGTACCTTACCCTTACCTTATAACTAAGTAAGTTTATCTAAAGTGCTCCTACTGTGATTACTATAAACAAATGACAGCCGTTGAGTTACATGGTCGTGATAGTTCGCGATGCCAAATGCCGAGTGCTGAACCTGTCACCATGATGGGTTTATTTCGTTGTTTTGTCTTGAAGATTGCATGTCGCTAGTTTGTGCAAAGTTGCTAAATGTCGAATTAGGAATAAGCCGCTCGTTTGATAAAGTGACATGAAGTAATTATCTAGTATTATAATATCTATTGATACTTCGAAGGAGCGGAGAGCAATGCGATGTATGTTTAGTATGGTCTACCTTGTTCATGCAAAATTATGAACAACGGACGGATTTAATAACATGTCATATCGAACAAAATGTCATTTGGATGAATACGAGTAGTATACTTTTTAGTTACCTTAAACCTTTGCGTCTCAGAGACGTAAATATACGCCAGTTTCATTTATAAATCTTTTGTTTTAATTATCACGGTATAGGAAGGATTAATAGTGGTTTATCAAATTTTTTGTTTACATATTGTTATTATAGTCGGAAATGTTTGGTGTATGTAACATTCCAACCCGACATTATACCGAAGATATCCCGGACATCAGCCTGTACGAGATTAGAATGGCCTTGAAACAGCTTAAGAACAACAAGGCGCCTGGTGACGACGGTATCACATCTGAGCTTCTGAGAGCGCGTGGAACACCGGTACTTAAAGTCCTTCAGAAGCTCTTTAATACCGTCTTACTCGAAGGTTCAACGCCAGAAGCATGGAACAAAAGCGTGGTGGTGCTGTTCTTCAAGAAAGGTGACAACACTTTACTTAAAAATTACAGACCCATCTCGCTTTTGAGCCATGTTTATAAGCTGTTTTCAAAGGTCATAACGAACCGTCTCAGTCGCAGGTTTGATGAATTCCAGCCTCCGGAACAAGCCGGTTTTCGAAAAGGCTATAGTACCATAGACCACATCCACACGCTACGGCAAGTTATACAGAAGACCGAAGAGTATAACTTGCCTCTTTGTCTAGCGTTTGTGGACTATGAGAATGCTTGAGTCTCTCCAGCGGTGCCGTATTGACTATCGGTATATTGAAGTGCTGAAGTGTTTGTACAAAAAGACCTACATGTCAGTCCGAGTACAGGAGCAGAGTTCGAAGGCAATTCCATTGCAAAGAGGCGTGAGACAGGGAGACGTTATATCTCCGAAACTGTTCACCGCTACCTTGGAAGACGCCTTCAAGCTTCTGGAATGGCAAGGACTTGGCATCAATATTAACGGCGAATACATCACTCACCTTCGATTTGCCGACGATATTGTAGTCATGGCAGAATCCATGGAAGACCTCAGTACAATGCTCGAAGGCCTCCATCGAGTTTCCCAACGGGTAGGTCTTAAGATGAACATGGACAAGACGAAAATTATGTCTAATGCCCATGTTGTACCTACCCCAATATCAGTTGGGAACTCAGTTCTCGAAGTTATTGACGAGTACATCTACCTGGGATAGACAGTCAAACTAGGCAGGTCCAACTTCGAGAAAGAGGTCAATCGTCGAATCCAACTCGGCTGGGCAGCGTTCTGGAAACTTCGCGAAGACTTCTTCTCGTCAAAAATACCTCAGTGCCTCAAGACAAGAGTCTTCGACCAATGTGTGTTACCAGTGATGACTTATGGCACTGAAACGTGGTCTCTTACTATGGGCCTCATAGAAAAGCTCAAAGTCGCACAACGAGCTATGGAGAGGGCTATGCTCGGGGTTTCTCTACGTGATTGAATCAGAAATGAGGAGATCCGTAGAAGAACGAAAGTCACCGACATAGCCCAGAAGATTAGCCAGTTGAAGTGGCAGTGGGCAGGGCACATAGCACGCAGAACAGATGGCCGATGGGGCCGAAAGGTTCTGGAGTGGAGACCACGGACCGGCAAGCGCAGCGTAGGTCGTCCACTGACACGGTGGACAGACGACCTGAGGAAGGTCGCAGGACGACGTTGGATGCAGGCCGCTTCCAACCGGTCCTTTTGGAAAATCATGGGGGAGGCCTATGTTCAGCAGTGGACGTCCTACGGCTGAGATGATGATGATGATGATGATATTTTATATGGATTGTAACTTTGTTTTGATTACCGGATTAGTCCGATTCCTAGCACACACAACAAACAAAATAAGTTTGTTAAAGTAATCTAAGTGTTGAACCTAGAACACGAGTCACCTGTGAGATTTATCCGAACATTCCCACAGTTAGTACTCGTAGCTATTTGCACAGAATATATGGTGTCTGTATTCAATGCTACTTGTCTCGGTCTTTACTTGATCGGGGTTTCACGAATAGTTTGTCTCGTGACATTTGTCGGTTTACTGCCGATTTAAACAATGGTTTTCTGCAACGCAATATGCGATAAGTATTTTATCAATTTGTCGAACAAAACATCGCAGTTTCATGAAATGAAATTAGTAATCTAACAGTTGTTTGCTGCCATTTAGTTAAATATTTATTGACACAAATGTCGTCCACCTTATTAAGTTAGCAAGATGATGATGGACAGAGGCCTCTTCCAGCCGATCATTTAGGAAATCTTTGTGGAAGTCATACGTTCAACAGTGAACGTCCTGCGGCTGAGATGATGATGATGCTATGTTATGAGAATATAACTAGCAGAGATAATCTTCAAGCCGGTTTCTTCTTATTAGGTATATAGGAAACGAAGATGCTGCCAATTAAAACATTAATAATTTTCTTCGACAACAAAATTGTAAACGCTTTGGGGATGATGGAGTAATGGGGCAAGGAAATAAGATTTTGCTATACCAACGCACATATTTAAAGATGAACCCCTCTTGGTCACGTTATAACTTGAGAACAGATGGAACAATCTCGCAATTTTTTTTTGTTGTGTTAATTATTGTCAGAAGGTTCTTGTGTAAGAAAAATCAAGAAAAGACGGGAGGTTATGGCAAGGCCGAATGCCAAGCCAACTATACGAAAAAGTCGCAGGCAGTTGCTAGTATGAAATAAATGTGTTTCACACAGATGATAAGTAACTTACGCTGATGCTCAAGGTTCTCAGTCATATATACACGTACGTTCAACCAGTGAGTTTAAACATACAGGACAATATTTACTCTCCAACCTACTCGTTAACCGCAATTGAACGGGTCAAGAGCAATTCCAAAACGACTGCTATAGGTATATCAGGTAGGTATCTAGGTATGTCAAGTTGCTCACTGAAATATCCGCACTTTCATTACTGTCTGATGTTAGTGGCACAACTTACAGTCATATGAAGTGATCCCTAACTATTATGTAAATGATTAATCATTTACATCTCTCATATTCGGTAAGTAGCTCTTATTACCCCCAAATGGGGCTTGTAGGTAACCAATTAGCGCTCTAGGGTAATAATGTAGCAAGAAAAGCCCTAGGGCGGTAAATAATTAAAAAAAACACAAATGGGGCTTGTAAGGTGACCAATTAGCGCTCTAGGGTAATAATGTAGCTAGAAAAGCCCTAGGGCGGTAAGTAATTTAAAAAACACTTCACTCTTTCAAAATGTTCGCGTACATCTAACCATCATACTGGCAATAGACATCATGCATTCAGCCCAATGACAAAAGAGGTCGCTTCGCTTTTCAGCCTTGTCTTCGTATGAGTATAATAGTCATCAATTTTATTTTTGTAATGCCGGTTTTTTCTATTTACCTCACAATCGAGATGTAAAGCAGAGTAGTTAGCTCGGGTGTAAGCATCAATTGCACCCTCGAACTATAGGCGCCTAAATATCTCGGGCTGCAATTGATGCCTTACAGCCCTTGGCTACTAATCTACTATTATTACATAAGGCATACGAGTAGTAAACTTTTATTTACAGTGTAGCACCTGGTTCCTAAACTAGGCTCCTGACCCGTGTGATAGGTACCAGGCTCTTTCATCGGAGATTAATCACAATGCCTATAAAAGAGATACATGTACTCTATTTATTACTAATTAAACTATACACTATTAATATTGTAAATGATTATCTGTTTCTTAGTAAGTGTGATGTGTGTTTGTAATGTGTGGATGCTATTTTGTGAATGTTGTATGTATTATGTATCTTATTAATATTACTACCTACTATTAATATTGAAAATTCCTTATGTAATTACGGTAATTAACTTTTCTGTGACAGTGTAGTTTAAGTTAATATTTTTTGTCAATATAAATTTTTAGTCTCTTGCGCGCTCATTGATTGAATATTCATGTCTTTGTTAAAACTTTTGTAAAGGAGTGGGCCTATAAAATTTATGAAATTTCTTTCAACTGAAACTTGCTCACCAGTCAAGCAGCAGTTCATTCACACGTTAAAGCACTGGATTAGTTTTACGTGACGTAATTTAGCATTACATTGAACCAATCTCCAATTGAGTATAGGTTCTGTAGTCAGGTCCGATTCAGATCGATTGCAACATGGCAGTTGATTGGCGTCTAGTTTAAGTTATTCAAACAGGATATTGTGATATTAACTGCTAGAATTATTTTATATACATACTAGCTGTGCTCCGTGGCTGCAACCGCGTGGTGATGGATGATGATGCATCAAAATATATAGCCTAAGTTCAGGTTTGTTTAAATGGTTTAATAATGTTTGTTTTTTCTACAGACTTCCAAAAAAAGAAGGAAGTACTCAATTCGACTATATTTTTTTATGTTGTTACCACATAACTTTCGACTGAGTGAACCGATTCTTGAAATTCTTTTTTTGTTTGAAAGCTGGTGCTTTCCGTTTAAATTCAATCCATTCCAATAATCCATTTAAATTTCATCAAATTCGATTTAGCAGTTTTTGAGATACACTCCAATAACTGAATAGAATGGAAGTCGGTATTGTTTAATAGCCTGCACGTCCCGGGTTCGATGCTTGAACAGTTCGTACATGTCGGTGCATGAACATGTCTGTTTGAGCTGGGTATGGGGTGTGTATATGTTTAAGAGTATGTATGTCAGGCATCAGGTTACCACAGTAGTAGTAGTTAGTAGGCTCGTAGTAGTAGTAGCGTAGTTTGGGACCTAATAACTGTATGAGTGTTCCACTCCATGTGAGGGTGATCCCTTTTCGTATAACACGAGTCTCTTAAGAGTTTGGATACCCGAGGAGAGCCAAGTAAGTACTACCAATAGGTTTTCGTCGCTTACGATCGTTCTTGCATTTGATGGCATAAATACTAAAAAAATAACAAATAGTAGAAGCAGTCCTATGAGCCAGCTCTGAGTCTTGATATCTTCGAAACTAAATAGCAAACATCTGCATGCACAAAACCGCGTAGTCACAGATTAAACAACACTTTCTATACGTGCCCGTACAATCTCGCTGCACCCTCAGATTATGCAATAGTTAGTATGTGACTCGAGGCCAATCAATCAGACCTCTAAACGCTGTCTTGTGTGATTACCTCGGTGGAGGCTAATAAGACGAGGGCGGGTGGGAAGGGGAGGGGGTATCTTAGGCACCTGTTGGATACTTACTTGTTGATCGTGAGAGGCCCAGAGTTGGACAGCGGTGGCAATGGTTGGGAAGTTTGGTTTCAGGTTGAACTTGAAATATTTTCATGTTAAATGATTTTACATTGTTGTGGTTATTCATTAAGTTTTATCTCCATAAGCCGCTCACCAAATACGATGGTTATCAAAAGCCAGTCTTCGTTATGCAAAAACTCTTTTGTACTTATTAATTATAATAATAATATGGGACAACATCCACACAAAGGTCTTCAGGTCCCAAATTAGGCAGAGCCTGTACTATGGTAACCTGAAGACTGATATACATACTTATATACATATACACACCCTGACACAGATCAAACAGAAATGTTCATGCACACAAATGTTTGACCTATCCGGAGATCGAACCCGGGGCCAGCGGCCCAGAAGGCAAGGGTGCTACCAACTGCGCCAACCGGCCTGTCAAATATTTGAGTAGAAATTGCAGAAAACAAAAGTTACTTAACAGACAGACGGCCCGAATATGCACTCTGCATTTAGCTTTTTCAAGTCAATTTAAGTGTAGTACTGCGTCTACTCTTTTTCTACCGACTTCTAAAAAAGGAGGAGGTACTCATTTCGACTATATTTTTTTTTATGTTGGTTACCTCATAACTTTCGACGGGATAAACCAATTCTCAACATTCTTTTTTTGTTTGAAAGCTGGTGTTCCGTGTGAACCCATTTAAATTTCATGAAATTTGGTCTAGTAGTTTTTGAGATACACTCCAATAACTGAATAGAAGGAAAGTTGGTATTATTTTTTTCGATTTGTACTTGTTTTAATCTGTCATCATCGAGGTGCTAATTGTTGGAGACGAGATCAATTTAATAGTTGCGATGGTGCAAAGAATTTAAATAAACTGCAAGTAGTTTAGAATACTAAAAGTTAGAATACAGAAGAGAACATAGGCTGTCTCATATCTATATACTTATTAATATTATAAAGAAGAAACATTTGTTTATTTAGTCTGTAGCCCAGAAAGAGACAGAGTAATTTGATCATATGGGGTAGACAGACACGATACGCCCAGGTGGAGCCGCGAGTGGAAGATAGTATTTGCTGTAAGTCCATTGATTTCTTATTAGTACTTCCTTACTTAAGCTTGTAATTTTAGATTAGTGAGTGCTACTAAATCCTATAGCCACGATTAATCAGCGAGGAGCAATGAAATCGACGTGGTAGATGATTATCGCCAATTTCGCTATAATTCGCCGCGTAATTTATGGCTCGATCAGAGGATGCGTGCGCGCAGATAAAAGTAGCTATTATCTTCCACCGGCGCAGGCTGTGGGACACTGGTAATGTTGATCTCAACCATGTCTTACCTCTTGTAAAAAACTTTATTCCAGGAAATTTGAGTATATATAATTACTAGCTGCTCTCCGCGGTTTCACCCGCGCGGTGATGGACGATGATGATGATGATGATGAATTTTATATAGCCTATGTTACTCACAGTTAGTGTAGCTTTCTAATGGTGAAAGAATTTTTGAAATCAGTCCAGTGCTTTTTGAGCCAATTCGTTACAAACATACATACAAATCTATTCTCTATATAATATTAAATTGAGTATAGATAACATTAATTGCTAAACAAAGCAAAATGACAGGTACAATGAAGTAACAGAATATGTATGTATAATTGTATCGAATCAATATTTTTATAACATATAATAAGTATATTATATATAACTCGATAACTCGATATATTATGTTTAAATATCTAGAAATATTTTAAATTGGATTATTCGTTATGATTGTAATATATCTTCAATCTGAAGTGTATAACTCAGTTGTGAATAAATATGATTACGGTTAAAGGCACGTCCCAATAATCTATCTATCCACGGTTTTCCTTACTACCGATAGAAAATTCACATAACGTCCATACAAATAGTGTCAAATATCTATCTCTAGTAAGGTAAACCGGCGATAGATAGGTTATTGAAAACGGCCGTAAGTCTTTTTATAACTATGTATCAAAGTCATTACAGCACATTTCAATGGTTCAGTTCACTTTCAGACACTATCGGAATGAAAACTTTTACAATCTAGCTTGACGAATCCGTTCCATTGGCACGTCAATAATCTTCGACGCGAAGCCAAATAAATTATTTTGATAAATTAAAGCTACAGGAAAATAAAAATGCTATGAATTAAATACACATTTTGTATGTATATTGCCCAATACACCACCGCCCTAAGACAGCGCTACGCACTGTCGAACTCAACGCATTATCCTGGACATGAAGTAGGCGCGTCTTACCCTTAATTGCACACAGATTGTTACAAAGTTACTTTGTTTCAAACTCTTTGTAGTTATAAGTAGAGAAGTGCCTGAAATTTTAATGATACATTTAGAGAGAAAACGGGGTGATATTGATAAAAATATAAACTCATGTTTGAACTAATTAGGTTTATATTGAAATAGGTATTTTGTAATGTTCGTATTTTAGTTTAAATTCATTAGTCTATTATAGAAATAATGTGTTCTCTTAACTACTTTGAAAATATAGCTATTTTAACACAATTTTCCTGTCGCAGTCTTAACTGCGTTCCAGTTGGGTTAATTTTTTTCTAGTTTTCCCTGTAACACGTTTAATTCGTATTAATAGCCGTGCGATTCGCCTGTGATATCATGTGATATCGCCCTTGTACATAAGGTTGTTTTTCCAACGTTTCTTGCCATCTCGTCATATGTTTCATGATGTTGTCAAAGATGCAACGATGTTTGCTCTTGTGAATCGCACGGCTGATATTATTATATTTGGTCATGCTTTTGTTTTCCATGTATGGATGTAGTCGAAATCTTCGATTCTATACCCACCTGACTTCATGTGTCAAACATCTATCTCTAGTAGGAGAAACCGACGATAGATAGCTTATCCATCTGTACTCAAAACATCATGTCTAAATAACGCCTTAACTACATAATATACTTTTTCATTAAAACGTTTTAAAGCCAAACATAAATTTATTTCTGAGCGCTCTGTTTTATCTTTTAAGATTATATTTTTCAAACAAAAAAGGTGATTTATCCCAAAAATCTAAGAGGCTACTGAACTTCTATACTTATGGATTCTGTTGTTTTTCTCGTTTTCTCCAATATATCACAAACCTTACATATATCACAACCTTACTTACTAAGTTGTTCACTGTGCACATTACTCCAAGCTAGAAGTAAGTGCATATTAACTATAATTGCATAGATCGTTTAATAGTTAGTGTTGTTGCGTAGCCTGCGTTCATAGAGCAACACCTGAAATAGATCCTGGTAGTGATGCGTACCATGACTTGAAATCGGGAGAGGATTGTTACAAAACTGGAACAGTTTAAAAATTAAGTAAATAGAAAAATAACATAACAGATTAATTAGCATATAATTTTATATTATTTAAAGTAACATTAATTATATGCGATTATTGTGATTAAATTATACGTGATCAATTTCAACTCGCAATTCTTAAACCATCAAATTAAACAACTTTAACGGTTGAAATCGCGTATAATTGTATATATCGGCTGAGAGGCCGACATGAAGTGTGACCCGGTATGAAGAAAACACGTAATGTTAATGTATTCCAAATTTAATCTTCGATCGCTTATTAGATTACAACAACAGAGACGTGCGCACGCGGCGAGCGCTCGCAGCAAACTGAGTGAAACTGAGCTCCGGTCACCAAGCGCGTCACAATAGGCGGCCGACGCCGTCATATACATGTACATGTTTAAAAAAACACTTTTCTTGATATACTTATTTAATAAAAACATGCCAACATTATATTATACAAAAACAAAAATATTATGAACATATACTTTATACACAGATGTATGATTACAAATAATGCTTACGTTGCGTTGAACGGGCAATAGTAATAAAGGAACCAGGATCTAACAAAATTGGGACAGTTAAAAAAAACTTCAAACTTTTCTAGTTTTCAACAATTCAATGAACAACTTTTTAAACAAAATTTAAAACCGGCTTTCATTCTATTATACCTTTGTGTTAGGGTGTAAACATAGTGTGCCCGATAAAATGGAATCAAAAATGACACTCACTAAAGTAAGAATCTTCTGTTTCGTAAAAAATAGTAAAAATAGGCCAGTTCAAGTATAAAATTAAGTTATTTATGTATAGATTCAATGGTCAAAGTAGTTTCCGTTTTAGGACGTATACAACTAACCGCCGGTCCCAATAATCTATCTATCGTCGGTTTACCTTACTAGAGATAGATATTTGACACTATTTGTATGGACGTTATGTCAAACTTCTATCGGTAGTAAGGTAAACTGTGGATAGATAGATTATTGGGATCCCCCATAAGTAAGGCAGTCAGCTAAGGTAGAGCAATATCTTTTTGGTTTTAACGCTAAATGAACTGAGTATTGTGTTTTTTGTAACACTGACAATGTATATGGTTACCCTTATGCGTAAAATGATTATTATTTTTGACAAATACAAAACGGGACGGTGTTTGAAAATGGGAATCTTACACCTTATTTCCCACCGTACATGTTAATGATTATAAATATGATAAACATAGTGTTGAGCGGTTTCCCTATTATTATTATTAATGAGTTATGTAAGTGGGCCGTCCCATTTTATCGCCAGTGAAGGCACTGCTTTAAAGATTGCTCTCTACTACACAAAAGATAATAAAATTATAGTTTCAATTATCAATTAGTTCAGCGTATTGTAGCACTTACAGTAATCGATGTCGATGTTTATTGTTCTACTGCAAGCCTAGATAATAATTATAGCACAGAGTTTTTATTTTCAACCTTATAACAAGGAACTGAAGACCTGATTTGGCCTAATGTTCAACGTCTAAGTTGTAGCAGGTCAAACAAAAAGATACTTGCGATTTGAAAACTTTAAGATTATGAGTATCGGAGAACACATACTCGGTTAATGAATACCACTCCTTGACAAAGAGTATTAATGAGGAATACGGGGTTTGACTATGTTTATCAGATTTAGTAACTATTACAATCCTTATTATAGTGCACTCTGGTTTTTTTTTTATTTAATTATTTTTCCACACTACAGACTCTTTGATGCGCTCCTTTTTTAATTTTCTTGTTTTTTAATGTTACATTTTTCTTGGAGATTCTTTCTCCAAACATCACAATAAACATTCTTAAGCTATGGTGGAATTTGCTTAAAAACTAAAGTGAGTCCATTTTTTTTTCTTTTCTAAATACATAAATCTATTGCTAGTGAACAATATTTCCTAATTTTATACTTATGTGTACGCTATTGTCCAGAAGTACTGGCCTCAGGTTCACGCCTTTGCCGTATCCTTTTTAACATATCCTTCACGATCTCTTCATTTCGGTATTTTATCGCCATGCGCTCTGGTTAATTTCTTAGATAGCTTAATAATGCTGTAAAATTATTTCAATGATAATTTATTAACGTTATATTGTAAGAATCAAAGTAATATATTACAGAATGAATCAATCCATAGCCGTTCGTTTGATTGTTCAGTTGAAAATCCAAATCTTAGGAAGAATAGGGCATTGTCTTTGATCCATCCGTCTTTTGTTAGGAGTCGACGAGGTGGAAACCACAATGATTGCTTTTCCATCTAGCAGACTCGGCTCAGAGCTAATTTTGAATCAAGCCCTGTAAGACAAGCACAAATATATTGATTGCAAAATTATAATAGTTTCATATATTATTTGTAAGTCTGCCTTTTGTTTTAGTATAAATAACTGTAGTATAGAAGACACCGTCTTCTCTATAAAGCGCGTTTTCAATAAAACTACAGGTTTGGTTACATCATGTGTCCGGGTAGATTATTGATACCATAGACTTGTTTTTTAATTTTATTTTAATTTGAAAGATAAGTAGCTTTTATAAATAAGGCCTTAAGTGTTCAACTTTTTAATAATAACTAGCATTTGCTATTGTGAGTTTGCATGAATCAAAATATAGAAAAAATAAGCCGTAAGACTAAAAACGCTTTCCGCCGCGAATCGCGAGACCAGGCACAAAAATATGTTTAGTGTAACGCAATCGCATCGTTAACGTATTTAGTACAAACTGTCATTTATCTAGCACATTCGTGGCACAGATAACTCATAGTTTGTCTGAATACGTAAATGATCCGATAACGTTACACTTAAGCAGATTTTCGTGCTCAGCCCACAGAGGGTAACTATATGGTGTGCATCTTGATTGAGGAAGAAACCGTCTTGGTCGATACCACTTCCGTGCTAGATACATTCTTCCCCGGAACAATTACTGTGCGCAAGTTTTACTGTGTTACTATTTGAAGGCATCGTCGCAATTGAAATTCCTGATCAAGAAAGCTTCAAAAAGGTCACAACAACAACTTTAGTATTTCGAGTGACAAATGCCTAGAGTGCATGAAAAACTTCAGTTTTAAAGTTCTGTGGAACTGAAATTGTCAATGGCAGTCGAAGTTTTTTGCTATCAGGCGCACAGCTTGCTCATCTCCTCACTTAAGACTATAACAAGTACAATTTGAAAATTTTGAAAAACTACTGAACCGAATTAGATGAAATTATAACTGGACTACACGAATAGCACTAGCTTTCAAACAAAAAAGGATTTTTGCGAATTGGTCCACCCAGTCGAAAGTTATTAGGTTACAAACATAAAAAAAACAAAAGCAGCAGAATTGAGTACCTCCTCCTTTTTGGAAGTCAGTGGAAAATGTAAAATAATTGAAAACTATTGTTAGAACATTATTAAAAACATGAAAATAATTGTTTGTAAGAGAAAAAGATTGTAAGGCGTTTGTTTACTGCTTTCATGAAATTTGGAATGGAGATTAGCTTAAATACACTTGAGGTATTTTTCTACCGACTTCCAGAAAAAGGAGGAGGTACTCAATTCGTTATTGCATGTATTTTTTTTGTTACCTCATAACTTTAGACTGGGTGAACCGATTCTCAAAATTCTTTTTTTGTTTGAAAGCTGGTGCTTTCCATGTAAACCCATTTAAATTTCATCAAATTCGGTATAGTAGTTATTGAGATATATTCCAATAACTGAATAGAATGGAAGTTGGTATTACATTTTTCAAATTGTACTTGTATTTTTTATTTTCATGAACTGCTCCTGTATGTAGCCAATAAATTATGTAACTGCGGGATTTATGATGATGTGCGACGTTCAAACAGTATGAATTAAGCGTTATAAGTATCCACCTTAAAAAGCCGAAGCTAGCTTGGTCAGTCAGCAACGCGTTTTGTTTAAGTTGATTACCCACCTGCTGAATTTGCCGATAATTAATAATGATTAGATAATAATTTCTCACGCAAAAAATATTACTATAACATTTTTATTTTAAGTATATTAATGTTATCTATCTAAATTCATATTATTTTCAAACATTTGCATTAATTATTTGGATCTACGTGACTATTTGACAAACTTATCAAAATAAACACATAAATCTAGCACCAATCGTCTCCAGGTGACATCTACTTGTCATTACCAAATTGAATTTAGCTAAATTATATTAAAATGGATTAATATAATAGGAATATTGGTAATATACCATAAGTTACCGGGTTTAATTGGACTTGTATTATAATGAGATAAATATCTAATTGACCTTTGTTTAATTTATTATTTATTTTAAACAAGTTCGTACACCTTTGGAATCCATCACATTAAGTATAATGTGAGTTGTTTTTTGGGAAAAAATGTAACGACGACATCGAAGATGAATATTAATTGTATTTAATATTCATCATCTTTTAATAAAAAAATATTTTTTTTTAAAAACACATGACAGTTTCTTTTTTATTTTGACAACTTTTTTACTTTACTACTACTTTACTATTTGACTTTGATATGCTAGTTGCCCTCCGCGGTTACACTCGCGATGATGATGGATGATGAAAGTATCCTATGTTGATTCAGCGCCTCATTGACCTCCATACCAAATTTCATCAAAATTGGTCCAGTCGTTTGAGCGCCAAGAAGCAACAAAGATACAAACACACTCACAAACTTTCATATCATTAGTGTGAAGTGTTATGTAATAAAAATGATTGATTAAATAATGTAATTTATCAATATTAATTTGATTAATTTACAACGAACACATTATACTCGTATAAAGGACAAAATAAAGCACGAGATTACCGACTTCCAAAAAGGAGGAGGTACTCAACTCGACCGTATTGAAAAATTTGTTACCTCATAACTTTCGATAGGGTGAACCGAATCACAAAATTCTTTTGTTTGAAAGCTGGTGCTTCCCGTGTGGTACCATTTAAATTTCATCAAATTTGGTCCAGTACTTTTTGAGTTACACTCCAATAACTGAATAGAATGGCAGTCGGTATTATTTTTTCAAATTGTACTTGTTAAATTAAATATATAAAAAATACATATGTATATTTTAAATTTTTTCCGTTTTGTATTTATCTTGGTAAAACTAGTGGTACATGAGCATTTTTCCATCGAAGGCCATTTAGTGCATCTTTGTGAATTTTATATTTGATTGATAACAACCGAGCTCTGAGATTATTAGAAAAACAATTGTATTTCCTTCCAGTACGTTATACTATCCTACTATCCTTCTATCCTACTATCCTACTATCCTACTATCCTACTATCCTACTATCCTACTATCCTACTATCCTACTATCCTACTATCCTACTATCCTACTAATATTATAAATGTGAAAAATTGGATTGATGAATGCATTTGGATGTTTGTTGCTCTTTCACGCTCAAACGGCAAGGCCAATTTTGATGTAAGTTGGTATGTAGGTAGATGAAGCTTTGGGTTGACACACAGGATGCTTTTCATCATCATCATCCAACACCACGCGGGTGAAACCGCGGATTGCAGCTAGTGCATACATGAAACTGTTCTTTTATAAGAACATTAGGTAATCAGCGTTTAATAATATGTCACGTCTTATTATGAAGTAACGTGAATTCCCTCTTTGTTTGTTCTTAATTCAGAATATCATATGTATAATTATTAATAATGTATTGTACATTGTATACTGAATGTAACTTTCAGATTATATTTACGAGGCTCTACCAAACTAGAGCTTTCAACCCATTCTTCATCAACTAACTGAAAAGGCATTCAAATGCTCTACCTTTTAACCACAACAGAAAGCGCTACTAACTCAACAAGTGTACGAAGTCAGAAGCCTACGGTTAGATAAATAATCTTAATACAAGCATTCTCTACGTAGAGTTATGACATAGTGTCGCGAACGGTACGCAATCTGTTAGTCATTGTGACTGCTTCCCTGCCTGTACTTGTACCGTTGTGGTGAGACCTGGCTTTGTGAGGAGGGATTCTAAAGGGATTTCCACAAATGTCTAGATTGAAAGTCTATTCTTGAATTTTCGTAAGTAATACACATGTTAATGTTATTTGACAGTTTAACTTATGCGGTAGGTAATGTCGAATATCTCGACCGGTTTCGTGACCGTCCGGACGACTTCTTCATGGAGTACGTGCGCACACGGCTGCGTTCGCGCTAGTACTGAGAGGTCGAGATATTCGACTATACCTACCGCGTAAGTTAAGGCACGCTCGTATCCTGATTAAAGAAAAAGCAGAATTTTTAAACACCTAGTGTAACGAAACAGATCCATAGTACTTATATTATGAAAAAAATACAAAGGTTAGAAAAGGAATAGGAAAAGAGTAATAACCGAATAGAATTCATAAATATAACTTTCTTTCAGCAGAAAAAAATCCTGATTAGGTCCACAAAAATAAACTTTCACGTCGAAACTCTCAGAGTTTTCAGCGATAACTCTATATTTTTTTTAGGTAATACTTAGTCATCGTGTAACTAAAGTTAGAACCAGCAGTTTTTTCAATTTTGTTAGTATATATCGAAAAATATAAAGAAAACGTATAAAATTAACGCATTTTCGCATTACATCGTCCAATCTAACAAGCGATTTTCAACCTTACGTAAAGCATCGTAAATTATTTTAAAATTGGGGTTGGACCGCGCCCTAAACATTATAATCATAAAACGATACTTTGTTGCTAACTTCTGTTTCGTTGAAGTCTAAAAATTAAAATTCATCAACGTACTAAAGCAATCGTAGATATGTCGTATACATACACAACGCGTATCTCAAATACGTCACGTCATGACAGCGCGACATAGAATATGTGCTCAAACAGTTTTTATACTTACTTTCATTCCTCGAGCAATTATATAAATAAACAGTTATCTCTTTTACTCTGGTTCGTGTTATTCATTTAAACTAATTATGTTAGGGAGTCGAGTATATAGTATGTTAAATAAGTAGGTTCCTTTGTTTTGAAGTGTGCTTGAACATAGAGTATAGTATGAGATGGCAAGGTTTAGTCACCGACCGACACTAACCATATTAGTTATTTACAGTAGCATTTTTACGACGTCATCAACTATCCATTCTACTTCTACCGGCCACTAATGCTCCACGACATCGATAAATAAACCTACATCATTTACATTTACCCCTCTCGCTTTAACTCTTGCTCATCTACTGAAGATAGAAAGAGAGGATAATATCACGCGGGAACGCCCACAGGTGCGCCCGCGCAGGTTCGCCACAGATTAGACGATAGTTGTTACGCGTTTTGCGACAGTTTTTCTGCAATAAACATGCGGCAAAGTGAAGCCAGTGACGCGAGACAGTATATTTCAATTTGCGATGCCTTTACATGGAAATGCCTTTTGATGCTGGTTTGGACGGGATGCAAGTTTGTATTATGTTTATGTGGGTTTTTGTTGCCAGTGTCCCTTATACTTCGGTATTTTATGACTGTCTTAAGATTTAAAGATAAGGAAATAACAGTATATTCAATTATGAAATACCTATAGAAAATTTGGTTTTTGATAGAAATATTACACATTCTATTGCTGTACATAGTCTATGTAAGTAGGTAAGTTTACTGCAATGTGCTAACACGGTCGATATTTATGATTTTAAATGAGCATTTCATACATATATAGCGTTCCTATAGCTGCAACGTGGTAATACGACCTTCGCGTGGTCCCCGGAAATCCCGAATCGGGTGCATTCATCATGACTAATAAATAAGTGAATAAAGAGAGAAAAATATGAATTAGAACCCGAATGAGACTTGAAAGGTTAGGTAACGTTAGAGTTTAGTAATTACCTAAGTATTTCAGTTTAAACCCATTTGCAAAAATATTAATTTTGTCTAATGGGGTTTTTTGGGAAAAATATTAAAACAAATGTGAGACCACTCGTAAGTGCTATTTGTAGTCGAATTTTCTCAAAAGTTTAGTTCTAATTTTATTGTTCATACAAATTATAAAGAAAAAATTAAGAGCTGAACAATAGCTCTACTTATTACATTCTATTTGTTTGTTTTATTCATATATACTCGTACGTATCATCCAATAATAAAATTTTATTTTTTATTCCGTGCTTCGGAGGGCACGTTAAGCCGTCGGTCCTGGTTGTTTGTCTTATAATAATATTGAATAATTATTATTAACATATGGGCTTATTTATCTTTTGCAACGCGAAGCAAAAACACTTCTCTAATGTAGAAGTTATCCTACAAGAATGTCGCATTATTTTCCATGTATATAAATCCTTGCAATAAACTAAATCCCGCAATGAATGGTGCAGTATGACGTTACTCTAGCTGTATTATTGTGGAATCACAATCCATTGAAAATCCGTAAAGAAAGCGAATATAGTACACCCACGTTGGTGTGACAAGACGGGCCGGGTGGGGCGCGACTGATGGCGGGGATGGCGGCGGAGCGACAAGCGGGATGGAAGAGAGACGATTAGTAGATTAGACGTCGTTAGTTTTTGCTTTGGCTTATTAAGTAAGTACGCGGATTATATAATTGTACACTCTTAAGTGACCACAAATTAATCGGAATAACGTAAAATCAAATGAAATTAGTATGTTATTTTATTATTGAATTAATACCAATGGAAGCTGAATTAAAGACTATCCAAGCATGAAAGCACATTATTTCAAAATATTTGAGTTATATAACTTTGAAATGATAATTGTGAATGTATTACCTAATTTAATTAAATTTATTTAAAAAAACTAAATTAGGTCATACAATACAGGGTTCTTAAAGAGCAACTTACCCACAGAGATAAATTGGTTTTAAGAACAATCTCCTAGCAGCGTAAACGTAAGGAGGTGTGCAAGTAAACAATCTCGTGGTTTCTACAATTGCTTGTCACTCTGAAACATTGGTACTTGAGTCCCATTCATCATAAATTTCATTTCTTGTTCCCCATACACCACGACACAGTAACGCTTGCGTATTATTATCTATAGTATATTATATATATTTCTCATTAGAATGCCTGATACAGCGGTGGTATCGACCAAGATGGTATCTAGTACCGAGAGGCCTACCAACTAATTAGTCGGGTTTCTATGCCTCTCACAATTAGCATCCTGCTAGCAGAGGGAATATAATTTAACTCCGCCAGCACGACTCACGCCTGATCTACTAGCATTAATAAAGTTAATGTATGCACTTGTATAATAATTTTAATGTAGAGCCTTGAAGTGGTCACTTACTTAAAACAAGTGCTCTTTAATTTCCGGTCATTAACACTGATCTTATTTTAAGTAAGTAATAAAAATTATAAGAGATTCGTATAACTGAATATAGCCTGCGTCATAAATTTTCCCTAATGGTCATACACATGAAATCTTATCACTCATTTGCATAGTAATAATCTGAGGATACCAGTAATATATTATGTTTACGTTACGTAGATATGCACTTGTTATCCACCTCTATAAGCATAGGTAGTTTATAGCCACGATATGGAAATAAGTATGTCAACTACCTACTTACAAACATTACTAACAGTTTTTAATATAATTGTATTATCAATAATATGTAAATTAATATGTAATAAAATTATGTTACGCATATATTGCATAATGCTAAGACAAAATCTAAAGAGATGTTTTGAAATAAATGCTACAGTAATCTATTTTGAATTCAGCTCCAAGGCCATTTTTTTAACGCTGCGTTGCCTATAAAATCCAAGACCTTCTAAACTGACCATAATCTGACCTTTAAGATTGTGAGAGCGAAGCATTTATACATTAAACATTGCAGCAGTACCTCAGATAATTTTAAGGTACGAGTATAATATAATAATATATGTTACCTGCATAAAGTCTTAATGATGGTAGATATTTAGGAGCCGTAATCCATCAACAAATGCTACTACAAAACATCTACACGTCTTTTAGCTTCGACGCAACTGAGAACTATACTAAATTTCAACACTAAACTAAATTATTTATAACTTACTATTTCCTTAGTCTAATAATGTCCTATATAATTATAATATTTTGGCAACATTTATTATTCGGAAATTGCACTTATAAGGAAACTCTTTTTAATCGCAATAAATCAGCAATTTATAAAAACTAAATTAATTATTAATTAACTGCTAAAAATCGCTATAAGATAATACTTTTATTACAAACTCTTGCCGCTACAAGTTCTACCCCACCCTTCATCCTTATGTCAGATAAGTCACGGCAAAAGCAGAAACAGCTTGATGGCATTAATAAAATGGGAAGCCCATGACAAAGGACTGCCATAGTGTACGGACGTCATGTGTCCATGTCAGTTCGCCATAACTTGGTGTTTGTATGGGGTTCAGCTGGCACTTGTTCTGTTTTTAATAGTTCGTAATATTGACTGCGTTCTTGAATTGTACCCTTGATCGCTCTCATCATTATGCATAGGTACAATGCAATTATAATCACCATATTACGGACAATAATAGTAGTACCTATAAATAGAAACATTGTAAAAATATGTATGAAAAGAATTGCCACGAGTTTCTTGCTGCTTCTTCTCGGTAGGCTCTCTATATTTTGGAACGCGGTGGTAGAGTCTTTAAAGTACATTCTTTATCTATTATATGAACCAATAACAGTTAAAAAAAATTAATACTGACTTTCATTCTATTCAGTTATTGGAGCGTAACTCAAAAACTACTCGATCGAATTTGATAAAATTTAAATAGGACCACACGGGAAGCACCAGCTTTCAAACAAAATAAAAGAATTATGAGAATCGGTTCACCCTATCGAAAGTTATGAGGTAGCAAACATTGAAAAAAAAACAGACGAATTGAGTACCACCTCCTTTTTGGAAGTCGGTAGAAAATGAACCCATATTTTTCCTGGTCACGCTATAACTTGAGAAGAGAACAATTTTGCTAATTTGTGTTTTGTTGTGTTAACTATTGTCAGGAGAAAGTGAAAACCAACAAAAGATGTAAGGTTACTACTACGCGAACGACGTCGCGGGCAGTCGCTAATAATCTTCGATCAGCAATACGATCGAAGCTAATAATGAATAATTTACGTTCATAAGTGCATCTTTGATGCCTAAATTGAATAAATTATTTTACTTATTGACACTTTTAGTCAATTAAAAAGAAAAGACTTCTTAGAAAATACTTCTAAGAAATATTCTGAAATTAATATACGAGTATGTACAATTTTGCAATTTGTTAAGCTTGATGGCTATGGTATCTAACACGACGGGCCAGAAAGCGCGGGTACGAATTTAATTTGTGGATTAAAGTGTTTGAAACCATATAAATATAAATTTGATTTCGAGTAAGCATATGTTAATGCTTTGAAATTTAAAAAAGGGGGTTATCAATACTAAACTCCATTGAATAGAAAAAGCTTTTCTTTCTGTTGGCTAGCTTCTCGAGCTGTCCGATAGATGGCAGGACTGTCAACTTAATATTAAGACCTATAAAAAGAGATGAACATGTTCCATTGTCTTGGTGGCAAAGTAGACACTCAACTTCTGAAACGTGGCACAATACGGTGATCGCGTCATGGCTACAAAAGAAAAAAAACTTCTGAAACAGTTAGTCGAAGGACGCGAGATAGAGTATGCGTCGTCCTATGCAATTATTTATCTATGTAAATTAATAGATACGGTATTGTGCTGACCAGGCGGCAGTATTAGGAATAGTTTGTTAAAACACATGTTACTTATATAACAATACATGTAACCATTCATTAATAAATACAGATATATGATTAGAGTTTGAAAACTATCGTGAGTATCACACATTATACTAATATACCGGCTTCACTCACTTGGTCAGTGCGCGACGCGATCTCCGCGCGTGAACACTCCCTGAAGAAGAACTTACACGTTCGAAACGTCGTCGGACTTAAAGCGACATAATAACAAGTGAGTGAAGCCGGTATCTTTATATTAGTATAAGATATATGTTTGTCTTTATGATTTTCAATAAAAAACTTAATTTTATGTTTTTTTGTCTTTACAGTGCTGAGGTTCTATTTCGTACTCGTGTGAATCATTCAACACAATTATTGTTATTATATATGTTGATGTAATTTATATCCACAATTTGTCATTGGTCCCTTTCGTCATCGGCTACCAAATGTGTGTCGAAGGTATAAATCTTATGATGAACACGAGTGTGTAATATATGCGTTGGATAAAGTGGTGGCGCATGTTTTATATTTAGTTCCATTGAAACCGAATAATTTAAATGATTTTAATATATATATTTAATAGGGTTTTGTATGTTATAAATAATTAATAAAAGTCAATTATCACGTAGAATCGTCATCGGCCATAACAAAATGCTTGACTATGATGACATAAACCAAAACATAAAATAAAAAGAAAAGAATTTGGACTAATACTTTGTTATATATAAATCAAAATCCCGATAATGACAAAATGTTTGGACCTAAAAATTATAACTATACTTCATGAAAATACACAGGTAATTATTGTTATTATTAATTAGTCAGTGCGTATGTTTGTTACTTCTTTACGCTGAACCGGTTCAACTGATTGAAATGAAACTTGTAATGATGATAGCTTATTCCCTGGAAAAACCCTTGGGCTAATTTTTATCCCTTATTATCAAGATTACCTTATTTCACGCGTACGAAATTACTGGCATTTATTTTCCTTTTTTTTAATAATGGTTCATCAAAGTGACTCCCTCTCGCCTGATAGAAAGCGAAGGTGGAATCAAGAAGCGATGACCATTAGTGCAACCCTAAGCTGCAAATATGATGACCTAAGAGATGCGTTTTCACTCCCCGCTTGAAAGGCCCAGGGAGCAAGCTGCAAGGAAATACGTACGCCGGCAGAGCATTCCACAATTTACTTACACGACAGAGGTAGGAGCTGCCATACTTTTTGATTCGTGGTAAGAAGTTTTGAACAGTATATGGATGCAATGCTAGGCCGGAACGAGTAGTTCGGGATCGGAATGGTGAGGAAGGAATATACTGTATGCTTAAATAGACAAGACCATTTGAATCGTCTTACAACTATTGGCAGTGCAAACGATCCTGTACATTAACGATCAGGCAATCAAAACCTTTGAAGATTCCTTGCAGCTTTATCTATTTTTACATGCACGTACAAAAATAAAGTAGCAAGTCGGAAGGCATCCCACGCACGCCTTTTTCACTCGAGCTCAGTGGGCGGCCGGCGGCCACGGGATCTGTGACGAAACTTAATTAGTAGCACATCTGTCTCTTACCGCATCCATAAATTGCCATGTTTATGACTCTGTGGCAAATTAATCGTATAACCAACTTAGCCATTTTAGAACCTTGTCATAGCAATTATATGCGCCGTAATAAAGTCTGTGCCATATTATTTTAAAAAGATTTAGACTATGACAAAGTGTTGATACAGACTTTTCTATTCGTAGCTTCTCTTTACCAGAGAAAACTGAAATGAAAGTCATTTTAGAGCTTTGTCTCTGTGTGGTTTAGCTATGATTCTGCCTTTATCTATTATTATTATGAGCGATGATTAACTGTGACAGAGTAATAAAGTATCCAAAGTTTTGTGTTGTTTGTAGGTAGTTTCTTATAGGGATTTGAATAACTTTGTAGAATTTTGAGTCAGAAAGTTGATTTATTTTCTATATTATTGTAGTTCTGTGTACATGATTGATGAGGTAGTTGACTGTTGGTCATTTTGACCGTAGATTTACACGTTTGACCATAAATTTACAGATTAAAATTAAAAATACAGCTTACAATGTCGAAGAAATCGTGACTCATATAACGTGTTAATAGACATAGAATACCAAATTGGAAGGTGTTTACAGTTTGACATATTAGCACTAATCAACGTGTTAAGGCCCTTGGATAGATGGAAGGCACAAGTTTACAACACTACATTACAAATATTTTTGCCAATATTAGCATTTAATGTAAAGCAAATAACAATTAAAAGCTGGATCGGTGATCATTGACATGTTCGAATATTATTGTTATACTAGCTTGTGCCCGCGACTACGTCTGCGCAGGATTAGTACTTCGAGTAGCTTATTATCTTCTCCAAGGGCATATCTATATTTATACCAAAATGTCAAAAAATATGTACTCTTACATGCTCAAACGCAATTGCTATAATAGTATTATTTGAGTACATTTTAATACTTAGTATATCAATCAGTAAACAATAATATTAAAATAAAATAAAAAAAACTGTCATTACATTTCATCATCCTTGGCGGTATTTGTGTTACATTTCATCACTCTTGACGGTCGCCGAACACGTCTAGTGTATCGAGCTGTCAAATTGACTTGACTTTTGACTAAGCTATCAGAAACTGACACAAACTTTGACAGAATTGTCATCATTACGATCTTGACATAGGCGGAGATTGTATCATTTTGTCTATGCTGTGCCCAAGCATATTACGCTTATTCACCCGCTTGGTGACGGATGATGATGATGATGATGAAATAATTCTATGTGTTAAACCAGTGCCTCATCTACCTCCATACCAAATTTCATCAAAATTGCCCCAGCCGTTTGTGCGTTAATAAGTAACAAAGATCCATACATCCATACTCACAAACTGGTGCGTTTATAATATTAATTAGAATAATTAAATTAAATTATATATACATATAAGTACGAAGTAGGATTGTTGACTATAATATACTAGTGGCACCCCGCGGACTCACCCGCGTAGTAATGAATGTTGATGTTGATTATGACGATGAAAGGTATCTTATGTCCTTCCGCGGTATCTAATCTATCTCGTTGCTGAATTTCATTACAATCCGTTCAGCCGGAGGTGTCGGAAAAAATAAGCCGTCTGCGAGCTTTCAACGAAAACGCTTCCTAAACCCTTTGAGATATATAACAAAATGATGTATGGTGGAATTGTGTATCTTATATAGGTCTACAGAAAAGTCCACAATGGCATACGTCTATCTCTTAGGGATAACATATCATGTAAAATTTAGTTATATTTATAATAAAATCATAAGAATATTTATTGTTAAATAATTTGCAGGATGCAGTGTGCACTGCATTTATTCATTAAGTTAGACACTGTGTATACCTACTAGATCTGTGCTCACTGTTATTGCATTGTACCAACCATTCTTAGTTTTTTTTTTTTTAATTTTATTATTATCTTCTGTCTAACCACTCATTTAACAGCGAATGTTGTAAACACCTGTAAAAGGTATACATATCAGAATAATATATTAAAATACAATGTTAGTATCTAAGTAAGGTTAATATGTATACTGTTGGTGTTTCATAATAAATAATAAATAAATAAATAAACATACTACATATATCCATTTCAATACGTTAAAAAGTGGGCAATTATAAAGCGGTAATTGGAAAGCTATTTACACAAATACGGTATTAATCCTAATCATTTTAAATAAGTTAGAGCCTTTTTTTGTGGGTTGGGTGGAGTTTTGTTGTGGATAGCAGTTTACCAAATATTCTCAACCGGGTAAATATCATATCACAATACTTGTCTTACTCGTATTAATTGATACCCACTACTGAAGCTGTAATACCCATTTACCAAACTTATATGTAGAATTTAACGAACGGTAATTATTGTTTAAATTAATTAAGTACACCTACTACTAACTATTAAAATGTTCTTGTTGCGGGAAGAGGTTGGTATCCGGGAAACAGAATTTCTTGTTCGGACGCCAACACACAAATCGTACATTTAAAACATTGATGTAATTTGTATAAGTTATATTTAAGATTTTCAGATTGTGTTACTTATTACCCAATAAAGTTTGATCTTTGAAGTTTTTAAGTTTTTAAGCATTTCTCGGAGAAGGACATTGGGTACTTTTCACCATCATCCAACACCACGCAGATGAAACCACGGAGCGCAGCTAGAACTTAATAATTTTATAAATGATAATTATTACAAAATATAATTAATTGATACCACCTCTGAGAAGCTTATCTTGTGGGAGACAACTTAAACGTATCTCACCATATCTTGTATTTTCTCATTTCCATGTACCATTTCCTAACCCCCCTCAATAAAGGGTGGGTATCGGATGCAATTACCCCCGATGCAATGAGATCAAGACATTTTCCTTGTTAGAGAGGACGGTCGGCCGGAATGGCTTTATTAGTTCCTACCTGGCAGCTCGTTCAGAGTGCAAACAAGCTGACGAGCCGCCTTAAGGGGATTGCATAGCTAGTACTTGTCCACACTAAAAGAAAAAAACTCTCTTTTCTACATCCTAACATTCTCAGATTTCAGTGATTTTTTCATGTAATGAAAGACATTGTTTGTTATGCCCGTACGTTTTGATTTAGTCAGAGTTAAATTTTTAAAATATAAATATATATTACTTTGAAATACTGAAAAAATCTAAACGTACGGGAACAGTGTAAAACCATGTGTCGATTACATGAAAAAAAAAACACTACAAAAATCGGACAATGTTAACAGGTAGAAAAGAGTGTTTTCTTTTAGTGTGGACAAGTAGCTATGCAATCCTCTTAAGGAAAGCGAACATTGTCGTCTATGAATATCTACAACAGTCGGGGCATCACAGATAGGTGGCCTAGAGACTGTTGACTTGCCTTTTGAAAATGCTAACATTGTATTTTCCGGGAAATACCGAAGAAAGGCTCGGACTCAAAGATCTTTCCACATTTTGCTGGTGTAAGGCCAAAACATACCGGTGCCATTCACACACTATTGTGATAATAAGACTCTATTATCACAATAGTGTGTGAATGGCACCGAGTTCAACAAGTTATTTTACACTTTTGAGTATCGAAGTCGGTTCCGTTATTTGGTATTTGTAACCGACTTCAAAAAAACGAGGTTTCTCAAATCGAACGTATATACTTTTTATGTGTGTTCGCGGATAACTTCGTCGTTTATGAACCGATTTAGATGATTCTTTTTTGTTTGGTAGAGTATACTTCCGTGGTAGTCCCATAGAAATTTCATCAAATTCGTTAAGCAGTTGTCTAGTTACGCTCCAAAAACTGTAAAGTGTTGATTTGCCTTGATGATATCATCATTGACTGTGTATCCCGTAAGTAGAGGTCACTAAAAAGGGAGGAAAACTTGTCGAAGTCGGTACCATGCACGCAATATTGAGATAATAGGTACTATTGAACTATCATGGTACCGACTTCAATCACTTTTGAGTGTTGAAGTCGGATCCGTTTTTTGGTATTTTTTGTACAGGTATTTGGTAGTAACAAGTTATATACATCAATTCACATATTAGACTTTAAGACGCGCTCGTATCCTGATAATAGTAAAAAGCAGAATTTTTAAACACCTAGTGTAACGAAACAGATCGATAGTATATTATGAAAAAAATACTAAGGTTCGAAAAGGAATAGGAAAAGGGTAATAACCGAATAGAATTCATAAATATAACTCTTTTTCTGCAGTATAAATATAACAATAAGATTCACGTCCAAACTCTCAGAGTTTTCAGCGATAACACTATATTTTTTTAGGTAATACATAGCCAACGTATAGTACTAAAGTTAGAACCAGCAGTTTTTTCGATTCTGTTAGTATATATCGAAAAATATAAAGAAAACGTACAAAATTAACGCATTTTCGCATTACATCGTCCAATCTAACAAGCGATTTTCAACCTTACGTAAAGCATCGTAAATTATTTTAAAATTAAGGTTGGACCGCGCCTTAAGTAATATTAGACTAGATCGGTTTTATAACACCGTTAGCTAATAGTGAATTTACCTTCGAAGCGCGTGAACCACTGGTCTGTGGCGTGATCTCATTGGTTCGATCCCTGGTCGGGGTAAATATTTTTATAATGAGCAGAAATGTGTGTCATCGGGTCTTGAATGTCGTTAATTGGTATGATGTATGTTCCTTCTACGATACAGGGTATCAAAGTGCGGGGGCATTAGTGTAAACGTATGTTTAGGAGTCAGCGACTCTATCGGTGGTCCTTTAGGAACCCGTTAAATCTAGAAATATCATTAGTTTCGTGTGTCGTCAGCAAAATATATATGTGAGTGATTTTTGTATCGCTGTACGCATAAAACGTAACAGAAAGAGGGTAGATTGTTTCGTTTGTTCGCCCATCCGCATACACTTCAGTTTACTCCTGATCATGGCGCCTGCAACAGAGCCGAAATATCGGAAACTCAAACAAAATTAATTTCACGGTAAATATCCCGTTTGTAGTGTTTAAACTTGCAAAAGTTACCGCGATAGCTTAAAAACTTATATAGAAATAACATATTTTGCGTTACTTGGGTAAATACTATCTGAATAGCAAATTTCATTGTTTAATATTCAATTAATATTTTTAAGCATTTTCCGTGGGAACGGTAACTTACATATAGACAATCGCTCACTAACATTCGTATTCATTGTTCAATGTGATACAGTTGTAAACTTTACTTCCATGCCAAAAATAATTTAAGTTTGACGAGATACTCTATAGATTTATTGTTCTGTAACAAGTTGTAATAACTAATCGTGTAACCTTGTCAATCAAAACTTCGATCAATAAATTAGATTACAATCTAGTCAACCTGACCTTTTGTTCGCAAACCGATTTATAGCTTATCGATAGAAACCAATTACTTATTTACTTCGGTACTATTCAATACGAGTTATTGATCTAGTAGTTACTGAAATATTATAAATCTGCATATTAGTTAAACGTTAAAATATATTTTCATAAAGAAATATACTCTACGATCCATTCTAAAGAGTGAGAGTGGTTCTCCAAAAATCCATTCCATCTGTCAAACTTTGTATATACAAGTAAGAAGAACTAGAAGAACAACAAGTAGAACATGCATACCAAGTTTGGTCAAGATTGGTTGAAAAGTGCGACCTGCACAAAATGACAAAAATACAAGCTAACAAACATACGGACAGATGAAAGTCAATTTGGCCAGTTATAGCAGAGACGCTTCTCTCCTTCCCTGGCTCAGTAAAAGCTTCGGTCAATAAAAGTACTTCGTATATTTTTAATGCAATAAAGTAACGAAGCGAGCATGTCATGAGCCTGTTGTTCTGATGAGCCCTACGCTCGCCCATGACTTCGTACAACATTTTGACCGAAGTGACGTAAATATCTTCTATGCTATCTGCGCAGTGAGAGCATGGATCTCACGTTAAACTTGTCTTGTCGTTTCGCTGATTTTTATCGTCCTTGTCTCTCACATTGATCAAGGTGCGATAGCAATATCACTGGCTGTCCTTTATCTTTCATTCCTGACAAATTTATCCTATTGACAGTCCATATGCTCGCAGAATTTGTCCATCTCGTCACTCGAGCTCTAGAGGAACACGTTACTAACTACTTTCAAATCTCTATTGTTGCTGTGTAACACGTATTGTAGAGGTTAGTAAAATATTAGGGCAACACGGGCTAGGCAAATTAGCACGCTATTACTGCTTACAGCTAACAACAAACAAACCTTTAAGTCCAGGATCGAACTATTACAACATCAACACCTCCAGTCAAGATACCAGAACCAAAAGATGTGTACCCTTAAGATGAAGAATATGGCACAGTTCGATACTAAACCCTTTTTCTTTATATATAAAGTAAATCCATAATTGGAAGTGAGACTTAATAATATGTAAATTTTAATTATACTTATGATCTGTGGTTTTTGATAGTTTGTTGCCTCATGTGAAGAAGCTGAGACTTTGACAGGTCGTACTTTTTGTTTATTATAACTATATTTCTAAAGTTTATTTTATATTTTTCTCTATTAGTGTAGGCACTATTTTTGATGGTAATCCAATGCAGGTCTAAAACGTCTGTAGCACTACATTTTGCCCCACGTTTTAACATTTAAGTTTATCTAAGTAGTAAAAGAACTCGTATAATTTTTCCACAATAATATACCTAAATAGTTTCTACGACAAACTTAATAAACAAGCCATTTAACCCACCTCTAGGCCTAAGTTTACGATTGTTTACAACAGCAGGTCATGGACCCCAAACAACACCTACGGAACAATGAGTTCTAGATTTTATCGTTTATGTACTAGTAATTGTTACCACGTACAATAAAACCTTGTGGGGCAACGATTTATTTAAACTCATTACGTGTTTGTACGCGTTTTGTTAGAGATTAACTTTTTATGTGGTGCAGTACACTTGTAGATTTGCATTATTTAAGGGGATTGCATGGCTAGTACTTGTCCATACTAAAAGAAATAACTCTTTTCTACCTCTTAACATTGTCCGATTTCAGTTTTTTTTATGCCCGTACGCGTTATGTTGTTTAGTTTATTAAGTTCTAATAAATGTATATTACTTTAAAATACTGAAAAAAGCAAAATTATTATAACTTAATTTTCATTAATTTTCATTGAAAAAAAAAATTGTATAGGAAAACAATAAAACTAATTGAAAACAATTAAAAATGCTCTTGAGATGCACTAAACAACCTTTTAATCTCGTATTTCCACTTATGTCATCAGGTGTATTAAAGCTTTATGTCTAACAGAACGCAAATCCTCTTACACTGCAACTGCTCAAAGCTTTCAAAGAAAATATCTCCACAATTAAACGAATTACACTCTCTTCGCCCTTTTTATCACGTCTGTAAATTAAATCCAGTTCGATGCTTAGTCACTCTTCATTCGCTGAAGTCCATTCATTAGGGGTGAAATAAAAAAACGAGCGCCACCCCCCTTGCGACACATTAACAATTCAAGAAAAGAAAAAATACGTAAGTACTCGTGTGTACGTGGGTTGATAAGGTCACGCGCACACTTGCGACAGATCGCCACCCAGTGTTGGGTTCGAAAGGTTTTGTTAGTTTTCAAAATCCCTTTCAACATTAGATAGTGATAGAGATAGTGATTTTGCCAAACTAAATATTTTTTTAAATGTTTTTTAAAGCACTAACGTGTTACCAAATATTATTTGATTGGTCCTGATTACCTTTCATTTAGTGAATTTATTAAAGAACGTGTTGTGATCAATCAGTTAATATTGAATCACAAAACGAAAGATTTTTTTTAATTAAAATATAAACTAACGTATACATGTGACATCAAGTTAAACTTATTTCCAGCATTTTTTTATATCTCAATTTAAAGTTTATATAGAATTACAAACATTTGTTTACTTCATAGATTAAAGAATATCCCTTCGTTTATGGATGAGAAAATCGTAAGAGGCTAAGAAACCCAATTAGGTGGCAGTTATGTTGTGCTTAAGGCCGTGTTGGTTGGTAGCATAGCACCACAATGCCAGATATTCTGCCGCAAAGCATTATTGCACAAACATATTATTATAGTGCACATCCCTGGTGCGCAGGGTTAGGGCCAGCTCTAATAGCATCCTGAAGGTATTTGCTGAAAGGTTTAACTGTCAGTACTTGAACCATTGCTGCATGGTTCATGTACTGACTAATACATAAATAATCACAATTCTTTTTAATTTAATTTTGTATAGCTACCTTATTTAATTTTGTATGTAATTTAATTTAATTTTATCTTATTTGAATGAAATATAAATTATTTGGATTATTTTTATATGTACATAATGTAATAATTGTGATTGTTGTTAATAAGTTATGGCCCAAGCTGGTCGAAATAAACGATTTTATTATTATTATTATTATAATAATGTGAAAGGCACTGTAGCAAGTGGCATTACTGAGCGAATGAGATTCAATAAACAAATTCCTGGAGTGACGGGCGCAGTACAGGGCCACGCAAAACTTTTTATCCAAACTGCAACTGTCATGGACAGCCTTAGTACGTACTTATCAGGATCACGACTTGTCCCTTTCGTATTTGATGATAAAATATTCCTTTATTTTCACAATTTTATCATTTGTTTATACGAACAAAAACGTACAATAAAAGTCGCCAGTCATGTGGTCGCAAGTGTTCGAGTGCACCACCGCTTCTGATTACGGCGATGCAAGAAAGAGTCGCATAATTAAACAGAGCTCACTTGATTATAAATCAGAGTTGCCTTTCGTACCTTCATTATCTTCTCTACACATATACAATACAGTTTTGGTAAATTAGAATCGGATTGAAGGGCAGTGTTTCCAGTGAAATTACAGTGCAACAGATGGCAAATGTGACGCTTAACATCAGGCGAGCGACTTACTCATATCATCACTAGAAATAGTAACTCATCAAAATAATAATAAATTTTATATTTCTTTAACTACAGTATAGACGGTCTTAGCAATGAAAGAAATGTCTTTCCGTTAACCTAAGGATGGAAACGACTAAAGTGTACGCAGAGATAGAGGGTGTATTTAGTCCTTACATAATGGAATTTTCGTAGCATTGCTAGATTAACGTATACGTCGAGTAGTAGAGAAAATTATTTATATTCTTAGGCCATAGATTATTATTTTTTATTAATTTTAATTATTAATTTTTTATTAATTGTATATTTTTTTTTTGTTTTTTTAATGAATATTTCTTAGATGTTAATTTTAATGTATAATGTTATTATATATTATTATTTACAGTTTTTTTTGTTAGTTAAATGTTTGCTAAGTGCAATTATTGACATGTAACTTTTGGTGTTATTAATAAATTATTTGTATTTGTATTTGACGGTTATCTCGCAATATTTTAAAACTTAAAGCTCTGGATCGCACTGCTTTTAGCATCAAGCGAATGACTTACCCATTTCACTACTTCACATCATGAAGAAAAAGTACCTTTAAAATTTTCTCAACCATACTTTTTAATTTTAATAATTCTACCCATTTCACTACTTCACATCATGAAGAAAAAGTACCTTTAAAATTTTCTCAACCATACTTTTTAATTTTAATAATTCATACTAAATCTAATAATTGAACTAGTAATAATTTGTCGAATATGAAAATATCGCATAACGAATACTTCTTTATTTAATGCTTGGATTGGACCTAAAACCTGGAAACCGACACGTATTTTGTTTTTTTGTCAAAACGTCTATTAAAATTGGCATTATGAAAACAACATTATTTTAAGTAAAATATAATAAGCAAATCCACTTAGATACAAATATGGTTGGTATCTATACAGTATACGCTATCAAGAAGCGCTCTTAAAAGATTATCCATTCGTAGTAAAAATAAAATCATTGAGAAGGATCCCCTCCACCCCTCCCATATCCAGAGACCGAGTGGCACCTGCTTCTTTCTCCCGTCGTCACTCGAAATGAAGTACCACCGTTCATACGTTACAGTGGACAGACGGACTGGAGTAGCCGCATCACCTAGGGCTGTCAACTTACAAGATTCATATCACCTTAATTGTAAAACAATTGTGTACAATGACAACCATATTATTTAACTTCACTGCAATAAGCACTGCTTCTTAGTAAATATGTAAATAAATTATTGTGTTTGTGTATACAATAACATACACACACTCGCACTCCAACTCACTGCGGGTCACGGGAAGTATGGACATCCTAACTTTAATATTACTACTAGTACCTCATATTCGAAATTCCTCTTTAAAGTCAGGCACCTAAAATGTGTGTATCAATATATAATTTAATCGAAATTGGTCGGTAAATATAAATAGCGCTGCAGCAAACTTCACTCCTTTTTAGGAAAGTACTACCCCTCACCCACTCAAAATTGCCGAAATTAAAAATAAATTATAGTAGGACATGCATACCAAGTTTCGTCTAGATTGGTTGAAAAATGCGACCTGTACAAAAAGACGTACATACAACCTAACAAACATACGGACAGATAAAAGTTCATTTGGCCTGTTATAGCAGAGACGCTTCGCTTGTTTGGCAATAAATGCGCAAGTTTGTTTGTTTGTTTGTTACCTTATCACGCCTAAACGGCTGCACGGATCGTAATGAAATTTGGCAAGGTTATAGATTATATCCCGGGATCAACATCATCACCCTCTATCAACACGCGAGTGAAACCGCGGGGCAGAGCCAATATGTAATATTCAGACATTTATGCTAATGATTTCACTCGCTCCCTCCTTTAAAGGGTTCAAAGTCTAAGAATACTTTCTTTTTGGACGGATACAACAAAAGGCATCAGCTGTCAAAATTTCAAATTTGACGCCCAGGTTGGCTCTGCGTTGATATATCAGTTAGCCACATTTCCACAGCTGGAATTCGAATACGGGATCAGTCAACTTAACCAAAAGCAATTCCACTTAATTGAAGCATCAACGACGTTCTACTAGGTTCGAATTTTTTTTATAAGAAGAAAGAAATTATTTTTGTGTTTTTTTATTATATAGTTATACTTCTATACAATAAAATGCTTTTAAGCTATTGCATAGCTTCTATCGCGGGCCTTGAGCGTGGAGACCGATTCCAGAAATTCCGTAACGAAAATAACCTAACACCTGACCACTCTGACTCCATCTATCGATGAATAGCAGAACTTTTAATGACTTTTGAAATATCACGCTTGTCTCTTTAGTTCAGCAACTCGTCTCTAGTTGGCATTTGTTAAATTATTATAATTGCATAAGTTGATTTGGCATCTATCGATGAATAGCAGAACTTTTAATGACTATTTGAAATATCACGCTTGTCTCTTTAGTTCAGCAACTCGCCTCTAGATGGCATTGGTTAAATAATTATAATTGCATAAGTTGATAAAAACAGCTATGCAATAGCTTTACCGCGGGAGTCTCCGAGTGCCACACGTCTTTTTTTTTTATATACGAGTACATCATTCACGATTGATCCGAAACTATTGTCCGAAAAGTTTCGATATTGTATATTATATATGAATACAAAATGATTACCTAATTAATATAATTTTATTTCCTTGCGCGCAACCCTATGCGCACCCTGCGCGTTTTAATTAAAGGCCAGCCAAGGTTTAACACGTCTCCTTTGAAAGGTCTGCGATTAAACTTTTTCACTGGACTCTGACAGCCGGCGAGATTTCAGTATTTGTTTAGTCTTTGAGAAGTGATTTCTTTGGCGAACCTGTTAATTAATTATATATGTATATTTAAGGATGTAGTTATATCGCCTGGCAATACATAGCTTATTGTGTTTAAGTACCTAAATCTCAATAAAACTGATACTCAACAAAAAAAATGTAAGATCAGTAGAACTCTTTGTAAATGAGTTCATCCGGGGTGTTACTGCCACTATACCTTTATCTGTAATGTACGCAATACTGCGTTTTGGTTTGAAGGTGTCGACGAAATAACAGGCACATGAGACTGAGGGTGCGTTCCGGCAAGCGCCGACTGTTGCTCAAAACGCTCTCAACTGTCGCACCCCGGTTTAGTGTTTCGCTATGGACTAATGCTTGCAATGTTCATCCCAAACGGAACGGTTACGCGGTCGCGAAATGCGCGCCAAATTTTCTGTAAAAAATCGAAAGAATCTTATACTTATTTGATGCTTTGACAGTGACAGCTCACAACGACCGCGAAAACCCACCTTCGATCCGTGAGCGTTGTAGTCGCGACGTGAGCGTTTTCGGTGGGCTTAAAAGGGAATGGGTGTGCGAACGCCGCGAGTGATTTCGGCGCTTACCGGAACGTAGCCTTTATAACTTAATGTCTTAGGGTTACGGGCGCAGATTGGTTCGTTGATTGTTGAAGTATGTCTATTGTGCACGAATGTGCGGAACAGTGATAGGAGTGTGTAGAATCTTTAAAATGTGTCCTCGAATCATTAAAAAAATATTATAAATGCTGCGGCCTGCGGCACTACCAGCGCGGAAAAAAAGTATCATGACCCACTATATGTATATGCCAATTCAGGTCAGAAGATCCAAATATAATTTTTAATTTAAATCCGTCCTCCTTACAGCGCAGCGTGAAGAAAGAACAAACATTCAAAATCCCTCACTCAAACTCATTAATATCCAAAATATAAATAGATACCTAAAGGACGATAACGGGATCAAAACAGCCTATGTGTAACCTTATGCTAGATAGTCTGTATTATTATTGTATTGAAATCCTCGTGAGTTTGACACATATTAAACTATTATTATTAACCGGCAAAACACTCACGTTAAGGATCGAATACGTCGACCCGAGTTTCGATCCTTAACGTGAGTGTTTTGGCCGGTTAGTAATGACAGTTAAGTCTGTACGTTATATTATTGTCTGTTCATGAATATGGCTATCAAATACAAACATTTTTTTTGGACTGTTTGTTCCAGACTAGCACGTAACATATAAAAATCTATTCCACTTTAATATATTAGAAAAAAATATTGTGACAGACGCTTAAATCTACATCTACACAAATATAATCTAGAGGATTTTTTTATTTTTGTGTGTGTATTTTTGTAATAAATAAACTCAAAAACTACTGGACCGATTTCAAAAATTCTTTCACTAAAAAGCTACATTCCACTTCAATAACATAGGCTATATATTTTGATTCAACATCACCACACGGGTAAAACCGCAGAGAGCAGCTAGTTGGTTATAAACCCAGTATAGTAATTCATATCATTTTTGTGTAAGACAAGTACGTATGTACCTAATAGCTGTTTACGTATGTATGTAATTGTACCGATAAATATATTGCATAACGTGTTAAGACGCGGTCCAACCCCAATTTTAAAATAATTTACCATGCTTTACGTAAGGTTGAAAATCGCTTGTTAGATAGGACGACGTAGTGCGAAAATGCGTTAATTTTGTACGTTTTCTTTATAATTTTCGATATATACTAACACAATTGAAAACACTGCTGGTTATTACTTTAGTACTATACGTTAGCTATGTACTATCTAAAAAAATATAGTGTTATCGCTGAAAATTCTAAGAGTTTGGACGTGAAAGTTTATTTTTGAGGACTTATTCAGGATTTTTTCCTGCTGAAAGAGAGTTATATTTATGAATTCTATTCGGTTATTACCCTTTTCCTATTCCTTTTCTAACCTTTGTATTTTTTTCATAATATACGAGTACTATCGATCTGTTTCGTTACACTAGGTGTTTAAAAATTCTGCTTTTTCTTTAATCAGAGTACGAGCGCGCCTTAATAAGGTAATACTATGACAAAATATAAATTAAATATATAATAAGCTAAAAAAAGTGTAATATAAGCAGAAATAGCTACTGGCACGAATGACATCCATACGTTGTATTTGAACTGTCGTGTTTTGTTGAAGTCCATAATAAGCTGTATTACTTACAATATAATAGTAAACACGCATAACTAATTAACTCTTTTCTTTATATTTCAGGTAAGTGTCGATATCATCTATCCACTGTTAATTGGTAAGCAATCAGTTTTAGCAAAATACGTCCCCTTCTTGGCTCCGTTAGCTTAGTAGGTACGTGTCAGGATCGATCCCTGACCATGGCAAAGGTCTGTGTGATGAGCAGCATTGGTTGTTCTCAGATCTTGAATGTTGGTGATGTATTCATGTGTGTGTGCCCACTGCGACACAGGGTATCCTAATGCGAGTGGTGTGTATAGTTACTATACTGTTGCGGTAACATCTCGGTCGCAGTTTAAGGCTGTCTTATTATACCAGGTTACTGGTAATCAATTAGCATCCTGTTAAGGGCATATTCTGTACATCATAACAAACAACTTTTGTTCTAGAACTTTTCCCAAAACTTAACGAATTTCCCAAAAAACAATTTGAATTTTTTGTGACTCTTACACTTCATAACTCTACATCACATCCACTTCCTTCATCTACGTCTAGTCCGCCTGTCGCTGGCCGGGCCTTGTCGGCATTGCCGTTGCGCTTTTTACATAGTGTTAATTATGTTTAGACCGGTAAATAGTATTTTTAAAGTTTTGTATAGAATAAAAAAATACGAATTTTTGAAAGTCGTAGAACAAAAGTTGTTTGTTTTGATGTACAGAATGAGCTCTTAAAAGGATGCTAATTGATTACCAGTACCCCTATATATTAAGGACAACAGTTTAGGCCATGTAAGAGACATTTGGGCTTTAGGGCTCGGCACTCTAAGATAATAAGGCCCATGTCCTTACCGAGTTCTTACAATGGAACATAATAGGTATGTTATGCAGATTTAAAATAAATAATTACTTATTTCGTAGTAATTTAATTGTATTTTTTTCATTTTTATAAAGTATTTATATTCTTATATAAAATTTCACGCAATCTCAAATTGCGGGTGGTATAACCTTATAAAGCGGAAGTTGTTTTAAATAATGTTGTAACACACCCACACATCCATAACGAATGTAAAACCACAAGCAGTCATCGCTTAAGTCGAACATATGTGCGTGCATAGTTTTACCGGGGCATAAAACTCCAAATGCCTTTGTTGTTCTCCTAAGCGAATCGTAAAACCTCTAAAATACCATTGTTAAACCAGCTTTATGTCTAAATTAAAGACGAAAAACGTGTTATCGATAAGAGCGCGATATATGTTTAGATATTTCAGTGGGCGAAGTTATAGACAGTAGCACAACTTGGTACAACATATGAAGTACGAAACTTTAGGTGTACTCCCAATGCTGCTCCCAATGTTCACTACATCTGTTACATCGAAGAGGTTTAAAAAACTGCTTTCACATAATTTTGTAGTACACAGTACTAAAAGTTACGATCGAGCAAAATCAAAAACGTAGAAAAACACGTTTCTTGTATAGCTCCTTGATTTATTGCGTTTTATACTATTTGTTACTTTAAATTTCACGTAATATTTGTTATATTGTGTGAAAAGAATTAACTATTACGATTAAAACAATGCATCTTTTTAGAAATAAAACAGACGGGTAGATGCACAGTGTAGGCTTTCAATAATAGCTTAAATATAATTCCATATTCTCGCATTGAACCGTAACAAGAGGTTCGCTAATCAAAAAATTCGCTAAATAATGATGTAGGAAATTTTCCAAAATCAACTCTTTTCTTACGCAGCATTCATGGCCAAATGCAGCGCATAAGCCGTACGTCCTGCTCTTGTCTTGTCACTTATTTCAATACATTAAAATAAAGAAACAAAAAAATCTCATCGTATTCTAGAACAATACCAGTTATGAACTTGGGTTACTGTGTGTAGTCGTGTAGGGTGTCAGAAATGTATATATTCCACGACCTGCGCCTACGCAGGGCAGGAGTGTAATATCTCACATCGGAAGCCATTTTACAATCGTTTTATTATTCACACTATCGTATGGCAATCTTCTATGAGGTTCGTAAAGTATTACCATACTGTCACAGTGGTAGCGAAGAAATGGTACGCAATTTTATATAAGTAGTGTTTAGTGGTAGTATTGGTTTTTGCATTTTAAATAATTGCCCCATTGGTGACAAGATTGAGAAAGTAGCATGCTACTGCAGTTAGATGCCGCCTTAGTATGTATCACCGTAGCACTCTACCGGATATTAGCCGTCCCAACAGTAAGCCAAATCATTATTTGAATATCTTTAAGTACCTAATGAAATTCGTGTGGGAGTGAACAAAAGAATAAATTTAGGAAAAAGTTTGCGTTACTCGATAACTGCCGGGAGTACAGTAATGTTTCCTATTTTTAACATTTTATTCCAGATCATCGTCTGGTCATACCAACATTTTTTTTATGCAAATTGGTTTCGGCGTAATAGAGACCTTTCCATCCATCCATCACCGTTTATCTTTCCACCCAAACATATGTATGTATATACTGTCGCGAAAATTATCATTTGCGTTATTGTTGTTTAAATAACCAGTCACTCATGTCCCTAATCCATTCACAACCACACCACTTTATGGATCAAAATCGATGGAATACCTGTTACAAATTATCTCCCTCCCCATTTAAATACACCCATATATATTTGACTCTCACCAAATGTAAATAAAATTATAAAATGTAAGTGTTCATCACAATATTACCATTAATATATTATTTACTTTTATATTTCCATTACATTATGTTATTGTCATGCTCCACGCTTTAAGTAAGGCCGCACCTTAACAGCGTATTCATATTTTTATCGAATATTACCGACCCGTGTCAATGTTACCTATGATTTCGTATTACTAAACATGTTTTGATTATAATTTTATATCTAATATAGTTCGGAATTGATCACCTGTTTCGACAGCAATCCAACGACTTTATATTTAGTATAGACTTGAATGGTATAAATTGGCTTGAATACTCGTTTAAAGTTGTTAAAATTCTTGTGTGTTATATTTCTATGCTTAAATGTATCAAGAGACGGAATCGCTTTCTTGATGTTGATTGATGATATGCTCATACTATTTGATGTTACGCCTGCCCTGTAACGGCACCCAGACCTCTAATCTCTCAAACTTGAACTCTTTAAAACTCTCGGCGGCTTCATTACAATCATCATTTTAAGATAGGTATATTTATTTTTAGGTTCATTCTCCTCTTGTTTTAATGTGATAAAAAAGAGCGAATGTAAAAAATACTACTGTTTGGAGGCACTAATGTAGTAAGTAGAGGCAAGACGAACTCTACCAGAAATTTCCTACCTCCTAATTAATCATAGATAATACACCAATACAAGTGAAAAAACACCTTTCTTATGTTTTCGATAAAGATCGTAAGAATAAAATAAAACGCCATAATAAATTATATAAAACCCAACCGGTAAGTATTTCATAGACTTTTCGTTGTGTGCACCACATGTCTATATTTTATAAACTCATTGTGTACTAATGAAAACATTATGAGTCATACTGCTTATGTAATAAAGTTTAAATTAAAAATATTGTTCACTGTTGACAAAATAATGGTTATTTTACTATTTCCTAATACAAACGGGAAAGTTCGGAGGTTTTTATGGCGAATTATGATCTATATAATGGTGTTGTATATTTTTATGGTTTTTCAAACGCTTGAGTTGAATCTATATTTTATTTATTCACTGTTTGGAATAATATTATTAGTGTGGGTGAAGTCGAATTGAGAGGTGGTTATGTGGGCTTTACCAATATTTGTTTCTCGTATCGAATTACATCGCTGTGTTTGAATTTGAATTGACAAAACGGTCAAATGGTTTGTTTGTTTAACAAATGGGATTTAAGACTTGAGCTGTAAGTACTATAGGTTTTTATATGTAGTAGTGTTGTAAATAATTTAATCTAATGAATTGATAAATTTATAGAATTTAATTACAAGGGTTGCGATGTCAATGCGAAAGTTTATGTAGTATTACAAATAATGCTTCATTCGGTTGGATAGTACTGTCGAAAGCTGTTCAATAGATGTCGCTCCGTCCCTGTAAGAGGTTACAGTCAGATAGAGAGTTAAAATTCGATGTTTGGATCCGAACCTCGGTGGCCTAGTTGGTCAATGGCGTCTGACACGGAGAGTCAGAAGACGCAGGTTCGAATTCCGTCCGAGGAAGTGAATTTTTCTGTCTATAAATCTCAATGTCAAAAATTTATAGAATTTAGTAAGATTTGACGGCTTTGCTCAGCCGTGTGATTCTGTAATGATTCGTCGACGAGCTCACCGGTGTCAAATACTACGCCCTTGTACATAAGGTAGCTTTTTCAAAGTTTCTTGTCTCTCTACTTATCTCATTGTTTGTTTCACGTATGTTGTCAAAGATGCAACGATGTTTGCTGTTAGAGAATCGCACGGCAGTTGATAGTGACTCTACCTACGAAGGCCTAGGGAGTAAGGGTGCGTTATATATTTTGTTCTAAATGTATTATATAATATATATTTTATTAAAATACCGTTTACTGTGATGAATTGTTAAAAACGCATCAAAACATAGCTACTAGTTTCATCCCACGGCTTTACCCGCGTACTAAAAAAGGTTATCGCAATCCCTCGGGGAACTCCCGTTGTATCAAGTTACAGAAGCATATTTGTTAATCCCGCAAATAATCTATTTCCATTTTCAATTTCATCTATATCCGTTAAGCCGTTACAGCAGTAGTAACAAATATACAACTAAGGCTACGTTCCGGGAAGGACCGAAATCACTCGCGGCGCTCGATACGTCATCAATGACGTCACCGAAAACGCTCACGCCGCGCTCACAACGCTCGCGGATCTTAGGTGGGTCTACGTGATCATTGCGAGCTGTCACTGTCAACCAAAGGGAACGGCAAAACGGGACGCGAGCAGCGAGAACAGTTGTGAGCGTTGCCGGCGCTTCCCGGAACCCGCACCCTAACTCACTCGCATTCATTATAATATCACTGTTATCATTTTAGAACCTCCAAAGGTGATATAATAGTTAGAATCTGTTAAACATGTAAAACAAGGAACGCTTTTTGCGAAACTTTTTCAAATGGGGAACATCGGCCGGTATGTAAATCACCAACTCGCATAAATTCACAATAAAACAAATATGTATTATAATTAATCTGTACCCAACACGTCAGTGTCAATAATGCAGCGTTATGACGTCATCTCCGCTTATCGCAGGCCGGCAGTGACGTCACTCAGTCCATGATGGGCAATCGACCAATGATGTTATACTGTTAATGTCCTAGACAAATCCTTCGCGTATTGTTTTACTGTAGTTATACTGCGTTCTTGACAATAATAAACATAATGATGATCTGTTAGTTCAGTTAGTAGCGAGCCTGCGTTCGAAGCGCGTAGTCCCAGAGTCGATTCCTGGCCAGAGAAGATATGTGTGTGATGAGGACAAACGTTAGTTGTCAGGTCTTGGATGTTGTGATGTGTCCATGCCTTCCGCGACACAGAAAGTCCTTGTGCTAGGAGTATGAATACGTAAACGATATTGACCGAGCGAGCGAAGCGTCTGCTTTAACTGGCCAAATTGACTTACATCTGTCCGTCCGTATGTTTGTTAGGTTGTTTGTTGGTCTTCCTGTACAAGTCGCATTTTTCAACCAATCTCGGCGAAACTTGGTATGCATGTATGTAGTCAGTGATTTTGAGGGGGGAGGCACTTTTCACAAAAAGGAGGGAGATTTTGCTGCGACGTTATTTACCGACCGATTTTGATAAAATTTGGCACACGCATTAGGTACCTGACTTAAGAGGATTTTCGAATATGACCGTAATTGGTCAAGTGGTTTCCGAGATAATTATCTTTTAATTTACTGTTGCTTTAATTTGTGAAATGCGGAAAATTGCCGCTGATAAGATTATATACTCGCGAGGTCTACTGTTCGCAGAACTACTAGTAGATAATAATAATTCGCAACTTCTTTTACTGAGAAGCCTTATTTCGTAACGTCAATAACTATCATTGGCGTTACGAAATAAGCCTTCTCAATAACGTTTACACATCAACGAGAAGGAAAAAAATATGATAAACAAACCAATTCAGAATCATAACACCTCACACGTTCTTTGATTACCTATCATAAACATTTAGCCTCCAAGACGTATCACTGTAATGAGATTCCCTAATTACTCGCCGTCCATTGCTGGCCTCCGCAATCCTGACAGTTGCATTAACTTGTCAGCGAGCAATCGATACGCAACAGACAGATTCGATTGAATTATTGGATGTAATTATTGTATGATTAAAGACTGATTTATGTGACAGATATGATATTACCTGCCTTGGGGTATTTATTGGAGTATTACGTGTCTTATAAGGCTTTCTCTTTATGTCGGCTAATGTTTCCTGTTCGGTGTACGCTTTGGGACTTTGGAAAGGACTCCTCTTCTAGAAACTTAATACTGGCAATGAATTCAACCGACTTCCTAAACAGAGGAGGTTTTCAAGTCAATGCGTATATATTTGATGTATTACCACGCATAACTTTTTGCAGTGTTTAATGATTTAGATATTTTAGATGATTCACATTTGTTTTGTTGTTTAGGACATGACCTCAGGCATACGATTTTCTACAACTAGTCACTTGATAATGCACCATTAAAATACGTATAGTATGTAATATACATGGTTATTAGGAAAAGACGGTAGTCCGTACAAGACCGGTCCATATATAGCGCACTTACTCAACCCAAGAATCTTTTACCATTTCTAAAACTAAAGAAGTAAAAATTATTCTTTTCCACTTCTAGATAATATTTTAATAAATATATATTGTGGCGGTTAATCCCACTATATAGGGTGTTTGGTAGAGGGACCGACAAACCAAATGAGCGTGTTCGGGGGACCACTTGGAGAATACAAGTTGGCCAAAAAATCCCCGACCCCCCAATATGTTTAACTTTTTTAGTGATTTTTCCCTTTTTCTCCGAAATTGTACCTATTTACCACCATAACATTTGTAAAATCTGTTTTAGACCGGATGTTTTTAGCTGAATTTGGTCTCTAATACACCTTCAGGCCACCCAAAGCAAAATTGGATACAAAACAGAGCTAACTAACTGATTCATTTTTTTTGGCCAACTTGTATTCTCCAAGTGGGCCCCCGAACACGCTCATTTGGTTTGTCGGTCCCTCTATCAAACACCTTGTATAATATAAGATATAATATAAAAATATATAGTATTATAAATGTGAAAGTTTAGATGGATGGATGGATATCTGGATGTTTGTTACTCAATCACGACAGAACGGCTGAACGGATCTGGTTGAAATTTGGCACAGAGATAGATTAAGTCTGGAATAGCACACAGGCTACTTTTCGTCATCATCAACATCCATAACCGCGGGGTGAGAAATCTTTCTTTGCCTTGATTCAAACTTTCGTAAGTATTACACATTTTAATGTTATTTATTGTTGTTAAACCGGTCGAGATATTCGACTGTACCTACCGCTTAAGTTAAACCGTCAAATAAAATTAAAATCTTTCTTTCTCAGAAAACCCAAATAACTATTCTGTATAATCCTGGGATCGAACCCGTGACCTCGTGGCCAAAACTGCACTTCCACCACTACACCAAGACCAAGCGAGCGAAGCCGCTGACGGGTCAGCTAGCTTATTTATAATTCTCATAACTAGAATGTGTTTAGTAGAAATGAAGACAAATAGTATCTGTCTCTACATATACACAAATGAAACTCTCCATATCTCTCAACGTTGGAAACAGTGAGGTGGATAAGCGACGGGCTCTATAGCTCTATACTTCAGGATATAAAAACTCGCCTCTACCGCCTTTGTCTCTAGAGTCCGCCTGCCGCGGACACAATGACTGACTCTGTCAATACTCTACACAACGTGTTGGTAGAGACGGAACTGCTATTGATTTCTGAACGGTATAATGTAAAGTTAAGAACTTACTTTACCATGTCTTTAATGTCATCGTAATGCAACGTTATTTTTAGGACGAATAGAATGTAAAATTTAAAAAAATAGGACTGCATGTATATTTAACTGTATTTAATGCAACGTTATTTTTAGGACGAATAGAATGTAAAATTTAAAAAAATAGGACTGCATGTATATGACTGTATATTTAATTGAGAGTTTGTTTTTATAGTAATACGTCTTTTCCTATGTAATTGATTAAATACAATCTCAATGTCACTATTGGTAAATTCAAATATGACTTTGTTAAAGCTCCTAAGAACGCATTTACAACAGTATTTCCACAGGCAGTCGTAACTGGATGCTCTGTCGAATTCCTTATAAACCAACATTAATTTTATTTTTATATATATTACGAAAATAAGCAGGGCTTAAAGATATTGCCTTTAAAAATCATTATTACAACCGGTCACGTAGATTGCGACGTCATACGAGTAATTATATAGTTTGACAAAATGTATAACTATGCAGTCACTTTCTATTAACCAACAGAATATTACAGTTTTACAGATTTTCAGAATACGGAAGCAAATTCTTCAGTAATCGTGAATTATTCGCCAACATAGGGTTTAACTGCATGTAGTATTTTAGTTTAATATTTAACGTGGTATGTTGATTCTAAGTATGAATAGATTTTATCTGTCCGAGTGGTTTTTGTTCTCGACTGTAACTTTGAAAAGTAAGCATTTTGCTACTATGTCATTTTGTGATGTAGTAATAATGCGAAGTAGAGAATATGAGATGTGGATTATTTACTACGTGGGTTATTTGCATTGTAGGTATTAACAACCGGACCCTCTATAACCAGCATTTTCAGATATAATTATTTGTGGATTGGCGTGCAATGCGAAAGTCTAATTCAGGCGTTTGTTTTTTGACAGTGTTTTGTTTTATGGTAAATTGTGGTAGTTTTTGGCGCCATGGACAATCTAAGAAATTCGTAAAATTTTCGAATATGAGTTCGTACGTGGATATAACGCTGCGCAAACAACACAAAACATTAACGATATGTACAGACCTAACACTGCTTGCATAAACTCGTTCCATTATTCGTTCATTGTCGACATCGACGAATTGAAGGCGGTAGATCCGATCCGATATGGTATTACATTTTTCATATGAATCTTCTAGTTCATACGTAAAGCTAATATTGTATTGATTATTGACATTTATTTTTAAAACTATATGCGCTCTGCGGTTTCACCCGCGTGATGAATGATGATGATGATGATGAATCAAATATAGCCTTTAAAGGATGTTATTCAGGAATAATGTAGCTTTCTACTGGTGATTTTTTATCGGTTATGTATTTATTCATTACCAAACAAACAATCAAATCTTTCTTCTTTATAATATTAGTGTTGATATGTTTGAGTAGTACAGTCGCCTGCAATAAGATGTATACATTTCATAATTTTCAACAGCGCCTCAGCATTCTGTTTTTAAAATAAATACATCAAAAAAATCTCAAATGAAGTTATTTATATTATTTGTCTGCTCAAAATAATTCTTATCTACATTGTTACAAAATCTGGTAATGTATCATGGTTTAGAAAATTGCAGAATGTAGGTATACATCTTATTGCATGCGACTGTACGTAGCATACTTCTTGAAAAAAAAATATTGTACTTCACTTTATACGGTGTGATCATAGCAGTAATTTGGTTAATAACCAAGTAATGGTGTTGAACGTAGAGGGTTTGGTCCGTAGACCACGCAGGCTTAGCCACGTCACCTGGTATAAAACAATTTCATTGTATCAGATTATTTAATTTTAATACAAGATGTATATTTACTACTTACACTGTGTGATATACAGGGTGTTTGGTAGAGGGACCGACAAACCAAATAAGCGTGTTCGGGGGCCCACTTGGAGAATACAAGTTCGCCAAAAACAAATCCCCGACACCCCCATTTTTTTAACTAAATCAGTTAGTTAGCTCTGTTTTGTATCCAATTTTGCTTTGCGTGGCCTGAAGGTGTATTAGAGACCAAATTCAATTAAAAACATCCTGTCTAAAATAGATTTTACAAATGTTATGGTGGTAAATAGGTACAATTTCGGAGAAAAAGGGAAAAATCACAAAAAAAGTTAAACATTTTGGGGGGTAAGGGATTTTTTTTGGCCAACTTGTATTCTCCAAGTGGTCCCCCGAACATGCTCATTTGGTTTGTCGGTCCCTCTACCAAACACCCTGTATATCATAAAATTAAGATATGAACACAACCACCTCAACCGTCATTATAACAGGGCGTGTACACAACAGCAAGACGTCTGACCAGCAGCCGGTCGGCGGCAGGCAGCGGCAGGCGGCGGCCGAATAGCGGCTCTCATGATTTGTGGTAACTTGCGAATCCTGCGACCTCTGCCGGTGACGTGCCAATTGTCTCCGACTTGGAGGTTGGGCCAAGTGTTGATGAAACAGCGTGTGATTAAGGAAACATAAAAAGTCACATAGCACTACATTATTTTATAAATTTGCTATTCCGCGCGGATTTAATAGTAATTTTGAGACCGCGGGCTCTCTTACATGACTATGTTTAACCACAATTGAAAAGAAATGGCAAGTACAGGAATTGTCATTCGGGTTATACTGGCAGTGATCGTTTCATGTAAATTGAAATGAATAATAATAATAAAAGCTATGCTACAGCCTGTCGCTATAGAACTATCGGTAAATTCGCTGATCGCTCGTAAACTGGACTGCTGACGAATGTTTTCTGTCAAAAGCAGCGCACAGTGTGAACGCTCCTTGATACGAAACGTTACGACAATCATAAACGGACATAACGTTGCGAGGAGGTGCTTTTACATAATTATTCACTTATTTGATAGTTAGATAATTAATACAAGTAATTATTTATTGAATAATCTTCAGCAACCGTGCTACTTATGTATGCTTGAAATTATACAACTAATAAAAAAATCTAACCACAAATAAGAAACCATCTGATTGATAAACGCAAGTGATCCCGTTTTCTACAATAAAATATGATATTAATTACCAGCTACGTGTTTATTATTAGTAACATAAAAATCATAATCAGCCCATTTAGTTCCTACAGCTGGGACTCGAGCCTTCCTCCCAGATAGAGGAGTTGGGCCATAATCCACCACGCAGGCCCAATGCGGATAGGTTAGTGGCCAACCCATGTCGAAGTTTTCAGGCCGCTCGAAGCCCTTCGACATAGCCTAACGACTGTTGTCCTAAGACAAACAACCGGGACCGACGGCTTAACGTGCCCTCCGAATCACGGAAACGCTCAGTTGAATAATGCCACTAGCGGTCACCCATCCAAGCCCTGACCGCAGCAAGTGTTGCTTAACTTGTTTATCGGTTAAGATCGACAAGTCGAGCTCTGCTACGAGCACTTCAACATAACAATGACTTTTGATAATGAATTAAATATAAGCGGTCTAATTTCATAGTAGTTGTGTAAAAAAGTCATAATAATGAAGAGTTTGTGCAGATTCCCGGTGTTCATATCTCGACCAAATTGGATTATTATTCAAACCGACATGCGGTTCATCTGCGACTGATAAAGTGACCAGTTATCTTGACTGATAAAGCGACGGCCCGCTTAAACACAGATTTACTTCTAGGTATTACTTAGGACTCTTCTAGAAGCGCTTTTTCCTCACGATATTACCTTCATCAGAAGCTTTAAGCCTGCGATTCTTCGAACCATCGATACAAGCAGCTACCGCCATGATTGGCGACTGACAATCAGTAGTCAATGTAAGCATCATAACGTTCTTGTTAACAAAGAATATCACTTATCGAGTACTTTTGAAGACTCTAATATCACATTATCATTATCACAATATATATATGTAAAACTATTTTTTTTAATCTGTGGTCCTTGATGTTTTTCTATGATCCTGTGATGGAGATCATATGAATAATTGAGATATCGTGCTTCAAACAGTTGAAGTTACTTGACACATATAAAAGACTAGCTGCTCTCCGCGGTTTCATCCGCGCGGTGATGGATGATGATGATGATGAATCTTATATAGACTATGATTCTCAGGGTGAATGTAGCTTTCTAATGGTGAAGGAATTTTTGAAATCGGTCCAGTACTTTTTGAGCCAATTCGCTACAAACATACTTACATACAAATCATTCCTCTTTATAATATTATAAGTAAATTAGTAATAAGGATAGAAGTATTGATTGTGTTGGTAAGCGCATTACTGAACGGCTGAACCGAATTAGCAATTTTGTTTGAATGTTCACAATAATCATCGGAATAAGGTCTATGAAAAAAAAAGGAAAATATCAGAAAATCTGGAAAATTCACGTGCTTTTTTGGAAGAAACGCAACAGGACAACGTCTGTTGGGTCAGTTACTTCAAAGATTCCAATACGCCTAAACAGACTCGAATGTCGAAATCATTTTAAAAATAATCAGTTAATGTAATCATACTGATAACACTATAATTATCACGTGTGTATTTACTTGTTTTCAACACCTTTATTGTGTTACGTAATTTCTATTACACGGTATATCGCTCGACAAAATTTTGGATCTGATTGTAATCCAAAAAATAAACATAATTTTTATTAATTCATTTAAATGACTTAATAAATTAAAATAATATTAATCAAATACTAATTCGATACATTTCAAACCCTTTTTGTAACTTTTGATGATACATTTTTGTTAATTCACTACCACAAAAATAAAAAAAAATTGTACAAGTAACAACTAAATAATTTACAAACGCTTTTTTGTGTTACACTAACGTAAAACAGTCCACCGTGCTAATGAACAAACGCCCAACACCAGAAACCTTCCCCCAAAAAATTAACAGCCCCGAATTATTTTTTTAATTCAACCCTCGCTCACCCCTTCAGGACGAATAAACCCCAAGATAAGACCGAACTAAATACAAAACTTACTTCTCCGAGGTCTTATAAACATCCCGCTTGTCCCTCGACGATCGTCACGCAGAATCACTGCAAGCCTGCATACAGCTTTGTCAGAACAAGACAGCTCTATACAGCCAGTTGGATGAGAGAGAAGGATGGAAGAAAAGACGTTTTGCAGTCGTCATAATTTCGCTCGGCAGACTAATAATAAAGATAAACCAGGGTGTAGGGGGTGGGGGGTAGGGGGGGCACTAACTTATACACGTTTATGTGGACTGTGCTTTGCCGTTTGGAAGTTGGCTCACTTATTTTGAGGTTTATGTTGCTTTCTGTCAGTCTTTGTTTAAACTGGACGGGGAATTAGGAGGAAAATTCTTGGGAAATAGAAAACTCTGGGAGATGGTTTAGGGAGAGTAAAGATCCGCGTAGTTATGTTTCTGCCGTTTACGTTTATATACGCTTTGTCTTTGTGATATAAAAACATGTATTTTTATTTATATTTAAATTGGATTTGTCAATGAACGTCGTGTTTCTTTTTCACACTCGCAGAGTGTACTTCTTTTGTTTTATTATGTCAATATATAGAATGTTTGAGTAGTGTGTGTCATAGGCAAGTTTAGCACTTACCATCAATCGCACGACTTGCGTGTCTCGTCAACTCATAGTATATAAAAAAGTACAGTTAAGAGATGCATATAGAAGAATAAGAGGGTTCTGTGTAGTTCTAAGATCATTAAATAGTATTTTTTTACAATATACTGATTTATATTCATAATTTGAGAACAATGGTTATAATCATAATTAGAGTTAAATTTCGATGCATGGACGGTAAACCTCGGTGGCGGTGTCTGCGGGTTCGAATCCCGACCGAGGATGTGATTTTTATTATCAGACATTTAAATTTTAAAGAGAGAAAAAAGCAAGCAGCAAATTAATTTTACTTAATAGCTTATTTTACTACTGATTACCAAAAAGGAGGAGGTACTCAATGGTGCCATTTAAATTTCATCAAATTCAATCCAGTAATTTTTGAGTTACACTCCAATAACTGAATAGAATGGAAGTCGATATTAAATTTTTCAAATTGCACTTGTTCATTATGTAGTTTTAAATTTTAACGAATATGTACCGTATAGTATATGATCAAATTCGTTTAAAATAATTCAGTTTATTTACTGAACAAATGTGACTTGAAAACCAGTGTCAAGAAGTGCTGTGACATCCAATTATCAGCTTTTTAAACACACATTTAAGTATAAGAAGTTTTCTTTGTGGCAGTGCGACACTATAGACTAATTTAAATCTTATCACCGGACCCACGACTTGTTCGTCTCGTGATTGTAAAGAAAACGATAATAGCAGTATCTAAGTATAAAATAACTTCATACAAATACCTAAGTAAGTAGATAAGTAACATATCTGTACTTATATCCATGCATTTTATTCCCTCGCGGTTCAAGTCAAAGTTGCAAAGATCCATAAAGTTTCGAGTTAAGTAGGAACGTACTATGCACTATCAAATTCGATGTTCATGTCCGTCAAGTATGGTATCTGTGATTACAATCGTTTCTGAATCGTTCGTGGTAGATTGTAGAACTACCATAATAAGAGGTGTCTTGTACTTACATAAAATAATTGTTTTATTACTTATTACGTATTCAAATATACGTTAACGAAACTGAAAAGAAGAAGATAGACGTCCTGGAGGAAAATGCTTGGAGTATCGTGGACTGAGTTTCGCACAAACGTCTCGATTAACTCCAAGAACTCGGTATTAAGCAACGTCTATCGGCCACTGTCCAATCCTGTACATTATCGTTTTTTGGACACGTTTCCAGGCGAGACAACGACTCCATAGAGCGCCTAGTCGTCCAAGGCAGAGTAGAAGGCACCAGACAGCGCGGTAGGTCACCAATGCGATGGACCGACCAAATGAAGTGTGCGGTCGGTGGTTCCTTGCATGAGTGCTCCAGGATGACCGCTAACAGGCAAAATGGCGTGACATCGTGAGGCGTATAACTTTTGGCCCCACCAACACTACTACATGACGATCACGACCGCTCTGTTAAGAGCGCAACGAAGAAGAAGAAGAATACGTTAAGACTCGGTCCAACCCCAATTTTAAAATAATTTACGATGCTTTACGTAAGGTTGAAAATCGCTTGTTAGTTTGGACGATGTAATGCAAAAATGCGTTAATTTTGTACGTTTTCTTTATATTTTTCGGTATGTACTAACACAATTGAAAAACTGCTGGTTATTACTTTAGTACTATACGTTGGCTATGTATTACCTAAAAAAATATAGTGTTATCGCTGAAAATTCTGAGAGTTTGGACGTGAAAGTTTATTTTTGTGGACCTAATCAGGATTTTTTCTGCTGAAAGAGAGTTATATTTATGAATTCTATTCGGTTATTACTCTTTGCCTGTTCCTTTTCTAACCTTTGTGTTTTTTCATAATATATTATTGATCTGTTTCAATACACTAGGTGTTAAAAAAATCTGCTTTTTACTATAATCAGGATACGAGCGCGCCTTAACGGGGCGTTTTAGTCGCGCTTGCATGATAGGACACTGCGATCTGAGAGCGTCGAATATTACACTAGTACACACTAAATTAATATAATAATTACATAGGATTTAAAACAACACACATATTAAAGAAGTATGGTAAGAGATATAAATAATTCACCTGCCTAGTGAATCATTTTTGATGCTTATATTTTTTACATGTTAGGTTGTAATATGTATAGGGGGAAGTCCCCTAGTGGCGGACATATTTTACATTTTTTAACTTTTTTACATGACGCAAAATCGTAAATTTGGTGTGGAGTATAACGTTAGTTTTGGTATTGAGAAAATAGTAGATCAAATTACTGTAAATATTGTAATTTTGGAAATTATATAACTATACTACCTAGGTGTACTATACAATATTATTATTGATTACCTAGTATAGTTTTTCTCTGAATTTAGCCATGATTTTATTTCATTACCTAATTAACTTAGAATTACGGACTTAAACTTTATTATAGCCAGCAAAAAACTATCCGACCTTAGTGAAATACTAAATTTAAACACTAGCAGCCAAATATGCAACTTTTTAAACAGACATATAAAATCCATAGCCACCGTTCTCAAGACGTGCAAAGTCCTGCATTATACATCTGTACTCAACACCAGTGGGTATGTGACTCCAGCGAGTCTCACATTTCCATGGTAATGACTTATCAATGGTAATGACGTTGCCATGGTAATCCGGCTGACGGTAATATGACGCTACTTCTCAGGCGAACTTCAGCGTCGAGAGGAGGGGAGGGGAGGAAGTATATTCTAGTTTTGTTACATACTTATGCACAAATACATAATTACGTCACGTCTCCTCATTTGTTGTGTTATTCCAATGGCATACATACTACAGACAGAGCACTAAAGATGCTCGCAAGCATGAGAAATACACTAACTCTTCTTATGCTTGAAGCTAGCATAAGAAGATCCGTTCGGAAAAATTGATGTACCAATGTAATAGTAATGTTGTGTTACTAATTTTGACAAACATTGATCTGACTTAAGTGGCAGTCGGACTGATGTTCAGGCACACGTTAAAACTCAGAGTTCCATACTAGTTCTATTATATATTTATGTATAATCAGGCGCACAGCCTGTCCATTACAACACTTAAAGTGTATAAAAGCTTCGTCAAGTCTTCACGTCGTCAATACCACAGTGCCTAAAGACGAAAGTATTTAATCAGTGTGTCCTACCCGTCATGACCTATGGAGCTGAAACTTAGACACTCACTGTGGGACTAGTCCACAAATGTAAGGTCGCTCAGCGAGCTATGGAGAGAGCTATGCTCGGGGTTTCTCTGAAGGATAAGATTCTTAATGAAGTTATCCGACAGAGAACCAAAATAGCTCAAAGAATAAGGAAGCTGAAGTGGCAATGGGCTGGCCACATTTCACGAAGAACCGATAACTGCTGGAGTAGACGAGTTCTAGAGCGGAGACCACGTTTAGGCAAACGGAGTGTAGAACGCCCTGCGGCCAGGTGGAGAGACGACCTGCGGAAGGCGGCTGGCAGTAACTGGATGCAGAGAGCTGAAGACCGAGCTATGTGGCGTACTTTAGGAGAGGCATATGTCCAGCAGTGGACGGATGTGGGCTGATGATGTTTTTAATATATATTATAAACAGTTTAATCGTGAACATGGTGCATGCAGGTGTGCCGAAATATCGAGAGCTCAAATTAAATACAATACATGGTAAATATCCCGTTAATTTAAATATCATAATTATCAACTTAAAGACCTACATTCTATAAACAATTGAATCGGTGACTCCCCAAACGAAAATACCTACTAATATGAATAATATATTTTCTAAGCGCCACCACACACTTGCGGCTGTCACGTCACGTCAGTCGGATGTAACGGCGCGTCACGCAGGTGACGTGTCGATCGTGACGCGTGACGGGACAACTGTCACGCGGCGCGACACCCCTTACTTATTCATCGAGGAGTGGGATAATTATTGGAGGGTTAGAAATGTTCACATTTATTTGCCGGGAAATATAGTGAGCTATTGAAAATACAAGTGCAATGGATTTCTGTTTATATTGATCAGTAAATGTTTTTTTTTTTTAAATATATTGACTAAAAAATGCTAATAATTAACATCAAATGTTTGTTATAAATACTATACAAAGAAACATTTTTCCAAAACAAAATGTGTAAAAAATGTTAAAGCTTGGTCTGATATCTGTTCCAAGTTCCCAATTTCACTCATATCTGGTACCCTAAAATATACCCTACCCTCAATATTATACCTAAATTATCTCATATCTAAAATCAAGTTGATCGTTGATCTGCCGTGTCATCGTGAAAAAGTAACCGACAAATACACTGACAAACTTTCCGTTTACAGTATTAGTGTAATTTATTTATAACAGAACTATTACTACTATACTGAACTAAAATTTATTTATAAATACACTAATTCTTCCACGTCGAGTAATGTAATCGCTAGCCTTTGAGAGCTAGTTTCAAATTTCATCCAAATTCATGGACTATGCATTTTCTCACATTCAGATTGATTAGTATGATGTGCCTATTAGAGTACATATCGTAGTATAATATCAATACGGCTGAATTTTTAACATCGAAGAATATTAGAAATTTCTGTGCACTAATTTTACACTATTTAGTGTTTGCGGACTTAATATAACATTTTTCATTTTCATTTTCATTTTCATTTTCTTAAATAATATTATAAATAAAATATTTATTACTGCATTAAAACTAAAAAGTACGACGTAGCTATTTTACCGTTTGTGTTACTCTTTCCAGGTAAGTAGACATGCAATTTTCTGGCTGGAGCACACGAGACGCAAGGTATCTATCAAGGCGGCTATCAATCATCGCTTACCGATTGATCCGGATAAAACTGGATCTCACCGGCTAGCGGATGAAGTGAGCGTAATGGTAACCTAACTTAGGTTAGGTATTGATGGTAGAGTAGCTATGTGGAAAGTCTAGAAAGTTTATAATTTGTTTTTTTAAAGTGAAATTGAAACTCTTATTCACGCCGTGACTAAGTTATATTCATTGACTTCCTTTTTAAATAACTTAAAATAATAATTTGCAAGTTTTTTTCTGCAGTATACAAGGCTTACATTAAATTATGAAGATAATTTACATTATGTAATTTCCTATCTCTTATGTTTACATGTTAGAACCGGTCTATACATATTTAATGACATAACATCTATATGCATTACCGAAATAAATAATGTTCCAAACTAAATAATAATAATATAATATACTAGCCGCTTAACAAGATAACATTTCACCCAACTATCGATAACAGTATTATTAGCTCAAGACAATTTATATCTATTTATGAAACGAAAGCTCTCATTGTCAAAGCGAAATACTATTTTCATACAATGGCATTCAGCGGTCATTAACGACAAGGAAGCTTATCCTACGCTTAATTAGGGCGGGCTTTACCAGCTGAAACCTTCTTAATTAATCAAGTGTTCTGCAAGTGCACCAAAGCTCACTTTCATATGCCTTAACCGGCGATTCATGTCTTATATTTAATTAGAAGCTAATGAATTCCATCGCGGGAAGTCAACCTAATTAAAGGACAACTACGCGATCGCGCCTCGCTGTCGTGAGTGTGTGGTGTGAGCTTATTTTCGTAATGTGACATTGGGGTATCATTTCTCGTATTGCATGTGTAAGATTTTCATTTAAGTATAATTTAGTACAATAAGTATCAGTTTAATATTTATGTGTGGTTATCTCATAATATTTTCCGAGTTACTTCAGATATATTTGCTTTTTAAAGGTACAGTGCTATGATTGTATCGTCCATATAAACTGCGTACATGCGGTTGTTTCAGTACAATATGACGGTAGCTTTTACTTTACCACTGTTCCGTTCGTGCATCAGATATCTCGCCGTGCGCCATCTATCGCCGCAGTTGCTGATCTAAATAACGAGGCGATCGGATAAATCGCCCGTCGCGTTGCCTTCTCCGCTGCTTGTTAAGGTGCTCGTAATTAATGATCGCCTTCGATCCTCAATACTAGCCATTATGACTTTCGCTAGTTAACTACACGTTTCAAAACGCACCGATACGTCATCGATTGTAGCTGAAATGGACAGATAAATATGTAGCTAGATTCTTACGAAATCTGCAGACACTCCGGCGGATCGGACCGAACCACGGTCTGACCCGCGCCGGCCCCATAATGTTCTGTTTTTGTCTCCAGCCTCCCCCATAAATTATTCTAAATCGGGCCCTATTAGATATTCAAAGGTTAAAGCGGAAAGCTGGTGCATTTTACTAAAACATTCTGCGGGTCTGATCGTATATCAATCGTTTCGATACCGTCTCGTAGTTTCGGTTCGTGGAAACAATGCGTGCGACTGCTACCTGTTGGCTGTCGCTCGCGATTTGTGGTCGTGGTCGTCGGTGCGCGCTATCGCTTACCGCCGCGCGCCGGTCACCGCGTAACCACAGGGCTGCCCTATTCATCATATCCTACAACATAAGCTTATGTCAGCTCTTCCAATCGACAATTAAAGCCCATAAAAGTACATGTTAAAATTAATAATAATATCTTTTATCTCTTTGTTAAAGTAGGCGTTAACTTCGTGAGATCTAATAAAGTAAACTCCATTTTTTTTATTCTTACTGCTTCTATTTTCATAAGTGAGTATAAGGAGCATGTGCTCTTGAAAAAAAAGTGAAAAGGAATTAGGTTGAATTTGACATTCAATTTACACACATTACACCAAAATCATAACACAATATAATTATGTCGCTACTAGATTCCATCCGTGACGTCAAGGTCATGTAACCTTTTAAGTAATTTTCGTTATCTCACGAAAAAGTTACTTAGTCAGTATCGCATGTATGTTCCTAGAGTCGTTTGAGCTAAGCTATCCCTGTATTTATAAACATGCGGTATTTTTTTTTACATTTAATTATTACAAACTAAAACATAACTTTCCCATTCATTTTAGAATAGAGCTTCCAGCTTTCATAAAAATGGCTACGTTTATTATACAACCAGTTTTTGTGAAATCACCGCCCGCCAACACCAAAGCCATACCTTCGCACAAAAAATCACTCTAAAAATAAATCTAACTTTAATGCACTATACTAGTTTTGCATATTCAATATTATTGAAGAATGATTCTGCCAACCCTACTAGCACACCAGTACTAATGCGGCGGTCACACGCGACGCGGACGGCAGGTCTGCACACACGGGCGACATCGGCCGCGTTCAATGGTATCGCCCGCGTATATCTCTGAGTAAAGCACGAGATGGCCCCTTTTGTGTCGTGTCTTGGTCGCGATATGTCCGAGTGCATTAAAATATTTGTGTCCACTCCTCGTGCATAATTAGGCCTCAGCCATTGTCCGTCTGATCAGAAAGATAATTCGGTAAATTACGCAAATATGTACCTTTACTTGTTAGCATTTACATGTAGGCTATTTACATTATCCTAGTGTGGGTGCCAATATGATCATCCTAAGATTTATCTTTCACAGCACTGTAGTCTGTAACTTAGTAGTACTGTCTCTTAACTATGGCATATTAAGCCGTATCAGCCTAGCAGTACAAGACGTACTTAGTTACTAACACTCATTTACAAACCATTCTGTTTGTGTGTAGTGTTAGTAAACATAATCTAAAGAGAGACAGTCATTTTTATTTTATGCAATTTGAGATAGAAAACTATCGCGAGTTATCTTCATAATTACGCTTTAAAACCGGCTAGGACTCGCGTAATATTTACCGGAAATATTCTCCGACCAGTTTCGAACTTATTTGAAGTTCTTTTTCTGGGAGTCACTCTTGTGCACAGCGGCGAGCGCGGGCCACAGCACGTAACTTATAGAATATTTCCGGTAATTATTACGCGAGTCCTAGCCAGTTTTAAAGCGTAATTATTTTATGCAGTTCGTTATTTTACAATGAGTATCAATCCTGTACCAATAAAGCAAACGAACATATTAAAGAACAATAAAATGTAGTTACGAAATTAGTGTGCCGATCTAAATTTAAAAGTAGCACCCGTGATGGAAAACTTAATCTATTTGCACCATTATTATGTACATGACGAATAATTAAACGGGCATGTTAAAAATAAGCAATTCTAAAAAGCAACCGGTTTGTTTATAATGTGTATGTCTGGCTTTTTGTCTTGTTGTTGCTTTATACCTCAGAAACCACTAAATATAATGCTATGAAGTTTTCACAGTTATGTTACTTACGCCTTCAGCTTCCAGTAGATACAAATTTCACAATGTCTTCTTCTGAATTAATGAAAATCAGTTTTGTTTTAGGATCAACAGGTACACGTTATAAATCTGAACGGGAGATCTTTTTATGTTTTTAGATGTTATTGATATTTTTATACAAACATAAAAATTAAGCAAACAATTGTCATTTTCCAAATTGCGTGTATCACATAGAGCCGAGCAAGGTATAGGCACTAGCTAGTTGTATCCGTGCGGAACAGTTTTGAGTAATATGCCTTTGCCTGTTTCTTCTATATCTAAAGCCTTATTTAATATTCGACATAATACAACAGAACCTCATTAAGTCCGCTCCTCCACAACTCATGCAAATGAAGTCTTAAACAGGACGCGCGCGACAATAATGTCGTCAAATGTCGCGCGTCATGCCGAGCGACGAGCGACGACTATTGCCGGCAACTCTCGCCGACACGCGGGCGACATGTTTATTCAAATCATAATGCTCCATCGTAATATTTAAAATTTATATCCTCCATCCGCAGCCTTACCTTAGCGGATGCTTAGTGGGAATGGAAAGCAGTGACTTAGATTGATATATCTTTATTTCTCATAAGAAAATATTTCAATTGCCCAATAATCATATGATAAGTTTGAATAGTGAAATTTTCGTTTGTATATTAGTCATTTCTAACATTATTTTGACGGTATAACTAATGTCAAAGTCAAAGTCAAAATAATTTATTCAATTTAGGCATCAAAGACGCACTTATGAACGTCAATTTTTCATTATAATATACTTTAAAGACTCTACCGCCGCGTTCCAAAATATATAGCCTACCGAGAAGAAGCGGCAAGAAACTCGGGGCCATTTTTTTTTATATGTTTACAATGTTTCTACTTAGGTATGTGTATCTGGACCGGTTTCGTGACCTTCCGGGCCACTTTTTCTTAGATCACCCGCAGCACTGCCGCACAATCGGTTTAGTCATTATTAAATTTTTATTTCTTTTATTTATTTAATCTTAGGAAGACTATCGACTAATACAGTTTATTAATACTTCTTATACTAACACAGAGTCATTATAAGTCTTCACTGATAGCGCTAAAATAGCTTACTAAATTGTGCTTATAATGTAAAAAGACATTATACATATACGATATGATATAATACTGATTCTACAAAAATCTACACTCACTAACATAATATTAATAAGAGATATGGAAGAAATGCAACAATCTATTTAAATTACTTAGTCAATTAGGAATTATTAAGAAAATAATCGCTTAGCTGTTTCTTCATAGACATTTGGGACTTATTATTATGGGACAATGTATACGATTCTATAATAAACTTTCCAATGTTATCCGAGATTTGCCTAATAATTATAAATTTATTATTACAACTAAACTCTGTCAAAAAGGTTATTACAAAATTTCGGATTACTTGGAGGATATAACAGCTTAGGACTGAACTCGTGTATTACGATACGATGTCAAAGTGTAGCGTGTCTTGGCTTACTGATACCATTGTTATGGTCTATTTCGTATGGCACCCTGGAGCTAAAAATAAATGAAAGAAGCTGAAGGAGATGCGAGCGAAGCCGCTGGCGGGTTGTTGTTAAAACTAAAGTTGTGCATTATTAGGTAATTATTTACTATTGATGGAGTTTACTAATTATTCGAGTGTGCAGAGTAATTTTACGCACAACTTTAGTAACTGTTTTGTACGTTACTGTTGGGGCCATTCAATACTCCATTATGACAGTATTTTATATATACATGAATTACTTTGATTAGTCCATTCCAACTCTTATTTGTTACGATATGATGTGTACGTTATATATGCATGAAGCTACGGAAAAATATATTTTAATCCAATATCAAGAGCCGAAGTTACGACTTTTAATTAAAACTTTGATATAACGATATTTTTTTGTAGAGTTGATTAATTTTTGGTAGTTTTTGTGATTGTTATAGATTAGTTACAAATATTATTACTTACGGACCGGCAAGCGCAGCGTAGGTCGTCCGACACGGTGGACATATGACCTGATAAAGGTCGCAGGACGACGTTGTATGCATGCCGCTTCCAACCGGTCCTTTTGGAAAACTATGTGGTAGTGTGACCTATGTTTAGCAGTGGACCAGGAGGTCCGCTGCTCAGTCGTAGGAACCACTGCTTTAGAAGACTCGAGAATTCTACCCTCAGGTAGTTTAGCATCCTCAACATTCATTTGGCAACCTACTGGCGTTTGTAATTTGTACTTTGCACAATGTATATAAAGTTCAAAACGTAATGTACAACAAAAAGTTAACCTTATGACGTTTTTTATAGGAAATGCGTGAAAGGCTATATTGTATCGTAATCGTTTGTCCATTCGAGGAGGATAATATTTATTAGAAACCGATTCTGGAAATGACCAATGGAATCTATCAGTGTGGTCATAAAATCGAATGGTCCGGTTGTTACGGACAAACAAGGAAACCAAATGCTCGGTGGATAGGTTGAGATGAGTAAGTGTATTGAATACTTTGGATAAGTTACCAATAGAACTGTACAGCTCAGATGTACTTAACGAAACTTAGCTACACTACTGAGGCTGTAGCACAAACAATTTGCAAAAATTATTCGTATCGTAAGTGTCGACGCTTCGGCGTACAAACGTTGTGTTATCCGTGTCATAGTTGCGCTTGATAAATGACAGTGTGTACTGTTTCACGTGAACGACACGTTACATTACACTTACGCAGTTATACGTGCTAGGCACACCATTCCCAGTCGAGATGGATATTGAAATTTGAAAAAACAAAAACACTTTTAATTTGGCACAATTTGGGGCCAGATAATGTTGATTTTTTAGCCTATAGCGGTTTTTACATATAAAACAATATAGACACCGTCAACTTGTCGAAACTAATAACTAACCGTCGTCTTTACTAATATCCGTTTTATTTACTTAATTTATTCAACATACAACATACAAGGTAACCAATAACTACTGAATAATAAACCCTGGCTGTTCACCTCTTGCCTATGCATGTCAGAGCAAACATTATTGCCTATAGATATTCTAATCTTTTTTGGTTTAACGATATTTGCGAATGTAGTTTGAAACAAAAAGTTATTACATATCTATATGACATATAGATATATACGACATATTTGACAGTCCGGTAGCACCCCTGCCTTCTGAGCCGCTGGTCCCGGGTTCGATCCCCGGACAGGTCAAACATTTGTGTGCATGAATATGTCTGTTTGACCTGTGCCTGGGTGTGTATATGTATATAAGTATGTATATCAGTCATCAGGTTACCATAGTACAGGCTCTGCCTAGTTTGGGATCTGGATACCTTTGTGTGGACGTTGTCCCATATTATATATATATATATATATATATATATATATATATATATATATATATATATATATATATTAATGGTTCAGTTAGCACAGTAGGTACTGACTCTGCGTTCGAAGTGTCGGGTCCCAGGTTCGACCTCTAGCCAAGGTCAATTTGTGAGAGGAGCAGAAATCTTGAGTTCTCGGGTTTAATGTTTGTGAAGTGTTATCATGTGTATCAATGCTTCCCGTAACACAGGAAATCCTAGTGCTGGTGTATGAGTGTGTGAGTTATTTTTATAATATAATTTGTTTTGAATCACATTTACTTATTTATATATTATTTATTAAATTAATATTAACATTTTTATAGGTTATTATATAAATTAAACATATTTTTTTATTAAAAAAACTATAAATATAATAATACGTGTAATCATTATCACATTAATGTTACAGGAATTACCTCATCTTAAGTTAAAATGTTATTGAAACTTTAACTTTACTTGGACAACGAAATAACATTATATGTCCAGGCGGTTGAGAATCATATGTTATTTATAAATAATATCTGGAGTCCCGTCAGTTTTGGAACCGAACGGATTGATGCGGGATGACGGCAAGATGGGATGACTATCGTCCCGTGGAAGATGGGACAGCCCCTGGTTTGGGATGCTACATGTGTGGACACACTGGCGCCGTCTCATCTCCCTGGGACGATTGATCGGGCTGGCGCTGCCGCGTCTAAAGCGGAAGACCTCAAACGTCATAAATACCTATGTGTATTTAGACAGAATGTACATGTTTATGCCGTTTGGGGTCGAAACTTTAGGCCCATGGGGGTCGTCCGCTCTCCACTTGTTTAGGGATCTGGCGAAACGTTTGTTTGAGGCATCGGGTGACCGAAATGCTGGCGCCTATTTTGGGCAAAAACTTGGCATTTTTGGCAAAACGTGGCAAAACGCCAGCGTTTTGGCCACTTTTCCCCCCACCATGGGGCTTATAGATTAGATAGTTATTATTATTATTTTATTCAAGTTTTACTTAAACTATGTTTACCTACCTAAATAAATTAAACACATCTCCAAACAGTAAACATAAATATCCATCCTATACTATATACTTTTTAATATGAATTTAACTAATATAAAGTACGAAAGACATAAAGTCGGATACGTCCATCCAAAGTAATACCAGTGATATATATCACGGATCGGAATCGTGTCTAATAAGTCCGGAGCGGCGGACGGACACCATGCCCCCCTCTCCCCGCGCCGCGTGCCTATAAACAATAAATTTAACTTAGCTCCGTGGAAACTTATTATGTCCGGACATAAGTTCGGATGATATAGTAAGTAATAAATTGGCCTGGTCCGACTCCGGAATCTATGACGGTCGCCGACAGGTATCAGCCCAGTGAGACACATAAAACCAAATTAGTTATTGTGAACAGCTTCGTGGACGATATTTTAGTCTAGTTTACTAGCCTCAGATGTATGCTGTCTACGTATACTAAATCGATTATTTAAAATAGATTGTACTTTAAAATTATACTGTTTATTATTAATCTGTCTACAAAAGAAAAAAAATGTTTAAAAGAAATTTACTTTTTTCTGTGTGATCGTTTTGTAGCATTAATTTACTTTTGGTTATTTCAATTATTCCTTATTTTATATATAATCATATTATTTTTTTCAATATTTCTAATATATTTTAGAATCTTTTGAAATTAATAAATATGAATTCTTAATTATTATCTGAAACTTACATCATGGCGGCACCAATTTCGCATGTTTTTTTTGTATATCATGTTTAATACTATTCATATTTATATTTACAAATAAGTACCTACATAACTGCCTACCACTATCAGTTTTATTGGGATTTCTATAAAACATATCTTCGCCTGAAGTTATAATACCATCTAATTTTATTTTGATATCATTTTCAATACCAACAAGAAGGTTAATGAGTAGGCATCCTGTGTACACTTATAACGAAAGATTAAAAAAATTAACCAACGTCGATGGACGCGTAAAGGTTAAACCGATATAGTGCTAACATTTAAATTTGTATATTGACACATAACCGGATAGATATGTAAAAAGTTATGGATGATCACGTCGGTTAAAAATAAAAGTAAACTATTGTTACTTTCATTGTAAAAGTTCTTATTCACACAAAACTGATTTATATAACAGTTTTGACGTCAGAGGCCGTAGCACAAACAATTTGCGAAAATGTATTCGTATCTTGCACGGCAACGCGTCACACTTCGGCGTACAAACTATGAGTGTATCTGTGTCACGACACGTTACGTTACACTTACGCATTTATTCGTGCTAGGCGCACAGTTAAGAAAACAAAAGCAAACATTGTTACTTTTATGGCAGAAGTACTCATTTTATCAAAACTGATTTAAATAATCGTTTTGACTCATTCCATCACATAAACATTCCCATCCCTATATTCGAGAGCAATTCAGTTAATATATCGTTTTCGAGACCATTTTGTACGTTTACGATCGAAGGCGGAACTCTGACGGCTGATTGATCCGACGGACCAAATCGCTGTTTATTTACTTTGATAAAGTAATAGCGCTCGTAAAACTAAGTCTTGTATAGGTGATCAATGTAGGTGATCACTTTTATGTAGTCCACGGTCACGGTTTGGTATGCCGTTAAATGGTATAGCTACCTAATAAAGTTTGTGTGTTTCAATTTATTTTATAGTTCCGATATTTTAATTTCATTCATGCTGTGTCCGGTATGTCAATGCTTCTTTTTATTTCTTACTAAGTCCACTCCACACGCATATGCAAAGCAAAGAGACATTCTTTTTTAACATTTCAGCACGCTCAGCTACACCTCAAAATTTCGTAACCGAGTAAATAGTACTTATTAGACAATATGATAAGGGTGCATTTAGATTTATCGCTTGGTGAGTGATCGCTAGAACCAGCCGAGCGATTCTCTAAGAGCAAACATCGTTGCATCTTTGACAACATCCGTGAAACAACGACGAGATGACAAGGAACGTTGGTAAAACAACTTTATCTACAAGGGCATACCGCCCTTTATATAGTATTTGATATTGGTGAGCTCGTCGATGCATCGACGAATCATTAGAGAATCGCACGGCTGGGCGACGCTCGTCATTTGCCTTTTAAAAACGAACTTAGAGTTATCAGGACGACTTTTCAGTCATTGATTTCATGGGGCGACCGGTGCGCTGCGCTGTCGAGCGACATAAACGAATTCTCCGGGTGACCGGATCACCCTGGACATATAAAACGCTTAAGACGTCATCGGGCATCGGTGGGCTATATATACAAACGCATCCTCGGACTTATCATTGCAGAACCACCTACATTACAACTGACATAATTTGTGTAATCGACATAAAGCCATAAAGCACCTACATTACAACAAGCCTAATGCATGTAATCGACCTAGAACCATACTTCGATACATGGAGTTGGGATAGCTTGGGCAGCTGGCAGGGGAAATGTACAATACAGTCAAAGCGAGACGTCAGTTCAGCAGTGCGATTCACTAAGAGCAAACATCGTTGCATCCTTGACAACATCCGTGAAAAAAATGAAGAGATGACAAGAAACGTTGGAAGCAACCTTATGTACAAGGGCAAAGTATTTGACATCAGTGAGCTCGTCGACGAATAATTATAGAATCGCACGGCAGGACTTATTAGCTTAAACTTTAAACTTAAAGCTTTTTCTAAGTTTGCCCCTTATTTGAGCTAATTCTACTAAGCCACCATGGTTTTAAGGGTAATTTTTGGAAAAAGGAAAATTGTTACGTAACATTTTACCTTTTTCCAGAAATGACCTATATAATCAAGATGGCGGATGACGCAACGGATCGAGTACCACTCAAAATAAAATGTTGACTGCCAGTGACCTTTCCCAGCGAATTCCGAAGGAAAATTGCTACTTATAATTTTTTACGGGTCAAATCCTAATCCGACTGGGCTATATCGCCCCCGAATTGAACTAAAGGAACGCATTGAAGTTGAACAAACAAAATTAGTATTATTTGCTACCTACCTATGTCTAAAAATAGTAAGAAGTTATGGGGATTTCATAGTTAGTACTTGTCCATACTAAAAGAAATAACTCTTTTCTACCTCTTAACCACACAGGTTGCAGTTCCTGGAAAAGTAGGTTGCTTTCTGCGAAATCTATTGTATTATTGGCCAAATATGGCGAACCGCGAGTCGACGGGTCATTGTCCGATTTCAGTGTATTTTTAAATTCTAACAAAGTAATTTTATAGTACTTTGAAATACTGACTATTACTGAAAATAAATCATAACGTACGGGCATAGTAAACAATGTGTTGATTACATGAAAACAACCACTGAAATCTGACAATGGCAATAGGTAGAAAAGAGTTATTTCTTTTAGTATGGGCAAGTACTAGGTATGCAACGCTCTTAACCCTTTGCGTCCCAAAGACGTAAATATACGTCAGTTTCATTCATACATCTTTTGTTTTAATTATCACGGTATAGGAAGGATTAAGCCCTTGTGACGGTGGTAATTCCATTTTAAATATAGCAAATTGAGGTAAAGGATTGGTTAACTGCTAAACAAAGATAAGCATACAGCAGAAGTAGAATGTAAAACAGCTGTCTATCGTTTGTTGTAAAACAACCGATCATAATCATAACGAGTTACAGAGTGCCAGAATATGTCAGTGATGCTAGTTATCATATATTGTCGTTCCTAATTATTCAATTGTCGCGTGTTATCTTTAGAGGTGCGCCTTGGACGCGGCTGCAATGTCGTGTCGACGTGTCGTGTGCGCACTTCTGTCGCGCGATTGTCTGACTGTCGCTATAATCGGCGAGCGATATCACTCACACGTGTTTTGATGAGACAGGTGGACTGCCGCGCCATCTATCAGGTGAATACTGCTGGTGTTCTAGGACGTTTTCTTTCTTTGCATTACATTTCAGTGCTACAATGCACGGTGCATTGGTAGGACATTGCTAAATCAGTTCTGCATTTTGATTTCATAGTCTTAAGCAATTCTTATACATTGAAATTAAAAATACTGACTTCCATTCCATATATTTTTTACATTTACATTGTTTTTATGACTTTGTGAATTATTTAGTATGTCTGTCATTGTTCTTTTGTTTTTTATTAATTAATATTAATTTTAATAATTGTAATTGTCTTATGACGTTATTAGATCAATAAATAAATAAATAAATAAAATATACAAATTCTATTCAGTTATTGCAGTGTGTCTCAACAACTACTCGACCGAATTTGATGAAATTTAAATGATACCACACAGGATGCACCAGCTTTCAAACAATAAAATAACTTTGAGAATCGGTGTACCCAGTAGAAAGGTATCAGGTAACAAACTTAAAAAAAAATACCGTCGAATTGAGTACCACCTCCATTTTTGGAAGTCGGTAGAAAAACTTTAAATGGATTAAATCGCATATAATTTTATATTATAGTTCTGCGTTTTATTTTGTATTCAGCGTCACTAGAGACGATCTGCAGTCGTAACCTCGTAACCCTTAGACATTAAGTTGTTAAGTCATATGTAATCCTATATGTAATATCGCCAGCACCCATACCCTTCAAACCAAAACACAATAACGCGAAGATGCTTCGCGGTAGAAATGTGGTGGCAGTACTTACCGGATGAACTCACTCACAAAGAATTCTACTGCTACTATAATAATAATAATAATAGCCCTTTGTTCGGCTAAAACTACTTAAATCATAAATTTTGACATAATATTATTTTCCATTATCCGTTTGCCCTATTTCGAAAAAGGCCTCTTCCTACTTTTACGCAGTCTTCTCGACTTCGTGCTATCCTGGACCATAGCGGTCCTGCCGCAATCTTAGGATCATCCTACCATCGTCTGAAAGGTCTTACTCGTTTTCTTTTTCGATCTCTGGGAAACCAATTTATAATAGTTTTGCTCCACTTGTCAGATCCGCGTAAAGTGTGACCAGCCCACCTCCATTTGTGTTTCGAATTATATAAGCAACATTTTCCATCTTTGTTGTTTGTCTGATAGTTGTATTTTGGATTTTTCGGATCTTCTAACCTTAAGCATGCTTTTTCCATAGATCTCTGGCAGATTTCTAGTTTGCTACTATCTACTACTACTAAGCATACATTAATAATAAAATTATCAACATTATTGAATACCTCACGCCAACACCTTCACAATTGCCAGAACACAAGTTCTTGAAAAAAAGTTACTGTCGATCTAATGTGCACTTCTTTCGACCGCATCATCAGTGATCCACAAATAAGATACCAAAAGCTTGCGTATCAATCATATAAATAATCAAAGAATTATAATAATATATAAGATAATATCCGACCAGGCCGTCCGAGGTGTTCCCATCGATGTCCTTAAAGTTATTTAATCCGGACATGGCAATGAACCACAATATATAACATAAAAGCGGAACGGTTCTCAATATTTTAAAAGACATATACAATTGTTTTCACAGTTGTTTCAAATTGTTTCACAGTGTCAAAGATTTTTAGTGTTAACTATAATAACTATCACTAACAGTAGAAATAAAAATATGAAAATATAGATAATTGAATTAACATACAATTTTTTTTTTATTTATTGTTAAGTTTGGACTGGTTTGGTTGTTAGTAAGAAGTGAATCACGTGGAGAGACTACAGCGAGAATACTGGGAAAAGGATCATCTAGCAGATGACAACATCACACAACTTTTAATATCACTAGGGGAAGATAGTTCGGAGAGTTCAGAAAGTGAGAGTGAGGAAGATACAATGCCAGGCATAGAGTCAATAATTTATAGTGACTGAGTTTAATAATAAATGTTTTTGTAATCAAAATTATTGTTTTTTTAATAAGAAACCCTTCATCAATAATAAATTGATTTGAAAAGGTTAGTAATTTTTTTTTACCTCCACATTTCTCGAAAAGACTTTTTTTCACACCGTACCCAGACCGCCGATATGACGTCACGAGGTCAGGTGCACAGATATTGTGACCGGGTTGTATTTAAATATTTGCTCGTCTTCTTGCAGGCTGTATACTCAAACGACATTGTGATAATAATAATATGTAAACCCCTTATAATGTATGTATTCTTGCAATAACAATTTGATTTGATTTTATTAACCTACAAAGTATATATATCATGTGTTGTGTTATGTATTTATCCTTATTGAGAGCCAGACTCGCTGAAAAAACTTGGCCGTTTTTATTGTTAATTGTTTAGGATGTTCGTAACTATGTTCACACCAAGTTTACCACTTGTAAATTTTACCTGATTACATTAGTGTTTTGATGAACACATGATTAGATCCACTGACTTGCCTATGACCACTTGGGTTCATATCCTAACAAATAACAGAGGCACCGGAATCTCCGGACAACTTTCTGGATAATTATAGGTTCGGGAAATCCCATAAAAATAACCAAATAGAAATGTATGAATTACAATATATGAACATTTCCGTAGGCTCTAACTAAACTCCTGCACACCACAATTTCTGATATTTTTATTATAAATCCGTATCAACTGAGTTAGCCTCTTCTAACCTCGACTGAACAAAGGAATCACTTCAATGGCTCAAATTATGTTATTCCGTGTCATTTTATTTTTGAAATACCAAGTTTTAAATACAAAAACGGGGAGCTTTTATTTAAAAGTAATAAAATATAGAAATATAAGTTTACGTCATGTTTTATCAATCCAATGCAAAATGAAACTCGAAGCACTGGCACAATACGCTGGTCGCGTCATGGCCATAGAAGAAAAAAATTATTAAACTTACCACAGATATGTTAAATTCAGTTCGTATTTCAATTTCACAGTACTAACTATATTAAATAGGTAGAAAACTATCACGATATATGTCCATGGTTATGCTTTAAAACCGACAGTGTGCTGTGTCAAGTGTCAACAGCCTTTTTACTAAGAAACGGCAGTGACAGTGACACTGAAAATGACATTGACGCAAGTGACAGTTCGGACGGAAGAAATCTGACAGACACAGCGCCACTCTCTGCTCTGGCCCGCGGCGAGCGCGGAGTGTCCAAATAGAATATAAACACTACGTTTTAGAGTGCACAAGAGTGACTCCCAGAAGAAGAACTTCACACAAGTTCGAAACTGGTCGGATACTATTTCCCGTAAATATTACGCGAGTCCTAGCCGGTATTAAAGCACGAATATTAAATAGCATCAGCCTTTATATACTGTTACATACCATGCTCACATCAAAGCCATCTCGACCCAGTGCAGTAATTAGTCTACGACAAAAGTGTCATCGAGTCATCTATTCACCACAAATATGACAACAGATATTCCTATTCCATGTTCCCTTGTCTTCACTTTGTCACCTTCTCGTAAATAAACACTGAAAATTACAAAAGCTATCGTCACCTCGACAATGCGCGTGGAAATAGATACGCCGCAAAATGTGACTCGCATGTCACATTGACGTTCTGCACAAATTGTTCATCAATGCACATTGTTGACATCAACAATGTGCATTGATGAACAATTTGCACTGGAATAATAACACACATTTCAACACATGTTACTTTTCGAGTATATACGAAAAAAAGGATTAAATATTTATTTGCAGTATTAAATGCGAAAGTTTTTTATTGCCTTATGAAATAATTAAACATTATTTAAAATAAAGGAAACTACAAAAATGATCATTAGGGTTCACTACTTACGTATGACATTCGTACAAAATGCGCCACTTGACACATACGCTGAAACTATTAATATCAACCAATTGTCATCCAAACACTTTTTTCTATTATTAGCCATTCAAAACTATTAACGAAAATATTGTGATGAAACTTATTTGAACCTTCAAAGTATTTTTGCATATTAATGTAACTTCATCCAACAAACAAGAAATCAAAATTGAATCATGCAGTAAAATTATTTGAAAGTTGATACAATAAAAACGCGTCGCCTCGAGAATATCTAACCTTTTTGGAAGTATGTTAAATATGTATATTTCCCTGCATAGTAATTTGTCGTATTTAAGGATTGGGTTTGATATGAACATGATATTATGCGTTCTACGAGATGTTTAGATACGGCACGGCATATGCAAAGGTATGGCATATGCAAAGGTATGGCATATGCAAAGGTATGGCATATGCAATGGTATGGCATATGCAATGGTATGGCATATTCATTGGTCATTGTTTAAATTAGGATATTTTAATTCTATATTAAAGCTAAGTTTCAGTGTTAAGTATTATTTTTTAATATTAAGATAAATTGTAATACAGCTGCTCGATTACCTTAAAAATAAAAAAATAAATATAATACGACAACAATAATATCATTTGTACGAAATTTTCTCATTTAAGTGAAATGTTTTCATTAGAAAAATAAAAATATCCCGAACACATATTGTATCACCACTTTTTACAAAAATAATAATTTGTAAAGTGTTTTTAGATAAGGTTGGTCATCAATATACAGAATACACAGAGGCTGTATACTGAGGGACTTGGTTTTAATGTGACTTGCAGGGCATCCTTTGGTTAATTATCATTTTGGTTATATCATGAGTTGCTCATCTGATAATTTGATAATGTGTCAATAAGATTGTTGTGATCGTTTGTACTTGACAATGAGATTGTTTACCTTCATAACCAATAGTAGGAAATAAACTATTGAATTCGTGTTTACTGAATCACTTAATGTTTTATTATAAATATATCCAATCTCATATCAGGTCGGGATCACTGTATAAACTTCCACAACTTTAAATTAAACTGTTACTGACCTGTAGGTCTACCATGAGTTTACAACATTGGCACCAATCGACCCTCGCTATCGACTGCCGCGAAAAATTTTATGAAAAAAGAATAGTGCCACCTCGCGGTCAATCGTAGAACTAAAATTGACAGCGAGTACGCCAATCACAAGCGTAACAGGTAGGCGAGATCGAGTATCGACTATAGATGACATTTATGTTGCCAACTCATGGTAGAGGTACTGTGAAATAAATGGATCTTTAGCCAACCCTAGAGATAATCAGGATGGCGTTCAGCGTATAATTCGCGCGCTAATCGCGACGATGCATCACTTGTCGCCCGCGATCGCGCATCTATCGCTGTGACACCGGCATTCCGCGCATGAGCTAGTGCACGACATAACACGCTGTAATTATAGGTGATAGGAATACTCACGATCGTTTTATTCCTCTTTGAATCAATGGGTTACAATTTTATGGTTTCTACAGTTCCAAATATAAAATAAGATCAGATTAGTTTGGTTAGTATCAACAGTTAAAAGTAAACAATTAGCTGTATCAAACAAGCTGCCAGATTAAAAATACCTACCACAATAAATAGGTAAACATTGTAAATGAAAACGTAGTTAACCCGTTCAATGGCGATTCGCCATATTTGGCCAATAATACAATAGATTTCGCAGAAATCAACCTACTTTTCCGGGAACTGCAATGTGCGTGCTTAATGTCTAAAATTAAACAAGTGACATGTTTAATAAGTCACCAGTCACCAGTAATATTTCGTTATATCGCCATATTTGGTCAAAAAAATAATCAAAAAAAAACCACTCTGCGCGCGCCGCTATGATCTTCATTTCAATGATCTTAAGTTTTATATTTGGTACAAACTGCAATGTGCTCATTTGTGTTCGACGAGTCTTAATTCGTATTACTAATCATATATTATTCTTATTATGTGAAGAAAATAGAAACACTTTCAAGTCAACTCACTCAATCAGTCCTCAAACTTCTAAAAGCGTACATCTCAATGGGCAAGCACAAAGTGCGTCCTAAACACAAATGTCACTACCAAAGTGACAACTACACGGCAAGTTGCGCACCTCGCCACCAACTTAAACAATCTCCTGCAAATATATAAAATCATCTTTACTGCATAAAACATACGGGTCACAGTTAAAGACATAAAAATGTTTTCTAGACGCGTAAAACATCTGTCATTAGTTAACAAATGTCGACAGAAATTGATGCGCGCACGGACAGTGAAAAACGCGGAATCTCGCGTCCGGCGACTATTTTTAGTCGCGCAGCTGTCGCGTCGTGTCGTGTCGTGTCGTCGACGGTTTCTCAACGGGTTACGTGGCTCACGCTAACCTTTTAATGAGCCGGATATGTTTATTAATAATGTCCCGTTGGCTGAAGCGTATGTCAGTTTGCTAAATAGTCATATCTCTATTAATTATATCCTTGACGAGCTTAACTAATGCAAGTGAAATCTTCGGAAGGTTGTATGTGCTCACTATTTGCGTATGCGACTCTGCGGATGATGGATATCCACAAGGAAAATTTTAACGGGGATAAAAAAAAATATTATGCGTCATGGTCGTCGTCTATGTTATAAAATTACTCGAATGAGGTTAATAGTTTTGGCGTAAATGAGTCACAAACATTCATTCATGCAACATCGCGTTTATGATGTCAGGACATCAGGGTAATTTTTTTTGTCAGGGTGATTTTTTAAACCTTTTATATTATTATTTGATTACATCAATATAATATATAAGTGTACAGGTACATAGGTAAGTGTGGCGTGTTAACCCGTCCAATGTCTAGTTCTTTGGGTTTCTTTCCGAACTTCGCATTAAAGTTCGGATAAAAAATACTACTCTTGAATAGTTTGACCAACTAAAAGCAAGTTTATACCGGTAGAGTCCATTGGATCTGATAAAATTAGTTACAAACACGAGGTATAAAAATGTATATACCTACATTTGGTGTACGCCATACACGTACAGTGTATGTCTTAGCACTTTTTGGACGTACACATGGTGTACGCTCGGCATGCAAGTGTGTATTTTTATTATGAATGACACTGTAAAGTACAATTGAAATGTTTCCAAGGTGCAGTGTGCCAACTGTATTATTAGGCTAACCACACATGTCGCAGTTCATGGAAAATTTGTATGATTTCTGAGAAAACTATTGTATTATTGGCCAAATGTGGCGAATGGCGAGTCTACGGGCTAATATTTTAATAAATAAGATACCTAATGTTTTCGTCATAAGAATCTATTCGTTGAAATACCATTTGATGCAGCTTCTGTCTCAATATGGGACATTTATAGTACGTACAACGTTTAATTGATTGTAAGAGTCTATGTATAAGCATGTAAGAAAATACGACAAAAAGCACTTTCATTAAGCTTACCGTTCGAAATTAGTTCCCAGAGCTTTCGACTCAAATCAACACTGACATCTGAATATAAACTGCAGTGCGATTCTTTAATGATTCGTCGATGCACGTCGTCGAGCTTACCGATGACAAATACTTTGAGATATCGCCCTTGTACATAAGGTTGTTTTTTCCAACATTTCTTGTCATCTCGTCATTTGTTTCACTGATGTTTTCAAATATGCAACGATGTTTGCTCTTAAAGAATCGCTCGGCTGAGTTTATAAAAAGCGTCGATTTTTATCTCGAGTACTTGATTACTAAAAATATTAAAAATTCTATGATAGTATATCAATAATCATTTTTCAAATAAACATTGGATTCCCGTTAGCAGTCTTATCCGTATAAAAATACTTTCTGATAGATATGTTCAAGCTCAAGCGGATATCTATATATAAAAGCGAAAGGTCACTCACTCACTCACTCATCACGAAATCTCAGAAACTACAAGTGCTAGGAGTTTCAAATTTTGCATGCGGGTTCCTTTTAGGACGTAGGTGCTCACTAAGACGGGATTTTATGAAATTCAACCCCTAAGGGGGTCAAAAGGGGTGAAAACGTTTGTATGAAACTCCTTTGTTTTTTGAACTTATAGTTGTGAAAATTTGTGTGTTTGGATAGGTCATTCAAAATAAAAAATGTTGGCCAAATTTTTTTTGAATAGTGGTGGTTTAAGAGGGTGAAATGCAGGGGTGACAGTTTGTATGGAAAGTTTTGTGTTTTCAAACATACAGTGGTGAAAATTAGCATTTGGACAGTTTAAAATGATGATTCCAATATTTATTGACAGGGATGACTTAGGGGGGTAAAACGGGGGATGTAAAAACTACTACATATTAGTATACTACATATTATAAACTGTAGAGGTCAAATTTCTGTACTTACAATGAAAACTATGCTAAAAACCGAATCAGGGGGTGTAAGGAGTGAAAATAAGTTCAAATTGTTATACGGGTTGTTGTACGGGCTAATTTCCGAAACGACTGGACCGATTTAAATGAAATTTCGTATGGTGGTAGCTTTTTTTCCTGATCAACACATAGAATATTTTTGATCCGGGTAAATTAATGAGTTCCTGTGGGATAATTAAAAGTCTGTAATTACCGTATCCCGCGAGGCCACGCGAGCGCAGCCGCTGGCGGGTCAGCTAGTAATATATAATATGCTTTGAACATATTACACTAGTCTAAGCATATTACTGTTTAATGTTGAAACCTACCGGAATACCAAGAAGTCTACAGCAATTAAATTAAAACGAGGAAAACTAGCATTTTCTATAGAGAGTGACAAATTCTTAAACGTATTCCGTTATAGAGTGAAACCAGTTGAGATTTTCCTTAAGTGAAAGCTCTGCCGTTTTGTTAATGATGTTTAACATTAATTTTAAATGTAAATTTCATGTTCTTCCTAGTATTATTTAAGACACTATGTCATTTATGACAAATATTCTTTATGACCCTTTGGATCTTTAAAAACACATGTATTTTTCACACGTTGGGCGGATTCTATTTCCGTTAGAGGCAGCGCTTATAAAACTGAATGCAGTCTTACATTATAAAAAAAATAAGTTTTCATTTAGGGAAATGTCTTATTTTCAATATTCAACCCTTTGCGTACCTGAGACGTTAATTTACGTGAGTTTCATTCATATATCTTTTGTTTTAATTATCTCGGTATAGTAATGGTAAGCGCGTTAATTAATATACAGACGTCCTACTAATATATAGGGCTTCACCGGCTTTCCAGACGTGGGATCCTATCCAGACCATCAGGCGCGCGACATGACCGTCTCGTCACTTAATAGCAATAAAAAAATGAATACTCGAAATACAACGAGAATAAATTTAGCTGCAAAAAAATTAGCTTTGTGGAGCCCTGTCTTAGGCCTGCACCCACGTATATGTCCCGGTTATTAAGTGAGGTTAACTCGAAATGATGGTAGCTAAAACCACAGGGTAGTGGGGATCAGCCACCGATATGGTGGTGCTCCTACCTCAGGCATTCGGTGAAAATATAATCGTTAGAAATTCCACGCTTATACGCAATCTAGTATCAGCTGTGCGATTCTCTAAGAGCAAACATCGTTGCATCTTTGACAACATCCGTGAAACAAATGACTAGATACGAGACGAGAGAGACGAGAAACGTTGGAAAAGCAACCTTGTGTACAAGGACGATATCTCATAAAGTATTTAACAGCGGTGAGCTCGTCGATGAGCACATCCACGAACCATTAGAGAATCGCACGGCTGGACAGTTAGCGTCCCTACGATTGAAAAGCTGTCTTTAGAAATATTAAATAACTTAAATTGTATTATGTAAACTATTATAATCTGTTATAAATTGTGCTTAATAACGCTGGTATTTACATCACATAAGTACTTGAAAACACCAACGCTAACTACTTACCAATTTATTTCATATCCTTTAAGTTGAACTGTTTGAGCTGACACAAAATCTTAGATATTTGTTTACTCTGTTCTTCCATTATAACACAATCAAATGAAAAAGCATAACGCATGTATCACATGAGTCTCATAAGTCAGTATTGTACTTCTCCAAATGAGATTCCTAAAACATAACTCGGAGCTGGTTTACTGCGAGCGGCGCGACATAAATTATATTAATACAAGTACCGAATTAAGCCCAACGATGCGAATCCACAATTTGCTACAAGTCCACATTTTTTATGTAAATGAACGCAAATTCACCCTTCTGTAAATAGGTTCAAGCCAATTTTATAAATGACTAGTTTTAGAAGACCTTTACGCTGAATCGTATGATTCGGAAAAATAGTTATATTTTTCTTTTCGTATATCTTTATAGACAAAATACTTTGGTCGCGAGCCATAACTAACCTGAATTTAAGTACATCATAGTTCAAAATTTAAAATTGTCAAATTAAGTATTTTCCTTTGACATAAGTGAACTCGTAGGCCAGTTTATGAACCGGTTTTTCTATCTCTGCCATGAATGCATAATGCATCTTATTAAATGGGCCCTAAATCATAAAAATTTACAAAAAAGTTTATAGAAAATAAAATATACGTAATTTTACTCTCTATAATAATGGTATCAATAATTTTTGCCTTTCAATGCATAGTTTTCAAGATATCAGCCAACAACTTTTTTTCAAGATGGCGCTTGAAGCTCCACTGGGATCTGTCAGCATTTTGTGATTTTATGCTCGGTAAGTGACCCTAAACCTTATGACAAAAAAATATCGGCTATTCACTGCGAGGTTAATCTGTCCGACTCAGCAAGACTCATTCGAGTTAAGTTTCATTCATAAATCTATTGTTATTTTTTGCGCTGATGCGGACGGGTTAAATTCTATTTTTACTGGCCTATCGTACATTTGTACTATTTACCATTGCTCGAGATAATTATGTTAACATATATAGTTCCAGTGAGATTTGTATTCAAGTAGTCAGAATAGGGGGATAAGCCGTAATACGAAGCAAAAGCTCATGCATACCCTTATTTTTTCTATTTTTTCTATATGGCTCTGAAACCTGGACAATAAAAGCTGGTGTGCGCTCTAGGATTGACGCGGACTCCCAGAGACCCAGACAGATTATCACTGGCTGTGTCGAAGGAAAGCAAGGCAGGGGGCGCTCTTCGACGCGATGGACACACACCACTCAAGAGGGCCACCTTGCAATCATCGATTCAAATGGCGCAAGATAGAGAGAGCTGGAGAAAAATGGTGGCACAGACTACACACCAAAATCACGTCCCTCAATCATGAGGATACGACCAAGAAGAAGAAGAAGTCAGAGTCAAGAATGAAGACACAGTCACATAAATAAATCTGCCATTCAGTCACTGTCCTGTCTAACTCATGTTCTTGTAATGTGGTGGATCCATCACATTAACTTTAAAACAACTTTTACAGCACCTCTACGACGATTGACGACATGTATATAGAACAAGTTATGTTAAAATGTATAATTGTCATATCCAGTGACCCATCTCTATACAAAACAAAATACCAATGCTCATCAATACGACACTGTCTCAGCCGAAAATAACACCGGCCGAAACCCATAACACTAAATCATAACAAAGACACAAAGCTAGAAAAAAAGTCAAAGACTGACCGCTGAGAAACACGAAATCTTGAAGGAAATGGTTCGGAATCTATAAATCCATGGTGGCATGGTCCCACCATCACAAACATGTCAAAAGCGGTCATAAAATGTCCCGGAATGTATCCTAGAGATAGTTTATTAGAAATAACACAATGAGAGGCAGAAAATATGCCCGATGTAATGGCGATTGATGAAATGAGACTTGGGGATCTTTTAGTTTCTAGCGCTGGGCTTTTTTACGTTGGTGTTATGTGCGCCGTGACGGATCTCGGGTTTTGGCTTTCGGATTGTTTATAGCGAACGTTACTTTTAATGAGAGGCTGATGTTTATTGGTGAAAATAAAAAAGAATGGAATAATTCTTGAATAAATGTCGCTTTTAATATGCTTCGTGTTTGATGGTTAGGACACACTGACAATATAGTCTGATAAATATAGTTAATTAAACGACTTCAAAAAAAGAAGGTTTTATGTTCGCTGTATGTATTTTTTTTGTGTATGTTTTCCATTAAATTTCATCAAATTCAGTCAAGCGGTTTTTGAGTTACACTCCAATAACTGAAAAGTGCGTCGCCTATCTTGCTGATATCATATCGTTATTGAAGGTGAATGACAATCGATCCCGTAATTAGCAGGGGTCACTAAAGACGGACAATATTGGGATAATAGGTACTTTTGGACTTTCATGGTACATACAAGTTATTTTACACTTTTAGTGTTGATCTCGCTTCGCTTCGATTTTTTGGTAAAAAAAATTCATAAGACGTGTATTCCAATAAAAAAAGTATTCATTTTTAATTATATTTATCTAAACATTTATTTCTTGTTCATAATTTAATTGTAAACTTGAACGTGTCATGGGGCGAAAGAAACCCCAAAACCAATAACACGTGGTGACGAGTGCAATGCAGTGCTACGTAAAACTACAGTTCTAAGATCTGGGTGGCACTGCTACTGTTATGGGCCAACGTAGTGTTTACAATCAGGTGCAAGACTTGCGCGAATTGTCATTAAAGTCCATAAAATTAACTAAATACGCTTTGGGCTTTTATTGTAATTTTACAAAATAAACCCAACCGTTAGTCGTGACCTGATTGGGTAACTTTATTATAATTGTTCAAGCATTATCATTTCACAGTTATGCATAATTATATAAATGATAATTTGCTGTTGAATATCTTAACACATTAAAAATATTTTTGATACTATCTCGACATTTCAAGCAATAATATTGAGGTTTCGTTTTATGTCGTTTTTAATAAAACCGCATTCGTTCTTCGTTATCTTTTATTTGGAAATATTATGACCAGAAAAGATTAAAAAAATATTTCATCAGCCCAAATAGTTTGTGTAGATGTAAGGTAAACATATATTAAACTGAATCGGTCGACAACTGAGTCATTGTGAAGTTCTGAACCAGAGTGCAGAATCGAACGTACGAGTATATTCAATACTAAATGTAGGCTAGTAAAGCGTTAGGCGGATTATACAGAATCCATCTTGATATGTACCGCAGCTGATACATGTTCTTGTTCCAAGTAAACAGAAAATCTTTGGTTCTAAAGAGCATTTTAATAATTGAAATTATTAGGCGAATCTAAAGATAATAAGAATAAGAATCATTTGTTTGCTCAAAATACGAGTATACATACAACACAATATGAGATCAGGCATGTGCAGGTTGTAGATCAGGTGAATATAATATAGATGGAATACATCGTATTTAGCCCACAGGCGTGCAAGTTAGTCGAGCGATGGCATGCATAAAAGTAACATTATATTTATAATCAAATTAAATATAAACTAAAGACAATGTGTCAGTATAATAATAATAATTTGAATATCTATTATGTTAATGTATAATTAAACAATAAATTTGAAGCGAAGTCATAAATAACAACAATAATATGTCAACTTAAACTAAAGTCAAAAGCAAAAAAGTCATTGATTTTATAATAACATTTCTCAATTAGAAAATTTTTTAGAGCCTTTTTGAACAAATTAATTCTTAAGTCTCTTATTTCTTTTGGCAACTTGTTATATACAAGGGGACCCAACACTACACACATACACACTAAACTATTATTCATAAGGGTTGTCTTAGCTCTATATTTACTGCATTTATATTGGTCTCGCCTATTTCTTTTTACATAATCTGAGAGAAATTAAAAATAATATAAAACATTTTTATATTATCTTTATAGAACTATGAATTGCGTAGATAAAATAAGCTCTGGGTGACACTACAGCGGCAGCAGGCAGACATGGCTCTACATGACTTTTATATAACTTTATCTTGCTTACTAATAAAAATAAAAGACAGAAAAGTGAATACCAATAGTATCTTGCTGTATACTTACATCGAACAAAGAGTAAACATCTCTGTACAAGTTACAAAGCTGTACTAGGGCGGGAAAAAAGAGCTTTGACGTGTAACAGTGGTGGAATATTTAAGGCGCTGGCAGCTCAGCGCTTTATTTTCCTTTACTGGAAATCGTGCAAGCGCATCTTGTAAAACGTAAAAAATCATAAAAAAGTGATGTGCATTCTTAAATAAAAAAAATGCTTTAATGTATGTGTATTAAAAATTGTTATTTTATGATATGTGTTTCATAACAAATACAATAGTGAATAAGACAAAAACTGTTTTACAGGTGAAATGAAGTGGTATGTTTGAATTTTTTTAATGTACTCTAGTATGTTAAAATATGTTTTTAATTTCGTCAGTGTGTACTTAGAAGTCTTATAAATGTCACATTATTTTTTGTAGTTTTAAATTAATCGCTGCTTATGAGATAAACTGCTTTAAAAACTTTAATTTTTATCGACATCGTGATATGACAGCACCTTAATTGTTCGTAATGTTGCACGAGTGTAGACAAAGTGAACAAAATCATGAAACTTCGTTTTCGTGTTCTCCTCGTCATTCGCCTTACAAATGTTTGGTAATGTACGCATCGATTTACTACAAGTGACTTTGACAGAAGACTATCTATATAGCCGTGACTGATTCTGATTACTTGAATAAAACTCATTTGAAGCAACATATTTTCTTGTATAACTTGAAGAATGGCGAATACTTAAATGTTCACTTTAGAAAAAAATTAACTACAAAATGTTTTTTGTTTGTTGTTGATAACTAATGTATAAAGATTTTGGTTGTTCTTAAATCTTTGGTTATGTTTATTTCAACTGAAAAACGTACTCAGTAACTAATCATACAGTCATTCATACAATAATTATTAAAATTTGATACTGTAGGGGAGGTGGAGGCTGCAAGCACCGATTTTCTTATAACATGGAATTTCATTAATATAAATAAATAAATATAAATTTTGATATGTGGAAATATCAAAGAGTTGTCGATCGGTTTTTTTGTAATGTTGTGGTGATTTGGGCCAATATCTCATAAGTTATTTTTAGAGATTTGTTTTACATATTTCAGAGTGGAACTTTCAGCCCCGCTTTGGGGTGAGTTGTTCCACCCGTGAGGCAAATTGTTCCGCTTAGATTTTGAAAATATAATGTGAGAATAAAATGGGTTTTTATAAATAAAACAATCATTAAAAAGATTTATGATATGTTTTATATTATAATTTCTCACAGATGCATAACTGAACTTTAAAAATAACAAAAAAAGACTATACTCAATACTTTATTGCATATTGTAGGTATTGATGGAATGCACAAAAATAATAATGTGGGCCGCGCAATATGAGAGGAGGAATACTTATTTGTTCTTGCATAAGATTGCTGAGTTTAATTTTTATTTCGTTTTAAAACTTTACTTAACCTAAATTAAATGTCCAGTCATTTTATAATAAAAATTACATTTCATTTATTATAGGTAGGTTTTACTTTTATTATTATTTTGATTGTAAAAAATATATTTCCGTGTTCGTTAATTGTGTTGCACATTTTGTACTTGTAACATTCATTCGTGTTTACTAATACAAACGACTCGACTGGTTATTATTTATTAAATTATAAAAATTTACTATTTCAAATAATAGTTTATTTATCATTTAGCTGGTGATTTAGCCATAGCACCGATATAAAGTGACTTTATAGAATTATTGAATTTTAGATCAATAGAGTTTTTAATGCGTTTAAAATTACAGTACTTATCTATATTTTCGGCAATAAGTATATACTTCTTCCCCTGTCGTAAGCTCATGCTGAGCGTCGTGAATCGTGATATCGGTTCCTTCTTGCAGCAGAGTATCCACTCCACTCTTCGCGGTTCTTACCATGGTGCAAAGAACCGTTGATCTTTATGGCCGTCTGTTAAGACTCATAGTCGCACCATCTTGTTGGGCTCCGTCTTCTTAGTATCTCTCCTTATCCAACAATGTATAGAATAATAATAGTTCATTTTAATCAACGTCATATCTCAGTATTTACAATACTCGAAAACTCAATTTGTCACCCCAATCTCGACCGCAAGCTCTAAATAACGTACAGTCGGGCACAAAACTCATTAGCCTCATCGGCCGGTTGATAAATACAAATCGGCACAATTACCGTTGATTTATGCCAGGCGAAGGGATTAAACTCGTCGATTAATACGGACATCTGCGGCAATCCATCCTCCGGCGACCTTTAACTTTTCTCCGTGACTGTACTTATCGGAAGAACCGCTTGGTCGCAGTATATTCATCTTGGCAGTAGCATAACTTAGTGGTTTGTTAACTCGCGTATTTAGTTTGTTGATATTCAAGTTCAATAAATGTAAAGCAAAAGCTAGGCTTCTGGGTGTTAAAGTTGTGCGAAAGTTTTGGTTTTGGTTATGATAATTTACATAATTAAATAAGCTCTTTCGCTGTTTTTTTGCAAAGTAACTTTAGTTAAATAACTTGACTAAACTTTTTTAACACCTGTGAACATGTAGACTTACATATATTCTGTGTATCTAAACCGTATACTTACCACTGTAATTATTCGGTACTATTTTGATCAATTACTCGAACTAAATTATATAAAAAATTAAAGATGTATATATTCATATACTAATATGTATATGGTATACATTATATACCATTATACCATGTTTATATATACAGGTGCTGTGTAAACTCCATATGACATACACGATCGACCCACCCAAATATCTGTATAAAAGTACAAGACTCCTAACTTGTCAGCTTGGTATTGAAAATGCATTCAACTACCGTTAATGTAATGTCACAGAACTAGTATTTCCACTGCCGTATTTGTGGTTATTGACAAGTGATCCTGTTTGTATGAAACCGCTGTACTGTGTGTGTATATACTGCGGTTATCAGACAGCCGCCTAATGCGTATCATTAGTATCGATAGTTCGCTGAAGTGGCTAATCTGCTAAGATTTGATAAATCTTTACGCCTTTGTCTTATTTGGATTTGAACTGACTAATTGTGTAACAGTATTTATATACCAATAATAATTATATAAATAACTTTAGTACCCTGCACTTTTTGTCAATGGTTCTACTCAAACAATTCGTTTTCTATTTTACTATCATTTTTACAGGATCTTTTTTTGTTTTGAAATTCTCGTGAGTATTAAATTATTACTATTTTACAGTGTCATTAGAAGGAGTATACGTTCTTTTGTTTATACAATAAAGACGGATAATTAGTACGCGTGATGGTAAGCTCTACGTTTGCCCATGGCAGTTGCAGTGGCACCCAACCCCAACGACACAAGTAAGAAACAAAAGAATTTTAGATCAAATTGCAACAGTCACTTGAATAAGACAACAAAAACTGTGACATTTGTAGCAATTTCAGGAGACTATCTACAGTAGTAAAGTTGACGTGTGTTCAAAATAAAGCGAGCAAAACAAACAATGATAAAATGCAAAAACTGTCTAAAATTCTCGCGAGGTCGCCGCCGCGCCGATGACGCCCGGATGAATTAAACGGACAAGGAACTGAAAAAACTGTAGAGCTGATGTGCTACAAAATTTTGTAATTATTTATAAATTATTATTTTAGTATTAAGGTAAAAATATAAATAAAAAAAAGATGGTAGGTAAAAATGTTATGCTTGATAGTATTAGGTGATCTAAGGGACACGTTTAATAGACAAAACCCCGATTGAATTCCACAGGCGGACAAAGACATTATTGTAGTTTTCTGCAATATGTATTAGTCCCGGAGAGAGGAGAGTAAGGCTATATTGAAACTTTCGAAAGTATTACACATTTTAATGTTATTTTGACGGTTTAACTTAGGCGGTAGGTATAGTCGAATATCTCGACCGGTTTCGTGACCGTCCGGGCCATTTCTTCATTGCATTTGCGATAGTACTGAGTCGTAGTTGAGAAACTCGACCATACCTACCGCGTAAGTTAAACCGTCAAAATAACATTAAAGCGAGTAAGACCATGATATATATCAATAAGTTTGACTGCATGAGATCCAAAGCATGCTTTCACAAATCTACCCTGATATATAATAGTGCAATATTTACTTAGTTAAATATGTAGTAGGTGTAGGCTATCATGTTCAACTTTTGCTATAACTTCAAATTTATTAGATCCTTAAAACCACACCCTAAATGCAACGTGCACGTGCTAGACATAACGTCATAAAATTTGCTTTAAAAAAAACAGAACGCAGAACAAAATTAAACGTGAAGAAGATGCATGACAAAACAAGTCAGTAGTTCCAATCAAAACTGTTTTGGAAATATTACTAAATAAGTTAATAATATGATCAAAATAATTATTTTTAAAGCACTTTTCACCGTACTTAAATAAATAAAATATATCACTGATACCCATTTAACCATAAACTAAAATTACATATAGTTAGCGACTCTATTCATTTATGCTACATGTTATTATTTCGCCCACAGCTACTTGACTCGCACCGCGCGCGTCACACCTTGTCTGTCCGGCTCATTATGCTACTGCTTATTTTGCTACTTTATAATGCAGCATTCGTACAAACATGTGTCCATACTGTCTACACGTTGATAGCTTGTGCCGACAGAATATCGTGTGTCAAAACACGGTTGTCGAGTGGAAAGAATATGTACTTTATGAACCAGGACGTTTTATCGTTACAATACGTAAGAATAGACTATATTCAAGTTTACATTTAAAGTTTCATATTTTCATGTCAACGCCAATCTCAACATATGTCACATTTCTATAATAATTTCAAAACGAATGCCAAAAGGCCTAAAATAGGATGTAACTAATTCTAGACTTTCAAGATAAAATCTTTACCTTAAAACCTATAGATTTGTAATAGATATTGACATAAAAAATAAAAAGAATGTTACTCCACAACATAATATTTAAAATAATGTAATTTTAATTAATTCTTATATAACTAAGTAATTATATTATTCAAATGTAAACACCTTAATTTATCACGTTTCGTCAAAACTCATACTAATTTCAAGAACAGAGGCAAAGATGAAAGTGCTCGATAAATCTCCTGCATTTCAGATGCATTCATCTGTTTCAGCATTGCACATGTAGTCGTGTGTGTGTGACAGCTAAGATTGTGGCCATGTCTTATGAGGTACCACAGTGGAGTCTGCGATTGTCAAATGTTTACTGCAAGTTTACTGCGTTAGTACTAATATTTTTTCTGTCTGCTGTCGAGACCCTAATTTCAAGTGGGGATACCTGGCTTGCTAGGTCTTGGTAGTAGTACCTATAGTTATTTTTCCTCAAGGCAGTAACGTGCTTTTATTAAACCTACGTGCGAGTTCCACGGAAAAGTTGATTATATTCTCTGTTCCTACCATTACTCCGTACAAGGACCTCATAAATACTATGTCCAACTGCAAAATATCGAGCGCTCAAATTAACATACATGGCAAAAAATCTGTTTATTTAGTAAATAAGTAGTAAGTTTAAAACAATGGAGCAATTCTCTTTTTCTTCCAAACTTCTTCCAAAAAAGGACTTAGACTGTATGTTTTTTTTATGTTATTACCTTATAACTTTCGACTGGGTGAACCGATTCTCAAAATTCTTATTTTGTTTGAAAGCTGCTGCTTCCCGTTTTCATCAAATTCGGTCCAGTAGTTTTTGAGATACACTCCAATAGCTGAATAAAATGGAAGTCGGTATATTTTTTTTCAAATTGGACTTGTTTTCTTGTCTTATGCTAGTTTTATGTATATACAGGAGTATACAATAACGTATAATGTACTACGCGATATTTATGTTTACATGGTCTATCTTATTTCTTTTTCTCTTTCCCCATCCTCTTCCGCTTCTACCTGTCCCTCGATTATGGTCTTTATAAATGTATTTTGTCGTACTAGGTGGCCCAATATCATTATTTTCCTATTTCACGATCTTTAATATAATTTAGACATTAATAGCCCAGCTTATTCCTTACTTGTGCTTCCAGTTTCCGTATGTATATCCAATAATTACCATAGAATTTGAACAGTCTGCTTTTCAATTCTGCTAAATAACAAATGCTTTAGACAGCCACTAGCCACATAAAATTGAATTTCAACGCATCAATTACCTCTTTTCTCGCTAACTAAGCACGAAATAGTTCAGGATGTATTTAGAAGGTGGACAGCTGAACAAGTGACGATGTATTTTTGCCGCACCACGTCAATAAATAATGGACCTAACGGTCAAAGTCTGAGAGCTAATGTGTGTTGATCTTAGTCCAGCTTTTGTTATGTTGGGAGGGCGAGTTTCTACTAGTGGAACAAAGTTCAAGGCGAAAGAAGATCGAGTTTCATACGAGTTCAATTTTACTTTTACTTAACGAACACTTAGATTCAAGCAGCTGAAGTGCTAATGCACGTAAGTACCAAGAAAGCTAGAGCCGAATGATGTTTAAACTATATTATAGATTATTCACACAAAATAGCATTTAAGTCAATACTTGTCTTGTTGCTTCGCCGATTATACTAGCCAATCTATCTCGATGCTATCGCTTCCTAGGCTGACTTTACAGTATGCTTATCGTTTTTATCATAGATAGGGTATGCAGTAATAAGCAGTGCCACAGAGCACGACGTGTACGTATTTTCTTAATTTGGCAAAAAAAAAACACCAGCGTCTTAGCATGCGAGAATTGTAATGTCGAGAATACATGATAAATATCCCGTTTCTAGAGTTGATGTTTGACAGATGTTAAATTATTAAATCCCGCCAATAATTAACTTGTGTGTGTTTAAGAATACTTTTGCATTTTAATAGTGCAATATCTGAATGATAAATTAATATGAATACCTTTGGATGTCAAGGGAAAAACACCCTTAATTTGGGTACTTTTAAATAATATTGGTCCAAACACAATATGTAGTTCCACAAACGAATCTGTTCTAGAGTTTCCATTGCTTATCTGTTACACTCGCGTATGTTTGCCAAGACATCAAAATAAAACTGACGACACGAAAATTCAACTCTTAAGCCTTCAGCTGTACCAGTAACGAGAAAGTAGAAAATCTAATAATATAGATGATACGATTCGATCATTTCGATCAAGTTGATGCGAGTACTTATCGAGTATCGTTGGTAGCACCGACCCCTGTGCCGTATGTAACAGCACATTGTGAGATGTAGCTACAATTACAGAAATAACTGGTATTGACTTGATTGGTTCTCTCGCCGACTCAAAAGATATATACGTATTGTGACTTACTCCAACTCTGTTCGGTTTCTAATTTAATGTTATTTGTGGAATTATGTGGTAGTGAAATCGATAGCTTTGGAGTTGGAAGTCGTGGCAACAGTTAAGATGATATTGATAAAACTATTAAAGAAGCCTTTTAATGGTAGATTAGAAAGTAAATAATAAGAAAACGGATGACTCTAAAAATAAACAAAAAGAACTGAACTGTCAATGATATTAAAGTCACAAGTGAATCTTTTATTTCTAGATGTTGTTTTACAATGGAATGGCAAGATGTGCAGGTGATGCGTCTGATCGTAAGCACCAGGCTTGCATATTACAGTTGCACTACTTGATACCCAGAAACGCTAGGCTGGCCGAAGCTTAAGTTGTAGATGGTGCCGCACTCATCACCCTGCGATATTGAACTGTGGTATCCTTTGCCCATAATATATCTCATTGAATACATCAGTCAGACCAGTGAGGCTGGCCGATGCATCAAACATTGAGTGCATGATCTGTACTACATCTCGAGATGCCTTCTAGATTTCTACGTCCTATGATTCAAGGTTTATGCACTCTGTATACAGTATAATACCTATGCATCGCAGTTGCTTAATTAAACAGTATTGTTCACCTGCGCTTTTATTCTGTATCCGTATCTAAAGGCCTTGCGAGGCTGACTGACTGGAGCTAACCTACCCGGAGAATTGTAACTTTCTGAGCTCTGTCCGCAGCTTTAAAGCTTTAAGATTGATAGTTGCATCCTTGCATCCGTTCTTAGTTGCATCCCCGGCAGTCCTTGACGATCCTGCAATAAAATAAAGTACATTAGTTTAACATATATACACCTGACGGTAAAATACTGAAAACACTTCAAAATTATTGCATCAAGCAATGGGCTCGAGCAATCTGCTGAATCTTGAAAAATCTGTTGTATTTTCTGTCGTTACGTTTCAGAGGATTTTCTACACTGCGTAAACTTTAATGCACCATATATTTCCCCCCACTAGTGTTTCCACACTGTGATTTTCTTATATATTTTTTGTGGGTGGATTGCATACATGTTTGTAAAGATTTTTCTAGCGGAAATTGTCAAAAATGTCATAAAGGTCGTCATGACTGTTTAAAAGTTACGACAGCTGTATCGAATGTTGATGCGATGGCTATATGTATTAATAAAAGACCACATATTGAGTCAATAGCTTTACTTTTCTGACCTTTATATCTTTAGTAACCTTTGCCACGGATGGCTAAGGGTTTCTAAATTTTTAAATTATCCGCATTCCAAGTTTTATAGTGATTTCACATTGTATTTTCTTAAATATTAAAAATATAACCTCTCACCTATAAATCGTAAACATTAAATTTTTAATTAGTTATTGTATTATATAAATATTCATGTAGACACCTACACACTGTTGTAAACAATATATGTGTCTAAATGTTTGCTATACAGTTATAATGTATCGTAAAATGGCGTTAATATGTCTAACTTTAGAGTTTATTGTTCTAAATGTGATTAAAAAACTTAAAATATGTAATGATGGAGTGTGTTTAATCTTGTTGTGTGATATCTACGTGGGTTTATGGTCTAAAGGTATTTTAATGGATTTGATAATAGTTATTTGTCTCCCAAAGTTATTTAGTCTGTGTCACATTGGAAGTTTAGGTTTGACATTGTTTTTTAATTATTATAATTTGCATAGGAAATTGGGCGTTGAGAGACATCGTTTTAAATCATTGAATATAATTGGCTACGAGCAGTGATGCCACAAAATAAATAATAGTACTGTGATGTTTTTATTTTAGCAAGAATGTGAGGGTGAAGTACATTTTAATGGCATTTATTTCAATACCCTTGATCATGACATTACCTTCTGTGTGTATTTACGAAATTGCAGTTTTTGTTCATAATAACTTACATTTATTTAATACCTATAGAAGTGACAGACATTGTAATAAAGTTTGCTATCCCGTTAACCAGACAACTTTTTCAAATAAAAGTGTGTTGTGTATGGCTCATAGGATATACAACCATTTACCAAAAGATATCCTTGGCATCCAATCACATATACTATTTCAAAATAAAATGAGCTCACCGATGTCAAATACTTTATGAGATATCATCTCGTCATTTGTTTCACGGATGTTGTCAAAGATGTAACGATGTTTGCTCTTAGAGAATCGCACGGCAGGTAGCACTACAATTTTCATAGCATTCTTTATTTGTTGTATTGAAATTTTATATTGTACGCTATACACAATTTACTCAGATCTGTACTTAAGTATACTCAGTAGTGAATCTAGATTCGGTACTGAGTATACACAGTACTGTGTCAAGTACACTCAGTAGTAAATTCACTACTGAGTGTACTTCTGGAATACACACCTAAGTATTGCGCACTGTGCTGTGCTCATCTCTCTCAGGCATTTGTTTTGAGTGTCACTGGCCTATTACATTTTTCTTTTATTTTTACTAATAGTGTGTCTTGTTGGAATGCAGAGCAACACACCAAAGACTATTATAACAAATAGTATGCCTGAAGACTGAAGCAGAAATGTCACTTTGCAGCAAAGCCTCCGGAGCATCACTGAAACTTAAGCTCGTCTGGGACAGACACACTGACGTGCTTTTAATTATAGTCAAGGATAGGGACGCGTCGGTTTTGCTATATTATTTTCTTAAATATTTTTTAATTATATCAATATTAACATAAAATAAGATTACCTTATTGACAGTTCTGTTGTAAGTATAATGTTTAATAAATGTAAATGTAAAATAGGAGACATACATAAAACTTCTGTTACAAATAATTTGTAAAGAAAGTTATAAAAATAAAAAAGTCAGTATCAGATAAACATTATCTTAAACAGTAAAATAAAATAAATAACTTTATTGTAGAATAATTTCGATGTCCATTTTTATAAATTTTTTTTGTTTTGCAGGTCAATGTACATAACAAAAAGAACTGTGTTTTTCTGTTGAAACTTAATTTGCAGTGCCTAAAAGACTATTAATAATCCGTCTTCTATTATTAATAAATCTCTTCTTAAGACGCGGTCCAACCCCAACTTTAAAATAATTTACGATGCTTTACGTAAGGTTGAAAATCGCTTGTTAGATTGGACGATGTAATGCGAAAATGCGTTAATTTTGTACGTTTTCTTTATATTTTTCGATATATACTAACACAATTGAAAAAACTGCTGGTTATTACTTCAGTACTTTACGTTGGCTAAGTATTACCTAAAAAAAATATAGTGTTATCGCTGAAAATTCTGAGAGTTTGGACGTGAAAGTTTATTTTTGTGGACCTATTCAGGATGTTTTTCTGCTGAAAGAGAGTTATATTTATGAATTCTATTCGGTTATTACTCTTTTCCTATTCCTTTTCTAACCTTTGTATTTTTTTCATAATATAGGTACTATCGATCTGTTTCGTTACACTAGGTGTTTAAAAATTCTGCTTTTTCTTTAATCAGGGTACGAGCGCGCCTTAATAACAGTAACTTTATTGTTAAATGTTTGGACTAATAAACGTTTCTGTGTATAGATTACACTGTTTCTCAAACAGTGGAAATACCTCCCACGTAACTTATATAGAAACACGGTGATCACATAACATTAGAATGAGAAAAATGCAATTTTAGAGCGAATACTTTTACTTTCAGACGGGATTCAAACTCGCGTCTTCTGAAGTTCTGTTCTGATTAACATAATGTCCGACAATATGACAACCTGGGCAATAACGCCCCAATATAGGTACTTCTCTATCTGTTTGAACCATCGTATGGGTGACTGAGCGCCATCTATCGAATAGTTTGTGAAACTTCCAACAAAAAAACAGTCTTACAAATACTTAACCTCGGATTGATGGTTTCATGACATGATACTTACTTACTATTGTATTCTTACTTCACTGACGTTAAATATTACTGACAACACTATAATGTGTCAGTGCTAAGCGAGAAGTCATCGACGCGCGCGTCCCGAACACTGCTTGAAAAAGACCACCAAATGTGGTCGTAACTATAGTCGGCCCTATCCGATAAATATTACGTGAGTAATCCCGTGTTTCTAAGTAAAAACACTATAATGCCGTAATAATTCGATTTACATCCTAAAACAGTAGCATATCAAGCAAAATTAACATGTCACAGTGCACTAAAAGCAGACATCCTAGCTCTGCAGTGTCGCGTCTTGAACAATTTGCTGTCTCTACGCTGCGGGTTTCACAATTAAAATTTTGATTGAGTTAACTGTTTACATTATACTGTGATACTGAAACTTCTATATTGTTACAATTACCTACATTTTATGTTTTTATGAAGCAACCTTAAAGACGTAGGAGTAGTAGAGTATTAATTTGTCTTTAAATCTAATCAAATCCATGTTTTATATGCCCTAACGTTGCTCATGAAACATATCATTCAACAAAGATCTTCAATTTATATTTATCATCAATAGGGGACAAAATAGTTATGTCTCTAGGTGAGGATCAAAGTGCAGTGCCGTACCGAACATAAAGTTGGGAACTTACCTAAATTGATGATAATGGAAACTTGCTGGTTTCGTTATTATATGTATAAAAACATTAATAAGGGAGAATTATGATAATACAAACTTAAGCCAAGCCAAGCTCCGCTCGCAGTGGAGCTAGGCTTGGCGATCTTAACCGATCAGTAAGGTAAGCAACGCTTGCTGCGGTCAGGACTTGGACGGGCGACCGCTTGTGTCATTATTCAATTGCACGTCACCGTCGATACCAGTTATTTGTCTTAGAACAGTCGTTAGGCTACGTAGAGGGCCTTCGGGAGGCCTGGAGTCTTTGACATGGGTTGGCCACTAGCCTATCAACCAAGTCGCTCTGGGCCCGCGTGGTGGATTAAGGACCAACTCCTCTCCCTGAGAGAAGTCCCAGCAGTGGGAACGTAATGGGCTGATTATGATTAAACTTAACACGTAGAATAATACTAGGTAAATAGTTTACTAAGAAGTGTCTTTAATATCGACTTTTTATTTTGTTATCATTTAGTTTTCATTGTAAAACACTAAATATGTTTGTCTGTTTGTGTGCTTGTTTGTGCACTACTCAGGTTTCTTCAACACTTGTGGTCGTCGATATGACAGCACGTGCAAATTTTTGTACAGTATGTCTTCATTTAGATTTATTATTTATTTCTTTTGTTTTTGTTACAGGTAAGAAACACATGGAGATACGAACAAAGCTAATCCCAGATCTTGGTAAGGTTTATTAAGGCGCGGTCCAACCCCAATTTCAAAATAATTTACGATGCTTTACGTAAGGTTGAAAATCGCTTGTTAGATTGGACGATGTAATGCGAAAACTCGTTAATTTTGTACGTTTTCTTTATATTTTTGGATATATACTAACACAATTGAAAAAACTGCTGGTTATTATTTTAGTACTGTACGTTGGCTAAGTATTACCTAAAAAAATATAGTGTTATCGCTGAAAATTCTGAGAGTTTGGACGTGAAAAATTATTTATGTGGACCTATTCGAGATTTTATTCTGCTGAAAGAGAGTTATATTTATAAATTCTATTCGGTTATTACTATTTTCCTATTCCTTTTCTTGTCTTTGTATTTTTTTCATAATATATTATCGATCTGTTTCGTTACATTAAGTGTTTAAAAATTGTGCTTTTTACTATTATCAGGATACGAGCGCGCCTTAATGATATAAAACGTCCACCGTCCGCGGCTTCAGTCGCATGGTCTACGAAACTACTTTGGTTGTTTGGTTGAAGTACTTCAACGACATCATGGCTTTGTTTATAGACATTCTTTTAAAGCATCAGTACATCATCAGTTCAAAGTTTATATCATGCAATACGTCGCTTAAGTATCATAAACTCATCGTCTCTCGCTGTTTTAATTACCAATCTATATCTATAAGAATCTATACTATAATATATAATATTATAAAGAGGAAAGATTTGTATGTAAGTAAGTTTGTAACGAATTGGCTCAAAAATTACTGGACGGATTTCAAAAACTCTTTCACCATTGGAAAGCTACATTCAACCTGAGTAACATAGGCTATATATGATTCATCATCATCCATCACCGCGCGGGTGAAACCACGGAGAACAGCTAGTTACCTATATACAGTTGACTTACTTACTCGTCAGCTATACCTAATCATGTCTAAAAGCGAATTTATGCCATATCCGTCCCGAGTTTTTGGCCCAAGCACCACATTAACACATTAATATAAAAACTTGACACATCCTTTAAGATACAAGATTTATAAGACATCCTTTGACCTGTGAAACCCAGTAGACTTTTCAAGGGTTCAAGTCTAAATTCGTCAGCACGATACCAAATTCTGTTTGGTAGGCCAAGAGATAAAAAATCGGCAACCTGACGTCAGATTAAAATCAAACATACTGTATCTCGTGACCGACGAAACATATGCAAAATAACTGTGGAAACGCGATCTTTTTGTATCAAGTAGTTCTTAAGTTTGTTTGTTACTTTGATACCAAACAAAACAGACAATCAAATTGACATTCAGAATTCTTACTTGTTGCTAATTTCTAACACATCCTACGTGATCTCATAGGTCATAGGATGTCATAGGTTTTTGAGGAATTTCAATCCTTCTTTGTAAAGAGTAATTAAAACAACGACATTCATTTTAATTCTGTCTTTTATTTCCTCTTTCTCTCCTAAAGTTTCTTATATCTAACTATCCCTTTCTCACGGTCCATACTTACTATTTTCCTTGCACTCTTTCTAACATTACTACAACTCAATCATTATTTCTCTTTCGCGCACAATTACGTTACGTTTCACTTCATGTTAAATATCTACTTCTTACATGCCCTTTGAAATTTACAAAATGTTTTTGAAGAAACAGATTAGAAGTATCTCGCAACTATGTTTGTAAGCACTCAGCGCTAATACGGCCAATCGGGTTTTGGTGGAGTTTGTGGCATGGATAGTTTAGAGCTTCGTAAAAAGATGGGATTTGTCTCAGGAAAGTGGTCGTGTATGAGATACATTTTGCAATTGACCAAAGCCACGAGAGGTTGCTTGAAAGTAATTTTGAAAAGAAACCACTACAATTATTTGTATTTTGACATAATGAAAGTCTTACGAGGATACCTTTAGCTTTAATTAGGTATTGCATTATATTAACCTGTCTATCATGATAACCTCGCACGAAGTAGCTGATTATTTTTAAACTGCAAAAGGACATTTAAACTGCAGAAGCTTCTAAATATCAATGCATCATTATATAAATAGTAATAAGTAAACTTAATAAAGAGAAAGTGACACTAACAGCCACTTAACTAACCGCACACGAAACAATTAAAATTGCGTTAAAGATCAAAGGGACCGACGGCTAAGAGCCTCCAAAGAGCCCTGATAAAGTCACTTTTAACATAAAACTATTATCGTATATTTTAGGCTATAAAAATTTATCGAGTTTAAATATTTTCACTGGATGATGGGCGGTTTTTATTGCAGTAAACTTACAATATAATATATACATCCAGTATCTTAACTCTAAGCAAATTAATTTCTCACTCTTCTGAGCCCTACCCAAGACGCATACTTTTAAATGCATTCTATATTTAAATTAAATTACTGCATATTTAAGTGTTTAGAGTGTGTAAAAGTCCTAAGAGTCGAGCTACTGTATTTCTCTGTATAAAGTAGTAAAGTTGATCGTAAACTGTACATAAAAAGGTAATGGCCGGTGACAGATGCCGGCGGGCGGCTGCGCTTGCGCACGCCATAGTGAAATATTGCGCAGTAAACCAACTTCGACGCTAATGCAATAACTACAGCAGGTGTTTACTGTTTACCTGCATTAGCGTGATGCGAGTAATTACTTGGTTAGTGCAATCATTCTTGATTTATTGTTAGCTTGATAAGAAAATAATATGGGCTATTTGTTAACATACAAAAGAAGTAATTGGTTATATTTATTAGATAGTGTTATTTTATCTACGACTAATTTATATATTGTTTTATTTATGTTAGCTGCTGATTTGTGGCTATTTTAGTTTTAAATGATAATTTTAGTATTTTGCTGCTGTAAAGAGCTAGAATAGCGGTTTTAAACTTCAATAAATTTCACTGGTGAGTAGTTTGTAACAATTATGTATTTACAAAAAGTCACATGATTAATTATCACCGACTTTATTGCAGATTTAAAGACGTTAAAGTACGCCAAATGGGGTCTGTACAATGCAGTTGTACTTGGGCTCACCAGATGGCGTTGTAACAAATGTATTAATTTATACGTATGTTTTAGTCTCATTTTGTTTTAAGAGTTTTTTTATTTAAAGAGATTAGCAAATATATAGCTTTTGGTGAATATTGGTAATATTGGTTCATTATGTTATAACTATAAGGTAAGTAATACTTAAAACAATGCAGTAACTAGTAACTATTTTCACATTATTTAGAGATCCAAAAAAGAGAGAAAACCAAAGGCAACTTTAATGTTGCCCTTCTGGCAGCAAATTGTTCTGTGGCTTACTGTCAAGGGACTTATCCCTATGATATTTTCTACTCCATTCCATTTCTCTGACGAACTCGTCAGCCAATGATAGAGCAAGACGCGTTCGCGGCCATTTTCCCGCGTTTGAATAGGGTTGTCAACTTCCGGGTGTCCTATCGATGTTTCTAAGTCTATAAATTGTCGAGATAAAATATCAAGTACCAACATTTAGGAATGGGAGTTCATGTGAAAAAGTAGAAAGGAGAATGTTGAATATCAATGACTGACCTTTTATGTTGAATTGTGTGAAATTGTGTTTCATAGAATATACTGATGAGTAATATAGAAAATGCGTTTGTATGACCTTTAGCTTGGATCCTATTATAAATAAGTACGAAGAATATCGTTAAAACATCACATAACTCACATAAAATTTAATGATATAGAAAAGGATGCCGGCCATATCCATATTGTAAGCAGTTTTTCAATGCCATCTCTATATCTCCGCAATGAATCAACAAAAACAGCTATATATTCCCGATCGACGTGGATTGATAGCATCTCATCACACATACACACAACAATGAGAGGCTGCGCACGAGTCGAAGGGTCGTATCCATCACGGTGTCAGTTAAAAAACCGATGCGCCGCGGACCAATCAGGGCGCGGCGTTTGAATAATTGTTCGTTTCGTTGCAACCAATCGCGTGGCCGTGGGCACTTCTTATTTCGAATGATTAATGTCTTGTGCAGACGTATTTACGATGATTTGTACGAGTGACGCTCTGAGCCAGATTTACGACAGAGAGTCGTGTAGTGAGACCGTGTAGTGAGGGATGGCCCCTTAAATCATTATTGTATAATTCCTTGAATATTTAAAATGGCTGTCGTTTTGCACCAGGGCAGCGAATGGATGCTGTAGCGACATACTATTTTATACACCATGCTACAATAAAGCTAATTTTATTATTTGCTGAAATTAATAAAGTTAGCAACAGTTTATTTAAAAAATTGGCTTTTGTATTAATTAACGGCTACTTTTTCACGACCTGACCTGATAATTTTTTTAAATTTATTTTATGGGCTTTGTCGCTGAGCGACCACATCGCCCAATTATTCCTTTATACAAGTATACTCACTAACTACTTATGCTAGGGCTGATTCTGCTAGCCTATACAATTTAATTTCCTGATCTGACACCTTTATCTTCACCTACCTTTATCTTTCGATCTTTCGTCGAAATACTCCTGTCATAGTCATAGTGTTCTGCATTGTTCGCTTACTAAATGGAATCTTCCCTTGGAATTATTATTGGTGATACAATCGTGACCAATCAACTGATAAGATTACAAAATAATATATTACGCTTAATTCGCTGTAGCATCTGTTTCAACACCAAAATAGATAAATTTAACGAAATAATTCTTATAAGCTCCCATCGACTTTCCTTCCTCAATTACAAACAAACTATTACAAATCCCACAAGCCATGTCCATAAACTACCACTGACGGCTATCTTGGTCGTCCGTTGAACACCCTGTACGAATATGGCCTAAGATAAGGCACGGGATGTATTGCCTATTTAGTGTTATTTAGAACCAGCTCGGCGCGTTAACGCCCCGCTTTCCGTGTGAAACGGTCTTTATGACTTTTGTGATGCACTTTGGGAAATGGAGTCTGAGGTGAAGTCATGTTGTGAAAATTTATTTCAAATTATGCTAATTTACAGAGCACTAGTGTTCCGTTATGCATAAAGTCTTACGTTAAAGTATTAGATCGTATTGAACTTGTATTGGAATGTTGGACTTGTATTGGACTTGTATTGGAATGTTTGTCTATTCATTTTAAATGAACTACATATTACTCGTTATGTTTGTTCTAAAACTGAATTTGATAAGTCTTGACATAAGTTGCCTAACATTTTAGATTATATCCAAAAGTAATGTAGGTCTTTCGTTAATCCGATAGATACTGGATCCCATCCTTGGGCAACTTTCAGTGAAGGTAACGTCGTGATGAACTCCACAGCTTATCACCATGGTAAGGCACTTCAGGATGGAAAATGGCTCTCAAACACGTTTCTTTCAACGAAAGCTGAAGCTATGAAGCCAAATTAGGGCGGCCATCAGATTGGGGCCCAATCCTTTTTACCCCTGAGGTATTCGAAGATAATCTTTGAAGATAAATATATTTAATAATTTTATTAATAATACAATTTAATCTTTTAAAATAGCATTACCTACACGTTATATATTCCCTTTGATATGAACAAAACAAGTAGTAAGTACTTAGTAAAAGTAGAACCTAAAAATGTTTTCTTATCTAAATGCAAAGGAGCGGGTTAAATTTGTATGAGGAGCAAAATGAAAGCTTTTATTACGAAAATTATTAAAAAACAGTTACTTAATTACATTTAAAGTCAAGGGTTTTTAATTCTAATTAGGTATATTCTTCAACCTTTTAACAGTACAATAAATTCCTATCAAAACTTTCTTAATTAACTACCAAGTCAAACCATGTCGAACCGAACCATATAACGAACCGACGACGTCAAAAACTTAAGCCCTCCGTCCACTACCAGTCGGACGCCAAGCGTTAATTATCTAATCGCGCACGCAATCGCCCCAACATAATGACGCGGCGGGCGAGGCAGGGGGTGAGGAGGACGAAGGGGGCATGATCGCGGCCGTCCCACATAAATCTGTCAACTCGGCTGCGCGAGCGCACGGTAACGCACACATCTTGATCTACGGTAGGGACACTCAACATTTTTATTGTTTTTGTGAGAGAGAATGTGGAGTTTTCTCGTAATTGGCAGGATTGTTGATATTGATGAGAAAATTGTGCTTGTAGGTACACAACCTAGCTAGAAAAGTTAATACAAATGACTTTCACTAAAATTGTTATTGAAGTAAAAATACGTAAGGCAAAGCATGTTATACAATTTTTATATATACCTCTAGTTTCTACAAATTATAGGCAGAACAGTTTTATTTATCGTGCAACTAATACTTTTAAAGATTTATGTAATAACACAAATCTTGACTTATTTCATACTAGCATAACTTCATTACAGAAGGAAATTAATGACAATTTCTTTATCACTTATGAATACAAAATTGCAGTTTCTTCTATTAGTAAATAATAAATACCTAGGTGTAATAATAATAATTTGGCAATTATTTAGTATGTGCAAATGATGACCATTTTCTTATTTTCTTTTTATTGTAGTAGCTGTGTTCTATTGTAGTAAGTAACCTTTCATCTAGAAATTAGTTATTTTAATGCTAGAAGTGGAGACTTCTAAATTACTTTTTATTGTTTTATTTTAGTGCCTAAATATACTTTTGTAGTCGAAAGTCTTCCTAATAAAAAATAAATAAAATAAACACTTTAGGTACTAAATTTTAATAATATTTTTGGGTTTAACGGCTATGACTCGAAATAAAAAATGTTTAAGTATTACTGTTGTTGTATGAGAAATCAATGTACTTTATATTTGGTGTAATAATCCTAGCCATGCAATTGTAATCCAGCGTTTTCTCATTAAGTATAGCTTCATAGTATTCTAACTTTGAAATACTTATGTAAGTAGGTACATTTATTGAAACCAAAGTACACACACATAAAAGATATACCTACATACACAGTTCACTTGTTTAAGTTATTTTAAAAAGACATTTTATGGACTTATAAGATCCTCATATCATTGTATCAATAAAATATAAAACTCAATAATTTTAGTAAGTACTACAAAACAGATGTACTAGCATAAGTAACAAATCGACCTATCGTGCGAGACGTTCAGCTGATTTTCCGGCATGAAATAAATCGCCTCACGTGTTAATCTTAAAGGTTGTCGACATCTGTTATTTGTGTGCGTGTTACAGACGGAAAAGCCGTTGATTTGTGATTAGAGACCCCTGGATTTATGCGACGATTGAGAGACGCTGTGGAAATTCTTTTGTTAAAGTTTATTTTAATAGTTTGTTTGTACGATATTCATGTTTTAATAGCGTGATTACGGGATTTAGAGAATTTGTGGCGTATTATATTAGGGACGTTTAAATGTCACAGTCTATCTATAGGTTGGTAATGGGTGGCCTGGAAATAGTAATTATAAATTGTTGTTAGAATCTGCATTTTTAAAATTCTCAGCCAATTTTCCAATGGTCTTGTGGTAATTTAAAGACATTTTGTGATTTCTGTTTTGATATTTAATAATATATAAATACAATTATGTAAACGTAGCTATTTACTTTATGTGTTACGTTGTTTTTTGTCTCTAAACTGTTTTTTATTCTATATTAATTGGTGACTTTTACCCAAAACGTATGTCAGCCCCATCGTACCCTAACCCTAACCTTACTAGTTCAACAAGTCTATTAATCTTGTAAAATACATTTCCTGGGTAAACGTAGCTATTTACTTTATGTTTTACGTTGTTTTTTGTCTCTAAACTGTTTTTTATTCTATATTAATTGGTGACTTTTACCCAAAACGTATGTCAGCCGCATCGTACCCTAACCCTAACCTTACTAGTTCAACAAGTCTATTAATCTTGTAAAATACATTTCCTGGGTAAACGTAGCTATTTACTTTATGTTTTACGTTGTTTTTTGTCTCTAAACTGTTTTTTATTCTATATTAATTGGTGACTTTTACCCAAAACGTATGTCAGCCCCATCGTACCCTAACCCTAACCTTACTAGTTCAACAAGTCTATTAATCTTGTAAAATACATTTCCTGGGTAAACGTAGCTATTTACTTTATGTTTTACGTTGTTTTTTTCTCTAAACTGTTTTTTATTCTATATTAATTGGTGACTTTTACCCAAAACGTATGTCAGCCCCATCGTACCCTAACCCTAACCTTACTAGTTCAATAAGTCTATTAATCTTGTAAAATACATTTCCTGGGTAAACGTAGCTATTTACTTTATGTTTTACGTTGTTTTTTGTCTCTAAACTGTTTTTTATTCTATATTAATTGGTGACTTTTACCCAAAACGTATGTCAGCCCCATCGTACCCTAACCCTAACCTTACTAGTTCAACAAGTCTATTAATCTTGTAAAATACATTTCCTGGGTAAACGTAGCTATTTACTTTATGTTTTACGTTGTTTTTTGTCTCTAAACTGTTTTTTATTCTATATTAATTGGTGACTTTTACCCAAAACGTATGTCAGCCCCATCGTACCCTAACCCTAACCTTACTAGTTCAACAAGTCTATTAATCTTGTAAAATACATTTCCTGGGTAAACGTAGCTATTTACTTTATGTTTTACGTTGTTTTTTTCTCTAAACTGTTTTTTATTCTATATTAATTGGTGACTTTTACCCAAAACGTATGTCAGCCCCATCGTACCCTAACCCTAACCTTACTAGTTCAATAAGTCTATTAATCTTGTAAAATACATTTCCTGGGTAAACGTAGCTATTTACTTTATGTTTTACGTTGTTTTTTGTCTCTAAACTGTTTTTTATTCTATATTAATTGGTGACTTTTACCCAAAACGTATGTCAGCCCCATCGTACCCTAACCCTAACCTTACTAGTTCAACAAGTCTATTAATCTTGTAAAATACATTTCCTGGGTAAACGTAGCTATTTACTTTATGTTTTACGTTGTTTTTTGTCTCTAAACTGTTTTTTATTCTATATTAATTGGTGACTTTTACCCAAAACGTATGTCAGCCCCATCGTACCCTAACCCTAACCTTACTAGTTCAACAAGTCTATTAATCTTGTAAAATACATTTCCTGGGGATCGGTAAATGATATGCTCGGTAATTATAGTAATTGTTAGTCAAACTCTCGTGAAATCATGGAGGGAGGTGAATTATAAATCAAACCAAGAAAGAAACATTAGTCAATTAAAATATGGATAGCAAGACTTGAAAAAAATACACAATTTTATAACACCTGTTTTGTAATATTAGATCACCTCGTCTTTATTACGTATCGCAATCTTAGACCTGAACGTAATGATATTCAGTAACTTGTTCCCATTCGAACGTACTTGCAATTTACCAAAGTATTAGCCACTATTCTAGCCGTTTCACAAGAAGCAGCAAACCTAGATAATTGAGTACTGATAGTCAGCCCGTCGTGAATCAAGAACAATGACACAATAAGATTTACAATGAAATTAAATCTGTCTGATCTTCAATCGTTCACTGCACTGTTGCAGCGATGGTAGATCCGGATGGGTAGATATTAGCAGTGTTGCCTGATCGTTGGTTTGAAAAGTCCAAGAGGGTGCTATATATCTATATACTATATATCTTATTCTGTAGCACTGCTGGTCTGTATAATACGCATTACATCGCAGCATTACGATATAATCCAGAAAATGGATGATGGTGTTTGCAGTCAAAATTTACGCAATCACAAAGTTTTACAAAAAAAATACAAACAATTGCGAAAATCCTAAACTCAGTCTATATCTTCTGCGCAATTTATGAAAGATTTAATGAGAAAAAATATAATTATTTCATACGGATGGGACGTCTAGTTCATTTAATTATGTATCATAATTAATGTTTGACCACCAATTTGCTGGAATTCGGGATAATCTAGCAACGTCTGCTTTCGGGGTGTGTTCAGTAACAGCATATAATAGCGACCTTATTTATATTTTTAATATTATTTTTATTACGGTTTACCTTACACGGCGGTTTTCACTACGAGCATTACGCTCGGTGCGTGACTGCTCTATGATAAAGAAGCCCGAAGATCACCAAATACGGTCGGATATATGAGTCATATCTACCGCGTAAGTTAAACCGTCAAAATAATATTAAATATGTAATAATACTTTCGATAGTTTCAACCAAATTAAGAAATTTAAAAAAGCAATTACTATCAACAAAACAATGAAACAAAAAAACCAAACTTATTCATTTACAATATTGCTCACGTGAAACAAATAAAAAAACTTGTCTCAGTTCAAAGTTCAGTTTTCCAAATTCCTGGTAGCATTTTCCTTACTTTTAGGGTAGTACTCGACGCTAGCAACACAATCTAGATCCAGGCTTCGTTTCTGAGTTACGCCACAGATAGACTGACATCCGCGAGCGCCTGCCATAGATTTATGAGCTGTATCGCGCGTATCTTTAGATAGCTTTCACTTAGCTTATGTACTGGACTGACCGCCTTATGAAGTAGGACAGATAAGAAGGGATATAATCTTAACCATGAGGCCAGAGGGCATCGCTATAGGTACTCATTTTATTAATACCTTTTAATTTTAGTATGTTAGTTGCATCAAGGCTTTAAGTAGGCAAAGAGTTAGCTGCCACCGTAACTGCTAGGTTTGAATTCTGACAGTTTACCACAGAATATATATTCGGAATTCTATGTGAACGATGGCGTGGGCAGTAGGAGTAATTTAAAAATAAACGGCCTTACTTATAAACGTTGCTTAAATTTAAATAACGTCACTTAGTACGGCGCAGAACATTTTTCTTTTGTGCAGTACTAAATAACGTCGTTTAAATTTAAGCAGCGTTTATAAGTAAGGCCGTATGTGTTTAATAATTATAACGTACTCGTATGATAATGTTAACATATTAATACATACGGGTATGTACATAGTTTTGGTATTTAGTTCAAGACATTCAACATTAATTCCGCATTAACTAGAGTATGTTCTATTTATATTTTCGGGCGCTAATTCATTCTATTTTCATTACGTTTAACTTAGAATCATCTTTATATTAAGCAGAAAAGAAAAAACAATATTCCTTTGTTTATTTTTAAACTTATTCTTACTTATTAACTTAGACAGCAAATCCATATCTTTTCTAACACAATGATAAGGGAGGTATGATTTTGGGAAAATAAACTAGATGGCGTCATAAGTACTGTCGAATGAGGTTAGTATGCTCATTTTGAGATTTGAAAGCAGAACTTTTCATTAAACAGTGTCGTAAATATTATAGAATGAGAAAAATAATAGGATCATTTTCGTGAATTTTATACAAATTTAACTGTTATTGAAAATATTGCTTAACTACGAGAAAAAGAAATATAGAAGTTAGCGTTGATTCTACTATAATGTATACGTTCCTATTGAAATTATAAATACTAACGAAACTCAGGACTTCTCAAAGGCCGGTAATGTATCTTCTACACTTCTGGTGTTGTGGATGTCCGTGGGTGCAGCTGATCACTTAACACCAGATGAGCCGCCTGCTCGTTTGGCTTATACAAATACACAGAGCTGACAAAGAGCCTACACCTATACCAAATCAAATGAAATCTGTGTAAATACTTTAGCACACATTCATCATGGCATGGGATTCAATTTTCGATAGTTAATACACGCATGAGATATTTTAATCAGATAAAGTAGGTAACATAACACTAAATCGGCGTTATGTACAATTTGGTATGTATCTAATGGATATTAACTACCTATATTGTATAATATACTTAATATCCTGAAATAACAAAAAGATACTTTGTGTTCTAGGAAAATGATCAAAATGATCCTGTGCTTTGGGGTAGTTCCACGCGTGAGCCGTGGGATCAAGATTCTTAAAGACATAAACTGAAAGGTTATTTTGTGTTTTTAAATGCTTAGGCTATATAGGTTTATTGAGTTCAGAACTTTGATAAGAATCGACAAGGAATGTGATTGTCTTAATTCATGACAAGTTAAAAACATAAACTGAATGGTTATTTTGTGTTTTTAAATGCTTAGGCTATATAGGTTTATTGAGTTCAGAACTTTGATAAGAATCGACAAGGAATGTGATTGTCTTAATTCATGACAAGTTAAAAACATAAACTGAAAGGTTATTTTGTGTTTTTAAATGCTTAGGCTATATAGGTTTATTGAGTTCAGAACTTTGATAAGAATCGACAAGGAATGTGATTGTCTTAATTCATGACAAGTTAAAAACATAAACTGAATGGTTATTTTGTGTTTTTAAATGCTTAGGCTATATAGGTTTATTGAGTTCAGAACTTTGATAAGAATCGACAAGGAATGTGATTGTCTTAATTCATGACAAGTTAAAAACATAAACTGAATGGTTATTTTGTGTTTTTAAATGCTTAGGCTATATAGGTTTATTGAGTTCAGAACTTTGATAAGAATCGACAAGGAATGTGATTGTCTTAATTCATGACAAGTTAAAAACATAAACTGAAAGGTTATTTTGTGTTTTTAAATGCTTAGGCTATATAGGTTTATTGAGTTCAGAACTTTGATGAGAATCGACAAGGAATGTGATTGTCTTAATTCATGACAAGTTAAAACATAAACTGAATGGTTATTTTGTGTTTTTAAATGCTTAGGCTATATAGGTTTATTGAGTTCAGAACTTTGATAAGAATCGACAAGGAATGTGATTGTCTTAATTCATGACAAGTTAAAAACATAAACTGAATGGTTATTTTGTGTTTTTAAATGCTTAGGCTATATAGGTTTATTGAGTTCAGAACTTTGATAAGAATCGACAAGGAATGTGATTGTCTTAATTCATGACAAGTTAAAAACATAAACTGAAAGGTTATTTTGTGTTTTTAAATGCTTAGGCTATATAGGTTTATTGAGTTCAGAACTTTGATAAGAATCGACAAGGAATGTGATTGTCTTAATTCATGACAAGTTAAAAACATAAACTGAATGGTTATTTTGTGTTTTTAAATGCTTAGGCTATACAAGGTTACTGCTAATTAACTGGCGATACGCGACAGGCGTGTTGGGTATCGATAACAAAAACTAAAAAAAAATGAAAAAAAAAATTTTTTTTTTAAGTTTTTTTTTCAACTTGTCTTTGAGTTATCAATGAGATAATAAGCGATACACAATACTGTATGGTGCTTAGAATCACTAACAAAACAATAAAAAAGAATAATCACTAAGTAAAAGCATCAGCTGTTTTGAATTAAAGACGCTCGCGCACCCACCCGCTCCGTTGCGATCGCTTAGTGATTGAAACGGCGGCCGCCGCTTGATATCGCTGGTTCGAAGTGCAGCGCGCCGCAATAATATGGTAGGTAATCATTGACCTGTGTATCGTAGCTCAATGTAGGTAATGAATAATGAACATTGTTATTCCACATTTTGAATATCACGCTTTTAAAATTGTTTTATTTTTAGTGTAAAAGTGGTCGTTTGACAAAAGGTGTGATTAGATTATTTATTGGGGACAACAGAAGTTTAATGATGAATAAGTTAGGTAGATACCTACATGGGATTGCCTTTGGCTTGTTATGAGCAGATAGGATGTAACGCTTACCAAGAGAGTGATGGACATGAAATTTCATGGATAGATTAGGTAGCTAAAACAAAAGATGGATGGACGTCGGAGCACACCAACATGCGACACCGCCGCCGCTGCTCCAAAAAATACTAAAAAAAATTAAAAAAATTTTTTTTTTTCATTTTTTTTAGTTTTTGTTATCGATACCCATCACGCCTGTCGCGTATCGCCAGTTAATTAGCAGTAACCTTGTATAGGTTTATTGAGTTCAGAACTTTGATAAGAATCGACAAGGAATGTGATTGTCTTAATTCATGACAAGTTAAAAACATAAACTGAATGGTTATTTTGTGTTTTTAAATGCTTAGGCTATATAGGTTTATTGAGTTCAGAACTTTGATAAGAATCGACAAGGAATGTGATTGTCTTAATTCATGACAAGTTAAAAACATAAACTGAAAGGTTATTTTGTGTTTTTAAATGCTTAGGCTATATAGGTTTATTGAGTTCAGAACTTTGATAAGAATCGACAAGGAATGTGATTGTCTTAATTCATGACAAGTTAAAACATAAACTGAATGGTTATTTTGTGTTTTTAAATGCTTAGGCTATATAGGTTTATTGAGTTCAGAACTTTGATAAGAATCGACAAGGAATGTGATTGTCTTAATTCATGACAAGTTAAAAACATAAACTGAATGGTTATTTTGTGTTTTTAAATGCTTAGGCTATATAGGTTTATTGAGTTCAGAACTTTGATAAGAATCGACAAGGAATGTGATTGTCTTAATTCATGACAAGTTAAAAACATAAACTGAATGGTTATTTTGTGTTTTTAAATGCTTAGGCTATATAGGTTTATTGAGTTCAGAACTTTGATAAGAATCGACAAGGAATGTGATTGTCTTAATTCATGACAAGTTTAGACGGTCCCGTCTGTATAGCTAGCTGGTAGTGACTCTGTCATCGGAACGAGGGCCCTCGGTTCGTTCCCTGACCAGGGCAATTATTTGTGTGATGAGAAGAAATCTTTGTTATCGGGTATACGACATATGTGTTGATATTTGTGTCCATGTCTTCCGCGACATACGTGTGCGAACGTTTAGTGCTATTATTTTTAAATGTTATCGTATTGTATGTAGTTATTGCTATAATGTATAATCTAGTTCCCACATCAACCACGCCTCTCACAAATCAGACAAAGTAGAAGAATCCCGCCCTCTCGCCCATTAAATGAATGATTTATCAACGAATGTGAAATTAACCAGCGTGTACTAAATTACAAAATATCATTTACAATAAGTTATTGGGGCTTGTCTGTGAACGATTTATGAATCGCTGACCCCGGTCGGATCCGATATTCTTTGTATGGGATCCTATCTAAACTATGCATAACTGACGCTTAGAACTTAAACAATTGATCTTGTTCATTCTACATCATTTGCTATCTCATTTTAGTCTATACATTTCTTCTCACCTCAATGTTTTACTCTGTGCATTTACACAGATAACTCTAAAAATCTTCTCTAACTAAACAGTTCCAAAAAAAATGTATAAACATGTTGAGAGCATATAATATTTCCGTTCGTCTCTATTAAATAGTAGTTACTATAGAACTTTTTGAATAAATAAATTTTATACCATTCCCACTGCAAAAAGCTTATTTAATTCACAGAAAACAGTGAATAAAAAGGTTTCTCCTTCCTTTAATCCAAGGTCCTTTTAATCACTACGTTTTTTTTTACGTTTGAATTTAGAACACAACAATATTCGATCTCCATCTCAATGCATATACAACTTCCTTGCGCAAAAAAATACTCGATACAAACTCCTCGCGCAAATATACTCGACATACATATACTCTTTGTGCAAATAACTCCTCGTGTTTTTATTGGTCGATATTTGCGACAAGGAGTTTAGCATTAGATTAAAAACTGTATTGTGTTCTTTGCTGCCATTGCATAAAAAATATGTAATAATAATAAGAACATTACTCATATGTTTAGCAATAGTTATAATTTTAATGTGCATTTTAATTAATTTAACCTTCCTTTTTTCGTCATTAAATGTCTATTTTCGCTTAAGCTCTTTCTTTTTCTCGTAGTCATGGTATAAAGTATAGCATGCAACTCTTGAATAAAACGGATTTATATCGAGGGACATAAATCATTCGCATCGCTCAGTATTCTAACACTTGAATAATTCGGTACGCTCGTGATTCAACAATCACGAATCACTCCCTGCGGTTGTGATTCAGTTGTTAGAATCCTTCACTTACTCGTGATTCGTCTACGGGCCTCGCTTTATATCCGTCCTTTATTCACTACTTGCATAGGTAATATACTATTATTACATCGAGTTCCAAAAATTAAAGTTTTTAAATAAGCAGTTTGTTATTGTGTCAATTACGCATTCCCTTTGCCGTAATATCATCTAGTTGGTTCCATTAAAATTTTATCAATGTTAGGCCAAAATATTTTTAAGTTATGCTCATTAATATTAAAAGAAATTGTAAAAGAGGAGTGACAAGAGTTTGTAAGTAACACGTTGTAGAGGTTTCATACAATATGTTGATGTAAAATTTATTAAATAGCATTTAAAGTACAGTTCAATATCAAGTAACTGACAAAGGGCCAAAATGGTTGCTATAAATTAAATATTCAGCAAACTGCTGAACAAATTCATTGGCCATATTTCCTGAAGAAGAGGCAACCGCTTGAGCATATGGGTCAAATGGAGGTTGCAATGTCACAAACGAAGTATTTTGTATTTAATTTTTGAGATAATTTTATAAAATTTCGACATTTCTATTTTAATTTAGTCATTAAATTTTTTATTTTATTAGTATTGGAAGATTGTAACTATTGAAAAATGCACACAAAATTTAACATTGTTGTATTTTGTAGATTTTACCCATGACATATTTTATTGTTTTATAATTTGCATGCTTTATGGGTTTATTTGCCTGAAATAAATATATCTGAATTTGAATTTGTAGTACCTACTGAACAAGAGTCGACCTGGAGAAGGCGGCCTTTAACTGGCTGCTACGCTAAGAGCTAAAGACCAAGCTAAAGTATGATGAAAATGTTATAATACTGAATTTAATAGATAAATACTTGCTCATAGGCCTCTTAGTAAAATAATACCCACAACACATATAATATATTTTTAATTTTGTTTAGCTATACTGACTCATATGTATTTATCGTAAGGACCATTCGACGGTGCCAGCTCGTATGGTAAATTAATAAAGAGAACGCGATTTGTCGTGGTGCCGTCGAGGATGGATTTAATGATGCAGCTAACAAGTTTTACTTTACGGTACTATGCAGAGTGTGTAATTTTATTATTTTAATAAATATCTCATATTTTAATATATGCACACTGTAACTGTTTAACAGTGAGTTTAACTTTTACCGGAATGCGGTGAAAACTAGCAATCACCCGTAAATTCATTCTGTGTGCCTAGAACGCATAGCTGTGTGTGTAACTTGACGTGTCGTTCGAGTGAAATAGTAAGAACTGTCATTTATCTAGGGCAACTGTGACACAGATAACTCATAGTTTGTACGGCTTGAATGCTTAGAATCGAAGGCTTTTTCGCATACTGTTTGTGCTATGGCCTCTGGTAAAAATTTATAGGTACCATGATAGTTCATTTTATACAAACCAGGCTAATAATTTTGCCTGAAAACAATAATTTCGTGGAAAAATCTTAGATTTTTAGTAACATACAATTGAACATGCATCCTCTGTACCTCTACCATGAGTTGGCAACATAAATGTCAGCTATAGTCGATACTCGATCTCGTCTACCTATCAAGCTTGTGATTGGCGTACTCGCTGTCAATTTTAGTTCTTCAATTGACCACGAGGTGGCACTGTTCTTTGTTTTCATACATGTTTTGCGGCAGTTGATATCGAGTATCTATTGGTCTCAAAGTTGTAAACTCATGGTAGGCCTACCGGATATTGTGAGTGTCTACTGCGTGCATCGGGAGCGTTCTGATTAAAATTCCATAGGCAGTACGTTTTTTTTTAGAGTGCACTAATGCTGTTTGCCTCTACCGGCATTTACAGCGTCTTCGGACGGTAAATAGACAGTACAAATAATTTCATAATTTTATAACAGACTAACTGTCATCCAGTTTACCCGTGACCATAGTCACTGAAAAGTGTTCGAAACGTCGAGATAATATAATATAAAACTATACGATATTGGATCCGTCCACAGTTGTTTATATTCAATGTATAAGAATCTCGAAAGCCTAATTATTATGCATCCAGCCGTGCGATTCTGTAATGATTCGTAGACGAGCTCACCGACGTCAAATACTGAGATATCGATGAGATGTCGCCCTTGTACATAAGATTGTTTTTCCAACGTTTTTTGACATCTCGTCATTTGTTTCACAGATGTTGTCAAAGATGCTTCTCTTAGAGAATCGCACGTTTTCATCATTTTCTTGTCATTATTCTAACCACTGTTGCTTATGGATAGTTCCACCCACCACCGTCTCCAGCGCCGCGATCTTACGGGACGTAAGGTGACCATTACGATGCTAATTTTATGATGTCGGTTCGTTTCCACGAGAGAACATATTTGATTGATATCTTAATAGCTATTGGTTTGTCTGTTTGTTCACTAATGGGATGTAGATCGGAGATTTTAGCTCGGCTCCTCATGTTACTAGATACTTATATTTTTTATAATATGTGACTTTGTAGAGAAAGTAGATGTTTAAAAAACAAGTAGCTACCTACTTATTTTAAAATACGAAACTGTCTTCTAATACTCAAGTATGGAACTACTACAATTTATGCCACATCGACACTTGAAACTACATAAACATTTGTTTTCTCCTCTATTATTGAACTTATAAAGTACTTAACGGTTAGAGATGAAAATTTTAAGGAAACCTGCAGACTAGGGAGCTAAATTGTATGAGTCGATAAAAAAATTTAATTGCATAAAAAAGTTAAGTGCAGGATAAAATATATATCTACACGTCGATTTTACAACAAACAAGACTTAACTTAGCACTAGTGCTAAGCGAGACGTCATCGACGCCAGCATCCCGAACACTGCTTGAAATAAACCACCGGATGTGATCGAAACCATTGTCGGACCTATCCGATAAATATTACTTCAGGAATCCCGTATTTCTAAGAAAAAGTCAGAGAAAGTTACAAGTGTCCATGAATCACTTAAATACATATTAAGTACAAACCAAGACCTAGTAAAGTTAGTTTCATGCTAAACTATAGCTAAGGTCTCGTTTACATCCAATTAGGCTGTATAAATAAGTTTAATCTCTACTTAAACTCCTTGGTAACTGTTACACAAGTTATCGACATTAAACAAGTCGTTGACCCACAGAACAATACCAAATCGTACAAAACAATGGCAAATAAATTTTGAGAAGTCACAGAATAAGCTGCGTAACGACCAGAAGGTACGCGTCTATGCGACGATGATGCCGGCAACTACATGCCTATGTTACCTAGGTACGCGCTACGACTCCATTCTCTGTGTCTCAAGTTTCGTTCCGTTCCGTTATTCCGTTCTGTTCTGTAATTCCGGTCTTAGTGTTAACAGTTTCCGTTTATGGCGGTTCTCACTCAGGCCGATTGGTCGCGTTCGAATGTAAGCAGGAAATTGTACATAATAAGTAACTGTTAATAGCGGAACTGTGCCGTTTTCTTATCCTCAATTTCAAAAAGAATTTAGAATAATGAATTTTAAGTGGTTTATGGCCTCGACGCTCTATCGATCTTGGTAGCTAAGTTTAGCTATGAATCCTGCCAAAGCTTTTAATTTTACCTGCTATATTTGAAAAAGTTTCTCATATACGCTGTCAAGTTACTACTTGGTTATGTCCAACTTCTATTTTTTACAGTAAGAATTGAAGAGTTTGGAGTTATGACTGGTCCTTTTATATCTACCTAAGTTACAAAATCGCATTACTGTTGCATTACGGTTGCATAATGGTCAATGAGCGATCTACGGAGTGGATCTCGTATTAAAATAACAGCGAAAGCAGTTACCGCTGGAAAATAGTGTACCACTTCGTTACGGCACATTGTTTCTCAGACGATACACCTATCTCACCTACCTATTCTTTGGCTACAGAGCTATTCCAGCGTTTATGGCAGTTTTCACTCAACGCGATTGGTCGCTCAACACGGAACAGTGGCAGAATGACCCGCGCTATTGTAGTGCATTGTCTTGTTCGGTGTCGCTTGTTAAGGACATGGCTTTGCTATACCAGAGTTGTAGGAAATAATATCGATTATAAGTATAGTACGTACATAATTAGATATGCCTTTGCGAGCGACGTCTTGCTTGATACCATTACCATCGTATATTAACCTTGTATGTCGTTCGGTGACGAGACGAGTGAGTCGTTCGCCTAATGTTTAGCGTCACACTTTCCCATAACAGTACAGAGGCCGTAGCTAAAATAATTTCGTATCGAAAGCGATGAGATTGACTAAGTACTCAGTTTATATTAACATCCTTGATCGAAAGAGTCAAATATTTCATGCTTCGGCGTACAAGCTATGATTTATCTGTGTTGCAGTTGCCCTAGATAAATGATAGTTTGTACTGTTTGACGGGAACGACACGTTACGTTACATTGACGCAGTTAATCGTGCTAGGCCCACATTGCTATTCAGAATTATAAACTAGGGATGTAACCGATAAATCATTTAGCCGATACAATACCGATACCGATTATTGTAGGAAATAATCGGCGATACCGATACCGATGCCGATATCGATGGTTTAGTAGATAATTACTCAAATAAACAATGAATTGTACATCTTGTATGCCTTTATTATGCATAAAAGTTACTTATGGCTCTTAAGAAGTGTGAAAAATAAGTTCAGAAAATTCAAAATCAAAGAAATCATTTATTTATCTGAAATCTTATCAAGCAATCGAAATGGTAAGTAATTAGTAAGTAAGCTAATTAAGAAAGTAATTATTACCTACACATAGTTATAAAATAAACTAAAGTCAGTAATCAAAGTTTACTTTTGGTAGAGTTTTGTTAAGAAAATAAACTTTTTATATTTACTTTTACGCAAATCATTTTGTATGAGGCCTGCAGTTGAAAAACGACGTTCTGAGGCAACTCAGCTCACTTGATAAGAAATGTATTTTTGCGCAAGCTTTGGGTATTTATCTTCATTGCGCCAATAGTTCTTTGAATCTTGTTTAATTGGAATATTTGGAGGATGAGTAGAAATGTTTGATAAAGGCTCCACTTTTCGCATATTATAAATCAGCGGTATAACATCTGACAAGCAAACAGACTCTTCACTAACCCCGGTTTTCTATATCTAAAAACGAACCGTTTTGATTACCTACGACTCGACTTTTGACAGTTGTTTCATACAAAAAGTGTCAAAAAGTAACGAGTCGTAAGCAAAAAGGTCCGTTTTTAGATATAGAAAACCACCGTTATTGATTTTCGAACTGCTGGATATCGGTTGTATAATAATCGGCGATGCAGATATATCGGCCGCTGTATCGGTATCGGGAGCGGTATCGTTACATCTCTATTATAAACTATAACAGTTTCCCTTGCATGGCAATTCACTGCGCTGATCACCCTGAGATATAATATGTTATCTCTTACTCTGGTTCACCTCGAAACATTGTCTTTCAACGCACACAGTCTACTGGTTCCTGGTTGAACAACTGGCTAAGGGTTGGTACTTCCTCTGGCGGACCTGCAAAAGACTACGAAAAAGTAGTTTAGCGCTACTGCGTTACAGTTAGAAAAACACTACTGGGCAAGTGAAACTCAAACCAATGACTTGAAGTGACAAGCGCAGTGTCAATTCACTGCGTCTTGCGCGCGTTCATAACAAATGGAATAAAAATGTTGGTTACTGATGTGATAATTTTCAGATGATTTTTTTCAAGTAAGAGAATAGCTTTGAAACCTTAAACAATAACAAAATACTGTATATTTATGTAGGACCTATTTACAGCTCGCGGTGTTTTTCGTTCCTCTGCCTTCAATAGTAAACAATTCCGTAGGAGCCTTTCCGCTTATTTCCTTATGGCATTAGCTTAGAATCATCATTACCTCGCTGACTTACTAACTCCCGAAACACTACCTTCCACGCCACTGAATAAAGTTCAATTTAGATCCGACCGTTTCGGGAACAAAGTTATTCTATGCAGTAGACGGGTCGTTGTTTCGACGGAGGAAAGTAGCTTTTTGTTTGAGCTTTTGAAGAAAAGACGGTATTCTCTCGCAAGAGATGACCGGTAATGCGACAGTTTGTAAGCATGAGCTCAGGACGGCGAGGGGGAAGCGGGGTGGTAGGGGGGAGGGGATGTAATAGTAAAGAAATATGTACAAGTTGTTGTTGTGTAGGCAGGTCGGAGTTTACTGGATATTTTATTTATCCAGTTCTTTTGGGTAGAGTAAACATACATCATCGTTTTTTGTGAGTAGCGATGTATTCGTGACGTCAGGTAGAGCTGTGGTTGCGGGCCGCAAGGGAGAATTCCTAATGGGGCCCTTCGTTGAGATATCGATGGCTTAGTTGTAAAAGACGATAACAAAAACACTCGTTAGTACAACTAATAGAAAATTAGTTTTCATTTATGATGGCTGCGTGTTTTATCTATGTAACTTTTACAGTTTAACAACTTGCGTACAATGGGAGTACTATTACTCGTAGTACTGCGTTACAAAACTACACTGTTGACTTATATTCTGCCGCACCTATTGCTCGATATATAATTAATTACATTATAATTATAATTGTTATTTAACATTGAACATACAGACTTCAACAGTAAAACACGATAGTAGATGGAATAATTATGACCATAAGCTTCTATGAACTTATACTTTCTGGTATTTAAATAATGACTGCGGTAATTATTGCCGATTTATAAACTACTAAATTTTATAATCGCTTATTATGAGTGTACATCAAAAGCAATGTATTAATTTTGTAATAAATACGTTTTATTTGTTGTCGGACTTTGTGTCATTACGAAAAATGTAAATGTAATACCTTTGTTCGGAGTTCCTGCCTTATTCTGTTCTGAGACTAATCCCGAGTTCCTATATCGAGAAACGGATCTTTTTGGTTATGACTGTTTTCTTCATAAACATTCTTCAACAACGACTACATTTCGAGAAAAGTCTGAATGAAACAAATTTACATCATACATTTTGGCTGGATAATCTTAGTTTCTCACAGTTTAAGTAAATGTGTTTCACAAAGTAAGCCTTTTGTCCACTAGGCCGTCTTCGTTGGTACCACTGCAGTACCAGATATTAAGCCACGAAGCAGTAGTGCGCAAGTAGGATGTTAGGGTGCTGGGTTTGCACTCTGTAGAATCACTAGGTCAATGTCTTATGGTGACAATCGCAGTGCAGTACCTTTAGCACAAATAGCAACTTTAGTACTAAGCCATGGGCGGTATTGTAGCATGGCATAGTGCTTGCCATCAGACGAATGCCTGCTCGTCCCGCGCCACCTAACACAATAATAAATATACCTTAAGAAACAGTAGCAACTTTTATTAACGAATACTTTATATCCAAGGGGTGCGAGGGGCAACAAAATGTACAGTCAGTAACAAAAATCGTTCGATTTTTAATTATCTGCCGAAGCTTGCACGTGATCCGAATGATTCAGTTGCATTACATTTTATTCCACTTCTGATGTAGACTTTCTCATTTGGTGATAAGGTGTATTTCGAAAAGTTAGCTGAAGACTATGGAATTAGAATTAGCAGAAGAATGTAATGAAGTTAGGTTCGATTTGACTGCGCAATTAGCAATTGTGTCTAATGAGATGGCGGTCCTTTTGGATGGATCTCTGTTAGTGTTATTCGATCTTATAGACCTAAATATAAAGTTCATTGTACGCTAAACTATTTATCATTTGTCCTTTTCCGTAGCTAAAATCGTATAATTAATTTAATATCATTCGATCGAGATTTTATTAATTCATTTCGATTTTATAAGTTCTTACTAAAGCCATTATAAGAATAATGACTATTGTAAGAACTTTTGAGACCAATGTAACCAACAAGGTTTTGGATAAAATAGAGTTATATACCGAGAAGAGTTAACAAGAAATTCAAAGGTTAATTGTATTCATAGTTTAGGTACACTATTTTTGAGCCGATGTTCTGGACAGGCGGTCCCTTGTTCGAATCCTACTTTGGGGTTACAAAAGGTCAACAACAGGTAGCATCATGATTTCAGTGATTCATTCATGAGTCATGAGGCAATCTACGGCATGGCGGTAGGACTCTTTCTAGTCCCAAATATTATGAAAATAATAATAACGTGGTTTGGCCCAACATTCGTTCTTGGCCTGACTTATAATAACACACTACTCGTATTTTTAAATAAATAAAATTCAACTAATTGAATGATAAAATTAATAATTTAATACATTATCAACATTTCACATTTTATTAAACATTTATGTATGCAATTATACCAACAGTTGTGTGCCACAAGCCAAACATACAGGATACATAAACTTATTCATACAATCTTTTCCAGTATAAGTTCATTCGATAACCACACACATATCTACTATTCTAATAGAAAAGCTGATTTTCAAAACAACGGGATTGTCAAAAAATGAAGTCCGAGATACTGTCTCATTATAAAGTACATACAACCCACCTGCCTGCCTCAAAGGCTGCCCGGCCGTCACTCACCTCCACCCCCCACCTTCCTAGCAGCCCTAGCCTTGCATTACAGTATACATACTTACAGTATACATACTTACACGTTTAGTATCGGAACAGCCTGTATATGGTAAATTGTATGTTATGATTATGTGAACTGAGTATGTAGCGAGACTTACAAAGTACTAGAGCAAACTATCTAAGTACATTAATTGTTTTTTAACTGTTTTCTTAGAAGCGTCGGTTCATACCTTTTTTATGTAATTATGCGCCAAGAGGGGCAAGTCGAGTGCCTGATGGTAAGCATTACGTCTGTCCATGACAATTGCAGTGACACCTAGAACTTAGATCTGAAGTTTTCAGTGTCACTGTACTGGGCTCGTCACCCCAAGATATTCTCGAATCTTTTTTGTCCAGTGATTTAAACCTTTGCGTCCCAGAGACGTCAATATACGTCAGTTTCACTCATAAATCTTTTGTTTATCACGGTATAGGATAGATTAATGACGTATCGATATCTTAAGCATTTAGTTTCGAAATCAAGAAGATGAAAGAGAATTACAATTATACAACACAATGACAAATAGTCCATGTAACCTAAAAGTTTTGAGTCATAAGATAATAGTCAGAAACACGTTTAAAATCTTCAAAAATTTACTTACACTATATTTTCAACATGCACCTTAAATGTGTAGAGTTAAGTTACTGGATGTATTTCCCAATGTCTCCTGCATACCCAACGTAAATAGCTAAAAATAAAGCTAACTCCAGCGTGTGCAGCGTTTCTTTGCGACCGAGCTTTGAGGCATTTTTAATTCGCTTATTTCGCTTGGAAATTGTTAGTGTTGCCGAATTATGGCTGCTGCCTGGGTAATAGGAGAAGAGAGTAGAAACCGTTTTATGACCTGTATTACCGATATTTAAGGTAACACTAATGTTAGTTATGTAAAACAGCTGAAAAATTATAACCTCAGTCGTTTTACGTGTTTCATAAGTATACAAAACTTATATATAAATGTTTGTACATATAAAAATTTCAGTGGTAATTAAATTAATCGACAGAAAATTAGAATAAGGGACGAATACTGTAAAGGTATTCAATTTTATTATTTAAAACACGTATAAGTTTGTTGTCTAAGTTTTAAACGTTTATTATAAATATAATAGTTTTAAGCGATTATTATTGATCATAAAGATCAATAATAATCGCTTCCGCTCAACACCAAGTCCGCTCCCAACTTGGCAGAGAAAGTCTGCACTCGTCAGCTCGCGATTGTAAAGGCGCGATCTCAGTGTGCGCCCGCCCTAAAAAACTGCTTACTGTGCACTCACCCTAAAACACACTCGCCGAAGGTGCTTAAGTACGGGTCGCTGGTCAAAGGGTGATTTTGTACTTACTGATTTTGATTGTTTGAAGCTTATACGCATAATAATACAGCATACAATTGGGTTGAGGATGTTCAGCAACTATTGTTCAAGACGATGGTTTTCTCGTTAGGGTTGAATGGAATGAATGTGTACAGCGAATCTCAATACGTGATTGCTGATTGGTAATAAACAGCTTAATATAATATAAATATATAAATAAATAATTTATAACAAGTGCAATTTTAAAAATTTAATACCGTCTTCCATTCTATTACTTTGGTATAAACCAGTTATTGAAGTGTAACACAAAAAACTACTTAACCGAATTTGATAAAATTTACATGGGACCACACGGGAAGCACCAGCTTTCAAACAAAAAACAATTTTGGGCATCGGTTCACCCAGTCTCGAAAGAAATGAGGTAAAAACATAAAAAAAAATACAGTCGTATTGAGTATCTCCTTCTTTTTGGAAGTCGGTAGAAAAAAATATAAATAAATAATTCTATGGTTATTTCTTAATAATGTGCCTAACGTTGCAAAATCGTACGTGTGCTAGGTGTCACTCTGTAGTGCGCGTGAATAAGAAACATTATTTATTTAAATGCGAAGTCCTTTGATATTTGCACGAGCCGCCTACAGCGTCTCGGTTAACGTCATATCCTTACACTGCAAGCAAAGTTTCCTATAGTTATCATCTAGGAGGAAAAATATCTAAGACTGTCGTGGTACCAACTAAGGCGGCTTCTTACACAAAAAGCGTCACAATAGTAAGTTTGCTCGCCTCCAACAATTTTTTATATGTAATCATACTACTAGCACGGACGCAGCCGGTTGCACAAGTATTCTATGAAAAAGTGGCTTTAGTCGACTATACCTACCGCGTAACTTAGACTGTCGATTTTTTTTTTCATGCATGTAAAATATAATAGGGACGTAATTTTTTTCTTAAATTTAAAAAAGTGATTTGTTAGTAATGTCATAAAACGAAATTTTCATAGTATCCTTAATAATTATTTGGATTCCGAAATTGTACATTCAATTTGACACACGTTAAAACCTACACATTTGGCATGTAAAGCGTGCGTGCAGAAATGAGGTGGCATTTCAACAGAAAAGTAAAAAACGTACACTCGGAGACAAAAGGAATTAACGTGGCCAACGAGGCACCTTGCTGGGTGAAACGTACACAGAGAAATTCAGGCAGAAGCACAAGTTAGTTTCTGATTACACGGGTTTTAAATTTGATAACCATCTTATTACTAGTGATTCTACGAACAGTAGACCGATGCGAGCTTATTGTTATCAGCGGCAATGTTGACTGATTTTGCTAAATTTTTCTAGTTTGTGGAACCAAATGTTCTTGCTGAATATTACCAAAATTATCCAGTTTTGAAACTTCACAAACTATTATCTCGACAGCCACTTCACCAATTATGCGCATATTCGATCTTCTATAAACCTGTACCAAATTTTGTCAAAATCGATCGGTAAATGGCGCTGCACCAAAGTTTCCCACTTTTTAGGAAAAGACGCTGCGTAGTCACAGGTTCAATCCCTGGCTAAACAGTTTTTATTTTTTTAATTTTGAAAAAAAATAATTATATATATAATTATTATATATACATATATTATTATACATAATTTTATTACATTGTTAAAACGTAATAAAATTATGACCTAGTCTTATTTATATCATAAAACTTATGAAATATACAAAATATAGTATACTTTTTGTCATTAAGGATTTATCATGAAGCCCTTATTCACATCATTCACACATTCACAACAACTATACCGTGAGAACTAATCATTGAATGGAATAGCGGTACTCACTTTTCAAAATGAGGTTATTTCTTGACCAGAACACGCGCGTGCGCTGAAAGCGGTATGTTTACAAATGTATATTGTTGTTGGTCTTCCTCAAAAGGAAAAATAAAAGAACAAAATAAAATTGTGAATTTACTAAAGTGAGTTAAAAAGTTGGTTCACTATATAGTTGTTACACTGTGGCCGCCGTGGCCAGTCCTTCCCGGACAAAAAGACAGACTGTCCAGTGCGGGCTTGATTTGAAGGGGAGTAAAAAGTAGTAGCTTTGGAGCTGAGCTTTGTTTTTAAAGGCTTAGATTGCAGGGTTGGGGTAGGAAGGAGTCTGCAGTGATTAGGAGTGTTTCTTGATCAGGGCCTTTTTACATGCGCGGTGGTTCTCTTTGTTTAACAACATCTAAAGGAATTTGTACATCACTCAACGTCGAATCTCATCGAATCTCTCTCTCTCTACCATGTGCTTGCACGACCTTAAGTATATGTATAACTCTTTGTGAACGAGTTCTTACGATGAAGTACTGTCACCATACCAGCCGTGCGATTCTCAAGAAGCAAACATCGTTGCATCTTTGACAACATCCGTGAAACAAATGAATAAACGACAAGAAACGTTGGAAAAGCAACCTTACGTGCAAGGGCGATATCTCATAAAGTATTTGACATCGATGAGCTGGTCGACGAGCTCGAAGACGAATTATTACAGAATCGCACGGATGTTTCTACCGCGAAGTAGTTTCCGGTTTAAGAGGTGTGGTTGCCGGTGAAATTACAGGCACATGAGACGAATCAGTATCTCAGGGTGATGTGCGCAGTGCTGTTTGTTACTTGTGATGAAATTCAGTCTGTTATAGATCGAGGTTGCCAGTTAACGCCAGGCGAGCTTCGCGCTTTGTCACTTAATGACAAAAAAACGACGTACTTACAATACAATACAAAAATACTTTATTGCACTTTAATCAAAAATACAAATATATATAACTTATAAAATATACTCTTAAATTAGGAAAGTACAATAGGCAGTCGTATTGCTTATAGCGATTTATTCCAAATAACGTTGTATGGACATTATCTACAATCTCTATTCCCAATAGTTCCCAGTTTTAAATAATGCAGTGACCCACAAGTAGTGAATGTAGCAAAATTTAACAGAAAAGCAGACCACTTAACTGTTAGCAGTAACAAAGGACTAAGTCTGTTACGAGCGCTATGCAAAAAATATTTATTCAACGCCTAATTGCACAATACATACACCTGTAGTGCTATTATGTATGTAAGTTGCTAACAAATTTTGATTCAATTCGAAAAAAATGGCGGCTCTATGTCACTTTTGTAAGCTCCAGTCATCATCTTACTACTACATTAGTTAGCAACTGAGATACATAATAGCCCTGCTGATGATAGAGATCGTGTTATTACATGAAGATAGAGATCATGATCATTAATTTCATGACACGTTCATACTCCATAAAAAACAGCAAAAGCTTATTACCAAACACAAAACAAACACGCCCGATACGCCACGTCACGTCAGCCCCAATAGGATTCTATCAGGGATCCGTCAGAGATGATAACATTGGCACGCTGGAAGTGACACAGTAACGTCACGGATCTATCACGCACGACACGCTGCGGTAGAGATGTATGATATATGATGACTTTCTTAGCAAAACTTGTGACACGAGCGTTAGTAGAGTAAAGGATCAAGGCATCCGGATACCAATTCCAATGGCTCTTTTCTCTCAACAACAACAACAACCCACATTACTATGGTACTCAAATCTTATTATTATAAAACCAGCTGCTCTCCGCGGTTTCACCCGCGCGGCGATGTATGATGATGATGATGATGATGAATCTTATATAGCCTATGTTACTCAGGGTAACTGTAGCTTTCCAATGGTGTAACAATTTTTGAAATCGGTACAGTACTTTTTGAGCTTTATTTTTAATTCGTTACAAACATACATACAAATCTTTCCTCTTTATAATATTATTAAGCATAGATAGTGTAACTTTCAATATTTTCATACTTGATAATGATTATTATTTCATCTCTGATTTAATCCAGTACATAATAGTGTTTTCCTTGACATATACTTACTCCTGCCTTATATACGATCAAGTTGAGGACCGAGTCCCCAATGCTACAAATAATAATAATTCACATCTATAACTAGAATTGTAGTCGTAACTCACCCATCAGTAATAATTCCCGAGGAAATCCAACTCCAACGGCAGATATAGATCAGGCGAATGACACGCTGTCACACCCGTCACGTCGCGAATAGACGTGACGGATGGGAACGTCAATAGACGTCAGCATCGAGGACGTCGACGTCTTGAGAAATAGATGTCATCTGAATAAAGCTGATTGATGGATTCGTTATACTGATGACGTCTTTATTTTATTGAACGGAGAAAGATAAACTTTCGTGTTGAGTTATAGAGATAGCATTTTTGAGATCAAAAGGTCTTTATAGATAGAAGTGATGAGAATAATATTGTGATGTGTTCGGATGAGTGACACGCCAAACTGTTGGAATTTATTTTCTCTTGTAAGTACTCTATTGTATTTGCTTACGATATACACATGAATGATGACTTCTTATTGTATAAAACATACTAAACAAATAGTAGAGACTAATCTTATTGTATTGCTTGTGCAATATCAATTATTATCCCAATGTTCTCCGCCAATTACCATAAATCATCACTCATTTCCGCTCCATAAAACAGAGATATCACAAACCTCGAAAAAACAAAAGCATTAAATACGTGGGACGAAGCTGTCGTTTTCCTTTCACACCTAATGAAAATCTGACAAAAATTAATAGCCAGAGTTCCTAACGAGAGTTGAAAAAAGCAAAACACATCCCTCTCTTACACTCCATAAAAACACGACAAAGACACATGTCTCCCCTTATTATCTTCAATTAAGAGGCTCAGATAATGTACCGTGACATACGTTGGACGTGTCCAAAAACCTAAGACCTGGCATTTCCACCGTGAACTTCACTATCGGAGTTCATTTAGTTTGGTGTAGTGATTTCAAAGACGGAGCTAGCGCGGTTCTGTCGCTGGAAAGTTACTCTTGTGTCACGTCGTATAGATGTCTCTTCGCTAGCAGCGATATTCTAGTTCGTCAACCGCGTGACAGATGGAATCGCGACTGTGACGGATAGGCGGTCGTTACATGTGATTAGTGATTACAGAGTTTCCGTAATCATCGGGAATAATGAGACGGGATGGATGTGATCATTCCGCTGCGATATGGAATGGTGAGCGACGCATGGCATTTGTTATTGTCGCGGTAGAAAATATTTTTTGGGAGATGTAATGAGTGATATTATGGCTCTAATAGGTCATCTAGTACGTCTTTAACTGACTTCAAAAAAAGAGGAGGTTTCTCAATTACACCGTATATTTTTTTTATGTGTGTTCGTGGATAACTTCATCGTTTATGAACCGATTTCGAGTTACACTCCAAAAACTGAAAAGTGTTGATTTATCTTGATGATATCATCATTGACGGTGTATCCCTTAAGTAGCAAGGTCACTAAAAACGGTGATTTTTTTTTTAATTAAAAAATGGAACCGCCTTCTACACTAAAAAGCGTGAAATAACTTGTCGAAGTCGGTACCATGCACGCAATATTGTGATAATAATTTTGAACCATCATGTTATTGCACACTTTTTAGTGTAAAAGTCGGTTCTATTTTGAATATATTTTTTAGTTTTAATGTTTGTTTATTTGTAAATAAGTAACTACTAGAAAAAATAAAGAAGCTTAGATATTTTTCATTGCCAATCGCAATGCGTTTGAAACTTAAAGTAGATTACCAAGCCAGAACAAAGTAACATCACTTCTTTATATACACAATACTTAGGTGCGTTAAGCAAAGTATCTTAAGGTAATGTATTAGACGTTTCAACTATCCTGGCTCACTGATATTATATAGATTTTCTCATTAATAATAATATAATATTTATTGTTATGAATTACATGCACATTATACATCCTCTCAACCGTCAAATCGGCGATAACAATGGATATTCTATTGTGTCGGGTTCAGTGACTAGTTGATACATTAACAGTTATTTTGAATCTGATACTCCCACAATATCAACTAAAATCTAAGAACATCATTACCCCAACTGCAATAGTGACGTAACCGTAAGACGGGACTTTGTAAATCGCCTTTGTTCCAAGATCGCGTTGCCTGCCCACCTGCATCGCGCAATATCAATCCATCTGCTGCGACGGGGGGTGGTCACCCCCTCGACCCGGATTGGGGTGGCGGGGGTAGCGTCCGGTGGTCCGAGTCGACGTCTTTGCCGCGTTTAATTTTGTGCAAATGACGGGCGAAGACAGGTAGGGTGATGTTTGTCAGATGTTTTTATGGACTATAGGAAGCTTGTGAGCCGTTAATAAGTAAGGGATAGCGGGAAAAGACCGAAAATGGCTGTCATCTATTTTGTTTATTTTTAGTAGATTCGTGGTTTCTTAAGTGTTGGTTGAGTAGATTATTAAACGTTAAGTCTTCGTAAAACCATTGTTGATATATATAGATATAGATATTATGATAAAATTAAATATTGAACGCATAGCAAAGGCAATACAAAATTTATCGCTGTATTTTTACAGCGAATGCTCTCTAAGGATATACCTATATCGAGCATGCCCATCCATACGTAGTCGTGTGAAATCCAATAATTTACTTGAATAAAGTTGGTTTATGTGATTTTTTTATATTATTATGCCCCCGCCCTAGGATTCCCACGGTATCAATGAAAGCAGGGTTACACACAATAACACATAACAAACATCCAAGATCTGAGAACAAACATTTCTGCTAATCACTCAAATACTTGTTTCGACCACGGATCGAATCTGAGACCTCCGTTTCGAAGGCACGGTGACTACCAACTAAGCGTCAGTAAATAAAATTATATTAATTAAAAGTGAGTGAAAACCACGTTAGTTTTAATAACAAAGTTATATTAAATTGTTTACAAAAGATCATCGAAAATATATTGAACAGTATTTTCTATCTTCACATCAACCAATACACATTTTAAAACGCACACGTCCACAAGAGATGTCGCGACTTTACTCAACCCCCTTATTATCTGGGGGTGGGGGTCAATATGCACCCCGCCGCCCCCAGCAGTGGGGGAGTTGGGTTGTCACGTCACTGTCTCGGATCGCCGTCACGACGGGCGTCTCGTTTGCGTCCATCGGACTACTTCTCAAGTGGATGCTACAGAATACGAATAGAAATGCTTACAAATATTTTATGATTTGAATTTCTATACGTTGTGAGGTAACACTGTTTGTGTTGACGCTACTTTACTATTGAATTATATTTGTGATTCATATCACACTGTAGAAGAATTAACTGTAGCAACGGGGTATTTACCATGTACTTCACTTAAATGGTAAATATCCCGTCACGTTAAAGCGACCATCCACTCCCTTATTCACTGACGATGTATACATGAAATCTCAGACTCTTTGAAATTTATCAGGTAGGTAGTTATAAAGAATTAAGTTGTCATATGCCATTCAAGAATATTGCGATAGTTCAATAGAGGGTTCAAAGTCCTATATTATTTTCTACCAACTTCCAAAAAGGAGGAGGTACTCAATTCGACTGTATTTTTTTTGTTTGTTACCTCATAACTTTCGACTGGGTGAAACGATTCCCAAAATTATTTTTTTGTTCTAAAGGTGGTGGTTCCCGTGTAAATTTTATTAAATTCGGACCAGTAGTTTTGAGTTACACTCCAATAACTGATTTTTACCAAAGTAATAGAATATGGAAGTCGGAATTGAATTTTCCAAATTGCATTTGTTAGATATAGACTCTAACACGAACATCTGTATTTGGGTTATTTATTAAACGTAAATAAATATTTCTAACCCAAAGGGTGTCAGGGATTTTTTTTGGCCAACTTGTATTCCCCGAACACGCTCATTTGGTTTGTCGGTCCCTCTACCAAACACCCTGTATAGTTAAAAGTAATATTCATATTGGACACATCTGTACCGTTATAGAGGAACAGAGTAATATTTATGGAAGGAACATATTTTGAAAAACACTGTTCTAGACTTTCGCCGTTGTTAACTAAGTTATAATTAGTACTCACGAGATACTCACGAGACCACGATTTAGTTGCTTTTGGAGCTCCCGCTATTTCGGTACAGTTACATGCACCACGTTGGAAATAATAATATATTTTAATTTCAACCAATATATACCTAGTATTATCTATGACTTCAATCACAACACGCACAACACAAACTAGTATAGATGCTAACGCATGCGCAGAGAGGGGCCGTGCGTAACCCATAGCAACCGGCGCACAATTGTGCGTTCGTTTAGCAATAAGGGCATTTATTGGTGGCGTTGCTATTGTTGGCTCTTTTGTTAAAGCGTTCGTCAAGCTCAGTTTTGGTGGCAAAAATAACTCTATTTTAGCTTTTCAAACACTGAACAAAAAGAGTCATAAACGACATTTTCATCCATAGATTCCCAATTCGAACGCCCTTGTGAGCATTTTTAGCGTTATTTTCGCCAACTTAGGGCTATTCGAAGGCACTACTTATAGTTAATCCTTTTCGCGCCTTTTTTAATTTTTTTTCTGTATGCTGTCTCCGTACTAAGAGTATTCCTACAATTAACGTTCCAAATCCAAATCGCTTTACTCCCCAGGCAGTTTCATACAACTTTACAGTCCCGCGTATGTAATGCCTTGCTTTACGTAGAAATTGCGTGACATGTAATAGAAAATTACCGAGCAGGTGGTATGAAAAATATATAACCTGGGAAGCAACAGTCCATACCTGTCCTGTCTGATACAGGGAAAATGTAGTATAATATTTGATCTAATCTATCCTGAAGCGTGCTCCTCAGTTTGCATCCTGTACCACACTACAAAGGAGAGGAGGTTATCTACTAGAAGGTCTCCTTTGACCTGTTAGTATGTTACCCGGGGTGCAGTTCCGAACAGACAAACTAGCAATCACATTTGCAATGTGCATGCTCCGTCTGTCCTATGTATACCAACCGCTCCCAACAAAAAATAATCAAATCGAAACAAATTACACCCGCATACGTTTAACCCCCTAAAAAGCAGACGTACGGTGAACGCAATATATTTTTATTCCCGTATGCAATCGCTCCGTCTTACGTCGCAACGGCAACGGCAACGGCAATATCAATCCATCTGCCAGGAGGGGGGTAGCTACAGAAGTATGCAGTAGCTTGAGTTCTCAAGTTTAACAACTTTTTTCGTATCGATACTAACGTAGCTTTCAAAGTCTAGATTACTACTTGTGTTAATCGCAGCATGAGAATTAAACCTTTGGTTTTATATACATTAAGTTCTGGATGGTACTGGATCTATCATGAGCAAGCATAGTGCTTTATATCAGGCGCCTGACTTGCCTGTTCCGGTACTTGTAATTATATATATGTTTAATTAAAACAAGTGAAAAAAATAGTTTGTACATACTGCTATTTATTCTGTTCTTGTAGTTGTACCAATACTAATATATATACTAATACAAAAAAAAAATATGCTAAATGTTTTGTAATAGGTATTATAAAATAAAGTAAGTATAACTCAAATTAATGAAGTTGACAGCTTATGAAACAAATAAGAATCAAGAAAAGATATTTCAAACCGGAGATGAACACACACACAAACAAACAAAAAAATACAGTCGAATTGAGAAATTCATTCGAAGTCGAGTGAAAAGTAGTAAATGAGCAACCAGCTTTCTTCGGTTTATCTAAATATTTTTAATTTCAGACTATGATGAGTTTAATATGTCCACATCAGGTTTACGCTATAAAAAAAGATTTATGAATGAACTGGGGGCTTGCTGATTCGGACGGGTTAATGGCGGGAAAAAGCTCAATAATCGCTATCGTTGATTTTGTTAAACTTATATTTGTGTTTCTTCGAGTTTTGACGTGTAATAGTGGTGGATTATTAACTGTTTAGTGTTTGTAACGATGCACAAGTGATGCCAAAGTAAACGAAATCATGAAACGTTGTTTTCAGTTTTACTCCGCAATCGCCTTAGAAGGTGTAGTATTGCTTCCACTGCATTACTAAAACGGACAGGGTAGTGACTTGATGAATGAATTATATGCGACTGTATCTTGATTGTGTGACTACTCGAATAAAAATGTATCTTAATGCAATTATAAATTGAGGAATGGCAAATTTACAAAAAAATGAGACCAAGTAAAAGAAAAAATGAAGTGTTAAAGTCACTGCTACATTATTTTTTAACACGCCGTGGTACAACCTTCTGTCTTGTCACGGCGCTATGTCACTGTCAAACGTGACAACGTCTTCATGAAAGAAATGTTAATAAATACCAATTTGTGTGCTGAACTATACAACTGTCTCACAGCTACATTTCCAAGGGGTTCGAAGTAAGGGGGTAGTGTCACGTCACTGTCTTAAATGACTGTCACGGGTGCACTCGGCTCGTCTGAAGAACGGACGGACGGTCTACAATGCTGCTCGGTTTGAAATTACGTCGTTATTTGTTATTGTAGTGCGCTTCGGGTTTATGGGCGGGGAGTGGGAAGGTGGGGGGTGCAGTAAGAAGACTATTAGAATTTGATAAGTTTCACGAGCTGACTTTGTGATTGAAGAGATTGCTGGACTGGGTTCTGCAATATGGTGCAGGTACTTACGGTTCATTGAAGGTCGTAACGAGTTTTGTTAAACAGACGCAGTTCGGAACAAATAATGACGTATTATATACATATGCCAGTTAATAGAATATTTGAGCTCGTTACCATCCTAGTTATCAAATAATATATTACTCAATATACTTAAGCCTTTTCTTATTTGAAATTGGTAGAATTTTAGTGGAAACACTTCCACACTACTGAAGCATCAATTAATTATAATAGTAAATATAATATACAAGAACGACAGAAACCACGAAAGGTCCTATTTCATGTTTTTATTGCAATGCAATCCATAATAATAAGACCGCTGATTACTACTCTGACCCTTGCTGCACTGCCAGTAAATTTCATAACACACAGAAGCAAACTTTTCCAAGAGATGTCAAAGACTTAACAAAGACTCATAACGTCGGGTGATAGGACAGCTCGCGCCGAACTATCGCAAGTTAAAACACGGAGACGTCACGCTGCCTAGCGTAGTATTATCAACTTGCAGCGAGATGACGCGAACGTCGCTGTCGCTGCCATGCCCTCAAGTTTGTGAGCCCCTGGAAATTTCACTCTAGACTTGCTGTGGGGATGTGGTCCAAGTGAATAAGGAAAAGTTAACTGTTAAGCTAAAAGTGTTTGAAAAAGAAAACGAAAATAAGCAAAATAAAAAATAAGAATGTTTGGTTATTGTCACGTTCTTTAGTTAAATTTGCTCAGCAGAGTGACATTTTATAAAAATGTCTTTTATTATTTAATTTGATCGTTTTAACAACAATAGGTGAACTTACCTGTTCCTTTTTGGTGTTTATAAAATATATGCATCATATGGCTATATGAATAAAGTTAATAAACCAACCATAGGCCATTCACCGCGGCCTTGTCATTTAGAAGTAGTTTTAACGTCATTTCTATCGGTGTACCCGAGTATTCACATTATTAGTCAATAAACCGTTACTTAAATTTAATGAATCCTTCTGTATACCATTCTTTGTGGGGAAGATTTAAAATGATCCCACACGTCACAACGACTTATCTGGTGATAGCAGGCTACGACCGCACATTTCTACTAACATATTCTAACCTTTTACAAATAATACATACATACATAAAATCACGCCTCTTTCCCGTAGGGGTAGGCAGAGACCACGGATTTCCACTTATTACGATCCTGACATATCTCTTTCGCTTCATTTATACTCATCAATCCTTTCATACATAAGCGTCGGTTTAGGGTACTTTTGACCTGGCCTTTTTTCAGAACGTCTTCAATCTGATTTCGGAACGTTCGCCTAGGTCTTCCCCTTCCAACACTTCCGTTTACTTGTCCCATGTATACCTGTTTAGTCATTCTCATTTCATTCATTCTCTCCACATGTCCAAACCATCTTAACATACCTTTCTCGATTTTTGTCACTACACCCTCATTCACACTACATCGTTCCCTTATCACACTATTCCTTATCCTGTCACTCCGTTTCACTCCAATCATGCTCCTCAACGCTCTCATCTCCACAGCATTTATTCTACTTTCATGCTTTTTCTGCCACACCCAACTTTCACTACCATACGTCAGTGTCGGAACCAACACTCCCCCATGAACAGCCAGACGAGCCTTTTTAGACACCTTCTGACTGTTCATAATACAAATAATATTAGACATTAAAGAACTGTTTGATGTTTTGTCGCTGAATCATAAGTTTCTAATCGAATCCCGCTGTGTCCTGTTCCTTGCGGCACGAGCTCAGAGTCAGTCCCTGTCACGTCACGGCTGTCTCTACGGCGATGACAGGCCACGACTGAATTGTTCCGCGGTAGTTCTGACACGCCGCTCCGTCTTAGTTTATTCTAGCTGGCGGGCTGTTATTGATTGTTCGATGCGCCAATTTCATAATGTTAGTAGTATTGAGGGGTAGGTTGTGGAGGTTTAGGGTTTATAATATTATCAAGTGTCAAAGTTACGTTAATCGTTCGTAATTCGTACATATCACAATTAACGTTTATACAATTAATAATAGTGACGTAGTGACATTTGTTGTGTATTATTTTGATTATACATAGCTTGTTTTTGAGTATTTAATTATTGTTTGCAAATTTTGCATCCGCGGTCGACATGCCGGGCGTATCATCTGCTTTGTACCTCGTGATGAACGTTATATAAAAAGAACTGTTTTCAACATTTCCATCAGCTCGCATAAAACTGCTCGTTTGTCGACCATAAGCTATAATCTTAAGTTTTACAGAATGTCGCATATTTCTTTAGGCTAATAGTTCGTCTGCTGTAGTACCAGCACTCCACTGATTTGTGGCAAATCAAAATATCTACCACCACGCTGTGGTACAAACAAAAATGCGCTCTTGTTGGAAAGTAGTAGCACTATTGATTTGATTAGGGGTGTGATTGACCTTCTATATAAAACTTATAGATATATACCTATTAACAATTTTATTGTGTATCGCATATGCCAGCCTATTGTCACGCTCATTAGATGTCCATGAGCGAGCTAATTGACGGTCAGTCTAATTAGGATTTGTACTACTGGATTAGCACTTATGACATGTCTCTATGACGGGTATATAAAAAAATATTTAACATGATGATATGAAACTCGGGTTTAATTAAATTATATTCAAATAAAATACAAATCAGAAAGTAATTCACTGCAATGTCCGAGTCACGAAGCCACTGAGCTCTGCGACAGTCTCGGAGACGAACTCAGTGAACCCGCGAGACAGAGACACGCTGTCGGAGACAGCACGTCACTCGCGCTTTGAGCTTGCACAAGACAAGCTTTGTTTTTCAAGCATTTTTGTACATCTGCAATCAGTGTTACTACTGATAGAATTTTGAGTAAATATTAACATATGAATAAAAAAAATTATAACTTTTCAAACGCCGAAACGGTACATTTAAAAATATAAATGTTTAAATGAATAATCAATTTTAGTAGTTTTTTCAAATTTGCAATATGCGTTTTACGCAAGTTTTGCAGTGAAAACCCAGCATTGCATACATATTGTATAAAAATGCATTTTTTTGTAGTTCATTTTAAATCCTTATATTCTTGTATAATATTGAAAAACAAAAACGAAGGTTCCATTTCGCTCCATCAATAATCAAGAAAGTAATATGACAGATACATAAATTATGAGTAAACTAATTTGGAATAACATAGTTATACTGCTATTATAGCGTATTGGATTTTTTAATTATTTAAATGCCCAATTTTGCATTTTGTTGCAGGTTGCAGGGCCCAACAACCTGTAGAAATTGATTATGAACTGTATTACAATGCGACTTCCTACGATATTGGCAAGGACCTGCATAATAAAGACTTGGTGGGTGACTCCATGTGTTTCTCTGTGACACTATAGCAGCAGCTGATATCGCCAAGTGTGTCGCTTAACGTCAGGCGAATAAATCTAAAGTTGGGTCACCTTCATTACGTTTAAAAAGCTTTCATACATGCACCCATCACTAGTTTCATTGGTATACAGCCGTGCGATTCTCTAATGATTCGTCAATGTACTCGTCGACGAGCTCACCGATGTCAAATACTTTGAGTTATCGACCTTATACACAAGGTTGTTTTTCCAACGGTCCCTGCATCTCGTCATTTGTTTCACGGATGTTGTTTGAGATGCAACGATATTTCTGTTAGAGAATCGCACGGCTGAATTGACAAATTTGTAACGCGTCCAAAATACAAACGTATTTGTTTCCTTCTTGAGCGGACTCTAACGTTTTCACATTTGCCATTCTTCTAGTTAAGAATGTCAATGCATACCTATAGTTGTATGCAGTGAGATTTTAAGTACAGTCAGATGAATAAGCCTTTCATTAAGTCGCGCTCTAGTAAAGCGGTGGGTTGCATTAGTAAAGCTTTCTAAAATGAATAGAAACATAAAAACAACGTTTCATGATTTTGTACACGTTTTGCCCACTCTCGTGCAGCGTCAAAACTAGAATGAAACTTATCTAGAAATATCAAACAAAATCCACGATTGGCGCTATTGTTGGACTTTTTCCCGCCATCTCAAAACATAATTTATTCATAACATGAAAATATTCTTAAAAAGACGGTAGTTATATGACACAATATTTATACTGCAATAAATAGTTATTTATTCCGCCCATTAATATTATAATTAAATTTCTTGACAGTCTCAGACAATATTATAGCTAATTAAAGCATATCCGCCATTGTTAAATATTAAAATAAAAGTAAATGGTTTTGACCCATTAGTTTTGTGTTAGTAATTAGCTTTGACGACTTTATATTCTGACGGAATATCGATTGAGGTTGACATTTGAATATAGAAACAATAACGTTTATTTTATATTTATTTTTATCTTTTTAATGTTACACCAACGCTTGTACGGTTTTATTATTTCTATGATATACTATTAAAACGCGACATGCGGCGTATAGAACAGTTTCTTACTACGACATAAACATCGACCATCAGAAATAATAACAATATCAGAACTGTTATGTCAAAATACTGTAAAAAATATAAATATGTAATATATTTTCTCAAAAGTGGTATGTACTCGTAATGTTCCTATAACATCTCTAAAAAGTATCCAGAAAGTGAACGCTACTGGAGACTTATTCACAACTGTCCAGTAAGGAGCTAATTTTAAATTTGGAAACTCCTACTGTCCACTACTGTCCAGTAAGTAAGTATGTAATTTACTTACTGGACAGTAGGTCATCCTCTTTAGATCTGTTTAGAATAAAAACATAGTACAAGACACAGATTAGAGTTTAGCCATCATAACATGGTTATAGGTTATATAGTCTGTGACACTTTACGCGACGCAGAAAAAGTAGGCACGATACGTTTTGTACTTAGTAATGTTGTAGAAGTATAGTGTAGGATTTTATATTTGTATATAATAATTGCAGTTGTATTTAAGCTTTCCATTATTTCCAATAAAATTAACATGGAGATTCAATAACAATTATTTTCATTTTTTACTAAATATTAAAGTAATGTAAAAAAAGAACAATGTTCAAAACTAAAAGCAAACTTTTTAGTAAAGAAACAACGACTGGCGGATTCCACATTCAATTGCGACAATTGTGTTTTAATTTACCGCGTGAACACAGAAAATCCCAAAAAATGAGTTCAAGCGAATCTGATTCACAAAAATAGATGGCACCCCTGATTTAAAAGCTGAGGCCGAATTAGCTAAACCTTTCTTTAATTTTTGAGATAAGCATTATACAAGCCTCAACCAATAAGAAAGCCATCCTGGCCTCGTATATAACCGGATAACTCATACTTAGCCAGGAAGGCTTACTGGATTCTGCAGTAATGTACATTAAACACACTGCTACATTTATAAAACATTGCAATGCTTGGATTGAACTGCTAGATGATTCCATTAACACTACAATAGTATTCACCAAGAAGGATGCGTTTACTACTCGTATATATTATAGTATCTTTCTTCGGAAGAATCGCAAATGTAAAAACGTTCGAGTCCGCTCAAGAAGGCAACAAATACGTTTGTATTTTGCACGCCTTACAAATTTGTCAATTCAGCCGTGCGATTCTCTAAGAGCAAACATCGTTGCATCTTTGACAACATCCGTGAAACAGATGACGAGATGCCATGGAACGTTGGAGGGTTGGATGGTCCTAACTTATAGATGACTTAAAAGCTACATCTATATTTGCTATCTATAAGTTAATTATAGTTTCGTGAAAGGCGACTTTATGTATGAAACTAGATGGAATCTTCCATGGCTAAATGAATATATGAGAGTTATAACATTAATCAACGAAACGAAGTTTTAAAAAATATTTCCCACCAAAAATGGCGCGTCACGTTTTTAATTGATATTAATTCGTTTGACATTCTTTGTTTGACAGCTCGATGAGTTATAATGTTAATAAATATTTAAAGGATGTATTCATTAATGTCAAAGTAACAGAGGAAGCTATTCTTGGACCAAGTTGTGGCTCGTTTTTGCATTATTTATATGACAATAAGCAAATATATGAGGTACATTTGAACCCGCATCGTACGCCGAGTAGTTTTTATCAAAGAATTTAAAAATACTATAAAATCTATTTTTAAACTTTGTTTATGGCGACGTAGTATCATAGATTATATAATTATGTTGGCATTTATGAATCCCGCATTGAATAGAGACTGATAGATAACTGAATGTTCGGAATTTATGCACTATTGCTAATGTAGTAAATGCGAAAGTGTTGTTCTATTTCTCGCTGAAATGACACAACGGATTTTGATGAAATTTGGAATAGAGATATCACCCAGGATTAACACGTAAGCTTTATATCCAGACTCCACGGATGGTTCCTGAAGTATTAAATAAAATATTATTTTTCAAAAAAACTCATAAGTAAAATCATTTATTCAATTTAGGCATCAAAGACTCACTTATGAACGTACATGAATTTTCAATTCTATTGTTGAATATCACGCACTCAAAATTTTAAAACCCGTTGTTGATAATTATTATCAAAAAACTACGAGTCTGATTTTAAATAAATTTCAATAGGACCACATGATAATTTCAAATAAAAAAGATTCGTCATAATAAAGTCTGGGTAAAACATATTTAGAAACAGTCGATTTCAGAACATCCTCTTTTTTCGGATGTCGGTTTGAAAAGGATATTTAAGGACACTTTCCTAAGGCAATTCAGCGTCAATTATAAACATATATTTAACCATTTCCCAACATGTGCGATACAAATCCGAATAGTAGTAGAGTTGCAGTGAAGTGCAAGTGGGCATGACAAGTTGTCACGTGACACGAGCGCAGACGGCGGCGCGAGCAACTCGCCTCAACGCTACTGTAAACCTTTTCAAAGAGAATAGAATCTATTCCAAGAGTTACTGCAGTTTATAAGAAAATGAAGTGCAAGTCAAGCTCTCGTATGGAGTAGAGCCTGATGGGTAAATGTTTATTTTATAATTTGTTATGGTCGGTGATTTTATTGGCTAAAAAATCTTGAGCACTATGAAGTCAGCCAAAACTGGGTATTTAATTTAATTTTTGAGAAATCGCCTACTCCATTATTTCTTTATAAATGTTAAAATTAGTCCCAAATGGTGCGGAAGTTAATATTAAATATTCAAAGATCCAGTGAAACTTAGTTAAAATGTATGGTTGATTATTATATCCATTTTTCCTTTAACACATCAGCCGTGCGATTCTCTAAAAGCAGACATCGTTGCATATTTGACAACATCCGTGAAACAAATGACGTTGGAAAAACAACTTTGTGTACAAGTGCGATATCTCATAAAGTATTTGACATGGGTGAGCTCATCGACGAATCATTACAGAATTGCACGGCTGTATTATTTTGCACTTAGTAATTTAAATAAACAGTACGTATTCATGTTAATTGACATTTTACCTTACCAACAATTTATAATTATACAATGTATTTATTTTAACAAAAGGATCTAATGTTAAGGCTCTACCTAAAGAAAAATTGCATGAGGTAAGAGAAATCGCGAAACTTATTTTTTGAAATTATTTGTTATTTAACGGTGTGGTTTTAATTATGATATTTGCTAAATAATTAAGTATCATTATACTTAATTATTCATCAAATATTAGGTTTTTTATAGCCTGTGAGATATTATACTCATGCATATATAATTACATTCTAGCGGTGACCGAGCCAAAGCTATACTTTGTATTTCACGACTAGCCTACTTCAACATGTTAGCTAGCAGAACAAGAATTAAAGAAAGTGTTGAGTTAATTTTACATGTATACGAAATAAATACGAAACAAATAATAAACAAAACTTGTGAAAAAAACAAGTCTCGCTCAGTTGCTGTTCTTCTACCGGAAAAAGTTTTGAAATCCATGTAAAACCAAGTCAGTTAATTTTTCAGTCCCTATTTAAGGGTCTTAAGTTATTACGTAATTAGCTAACCTAACAACATCTTATAGTAAGCATATAGTAAGTATCAATATTAAAACTCTTTCAAGTTTGAAAGAAAATAAATTGACTTAATATTTATCTTTAAAAAAAATTTACACATTAAGAAAATAATAGTTTATTCTATTTTCTACCGAATTCCAAAAAGGAGAAGGAATTCGACTGTATATTTTTTATGTTTGTTACTTCATAACTTTCGAAAGCATGAACTGATTCTCAAAATACTTTTTTGTTTTTTAAAACTGGTGCTTTCCGTGTGGCCCCATTTAAATGTCATCAAATTCCGTCCAGTAGTTTTTGAGTTACACTCCAATAACTGAATAGAATGGAAGTCGGTATAAAGTTTTATAAATTTAATTTTTTTCGTATTTTATATAATCCTAGTTGAATTTTGACGCGTATGAAAGTAGTTGCTAGTTGCTTATGAAAGAGTAATTGTTTTAATTTAGCTGGCATCTCGACAAATCAAGAAAAGTTCTAAAATTCGCTAATGTAAATACACATACGATTTAGAATGTTCGTAGCTCCGCTACGAATTCAGGGTTGGCACTTCTACGAAACTTAGCTTGTTGTCTACGTATGCACTCTGCATGCAACAGTCCAGCTACACTAAACATTTTCAACAGCAAATTTAACCCGGCAGCGGATCTACGTGGAAACGGACGACGCGAAGACGTTGACGGTCCAATTGACCTGCGATAAAAACAAATTAAGTGGATATCAATCGTAGTAAAATACTAACAGAACCGTAATCTCAAAAGTTGTGATGGTTTTTGAATAGTTCAGACACATAAAATCTAGGGTTCTGTGTCTTCACTTACCTCTCCATCCACTGCCATGTAAACATACCCTTAATTGCCGATCTAACAGATATTTTTTTCTTATTTTATTGCTAATGTTAATTAAATTTAATATTATTATTATTATATTTATAAAATAAAACCATGAACTTTTTGTCAGAAAAATAGCTTTATTTAATAGAAATATAGGAGACAAAAAAGATTTTAAAGATATTTTATACATGAATTATTGAAATTGAATTGGTGAGTTAATCGGTGTGTTATTTAATTATTCTACCAACTACAAAAAAAAAATTGCTGCAAATAAAAAAATGCAGTACTTTTTTACTCAGTTATGTCTCCTACAAGAAAATTTGCTACTGTAAAAAACAAGCAGTGAGTTAATCTAGTCTTCCCCACTGCATTACCCAATTACACACTAACTCTCAATCACCATAAAAAAAACTATTAACCACCACACATCTCCACAAAGACGTATCAAAGAAAGTCCTCACGTATGCACTTGATCGGACGCTGCGCTAACATGACGGCGTCCATCGATTGTGTGGGTGAGTGGGGGAAATTAGGGGGGTAATGGGGGAGGGAGAGAAGAAAGCTTTAAAAACAGAGAGCCAGCGGCGTCTCCACGACGGACCAATACGTCCCCAGTCGGCCGTCGATTACGGACGGGTTGCATACGCAGTAGGGTTAGCATATACAGGCTATCTTTATTATTATTTCTATTGTTAATAATAAGATGGCATGTGACCAGAAAAATAAGTCGTGCAAATGATGGCTGCCTATTCATTAATTATATTGTAAATTTTAAGCCTATTCACTAATTATATTGTAAATTTTAAAGTTCTACTTGTTATTGCAATGCGCATGTTACCTCAAGGCATAGTCGTTCAATAACCGGGCGTTATTTAGCGTGCCTTTAAAACTTAAGGAAAGTAATACTTGCACACTGCCTGCGTGGTGGGAGGGAAACTAAAGAAGAGTCCTAGATAGTATGTTACCTAACAATAACCACAAACGGGTTATGTGCAGATATTTACTGAAGATACCCAAGATAGACCTAAGTAGCGTGCAATTGGAGAGGCCTATGTCCAGCAGTGGACTGCTACAGGCTGATGATGATGATGGTGATTTACTGAAGAGTAGATAGTAGACAACTTACTTACAAGACTCTTTATAGAAAAACAACAGGAGAAGTATTACAAACAAAGAAATAAGAAAATACTGCATGGAAAAAATAATATACGACACTTAATTAAATATTTTAAAATGCAGTGCCTTAATTGATGGTCATAGTGCTCAGATCAATATCTTTTAGATAACTATGTACGGAAAGAAATGGGTATAAACGGACGGTGGTGTTTATAATAAGTGCAAATAACAAGGTGAATGTATCTACAAAATTCTGAAACTAAACTACTGCAATCGTACTTTCACACTTGTTAGATAATAGAATACACAATTATATAAACTCGAAGAATGTTAAAAAATCGCGAGCGAACGGATTCATTATGAGATACTTTGATTCTAATAATTTTATGATATTAGTAGTAAGTCATTCATGAATTCATCTGAACAGTAGTAGAATGTATTATGTAAAAAGTTTTTTAGGATTATTATCTTGTTGTGCGTTCTTTATTTTGTCGGGTATTTTACAGATAATACGTTCGAGCTTGTACTGTGCATGTGTCACTTCATCATGTCATGTCTGCTTAAGTCTAAATTTTTTTTATATGCCGAACTGAGTAGCACTTGACCACTATCTCACCTGATGTTAAGTGATGATGCTACTGTTATGATCTACTCGGGTATTGTCATGTTTCGTCTGATTATTTTAAATTGAATTGTAGACCTTTCCTCACATAAATTCAACGAAATACGTTCGCACATACTACCACCTAGGTAACAACTACGAGTCGTACTTAAATGCTAAGTGTAACTGTGCTTACCTTTTATTTAGACAAATATTATCTATGGAAGAAGTACCCAATATCCGTAAACGAGCTTAATTTTAATAAGTTTAAATAAAATATACAGTTTATATAATTGTTTGTTAAATATATTATAAAATGACTTTTCTGCTCACGGTACTCATCGAACGGTACACGGAAACACACGAGTATCCGTAAAGCACAACATTCGTTATTTTTCACCACCTTCCCCGCGTATTGATTAGTGCTCATTGCAAGAGGGTGCAAGAGCTCTTGATTTTTTTGCTAGCGGTACTTTTATGTGATTTCGGGTATGGAACGGATAGATTGCAAATGTTATAGCGGATTAGCTCCACATCGCGGCTCCGCCCGTGTTGGTAATGTTTAGGCGATGATAGTCCAGGCGTGAGGGTCGGCCGCCAATTCGGCAGGTACTGGTTCGATCTCCTAAAAAGCTTCTTGGGCACAGCACGGTGGTAGGGTACTTTCCAGAGCCTGGCTAGCTACAACTGTGATGTTTGAAAGCCTGCCACGAAGCCCGTAATCAGTGTGTTCCGCATGGCCGGTTTCTCCATTATAAGTCTATGTACTTACCTTCAATTGCATCTTCACTGACTTACAATTAGATATTTATATTATATACCTACGTACATACTTCTATAGACACATAAGGCTTATATATACGTTCATAGTTGTCATTCAACTCTAGTAGTTTAACTTACTACAGCGCGCTTAAGCTTTTATTGAAACTGCAAATACATCTACCACTTAAAAGCACGTACGTATATATCAGTCGAAAGATTTGCGGTGGCTAAAAAAATCATAAACTTCACAAATTACTTATAAATACAGGACGCCCGCGTCGATGATGTCTCGCTTAGCACCTGAGCAGTGCTTAGAGGACGTCATAGACGTCAACACTCCTTGAAAAAGACCACCGAATGTGGTCGATAATATAGCCGGACCTATCCGATAAATGTTACGTAAGTAATCCTGAATTTCTAAGTAAAATAATTGAAAACCGCGTTAGCTTTTACAAAAACTTCACATTATGCCTGTCGTATTTCCTAATTATGAAAGAGACACGAAGACAGGCAAAAGATAGCTAATTAACAGATTATTCCGTGTGCAAACCGAACAGCTTTTTTAACCGTGCGATTAAACACGAAATGTCGGAGAACTGGAAGCCGAACCCAACTTCTCACAGTAAAACAAACAAAACACTATTAAAAAGAACTAAAATACTAGTAAAAAGTGCCAGAAACTGAATGCAGCTTATTAGCGGGCGACAGACGGACGGACATACAACGAAACTTGTCGTCGGAAAGTTTTTAAATCAAAGTTTGCAACTGAAGGTACGAGTGGCTTCAACTGTAGACTATTCTTGTCACCTGATACTGTTTTACACTTTCCACAATGGTCACTTTCTAATACATAGTTTAAGGCTCTGTATACAAGTACAATTTAATACTGACTTCCATTCCATTCAGTTTTTGGAGTGTATCTCAAAAGTACTGGTACGAATTTGATGAAATTTAAATGGGACCACACGGAAAGCACCAGCTTTCAAACAAAAAAGAGAGGAAAAATAATTTTGAGAATCGAATCACCCAGTCGAAAGATACGAGGTAACAAACATAAACAAAATACATTCGAATCGAGTAATTGAGTACCTCCTCCTTTTTTTTGGAAGTCGGTAGAAAAAAGAAAGAAAATTAAAAGAAACCTAAAAATTTGCAAATAATGGGCTTGCATTCAATATTTTTTTTTTTTTTTGCTTATTGCTTGCAAGACTTTGTTAAAGTCATTATTTTATATATTATGACATTTATTTTTTCGTTAAATACAATACCTTAGTTTTGGCACGTTTGATATTTTGGCGGGTAGAGGGCGTTAACTTGAACGTGGTCACAATGTACCCAATCATGTGCGTAATTTACTTATTTTTAGGGAAAGTAAACTCAAACAAAAAAAAATATAATCAAAGTAAGTCATAATCGACTAACTTTTATATGGGAGTCCGGTTGTTATACACATCGTATGCAAGCAGTGTATGTCACCGATCAAGAATTTATTGTAAAATGTCACCCCTAAGGGGATTGGGAGAGCGAAGCAGCATGTGCGTCAGGTAGTCACAATGTAAGGTTGATTGATTGCAAGCAGCAATGCGCAAACTTTACTGATGTGTATAAGTTCGAATGGTACCTAAAATACTTTATTATATAGCTTATTAAAATTAAGCCAATTAAAACAGTCACAGAACTAAAATAGCAAAATCTACATTTATTCAGTATTTTATATCAAAATGAAAGCTATTCATAATGACACTGAATGTAACAGTTATTAACTAGTTTGGCATATTTCACCATGTTTCTTTACGTTCGACAGTTCGCCGCGCGGTCGGTGGCTGGCGACGGTTGTGGTGCAAGTCACTACGTTACAGCGAATTTATATCAATTACAGCGATTGTTTATTATAATCATAATAATAATTTGTTCCGGTAAAAGGCAATTGTTTACATTTAATGTAAGAAGAGCTGGATCCTAAACTAGGTTCAAATAGAGCCGTGTGAAGCAGACCTCTTTCGCCGTTGTAAAAAAAAAGATTACATTGCCAAATGGTTAAAAAATTCATGTATAAAATATGCAAGCTGACAACAATTAAAATAACAAAAAAAGAATTAGAGAGATTGTTCCATCCTTTCTCAAGTTATAGCGTGAGCAGGAGAAATATAGTTCATTTATGTATGTATATATACTAGCGACTGCTCGCTACTTCGTTCGCATAGTAGGCTCGACCTTCGGCCTCGCCACAACCTCCCATCTTTTCTTTTTTCTACCGACTTCCAAAAAAGGAGGAGGTACTCAATTCGACTGTATTTAAAAAAAACAAAAAACGATTAAAAAAAATATTTAGTGACACTTCCGCTGAAAAGAAAACAATGATTTTGGCCTATTTGGGGGCGTGCACCACCCTCCCTCCCGCATAAAATGCTAATAAAAAACACAAGAAAACCCAAATAAACCGATAAATAATAAATAAATCGACTGTATTTTTTTTTAATGTTTGTTACCTCAACTTTCGACTGGGTGAACCGATTCTCAAAATTCTTTTTTTGTTTAAAAGCTGGTGCTTCCCGTGTGGTTCCCAATTTCATCCAATTCGGTCCAGTAGTTTTTGAGATACACTCCAATAACTGAATAGAATGGAAGTCGGTATTAAAAAATTTCATTCAAATTGTACTTGTTTTAATGTAATAACCTTCTTGGAAGTATTAGAAAACATTTAAAGAAAGGATGATGAAATCGGTAAAGCCGTTCTCAAGTTAAAGCGTGACCAGGGGAATAGGGGTTCATATATATATATAGATTTAGGGTTGCCAATTGATTGCGTAGTTCAATAGTCAAATAAGATGTTTCCTACCAATTATTATCTTTATTTTCATTAGTATGATTTTGTATGTTTCAATCAATAAGTAATATCTCATTAAGTACTTACATAGTACAACATATATAAAAATGTTTAATTTAGTACGATGATTCCACTAGTCTCTCATACCTTGAACCAACCACCTCACCCCCGCCTTTAAATCGCCAACTTTTCGCCGTTTTAATTAAGTTGACGTCGTAGTTACAACTGTGTTGATTTGTTAGCTCGCTACGTTCAATGGAATGCATTTCTTGACTTCCTTCGTTCCCTTTTCATTCGCTCGCTTCAGCCGCCTTCGCTTCGCTCGCACCGCCGCCGCTCCGCTCGCGATCCTAACTTGTACTAGCGTATTACGTACCTAACGTTATTTATTACTCGGTAGTGTTGATACGGAAGTGCTTGCTTAATTATTAATGATTTCTTAGACGAGTTTTGAGATGTTTTCTTACCGTCTGACGAATTAACATGTGAGTTTATTGTTGCATATAGTTGTTGATGTTACAAAAAACAAAGCTGTATTAGTAATACAATTGAGTTATGGTAAGAGCTAGTGGCCATCATATAATTACTATCCTACATGATTTAGGATAGTTCCAAGATAAAAGTAGCCGTTATCAGTATCATTGTTTAAATTTTCAGCCAAATTGGTGTAGTTGCTTTGGCGTTGACGATTAACAAACATCTATCAACCTATCATTTTTTAGGCAAATATGATATAAAAAAAGAGATGTGAAAAATTGTTATGTACACTACTTATAATTGAGTAAAATCCATCCTACGCTTTGAGGATCTCTTTACTAGACCCTTTTTGCCCATCGACTGTCTAGTCTATGAATTAACATATACTGTTAATTCATAGGCTATTGTTTAATCACACATCTCAATTGATGTTCATAGTGATAATCTGCCGAAGAAGGTATCAAATTAATCCAAGAATGGCGTCTCTGGCTTTCATCGACGGCTGACGGAAGATGCTTTAGCGACAGGTTTCGTCCCAGCGTTGCCAAGCGTTTACTTACAATGTGAGCTTCATTGAAAGTGCAAGCCTGAGGTAGGATTCGAACTGGCGACCGCCTGATATGATACCCCTCTCTCTCTCATTATGATATATTCAATGTAAAAAACTCTACATTATTTCATTTTATACCTACCTATTTAATTTGTTTCTAGCTATAAAGTACCTCCGCTGATCTCGTATCCACATCACCAGGCCGTAAAATTCTTTGAAAACAATTAAATATTGCCAAAGTAAAATATAAATCACCCTTTTTACTGACCTAGTCAAATTAAATAATATTTTTCTTTCTGCGTCCAAAGTCTCAAAATCTGTGCCAATGGAGTTCGAAAGCTATAACATAAAACCTCATTATTGGCCGCACGTAAAGAACAGAACCGTTATTTTTTATTAACCCTGGCAAGTTGTTAGTTATTCGATATTTGAATCGCTGCCAATAGGTAACACTGGCTGGAGTGGCACGCTATAGAAAACTACCCCAACTGTGGGAAAGTTATATTAGTAGTGGGTGTTCACGGCGTTAATTGGGATACTTTCAACATATGATTAACATCAAAGTTGCGTATTATATAAATTAAAATAGGAAACGGGTTTTGTAAAAAATCACGTTATTGATATAAATACACCACATAGTTTATGTTAATAACTGTTCTTCTTTATAAAAAAAAATACTTTCATATTGAGTTATTATTTTCATATGGTAGTAACCCTAATGTCACCCGGACAGGTCAAACATTTGAGTAAATGAAAGTGTATGTTTGACCCGTGTCTGGGTGTTTATATATGTTACTACATACGTATTTAATATATATAATACGTATGTATTACCGTACTTAGTAAACGTACTCTGCCTAGTTTGGGACTTAAACACTTTATGTGGATGTTGTCTCATATTATAAAAATATATTTTATTATAGCTTAATTAGAACCATTGCCTAAAATATAAGATATTACGTTTACTTATACGTATTTATACTGACACATAGAGTACAAGTGCTCGTCCTGGATCTTGCCTCACATTCGTCAACTGATCAACAAGGATCAAACCCGCGCATGAACAATAAATATGTGGGCATCATGATCATGACGTCTGAAATGCATTATCAGAAGTCACGGTTTCAAATCCCGTCCGAGAATAGTTCTCACTAAAATTACAAATTTGGTTTTGTAAACAGGCGGTAGTGCTTCAAAAATACTTTGATAAAAGTTAAGGGAAATATGAAAACACTCTCCTGATCTGTTGAAATATAAGCTAAAAAAGGCGGAAATTTTTGATACTCTGATTGAAGTCTAATTTGTTTTGTTTTTTTACACTTATGTATACTATTTTATTTCAGCACATGACGACACGGATATAAATCATACTTCAACACTGCTTTAAGCGCTTGACGAGCCAGCGAGAGGCTAGCATATCTTCGTGCAGCAATAATTGATAGAGCACTATGTATTAACTTTATTTAATTACTTTAAACTGACTTCAGGACGGACGAGCCACTTATCTGTGCAACTTTTTTCAACACACAGTGAGATGTCGAGACATTTTTTATATGTATATAGTTAGTTCTCTCGTTATTAAAAGGATTTCAACTGTTCCTGATGTGACAGATAGACAGGAGTAGTTCCCTTAGCAAGTTATTTGAAACGGATGGATTTTACTGTTCTTGTGTTTAGTTACTTTGGTTACTTGATGTGACATGTAGTGGGTAAGTTTGTACGTTTAGCTTCATCTTATGTCTGTGATACTGGTGCTCTTAACCTTTCAAGAGCTTCTCTATCTCCTTCTGTAAGGCTTCTTTCTTATTTTGAGACACCTGTGCGGTGGCGAAGCGATGAGCTTTTGGCCTGGACTCACCTTAAGTCAGTAAAGTTTTTTATTTTTATTATTGCTTTTGTTCACAGACTCAATGGGTCCGTGGCATTGCTTACATTTATATTTTAAACTTATAATTATTATTTTTTTGGTATTACTAACGAAATAGGTACAGGAGGACATTTTTTTTTCTTAAATAAACTTACATAATACATTTGTGAAGGCCTGAAGTGCATTTTGAAAACTTACTTAGCCTGAAGGGCACAATACGATAAGAGCATGAAGGGCTCAAACTTTTTTTTTAATTTCTTAGCCTTAGGGGCACATACAATTTAAGAAGAGGCCAGAGGGGCATTTTTTTTTGTACACAAATAGACTTTAAACTAATTTCTAAATAACGTACATACCCAGAGCATACCGGCTCCCGCAAGCAGCGCCCGTTCACGAGCTTGACACGTGTGCCAGCCATCGCCCTCCTCAACCATATTTGAGGGAAGAGAACGACCCGTCACACGACGCCGCCGCGAGAAGTAGCCTTTTAGTAAGCATGAATGCTCAAGGTATACACGCATACATATTACAAAAGCCGTACTTGTCTATTTTTTTTTATAACTAATTTTTATTGCAGTTGGCTTTCTCAACCCGGCCCAGGGCCTCCGTCACATCCATATTCCTATCTTTTATGGCCATCTGCAAGTTGTAGTCGCGGATAGCATTTGGTGACGCAGACACCGCACGTCGTACGAAACGGCTGATGGCGTCTTCTTCGTCGTCGGCGTAGTAGGTGAAGGTCCTGGTGTGCCGCGAGATTGCAACCACTGCGTGCGGGACGCTCTCGTGCAGACTCAAGCTCATGGGTCAGAAAAGATTTGTCTCTCATACTTTTCCTCTACTTTTTGACAATTCTACTATAAGAGTCAATAGATACTATTCAAGCCAAAACCAGTCTATGATGCGGCTACGGGTGAGGGTGTGCATTACTTACATACATACTGTACTCTAGTGGTCTTATTTCATATGTTAACGATGTTCACCTTACTGCTCTAAGACAAGAACCTCGGAAAGGTCAAAGTACCAAAACTGAGTCTATGACACTCATTAATATTCAAGTGACACAAGGAAATTTCACACCAAGCAAACATCTGCGTTTTTCCTCAATCCCTTCCCGCCATGAATATAACATACTTTAATTAACACTCACAAAAAACAGTTTGACCCTTCCGAAACTCCAAAATAACTAACTTACCAAAGACATAACCCGAAATTGGATGGCTGTACGGGCACTACGGGCGTCCTCATCGTGGGACGTTCATAAATATTTTAAAAAGTTGCCCTTCGAACAACCCTATCAGTGATCTCTTAACCCCAAAAAGGCTCACGTACACACGACGACGATATTAGATGGGCAGGTAGGACCAATATTCGTTGAATCCCATCACGGTATTGCGAAAGAAATCAAATTAGATATACAATAAGCGGGGTAGTGGTCCGATTTACATAAGTATCCTCGCTATTCGGTCGGTTGATACAAGATTGCGGTCGGGTAACAATATTGGCCATGTTTACAGTCGCCGTCGTCGTGACTCCGCGGCCCCTGATCTCATGTGGATACACCGATTTGTTTTTTCTCTCGATACTATTTTGCATGGTAGGTTGTTTGCGATTCGAAATGGCTGCGACACCTGGACGGCATTACTTTCCAGTTCGTATCTCCTACAGTAAGACACACATATAATATTCAATTTAACTATAATCACTATTTATAAAATTATAGACAATTTTAGAGTCAATTCACTTTTGAATATCTAATAGGGTTAGATTAAACACTGTTTGTTAATTCGCATCATATTTATATTTTCCTGGCTGAGACGCTCACATGCCATTCCCTTAACATGTTATTTTGTAAATTTCTTACAGAAGTACAATTACAAATATAATATGTTTTTTATTTTATTTGTAATGTTATTGTGTGAAATTCTCGCGAAAAAGCCATAAAAAGACAATTTTTCTTTAAGACTCTTCCATAGTACATTATTAAATGCATTTCAAATGACAATTATATCGACAATATTTTTCTAAATGTCTACTATTCACACGAAATAATAGTAATTCTATTTGATTATCAATCACAGTACTACAAACTCTAATCCAATAAAATAAGTCTCACTTTACACTCATCGAAGTTCAACAAGCCCTTTACTAACCCGGAAAATGGTTCCGGACTCAATAAAATTTTAAGCGATAATAACTAACGTTACAGGAGGTGGTCCCGATATACCCAAAACTATCAACGAACCCCCATTTCGATGATAGTTTCGGAATCCATGCAAATCCACTGGTTAGTATTAAATAATACATAAATAGGGGATGAAAATAAAAATCGGGGTAAACTGGAAAGAGTCCGACACAGGATGTTGTAAAATTGGCGCCCAACACGGGGTTAAAGGTGACGCGGGTGGACAGACGTGCTACTAAGCAAGTGTTTTATTATATGTACGTAGTTATATTTTAGCCCACAATAAATAACATTGCAATGCGATCAGAAAAAGAGAAATATCTCGGTCTATGCATCGATGACACGCTCACATGGACAGCTCATGTTGAACATGTCCCATCTAAGCTGATATCGGTCTCATGAGCACTACGGAGAGTTGCTAACTGCATTCCGAATAAAGTACGATCGACGATGTATTACTCTGTAGTGAAATCACACATATGTAATTGTATTTTAGACGTTTATTATCACAATAAATTAATTTTAATTTGAATTAGAATTTAAATATCTAGTAGAAGTTTAGGGATCGGCCTCAAAGAGTTCCCGTTGCAAATAACACAAAATTAAATCATTAAAGTACTATTACATTACCACTATCTTACTCCTACAATACTTGTATATGAAAAAACTAAACTATATAATCTTATTCAACTTTACACGTCCAACACCTGCAACCTCGTAAAAATATCATCTCTCGATCAATTCCTTCAAATGTACATTTCACACAAAAAGGTTATACCCAAAGTTTGAAAAAAAAAATTGCGTATTGGAATATGGACAAACAACTATACAATTTCATGGCAAAACAATACAACCAGCTACCAAATGAAGAGAAAGGATGTGAAAATGCAATGTTAACGCATATCAGAGTACACTTAAGCATTTTTAAGAAGGATGTCACACATCTATATCATATTCAAACTATAGGGATAACCTTTTTGTGTGAAATGTACATTTGAAGGAATCGATTGATATTTTTAGGAGATGTGTTGTGCAGGTGTTGTACGTGTAAAGTTGCGCAAGATTATATAGTTTAGTTTTTTCATATACAAGTTTTGTAGGAGTAAGATATTTGTAATTTTAATAGTACGAGTACTTTAATTATTTTAGTTTGTGTTATCTGTAACGGGTACTCTTTGAGGTCGATCCCTAAAATTCTACTGTGATAAAAGTCTCGATTCTTATTTATCGTTATCCACATACAGAAAAGAAACAAATTACAATTTGCAAAAAATCTTGTGAACAATCGCGACCATAGTACCTACCTATCCACATTCCACATCAACCCCTTCAACAGAAAATCGCGACCGAAAAGTGTCCCGTCTGTCCCCTCGTCCCGGCGGACACTATCTTTCGATGCGGCATTCCGACCGATATTAAATCCACTTCATTCTATAAAGAATTCCAATGGACTCCCCCATGCTCCCTTGTTCCGGAATGTACCTATTGCGCTGTACCTATTTCTTTGAAATGGGGACTTAGACTGGATATAGGTTTGAAGAAATTTAGGCACTCTTCGCTCCCGTTGAATAAATGCTTAGATTTACGTTTCTATTGTGTAGACACTGAAGATTTTACTACAAATGTAAGTAAGAAGCCAAACATTGTAATTTTTAGAAAGAAAAAATCACAGCCTCAGATAGGATTCGAACCCGCGTCTCCCGACAATCCCTGTCAGTACCCATATTTGCTATGACCATATCATAAATTACGCGTCACGTTACGATATCTTCTATTAAATAGGTAAATTTGTATTGATTTCACGAACATTTCTTGAAGATATCATAGCGCGCAGCGTTACTTGTTTGTATGGTCATAGCGAGTAGGGGTTTCAGACGCCATGACCAACTAGGTGACAGACAGTGATCATATGGTGGAATCTACATTGTTGTTCCAGTGCAGGGCATTTTGGTTGACAGGTTTGTGGACAAGTAAACAGTTAACAAGTTAAAACTTGTGGATAACAACTGGGAGAGGTATTGGTTAGCTTTTACATCATACTAACTTTTAACTTTGTTTTGTTACAGGTAAGCCAGACACAAACTTTAGTACAAACCAAGTATCTGTCAGGTACATCTTACAGGTAAGTCTTTAAACGTATACAATACCATGTCTTGTATGAGTAACGTCCTACGATTACTCCAGAAAACACCACATGCTCCAAACCCTATATATGTATACCTAGTTTATATATTTTTATGTTTACTCATATAATGTCGCCGTGACCCAGCTACGCTCACAATCTACAAATATGATGTAATAATAAATGAAAAAATTACAATCTTTTTTTAATATCGGTTCATCATAGTGTCTCCCTTCATCTGATGGAAAGCGAAGCTGGAATCTAGAATCGATGACCATCACTGTAAGCTGCACTAATCGCCATCCCTATGATGACCTGAGAGAAGCTTTTTCACTCCCCGCTTGAAATTCCTTTACTACAGATTATGCCTTAAAAGGAACATATTTCTAAATATGGGCCTCATAAGCAAGCTCAACGTCTCACAACGAGCTATGGAGAGGGCTATGCTCGGGGTTTCTCTACGTGATCGAATCAGAAATGAGGAGATCCGTAGAAGAACGAAAGTCACCGACATAGCCAAGAAGATTAGCCAGTTAAAATGGCAGTGGGCAGGGCAAATAGCACGCAGACACGGTGGACAGACGACATGATAAAGGTCGCAGAACGACGTTGGATGCAGGCCGCTTCCAACCGTTTCATTTGGAAAAAATTGGGGGAGGCATATGTTCAGCAGTGGACGTCCTACGGCTGAGATGATGATGATTTTACTATAAAAAAAAACATGCGGGACAGTCTTTGGTGAATGCCGAAAGAAGTGAAAACTAAGTAACTTGAAGCGTTCGGTGACGATGACGACATTTTCATGATTTACAATACAATACAATACAATACAAAAATTCTTTATTGCACTTTAACCAATATACAAAAATATTAGTTACAAAGTATAATCTTAAATTAGGAAAGTGCAACGGGCGGTCTTATCGCTTATAGCGAGTTCTTTCAGACAACCTTTGTATGGACATTATCATAAGAAATAGTAGACGGTGGGGCAAAATATGTTCCATTAACTCTATGTAATATTATTAAAACTCCAATACATAAATACTAATAATTATACACTAATACATACAAACACTTACAAGGATAAAAATAATAACAGTGTTACATACTTGATGGATAGTGATTCTTAACCATGTTTTTGATGACTTACGTTCACCCAAAAAGTGTTCAACGCGCATAAAGAATTTTTCACCTCTAAAATACACAAATATGTGACAGAACACTTACAAACACAAGTATAGCTATCAGTTTCAAACTGTGGCCGAAGCGCACACGTGTGAATCTAATTAGACAGGAGTGTTATCAACCCGCAACCATTCCGGGAACTCGGCATGTGCTTATTACGTACGTATCCGCGGGATCACGGGCTCCCGGGATGATTGGCAATCCCGGGAGCGGGATAATGCGCCAATTTTAATAGGAACCCGGCCCGCACCTTGATAAGTTTGCCCGGATTGTTATACAGAACAGACGCTTCGTTTCACTGTATCCGGGTGTATAGCTGACAATGGGAAAAATGGCGTTAGAAGTGTTAACTTGAAAAGGAGAGGAGCTGTTTCGTCACATTTAAACGAGATTTTTGAAGTGACGCGTTGTCGATAACATAATCGACAACCGCAAGTATTGCGTTTAGGGTCCGCTGGTTGACGCTAGCTTTGGAGAGCCCACCTGTTTCCTTAAGGATGGTTATTTTATCGGTTAATCTGCAGCCCGTGTGGTGGATTGTGCGCCATACTACTCATAAAAGGAAACAATGAACGAATAGTACATTATGCATCGAGGGAGAAAAGCAGTGCCTTACGTCACGGGCGGCATATTGGACCCTGAATGAAGCGAGAGGTTCAAGCCGCCCAAGACGAAGACAGGCTTTATCTTATACTTACTGCGAAACAATAAAAACTAAGGACTTCATAAAAACTATTTCTTACATTTATTTACTTGTATTTTGGTTTAAATTCATTACAATCGCGTCTTTTTCCTCTTGTTTTTCTGCATGCTGTCTGTGGTGGCCGGTTCGATTTTCGAATAAACTCTCTTCACAATGCCCGTATCTACTCCATACTAATTTTAATATTTATTAAATAGTTTTCCTACAAATAACGTTCCAAATACAAATCAATCAAATCCCTTGGGGAGTTCTATACAACATTATCTTCCTAGGGATGAAACGCCTTGCTTTACGTCGAGACTGCGCGATATGTAATTGGACATTATCGAGCAGGTGGTGTGAAAACTTTGTTTCTAACAATTTTATATGACTGAACCAAGAATCTTAAGGTTTTTATTTTATCTCATTGTGGTTTTCTTTTCATCGGCAAAATACTTATTTAGCAGCAGACTTAATTCATATCACATAAAATAATGTTATATTGTTTTATCGCGAACGAACACTTTTCAGTGAACATTGTCACGGGACTCACGGTTAGACTGGATGACAGTAATTGTCTGTCATCATCATAATCAGCCCATTTTGTTCCCACTGCTGGGACTCGAGCCTTCCCCTTAAAGAGAGGAGTTGGGCCATAATCCACCACGCGGGCCCAGTGCGGCTTGGTGGATAGGTTAGTGGCCAACCCATGTCGAAGTTTTCAGGCCGCCCGAAGGCCTTCGACATAGCCTAACGACTGTTGTCCTAAGACAAACAACCGGGACCGGCTTAACCTGCCCTCCGAAGCACGAAAGCGCTCAGTTGAATACTGCCAGCCACTAGCGGTCACCGATCGAAAATCAGACCACAGCAAGTGTTGCTTGTTGATCGGTTAAGATCGCCAAGTCAAACTCCGCTACGAGCGCTTCTGTCTCATGTCTGTCAATGTTATAGAAATCATTTTTATGTACCGCTTATCATATGTTAATTAAAACGTTCCAAATAATATAAAAATACTAGCTGACCCGGCAAACGTTTGTATGTATAAAACTTTGTCATATACATACAAACCGCGATTAAAAAACAGGGGTAAGTATCCTAAAAGAGAAAAGTTTTAATTTGTGCGTATTTTTAATGGTAAATCATAAAAATAACAAAAAATTGTAAAAAAAAAAAATTTTGCCGTGAGTCAACCTTATCATTTATAGTTAAGAAAAATAGATGATGGCAGATTCTCAAACCTACTGAACATACACACAAAACTTCATACAAATCGGTCCAGCCGTTTTGGAGGAGTTTGGTAACAAACACTGCGTCATGAGAATTTTGTATATAAAATTATACACTTTTAAGATGTTTAATTTCGATTGTAGGTATTTAAATATTCTAAAATGAAGTCACAGTCGAAACATAAAAAATAAACATTTCACATTTTGTTTGTATTTTAATTAACTCTAAGTAAATGCTAACTTTCCATTACCTACAACACGTTGTCACATTTAATCATCCCCAGAAACGTGTACGATATCCCCTCGTCATAACTGACGGACTGTCCACATCTGTATTATACACAGGAGGAAGAGAGGGTGGTAGGCAGGTGACACAAGTGGGGGAAGGGGGGTGAGGTGGTCATAATTGGGTATTAACAGATAGAGGCTGTCACTCACGCGGTTAGGAATTCAATGAATTCAATTAACTTTTCATTTTACCATCGGTTTGTTGCATTTCGTCGGATTAAAATTTCCTGACAGGCTGAATATCTGTCTGTCAGGTTGTATTTTCTGTGGTTTATTGGCTTGCTCGCGAAATTAATATATTTTATTTATTTATTCAAATATTTTAATCGAGTCCTAGATCAAGTAATTACTAGTTAGTGACAGCGGTATGAACAGTATGGCAAAGCTTTCAAAACCTGTCTAAATGAACAATATAATTATATTCTTTTACCACACTCACGCTGTTTCACTTGATGGTTAGCGATGACTTGATGACAGTACCAGGTAATAAAGGTTTGCCACCAGTATGACGGTCGCTGGTGCTAGGGAGTTGGGTAGTTATCCGGAAGTTCCTTATCACCATGTGCTAGATTTCCTTACTATCTTTACCTTTAATCATAATCTCAGTTGAAGTAGTAAAGGTAGTATGGGGTAGGATACGAACCGATGACCGCGGGATCAGTGTGTGGTCTTCTCAGCACTACCCCTGAGTTATCATCGTTTTACGTGGAATAGTTTTTTTGTCGTTACAATAAAAGTTGGTACTTAATTGCATAATCTTAGGAGTGTAGGTAACTTGGCAATAATGTCAGAACATGCTTAACCTCTTGATCGGGCTTACAGTACAGGGTTTACACAGTGTGCTTCTGTATATAGTCTTACCCAAACTGATCTTAAAGATGAATTATTTAAACAAACGTTAGAGTAAAGGCACAATAAAATTAATTCTTAGTTCATTGTTCCGGGATCCGCTCGTCCCAAGATACAATCAGATTCGGGGAAATTCGAGCCTACTAGTAAGTCAAATTTAATTCGTATCATCGTTTCTATAGAAAACAAGGTTTAAATTGAAATCAGGGAAGCAGGGTAACTGCGTCACAACATGCCTTCCGCAAAATTAGAAAAGATAAACCCATTTCCACCCGCACGTCGCACCGTCGCACGTTGGACATAAAGACGCACGCACACTAGCACCGGGGACGGTCGGTCCGGTGGGCCGGAACCGTCCCCACGGAAACGGCATTAAAACTTTTGAGTGATTTCGCTCAGTCAAACGGTGCAAGACGGGCGAGTCCGGCGCGCCACCCGGTGCCCATACGTTCTCTATTTACGAGGACAGTGTTGGAGACTGTACTGCTCTGTGTTTGTTGGGTAGTTCGTAAAGTTTTCTTTTTTATTTGCATGGTTGTTTAGATAAATTTGTGAATGAACGAACCGAGTGGCTCTGTCATATTCAGTGTTCTATGTACAAATGGTTGTAACGGAACCGTGTAGTCGTCGTAAATTTGTCTTTCCATCTTTCAAAATCCATTGTTACAAGTACAATATTAATAAGATTGAATGATGAAAATGAGAGTTGAAATTCGCTCACGAAGTTTTGACGCACATGAAAGGTCATCGACAAAAAATGCCAATTTAACACTGTATTTAAGAGGACAGCATAGCTAGTACTTTCCATACTAAAATAATTAACTCTTTTCTACCTCTTAACATTGTCCGATTTCAGTGATTTTTTCATGTAGTCATCACATAGTTTACTATACCCGTACGTTTTGATTTTTTCAGTATTTCAAAGTACTATAAATTACCTTTTTTAGCTTTTTTAACTTAAAAAAACTGAAAAAAATGTATGTACGGGCATACTCCGGCATACTAAACAATGTTTTAGTATGTAAATTACTAGCTATGCAATCCTCTTAACTTTGCAATTTTAGATAGTAAAATATACATCCTCGAACGGGATTTGAACCCGCATCTTCTGACAATTCGTGTCAGACGCCATGACCGCTAGGCCGCTGAGGCATTCTGTAACAGTATGCCTAATCTAATTTAACTCTCTATTTTAACCGTCTTAAGGGGACGGAACGACATCTATTGAACAGTTTGACAAGCATTATCATACAGAATTAAGAATTTTTCTAATACTTTCGTATTAAACTAAGTTTAACTCAACCGGCGGCATTAGAGGCGTGATTGTTAGCATTATATAGCTGACTATGCCTAGCAGTATAGCTTACACATATCTTTCGCATTTTTCTGACTGTTTCTACTACCAGAACATACCTTGTATAGAAATCTTTCTCGCACTTTGCCAATTTTAAATATTTGAGATGGATTTCGTCATATAATACGTTAACACTTGTTGCCTTTATTTGTCGCTAACCCTTGAAGATAGTTATGTTAGAGATGAGATGTGTAGATAACGCCGAAACATAAATAAATTGTCTAAAAACCTCAAACCGTGAGTTACAACGTGAGTTCAAATATTCCTGGTAATGTTGTAATTTACAGAGAGAAAAATTCACATCCTTGGACGGGATTCGAACCCGCGTCTTTTAACTCTCCGTGTCAGACGCCATTGACCAACTAGGCTACCCAGGTTCGGGTTCGAGCATGTAATTTTAACTCTGTATCTGACTAACCGTCTTACGGGGACGGAGCGACATCAATTGAACAGCTTTGACAGTACTATCCAATAATCCTGATAATGTACGAGTATCTCGTTATCACAATATTAATAAAAATTACATTCACAAAAGAGACACAAAAATGTTTGTATCCTTTACCCGTACTCAATCGTAATAGAACCTAACAGTAATAGTATTACATAAATATCGGACCAGTGGCCGTTGTCCTATCCACATAATACAATATTGGTGCCCTAACGGCGCGGATGTGGCGAGGTCTGCGTGTGGACGACTTCGACCGACTAATTTGTGAATAGTTGGTCGTTCGATTCAGTTGATGATCGTTTTCTGCGCTTCATTACGCTACATTGTCTCATCTTGACATTAACAATGTTGGATATTTTTCTTTTTTCTACTGGTTGTGAAAATTTGTTTTGGTGTACGAGTATAGGTAACCCAAAATGTTTGCTTTCTTAGTTTAATAAGCCATACTTTTTATTATAGTAGTAGTAATAAAATTTATCATATAATTAGAGTTATAACATATAATACATTTATGTATTGAAATTCTTGTGAGTTTGACAAATCCTGAAGATGACTTAATTTTTTTTGAAATTTCAAATTGAGAATTTCATCGAGAGCATCGGACATGCTCGAAACTCGGGTTGACGTATTCGATCCTTAACGTGAGTGTTTTGCTGGTTAATAATAATAGTTAAACATATAATACATGTTACGTTTCTCACATTATTAATTAAAACACACGTTTGCAGTTACTAAGCCGATCAAAGTATCTTTCAACTTGACACAACAAAAAACATTTAAAACTGTCGTAAATTATCACCACTCTAAATAAAAAGCGGTCATAATTTACAATCACTCCGACATCTCAAAACGAATCGGTCGATTCAATACCATCCTACTATCCAGACTCAATTAAAACTCGAGCATTCGACCAATCCATTAAGCTACATTCCCATTCCACTCCTTTTAACAAAAAACGGGACACCATTATCAATTCGACATCGCTAAGCATGTCCACACGTCCTTACGGATGTGGGTGGGGGCTCGAGGAGAAGGGAGATCGAGGGGTGTAAGGGAGAGGGGGTGACGTCTCCATCGTCCGGCGCGTCACCGGCAGATCAATGCCGGACAGACCCCACCTGCACTTTTAATTCGCGGGACGAAATGGGATGAGACGAGTTGCTAGTGTGCGCTCGCCTTTGTCTCAAGATGTCTGCGCCTTTTTTTCGATACATGAATGAAACAATGTGAGAGGGAGTTGATCATCGAGAATTCAATGTGCAATGGATTTTTGTGCGATGTTTATTTGTTTCTGTAGTTTGGGTGTTAATGTTTAAGTTTTGAAAGAGTGTAGAACAAACATAAATTGTGTTCATGGCACAGATATTTGCCTGACCAGGGGTTTAACCTGGGACCACTCGTTTCGAAGTCAGGCGTACTACCAACTACGGTAAAAGGTTGCTCATCGCACAGTTTTACGCTTAGACCCTGATTTAAAAGTGCTATAGAACTTTGAGTGTAATTTTCCTTATTAATTCTAACAAACGCATCCTAACCACACGTTCAAAAACAAAAAGTTTCAAAACCACACCAGAACGAAAAGTGAGAGCACCCCCTTTGTATACATATATAACCTAAATCTGCAGATGGTTCTAACTGTCCAAGCCAATGTAAAAGATTTTTTAAGTTTAAATATTTCTTTGACACATTTCCAATGTCTAATGACGTCTCACGTCCCACCAGTGGGCCCGTGGGCCGGATAAATTGAAAGGATTTAACTGTACTTTGACTAGTTGTCGAAAGTTCCGGTCGGGACTTCTTGACAAGCGTTAAGTAGTTTTTGGACAAAGAACAAGTTTCCAGTTTCAGTAGAAACGGGTGATCGAGTGAAAATACTGTGTTAAAATTCTAAGTCGTATCTTTGTATTTAAGTTTAAAATGCTTAAAAACTTATTTGTGTTAAATTAAGTCTTTTAATATCACTGTGATTTTACTTATTGATTGGTTTAAAAGCTTATAGTCTTTCCACGACGGTAGGCTTACTAGAGGGCCGTGTACGACCACTGGCTCAGCGAACGCACTGTCTAATTTTGTACACAATAATATCTTTCAGGAGAAATACATTGTAGCAATTATAGCTACATACAATCGTAGCAATTGGTGGTAACAATACCTTACAGAATCAGACAGTGAGGCGTCGCCTGGTTTCTTGTCATAGGACGCCGAATATCTTTGTCCTAGAGTTTGTCAGGTCATGACTCGGTATGGGTTAAGACTGTAAATCAGTGACTCGAGGATTATCTCCTTAGCCCTATGCTATATCATGAATGAACAGCATCACGCTTCTTCTCAGTCATGTTTTGTCATGTGATTCTATTTCTTATAGTCTGGTGTATGTAAGGTGATGTTGTGCGAGTTCTGAATAAATGTGTTTTCATTTTTAAATTATACATAAGTGGATGGATGACTGTTGCTCGGACGGAAACACTACATAAACTTAAAAATTATAAGATATTCCAGTATTGGATGGGCTGTATTTTTCTTGTCAATCGGTGACAAACCGAGTATGTCGTTTGCATGATGTGAAGGGTCACGCGTGCCTATAAAAGTTCAGTATCATTCAGAGTTTTAAACTACTAGAGTTAAAACCCTGTAATGCACTTCGCTCATCGCTCTGATATATAAGATGTAAAATCTCTTGCCCTAGCATTTCGCTACGTTTTATCGTGGAATAATGTTCTTTAGCGTTTCAATTTCCGCGCGGGTGAAGCCGTCAACCGCAGCTAGTTACTTTACATTTAAGGGGAACTGTCTATTATCCAAATAACCGTGCGATTCTCTAAGAGCAAACATCGTTGCATCTTTGACAACATCCGTGAAACAAATGACGAGATGACAAGAAACGTTGGAAAAGCAACCTTATGTACAAGGAAGATCTCATAAAGTATTTGCCATCGGTGAGCTCGCCGACGAGGGAAACAACGAATCATTAGAGAATCGCACGGCTGAGTGTTGCGACACTGCCACCACCTCGTGAGAGACGCTGTCCCGCAGCTTTTTCCTGAGCTCTTTAATTATTTGATGTTTGTGGTTTATCCACTTACCTCCCGCAATACAGAGATGTAAATTATTATGGTCGTATCTTACGCGACCAACCAATAATAAAACGCTCGTACTCGTAATATCATTGTTTATATTTTGTTGTTTGATTCAATGACAACACTTCATTTGCAACCTTATCAGCCATTACAGTTTTCTCTCACTTCCAGAACTTTTATTAACCGACGACAGACGAGAGACAATCGTTGTCTCCCACCAGAGTACAGATAAGGGATATTTTACGTTTTTTTAGCGGAACTCAACCCTTTTGACGCTATCTCTGACGTCACGTCTTGTCCCGCAGTGGGACGCAGCGCTCGTTGTTATGAACTTTGATAAAAACGGTCGAGCTTTATGTATTTTTTACACTCACCTGTAATCTTAGTCGGGAAAATGTACAGGAAGGTTGAAGTTGTCAAATGAATTGATAAAAAGTACAATTTGAAAAGTTTTATACTGACTTCCTTGAGTTGTAATATTTTCAACGGCTCTGTTTGTAAGGTGGTTGCGATCCTTCGAAGCGCGTTCTGTGTTCGTTGTCAGCCCTTGGATGTTGTGACGCTTTACTGTGCGTGTTCATGCCTACCGAGACACAGAGAAACAGTGCAGGATACAAGTGTGTAAAAGTAAAAGTTTTTTAAAAGACAATTTAACTTTAGTATTTCAAATAACCTATGTGTATTGGAACACACTACACTATAACAAGTACAATTTGAAAAATTTGAAACCTACTTCCATTCTTGAGTTATTGGAGTGTATCTCAAAATCAACTGAACCGAATTTGATGATAAATAGGACCTCCACCAGCTTTCAAACAAGAGAAGAATTTTGGGAATCGTTTCACCCAGTGAAAAGTACCTCCTTATTTTTGGTAGTCGGTAGATAAAACATATAAATTTCTTTCAGGTTATTTTGAAATTTTTAACTCTCCTCCAAATTTATATTCAGTTTTCCTAACAAAACTATCCACGTATAATAGATTGATGGACTCTATTCCTATTTCACTTAAGTGCAGCTTGCCCTACAAACCTACTTTGCCTTCTATTAATAAACCTCCACGGGTAAGAGCAGATATCAACAGAATCAGATGGATATTCGCTTATATAGAGAAAAATAGCACTATCACCTGCTGCTGCTATTTATTCCTTAATAAAAACAATAGAAGGACTATAAACAGCAACATTACAAAAGTTTGAAAAAGTTTTCTCTTCATTGGCTATATGGCCAATAAAGAAGAAATGAAGTTACATGTGAGGGGACTTCGGAAGGCCATAAATGGAGGTGTCGTCATTAGTACAGACACCAAAGATGACTTTGAGAAACTAAAGAACTCAGTTCACCTGTCCTCATCAGCGCTTACTATTGACGAACCAAAAGACGCGTACTTGGAGTACCATCAAGCATGCAGGAGCGGGAGGTCTTCAAATGTATGTTCATACATCAGGGGTGCGATTCTCTAATGATTCGTCGTTGCGCTCATCGACGAGCTCACCAATGTCAAGTACTTTATGAGATATCGCCCTTGTACATTAGCTTGTTTTTACAACGTTTCTTGCCATATCGTCATTTGTTTCACGGATGTTGTCAAAGATGCAACGATGTTTGCTCTTAGAGAATCGCACGGCTATTTGGATAAATGACAGTTCCCCTTCAAGCGATTATAGATAAAATATTCGGACTTCGATTATTAACAAAAATTAAAGCATTCAGACACATAATGTCGATGGAATGAGTAGCTCAGCTCGCTATATCTTCTGGTCCGGCACCTGGAGGTTACATATTATGCAAATTATGTTTGAAGACTAAAGGTTTCCATTCAGTTTAGATATAGCTTCTTGAATCTCAACTAATGCTTTAAAGCACTCCAATTTAATAACTTATATAAAGTCCTATATCGGCCATCATATAACTTACTGAAGCGCTTGTAGCGGAGCTTGACTTGGCGATCTTAACCGATCAACAAGTTAAGCAACACTTACTGCGGTCAGGACTTGGATGGGTGACCGCTAGTGGCATTATTCAACTGAGCGCTTCCATGCTTCGGAGGGCACGTTAAGCCGTCGGTCCCGGTTGTTTGTCTTAGGACAACAGTCGTTAGGCTATGTCGAAGACCTTCGGGCGGCCTGAAAACTTCGACATGGGTTGGCCACTAACCTGTCCACCAAGCCGCATTGGGCCCGCGTGGTAGATTATGGCCTAACTCCTCTGTCTGAGATAAAGGCTCGACTCCCAGCAGTGGGAACAAAATGGGCTCATTATGATTATGATATAACTTACTGTTTTACTTGGTTATACTTTAGGACCATCAGTTTATATTCTGTTTACACATATTATCACAATACTTAAGTCATTAAATCAATATCTTCTTCTTAATCGTTCCCTCATTACTGAGGATCGTGACTCTGTTGCAGTTTGTTTACTGTTTCTCTCCATCGAGTTCTGTTGCTGGCCTGATATAGAGCTGTGCTGAAAGGTATCTCCAGCTGTTCCGATACCTGATCCGTTCATCGCTTAGAGCTTCGTCCTCTTGGTCTTTTACCCTCAATTTTTCCAGTTACTATTAGACGCTCAAGGTTGTCAGAGCTTCTACGCGCAATATGACCGAAGTTCTGTAATACTCGATGTAAGCATATTGCAGAGCGCCTTTGGGAAAGTTCTAGATTTAGCTCCTCTAAGACAGATACATTTGTGCGACACATTTTCAATATAATATCCAATAAAAATTAGGTACGTCAAAAAAAATTTATACGATTTCTATAATATGAAATAAGTCTGAATTCTGATACCACAGACAGATCGAAGTAAACAAGCTAATTAATACAAATTCTATTATTATCTTCTATTGTATACAGTTCGACATTCGTCCCCACGCCCGGCCGTTCTTTCAAACTCATCAGATTGAGACAATACGTACGAATGTCGGCAGAGTAAACATCCACCCCCTCCCAACCCCTCCCCACCCGTCCGGTTCGTTATCACGTCCCGGACATCATTTAAGACGGGACCGGACAATGCGATCTGTCCGGTCTGTCAGCTAGGATTGATTTTTAGTGTTTCATAACTTTTAAAGAGTTGGTACTCATTGATTCACACACGTCACATAGATGTTTAATGTGATGCAAGGACAATATTCGCTATGAACATTAAAACAAGTAACGCCGCGAATTACGATTTCTTCAAGGAATGAGAGTTGATTTGAATTGAATAGGCGCCGAAATTACTGGACCGATTTGAAAAAATATTTCGCCATTAAAATCTTACATTATCCCTGTTGAACATCTATAAGTTTTGATTCATCATCTTCATCATCACGCGAGTGAAACCGCGGTCGCAGCCAGTAGCGAAAAACCCCTACAGCCCTTGAGCGTCTAACAAAAAGGGTTAATTTTGATATGTTGGGCATTTTACTTAGTCTGGTCATGTTTTTATAATATTTATTTATGTAAGTTCTTGGTCAAAAGTTAGCATTTAAATCAATATTTTAAACCAAAATACTATTTAAGTACGTTTACATTATGATAACATATAGGTTTTGAAGCGATGATGTCTCCCATACTTATTAGAATCGGCAGCCAATCCGATGGTAGCTAAATCGATCTCCTAAATACTTAAGGTTTTGGTGAAGTCAACTTTTTAGCAAAAATAAAGCACTTTTTAGTTACCACCTTCAAGATCAAAAACCTTCTGTTAAGTACGTCACAGTGTGTTCCGGCAGCTGTCCTTGAAAGTAAATCGCCCTTACATCCTAATGTGATACCACCTTTAAATGCATCACTGACCACCAAGTGAGACAGAGTCAAACACTAGTATTACAAGTACAATTTGAAAAAGTTAATACCGACTTCCATTCTATTCAGTTATTGGAGTGTAACTTAAAAAGTACATCACCGAATTTGATGAAATGTGAATGGAACCACACGGGAAGCACCAGCTTTCAAACAACAAAAGAAGTTTGAGAATATGAGGTAACAAACATTAAAAAATACAGTCGAATTGAGTACCTCTTCTGTCTTGGAAGTCGCTAGATAAAATAAATAAACATGTTTGTTATAAAGAATAAAAATTAGATTGTTTTGCAATGTTTCACGAAAAACTTTATTGTTGCGTAACCTTCCTCAAACCTAGTGAAATCCAATAAATATTGTAAGTAAAAAAAAATCTAAGTAAATATTCTAATATCTAAGTAAGTACCTAATAACTATTTATCTATTCTAAAAATATAAGGACGGCAGCGCAGAGCGTGAAGACCGCGTCTCGGAAAGGCGGTGCGCATATTTATTAGCCCCATACAAATGGATCCGTCATTCGCGTATGAATTATGTGACATTACGTGAATTATTGAATCGAAGCTATTATGTTTATTATTTATCCAGCTCCGATGATATACCGACACGTCTGATGAATATATCAATGGGTGATGTAACGGAGTGACGTCATGGAATTAATACACACTATCACCACATATAATAAAAATGTAGAGGTCCAAGTTCTGTAATAAAAAAAGGCTAAAAACTGAGTCAGTGGGATGTAAGGAGTGAAATCGAACTATTTTTTTTTTCTGTTTGTCGGTCTGTTTGTACGGGCTAATCTCCGAAACGACTGGACCGGTTTGAATGAAATTTTGTATGGTGGTAACTTGTACCCTGTACCCTGTACTGTACTGTACCCTGGTCAACATACAGGATACTTTTGATCCAGGTAAATTAAAGAGTTACCGTGGGATAGTTAAAAACTATAATTACCCGTATCGCACGATGCCACGCGAGCGAAGCCGTTTGCAGGTCAGCTAGTAAGATATATTCTAGATATTATAACTTAAAAAAAACTACCTAAATGCCTACTTAGTTGGTTTAAACGACAAAATTACATAAAAAATGTCTTATTTATCTTCTTATTACATATATCCTAAATTAATTTATTTAAACTTGTTTATGTCATAGGTTACGGTACAAGCACGAGACCCACCCGATGTGAAAGGGTAACCTCTACCTATAACAGATGTATTTCGTCACAATTGACGTACCGGCTAGCATACCCATCAAATACCTCCCCGGACGAATTCGTTCACAAAGAGTTCTATACCACTCTTATTTCTTAACTAAACACAATCGGCAATTAAGCCCCTAAGTATTTACTACCGACTTCCAAAAAAAGAAGGAGGAGGTACTCAATTCGACTGCATGTTTTTCAAATTGTACTTGCAAATGGCTTATTATGTCTCTGTATATGGTTGCATGTTTTCTCTGTAAAAGAATGGAGTTAAAAATGTTACTTTTTGACATCGGGATCGGAGAATCGTAAAAGGTTACCCTACCATATAAGGGGATACCCATTTTGAACGACATTACTAAATTCATAGATATTCTTCTGGCAATAGTATCCAAGCATAATGTCAACGTGAGAAAGACACATGCAGCAAATGAAATTACTGGGCGAATGAGACTTGTAAACCAACGCATCGGGGTGTCCAGCGCCACGCGAAACTTCAGCTCTAAGTTCTGGATGGATCTAAGATTGTTAAGATCTAAGGCTGCGTTGTTCTAAACTATGGTTTGAGATATCTTTATTTCTCTTAAGAAAATATTTCACTTACATGAGAATAGCTTAAACATTATATTATTATCGTGGTCGTACGATACAAAAATATATAAATTATTTTAAAGTACTCAGCTGAAATAGATGAATTTTTATCATAGGTACATGACCTGAGACATAATATAGGCATCTTTCAATGCTTAGATAATTTGTGATATTTAGCTAATATATAGTAAAAGGACCAGGGATGTACGATTTTTTCAACTCTATATAAATACTTGAGCTCGCATGTAACTAAAATAATATTTACATTAATAAACTTACATATAAAAAATGTAATGTAATGTATACCAAGTAACGGCGTGACATCTGAGTACCCTCAGTCAGACGAACGAGGCTATTATGTCGCAATCCAAAGTTTCCGTTCGCACTAAAACATGTGATTTACTCGTACCGACTTCAATTATTATAAATATGGCGCCAATGTGGGTCAGGCTGCGCCGGGTGCAAGGGGGTGGTAACGACACCCCTGCAGGGTATGGCGAAGGGGGAGTTGGACACCCGTCAATCGATTGTCAAGGAGGACCGCGCGAGAATACAAGAAGTTTCAGAAACTGTGCATTACTGTGCATGTCGGGAATTCTTTCAGATCTATTGTGAAGGTAGTATAGAAGTATTATCCGAAATATTTACTTCGGGTATGTACTTAAGTGCATGTTTTAACGTAACTATACTATAAGGTTATGTAAAAACGTTTGAAGCTACGAATAAAAATTACCAAATGGAACAGACTTCAACACCAAAAAGTGTGAAATACTTTTTGAAGTGGGTACCATGATAGTTCAAAAGTACCTATTATCACAATATTGTGCACGTGGTACCGACTTCAACAAGTTATTACACACTTTTTGGGGTTGAACACGGTTACATTTTTGTGGTACAAATTTGTTTTATACCACCCTTGCTACTTACGGGATCGATCACACCGTCAATGATGATATCATCAAATCATCAAAACAGGCGAAATACTTGTCTGTTATTGGAGTGCAACTCAAAAACTTCTGTACTGAAAACTTCGGAAGTATACTCTACCAATCTAAAGAGAGTCATCAAAATCGGTGTTAAAAAAAAAAAAACTAAGTAGTCAGCGAACACACATGAAAAAAATTATATACTGTCGAATAGGGAAACTTCTTCCTTTTGTGAAGTCGGTTAAAAAAAATATGCAAATATATGTACCTATATGCAAATCAACATACATATACAACAGTTTCAACATTTCAATGAAGCATTAGTAGGTAGTTAAGGGTGATGGGGGTCGGTCGCCGCATTCAAGTGGTTCTGAGACCCTACTCCCACCTCCCAAAGTAGTCATATTTAAACCTTACATCAATTTGGTACCACCACTTCGACACAAGCTTAAAATAATAATGGATTACGATAGACGTTTTGATGACGTATTATCAGATAGTGCACTCAATTCGCGTACTTTGCAACTGCATTAGTGTCTTTTTCAGGTTGGGCATTTTAGGTTCGATTCGATTCAGGTATTCTGGAACGCACCATTTGAATCGATTTCAGCTAAAAAAGAAACACGCCGTAGTATTGAATGTTCGACCGTTTTGTGTCGGTGGGAGTACGATAGTAAGTATGATTATTCTAAGCTTATTACAGAACGCTCCTTTTCCAATTTATGATAGTTTTGTAAAAGGTGGGAGTAGGCCCCCTGGTTCGATCCCCACCTAGAGCTCTTGGTGCAGTTACAATCGTGATGAAGTCTACAGCACCCGCTTAAAGGTATCACCCCCTAGATTGCGAATGTATAGCGAAGCTCCTAACGTTGTGATCAGACAGACTTCGAGAGCCAGTCGTAATGAATGTGATGTCAAACAGTAGGTTACAGCGATTCAATTTAAATACGGTTATAGCATTAGATACAGTTTTTTTGCATTCTAATAGCATAGGTACGTAATATTTGTGAAAACTGCATTCGCAATAGACAGACAGCCAAACTTCGAGAATATGTGAATAATTTTGGAAATGGTAGCGTAATCGTATTTTTAGATATAAACCAATTATTCTACATACTGTTATTTATCTAGTCTCACAATGGCATAGGTAAGTGATAGTTTGTGCGAAAGTACAGAGCGTTATTAAATTGATGACTTTAAGGAAATGAATAACTTTTCGAAATTAGTACTACTGCTACTACGTACTAGGCCTCATTCCGAAATGTGCATTATGAATCAGCAGTTCTGTTATAAAATGTAACGTGGTTTTCATTCATTATTAATTATATATACGGGATTAATCACGTAATATTTATCGGATAGGTCCGACTATAGTTTCGACAACATTCGGTGGTCTTTTTCAAGGAGTCGCCCGCGTCGTGTGCAGCGACAAATCGAGGGTGGTAGCTAGTCAAGCGGACCAGATGTATCCTACCACCATACTGTGGATAGAAAGTCTAATCGATGAAACTTTTCACGTTATTAGAGATAACGTGAAGTAATTAGTACCTATTCGTATGTAAGTCTTAAGCTGTCGCTTATATCGAAATAAATAACTGTTTGAGAGTTCCATTTATATGTTCAGTTGACACACACTAATATGGATGCGTAAAGTATAAGATTTAATAACAATACCGGTTCTTTATTGGCGTCGTTGTGAAGGCATCGTGTTGTGGGCGGCTTCTGTTCAGGACATTATCACTCGTCATCTATGGATGATAGAGACGGAAAGCAAAATGGATGTGGCAGTCTATAACTGAAAGTAATTGTAAAAACTCATGCCATTGGCTATAGCCAATATATTTAGGCCCCAAATTTTATTATATTTACGCGAAAAAGTATACATATCGTCAACGTAAATAATTGAATAACGTGCTGCGTTTTCTCGTACATATTACAAGAGGTCTTAGCACAAACACTTTGCGAAGAAGTATTCGTATCAAACGTCAACACGTCACGCTTCCACGTACAAACTATGAGTTATCTGTGTCACAGTGTGCCCTAGATACATGACAGATTGTACTGTTTCACGTGCACTCTGTGCCACAGTTGTACTGAATAACTTAATACATAGTTAATATACTTGTGTATATTTGCTAATATTACAAAGTATAGGAATTCCACTTATAGGTCATAATGTTATACATCGAGATTTAGATCCCATTGAACTAGACAAGCTTATCGTATTGAATGTAACAGTGTACTGTTCACATAGGCACAAACAGTCTAAAGATACAGTACAAAACTGGTCCTAGTATACCCTTTAAATTCACAAAAGATCTAGTTTGTAATATGGCAACCTATCAAAAAATTTCATAATATAACAAAAAAGGACAATTTGAAAAATGTAATAGACTCCATTCTTTTCAGTTATTGGAGTGTAACTCAAAAACTACTGAACCGAATTTGATGAATAATTAAATGGGGCCACACGGGAAACACCAGCTTTCAAACAAAAAATAATTTTGAGAATCATTTCACCCAGTCCAAAGTTAGGAGGTAACACACATAAAAATACAGTCGAATTGAGTACCTCCTCCTTTTTGGAAGTCGGTAGAAAACACTCTGAACTATATTACGACCCTCAATTTATAAAATCTAAGCGCAGATCTGATAGGGTCTGTAAGGCAGTAAATTGTCGCACTCCATTGGCTATTGTTGCATATGCAGTACTTTGTATAATAAAATAAATAAAACTATTAATATTTACCCCCTTCCTTCTCATCAATGTAAAATAAAAGTTACGGACAGGCTACAATCATTAACATATGATGAAACGGAAGAGCGTTATAATACTTAACTACTAGAACCTGAGTGTGGCCCAATACGAAAACATAGGTGCACACAAACACCCACACATACACACACTCACACACACACACACACACACAAACACACTCATACACACACTCACACACACAGACGCGCACAAACACACACTCACACACAAACACACTCATACATACACTCACACACACACACACACACACACACACACACACACACACACACACACGCGCGCGCACACACACACAAACACACAAAGCGAGAGACTCATAAGACGGTAATATCTTGTAAAAAATAATTGTATGTATTTATTTATTTACAAATGTGTTAAGTACATGAATTTTAGGAACTAACTTTACTATAGAAATTAAGGAGGAGGGCGTTGGTATCCGCAACACAGTTTTTCTCCAAGACTCTCGCGGGTATCATCGTTTTTCATAGCAATTTATGCAATTGTTTAAAGGTCCATAAATAAAGACTTATTATTATAATTCCTTTTATTTGACATATTTCACGGGTTTCACACGGTCCTTTACATAGGTATAAGTGGGGCTGTAGCCAACACTTAGAGGCCCCTTTGGTATAAAAATACAAAGTAGTATAAAAACAGAAACATTTTGGATGCATGGTTACATGGTATATCTATTACAAAAATGGGTAAAGTGGGCATGGCTATTGATATGTACTTATTAGTGGTACGGGAGATAGTGGGCTATGGACGAGAATACGGCACCTACCAATTTCAGTCTCACTTAAAATATTTAGGCAGGTGGTGACTTGCCACCCACTAAACGGGCCCCCCATAAGAGCCACCATCAATGGTGACAAAAGGGGCAACGTTGGTGTGGATATTTGAAGGGTGTTGAGAGGTGTGCTGCGGTTTCACTAGAGCGCTACTACCGGCGTTAAGCCCTTTAACACTTCCACCCTTGGAGCTTTTTGTTTCTTGCTCTTGCGTCTCCACTCCCAGACGACCAATTAAGGCAAGCCGGGGGTCAGGGGTCTCATTTAGCCCCAGGGAGAATCAGGGTCCGCGGTGTCGCCACTCACCGACGGCTCGCCACAAAGCCGCCCCTGCGGTATTATTAACTATTATTAATTATAATTATTATTAAAAAGGCGAATTTCGTAATCTATGTGAAAAAATACATTCAACATAATCACAAAATACTTGTTTATTATAATTTATAAACCATAATTAAATAATGGCTATCATAATTTTCTGCGCTTTCAATCTCTATGTCTGAGGAGGAAAACACATTTAGTACAGAAACATACTGCACTCAAAATCATAAAGAAGGCCGTAATAGTGCCAATCATGACTTGTATTATCAACCACGCGGCACTGCAAGATCAAACTTTTAGGTATTTGAAGGGGTGAAGCAGCGGCAAATACGATAACTTTTTCGTAGATTTATTTTGTTTAAAAATAAAAGAAGCCACAATGGTAAAAAAAATATAGTTCTCTACTTTTTTTTGATTACAAAAAATATATAGTAGTTGTCGCTCAAAATATTTAGAAACGCTATACGAAATATTTTTTCCTGTCGTTTTACGTGCGATTTTTTCCTGCAAGATGCCGCCAAGATGCTGCCAATATGCTGATAGATATTCTGCAATATTATTATAAAGTCTTTTTTAAAACTCTTAACTATTCACTGTATTTTTTCAAGTTTGTATCAATAATTAGTTGTGTCTAAACTGAGCGACAAAACATTTTACGGATCTTTGGTTCTGGGCAGCCCCATAAGTTCACTTTGACGTTAAGGACTCCGATAGCTCAGGTGTTATCTCTGACTTCGAAGCTCGGGGTACAAGGTTCGACCCCTGGTCAGGTCATTATTAGTGAGCTGAGCAGAGATATTTGTTTTTGGGTCTTGGGTGTTGTGATGTGTGTCCATGTACAAGACTCAAGGAACCTAAAGGCGGGGTACGAGTGTGTAACTTTTATTAAATTTAGAATTTAATTTACAAAATACACAATTATAATCAATATCAGTTTTAATAAGGTGAGCTTTAGACGTGAACTCTTCACTGCCGCATCCACTTCACTACGACTTCAGTGGTGGGCATTGAGCGACACGCATCAGAAACTATTCTAGAACTATTCCGACGCCGTAAATATAGTTTATAGCTCTATCAATCGCGGAGACAACAGCTGGCGCACTCGTTAAGAACTCGATGATTGATCTCGAGATCGCCGTGACTGCTTCACGCGGTAGTACTGAATAACCGAAATATAGCGGTAAAGTTGACAGCATGAACGAAAACGATGCAGAAAATTAAGGTTTATAGTTTTGTAGAGCGGTAAACTTAGTTTTAATGTCTAAGCAAAGTATACATCATGTCCTATGCTCTACTCTAGTATAAGATGTAATGATTGACTCATTGACTACTTAGGGACTGCGTTGAGCCCTCAGTAAATAGTTGCCTATAATTTTTTCTGGAACTTTATAAAGGTAAGCACAGTAAAAACAGATTTAAATAACGACACACATTTTGTATCACATGATTGTTTTATTTATTCAAATCCTAGATATTAACATTTTAGAGTTTGTGATATATGAATTGGCGAAAATACTTTACGTAAATATTCATTTATAAATGTTTAACTTAAGGTGCTGTCAATTCATGATGTCGATAAAAATAAGGGGTTTTAATCCATTGAGTACCATTGACGTACATTTACGTTGCGTTTCATTCATAAATCTTTTGTTTTAATTACCACAGTATAGGAAGGGTTAAAGCTGTCGTATCTCATTAACCGCGTTTTGATTAAAATTATAAAAAATTATATGACATTTCTAATACTTCTAAGTACACATCGACGGAATTAAAACATATTTTAACATACTACAATGTACTTTACATTTAAAATTCAAACATACCACATAAATTCATCTTAAAACAGTTTTTCTCTTTATTCACAATTGTATTTGTCATGAAACACATATCATAAAACAGCAATTTTTAATACACATACATTGACGGATTATTTTTTTATTTTTGAGTGCACATTATTTTTTTATGATTTTTTTTCGATTTTACGAGATGCGCTTGCTTGATTTCAAGTAAAGGAAATTAAACGTAGCCAAGCACCGAGCTGACAGCGCCTTAAATTATTACTGTAAACTGAAATAAAAAAGTGACGCCTATTTATCGAAGCAGAGAAAACTCGTAAAACCGGCCCGGTACCGTTAATTGTCCATCATTTTCAATCCTTGACCGTGTCTGTCTGTTGTTTGACACGAGTACGGATACAATTTATATGTCCCCGGGTATTAACGTGGAACTCGTGAAAAATACACGTTTTGTGTCAACGATGATGCGGCCGTTAATCACGGGTTAAATCGGTGTACGATGAATTAACGGAGATGGGGACGTGTTTGATTTAACCGTTTTAATTATATGCAATGTGATGTTGGTGTCATTTGGCCGGAAGCGGTTACAGTAGTTGTGGCTGGGCTGTATACATTGATTGTGATTCATTGAATGACAGAGGAGAAGATCCGAACAAAGACCAAATTAGTTAATGAAATTCATATATTGTGGACTAAACTAGGAGGCTACCGATGAATGATAGGTAGGTACGTAGAATAGTAACTGAAAACTGGAGTCACTATTTGGAAATACATACATTCTTTATGCCGAACTAGGGAATAATTATGTAAGTTACCATCCATTCCATTTTATGCGTGGAGGAAGACAATAAGGATAGAAAAGATAGAAACAATAGAGAAGGGCGGTTAAAACACAGACAAATAACGAAAGATAACTATACTAGCTATTTCAGTGATGATTCGGTTAGAAGTGATAGCACTCAAGACATAGAACACGACTAGGCTCTCAAGAACAGTTGTTACAGACCACATCATTACATTACTCGTGATATTTTTTGACGTGATAACGTCTTATACCGCCGAACGCCGGCTGCGTGCACGTTAAGGTATGACTTATTGTCACGTTTCGCCTGAGCCGAGCGTGCAAGCGAGAGCGCAGAACAAGCGATAGAGAGGCACGATCGGCCTAAGCGTTCGGCTTGTCTTATGACGTTATCACGTAAAATTATCGTCCGTAAACCGACTTTACAGACAACCATTTTTTCTAGCGACTTCCAAAAAGGAGGAGGTACTCAATTCGACTGTATTTTTATTTATATAGGGATATATATATAGGGACCATATATATAGGGTGAACTGATTCTCTAAATTCTTTCGATTCTTTGTTTGAAAGCAGGTGCTTCCCGTGTGGTCCCATTTAAATTTCATCAAATTCGGTTCAGTAGATTTTGAGATACACTCCAATAACTGAATAGAATGGTAGTCAGTATTAAATTTTTCAAATTGTAGTTGTCTACATGATTAGAGAAGCTATGCAGGAAAGCTTTAGAAAGTATCTTACCACAGTATCCTGTGTCATCATCATCATTATCGGCCGGAAGACGGCCTCTACTAATCATAGGCCTTCCCATAGTATGCCTTTGTATTCTGTGTGTTTCCGCACAATGTTCGCTACATCGAAAGCTCAAGTTTGTGATCACTAGATCGGCGTATCTTAGAGCTATAATCAAAAAGTGTGAAATCTATATCTTAAGAGGATTGCATAGCTAGTACTTTCCATGCTAAAAGCTTGTCGACGAATCATCAACGATGGTTGCTCTGAGAGAATCGCCGGCAGAAGACAACGGAACATCACTGAAGCGGATATCACCAGCCATAAATGTCACAATCCCAGTCATATAGCAAAAGACTGTCATTAAACGAAGAATTGACTCTTAATATTTTCTTTTAAGAGGATGGCATAGCTAGTACTTTCCATGCTAACAGAGAAAACTCTTTTCTACCTCTTAACATAGTCCGATTTCAGTGGTTTTTTTTTCGTGGTATCGTGGCATTGTTTACTATGCCCGTACGTTTTGATTTTTTCAGTATTTCAAAGTACTATACATTTCCTTTTTTAGAACTTAAAAAAACTGAAAAATCAAAATGTACGGGCATAGTAAACAACGTCATGATTCCATGAAAAAAAATCACTGAAATCGGACAATGTTAAGAGGTAGAAAATATTAGTCCATTCTTCGTTTAATGACAGTCTTTTGCTATATGACTGGGATTGTGACATTTATGGCTGGTGATATCCGCTTCAGTGATGTTCCGTTGTCTTCTGCCGGCGATTCTCTCAGAGCAACCATCGTTGCATCTTTGACAACATCCGTGAAACAAATGACGAGATGACAAGAAACGTTGGAAAAATAATCTTGTGTACAAGACCGATATCTTATAATGTATTTGACATCGGTGAGCTTGTCGACGAGCGCATCGACGAATCATTAGAGAATCGCACGACTGCCTCTAAGAGCAAACATCGTTGCATCTTTGACAACATCCGTGAAACAAATGACGAGATGACAAGAAGCGTTGGAAAAACAACCTTATGTACAAGGGTGATATCTCAAAGTATTTGACATCGGTGACCTCGTGGACGAGCTTGTCGACGAATCATCACAAATCGCATCACGCATCGCACGGCTGTTTATGCTGAAAGGGTATTGTATTAAAAGATGAGTTAGGAAAGTGAATAGGTGCTATTGAGTCCTGTAAACATGATATTGATCTAATAATGTTAGCGAGATGTTCGATAATTGTAGATCATCAAGAATTCAAACACGTATAAGCACGCTAAACTATTGATCCTTTAACAATGTTAAAACAAATTGAAAATAACCTCATAACTTAGTTTGAACTTTCTTACATCAGAGTAGACCTTCCTCCTACTTAAGCAAGAATTTCCTACTGATTTAGCTTAAAAATGTACAAATCTTCAAATGTTACCCATCAAAAATACTTCAAAACCCGCGGAAGACATAAAACCACTGCCTGACTATGATATACAGCCAGTGAGCAGACGAAAAAAGAACGCCCGGTGGCAACACTGACGTCCGTGATTTATACAGTAAACACATAAATCTGACTTCTATCTGTCAAGTCTTGTCGTTGCAACCGTGGAGAGAGATGAGCAGTACTTAAGCTTATAGAAGTGCTAGCACATAACCTTCAAAAGTTATATCAACAATACCATAGGATTCATTCCAAAAATAATAATGCCGAAAAGTTCAGGATACAATCTCGCAGGATCATTTATTTCATTTAAAGCCGGGTGTCACGTCACATTAAATCGTCACTAAATATTTAGAAATGCATCAGAAGTTGGAGGTATTATATTAACTATGGATTTAGGTTCAATTCTGTACTTTTTACCTCGTTTTCTATCACTGAATATGATCACCGACGTACTCAGTATATTAGGTTATGCTATAGTTAGAAACCACTCTATAACTTGTGTCTTACTGTCACACTATAACTTGTATCTGCCGTGTGATTCTGTAATGATTAATCGTTGCGCTCGTCGACGAGCTCACCGATGTCAAATACTTTTTGATCTATCTCCCTTGTGAATAAGATTGTTTTTTTTTTCAAAGTTATCTCGTCATTTGTTTCACGGATATTGTCAAAGATGCAACGATGTTTGCTCTTAAAGAATCGCACGGCAGTTTTGTTACTTCTTCACACTGAATCGGTTCCATTGATTTGAGTGGAATTTTGGATGGAGGTATCTTATATTCTGGATTCACACATTAACCAAATAAAATTTGAGAAAATGAAGTCATGTTCCGCGTAGACAAAGCTGCAGTGAACTGTCATCACACTTCACACTAATATTATGAAGGCGAAAGTTTGTGAGTGTGTTTGTTTGTTACCTCATCACGCTCAAACGGCTGGATCAGTTTTGATGAAATCTGGTATGGAGGTAAATGAGGTACTGGATAATATATATCATACTTTTCATCATCATCCATCACATAGAATCACTAATCATATCAGTAAGTTTGTCTATTATGTTCTGATAATGATTTACACAATCCTTACGACGATTAATGCTGATGAAAAATATCTGATGTTTAGGCAAGTCATATAATGAGATATTATAATATTTCGTGGCACTTGCACAAATCGTTCACATCTTACACGTGAATCGCGGCTGTTAGTGTAACTTTAAACATTTGTTACGACTTCATCTACTGTTTCCGACTGCGTCGCACAGAGGAAGCGCGACTTTGCGACAGAAATAATCATAGTTGTGGATCATTTTGATGCTGGGAAAACACGCGTCAGCTACAATGTTGTAGGTAAGTGGCGGTGAAGTGTCATATCTCACGGGATTTAATCTTTGATTTAGTTGTTTTATTTTTGATCGGCCCACTGTCCAGAAACGAACTAACTTACTAGAATTCTTATCGTGTTTTCTTATAAGTTTTAGATGTTCTCCCAAAAATCTTTGGACTTTATTGGGACAGACGTTGGAATTCAGAAAACAATTGTTGCTCGAAACAGGAACACAATTTGAATATCGTTTCGTTCGAAAAAAAAGGTTTCTTTTGGATCACACATGCATTGTTTTGGAACATCTGATTGAATATATCTTGGCTTGCAAAGATCGTGAAATAAAAAGTGGCTTCCTGTAATTTGATTGAGTAAATTAATTATTGTTCAAATACACCACTCAGTGATAATTTATATTTGTTACTAGCTGCTCTCCGCGGTTTCACCCGCGCGATGATAGATGATGAATCTTATATAGCCTATGTTACTCAGGATGAATGTAGCTCTCCAATGTTGAAATAATTTTTAAATTCGGTTCAGTACTTTTTGAGCCAATTTGTTACAAACATACTTACATACAATTTTTTCAAAAAAAAGATAGACATAGATAGTGTCTTTAGCAACTTTGATTTTATCGTCACTGGCAGTCAGGTGCGATGGAAGTCAAATGGTAGTTTAAGAATTATTAATGAGTCAAGCAATGGGGTTAGCACAAGTATTTGCGTAAGTGTATCGTAACCGTATCGTTGACGTATACAGTACAAACTATGAGTTGTCTGTGCCACAGTTGTGATAGATGAATGGTACCTAGTTTGTACTGTATACGCCAACGATACTATCAGGCTACATTTACGCCAATTTCGTGTTAGGCTGACTGTTGCGAGGTATCACATAGCATGTATCAATAATCTGAAAGTAGTTTATTTCTTATGTATTTTTTATTATTCAGTATTTCATGATCTTTTTGCGTGTCCTTGCGAAATGTACGTTAAAGTACAAGTGAATTTTTGTAAAATCTATACTTCTATACTATTATTATCAAATCAAATCAAATCATGTTTATTTCAGGATATAGGTGTACAATATGTAGCTTAAAATTACGTAGCTACCTATACTAAGTTTTACTTAATTTATCTATACCTTTAAGCTAAGTTATGAGCACTAGCTCCCACACTAGGATTCCCTGTGTTGTGGGAGGCTAGTCTCTTCCCGAAGGTTCAGTAAGTTTCTTTCGTGACAGTAAAATTAGGAACCACATTATAAAGTGGAAAGATTTGTATGTATGTTTGTAAGGAATTGGCTCAAAAAGTACTGGACCGATTTCAAAAATTCTTTCACCATTGGAAAGCTACATTCAACCTGAGTAACTAAGGCTATATAAGATTCATCATCATCATCATTATCCAACACCTCGCGGGTGAAACCGCGGAGAGCATCTAGTATTTAATAAATTATACTAAAATAAATATTATAACATGTAGGGTAGGTCCCACCGTACTTCAGACGAAATAAGACTTCACTTTCATATAAATCCTATTAACAATCAATAATTATAAAGCCGTTTCTTTAAACATATGGACTTGCTTTACTTGGTGCGATTTAACACTTGAAGGTGCCGCGTGTAAATTCACAAAGTCGATGTCACGAAGGTCGAAACCTCCTTACTACTAACTACTGGTACATTTCCGTCATTTACCCGTCAGCCGGTGACCTTGCCGCACCGCCTAAGTCGTATTTCAATAGAAAATATTGCAACGTGTCACGATTAGCGACGATCATCGATGAATGACTCTAAGAGATGTATTGGGTACACAATTCCGTTATCGGATCTATTTTTTTGCACTAATATAAGCTTAAAGTGCGAAATATAAGTTTTTTGCTGTTATTGTTTTTTTTATATTATTAGAAAATGGTACAAACACACCTGATGTTAAATAGTAACCTCTGCCTAGAACATTTGAATTTCCTCACAAGTGCAACAGCATTGCGCCCGTAACCCAACATTAAATTGTCAAGTCTCATGTGTCTGTAATTTCGCCGGCAATGATATCTTCAAACCAGAACACAGTATTGCGAATATTACTGCTTCACGGTAGACAAAGATAACAGCACTGTCCCGGACGAACTCGTTCACTCATTCACATATCATTTATAACATCTCAAATATATTCGCAATTTTAAAACTTAACCCGTCGCGTGTCACGCGTACACTAACGGCCTTATTAATAAACTTGTATTAAACCCGGAGTAGTTAAAACATCTATCTGTTAATTTTTCGCTTGCAGTAAATGTCACGCGTGAAAGCAAGACAAAGCATGTTACGCCTAATCTATGTTTACGCAACGTTTATTAATAAAGGCCCTAATGTATATACATTTTTTATACCTCTGGTTTGAAACTAATTTTATTAGATCAAATGCACTCCATCGGTATAAACTTGCTTTTAGTTGGTCAAACTGTTCAAGTCTAATATTTTTTATCTGAACTTTTATGCGTAGTTCGGAAAGACACCGAAAGAAGTAGACACTGGACGGGATACTCATGTTTATATAGTTCAGCTTTAAATATAAGTATTATCAGGGAACAATGCACCTTATTTATTCTACTGATTTAAAACCTCAAACAAAATGTCGCCTGTTTCTAAGATACTTATACGTCGATGGCAAAACCATGACACAGAATGCTTTAAAGTTAGTGTTATATTAGGTATAGCCACAGAATACGTAATAGTGAATTCAGGATTTAGCTGTTATGTTCCGTGGATTGAAGGAGACTTGCCGAGTTTATAGCATGAATGAAATTAGCGTTAAGCTTGTTTGCTCCGTTATGTAAGACTATAGATTGTCGTAAGTAAGGATAATTTACTCACTGAGCCATCGGAGCGGATTGTATGTTATGTCGATTCATCTTATTCCCTTAGAGACGAATTAAGTAGAATTTTATGGGTTAGCCGCTACGAAGAATTAATGTCAGGAAGCATAACTCAGAACAAATTCCACACAAAAAGTGGTCCTTCAAACCAAAACGACGTATGATTCCAAATACGAATTACTTCCGAGTTTACAAATAGACATGTTCGGTGATTGGTTTAAATTTCAGAAGGAAAGCAGGGATTCTACTATGACAGCTGAGTCATACCCACGTGAACGATGTTATTGATTTAGCAGGACTTTTATTGGGTATTTTTTTAAGGCAGTTACTCTTCCTGATATTATTTATTCTTAGGTTAGCCGTGCGAGTGCTGGGTCTTTGCAGCGAAATTATTTGGGTGTGCACAAGACTAACAGTAAAGATGTAGGTTTTAAAGCGAATTTTCGCCAACAAAGCAGCAGCATTATGTGGGCTGATGTTAATACAAAAAAAATAATTCCAAATAGCTGTTACGCCTAGCACCTCGGCCAAAAATAATATAAAATTATGCACATTAATATAAAATAACTATTACACGATATAATTCTTGTGATTTTTAATTACTTTATTCTTCATAAATGTTTTGTATACAACAAAGTTGTTTAACCCTTTGCGTCCCAGAGACGTAAATATACGTCAGTTTCATTCATAAATCTTTTGTTTTAGTTACCACGATATACGAAGGATTAAACTTGAATACTTTGTATAAACCCATAGTACTCACTAAGAAAACAAACTCCTTAGTAAATAAAAAATAAGACACCGTTTAACGCGCTAGCGCTACTCGTAGTTACAATTTTTTTTACTAAAAAATAGTGGTGCCATGATAGTTCAAAAGTACCTATTTTCACAATATAATGCGCATGGTACTGACTTCGACGAGTTATTTCTAGTGTTGATGTCGGTTCCATATTTGGGTAGAAAAATGGTTTCTCCTAGTTTAGTGAGCCTTGTTAGTTACGGGATCGAATATCATTCAATTACGATATCATCAAGATAAGCGAAACACTTTTCAGTTATAGGATTTGTAACTAAAAAAACTGCTCGACCGAATTTGATGAAATTTAAATGGGACGACCTCTGAAGTATACTCTACCAAACAATTGTCAAAATTGGAAACTCTGTATAAAGTTATGCGTGGTCATACATAAAAAATATATACTCGTCGACTTGAGAACCTCCTTGCTTTGGAAGTTGGTTGAAACAATCAAGTGTTATTAATTTTGACGCATTAACAAAAACAATATACTCGTACCATGGAACCTCTCTCGAAACTCCGTCACTACCAACTCATCCACTCTTGTTCAAGTTAATACATCCCTACATTACCGTATATCTCGAGTACGGTGCACATAAACATGAAACAGAATAAGTACTAATTCGTTGGGTCGCTGCTGCAAAGAATGTAGGGTTTGCATAAGTAAGTCATATTTACGCGCACGCCTGTCGGTGCATATTATATTATAGTTTCTGCTGAACCAGACTAAGGTTCGCATTTTCATTGCATGGTCATTACAGACTCTACCTTCTGGTAGAGTTTTTGATTTCATCGTAATATTTAAAATCTAGGTTTATTTATGTTAAGCGCCAAGAATTGTTCTGTATAGAACGGCAACGAATCTGTTTCGTAATCATGGATTAAATATATTTTTTGCAAATTTAAAACCAGTTAGATATATCATTAATGCTTTAACCTTTGCGTGGTCAAGACGTAAACATACGTCTGGCGGCACTGCATATGACAGCAGTCCGAATACATGTGCACATGTTACATTATGTTAATACATTTAAGATTTTGTTATTTATTTCTTTAAGATTTGTGAAGTTTGTTTAATGTTGTTGTGTGCAGTTCTGTCCCGAATAAATTATTTTCATTCATTCATTCAGTTTCATTCATAGATCTTTTGTTTTAATTATCACTGTATAGGAATGATTAAGGACTCGTATGGACTAGTGAAGCAAGTAATCGGCAAGAGTTATTACTATTAGTATATAGTCATAGTAAAATACATTTAAAAAGTATGGTATATAGTATATACCATACTTTTTAATTTATTTTTTGAAATAAATTAAAGCATTATTAACATTGGTGACAGATGTTAATTTGCTACAAGTTTTATCATCATTATCTTCTGACTAATAAACACATCAAATGAATTTATCTTTAAGTAGTACAGTTTCGAGTCCGTAATCCTAATTAACTGGCTAACCCTAAGTAAATATTAAGCTGATATATAACAATTATATTTATTAATTATTATTTATTTTTTTCCAGGTAAGTAACCAAGACAACCCCTGAAATACCTGTATACAAACCGTGAGTTACTTCATTTTGTATTTGTTAATATTAATTAAAACTATTGAAATAAACTACTGTGCACACCTCCGTAACACTGAAAAAGTAATAGAAAATTTAAAAATTAATTAAATAAATTAAAGAATAAAAGCTTACAAAGTGAGGGTTCTCTTTGGCTCAATTACAGACTAGTTGTAACTAATTATAAGAATCAATAATAAAAGCTGTGAACTTTTGTTAAATAAATAAAATAGCTCAGGGAAGATGGATTTCAGTGATGTTACAAAATCCACGGTACAGCGGTAGGGGATTTTGCAGTACGACTGGCTACCACTGTCAAAATTATAATGAGTCACTCAAAACCACACAAAGGGCCTTTCATGAATGAATGCGTAAGTGTAACGTAACGTTTCATTCACGTTAATAGTAACAGACAACTCAAAGTTTGTACGCGGAAGCGTGACGCGTTAACGCTTACGAAACGAATACTTTTTCGCAAATTGTTTGTGATACGGCCTCTGTACGTTTCAGCTGTGGTACATGACAGTGACAGTATTATATGCGTCCACGGCTTCACCTGCGCGGAAATTAACACAATGATCTTATTTGTGTAAACCCCTAATCATCTTTCTTAAATAAAAGCTTAAGATACTCCCTAAAACATGAGGGGTCCGCCAGTGAGAGACCTGGCAAAATTGGTGCAACAGATTCATTTATTAGCCTGAACAAACAAGCAGCCAAAAATACAAGTACAATCTGAAAAATTTAATACCGACTTCCATTCTATTACTTTGGTAAAAATCAGTTATTGGAGTGTAATTCAAAAACCACTGAACTGAATTTGATGAAGTTTAAATGGGACCACACGGGAAGCAACAGCTTTCAAACAAAAAGAATTTTGAGAAACGGTGCACCTAGTCGAAAGTTATGAGGTAACTAACATTAAAAAAAAGACGTGTGGCACTCCAAGACTGCCGCGGTAAAGCTATTGCATAGCTGTTTTTATCAACTTATGCAATTATAATTATTTAACCAATGCCATCAGGCGAATTGCTGAACTAAAGAGACAAGCGTGATATTTCAAAAAGTAATTAAAAGTTCTGCTATTGATCGATAGATGGATTCGGAGTGGGGGGTGTTAGGTTATTTTCGTTACGGAATTTCTGGATTCGGTCTCCACGCTCAAGGCCCGCGATAGAAGCTATGCAATAGTTTAAAAAATACCGTCGAATTGAGTTTTTTTGGAAGTCGGTAGAAAATAGTTCTTGGGTTTAAGTATCATATACTCTCATAAGTATCTATTTTAATTTTCATATCGGACACTTAAATTGTCTTTATTTGTAGTATTAGATGTACATACAATAACCTATCATTATGAGTTACATAATATCTATATCAACGCCAAATCCATCCATAAATATATATATATATATATATATATATATATATATATAACTACAGCAACGAAACAGTATACAGTATACGTTACAGTGTATAGTAAGTACGTTCACGTAACGTAACGTAAAGCGTCTCTATCTTAAATCATTCACGTTCGAATTTCATGGCCTCCATGTAACGAGCGCCCAAAGATTAGTTAAATGGTGCGCAGATGAGACGCACAGTTCACCGATAAAGTTAATAAGATTTGCCGGCGGGAGAGTTGTTTTTGTTTAGATGAAGATTTCTGTGTTGTTGTCGATGTGGAGATGTTGTTTGTTGTCTTTGTGTTTCGGAAAGTTTCGGCTATTTTGATCTGAGTTAAAGTCTAGTTGAACTTTGTTATGACGTGTACCCAGATTACGAAGGAATTATTATTAATATATATGAATGTATAGCGAAAAAGAAGCTATGGGAGTGATTCTTTTGTTTGTTTTCACCTCTATCTACGCGAGTTGGTTTTAAGTTCATATTTATTTATTATGGCGTATAGTATGGCGTTACTATTTGTGGCTCTGCCTACCAAACTGGGTAAAGATACTGCTGTTTTTGTACACAACTTAGGTATTATAGGTTTCATATAGTATAGATATTATAGTTTAGATGCCTGAAGGGATCAGCAGAGTTATTAATACAGCGTAACATTTTGTGGCTCTGCCTACCAAAATGTTATATATATATTACTATAGATACAGCTGTTTTTGTACATATAGTTAGGTATAATAGATTTTAAGTAGAATAGTTAATATAGTGTAGATGCCCGAAGGGATCAGCAGAGTTGTATAAACACATTTCACCAAACATATTATTGATGTCATCAGCAAAGGGCTATAGCGATAGTAATAGGGGGTGAGTACATTATTTCCTTTTGAAGTTTTAATATGGATGGATATGGAACCTAACTCGTTAGTTTTATATCCATACATATAATATAAGCCGGCCCCTGGTTCGATCCCTGAATAGGTTAAACATTCGCGTGCATGAACATCTCTGTTTGAGCTGTGTCTGGGTGTTTATATGTATATAGTATTATATCAGTCATCAGTATGTACATCAGTCATCAGGTTACCATAGCACATGTTCTGCTTAGTTTGAAACCTGAAACCTTGCGTGGATGTCGACCATAATATTATTATTATAAGCAAATTATTAAAACTGTAAATTAACAACTGTACGGTAAATAATTATTTACAATTTTTATATTAGTAATACTGATTCATATTCATTGTAGCTTTTCTGTTCTCTATAGTTATTATTCTGTGCCTCCAGAAAGTGCAACAATCACAGGCGGCCCATAATTCAGCCGCCCGCCCCTCTCCCGCCCCCGCCCTCGGGATTTACTGTTTTTTACTTAACTCTGACTTCACACAGACTTACAGGCCGACTCAGTCGGAGGCAGTTGACTGATTGATGAGTATGGAGATCCTGTAAGAGGGATGCGAGTCAATTGACTGATTGATGAGCACGTTGAGGCTCTTGATTAAGAGAGTCTTGGACAGTTGGAGTGCTTTTAGTTGAACTTTCCTGGTTGTTCGTCCCTTAACTAAGTTATACAAGCTTACTGAAGCCAATACTTAGACAGGAGTAAAAACAACAATCATTTTGAATGTGACGTAATCGTGCATAATTATTAGTAAGTACCAAATATATACTGAAATAATACATGCATTGTTCTGTATTCATTATTTTTCTGTACTATACAGTTATAACTATTTATAAAATAAGTTGAACATGAATAAAGCAAAGAAGCAAGCATAACATACTACAGTCAGAAATACTAGTAAGCTAATGCTGTCAGAGTGCGCGGCGTCTTCGGACAGCTGAAAATGACGACAATATCATTAACTAACAAAATTGGTGTATATCCATTTATCGACATCTCAGCCGTAGGGCGTCCATTGATACTCAGCAATGGACGTCCTATCCTATCCTATGTACTCACATACCACCCCATGGACATTAATAACAGTTGGAGGCGCTCTGTATCCCACGCCATCCTGCTAGCTTTATTATCAGGCCAGGATTGTTGATGCACGACCTACATCGCGCTTACCATGTCGTGATCTCCAGAACCATTTATGAAGATCACTTTTCTCCACCTTTGGGATTCATCAAATGATCAGTAATGCGGGCTATGTGCTTTCCTCATTTCAACTGTCTAATCCACTAGGTTACGTCAGTTACTGACTTTTACTTAGTCCCATGACACTACGACTATCATGGCAGATATATAGATAAGCAATCAGGCCGCGTCATCTTGAAAAGATTACCTTTTCTATACCAAACTTTATCTCTAGCTTTTGCAATCTCGTCTCTAATGCCTCCTAATAAAACCTTCTCATTATCACCTTTCATTTACGGGGGGTCACATAACTTAGTACCACCCTCTCAGAAAAAGCGAATAATTTCTTTATAAATTATTACCAGAGCGAGAATTGAACTGATACCCTTCAAAGGCGGGCGGTGTGGGGCAGGGGGCGGGCGCCGCCCAGGGACGCACGTCGTGATTTATTGAGCTATAAAGTATTATAATTAAAAGCTGGGGAAACTACGGCAGGAACTATGACTCGTTTGCACTCACAAATGTACACGGGGCGAAGTGCTCCGAGTTTTAGAAGCTTTGGACCTCTGGCTCAGAGCTACTTCAAAGTTCAAAACTCAATACTTAAATATTTATTACAATTATTTGTTTAACGTGATATATTGACGTTATTAGTTGAAAGCATTTGGTGTTGCAATAAAGGATTAATAAATACTAAGGTAGGTATATATTGCACTGTAGTTATGTATAGAGTATGTATATGTACCATGAAGCACCAAACACTCTATATTATAAAAATATACCAATAGTTTTATTGTAATTGTGTTTTACCTATCAATATTTTTTTCATAATATCTTGCTTTTCATTTAAGCTTTACTATGCTAGATCTGAATTTGGATTAAAGGATATTGCTATATGTAGGAATGTGTATATAAAGGCTGGGGCTACAAAGCCTTATGCTGGCAGTTGTGGTGTTCACATAGACATATTTACGCATAAACATTAAACATTATAACCGTTTATTTCTGTACACCTATAATAGCTACTTTTTAAATTTTAACTTATTAAATAATCATTTATTGGTAATAAATATTACACGTCATTGTTTCACATATGAATAACAAATACATTTATATAGATAATACTTTTATATGTATAGATGAGATTATACAAAAGTTATTTTTAGTTTACGTTCAGGCATATATACGAGTACATATATGTACTGAAATTGTTAATATGAGTTAAAGTAAACGTCAAAAAATTATAATACTGTTCAGCCGTGCGATTCTGTAATGATTCGTCGATGCGCTCGTCGACGAGCTCACCGATGTCAAATACTTTATGAGATATCGCCCTTGTACATAAAGTTATTTTTTCCAACGTTTCTTGTCATCTCGTCATTTGTTTCACGGATGTTGTCAAAGGTAAGACGATATTTGCTCTTAGAGAATCGCACGGCTGTAATCGAAAATGTCAATAGGTCTATCTTACCAGTTATATCAAAGTTACATTCAATGCAATCAAAAAGAGAAATGAAAATATGGAAAATTATCCTACAATTAAAGATTAGGTGTATTAGCTAATAGCATTAATAGCAAAATAGCTATAGTATAAGCATTAATGTATAGGTAATTAATAGATAGGTATTTAAAAAAAAGACAAACCCCAAACTATATATCTATATGTCATTCCCGATTCTTCCAATTACATTATAGCCAACTACTTAGGTACATAAAGTTTGGTTCAATCAGGACGGGTCACGTCTCGCCACTATGACAAAAGTTTGTCCGTCCGTCTGTCGTCGTTAATTAAAACTGAATACGACTTGAAGCTCTCAGTTTTGGTGTTACTTGTACCTCTTGGAAGTTAATTTCCTGTGGCCACTTTTTTTGTTGTGTTCGTATAAACGTGAGTTATAGGACTTGTTTTGTAACTCAGCACTAAAAAACGCTGGGTTTAATTATTTTCAATCACATTCAACTTTTTAATATATAGTCAGTCAGTCAGGGCAATATCTATACTTTAATTACTTGGTATGACTGACTTATTGATCAATACAGAGCCTGAACCGCTGGTTTACTCCTTAGGTTGTAAAGCGAGCGAAACTACTGATAAGTCAGTTATTTTATCCTGCTAATATTATAAACGCGAAAGTTTGCGAGTATGGATGTACAGGGTGTTTGGTAGAGGGACCGACAAACCAAATGAGCGTGTTTGGGGGACCACTTGGAGAATACAAGTTGGCCAAAAAAAAATCCCCGACACCCCAATTTTTTTAACTTTTTTTGTGAATTTTCTCGTTTTCTCCAATATTGTACCTATTTACCACCATAACATTTGTAAAGTATGTTTTAGACCGGATGTTTTTAGTATGTTATGGTGGTAAATAGGTACAATTTCGGAGAAAAAGGGAAAAATCACAAAAAAAAAGTTAAACATATTGGGGGGTCGGGGATTTTTTTTGGCCAACTTGTATTCTCCAAGTGGTCCCCCGAACACGCTCATTTGGTTTGTCGGTCCCTTTACCAAACTCTCTATATAAATGGCAGGGCCAATTTTGATAAAATTTGGTATGGAGGCAGAGGCGCTGAATTAACACATAGGATACTTTTCATCATCATGATGATCATCATTCCTTACCAAGCGGGTGAAAAGCGTAATATGCTTGGGCACAGCATATACAAAATAATAAGATCTCCGCCTACGTCAAGATCGTAATGACAGTTCTGTCAAAGTTGTCAGATTCTGATAGCTAATTCAAAAGCACGCTATCATTTTGAAAACTCGATACATTCGACTTGCTCGACGACCGTCAAGAGTGATGAAATGTAATGACAGTTTCCACGTCTATTATAAAGAGGAAAGATTTGTTTGTTTGAGATGAATAGGCTTCGAAACTAATTGACCAATTTGAAAATTTCTTTCACCATTAGAATCCTACATTATCCCTGATGATCATAGGCTACATATTTTGATTTACGATTATCAATTTGTCATCATCCATCACCACGCGGAGGAAACCGCGGAGCGCAGCTACTAGCTATTAAAGTGAGATTTTTATTCCACTAGTCGTAATTACATAAATATGTCTGTTATTAAGGCGTTCGTGGCTAAGCTTAGACAGGACAGTGACTAAATGACAGAGATGGCTATCGGTGGTTATATTTCATTTTTTAAATACTAGAACGAGATTATTTGTATACGTTTTAGTATTTAACAAGTACAATTAGAAAAATTTAATACCGACTTCCATTCTATTCAGTTATTGGAGTGTATCTCAAAAACTACTGGACCGAATTTGATGAAATTTTAATGGCACCACACGGGAAGCAAAAAGTTTTGAGAATCGGTTCACCCAGTCGAAAGTTATGAAGTAACAAACATACATACAGTAGAATTGAGTACCTCCTCATTTTTTTGGAAGTCGGTAGAAAAACCGTCTACAAATTATTAGAAAATATATTGATGCACGATATCGGTAAAGCCATTCTCAAGTTACAGCGTGACCAGGAAAAATAGGGTTTCATTTTTAAATAAACATAGATAAGTATACAAACAAAATAATACAAATAACTAAACAATACATATTTTGACACGACGTCACCAGTCGACCCCCCACCGTCCAAGGCGTCTCCACGGACTGTGTTTATTAAAGTCGAAACATAATGGGGGGTTAGTTGTAAATCATGTGCTATTGTCCCCCTTGCCCCCACACGTCCACTAATTTTCAGAAATGGCCACTGAAGTTGAGACCACGGTGCTTTACGTGTGTGCGAGATATTATATTTCATCGGTGCATGAATGTTTACGTGTGTGGGTGTCATATATTTGGGGCAATAATTTTGGGTGTCTTCTTTTGTTTGTAGTGTCTGGGTTTTAATTTGGTTGTTACTTTTTTGGCCAATACAATATTTAGATAATGTTTGAGTTGACTTGAATGTCTATCGGTGAGTTTTGTAAGTCCGAAGTTGTGTGAATATATTGAAAAATATTCACAGAAGTATTAAACACTGTCCATTACTGCACTACCAGACATTCCTCACGTTCATAGATGCATATCTGATGTCTAATTTAATTAGATACATTTGTAATTTCAATTTCAATTTGGTCGCTAAAATATTCAAATTTTGGGAACTAATGCTAGTAATCATAGGAAACAGTATATTAAAAATCCACTCAGGTTGACTCCTGTCTTGCAAATGAATTTCCAGGATTCTGAACAACTAAATGGAGTTTTATGTTGAGTCGATATGCAAAAGAAAAACAATTTACACTTTCTAAGTTTTTAAACTATCACGTTCACTTTTTTACTCTACTTCACGGTTTACTCGTGATCATAGCCCTTGCAATAGTGCCGAAATATCGCGGAAGCTCAAATATGGATTACACGGTAAATATCCCGTCTCTGATTTTAACTCATGCAATTTACCCTTTCGTTTACTTTCCCAGAACCTGATGTACCACTATCGGACGTGGTGTAATAACAAGTACAATTTGAAAAAAAATATACCTACTTCCATTATATTCAGTTATTGGAGTGTTACTCGAAAATTAATGGACAGAATTTGATGAAATTTTAATGGGAAGCACTTGTATTTAAACAAAAAATAATTTTGAGAATCGGTTCACCCAGTCGAAAGTTATGAGGTAACAAACATTAAAAAAATAAAATAAATACAGTCGAATTGAGTACCTCCTCATTTATTAGGAAGTCGCAACTACCTAAAAAATGAGGAGGTACTTTTTTCTACCGACTAGTCGGTAGAAAAAAGCGGCATCATTGTAAGTAATGCATAAATACACTATACATATAAAAAAAACTTATTTTCCAGCTTTTCATATTTCCTATCTCGTCAAATTCGATAAGTGTTGTCAGATAAAATTAACGTATTGCCGATTTCATCGCATTTTTGAAATACCCTCAAACTAATGTTTAATGAACTTATCTCGTAAACTGATACACTCATTAAAAACCAACCAAAACTTTATAGATATTTAACCGTCTCAAACTCCAATTCAGCAGAAGCCGATCAGATAACGCGTTGAATTCCTAATTTTACAACCTAACCATAAAAAAATAACAAGACATAAAAGAATACACGCGCCGAAGTATTTCAGCGTTTTTCACAATGAGATAATCATAAATTACATATATTTATAAAAGTGTTTCCATCAATAAACTCGAACGATTTGAATACAAATTGATCAATAGACGAAGAATCAAACATAATTAAATGTTGAAAATGGCTATAAAGTATTAGTAAAGCGGCGCCCGCGCTCAGACTTTCTACAGATTTGACGTTTATGACTAAAACCCCGGCGTTTTATCTGTTAAAAACAAAAGAGTGATAATAAAAATAACTTGTAGATATACAGATTGGTCTATATGCAAATTTTGTTGGTGTTTCTTTTTTTCATGTTGCATTTGAGGTATCTGAACCAAGATTAGATAGAATAGAATAGAATACAGTTTATTTGTCACAGAAAACACATTAATACATAATAATTTTACTATACATTAAAATACCTACTTAATTAATAAGTTTTCTGTCACAAACCGGTTCCAACTCAGCATAATGCTGGTTGTAATCAACCAGCGCTGATCTTCCGTTGGGACCAATCATCAGCTTCCTATGCCAGAGGTTATAGGAAACCTGTCTTTTTTTGTATAATATGCATTTAACGACATAGTTTGAGCAAAGGTAACACAGGTTCAATAAAAGTAAGACCTCTGTCAACGTCAATGACCTCGGCCATGGTAACTAAGTAAACGGGCTGGCATCAAGCACCTTTTTGTCTTAGTTTTTAATTATATTAATTTTAAAACATTAAATTAATTAAAAATATGTCCTCAGAAGAAATCATTATAGCTATCGAGCAAAGTATGAATACATGATGTATTCATGTGTATTTGAACTTTAAGGTAATGAAAACTAGGGCTCGCGTAACATCAGCCAAAATGTGGTCTAAGCCAAGTTTTATTCTGAATATAAACATATATTTGTTGGCAACATAAACTAGTTCGTACCTACTGGGTGCGACTAGATTTTTGAATGGAGAGCGTTAGGTAAGTAGGTAATTGTTCTGCGAGTGTCATGGATATGCATGATACTTATTTTACTAATAATAAGACTAGCAATGTAGTTAATGGTCTATAATGATGTGGTCAAAGATATAGAAAACCTACTGATTCTCAAAGACAGCTGCTGGAATACGCGGCCTAGACGCTTGATGACAGACTTTGACCTAGAAGCTGTTATCTAGATTAATGAGCCTTATAATAATTTGACACAATTTTTTTCTGATTCTGATTTTTCGATTTCCTCACTGTGTGATATTCACTGTAGGTTAGGCGGTAGGACTAAAACTAGCAATCACCAGATCAACGACGGCCAGCAATAACTACCTACAGCCGAGATATCATCGCTTCAAGACTCGGGGACGACTTGAGTGTCTTCCACAAAGTCTAAGTAACTACATTCACATTTTGCATGTTATTGTTGATAGACAAGTGCCTCTATCAGCTCATTATGTTCCCGCTCTAGCGACACAGGTCTTACTCTCGAAAAGCGGAGTATAGACCATAATCCAAAACGTGGACGGCTCCACCGCGGCTTAGTGGATATGCTAGTGGTCTGCCTTCGTGTTGCAGTTTTCAGACTGTCCGAATGCCTCCGATATAGCATTAAAGCCCATATAATACGAGAACAACTGGGGACGACGGCGGCTTAACATAGAAGCGGAACCGCTCAGTTAGTAGTAGCAGCCGTCTGCGACAGCAACAAGCTTTTCATAACCTTATTTATCCTTAAATGTCATCTAGTCTACCCGTGACCACAGCTAGTGACAAGAGTTTGTTTCAAACACTACAGAATTAAAATAATATAAAATTACGGCAATTAAATTGGTTTGAAGCAGATAGTATATTTTCAAATTGGTAACACAATTAAGGATTTCTTTTATGTTCTCTTATTATACTTTACTAATATAATAAGACGTTATTTAATAACAAAATGTCCCAATTTTGGTCATAAATATAGGGAGATAAGTAAATGCAAATAAAAACAGATACAAAATTGGGATGAGTCATTAAAATAATTCAAAGATCCGCGACAGTGGCCACCTCAGCGCCAAACGAAATTAAATTCTGTCAGAAAACAGGACAACAAATCATGTTTATTTAGACCTAAAAATACCTCGGGGTGGCCATTACGCCAAACAAAACGCGGACTGCGCGCAGACCGATGACACAGTGTAACTAGGAAAGTATGCCGTAACAAAACAGCCGCCACAGTGGCGTATACGGTTTTAGTACAACCACTATTTTTTGCGTATACCATTGCAGAATACCATGTCCAAATTACAATGATATATTTTTAAAAACATGTGCTTCATATTATGGCTGTCGTCATTACACATTAGTTATAACGAACAATGATGTTCATATTAATTTAATTTGTAACAAATTTTTACATTACTATGTAAATTATGAGATACAGTGTATGAAATAATAAGCGCCGTAACTATAAATACTTAAAAAATATATATAGGCTAATGCCTACAAGAATGCTAACTTCAGAAAGTCACACATTATAAGAATTGATTGAAGCATAGATACATTATTATGTTATATAGTAAAACAATATGTGTTTATAATAAATTAGGAATAAGAATAATATCGAATATCGTATTACATTGCGTATTCTCGGCAATTCTGCACTAACCATATAGCACGTATAATAGATGGATATCGTTTACATATAATGCCTCGCGTCCAACTGTCCCTCGGGTACATTACCTACTGTTAATTATACTGTGCCACTGAGGAGATTAGGCAAGAAGGGACATTAAAGTGAAAATTATTTATTTAGGGCCGCGGCGCTAGATTACATTACTCCATACACATAAATAACGAAAACAATAAGAGCTATTCTAATAAATTATCTTTTTATTGCCGGATTGTGAAAATTTTAGACACTTATCCGGGGGGTAGTAGGGGGTGAAGTGGGGAGGAGTGAGACGCGAGGGTTTTGTTCCAATTATTTATGGGCGCAGAGACGGTCGTTTTGAATTCGTCCGTCGTTGTGTCGTCCGCTATTCTTATGGAAAGTTCCCTTTTTTTAATTAAAACTTTAGTGTGAGTTAATTAATGGTGTAATGCGGACGTCAGTTCGGCGACGATTATCGGAATGACTTCCGGCGAGGGCGCTTTTTATCTTGTTTGACAAAAAGTACGAGAGAAAGAATCGTATAAATAGTCAAAGGCAAGGTTAATAAGGGTAATAAATTTAAGACAAGAGTTTGACAAAACAGATACGTTTAAATTGTGGTTACGCGATATATGCCGTTTGTTTTCAAAAGGAAAAAATATATGTAAATCGGTTTTTTAAATATATAATAACCTTTCCACACACTCATACCCGACCTAGAATTCCCCATGTTACGGAAGACATGGATACAAATATTAGAACATCACAAGCATCTAAGATCCGAGAACCAGTATTGCTGCTCATCACACAAATATTGGGCCTGTTCGGGGATCGAACCTGGAACTCTTCGGTACGAAGGCAGAGTCATTACCAAATAGGCTAACCAGGGCGTTAATTTTATTTGGTAACTGTAGTTACGCTGATCTGTCTGTGAAGAATAATATTCTGTTGTTAAAATTTGCCTTTATGCTACTGCAATCCATATCATCATTTGAATACATTATGGTAAAAATTTCAGCTAAATCAATCAGTACTTTAATCGTATAAAAATAATAACCGCCAGTTTAAAATAATCCTTTTATTAGCAGTCTTTAATTGGTTTATTAAATAAACTTTGTTAATACTCGAGCTTTTTAATTTTTATTAGTATAAACAATCTATAATAAAACAATATTGTTTGCAATGATATTTTACTAAATAGATGACAAACATAATCCGCAAAATTCTAAATCAAATGCTCAACTCATCAATCGTTCCGCAAAATTCAAACCATTGTCTCCTGTCACGCGAAAGCCAACGACATCGCCACAAATCAATCAGACCATCAGCTCAACAAAACCACCAGAAAATTCCCAATAATGTCCCTAGAACCAATACGCCACGGGTACCATGAATAATCGAATAAATAATCTTTTCAAACATAATTTATTAGCTTACATTACACAACGGAAGCCTTGAACAAGCGAGACGGGGAGTTTTTACCTTGCGAAAGACAGAGAGGAAAACATCATAATATCAAACCAAAGAGAGAAAGAGATAGATTTCAGTCCGTCATAAATAACTGGGACAAAAACAATGGACAATGGATCGCGGTGAGATACGTCTTCTTTAGGAATCCCCTTTGCACCCGCCGAGGGGTTTAAAGGGGTATTTGATATGTCAACGGGACAGTCTCGCGGTTTTTGTCAATCGCATGCGCAACCTAGTATTTACATAATCAGCCCATTACGTTCCTCTGTACTCTCAACTCAACGAGTATGTGTCATAGTCCACGACGTGGGCCCTGTGCGGGTTGGTAGATATGCTAGTGGAAGTAGTAGTAGTAGTATAAATAACGCTCGAAGTCCTCCAATATAGCCTAATAACCGATATCCTAGGAGAAACAACCGGGACTCATGTTAGCCATAGCACGGAAGTACTTTAATGTATATGCAACTAGCGGTCACCCATCTAAGCCTTGACTGCAAAGTTTGCTTAACCAACAACTAGGAAACCTTCTATAGAACTAAAAAAATCTATTTTTTAAGAATTTTTTGAGCTTTTAATTTCTCCAGCTGAAATTTAAACGCATGTTGGTACATTATATAATTATATACCATAATGTTTGATCTTGTACGTGAATAAAATTTATTGTCGACACGGTAAGGTTTTTCAAATGCAATTAAATACTGCAATGTATTACATACGTTGCATTTAATGTTATATTTCTTCATATAATCGATGACAAAAGTACATTGTCGTTCAGTCCCCGGCTTAAGAATAAGACTGAGTTGTATAAAAGTCTTCTCTGTTATGTCTGAAGCATTTCTGAAGCACACACAATTTCGTAAAAGCGTGTATTACTACGTATTGCTTTTGCGGTTGTCTATTAGCTATGGCTATAACAAAGGAGGTTCTCAAATTGACTTGCATGGTTGTGATGGTACAGTTACGATATTTCAAGGCCGTTAGCCACACATTTAAACAATACTTCTAAAATCTTTACACCGAAAACCAACAATTAAAACACCCTTTTGTCGCGCACCCACGCATTCTTGTCGACTCGTATGCGCAAGCGCACCTGTCAACTGCAATTAAAGATGGCGCTGCGGCGCCCCACGCCGTGGACTAATTGACTTTTCATGTTCCAAATTCGAATTTAAAATGGAGCTACCTGTGCGGCCAGTACGCAGTAGCTTGTTGACTTAATGATCTATTTTTTTTTGGCGGTGAATTCTACAAGTGCAGTGACAATTAAGAGCTGTAGAGTTCTTTGTTTGTTTGTTTGTGCATAATAATATTGCATTCGTGTTAGCAGATTATTCTGAATAATGGTTGATTCACGCGGCAAGCTAGTGCGAGCTACTGTGTAATTATAGTCCATGATGTGTAAACTTATTCTGAAGGACTTGGCAAATGTGTTGTTTATTTTTTTTTTTAGGGTTTCAATTAGGGGTCTGCATGGTATGTCACAATACATTTTTTCTGCTTATTTTAAACTACAATACTTTTCAAAGCTTCAAAGCTTCTAATACATTACAAAATTAATGCTAAAAAATCTGCATATATGCTTTTTATGGAAATGACAACTGCTCGGTAGTTTAGAATCTAAATTCATAAAAACGCCATCTATCGAATAACTTGAAAAAACTTTATCCGAGCGAACATTGTCCGATTTCAGTGAAATTTTTTTCATGGAACATAACATTGTTTACTATGCCCGTAAGTTTTGATTTTTTCAGTATTTCAAAGCACTATAAATTTCCTTTTTTAGAAATTAAAAAAAAAACTGAAAATATCAAAACGTACGGGCATATTAAACAATGTTATGATTCCATGAATAGTGTGGAAAGTACTACTCGTAGCTATGCAATCCTCTTAACTTATGTATTAATGTCACCTACAAACCGAATGGGACAATATACTGTCCTTGAGATTTGGTCACAATTTAAGGTAAATAAAAGAAAATGGTGCACATTTTCGACCTCTCGTCACTGACCTTCAAGGGAGATAGTGTTTAAAAGCACGAATATCATTTACATATATAAAAATAGGTTTGTGCTGGAAATAAGGATCATATTTATATATCATATTTATAGCTGAATTTAGGAAGCGAGTTCCAGATGGAGTAAAGCTTCAAATTAAACAGTGGAACCTATTTTTCATTTGTTTCTAAGCTGCACCTCCCTCCTCTAGCTTTCACGCGTGGTATAATATACACCTACCCACAAAAACATTTTCCGGGATAAAATGTTAGCCTTTGTGTTATTTCAACACACTTAAATAAAAATATAACTATTAATAGTAATTTTAGCGTAAAAGAGTAACAACCATACGTGAAAACAGACATACTTACGCGATTAAAATATTATTATGACATATTCCTATTTAAAGATAGCGTCAGAAAGTCAAATTATCAATAATTTGCAAATATTGTTTGTATTAAATATTAAATTTGTATAATTTGTATTAAAATACAAACTAATAATCACCTATCTACGAAGAAATAATTGACTATTATTTCTTCGTAGTCACCTATGCAAATTTTGCTGTTATGTAGTAAAGTCATATTAACGTGACCGCTCTCAATAATTCGGTGGGCATGACTACGTATTCTTTTTAAAGTAAATGTCAAAATCTTACTGTTTGTACATGGACAGCAGTAGCGCTCTTCCGGGCGGTTAAAAAGCTCGTAGGGCGTTACCGCAATATCGGAAGGACCGCTCGACGTGGCATTCATATGTTGACATAAGATTGCGTTAGTTTCTTTTGTTTTTAAAAACTCAAAACACGAACTCGGTTCTTAAATAATCAAATACCCGATAAAGAAACACAATATATATAGAACGCATTGAAGTCCAAACTTAATATAAATCAAACCAACTTGAGAAATATTTCAATCAACCAAACATCCTCTATAAATAGCGGTCATTTCCTACGGAGCCCTAATTAATGGCGTAAATCCGAAACCTCTTAAAAGCGGAATTCTAATTGTATATATCGAGTGTGTCTGTCTGTCACTACGACGTTCGAAATAGCTTTTTGAGTGGTTCAAATCTCCATGGACTAGGTGGAACACAGTTTTATGTTATTGCTGACAGTTTTTTTTATAGTTCACTGATTAAAAGATTACAATGAATTTATATCGGAATAGAAAGAGGAAGTCGTGGCATCAATGACGATCTTATGATGGTTATATTTAGTAACTAGCTGGCCCGCCAGCGGCTTCGCCTGCGTGGCCTCGCGGGCCACGGTAAATTACAGTTTTGTAACTATTCCACGGGAACTCTTTAATTTACCGGGATTAAAAGTATCCTATATGTTGACCTATTGACAAGGAATATAAGCTACAACCATACAAAAATTCATTTAAATCGGTCCAGCCGTTTCGGAGATTAGCCCGTAGAAACAGACAAACAAACAAATGGAGAAACAAAAAAAAATGACAAAATAAAAAATTGGTTCGATTCCACTCCTTACATCCCCTGACTCGGTTATTAGCATTTTTTTTCATTGTACAGAAATTTGGCCTCTACAATTTTATTATATGTATATAGATGAAAAACTGAACCATCGTTGCGCGATCCCAACACTAAAAATTCGGTAAAAGCATAGACTAAAAGGATTGGTAGGCGTAGTAGCGTTTGACCTAATTTCTGACATACAAAATAAAAAACTTGGGGTCATAAAAAATAAATTTAATGCAAGTGTAGAATAAAATGCAGAGTTGTTACTATTTTTGCGTAAAATAAGATCCTAATTGGCTCAACCTTATATTAATTATAAGCCATACTTAATTACAACATAAATAAAATTAATTAAAATTAAAATTCCAGATTTAGATTATCTAAATACCTAGATATCTCCAAGAGATTGAAATAACAAAGCAAATATAAACTAGATACTAACCAGCTCTAAACGTCACTAACAGACTGACAAACCATTGTAACAAATAGATGTTGAAGAATTGCTATGAAATGATGGGCAGAAGATTTTAATAGCTAATATTAAGACGAAAGCAAAGAGAGATGTCTGATAAGATTTTGGAATAATTCGGATAATGTATCATTCATATCATATCGCAACAAGCGTGGCCCGCGGCACACCGCGAATGGCAGCTGTCACACAGGCATCTTATATTATATCGAGTAAAATAGTACATGTTATGTGTTAGTTAGAAAAGTATAAAGGAAACCATACACTAGAAATATGGTGCCCAGCACGAATCCTTGCGTAATCGGATCGAAATGAAATGAAATTAAAATAAATCTTCTATTCTGTATAGGCCAACGGGGGCACTTTAAAACTTGTCATATTACATTTATTAGATATTGTTGACGTATATAGTAACTCACAAACTGTGAGTTTTCTGTGCCACAGACTGTTGTACTAGATAAATTAAAGTTTGTATTGTAAACGTCAAGGATACGATTCAGATTCAGATTCAGATTTATTTATTGTTAGACTGTGTTACATATAGTTCTTAAATTTGCGATTGCGTTACACTTACGCAAACATTCATGCTAGGGCCACTGGAGACGCTTACTAAAAAAACTGTGGAGAGCGTTCCGCAACAATACTCTATCCACAAAAAACTTCAAATACAAGTAAGGATGTCGTCGACTGTACAGATATGACAATTAAGTTTCGGCCATATCTCCGCAGGCACAAGAACTCGATGGAGAGCCCAATAATGCAATGCCAAGTGGAAGGAAAGAGTTCCCAAAGCGGTTCATCAAGACGATGGGCTGACTTCATTGAAATGGCCAGGAACTCCACTATAGTACAATGTTCTTGGAATACCACTAACTGCCAGAAATAGAGAGAAATCGTGAGGTGAGTGGTAGCCCTGGAAATGGAAGCCGAGGAGGATCCGTCGTCACCGTGATCACGACCACTCTGCCAAGAGTGCCCGACTAAAATGTGTTCGTGCAGGGTTTACTTGCCTCCATTCCAAAATGACATGTAATTCATATCCGTTGAGCCGTTTCAACTTATAAAATATAATATTCATCGCGCAAACGTTTAATAGCTCTGACAAATTTATTATCTTTAAATAATGTATATTAGGTACCGATTCTGACTATTGACAATTATGTTTATCAATTTTAAACTATTTATTTGTAGTCGAAGTATGATTGTAATTGAATGCAATACACATTGGTAAATTTAGTTTTGTGTTTAGTAGTTTATATTATACCCAAATATTGAAAACTGACGTGTAAAATTGTTTATGAAATAAATGAGTATGAGTATGGGTATGAGTATACTTGATAGACGAATGTCCGACTACCTCACTTGAGAGTCAGTGATGATGAAGTCGACGATATCACACTAGATCTAGAACGGCAACTAGCTCTCAAGCGGCACAATTAGGTCTCTGGTGATATAGGTAGTGATCTTGAAGGTGGTAGCTAATAAGGCAGATGCCAGAAAGTAGACATACGTCCCATCAAGTGAAGGATTTCTTCACGATATTTACCTTCATAGCTCAAAACCCATAGGTAGGAAACATATAAACTGATGGTGCCAGCGACCCAAGGCCATACTCCGCTATGTAAAGGAGTTAGGCTGGCTTGAGTAAATGCTGGCAGGGGGGAATGCACAAAACACCCCAAGCGACGTACGTCGCGTACGTAGGACGTCAGTGCAGGCCTCATCGCCCCCAAAGAAGAATAAGAATAAGAATATAAACTGATGATCAACCTTAACCAACATACACACCTATTCAAAAACTTTTATGACATTTTGTGGTTGTTAAACAAAACTGAATCTTTACCCGCAGTTTCGACAGGATTTTTTAATCTTTGACAGTAAAAAAGAGAGTTCTACGTATCTGTTGTCTGTCTGTTATTTTGTAATATTCATTCCGTCTTCGGGATTCGAATCATTAGAAGTGAGGAAAAGAACTAGCAGTTACCTTGTACTGCAACCGATGGCAGACGTAGTACTCAAAATAATAACAATATGATGTTACCACCCAAAACGGAATCTTGCACAAGAGGCATGTTGGGGTAAAACTATGATAACTCTGCTTAGAAATTTACGAGACTGATCCTTCAACTCTGTGTAGCGCTGAACATCAAACCTCCGAGGTAGCAGGAAGAGAGCGAAGTCCGAGCATGCAAAATCTTTAAGAGGCCTATTTGCCTTATTTTGGTGCATCTTTTAATAGATAATAAACCTTATGTTATATTATTATAGTATTACTTTTTAAAGCACTAACGCCTGCTTAAGCGATCTCAAACATTGAAATTTATAGAGAGAAAAATTCCATCGTCGGACGGGATTCGAACCCGCGTCTTCTGACTCTCCGTGTCAGACGCCATTGAATAAAAATCACAAGGGCTGCGATGTCAATACGAAAAGTTTCAAGTATTTCTAAATAATGCTTCTTTCGGTTGGATGGTACTGTTAAACTGTCCAATAGATGTCGCTCCGCCCCGCAAGACGGTTAGTCAAATAGAGCGTTAAAATTTGATGCTCGGACCATATTCTCGGTGGCCTAGTTGGTCAATGGCGATTGACACGGAGAGTCAGAAGACGCGGGTTCGAATCCCGTCCGAGGATCGAATTTTTCTCTCTATAAATTTCAAAACTTATGTTTTATGTGTAGCTAAGACGAATCTAAAGATATACTATTTATAAAAATCCGAAATCCGTATTTTATGCAGTCGGATACCAAGCGAACCTAACCAATTATTATGTATTTATGTTTCCCTCGCAAGTGGCGAAAATCTTTAAACGTATAATTCGATACATTCACAGACAAGACATTTGTAGCTGTAAATTTAGTACCTACAGTTTGGAAGAACAATACCATACATTTGGCCCAGGGTTGTCACCTAAATCCGCGATCGTCTAATGTCATAGGTGGCTGGCATTCCGCCAGGGCGGAAATACCAATGGCAGAGTTACGTACAATCTGGTGCCCATTCAGTTTGATGTGCATGATCATAATGGATGTTATGGATGGGAAGGGTCTTGCGTCTCTGTCTAATCAATTTTGTTGGCATCTGCGGTGATAATGTATTGATAGTTATTGTCGCAGAGCGTGCGATATGGGATTACGCGGGCTTTGTTCGTTATGGAATTTGCTTTAGAATTTACCGATTGTGGGACAGCCCTGAATTTGAAATCACTAAGTCATCCTTACTTTAATGGATGGAGGAGTCTGTTTAAGAGTTTGTTCGTTTGTTGTTTAAGTTCATAGAGATTGTTTTTAGAACCTGCGATCATCTATTTAACGTGTCAACTTTTTGATCCAATGTATTATCTATCTTCAATGAAGCGTCTCCTATTTAATACAATTTAGATATATTTCTTAAACTCGGTACCAGTTCCTGAAACAAACCAGCTTCATGATTAAGTTCCCCGCTGATGTGTGCAGAACAATAACAAGCGTTTGCGCGTGATCATGCGCAGGTATTATTGTATGCGCGAATTGGCCGGTCAATCAACGGTCTGACCGGGTAATGTGCATCTGGCGAATGTTGGTTAATTAATGAGCTGTTGAAGTTAGGTTTACGGTTGAGGAAATGCACTTTCTGGGAGTCATTGAACTTTCAAAATACAATTTTTAGCTACTCTTACATAGGTACGAAATCAGCGTGAGAAAAGGCATATTTAAATCGATGGAGAATATAAGGTAGGAAGACAAAGATTCTAAGAACTTTTGTATTAAGATTCTCGTGATCACATACATTACCGGGAACGGGGAAACCTGAGTCGACGTATTCGATCTTAAATGTGAGTGTTTTGCCGGTTAATAGTATAGTTTAATATTAGAAGAACTGTTGTTTTTGATACAATAGATCTTATGATTGTTAGAGGAAGAATGAAATACTTTACCAACAAAAGTGAAAAGTCGAAAAAATAGACAGATAAAGAATTAATTTCAGAATAGCTAGATTAAAATTAGTATTTCCTAGATTTGCGGTTCTTCGGGTTTTGACGTGTTATAGTGCTGGGTTATTAAATGTTTGTGTATTTTGCTAGTTTGTTGTTAGTTTCTGTAGGTTATTAAACGGTGCACGAGTGAAGGCAAAGTGTACAAAACATTTTTTTATGCGATAGGTTGGTAAACGAGCAAGCGGCTCTTCTGATGGTAAGTAATACCGTCGCCCACGGACATCCGCAATACCAAAGGTCTCGTGGATGCGTTGCTGACCTTTGAGGAAGGATGATAGGAAGGAACAGATAGAAGGGGTGAGGAAGGCGGGGGAGTTGAAATGAGAGGGAAGGGGGGAATCGGGCCTCCGGAATCTCCTACAAACCGACTGAAACGCAATAGCAAGCTATGTTACTTCACGTCGGTGTTATGTGGGAGTGTGGTACTTCTCCGGGCGTGCCGGCCCATTCAGCTGTGGGGTGGCAGCGTGGCACTACCACCAAATCATTATCATCATTTCTAATGTAAATAACTTTAGAAAGTTTTGGTAATGTTTGCACCGCTTTACTAAAGCGTGACTTAGACAGCTAGGTGACTTAAGGATAAAAATATTGATATGATTGTGACTTGACTGCCTTTTTAAATAAAAATCTTACTTAATCACACACATCGCAATTCTTGGAATCCGAGTATGATTTCTAACAAAATAATTGTATTATTCGCCAAATATGGCGACTGGCGAGTCTACGGTTGTAATTAAAAGTATTAACTTAATGAACTCGAGGAATGGCAAGTGTACAAATGTACGAGTCCACTTATAAAGAAAAAATGAAGTAAAGAATTAACTTTGTAAAATTCAGTCGGACGTGTCATGTTTTTCGTTTTCATTCACCATTTAACCAATTCATATCAAAATAGTCTGCCTCAAATACATTTGCAGGAACTAATTGTTTAACCAATACACACATTTTTTTTTATAATTTCATTTCATTTTCTTCGCAAAAAATTGTATAAAATATATATCGTGGATGTGAAAATACAGATTATTCGTTAAAAGTTTACAAAGTATGTCCAGGAAAACGTCAATTAACGTTACAAGTGACTGTGACAATAAAATGGATATACAGCCTAATAACTAGAAATTTCTCACAAAAAAATGAAGAGTAACAATGTTCTATCTTTCAACATTATCAACGAAATAGTCGCAATATTATAAAATGTTATTGTTTTGTGATCCAGAGTCGACATGTCAGTTTATATATTGTTAGCCACCGCCCACGGTTCAACCTCTTGAAATATTGAAGTAACGCGTTATTTTTCTTGTTTTATGACGTCGTCATATTATTTTATGATCGTAAATAGTTATTATGGTGATGCGTTCGCGGTCACACACCTACGCTGCTGTGGTTTGATCGTTGTATTTGTAAGAAGTGCCATAATATCCAAAAATGTATATGACACCATCCTTATTTTTATTGAACAGGATTTATTATGTTCAATGTGTAAGTTGTCAACTTAAAGGACATATATTTTTATTTTGTTTTATTTGATATTGTACGATTGTACATTTGCCAAGTTATTTCTGTATATATATCAAAATCAAAATCAAATCATTTATTCTGTTTATGCCTACGGGGGCACAAAAATTATCATTTTACATTTATTTTGTCTTAAATCTACAATCGTATTGGAACGCTACCCCGACTGAGAAGATCCGGCAAGAAACTCAGCGGGCTTCTCTTTTTACATACTATATATTTACTCATGCGAAATTTTGTAATAACATTTTTGACAGAGTTTAGTTCTAATAGTAAATTAAAACTTATTAATAGGCAAATCTTGGACAACATTGGGAAGGTTATTATAGAATCGTATACATTGTCCCATAAAAGAATGACTTATTCTGTGGAGACGCGTTACATGTACGGATAGCTTGTGCTTATTCCGCGTGTTGATGGAATGAGCATCACTCCTTTTTTCTAAACTGTTCATGTTTTACTTGACATACATTTTTAAATTTAATCAAATAGTAACTACTATACTGTAGTAATAACTACAATAAGTAAATCAAACTGATGACAATCATAGTTGGATTGTATTTTACAAGATATAATGTAACATATACTACATGCCTGCTTTCCACCCGTGTTTAATTAAAATTAATCATAATTATGCATTTCCACCACTTATTCTAGAATAGTTTTACGACCTATTCGCCGGCCATTACTATCTGAAAACAAATAAACAGAAGAAATAAAACCCCACTCGAAACTGCGCAAGCATTTTAATGTATTTCGAAACACAAATAATAATCATCACTCAGCGGATCCGACACGAAAACGCGACTAATATATTATGTCAATAAAAAATATGTCGTGGCGCGTCAACCGACCAGAGTTTTAATTTAAAAGAATCATGTATAAAAGACGTTGATGTGTTTATGTGGCGATAGTGAGGAGAGGTGACACACAATACGGCTAAGGACCATAGATATGCATATACTTTATATCACAAGACGTTCCATACAGCCCATAATTAGATGTTTAATTGTTTAAATGTTACAACTTTAACTTACTTTTTTTATACACTAATAATTAAAAAATAATTCATAATAATCACCATCTCAGCCGCATAATATCCACTGCTGAACAAATGCCTCTACATATATTTTAAAAAGACAGCGGCGTGCGTCCAACGTCGTCCTGCGACCTTTATCAAGTCGCCTGGCCAACTACTACTAATGACCTATACTGCGCTTGATGGTACGTGGTCTCCACTCCAGAACTTGTGCGCCCCATCGGCTGGCTGTTCTGCGTGCTACGGCCTGCCTACTGTCACTTCAACTGTCTTACCTCCTGGGCTTTGTCGGTAACTTCAGTTCGTCTACGGATCTCCTCATTTTTGATTAGATCACGTAGAGAAACCCCGAGCATAGCCCTCTCCATAGCTCGTTGTGCGACTTTGAGCTTACTTATGAGGCCCAAGTAAGATACCATGTTTCAGTGCCATATGTCATCACAGGTAACACACTGATCAAATACGTTTGTATTGAGGCACTGATGTATTCTGGAATATATTTAGAATAACTTTAGAAAATAATAAGTAAGTTGTTATTGTACTATTATTTCAGTGTTAAATCGTATATCCCAAGGTCTGGCAAGGTAGATAATTATTATTGATAAGGTCGATAATTGTTTCAAAAAATACACTTACTTGATCATAAATCAACTGGTATCAAAGTGTTAATAATAATCAAAACGATAGCGTATATACGTAGCTTAATATAGGCATATGCCTATAACCATTGCATTACCTCACAGGCTCTTCCACATTGGAAGTGTAGTCGTGCGCTCGTCACCCAAAACAACGCCAGATACAGTTGACGTGTATCATGCGTTTGTCTGTAGTTTTACCTGCACCCATACTCTTCAAACCAGAAACCGGTGTTATTAGTGGCTGTACTTGCCAGGACGACCTCTTTCGATACTGAAAACTAGAAAAAAAAAGCGAAATACATGCTTATTAGTGTCTGTGTGTGTCATTTAATCTGACAATTAATCAATTATGATCCCTGTTTAAAGAGAGATAAAACATTCACAATGCCCGTCTACAGGGATGAGAGAGGTGTATAGAGAGCATACGACATTTAAAAGCCTCTCCCTGAACTGTCCTTCAAGGCAGGGCGAGATGGGATCGTGCGTATTTACCACCTCGCCTCACCCTCCAATATGATCCAGATTCTTGGCAGCCTGGTGTCACCTCTTGTATTGCGATTTGATGCAGGTGACCCTATCAGGAGGGCATTTATATTAACCTGTACCTGCACCAATGATGTTGCGATGATGTGAGCAGAAATGACTGACCTATTGGTCCATTGGCAAGGGCCTTAACTAAACATCGTATTGACTCCTAGACTGCAAGTGCCAAATCAAACGCAAGACGTTGACAATTCGTCATCAGACAGACATTTTTACGAGGACCAAGCAGTGTACGTGGGCTAACATCAACATCGGACTTTATGATCCGATCATAAGGCCGTATGTCCACTAAAGCAGCAAGACGGATTAACGTGATGAATTCGATCCGTCTCGCCAGGTTTGTGGTCTTTGACCTATTTATGTATTTTTATAAGTTGGTTGCGATTTTTGCATTTATAAATATTGCATTAGGTGACATGGCTATTAATGATAGATTTTGTAGCCTTTTATAGCTTGCTATAGACCCGCCCGGCTCCGCACGGATATAATAAAAAAGATAAAAATGTCAAGTCTATTCGAGTCGTTTTTTTTCTACTTACGATTTATTTAGGTTTAATGCACCTATTATCAAACGAATAGTTAAATTCGCATCAAAATCCTTGGCGTGGTATAGAAGGAGCTGGAGCGGATATACCTGAAGACAAACAGAAAGCTTTTTATGCTATGTAAGGAGATAAGGGTTACTTTTTGTAAAACTTAATTCCTCGGACTAAAGACTTATTAACGTTCTTAATCCTAATGTGACTCTTTACGTGTCTGCTTGCCTGCTTGTCATTAGTCTTTTCACGACAAAGCGCCGTCTAAATGGATATTTATAAAATACTAGCAACTGCCCACGACTTTGTTCGCGTTGTAGGCTCGACCATATCCATCTTTTCTTGATTTTATACGAACCTTTTCCTGACAATAATTACCGCAATATTTTTTTTTTAATTGTTGACATATGCGTGCTGCTATTAACAAAGCAAAAACAAATTAATTTTTATATGTATAAATGTATAGAGATTGCAAAAAAATAAGGAACTGGGTAAAACCACGAGGCGCTATTAGTGGCTAATAATACAGTAATGTTGACAGATTTCTACCCATTTGACAGCACAAAGTTATCCTTAAATGTAATCGTTTTAGCAGAACAGGGGTTAATTGTTGCAAATTGCGAAGTGCGGGTTTCCGGCGCGTGATTCACTCAGTGGTATTGCAGACATCCTTAGTTTAAGTGATGTTTGTTTTAAATTTACATCAGAGTCCTTATTCGCTAAGACCAATCAAACACGTAACTCGGTGAGTTACGATATCGTCAAGGAATGACATTGAAATCAATACAATTTTACTCTTATGCCAGGGAAGCAGATGCGACCTCAATTCCTCAATAACGTTATGACGAAGATCGAAGCTGTTGAAATGATAGTAGGTAGCTAGTGATACTTATAAACAAATGAACAGAACAAGTTGAGTTATTTAGATTTGGTACCTATTTCTTGAAGATGTCTTAACGTACCGCGTTACGTGCATGGTGAATAAGGCATAAGGAATAATGTAATTATTTCTCTAAATAATATAATTAAAAATACACTAAACGTTCTAATCTTGTTCAATTCGAATAGTAAAACAGTTCTATGTTTATTCCTTGCAATAAAAATATCCGCGTTCATTGGAAGTGTTTCATTCTAATCGTTGCCTATTTTACATATTTGAAATTGTATGATTTTTTATAAATAATGGATACTAGTAGAAAATAAACAGATTGTGAATAATTCGGACGATCGACGTAACCAAAGGCTGTTATAAAAATACCTTATAATACCATATACAGCTTACTCTACCAAAATCCGTTATTTTTTTCTTTATTGCCAATCTGACTCACGTCCTGTCACTTTGGCCTTTTGGCGCCAACCGCCAACATTTGTCGTTTTTGTCATCCTCAAAAATTTACTTCTTACTACGAGTAATTTGATTTATTCAAATACAATCTTCAAAACTTGTTATGACATAGAAAGTTTGATTTATGAACTAACGCTATTGTATCTAACTATGTAGATTGCAGGAATCTTAACATTATAAATAAGGTGGTTTTTTGCTCAGAAAATATTAACACGGCTTTTTGCTAAAACGACCTTTATAGCATTAGTATAGACGTGTTTTTGTTTTTCCATAATAAGTCACTCTAGACTGACACTTGTCATTTTGTTTATTTGTAGTCTTATTAATCGCTTGACTAAAGCAAGTTTTTATTACATTTTGTTTTATTTAAGATCACTCGTTCCTCAAAGTCATTACGTGACGAGATTGTCTAGAAGCTTGCATATTCGTAGTGCAGGGAATGTGGTGATTGCGTTGTAAAACTGGCCAAGATGACTTGTCTTGATTACTTACGCGGTAGTTGGCCTCTTGTGCAAGAGGCTGTCTTGGTTGGTACCACTGTAGTGCCAGATATTCTGCCACGAAGCAATAACGCCCAAGTTTTTTTTATTAGGTAGCAAGAGAAATAAATTGGCGAATGAAGCCTAAATACGAATGTTTTTAGCTTGACGAGTGCCACGCAAAATTTCATTTATCTGCAGCTGACATGAGCAGGCGTGCTGCTTACCATCAGGCGCACGGTATGCTCGTTTCATTAATTGACCACAGTATAATAAAAAACCGCTTTGGCGGACCAAATAACGCAAGCGGTACCACATCATCTCCAACAAATTATACCCCACGTAAGTGAATTTTCAAATCGGTTATATCTCAAAATACGATAACATTACATTTCTTATCACCTTCAATAAAATCAGTAGCAAAATTACGCAATCACATGCAAAACGACGATAAATACACACATTTTCAAAGCAGTAAACTTATATTTGCATGAACTCTCACCAGGTCTAATGAGACAACAACCGATAAACTTATAGCTTTGTTGCTGCCCATTAAGAAAAAAATATCGAACTACCGCCTTGTCACATTCTACTGACTCCTAGACTTGGATGCTGCACAGAACGACCTCCTCACCACCTCGAACTCAATTCCAAAACAGAACATATCACAGATGCTTGCAGACAAAATTAAGTAGTAGGTATGTGACACAAGGTTGGAAGTCGTGGATATGCAAAAAGGCGGTTAAGATTTGAAATTCCGCGCACCCCAGCGCCATCGCGACATTAAATTGTAATCGAACACTTTACAGTGACGGTCGCAGCGAAATATCGCGTTCGGATAGTATAAATATGCACTTATCTTTCTTTTTAGTTAACGTACGTATGCATTATACAGGCTGAGTCTATACTCACGTGTGCTGCGAATAAAATTTTAGTATACCCGCATTGTTCTATCTATAGTGTGGAGTTTTGGCACGCGTGAGAGGGAGACGCCACATAGGCCATTTAGTTAGGGCTATAACGAAGCGGCGCAAGTGACTATAACTTGAGTCGGTCGGGACGTCGGGAATGGTGGTGCTTTTTATCGAAAACTGTTAGAAGTTTCAACTTGTATTTTCTGTTTGTATCGGATGAAGTTTTTTGTTAATTCAAATTAGAAATTTTACTGATTGGTGAAAATTCAATGAAAATGCTATTATAGATATAGTAAAAGATATAATTAGAAACCACGCTGTTTATATGAGATTTTTATCCATTATCGTTTTAGTTATAATAAGTTCATTAAAACGTGTGTTATATAAATTATTATTATTAACAATTTTTTTTATCTCTCTAAAGTAAACACTTAGAATACTAGCACACTCATATATACTTACGACAGGTTTATTAAAATATTATTAACCCAGTACTCCGATTAAGAACTTTTCGATAACTCACCAAATCGATCGGACACAATCCCACATCTTAGATTATTTGTCTTTTAAAACTAATCAGAACATTAGCTATTTGGTTTAAGTAAAAAAAATTATGTAAGTTAAGTTGATAATGTTGGCAACCTTTCGGGATTACTTAAGCATATTTTTATTAATAGAATGGAAAACTGCTGGTATATCAGATGTGAATAATAAATTAATATAAATTGTACAAACATCCTGTATGTAGGCGCCGAGTTTTGTTTATATGTGTCAACCACTAAACTTCTTTTTCTTTTCAGGTAAGGCCTGTCACTCACCCGAGCCTTTTTAGGCACCCAAAGGTAAACGTAATCTCAATAAATAATTAATAAAATAATTGTGACCCGTGATTGACACGTAAAATGATAAATCTGAGACTGTCAGTCCTTACGTCTGCTACGAACTGATTGACAGTTTTTGGCTTTAATTGACATAAAGTTTTTTTAACTGCACGCTTGTCGATCCATGTTTCGTAATACACAACTGGTTTTGTTTTATTAATATCATTTGGATTTGATCATTGAGTTTTTGGATTGAGTTAAATGTCGTTGTTATTGCTGCCCTTGGCAGTTGTCACAACTCCCCAAATAAGGTTCATATATTTCGATAGAATTCAAACTTTTACTTTTCTTCACAACCAGTGTTCCCATTAATTTAAACATAATTTTATAAAGAAAAAAATATTTATATAGGGTGTTTGCTAGAGGGTCCGACAAACCAAATGAGCGTGTTCGGGGGCCCACTTGGAGAATACAAGTTGGCCAAAAAAAATCCCCTACCCCCCATTTTTTTTTTACTTTTTTTTGTGAATGTTTCCTATTTCTCCGAAATTGTACCTATTTACCACCATACCATTTGTAAAATCTGTTTTAAACCGGATGTTTTTAGTTGAATTTGGTCTCTAATACACCTTCAGGCCACGCAAATCAAAATTGGATACTAAACAGAGCTAACTGATTTAGAGCTCATAGAGTGAAAATATGAAATAAATTTTACCTCATAGTTCAACTTTCACAGTGATAAAAAAACCCACTAGCAAGCTTTTTTAGAAAAAAAAAAGAAAAAAACATTGGGGGGTCGGAGATTTTTTTTGGCCAACTTGTATTCTCCAAGTGGGCCCCCGATCACGCTCATTTGGTTTGTCGGTCCCTCTACCAAACATCCTGTATACATATGATTCGGTCTGGTTGTTACCAGTTCGTTTTTTTTTTTAATATTCCGATATAAGTACATACGTATACTAACAGTATGATGTACTCACTTGCACAATATATTAGATAAACCGATGTAACCCGTTAACTCGCGATTCGCCATATTTGGCACACAATACAATAGATTTCGCAGAAATCAACCTTCTTTTCCAGGAACTGCAACGTGTGTAGTTAAAATGTTATTTTTATTGGCCCTGTAATTATTTTTATTTCAAAACCTGAAGTGACGTTTGTGTAGAGAAAATAAATGCCTTTTATTATTATAATAGTAATTATTTGATCAACTTTTCTCTTTTTCTGCGTATACTGCAGCCACTTTGTAACGCCCTTGAAAACGAACTATATTATTAAACTTATTTTTTTTAATATTTTTACATATAAATGCAAATCGAAATTTTGTTGTAATTTCAACAAAACAAAATTACAACAATTTTTTTATTGAAATAAAATTTATTGTTATTTTAGTACTTTGATGTTTGCATCGGTCCACATAAATCAACTGGCCAGTGCAGTCTTGTAAATTGCGACGTGACTGTTTTTTTGTTGGATGACTCGTCCGATTTGTCCATTTGCCTTTTAGCAGGTTAATCTAAGTCAAATAGTATCGTCGTGTGAGATTTACATTACAAAAGTAGTTGGAATCAATTCACAGTCATAAAGAAGTCTTCCAGTAAGTCACTGTTCTGTCGGAGTCACGTTCTAGTAAATCAGTGCATGAATAATACAACAATAATAATAATAATGAGGTGACCGCCATGTGGGATGTTGATTCAACAATAATTGTCTCGATAGTGGTTTCAGCAAACGGCCTTATAGCAAAAAGCCTCGACCAACATCTTAAGAGGCTTTCGCTAGACGGTTGGATCAAGGGACAGATACACAAGGCAGTACTTCTTGACACGGCACGTATTGTCAGGAGGTTCCTCAGTCTGCAGCCCTAACCACTGGTAGTTTGGGTCATGCCCCGCTGCCGATGGCAATCTAGGATTAGGTTTTTTACAATGTTTTTTATTAATTAATTTTTATTGTATATAGAAATATTGTAAAAAAATTAATTTTAAGAAAAGGAAATAAATAATGTGGATAATAATAATAATAATAGTGCCGTAGTATCGTCCATAGCCCACTATCTCCCGTACCACTAATAAGTACATATCAGTAGCCATACCCATTTTACCCATTTTTGTAATAGATATACCATGTTACCCTTCATCCAAAATGTCTGTTTTTTTATATTACATTGTATTTTTATACCAAACGGGCCTCTAAGTGTTGGCCACATCCCCACTTATGCCTATGTAAAGGGCCAGGTGAAACCCGTGAAATTGTTTGAATAAAAATAATAATACATAGTAAGTACAACACAGATTAGATAATAGTAAGCAATTACCTATTTTTTTGCATAGACGCATAACCTGTTTCACAGCTTGATCTGTAATAATGTATACATTGCTCAATGAGATGGGAGGACAATGCCGTTCTAGATTATAAAATTCATGTTTTAAATGGACTTTGATTAAGTTTATGTAGATTTTTAAAAACCTTACAATTTGGCAGTAGACTCAAAGTAGGTACCTACGAGTACCTTGTAGATTTGTTCGAAAGCACGAGATACCCTCGACAAACCACTTATGGTTTATAGGGTATTTTTTAAGTATACGCAAACTTTGTAATAAGAGAAATAAGTGAAAAAAAAATTTGGTTCTAAAATGTTCAAGGACAATTGATAAAAATACACGGTATCTAAAAATTATACATGATCTACACGACCACGATTCTTTAAGTTTTACTCACCATTCTTTTATGGATATTTACTCTGATATCTGGTAAATGATGCGGCCATTTTTTTACAATACCAAATTTCCAACCAGTCTCACTTTCGATCGTCGTCGCATTTCACACTCGTGTTTTGTAGATACTACCTCTGCGGTTCACCTTCTGTATAACAATATTAATATATTGTGTCCTTATTATTGTACTGGTTGATATTGATTGACTGAATGCACTTGACATGCTTACGAGCTGCACAAACTCGTCGTGTTCACTTACATTACATCGCTGTGGACTTATTTATAGGTGCCTAATGAATATGCCCAAGATTCTTCAAATTAGTTTTGCTTGTGAATTTTCTTCATCTGATGTTTTCTAGTATATATTTTGGTCTATGATCTGATGATTCCAACGCCTTTTGAAAGGATTATTTTAATACTAGTTGCTTCATTTAGTCTATGGGATAGAAAGTCATAGCAATATATAGATTTCAACCTTTTTCCTCACGAGTGAAATTTCCAATAATGCTTGCGTAGTGGATGCTTACAATGAAAAAGGCATCAACTGCCAAAATTGCAAGTTTTTAGCCTTAAGGATAATTACGACATATTGGTTATATGGACTATTTAAGTCATCAACTGCAAAATTTCAAATCAGTAAATCTTGCGGTTTTAGCTTTGCGTTAATGAATCAGTCAGTCAGGATTAGTAGTTATATTATGTATGGGGGAGTCCTACGTTGGTTCGAAGAACGTCAGTGCGACGCACGCTGTTGCGAAAATATTTTCAGGTGGGTTCGAAAGTACGTTGTATCGAAAACCAACAGATCGATAGCCACTAGTTCGAAGCACATATGTAACATATTTTTATTCATTAACCACCCAAACGCTACTTCAGAGTTTCAAATCGAACTATGTCAATAGGGTTGCCAGCAGGAAGCAAAATGTTATTCCACATTCTTCTTTATTTTATTAGCTTTTTAATATCTTCAATATTGCTCTAAACAGACGCGAACTCAAAACGCGACGTTCAAAACCTTGGAATCAATCTATCAATCAATAAATCCCGCGAAAGATTGAGATATTCCACTCGTGGGGCTGAGGGGGGACGACATAGTGCGAAAGTAATCAGTAACTAATATGAACAAATTGGCTTAGCACGTTTCGGACGTCGTATACCAACGTATACTAGACTAGCTGCTCTTCGCAGTTTCACCCGCGCGGTGATGGATGATGATGATGATGGTGAATTTTATATAGCCTATGTTACTCAGGGTGAATGCAACTTTCCAATGGTGAAAGCATTTTTGAAATCGATCTAGTACTTTTTGAGCCAATTCAATTACATACATATATAGTATAAATTAGTATTTAATACAATGGACTTGATATGCATGCTCTCTACGAAGTATGTCGTTCACGTGAAACAGTACAAACTGTTATTTGTCTAGGCAACTGTGACACATATTACTCATAGTTTGTACACCGTCACTGACGCTTTCGATACGAATACATTTTCGAAAAACTTTTGCGCTACGGCCTTTGAAATCGATTGTATTCCATTTTTTCAGTGACTTATATTAAAATTTAGGAGTTTATCAATACGTTTGAAGAGGCTAGGCGGTTTGATTAATAATTAGCGCTCGTTGAAACCACCATTATTATTTTACGACACGATGACTTATTGACCCATTCACATTTGATTTAAATCTTTTCATCTACCGCCCATTCCGCTGATTACCTATTCCATTTTGGTAAAAAAAATTAACGTTTGATTATAATATCGTTATTTCCCTTTCATCTGGAAGTTTTCCTCATGAAAGCTGTTTTTTTTATCTAGAAGTCTATCTTCAGCCAAAATCCAGAAAACTTTCAGACAATATGGAAATAATTATCGATCATTACATCAACAAGTGTTAGTTCGAGACAATCCCGTTCTATTATTACAAAGTATAGGTAACTAGGTAGACCCAGCGGACCGATACCGTTCGTAGTCCATAGCACCCGAAACGCAGAATGGATGGAGGCGCATCGTGAGGGCTGCATTATTTAAAGAAAAGGCATCGTCTTCAACCACAACCACTCTGTCAAGAGTGAACTACTAAGGAGGCCCAGCGGTTACACCCGCGTGGCTATGGATGACGATGAATGTAATAACTCAGTGCCTCATCTACTCACCCAAATACATCCAAATCTGTCCACCCTTTTTTGCGAGACGAGTAACAAACATCCATACATCGGAGTATACACATTTGTAATATTAGTAAAGGATGACCGTTTGTTATAACAATGTCCTTTTCTGCTTTTCTTCAATTGCAAGGTATCGTATGGTTTGCGTGGACAAATTTCTAGATATAAGACGGGAAAAAGTCAGTCGATGCCTGAGTGCGAAGAAGATAACACCCTCGTTCATGATCATAGCTCTCTCCTTGAGTACGTGAGCTTGGTAGCCGCGTAAGATAATAGCGAAATAAAGAGAGTAGTCGATGTGAAGGATGAACGAAGAAGACGCCGCAGCAATTGTCTATCGAACCACTCGAGCATAACGACGGCTCCGTTCCAAGATGACCTACTGTCCCTTTCTGTGCATTCCCCAAGAGGGGCGATCTCAGGGTGGTGTTGAGGGGGTGTTTACCGCTCCCGTGACGGATATATCCCGCGTAGACACCCGTCAATCACCCGCGGTATGATGAGAATTAATATTTTATCAGGAATCGTGAGATAAACCTGTCTTGATACTTGAAGATTTGATTACTATGAAGGGCAAAAGGGTGTTTATTATTGTGAAAAATGTATTGTATACATCATTTTATCATAACCTACACATAATATACACGTTCAGGCAATAAAGTAATTAATTTACTTCTAGTTGATAAAATATGCAGTGTTTCGTATAAAATCCATTGCTGTGGCATAGTTATATATATGCATGGCTATAGCCCTATCTAAGTACTGTGTTGATTCAACTGTTATGAAAGTCTCGTTAATTTTCTGCTCATCTATAAATCATTTTAGTTATTTTATTATTGCATTAATACCAACAACTGCTGTACTTATTTTGTTTAATTAGTTTATTTAATTACTTGTGCAAGTAACATTTTGTTTGTGCTGGACAGCCTAAAAAGATATATATTTAAGTTTACACACTCATATCCCCGCATTCTCAATGTCACAGGAGGCATGGACAAACAAAATAACAGGTAACAACATCTAAGACCCGAGATCAAAATGTATACACTCATTTGTATCCCGACCGCTACCGACTGAGCTAACGAGATCGTCATTTGTGCCGCCGGTTACTGTCTTATGGATAAATTAGGTTAAATATTTAAAGACATCATCAATAAAGTAATCTGTTTTGATTCGCATATATAGTTATTGTAAATCAGCGACAAAAAAAATTGTTGTCATAAACTCGGTTAACGGACGATAATTTTACTCAACAACTTCATAAGACATGCCGAACGCTAAGGCCGATCGTGCCTCTCTATCGCTTATACCGCGCTCTTGCTTGCACGCTCGGTTCAGGCGGAATATGACAATGAGTAATACTTTTCGTGCGTTCGTCGATTTACAAGAAGTTATCACGTCACAAAATACATCTTTACATACAAAGACCCGATGTTTGATAATAAATGCAACTATCAAAACCGTTCAGTCGTGTACACTCGTCAAATACGTGTAGACGTCAATGTGGAATCAATCAAGTTGCCCCTTCTTGGAAGGGTGGGTGGGGAGGGAGGGCGAAGGGGGGCCCTTGACCTGTCGCCTGCCACCTTGATGGCTGATGGATGGCCACGACGGTTATTGCAAGGTTCCAAACAACATCAAGCCAAGAAAAATATAGCTAAATTTACTATGATCTCTTAAAACTTTCACGTAAATGTATGTGATTGAACAAGGAAGTCGTATGAAAATAATTGTAAATCGTATACTTTCATAACAATTGACCCGCTGAAGGGATATCACTTAAATGAAAAGGCAAGTACCAGAAAATCATGGTACATTATAAGATTAACTTTACATCCGTGTCCGAAGATATATTCTATAGTTTAAAAATATCATACGAGCACCTCAAACCAGGTTTTATTAAGACGGTATTTTCATTAAAAGTCTTATAAGTAAATCGAAAAGGTACATAACTAAAGTAAACTATTTCTGAAACTTACGTCCAGTTTTAAAATATATTTTTTTAACAAGACATAGTATTAAGCTTATTAGGCAGGTAATTAATAAAAAAGAAGAAAATAGTTCATAAAATGATGCAAACATTTAGAAAACAAAGTAAAAGTCTAAAGTTAAAATTACAGCTGATATTGATTAACAATTATAGCAGGGAACAAAAAAACATTTTTCTAATTCAAAGTTCATTTAATGTCATGCCCATCCGGCCCGATACGCCAATACAAATCATATAGAGAGTTAAAATTCGATGCTCGTACGGTGAAGACGTATTGTCGGAAGAAACAGGTTCGAATCCCGTCCGAAGGTGTAAATTTTTCTCTCTAAAATTGCAACGATCGAATAGTTGACGAATGTAGTATGAAGTAAGAACTTGAGGCCCGACTTAAACACTCTGCATAAATTTATTAGTCCAAGAGCCCACGACGGCCAGACATTCGTAATTTTATAAAAGCTGAATTTTTTTCTGTGCATGTCACCTATACAGGTAAGAACGACCTGCGACTACAGAGTTTGGGTTGTGGTTACTTGGGCAGGTAACAGGTAGTAAATGTGTTTAAAATAGTACTTTAAATACGTTCAAGTATAAAGCTCAATTATTTTACATTTTCTTCGGGATAACTAGAAATCTCGTCATCCATTGCCGCACACTTACGACAGTTGCTACCCCCTGGTAATCGCCCCTAAACTTTAATAAATTATAGTTTTACTTTCGTTAAAGTATAAAAGCTAAATTTTATATAATGTTAACTGGGGACCTGTAAAAAATTATATCTCAGAGGCCGGACAGTTTAATGGTTTTTATATCTTGCCAGACACATTGAAAATCCGCTGTAGTTGCGACCGTGAGTGCTAAGTCGATAGCGATCTTTTAAGTTATCCAATTTTTTTTTTAAATTAAATTAAACGTTCATAGCCATGTTGTGTAAAGTAAAAGATGTTATTTGAAAAACTTTCAGCTTTTATACAATAACGAAGGTCTGGCCGTCGTAGGCTCTCGGGCTATAAGTAACGTTGTTTAGTACGGGGTAATGCAAACTGCCGTGCGATTATCTAATGATTCGTCGATGCGATCGTCAAATCCTTTATGAGATATAACCCTTGTACATAAGGTTGTTTTTCCAACGTTTCTTGTCATTTGTTTCACGGATGTTGTCAAAGATGCAACGATGTTTGCTCTTAGAGAATCGCACGGCTGTACCGTACTAAATGACGTTTTATTAAATTATGCAGCGTTATTAATTAAGGCCGTTGATGCATATCGCGGCTGCCTAATAAACTGTATCTCGCTGTTACCTAGGCACGGCTACAGAACGTTATGTTTAAATGTATACCTCAACACGTCTGGGAATGAAACCGGGGGGCAGACGGTGGGGAGGGGTGATCGAGGGGGAGACCCTTGACCTGCCACGTTTACTTTGCCGTGGCGAGACCTTGGCGTGTGACTGATGGGTACAGTATACTACAGGTTTTAGTGGCCAAGCTACGACCAAATTAACCTCTATAGAATTTAAACCGCCAAATCTACACATAAAAATAAATTAAATTGAAGTGTCTGTTTGTAATTCCAAATTAACAGCTTCGAACACTAACTGCCTATGAAACTATATAGTGTACTTACACGAAAAAAAAACAATTTTTAACATTTTGTCTGTCAGTTTGTTTGTTCCGGCTAATCTCTGAAACGGCTGAACCGATTTCAACGTGACTTTCACTGGCAGATAGCTGATGTTATAAGGAGTAACGCATACTTTTCTACGAACTTCCAAAAAGGAGGAGGTCTCAATTCGACTGTATTTTTTATGTTTGTTACCTCATAACTTTCGATAGGGTGAACCGATTATCAAAATTACTTTTTTGTTTAAAAGCTGGTGCTTCCCGTGTGGAAATCCGGTCTAGTAGTTTGTCTCAGAGTGACGAGCGCAGTGCAGTGCTGCGTAGAACTTTGGATCTTAAGAACTGGGTTGCACTGCCACTGTTATGGGGAAGTGTGACGCTTACCATCTCAGTAAATTACTGTCTCGTCACTAACTTACATTAAAATATAACATAAAAAATTATCTGTGATAATTGTATTTTTTATATCAGTACTACGAGTACATACACTAAAAAAATATAGTCTCACTAACTAACCGAGTATTACGCGCACCAAGCTTATAATAACAACTGGCTGTGAAGGATACAGCCGGAAAATACTGTTAGATGCTTTATGACCGATTTCCAATTACCTGGAGGATGGTAGGAGCTGGCCCTAACCACTATACTCTACATGTCCTCATGATTTCACTTTCACCAGAAGTATAAGCTCCAGGTAATCTAACCTGTGACCGCCATATCGATACACACACCTCCCTACCCTGGAGCTATCATCGCTACTAAATAAAAAAAAAACAACAAGACAATTCGTTTGAAAATGCGTAACTGAAACTTTTCTATAACACTCCATTAACACTTGACACTCAGTTGTAAACTTTTAGTTTCAAACCTCATACTCAGCAATAAACAAAGAATATTCAACCCTTTTGCTGCAAAAGGGCAGCCGAAGTGTTTATTTAAAAACGTACCAACCAAGGTAGACTTGATAGTTTCTGTGGAGTTACTAAGAAAATAGGATGTGACATCCATACAGGCGGACTTACATAAATCTAAGCCTCACCATAAAGCTTCTAGTAAGTTCTTAATTCTATTCGTTATTCGGTATTATAAATAACACTACAGTATCACAAATTTAAATCGCTTTTGATTTTTTCTATCTATTTGAGTAACAGTTGTTTTTTGATATGAAAAACAGAAAAACGAGATTCACTCGCATAAAAAAGTCGTCTCGTGGCGACAGTGCGAGGCGAGACGCAATCGCGAGCGTTCTGCACTCTCCTTGAAAAAGACCACCGGATGTGGTTGAAACTATAGTCGGAAAGATCTGAGTTTTTACGTGAGTGAATCCCGTTTTTCATATTTAAAATGTGTACAAACCACGTTTGTTTTCCTAATAAAGTTTTTTTTGTTTATGGCGAATTATGTGCTCTGAATGTTTTTCTGTCTTCATATCAATGAAGACAGAAAAACATACCGACTGATATGATGACGATCCATACACATAAGAGAAGAAAGTAAAATTTGATTTAGATTAGATTTTAACAACACACACCTACCAAGTGTGTTAAAAACGCTGTACACAGTTCAAGCGAATTTGCGCCATATTTATTTTAAAGCGATTTATCTCCTCCTGGACTGCAGAACCATACCCAAATATCACGCCCAGTAGTGTGAAAGAGAGACTTGTGGACAAAAACTCAGGCCCCCACTGCCGAAGCCGCCACCGAGGCGACATCTGTTAGCTATTTGTCAAACATCGTTTACTATTTTCGTCGGGCGCGAAATACTCAGTTTGTCAGTCGTTGCATTTGAGGGAAAAGTGGGCGGAAAGATGAATACAAATACACAAAAATTTTCAAACTTCTAAGTTTAATAAGATACATTTAAAGGTCAGCATGTCGATTTGAATTGTAGACTAAAAATGCTTCTAAATGAAGGCTGTGCTCTCACAAAATAAAGTTAACAATTACAAAAATACACCTATTATATCTATTGCTGAGGCATTCACATTTTCACCATCACCAATTGTTTTTGGTCTCATGGAGGGCGCACCTATGGATATTTGGTGCCTCTGTCGGACTTCAGGACATTTATGGGGAGGATGTAACTAATGCCCCCGGAGAGAAAGTATTCTAAATATTGAAGTTAGAAAATTGTAGGGGGACCAAACCTGGAACCTCTCACTTCGAAGGTAGGATCAATACCAACACATGTTAAACCTAGTAGCGTACAGGCATATTGAAGAGCTTTTCGAAGGTCAAAGGTCAAAAAAAAAATATACCTCCAGTTATAGAGCTAACTAAAAAAAGTTGAAGATGTAGTCAATATCTATAAGAAAATATAGAAGTATTAGTTCCAAAATACGGAGAGGAAATTGGTGAATACGTTTTTACTAAGAAAACGACAGACGTTCTAACTATGCATATAATTTTAAAATTACTAATATATTATGGTCCTTTATATAGACATTAGTATATATTATTCATAATTAGGTATCTCTTTATATTGCGAGGAAAATGAACAATGGCTATCGTTTATTTTCTTTAATTTTCATAGATTTGTGTTTCTTAGAGTTTTGACGTGTAATAATGATGGATAATAAAGGTGTTGTCATATCACGATGTCGATAAAAATGAGGGGTCTTAAAGCAGTTTATCTCATAAGCACCGATTATTTTAAAACTACAAAAAATAATGTGACTTTTATAAGACTTCTAAGTACACATTAACGGAATTAAAAACATATTCTAACATACTAGAGTACATTAAAAAAATCAAAAATACCACTTAATTTCACCTTTAAAGCAGTTTTTCTCTTTGTTCACAATTATATTTGTTATGAAACACATATCATTAAATAGCAATTTTTAATACACATACATTGACGGATTATTTTTTTATTTAAGAGTGCACATAATTTTTTTATGAGTTTTTTACATTTTTACATAATGCGCTTGCTTGATTAATTTGCAAGTAAAGGAAAATGAAGCGCTGAGCTGACAGCGCCTTAATAATTAAGTCGTAGCGGTGCACGAGTGCACTCAAAGTGTATAAAATCATGCAATGTAGTTTTTGTGTGTTCGTCAATCACACAAGTTAGTGATGCATACACCACATAACTACAACAGACTTAGACAGGTTAGTGGTTTATGAAGATTTATTTTTGTGACTGCGACTTGACTCCGACTTCATAATTAGAAATGTAACTTGCGACTAAAAGTATTTACCTAAATAACTCGAGGAAAGGCAAATGTATTGAAGTACGAGACCAAACAAAAAAAAAAATGTCTTTATGCCATAGCCAAAGAAAAAAAAAAGACACATGTCAGTGTTAAATGATAAACCTTGTGTCCAATTCCGACACTGAGTGACACTCAATGATTTAAAAGCGACACTCCATGCAATTACAAACTGGCGTTTTTCATAAACCCTTCACTGTTTCTGTTATTGACAACGTATCTTATGTACCTTTCATTATTCACAGTATCTTTCTCCTTTTCATATTGTAAATACAGGGAGAGCAATGTCAAAGATTTTTCTGCAATTTCCATCAACGTACACTCACAGACACTCGCAGACATTGAGGCGTCTACTTGACACTTCCATTGTGATACGTGACGTTTCATGTTGACAGCTGCACATCTTGACTGTGTGCTATACACGTAATCTTTAACGTCCTGAACATAGGGCTTATTCTTGTTTACGATATCTAAAATTGCACTTTGTATTTGTCGAGAAAATTCAACATCAATTTCTTTGCTGTTATTTCTCCCTTGTCATATTGATTTAAAGTTGAAAATTGGTTGATTTTACTGTTGCTGAGTTTGCAGCTGCGTTTGAGATTCATTTGATGGAGTGGACCGTCAATTAAATAGGAGAAGGGTTCCGTACGTCTTGTGATTGAGTGCAGTCATGCAGATTTGCTTTAGAGATAAAAGTTCGTCATTATTTTCTATCACCAACATGCTCAAGAGGTTCTGTGCATTTTGTAAATATAACTTGTAGTTCCACGAACAGTAGACCTCGCGAGCACAGTCTGATCAGCGGCAATTTTTCGCAGTCTGAGCCATCTGCATAATACAGAAAAAAATATAAATATTTATTTCAACAAGACCTTGACCTTTTATGTGGTGTTGGTACCTATTGTTCTTGCCGAATAATACCAAATTCGTCCAACTTTTATATCTATTATTTTCCAACCACTTATGCAAGTACGCTTATATTCGGAATTCCATCACCTTGAGCAATAAGATTATATTCGGAATTCTTCTTTAAAGTTAGTACATAATATGTGTACCAAATTTTATTAAAATCGGTCGATAAAAGGCGCCTCAGGAAACTTCCCCACTTTCTAGGAAAAGTACCACCCCACTCAAAAATTGTCGAAGAAAAAAAATGGAATAGTAGAATATGCATACCTAGTTTTAGTCAAGATTTGTTGAAAAATACGACCAGTACAGGAAGACGTACATACAACCTAACAAACATATGACAGTCAATTTGCCCAGTTGTAGCAGGGAACCTTCGCTCGCTCATTCAATTGTGTGATTTAAGCATACTTAATTACGTTCCTCATCTAAACCAAAATAACTAGCTCTAGGCACGATATTATTAAACTCTAGTTATTCATAACAGTGAGGGAGAAAAAATCGATGATCAGTCCACAAGTCCGACCCACATCGACTTTGAGCTGTCAAGTTTGATTGAATCAACTGAATGTAGAGTTGTGAATGGACTAGAGAGGACTGCCTGTGAAAAACATTTGGTTTTATTATTTAATTTGCACTATTGGTATTTCATGATTTCATGTTTTATTAATTTGACACATGAGTAATAAACTTTTGACACATGAGTACAAATCCACTTTTAGTGTATACCCACATATTGAGAACAGAATCGAGCGCCTCCGTCTGTAAAGATTCTTTATTTTTTAATGAAGTGAACATACGTTATTTTTTACCATGGGGGCCGTCCATTAATCACGTGGTGTTTATTTGAGCATTTTTTAACCCCCCCTCCCCCTTGGTGATACGTGGTGAGGTTTAAGTCTAACCCCCCACCCCACCGAAAATAACATGTATATTCAGTACCTACAAAGAATCTTAAAACTTTTAGAATATTATCATAAAATACAGGTATAAAATATAATTTAATTTTATTCTAGAAAATTAAGGACCATGATAAAAAGTCTAGACGGAAAGGTTGCAGGTAATTTGACTGGTATATAGATACTCGTAATATTGATGGAATAGTGTAATCATGCGAACAACATAAATTGTAATAAAGTTTATGAATATATTTATTGTATCGCGTTTGACGAAAAAAATAATACATGTGATATCTTACTACACCCCCTCCCCCCTGGTGATATTTCGTGATTTTTACCGAACCCCCTCCCCCCTTTTTGAGTCTCACGTGATTAATGGATGGCCCCATGTCAAAATACGGACTTAGCCTTGCGGCGCTGCTATTTATGTAATTAAACAGTAATATGAATTCGTATGAATTCATTCCAAAGCTCTCTTCAGTATCATATTTACGGAACGTCACCTGACGCACCCTATACGTTCATTTTGCAGAGTTATCGCGTTATCGATTCCAACTTTATGAAGCATTAAAGAGACTTGACGTTCTCTTGACTACATTGTTTATACACTTCTTTTCTTTGAACATTTGTAATGTCAATAAATATTATGAGTAGTCTAATGTATGCAGATAAAATATGTATGCGACATTACAGTCCCATGAGATTTAGTAACTTAATATATCAGGGTGATGGTTGGTGAGTGGTCGGTTATAAGGTTCGTTCGGGATGAAATGGATTTTTTATAGGCAGAGGTAACCGCTTTACAACAGGTGGGGATTGTGCTTGTTCGTAACCTAACGTCAGTAAAAACATTCTAATTTGTCGTCTCTAAATATGTCCAAAAGCTTTATATACATTTATTTTCTCAATTCTGTTAAACAGTTTGTATCTCGCTGATGATCCTGAAACAACGGACTCTGGCAAGTGACAATTGAATTATTCCCCCAAATTTTTTTTCGCAGAAAATGAATCAACGCTCTGTTCAATCGCAAAACAAAACATTTAATTTCTCACACAAGACCCCTAATTAGACGGCACAAAAAACACCGCTGTCACTTCTAGTCGCTCCAAAGACTGGAGTAAATAAAGCGACGGTCGACAAAGACGTCCGTCTGCTGGCGACGTTTGAGCGACGTGTGTCGCCCCCCTAGCCCCCCCTCGCCTCCCGTTCTCCCTGTAGTCCTCCTTAGGGGGGCGGGGGTTCAGTCCGTCGCCGATAATGATGTTAACTCACCGTTTGAGACCCGGAGAGCCTTGTTGCGTTTTTTTCGGTAGTGTAGTGAACCGATCTGATGGTGATTTGATATTGATGTTCGTGTCATCAACAGTGTTGGTGTTGCTAATATGAATTTGGAAGTGGAAATGTTGAACGTACTGTTCCAGTAAGAGTACAAGTGGTTTGGATTTATTGCTTGGATTTAAAAATAATACTTGAAGTTGGACGATATGGACGAGGTAGGAACTGTAGTTGTGAAATTGATTTTACGTTAAGTTTAAGTGACCTCCCTATTACGAAATTTTGATTGACTATGGTTATTTAAATTTAGTAACCACACTTTTTGGTTCTAATAATTTTGAACATTATGACTTAGTAAACGACGTTCTAAAATTAGGTGCCATTGACGTAAAGTATGTATGACTAAAACGCATTCCTCACGAGGACGAACTGAACAGATAATTGGCAAAAGTATAAAACAAACAATGTATAAAGTTTTTCACAAAAACGTTTCTAACGGAGCAGAAACGTTTAATACCTATACGTATGTATGTTGTATAGGAACTACGTATAAACTAAACATTTTCTTACATGTTTTTATGAGCTTAGTAAGTGTTTTGATTATTAATTTTGTTATTCTCTGACAATGTTATTATTTAATATAATGATCATTTTGAAGGTACACTCTATACGTGGCGCTGCGCCCCTTTACGACAGTTATAAGATCTAGAGATAAATTCGATGCTCGGACTAGTGCCTCAGTTGCCTAGCGGTCATGGCGTCTGACACATTTAGTCAGAAGACGTGAGTTTAATTCCTTTACGAAGCATAACTTATTCAATAAAAAAATGCAAAATATATTTTCACAGAGCAGGTGTTATTATTGCTGTAGTCAAAACATGAGACCCATTCCTTTATCTCCGAAGAGGACGTCTGGCTTATTTGATATAACCTCTTTATTGTAACTTCAGACAGTTACCATGGAAATCCCATAACACGAGTGCAACACAAGTTACTTCAAATAAATTTCATCAGCGCACGAATCCCAGCCGGACTGCGGAGTCAACTTGTTCAGTAAATTGTCTTCAAGAGCTGACCAACCCCCTTTCACCTACCGGGCGGGGGCGGGGTGGTTCAAAGGAGGCCACCGACATTCCCCCGTTCGTCTTGCTTATGACTGACGTCTGGACAGCTTGAGTGATTGAGAGTGACTGGAGACTTAATGCGCCCGGGCGCGATAGCACTCGCCTCGCGCAAAACGTTCCAACTCGCGTTCCATTTCTAAACATTGTGCTCTCTATGGTAAACATGTACGTTTGCGTTTCGTTTGTGCTCCGTTTAACTTACGTTTTGTGCGATTGCGTTTTAATTTTGCACACGATATTATTATGAATTAAAATACGCGTTGCATCGTTTTAATGCGAGGTGTGTTTGTAATTAGTGATGCGAGCGTACTTGACGTGTGATTGATGGTGAAGCCGTCCACTTCGCTATTCCACCCGCATTATAATGATTTAATGCCCTCCAGGGACAACACGTTAAATTTGTTTGTGATTTGCGGTGATCGATCCGCGTTGGTTGAAAATGTGGTGCGAGTGATAAAGTGATTTTCTGAAACGTGGGTAGACTTTTACAACGTGAAAATATTATTAAAATAATGTTTCGTAAATAAATAATTAGTTTTGTAAATAAATGTCATTTTAGCCCTGAATTTAAATGCTATTTTATTAATGTCAAAGTTATCATGAGTCAATAACCATTAATTAAGCTACAACATATCTAATAACTATCATATCTATCAACAATTTATTAAATAACTTATATTTTTATTTAAGAAGTGTTTGACCGGATAATAACGCTTATTATGGCTTATATATATTAAAACATTGTAAATCATCCTTAAAACTTTCAGTTTGAACATGTTTTTTATGATTGTCGTCATCTCATCCTATCACCATCTCGTCACCAACACATCTCCGAAATTAATATGAAAGGAAATGAATAAATGAATCTCCATTTGTGTTTACACATATAATATGTACTACTAACTCGTCTCCTAGAAATGTATTGTTTCGTAAGCCTATACAGAGAAAATCATTGCCTACGATTAATGGACTAGACATTTACAGTTACTACCTACTTAAATCCATAACAAGATTTGTTAAATAGCTCCACTATGAATTAATTAATCAAAGCCGCTACTCACCACCCAAGACGAATTCTACCGAAGTTGTTAGCTTTCAGTGAATGTAATATAACCTAAGGAAACCACAGTGATAGGGCTTTTATAGAATAGAATAGAATAAAATACAGTTTATTTGTCACAGAAACCACATTAATACATAATAATTTTACTATACATTAAAATACCTACTTAACTACTAAGTTTTCAGTCACAAACCGGTTCCAACTCAGCATAATGCTGGTTGTAATCAACCAGCGCTGATCTTCCGTTGGGACCGGCAAGTGACGTCACGCACGCCACTGTCCACAGAGTACATTCACAACAACAAAACAAAAAAAACAAAAGATATAAAAACATTCCCACAAGTAGCGAAAGAAAAAAATTAAATATTAACAAGAAGTTACTACACCACCAAGCTAAGCGTAACAACGGTTGAGTTGATTGCTTAAGTAGCTTCAAAAACTGAAACACAATAATATCATAACAAAAAAGTACGGGATTACCTACATATAAAAACAAATCACCATCATTAATAATTTAACTTGGTGCGGAATCAAAACATGTTCCGGGCAAAATAACAAAAAAATAATAATAATTATACAATTTAAAACTAAGATTATGGGTATTAAAAATAAAAATAGTGTGTTGGAGTTTAAAAAAATAATATATATATAGTGAATGCTTGGGTATCTAACCTACCCTCTTTAGCATTGGAAATCTGTCGTACCTAACAGTGTCTCCCCGTAGCAATTCTTAAGAGCCTATCCCCATTCTATGTATTATCAACTACCCCTTCAATCGTTTCATCATCGATTTAGATAGTGGTAAAATGCTAGCGTAGCTATTATATATCTATTAAATATTGTAGCCACCTCTGGGATGGATCGGCTAAGTACCTTATGGATGCTGTCGAGTCTCTCGACAGCCTCCAACGTCGCGCTGTCCGTATTATTGGAGATGCTGAAGAAGCTTTTCTGAAGCTTCTCTAAGCGTTTTTTACCGGTTCTTTCATGGCGAATGTTTTGAAGAGCTTTTTAATCTTATTCCTTCCTCACCATTCCGATCCCGAACTACTCGGTCCGGCCCAGTTTTGCATCCATATACTGTTCCAAACTTCTTACCACGAACCAAATAGTTTGGATGTTCCTACCTCTGTCGTGTAAGTAAATTGTGGAATGCTCTGCTGGCGTACGTATTTCCTTGCAGCTATGACCCTGGGCCTTTCAAGCGGGGCGTAAAAAAGCATCTGTCAGGTCATCATAGGGGTGGCGATTAGTGCAGCTTTCGGCTGCACTAATGGTCATTGCTACTTGATTCCATCTTCGCTTTCCATCAGGCGAGAGGGAATCAAAGTCAAAGTCAAAATCATTTATTCAATTTAGGCATCTAAAACGCACTTATGAACGTCAATTTTTCATTATATATAATGTACTTTAAAGACTACCGCCGCGTTCCAAAATATATAGAGCCTACCGAGAAGAAGCGGCAAGAAACTCACTTTGATGAATCATTATAAAAAAATACAAACTGTGTTATTAATATCAGATAAAAGTAAATCATAGCTATCACGCACGTCTGTTCCGTCCAGACGGAGGTACGAGCAGGCTATCGGGCGTACGCCACATGCCCGTCACACTGAGTGAGCTGTGTAATTTTTGCTCATATATTTCTGTCCACGTGTGACGTGCACTGTGCTTATTATTCTGACTGTGGCATTATAGTGATGTGACGTTCTTGTTTTAGGAAATCTAATTATTTTATGTTTATCGTTTAAGTATATTTTAATGTAACCATAGGCCGTAGCACAAACAATTTGCGTAAAACTATTCGTATCGTAGGCGTTTTGGTCTACGCGTCACGCTTCGGCGTTCAAACTATGAGTTATCTGTGTCACAGTTTATCCTGTTTCACGTGAACGACTCATTACGTTACCTTTACGCAGTTATTCACGATAGGCACACTTTACGTATATCTTACTCGGTACAGTCGAATATCTCGACCGGATTCGTAAGTTTCCGGGTAATTTCTTCATGAGGCATTCGCGCACCTGGTACAGTTCGGGCTAGTATATTGTCTAAGGTCATGAAACCACGCACACACACACACACACACACACACACACACACACACACACACACACACACACACACACATACACACACACACACACTAAAACACACATTTACACACTTTACATCACAAACCCCAAGACCCGAGAACAAACACTAATTTCTGTTCGCCACACAAATATTTACTCCGGACAGGGATCGAACCTGGAACCCCGCGCTTCGAGGACACGGTCACTAGCAATACTGACTAGGTAAACGGAGCTGTCGAAAAAGTCTTATACAAAAGCTTCAATCTAGTGATAGTAATTACTATAATAACTTTCTAATAGTATTGGCCAGTAAGCCAATGATGCGTGCCAACCATACCTATGAGTTTTCAAGCCTGTCACCCCGCGTTGAAGTTACAAGCATACAGCTCTGGGTGACACTGCAACCGACAGGGGTGAAGTGCACAGTACAATGCCGTCAAAAAGTTTCAACTATCTCTGGGTGGCACTGCAACTAACATGGTGATTACCAGGGGCTTAAAAAAGAAAAAAAATGCTCACCAATCTGGTGCAAGTACTAGGCAATCATAAACATAAAGAATATCTTTCTTGTAGAGCGCTTGATGCTCTCGTAAACAATGGCGAGGTTACTCGATGACAATGACCCCGTGACCCCACCTGATTCAATCGAGATTCAATCAGCGGTTGATTGACGACCGCGACAGTTGATTGACGAAATTACATTCAACGTTACATTTATTAATACCCCCATTTGTTTGTAGTAGGGGAGCTAATTCGGTTTATTTGTCAGTATTTTGTGTCATTGTTGCATTGTTTGCGTATTTTACTAATATTTCTCTCTTAAATGGTGAAAGTTTGTGAGTGTATTTGTAAGTTTGTTACTTCTTCACGCTCAAACAGCTGAACCAGTTTGATGATATTTGGTATGTAGATAGGCGCTAAAATTACACATGCGTTACTTTTCATCATCATCGTCATCCATCTTAGGTCTATCTTGGGCTCTCAAGATAGACCTAAGTGGCGTGCAATTGGAGAGGCCTATGTCCTGCAGTGGACTGCTACAGGCTGATGATGATGATGATGATGATGTCATCCATCACCTCTCGGCTGAAGCCACGGGGTGGAGCTACTAATGTTCACTCACTAAGGTCGTGCAATATTGTAGAATGAAAAATCATAATTATTCCGAGAAACATTTAACTATGGAAAAGTGTTGCTCGTAGCGGAGCTTTTTGAAAGTTATTTGTTAAGTATTCGACTAATTTCAGTGAATCTCGTTACGATCTTTGATACCGTAATTTGGAATGTAGCGCTAGTTAGCTCGGTATCCGAGATTAGGGCTGGTCTCCATTATAACAACTAAGCCGCACTAGGCCTACGTATTGGATTGTGGAGCATACTATCCTCTTTGAGAGGATGGCTCGTATCCCAAGAATGTAAACTTAAAGGTCTGATTAAGCTTATTCTGTTAAACACATTTGATGCACATGAGCCGCAAATGTGGAGTAGGTATGTTGATAAGACAGAACTAGAATGTGTAATTTGTTCCATAAGTTTTTTAAATATTACGTACCTACTTAAAATTCCCCCACGTTTATTTCAATAACTAACATTCAAAGTTAACTTTCACATGCCAAATAATTCCAATAAACTTTAACAGCAAACAACGCTGCATGTCCATGCTGGTAATGTCAGCCACACACGCCGGTTAATACGTCTTTACGCACTAAATTATTGAACACTCAACGTTTTATTGCCGCCACACATAGAGTTAAACAGAACTTTCGCTGAGAATCGAACCTGCACCCACCTACATCGCATGTTTACAGCTCGGACGCCGCGATATATTCCGAATCAAATTGTCGACCGATCATCGTGTCTTAGTGTCTGACTCCTACGCTATAATTTCACACTTTTACTTCTCAAACACACGAAACACAACCTTATTTCGAAATTGTTAGGGCTTAGTTTATTTGTTCCAATAAAATTTGTAGATTCACTGAATCATTTTTGACCTTTTAATACCTTATGCGTTCCTGGTACGCGAATGCGGACTCATAGATGTAAATTAAGGTTAATAATGGACGCGTCATTGCGGAAAACTGTCAATCGATACTCACCAGCGAAGTTTGTTTCTATTTACTATGCAAATTTGTTTGTTACGACTGTCTATGCCAGTTGCAGCGCCCTCCTAAAAGTCACAGGACTGCACTGCGATCGACTCCGAGTCTCGTAAGACTACTTTTACATCTACAGTAGGTATGCTATATTATATCTAAACACAGCACTGTTGCACAAAATGCTCGAAGAGGTTTTTTTATTATATCTAGCCTCCACATACTCCAGGGTGCGTGCCATTTCTTTAGTTTTTTGCAAATTTATCAAATCTAAATATAATTAAAAAAGAGACAATAATACATACATAATTAGATGACATAGGGTGTTTTTGTTAAACTACTTAATTAGGGTTATATCGTTTCTGAGTTTGCATCAGCATTCAGAGCAGACCGGTCTCCGCAGACAGCACCCGTTCACGTGTTGACGCTTGTGGCAGCCATCGCCTTCCTCAACCATATTTGAGGGAAGATGGCGACCAGCCACACGACGCCACCGCCTGCCGACACCTATTCGTGAGCGTGTCTGCTTTGTATGCTCATACTTACTCTTTATCAAATACAGCTTAACTTAATTAATTACTAATATTAACTTATTCGGTTAGGTACCCGTATTGCACTGAAGCATGGCCTCAATTACTACTTGGTTTCGATCCCTGATGACCATTTTGAGGTTGTATTCATATATGGTATTGGTGTTTGCAACCATAGCTTTCCTCACGAATCGCCCAATGGAATCATCAATGGCTCGAGGAGGTTTAGAACTGGTGCGCTATGAAAAGGTATATTATAGTATATTTCATTACAAGTGGGGAAAGGCTGTCATTGCAAAGAGTTCCGACAAATGTCTACCCGAGCCGAGGCGCAGCCGAAGGCGAGGGTTGACAGTCGGAACAAGTTGTAATGACGGTTCCGCACGTGTACTGAACGACTATTTTTAATACAGTTGCGAAAAAATTAAGCAATTTATTAAAATAAACTCGCAAAGAAGATTTCTGGAAAATGGCGCCAACCGTAGAATAGAATATACGCAGAGATTTTTTTTTCTTGACTCATTCTGGTAGGCAAAGGGAACTGCCCATGCAGCCAAGTCTTCAGTAGATTTTTTTTTATTGATATGAAATGAAAATGAAATTTAATGAGATGAAATGAAACCTAACCTAAGTCATTCAATCAAATCATTAAATCTGATATTGAAACAAATTAGTAGCTTCTTTTTATAAATATACGTATTTGCATGAATCATAAAAACTTCTATGAATTTTTTTAGTAAGAACTTCATGGTTGGTTTTTCTTTTTAATAGACATTATTTAGACAGTTGGGAAAGAGAACGCACGAGATCGGCAAAGGTAAAAAAAAGCACGAGTATGTAATAGCCCGCATCCCGAACGCTATACGTCCCTGCAATACGCCACTTTTTGAGCAACTGTATTAAAAAACACTTTACAATTTCTCAAGGTGTCATCTTTCAGCGAAAGTACACTAATTATTCATCTGTCATCTGAACAAAACAAAAAATAACAATGCAATTACAAAATTAGAGGCGATAATACATATAATATATACTCAGAAGTTTATTTTTAACTTTGCTACAATCCACTGAGAAATACGCAATGAAAATCCGGGTTTTAAAACTTTTAAAATAAATAGTTAGCCCTGTCTTAGTTTCACATAATGTCTTATCACATATCTTGATTCACAATCTCACGAGAAATTCGTACAGGAGCGAAATTGTCACAATAATTTAAATATCATTATTGATAACATTGTGTTAATTGTGAAAACCCAGTTTATATCTCTAATGTTCCAAAAATAACTTATTTTATCAATACTTTTATAAGATAAAAACATATGGGATTGTCATAATTATATTTAGATTCCATAGTAATCAACGACGGAATAAATAATTTTATGATAATGATACAACTAATTAGTCATCACTGATAAAATGTCTGCAGTAATGATATTTATCCAAAAGTACTCTCTGTGTTAATAATATACGAATATTTATGCAACCTAGCTATATAATTGTTATTACTGGTCCTACCCGAGTGACAGATTCATCTACAGAACCTCAACCGTTGAGGCTGAACTTGAAAATATGGCGATTGATGCTTTTTATGGTTTAAACAGTCACTAAAGAAGGATTCTTGTGAACATTTTTAAATTGAAACCAGCGAAACCGCCGGTAGGTCAGCTAGATACATATACATTTACGGCTTCACTCATAAACGCGGCTTAAATTTAAACGTCATTTAGTACGACATAGAACAGTTTTTGCGCAGTACTAAATAACGTCATTTAATGAATTAATTTATTTGTTAGAATTTCGGGTAATTTTTTTGCTTAGATGTTACAGTATAGTTGAGACCCAACAAAATTCTGCCCGATTAGGCGTACAAATACTTGTTACGAGTATAATATAAGTAACTAGCTGCTCTCCGCGGCTTCACCCGCGCGGTGATGGATGATAATGAATCTTATATGCCTATGTTATTCAGGGTGAATGTAGCTTTCCAATGGTGTAAGAATTTTTGAAATCGGTCCAGTACTTTTTGAACTAATTCGTTACAAACATACATACAAATCTTTCCTATTTATACGAGTAATATTTTATAGTATGAATAAATGTATATATTATTTTGACAATAATGTTCCTACACTGCACTGCCATTGTGTTTATAGAAATTGAAACATTAATAAGTTCAGCAGCGTTTATAAGGAACACCCTTAACCAGAGCAAGACATAGTCCGATTCTACAGCACCATATTAAGTGATAAAATAGCGTTGTTGAGTTAACGAATCATCATCATCATCATCATCTCAGCCGTAGGACGTCCACTGCTGAACATAGGCCTCCCACATGATTTTCCAAAAGTACCGGTTGGAAGAGGCCTGCATCCAACGTCGTCCTGCGACCTTTATCAGGTCGTCTACGCTGCGCTTGCCGGTCCGTGGTCCCACTGCCACTTCAACTGGCTAATCTTCTGAGCTATGTCGGTGACTTTCGTTCTTCTACGAATCTCCTCATTTCTGATTCGATCACGTAGAGAAACCCCGAGCATAGCCCTCTCTATAGCTCGTTGTGCGACTTTGAGCTTATCTATGAGGCCCATAGTAAGAGACCACGTTTCAGTTCCATAAGTCATCATTGGTAACACACATTGGTCGAAGACTCTTGTCTTGAGGTAACGAAAAATTGAGTTAACGAATATAATATTATGATTGAAATTGAAATTGTTTTATATTGTCCAAAAATATACTTATATATTTTTGGACCAAAAATATATAAGTATATTTTTATCACGTTGACATTATTTTTTTTGGTATATAAAATACCTACCTAAATAACTACGATTACTGAATGTATTTTATATAATAATATTAAGTTTATTGACATTAATTGAAAGGGACATGTTAACAATGTACAGGCTTTCGACTATTTGATATACTATAAAGTATGCACTTTAATGTAAATTGATCTGTAATGGCTTTCCTTATAAACGCGGCTTAAATTTAAATAACGTCATTAAGCACTGCGCAGAACGATTTTGCTGTATGCACTAATAAATAACGTCATTTAAAGTTAAGCAGCGTTTATAAGTCAAGCCTTAAATTACTATTCAATGATTATAATTACATAAATTTTACGGATTTCAATTTAAACCCGGTCTTTTATAAAGACATGAGGGATCTGTAACCAACACTTAGAGGCCTGTTTGGTACATTTATCATTATATTTTTATTTTATTACTTTTACAATGTATTTTATTATTTCTTCCTAGATATAGGCTATTTTGATAACATTTTTTTTCCGAATGCGTCATACCGTTGAAAGAGAAACAAACGCACGCACTCGCAAACTTTCGCATTTATAATATTATAGTATAACAGTTCCATTTTGTCCGTCTGTCCGTCTGTCAGTATAACTGTTGTGACGGGCGAAGACTTCCTGATTTGTGGCGCGCAGGTGGGATGATGCACTTATATTGGGGGCAGATCTTGCTCATAAGCACAGCGGGTTCATAGAATAAGCGATTTTCGTTTACCCGTGCAACGTTTCGAAGTAAAATACAGGTAAAAGTATTTTGGAAATATTTTTTCTGACAAGTAGACATGAACTGTATGTAGAAGAGACATTTAAAGAATATAAATACTAATATTTAAAAACAAATTAATTAACGTATAATCACGCAAAATTAAGTATATTGTATCGTTAAGTAAATTAGCTTTTACTGAGAGTACTCAAGTAAGCATTTACTTGAATAGTTACACTAAAAGCGAAAAAGAAAAGAAAGAAAAATTTGAATGTGTTACTTCTTCACGCTCATATGGCTGGACCAATTTTGATGAAATTTGGTACTGAGTTAGATGAGGTGCTGTATTAACACATAGGTTACTTTTTATCATCATCATTTACCACGGGTAACTACGGGACGCAGTTAATACAATCTAAAATCGAGTCCGTATTAGTATGGCTACAGTTAAAATAGTTGAAGTAATTTGTTTATTTCTTTTACAAATTAAATAAAGTATTTAAGTTGGATATATCTTTTTTATCATTAAAAAAATAAATTTAAAACCTGTAAGTACTTCCATTTTCAACAAGTACCACTGAAATAGTAACTTTGGATTATCCAAGCGTATGATTCCTGCAGACATCCTTTTAATAACAATACTCACATAATACGCTAGTGAAGACTACAATACCCCAATTTACACAAACAAGCGTTATTCTATATAAAATTAATTTAGTAGTACTTAGAATCTAAAGCAAATCGAAATTTTCCACATGACAAAATGCGGTGTTGGGGCATGGTTGGCACTTTTGCGTTATCCATTTCTGACCTGCAGGCCTATACAAAATTCAATCAGGCGTGTTTCCGCACACGCTACACAGAACGTTCCCGGGTCCCGTCTACGAACTTAGCGTGACGTCACGTGACTTTTCCACAGGTAATGTCAACTCCATACATTTTGGAGTTGTCGTTAAAGGAAATATCTTTTGTCTAGGCTGTCACGCTAAGTTCGTAGACACATTTTTGTCTGTAGCGTTTGCGGAATTGGAGCGGATTGCCTGTTTGAATATTATCTAGGCCTGCTGTACACGTTATTAAATTAAAATGTCAAACATTGATGGCATCGTCTCTATTTCTTTGTCAATGTATACCGACCCGTACCTGTCACGATCCTACCATAATCTGCCACGATGGTTGCCCCTGCGCCGATGTCTGATTACGGCCGTCGACGCATGCGTATTACATTTATATCGCGAACTCTATATATAGACTGTTATTTAATCTGATAGATAACATCGAAACTATGAATAACTTTTTGTATCTTTATTGCAGGTATGTTAAACGAAGTATAGAGGTGCATTATGGTAAAATACGTGAGTAAATGTGTTCAATCTTTCATAACATATATCCGTTGAAGTTGCCATGGGAAAATGTGTCTACCGTATATATGAAAAGAGCTCGTAGCATAAACAATTTGCGAACAAGTATTCGTATCGTGCACGTCAATGCGTCACGCTTCGGCGTACAAACTGTGAGTTATCTGTGTCACAGTAGCTTGCTTAGTATTGATTCACGTGAACGATATGTTACGTTGCTCTTACGCAGTTATTCGTGTTAGACGTCAACGATGTTATTCGTAAGGATCGTCTTCATACTTACATACTCTACATCTGTCAGTCTTTATCTCTACTTTTTTTTTATATGACGTAGGTATTCGATCCTTAACGTGAGTGTTTTGCCGGTAGTAAATAATAGTTTAATAAGTATTTATTTGTGGATATACTGACGATCTATTCACGACAGGATAAAAATACTTTAGCTTAGTTATTATTATCAGTATATTATTTAATACGTTTTGTAATTTTAGTGAAAATTCCATCCACGACGGGGTTGGAACCCGCGTTTGAAGACGCTAGTTCAAATAGCAAAAATTGGTTTATGTCTAGGTCTAAGCACGCGTACGTTTTAAAAACCTAATAATAAAAAAATATAAGGTGTAATTTTTCATAACAGCTAAATTCTATATAATATAACTGTACTCGCACAATGCAACGTGAACAAGCCCAAGCAACCGGCGCACCTCGCGGCAAGTCTGCGACGGCTTAGCCATCAATCAGTCACCCTCACCGCTCGAGGCGCGGGTTCAAGTCCGGCGCGAGATCTCGCAGATAACGCCGTGATGCGATTATTAATAGTATACTTGTTTTGTTCTTGGACGATGTGGGCAGAGCTTTAGGCTTTTGGAATGCTTGACTGTTTGATACAGGTACATATGGATACTTGTAAGTTATATGTAAGTTAAAAGTTTATAATTGTGTGACTACACAGGCATGTCGTTCATCTGATGGTAAGCACCACGCTTAACCGTTCACTTGAAGAGTTTACCGGCAAAAGATTACTGCTTGCGACCCGGGTGTCCAGCATATTAGACGGTCATCTTCAGGGCGAGTGCCCAGTGGCGTCTGCGAGTTCCCAAACGCGGGCGGGCACTCAAGTTAGGGATCGACGTATTCGATTCCTACCTTAATTAGTACTACGTTAAATGGTGACTGATTGATACTAAAATAATAATTAAAAAGTAGAATCAAAAAATTTCATTAAAAAAAATTTTGGTACTAGATTTTTTTTGTTTATATCAATCAGTTGCACCCGCGGTGATGGATAATGATAGTGAAAATTATCCTATGTGTTAAAAGTGCCTTCTACATACCAAATTTCATCCAAACCCGTCAAGCAGTTCTGGTGTGGTAATTAACAGCCATCCATCCAAACATACCCGTTTTTTTTTCACGATTGTTATATACTAGCTGGGCCCCGCGTTTTACCCGCGTGGTGATAACTGACGATGATGATAAGTATCCTATGATGATGATAATATCTCCTTGCCAAATTTCTTAACGATCTATTCGGCCGTTTATGCGTAAAAGCGAAACAAACAATAACACTTTCGCATTTTCTACCGACTTCCAAACAAGGAGGAGGTACTCAATCAACTAAATTTTTTTAAATATTTGTTACCTCATAACTTTGGACTCGGTAAACCGATTGTCAAAATTATTTTTTGTTTCAAAGCTGGTGGTTCCCGAGTGGTCCCATTTAAATTAATCAAATTTGGTCCAGTTTTGAGTTACACTCCGATAACGGAATAGAATGGAAGTCGGTATTAAATTTTTCAAATTGTACTTGTTATTTATATTAGTTAGGTTTTAACTTACACAAATTTCAACTAGGACTACCCATGGGTAGTCTACCCGAGATCATGATCACTGAAAGGTTATAAAAAACAAACTACTTATTCAATCCATTTTAAGTGTATAATGTCATCTTATTAAAATAATTCCTGATATGACTAAACATTCTACAAAGTTCTGAATCATCAGATTCGGTAACAGAGCTAGAACTTTAAGACATAGGACGTAGCCGTCTAGACTATCATTATAGCCTAGATATATATCTAGAGCTCAGGAAGGGCGCCTCGGGAGCTATAACCATAGTCCGACTTTAAAGAAGTGCCACTCATTTACATATCCTGTGCGCTGGAGCCGAGTTTGGGATGATTACATCTTGTACAGGGGAAAGTTTTGTAATCTTGGATTCTACCGGTTTTGCTAAGGTAAAGTGTTAAAAAGATTAAAAGAAGCAGATGGTCTAGGTGTGTGTATGTCTATGTGCATATTTGATATTTGACAACTCCCTTAGCTTAGTTGGTAGGTACCTTGCCTTCGAAGTGCGATTCCCCAGGTTGACCTCTTGACTGGGGAATTATTTGTAAGATGAGCAGATATGTTAGTTCTCGGGTCTTGCATGTTGTGTTGTGTTATTGTGTATGTCAATGCCTCCCGCGACACAGTAAGTCGTTGTGCTGGGGTATGAGTATGTTAACGTTTATTATTATATACTAGCTGCGCCCCGAGATCGCACCCGTGTGATGATGGATGATGATGATGTAAAAATACCATATGCTTAATCAAGCACCAAACTTAATACTAGCATACCTAATTTCATTAAAATTGGTCCAGCCGTTTGAGCGTGAAGAAGTAACAAACTTACCAACACACTAAACTTTCGCCTTTATTAGTGTTATAGTGTGTTGTAGTTTATAATGAGCCTTTTACGTTTCTTGTGCTAGGGTTCCCTCCCAAAGGTTTTGATATGGGAGCAGATTATAATATTAAATTAAATATTCTTTTTGGTTATACATAACATAAGACACGCAACACAGTGCGGCTCAAAGCTTTTAGGCTGTCTGAAGATTCCTGATATGACCTAATTACTGCAGTTATCCTAAGACTGGGTCTGATGACGTAACTTCTCTTTAGGAAGATCTCAGTTAAAATATTCTCAACATTCACACAATCATATTGTTTAAGGATTCTAGTTATCGAAAGAGGAATGGACACACACATGACACATCTAAGATCCAGGGACAATTAACGTTTCTGGTCATCACAAACATTTGCCCGGCAAGGGATCGAACATGAGGCTCCTCACTTTGAAAGCAGAATTACCAACTAGGCTATCGGTGTAGTGAACATGTTTTTAAGTTTCACATGTCACTATGTCCTTACTTTAGTGTTCAATTTACCGGAACGTAGGCTGAAGTAAGAAAATATATATATGGACTACGTTGTGGGTAAATAATTGTTACCACATTTTAAGGGATATTCGGAATTTTTTGTTACATTAAATTTTAACTTAACGTTACTTCTTTGTTTACTGGGGGATGGGGGAGGCCTATGTTCAGCAGTGGACGTCCTACGGCTGAGATGATGATGACTTCTTTGTTTAGAGAGCTTCTTCTCATTGCAACAATTTTTACTTAAGTATATCTCCACGAGCAAACTCACAAAACGTCAAAGGCAATTCATATTAAAAAACCACACATATTTTTACAATTAAATTTCTATCTTCTATCTATCAAGTTTTTATTAGTTTTACAGACAAAAAGTTTTCCAAGTCACTGGCCACCTGAGTAGCCGTCGATTAAAAACTTGCTGACAGATTGACAGACTGACAGACAGAAAGGTCAAACTAACACAATTAGCGCACTTAACTGGCCAGTTGTCCAAACAGGAGCAGGTAAATGTAGGTAGGTTGGCGGGAAGGTACCCACAATGGATGTTATTGATTTTGAAAATTTTACTAGTTTATGTTTCCCCGAGTGTTGAAGCGTAGTGATATTGTATTATTAACCGTTGAGTGCTCATTACGGCACAACGTAAAAGTAAAAATTAGTGATCAAAATCATGCAACATCGTTAGTATGTGAAAATTTCATATGACGAGTTTAGCAAATACTAAATAAAATAATAAAAAATAAAATGTAATGAAGTAAAATAGATCTACTTTATACATACTATATGCAAGAAATATGATTATGCAACGAATTAGTTTTTGTTCTGTCGTAAAAAAAGTAACACATTATGTTGTGTTTGTTATTAAAGTGTAGCCAGAATGTAAACAAAAAAGTTATAATGTGGGAGTTGGATTGTTTACGCTAAGGATAACTACGTACAACAAATATTCTGTGTTGTCAGGAAACATCACGTGTACGCATTTTACTCGCACTTGGCCGGTTATTTGAAATCTTATAAATTTTTTTACGAACCTCCAAAAATACCACTAATATTAAAATCTTTGATTATTTATAATCAAACGATCCAATACGATCCATTTGAAAGGCAAAAGGAATTAACTGTAACCTAATGAGTGTGGAGTAAATTTTTTTTGTATACGTTGCATCTATATATGTTCGGCCTTACTTATAAACGCGCCTTAACCTTAAATGACGCTGCACACATCAAAACTGTTGCGCGCAGTGCTAAATGACACCACTAAATATAAGGAGCGTTTATAAGTAAGGCAGTCTAAGTATACAACCTATGACCTACCCTACCCGATCTATGGTGTTGCTCAATATTCATAAATCTATTAATTGTCTTAGTAAGTTACTTAAATTAGTGCCAAAAACACAATATGAAATAACATCAATTGGATCGAGATGGCAAAATTGTCTCAAACCCAGACAGACACGTTTTCGTATCGCGGCACGTCGCATTCGGCCGTCTCTCAAGTTTTTTGTTCGACGTGTCACGCCAGACAGAGTGAGGGGTCGATACGTCTGTCACGCGGAGAAAACACTTCACTTCTGTTTTGTGTATTACATCTTTTTGAAAGCGTATCTGGATGAATATGTTTTTTACACAGTGTAATTTTACACAGTGAAAGATATGATAAAGTCAATTATTTTAAATAACTAGAACATCTATTTTTATTATATGATTTATGATTAAAGCACTAACCCCTGCTTAGCGATACGAAACATTGCAATTTTAGAAGTTGTGACGTGACACGACAAACAAGAACTTGAGAAATGGTCAGATACAAGTTATAGTCTAACGTAGGTACGTTAGACTATAACTTTTATTACTACAATAAAATAGATGTTGTACATTGCAATTTTCGAGAGTAAAGTCACGTCCTCGGGCGGGATTCGAACTCGAGTCTTCCGACAAAGCGTGTCAGACCCCATACGACGACTAAAATCATATAGAGAGTTAAAATGCTTTGACGGCGAGCCTCGGTTGCCCAGTGGTCATGGCGTCTGACACGGATTGTCGGAAGACGCGGGTTCGATTCCCGTCCGAGGATGTACATTTTGTCTCTAAAATTGCAATGTATAATATCGATTTAGTTTTAGCAAATAAAAGTTATGATCTAATGTACGTCCATGATTAATATGTATTTGACCATGTCTCAAGTTCTTGTTTGTCATGTCACGCAAGACAGAGTGAGTGGTCAATAATATGTATCTCACGCGGTGAAAGGTCTTTACTTTGATTTTGTATAACATATACATTTTATACAGTGAAAGGTAAGATAAATTGCCAATTTTATTTCATCAATTATAAAATAAATTTTATTTTAGTAAAAAAATAGTATAGTCTGATGTGATCCTATAATTATTTGGTATTCGGCCGCCCCTCAAGTTTTTGTACAACTTGTCACGCCAGACAGAGTGAGGGGTCGATACGTCTGTCACGCGGATAATTTTTTCAACTACCTTTTGAGTTTTGTTTCTGGTGAATCAGCCTGACTTTTATTAAATCTGTGTTTGTAATATTTAAAGAGTCTGTAGAGTATTAAACGTTGAATAAAATTTTACACCAATGTCTAAAAAAGAAACTTAACATATAAAAGATATAATTATGTATGTGAATATAAAAACGTCATAACAGATTTATACGTTATTGCATATACTTAACTGAATTGTTATACAATAAAAATGATAACTTATTATACTCACAATTTATTGATGCCTTGTGCTTCTTTTAAGCATACGTGTACCTACCGATATATCGGCAAAGTTGTTGTATGTGCAATGCTTATTGGTATACATAGAACTATTTATGAGCCTTAGCACTGTAGCCTTAAACACTGGGATTATAGAAGTAGGTACTTCGTGTCTATTTGACAGGAGGATTTTATTAAGAAAATGTTCGTAAGGAAAAATATATTAAAGTAGATAATTGCTCAATATTTTTGATCAGATCCAACCCTCTGAAGATTCAAGCCTCATTCCAAGACAACGACAGGTCCAAATCGCGTTCTCAATTTGAATCACGTCTTCCTGTTTTGAATTTAGAACGATCAGATCAGTAATTGATTGAATGACGTCATCAATTAAATTTGCCGTTGATTGATTGGCCCTGTCTGGTTGCCATGTCGTGCCGTTCCATTTTTGAATGTGACATTGAGGTGTTTTTTGCGGGTAATGTAATAAATGATGCAAAAATGCTTAATTGGTTTAGGTTTTTTGAAATAATTAATTCTGTATTGATCTCACTTATCCGAGTTGTGTGGAAATTAACTCCAATGACTCAATCACTATTCCAGGGAGGCAATGAATAATATTAATGAAGAATCAATACAAAAAAACAGTTAATTTTTGTTGTGACGGGACGAACTTTCAACATTTCCCTTTCGTTGGCAGTAATTAATGTTTAAAGGCAAGGAAATCCAACTTTCTAGAAGACGGGTCTATTGATCTACGAGCTTATACCGTTGGTTGGAACCAACCTCAGATGTTCTGCTTTAGTGTTAACGTTTAATGAGCACTGTAGTTGCTGGACAGTAAAACTTACAATAATCGTAAAATATACTCACAAAGAGAGTAAATCATAAGATAATACATGTAGATTTCATCGCATTCCTCAATGATGAGGGTCGTGACTTCCATGAATCTACTGAATGTACGATCATGTACAAACTGTCATCCACCATCTCACTCTGTCTTCCGCAGCGTGGATTGCCTCTGAGACAGAGGTATCCCGAGTAGCTTGGCTCAGACTTGGTCAGCCCAATGGACTTCGTCCTCTTGTTCTCTTCCCTTCCACAAAACGTTTATACAGCGTGTATAAACGTTTCCGTTCGAGGTGTGACAATTTAAAGACAATATGCCACATGAGTTCGTTTTGGTAGGCTACTATGATACAGTTTGAATGGCATTGTAGCCAGTGAAAGACTGTATGTGACTGTCATCTCATCTCATCTAGGTCTCACAGCGTAGAAAAGTACCAAGCTTTGAAGTCATCACGTGTACGAATCAGGTTTCATGATAGCTAATTCATGGTTTAACTACAACTCTTAGTTTGGACTACAACGCTCATGCTCGTCATATGGAGTAATATACCTTGATGTACATTTAGACGACCGTATTTCGTATTCGTTTTAGTAATCTCTGAGAGGGGAGGGTGTGCTGATTATGCTATACTTCACAATACTTATAGTTTAAACCATGAACTATTCAGTAAACATCACTCAATACTGACCCCTTAACAATCTCACAGACACGTCAAAATCTCAAAGGGCTACGAAAGTCACAGAGACGGCGAGTGGAAATCCTTGAGATCCATGATGACCGATTAGCCGGTACAAAGCTGTCGACAGACACTGACGTTTATCTCCGACTGACGAGAAACGGGGGAAAGGGGAGGACGAAACGGTTCTCAGCAAAACAAGCAAGAAAATATGAGTTTATGAAAAAATATACAAACGCTGTGAGAAACTAAAGACTGTTTTAAAAAGAAGGTAGGAAAATATTTTAAAATTGGAACCATCAATCCAAATTAATTAACTACCCACATGATCCTCAATCATCCAGAACCTTCAAGAATGATGATGTCCTGTCAAAATTAGGGGTGCCTCCAAAATAAAACTTAAATTCCTAACAAGATTTTACGTATATGTAAAAAGGATGTTGAAGATCGCTAAGAGATGGCGTTAAAATTTTAGGGGCTTCGGGATTAGTGGGATAAGAGAAGGTTATTATGTAGCAGATTAGCATCGGAAATCAATCATTCACTGACATATTATACATTTGTTACGGGCTATGTTTTATGGACCGGCAAAAGCCACAAATGAGTTCCATACAATTTCCAACTCATCTCAATTTAAGACTAAGGGTTGGTAAAGTTTGTGACTTTGGTGTATACTGGCATAAGTCGTAGTCGAAGTTAAACGTGTGTATGCCATCTTGTAAGCAATCAGAAAACTGAATACCTAATAAGGCCTAAACTTTTACGTGTATCATTTATCGTGCTTGCGCTCGGTGAAAATCAAATGCCATCGTATATAAGACGCTTAAAACACCACGTACAAGCATAGCCAGTGAAATTGACCCTAAAAAGTTGTCTAAAAACCTTTCGTAAAAGACTTCAGTCTGTCTTTCAGCAAAAAGCTGCCGAAGAAAACAGAATTTATTTTTAAAAGGGTTTGATATCACATTAGAATATTATACTAATTTTACTTTGAGAGTTATATACATATTTTATGTTTCATAATCATTGTGCGTTTGACACATTGTAGTCATGTATATCATAACTGATTTTTCTCACTTAATTATTCGACCTTAGCAACCTAAGATTCGGATATATCCCATGCCCGCTTTTAAGGAGTTAATGCTGCAACGTCGTGGTGAACGCTGATGATAAATAAATTAACGTTTTAGAGGTAAGTATACATTGCTAGCTTAGCTTAGCTTGAATCGTCAAGGCCGAAATAGTCTGGGAATCCTTATTAAATGCCCGTCATAACATTTTCGAAAATTATAAACTGACTTAGAAACTAGCTCGCCGACCTTGTAAACAAGTAGCAACTGGCAACCCTACAAGTACACCAGACGACGACGCGTGATGAATAATATTATAATTACGTATACGTCTTAATATCAATAAAGGCAAATAAAGAGCAGGTAGAGCCGCTAATGCCCGTTGAATAAACATCAATCAATCAATGCGGTCAGACTGTGTGAGGCGAAATTTCAAGGTTGGAGGATAGTGTGGATACGACACCTATCTTTATTATAAAGTAATCGTCAAATGCTATGTATATAGTATATATTATGTATATAGTCATACTAGTATGACAAAGTTTACTGCCGCGCTTTAAGGTAAGTACGTGTATGGCTACGTGTAAGGCTGTGAACCACAAACTTAAAGAAGTATTGGATTTCTATTCTTAATATAGAGGAAGGTTAATTAACTACCCAAATTAGTCAAAGCCAAAGGCCCTCTACAACACCTGATTTGATATGTTCTACGCGAAGGTTTTAAGTCATAAACTTAACACCTTCGGGTAGAACTAGGTTTAGTGTCACACACGGGCCATTTCCTGGAGTCGTAGTATGTTTTCTAAGAAAGCTTTTGTGTTATGTGCCAAGTATGGCGACTGGCGAGTATAATGGTCGAGTTGAGCGTTTTATGATTTGTAAGTTTACCCCAAGCTCTGACGATAACTTTAACCATTGAGTAGGTTTAGCCGACGTCATTACAGACTAACTAATTTTCTACCGACTTCCAAAAAGGAGGAGGTACTCAATTCGAATGTATTTTTCTATGTTTAGTTACCTCATAACTTTCGACTGGGTTAACCGATTTCCCAAATTATTTTTTTGTTTGAAAGTTGGTACTTCCCGTGTGGTCATATGTATATTTTATTAAATTCGGTCCAGAAGTTTTTAAGTTACACTCCAATAACTGATTTTACCAAAATTATAGAATGGAAGTCGGTTTAAAATTTTTCCAATGCACTGGTAAATTATGATATTATTTGATTGCAAGTGTCTTAAAACTAATCGCTGCAGTTTTTAATTTCCAACACACTCACAACCATTGCAATAAGTGAGAAATGAGTATCTTCGAATACATTTTTACCAGTTGAAGTTTCGTTTAATATTGCATGGTTAACATTTTTCATTTAAAAACAGCTTTTGCAAAAGGGTTTCTTTCAGATAAAAGATTACAATTCAGCACAAAATCATAGAAAAATATCAATGTACGTAGGAGAATACATTCTTCGTAATAAGTACTTGGTAAGCTACACCTTCTCATGACTATCAAAAGAGGTGTAGAACTGTAGACTACCTTACTCGTTGTCTTATCCACAGTCAACTTTCAGTAGAGTCTATAGTAGAGCAAAAAACGCTCGTCTGACAGTGATCCGTTGAAGTGTAAGGTTGGACGCACCGCTGCGTCGCTTTGTGTTTATTTACTTTGGTGCTGATGAAAACTGGTGCTGATTGTCAAGTAGAGCAAGGTGTGGACACTTGCAGTAGAGTATAAGTAAACTACGATCATACATAGGTATTTATTACTATGTTACTGTTTGTTAACTAAATTGGTAGAAGTTGGTAGAGTTGCATTTGACCGTAGAAGAGAGCAAAATACTTACCTTTTTTCACCTAAATTAAGAGAGCGCGTTAGCCAAGTATGGTGATATTTTGTACTGCTAAGGTGTCACTCGTTTCGTTCGTTCGTCTAACTCGTTTAGATGTTTTATAAAATGTTAGTGGTAATAGGTCGTGCTTCGTAGAGCACGCTAAGACATGTTTTCTTAGAACAACAGTCGTTAGGCTATGTCGAAGTCTTTCAGGTGACCTGAAAACTTCGATATGGATTGGCAGCTAGCCGCGTGATGGATAATGACCCAATTCCCCTCTGAATAAGCTGATTATGTAGTGGTAATAAATAGAAGACATTCAAAAGGTTTTTTTTGTTATTATCAAAGTAGCTGCTTCTAGGCTGTGTGGACGTACAAATAAATATAGATATCTTTTATAAGGTGTTTTATTTTGAGTAAATGTTAAAAGTAATGTGTACTTTAGAAAAAATATATTATCAATAACTGATCACTTCACGAATCCTGGTATACCAGTAACTCCAATCCGAATTTTTTAGTGAAAAAAAACACATAAAGCACGTGTTTTGAAAGCATTTTACTTCTACAAAGTACAAAGAACCTTTAAGTCTACTAATGCATTAGTAACCACCCTTTAAAAATCAAACAAGTAGCTGACTTCATAAAACCTATAACAGTCATAAAAAATCATACAAAACCATCAATAGTAATCAAAATAACAGACGTTGTCTACTTAACCAGAAGACGAGCTTCTAATGAACATACCATTCAGTTTTAACCAAAATACAAGCTTCAGCTACCCTCATTCTTACACCTAAGGATTTAAAGTCTATAGTTTACATTTCGAACTCCATAAAGAAATAAATGAGTATCAACTTAAAACAAATTTACTTTTCATCCACCCTCATCTTTATATTTAAAATCCTAAGGTGCAAAATCGTTTGTTTAAGATGAAGTAAGTATAGATGCGTCAATAAAGATTAAACGGATTCCCAGAGTAGAGTTAGCCGTGACAGACGGACAGACAGACGGACAGATATCCACTCGATGACGTGTGATTGACGGGACGGTTCATTTGTCGTTGGAAGATTGAATCTTGGTTTAGCTTTGGTTTTTATTTTATCTCTGAAAAAACGTGAATGGTCTGTTTTTGACGTATTCAATGATATTACAATTTTTACATTATTTCCATTTGTTTTTTCATAACACTTGTTTGGACGACAATATGTTACCAATATTCAGTCTTATATGTTTTCATTGATGGGGTATGGGGTGTGATATGGGATGGAGAGGGTATGATAGACATTTTACAAACAGGAATGGTTATGACCATGTTTGTATCAGAGTATACCTGCATTGGACCTGAGTGGTGGACTATATAATATAGTCCAGCACTCAGGTCCAATGCAGGTTGGCAAAGTCTAGCGCGTCGGTCGGCAACAGACGGACAGCGGTCCGTGTACGGACCGCGAATGGTTGGAACTTGGACCCCCAATACTTATATGCATATTATTTATATTGTTATATATATGTCACGTAGAATCTTGATTAGTTCATTTAGTATTATTAGGTAGACCTACATTAAAACTTAGAAGAGAGGAGCCTTTGAGTTTATAGCTAAAGTAGACGCATAACTATTGCTATGCTGCACACAGCAGTGTGGTGCAAGAGAGTATTGGATTGCTGGTAGTATTGATACTAGGTAGGTACTAGTAAATACATATTATGAATATTTTTTTCTGGACGTCGATATACAATTACTTGCCGACCGCTGGTCTAGTGGCTCGTCCTATTGTCGCAGTTTTGAGAGAGCCTTATACCTTCGAAATATAGTTGTCTTAAAACAAATCAGGACGCAACGGTTGTGCCCTCCGAAGCAAGCTTAGCTTAACCTATTCAAGGTGGTAGGATTAATGACAAGCTCTGCTGAGCGCTTCGAATGCACTCTGGGATAGAACGTAACAGCACGTTGCCAATTTTTTAATTTGGACCAAGTTACAATATTTCTTTTGTATTGAAATTCTCGTGTTTTGACACATATTTAACTTTTATTATTAACCGGTAACTCTCTTGTCCAGGGATGTCCGATGCTCGAAACCCGGGTCGACGTATTCGATCCCTGACGTGAGTGTTTTTGCTGGTTAATAATAATAGTTTAACAAGTTACAATAATTTACAATATAATAATTTTTAATCCCGGCATAAGTGTAACATAAGGTTAAGATAAAGGTTAAATCTGACTTTAAGGAAATTGTATACTCATACATGACAAGGCAATCTACGTTTCCACTTTTAGGGTCGTATTGCTGAAGTACACTCAGCGGTTATCCCATACTTTTTAAATGACAATCAGTGACAAAACGAGCTTGCCTGATGTTAAGCCTCACGCTTGCCCGTAACCGTTTAGTGCCATGCAGAATTGTAAACTACAAGAGTTCAAAACCCTGCATGGAAATGCACTGCGCTCGACACTCTGCGGTGCGAGCATGGATTCTCGATAGGATAAAATCATCATTATTGGTAAAAGACCCGCGGTATAGCTATCGCGGCTAAATCGATAATAGAGACTAGGTAAGATAGCTGATAAAAGTAAGTTTATCAACTGTACAAGTTTATCGTGAGATCCATGCTCGCACAGCTGTTACAAAATGTTAAATCTCTTTTCCTGTAATTTCGCAGGAAACATTGCCTTTGATAATAAAATGTGAGTAAATTTCGTATGGCCTTTACTGTTAATATCTACTCAAGTCCAAATACACAACTGAGCATCATTCTGGACAACGGTCCTCAGTGTGTAAACATCGCACTTGCGTTTTTTAAAGATACTTATCAATCTTCTATATTCTAAAACAGCTAATAATATCTGCTTGAAACAAATATACTTTTGGCATCTGGCTCGGCTTTCGTATCTGTAACTGAAATCTTTGAGGTGTGATTTACAGATGAGTGATAAGTGCGAGAAAAATGCTATTTTCTTTGGCATGAAGCATTGTTATACTGTCACTGTAGTAACTATTATTTAATACTGCGCGCCGCGGTTTTGCACCCGCGTGGCGATGGATGATCAAGGTGATGAATGAAAAATATATAGCCTATGTTACTCAGAGATAATGTAAGTATTATATTAATAATAGCGGTGCTAGAACTTTTAAAATCAGTCCTGTATTTTTGTGTTTATTTACTAGAAACATACAAAAATACAAATCTATTTATACTAATAAGTTTGATTGTATAGTACAAACGTCAAAATTATATGTTTCTGCGTAATGGAATTTGGATGAAAATTGAACATAAATGTTGCTTCATCCCCGTAAGAATTTGAGATATTTGAATTTGAAGACGGTTAAAGTCCGATAGAGAGTTAAAAATTCGATGCTCGGACCCGAACCTCGGTGGCCTAGTTGGTCAATGGCGTCTGACACGGAGAGTCAGAAGACGTGCGTTCGAATCCCGTCCGAGGATGTGAATTTTTCTCTCTATTAATTTCAATAAACATATACATAATGTTTTAGAAACGTGTGAATATCGTAGCCCATTCATTGCCTTTTACCTAGATCGCATTATCTACGTAAACTTTTAATAAAGCATTTCTGAAAGCAACATTCATACATTTTATTAATGACAGTGTCGAATAAAAATTTTTTTATAAATCGATACCGTTATTATTCTATTTTTTTACTAACAGAATGAGCATATTTGCATTTGTTATTGTTAAAAACCACAATACTGTGAGTTCGTAGTATTTCCAAATAAAATACATTGAAAAGGCGAATTTGATGAATAGATCTGACACGTCTCCTTTTCCACTTACAAAAACTTTTTCTTGTAATTTGTTTAGCAGTCTCCTGTCGATCACGTGACTGAAACATCTCTATAATTTCCCAACCGCACGTCTGTCGTCTCCACAACCTGACGATCACACTGTCCGAACATCAACAGCGTCTTTCTGTCTGTGTGGTCCTTCCAAGAAACACTTCCGAAACGAACCAATGACGAATTTACAACCGTTATTGAAAGTTGGAAAAATGTTGGTGAAAATGGAAACGTTGGTGGAACGTGAACAATTCAAAGAAAAAGAGATACGCCCTTTTTCTTTGAATTGCAAAAATGAAAAGACATGATTTTGATGTGTAAGGCTGATTGATTTAATGTTCTGAAAAATGCATTTTAATACACATAAGTTACTGAGACTATGTTAAAGAGAATGACTCATTGTTGAGTCTGGCGTCTCTGACCAAATTGGCACGACCGTTATAAATTTCTTCGTAACCTTTTCCAAAATTGTGTGCACTTCGAAGTGACTTGCAATAGTCTTAGAACTTTAGAGGTCCAGAACCGACATTAGTGAAGTATAAAGCACTGTTGTTTCTGTTGTCCGCGGTCCAGCTGACGAGGCGTGAAGATCCCAAACGAGATGCTACGATAACTTCATGAAGACGCGGCCCGCGCTCGTGCTCGTCACAACCGTGCCGATCGCATCAATAATAAACCGAAAAAATGGGACCCTCAGATACAGATCAAATTAACGGTCAGCCGAGCACAAAGACCGGCCAATCAGCGGAACGATTCTTTTCGAACGCTTCACGTATTTACGTCACATTTCTTCGATTTCGCGGCACGTTCGAGACGTAATAAGTGAGCGGGCGACGGGCGTCCCCCGTCCGTCGCGTCCGTCAGGGGGTGTAGTGTAGTACCTAGCCGGTAGAGGGGAGGTAGAGGGGGGGTCGTTGGAGTTAATGAAGTTTTCTCGGCGCGATTCCCACAGGTCGTCACATGCGGGCCGAGTTTGCGGGGCACATATTGTAGCACGTCGCGCGCCGTACTCAGATATTGCCCGGGTGAAAATGTTTTAATAAGCGCATCCCTGGACGCGACCGGCCGTTATGTCCGGGCCGTTTGCGCCCGCCGTCTTATTAATGTCTATTGTTTGGAGTTTTTGCGTTATTGCGACTATATTGACGGTTTGTCACTGCCGGTAGCTAGCTTGTTATATGCATAGGCACTCTGCAGTGAGACGTCTCTCGCATAATTTTTGGTAAAAGTCTTCGGAAGTCCTGAGCTCATTTTGTTGAATAGGCCCGAGGAGTCTAATTATGCGGTTTGGTTCATTTGTCAAAAGTTTAGCAAAGTGCTATTGCGCGTCAAGAATTTGCTGGTTTTGTATATGACTTTGTAGTTAACATAGTCCAAACTGTTATACTGCTTATGTTCTGAAGCGATGATAATTTAACTATACGAGGTTTAAGTTTAAGGAAATAACATTGTGAGGTAATACAGGATATATGTAGTGGTCGGGCAATTTTGATTGCCCATCTGTCTATCTATCACCCTTAAGATCGAAAATCAGGTTTTATCAGACTCATCAGGGTGCGTTCCTGCAACGGTTCTTGCCAGTCATCCACCGATCCATAGTCTTACTGAGTACTACTTACTTAAAACATTCAATTCATCACTGACTGTCAAGTAAAAAATCATGGTCAAACGATAGCCTATTAAAAGTAACAAAAGAAAACTCATATAGTAGATCCAACCGTTTATCCTCTTTTTGACAGCACCAATAGAACGTAACATGACGATGTTACGCAAAAGTTAACTTATAAATGCGAGGTTTTAAAAATATGACAACTGCTTAAATTTGCTCCTTGATCCCGTATAATAATCATCTTTCACAAAATGAGTCCATAAGTGCAGTAGTTTTTTTATAAATTCCATAAAATAACAAACGTTTTTAAAAAATTACGTTCTATGGCTATCAACATAGTGATGTTACGAAGTTACGATTGAGATATCGATATTGTTTATGAACTATTTTTACACGGGTGTTTTCCGTTCTCGGCACATAATATCGGATTTATTTTTATGTAAAACCGTTATATTGATGCGCCTCAGGAAAACATACAGCATTATTTGAAGACGTGTTTATCTCCTGGTGTATATCCAAAAAAGAACAAGGTTATGATGACTATGATGATTACAAGTACAAGTCATACTTGACGAAGCTGTTACCGGTTAAATCTGGGATGGCCAGCGAGCAACACGGAAGGGAGTAGGCATACACAGCGTTTCCCCTCTGTCAAAGTACAAGTCCGCATGGACCATGGAGTTTGATAATATACTGTGGGGTGAGGGCGGGGCTAGATTTGTGAATGGTGCTTTATTTTTTATGTGTTAGTGATTTGGTTGTGTGAGTATGATCGGCAATGGATCGGTACAGGTATGTTTTGTATGTAATAGTGCGGCTTTGCGCTAGTGTGCAACTTCCCCTCCCGCAAGAAATGACAGAAAGATTTGAACAATATTTTTTAGCTAAGGCTACTCCCTTCCGTGTTGCTCGCTGGGGATGGCAGACATTAAAGTCTGCCGTTTGGTACCAGAAAATAGTAAAGTTTGAGCAACCCCAATTCCAATTTAAGCAAACGAAATCTAATCTTTTATTTTTATTTATTTATTAATCAAAATCAGATTCATCGTTGCTGTCACTCGAGCTATTGCCGACATTTATAATTAATTGTTGACTCATATAATCTATCGCCACGTGTTTATCCCAATCTGCCATTATAGTTTCTTGTGTTTTTTGAATTACATTTTGCCAGCTTTCCGCAGTTACTTTCACACATGCATTTTTTAATAAATTTACCATTTTGTTTGCCGTGAATGGGGGTTTTGTGTTATTTCTAGCAGCGTGTCCTTTAACTTGAGCCCATATTAATTCAATGGCATTGTATTGACAATGATAGGGTGGAAGTCTAAGAACCCAATGACCATGTTCTGCAGCTATTTCGTCGATCACATATCGTTTTGGGAAGTGTTTTTTTGTTCGTAATATATTTAGTAATTGTACTTTTAGTAAGGAGTTATCAACATTTTCACCATGTCGTTGAAGCCAGTCAATGATTACTTGTTTTTTGTCGGCCTGGGTCGGCATTTTATCAATTTGGCGTGAGTGATAGGATGCGTTATCCATAATAATAACTGACGGTTCTTCCAATGATTGTACCATTTCCTTAAACCAACTTTCGTAAACCTCAGAATTCATTTCTTCGTGGTACTCAACTGTTTTTTTGGATTTAAAGGCCAACAAAGCATCTGGCATGAATCCTTTCACAGACCCTGCATGGCAAATGATTAGACGTTCTCCTTTTCCCATCGGTACTGAGGTAGTGGAAGCAGCGGTGTCATCAGTCCAGCTCTTAGACACTGTGTGGTTCGCATTCAGCCAAGTTTCGTCAGTGAAAACAACATTTGACCAATCTGTAATTTTTTTGGCTTCGCTCAAAAATTCGCAACGAGCAAAAGCTACGTCGCGACGCTCCATCAATATTTTGCGTTTGTCCGATTTTTTATAAGTAAATCCAATTTCATTCAAGACCTTTACCAATGACGATTTTTGACCTCGGAACAAATCACATTCACGCAAAGAAGCAACAAGTTTTTTAAGTGTTGGAACTTCTTTACGTAAGTAATAGTTATATATATGACGGCGTATAGCGTCTGCGTCAAAGTTGTCAACCGAAGTCACACGACGTGGTTGGCGTTTTTTCTTCGGCGTACGAAGCTTATTCTCCTGCATGCCGCTTGTTCCGTAGGCTTCGGTAGTAATTTTTGTAATCGTAGATGCACTAATACCTAACGCGGCCGCAACGCGCTCTCTCACTTGCGACAATGGTAAAAGCGGGCCGCCATTTTGATACTCTGCTTCAAAGTAATTACGAAGCTTGATCACCATTTCTCTCGTCTGTCCTTTCAGCACTGATCCTTTCGGCATTTTATAGTTCCAATATAAAACTCAGCAAATAATTACTAGCACGGGCGTCTTGTTGCGAGTGACAGTGACAAATACAAAACGGCGGTGGACCATTGAGTTTTACTACCTTGATAAAATACTACTGCTTACCCATAGACAAAAAAATTGGCAGTCATAGGAATTGCCGATAGAAGTGAAAACTTATAACTCAGAATTTGATAGCTTACCTTGGAAACTACACGGGTGTAACCGGACGGCGTGGCCTCGCCATCTGGGCATGGCCATCTAGAAATGCGTCAGCATTTCCCATTGGCTGATGCGTTTCTAGATGGCCATGCCATGACGGCCTGTCCACGCCCTTTCAACATTCCCCATTGGCTGACGTATTTCTAGATGGCCAATAGCCATGGTCATGGCGCCATTCCTAGGACTATTCTCTTTCCGCACAGACTCGATAGAAAAATGAATCGAAATCGTGTCCACTATAATCACTTGGTCACAACACTTTAACTGACAAATTAGATCTGTCAAAAAGAGGATAAACGGTTGGATCTACTATAGTGAAATACCGTTAATGTCTCTGCGTTCACGAAGTGGAAAGTTTTTATGCAGTCAACAATGAGTGTTTAAACTTTGTTTATTGTTCACACGTTAACGTTATGATCAAGTGTTATTTTAAATGAATCATTTTACGACCGAATAACTATAAAATCTAAGTTTCATCGCTACAATAAAGAGGTCTACTTGAATTACATGAACTATAATATTTTACTGTTTAGCTTGATGTCTACCAATTGCTTTTAGATATTTATCCAATAAAGCCATTCTAATATTAACAAATAATAATGATTTGAAAGCGGTAAACGTTACCTTTAAACAAGATAAAGAGAAATTTTATAAGTACGTCCAATGATGATGATGTAGTTAGTAGACGGCACAACTGCTTTGGTAACTTGATGTTGTAGATTACCATCCACCGTACTTGGTCACCATAACGTCTGTAGTAACCGATAGCTATATTACTCTAAAGATACATAATATTTTGAATCACATTTAAATCAGTTCCGCTTTGTTTGATGCCGTGGAATTTATATTTACGTATTACCATTCTCAAAGTCGCACAACGAGCTATGGAGAGGGCTATGCTCGAGGTTTCTCTACGTGATCGAATCAGGAATGAGGAGATCCGTAGAAGAACGAAAGTCACCGACATATCTAAATGGTTAATGGTTCTAAGAGCCATTCTAATTCTTACCTAATGTTGAAGCTATGAAGCTATTGAGGAATAATAAGCAGTTGTGAATACATGAGGTGTGGTGCGTCAGCGCCCCTATTTGAGGAATAATCTAGTGTCGCCCGGTTAGACCTACATGTGGAAAAGTCCATTCGAGACAAATAAGCAGTTCATTGAGAAATCGTATCCCAGAATATTAGCCAGTTAAAGTGGCAATGGGCAGGGCACGTAGCACGCAGAACAGATGGCCTATGGGACTAAAAGGTTCTGCAGTGGAGACCACGGACCGGCAAGCGCAGCGTAGCAACCTGATAAAGGTCGCAGGACGAAGTTGGATACAGGCCGCTTCCAACCGGTCCTTTTGGAAAATCATGGGAAAGGCATATGTTCAGCAGTGGACGTCCTACGGCTGAGATAATGATGATGATGATGATGATTACCATTCTAGATGCGTGACTACAATCCAATTCAGGACAAAACAAAACCATCAAACTGAAAATAGTATTCTAATACATCTTCCTATTGTCAAACTCCATCCAACCAACTTGGTAATACAAGTTGAGGGGAGAAAAACTCTGTTTCCTGCCAACTGGCTATTTATTCAAACTGGTGGCAATCCAAACTTGTGCAAGTTGTTCGACGTCCAAGCCCCGAATTCTAGAGAATTAGCAAACTTTTGGACCACACTTTACCCGTACATGGCGTGCAAAAGTGGACACGACGAGTGAACATATGAATGTGAAAACGACAGGATTTAAAGTAAAGTATACGAAAGTAATGTCAACATTTGACTACATTTTATACCAAGAAGTTTGGCTCTAGTATAAAGTTCAAGAAAAAAGACTGCCAGACTTGAGAAACTATGTCTTAGAGTGAAAAGCACAGTGCAGATGCAAAACTTTAACTTGAAGGGTGTGACGCCCATGTTAGCTAATACATAGTGGTTCAAGATCTGTTTGGTACTGCAATATTTGAATAGATTAGTTTCTAAGTTAAGTTTGCTCATTAACTCATAACTACTAACTGTTCATTAAGCTGTAGTGTGTAACTATTACCTATCAGAATTGTTAAATGAACAGGTATACTTTCCAGGACAATTTAAATAAATATCTACAGTAGTTACATAGCAAATTAATAATGGAGAATCCGAGAGCAGACAAGTTTTATTTCAGCCGTGCCATTCTCAAAGAGCAAACATCGTTGCATCTTTGACACATCCGTGAAACAAATGACGACGAGATGATAAGGAACGTTGGAAAATCAACCTTATGTACAAGGGCGATATCTCATAAAGTATTTGACATCGGTGAGCTCGTCGACGAGCGCATCCACGAATCATTAGAGAATCGTACGGCAGGTAGCAATGATCTATGACAGGAACGAACACTGATTGAATTGTTACGGCGCGAACATCTGCAGCGTGCAGCTTAACCATAAAATATGTTGCAATTTTACGTTACCCACAAACGCATTCAAGAACTTGTATTTTAGTTAACCGTATAAACATAACATCCACTTTTGTCGCAAAAATATAAAACAATAAAAAGATGGAGTGATATTGGCATAATTACTCTCTGGGTAGATTTCTTAAATTTATCAGCTCGCACATATCCAAAGTAAATAAAATATCTACTCACAAACATAAAGTTCAACAACCTTACAATAAATATGAATCTAAACGATCAACTGCGTATCCCGAGGATGACCTCTGAATAAAACTTGACCCCATCGACCTATCACCATGCTTATAACCAACATAGAATTGCCATAAGCACTCAATAGCAATACTCCCTCCAGTGCATTAATGACATTTTTCACATGTTTCTTGCTCGCAGGTCAAGCTCTCTCCTCCCACCCTCGTCCTTACTAGGGGGCGTAGGGAGGGTGCGGACGTCTCCCGTCAATCAGTTCGGTCCAACGTGACTCGAATGCGAGCGTTTCGGACGTTAAGACGTCTTTTTATGATGGTCGACTAAAGAGAAGCATTATTCGTGCGCGTAATCTCTGCGATGTGTTCGGGCCTTTATGTCTGTTTACGCTTGGGTGTGGGTGCGAAGTAGAATAGCAAAATGAGGACTGAAACTATTTTGAAAGAAGTCAAATGTCGATAAATCTGTATTTCTGGATTTATTGGTCATATTTTTAGGTCTGTTAATGCGTGTTTATATTTCAACGAAGTTCACATTTTTTTAAACTAACTTAGTAACTTTTAACTAAGTTTTAACTTTAGTAATAAAATGAATGTTACTTAACTAAAGAGTAATTTATTAACTTACCGTTATTAAACTATTCACGTCACCACCATCAACTCTTGATGATCAACTGCTGTAACTAAGTTTCTTCTTCATCACTTATTTCAATCTTGGGCAGAAAATTCTTTACATCGTTTTTGTAGACTATTATTACGATGAAACCTTAAAGTCTATACAGATTCATAGTTTACCTCACATAACGATTTTTGTGTGAATGTTTTAGAATGTCTTACAATAGCTTGTCAGTACAGTGAAATATAACAACGTAGTCATGGAAGAAAATATATCATCTAATTTGTATAACTCAATCACGACAAATGGGCAATCGCAAAACTTTAAACATAGCCGTATATTCTACTTTTCTCATTTCGGTTTCATTATAAAAACAAATATAAAACGAAACTTTGCAAGTTATTGTAATTGCAACTATCTCCACGGTACGGTTCTTTAGTTGCACAATAAATGTAACATTAGGTCCGAAACTTTTTCAGGAGTTGGCTTGAAAATATTTGCAGGATTGTTCGTGCCGTACGTCAGGTTTGTATAAATTTAAATTTTTTGCTCAGCTCTTGATCAACATACTTGAGTAAACACACCGTTTGGTAAAACATTTATATATTATCTGTAATAATATAATGATAACGAATTAATAATAATAGTATATTGTCTCTGTGGTTACGTAGTGCACGCAGAATTAGCCGGAAAAAATGGTGATAGGATATTTGTCATCCTTCTTTTTTACGTAAACGTTAAACGTAACTAGGATTCCCTAAGTCTAAGCATATATACATATAATAAAACTGTAGAGGTTACATTTCTGTACAATGAAAAAAATGCTAAATCCGAGTCAGGGGGATGTAAGGAGTGAAATCGAACTAATTAAGATGTTTTTAAATTTTTTTGTTCCTCTGTTCGTCTGTCTGTTTGTACGGGCTAATCTCCAAAAGGACTAGACCGATTTAAATGAAATGGTGGTAGCTTATATCCCTGGTCATCTAGGATACTGTTGATCGCGGTAAATTAAGAATTTCCCGTGGGATGGTTAAAAAACTGTAAGTAACCGTATCCCGCGAGGCCACGCAAGCGAAGCCGCTGGCGGGTCAGCTAGATAGACACATTAATACATCACAAATGTCCAAGACCAGATGACTAAAAGCTCATCACGCCCCCTTAGTAGTTATTTTTCTCTGTTGTACTGTTTAATACATGTGCGCAAGGAAGACGGCAATTCGTGAGGAATGGCATTGGATTGTGAAGCGAGCCACCGCCCGAACTGATGACTATGACAAGGCAAGAGTGTTAACGACTAAGAAGAAGAACTGTTTAATAGTCTTGGTCAATCTGCAACATTTATATCGGTTCGCGGTCCCGAGTAGAGCATGTGCAAATGGGCTGTAACAGACCCGTTCAATACGTTGTGTGAATGCAGCGTGGTAACTCAAACGTTGCAGCATTTGTTTGATCTATAATGGTGATGTTCTACATTTTGGTAAAGAAATGTCAGTGCCAGGTATGGGTAAGCAGACCACGAGCTTCTTAGCGGAAGTTAAGGATGCAACCGGGATATTGCTAGGATGATGATGACGAAGAATTGTAGTGCTTAGTATATTACTTACAATAAGGTTGAACCGACGACCCGGGGGGATCTCAGTTGCCTATGAGCCATGAGACGCAGATGCTGCTGCCTGTTTCTTAGTAGTTTAAGTGTATGGTTTATATCTATATGTATGTAAAAATGAACCCCTATTTCTCCTGGTCATGTTATAACTTGAGAACGGATAGAAAAATCTCGGTAATTAATTTTAACCAAGAAGGGATGTTATGGCGAGGCCGAAGGCCGAGTCTACTACGCGTTGCGGACAGACACTAGTATGCGTATAAACTTATTTAAACACTTCTTTAAAAAATTACAAGACTTTTAATGTAATGTATAATGTTAGTATGTATATATTAGAAGAATATTTGTTATATTTATTATTTTTTAGTCACCAACATCCCCTTTTCTGCTATTGTTCCTCTCCATCGAAAGTTTGCCTGGAATACATTGCCCTGAACGATAAAACCGCCTATTGTTACACTGTTCTAAGCAGTATAACTGTATGATTATTTAGTTTAAAGGTGCTCAATAACGAGTATATCTATCTTTTTATAATCTACTCTACGATATAATCACGAAAGCAGTCCAATTAATTTTGAAAAATTAAACACTTGCTAAATTAAAGGGTAACTACTAGTACTATTATTAATAGGAGTCGTGTTTACGTTGAGTCGCTTTTAAATCTTTTATGCTGTCATGTTACAGTACGGGCATGTCATGCGCCTGATGGATAGCAGAACACTTACCTCTATGACTGTAGCAGTATAAGAGCTCAATACTGTAGTTTTGCGTAGCACTGCAAGTTGCAACCGTCACTCCGGGACATTGATTTTTGAGTCTCTTTCATCAGGTACCTAATTTCCCTTGCGTACTATTGCACAGCATCACGCCAAGATGGTCGCTTGCGAGACGCCTACTACTTAGTAAGTTGGTTTTCCTTGCCTATCAGGTGACTATTGTTCTCATCGCGATGAAGGGGGCTACATTATTTACTACCGTCTTCTCACAAGATAAATTAAACTATAGATTTTGCTATAAGTACTTTCTTTAGGGCTTTCAAACTAAATTGTGACAGTATGCTACTAATATTATAAACGCGAAAGTTTGTATGTATGGACTATGGATGTATGGATGTTTGTTAGTCTTTCACGCAAAACTTAATTGGGTTAAAAAAATTATATTTGGATAGATGAGGCGCTGGAATAACATAAAGGATACTTTTTCATCTTCATCATCCATCACCACGCGGGTGTTGCCACAGGGCGCAGCTAGTATGTAAATAAAACTTCATTCCAGGAACGTTAAAAAAGCAGTACCTTTTTCCAATCTACCTTTAATAATAATATTAATATATTTACCTTCCCCATACTCAAATCAACAATACTAAAATGCTCTTTTTAGATGTGAGCGCACATTTGTTGACACAGTTCTCATTGTCATTTCAGACGTCAGGGTGACGACGGAACGCGCCTGTCACTGCTGTCACTTTGCCACTTGTCACTTTTGTCAGTCCCGTCACCTGTCACCGTAAGACCACCCTGCTTTGAAGCGACGACACAAGTGCGACCGTAAATAGATTTCTTGAAACTTTTAGATTTATCTTTTAGCCTATTCAAATATATCGAACTCGGTGGTCTTACTCGTAATATATAAAAATAAATATCACAATCAAATCCGCAGTTAGTTATTAACTATATATTCCTTAAATTCTTCATATAGGGACGTCCTTCACTTACATCGGTTTAAGAAGAGCGTTACGTTTTTACTATTGCAACATTGTTTGCAGATAGCTATTTATACCCTGGCCTATATATCTTAACGTATTTATTTAAATATACATTATAATTAATTGAAATATTTCAGCAATTTTAAAAATTTAATCCGCACACTTCAAAAGACAGCCGTCCAAATTAAAACATCAAAAAATTGCCGTCAAACGTTCTGTTCCTTTTTCAGATCGGATTTCGCTTAAAAGGACGTAAGGTGATCACTGATCACTCGACCCGACGTCGGAGTGAATGGGATGAATGAGTGAATGAGTGAGTGAGTGAACGAGAGGGCGGCTCTGGGACACCAGTTGATCAACCGAGTCCATGATGCGCCTGGTGTCTGTCAAAGTCAGTGCGGTTAGATTAGTGAGGAAGGGGCTATATTTATTTCTTATTTTGAATAAGAATTCAAGGAAGTTCTTTTCCATATTTAAATTTAAACCAGGTTCTTAATTAGGCGCAAATAGTTACTAATTATTGTTGAAAATTGCTATGAATTAAACAATATTAAAATAAATCATTATAATTATCCCATTAGTGGAAAAATTGATTACCAATATGAGCAGAATAATATACTATCACACAATTAAGTAATTTATTATTGTTTAATATATGACTTATTTTAATGTACCCGTTTGTTCATTAGCCTCGCATAAGTATTTAAAATATACAAATAATCTTAATTTTCCCGCTGTGCACACTTGACTGTTTACATTATTATCAATGTGAATTGATTTATTACAAATCCATAAATGTGTATAATAATAAATAAATTACATTTCATAGACGTCTGGTACGTCGTTTTCAAATATACGTTTCGCAAGCCACGATTTAGTGTCATTTTTATGCTTTTCATTCGGAACACGTGTTCTATCTATACGAAATTGTTGTTTCAACATTTTATGAACATTCGACAGTAATTGTGAAGCTTAAGAATGACTTTTCTAAATATCAGCTCATTTTAATTTCACCTGGGCTGCGTTCCAGCAAGGTTTCGACCAAATAATCTAAGGCCCAGATTTGATCGAGCGTTACTACGAGTATATAACTGAGGTGTTGGTTTTGCTGGTTTCAAACTAATTTGAGGATATTAATTACTCTCCACCAGTCAAGAATGTACCTGTACGAGATTAGAATGGCCTTGAAACAGCTTAAGAACAACAAGGCGCCTGGTGACGACGGTATCACATCTGAGCTTCTGAAAGCGGGTGGAACACCGGTACTTAAAGTCCTTCAGAAGCTCTTTAATACCGTCTTACTTGAAGGTTCAACGCCAGAAGCATGGAACAAAAGCGTGGTGGTGCTGTTCTTCAAGAAAGGTGACAACACTTTACTTAAAAATTACAGACCCATCTCGCTTTTGAGCCATGTTTATAAGCTGTTTTCGAAGGTCATAACGAACCGTCTTAGTCGCAGGTTTGATGAATTCCAGCCTCCGGAACAAGCCGGTTTCCGAAAAGGCTATAGTACCATAGACCACATCCACACGCTACGGCAAGTTATACAGAAGACCGAAGAGTATAACTTGCCTCTTTGTTTAGCGTTTGTGGACTATGAGAAAGCCTTTGATTCGATCGAGACGTGGGCAGTGCTTGAGTCTCTCCAGCGGTGCCGTATTGACTATCGGTATATTGAAGTGCTGAAGTGTTTGTACAAAAACGCCTACATGTCAGTCCGAGTACAGGAGCAGAGTTCGAAGGCAATTCCATTGCAAAGAGGCGTGAGACAGGGAGACGTTATATCTCCGAAACTGTTCACCGCTACATTGGAAGACGCCTTCAAGCTTCTGGAATGGCAAGGACTTGGCATTAATATTAACGGCGAATACATCACTCACCTTCGATTTGCCGACGATATTGTAGTCATGGCAGAATCCATGGAAGACCTCAGTACAATGCTCGAAGGCCTCCATCGAGTTTCCCAACGGGTAGGTCTTAAGATGAACATGGATAAGACGAAAATTATGTCTAATGCCCATGTTGTACCTACCCCAATATCAGTTGGGAACTCAGATCTCGAAGTTGTTGACGAGTACATCTACCTGGGACAGACAGTCAAACTAGGCAGGTCCAACTTCGAGAAAGAGGTCAATCGTCGAATCCAACTCGGCTGGGCAGCGTTCCGGAAACTTCGCGAAGTCTTCTCGTCAAAAATACCTCAGTGCCTCAAGACAAGAGTCTTCGACCAATGTGTGTTACCAGTGATGACTTATGGCACTGAAACGTGGTCTCTTACTATGGGCCTCATAGACAAGCTCAAAGTTGCACAACGAGCTATGGAGAGGGCTATGCTCGGGGTTTCTCTACGTGATCGAATCAGAAATGAGGAGATCCGTAGAAGAACGAAAGTCACCGACATAGCCCAGAAGATTAGCCAGTTGAAGTGGCAATGGGCAGGGCACATAGCACGCAGAACAGATGGCCGATGGGGCCGAAAGGTTCTGGAGTGGAGACCACGTACCGGCAAGCGCAGCGTAGGTCGTCCACCGACACGGTGGACAGACGACCTGAGAAAGGTCGCAGGACGACGTTGGATGCAGGCCGCTTCCAACCGGTCCTTTTGGAAAATCATGGGGGAGGCATATGTTCAGCAGTGGACGTCCTACGGCTGAGATGATGATGATGATGATGATGAGTCAAGAATATATAATTAAGCACTTTGAGTTTAGTACAAGTAAATAAACCTGTCCATTCGTCGTAGAAATGCAACAAAACACTTTGTCACTATCAACACTCTGTCACTTTTGACAGCCGACCAAGATTTGGCTCTCTCAAAAGGCAGAAAAATTTGGCCGGTCGGGACAAAATTAGTCTGACAGGGTGTCGTGAAACGGGCGTGATCAAATCTTGATCCGTGCGAATTTTGGCCCATAGGCGTCGTGGACCGGCTGTTTTGCTAAATTTTGGCTTGTCCTTTGGCTTGCTGGAACGCAGTCCTGAACGCTTTCGATGTGCGTGTAGTCGTTATGTCAATTTGAGTAATGGTGTCAGTCAGAATGTCAACCTGAATTAATTTACACCTTTGTTTTCGAATGTACACTGTTAATATACTTTTCCAATGAAACCTGACTGGCGACTATCAATATGTCAAAACGAGCGTCGCGTTGCTTGTAAATCAAAAAGTCATAAAAGCCACAATTTGGCTAGAGCCGTCTCCATGCTAGGACAGCAGCTGATTTATTCGCTCGCCAGTGTCGGCGCGAAAACGTAGCTTGTGACGTCACGGGTTTTGGTTTTTTTTCAAGGGTTTTTATTGATGGCGTTTGGATAAAAAGCCGAGGATAGGGTTACCATAAAGGATTTTATGCTTCTTAAGTCTGACCATTGGCTATTTTTAGTGCACGCGATGCTGTTTATATTTTTTATACCAAGGGAAACACTTAAAAAGCTTAAGTAGTTATTAAATTAATATTTTAATATGAGAATTTTTAAAGAACAGAGCAGAGACAAAAAGACTTAGAATCAAATTATCAAAAATACACACACTAAATACATAAAAATATCACAATCACAATGTCAAAGACACGATTGATAAACAAGCTAAGATTAAAAACTAAAAAAGTACCATCATGATGAAATCCATAGCATGGCTCTCTCTATGCACAGTCAACTGTATTCAACTACAAAACTATATTTATTTCTTCTACATTCATTCCCGCATTATTGCTGACCCGCGTGCGGCTTCGCTCGCCTGTCGTACAGGGTTTGACTTTTTTGCGCGGACCTCGTAATTATTTTTCTAAATAAATGTAGCTTACGTTACTTTTTATAGCATCACAATCTGCCAGTGAAAAATCTTATCTGAATCGGTCCTGTCGTTTTGGAAATTAGCTGGAACAGACAGACACAATTTTAAAATTGTTCGTTATTGGTAACGTATTTTAGTAAAAAGTTGTTATTTTGACATAACCAACAGACACTTATGCGTTCTTTATTTGTAAGATAATTCTCAATAATTCTTAGTTCATTTAATTAAGTGAATAGATTCACATAAAAAAATTACACGTCATACAATACTTACAATACACGATCATCTTTCAGGTAAACATGATGTCGTGCATACCCTGTGACGGGCGTTTACAGAATGTGGCAGCCCTAACCGGCGGCGTCAGAACCGGTGAATGATTTTCGCCGTGTAACATCGGCCTCATCCCACCATTTTATGCCCATTTGTCAGCCGACCGGGAAGATGCATGTACCTACAGTGCGCGATTGGGCTTTTTTCATTATTTTTCGGGGTTTTTCGAACTTTTTCGTCATTTTTCCAGCTTTTTAGGCTTTTACGCGGATCCATCGACACGTAAAAGTGTGTTAGCGTCGGTGCAGTTTATAAATCTACCCGCCTCGGGCCTTTTGTGGTGTTTCAATTTAGGTTGTTGGTTTTCATTTTTGACGATGATCGTCGTTTTATGGCACGTGAAAGGCTTTTCGTGTTATTTTACACACTCTTCAGTAACGTGATAGATAAATTGTGCATCTTGAGTTGAAGTTGTGCGTGGAACTGTACTGCATTGGTAACCCTATGTATTGGGAGTCTATGGTTTATAAGACTCTTCCGCCCAATAATTTCACTTGTATCAAATTTGACATTCAAAGGTACTATTTTGAGTTTGAATGTAAGGCATTGTGGTGCACAACAAGACTGTGTATTGCTTGTATACTTTTCTTCCCCGATTCTGCCACAATGTTACTTTTCTTCGTGTCAAGGAATTGTTTATACAGGAACGAAACAGTTCTACTATATATTGGTGTCATATAACGCAACACATGGCAGCATGATTTTCTGAAATAAGTCAGCGGATATTATTACAGTACGATCATTAAAATCTTAAATTATGAATTTATACTTTCCTCGTGGAACAGTTTAATCTGTCCGCATCAGGTTTACGCTATAACAAAAGATTTATGAATGAACCAGGGGCTTGGTGAATTGGACGGGTTATTTAATTCAATGTGAACCTCTGTAGGTATCTGGTAAAGAATATCTGTGATTAGCTCGTTACAAACAAACAAACGACGGCCCTGTGGGACTTGTACTATGGAGTGACGACCCGCGTCTTCCATGAACCCGTGTCAGACGCCATGACCACTACGCCAGCGAGGCTCGCCGAGCATCGAATATAACTCTCTAGTTCATTTTAACCGTCGGTAATCATCATCAATAGTAATTAATTCATAAAAAGTATGTTAATAACGTTACAATGTATACCTATAATACTTACTAAAGTATACATACAATAATAATTAAAATAATTCTGCACAAATTCAATAATTAATTTAGATAGATAAATAGAAAACTCTTTATTTGTACACTACGGAAAACATGAAATATAAAAAAGAACACATAAAATAACAAAAGCATAGCACAAAGGGTGGTCTTATTGATAGCGACTTCCAGATAACCTTAAAAACCTTAAATTTACTCAATCTAAAAGTGATATTATATATACAATGCAATTAAAAGAAAAATAATGTCAAAAATTCGAGATTATTGATAAATGTCATCACAATGAATAATACACTAAAATTGATGGATCTCAAATTGAAGAGTTCATGGATTCCTTTAAAGCTGTAGCATCAGTCTACACCCGTCTATTTCCAGAAATGGGTTCGCCCAATATACTCTACATAGTAAACTACACAAATTAGATACATATCACCCTTCAACTGTTTGCATCTAGTTACTTCCAGCCTCCCGAAGCAGACCATCGATCTGATAACGACATCGCCAATTATATTTATAACAGAAATTACTGCCGTAAATATGTTAGAACATTTCCCAAAGCCAGCAAACTGAGCCAACTATTTAAACATACAGATGTATACCACTGCATTCGCACTCTTCCTCGTTGAACTTATAAAACGCGTGATTGAAGCGGCCCGCAAAAATATCGGCCAACAATCCACCGGCGCCAAACCGCGGGCCCGCTTTATATTTCACTATTATACCCGTGCGGCCTCCGATTTACGATTTCATTATGCACAGCTCCAATTCGCGGGAATTTACGCAAAATGTGCAAGGTTTTTATTTTGGCGGCACTCTACGGTCGGGCTGCCAGCTTCGACGGGAGCGACCACTTAATTTGCTCTGGAGGGAGTTATTCGACAAGTGTCTTAAATATTGAATTTTTAGAATTGGTAATTGAATATCTTTACATTATTTAATACATTATCTTATCATCATTTACTTTTACTTGTATTCCAAGAATCTCTTCTGCTCTTCTCAAAGTCATTTATTCAATTTAGGCATCAAAGACGCACTTATGAACCTCAATTTTTCATGTACTTTAACTCGGGACCATTCTTTTTATATAAATATTTACAATTTTTCTACTTAGGCACTAATGATATTACATTTTATGGGTGGCAGAATGTTCTATTCAGCAGTGTTCTATTTGGTTTCATCAAATTTTTATATAATGTAGGCATAAATTGGTAATTTTTGCTTCGTTTCAAACGTGTGGCAGGCGTCTGAAACTCAGTGAAAAAATTGTTTCCTGCCGTGCGATTCTCTAATGATTCGTCGATGCGCTCTTCGACGAGCTCACCGATGTCAAACACTTTATGAGATATCACCCTTGTACATAAGGATGTTTTTCTAATGGTTCTTGTCATCTCGTCATTTTTTTCACGGATGTTGTCAAGAATGCAACGATGTTTGCTCTTTGAGAATCGCACGGCTTAACACCGTCTGCAATACTCGTATGTTCTTAGTTTTCTTTTGTATTCAATCAATCAATCAATCATTTATTGATAACGCCAAGTTACAAGTCAATATAATAATAACAATTGGTACAAATCGTACCTTCATCATTAATCATAATTCAAAATTAATAAAGGTATTAAGTAATTGAAACATGTCATATTGTAGAAATTTTTATAAAATTATTTTTAGAAATTTCTACAATATCATCATGATGATGATGATGATATTGTAGAAATTAATACAAAATTAATTATGAAAATACATTACATTAAAATAAAATACAATTATATAACAATAATACATACGGAATCCTATCATATAACCGGACACGCTTTTCACAAGTTATTATTAAACTAAACTCTGTTTTTTATTTTCTAACTTTTAAATAATACACAAACAATCACACTATTTTGTAGAGTCCTAATTTAATATATTTTTTTAATTATGCTATGAGAAGGCATATGCGTATCTAATAACATATAACTCCGAGTAATATGCATTCGACACAATCCAGACACTAAAGCAGACTGCACTCCTCTCCACATCTCGTAATAACTTCTTATATCTACAACGCAGTGGGGCTAATAAAAAATAATCCACACCCTCATCCTCCATCCCCCTTCTCGCAGCTTCTCCGCGCTGCATAAATAATAATTACGAAACGCATTCAGCGGCAATTACATACTTGGGGGTGACTCGTTATAAACATAGTCAAGGGTGTCAAGACGTTGCTAAAACAATCCGAATATATGCGGTGCTAAAAGAAAGGAAGGAAAATTATGTAAATGGTTTATAGGTTAAAACAGAAATGTAACAAAAACAGTAGTGAGAGAAATGCGTTAATCATGCCCTACCTCAACACATATGTCCAAAATGGGTCCGTGTCATAACTCTAACATAGAAATGATGAGAGCAGCACGATGATTGGTGATGACGGTTACTGAATTTAGAGTGGTCCAATGAGTGGTATAATTTATTGAGTAGTTATTTCACACATTTTAGTGTCGAAGTCGGTTCCATTTTTGGTAAAAAAATCCACTATATTTTCAAGTGTAGGTACCTTGCTACTAACGGGATCGATTGTCAATCACCGTCAATGATGATATCATCCAGATAGGCGTAATACTTTTCAGTTATTGGAGTGTAATAAGTGGGGGAGAAATCGGTGAACAATAACCAAAAAATACATACAATCGAACATAAATAAACTCCTCCTTTTTAAAGCCGGTTAAAATGTTAACATGTTTACTAAGTAATCTGACGCGAATTGTAAGAGCTACACAACGTACATAATAAATAATAGTACCACGTAGTTCTAGGTAGATATATCTTTTGCAACCGTCAGTCTTGTCTGAAACCCCCACAGTGAGAGATATACTGCCGCAAAGTAGTAGTGCGCAACAAGTAATGTGGCAGAAAGAGTAACCCTACTGTAAGGGAGCAAGCAGTAGTAAGGGAAATTACTGAAGTCTTAATCCCATATGTTTTGTGGTGACGAGTGTATAGTAATGTCACGAAAAACTTTATAATCAAATATAAATTTACTTTAATAACAATTGTAATTTGAAAAATTTAATACCGACTTCCATTCTATTACTTTGGTAAAAATCAATTATTGGAGTGTAACTCAAAAACTATTAGACATAATTTGATGAAATTTACATCGGACTACACGGGAAGCACCAGCTTTAAAACAAAAAAAGAATTTTGGTAACCGGTTCAGCCAGTCGAAAGTTATGAAGTAACAAACATACATTCGAATTGAGTACCTCCGCCTTTTTGGAAGTCGGTAGAAAAGATTCTACCACCACGTTCTCAAATAAATAGAGTCCCTATAAAGAAGAAGATAGTACTACGTCACTATCGGGCAAGAACATCCCCGACCTGGGGACCAAAAACTGACCTCGGTCATTCTTTTCAATAATGTTTTACAACGTATTATTTTCTTGCCCTTGAAGATGCGCGAGGACAAATTCTGAATATAGCTAGAATAACACGCTTTTGCTGAAGATGCCATCTATATCAGCAGCTGAACTCCACAGCAATAATGCGTATGACATAACTTTTTGAAAGTATGCGAAGTAGATATTCGTGCCGTAGAAGCGTCTGTTCATTCTATTATTTTACGAACCGCATCTGCAGTAGAACTAACTGTCCCAGATAGTATTTTTATGTAATAACCCATTGTAATGTGGAGTCGATGTTAATACCCAGATAAACTGTTGTCTTGTCTGTTTCCAGTTTTGCTCCATCAAGCATATTGTTTGGTTCTAAGCTAGTATGGAATAGTTATTTTTCTTGGTCGTTCCCTCACTAATGAGGATTGTGACCATATAAGATTTATCTCCATTAGCTTCTGCCCCGCGCCAGTTCAATAGAACGTTGTAGAGTTTCTCCTGTTGCTTCTACAATACTTTTACACCATCGAGTTGGGATTCGGGCCCTGGAGAACTTCTCTGAACCTGTCCCACGATCAACTGCTTCTCCAACTCATGCATATGTCATCGCATTATATGTGAAAAGAGGCAAGTCATGTTTTAACTGACTTCAAAAAAGGAGGAGGTTATGCATACCACGCGTACTTGCATGTAGACCCAGTTACCCGTATGTCTACTCTTTTGACCTGATTTTAACTGATCAACAAAAATATGTTCATCACACCGAATAAATAAACAAATCTGATGTGTTCTCCTGAACAAAACGTGAAGCTTCCCCTAGCACCTTCTAGAACTGCCCGCCCCTGAACCACCCTTATCAGGTTATGTGCCGGCGGGGGTGGTTAACACGGTTAATAATAGGCTTCTTACCCGCCTTATCTGCAGTATTAAACCATAAAGCATTATAATTTACAACCAGTGTCGTTTCGCTATGACGCCACAGGGGTGCAAGAGGCTCTCAATGTTTTGTTGTACTTTGTTAAAATCATATTCTGGTCTTTTACAGGGCTTAGAAAAAAATAAGCCTAAGTAGCTAACGGGTTTGTTTTGAAAAATTACAAAACATTTCTAGGCTATTTTAATGTATACTTATTAATAACTAGCTGGCTTCAAACGCACTTATTTTCTCAATAATAATAAATACTATAGTAGGAAGTAGGTGGTCAGGTTCATTGAAGCTCTTACGAAGAATAAATTAAATTGATAATCTAATCATTTCTTTTATATAAACCGGCTAAACGGATTTGAGTACAATTCTTTACAATTTTACCTAAAAACGTTATTCTTAAAAAGAATGTAACCCCAACAACTTTATTAATTGCCGTTTCTTTTCTCATGACTTGGAATCAAAGACAAGGAAAGTTCGACCAAATAATTCAACACACAAAACAACACCATTCAGAATTCAGAAAGCTAATTCAATTTCATTACACTCGGCTCCAGCCATATTTGACCCATATATCACCCCAACAAAGTTTGAGAGCCCCAGACGCGCTGATACTTAAAAATAACGAGATTCTAGCAAATATTGTAATAACCACCCCCTGTCCTCTCGTATTTAGCTCGGAGCCATTGTTTTAATATTCTTTGCTGACTGTACCGCTCCGCCGCGTTACCGGGTTAACCCCTCGATAAAGTAGAGTTGACTGAGCTACACAGTATAACCAGTTACTCAACTACACGGGCGCAAACAACTAGGCAGAAAAATCTATGGACAACACGCGGTACAAATTTAGATAAAATTTGTTGAGAATAAATTGAAATAGTACTTGATTACTTTTAATTATATATATAACATGTTTTGTTATCGTTCATACTTAATATTTTTATATAAAATTAGGGATATATATAATTATTTTAATAAACCATTAAATTTTCCTATTTTCTTTTTAAAATGTGTATTGTGTGTGTATAAAGTGCTGGTCAATAATTACGAAATTTTAGTTAATTTCTTATAAGTTTAGCTTACCTATTCCGCCTACCTGATAAATAATCTAATAAATGTTCCTATATTCATATTATATACATTCTTACATTCCTAATGACTAAGCAATAAAATCGTTTGCATCTCTAATCTTAAGATAAATAAGAAAGTAACAGTTGAATCTCGGGATAACTTCCAAAGCAATGACCAAATCCACCAGGTAGCCGTGGCTTGGGGTTCCCATTCACTGTTGACGAAAGTTGTAGTACTGTTTTATTCCAAGTACTGCGATGTCACCACTTTAACCCGTCAATAAAATAGCGTCGACTGTACCCTTGTTTACATTTCATTTCATCGATATTTGCAAAATTCACTTCACAACTCTAAAATTTATATGTGTTAATAGACGACATTAACGATTACGGTGGTTTGCGCATGTATGCGTGAGGGAATTAGTGTTGCCGAAATATTGTTATTATATTTCGAGCTTTGTTGTTATGTTGTGTTTCATAATGTAATGTCGGGGATGATGGCAGAAACATGTTCGGAATGGGATGGAATGGGATGGTTACTTGTTTAATTAAACATAAGGAATAATCTAATATACGCTTTTTAACGTTTATATTTTTAAGGGATATTTTTATATGGTAATAATCTAATCGAATTGCGTCAATGTTCCACGTTGAACAATTAATTAGTTGTATTTACGGAATAAAATCATATTTGTATTTAATAGTAGTAGTAACCTACACCATTGCCTTTTATAATAAACGTACTTACTTGTACATATATATCTACCTATTATAACATAACAAAATAATTGAAAAATTATAGATAAGTCATGGGTAAAAACAGCAATGAAATCACGGTCTGCGGTTAGAGTGGTCAAGAAGCTGGCAATGCTACCTCGTTGAATAGCCCGATTGTAATCACTACTACGTACCATTACCACGTATTATGGTACATCAGATATTATAATACTGTATACTATAGATTGTTGACAAAATAGCTAAACAATTAATATCGGAAAAAACAATTTGACTGTCGTTCCAAAGTTATTTCACTGCAAGATACCTTTCGAACTATAACGGTTAGAAACAGATTCTGTAAGCATGTATAATTATCTATTTGGCTAGTGTATGGAAGTGCAATGTTATCTGTAAATCCGCTAACACAAGAGAACAAGTGTTCTTTGATTACACTGATCAAACAAAGCCTCTGGTATCTGATATAATAATTCCTCTGATCTCACCGCTATCACAATATTTACACAACAACGACCCAATAAAAAGGGAGATTGAGACTATAAAGCTAAGCTTGGGTCAATGCGAATTGTTTGACGAATAATGAGGTTATGAAATTTGATATTAGATCAAAAATAGAAACAAACCAGCAACCAGAATAAAAATTAGCACTTAAAAATAGTATTGACATTCTGGTATCCCTAAGAACATATCACAGACAGAAAACATCGATAAACACAATTATTCGACGTAATCATTTATAAACTTGTATGTACATCGTACAATATACGAGTACTAAAACAATATACATTACATTATAAACAATATTGGCTTAATAATGTATTTTGTTTTAATTATTATATAATATATTTGCAAATTATTCCAATTGAAACCGTTCGAAACGTCACAAATTAAAAGTTGTGCTTTTTAAAATGTATATGTCTGTATAGATATATCATCTATACTAATATTATAAAGAGGAAAGATTTGTATGTATGTTTGTAACGAATTGGCTCAAAAAGTACTGGACCGAATTCAAAAATTCTTTCACCATTGGAAAGCTACATTCACCCTGAGTAACATAGGCTATATAAGATCCATCATCATCATCATCGATCGTGAAATCGCGGAGAAGCTAGTAGTTATATACATTGACACCGGCTAACAATTTTGCCCACATCGGCCGATCGCAGAGGGTTGGTAAGCAATTAAGCACACTAAATACGCGCCTTTACAGGAAAGTTTTCACTTTGTTCCTGTAACAGTGTAGACCACAGATATTAAAGCCATCAGCTTTATAAAAGAAATCGGCCACCGATTGCGATATAGATGAATTTACTTCCCTTCTATGTCGTACCTGTTGCAAAAGCTTGGACATAGCAATCCAGCGAAAAAATGCTGCTAACGTCGCAGGGGCATTTGCTTCATGTAAGATCCGAGATGGATTATTTTATTTTATTACGGATCTATGACATACATTATTTTATAAAATATTAAAATATATATATATAATATATATATATAAATGTCTTATGATTCAAGATAAAATAAGATATTTGCATAAACATGTACGTATTATACACACACTGGGCATGCACATGAATGTTGTAATATAACATCAATTGTTACAATTAAAAGCTCGTCATGTTTTGCCTCTGTAGGCGTACAAATTTTCGAGAGATGGCTAGAACAGCATAAAATATTAAATTAAAGCAAAAAAACAATAGTAAATTGTAAATCAATACCTATAAGAAAGTCAATGAGGAGGCTAGTTAAAATATCAATTGAATTAATGCAGTCGTGTGAAGTTAAGTAAAAACAATGTCATTTTAAATAATACTAATTTGATAATAATATATATAATAATGGAACCCATTATTATCTATAAAAAAACTAGCATATCCAACATTTTTTAATAAATCAGGCAAATCATCGTTAAAGATAAGTTATCACCAATTCGACCATCAAAGCTCGCATAATTTTATAAATGTCCAAATAACCACAGTAAAAAAATGCAGGTGAAACAGTAAACAACTTAATAAAGATGATATTTTATCGCTGAACAATGTATATTGTAAGATTCACGTGGGATGCGTTTCGTTTCGTTCGTGGTTCCTTGTTGTATCAATATTGCATGATGAATAGCCCAAGCCTTAAAGAAACAGCGGGTAAAAAATGTTTTTCTATTTGACACACTTGAATATAGATTCTAAACAAAAGAGTATATTCACTGTAAACAAAAACAAAAGTTGCAAGAGGTTACATAAAGGCCTCATTACAGCATGGGAAATTCAAGCCTTATTATATTTGGCAAGATAGACGACGTAGTAAGTCGTTATTGTGAAAACCTAATAAAATCTAGTAAAAACATTTAAATTGTCTACATAATTTCGAATAATAGCCTAATGCAGCTGATTATAATATATTAGTAAATTTTTCATCTCTGTTGGTATTGAATAACAGAATTAATTATCTGCCTGGTTGGAATAGAATGAGACGGAAAAGGTAAAAAAAATATTATTTTATGTAAGGTATCATAAATGTCAAGTAATATGTTTCTTGGTAAAGTGATAGTTTGACAGTGAGAGTGAGAGTTTTGTTTCATCAAAAATCAACCGCGAAACATCCAAAAAATAGATTTTACGACAAGTAGACAGTTTTTTACGTAATTACTTTAAAAAAGGTCTACTCCTTACAATACATTCCGATGCATACAATTTCATTTCATTCTCGAACAGTAGACAGTCATCTTAAATACTTCTAAAAACAATGCACTAACCAATTTTTAACAATATTGAACTTTGTATAATATCAGATGTAATTGAAATAAAAACAATGCACTAACCAATTTTTAACAATATTGAACTTTATATAATATCAGATGTAATTGAATTATAAGATACAAAATTTCCCAGGCTCTCGCGTGTGCAGTTCAACCTCTAGCATCACTAAAGTCGCGAAAGCTTATGTCTTGCTCCACCCCGCTATTTATAGTTACCTCGTAGTGATTACGGAAAATCTACTGATTGCACGACTATTGATACAGGCTGCGTTACTTTGCTAATACACTGCTAATGTTTGCCTTGTTTTTGTAAATTTATCTTAGGGATTTAGTTAGGCTGTGGCTCTCGGATCTGTGTAGATATTTCACACTAACGTACGTTTATGTAAGTATTTGTTCAGATTATGTTTCTAGGACGAGATATACAGGTGCTTTATTGAATGTTTGTACTGTTCTAATACTTAATGAGTTCAGATTAAAGTAGATATTTGTATTGCAATGAAAGGATAATTCTTGGGTTTAGATTGTATGGTTGTTGAAATTGTGTTTTCAGCACTACGCAGTATAAGTCAAGTCTTGTAAAGAGAAACAAAACAGTAATAAAAATTGAGAGATTATTATAGAAATATTTATATATTGTGTAGAAATAGGATTTTAGATTATATCCTCTATTAAAAGTTTCTCGAAATGGGGATAAATTTACTCGTTTAAAATCATTCCTCATGTGGTCCTACGGACTATATTTAATGCTACTTTTTTACACCATAAGTCCGCAATCTTGTCCGATTGGAAATAATGATGGGTAATACAGAAGATACCTGTTTACTCGTAGTACGTAATAATAAAACTATTAAGAATACATATTGCCAATTTCTTTAATAAGTCAGTTTATTATATATCCTATGGCCCCTTTTTTGTACTTCTTATGGTTATAGAATCATCGATATCAAAGAAAAAACGGCAGGAAAACAAATCGATAATATATTTCGTTCTTGAATATTAACATATTTGTTTGAATTCGGAATTTTGCTTCGATTTAGAATCGAATGAAATTCAAACTGGCCAGTATCATAGCTTGTCAAAATCATAGTAAAGTACAACATAACTATTTGTATTGCCAGAGTCTTTAAAACTTTCCCTGAAACTTTAGTAACAATAAACCAAATCCCCTACAAGGTAAAAAGCTCTATCCAATACACTCAACAAAAAAAGTAACGGCAATAGAGATCCACTCTACCTTAGATAAGTGTATCTACTAGACAGGTATCATTATGCGGAATACTTAGCCGGAAGGTAGGGGAAGCGGGGGGAGGGGGAGGCAATTTAATTCTGTCCACGTTCTAATAATGACCGTCATAATTCGTTCAAAGTGTCCGGTCTGGGGACAATTTCGCTCGCACCCCCCCTTTGCCCGGTTGATTCCTTTGCATTTTCACCCCCCTTAATTCCATTTTCATGCCACCTTGCACACATTTGCGCTTCATCTGCTTGCATGTGTGGGTGTGGGGTACGATACGTTGTTTAGGATTTACTTTACTTTTGTTGTAATGTTATGGTGTAATGTTCAAGGCGGGAAGGTTGTATATTGGGGTGCGGTCTTCGTCGCAAATTAGACTTTGTTTCTATTATGTAGAAACTAGTTTAGTATTTTTATTTTATGTTATATTGGTATGGTATGTTATGAAGTTGGATCTTCTTAAAAACAAAAAAATCCTTTGTAAATGTACTATTTTTAAATAACGATGTTTTCTAGTTAGAATAGCTTAGGGTTAGTGAAAATCAGCCGCTTATCACACGGTCACAGTTTTGAATCCTATCTCACGTTTATGGATATCTATGAAGGTAACATGATGGTACTATCTGGTGTTCACCAAGCTACCACTCTCGAGATTTATTATCAGTTGTTTTAAACACCCGGCGGTGTTATGGCAGCGGTATTAGATAGACATTCGTAAATCTAGGTCTAATACGCCAATACCACCTTCAACCGCATCATATGTTATCATAAAATTAGAGAGAAATCAAATATTAACGCATAGGAATAGGCAAATGGTAAGTATAACTCTAAGTAAATACATTAAGTTACCTATAATTATAAATTATCAACTTTATAATTTCTAAGTAAACGCACATAATAAATAATAGTACAACACAATTATTAGTCATAATATATCAGATGCATTTTAAGGAATTTTTTGTCGTGTTTTTTAAATTCACGTAATAAATAATACGATATTTATCATTGCAACTTTAGTTTCAAAAGCCCAAACTCTTAATTTTTCAAGTGAAAACGACATACAAACGTGAAACAAAATCATCAAAATATATATGTACCATTCATCATCATCATCAGCCAGTATCAGTCCACTGCTGGACACATGCCTCTCTTATTGCACGCCACTGAGCGCGATCTTCGGCTTTTCTCTTGCAGTTGCTACCAGCCACTTTGCGTATGTCGTCACTCCACCTAGCCAGAGGACGTCCTACACTCGTTTGCCGAGTCGCGGTCTCCACTCAAGAACACGTCTACCCCAACGGTTATCGGTTCTTCGGCTAATATGACCAGCCCACTGCCACTTCAGTTTGCTGATTCATTGGGCTATGTGGGTTACCTTGGTTCTCTGTCGGATCACTTCATTTCTGATACGATTCTTCAGAGAAACTCCAAGCATAGCCCTCTCCATAGCTCGCTGAGCAACCTTAAATCGGTGGACCAGTCGTACCGTGAGTGTCCACGTCTCGGCTTCGTATGTCATAAATAATGTACTATTACGATTCACTAATGCAAAACATCTTCGACACCCTCCAGAACGATATTTCTTTACGGAAAAATCCCGTAAACATACGTCATTGTAATCCCACTTACACATACAAACCCTATTCACACAAACTCAAGAACTGTGTACATACAGGGCCGCCATCTTGAAAGTTACATGTGTGCGTGCATTATCAACAAATGTAGCACATATTAAGTTTGATTTATACCTCTTATATCGTAAATGGATTAGAGAATAGTCCCTTTGCCACCACTTGTGTTGGGGTTGCCATTCGTACGACTTTCTCGGGATAATGGTACAGTTTAGATTGAGACGTGGGAAGAATTTTAGTGGCATAAAACAGCAAGTTCTAAATCTGTGTTTCAATGAAGTTCAAATGGTATACGCTCAAAATAACAGGCGTGAAAATTGTTGGATTTAGTTACTTTCTACTCTGTTACGACTAGAATTTTCAGAGAGCAACACTTAAATCTGTTTTTAAAATTTTCTGGGTGATGCGATTCATGAACCGATTTTGTTGAAATCATCAAATCAATCTTTCTTTAAATCATTAGAGTTGCCACATGTGAGTTTTAGAGATATCTGTTTATCAAAACATAATTATTTACATGTATGTCTGTCTGCTCAACTGCATCAATAAAATTATGAAATACTGGCTGTGTCCCGTAATTTCTCCCGTGTAGGATGTATTGATGCAGATATAAATCTATCTACTAACCAAATTTAGAGAAACAAACATCCGTACATCCAAACTTTGACATTTATATAAGATGATTAAGAATAGGGTGATTCGTCAAATAAATTCACTCAAAAATTAATTAATTAATTCTATGTCACCGTTGTTCGAAATACGTTTTACAGATTTTTATTTTAATACCGTTCACTGAATATAAATGACCTTTGCCATAACGGACAGTTGACAAGTCTATATATATTTTATAAAATTTTAAATATATTACTTACGCGGTTTTATAATACGGCTAACTTTGGCTATCTCTTTCGTTCTTGTTAGTAATGACAAAAAACAAAATGTTACCATCCCTTTTACAATACTATTTTTTTATGTACTTGCTCATTTCATGCAACTTCGTATTTAAATAGATAATTTCAAATTGTTACGTGTTTAGTAAATTAAACTTTTACTCAAATTGTCTGTAATAAAGAAAACTTGAAATTTCCCATTTTGTTCGTGGTTAAAACTCTATCCACGTAAAGCAAAAAAACCCTCATTCTTTTAGTCTATGGCCGAGCCAGTGTTACCTACATGCGAACGCATTGGAAAACTGTTCAAATATTTATATAGAATCTCAGTTATTTACACTATTGGTATACTTTTTTCGTCTGCGTAAAGTTGTTTTGATAATTTGTCATGAATTACTTTAATAATTATTTTAAATTGAATATTAAAATCGAAACAATAAGGAGGGTATTATTTATTTTATATTTATTTATATATATTATCGGATAAAACATTAAAAGTATGTTAATTAAAGGTGCATTACGAATTTATTAAAGTTAATAAGCAGTATCGACATCATATTTGTGATTAGATATTGCACCAATTGTAAAACTGGTATTTTAGGTTAGTTTAACTCAGTTGTATATTATAACCCCGGGTTATAATATACAACTGAGTAATATCGTCCCTATACCTATATAAATAAATCTAAAAAAACCTCATAATAAGTGAAAAAATACTGGTTTGTTACCTTATCCCCAAAAAGTTGAATTTAACCCTTTTCAAAATCATGGTGATCCTTATGAAAGTGGTTCTAAACGCGCGTTTTACGAGTATTCATAATTGGCACGCGCCGCGGGCGGGGGCAGACCGTAAATCTATGGTTTCCGTAATTAACAGCCGGCAATGGTTAATGTACATTGTTTTTGTTCCAGGTAAGCTTCGTGACCCGCTGTGGGGGACATTGGACAAGTAAGGGGGACAGTGAGTCTGTAAAATGTCTTGGTGACTTTACTCGATCGAGATATTTACCCACAGAAGCGAAAATTAAAGCGAATTAAAAAAAAACCGAATCTTGATCAAATTTAAATGGGACCCCATGAGACGCACTACGAATAAAAAAGTCATTAAAATCAGTTGCTTACAAAAAAGATATGAGGTACTTAACACACATTAAAATATTTCGAATTGTGGACCTCTTCCATTTTTGTAAGTCGGTTGAAAATCCCATAAAAGGCTTTACCAACGACGTCAGTTAAACCTCAAATCAATAAAACCTTATCATTCATTAAGATCCCGATACCATAGATTAAATTAGTAGTTACTACACTCTAATCTAATACTGCCATAGGCACGTTTCACACTGTCGCATTACAACTGAAGATAGCAAAAAAAAGCACTTGTTCTCTAGAAATTTGCATAATGAATACACGTTGTACGCTAACGGCCAATAGTGTGCCGTCGCCTTAAAAAAAGTTAATTGCATTGATATATTTAACCTTTATTGGATAGAATAAGGATGGCCTCTAATTGATGCGATTAAAGCGAATTTGCTAGTTAATGATTTTGCTTTAATTAAAAGAGGCTTTCAATTTTACGTACTTTAGTTTTATTTGAGGGTGTTAAGCTTTTATGTGATATAAAAATTGTAAATATCAAGGCTTGCAGCCAATTTGAAAGTTTTTAAAATTGTTTAAGCTATTATTATTATTATATTAATATAGGTTTTTTTATGTTATTGGGGAACATTGCGCAATACAATGACGTAAACAGGAGTTAAAATAATTTGTTTTAAAGTTACAGTGCAGGTTTTTGTAGATAGCAGTGTATTACACCGAAAACATCTTAGAAACAAAATTAAAAACAAAAAGCCAAAATTTGTAATGATTATGATCTATGGTTGTCGTCAACACGATTAAGGTACTTGATGACATTAGGCTCTGTCATCTATTAATGAGTTTATTAATGGATTTTAATTAATCTCATTAATCTTTATTAATGAGATGACGTACAATGAATAGCGAAATGTGATATCTTATATTATACCACTGATGACACTTTCGCGGATGTAAAAGTGTTATAAGCGTATATTGTAAGATCTTGTCTTGATCCTATAAATTTATCTATCATCTTAATACTATAAAACCAAACTGAAAAAGTCACCCAAACAAGTATACCAGTGCTTCATTAAAAACTTCAACTCCTACGAATGGAATTAAGGAAATGCATCGTGAAAAAGCAAGTTCATCAAAAGAAATCCTGCAGACAGCCGTCCGTCTTGAATACAAAGAGGCAGGGGATGAGAGGACAGGGGACTGCCAAGACAGGGCACGGGCAGTCAGTGCTTAATATTTGTACAAGTTTTATAAACATAAATATACTCGCATCAGTTTATATCAATGTTTTGTCTTATAAGTATATAAGCATCATGCTTACCTTTGACAGTTGGCGTTTCACCTCATCTTATGGTATTTTCCAATTCGTTTTAATAGGTTTTTGATACTATCATACCGTAATGAGGCGGGCAAGTCACGTGTCTGATGGTAAACCACCTGTCCATGACAGCTGCAGCACCACCCAAGACTCAAAACTGAAGTTTACGTGGCAATGCTCTGCACTTATTCAGATCCATTGATTTTTAAGTCTCATTCACCCAGAATTGTACTTGCTACAGCGCCCTTTACATTACAACATAGTAATTCTCTATTACTTAACGGTAGAATATAATCTGATACTACTGCACCAACAGAGATGATTAATCTTGGCGGGAAATTCTTCCTTTTGTGTCGATCAATGACGAGACGTGGAAGTCGCTCGTTGAAGTTATGCATTACGTTTGCCCATAGCGGTTCAATGCCATGCAATTTTAACATTATATTTTATTTTGGTTAGTGCTTATAGTTCAATGTGTTTCCAGGCGAAGTTCACATTGTAATCCATTGTGTATAGATCCGTGAGGACCTGTAATTGGCGCCCCTTGTTTATAATTTGTAACAATTATATATAAAATGGCTGTTAGTGTTCCTGATAATAAATATATCAATAAGTGGCAAAGATGTGGTATTTCCCCAGACCGACTCTGTTCTTTTCTTTTTTCTTCTTTCTTTTTAACTCCATATCAACTGTAGTAACACACTGACCATTCATTATTCTATCTTTCTTTTCGCGCATAACCTTATTCGCTGATTTGTACCTAAAACAAGGGGTACAAAAAACATTTGCTTCCACTAACGAAACAATCGCAAGCATAATTGATTTTAACGTAGAGTTGACTGAAAATGAAGTGGGTGGACCATGTGAGAGGACAGAGAGGGGAGGGTTGAGACAGGTGCATCTCGAAAGAATCGAGTGGCTTTCTTTGGGACGTATGAGAGGTCGAAGCTTGAAGTTTGGATGAGCAATTAGTGTTGCTATGAAAATAGATTATTAGATTAAGGATAGGCTAGTAAATAAATTGAGTTATATATACAAAATACAGAGCCAGATTACACGAAGTATATACTTACGTAATTAAATCTTCGGGTAGTATATCATGGCTGTCTGGAAGATATCGCTCTGAGCGATAAGACTGCCCATTGTGACACTTAATTTATAGTTTTTCGTTTTGTTCGTTGTATTTTATAATGTGGTGTTGCAACAAAGAGTTTATCTATCTATCTATCTGTCTATATCAACAGTAAATCGTAGTGAATGGCTTTTTAAGAGTTATATGGCAAGCTAGACTTTTGCTTGTATCTTCGTCGATTACTTTAATAATGATAAAATGTTTATTTCATTCTCATAATTGGAACTGAAAATCTCACATTTATTTACCCATTCGCGATCCTCACGAGCGTTAACCCTATTCCATTGCTCTAATAAGCTCCAGGGGATATACACAGTAACTATTATTCAGTCTGTGGAAATATCTACATACGTGAAGTTGCAATTATACCAATACCCTATTGTCTCATTATTCATACAGATCCATAATCACGAACCTTTCTGGAGGGTAGTTGAAAAGTAAAGTACAAGTCTAGTAAAAATGTTTTACCGAATTCTCAAAAATCTGCTGCAAAAATATAAGTAGCGGTGGGAAAATTTTCTACCGACTTCCAAAAAGGAGGAGGTAATTCGACTGTGTTTTATTTTTGTGTGTTACCTCATGTTTGTTACCTCATAATGTTCGATGAATTGAACCGATTCTCAAAATTCTTTTTTTTTTGTTTGAAAGCCGGTGCTTCCTGTGCGGTCCCATTTATTTTATCAAGTTCGGTCCAGTAGTTTTTGAGTTACATTGCAATAAATGAATAGAATGGAAGTCGGTATTAAATTTGTGTCTGGTCTTAAAATCAGATTCTGTATATGTTTGACTTTTCTACCGCACTGTACCTAGAGTATTCTAAAAGTTTTCCCAAAGCCTAATGAATCAGGTCTCCAAGACACGGTCTCCCGCATATTCAAATCAGATACATGTGCCTTGATTAAAGCAGGTTTACTGCAACCTGCAGTCGGTTCAACTTCCGAACGATTATAGCTTTGAGTTTTTATTAAGTTGGTAGAATTCAGACTGTGTTCGTTTAGATGGGATTTTGTAGAAGTTTCCAATGTAATGTAATCTGGGTGGAGATGGTGAAATGACAAAAGAAGAAAATAGACGGTCTACCTGCAGGGTTATTATGTATATCGGTTGCTAACAAATGTTTATTGAAATCTTGAAAAATGGGGGTCTACATCAGTTTGGACAACTCCAGTAAGCAAACATGTTAGTAAGTTGATGACTGGAGCTGACAAAAGTGACATAGAGGGGGCATTTTTTTCGATTTCAATCAACATTTGTTAGCAACTGAGATACATAGCCGTGCAGGTATGCAGTCTGCGAACATGCTTTAGACGGGTCCAATCACTAATTTCGATTACATAACCCGCAAATTCTTGCCATAGAGAAATAGGTATACGCAAATAAAATTACACGTAGATTTGAAATTTAAAAGCAGCTTAATTCCAAAAGGTCCAAAAGGTTCCAGGTCGTCTGTTCAACGTGTCGGTAGATCGGAGAACCTACGCTGCGTTTGCCGGTCCGTCGTCTCCACTCCAAAAAGTTCCGGCCCCATCGGCCATCTGTTCTGCGTGCTATGTGCCCTGCCCACTGCCACTTCAACTGGCTAATCTTCTGGGCTATGTCGGTGACTTTAGTTCGCCTACGGATCTCCTCATTTCTGATTCGATCACGTAGAGAAACCCCGAGCATAGCCCTCTCCATAGCTCGGTGTGCGACTTTGAGTGAGACTTTTTTAGGATTATACTTGTTATTGTTGTTAACTGTTTCGCATAACAAAACTACGTAACTTATTTTGAAGAATCTTGAAAAACAAAAACAAGTATATCGAGTATATACAATAATACACATATCACGGAAAATGTATGACATTTGATGAAAATTTGCAAAAAAAAGAAATTCCAAAGCCATGAATAAAGGGCACTGTGTGCAACTAACTTCCCTTGTTCTTACTCTATACTCGTATTTCTACTTATGGATGACTTTTGGGACGAATCGATGAAAAACGAGTTTCTATATTTTTATTATTTTCTTAATCTCTCAATATATAAAAACTAATTGTTAAACATTATCTCTAGCCATCTAAAGATAGACAAGACAGAGCACGATGCAAGCCCTGCCCTTTATATATTCGTATTTATGGGCGCACTAGACACAATGAACTCTAGTTTATCCCGTACCGCAGGCACAATAGTTAAGATAACAAAGCATTCAAAACACAACAAAAACGTACCATCAAGTATCTAAATAAGGGCCTGCGCAGACTTGCAGCCTGGTCGGCTCCTGCGACGCACGACCTCCTAAATATTCCGATTCTTCGCTCCCCGATTCATATTAGATGCATTCTGCAGATAGCCAATTTGCTGGACCCGACTGCGCCCTGATTCGAGATATGGTAATCGGGGAAAAAGTCGCATGCGATTCGCAGTGAGATCGCTCCTTAAGCGTCTGTGACTGGCCCTTGAGGCTCGCCAGTTGATAAGTTTGGAAATTGAATGTTTAGGGTAGTGCATAATGTATGAATTGAATCCAGAAGTCATGATTGTATTTAAATGTGGCTTTGATAGAGGCTGTAGAGCCATGTCATTGATTTGAGACTCATAACTTTACTAACTAAAACTCACTGCTCGTGACAATCGTTGTAACGTCTACTTCGGCTGATGTACAGGAACAGAATGCCTCGCCTTTTGCCGAAAATATGTCTAGCGAGTGGTCATACCACAACGTTACACATGTGATTCTAACACTATTCATGTTGTAAAGATTTCAATCTGGCATTTTACCCATGTCTTTATAATGGCACGCACTGCTGGAACTTATACCACGTATGTGTATAGTCACTTGAATTCATAATAGGATCTTTTATGTAATTAAGGAATTATTAGATATACTTAGTTGTAATGTCACTATGTCATTATTATAATGTAAACTTACTTTTTCATTTATTTCATCCAAAGCTGAAGTTTTACGTTGTTCTTAATTTGATTTGATCTTTATATTTTCATTTGCCCAGTAATATCACTTGTAACGTGCCCTTCAAACTTACACAGAGCAATATTCCCTCTTCTAATATATCTGCGACTGCAGTGGTACCAATCAAGTCGGACTATTGCATTAAAGCCTGCACCTATTAATTCCTTAAATAGATTATATGTAGTAAATAAAACAATAAAATAACTCTCCTGAGTGCTTTTAGAATTCATTTCAATCGCAAAAACAGCACATATTTGGAGACATATTACCATTTTGGGCAGGGCACGTAGCACGCAGAACAGATAGCCGATGGGGCCGAAAGGTTCTGGAGTGGAGACCACGGACCGGCAAGCGCAGCGTAGGTCGTCCACCGACACGGTGGACAGACGACCTGATGAAGGTCGCAGGACGACGTTGGATGCAGGCCGCTTCCAACCGTTCCTTTTGGAAAATCATGGCGGTGGCGTATGTTCAGCAGTGGACGTCCTACGGCTGAGAAGATGATGATGATGATTACCGTTTTGATTGTAGTAACTAAATGTACATAACTGTCATCAAACCTTTACTAATTTAGCAATAGTCAGCCCAATAGAATGAATTTCTAAAATGTAATCACACAAAGTCCTTTTTTCAATTATTTTTCAAGAATGTTTAAATTTATGAAAAAAATATTGCAGATGATATTTATAAACAAGTACAATTTGAAAAATTTAATACTGACTTCCATTCTTATCAGTTATTGGAGTGTAACTCATAAACTACTGGACTGCATTTGATGAAATTGAAATGCGACCACACGAAAAGCACGAGCTTTTAAACGAAAAAATAATTTTGAGAATCGGTTCACCCTATCGAAAGTTATGAGGTAACAAACATAAAAAAATACAGTCAAATTCAGTACCTCCTCCTTTTTTGGAAGTCTGTAGAAAAGTTGACAGTGTTTTTTTAATCAAAAAAATGGTATCATAACTAATAACAGAACAGGTGACGTGTACATTATAGATACGAGTAAATAAAATACCCGTAAATTTGTGTCAAGTACTATTTTCATTCAAGCTTATTCTGAACCGCCTTTAAGTCAATGGCCTTTCAGTACAAACTGTGATCATTTTTCTCAAAAATAGCTACGATCAGGGCCACCAGAGGGTGGAGCCAGCCCCAGGCTGTGTTGCGGTAGGTCAGTGAGTAATGAATAATTTATATAGAATTATGTTAATGATATTGGTGAGGCTTGGCCGTTTATAGATTGAAATCTCAGGTCGAGAGCTTAAGTGTCCAGGTCTGCCTCAGGTCAGGTAGTTTCTACTGTTTACTGATACTAACTGAGGCTTTTCCAATATTAGTGGCTTTAACCTTCGGGGCTCCTTACAAGTTTTGAAGATAGGCTATAAACAAAATGTATAAACTTATATTTAAAATCATACAACTTTTGCAACTAATGAAAATTTATATCACCTAAAAGTGACCTTATGATCTATCGCTCTTGGTTTCATTGATATACCTTTTGTTGTCGAATAAAAATTTACTCCAAGTAAAAATTAAAGCTTTCATTTTTTATAGAATATTACGTCTTTTTTCTTAAATTGTAATTATTATTGTTGCATTGAACTAAAAGACGTAAAAAATATTTTTCATTGTCTTATTGTATAGTTATTAATTATCTGCAGCATATTGTGCAGAAGCAGAAAATGAGATAAATAATTAGATAAAAATATTTTTATCTAAAAGTATAAGACACTTAGTAAGTCACTGACACCTTGTCCATCATTATCAATTGCTTGACACATGCCATTCTTAACGCATACTATAACACAGTGTATAAAACCGTACAAAAAGCTAAACAGATTTACGCTTTGTCCTTTGTTATGGGTTTTTATTTCTTTCTTTATCGTTAAGTTATGATCAGTGACATTACGAGTGAGCTTCGATTTATGCATTCACCTCCATACCCGGTCTAATCAAGCTATGATAATCCTCCCCACTCCCTCATTACCACCCGCAATCACGTCTGTCCCAAAGGTGGCCGTCTTGTGTCAACAGCAGACGTCTTCGAGACGTGCTGACGCAGTGGTCAGAGACGCCCCTTCCCCCTTTGCTATCATGCCCCTTGTGGTGGGCGAGGCAGTGGGCTGAACGAGTAAAGGGCTCTGTAACAGACATCTTATTGTAACCAAATCTCAATATTGAATATGTACTCGTATCTTACTTAGTTCACTTTGAATTAGTCTTTAGTAAGTCTTTGCCCATTTAGGCAGCTTTTTCGATTTTAGTATGTACTTACGTGCAACTCTGTCCATGCATCTTGCGCCATCTGTGATCAAACTGCTTGTTAGTTTTTAATTAAGCGGTTGGCGATCAGCCTCATAAACTATTTAGGTCCTAGTGCACGTATTTAACACGTCACTTCTAATACTAGTAGTTCTGCGAACAGTAGACCTCGGGAGCACCAATTTTCTTCTGATATTATTAAATCAACCGGAGAGTGGCACCGCAGCCAAATTTCTTCCTTTTATGGAATCTGTTTCTTCATCAATTAAAAAACTTAGACAACACTAAAAATGTCTTCGGAATCGTAGAAACTGTATACCAAATGTCGACAAGAATACTCGAAATATATACCTGAACACGGGTACCAACATCCAGATGGATGAAAGCTAATTTGTGGAGTCGTTGTAGAGACATCTCGCTTCGCTCGCTTGGTCAATTAATTCTCGACCTAATATTTTCGTTCAATATCAGAAAGTATTGAATATTTTTGAGTAATCTATATTGTTTTGGAGATTGCAAAAGCTGCAATTCGAAATGCAATAAAATACCTACGTATTGAGTAGCAGAGGGCTCTTCGTTCTTTTACGGATCTTCTCATTTCTGATTAGGCACGTAGAGAAACCCCGAGCATAGCGCTCTCCATAGCTCGTTGTGCAACTTTGAGCTACATATAAGGCCCATAGTAAGAGACCACGTTTCAGTGCCATAAGTCAACACTGCGGTATCGCACACTGATCAATGTTTTAAGCATGCAGTCGCCTTTCGTTGACTCTTAAAACCGGATCATAGATAAAAGAAATTGTGAGCCTCCTCGCTAAAGCACCTCCTAGAGTCCGACCGACGGCTCCCCGCGTACCCGCCCCCGGTAGGCACGTAGGCTTGGTCAGTGGTCGTCGGAATACTAATTATCAATTAGCAGGGGGCAGTCTTGGCAGACGATCAGGGGACTTAATGCCATAATTGGGTTTCAGTTTTAAAAGTTCATTACAAATTTTGTAAGCTTTATCGAGTATATTCATTACGTCTTTTTTAAGTTAAAAGTGTGTGAAGGATATTGAAGTGCCGGTATTGAAATGTTTATTAAAAAATCGCTTCATCCTGATCGGGAAAATATAGATTAAAGTACTTTTGTTGTTATTAGGGTGGGCCGGGGCAATTGTACATATATATAGCTAAGTTGATTGCACATGATTTTATAATTCATCATTACTGACAAAATCTTCTATCTTAAAAATTCTAAATTTCTTCGGTATATTACTTAGGTACATTGACGTTATATAATTCGTTTAACAATTTATTGGATGACGTTTTTAATTCTCTAAATAAAATATCTATCTTAATATGTAACCCTATTATTTTTAATATTGCTACTAAATAATGATTTGTTGTTTTTTCATGACACGTAGCTAAATCCGGCTCAATTACAGTAATTATATTTAACAACTTTTATGTACTTGCCTGTATTTGCAATAAACGATTTGATTTAAGTTTTGTCTATTTGACGGAACCACAGACTCGTCATCTACAAGTCAGATTAATATAAGTAGCACAGAGTTTTTTCTCTTTTATAAGTGGACTCGTAAGTTTGTACATTTACCATTCGCACAGAGTTTTATGAGGACAAAACGTATCCATATAAAACGACACCAGCCCTTGATTACTTCAGATGATGAGCAAAAACAACAAAAAATACGTCATATAAAATTTTGAAATATATAATGACAATAAATAAAGTAGCATACACAGTGCGTTTCGCAATTAATTAAATATGCATACGCTATAAAACTCGAATCTGTTTGAAATGCATAAAATTGTGGATTAAATGACAAGAGGCAGCGATAAGTTGATGATTTGCTTTTACGAGTATGACGTTTTGAGTATCAATGCGACCCGCCTTAAGTAATATTGAAACTTTTTATGACAACAGATATGTTTGAGATATACGAGTCATTAAAAGATAAAATTACCGGCGGTTTAAAAGGATTTTTGTCTAATAAAATACATATAACTTGTAACGAGTATGGCTTAGATATATATGTTATTTTATAATTTGAATATAATTAAGGGTTTTCGCAACAAATAATTTTGAAAACTTAATGATTATATTTATAAGTAACTATTATATGTTTAGAAACAAATTAATTTTACTGACTATGTAGTAAATATGGGTAAGTAGTAGGTAACTTTCATTTGTTTTTAAATAGCTGTGTCCAAACTTTTATAAATGGTGCATATATTTAAATAACGTCATTTTGTAATGCGTACCTACTACAAAATAATACAATTGTTTTACGCCTAACTCAAAAATCAAAATCAAGTAATTTGTTCTGTATAGCCATACGGGGCACTTACAAATTACTACTAAATGCCGCTGTTCCATTGTCTGTTATTTTATTTTTACTGAAATGAGTGGCACTATTAATAATATTATACGGAATTTAACTATAATTATTAATATATTTTTATTTATAAAAGAATAATGCGTTACTATTTCATTGTCGGTTTTAAAATAATTTTTACTATGAGGTGATAATTTAGGACAACAGTCAGTATGCTATTTTTTAGCTTTTGGTTCGTCTAAAGTCTACGTCGACACTAGTGCAGAACTTTCTTATTATATTTGCCTCAGCTGGGTATCCTACTAGAGACCTACCACTTTGAAGGCAGAGTCATTAGGGGATCGTGAAATATATCAAAATGAATATTTTTAATACTTTTTCTTGTTCAATTATGATGTCGTTGACAAATTTAGTTAATGCATCGTCTTCACGTTTTCGCCTCCGGAAATGTCCAAAGAGCCGTATCTAATAAATTTGTCACGTTTAATAATTTAAAATCTTCTAGATAGTGGAATATCTAATCCATTTTAAATTCTGACACTTCCTTTTAAATAAACAATTATAATAGGATTATAAAAATATTTCTTTTTTCTACCAACGACCAAAAAAAGGTACTCACTTGGACTGTATTTTTTTATGTTTGATCTCATAACTTTTGACTAGGTGGGCCGATTCTCAAAATTCTCTTTTTTGTTTGAAAGCTGGTGCTTTCCGTGTGACTTATTTATTACCCTTTTATACCCTAGTTTTATCAAATTCGGTTCATTACTTTTTGAGTTATAGTCCAATAACTGAATAGAATAGAAGTCAGTATTAAATTTTTCAAATTGTACTTGTTTACAACACTAGTTGCAGTCTGTCAGCGCTGAAAATTACTACCTTAGCTTTTTTTTAGCATGAACTTAACCAGCAAAAAAGTATTTGTGTTTTATTATTAAAATCAAATGATTTAACAATGAGTTGTGTTTGTTTTATCATTAATTAACGTGTAACTTAGTGTGTTTGTTCACTCTTTACACTCGAAACGACTCAGCGCATTTTGCTATTACTTGTAGATATTTATACCCTGTTTAACCATTTGCTCCCAGAGACGTAAATATACATCAGTTTCATTCATAAATGTTTTGTTTTAATTATTCAGGTATAAGAAGGATTAATTATATAGGCTACGTTTTACCACGATTGAACAGGTCATTCCCTAATTATTACAATAATATTACATCACGTGCCTCGTGGGCAGACACTAGATGTGTGTACACTTTGTATTCAATAATATAATTATGTATTGTATGAACAATCATATTTTAATAATATTGTGAATGTACCTTTGTAAATATAATAAGTGTAACCAACGCCAGGACTCGACACAGTCTTATCTTGATGGCATCCCCGTATAAAGCGCGTCACTCATCACTCACCACTTGATTGATGCCGGCCGTCCGTATCCCTTCCGGGCATTTCGACGCCTTTAAACTGCCCTTTTTCATCATTTTTTCATCACCCGATTCATCATATACCAGATGAAACACTTTTTTGTGCACGGCGCCAACATCTTATTCTTTTATATTCTCATTTTTTTCATCTTTTTTATTTTTGATTGATCAGCGGTCGTCTCGTGTTGGCTTCCGTCACTTATTAACTCAATTTTAAAGATTTATGCACCGGTATAAATAAAGTTTTGAGACAGTTAAATTGATTTATACGGCTTTTTGATAGAGTTACAGTTTTAGATTGTTGGAACGTGGATGGAAATATTTTTAGGTACTTTCAAGTTTAGTTTTAAGACCGACCATCTTGATTAGGACTTTTTTATACACTTTTTTTTAAAATGAAAGCATTAATCCTTCCTATACCGTGATAATTAAAACAAAAGATGTATGAATGGAACTGAAGTACACTCGAGAGCAATGAATCCGGGTCACTTAAAGAATCCTAAAAATCTCGGAAACTAAAAATGCTAGGTTAATGCAATAAATTGTATTTAATAGACAATGTAATACTCCTTAAATGAAGGTATTAAAACTTCTTAGTTATTGTAAAGTTATATCATAAAAAAATCAAATTTGAAAAAGGGCCACTTTCGAAGATGGAACTACGAAATTACAGCATTTGGTTTTGCTTTTGTTTGTAATCTGTCATTTATGTGGGTACATAAACCATGTTGATAGTGCTCTATATTCATTATTCAAGCTGAAATTATGTCGCTTACGCCTGAAGAATGCACCAGAATACTTACAATGCTGGAAACCGGCCGGAGTCAGCGCGATACAGCCAGGACTGTCGGTGTGTCGCTGTCAACAGTACAAAGAGTTCTCCGACGTTACGAAGAAACTGGTTCTAACCTACGCAGACCAGGAACGGGCAGAACCAGGTGTACCACAGCACGAGAAGACCGATACTTGGTGAACACCATGCTTCGAAATCGCTTTCTCACAGGAACTGAACTCACAAATCAGTTTCGACGCCTCGGAGGAAGTAACCCAAGTGCATGGACAGTAAGACGTCGGCTTGCTGAATCTAACTTAAAACCCCTTAGACCTGCAAACGGCCCTAAACTGGAGCGTGGGCATCGTATTTCAAGACTAAGATATGCCCAGAGCCACGTAAATTGGAGTATTGAAGATTGGTCAAAAGTTATGTTCTCCGACGAATCAAAATTTATGCTCTACAAGCACGATGGAAGACACAGAGTGTATCGAAGACCAGGGGAAAGATTCAAGCAAGCATGCATCGAAGAAAAAGTAGCCTACGGTGGTGGGTCTGTACTTGTGTGGGCCGGAATTTCTTCTGAAAGTCGCACAGAGCTGGTGATCATAGAAAACGGCTCTTTAACTAGCGAAAGATATGTGGAAGAAATCTTCAATGATCACGTTGGTCCATTTATGGTCAATTTAGGTGAGGATGCTATATTTATGCATGACAATGCCCGACCTCATACAGGTAGGATTGTGAATGACTACCTTCAAGAGATGAACATTACTCGTATGGAGTGGCCAGCGCGCAGCCCGGATATCAACCCGATCGAGCATGCTTGGGACGAGCTAGGCAGATGCGTAAAACAACGAAACCCTCCCCCAATCACGCTTCGTGAGCTCAAAATTGCTCTCACAGAGGAATGGGAGAATATTCCCCAAAATCGTATAAGGAACTTGGTGTACAGCATGCCAAACCGCGTAAACGCAGTAATGGAAGCACGAGGAGGCAATACGAAGTATTAAAATTCAAGAAAATCGTAATAAAGTTCAAAAATTTCATGTTTCCTATTTTTGTTTTAAGGAGAGATCAGCAGTTTTTTTCTTTATGTAATTTTGTGTTAATAAAATGTATGGTGACTCATATTTTTTTTTACTTTCATTTAAGGAGTATTACATTGTATATTAAATACAATTTATTGCATTAACCTATCATTTTTAGTTTCCGAGATTTTTAACATTCTTTAAGTGACCCGGATTCATTGCTCTCGAGTGTATATATACGTCTCTGGGACGCAAAGGGTTAAACTACTATAAGATTTTGCTTTGATAAAAACACGTCTATATAAATAATAATAAAGAAAACCCATGCGGACATTAACATCGCGGCTGGTTAGTTAATTGTATGATTATAACAGAATTAGAGGCATTTGTATAATTTTCCAGCCAAAGTCCTTAATATTGCAAATGATCAATAAATAATATTATTCTATTATAAATTGACCATAAAAATATTATAAATAGCACATATTTGAATATTATGATGTTCGTATTATAATAATTCGAGCATTTTTGTGAGTTAATTCAAATAACTCTTATTTATCGGATTTAAGTTTCAACAACCAATGTTGGGCCATGTTCCTATAAATAATAGATTTATAATATGATAAATGGTAATTTTAAACTTTTTAATAATGTAATAAGTTTGTCAAGGCATTCATATATTTGCAATAAAAAAGGTATTTTGATAAGGTTAACTTTTCAATTAGAGTGACATTTTGGTAACAGGTATTTGCTGTTTATTTATTTAATTTATTTAAATTTTTGGCGATATTTGGGATCCTACATGTGTGTGTGGACTCTGGACACACTGACACCGTCTCTGCTCCCTGGGAAAAATATTAATCGGGCTAGCACTGCTACGACTAAAGCCAAATACGTCAACTCAAACGTCATTAAATGTGTGTTTAAACAGAATCCACATGTTTGTGCCGTTTGGGGTTGCGACTTTAGGTCCCTGGGGACCACCTGCTCTCAAGTTATAAAGAGATCTGATCAAACTTTTGGTTGAGGCGACGGGTGACCGAAATGCTGGCACCTACTTTGGGCCAAATATGCAAGCATTGCCATCCAGCGTAGCAATGATGTCAGCATTTTGGCCACTCTTCCCCCACCATGGGGATTATAGATTCTTTTTTTTTTATATTTACTTTTATTTCGAAATTTGTACCTATAATATGCAAATATTTTTATATAATTGTTAATTTAATTAATAATTTTACATAGTACTTGCATGTCTTTTTCACAAAATACGAATTATAGTGTGAAATGCTAAGCTCACTCGTCATCATCATCATCATCTCAGCCGTGGGACGTCCACTGCTGAACATACGCCTCCCCCATGATTTTCCAAAAGGACCGGTTGGAAGCGGCCTGCATCCAACGTCGTCCTGCGACCTTTATCACATCGTCTGTCGTGGTCTCCACTCCAGAACCTTTCGGCCAACTGTTCTGCGTTCTATGTCACTCTTCATACTCCTCCTTAAATATTGTCTACTACGAGAACAAACTCGCGGGCAGTCGCTAGTATATGATATAATGATGATATGAATTCAGTTCCGGATCGTATGTTTTATGATCATTTTAGAAGTACATTAAAAGTCAGTCAAAAACATTTTATTGTTCTTTAACGATCAGAAATCGGATAGTCCGTCTTTTTAATGTTCCCAATAATTTTACACACGAGGTTTTTTATTGTTTCACATAATATGATGATATTAATTTTCATTGTTTTCTAAATTGTTTAATGGGTTTTTACGTATTTTGTTACATGTTCTAAGTTTTTGGGTGAGCACCGGTTTTTATTCGACTAGTTGTGCCCTGCGGGATCGCTTGCTTTTTTCGTGACAAAATATAGTATATGTCTAGTAGATAGACTTTATCTCTCTATATCTATTCCTCATTAATCTGGCTATCATATACAAACATATATAAAAAAACCGGAGATTTAAGTTTCAGAGATTAACGAGTTTAAAGAAACAACCACAATAATTGTTCCGCTTTTATATAATTAGTGTACTCGTAGATTGCCAGAGAGTTATGTTTTAGGGTATATGAGGAAAATACTCTAGCCAAAATTTTATGCCTGAATGGGTCTTGATGAATGTGGTAAGTACAGAGAGTTCCATTAAAGTGTTTTGATTTTTTTCAGTTATGATCGATATAAAAAACTCAAAAATATACCTATTTGGATATAACTAAAGATAAGTTCGAAAGTTATTTTAGAGGTTACATTCTTTTCATGAAGTCGCTTAAGATATTTTATTAAAATTGTTTAAGTCACTTAAGGGCCTATTCCCTATTCCCTACTCATATTAGTAGAAGATTGGCGCGGATTCAAACAAATATGAAATGAAATATCTATCAATTTGATTATTATCACTTTGAAGTTGATAATTTCTTCTGGGAAAATCACCAACAGTTGTATATCCCTTATCACATAAACGAAAATGTGTTGTTAAAATTTATTTTTAATACATTTATAAATTATTAATGTATGGTAAATTTCTTCTAATGTAAATTTTCGATGTGTTTTTCCTATAGGATTTTCTAAGGGCTCTACTCTTTGGCCACATTTTCTTCCTTTTGCACACATATCACATACAACCAAACACAAGATAAATTTCCTAACTTAGGACGACCTCACGTAAACATTTAAAATACAAAGCTATAATAATATATTTATTTGGTGTTCTCCGACATTTAACACGTCGTATTTTGACGTTCTTTATCGTCGACAGTGTCAATTGTACAAGCTACGTACATAAATACGTTCGAGCTGTTATACCTTGTCGCTGTAGGTTGTATTGACGTTTCTTGTGGACAGGAAAGGTAATGTCGTATCGTTTAATGAGATACGGTACTAAATGGATAAGTTTATGTAGCTAGGTACAGTGTCTCGTAAGAATTTACGATGGATTCGGTCGAACTATAAAAAGTTAGTTTCTTATTGAGGTGCGGCATTAAATTATTTCCGATATTGAGTTGTTACAGTTTCAGTTTATGGGAATGTAAGAATGTCGAGTTGATATTTGTTAAGAGTACACATACCCGTGAGAAATAAAACAAAAAGGAGCTTAATTAAATGCATAATAAATGTTGCGTTATCATATAATCTCACAACATAATATGGGGTTGGAATTCTACGAATTCCAAAGCGATTGCAGAGCATCCGTCTGTCAATTCATGTTAGAATAAACGATATTAGCAGACTGACCTAAGGATGTGATGTGAATAATAGCATATCCGTCATATTGCGATCAAGTTGTTCGACTTGAACTGCGTGTGCGCACTTCACGTTGTACCGAGTGCGCCCGAGTGTGTGGGTGCCTAACCGAACATATCCGATTACCGATATAGGCTGGTGATGTTGACGTTCCCGAAGGCTTCTTCCTTCTAAGCAGCCCCAGGACGACTGCTTTGAAGTTAACCTCCTTTCAAACATGCTCTCCTAGTAACTACACTTGCTATACAGCGAGTTTACCTAATACAGTAGTCCCTGTACAATACAGTTTCAAGGTGAAATAACTGCCACTATGGTATGGGTACCTACCAAGGTGGACAATTGCAGAAGAGTCCTACGAGTACACAACCCACACAATAATGAAACAGTCGCACGGGTCTATCTGATACTAGGAATAACACATAGAATTTTTTTTGTCTAGATAAAATATTTATTTGATTTTTAAACGAGTTATGACCACGACACTACCCGTCATTATTATACTGGTACACGATATCAGCGTATAGGTCTTTTATGTCTAACGTCAATAAGGAGTTATGTACTTTTAAAACACACATTTGTAGCGTCCCAAAATACGAGAGCAGCCACCGCAGAAACTAAGGGTCATTATTTTCAAATAGCTATAATGTATTACTTTTATTCAAATTCAAATTCCTTTATTTTTGATTTCTTAAGTTTTCGCGTTTCTTAAACATTGAAATTAAAACACTTTAAACCGATTATCGCGTACGTTTTATTATCGTTTATTTTATAATCGCATATTTTTATTTAGTACATCGTTGTACATTGCATCTACCTGCCAACGTGGATGTATTTTTTTGTTATAAAAACTAACTTGGTTTTTACTCATTTTTAATTATGCGGCTTTACTTATTACTCACGTAATATTTATCGGATAGGTCCGACTATAGTTTCGACCACATTCGGTGGCCTTTTTCAAGGAGTGTTCGGGACGCCCGCGTCGATGACGTCTGGCTTAGCACTGAAGTGGTCTAGTTTCTAATTAAAAACCGTAGCTCTACCATGAGTTGGCAACATAAATATCATCTATAGTCGATACTCGATGTCGCCTACATATTAAGCTTGTGATTGGCGTACTCTATTAGTTCTACAATTGACCGCGAGGTCGCACTTTTGAGGTGGTTTTTTTTTCAAACATTTTTTTGCGGCAGTCGATATCGAGCATCGATTGGTGTCAATGCTCGTGGTAGACCTACCGGATATATTTATAATACGTATATGCGTGTGGTTCCTACAAAATAATTTAATTCACGTTCATACTTAGCATTACGGATTACATACTGTTATTTAAAAAAAGTTTAGTAATTTAATTATTATTAGATAAATGTTTATTTAAGCTAAATTTGACATCACAAATTAATAACTAATTTAAACAGATTTTACAGAGATACATATGGAACTCGGAAATTTATTTTCTGCGTCGTTATTATCTGCCGTTGTTATTTATTCACACGTTTCAACTTGAGTACAACATATAGGCCGATCAATATTATAATTGATTAGAATTTAATTTGGTACTTAACTATATTTTTATTTATACACTAGCTGACCCGGCGAACTTCGTACCGACTAACAGTCTATTCTTTTTTTTTTTAATACTTATTCTGCTACTCGGGATCGGGAGGACGCCGGGTCAGCTAGTAATATAAAAAAAGAAAAAATAAAGTTCATAAGTCAACACTTACATAAGTCAAAAATATATTATACGATACTAACGTCACTCAATTGTTTTGCCTTCCCGGAACCTCTCCACTAACACTTCAACTTTATGGTATGGAATTAAAGTTCAAAGTGACTTGTAAGTATTATTACGAATCGATTGTATGGGAGTATAGAAAAGTGTTGTTTTTATACCTTTTCAGGCAATTTTTTAAATTTTTCTCTCCGTAAGAACCATCCTCGTACTTCAAGGAATATTCTAAAAAAAGAATTGGCAAATTCGGTTCAGTTGCTCTTGAGATTTGCGCTTAGCAACACATTCAGTGATTCATTTTTATATTATATATATAAGGTAGGTATTTTATATAGTTTTATTAAAATCATGGTTATGTCTACTCGGCAGAAGTGGAGTGCTCCAAGAATCTTTGTCTTAAAAAGACTGTCTTATTTCATAATTATGCTCTTTAGAACGAATAAAAATACTACAAAGTAGTAGTTTCCTCGATTCCTACTTTGTAGTATTTCCAAAGGCCGGAGAGTCCGCGACAGGCGCATCGCATAGTCGTCGAGAGTTATGAATGACATTGGATTGTTCAGACTGGGATGCACGAAAATCTCGTAGGCATAGATGTGGTTTTGATAATCAGGATAGAACAAATAGATGTTTATTTAAAAAATAATTTATTATTAATTTATCTTTTCTTTTGCAACATTTGTATCGACAACCCTTTAGCCTAGTTAGTAAAGACCCTGCTTTCAAAGCAAGGAGTTCCAGGTTTGATCTCTGACCGAGGCAAATATTTGTGCTTAGAGCAGATTATGCGTGTAGGGACCTACCGCGAAACAGTGAATCAACAGTAGTGGGGTGTTAGTGAGTGAACTTTATGTTAAATTGTAAATATATTTCCTAGTATCGCCTTCTAAACGAAGCTCTACAATCTTGACAAGATAATACATTTTTTTTATAGGATTTTATTATGTCATTTGATTAGATGTCACAAGGAATAAACGCATATATAAATTATAAATTAAACTGTATACAAAACGCTTGCACTGAGTTTTGGTCGGTCAATCGGAAGTTACAAATCAACATTTTGTCGTTTTTTGGTAGCTTTCAATGAAGCTATAATCGTAACGGAAATCCGCACCATGTTTGGTATATGGTGTCCATTACGCACAAAAATCTGATGTCCACGTTGCTAGCTTTCACCTTCTGACGATATGTTTGGGCTTTCGGCAACTTAAGAACCAGTCGCTATCCCAAGTCAAGAGGTTTTGCCTCTGCGCTACGATATGGGGTTGTTTAAAAAGGACGTCATTAAATTTCTTAGAGGTCGGCAGCGAGTTGACAACGCCCTTGGTGGTGCAAACGTCTATAGGCGACAGTGACCCTTCAATCAGGTGGGCCACCTGCTTGTCTGTCATTTAAATGCTTGAATTTCGCGCCCCGAACCAATATCAAAACAATGTTAAGAACGATAAATCTCTCATTTACCTTATGATATCAACTACCACCTCCATTCGCGGTTCCTCATCGCCCATCCACACAATAATAATACGTCAACGCCAGCGTGCTATCTAAATGGCGTTTGAAATGCTTCCATCAATAAGACGCTGAGTGTGTATCGGTGTTGCCTTGTCCGATCTTTGTTTTTCTCTAATTTATAGCATCCGTGGTCGTGACGGCCTCGGACGGAGGTGTGGGGGAATTTTTCAACACTAATGTATTTGAATGTCCTTTGAGATTGTAGAAATGTCGAGTTGCATTATTGCTAGTTACTTTATGATACTTAATGTATACACATTAAATATATTTTATTTAAGTTTTTTACGCCATCTTGGGCAAGTTATCACAGCTTAATTAAGTTCTATCAGCTGGGTCACAAAATCCTATGCGTTGCTCTTAAAGAGAGGAATATAAACCATATACTGTAATAACAAGTGCAAGTTGGCAGATAAATTAGTGGTAGTGTAGAAGTTTAGAACTGTCAGAATGCCTCCAACATGACCAGTGACTGCTGTCTTACGGCAATATCTACGAGCGACGCCTTAACGTACCAAAATCACTTAGTTTTAAACTGCACCTATAGCGGTCATCTATCGAAGTAACTAATTACAGCTTTGCTGAGCCTGATTGAACAGTAAAAACAGGCAAACTCAGATACGAACGCTTTCTAATATTATATTCCATAAATTGAAGTAAGTATTAAAATTTAAAACGGCATGTTTCTTTTGTTTCCTATTCCTTTTAATGAACCAAAATTAACTTTAAGACATTATTTTTGGGGCGCACTGATACTCAATGTGCATACGCTATATTTACGTTTGACGGTTGACTAATACGAATAGTTTACCAAAATCTTAATAGAATAGCCATGTATTTTGCAGAACGGAGGTAATGAGAATCTAGAAATTATAATAGTATATAAACTTTGAAATGCATAAATATAAAAGTTACCTACATCCTTGGACGGTATTTTCTTTTTAACGCAGATAAACTGCCACGGAGTAAAACGTTAATATTATTATGTTAGGGCTTAAATCTATGATTTTAGCTTCGTTTAAATAACTTAACTTCAACTAAGACTTAAAACTAAATACCAATTACAAGACAAAGTCTTTGCAATAGCAGCACAGACGACGAACGACCAAGTTGCATCTTAACAAACATCAACCAATAGGGTGACAAAGCATTGCATGTCCGCAGAGAATGTCCGCGCGACACGCGGCCTAACATCGGACAGCGTGTTCACACAATCAGATTGTGGCTGCTTTATGGCATCCAACAGCCGCCATTAGCCCTTGCCGCTGCTTGAATTGCCTAATTAGAATTACACGGTGCTGGCGTACCGTCGAAGACCGGTTATAGCGTGCCTATTTGTGCGATGGATCTAGATGACCGCCGTCTTGATGTTTTTGTGAATAAAAAAAAACTATGCATGTCTAAAACAAATCTGATGTATGAGGCAACGTTTTTTTTGTTTCAACAAATTCAATGCTGGTGGATAAACACATTAATTAACCCTATTGATTTGATATTCTTTACAACTTTCGTGAAATGCTTATTATATATTTATGATATGCATCTGCTACCTTTCTAAATGTATAAAATCAATTTAGTATAAGATTAGTCGTTACCACTTTACGACAACACATCTGCAGTACATTTTGATAAGAAATTATTTTGTATCTGACTTATAAAAATAAGAATCCCAATAAGGTTTAAAGCTTTACTGCTATCGTAATAACTTATAATTATCGGCATCAACTTTCGTATCTTATAGCTTTTTAGGTCCCGTCTCTTGAGAATATAAAAATCTAACGTATGCACACATAAAAGTATCTTATCCGTTAACAATAAAGTTATCGTTGAAATATCGATACAATTTCCTTGATCCGAGGAATAAAATCGTGCGACGGTGACGTTTGTGTACAATTTACTCGTATGTGCTCGCCAGGACTGTCGTAAAATTGAAGATGTAATGTCCGCTGATAAGTGCGATGTCGGTATCGGCCTGTCTCGCATGACAGGTTTATTGTGGACACCCTACGGAATGGCAGGGTCTTGCAAAAAATAGTCATTGATCAGGATTCGTATCAAAGTTTTTATGAGTTTTGCGAATTATTTCGATGAATTTACATTAAGTCTGTTTAATTCAAACTCTTGTTCCGTTTTTGTGGTTTCTTAAAAGTGCCTCGTGTGAAATAAAGTAATCAGTTTTAAACAAATCGCAAGTAAACTTGTTTATTTAAACAAATAATGTACGCGGGTAAACTCTCATCATTACAATTCCATATAAACATAATATACCTATAGTGAATTATTGGACATCCATTATTTTATATAACCTTTGATAACTCATGTATGTAAGAAGATTTGAAATAATGTAATAATTAATTAGGAATTGTTTCTCTTCCTGCTGGATTTTACTAACCCCGGGTCTAATACTAATCCAGAAACCGATCGTTTTGTTTACGACTTCTTTTTGACAATTGTCTCATACAAAAACTGTCAAAGATATACTGGTCAAAAGCAAAACGATCCGTTTTTGGATATATGATTTTTGCATGTGTGAACTGTGCACTAAGTTTGTTCAAGACCTAGTTTAAATGAGAAATATATGGGAATATCGGGCTTCAAATAGCTTGTTATTACTCCACCGAAAAATATATAGGTAGTTTAAGTCGGTGTGTGTAGTGTTTTTTGGAAAATATCACGTTTACCAACCAATATCGTGCACATATTATTAACTAAGCTCATTTGGCGCCAACGCCATCCGATCCCAAAACATATTGACGAATCATCAATCATTGCGTCTGCGAGCACGAATCCATCATTTTGTTAATTAATTTATCAAACAACTTATTATCTCCACTTACTAAGCAAAACTACATTCAAGAATAACCCTTACACCACGAGCAATAATGGTTAAAATAGCATATTGATAGTTTTAGTGTCACCAAAAGTGGCAGCAATTATTGGACGATGTTTACCTGAAGAGATCGATTGAAGGTTTGCGCAGGCGCCGATAGAGGGCGATAACAAATTTAAATGATGATATTGATAACGTTGGTAATTTGGCCACGGTAAATATAAAAGCTTGTGGTTGTCTATCAGTCTATAATTTAAGTGTAAAAAATAACATTGTTTTAACTAATTAATGCAGAATGAATCGCTCGCAATGGAACTAGCCGAGTCATAGTAAGTGTGCAACTAGATTAAAGACGTGTGATCACTTGCACTTATCCCTTCAAGAGTCGTTATATTATAACAATGAAATTTCTATTGTGTCTGGCCGCATGATGACCAATGACCTTTGATGGAATATATACACGTACACAGATTATATTTAATAATGAAAATAAAAATAATCTTTATATAGACAACCTTCTAGCGATATAATCACTACATACTAAATACATTTTATCATAAACATTATATAATATTGATTCAGATAGTTGATACAGGTAGTTATTAAAAAAGCAAGCTTGTAGGCTTAACTTTTGTCATCAGACGTATTCGTCAATGTACACTTCTTATCTTACTTAATATTACAAAGAGGAAAGATTTGTATGTATGTATGTTTGTAACGAATTGGCTCAAAAAGTACTGGACCGATTTCAAAAATTATTTCACCATTGGAAAGCTACATTCACCTTGAGTAACATAGGCTATATAAGATTCATCATCATCAGCATTACTCATCACCGCGCAGGTGAAAACGCGGAGAGCAGCTAGTGTCAAATAAAATGCCTACCTTTATCCCTATTTATGTCCGTAAAGGCACGTACAATCTCAACCCAATATTATCTTGTCAAACTTCTAAAAAAATAAACTTTTCAGTGAAATAAGTTAGTAAACAATAGCGCACGGAGGGACCACACTGGACGATCAGGCACGATGACAGTCGCGTGATTGATCGACCGATTGTCCACCGAGTGTATCCATCATCGATAGGGTTGACCGTCTAGATATCTCTTGCTTGAAGCTGGTTATTTATAGATGTGATGCGATATCTCTCAACTGTCGGAGATATTGAATTCTTACGGTTGTCATTTATATTTTTATATACTTGTTTTGAAGTTCTATTGGGTGTTCCTTTACCTTTACTTTACATCGATACATTTTTGAAAATGTATAGACAATATATTATAATCTGAAAATACACAATAAATACATGTTAAAGATAAAATACATCTAAAAAGTGTCGCAGTTTTATTTTCTAATTTATCTTGTTGCATTTTTTGGATCCGTAATATGTTTTCTTGGATACCTTATTATGTCATTGGCCAAATAAGACAAAGCGCGAGTCTTTTTCGAACGGACTAATGCTGTTTGCCTCTACCGGCATTTACAGCGTCACCGGACGGAGCAAAAGCGAGTCTACGAGTGCCTAATTAAAAATATGACTGCTTTGTTGGTTTCTACAGTATTTTTAGTATTTCTTCTAAGTCCTTTCAGTAGTATTTCAGACTTAGAAACTATGTATTTTCCATTTTGATATACATTTAACGGTTAACATTTATTGCTTGAGTATATTCTATCAAGTAAAAATATATTAGTCAGAAGTATGTTCACCAAAACCAAAAAGCATTGAGTCTTAAATTCGGGTCTTTTTTTGCAAAGGTCGTCAGGTTTAAGAGACTATTTTATGTATGTAGTCTTGCTACAAGCTTTATTTACCTACTCAAAGTTGTTCAAAACAACAGTCATCATCATCACATATCATTGCAGTCGTCACGGTCTAGGCCGCTTCTACGTCGATAACACGTATGCGTAATAGAACGCTGCTGCTTCTATAGTATATTGTTCGTGTCAGCCCTATTAATCTTGCAATGGTTAGTACACAGTCGCCCGGCAGTCGATCGTCGACAGTGACGTCTTGATCGATGGCAAGTATCTTCTCCGTATTGATGAGGAAACTAGCTTCCTTTTCAGATGTTGCAAAATGTAAGCACAGTTCACGTCTCATAACGGTATAGATAACTACAGGGGGGTCGTTTTACAACTGCTGCAAAAGAAACAGTATGAAAGTAGACGTTTGACAAGAGACACAAACCTTTACCAATTTTGGTCTTGTAAATGACAGGAGGTGGGAAGAAATGTATGTACAAATATGACATTTTTAATATATCTATGTATGCATATTATTATCCCTTTGGTTCTCTTACCTTAATTGGGTTCTATAACATGTAGGCAGATATGGAATAGTCTTAGCCGCTTTGGATTATTTTCCTAATTATGATATTTAATAAGACTATAACCCCTCACCAGTCGATTGTCTATATAACAATGAAATTTCTATTGTGTCTGGGTCGTTCATTGAAGTATTAATAGTTGCTTTACAAGTTTATAGTAGGTATTATAAAACTCAAAGCCAATTTTCCATAAATTATTAGTTATTTCAAGATCCCAAGGCTGGTTGTCATTCCCATACCAACCTTCCAACCTAGTAATACCTTATCAACCTAGAACCCTCGTAAATCCACCTGCTAGCTGACTATTTGTCAATTACCCGCTGCCATATCGCATCGGCGGCCATCTTGCTGCATGTAAATGTCACCGCGTGCGCACCAATTACATTGCGCGGGCGCAAGTTGCACCGTAGTGCGTATTGTTTAATCTGTGACACTGACGGCAACAGCGCACGCAGCGATACCATAAACCCTCGCGCCATATAGAGAAGTGAAATCTTCGACGGGCAGATCGGCAGGACCAATTAATGCGGACTGCACATCTGATAGTGGGGTGGGTTGTAAAGGGGATTGATTCTTTGCTGCGAAACTGTCTAGGTTTCTTTATTAAAGACACAACTACTCTTTAAAACTTGAAGTATGTTAAGAGTGTTTTTTTGTATTGTGTTATGTTGAAGCAATGAAGCTATTGAGGAATAATAAGCAATTTTGAATACACGAGGTGTGGTGCGTCAGCGCCCCTATTTGAGGAATATATACAGCTACTTATTTACTAAGGCGGGTAAAATTTATCCTCGAAATACACGGAACGGAGAAAGATTAGTAAATTAGTATACTCACAAAACTGTACATTATCAAAAAAGTAGTTACTCAACGTCAATCAATATTTAATAAATTGCCTCAAGACATGAAAGAAATGCCCTTACCTAAGTTTAAAACTGAATTGAGGACCTGGTTGCTGCATCGCTCTTTTTAATGAATACCTAGCATCAAATTAATAAGTTTTTGGAAATAATTACTCATTAGTTTTACGTTGTGTTTTTTTTGCTTGTTTGTTCTATAACAGTATTTCTTGTTTTAGTTTTAGCTTATAGTTATAATCTTTGCATGCTATTAATTTGGCGAAATGTGTAAGCTCTTCAAATTTTTTATTTTGTAATCATCTATTATGTACTCACATTTGAAGCAAATAAATAATATCATTTTCTATTCCATTCTAATAATTCGGTGTCGCCCGGTTAGACCTACATGTGGAAAAGTCCTTTCGAGGCAAATAAGCAGTTCATTGAGTGATATGTTAATTGATGTTAGCATGATTAAACGTCTTAATTATGCTTCGACGTTTATAAAATCGAGTATACAAATGTTTTTCTAAATATCAAGTGTGTACCTATGCCGCCGCGTGCATAGTATAACTATTCTACATTAACATTTTCCGGGTATAATGGATTACATGTCTTTTTTCGGATCACAGGCCGTTTCCACCAAAATAGTGTGAGGAGAACCAACAATCACACTTTGTATTATAAGTAAGAAATAACAAAACTGTTCAGCTGCTGAGAGCTTAACATTAGAAGCCCATAATATCTGAAGCACTAAGCTGATATTAAAAGTGATGATTAGCGCCACCCGCGAGCGCTGCACCCTTCGCCCGAGGCCGTCCGGAATGCTCGCCCTGCCATTGTGGCAGCCAGCAGGCCACGCTCGTCCACAACCCGTAACTCCTCGCCACCATGTACAGAGGCCTAACTTAATATGTGCATCACGAACCACGCATATATGGGCCGCGTCTCCGCCCAGCCACCGCCGGCCAATCCTACCGCGCATTTAAAACGTCTCATTGTATGTATATCGACTCGAATAAATTGAGTTCTTGACGTGCCATCACGAGGACGACGCACCGATAATCCCCGCGGGATTTAAAAGCGCTTATCCCCGAAGAAACCCCTGAAAACCTACAAATCAATCGCGCGCCCGCACTCCATAAATTAACGGAAACAATGACCCTAAATTATTGGGCCGTCTCCTTTATCGCGGCCGTATTGTTCCTTTTTTCCGAGCACAAATGAGACTGGCTGCGACTTATTAGGTTTCGGTATTCGGCTCTGGCGATCGCACTCCGCGATAGCGGTGCGTGGTGCGCTCGTTCGCCCGCTCGCGGCTCGCCGTTCGAACGTCAGCGCGACGGATTCTTAATTATTCAGGGACAATAGCGCTACTCACTAATTGAACCGATCGCCCCGAGATCGCTAATGCCCGTATCTGGTGCTCAATCATGCGGCCGCGATATTTTTCCCTTTCGCGTCGGCGCATTAACATAAAACAAGGCCTGTGTCCGCAGCGTTAGCGCGTCCATATTTCTGCTACCGTTCGAGTCGTGACGCGGTCCGGTATTGTCCGCGCGATACGGATCGCACGCGCGCACACGATATTTAGAAGTCTTAAATCGGAGAGTTAACGAGACGGCCGCCGGTCGGTGGGACGGCATTGTCCTTTTAATGATAATTTTCTCTCGTGCCCCCCACTTTTCTAAGTTGACGGGTCGCATTACGGGCGGGGATGGTTTCATAAATATTTTATTGGTTGTGAGCGGGGGCCACCTCTCTCATTACGGGCCCGGCGCGATCATTAGTGGCGATAAAATGCGGTCGAGAGGCGTCTGCCCGGATCGGTGCATTCTTAACACGTTGCTGTCCGGAGTCGGGCGATGCCTTTTGTTTTCGCATCGGGGTTTGTAATTACCCTGGAGTTCGGGGTTAATGGACGCACTCGCTTCTTGCTAACTGAATTAAACGCTTGTACATACGTGAGCCTGCACTTGTTTGATTATTCTAGAGGTTACAGAGCAGCATCTACAAGACTTACCAATCCTTCATTTGAGAATTGCTTAACGTTAGGCGAGTTACCGCTTTAACATCGAATTGGTATAAAATTAATAAGATGTACCTAGAGTGTATGATGAATTAAACCGCTTGTGAACGTGCGTACTTGACATCGATAGTGTTTTCCCGTATAATCCTCAATGAACTAAAGTCGTATTAGTATTAAAATGATTTTTTTTTAATTTAAATGTAGTTAAAAACTATTCAGTTTATGTAATAAACCAAAGACCGAAATAGGTATAATAATAGTAATTTATAAAACTTAAAATCATGCTTTAATCAAAAACTTGTTATCTATAAGCTAAGACATAAAAGCTTCTCCATCTCAGTTAGCGTTACTTTTCTCAATAGTTTTATGATAATTAGTTCAGTATCTGTTCCTAAACGCTGTTGCCTATATCTATTAAAGTGTTAGTATCACTTAAATGTGTTTTATCTAGCCACTTTATGTCGCCTCTGTTATTCCTTTTTGCCAGAAAACATTATTAACATATATTATTTCTGAAGAATCTCTACTTATACCAAACTACATCTAAATCCGTTCAGATTAGCAATTAGTGGTAACAATATATTTACACCAACATACACAAATCATTGTTATCATCATAGTAATCATCATAGTAATCATAAGTACACAACATTTCCCCAAAGACCGCGAGAAAAAAAATTATAACTTATATATTTTTTATAATTAAGTAATTTTATTGCTATTATTGGTGGCTTTTATTATTATCATTCATTCAAGATTTATAAGCAGATGAGAAGACGCAGTCAGCCGCTATTTACAATAATTAATATGATTTGCATGAGTAAATATGATAATCCAGTTTAGAATTATTTTAAGGTTAGCGTTTCATATATTCTCAATATTTTTATGTCAAAACGTCGTAAAGACATTTCACGAATTAGATCGATTACTTCCGGGTTGTAGTCGAAGTAAAACTATCAAATAAAGTAGGTGTGTGAACTACATACCTTCTGTCAGAATCGAAAGCTTAACAATAGGGTGCGGTGAAAAGTCACGGCCACGAGATCGCGATGGCGTAAGTTACGAAAGAACAGCGAACAAAATGTAATAGCGTATTATTCTAATCTATGTAGTTATGTTTTCTGTTTACTGACAGTATAGGTTTTGTATAGTTAGCGTTTTCATGTAATTAAATCATATTTGTTACAATAATTCCATTCCGTTACTTATTTTTTATTATAAAACATGATCGGTTATTGCAATACACGCAGCTGATCCACCATGGGCTTTGCTTGCTTAAGTTATGGGATATGAAGCCAAAAAATATATTGAAATAATTCCCTTTGTGAAAGTTTCAGATGTTCTTTATTTGTGAATGCTTATAACTTAAAAATGTATCAACTGCAAAAAAAAACAGTTTAAAGCGATTTAGACTTGATTTGACTAGTTGATGAATCAGTCAGTCAGTACAATTAATTATATAAATAGATAGATATATATCTATCAACTATACATAATATCTATCAACTAACACACCTACTTTCAACTAATCTACACGAAACAATATACAAAGAAATAAAAAAGATTTGTTGGAATCGTCGGGGTTTTCAGTTGTAAAAAATATATTTATACGCAACTTTAGGTTTATTTGGTTTAGTGAGCTTAATTGCGATGTATCATATTCGCAAAGAAATCAACAGTTACTCAAAAGATTAACCTTATTAAACCTACCATTAACCGCATTCGCCTCTGACGCAAACCTCTAACAATCACAAAATCATTTTTCATAATTTCGATCCAACGATCAATCTTACGTCGTCGGAAGCCACTCAACCTCGCCCTCACACTATTCAGTACAAATCGGTATTATTCGGTAAAAAAATCGGTATATACCGGCATTATTTGCTTCACTTTTGAGTGATAGCTTGCCACTGGCCTACATTCTATGTCAATGAGAAAACGGCATAACTCCCACACCGTGCTGGTAAGTTACGCCCTTTTGCGATAGCTACATACAATATCGGTGACCACACGCGATTACCAACTACAAGGAAAGTTATGCACGAATTAACGATGATGAAGTGTTCACGATGGAAATGGGTCATATTGTCACGTGACAATTTGGAATTTAAACAATTTCTTTTTCGACTTATACCTTTTCGCTTTTACATGGCACATTATGAAAAAAATATCAATCGAATTTTATAAAACTATAAAATGTACTAGTATTCTTCCGTTGGGTTTCGATACAACTTGATAATTTTGACTAGACCAAGAATAACAGCTAGTTTTAACGACACCTACGAGCAATGGAACATACAGTTAGGGGTTTCTCGACGTACTTAATCTTGAAGGTGATAGATAAAAACAGTACAGCAAACGAAAAAATGCCTTATACTGGAAAGATTATGGCGATGTCACCTTCACTGCAAGGTCAAGCAAAAGGTAGGAATAACATCTGAAAATTTCCAGATAGCTGAAACCTTCAACTTCAGTCATAAAGATGAAGTTGCTTTGACTTATCTTTTAAATTAACTTTGAGCTCTACTATTGTAACTACATCGTATGTCTAGTAAGTACATTCCACACATCGACATAAATAGGATAAACAGCATGCGTTTTCAAGTAAAAAGGCGTCGGTGTAAGTCTAGTCTAGCTTGTGGCTACATTTCAATGGTAACCTGTTTTAAGAGATGTTAGGTGTGGAGTTTATTTAACCACGTTGAATATGTAGCGTTCTATCTCTTGATGCAAAAAGGCCTAACTCCGCATAACACCTTTTAGGGAATTGTGATGTATTCGAATTTTGAAATAAAGATTATTGGATTCAAAAATTAAAACAATGACGAGTTAGTAAAATTAATTAAATTAGTTGTAAGTATTCTGCCATCTTGTTATTTAGTTCTATGATATTGCAAATAACAAGAAGCTTGTTGTCAGTTTGACAAGTGTTGACCTTATTGTTAGTATTGATTGCATGATGCACAATGAGATATAATATAACGTCTTATAAAAAAACTCCTTCAATAAAATTTGCAAGGTCTCTAAGTAGTCAAATGAAAGCAAGTTAAAATCACAATTTGAATACAAAAAAAATCGGAATTCCGAACACTACCTGCACCGGATTGAATCTCAATAAATCGCACGACAAAACAACAAAAACGCATAAATCTAAACGACATCGACTAAAGAGGAATAAATATCTCAAGTCCCCACACAGCCTTCGGATTCCGACCGAAGAAAATATCGCACCCGAATTCCCAACTTTGACGGGTGAAAAAGAAAAAAATATAAAAAAGAGATGGAAAAGAGCGCGAAAACGTCGCATTCCAAATTCAAATCGTGGCTCCTCCCACGTGCGCACGAGCGACAGGTGAATGCGACGCGTGCAGCTGGCTCGGTGTTGCCAGTCGCCGGACGCACTGATTTGCTGCTTTGTTTTTCGATTCTTGAATATATTATTGATATACAATGGGAATGACAGCGCGTGCACTTTCTGCTACGTCTCGGAATGGAATGGGAACTCTTTGTAACTGTATGTCGGCCTGTCAAGTTTTTTTTGCTAGTTTCCTTAAGGAGAGTATGTAAAGCCTTCATTTAGTGTAGTTTATTCTACTTACGGAGGTTTAATGTTGATGCAATGTTTACAACACTCATATATTTATATTAGCTATGTCATATAACATCCTATTATTTATATTTCATAAACAGCTTTAAATAAGCTATATAGCTTATTTAAAGCCATGAGAGATAAAGCAAACACTATTTTTCGAACTTTGACTTGAATTTCCTATTGAAAAAATGCCAATATGTACTTTAAGATTTAATCAGTAAATAAAATCATATTTGGCTCAGCCATATTGTGTTCTCATCCACTGGTCAAGGGGTATGAATTCCACCATGAATTCCAGCAGCATGTCAAAAACAATAACGTTATCAACTATCCTAGCCATATCAAATGATGGCAACATTTTGATCGACAGCCTTTCCATTCCAACGAACTTCAAAAAGTCAAAAATCAGCTCAAACCTCCCGAACCTCTGATAGCCCTGAAGCTTCAAACTCGAATGCTGTTCGGCAAGACATACAACAATGGACAATGGAGCATAAATCAGTATAATTAGTTGGGGCTGGTGGAGAGAAGTCATTGGTCAAAACGCATCGGGCCCCGCCTCTGTGCGGGACGGCGTTAGAGCTGTTCTACCACCACTCGACAGAGATACAGACACTATGTACTACTATTGTAATTAATGAACTATAAAAGGAATTGATTAATTTAATTAATCTGTCCGCATCAGGACAAAAAATAACAATAGATTTATGAATGAAACTTGCCTCGAATGAGGCTTGCTGATTCGTACAGATTAATAAGATAAATTATGCAATATCTATTACCGCACCGCACATAAATTATGCCAGTTACAATGCCACCAGAACTTACAACCGTATTTATAAACAAGCAAAAATAATTACTTAAGGTAATAAATATTACTTAAGCAACAAATTTAATTCGATAGACTAGAATTTGCCTGAAGTTCGAACTGTCAAAGCCAAGAGTTCTTCATCTTCGTCCACTGCTGAACATATGCCTCTCCTAAAGTACGCCACAGAGCTTGGTCTTCAGCTCTCTGCATCCAGTTACTGCCAACCGCCTTCCGCAGGTCGTCTCTCCACCTGGCCGCAGGGCGTTCTACACTCCGTTTGCCCAAACGTAGAATTCTTAGCCGAATAATAGTCACCATTTCCTTTGCTTAAGCAATGAGAACACGTCAATATTTCGTTCTAATTGCAAAAGTGAAGATGTATAAAAATGACATTCAAACACAAGTCTGAATTGTGAAGGATCTATTATGCTGTAAAAATTAAAACCTCATGACCACAACCTAATACAAGTGTAAAAAGATACATTCAATTTTGATAGGGTTATGTCATGCATTACTTTAGCAAGTAACGTTCATTGCTCGACTATAGAATAAGATTTTATGTTGAAGTATTATATCGTGAAGTAATTGCTTCATTGAGATATTACTTAGCAACAAGTAATAATTACTTGTTTATAAAAACGAGTGTTAGAACTGTAGTTTTGCTTGGCACTGACAGCGCCTTAGGTTATCCTAGTCTAAGTCACGTTTCAGTAAAGCGGTGGATGCTTTACTAAAACTTTTTAAGGTGAATGAGGAAATATTCAAAAACAACGTTTTTGTAGACATTGCCTACACCTGATCCAAGTTAACGGTTAATCAACTATTAATACATATCACAACAAAATAAACACAAATCTAGGAAAATTAAACTAGGGTAGCCATTGTAGGAGTTTTCCGCCCATCTGCGTGACACTTTACTACAAGAGTTCGTCACTTACTAATGTAATAATAAACATATGCTCCCAATGAGCTGCAGAATTTGTAAATTAATTCGTCCGGGATAGTGCTGCCACCATACCCTATTCTATCAATGGGACCACACGGGATCAGCACCAGCTTTCCAACAAAAAAATAATTCTGTGAATCGGTTCTTCCTATCGAAAGTTATGAGGTAACAAACATAAATAAAACAGTCGAATTGAGTACCTCCTCCTTTTTGAAAGTCGGTAGAAAAAGACAAGAACCGTACTTAATTTCGCCTTTAAAACAGTGTTGCTCTTTATTCACAATAGTATTGTCATGAAGCACATATCATAAAACAGCATTTTTAACACACACACTGACTGAATTAATTATTTTTATGAAATAATTAACATTAATTTTTATGAATTTTTGTAAGTACGTTTTACGAGAAGCGCTTGCTTGATTTCAAGGGAAAGAAATTGAAAGAGTTCAAGCTTTGAGTCGACAGCGCCTTATTTATGTGAAGTAGTCAGTCAATAATGGTATAATTTAATAATTTTCTATTTAATAATGATTCTTTTATCATGTTTAATTACCTACTTGACATACTTATTTAAAGAATGATTATGGTGATATACCTGCTTACTTTATTTTAATTCAATGTATAATTCTGTATTATTCTATAATTTTGTAACTACATTAATTCATGGCATTATTAATAATAAGAATTTATTGTAAAATGACATACCTAATATAACGTTCATTGTTATAAGGCAAATAAATATTCTGAATCTGAATCTGAGTCAGTGAATGCGACTTGCCTGACTACTTGAATACAAATCTCACTTATTCTAACTATAACTTCTTCATAATCATCTTGAGTATTGGCAAATGTACAAATGTACACGTCTACGTATAAAAGACAAAAAAGTGTCACTTTTGACAGTTGCAGAGTGATCTCGATCTTTAGCTTTTAAAGTTCTAAATGTGACAATCACGCATTGCCACCCCGAGATATACATTTAGCCCCATAGAGTGAGCTCATGGTCACACTGACTTGTTATGCCAATTTGAACCAGAATTTTCGATATAACTATAATACACATTTGAATAAATAAAAGCGTAAAAAATAATGTGTTCTATCCTAGATAACATTTTTATGGCGCTACTTAACCTTTTGACTCTATTGTTAAAATGTTTTAATCTATCTCTTTTGGAAACTCCCAGCCTGATAATACTTTTTATGCAAAACTGTGTTACAAAAAAAATAGAAATACTAAATAATCATTATGCGTAGGCCACATTAGAAAGCGGGCATTCTTATGCAAATCAAATGTTTTAATATACATAAAGATGTATATGTTTATTATTAATTTATCTATTATCGTTCACACGAAACGACTTTAGCGATCAAAATCGATTCAATGCGACCGACTAATATAAAACAATAACATTAATTGCATTAATATTATAGCGTTAATAAATTATACGCTTTATTGTAGTGATCGACAATAAATGCATTCATTTGACTTCAAAATGTCATTTCCTTTTTTATTGTTTATAGTCAAACATAATGCTTCTGGGTGAGGTTATGTGCTAATTAAATCAGACAAACATTACTGATAGCAAAAAGGCATTTTAAATATCAAATCAAATCATCAATATTGTATCAAAGATATTCTGTAATTAAAATTAACTGATCCGCTCAGGAACCATTATTCGCGAAAAAACTAACCAATGCCTTAATCCGCAGGTGAAACCTCCTTTTCGAATTCCACTTAAATCTTTTAGGCCATTAGGAACTCACTCTATATAAAATCAAATTTATAACAAGTTCAGTGCATTATTTAATTAGAAAACTAAACTAAATCTTTTTTATTTCTTATTGTAAAGTTTTTATAATCATTAATCAGCATTAGCATATTGGCTATCTGAAAGTGTTACCTCTACGACAGATTAAAAACCTTTACTGGCTCTGCCTGTGGTTCTACTGATAAGTGGTACTACTAAGTTGAAATGGTTCTACTATGGGCAAAAACATTTCCGAAGGTTTAACTAAATGTCTACCCATCCATCAAGAGTCACAGTTAAATCAAGCACTAGCTAGAAACCACTAATTAGCAGTGAGTAGCAGAGTCATTAGAGACTTTACCGTCCCGCGAGTCTGCGAACTGGGTAAAATTATTAACACAATCTATACTTCGGGTTACATATTTTCTTAGGTTCTAATTTAAGAGGATACGAATGTGTTTACTTATTTTTTTTTATAGTAACAAGTGGCAAGACGAATAAATTGGTCTGCTGGTATTTACCCCTTATGTTACTTTTTAATATTCTACAATTTTATTTATAATCGGGGGCCATTTACAAATAATAAATAGTTCAATATAAACAAATATCTGGAAATCTGCTCCAAACCGGATTTTTTGCGTTGTTACCAGTTTAGGAAACTATATATTTTTTATTTGTTATGCGTTCATTAATTTATATTACAAATTATTTTAAAGTGAACTTTACTTTGAATGGATTACTAAAAATCTATGTTATAATTTAAAGTCGATTAAGAGATTATAATATTCATAGTAAAATAAAAATTAACGTAGAAATTAGTATTGTTAAATATAGATTGACCGAAAAAGGGCGGCGGATTGTGATCACTTTAACTCATGCGCCACACTTGCGCATTTGAAGTGTCTTCTAGAGCTTTTTAAGCTTATTCTGTGCAGAATTGCACTTCTTCCGACACTGCAACTCAAAAATAGTCCATCGGCTTAGAATGATGAACCTTAAAGCACAAGTCGAACCGCATATAGAGTACTGCTGACATCTATGGGCCTGTGACCCGCTAATAAGATTGACTCTCTAGCCTCCATCCAACGTCGTGCCATTCGTATCGTCGACGATCCTATACTTACAGACGGTCTGGAATCGTCTTCGGAGAGACTTTGCATCTCTCTGCGTGCTCTACCGTCTGTAACGACGTGCGACGGAACTGTTTGATCTGATGCCAACCATCGGCGGGATGTTCACTCTCATTACCCTGAGCTACCTAGCTCAACTACGCAGCAGTTATAAAGAATTCCGCGTACAACAAAAATCTGGATGAAGCTTCCTGCCGAGGTTTTGCCTCTGCGCTACGATATTGGGTTGTTTAAAAAGGGCGTCATTAAAGTCCTTAGAGGTCGGCAGCGCGTTGACAACGCCCTTGGTGTCGCAAATGTCTATAGGCGTCGGTTATCACTTTCCATCAGGTAGGCTGCCTGCCTGTCTGTTTTTGCATAAAATACAGAAAACTAATAATTACACTGGCTATAGAGTTAAAAAACTAAACGGACAGTTGATGAAGGAATCGAGTATATACATTTACTAGCTGCTGCCCGCGACTTCGTCTGCGCAGGATTAGTACTTCGTGTAGCTTATTATCTTCTCCAAGGCCATAACTATCTTTATACCAAAATCTCATAAAATATTTACATGGTCAAACGCAATTGCTATAATAGTTTTAGGATATTTAAATATTTAGTAAATCAATCAGTATACACTAATAATAAAATATAAAATAAATCACAATATAAGTAATAAAAAAATTGTCATTATATTTCATCACCCTTGACGGTCATAGAGCATGTCTAGTGTATCGAGCTGTCAAAATGAAGGCGTGCTTTTGACTAAACTATCAGAAACTGACACAAACATTGACAGAACTGTCATCATTACGATCTTGTCGTAGGCGGAGATCTTGTTATTTTGTCTATGCTGTGTCCAAAAATATTACGCTATTTCACCCGCGTGGTGATGGATGATGATGATGATGAAAAGTATCATATGTGCTATTCCAGATTATAGTCTACCTCTGTGCCAAATTTCATTCAGATCAGTTCAGCCGTTCTGCCGTTTTTGAGTGACAAACATCCATTTATCCATCCATCCATCCATCCATCTATCCATCCAAACTTCCACATTTATAGTATTAGTGGGATTTAGTGGTAGTACTTTTGCAGAGTTCGCCTGGGGTAGTACCACACATTTGCCAGTTATCCAACCGTGAAGCAGCAGTCTGCAAACATTACTGTGTTTCGGTTTCAAGGACAATGTTTCCACCTAAGTTATATGGCAAGAAATTTAACATCTCTATCTCTGGATGATAAGCACAATTTTTGTATTGAAATTATCCTGAGTTTGACACATAAGAAACTATAACTGTTAACCGGCAAAACACTCAAGTTAGGGGTCGAGCACTCAAGTCGAATACGTCAACTCTGGTTTCGATCATGTCCGATGCGATGCTGCGATTCTCATCTTCAGGGCGAGTGCGCAGCGGCACAGTATAAATATAGAAAAACAGTACGGAAACTACCAACAAACGTACGAAACGGCTCACTCACACAGCGCATCGACATGCGCATCGACGAGAGCCCTAAGCGGTTGTCGCGGTGTTGTCAGTAGTGATGCCGCGTCAAGATGCTTGGAATACTCCACTGGCAAGCTGTCTCTCTGCCACCCGTAAAATGTAATATTTGTAGTACCTAAGTAGAAACATTGTAAACATCTATATAAAAAGAATGGCCCCGAGTTTCTAGCCGCTTCTTCTCGGTGGGCTCTATATATTTTGGAACGCGGCGGTAGAGTCTTTAAAGTACATTATAATGAAAAGTTGACATTCATAAGTTCTTTGATGCCTAATTTGAATAAATGATTTTGACTTTGACAAGACGAGTGGTCACGTATAAGTTTATTTCTGCTTAACTAGGCTTAGTTTCCGTACTGTTTCTCTATACTTATACTGTGGCAGCGGCGTCTGCGAGCTCCCGGCGGGCAGTACCCCTAGCGTGAGTGTTTTGTCGGTTAACAGTAATAGTTTGAGTTTTGAAATGTTTTAGTTCAAATATAAAAACAATCTAACAAAAAGCAGCCACATGGCGAACCTCTTTTTCAGGAGTCGGTAAAAACCCGAAACCATTCAGGCCAAACTACGCCAGGTAGCTAGCTTATATAATGCTCTAATAGAATAATTAAACAAGCTTTATTTTCTAACAGCTATTGGCCATGCATAATAATGTCTAATAAACTTCGACGGAATTTCTCCAAGTAGGTTATTGGTTTCGTAATTATGTTATTTACGAGTATAATGGCGCGATTAATATTGTAATTAACACCATTATGGGCTCCTCACGGTGGTCGATGGTTCTGTTACCGGCTTGTTGATAACTGTCTCAGTTTATTAATGAACCGTGAGTTATACGATACTATATATTTTGTTTGGTAGCATAAAAACATTGTGAGTTTTTTGATAGTAAATCATTTTGATAGTAGTGCATTTATTTCCCTTTAAAACTAAGTGAGATATTGGAGTGTTTTTAACTAGCTGCTTTCCGCAGTTTCAACCGCGCGGTGATGGATGATAATGATGATGATGAATCTTATATAGCCTATGTTACTCAGGGTGAATGTAGCTTTCCAATGGTGAAAGAATTTTTGAAACTTTTTTCTTAAAAACTTTTGTCCAGGACTTTTTCCTGGTTCCAGGACACCCAATTCGTTACGAACATACATACAAATCTTTCCTCTTTATAATATTAGAATAGATGAATAGTTAGAGTATTAGTTTATACTAAAATATACCTATTACGTATACAACTCTCAAACAATCGAAAATTTGTAGTTAAAAACCAGAGATGCAATTGAGGAAGACTTTTGTATTAAGAAGACGACAATTAACTAACTAGAAACTAATCTGTGGTCCCGGATATTTTTTCGTTAACCAGTTTCATCCAACCGAAGATGCGATTGATATGTAAGACCTACTCACTCACATCACATTACAACAAGATACATAGATTTGACACGTGATTTAAGGCGCTGTCAGCTCAGCGCTTGGCTACGTACAATTTCCTTTACTTGAAATCAAGCAAGCGCAACTCGTAAAACCGTGCAAAATTTATAAAATAATAATGTGCACTCTTAAATTAAAAAATACTCCGTCAATGTGTATTAAAAATTGCTATATTATGATATGTATTTCATGACAAATAAAATAGTGAATAAAGAAAAAACTGTTTTAAAGGTGAAATTAAGTGGTATGTTTGAATTTGTTTTTAATGTACTCCAGTATGTAAAAATGTGTTTTTAATTCCGTCAATGTGTACTTAGAAGTCTTAGAAATGACACATTATTTTTTGTAGTTTTGAATAAATCTTTGCTAATGAGATTAACTGCTTTAAAAACCCAAATTTTTATCGACATCATGGTATGGCAGCACCTTAAAAACAAAAGGTCTAAGCATTTTTGGAGACCCAAGGGCAGATTTTGATTTATATACAAAACTTTAACTTACAGTATTTTTACATACTATAGTAAGTTACGAGCTATTGTTTACCGAATGGTAAGAGTACACTTTGGCCATGACAGTTGCAATCCGAGCAAGATCTTTCAAACTTTAAAGTTCTCTGCTACAATGTACTGCGCTCGTCGTCCCAATACCGACTCTCGCGCAGTTCGAGTAGCGCAGAGGGCGCCGCAGCGCGACGTCCCCCGCCCACGTCAGTATGTTTGCGCCGAGTTGGTAACAAACGGCTATTGTACCATATCTATAGCGAGTTAAGGGATGAAATTTTTGTCAGAGATAGTTGAATAACCAAGGAATTCGTTACCTAAACATTTGTGTTAACTGTAATTGTAAAATATTATGCCACACGAGGACGAACTTGACCTCGCCGAAATAAATAACTTTCGCCCAATAATTTTGTAGTTAATTAATATCTCAAATCCTCACACACATAATGCAGTAAGCATTTACTTATTAACTAACTGCGCCCAGCGGTTTTGCCTGTGTGGGGACGGATGTTGATGTAATAAAAGCCTAAGTTATTCCATATAACATCAGCCCAAGTCAAGTCCCGTTAAAATCGGTCCAATCGTTTCAGAGATAAGCCGGAACAAACAAATAGACAGACAGACAAAATATCAAACACTTTTTGTATAGATTTTTTATGTAAGTACCGTATATAATCTCATATGCATTTAGTGGAAAGCTGCCAATTGAGAATAACAAACAGGCAAACCAATTTTATTTATCTGTTCACCAATTCGCTTTTTCAGGAGAGTTTTTATCACTTAATAAAGTTTATAATCTCAAATTTATCATGAATAAATGCAATATAGATTCCAAAGAAAACCCAGTCAATACATTTCAATCAGAGCTCAAAGTTCGTAAATCCGACCGATAGAACACGACCGTACGTCCAAATCAAACATTAGTACAAATGGACAAACGTCTCGTTGCTAATGAAGATGATGTCCGTTCGGTCGGTCCGGTGACGGGGACGGATCGGCCCGTCGACGGATCGGGTGAGATCCGTCCGGATTTGCGCGTCGCCCCTTAATCCTCCCCTGGGAGTAAGTAGCTATTGTATTGTCTGTGGCTGGTTTGTGTGTATTTTTCAAGACAATTTTAATTTGAGAAGGTTATTTTAACTATAGCTTATTATAGTCCCAGTTTTCTGTCCGTTGCTCCACTGAACTCAGTGAGATTAGAATTACACAATTTAATATCACCATCCCTGTATCATCTATCAATCAGATGAACCGTACCATATTTAAGAGATAGTTGAAATCAAATCAAAATAATGTATTTACTATAAGTATTTAAGAAGCATTGAATGTTAAATACTTCATAAGACTCTTCTGCCGCGTTTCACAATAAATAGAGCCTCTACCGCTGTTAAAAAGCAATTTCTTCCCGGCGAGCTTGAGGAGATTCATAGACGAACTAAAGTCACCGACATAGCCCAGAAGATAAGCCAGTTGAAGTGGCAATGGCCAGGCTACATAACACGCAGAACAGATGGCCGATGGGGCTGGAAGGTTCTATAGTGGAGACCACAGACCGGCAAGCGCAGCGTAGGTCTTCCATCGACAAGGTGGACTGACGACCTGATAAAGGTAGCTGGACGACGTTGGATGCAGGCCGCTTCCATCTGGTCCTTTTGGAAATTTATGGGGGAGGCATATGTTCAGCAGTGGACGTCTTACGGCTGAGATGATGATGATGATGATGATGAGCTTGAAATATAATTACTTGAAACATAAATACCGTAAACATACATAATGTATGATAAAGTGTTGACTAATATCAAATCTAGTCTAGTCTTGCACGCTACGTCTGAAACCGCATCATCGCTTTCAACATCTGGTTAGGCAGTGGTGGAATGCACGCCTGTTCGGAAAGAAAAATTGTATGACTTACTATACTTGTTCTTATTATAGGAAAAGACTAGTAGACATTATGTATAAAGCATTTTTACATCTCTCATATTCGGTAGGTAGGTCCTTATTACTCCCAAATGGGGCTTGTAGGTGACCAATTAGCGCTCTAGGGTAATAATGTAGCTAGAAAAGCCCTAGGGCGGTTTAATTCTCACATATTCGGTAAGTAGGTCCTTATTACCCCCAAATGGGGCTTGTAGGTGACCAATTAGCGCTCTAGGGTAATAATGTAGCTAGAAAAGCCCTAGGGCGGTAATTAATTTAAAAAAAAACACTTCACAAAAAGTTCGCGTACATCTAACCATCATACTGGCAATAGACATCATGCATTCAGCCCAATGACAAAAGAGGTCGCTTCGCTATTTAGCCTTGTCTTCGTATGAGTATAATAGTCATCAATTTTATTTTTGTAATGCCGGTTTTTTTCTACTTACCTCACAATCGAGATGTAAAGCAGAGTAGTTAGCTCGGGTGTAAGCATCAATTGCACCCTCGAACTATAGGCGCACGAGCACATTACACACAAAGACAAGTCCACTCAGAACATGACATTTTGCACTGTGTTGCCAATGTATGGATAAAACTCGCACACACTGGAACGAGGAACTGTCGCCATCGGACGTCACGACAGAATATGAAATTTCATACACATCATGTTGACATCTGGGAGTCCAGAACCGTGCGATTCCGACGGCACTTTCTGCCTCACACTACCACTAATCCACTATGTGGAACCAGCTGCTGCTTGATGTGTTTCCGAACAGATTTGACTTGGGAGCCTTCAAGAAAAGAGCCTATTCCTTTTTATTATTTATGGCCGGGAACGCATCCTCGAGACCTCCGCTATTGTGGATGTCCTTGGTCGACGGTGATCAATTACCATCAGATGACCCGCTTTCTGATCCGCACTGTGAACATGGATGAATATTTTTTATGCGACGGTATCTCGGTACCGTCAGTACGTCGGTTGTACATGTTTAAGTCCCAAATAGTCACACATCTTCACGAAAAGCCGAAAGATGGACAGAACTTCTGTGTTCAGCCAAGAAAGACTCCAAGACTTTGGCCAGGGTCGGCGTAGGACTCGTGTACTGGGGGGTCTCTTTGCCTAGCAGTATTGAGAGAGTCAGGTTACTAATAAGTAACGCTGCGGAATTATTATATATAATAACTTTATAATGAGAACAATAATTGCAAGTATTGGTAAGTTAAAATCTGTGTATCAGAACAAGAAATAATAATTATGTACTTCACCTAAAGTAATATATGAAAAAAACATATTATTGCTTGTCCTGACTGCTTTAAAAGCAGAGCTGTTAGTGCTACAAATGTTTGAAGTTTTGGCAGTTGAGGCATTTTATTGTGTATGCATTCACTAAAGAAGGATTACAACCCCCAAGTTTAATTTCGGCGGCTTCACATGTCATAGATCAAGCGAGCGATGTCGCTGGCAGATCAGCCAGTACAATATATTATTACTAAACTATTCATCATTACGAAGGTCGTAATTATCATAGTATTTTAGAACATCAAAAGACCAAAATTTAAATATAAAAGATGAATATATACGATAAACGAAACTTGGACATAATAAACGACTCCTTTAATTGCCTCTGAAGTATTTTACGACTAGTAACATTTTTTAATTAATGCTGTTTTGACACATTTTATTATGTGCATTTTTGTTTTACACCCACCTGCTTGCATTTTTGGGTATAGTCAAAGGTTACAGGTTCAAATTTAAATATTTATATGATTAACTAAACAAACTCACAAAATAACTTTATTAATCGATGTCATATATTTAATTTGTAAGTTTATGTATCGTTAATATTTTGATATGTATAAGCATTCGGTTGTTTAATTATAATTTTATTGCAAATATTTTTTTATTTTTTATTTAGCGGTCTTACATTTCTTGACGCTGATAATATATATAAAGTTATGTTTCCTTACTTAATGCTGATCCTTCTTGAGAATTCAGGTTATTTTCACCATCAATTCGTCCTTTCTACTTACATTAATCTTTTATCATTAATTATTATTCTGTTATCATTCGTACACATAATTTCCACCTTGTTCGGAATTAAATAACTGAGTATACCGTAAAATAATCACCTTCAATACCACTAGCCCCCCTCTAGCCTAGCTACTAGCCCCTATTATCACTACCCCCACTACCTACCCCTAAACCCCGGGCCTCAAGTCCACACCTGCACCGAATATCATGATCGATGCTAGATTTTGTTTCTCGGATTGACGGAACGCATCAATCAACCTTTGATTGATGCGACGACACTCGATTCCCGCCGTATTAATTTAACTCAGTCTGACGTTGATTGATATTGGCGATATTAGATATTGACGCGATATGTAATTACTGGGTAGGACTTATAGCTTATCTGACGTATGATAATGGCGAGGAATTTTGATACTGGAAAAACATTTATTATAACATAATGTCTTACACTGTAACGAGTTAGTACAACTAAAATACACACTCAAGAAGTGTAATGATTTTTTTAATGAAATCCTGTATATGAAAAAAAGTATCGGGAAATGAGTGCAGTGCGGAGTCGTGAAAAACTTTGTGAGGAGTGGAGATGACAGTGACTCCTTCCACCAAAACTATGCGAGGATGCTGAACAATTATCAAATTTCTATATTAGTTTATATGCAAATAAAGTCTAGTTAATTTTTTCGAGGCATGTAGAGACTCACTGATTACTTCGAGGGTTAAAATGTCGAGTAATTGTTTGAAGGACAGGGAGTATTTTTTTTTCAGTTTCGAAGGTTTCATATCAAGGTTAGACTTAGGAGATTCAACTGCATTTGCAATACCTCGCTCTGCCCTCTGCCACCTGAGCTAAATTTGACTGTTCTCTAAAATAAAGTCATCACCCTACAGGGGATTATTTCCGAGAGCACTGCTTGATAACACCTACCTCAGTTATCGTAAAAGTTTTTGTTAAACTGATTGCCACTGCAACCATTATGGTTAGCCATGGCACTTTTGAGCAGCTGAATCACTTCTCTTTGTAGTCATTGATGCTGCATTACTGCAGAAGTAGATATGGCATTTACAGTATTATATATGGAAACTAAGCGGATATCTATCTACGGTTACAGTCATTGTTTAAATTAATAAGTGGGCTTGTGGTTTATTTTACATGTTTTCTTGGATACTAAATTAAGGATATCTATAATATTTAAACCTAAGTCAGATTCAATAACCTATCTATCGTCGGTTTACCTTACTAGAGATAGATATTTGACACTATTTGTATGGACGTTATGTCAAGTTTCTATCGGTAGTAAGGAAAACTGTGGACAGATAGATTATTGGGATCGCCCATAAGTCGAATCGATGACAGCCCGAGAGTAACAAGGGACAGCCGTCGATGAGACAGCCACGGGTTCTATTCCCACCTCGGGCTTTAATTTTCGGTGGTATCATCGTGATGAAATCAACAGCAAGGTGGTAGGCTTCTGTGAGCCTATAGTACGAAAATTTGCGTAAGTGTAACGTAATAGTATCGTTAACAGTACAAATTAAGAGTTATGTATGCCACAGACTGTTGTACTATATAAACGATAGTTTGTACTGTATACGTCCACGGTACGATAATGCTACCTACACTTACGCAAATTCTCGTGCTAGACCTACTGATGCCCACCTGGCTAGCTACAGTAGCTATAGCAGCTACCACTATCACTAAGCACCTAACTGTGTGTTCCAGTAGCTTCCTTAAAAACTAGTTGCTTATCTAGGTCTAAAGTGATACTACTTTCGACCGCATCAACACAGACCATCAAGTGAGGTACTGGTCAAACATAAGCCATCAAGTGAGGTACTGGTCAAACATAAGCCATAAGGTGTGGTACTGGTCAAACATAAGCCATCAAGTGAGGTACTGGACAAACATAAGCCATCAAGTGAGGTACTGGTCAAACATAAGCCATCAAGTGAGGTACTGGTCAAACATAAGCCATCAAGTGAGGTACTGGTCAAACATAAGCCATCAAGTGAGGTACTGGTCAAACATAAGCCATCAAGTGAGGTACTGGTCAAACATAAGCCATCAAGTGAGGTACTGGTCAAACATAAGCCATCAAGTGTGGTACTGGTCAAACATAAGCCATCAAGTGAGGTACTGGTCAAACATAAGCCATCAAGTGTGGTACTGGTCAAACATAAGCCATCTAGTGAGGTACTGGTCAAACATAAGCCATCAAGTGTGGTACTGGTCAAACATAAGCCATCAAGTGTGGTACTGGTCAAACATAAGCCATCAAGTGAGGTACTGGTCAAACATAAGCCATCAAGTGAGGTACTGGTCAAACATAAGCCATCAAGTGAGGTACTGGTAAAACATAAGCCATCAAGTGTAAAAAAATGATGCAGGACAGTCTTTCGAGATAGAAGTGAAAATTCGAATCATTTCTAAGACACACAGTCAACAACAATAGGTAGTCATGGAAACCATTATCGCGCTTAAAGAAGTGTTCACTTCAAAACTACATTATCCATGACTAAGCGTTCGGTGTCGGTGACGATGAGGCGAATTCGACCCGCCTAAACATTTTACACTTCAAAAAGATTTCTTCACTTCAAAAGCTCCATAAAATTTTACAATTTTGCTAAACTAATATACAGCATGACTTTTTGTTCACAATCTTAACGAATGGTCTATCTGGAAACTTGCTTTCACGTAACAATAATGCCTCTTTAAAATGGCGGGTAATTGGAAGATATACCTAAAAAAAATCTTCCGACTTTTTTTCTCTGTTCTCTATTCGGTACTGGCAATAGCTAGTTGTACAAAGTACGTGCCGGATGTCAACAACTTTTTAAATTTCATGTTTTTAATCAAATACAATATTCATTAATAATTTTTATATGATTGATTGTCTGATAAGCTTGTTGATAACGTGTACCAAACATGTGCAAAAGCAGAGAACCTCCCATTTACTTATTTATTTGCTTAGTGACCGAGCAAGTGCGAAGAACGAACGAAGCGTAAAAAGTGTCAAGTATAGTCAAGCTGCAATAGCTTGGGCAAACATTGGTTCGGCTGTTCTCCTCTACAGGTTCCGCAATTCTCAACTGACTTTTCCGAAATTTTTTGATCATAATAAAATAAATTTCGTAGATTTTTACGAGTAGTATCCTTGCAGCTGGTACCATGTGCACAATATTGTGATAATAGGTACTTTTGAACTATCGTGGTACCGACTTCAACAAGTTATTTCACACTTTTTAGTGTTGAAGTCGGTTCCATTTTCTTGGTAAACATTTTTTTTCTCCCTTTTTAGTGATGCTTGCTAAGTACGGGATCGATTGTTATTCACTAACATTGATGATATCATCAAAAGAGGCGAAACACTTTTCAGTTATTGGAGTGTAACTCAAAATCTGCTGAACCGAATTTGTTGAAATTTAAATGGGAGCTTATAAGTTTAAAGCTTTCAAATAAAAAAGAATCATGAAAATCGGTTCACCTCCTATTCTACCGACTTCTAAAAAAAGGAGGAGATACTCAATTCAACTGTTTTTTATTGTTTGTAACCTCATAACTTTTGATAGGGTGAACCAATTCTAAAAATTCTTTTTTTGTTTGAAAGCTGGTGGTTCAGGTGTGGTTTTTGGTTTCCATTTTAATTAAATTCGATCCAGTAGTTTTTGAGTTACGATCCAATAACTGAATAGAATGGAAGTCGGTATTAAATTTTGCAAATTGTACTTGTTTGGAGGCCGGTTGAAAATGACGGTCACAGACACGATAACAGTCATGACCTGTAGAGACGCTTAACATCAGACGGACGAATTGTCCATTGTGTTATTTATTGGAATTAAAAAATGTGGTGTGGCTGTGTCATGTACACGGTCGTGTGTTGTACGTGAATACGTTTCTCCGAGTCAAAAGTTGGCGTCAAATGACCTCAAAATGGCGGCGCTCAAGTATTCACGTCAAAAACACATATTGCAATTTTCATAGACATGTTTATAGAAGTTTTTTGTAATATTTATATTTCTTTCATTAAACGTAACTCCGATATAGTGGAAAAGTGCATGTTGATAATAATGACGTCATCAGCGGTTAAACAAGAGCATCAAAGTAGAGTCCCTAAACTGTTAGAACACAAAGCCCGAGCAACAAGTAACCATTTGTAGCTGTCACTCTACCGCTCTCTACTCGGGACTCTACCACAGGTTAGGGACCAGTTTGTATAGAGTACCGTTTTGTTTTACGGGATGGAATTGTCGAAGTCAAGTCTATTCAATGACGAATGACGTCATTTCCTCTGAGCTACTGACAGTCAATGTTAGTCTTGTTAAAGTTTATTCGTACTATGAACCCTTACAAGTCCATTCAGCCGTGCGATTCTCTCAGAGCAAACATCGTTTTATCTTTGACAACATCCGTGAAACAAATGACGAGATGACGAAAAATGTTGGAAAAGCAACCTTGTGTACAAGGGCGATATCTCATAAAGTACTTGACATCGGTGAGCTCGTCGACGTCCACCCTCTGTATGTAATTTTGCGAAAGTAATTTTTATGTTCTAGTCTTCGATCAACATTATTGATCGAAGGTTCTAGTGCATAGAACAAAAAATGTTTATGTGATTAGATATCGGTACAAACATGAGGTCACCTGGTGTTAGCGGCAACCTCTGCCCAGAACAAACAACTGCGCCCGTAACCCTGAGATATTAAGTTGTTAACTCGTGTGCCTGTAATTTCGCCGGTGACTTTATTGATGCTGGCTAAGTACGGGATCGATTATCATTCACCGACAATGGTTCCTTTTTTTTAGTATTTTTTATACTTTGCTACAATGCTCTGAAACACAATAGTGAGTTCAGACTATAAATCGATGCTTGAGAATATCTGAGCAAGATGAACCACAACAAGCTAAATCACTTAACAAGTCGATTTGGTTCGATTCATCACTTAAATCTGCTTTAACGGCGGAGTGATGTACCTTGACTGCGTACTACCACGGAATACAAAAATAAATAAAGTTATATGATTATTAACGGGATAGGTACACATGAGGTTAATGTAAAAAAAAAACAAAGAAATATATATATATATATATATATATATATATATATATACATACAAAACACATACATACATTCCATTGTAGGTATTTATACAATATTGCGTGCTGTCACGAATACAGGTCCTAACTCAGCATTTAACTTAGATCTAACTTAGATCCTACTTACTGATTTTCAGCCGGAACCCTTATCCATGACATCACGAACATCAGCAGCTTTCATTACAAGTGATTGATTACATAAATAAGCTTACTTGGTAAAGCAATAAACATGTATCCCCGTAATCACAAAACTCGTCTATATTTTTGTCTCCTTATTACACCTATTTACATTCAAGTAACATAATAAAACGGAAGAGTTTGTGAGTTTGTTTGTTTCTCGGTGATCTTTGAAAGTATTGATTCAAATACGGATAGGAGATGGTTAATAGAATGCTGTGAAAGCTGACTTAGATACGCTAGGGTGTTTATGGACTCTCCCTCTATAATATTATTAGTATTTTATTTGTATAGTCGTATTAATAGTATGGGACATCATGCAAGCAAGATTTTCAGGTCTTAAACTAGGCAGAGCCTGTGATATGATAACCTGACGACTGATATAGCTTGCTTATATACATATATTGCATTTATAATAATTATAATATTTGTCATTAAATTGTCTGGGGGAGCACAGAACCCTATAACACAGGCTTCTTAGCTTAGCATAGGGTTCTGAGGCTTATCATTTTATATGGAATATTGATATTTTAATTATTGATGATGCAAATTTGATGTTACCTTAAGTTTCTAAAAATCTTTATTAAGTCTTTTGAATTTATGCTAATAAAAATTTGAATTTTGAATTTTTATATACACACCCAGACACAGGTCAAACAGACATTTTTATGCACACAATTGTTTGACCTGGCTAGGGATCGAACCCGGGACCAACGGCTCAGAAGGAGAGTTGCTAACTGCACTAACCAGCCAGTCAAGCCATTATGTGGGATAGCTCTTCTGTGAAACATATGAATGGTGAAGCTTGGGTATTACACCTACCCTTCAGCACCCTTCAACGATGTAAAGGTTATTTATACAATTAATGGCAGGTGAGACTCTATGTGTTGGTTTAAGAATATAGATAAACGGCTCTGTTAGCTCTGTTGGTAGTGTACCTGCCGTCGCAGTGCGAGGTCCCAGGGTCGATCCCTGGTCGGGGCAAGTATTTGTGTGATGAGTATGTTGTGACCTGTTATTGTGTGTGTTCATCTTCATGCCTCCCGCGACACAGAAGATCTAACGAATTACTTGTATACGATTGTCACGTCCACCCTTACATATAATATACCCAGTAATCTCCATGTTAAGTATACATTACTTTTTAGTTAAATCCATTTATAATTAACATAAGTATGTACATTTAATTAAAAGTTATTTTTAATTAACAGACTTCAAAAAAGGAAGAGGTTCTGTGTTCGGCTGTAAATATTTTTTTGTATGTTTACCGATATTCCCCCATTTGTGGACTCAAAACTCTTTTTCATTTGTAAGACTTTCAAATTTCATCATATTCGGTCAAACGGTTTTTGAGTGACACCCCAATAACTCAAAAGTTATCCTAATAACGCCTGTCTTGATGATATCCTTATTAACGATGAATGATAATCGATCCTGTAAGTAGCAAGAGTCACTCTATCAATATCGATCGATTCCATCGATTATCAAAAAGGGTGAAAAAAAATTTACGGACATATAGACCCGACTTCAACACTAAAACGTGTGATATAACTTATCGAAGTCGGTACCGTGCGCACAATATTGTGATAATAGGCACTCTTAAACTATCGTGGTACCGACTTCAAAAGTTATTTCCTACTTTTCTACCGACTTTCAAAAAAGGAGGAGGTAGGTACTCAATTCGACTGCATTTTTTCATGCTTGTTAACTCATAACTTTCGATAGGGTGAACCGATTCTCAAAATTCTTTTTTTTGTTTGAAATCGTAAATCCCGTGTGGTCCCATTTAAATTTCATTAAATTCGGTCCAGTAGTTTTTGAGTTACACTATAATAACTGAGTAGAATGGAAGTAAATTTTTTTTCAAATTGTTCTTGTTAGTGTTGAAGTCGGTTCTATTATTTGATAAAAATATGTTTTTAAATTGCTCCAATGTAATTACATTGGAGCAATTAAATAATATCTTAAAGTAAAATTTTAGCAAACTTAACCTTAACGTACAATTCCAATCGATATTATATCACATTACAAAGGCTCTGGCAACACCGCTATCTGCTATACTCATTCTGTCTGTATCAGTGGCGTCGGGTAGAACCTCGTATCTGACATTTTACGAGCCGCTCCTGCGGTTATAAGACGCTGGTTTATTCTGAACTATACAAATAATTAAAAGTATTCAAAAAGCTTAATTAAAGTCATAAAAGTTAATAACCTTGTATATGTAAACATATAAAATTCTTCAGGTTAGTATCGTTAGAAACTTTCTATTTAGTTTCAACTATTACGTCACGCTAACAAACTCAATCCCCCGCAACAGTTATAAGAATATAAAGATATCGCCCGCATTCACTTGCTATTATTATGTCGGTGTAATCCTTCCTATACCGTGATAATTAAAACAAAAGATTTATGAATGAAACTGACGTATATTTACGACTCTGAGACGCTAAGAGTTAAGTACGACGGCATTTCGAACGTAAAGACTTCTTCAGGGCGTGTTCACTCGTGGAGATCGCGTCGCGCACTCAATATTATTATAATGTGTGATACGATTGTTTTGAAAATCAACCCTTCACCTGTGTTCCCGTCTCTGTTTACGTCTCTGAGACGCAAAGAGTTAAGTACGACGGCATTTCGAACGTAAAGACTTCTTCAGGGCGTGTTCACTCGTGGAGATCGCGTCGCGCACTCAATATTATTATAATGTGTGATACGATTGTTTTGAAAATCAACCCTTCACCTGTGTTCCCGTCTCTGTTTACGTCTCTGAGACGCAAAGAGTTAAGTACGACGGCATTTCGAACGTAAAGACTTCTTCAGGGCGTGTTCACTCGTGGAGATCGCGTCGCGCACTCAATATTATTATAATGTGTGATACGATTGTTTTGAAAATCAACCCTTCACCTGTGTTCCCGTCTCTGTTTACGTCTCTGAGACGCAAAGAGTTAAGTACGACGGCATTTCGAACGTAAAGACTTCTTCAGGGCGTGTTCACGCGTGGAGATCGCGTCGCGCACTCAATATTATTATAATGTGTGATACGATTGTTTTGAAAATCAACCCTTCACCTGTGTTCCCGTCTCTGTTTACGTCTCTGAGACGCAAAGAGTTAAGTACGACGGCATTTCGAACGTAAAGACTTCTTCAGGGCGTGTTCACGCGTGGAGATCGCGTTGTGCATTCAATATTATTATAATGTGTGATACGATTGTTTTGAAAATCAACCCTTCACCTGTGTTCCCGTCTCTGTTTACGTCTCTGAGACGCAAAGAGTTAAGTAAGACGGCATTTCGAACGTAAAGACTCCTTCAGGGCGTGTTCACTCGTGGAGATCGCGTCGCGCACTCAATATTATTATAATGTGTGATACGATTGTTTTGAAAATCAACCCTTCACCTGTGTTCCCGTCTCTGTTTACGTCTCTGAGACGCAAAGAGTTAAGTACGACGGCATTTCGAACGTAAAGACTTCTTCAGGGCGTGTTCACTCGTGGAGATCGCGTCGCGCACTCAATATTATTATAATGTGTGATACGATTGTTTTGAAAATCAACCCTTCACCTGTGTTCCCGTCTCTGTTTACGTCTCTGAGACGCAAAGAGTTAAGTACGACGGCATTTCGAACGTAAAGACTTCTTCAAGGCGTGTTCACGCGTGGAGATCGCGTCGCGCACTCAATATATTATTATAATGTGTGATACGATTGTTTTGAAAATCAACCCTTCACCTGTGTTCCCGCGTATCACTAAAGACGAAGACATAAGAAAAACACAAATATCCAATATCAAAAGTACAATACTCGTATGTTCTAGCTTTGTAGACCGAGTTATTATAACTATCCACTTATCCACTGTATTGTCAGCTAATATTTAAAAAAAAACTGTCACTCCCGGATTTTATAGGGTTATCATTTATTTTAAATAAATGTTATGGGTATATATGTATGTATATATGGTATGTATGGGTATAAATGTTAAATAAATGTGTTATGGGTTGTAGTAGCGTTATCATTTATTTAAAAAATATGTGATTTTTATTGGTCCCTATATAAAAATTTTAGTTCTCTAATTCAGTAACTTTGTGTATATATCCGCTGTTTATGAATATGCTCATATGTTTTATTTACAGGTTCTATATATTAGACGAGAGTACAGAAGTATACACTTCTGTTTTAAGAAAAATTAATACCGAATTTATACAAATTTTGGTGTTCGTTTATGCGACGGGATAACCTTGCCCTTCTTTATTAGGAAACAAAAAAGTATGCTTTTTCTTACAAAATAGATTGCATCTTTTGATATAATATAATACTCGAGGTTTGGTGATGATCACTGAATCCCACACTAGGGTGGCCTGTGTCGTGAGATACAGTCCCTAGTTCAGTAATACGATACATAAAAGTACGATTTCAGAAACCCCCATGCAAAAGCGCTGTTACCTAGCACGTACTCACTCGTATGTTGAATTAGTAACCGATACCGCGCGATGAAAGTACACAATCGCGATTATCGGCAGGTGATGTACTAGCGCGGTGATTGTTTAATGCGTACTCATTAAAAGATTACTTAATAGATTACAACATATTATATTTTAGAACAATAAGTTTCAATTTAGACATTGTTTTAATCATTATGTAAATTAGTTAGTTAATTAATAAATAACGACTAACGATCGATTTCTAGACCGTTTCGTTCTGCCGTGCGATTTTCTAATGATTCGTCGTTGCGCTCGTCGACGAGCTCACCGATGTCAGATACTTTATGGGGTATCGCCCTTGTACATAAGGTTGTTTTTCCATCATTTCTTGTCATATCGTCATTTGTTTCACGGTTGTTGTTTCAGATGCAACGATGTTTGCTCTTAGAAAATCACACGGCTGATTCGTTAGCTAGGCTTCAGTCTAATTAGTTGTAATCAGTGCCTTGCACGAAAATTTGCATACGTAAGTGTAACGTATTCCTATACAACAGTCTGTGGCACAGATAACTCATAGTTTGTAGTGTATACATCCACGATACGAATATCACTGAAAATGGTAAAAATAATGTTTTACCATAAAATGGAACCGACTTCAATACCGAAAAGTGTGAAATAACTTGTTGAAGTCGGTACTATGCTAGTTGATAAGTATGCGCTGTTGAAGTCGGTTCCATTCTTTGGTATATAAAAATTATGTTATCAAATGTGATTATTCGTGCCCTTGATAAGCATTACGCCTGTCTTTGACATTTACATTACAGTAGTTTCACTTGCCTCAGCGCCCTTCAAACCAAAACACAGAAATACTAGCAAACTACTGTTTAAAAATCAACTACTACAGTCCGAAAAAACGGTCCGTTAAAAATGCATCGGGAAACAGATAAATACTTTGTAAATAAAACTAATCAAAACAATTTGAATTAAAGATCTTTCTCAGTGGACAAATTCGACAAAACTCTCGATACAACCAATTAGGCCCACCAAATTTATGTGGGCCTCGAACGTGCCTCGTACGAGACTCGGGCACACGCAAGGCCAGTTACTATATGTTCAGTTTAATCAGTTCGGTTGATAACATCGGTAAATAATAATCAGCACGACTAATTGGACGGTCATGATTTTTTTTCAAATAATCGTCGAAGGACCTCTGAGGAAATGGTAGCTCCAAGCAGATAGAGTCCATTGTCAGTGGTCTGAGTCCATCATTCGGATCTCGGACTTCAATTCAGTCAAGCTCAAGTTAACAATTGCTTATTGCTTTGAAGGTATCATCGTTAGGAAATCGAACAATAGGTAATTTTCATATGCCACCTTCAGGATTAAATTTTTCGCTAATTATTTCTTTTAATTTCATTAGAAATTTTTAGAGATAATTAGATAATAAAAATTGTTTTAACTGTCTAATTATTCAAAGATTTGTTTGTAGATATATACTCGTCTAAAACTTATATTTAAATTCTTTTAAACATATATTTGAGTTGTTGCATGTTCAGTGTATAGCTAAATTTTAAGCATTTTTATGGGTATGCGATATACTTTTAAATATAGTGCGTACCAATGTTAATACATTGATTATCAGGCACACATGACTGAAATTTCACGGGATACCATCTATATATATATATATATATATATATATAAAAATCAAAGTCCTAATCGACTGACAGCACAGCCTAAACTTCTGATCGATGAGACTTGAAACTTGGAGGATGTTTTTGTCTTGATGAGAGGTGTACTAAGAAATGGGTTTTCGTAATTCGACCACTGAGTGGGTAAAAATGGGTTAAATCGTTTGTATGGAAGTTCTTTATTTTTGAACTTGTTAGGTGTGAAAATTTATATTTAGATAGTTCATTTAAAATAATAAAGGTTGTTAATTATTATTTTTTAACAGGGATGGAGGATGAAACTTCGTATGGAAAGTTCTTTGTTTTTTTGACTTATTAGTGTAAATATTTTCAGATAATTGATTGATTCAGGCGTTACTTTGCGGAAATACAATATCAAAAACGATATAAGAAGAAATATTTAGTGACAATTCCGCTAGAAACAATGCTTATGGCCCGGTTGCGGTGTGCACCACCCTCCCTCCCGCACAAACTGCAAATAGGAAGTATACAGAATAAACAACACACAAAACAACCCTATCTTTTTTATTCTGTATACTTCCTATTGTTTATGCGGGAGGGAGGGTGGTGCACACCGGAACTCGGTCATAATAAGCATTGTTTTCAGCGGAAGCGTTACTTAACATTTCATCTAATATCGTTTTTGGTAAATATTTTTATTTAGATAGTCATTTAAAATAAAGAATTATTCTACGCGGACGACGTCGTAGGCAAAAGTTAGTGACGTACAAAGCTCGAACAGCGCGTTTTTCGTAAGTTCAAAGACACTATAACTTCTTGTTAACTCCGAGTGTTCATTCAATCAGCTCATAATTTCCCTACAGTCTCGTCCCGTGCCATTTCGTCCCGTTATCGTCCCGTCTATTTATCGCATCCTGCAGTCGACGTAAAGAACTCTTTGTTATCAACTATTCCGCATTCAAATTGAACACTTTTTCCATTGTCGATTGACGCCGTTTTGTTTGCTGTTGATGTTTTAAAGTATATGACATGGCCACTGGCCAGATAATTAAATTGCGATGTTTTTGTAAAGTTTGAGTTTTTTACAAGCTTTTATTTAACTTGCAATGTATGTAACTATGTTTGTTTTTGTGAAATTTTGCAACTAAATAATGAAGCAAATATTTAACTTACATTTGTATAAGAATATTAGAAAGCTAATATCTTTTATTGGTAGTACCACGCTGTAACACGCCAGCCGGATGGACCGGCACGACCGGGGAAGTACCACACTGCCACGTAACACCGACGTGATCGTCGGTGTTACGTGGCAGTGCGGTGTATCGACGAATATCATAGCTTGCTATTGCGTTTCGTCGGTTTGTGGGAGGTTCCGGAGTCCCGATTCCCCTCTTCCCCATTCTCCCTCTCCTTCCCCTCCCCCTCCACCCTCACCCCTTTTATCTCTTCCTTTCTATCATCCTTTCTCAATAGTCGGCAACGCATCCTCGAGACCTCTGGTATTGCGGATGTCCGGGGGCAACGTTACCATCAGGTGAGCCGCTTGCTCGTTTGCCAAGCTATCCCATTAAATAATTTGATACATTATCTACATAATTGAGCACAGCAGAGTTGTCACATTGCTTCTGTAAGGACTAAAGGCTTGTGGGATTATATAAAGGCAGTAGAACTGTTTGTGAATGAGTTTGTCTGGGGTAGTAAGTACTAATATTATATACTAATAGCACAGATTACTGAATAAGAACTAATAGTATAATAATATTACTGCTTCGTGGAAGAAATAGGTTTGGTTGCCACCAAACCTATTTCTTCCACCAATTGCATAGTGCCTATGCCGAATATAGGCACTATGCAATCTCTTCGGTTCAAATCCTATCATTTTCTACCGACTTCCAAAAAGGAGGAGGTACTCAATTCGACTGTTTTTTTTTATATTTGTTACCTCATAATTTTCGACTGGGACATTTGCCCATCAGCTTACATCATTTAAAAAATACACTCGTAGGTTGCTCATTCCACTGCTTACCAATTTATTTTCATGTTGTTAAGTAATAATTCATTACTACTATTACGTACGTACTATATACGTGTTCTTTAATGGGTTGGCTAAAACCGCAACCTCATGCTTACGGTTAAGATACCTAAAATCTCTTACCTCGGTCATTTCCTCCGTCATCAGCGATATGTTCTGCAGCTGATAATCATGGGAAAAATTGCTGGAAAAAGAAAGGTGGGGAGAAGAAAGAAGTCGTGGTTGCGGAATATCGGGAGCGTCTGAGTTGTTCCGCTGAACCAGAAACAAGAAGGACTGTACCACGCTGATCGCCAACCTCCACTAGTTGGAGAGGCACTTTAATAAGAAGAAAATAAGAATCATAACCCACAATGATTGCTAAAAGGATCGTCTCTATCTACCGTACATATCGCATTTACTCATCAACTTCGGTTGCACACTGAACTATAATTACAGATAATGTACACGTGTCCCGGCGATATAAATATTATCATTAAGCTAAAGCAAACAACGCATGTCTGTCACATGTCATTTGCAAAACTATCATAAATGTATATCTTTTAAATTTTATCATGGGTAGGAAACACCTAATAATGGATGTCGTTAATTTTGTTTTACTTTCCTAGATATGCATTTCTTCTAGTTTTCACGAGTAACAGTGTGGTCTTTTAACTATTGAGTGTTCGTAAAGGTGCTCGAGTGTTGTCAAAGTGTACAAAACCTTAATGCCTTGTTTTTGTGTTTTCCTCATCAATCGCCTAAATTAGAAACTTTCAGTAATGAAACCACCTCGTTACTAGAACATGACTTAGACAAGACAGTCATATAATGGCATACTTAATTATGTGACTGTTATTTGACTTTGACGAAATAAAAATTACACTTGATGTATCTATAAGTATGTATATAATTTACAAGAGGCATGGCAAATTTACAAACGAATGAATCCACTGACAAAGAAAAAATTTATCATTACACTAAGTGATCTGTGCTTCTGGCACTACATTGCACTGAATACAATAACCGAAATAATTGTAAATTATTGTTCTATCCTTTTCTTTTATATAGGACGCAGACTGAGACAGCATGACGTTTTAATTACGTTAGACGCTAATTTGATTTCCTTCGAGCCTTTAGTTTTCTTCATTAAATTGGCTTAAAAACATAACATGTTATTTAATAGCACCTTTCAATCGAAGCTTCTACATTTTAACGATGTAATGTATAAAAGATATAATTTGATTTTCTTTTTTATTATAAGTTACTTTTTATAAATACAATTATAGGTACCTAGTTAGTATTAAGGGGATGTGAGTATGGCAACATTAAATATCCCAGACAGAAAAGAGAATGAATTTTAATATAGGTACATTAATTGTTTTTTAAAATACAGCCGTGCGATTCTCTAATGATTCGTCGACGAGCTCACCGATGTCAAATACTTTATGAAATATCGCTCTTTGTACATAAGGTTGTTTTTTTTCAAAGTTTCTTGTCATCTCGTCATTTGTGTCACGGATGTTGTCAAAGATGCAACGATGTTTGCTCTTAGAGAATCGCACGGCTTTTTTATATTGGGGTCGTGGGTTCAAATCCACAATTAAACTTAGTTTTTTATTTGAATATTCAGGACACGACACTTAATTTTACAACCATTACACAGCTTTACAAACTTTCTCAAACTGAATTATAAAAAACAGTACAGCCGTGCGATTCTTTAAGAGCAAACATCGTTGCATCTTTGACAACATCCGTGAAACAAATGACGAGATGACAAGAAACGTTGAAAAAGCAATCTTATGTACATGGAAGATATCTCATAAAGTATTTGACATCGGTGAGCTCGTCGACGAGCGCAACGATGAATCAGTATAGAATCGCACGGCAGGTGAAGCACTGGGTAAAAATGTAATATGCATGATGAATTAAAACGAGAGATAATCGGAGATATAGAGATACGGCTACTATCCCTCCGCTATCGATCATCGGTTAGTATCATTTGAGTGATTACTCGCTGATAAAGCAAGCTCCGGTTGTAATCAACTTACTGATAACAGAGCTATATAAGCTTGAATAGGTATACATAATATATCCATACTTCAATACTTAATATTGTAAATGCAAAACTATAAGGGCCCAGATACTGCACAGTGAACTACAGTCTTCTATAATTTATTGATTCAGACGTTACTTTGGGGAAATCCATTATCAAAAAACGATATTAAAAAATATTTAGTGACACTCCCGCTGAAAAAAACAATGATTTTGGCCTATTTGGGGGTTTGCACCACCCTCCCTCCCGCATAAAGTGCTAATAGGAAAAATACAAAATAAAAAACACACAAGAAAACCCAAATATACCAAAAACTATTTGACACGTGTTTCGCCTCTACACGAGGCATCCTCAGGAGATGTTGACTCGTCGAGCGCTAGACCGACAGGAGGTGTGTTTTTTTATTTTGTATTCTTCCTACTAAGCAGTTTGTGCGTAAGGGAGAGTGGTGCACACCCCCAAATAGGCCAAAGTCATTGTTTTTTTCTTCGGAAGTGTCACTAAATATTTTTTAATATCGTTTTTTTACAGTCTTCTACGTACAACATACACGGAACCGCCCGAGCAGTTACAAATGCTTAGGGCGGTCAAGCAGTCGCCAGGCATACACGGACTGCTCGAGCTGACGACTTCTATCGCTTGAATCAAAACTGTGACTATTTGAGCAATTTTTCAATGGCAGCTTCAAACTGTTTACTATGACTGCAAGAGCAGTCCGTGTTTACCGGCTCTATCTCTTTATTTGTTACCTTTTCACGACGAGTCCGGGACCGCCATAGGCGTTATAGCGTTACGGTGAACTAACATTCAGCAGTGCGATTATCTAAGAGCAAACATAGCTGCATCTGTGAAACAAATGACGAGATGACAAGAAACGTTGGAAAAACAACCTTATGTACAAGGGCGATATCTCAAAGTATTTGACATTGGTGAGCTCGTCGACGAATCATTAGAGAATCGCACGGCTGGTTGTATATGTCAGCCCAATACAGCTATTATCTGTCTGTCACGCAACTGTCAAGTGGGAACTTTTAGTCGATAAAACTATAAATTAAGGAAACTAGCAGCAATTTCATTGAGGCATGTATTTGCTAGTAACCAATAAAACAGTGGCCTAAGCACAAAAAAAATTGGAATGCCATAGTGGCACTAACTAGATAAGTGATAGTTTCTATTGTACAAGTCAAAGCTTACTTTACACTTCCGCAAAACTTTGTGATAGGCCCACTGTAAATAAGCACACGCGTGACCTCAATCTATCTCTTCTTGTAGAGACTAACCTCCAGTTTCTAGATCGTTTGTCAAAGTTTGATGAGCTAACAGACGGAATACTGGCCGCTGATTGGTCACATATCACGTCATAGAATACCATCGACCAATGAGCGTTTATTATGAAGTTGGTGAACTAATCAAGGCCTTGACAAACGTTCTATAAACTGGGGCTAAATGGATTAAAGGATCAAAAACATTATGGCAAGAAGATAGATTGTATCCCGATATTATGTAGATGTGATTGTATCCGAAGGACATACGATACTTTTAATCATCATCATCATCATCATCATCCATCATTCCACTGGGTGCATGTACATACATGATAAGATTAAGTAAACGTTAAAAACGTTGCCTGCGCAAAATTTATTGCGTATTTAACTCACAGCTCCACAACAGAAAAAAACAGTAAAAGCTATGGGTGGGTCAGACTTTCGCTAACAAACCAAAGAGATGTTTGATTAAGATTATCTTTGGACCCAAATTGATCTCTAGAAACCGACTCAAATTGTTGTCACTCGACCCGTTTCTTAGTTCCGATACGAATCGAGATTTCTCAAAGAATCGATTTAGTTAAAGTTGTCATTCGAATAACAAAGTAATCGATAATCACAAAGTAATCGGTCATCGTATCGTTTTCACGGCGATTTTGGTGAAATTGATCTATTGTTTCCTCTCTCAGCCGGTTCTTTTGGAGGTTGAAAGTTTAAAAACTTTACAATGTGACTGTTATTTGGCCGGATCGCACTTTAATATTACCTTACTCCTTGGACTTTACATCTTCAAGATAATGTCTACACTTCACTGACAGCCACATGTGTATATATACACTTATTTAATTACCAGGATACAATTATCATCGTCATCTCAGCCGTAGGATGTCTACTGCTGAACATATGCCTCCCTCAGAAATTTCCAAAAGAACTGGTTGGAAGCGGCCTGCATCCAACGTCGTCGTGCTACCTTTGTAAGGTCGTCGTCCCACCTTGTTGGTGGATGACCTACGCTGCGCTTGCCGGTCTGTGGTCTCCACTCCAGAACCTTCCGGCCCCATCGGCCATCTGTTCTGCGTGCTATGTGGCCCACTGCCACTTTAACTGGCTAATCTTGTGGGCTATGTCGGTGACTTTCGTTCTACTACAGATCTTCTCATTTCTGATTCGATCACCTAGAGAAACCCCGAGCATAGCCCTCTCCATAGCTCGTTGTGCGACTTTGAGTTTGCTTATGAGGCCCATAGTACGTAACAAGAATACGGATACAATTATAGAGATGGTTATTTATAGGGGTAGGACTTATGTAGAGCCCGCCTGGGGAAGAACTACACCTTCACCAGTCATCCAATCGTGAAGCAGTAGTGTGCACACATTACTGTATCACGTGGGTGTTCTGTTTGAAAGGTAATGTTTTCAGCGAAATCATAGGACAAAACATTTCTTACCAAAAAACCACTCACTTTAGTGACCCTTGCTACTTCCCGATCGATTATCATTCACCGTCAATTAGATCATCTCAAGATAGATGAAACACTTTTCAGTTATTGGAGTGTAGCTCAAAAACAGCTTGACCAAATTTGATAAAATGTAATTAGGTCCACCTCAAGAGTATACTGTTCAAATAAAAAAAAAGATTATGCAAATCGTTCCACTAATGGGGGAGAAATCGGTGAACGTACATAAAAAATACATACCTCGAACCTCCTCCTTTATAAAGGCGATTCTAAAGATTTAACACCTTTTATCTTAGGGTGACGAGCTTAGTACATTGCCATGGAGGATTTTGAACCAGATACAACATTTGGTTATAACTCTGTCACTGAACCGTTATGGACAAGCGTGACGCTCAACATCACGAGGGCGACTGGCTCATCGCCTCACCGATTCTTATAAAAAAAATAAAACTTATTTGGAGAGTTTTAGGGTTCGTATCTCAATATCAAAACGAACCATTATAGGATTACTTCTTTGTCCGTCTGTCTGTCAAGTCGCTTTTACTCACGAATGCGTGGATGTACATTAATATGTTGATATTATGTCGACAGTCCTTTCGACCTGTAAAAAATTGATTTGCCGCAATAAAAATATACGACCATGCATTATATTACTATAAAGATACCGGCTTCACTCACTTGGTATTATATCGGTTGAAGTCCGACGACGTTTCGAACGTATGCGCGTCGCGCACAGCGATCTTCGCGCGAGAACACTCACTGAAGAAGAACGCCCTTCGAAACGTCGTCGGACTTAAACCGACATAATACCAAGTGAGTGAAGCCGCTATCTTTATATTAGTATAATGTGTGATACTCACGATAGTTTTCAAACTCTAACGGCCATCAATGCTTTAGTTTTGGAACTAGTTTATTTATCAGACACGTAAATAACGTAAATCATTTCTATATGGGGTACTTCCCATTGAGGTGTAATCATGAAATTTGGCAAGAAACAAGCAATCCTTGACATAGTAAGTAAAAAAAAGTTATTTAGCTCTTCTTCTTTGGCTTCTAACGTTGACGTAACTCTGCCAATATCAAGTTATAGTATACAGTGTAAATCTGTACATAAAATGAGCCCCTATTTCTCCTGGTCACGCTGTAACTTGAGAACGGATGGAATTATTTCGCTAATTCTTTTTTTGTGTTAATTAATGTCAGAAGAAGGTTCTTATGAAAGAAAAAGCAAGAAAAAAGAAGTCGCGGGCAGTCTTATAATATATATTATTTGGGTCTAAACTCTGTCAAATGGTACATCTTATCTTAATATACTGGTACTGGTCAACCAGCAAACCCATCCACCAATTATACTTATACTCGTAACGCGTTCAATTTTCCGGTCGATCGGTTGACGAGTCGGCCGCTAACCGGTCCACATCATCAGCGTTCCACCGCCCAAACCACGTCACAATCAGAACACGCTGTTGAGAATAGGCACTCGTACCCTTTGATCCGAACAGGGTTCATTCGAATGCGAACCCAAAACGAGCCGGAGGCGAACCGGCGCATCTTTACCGGTACCGGTTAACCGATTGACACGCTGCGTTTTAATCAATTAGCGCACAGAACGCGCTTCGCGGACCACTGGGCAGTGAAATAAGCGACCACACTGTGCCGCGACCATTTTTCGGCGGTATCCGGTTTCAGACGTTCTTTTTTGTTTTTCGGATGAGTTTATCACGGACGGCGAAAGTCGTGTCTGTTGTTCCAACTTTGATTTGATTTGCGATTATTATTTTCGTTCCAAGTTGTGAATGTTCGATCTAATCAAGAGTGATATTTATAAGATAAGTTCAGGCCCTATAGAACTACGAATAATACTTTGTGAGGGGACGAACATGAAGATTATATCTCTCCGCTGACGGGATACGAATCGTAGGAGGCGAGAATCCCGACGTAATGAGCAGTAGGTACCTTGTGCAAGAGTCCGTCTTAGTTGGTACTACTGCAGTGCCAGATATCCCGCCGCAAAGCTACAGTGCGCAAGCATTACTGTATTAGGGTGTGAAGGTCAGTGCAACAAGAGAAAAAAATAAGGATTAGAGAACTTTATTACCATCGAAGACAAATTGTCACTTACGCGGTAACTCAATTTAGGTATAGGTGTTCGTCGTCGCAAAAATATTGACATAATTAGAAAACAAATATTGCAAATATTGCAGGTACCTAAGTTGCCCAATACAACAAAGGTTCACAAATACATCGTATAAGGTACTCATTTCACGCATTAGATTTACCTCAAGATTCATCTGCGATAATATGTATACAGGATGTTTGGTAGAGGGACCGACAAACCAAATGAGCGTGTTCGGGGGCCCACTTGGAGAATACAAGTTGGCCAAAAAAAATCCCCGACACCCCAATTTTTTTTAACTAAATCAGTTAGTTAGCTCTGTTTTGTATCCAACTTTGCTTTGCGTGGCCTGGAGGTGTATTAGAGACCAAATTCAACTAAAAACATCCGGTCTAAAACAGATTTTACAAATGTTATGGTGGTAAATACGTACAATTTCGGAGAAAAAGGGAAAAATCACAAAAAAAAGTTTAACATATTGGGGGGTCGGGGATTTTTTTTGGCCAACTTGTATTCTCCAAGTGGTCCCCCGAACACGCTCATTTGGTTTGTCGGTCCCTCTACCAAACACGCTATATTTGTAAATTAAATTACTACGATTAATACTAGATACGAATAACGTTACACTTACGCAAATTTTAGTGCTAAACCCAGAGGTCATAGTTTTTGCAATTTATGAATGAAAACATTATTTTTAAAGGACAACATAACATTATTATTTAGGGGACATCCCTATGTCCTCACTTATTTTCTAAATTTCTGTTTTAAGAAACTTAAATAAGTCTAAACTACATAATAAACTAAATGGACTTATGTTATTTTGTTTTTGAGTTGTTATAAGCATTCAGAGCAGAGCCGTCTCTGCAGATAGCACCCGTTCACGAGTTGACGCATGTGGAAGCCATCGCCTTCCTCAACCATGTTTGAGGGAAGATGGCGGCGTTGAGGTCATAGGTTTAATAACAGTTTAGTCCAAATACTCCAAAATGTTTGATACATTATAATCGCGGCTTCAGTTTTTTATTAGACTGTTGAACAAGTAGGTAGGTGCCAGTCTTTAAAAACTAGCATCAACATTTTATTTGAATTATTATCAAGTGATGAATATTGATAAGAAGAGTGGTAAGATTTAGTTTTGTAATTTTCTAGAGAATGGACTTGTGACGTAATTTGGGTTAAACCAGAATATTGAGTTAAAGCGGATGATGCGCTATCAGCGATCGCGGTCTTAATTACGCGCTCGGTGCAAGATAACCCGCGCGATATGCGCGGTATCGCCGGAATTATGTCAGTCGATAACCAACTTTGAATAATTGACGCGATGACTAACTTTAATCAATCAATCAACAGTAATCACACGCTTGCGCAACGATGGCCCCTTTAACGTATTTCGGCCCGATATCGATATACGTATTGCTTTCCTATCACTATCTATCCATTTCCTTTTCAAAACCTAAATTCGTCATGATTAATATAATCTTGATTAATTTGTTGCTTTTTATTACGTTTAATAAATATTTGTAATAATTCGACTTTAATTAATTGTGGTCTTGGGATTTTTATCTGGGGAATTTTCCGTTGGCATTGTAAACAGTAATGATTGATTTGTTAGGAGCCGATTTTTCTAAACTATGTATTTCTTACCACGTTTTCACTTTACTTACAATATTTTCTGTTTTGTCCACAGAAGAAGCGACAAGCCCTGAGAGCGGCGTGAAGGAGCGCAGCGAGCGCGGGGAGCGGCGTGAGGGAGGGGAGGCTTCTCGCTCAGAGTCCCCCGCGTCCCGCGCTTCCCCCCCACCAGAAGAGCGAGACATCGAGCACAGTATACCCGCCACGCTCATTCAGGATCCTAATGCTGAAAGGTAACGTAATGGTCATATAACATATAATAATAAAAATCATCCTCTATTCTACAGAAAAGAAGTAGTTAGAATATACGTAACTGTAATAATGAAGCCAATTAAAAAACTTAGTTTTAAACAAAATTACCAGTGAGACCCAAACTAGGCACGATGCCTGTAGGTATATTGGGCTCAAGAGCGACAATACCAAAATAACATTATTCACCTGTGGGTAGGTACTCCTAGACATATTAAATGTATATACATATGTATATAGAAAAAAAATCTTGTTGAAGCTGTATGTGGTGATTATGCGTGTGTTTGCGAAGTTGTAAATGAGTGTACGAGTGTGTGAGTGAGTGTCGTGAAATTCAGTACCAGGTACCTACTACATCAAGTGTCGACTTGAGACAAATTCAGTAACCATTGCATACAGAATTGTGACAATTTAGTCACAGAAGCCATCCAATAAGAAGAAGAAGAAAAACCATTGCATAACAGTTCTTATTGTATCATAGTATGCGAAATATTGTGGAGTATTTGGGGAGTGACTGTTATTTCTTTATGCTAAAACGGCTAAACGAATTAAAATTAAATTTGGAATGAAGACAGCTTATAACTGGAAATTAAACATATTCAACGCATATTTTCATGCTGCTATAACGAACAATTCGCGAGGGATCGCGGTACTTGATTCCAAAGTCAAAGTCATTTATTCAATTTAGGTATCAAAGACGCACTTGTGAAAGTCAATTTTTCATTATAATGTACTTTAAAGACTCTACCGCCGTGTTCGAAAATATATAGAGCCTACCAAGAAGAAGCGGCAAGAAACTCGGAGCCATTCTTTTTATATAGATGTTTACAATGTTTCTACTTAGGTACTACTAATATTACATTTTATCTTCTATGTAATGTCGGACTTTATAATAAGCTTTTTTATAAAAACGTTTTTTACACTCAATTTGAATTTGCCCTCTGTGAGCTCAGTTATGTTAAGTTTTGCCTATAGTAATTGCGGTCTGACACGATTAAGAAGGCGGTGGGTGGTAGCATACACCGTGCGGTTCACACAGCCTATGACCGCACCCAATGGAGACTGATTATACGAGGTCGCGATCCTCAGCAGTGAGGGAACGAGGAGAAGAGAGAGAATATTAATAACTGTGTTAAAGAAAAAATTAAAGCTCCTTTAGTAATTTTTAAACTTTCGCGATTTGAACACATAGTTATATTATATTAACGGGGCTTAATCGCGTTAGTAATAGTATTTATTTACCTCGACGTTTCGATCAAGTTGCATTGATCGTGGTCACGAGCGGACTGAAGAGGCGGGTGTCACTGTCTTGAAGTATGGAGATACTTTTTAATATACCCCCAACAGTTGTTATAAAAAGTCATTGTCCCGACACACAACACTAACGATATCGACAGATTTTTCTGAGGATAAATCGCGACGGGAACACTTTTTAATCACTGGATTCCATGTTGCCGCCAGTTTGAAACCATCCTCCCGGTTGAAGTTACGGTGTTTTTTAATCTCAACAGCTTCACGTACCATTCTCGAGTAATAGTGACGCTCCGTAGAGAGGATTTTGGGGTCGTGAAGTTCAATCCAGTGATTAGGTCCTGATTCGAGCAGATGTTCAGCGATCGCAGATTTATTTATTTGGCGGTTCCGCCGGAACCGCCAAATAAATAAATAAATCGATCGTGACCACGATCAATGCAACTTGATCGAAACGTCGAGGTAAATAAATACTATTACTAACGCGATTAAGCCCCGTTAATATAATATAACTATAAAGCTCCTTTAATTTATAACACCCGATGTCGATGATAAATTATTATAAAAAAATACTGGTCAGATCTTGAACAAATTTTAATTGGATCATACGAGAAGGACCAGTTTTCAAATAAAAAAATCATCATAATCGTTTCAATTAGAAAAATGTTAGGTAACACAGATAAAAAAAATTATCGAGAACCTCCTCCTTTTTTGGAAGTCGGATAAAACTAGACAGATATTAATTTAATTTAGGCACTTAATAAACCGCACAACAAAAACAACAGAATCTGTGTAAGTTAGAATTAATATTAATATTAATTATTACATAAGAATTATAGTTCCCAAATTTACATTGAAAAAGGATGAATAGTTTGTTGAAGTTATAAGTGTATGAAAGTATATAGTATATTTATGCAAACTAAAGTTTAGTATAGCACTTAGCAATTGAAGTCCTAATAATTGGATATATTAATAATAATGCTTGAAATGATAATTCAAAGTAAATACAACAGTAACTGATAGAAATGTCAATATATATTGTATTTAATAAATAGGACTTTCCAATATTAATAATCATAATTCTTTTCTCGTTATATATCATAGTATATATAATATTATAAAGAGGAAAGATTTGTATGTATGTTTGTAACGAATTGGCTCAAAAAGTACTGGACCGATTTCAATAACTCTTTCACCATTGGAAACCTACATTCACCCTGAGTAACAAGGCTATATAAGATTCATCATCATCATCATCCATCACCGCGCGGATGAAACCGCGGAGAGCAGCTAGTTTTATTATAAGTACCTATGCAGTTCTAGAAGTGTTCTGCGAGTCCACGTACATACTGATATATAATGTTATAAACCTTTCGTTATCTAGGTTGGACGTGATACAAATTATGTCGAGTTATTGCGACAAATATAATCATTAATCCGTCAAATATTATTTGGTCAAAGTATTGTAATGATAAAGCAGTATTAGTGCTACGATTGTAGCAAATAGGAAAAGACTTGAAAGGAAACAAATATTAAACAAATCTTTCGGTTCCCATTGAATCTACTTTATGATGAACCTAGAGTTATTATTTTTAAGTCACTTTAGAAACACATTAACACAATACATATAATTTAAGGATCGCTGCTACTTTTATATTTAGAAGTAACAATGCGTGAGCTATGAAACTGACTCTTTTTCTTTTATTTACAAAGTACAATTCTAATACGAAAATGTATTTTAACACTATAATATTTAGTCATTATTTTTAACTAAGGACATCTATGCCGCTAAATGATTAACTTAAATTTGAATAAGTTTCAGAGATGAATTTAATGAGCTAAACGAAACGAAGCTGTACGAACAATAATATAAAAAAATAGAAATAGTCCCTATATAATTCTCGGACGGGATTCAAACCTGCGTAATTCTAACTAACCGTGTTTGATGCAACCACTAAGGCACCTAAGCTATGAACGAATGTATCTCTTTATCTCTATCTAATTACCCTCGTATGGAGAAGTGCCATCTATCGGTCAGCTTGAGAAGCTACTTTTTTATTTGTTTCAGGCAACAAAGCTATTACATACACCTTGTAGACTAACATACATAGTTAAATACTAATAAAAAAATTTAAACTACATATTTTATTTCTTCTACACGCGTAAGGTTGCCTCTGCTGCCTTAATTTCTCTCGTACCGTGCAGGCAAGTTTGATGTGAGGAACAGCATCAAACTCAGCTCAATTTGCTCCTGACACCGGCCCTTCAGTCTCTTCCAGATATAACAGAAAATCTATTCACCTTTAGTTTCCTTATAAAGCCGGGAGAGGTAAATTGTAACCGTTGGTGCGACAACTCGTAGTGATCGAAAGCAGTTATAATTGATATCGCAATCCTTCTCTATATTTTACAAATGACTTACTTTACACACTTGCTCTACTAAAACCATGTTTTTCTTACTAATAAAATTTCTAAAACTCCGTTTTCATAAACATTTCAGAAGAACATGTTACTTACCATGTCCAGATACGGATTGTGTTTATCTTTGGCAAACCTTAGTTGCACAATTCAGTTGTTATGTTCTTTAAGTACATTTAAAGTAACTAACGTGTATATGGTGGTATGTATGGTGTCTTGCGGTCGTAATAAAAGTAACACTTTTTGTCAGCATATTCTTGATAATACCGTTGATTCTAACCAGTCTCAAAACCCAAGGGGGAAGCATATGTCCAGCAATACTATTGAAATAATAAAAAGAATGTCCCAAAACATACTATATCAATACGCTGGATTTATAATTGCGATACTTAGACCGTTTTCAGTCATCAAATAAACAACATTATGCGCAAATGATAATTTTTGATAAGATTTTATATTGACGATGTAATTTTTGCAAGTAATTTAAGTTGCGCAACAATCAGTTGTATTGCTGTCAATGGATTGTATGTACTCGTTGCTAAGGGAGTTGTGGAAATATATATATAATATCCTTTATATTGACTTTGATGACTACAACTTGATAAAGTCGGTAATAATGAACTGATGAAGGTCGCAGGACGACGTTGGATGCAGGCCGCATCCAACCGGTCCTTTTGGAAAATCACGGGGGATGCCAATGTTCAGCAATGGACGTCCTATGGCTGAGATGATGATGATGGTAAATACCGAATTCCATTCTATTCAGTTATTGGAGTGTAACTTAAAAAGTACTTGACCGAATTTGATGAAATTTAAATGGGACCACACGTAAAGCACCAGCTTTCAAACAAAAAATAATTTTGAGAATCGGTTCACCCTATCGAAAGATTCATATCTTAAACGGTAAAAAACATTTAAAAAATATACAGTCGAATTAAGTACCTCCTCCTTTTTGTAAGTCGGTAGAAAAATACAGTCGAATTGAGTACCTCCTCCTTTTTGGAAGTTGGTAGTAAATGGTGCACTTATTGTTTACTATTTCAGAGTAAATGTATAACTTTCTGTTTGCAATATGATTTGACCATCACAGTAGAATTGTGGCACTGTTTTCCTACACATAAGTCGAGAAAGTTATCATTACTGTAGGTAAACTAGACTCGGGTTCCAAGTAGGTATGTGTGCTGCGGCAGCACACAGGCAACGCACAGAAACGCAGATTTAGTCAGACTTGATGTGATATGCCTATCTCATCGCTTGCTTGCTCCTAACAAGTAATTACACAAGTCTATTCGTAACTGTCTACTAAATAGGTATATAAAAAAAAACGATATTAAAAAATATTTAGTGACACTTCCGCTGAAAAGAAAACAATGATTTTGGCCTATTTGGGGGCGTGCACCACCCTCCCTCCCGCATAAAATGCTAATAGGAAGAATACAAAATAAAAAACACAAGAAACCCCAAATAAACCAAAACCGATTCCGATTTATGATTTCTGAATCAATAAATTATCTGAAAAATAGGTATTTGTTTTTAACAATATTTCAAATGACAATAATGCAATGTAATAAAATAATGTTTCACTAACATATTTTGGTAATAATATTATCAGGATTATAATAACATATTTATAACAAAATTTACTATAACCCATACAAGTAAATAAATTTAATCTAAGTACAAAATTACTGATATAAAACAAATCTACCTATGACAATAAAACTAATTCACTAAAATATTTCTAAATTATAATATTTTTTTTAATTATAAAATGAAGTGTATTAAAACTTAACAGATCTCGTTGAGATCGAATGGACAACTCCACTCGCTTTCAATTGTATCAATCAAGTCATTGCATTCACTTGATATCACATTGCGATGACAATGCGGTGGTCTGGACATCATGCGACGGTGTCCACTTTAACGATCCCATTGTTTCCCGTGATCACTTGTCAACCACCATATACAAACACTACTTCATTTCACGATTCATCACAGACATCCATCACAATCCTTATATTGAAGAAACAAAGCTCAAAATCGATCAACTAAATGGTATAGATAAAGTTGTAAGTGAAAGAGAAATGAATGATCATAGCAAAGTGACAGTTATAGTAAGTAGTGTGACTAAAAATGAACTTAAAATTTCTTTGTGACAGTTTATCGATCGAAATGAAATATATAGCTTAAAACTTATTACAATGGAAATATCCACTCCTGTCATGTATGCACAATGCGTATTTTACTAAACGCGTGCAAATAATTGCTTAAGCATTATCGATCAAATATGTTTAATTTATTAGTATATTATCTGAAACGGATACGATTCTGATAACATTTACGTAGAAATCTTACATGTTCTCTAAAATAAACAAGTCTGTTATATTGTGTTTTTCTTTTTTGAAGAATGTTATTTCGTTACCATAAATACCTTCGTATATTTTATTGTCCTAATTTGAATGTGTACCAGGGCTGTTTTCGTACTTTACTACATTAATTTATTTTATTTGCGTAAACATCGTTAATCAAATCTTTATTGACAATTCAATAGCTAAGCCATGATGAGTCCAGGTGTTTTCTACACATGTTTTAGTAATATTATACCTACAGCAATATGTTTAAGAATTAAATTACAAATTAGGATAATTAATGAGTGAGGAGTAAAATGAGCTTAAACATTAACGGACACGCGTATGAATGTTATTTTTAGTACAAAAAACTTCGTACGAATGTAAAAAAATGCAACATTACTACTTTTTAACGTTAAAATATGCATTAGTAACGCCGGTACAAACTAAGCCACATTATTCGTACCTTAGTATTTAATCATATTAATAAAAAAGAAAGATTTAATGGTTTGTTTGTTTGTAATGGAAACAAAAAAACTACATTTAATTGTGTTTAATAATATAATTATCACTTGTATAATATAAGAAAGCCATTTGGACAGGTATCTCAGACAGTCCTTCAACGTTTGTAAAATCAATAGTTAAATATCCAATCTTAATTAGAATAGGAATCTGTCATTTCCGTCACAAATAGAAATCCTCACCTTATCTCACATCCGTCCATATGTCAGGTACGATTGTCATTGCCAGCTTATCATCAGCAGGTGGTAAATTAAATACCAATCTATAATCGACCCTATTTCTAGAACTATACGGGAATTGATATTTTTACCAAGGTGTGTGATCTGTTAGTTTTGTTTGTACGTTGCCTGTTCCATCAATGTCAATTAGTCGCTGTGAAGAGACTTCATCAATCATACACCAGTCTCCGCAAAGCTCTAGTGCTCCATCCTCAGGGTCTATTGTTTACATTTTGGTTTTATATTTGTTTAGATTTATTATTTTCTAAACTAGAGTCTTCTTCTTCTTGTTTGTATGGCTTGTGCTAAACTAGAGTCAAGGTGCACATTATACATGTAAAATTTACTAAACGAAATTTGCACATTTACCAATAATAATAAAATAAATAATTTAATATTAGTTACAGTTGTATCTAATATTAATTTAAATCGTAAAATTATTGTGAATATTTTTCATTATCATAATTTTTTTACATCATTACTACTTGCCGTTATTCTGTTTACCACACTATGATTAATTGCTGAAAATAACAAGTTACTATTCCAGCTCTTTTTTTTTTTTTTTGAATATACAGTGATTAGTATACAATTTTATTAATTTATATGTATGTTTTTTTTTTATTTTACTTTATTAGAAAAAGCAAACAGCGACATTCATAATCAAAAGGGTAGCTGTTAATACTTTTAAGTTTTTAACAACATGTAACACACAGTTGACAATAAACGATTATGATGATGACGACATAATCGTTTAATGTCAACTGTGTGTTACATGTTGTTAAAAACCCTTTTGGACATACAATTTTACATACATGCGAATTGTATAATGGTTAATAAGATAAAATGACATATATATGTGTATTGTCAACATTTGAATAATGTAGCCCACAACGCTATTCACGGAATAACAAAATAAATATATCTATTAACTATTACTACCGACAGAAGTACTACATAAATATGTAATTAATATGTTAAAATATGTTATATTGAATGTATTCAAAACTACTTACTATCTGATAGTGTATTTCACGTCGGTACTTATAAAACAGACGTGAATAGCTGAATACGACGTACAAATTTCATCAAAATTATATTATATATCTTATCTCATACTCGTATATATATAAAAATGAACTCATATTTTTCCTGGTCACAGTACTTGAGAACAACTTTTTTTACGATTTCCCTGATATTCTTTGCTGTGTTAATTATTGTCAGGAGAATATTCATATGCAAAAACACAAGAATAGATGGGAGGTTATGGCGAGGCCAAAGGCCGAGCCTACTACGTGAACGAAGTCGCGGACAGTCGCTAGTATAACAATAAATTCATACATAAACATACTATTATGATTAAACCTGCTTATCCTAATTAAATATTACTTAAAACTCCCTAATCCATTAAAATGGCATTATTTTTGAATTATTAATCAGTAACAAGCAAAAACATAGATGATTTTGGAGTCAGTGCGTTAAAATTTAATAGAATTATAATTTGTTATTTTTTCAATAAGTATTTTACACATATGAACCAGGACTATATCATGCGATACAATATATATATTGCTATCTCTCTTTTGATAAGAGACAAGATATTGAAATCCCTATCTGTTAATTATTTTCATTATTATCGCTACATGACAGCATATTTTGTTTCAATAAATCATGTCACTATCTATTTTTGTAGCAATTACCTTTACATGAAGCTTCATACCGTTTGAATATCTCAGCATTTATATAAGTAACAAGCTGTACTCCACGGTTTCACCTGCGCGGTGATGGATGATGATGATGAATCAAATATAGCGTATCTTAGGTATACTCAGGCATAATGTAGCTTTCTACTGGTAATTGATTTTTTTTATCAGTTAAGTAGTTTTGGAGTTTATCCATTATTATCAAACAATAAAATCTTTCCTCTTTTTTATTAGGGTAGATCATGATTTATACCAAAATACAAATAAAGTGACCTAGTTTGTACTGGCGTTAATATAGCATATTTTAACATGGAAAATTAGTTATGGTGATATAACAGTAAGAGTTAGACATGATGGTATTGCAGACATTTTTGTAGACATTGATGTCTTCTATAAAACTGCAGTACATCACTTTGTTCTATAATTTCCACAACGTACGCGATATAAGGCTTTTTTGGTAACTTTTCACACTTTGGGTTACATTATCGAAGTTTTCATACGGATTCCTAAGTTTTTTCAATATTTTATGATGCCTGTGTTCATCAGGGATAATGTATAGGATTCTAATAGTGAAACAATTTATCAAATCGGATCAGTAGTTTCGGAGCCTATTCAATTCAAACAAACAAACAAACAAACAAATCTTTCCTCTTTACATTATTGGTGTAGATAATATCAAGGTCAAAACACTACTTGACTGTATGTACTTTGATGGTTCCATTGACACTTATGATGGTTTTATAAATCATGTAATTACTGCAAATTGTATCAGCGCCACGTGACCTGTATCCTGTAGCTATATGTACTACACGCACAATACAAAAGTAAGTTTGATACTTCTGCTCAATCGCTTCACTGCGTCACAATCCCAACACTTCAAACAACTTCAACCATAATAAGAAAATCTACGTTACAATCTGTCCTCGTAGATTCAAATAAACCTAGAAATTCTTTTGTTTATGCCTTATAGCAGCCAAGTCGCGTCGAAAGGAAAGAGAGGACAATAGTTGTCACATAAATTCTAGTGATTGATTGACCCGCACCCATTGGTAATGCTTATAGGAAGCCATAAACAGCTGGCGTTATGGCGAATTCTGTGAAAAAACCTAATTGGATTCTCCTTGTGCTTTTCGGCAGATTAAGATAACATGTGTTCACATTGTAACTGCTTATGAATTTTAATTTTCGTCAGTAATTTTTGGTAGAAAGAAAGTAGTAAGGGCTCTTAAAACCAGAGTCAAAATTGGTAGCCTTGCTTTTACCAAAAATGCTGCGTTAAGTTTTGAAGTTTAGTTATAGTCTATAAATTGGATAGTATTCGAGTCACGTATCTTATCAGAACCCAGTTTTATATTTCAATTTTGTGACACTTTAACTGTCATCGACAAGCCAGTCTGTCCTTCGTTTCCTGACGTGAAAATAAAATAATCTCGAGAATATTTTCCTTTGTCAGGGCAGGAAATCTGTTCATGATACGCGTAAATCCGTCCTCGTCCCCTGTCGTCCCTGAGTCGTTAAAAGGACTCGTCTCGGCGTTTTGTTACGCGCCATTTCCTTGTCAACGCCGTCAACCCTGTCCGGATAATCTTCAGTAAGCCTGGACTTCTTTAGTAAAATGGACGTGGGCAAACATCACTACGCCAAAATGAATTCCGTAAACAGACCCGTTTTAATGATATAGCGCCTATTGGTTGTCAAGGAAGCTCTATGCTTTTTCCATTGGCGTTGTGCCTGTGAGTCAGCTTATGCGGAGTAGCTTCGCCGTGTCAGTCGGCTGTCATCGGAACGATCGCCCGTCACTGCATGTCCACCTCGCGCATCGCCCGCACGCTTGCATTACGCAGCGCCACCCCTCGAAGTTGGATACCAATAGCTGTCTCTCTCTAGCGCGTTGGTTGCGTCGTTCTGATATTGCCTATCTCGCTCTCTAGAGGGGCGTGCGGGGCGGGGGCGCTGCAGGCGGGTCGTAAATCACGCGGCGTCTCATTCCACGCGGGACCGCCGCTGCCGCCGCAGGCACCGCACACTTCCCTTCCGACCGCCGGCGTCGCGCCGCGTCTTTCGCGACGTGTAAACATTTCTAACTATCTTTGGGAAGTTACCATTGTTGTCATTCATATCAGTGTATCTAATGTTAAGTGTTGTATTGATGGATCGGAGAGCTCAACAGCTCTCTGCTTGTGGAATATATTGAAAACATTACGTCGAAAATGATCGTCGAGCCCGACCATGTGAGGTAGGTTTTCTATTTGTTCAAGTGTAGTATTGTTTTTGAGTAATTCATCATCTTTTCTATTGTTTTATCTTCAATTATTTTATCTACTTTGAATACGTTGTTTCGTTGGTAAACTTATTTTATTTAACCTACTGCGGATACATTTCCCGACGAAGTTTGTGAAGTGTGTCAAGACTAGTTTGTGATATATTTTCAAATGAGTTTTTATATTATTTCAAGTGAGACAATAGACTATGACTATTGTATTTTTGTGTGAATCTAGCCAAAATAACAAATCAGATATTACGACCTGTGAATCATCAAATTCTTTGTTTCTAAAAAGTATTAAAAATATGTATTATTGGAAATTATCTTGATGATAGTATTTATAAAGTTTCAAGTATAATTTTATGTGATTGTTAGTTTTGTTTATGTATGCTGCTTTTTTTAATAAACCTGTAACTGTACTCGGATTATCTTGGATATTATCAAAGATATAGAGGTTGTCATTTTCGTCACTCGAAGTTGGAACTTTGGGTTCTACGTAGTAACCTGATATTTTACTGGGCATTGTAATTTGTATTGAGACATTTGAATCTTTCTTACTTCTTAGAAATCGCATCACAATTAAATACTGTACTTAGTAAATAGATTTTTCTCTCATAAGTCCGTTGATAAAAACATTGATGTTCATTTTATAAGTGCTGTAGTTAGTGAAATTATTTTCTGGTCCTAAGATTAATAGGTGTTGTTACCCTTCATCCACATTCCTAACTAGAAATTAATAACCAGCTACGAAAAAATAATAACTTTCGCTGTTTCATAACCAGTCACTAAATTATATTTTTTATTGTGCCAGGTTGGACTGTAGGATTATTTATTTATTGTAGGATTACTGTAGGATTTTATGATGGTTATTATTAGTATAGCTTGAATCGATATATTGTTATTTATGTGTGCCATTGTGGTAATCTATTTGCATATTTTGACCTTCTACATTCTTACATATCCTAATTTTTCGGATTTTAAATTACCTAATTATAATCTACTTTACGATCCTCTATTTTCACCTGTTTGCCTCACAGCGGAAAATTAAGAACTATACTTATATCGTAATAAATAGACTAACATTATTAAAACTTTATCTGTTTAGATATAAATTAAACTACACAACCTCATAGCTTGTCTATTTTATATTTAACAATCGACCCATTAACTTATAAAAAAACCATTATAGAAATGCGCACTCGTCTTGTTGACTGTCGATATTCAAATGCCGGTAACCGGTTTACTGTGACGACAGGCATCAGATTGACGGAGGAACACAACTAAGTGAATTACTGGAACTGACGTGTGTCATCTTTGTCCGCAGGGAGAGCCCCAGATGTCTGTCAAGGGAGTCGTCGGGCGCGCCGAGGTGTCCTTCCAATGACTCGGTGTACTCGGGGCGCAGTGGGGCGGGCCTCCCCCTCCCGGCGGCGCTGACGGCTGCACTGCCGGCCGCGTTGCTGCCCCCGCACTCCGCTGCCGTCGCCGCCTACCTCGCTGCTGCCGCTGGCGCCGCGGCCCAACAGCGTCTCCTCATGTCCTGCCACGAAGACATGACCGACGACCGAGGTGATGGCGTCCTAGATTTTAGCACGAAACGTAGCGAATCTCCGCAGATCGATGATGACGATGATGCTGACGATGCCGCCAATAAAAATGAAAACTGTCCACTAGATCTTTCAGTTGGAACCCGCAAAAGAGGATCGAATGATTCTCCTTCTCCGGTACCTAGTAGGAAAAACTCTAGGCCAGCAGAGTTTAAACCGTCGCCGTCACCTTGGATGACGCCTGTAGCACCAAATCTGCCTTATTTCGCAGCTGCGGTTGCAGCGGCCAGCTTGTCACCCAAAGGAGGTATTCCCGGAGACTGGAATGGTAAAATGAAACATGGTGGACCTACTCCTAGCGACGCTACAAAAGCTCTCGAGAAAATGAGCGAACTAAGTAGATTAGGAGGCGAGGAGTTGTTCCGATCTGTACAAAGCGCGGCTCTAGGTGCTGGCCTTGCACCTAATGCTGCTGCTAGACACTCGGCTTGGCAATCTCATTGGCTTAACAAAGGTGCCGATCAAACAAAAGATGTTTTGAAATGCGTATGGTGCAAAAAGAGTTTCAACTCCTTGGCAGATCTGACAGTACACATGAAGGAAGCAAAACACTGTGGCGTCAATGTTCCTGTGCCGCCGTCTTCAGGTGGACCAATGTCGCAATCATTGCACCCACCTTCAAGTTCACCTTCGACCCCATCTCACAACTCTTCATCCTCAAGTGGTTCATCGAAACCAAACCAGAACGACTTGAATATGCTAATCAAGGAAAATATGCCAATTCCGAGAAAGCTAGTCCGAGGTCAAGACGTTTGGTTAGGTAAGGGCGCCGAGCAGACGCGACAAATTCTAAAGTGCATGTGGTGCGCTGAAAGCTTCCGTTCTCTTGCTGAGATGACAAGTCACATGCAGAGAACTCAGCACTATACCAATATTATATCACAGGAACAAATTATTTCTTGGAAGTCGTCTGATGAAGGAAAATGTTCTAGCTCCAGTGGTTCCGGTCCGAACAATGGAGCACCACCCGCCACCAGTACCAGCAGTCACGTGAGTGCGGTACTGACTTGTAAAGTTTGCGACCAAGCATTTAGCTCATTGAAAGAGTTGAGCAATCACATGGTTAAAAATTCACATTACAAAGAGCACATCATGCGTTCTATCACTGAGAGCGGAGGTCGGAGACGTCAAACGCGTGAAAAACGAAAAAAGTCGTTACCGGTTCGAAAACTACTCGAGATAGAGAGAGCGACACAACACGAGTTCAAAAACGGGGAAGGCAATGGGGTTCCGATGGGTAAACCGATTAGGGATTTCGGCACGGGAAGCCGAATCACGTGTGAAAAATGCGGTGATAAAATCGAGACTGCTGTGTTCGTCGAACACATTAGGCAATGTATAGGCGCACCAATGTCGAATAGTCAGCGGAATTTTCTGAAAAGCGCACTTCTTTCAAATAACGTGATCCCTCCTGACATGCCCGGCCATGTCACCCCTACGGGTCGCGACGGTCGCAAAAGCATAAACGAAGAACTGCCATCTCCCGGCTCCGCTCACCACCGCTCACCATCCTCGGTTAACGATTCGTCCCCTAGTTCCAAAGACCCGAACGCGAGCAACGATAAAAGCTCATCGCCCTCCGTGCTAAACGCCATAGAACAATTGATCGAAAAAAGTTTTGACACTCGATCACGGCACTCGGTCCCTGGAATACCAGGAGGGGCTTCCCACGCCCCGATCGGTTCTAGTATTCTGAAAAGATTAGGTATAGATGAGAGTGTAGACTATACAAAACCGTTAGTAGATCCCCAAACGATGAGCATGTTACGTAGCTATCATCACCAGGGCTACGGGCGGCGCGAGCGCAGCGGCAGTGAGTCAAGCTCCATGTCCGAGCGCGGAGGCAGTAGAGTTGAATCTTTGACTCCCGATAGAAAACTAGACACTTACCACATGACTCCTCGGACCACTCCGGACACACGCGGTTCTCAAACCCCAGCTTCAGAGGATCGTCCCGCTGAGGTGCGAATAAAGAAAGAGATTGAGGATGAGGATCGTGAGAATGGAGTGGATCTGAGTAGTCAGCAGATTCGCGTCAAAACCGAAGTGGATGACGAAGAAGAGCCACAGCGACCCGGAAGCTCTACCGAGGAAGATGTAAAGCCGACCGTGCCAAAGCGTGAGAGCGAGGGTCCAAGTCCAGCCGCCAGTCCACGCAGTCCTGGCAGTGACCGCTCCGGCAATACACCTGGCTCCGACCGCAAGCCTCCATCCAGCCTGGGTGCCCTCTCCTCCATGTTTGATAACTTAGCTGGAGGTGGGCCCTCAGGAGAGCCGAGCTCTTCGCGCCGTGGTGGCAGCCACCCACTCGCAGCTTTGCAGAAACTTTGCGACAAAACAGAGACTAACCCATCTCGGGCGCCCCCACCGGCGCAGTCTCCGGCCGGCAGTGGTCCACCCAGCATTCTCACATTCAGCTGGGCGTGCAACGACGCTGTCGTCACTGATTCCATCATGAAATGTGCGCTATGTGATACCCCTTTCATATCGAAGGGGGCGTACCGGCACCATTTATCTAAAATGCATTTCGTGAAGGATGGTGCTCTGCCCGAGCCGGTGCCAATGAAAGCGCCTACTGGACAGCCTTCTCCGGGGGCACATAAGGGTGGGGGCTCCAATGCTGCCTCGCCGCAGGACCCGCGAAGCCCCTCGCAGTCCTTCGACGAGAGCCCGCACTCGAAGTTCCTCAAGTACACGGAACTGGCCAAGCAGCTGTCGAGCAAGTACGTGTAGGCACATGTGAGGACGGGCACGCTGCCGCCCTTCAGTTGTGATGATATCATATCCCGCTACGTTAAACCTTGCTAGGGTTAGGTCGCCGCGGCGACGCTAAGTATTTCGAAACTCTTTGCCAATTTAATTATTTAGGTAATTTACTGTTAGAGTTCACCGCATAGTTCGGTTAGTGTAATTAACGACTAGCGACTTAAGTATACGCCAAACGTCTTACGTTCGTTTAGAGTTAAGAGAATATTTTGAAAATATTGCCTATAGGTGATCGGTTGTTGGTCGGCTTATCTTCCACACTACGTTGTAATTCCATTTCGATAAATTGTAAATATATGAGTCGCATTAAGTCATAAAACGTTCGATTCGATCTCTTTGTAAATGTATATTTTTTGCTAATAATTCTTAAAATAATGTAAAATTACTTTCGTAATTTTAATTGCAATTCGCCTTTCGCATGTGATTCGGGACCGATCGGTCGTGTAGTCGGGACGTTGACTTTCAGTATTTAAAAAAAAATGTTGCAATATGATTTTTGTGTTACTTAATTTTTTTATGTAAATCAGTGTTAAGGTTAATGTGGTTTTTAGTTTATTCTATGTATATTTTGAATGACGTTCTTGTTTTTTAATCGTGAGATCCGTCGATACCTGTAATCTCGGGGATTTAATCTCATTCGTTTCAGTTCGTGTTGTACATAAAGACAAGTATACAATTGGAGTTCAATGCAATATATGATAATACAATATCTTTAGTGTAAAGTCGCTATAGGTACGCTCTCACTGCGAGGATGCTATTTATTATTTAGTGTTAAGTACATAATGTTAGATAAACTACGTCTGTGACACATGTATACCATTATACCAGCGCATAATTCGGTTGGAGATCAACCGTATATTTAAAAGTGATAATACGATATACATTTTTTCTTGTAATTTGAAAGGATCGACTACAATCGTATACGTTTAGACATTCGGATATACTGAGAGATATCTTCCAATTGTAACAGTTATACGATGATGTATATACGGTACTTGCGAGTGAAAACTCTTTTATATTTAATTATAGTAATATTGTAAACTGTCTAATGTAAGGTCGGGCGATATCAAAATATTACGAGATACATTGTGAAAAGAATATTTGTGATGCTAATTAATTATAATTGTACTTTAATTTTTTAATCATATTTGAAATTAGACTTGTTTACCTGTATTTGTGTTGCGATTACAAATATATTTCAATTTTAATTATGTTTTTGATACAAATTTGCTTTTTACTTTTCTTGGACTGAGGTGGAGTGAATGAACCATCACGAATATTCTTTCTAATATTGAAATTTTTAATAAAAAGTATCATTTTAACGATAGATATGAAACATACGACAAATATGATGTATACGCTAGCTCTGATGAGGGACTTTTGCTCATTCTTAAAAAAAAGGTGTTGAAATATTGATTTTACCAAATTTAATAATCTTATTTAATATTTTATGTTGTATTTCAAAATGCAATTAAAAGCTCAAAGAAATATATATGTTACATACTTTATAATGGTTATTTTATTTCATAACAAACCTTAGGACACTGTTTACTATAAGATCCTAATGTAAATGAAACTCTGAATGTTATTTAGTAAATAGTAGTAGATAAAAAGTAGCACAACGAGCTGTGGAGAGGGCTATGCTCGGGGTTTCTTTACGTGATCGAATCAGAAATGAGGAGATCAGTAGAAGAACGAAAGTCACCGACATAGCCCAGAAGATTAGCCAGTTGAAGTGGCAGTGGGCAGGGCACATAGCACGCAGAACAGATGGCCAATGGGGCCGGAAGGTTCTGGAGTGGAGACCACGGACTGGCAAGCGCAGCGTAAGTCGTCCACCGATACCGTGGACAGACGACCTGATAAAGGTCGCAGGACGACGATGGATGCAAGCCGCTTCCAACCGGTCCTTTCGGAAAATCATAGGGGAGGCCTATGTTCAGCAGTGGACGTCCTACGGCTGAGATAATGATGATAAAAACCTAACAGAACAGAATTGCTTTAGAGACTTCTTTATTATTCAAATCTGTATTATTCTTGAATATTAAGAGTAAAAATGTAAAATCTTTTTTAAATAGGTCTTATAATAAGGGAAAAAATAAGGCCTTAAACTAGGCAGAGCCTGTACTACGGTTACCATGTATATAAATACATATTCACATTCAGGTCCACCGTAGGTCTGGGGATCGAACCGGGGACCAGCGGCAGCAGCAGGCTGGGTTGCCAATTGCGCCATCTGGACAGCCATTAACTAATCGTAAACATTTCGTTCTTATAATTATGTTCTATAATAATTATGAAAGATATACATATATAGATAGATGATATGACGCATAAGCTAATTTGGATTGACATGATTTTAGTAACAGCCAATGGTAAAAAACTAATAAACTTCAAATCAAATTTTTCACACATTATGTATTAACAACGTGTCAAATTTAATTAACATTAATTTAGTTAAGGCCCAAGTTCTAAATAAGTCATTTTGTGCGATGAACAATATCTCAATCGGAGTTCCTTAGACATCTGCATCGGCCCGCATAAAACTGCTAGTTCGACGCACCCGTTCGCCTTAAAGAAATAGAAAACAGCATGAATAGCCACCATAAAAAAAACACCCGGCACTTATTAAGTAGTGCTTATTATAGTAAGGTTATTAAACCAATAAATTTGAATCAAACATCGAACTCTCTTGCAACAATATATAAAAAAATATTGTTTATTTTATTTGTTAGATCACATTGTGTCATGTATAATTGTAAAGAACTGATTTATACATTACTAGCTGTGCCCGCGGTTTCACCCGCGTGTTAATAGATGATGGTGAAGAGTATTCTAAGTATTATTCCAGCGCCTCCTCTATCTAAATACCAAACAGCATCTAATTCTGTTCATACGTTCTAAAGTAACAGACCTCTATCCATCCATATATCGTTTGTAAAGCTTAGTCAGTGAGGATATACGTCTCTTATATCCGTTTTAAGTAGTTTTAACTTTATATTCTTCCTTTTTCTGTATAAAGGAATCTGCTTACATGTATGTACCTACTTGCGGAAAAAAAACAATATGAACTTGTAAATCACATATTAAGTATAGTGCCTACGTAAAAAAGTATGTACGAGTACCTATTGTACAAGCAATATAAACATATATATATCTATGATCAGATCATTATAATGTCATACACAAATTCCACTTGTAAAGGGCAAGCCGACTGTGTAAAATAAGACTAAGGTATCATTGAATGAATAAGATCAGATAGAAACATAGTAGACAGTATTGTCGCCCTGAAAAGGGCCGTAATGTATGTATGTTAAATGTTATGGTTATGGTTCTCTCTGAATTTCATTTCATTGATTCAATAATTGTTGTTTTTTGATTGGTTGATGTCTTTTCATTCATGAACTCGCGCGCCACATATCCATTGTACAATTGTTTTTTGCATCGGGCTCCCAAGATACAGGCTTAGCCTGGTTTGGGGCCCTCAGTGGAAGTCATCATCATATTAAGTATTTTAAGTTATATTGTACCTTAATAAAAATGTAATAAATATACTGAATCAGCAAAAAAATATATTCGTATTTATAATAGTGAATACAAGTTGTCACACGCGTGAGGATGATGATGAAAGGTAGTCTATGTGCTTGCTCGGGATATAAACTATCTCGTTGCCAAATTTGATTACGAACCATTCAGCCCTTTGGGCGTGACAAGGTAACAAACAGACAGAAAGACAGAGTTTCAAACGCTTTTGTTATAATTAGTGTGGATATCTAATACTAGCTGGTGCCGGTGGTGGACTTCGTCTGCGCAGGATTAGTACCTCGAGTAGCTTATTATCTTCTCCAAGGGCATATCTATCTTTATACCAAAATGTCAAAAAATATGTACATGGTTAAACGCAATTGCTATAATAGTATTATTTGAGTACATTTAAATACTTAGTATATCAATCAGTAAACAATAATAATATAAAATTAATCACCATAGAAAAAAACTCTCATTACATTTCATCACCCTTGGCGGTATTTGTGTATTTTATCACCCTTGATGGTCGCCGAACACGTCTAGTGTATCAAGCTGTCAAATAGGCTTTTGACTATCAGAAACTGACACAAACTTTGACAGAACTGTCATCATTACGATCTTGACGTAGGCGGAGATCTTATTATTTTGTCTATGCTGTGCCCAAGCATATTACGCTTTTTCACCCGCGTGGTGATGGCTGATGATGATAATGAAAATTATCCTATGTGTTAAACCAGTGCCTCATCTACCTCCATACCAAATTTCATTAAAATTGTCCCAGCCGTTTGTGCGTTAATGAGTAACAAAGATCCACACATCCATACTCACAAACTTTCGCGTTTATAATACAAGTTTTATACATATAAGTAGGATAGGATTAACCGAGCGAGCGAAGCGTCTCTGCTTTAATTGGCCATTGGTTTACTTTCATCTGTCCGTATGTTTGTTAGGTTGTGTGTTGGTCCTGTACAGGTCGCATTTTTCACCAATTTTGAGGAAACTTGGTGCATGCATGTTTAACTATTCAATACAATTTTATTGTCATCGTCGATTTTCGAGTGGGCGGTACTTCTTCTTGCTGCTTGCTTATACTACGAGTAGAGGTTGATTTCAAATCTGCGTCCGAGAGATTAGCAGACAGACAGATCTGCGGCCGGTACTTCAACAACCTTGAACTATCTTCGTGGTAAATACAAATAATTTATTGCTAAACTATAAGTTGACAGTCCCGTTGGCAGTGGCCCTGCCTTTTAAGCAATTTAATTTCGGGTTCAATCCCCGAGACAAATATTTCTATGATGAGTGGAAATCTTTGTCTTTGAGGCTTGGATGTTTGAGATGTTTCTGTGCCTCCCGCTATACAGAAAATCCTAGTACAAGGGTATGAGTGAGTAAACTTTTTCAAACTATTCTGTACCAGATTAAATAAAGTCGCAATGTTATATAGGTGCAAATAGAGAAATACCATTCTAGTCCCAAGATAAAGCGACGGACTATACATACTGTTAGATCTTTACCTACATACTCAAAAGGGTCCGCAGAGGTATATAAACACCCACAATTCCACCTTGGTCTCACCACTATATACATATTTATCTTATGTGTTATTTATTGGGCGAGATAACTGAAATCTCATCTTATTATAAAGTCTTTTTTTCAAGACCAGATCTTATTAATTGGTCATAAAAGAACTACGAGTAATAATAAAATCTGGTCTGGATAAAAATGACCATGACACCAACCAAAAAAAAAGTTTGGTATCAGATATTCTTCTTCAATCGAACAGTGTGCAAGCACTGCTGTGTTATGGTTTGAAGGGCAACTTAGCAAGAGAAATGACTAGGCCATTGAGAGTACAAACCAACGTCTTGGTGTGTTGTGATGAGTGATTGAAACTACACAAAAATACATTATACTTGTAGCGCTCCGTGGTTTTACCCGCGTGGTGATATATGATGATGACAATAAAAGTATATAGCCTATCAGAGATAATGTTCTAAAGGATTCTGATGCTGAAATAATTGTCCATATCGGTCCAGTAGTTTCGGAGCCTGAATAGACTATTTTAATTTTATAATTTAAACGAACAAACAAATCTTTCCTCATTATATTCTCTGGTTATGCGACAGCGGAAAGCTAATATAAACTACTTTCAGAAGCAGGTGTGGTACTTACCATCACACGCACAACTTGCTCGCCTCGTCGTTGAACATATAAAACTGTTGTCACGGTTGTAAGACTTTATGTATTGAATACTAGCTGCTCTCCGCGGTTTCACCCTCGCGATGATGGGTGATGATGATGATGATGAGTCTTATATAGCCTATGTTACTCAAGGTGAATGTAGCTTTCCAATGGTGAAAGAATTTGTAATCGGTAGTACTTTTTGAGCCAATTCGTTACAAATATACTTACAAATCTTTCCTCTTTATAATATTATATTAGTACGAGTATTGGTATAGACATTCGTGAGTGGAACAATTAGAAACAGCTATCGGGAACAGGTAGGCCTTTTGTGCAAAAGGCCGTCTTGGGTGGTACCACAGTAGCTACCAGATATCCTCATATTAAGTAACAGTGCACAATCATTATTGTGAAAGACACTACAGTAAGTAAAATTACTGGACGAAAGGGATTGAAAAAATCAATGTCCTGGGATGACGAGCACAGTGCTACGCAAAACTACAGCTCTAAGCTCTGGATGGCACTGCAATGGTTGCGTAATGCTTCCATCAGGGAACTTGCTTGTGTCGTACATTAAAAAAAGCCCAGTTGGTAAAGCCAATTCTTAAGCACGAGAAATTTACTTGTATGTGTAAGAACAATCATTGCAATTGTAGAGAGAAAAAATCATGTGAGACGTTATGACCAATAGGCCACTGAAGCACGAAGTCTGAGCTGCAAATTTTAACTCTTTGATGGCAAATATAGAGTTACTAACACGGATTGTCAGAAGACGCGGGTTCGAATCCCGTCCGAGGATGTGAATGTTTCTCTCTAATATTGCAATGTTTATCGTTAAGCAGGCGTTAGTGCTAAATACTGTAATAGAATATTATGCAATTAATGAATAAAAGTTTGATTTAAACCGAGGGCCATCGATACACCACGAGTAAGCGAAGGATTCTAACGACTGAATCACGAGCGTAGCGAGTTATTCAAGTGTTAGAATCCTGAGCGATGCGAGTGATTCATGGCCCTCGATATAAATCCGTTTCATTCAAGAGTTGCATACTATACCTTGACTACGAGAAAAATAAATAATTTAAGCGAAAATAGACATTTAATGACGAAAAAGGAGGGTTAAATTAATTAAAATGCACATATAAATTAGAACAGCTACCAAACATAGAGTAATTTTCTTATTATTATAATTTTTTTTCTGCAATGGCAGTAAAACGTTATACAGTTTTTATTCCAATGCCAAATAAACTCCTGGTTGCAAATATCGACCAATCAAATCTCGAGGAGTTATATGCACAAAGAGTTTGTATGTCGAGTTTTCTTTGCGCAAGGAGTTTGTATAAGCATATCGAATATATTGGTGTGTTCTAAATTCAGACACCAAAACAGTGATTAAAAGGCTTTTTATTCACTGTTGGCAGTTATTAAATGAGCTCTTTAGAGTGGGAATGGTATCAAAATCTTTATGTTTTTTTTTTTTTTTAAATTGTTTACAACACAAACTGCGTGTAGTCGTAAGTGATACACTCCTTAGATTTTTTATTTTCATGTGCTTAGCAATTTCACTAGCTACTTTACACACTAACGTATGGGATTCCACCACCGCGCGATTCCGACGGCACTTTCTGCTTCACACTGTTACTATGTGGAAGCAGCTGCTGCTTGATGTGTTCCCGAACAGATACGACTTGGGAGCCTTCAAGCAAAGAGCCTATTCCTTCCTCAAAGGCTGGCAACGCATCCTCGAGACCACCGCTATTGTGGATGTCCGTGGCCGACGGTGATTACTTACCATCAGGTTAGCCGCCTGCTCGTTTGCCAACCTATACCATAAAAATGCAGTTATGCTTGCGTATTATTGCTTCGCGCTAGAATATCTGACTCTGCGGTTGTACGAAATTTCGCCACATTTTATTTAGAGTTAGATTTTACTAAGTATTAATGCCTATAGTAGGCATAGTGGTTAGTGTCAGGCAAACAGTGTGGATATTTTTATATTTTTCTAGCAAAGAAATAGAAGGCAGCATAGATCAAGGCAGAATAAATGAATAGAAGGCAGCATTTTTTTTTAAACAAAATTATATATGTCTTTATTTTGCTCCTTTCTCCTATGACAGTCAGACAGACAGAGATACACATGATCTACTTTATAAAGTACCAAACGTCAACCCTTGTAATTCACCTATTAAGGTGACACCTCACGCAACTACAAAGTACACCTAAATATTAATCACCGCCCTAAAGCCGCGTACACACCGACCGCATCTTAATCTGTCCCCGAATCACTCAACGCGCGTCTCGCCACTGAGGCCTCCCCTTAATCATTGTAATGACGTCATTCATCGCTTTTGCGCAGCGACGCGACAAATCGACAAAAATTGAATTACATTGCCGCTTTGATACGGTGTAGATGTCGGAGTGTTGGCGCGGAAGCGGTAATGGAACTGCAAGTAGACGAAGGGTTGACAAGAGATGGATGCGTTGTCAGTCAAAGCCTTGAGCTTTGCTACAGGTGAGGGAATATACGGAGCGGTTTTATGCCTGAATGTCTATCAATTGTAAAAACAAAATCGCTTCTTTGTGTATGTTTTACTGATCATTGTACCTTCTTAGTGACCTTAATTATTTTCAGTACTCAAGAATTACAATTCATGTACGTGTAATAGTACATTATGGTACTAGTGTGTAACATTGGTGATTACCGCCGAGGCGCCATTGCGTCTTAAGAGAGCCGAGGACGGCAATCATCAATACACACGTGTATCATACGACGTTTTTCAACACATTTGTGAATAAAATAACAATAAAAACTCATTTTATTTAGTAGATAAAAAGTTTATTTAGAGAAACAATTAGTAAATGTGCAGTAAGTTTAATTATAATTAACTGTTTTTGATGGCTTAGCGGCCTCATCAGATTATTTATTAAAATACTTTCATGTTCTGTTGTTTATTTGGGATGGTTCATTATTCATGTAGGTAGGTGAAATCCAATCATTGGATGTACTTGGTGTTTCGTCAGTAGTTGTTTTTAAGAACAAAGCACCACAACCAATAAACTTAAAAAAAAAACAATAACTCACTAGTGAGTTATAGCAATGAAAAAGCCACAGTTTGATTATGGGTGTCATTCTGTGCCTAATTGCGGTGACCATAGAGCCACTTTATGAGCAAGTGTGTTGAAAAATAGATTACTAATTTAATCCATTAAGTTTGACGTTCGTGGAAACGTAATAACTTAACATGTTCCTTTTTTGTTTTGTAATAAAGTATACACAAAATAGTAAATTGCCGATTGGCGCAATACATAAAATAGTTAATCTTGATAATAAAATAATATTAATAAAATGTTCCAATCTATGTTAAAATGTTACCAGTATGGCTTTATGTGGCATTTCCTTTTTACACGTGGTCATTGCTTTGGAAAAGGTTATCTAAGTAGACTGCGATCGTACTGCGAAATATAATGAATCTAAGCAGTTATGTGAAATATTGAGGTTGGAAGAAAACTAAAAATTGTGTGAATGGAACCAATCAACTGTGTCTTGCAGTGACGAGCGCGATGCAATGCCATACTGCTACGCAAGCTACGAAATTGTCAGCCTTGGTGAATTTAGACTATCATGAGCATGCCAATGCTTATCAATAACTATTTCCGGTCATTTCAGTATCAACACTTTAAACTGCTACGTACAACTCCAATAACTTGCGCGTACCTGATAACCTCCCGTATGTTTCCACCTAACCCTCGCGGCCTATTTTGCAAGACAAACGCTTGCGGGCCGCGACCGCCACACCGAGCTGTCACTCATTTAATAACGACTAATTAAAATGACGTTTTGTTTTATATCATCAAATTAATGAATACCACAACTCTCCCCCGCTAGGGGGGAAAATGGCGTCATTTCAAAGATTTATGACATAAAGAGATGGATAGTTTGATTTATATGCCGTAAATCATTTTTTACAACAAATAATTCCTTGTTGCTTTTTTGTTTAATTACAGTTTTTGTTTTTAAGTTTATTTATGCGAAGGTCTGATGTTTGTGAGTTGTTGTTAATCGGTGGAGGTGGTTCGGCTCGAGATGAGGTTGTATTGATTTATGGTATTGATTGTGTTGTATGTTGTGTCTTTAGGGGTTTTGTTGCCGACTGAGTTATGTGGGTAGAGGAAATGGGTTTGTAATAAGTTATTTTAGACGTATTTACCTGTTTTTTGTAGACTTAAGAGGCCTTACGAACGAACCAATTCTATTTTGTTAAATTGCATCATTGTCACTTTAGTCATTTTATCTCGTCTGTTCAGTCATGAGCCTACCACTATTGCCGTAATGCCCTTCGCAATTAGAGCAAAACGTATCGTTCCCATGAAACAGAACAAACTGTCATTTATCCAGGACAACTGTGACACAGATAACTCATAGTTTGTAAAAACGTGAATATTATTACAATAACGGCTTTACAATTGACGATACGAATATTTTATCGCAAATTCTAAGGCCGTTGTTAAGCACCTGTTAATTTGGGCTTAATGAAATGGAGTCCTGTGGGCCTAGCACGAATATCTGCGTAAGTGTAACGTAAAGTTAGTGACGTTCACATGAAACAGTACAAACTGTCATGTATCTAGGGCAACTGTGACACAGATAACTCGTAGTTTGTACGTCGAAGCGTGACGCGTTGACGTTTGCGGTACGAATACTTTTTCGCTAATTGTTTGTGGGCCTCGGCATCCACAGTTGCTATCAAGTTTGCTATAACCCGTCATCGCTACTTGCTAAATATTCTAAACTAAATACAAATAAAACGTATTTACTGCCAAGGGCGACTCCATGATTGAGTCCGTGTTTCCCGAGAGATACAATTTGGGAGTCTTCAAGTTAAGACTGCATAAATATCTTCTAGACGAGCGCGCCACGTCGATATACCGCTGAGTCATTCAACGTGCGTTGAGATAGCGGACAACAGAAAGCAGGTATACTAGCTGGTGCCCGCGACTACGTCTGCGCAGGATTAGTATTTTGAATAGCTTATTATCTTCTCCAAGGCCATATAAAATGTCACAAAATATGTACAAGGTCAAACGCTATATAAGTAAATTTAAATACTTTGTATAATAATCAGTTAACATTAATAATCAAATACAGGACTTACGTATATACAAATATAAAATTAATCACCATGGAAAAAACTGTCATTATATTTCATCACCCTTGACGTCGCCGAGCACGTCTAGTGTATTGAGCTGTCAAATTGACTTGACTTTTGACTAAGCTATCAGAAACTTTGACACAAAATTTGACAGAATTTCATTACGATCTTGACGTAGGTGGAGATTTTATTATTTTGTCTATGCTATGCCCAAGTATATTACGCTCTTTGCCCGCATGGTGATGGATGATGATGATGATAATGATGAATAGTATCTTGAGTGTTAATCCAGCGTCTCATCTAACTCCATACCAAATTTCATTAAAAATTTCCCCGGCCGTTTGAGCGTGAAAGAGTAACAAAGATCCACACATCCATACATTCACACGTCCATACTCACAAACTTTCGCGTTTATAATATTATAGTAGAATATTCGGATTGATTCACATTCACTGATTCATCAACGCAGTGCCTTACGGCCAATAATCTATCTATCGTCGGTTTCTATATATATAGCACCAGGTGACAGGGATTCATCTTAGTGTAACTAAGAACTAACATGGTATGGGCGTGTTGTGTTGTGAGGAAGGATGGTAGTGTTAGGTACTAGGAGATTAATGAGGAGGTTGATGGATAAAAAGAAGGGGTGGATATTATGCACACTTGAGTGTTTATGGGCTTTACGATATGAATAAAAAATATGAATGATTGTACATAATGTGAGCGGGTAGTGATAGTAAGAATCGAGTATGTACCGTGCTGTTCCTAAATGAAATTGGGATTTGTAAAGGAATATGATTTAGGAATCGTTTTTAAATATGATATTTTGTGTTCAATTCTTCATGATAAGTATATGAATGTTGAACAAAGCGATAAAATATGTATAGCCAATAACATCATTATTATAAGATATATATAATAAGACATAGATATGTAAATAGTGTTATATCTAACGGAACCTATGTATGGTCATGTCAGTCTGCTGTTGCAAGTTCCAAAGAAGTGTTAAATTGAGAAAGACTTGTGCATTTGAGAGCTGAAAGAAAAGATTTGTAGCATGTGGTTCAAGATAGAACAAAGCAACGGTACTTACTTATAGCGTTATTATACGTTTCTGTACATTTTTTTATATGAAATTAGCAGTTTATCATATTAGTACACAGTTTTGTTCTGACACTATACAAATAGACACGAGTAATAATAATATAATTGAGTTTATGTAGTCTAGTCAAGCAGGATGTAGTTTAGTTCAGCATTCAGTGTTATAGCTTAACCGAGTATTATGCTGATTATGCTAATACTGAAGGGGTCCTCAGTCCCAGTGGTCATCTTTGGAATCAATCTTTTTTTTTGTACGTTTACACACGCAATAAGAGTCCCTCTGTCGTTGGCATGGACACACACAATAACACATCACAACATATAGAAGACCCGGGAATAAACATTTCTGCTCATCACACATATTATATTTGTAACGACAAGAAATCGAATCCTAGGCCCCTCGCTTCGAAGGGAAGCTACCAACTAAGCTAACGCAGCCATCAATCGGGCAGGTTAATGAAGACTTTTTTTATGATAATTCTACAGATAGTATTATAAACCATATGGATAAATAATTATTTATGATATTATATTAGTGATAAGTCTATAATTAATTAATATTAACAATTAATGGTTGAACTGTTTCCTGTCCTGCTGGTACTTTGGTTTGCATGTGTACATTTAAAAGAATATTAAAATAGTTTTTGAGTCATATCCAATGTATTCGATTAATGAGTACATGAATTGGCGTCCAACCGAATCTTCATTCATGTACGAGTCTGCCTATAACCAGTCCCAATTAGCTTAGTATGTGCGTACTTGTTATATTTTGTTAAGTTTCTCTCATCTTGTGACATTATTTACCGACTTCCAAAAAGGACTCAATTCGACTGTTTTCTTTATGTTACCTCATAACTTTCGATATGGTGAACCGATTCTAAAAATGCTTTTTTGTTTGATAGCTGGTGCTTCACGTGTGGTCCCATTTAATTTATCAAATTCGGTCTAGTAGTTTTTGAGTTACACTTCAATAACTGAATAGAATGGAAGTCGGTATTAAATTTTTCAAATTGTACTTGTGTAATTAAGCATTATTTTTCTCGAAATGTATATGTATTGTGATTTTTAACTAAGGAACTTAATAAATAAGGTAATTATGAAAATTTGACATTCCCAATAGAACAACCACAGTTATAAGGCCAATAAATGATCTTATCTTATCTTATCATGCACATTTAAATAACAATTAATGCCGCGTATGGTTAAAAAGTTAATATGATTTTATTACAAAAAAATACCTTAATAAAAGACGAGTCACGTGTTTTGTACTAAGAATCCGACAATAGTATTATAAACGTGAAAGTTTGGATGTTTGTTAAGGTTTAGGTTTAACGATTTATTACTTATAAAGAACGTAGTTCACTTACAATGAGCTTAAAATACTAAAACTAATAACTAATTAAGAACTAGTTAATATTAAAACATATAAAATATCCAGTTTTCTAGTGGTATGGACTTAAAAAACACGTTCATATATTACTTTATCAGTTTAGTTTTAAACATATGTATATTTTTACAGTTTTTAACATCGTTAGGTAACTTATTAAATAATTGTGCACCCTCAAATAACATGTTTCTTTTACCGTAGTTAGTTCTTGGAGTATTTACTTTTATTTTATTTGTATTTCTTAAGCTGTATTTATATGACCTTTTTGTAAATGTTATTTTTGTGTGTATTTTTTTGACAGTACTTTTTTGACCAAAACACATGTTGTGTATGTATATAGCTGGTTTTAATTAAATATCTTGGTTTCCTTGTAAATAATGCGTGTATTAGTTAGGTAGTGATAGTTAAAAATTGTTTTTATTAGTTTGTTTTGCGAGATTTGTAGGTTTTTCAAGTTAGTTTTTGCAGCACAGCCCCATATCTCAATGAGATTCGAGATGTGGTTTTACAAGGGTGTTATATATTGTAATTTGGACTTTGCGAGGTATGTCCCACGGCTCTCCTTAATGCTCCGGTTGTTGACGATACTTTCGATCTTACATGCTTAATGTGAACCTTCCAGTTGAGTTTATCATCAAGTTGAAGACCGAGATATTTCTCTTGATGGGAGCGGTGGATTATTACACCGTTGATGGTTAGAGCTGTATAAGGAGGCACTTTTTTAATTTTTTCCTAAAAATATCATGTATGACGTTTTTTATGTTTATGGTTAGTAGATTGCTCTGACACCAGATACTAAATTTATGCAAGTCATTCTGAGCCTTTTTTATCATATCGGGTAGGTTACGCCCAAAGTAAAAAAGGCAGATGTCATCGGCGTATAAAGTTATATGACTTGTTAATCAAATTTTGCTGATATTATTAACATATCTCAAGAATAAAAGGGATCCTAATACTGATCCTTGGGGAATGCCACATATTATTTTTTTATCACACAAAATCGACTGAACTGGAGCTGGATGAACATGCTCATCAGGGCAAGAGAAACCACTATCTTAGGTGACGAGTGCAGCGCATTGCCATGCAGGGTGTTGAGCTGTTCTTCTGAATGGCACTGAACCTGGGGAACCGTGACGCTTAACATCAGCCGAGCGAGTGACTCATTTTGTTACCGATTGATATAATAAAAAAAATTAGAGAGATTAAAATAATAACACCATATAGGACGTTTAGTCGTCGAAATTATTTACAGTTATATGCTCCTCGCTGTCACTCCAACTATCGTCATAATTCTTTTTTTCCTCGCACTATTGATATGTTTAATTCTAAATATTCCAAATTAGTTGATCTCTTTGTGATGAAGCAAAATACATTCAAACTCTTGATAAGCAAACGCTTTTACACTGACTGATGTAAATGTGTTGATGGTTGGTTTTATTTTCTATTGTTTTTCTCTCTTAATTATCTGTGTTTCGTTTGTTGGTAAATCAGGTTTTATGTGGCTTTATGTTGCTTGTAAACTTATAATCGAGTCTTATTTGTGTGCATCAGTTTACTTTTTGTATCCTGTTCGTGTTCTTCAATTTCAATTTCAAGCGCGATTAATTGTTAATTAATTAATTAATTGTTACCTATTTACATTCAGGGCACTTACAATGTTATCATAAGCGAAAACTGCTAGCCTTTTGTATTCACAAGACCCTTAAACTACATTATTTAATAAGCAGCTGTTTGTTTTCCATGTAAATAAAAATAAAAATAAAATAAAAACAAAATAGAATGGTATGGATACTTTTCAACATAATAATCATCTTCCATAACCACGCGTTTGAAACCGCAGGGCAGCTATTAATATTATAAGTGCATAAGTTGTCGCCGTACCTAAATAAGCATTTTAATAAGAAAATGACAAATCGATTTGACCGTATAACCTCAGACAACGTGTTCAGTACTTACTGCTCTTTCGGATCGAAGACTGGCTCAGGCCAGTATTATCTTATCTATCACTCACAAATGTACTTATTTTTACTGGCAGTTTACACTACTTCAAGTCTTCTTACATTTACCTATTTTTTCATATATACATAAATATAAGTTAAATAGTGATCACCACACTTTTAATACTAGAAATACAAATAGGATAGCTGTACCTAGTTTTAGACTTGCGAAGACTAATAAGTCATTCCTAGGACATAGTGTGTGTTTTTACAATAAAATCCCAAAACACATAACTGAGCTCACAAAGGGCAAATTCAAGTTGACTGTAAAAAACGTTTTAATAAAAAAAGCTTAAGTTCGACATTATATAGAAGATAAAGATGCTTGGAATACTCCACTTCTGGCAAGCTGTCTCTCTGCCACCCATAAAATGTAATATTTGTAGTACTTAAGTAGAAACATTGTAAACATCTATATAAAAAGAATGGCCCCGAGTTTCTTGCCGCTTCTTCTCGGTGTGCTCTATATATTTTGGAAAGCGGCGGTAGAGTCTTTAAAGTACATTATAATGAAAAGTTGACGTTCATAAGTGCGTCTTTGATGCCTAAATTTAATAAATGATTTTGACTTTTGTCTTTTTTGAACACAGATTAATAATAAACTAGGTATAGATCTATAGCAATAACAACTACAATTGCTGGGGCGCGTTCAGAACCTTGGTTAGAGCGCACTTGGAGCCCACTCGGAGGGCAACTTTTCGCACTAACGCCGTTCCAAACCTCAAGGTAAAGCACTCGGTTGTTCTAACTCGGGCGTTCCAAACCTGGGAGCATCGCAACGTTTTTAACCATCAAAATCGATCGGTAAACGGTTGCAACCCGCCTCTGACATAACTTTGCCCAATCAGACTACAACAAACTTCTTCTTCTTCTCTCTTCTAAAAGAAAATTAGATAAGGATCAAGTGATCTGTCAATGTCGAATTTGTCAAAGTCTGTTTGAGGTTAGAAAACAACCGTTCCGTACCTCAGAGCGAGTTGGAAATCAACTAAACAACTGCACTCTGAGGTTCTGAATGCCCCCCAGTATGGGTTCAGTACTGTTCTTGTTCAATCTGTAAGAATTGTAATTACAAGTAACTACTATTAAAATGCGAAGATGCATTTATGGCCGTAGCCTTAGCCGCGATCATTAGTAATTCATTTCTTGGATTCAATAGACAAAAAATCTTGGAGTCAAGCTTTCTTTGAAACATCAAATTTTGAGGCCTCAAAATTAAGGATTGGTAGTTCAGTAGTGGGAGTGTGGGAAACACGTATTCAAGCTGTAAACGGACTTGAATACAACACTTAATATTAGTCAGTCAGCGTCGGTCAGCGTAGATGTCTTCATCACGCCGCTGACAGTAACATTGAGCGTGAACCATTCGAATTAGCATACACAAAAGTGTTAGATTTTTGCGAACAGTTTTTGGGGTTATAGTCTTTGCAGATGCGCAAATCTCGCTGTTGCGCCGAGCGATAGACGGGCTATCACGGCAACCCCTGAACGGAATGAACTATCCATCATCGTCCGACATCATTAATAGGTCCAGTCACTATGGATGGAATTAACGAAAGGGGTTTCCTGTGCAGGAGCATAGGATACGATTTCACTATCGCCAATTAGATAGACTATTCATTTAGTAAATAATATGGTGCGTACTTATGTCTATTTATTCTTTTTACTAAACTTACTTAAAACATATTTTCTACCGGCTTCCAAAAAGAAGGAGGTACTCAATGCGACTGGGCTTTTTTTTAATTTTTTTTTATTGTTTCTTTGCTAACTTTCGATTGAGTGGACCGATTCTGATAATTCTTTTTTTGTTTGAAAGCTGGTACTTTCCGTGTGGTCCCATTTAAATTGTGACGACGTTTATTATTATTAAAATTACACAGGTATTCTGTACAAATTTAAATCGCAATTTCTACCTTAAATATAAATTTCTTTAAATAGAGGACAGACAGAGAGAAAGGTATGCAGTTTAGGCTTCAAGACTTCATAACAATATGTAAAACACTAAACTAATACTAGTAAATAATACTGACTGTACACCTAGACATCATCAGGAGGTGACTTCCGCAACCAGATCGACTACCAGTCAGTTGCGCTGGCGCCAATTGTGGATCAGACCATGAGCTGGAAACGAAGTTGAAACTGAAGCTGTCAGCTGCTCATGCATCAGGATCAGGACAGGAGGATCGAAGTCAAAGACAATCTAAGCTTTACTGAGGCCGTCGTTTGACACTGAGCAGAATGGACAAATATCAACCAAAATGAGGCATCACATAGTAAATATAGTACGACTAGTAAATAATTTTAGGAAGCCGTGTCAATACGGAATTCTAAAATGAAGCCCATATTTTTTTGACAAACGAATCTATTTGATTGAAACGCCAAGCAGTTGAATAAACTCTCATAATTTCATCTTCCGCTAACACAAATCGATATCCATACAAATCTCTAAAATTTATCGTCGTGCAAATTTATTGCACCAAAATCGCATATAATTTGATTAATGACGTAGTCACATTTTTGTCCCGTCTTTTGTGCGAAGTGCGGGCGATAATGGACACATGTCCCGCCATCCATCAGGGCGAGATGGGGACAGATGTCGCGGGGCGTTTGTTTTCGAGTGCGCTCGCTTTCAATTCCGCTCTCGTGACGTGACTTTAGTGGAACTGGAGAGTGATCTGCTGTGGTCATTTAGTGGTGAGATTTGAATAGAGATAGGAGTTGTTGTGTTTTCAAATGTGCTCTACGAAAGCGTAGTTTTTTACCCTGTTTAAGGCCTGGTTAGATTTGAAGCGGTTGATCGTTGTCGAGCGCGTCTAGCCGTTTTAAACTGATCTACTACTGTTTCTTCGGTTACTATTTGAATGGGTCATCGTGCCTTCCGTTCTTTGGAAGACACGATCATAATGAGCTGAAAACTAGACATTTCAGCTGTTGTAAACTTTTAACTCAATGTGCATGACGAGTAGAGTGGCCGACAGTTTGTGTCGATCCTGCTTGTAGCAGTAACCATGTACTTAGCTTATATCACCTTACCTTATCTTGTACTTTGTAGTTAGGATTGTCTGCATTTGTCACATAGAGATATTAGTCTTATTTACCTTGTATTTTACTTGATACGAGTACATTGAAGCGGTTTATCTACAGACCTAGATTATTCGACGATAAATATGTGTCAAATTTCCGTCGAGACTTGCACAGATCAGGAAATCGAACGGAGAACTAAAAGCACCCGGAGCAAGTACTAGGCAATGGAGAAGTTTTCAAAAATAAACTGTCAATAAAACTAAAAACAAAGGTCAAGGAAATTTTCCTACGTCGTCTCACATACGCATGTCAGACGTGGACTGAGCTGCACAGAACCTAAAAATGTTACGAGTAAGTCAAAGATGCTTTTAGTGGAGTACAACTCTTTGTGAATGAGTTCGTCCGAGGAAGTACTGCCACTTCACCTACCGTTTTCTACCGCGTATCAGTAAAGTATCGGTGCCGGAAAAATTACAGGCACATGAGACTTAACTTACTGTCTCAGGGTTACGGGCGCATGCACTTCGTCACTTGTGAAGAAAATCACCTTTCCAGGCAGAGTTTACCACATAACCCTAGGTAGTATTCGTGCTTGTACACTCTCCTAATAACTTTTATTAACGTTTTATCAAGTGCTGTTTACAAAGTTTCATATAATGAATTCCTATAATAATTTTATAGGATATATGATATATAATAATGAACTCCTATAGAAACTTTCATTCCCTATTTCAACCCTTTTTTTTTCGCGGAAACTAGTAGCCTACTATGTCCTTACTCAAGGTCTAGTCTTTGTCTGTACAAAATTGTTGATCAAAATCGGTTCAGTGGTTTAGCTGTGAAAGCCCAACATACAGAGTTACTATTAGTTAGATATTAAATAGTAGAGAAAGGATACTGTGCACTTTAAATTTATCGCGGTAATCATGGTTGCGGATTGTTGGACTGCGCAAGCGATGGTACTCGCTAAAGCCTTTTGTAAAACTTTTTTATTTGCTTCTAAAAGTACTGATTTGATGGTATTTTGTTAAAAAGTATGATACTAAAAATACAACACAACACTATTTTAAGGTATTTATGCACAACCGTGTATGTACACGGTCTTGTCCACCTGTTGTTGCTATTACTAATGTGGACCGTGGCAAATTTGAGTGATTACTTTCGAGGACAGACAACGTCGAAGAGATAAAACTGGCGACGTTTCCTTCCTTTTATATAAATTATAAAAACAATAACATCTTCCAAAAGAAAAAAAGGAAAAAGAAACTCCATCCGTCGGTCTTCGAGTGGCAGATTGGTGAGACAAATGACGGGGCGGCGAGCGACATCAATCCACTTATTACGGTAACCTGGCGAGTGGCGAGTCAATCATTTATAGCGATCGAAATCTGATCGTTCGTTTGACGACCGGGTCGCAGGTCGCGGGGTGTAATCGGCGTAGATCTAGGAAAACAATCACGCACCAATCGGTCACCCAAAGTTAGAGTGACCTAGTTTTGCAACTAAGTTTAAGCCGGTAACATTGGACCTTTTTTGTTTAGCTCGTTTACCAACGTTTACCAATTGATGAGACACATAATTAAGTACGAGTAACTTAAATTCTGTTAGGTTCAGACATTTAACCCGTAAAGCTGCCTTGGCATACCTGTATGCCAAAAAACACTTCGTAAAGCCGCCTTGGCATACAGGTATGCCATCAAATCAAATAAGGATCCAATTAAAAATGTTATCTATTCAAATATAAAATAGATTCATTCATAGATTCAATTTCAGCTAATGTTTTGTTTTTTTGATGCTGTAAAGGACATTTGAAAGATACCAGATCGGTAATATCAACGAAAAAGCAACAGTCACTTGTTTTTTTGCGGGGTTTGTGCAACTCTGGTTTGCAAATTTGATCATAGTCGGGAGCTCACTAGGTTAAAGTAGGAGAATTCCGGAATTGGTACGTTTGTTAAGCTGAGTATTTTAACAGGTAAATAGTGTATTTAAAGTTTTTTTTTAATATAGGTAATGATAAAGATACAGTATAAATATAACTTCTACAAACACTATTGATACATGTGCCATGCTAAAAATGTTAGTAAATGCTGGTTTACAGACAATGGTCAATCTAGCAAGCAAAGCAAAGTTTTCAAGGTCTGAAACAAAACGACGATGCTTGGACGTTTGTTCGGAACGGGCGATCGAAATTTAGATCATTGTGAAAATGGACAGATGTGTAGTTTGTACATAATTCATTGATAAGATGAATAATGATCGTAAAATGAACAAAATTAGAGGAAGGGGGTGAGGTGATATTATAATTGTAAAATTTGTGTTTACATTGATAATTAGATCAGCTGAAGTATCAAATGAAAGGGATTTACATTTGTGTACATTTCAAACAAGATATTTGATTTTAATTTGGATAAGTTAGCATCTAAACAAAGAATAACAACAATTTATGCCTAAGTTAAGATCAATTTTGCGATGTTTTATCGAGGCGAACTAATTGATAATTGGATATATGTAATTCGTCATTGTAGTTATTACAACTTTGTTTTGCTGTCCATGCAAAAGTTATCAAACGCAAGGTACAAAAAGTCCCCATTCATCGTCCAGACTTAACCCTCCACCGCTCACTGACGATGACTGATAGCTAACACTTCCGCCCGGGTCTGCAAGACTCCTACCGTCCCGCGTATAAATACACTCGTCTATAAATCAGCCGCCGGTGAGTGACATTGACGGGTTGCATGAAATGGTGGGGATATTTTAAGCCGAAGATGTTTTTGACGTTTTGCAAGTGCGGTAGGTTAGTGTTTGATGGTGTTGACTAATTAGAAAGTGCGCGGTATTTTGAGAGGGTTCTCTTTATTTAGACGTTGGGGCCTAGATAGAGATATGCCACTCTGTTCGCGTGTGGTTGATATTTACAAAGTAGGTACTAATTATACCCATCACAGTATACTCCAGAATATTTCTTAATGATCTGATATTCTTTTTTCGTCAGGTAACTAAATGCAGGTACCGGAAAGAAATATTATTAAAAATGTTTTAAATCATTGTGCATTCCTGCTGAGTAATCTAAGTAACTACACGTTCCAAAGAATACGTAACTACAGTTTATAAGCAGTTTGCTATAAAATTTATTACATATTAAATAAAATATCAAATATCATTATATAGCAAACTTGTAAGAAAATAAAGTTTATTTTTCCAAAAATAAACACTGAACGAAATGGTGGGCCGTCGATCACAAGTCAATCAACGTCCACAGTGAGTCAATGACGCCGACGTGACGTGCGTAGGTACCAAATTCTATCCAACATAATATCCCTTCTGTCACCCAGTCCCGAGTCTGGCCCTTTTAATTTGTAATTGCCGTGTACAACACTTGTAAAAACAACATAAAAATGGATTAATTATAGTATATCGCTGTGTTCATGTGACCTGTGCCTACTTAAAATTAAAATCTATTAAGAATTTGCTAATTTGTACATGTTTTGAAACATATCAATTATTATTTCTAACGGTGATACCTCATTTATCTCGACTGATACCCCATTAGGCAAGTACTTACAAGGAACTCATTTAACTACAGATGCATATATGTACTAGTTAATTATGCTAATATTAATAGTATAAGATAAATATTATGAATCTATGAATTAAAAAATATATAATAATTTAGGTAGTCTATACTAGCACATTCCCCGATTTCACCGTTCAGTATGTAAGGTATCTAGGCTCACACAAATTCATCAACAATGTTATACCCATTCCTCAAAACACAAGTTTAATTTTCAACCTTTCATATCCATACCTCGTGACCGTTTGGCTCATTAGCCGGTACAGCACTTAATCGATTGAAAAAGTACCCTCATTTTGATAGCATTTTAAACCTTATCGCGTAGCAATACGGCAGGGGGGTTGGTAGTGGGTGGTACTGAAATATGAGTGGTACAGTCGCTTTGAACAGTGATTGATGGGTCATGACTGACGTGTGCACGAAACCGGGGTGGGTTTTGGTGAGGGACAAGATGTGAGCGGAAACTGGTGAAATGTGTTGTTCATTCGATATTTTAATTTAGGTAATAAAACACATATCGTACGTAATGTGAACGCAACATACTTACGTCAATGATTAGGTCAAAATATTATAGTTGAAGTACAATTACATTTGGTTAACGAACTTTAAGCAACTTTTGGCATATCAAAATCCATGAAATATAATTAAAAAGTAAAACAGTCATTATTGAAGTGCATTTGTATTTAAGCATTTTTCTTAAAATAACCTGTTCATTGTTTACATTGCGTGTCCTACGTGCGTATTATTATAACATTAGAGGACTTATGCGAGTGTACATTGTACAAACTCAGTAATAATAATCTAGATAAAAATGAAAGTAGTGTATGTGAACTGAATAATAATATTTAGACGTAAAGTTATATAAGTATAAAACCCTTAACGCAACAAATATTTATAAATATCGAAAATGTTTTTGTAATTGTTGCAACATATTGAGAACATTTAAAAGGTGTTTTAGGTATCTAAATGAAGTTCTCAGGTCAAGGGCAAACTCTTTTCATGTAGTACCTTAATCGCTTATGTGTTGTACCACAAAGCACCTAAGTTTGTTTTGTACGAAAGTAAGCACCGGGTCATTATAGTGGTGACTCTCAACTCTTTTAGTTTCAATTTACAACCGCTATTGATTACTGGACTGAGGATTGAATTGAATATAATATAACGCCTTGTTTAAAAAAACTGTATTTCAACTCTCTCAAAAAAGGTGACGAAACACGATCAATAATTGACTGAAATGTAGGAAGTGATTTTTTATCAAAATAACAAGGCGTTAATGTAAAAAAAATAATTTCTTATGTCAGTATCCCGTTAGTCTATACGTTTTACAAAAATATCTGACATCGTTGGAAAAAAATACTCGTAAATTGGAGGTTATCGTCACAAATATGCTTCGACAAGGTTGGAGCTAGGAGAAGGGGTAACTATTTTGTTTTTATGGTTGTTGTTGGTTAAGTGTAATTGGTTGATAATCTTATATTTGTAAATCCATTTAATTTTGTCAATCGTGTCGATTCTGTAAGCATTCTCTTATCTAAAACTCTCTAAATTATGGCAGCATTAATTTAGTTTCGACTAAAATAGAAATTAGTAAAACACTTTTGAATGACAGCACTAAAATTAGACATTTCTCTTCAATTGTGGGCATATTTTAGACAGTTTAGTCGTCACGTAACTTGGTGCTCGCCAAACTAACCTAAAATAACCCAAAATTGAAAAGAATAATCTTTTTTAGAAGTAAAAATAAAATTAGAAGTGTTATTCTAAGTGTTCAATGATTTTCGATTTTATTTTTAACATTATAAGGACCACCAAAATAAATTTTTAGTTCGGTAGTTTAGTTAAGTTTTTTTTAACACTTGAATCGCTACCATCACTTTCCAACTATCAGTTCTGGCAACTGTTTTCTATACGGTTCCAAGCGGAGTCCAATCACCAAGAAACTATAAACTAAAACACAATTGCAATTAAAAAACAAACAAACATTCCATGTAACAAATATTTTCTCCGGCTAAGTGTCGAACCAGGGATCCCTTACTTTGAAGGTAAGATCACTACTAATTAGACAATGTACGTATATATTAAATTCTCAAATTTAATCCAATTTTAATATTTAAGGTAAGTTATAACCTATTGAATTATTGTAATAAGAGAACAAAATACTACACAAGTCAACTAAACGAGCTAAATGAAGATTGATATAACCTGCTTGAATCAGAGAACATCTGCATTTACTTTCAAGTTTTTTGGGTAAATACAAGATATATTTCGCTAAGTACACATGCACCTACAGTTTTGGTTTTTGCTCTGGTATTATAAACAGCCACCCACATGACTCTGCCAAACCAGTTGTTATGTACAGGGTGTCTGGCGGCAGATTTATGTTTTTAAAATTAAATAAAAAAGCAATTACTTGGCTAATCGTTTTATTGAATATATTTTTACAAAAAGTTATGCTGCGGATTTTATTTCTTAAATATAATGTCATCTAAATGCTTTCCGTCGAGTTGAAGGCACTGTTCAAAACGGAGCTCGTGTTTTGCGCTACACGCTGCAGTAAACCCGGTTGGATGTCATTTATTTCACGGCGAATGTTTTCCTTCAGGTCTTCAATAGTTAGTGGATTGTTTTGGTAAACTTTACATTTGAGATATCCCCATAAAAAAAAATCCAAAGGGGTCAAATTGGGTGACCTCGGTGGCCATGGGATGTCTCCAAAGCGACTGATCAATTTTCCAGGGAAAGCTTCCCGTAGCAAACTCATCGAAGCCCTGGCCGTGTGTGGGGTAGCTCCATCCTGTTGAAACCACGTGTGTGATGAGAAGGACGAATGCGCTCGCAGATTAGGTATAAAGTAATCCGCAATCATGCTTCCATAATTCTCGGCATTCACATTGATCGCTTGACCACGAGAATTTTCAAAAAAAAATGGTCCAATAGTTCCATGTGTGGAGAAAGCGCACCAGACCGTCACCCTAGGGCAATGTAATGGTTTTTGATGCTTGACTCGTGGGTTACGGGTTCTTGGAGCCCAATAACGACAATTTTGTTTATTAACGTTGCCGTTTAAGTGAAAATGAGCCTCATCACTCCAAAATATGGAATTCATCGTTCGAAATCTTAGCAACATCGTTTCACAGAATTGTTTTCGTAAACCAAAGTCATTTTCCTTGAGTGCTTGAACGATTTGAATTTTAAAAGGATGAAACTTGAAGTTTCATCTTGAATAATACTTGAAGTCCTTCTTCAAAATTTCATGAACAGTTGCTCTTGGAAGACCCAGTGTGGCTGCTCTTTTCCGTATCGAAAGTCTGGGATTTTCAGTTAAACTTCTTTCCACACATTGAATGTTTGCGGGGGTCCTTGAAGATCGACTAGGCCCCGGCCGAGAGATGTTGATAGCCGAAGCAGTTGTGCGGAATCTCTGCACCCATGAGCGAATTAGATTTACACTCGGTCCATCACTCAACCGTCGAATATTGAACCGTGAACAAAATTGTCGACGTGTGATAACATAAGAATCATTACTCTTGAAATATGCCTCGATAGCAAACGCGCGATGCTCTGCCGACCACGGTGGCATCGTGACTAACGAATCCGCACGATCCGTGAGTCGAATGATACCTCCCCCGCCCCGCACCATTCGTTACTTTTTAAAATATTCGAATTTCAAAACATAAATCTGCCGCCAGACACCCTGTACGTCCTCTCCACATCAAAATTCTACTACACGAACAGTTGAGCAGTTCCACGCTGCTCATCCGATGAGTTTTTCCTGTAGTAGCGTATTACGATCACGCAAGTAGGATATGGGACGTTTCTGGATTCTAAAGCCGGCAACTTCAACTAGAGATACCAATTGTCAGTGGTGAGAATGGTACTTCCCACGAGCCTTTTATCCTTATCACACAATATGAATCATACAGTGATCTTAATTTTACGACCATACAGGAGACAGATGTTGACAATTAAGTTAAGAGGAGCTTATTAAAAAGTTCTTTGTTTTTTGCTAAAAGCACTCCCGCAAACATGGTCTCACTATTTTAGTTATTTGATAAATCGCTTTCTTTCCTTGGGTTTAGGGACTTTCGTTGTCAAAGAGTATGTGATGCAGAAGTGACGACTTGACTATTATCTTGCTTAAGCGATATGATAACTATGTCTACACAAACAACTCAGTTAATGATTTAAAATATTTGTGAAACATAATTGATATCCTAGTACCTACACAATTTTGATTGATTGTAATCTAGATATAATTATCCACAGTATTATTTAAATTAAATTTTGATGCGCCTCGATCGCTAGACAATCAGTTAATAATTACTGATACGAAAAACCTTGACTAATGGAATACCAATGATAGCGAACATATTTTACAACTAATTAGTTAATATTATTAAAATGGATACTCATTACAAAACTATTACAGTGTTATCATTAGAAAAGTACAGTCGCCTGCAATATGATGATTTATTCATACATTCAACTTTTTGAAAACTTCATGTAAATATATGGCGAAAATGAAACTACTTATAATATATAAGGTCCTTACATATGAAATTGGCGTTTTTCGTACTGGCCACTTTAATCACGAATTTCTCCTCTTTGGTAAGGAATTCCAAATTCAAATTTGTACAGCTATAGACTCATGTATTTGTGCTTCGATGATCGTCATTCATTTGTTTTTTTTCTTCTGTTTGCGTCACTCATTTTACAAAATGGAAAACTTAAAATATCGCATTATTTACGAGTACGAGTTCCGCCGTGGCACTAGTGCTGCGGAAACAACTCGAAGGGTGAATGATGTGTATGGCGGTCGTGTTGCAAAAGAAAACACAGTTCGTTTTTGGTTCCAACGTTTTCGTTCTGGAAATTTCGACCTGCAGAACAAGCCCCGTGGACGGCCTGAGACTCAAGTTGATAATGAAGAGTTGAGGGCTATTGTGGAAGCGGATCCATCGCAAACCACGTCCGAGTTAGCTGCAGGCTTCGATGTTAGTGATAAAACTGTTTTAATTCACTTGAAGCAAATTGGGAAGATTAAAAAGCTTGAAAGGTGGGTACCTCACGAATTGACTGAAGCAAATCGGCAAACGCGCGTCGACTGCTGCGTTACATTACTAAACCGGCACAATAATGAAGGTATTTTAAACCGAATCATTACCTGTGATGAAAAATGGGTTATTTACGATAATCGGAAGCGCTCAGCGCAATGGTTGGATCCTGGCCAGCCAGCCAAATCCTGCCCCATGCGAAAATTAACCCCAAAAAAGTTACTTGTAAGCGTTTGGTGGACTAGTGCCGGTATTGTTCATTACAGTGTTCTCAAATCTGGCCAGACTATTACGGCTGATGTCTATTGTCAGCAATTGCAAACCATGATGGAAAAGCTAGCGGCTAAACAACCTAGGTTGGTCAATCGCTCCACGCCACTGCTGCTTCACGACAACGCTAGACCACACACTGCGCAACAGACGGCTACTAAATTAGAAGAGCTTCAATTGGAAAGTCTAAGACATCCTCCGTACTCCCCGGACCTTGCTCCAACAGATTACCATTTTTTTTCGAAATTTGGATAACTTCTTGCAAGGGAAAAAATTCAACTCCGATGGGGCAGTCCAAATCGCCTTCAAAGATTTTATTGATTCCCGTCCGACTGGTTTTTTAGTAAAGGGATCAATGAACTACCTATGAGATGGCAAAAGTGCATAGAAAATAATGGTTCATACTTTGATTAATTAAAAATATTATATTAAAAAATATTCGACTTTTTGTTCCTCCCATACAAAACGCCAATTTCATATGTAAGGACCTAATATTATATGTATGACTATGTGTCTACAAAGTAAAATTTGTACGCTTTTAATCGCAGTTGGAGTAATCCGCAGTTGGAATATTACCACAGTCGTCCAGTTTGTAAACTTCACAACCTATTATCTCGGCAAACCCTAGACCAATTATGCCCATATTCTAAATTACTCTTTACAGTGAGGTCCTTAACGAGTGTACAAAATTATATCAAAAATGGTCGGTAAAAAGCGCTTCAGTAAATTTCCCCATTTATGTGAATAGTACCCTCCCATTAAAAATTCGCGTCGACAAATAATTATACTAATTAGTAAAACATGCCAAATTTAATCAAGATTGGTTGAAAAATGCGGCATAAGGGCCAACATACAACCTAACAAACATCCAGACAGATGAAAGTTTCCCGTCCGGGTGACGCTGTAAATGCCGGTAGAGGCAAATAACATTATATATAGTCCGTTCTAAAAAAAAGATGAAAGTCAACTTGGCAGTTAAAGCCATAGACTAAAATATATTGGTTAAAGCAGAAACACTTCGCTCGCTTCGTCAACAGTATGCATTAAAAGTTATTACAACTAAAATGTTTACTTATAAATGTATATGTATTATGTCGTCTAATGGTTTAACTAGGTGGTGGATCCACTGTTCAAGAAATCGACTGCTGGTTGGTACAGCCCCATTTACACATTTTCTCCCGTAACCGACTTTATAAACGCGAGTAATTGACGACAAGGCGTGTCGGTCGCTTACTTGAGGGTAAGCCTAACGCTTGCCCATAACAGTTACAGTGCGACTCAGATCTTTGAACTTCTGAATTCTGCACAGGACTGCACTGCGTTCTGTTGTGGGCCTTTTTTGAGTTCGCTTTTTAAAAAAAGATTTTGTCATATATTAGAATAGAATACGTATATTTCGTCAAAGTTATGAAATACTCGTAGTATTATTTCTTAGAGACCCTTAGGCAGACCCGGTTATGAAGAAGATCCAAGACCAACTGAGCTAAAAGCCTGAAGTCTGTTTAGCGTCCCGTAATATAGTGCCGATTAGGCACACAGTAAAGCACTAAGGCTTACATGGTAAAGGTAGGCAGTTCGTTGCAGTTCACAGCAACTTCACCTGCTACAGTGTCTTTTAACCTTAACACACTACTGTGTTCTTTCACACTACCTCTTCGAGGAAGAAGTCCTGGCCTAGTACCTAGAACCTTTACTACAAGTTCACCAGCACATCAGCTACACTTCTACACTACTTGCTCTATATTTACTCAGGCGTCGGCAGGGGCACAGATGCGCGCGCGCAGACGCCTCTGTGACGAGACTTGACTGACATAAATCAATTGTCAACAGGCGCGGTGAACTTGCGAGAGTAATGGGGTGTTGGAATAGTATGGATAAGATGTTTTATGCAACATGTACAGGTCATAATGAAAGTCCTCGTACATGATGAATTTTGAATTTTGAATATTTTGAATAATTACAGTAGGGAGCAGTTGCATTGAAACAATCACTACATACATCACTACTACGGGCGGTATTTGCAAGAGTTAACATTAGAAACGGGATATTTAGCGTGTTTTGTTTGAGTTTCCGAAAATACAGGCACAGTTGCAGACAGGACGATATTTGATTATTTACAATAGGTTCTTGGAGAATACGTCTCATAAACGTGTCTGGAGCGCAGAATAATTATAAATTGCTGATTACATATTATGTTTCGCAGCCACTGTTAGACGAACCAATTGTAGCAACACTCACACAGTTTGGTTCTACAGAGATGAATGGTGCCTTAACTTTACCCTCAATGTCTTATCCACACAAATCCAAAGCAACTCCAGTGCCACAGATTACTGAATAAGCCAGTGCGCTCACACGACCGCGACTTAACAAGGCACAAGTGGTGCCGACGACAAAAACATACTCTAACACAAAACTAACTGTTACTTATTCTTTGCCACAGTCATAACCTTATCCACGTCGTGGGAGCGATCGGTTCGATCAACAAAGTGTACTAGTCGGTTATCTGTGGTGCTATGATGTCATGCACATGTCAAGGTTAGCGGGGAGTTCAAAGTAAGACAAGTGGATAAGTGCTTTGAACACGGCCGTGTTGGGATAGGTTGATGTTTGGGCACTTGACTGCTTCTAAGTCTGTTTTTCTCATTGCGTTTTCACTTGGTGAGCAATTATGTATGTAACTAGCTGACCCGCCAGCGACTTCGCTGGCTTGGTTTATGGCATACGAAGCCACAGAAATAAACTGAATTCAGGTGGTGAATTTTCCAACTATTCTACCATAGTGCATGGTTACCTAGAGCATAAAAAACCTTAACTAGCATAATTTGAAGTTTCGCCCAACGGTATAGCTTTGCTCTACTCTCTCTCTGTTGCTCTCTCTGTTGCTCTCTTTTTTATGAATTAGTCAGTTGATTAAATAATTACAGTCGTTATTGTATTTGTGTTTATTTTTAAAATCAATAAACACTCTTTTAAATTTATTTATTTATTTATTCATTCATTGCATCATGCACTTATACACTATATATAGCACAAATACATACCCTGTTAGGGTGTAGCAAACAGAATGTACCTAGTTCATAAAATTATTCTTATAAAGTCTACATAGCTACATTATTCATTATATTATTTATTTATTCCACTATACATTATTAATTAATTATGTTTATATAAAGTATAAAATTAATTGTCACAATTATCAAATGGGTGTATCAATCAATCATCACCTAAAGTCTATAAGTACAGCTACATTATTAAATATATTTTTATTCCACCATGCATTATTCATTCATTATGTTTATATAAAAATCAAAATAAAATTAAATGTCACAATTATAAATATTATGTCATCAAATTCAAATAGGTGTAAAAATATTGTAAATTCAAATTTTATGAGGTACTTACATTATCTAATTCAATTAAGCGAGAAAAATTAATTGTACACCCATATCTAGGATCTAATCAAAAATGAGATAAAACAGAAATAAAGATAATATAGATAATCATTGTGAGTGTAAAACGTTTTTATCTTCCAAAAATTCGTCAACGGTGTAATAACATTTCTTCGTTAATATATCTCTGAGTTTTAGCTTAAACTTTTTTTGATTTGTTTCGTTTCTTAGATCAAGTGGCAATTTATTATATATTTTTATTGTTCGACAGTGAGGCCCTCTTTTTAATATTTCTAATTTTGATTCTGGTGCTAGGAGTTGATTTTCCCGCCGAGGATTTGTATTATAGGTAAACAGATACTGGTACTTTCTTACGAATATAGATGCTTCCAGAATATAAATACAAGGAACTGTTAAAATATTGTGACGGATAAAGTGAGGTTTACAGCTATCTCGTTGACGGATGTTTACTAATATGCGAAGGCATTTTTTTTTTTGCAATACAAACAGGTCATTGGCGTCAGTACAATTACCCCATACAACTATTCCATATTTATTCTTCTTCTTTCTCTTATTATTACTTATTATTCTTCGTATTTTTTTATTTTCGCATCTAGCATTATCTTGTAGCGAAGTAAAAGTGTTTTTCGCTCGAAAGCAAAGTTATTCTACGTATCGTACCTTTGGAACCCTCGCTACGCTCAGGATTATATATTTCTAATACTAGACGCTTGATCAGATTTCAATGGTAGCACTAGCGCCAATTTTTAACTTCGCAGCCTTGCATAGCAAATAACTGTTTTTACTTTACCTTTATCCTTGAACTAAAACTGTAGTGTTAAAAGAACTACTTTCAATAGTGGTATGGGTCTATATGACCATTATTACTACGCATTTTTTTGATTGCTTTTTTATGCAATAAAGTTCCATGACATTGGTTTTTGAACCTCTTGCACCCAGTAATGTCACCTGCTACAGTGTCCATCACACCCTAATATTCCAATATTAGGGTGTGATGGCATGCATGTGTATACATGCTGCATGACCATTCCAATGCTTGCGCACTGTTGGCATTGCGATGGTGCCAAAGAAGACGTTAGCTACCATCTTATATCAAATTTCCTCGCGTTAATCCCAAAGATGGACGGAATATTCCTAACTCCGTCCCTTTTCTGAAGTAAAATATAATCAGAATAATATTATATTCTACTTTAAGTTTAGGTTTTGGTACTCATCATTTTTTGAAGTGGCATTGGGCAGGGGATATAACTACTTCATTTTTTACAAGTAAATAATCAAACGCTAGTGATAGAGGATAGATGATGTGCTCGCAAAGTTCTATAGTGGAGATCACAAATCAGTAAGTGCAGCTCAGTTTCTCCACCAGCAAGGTAGACAGACGGCCTTATAAAGGCCGCAGATAACACTGGACGTAGGCCGCTTCCAGCCAGTCCTTTTAGAAATCTATAGGAGAGGCTTATGTTCATGTTCTACCGGGTGAGATGACGACAATGATGATAAACGAAAAAGACGTCATCGCGCATAACCGTAAAATCAAACAAAGTCATTATAATGTCCCAAAATATATCTTTAAACAAACTCAAATAACTGCACACAATAACGTTATGTTACAGTCTAATTAACAAACTGTCACTCGCAACGGTGGCAGGTAAATGACGGCGACGGACGTGACACTGACGTTGACGTGACGTGACACTGACGTGACGTTGACGTGACGTTGACGGGCGCCGACGATCTCGCCGTAATGAAATTGTGACATTGACGGACGTAAATCATGAGAAGGAGCGATTTATTAACAATGTATTATCCTTGTAACGGTTTTATGAGTATTTTTGTCTGTTTCACAGTTTTTCCTTTTTCGTGTCAGCGGTGGCTTCGTTTTATATTTTATTGGTTATATAAATAATAAACACCGGACAAATCTCTATTGACAATGCAAATAATCTTTTGATATTATATCGTTCTACAACATTGACACTGGCCAAAGTTGGTGGTAAAAATCCACAAAGTAAGACTAATAATAGTAATAATAATACCGCATGGGCGGCTTTGTGGCGAGCCGTCGGTGAGTGGCGACACCGTGGACCCTGTTTCTCCCAGGGTATAAATGAGACCCCTAACCCCCGGCTTGCCTTAATTGGCCGTCTGGGGGTGAAGACGCAAAAGCAAGAAACAAAAAGCTCCAAGGGTGGAAGTGTTAAAGGGCATAACGCCGGTAGTAGCGCTCTAGTGAAACCGCAGCACACCTCTCAACACCCTTCAGCCATCCACACCAACGTTGCCCCTTTTGTCACCATTGATGGTGGCTCTTATGGGGGGGCCGTTTAGTGGGTGGCAAATCACCACCTGCCTAAATATTTTAAGATGAGACTGAAATTGGCAGGTGCCGTAGTATCATCCATAACCCACTATCTCCCGTACCACTAATAAGTGCATATCAATAGCCTTGCCATTTTACTCATTTTTGTAATAGATATACCATGTAACCATCCATCCAAAATGTTTCTGTTTTTATACTACATTGTATTTTTATACCAAACGGGCCTCTAAATGTTGGCTACAGCCCCACTTATGCATATGTCCTATTTTGTCAGTATTTTTGTATGTTATGTTGTGTGATGTCCTGAATAAATCTATTTTCTTTCTTTCTTTCTTTCTTTCTATGTAAAGGACCGGGTGAAACCCGTGAAATATGTCAAATAAAAAGAATAATAATAATAAGGACCCTGATTCTCCCTGGGGCAAAAAGACCCTGATTCTCCCTGGGCTAAAGGACCCTGATTCTCCCTGGGGCTAAATGAGACCCCTGACCTCCGGCTTGCCTTAATTGGCCGTCTGGGGGTGGAGACGCAAGAGCAAGAAACAAAAAGCTCCAAGGGTGGAAGTGTTAAAGGGTTTAACGCCGGTAGTAGCGCTCTAGTGAAACCGCAGCACACCTCTCAACACCCTTCAGCCATCCACACCAACGTTGCCCCTTTTGTCACCATTGATGGTAGCTCTTATGGGGGGCCCGTTTGTGGGTGGCAAGTCACGTCAGCCTAAATATTTTAAATGAGATTGTAATTGGCAGGTGCCGTAGTCTCGTCCATAGCCCACTATCTCCCGTACCACTAATAAGTACATATCAATAGTCATACCATTTTACCCATTTTTGTAATAGATATACCATGTGACCATCCATCCATTGCATTTTTATACCAAACGGGCCTCTAAGTGTTGGCTACAGCCCCACTTATACCTATGTAAAGGACCGGGTGAAACCCGTGAAATTGTTTAAATAAAAGTAATAATAATAATATTTTACCTATTATTACAAAAAAAATACGTTGTAACACATTAGACAATATAAATATTTTAAACCGACTTCCATGATAACCTTTTACTGTTTTTCAGAACGTAACAAATGTTAACTCTGTGTTGCTTAAATTTAGATAGGATTAACTAAACAAACTAAATTAAATCATTACAATTTTGGAGAATAAACATTGTGATCCGGATTTAAACCCACATCTGACACATCATCATCCGACAATCTGAACAAAATAATCTTGAGTATAATTTTACAGCCAGTATGGAAATCTTGTAACATACACAAAACAACCAATAAATTGGAAACTTCCGGCTGTTCGGAATTGGATTGAGAATTGAGATAAAAAATAGATAAATAGATAAACATGTATAATTATGAAAACTAACGTGGTTTGTACACATTTTTAATATGAAAAACGGGATTTACTCACGTAAACAAGTGCGAGGCGAGACGCAATCGCGAGCGTTCTGCACTCTCCTTGAAAAAGACCACCGGATGTGGTTGAAACTATAGTCGGAAAGATCTGACTTTTTTACGTGAGTGAATCCCGTTTTTCATATTAAAAACATGTATAAAATTACGATTATGACCCTTTAGTCCTAATGCCAATATTTGTCCATTATCACATTTCAAATGTTTACCAACATTGTATTAATTTGATAAGGATTAGCAACAAAATTGTGTTCCTTTTACTTATACAAATATGCTGGAAGTTGGCTGGGCTATATACGAGTATATTTTGCTATGGTATTTTCACTTCAAATTATGTCATAAGAATATAAGCAGCAATATGACTATCATGTTTGTTACACATGATAGTCATATTGCTGTTTATATTTTTAATAATAAAAAATAATAATATAGGTGTTTTAAATGCATACAATCAAGTGGTGAGACTGGAACTTTAGAAATAAAAAAAAAACTGATGATCAAAGAATTAAATTAAGCTCATTTTAGAGGAGAGCTTTTTATTTATGCATATTAACGTTCTCATTATTTACATAACTCTTATGACAAAATATCATTATCGAAATTATAATTATACCGCTTGCAGCGTATGCCTTGTGTCTATTATTAAATAGGACACTTTCAGATCCCGAAATCAATATTAATAATGAACACATGGCTACGTCCGTAATACGTTCATTCCTTATCTACTTTTAAATATGTATGAAGATTATCAGTTTATGTGTGTCATGGCTTATTTACTCGTATAAAGAAAAAAATTACAATACCTACATTTGAATAGTTTTTTTATATATAAAATTCTACCATGGACAGGATTCAAGCCTGTGTGGTAAAAGATTTTAGCTAGATTCTGTTTAAGGCGCGCTCGTACCCTAATTAAAGAAAAAGCAGAATTTTTAAACGCATAGTGTAACGAAACAGATCGATAGTATATTATGAAAAAAATACAAAGGTTAGAAAAGGAATAGAAAAAGAGTAATAACCGAATATAATTCATAAATATAACTCTCTTTCAGCAGAAAAAAATCTTGAATAGGTCCACAAAAATAAACTTTCACGTCTAAACTCTCAGAATTTTCAGCGATAACACTATGTTTTTTTTTAGGTAGTACTTAGCCAATGTATAGTACTAAAGTTATAACCAGCAGTTTTTTCAATTGTGTTAGTATATATCGAAAAATATATAGAAAACGTGCAAAATTAACGCATTTGCGCATTACGTCGACCAATCTAACAAGCGATTTTCAACCTTACGTAAAGCATCGTAAATTATTTTAAAATTGGGGTTGGACCGCGTCTTAACGCTTTGGTTTTCGTTTTGGCAGATGTAACCAAATCTGGTTATTTATATAATTTAATAAAGGTCTTTATTTTATAATTGAATTAATCTTTCCTATACCGTGATAATTAAAACAAAAGATTTATGAATGAAACTGACGTATATGTACGTCTCTGGGACGCAAAAGGTTAAAGGCTTAGGATTATTGAATAAATCTGTATTATATCGTATCATAGATTCGTTAAGTGTGTGATTAGTTGAAGAGTTATCGTAATACATTCCAATTAAATCTATCAAAGTACTGTATTATTTATAAACTAGCTGCACCCCGCGGTTTCACCCGCGTGGTGGTGGATGATGATGATAATGATGAATTAAAAGTAGTCTAAGTTACTCTTTATAACATCAGCTATCAGTTAGTGAAAGTCCCGTTTAAATCGGTCCAGTCGTTTCAGAGATTAGCCGGAACAAACAGACAAACAGATAAAAACATAAAATGATGTTTTTTTAAATATAGGTAAGTATCGTATGTCCTTTCATATACATTTAGTGAATAGCTTTTTTAATATTATAAAAGAGCATGTAGCCGCAGTCTCACATGGAAAATGATAATGCGGTTGACGGTGGAACATGATTGTCTAGAAGATCGCTATTCAGTCTGTGTTTGAAGACTCCTTAAGGTTTGATGAAGATGTGTATTCATCATCATCTCATCTCAGCTGTAGGACGTCCACTGCTGAACTATATGTGTATTAGATAATAGTAATAGGCAGGAATTTAAGTTATCAAATAAATTACCAACCAATAGGTATGTTCTGATTTGCCATATAACATGGATACCCAGATATTTCTACAGCAAAGCTTTTCAATGTCGAAACTAAAAATCTGCACGACATCAATTACCTCAACACAATAGGCGGTCATTTAGGAAATTCCCAAAAAATCCCCATCACACATTAATTTCGCTACACCGCCCACTGTCGTTAGCCAGAACGGTGCAAATGCAAACTACAATAAATCAATTTTATACAAAACTATACAATGTACAAAGACGTGGTCGTGCTCGTCCGTGCTACGACAGGATTTGCATTAGTGATTGCATTAATCATTTCCTCACACAATTCGGGCAATAAAAGCCATAAAACTTTGTATAGTATGTCATTAATTGTCATTGACAGCTGACAGCTATAGGGGATGATTGACAAATGTCAGACGGGTGCTCGAGCGCGCGCATGAAAGAACTCCTCACTTTCATTATTATTTTTTCGTTTGACGCTTCTGTTGTAGTTATTTTGTTCGGAACGATGTGTAGGTGACTTGCGACTTTGTTGACGTTTTTATCTGTTTTGTTACAATTGAATAGTTCTTTTGAATAACGTAGGTCACTACGAGGTTTAGACGCTCGATCGATAACTAATTATAACAACTTGATACAAAACCTTTGTTGGACATTATTTTAGTTTTGACTATCAAATAAATTACTATAAGTATTCAGAGTAACAAAAAGGTAATATGTATATGTCTATATTATACACAATGTAGACTATACACATGTTAAATTTGTATGTTGTTTAAAAATAAGTTAAATATAAAGAACTAATGTTTTGAGTCACTGCTAGCATACAAACTCTAGCACCAATTCTATAACTTGTTGGTCTAAAAAAATATTGAAATTGTGCGTCATCTAAAGAACGAATATATGGACAATTTATCTATATTTAAATTATTTTTGTACAAAATTTCATGAAATTACGTTTATAAGTAGACGTTATCAGCTGATCAGGATAATGATGGACAGACGAACAGAAATCCAGATAGACAGATATACACACAGATGTACAGACGCGCATACGTATTTACGTATCAATTTTACGTATTTTAATGCCTCAACCACTGATTGGAAGTGCGTCTCGGCTAGCTAATTAACACTTACGGAAAATCTAACTTATTCGTAATCATTTGGATTTGAATTCCCAAAACATCAGGCTGCAATGAACATGACATGCCAGACCGTTAGTTTGATTGAGTGTGACTCAGGGGAAGACAATATTCACGACTCCGATAGTCAAATGCGTTTATTTTTTTTATTTCCTTAGTATACTGACAAAGTATCATAGACGTACGAATAAAAATATATACAAACTTCTTAAACTACAAACACTTTTTTATCTGTTATGTAGACATGCTTAAAATGTGAATGAGCGAGATTGATAATATACGAGTATTAGGGGTTAAAGTATGAAATTGCCATTTCGTACTACAAAATGTATTTTTTTGTAGTCATCAATATATTTACTTAATCAAAGTATTTACCATCGTTATCTTCACATTTTTGCAATCTGATCGAAAGATCATCCAAACCTTTGCGATAGCACACTGGGGAACTGGACTAGACAAACTGTGTGAGGGCATTTTGTACTGCTCCATGAAAAGATTTCTTTATCCGTGCAACAAATCGTAAAAATAGCGGTTGGGGCGAGATCCGGCGAGTATGGAGGATAGGGGATGATTTCCAACGGCAGGACTTGTAGTTTTATAAGTACAATTTGAAAAATTTAATACTGACTTCTATTCTATTAGAGTGTAACTTAAAAACTTCTGGACCGAATTTGATGAAATTAAAATGGGACCACACGGAAAGCACCAGCTTTCAAACTTTAATTTTGTACTTTAAACTAAGAATTTTGATAATCGGTTCACCCTATCGAAAGTTATGAAGTAACAAACATTAAAAAAATATACAGTTGAATTGAGTACCTTCTCCTTTTTGAAAGTCGGCAGAAAACTGATTGACGAGCAGTGTGAGGTCTTGCGTTATCATGTAGCAATAATGGTGAATACCGATTGATAAGTCGGGGCTGTTTTTTTGTGAGTTTCGCCATCATTGTTCGGAGTTCTACACAGGCTGTTATTGCCTGCCCAGATCTGAGGAAGCTATATTGAATAGCACGAAATCACCATCAGCTTCCTATGGTAAAGCTTAGCTTTAGGACAATGTTGTGGCATTCATTGAGGTCAACCATTGCGTTGTTCGCTTGTGATTATCGTAAAGGAGCCACTTAATATGTCACATTTTGCTTCAAAACTCCTTAATTTTTGTGTCGGTTTAACAAGTTCAAGTTTCAACGCGTTCGTTCAACGTTTAAGTTTCAACTCTATTCTGCAGATCAGTCAAAGCATGAGGTACCCATTTTCCAAGTTAATTAATTTTACTTCACATGGATCAATCAAAGGACTTCATTGGTTCACATGGATCAATGGCATACCCACAATGTTTGCTAATATCAAACCATGCCTCAAAATGTTCAACTCACAGGGTTTTACCCTCCTGTAAGTTGAACATAAAACATATTTCTTAGTAAGCACACTCACACAACCTACACTAGACAAGTACAATCGTCCAAATTTGACGTATCCACTTGCAATGGTTTAAGTAGTCCGTACAGTGGAAAAATACACAGCTTTTAAGCACGACTACGATTCCTATAGCCATGTAAACGGCTGCACCAGTCGCGTTGGGCAGCCGTGTGAAGCGCTGTGTACACGGCTCGATCTATAACACGCCTACGTCACTCACACGGTTGCGTTAGCTAGTATAGACGGTTACCTTTACCGTTTCAAATATTTTCCATATATATAGCTGTTTGAAAATCGTAGCCGTGCAAAAATACACGGCTACGCTTTAAGACGGTTGTCGGAGCGGTGTTGACACAGCGCATTGGTTAGTGTTAAAAACAAACACGGTACAGTGTTTGACACATGCTCCAACGAGCTGCATGCTTAAACAAACTTGGCAGCGATAGCCACGTACTATGTATTTGAACCGTGTATGTACTGTAACCGTGTCAGCTAAACCCACCAACCCTTACCGCGTTAACGCGGTTGTAACTGCAGTACCGGGCTTACACGGCTCTCCTCCTCCTCGCGTCGTGCTCCTCATGTCTGAGGGTCGTGACCCCCACCTCCCATCAGTCTCTCCTTTATGATTTTACTCCATCTTCCCCTATCCTCGGCGACATGCAGCGCATCGTATACTGATGTGTCTAGGGTGGTGCGAATCTGGTCAGACCAACGCATCGGGCTGCGGCCTCGAGATCGCTTTCCATCGACTTTGCCTGTTACTATTAACTTTTCTAGATTGTCGTTGTCTTTCCTCGCAATATGGCCGAAGTACTCCAAGATACGCTTGAGACAAATGGTAGACAATCTATTTGAGATCTTGAGTTGTTTTAATATCGATGCGTTGGTCCGATGAGCTGTCCATGGTATTCTCAGCATTCTCCTCCAGCACCACATTTCGAATGCATCAATGCGCCCTCGATCTGCTGCTTTTAGCGTCCATGTCTCAGCTCCATACAGGAAAATGGAAAAGATCAGGGTCCGAACTAGTCTGATTTTCGTTTTCAGCTTTATCCCTCTGTTTTTCCGGCTCTACTTTGCCGATAAATCGACCCATGTTTTTCCCAGTGTAGATTCGTATACATCTAGACCAAGCCTTAAAATACGAGTATTACTATAATATATTGATTAAGTGCCAATCAATTCGTCAATCAACCCATCAATTTCACTTTCATTCCAATTTAAAAATAAACTGAGCCGTATCTCTTTTCGCGTCTATCACGCGGCAGAACCCGGTATCTGCAGTCGCCGATCGCTCGGTGATCCTTCGTCAATTGTCAGTTACGACGTTATCGCTGACACGCGTCAGTCAGTTGGCTATTGAATGAAACGTCACTTTTATAGGACTATTATGTGTCTGTTTTAATTTATATAATATATAGGTATATTGGTCAGGATGTAAAACGCAGAAATGGCTAGTACTATTTTTATCAATTTTCAAAAAACGTGCTATCTTTTACTGTTCATCTGTCTGTGCAATAGCGATAATAGATATAATATAATATGATGATATGTATACGTTTTTTACTAAAGTAAGATACATTCGGAAGATAATTATAACAATATTAATTTATACATATTTTGAAGTAATTTTCTTAGTATTACAAATATTTTAATAATGACTATGTCACTAAACCAATATATTGTATAAGATAACATTAAACATTTAGTTTATGTTCCATCCCTCGCTATCCCTTGATAATAATAAAGGAAGTTTGTTTTCCATAAAAATATATTATAAAAAAAATAATTTGAAACCTATTCCATAATCTCCCTGTTAAGTCTCGAAAGTATACAACAGATATTTTTAACTTCCATCAAACAAAACTTTCGCTGCACATATAATAAGAAACTCATTCCCAATAACCCTACATCACAAGCATCACTCAGCGCCAGTATTACCTACATCGTACACCCTCACCACCCCAAGAAGCACTAAATAACGTCCGCCATCACCAAGCACCATAACTTACACCCCTCCACCTCCCACCCCCCAGAAACAGGGGTATTTCCATCACACGCCGGCAAAAATACAGTCAGATTCATTATCAGGGCGATACATCAGGGGGTTGATTCATAACCGATAAATCAATGGCGCGGGGGTAGTAATAGGCCAAATATGGTAGATTAGGGAGGGAGCCAGAGAAACCCGGCGTGAACCGGTGTGAACCGGCGCAAACCGGCTGTTGGACTTTATGGAGCGGATTTTTTGGGAGTTTGGGCATTGCCATTGGCCTAGATTGCGAGATGTCTTTTTGTTTGGGTTACTTTTTGGATTTAAGGCGCTTAGATACGGTACAGTGCCAAAATCATGTGTGTCATAAATTTGTTTACCGACTTTTGCAGCTTTTTAAAAGAAATATTATTTTTAACTTGCATATTACATGAATTGTTGAGACTTACATTCTTATATTTCGTATTCTTGTATTCGTATATTTCAATTACCTTTACCATTAATACAGAATTCCTAAGTTCCCAAGAACTATTTTATTTCTGCAGTATATCGCAGAAACGAAAACGCGGAAAACACGAAGAGCCGCGGCGGTAGAGTCTTTAAAGTACATTATTGTAATGAATAATTGACGGTCGGTGATCGATTGGTGATTTTTGACTTTGATTTTGAATGTAGAAGCTTATGCAAAATTATTAAAGTAGATACAGGTAAGTTATAACTTTTCGATACGGTTCTGTTAGCTCAGTTGCTAGCTCCCACACCTTCGACCCCAGGTTCTATCCCTGGCCGTAGGAAATATTTGTGTAATGAGCAGAAATCTCTGTTCTCGGGTCTTGTGTGTTGTCACGTGTTATTGTGTGTGTCCATGCCTCCCTCGACACAGTAAATGCTGTGAAATGTGAACATGATTGTAAACGTTATGCATTATAAAATTCACTTGATTTAAATTGAATTTAAGTAGCGATGGACTTATGTCCAGCCTTTATAGGCTAAATTGATGTGGGACCTTGCATGAGCATTAAAAACGTAAAGTTCATAGAAATATTTACTTTTGAGTTAAATCCAATCACATAATTTATAGTCATTTAGTCAGAAGACGCGGGTTCGAATCCCGTCCGAGGGTGTAATTTTTCTCTTTATAAATTTCAATGTTTGAGATCGCTAAAGCAGGCATTAGTGCTTTAAAAAGTAATAACATAATTTATGTTTCAAAAATCGAACTGACTTCTACACTAAAGAGTGTGCAATAACTTGTTGAAGACCATGATAGTTCAAAAGTACCTATTATCACAATATTTCGTGCATGGTACCGACTTCAACAAGTTATTTCACACTTTTAAGTGTAGAAGTCGGTTCTATTTTATGATAAACAATTTTTTCCATCCTTTTTAGTGACTACTTACGGGATACACCGTCAATGATGATATCATCAAGATAAATCAACGCTGTTCAGTTTTTGGAGTGTAACTCAAAAACTGCTTGACCGCATTTGATGAAATTTATATGAGACTACCTCGGAAGTATACTCTATCAAACAAAACTCATCAAAATGGGATCATAAGCGACGAAGTTATCCGCGACACACATAAAAAATAATATATATTATAAATATGTATATATATATATAAATAAATATAAATAGCTAGCTCCTCCTTTTTTGAAGTCGGTTAAAACCAAAATCACTTAAAAATTTCTAACAACATTACAACCAACTTACATGTATTTGTTACTCACGACTTCAACTTTTTCAATAACGGCCATGATCAAAAGCCGGGACAATGGAGACTATTAATTTACCAATAAAGCCGCATTATTCGGGTAATTTTTCACCCCTGCCGGGCAACATTTGTTCAGGGTGCGTCAGCGACGGCATTTGTCACTTGTCACTGAGATGTAGATGGTGAAAGATGGCTGTAGGAATCGTACGTTTTGCGCTGGAGTCTATCAAAGTTTAACTTATTTCTAGGTTTATATAGTTAAATAGTTCTAGCTGGCCCAGCAGCGGCTTCGCTCGTCTAGTCTATGGGACATGAAGCCCCATAAATTCATAGGCAAGATTTGCTTTTACTTGAACAGTTTTGAACTACGTGGTCCACTGTGAGCGCTGCTCGGAATCACGGTCGCCGCTTCATGGTGACATAAGCACCAAGTACTTACTCAAACTTTTGCTCTAGGTACTTTAATGATACCATTCGAATGCCAAATATTCTGCCTGCAATCAATATTGTGTTACCTATAAGACTAGTAGTTCTGCGAACAGAAGACCTCGCGAGCACAGTCTTATCAGTGGCAATTTTTCGCAGTCTGTACTATCTGCAGACGAAACAAAATATTGTTGCCGAATAATACTATAACACAAGTAAAATTTGAAAAAATTGAACTGCGACTTCCTTTCTATTCAGTTATTGGAGTGTAACTCAAAAGTTACTGGACTGAATTCGATGTAATTAAATTAATTAAATAGGACCATACGAGAGGCACCTGTAGGCCGAGCACGAAAATCTGTTTTAGTGTGACGTAATCGCATCGTTAACGTATTTAGTGCAAACTGTCATTTATCTAGTACAAACTATGACTTATCTAAACCACTAGGTTTAGATAAGTCATAGTTTGTACTGAATACGTAAACGATACGATAACGTTACACTTGAGCAGATTTTCGTGCTCGGCCCACAGCTTTAAAAAAAAAGAATTTTGAGAATCTGTTTACCTAGTCGAAAGTTATGAGGTAACAAACATAAAAATACACACGAATTGAGTACCTCCTCCTTTTTGGATGTCGGTAGAAAAATATGAGGGTTCAAACATACGTCGAAATGACATACCCATATATTACGAGTAATAATTGTTCTTGCCAAATATTACCAAAGTCGTCCAGTTTTTAAACTTCACAACCTATTTTCTCGACTATTGACCAATTATGCCCATATTCGAAATTCCTCTTTAAAATCAGGTACCAAATGTCTACCAAATTTTGGTCTGCCCGGTCTCGGTCTAAGTCTCGTCAATGTGTTTTATTAAAAAAAAGATCCAAATAGAAACATCACGCTCATCATGCGACGCACCCACAACTCACCCCAAAGCTACATATTTAGGGCTGTGCACTGGTTATTAAAACCATAAAATAACATTTTTATAGTTGTATACGAAACGCGGTTGACTGGCACACGGGCATAATAAAATGAAATGAAACAATCCTATGATTTATTTTATACCTGTGGACCGCTTTATGCACCGGCGTTTTGGGATTAATTAACTTTTTTGACTAGTTTATGACAATTTATGAGATGTTTCGATGTTTTTTTCCTGTATGTTATGAGAAATTTTGATTTGTTTTCCTTGTTTTGAAGTAAGCACAATTTAACATCATCTCTAGTTGATATTATCAATAACATAAATATGTTTCCAAATACTTTACTTTATGATTGGACATGGATACAATGTACTTATCTTTGTATGCAAATGTCATTAATGAAAATAAAACAGATTTTTTGATAAACGTGCATAAGTTCATTTTGCATGTTTGCCCAAATCTTAATGAGTAAAAAAAGGCACAACATGCCCGGCCTGTCACTAAATGCAAAAAAAAAAACAAAAAAAAAAACGGGTAGCATTGCTATAGTTACAGTTTATTGTTTTTTATGTTTTAGAGTCCATCTTCATAATTCCCAGTAAGCATTTATCAGGTTAGCTCTTATAGTTTTATACTGATACAAGTCCAAGCCAAAACGATATTTAATCCGCTAGTTTTTAATTATAATATGTTTTTATAATAGCACAATGTTATTATAATAGCACAAAAATCGATCACGTTTTTATTAGGCGGAGTATCAGTGGGCAGTATAAACTATGCGTTATCTGTGCCACAGTTGTACTAGGTAAATATATATATATATCAACTATTTCATCAGAATACCTATACAACGTGCGCTGATACGGGTATGTAGGCAAATTATGAGGGTTGTTACCTTCGATATTTGTACGGACACGCTTTAAGCTGTTAATTACGTTAGCAGCGGAGCTTGACTTGGCGATCTTAATTGATCAATATGTTAAGCAGCGCTTGCTGCGGTCAGGAGTTGGGTGGGTGTGTGCTAGTGGCATAGTTCTACTGAGCGCTTCCGTACTTCGATAGGCACGTTAAGCCGTCGGTCCCGGTTGTTTATTTTAGGACACCAGTGTTAGGCTATTTCTATTTCAAAGGCCTTCGGGCGGCCTGATAACTTCGACATGGGTTGGCCACTAGCGTATCCACCAAGCCGTGCTGGACCCGCATGGTGGATTATGACCCAACTCCTCTCTCTTAGAGGCCGGTTCGCCAGCCGCTGCCGTGGCATGCTCGCTACGCTCGCTCGACTCGCGTGTTGTGTGGTCACCACTCAACCTAACGTTCCTCCTCGCTTCGCTCGTCGTCGCACCTATTGTGACTTTGCTCTGTTTAGATACTCCGCTACGTTCTGTGGAAGTAATTCTTGCGAACATATGTTCTATCGAAGCAATGAATTGTCGAACTATCTTTTTTCGGAGAACCGAGCGACTGTCGCAGTATTGAACTTGTCGAAATTCAGAGGTACACCGAAATGTGCCCTTGATGTCAAATAAAATGCTCTAAAACTCTTCTTCTGGCGCTGTACACAAAATAAACCTGAAACTCTCCTCGTTTCGCTCGGCGTCGTACCTATATATGACTTTGCCTTAGACTAGTCATGGAAACTAAATACTTAAACAAACATCATTTGTTAATGGAATTATACCAAAATGTATAGTGTAGCAAATCATCGTTATATCTAAAAATATGATACTTAAATAGTATGTTATATTAAAGTTATAGTATTACAGTTGAGCGATATATCAATTGCTGGTATATATTTTAAATTATATACCAACTATAACGATAATTTTATCACTATATTTTTTCAAATAAAATTAATTCAACTGTCCGTTAAGGCAACATTAATTTATACTGGTATTTAGTGAAATAAAAATATGTAAAATTAATTTGGAGCAACAGTGACGCACCTGTTTAATACGCTATAACACTATGTTATTATATACTTCTAGGGATCAAACCTCAATTAAACCGCTATGAAAAAAGACGTTTCACCAGGTTGAGGATGATGAGATTAATCCTAAAAAGTTATTATTATCTGTGACTAACAAAAGAAAAAAATATCTGAATAAAATCTGAATCCTTTTCTTGGCACCATCTAGTATAACGCGCTCCAACAATCGACAGGCAGCATTATTTATTTTTGCTGAAGCGAGAGAATGACGCTTATCTATATATACCTATCCTGATGCACTGGTACAAGTGAGGCGACAGCATAATTCTCAGCTTGACAATGTCAATCATGAATACAACTCAACAAACGTTATACTCGTAGATGCAATTTAAGCTCCGAATTGTTGTAGATGTGTAATAATACAATTAACTAGTGTGCACGTCAACTGTTGGACTGTAGGACATCAAAAAAAGGCATATTTTTTAACGTGTGGTCAACGCACTTACACATCCCTGCCAAACCCGGGGGATTCGACGGCGTATGTCGGACTCTTCTTTTGACGCCAACTGCACCCATAACAGCAAGCAGGCCCTTTACCGACTAAAGTATTAGACGGTCAACGGGCGCCCTAATGTCAGGACTACGGGAATGCTTTTGCACTCGTCCGTGGTCCTGGCGGCGTTTGCTTTACCATGAGGACCATATCCCGGTAGGATGGAGCAGGAGTCACTCCACCCAGCATCAACGAGGGGCACGCGGAAACAACGAAGTCTTAAAATGGCAACGGATACCCCTGTGCCCATAACCAGGACCTTTGTTATGGGGGTTGGAGGAGGGCTTGATATGCCCTCCTCTTACGCCCGGTCCTCCGGGCGCGAATCTGAAGAGTAGAGGTGATCTCCTTCTTCCTTTCTGCAGCCTCTTTTTGCAACACAATTCGTTCGCAGAAGTCTAGCTCCGCGTTCCACGACCTTTCGTTTCGAAGCGATATGTCGTCCCCTACTACTGTGACGAGTTCACGACGCTCGCTCTCTCAAGCTGGGCGCTCCTCGAGAGTATGCTGCGCCGTATCTTAGTCACAGCGATAATGGTGACACTCTGATATCGGTTCTCTTCCGGCGATGCGACACAGGTACTTCCTAATGCACCCGTGGCCCGTATGGACTTGCACCAACCAGAACGTAAGTGACCCGTGATCCCTGTCCTGAAGGAGGGTCAGATAGCCTTAAAACGTCCAGTGGCACCAGGTAGGTCCAGTCGCTCTCTCCACCTCCGAATTAGGAACTATCGAGCGCGGGTTTTCCACGCTTGCACTTCTCTTGGTGGGGGAATCTCCCCTCAGATTCGGTGCTGTCAGCGGCACTCGTACATGCACGCGTAGACCTCGGCCTCCAAATCCCAGGAGGGAGACCCCGCCTATACAAACACCGCCTCGAAGGAAGTAGAGCGATACCCACGTATGACCGCGACGGCCATCACTCTCTGAAATCTCCTCAGCAGAGCGATGGTCGTCTCCGTCAGGATATCCACTCAGATGGGGGCCTTGTACAGGTTCATGGACCGCACCACCTCCAAGTACGGACGATGGTGGCGATTTATTCTGGAAGTATTATAATGAACATACATTTATTAATAACTAACTGCATTCCGTGGTTTCAACCACGTGGTGATGGATGATGATAATGATGATGATGATGATTAAATAAAAGTAGCCTAAGGTACACCCTATAACATCAAACCCTATCTGTTAGTGAAAGTCCCGTTAAAATGGTCCAGTCGTTTCAGATACTAGCCGGAACAAATATGCAGACAGACAAACAGACAGACAATAAATACTTTGATTATTTTTTATGTAAGTACTGTAATACTTTTATATGCATTTAGTTAAATGCTGTTATTTTAAAATTACAAACAGACACTTCAATTTTATTTATCAGTATGTACCTATAGATAGATATAGATTGTTTTTTTTATGTTATTAAGTATGGATAGAAAACATGACAGTAGTCACTCAAAGCTCTACTCTCTCAGCTATAGTTTTGAGTAGCACTGCACTTCGTTCTTCACCCAGAGATATTGGTTAATAAGTCTGTTTCGTCCAGTAGTTGACATTCATAGTACGTGCGTGTTCAATGCCTATTTTAAGTAATTGTGTGTTATTTGATTTGACAAGCCTTTCCACAAGTATTATCGCATTATTAATATTACAATAAAATATGAAGAGGTTATTGCCAACACAAACCTCTCACCAAACCAAATTGGTTATCATATCGAAAGACACGTTAATATTTAATAAATATATTCGTTACATAGTAGTCGCCATTAATCACCGTTGTGAATGTAATTAATGAAATTTATGTGTTATCATAAATTTTATGTTGTTTATATTATATGTTACACGAACGGGTGAGGTCATCGAATGGGCTCGGATGGTTTAGCGCGGAACTTATTAAAAGAAAGTAAGTACTTTAAGTATGTAAGTATACACGAACTTACTTACTTTACTATGGTAGTACCCTTTTACAAGTGACTGCCTTTTTTATGGGATAGGTTGGCAAGCGGCTGCCCCTGATGGTAAGTGATACCGTCGATCTCGAGGATACGTTACCGACCTTTGAAGAAGATAGGAAGGAAGATTTAGAAGGGGTGATGGTGAAGGGGGATGGGAAAGGATAGGGGACGGGGGGAGGGGGGAATTGGGCCTCCGGAAACTCCCACAAACCGACTGCAACGCAATAGCAAGCTATGTTATTTCACGTCGGTGTTATGGGGGAGTGTGGTACTTCCCCGGTCGTGCCGGCCTATTCGGCTGTTACAGCGTGGCACTACCACCAAATAGTGCCTTGATTAGTACCACCATAATGCCAGGTTTTCAGTCCGAAGCTGTAGTCTGTAAACAGTACAGAGGCACTGTAGCAAGCGAATGATCGAAAGAGACTAAACGTTTTGAAGTGACGAGCGCTGTGTAATGCCGTACAGAATTCTGAAACTTCGGTTGCCACTGCAACTGCCATGGCCACATGTGATGCTTATCATCAAATGAACATCTTCACAATTATGTATAAAAGTATATTTTTAAAAGAAGGCAATGTTAAGCTAAAATAATAAATCCATAAACTTACAATTTTCTTCTAAAACAATTTTAACAAGGTGTTGTGATTATCGAAAATATTGATGACACATCTATTAAAAATATTGATCACTGTTCCACCTGATTACATAATAAATTGCTCAATAAACTATAAATTAGTAAACTGACACAAATATGTATTTTCACATTTATTGTATCATTTATGGAATTCAGTTTGTTAAAACTATATCACGGGATACCGCATTACTTATCATCAGTTGTTATGAATTTCATAATCGTGTTCCAATAGGTATTCACTTAGGTACGAAAAACTATGTTTAAATTTCGGGATTTCCTGAATAAGAGGAGCTGGTCGATGCTCAAGTAAGACCCTGACTGACCTGTTCCTGTGCACTGAACGGTGTGTTCCGGCAGCTGTCCTTGAGAGGCCTTCGACATTCTACATCTTGTGTAATAGTATTTCATATCATCACACATTTTCTCATTAAAATCTCTGTATTTTATATAATAAAAAAATATTCGTAATTGGCCAGCGGTACGTAAAGTTAAAATGGTGATTGACATGAGAAAAAAGAGAAAAAAATATGAGAGAATGATCAGAAAGAGGATTGGATTGGGACCAATGATCTTATAAAAGAGGTAGATATGGTACACGCGTATTTTTTTTTATGGGATAGGTTGGCAAACGAGCAAGAAGCTCACCTCACTTACTCACAGCTCACGGACATCCGCAATACCAGACGTCTCGAGGATGCGTTGCCGACCTTTGACGAAGGATGATAGGAAGAAGAGATAGAAGAGGTGAGGGTGGAGGGGAAGGGGAAGGAAAGAGAGAACGAGGAAGAGGGGAATTGGGCCTCCGGAACCTCCCACAAACTGATGAAACGCAATAGCAAGCTATGTTACGTTGGTGTTATGTGGGAGTATGGTTCTTCTCCGGTCGTGCCGGCTGGGTTTTCAGCGTAGCACTTTCACAAAAAAGCCACAATTATTGTTGAACTTTAAATGCTAGACGTCATAGAATGATGTCTAGAGCCTCTAAATACGTTCTAGTATGCGTGATAGCGACCTCTTTTTATTATAAGACTTGGACCCATTGATTGGGACCCAATAGATTGTCCATAAAATATAATTTATAATATTCATTATATGGTCGAAAGACGCACGTATTCATATCAATCCTACTAATGTTATAAACGCGAAAGTTTGTGAGTATGGATGTATGGATGTATGGACGTGTGGAACTTTATTACGCACAAACGGCTGGGGCAATTTTGATGAAATTCGGTATGGAGGTAGATAAGGCACTGGCTTTGCCTAACACATAGAATAATTTTCATCATCATCATCATCCATCACCAAGCGGATGAAAAAGCATAATATTCTTGTGCACAGCACAGACAAAATAATAAGATCTCTGCCTACGTTAAGATCGTAATGATGACAGTTCTGTCAAAGTTTGTGTCAGTTTCTGATAGCTTAGTCAATTTGACAGCTCGATACACTAGACGTGTTCGGCGACCGTCAAGGGTGATGAAATGTAACACAAATACCGGCAAGGGTGATGAAATGTAATGACAGTTTTTTTCCATGGTGATTAATTTTATTTAATTTTTATTTATTGTTTACTGATTGATATACTAAGTATTTAAATGTACTCAAATACTATTATAGCAATTGCGTTTGACCATGTAATATTTATTGACTTTTTGGTATAAAGATATACTTAAATAAAAATAATAAAGATACCTATGCCCTTGGAGAAATAATAAGCTACTCGATGTACTAATCCTGCGCAGACGCAGTCGCGGGCACCAGCTAGTTAATAATATAAATCTTCAAAACTCTATTGCGAAAACTCTCTCTCTATACTAATACAACAAAAGGCTTCTTAAATAAAAAAAATAAAAAAATAATAATAATAATAATAATAATAATAATAAATAAAATAAATAAAATAAATAAAATAAATAAAATAAATAAAATAAATAAAATAAATAAAATAAATAAAATAAATAAAATAAATAAAATAAATAAAATAAATAAAATAAATAAAATAAATAAAATAAATAAAATAAATAAAATAAATAAAATAAATAAAATAAATAAAATAAATAAAATAAATAAAATAAATAAAATAAATAAAATAAATAAAATAAATAAAATAAATAAAATAAATAAAATAAATAAAATAAATAAAATAAATAAAATAAATAAAATAAATAAAATAAATAAAATAAATAAAATAAATAAAATAAATAAAATAAATAAAATAAATAAAATAAATAAAATAAATAAAATAAATAAAATAAATAAAATAAATAAAATAAATAAAATAAATAAAATAAATAAAATAAATAAAATAAATTAAATAAATAAAATAAATAAAATAAATAAAATAAATAAAATAAATAAAATAAATAAAATAAATAAAATAAATAAAATAAATAAAATAAATAAAATAAATAAAATAAATAAAATAAATAAAATAAATAAAATAAATAAAATAAATAAAATAAATAAAATAAATAAAATAAATAGAATAAATAAAAAATAAAAAAAATATAATAACTAAAATAAAAAAAAATAAGATGAATATTAAATTGAAATTCAACAACTTTAAAAGGATTTAATATGTTTTATATTATATATTGAATGGTGTATATATTGAAGTGTGTATTGAATTTTAGTACTTTTAAGTATATACTTATATAATATTATAAAGAGGAAAGATTTGTATGTATGTTTGTAACGAATTGGCTCAAAAAGTACTGGGCCGATTTAAAATTATTTCACCATTGGAAAGCTACATTCACCTTGAGTGACATATGCTATATTAGAGTCATCATCATCCATCACCGCGCGGGTGAAACCGTGGAGTACCTAGTGTCCAATAAAAAGTGTTCGAACAGTCGGGATACAAATAATATTAAATATACACGTTTGAATCTGTTTAAAGTTATTTCATATCAATGAATCGCCTTACAGGTTTCGATAATTTATTTTAATCCAAGAACGATTTACTTATAATTAGAAGTTAGAACCAATCTGGTATACCTAAGACACTCACAGTCATAGTCTATAAACGGCAGACAAGTTAACGTCGTTAATTAAACGACGGCAAAGTTTGAGCGACAACAGTGACCGTACAAACCTTCAGTCCCTACATGCCCTAAACACAACAGCGAACTTTCTTTAATTACAAATTATATGCAAACAACCATACTCGAAGATCGTACACTTAATAAATCCAAAAATTATCTCGTATGACACACTCCCTTCCAGATACGGGTGACATATTTACGACGACGGTTTAGGACATAAAACTAATCCCTACGACGATGAGGGGGACATGGGGACAAAAGGGGGGCGAGGGGGGCAAGGAGGGACCTTTATTTCTAACATTCGTCACATAGTAGCAGTAAATTATCATACTCCGCTATGATATGACGTGGGCCGCCCATTAAAACGCTTTTGATTTAGATGGGGCTATAAAATTGATTTATGCCTTCACGCCAACAAACCCGTAGTACTGAAGCAACTATTATGTTAACATTTTCGTAGATAACCTTTTTGAATTTGCAACGTAATACGTAAACTGTCCCGAAACTGAATCTTGAACTCTACAGCTTACAGTATTAAGTTGGCTTTTTGTTGCGGATGCTGAAACAAATTAGGTCTTTTTTAATTGAAAAAACTTATTCACTTGTGTAGTTGCATGCGTGTTGAAAAATAAGCAATGTGAGCTTTAATTTTAAGTTTTTAAAGCATAAAATTGTTTGAGTTTTTTTATGCGATCAGGGCATTGTTTTTGGATATCGGTGCTGTAATTTCGACTATTTTATGACACCGTACTTGGGTATAATATGTTTCGTTAAGTTAGATGACAGCAGTGCTATAATATGGGGGTGATTTTGTTATTGTATCGCATTTTGCGATCTAGATTGGCGGACAACTGATGGCCTGCGGATGCGTGAGTTTATTTGCAAAATTTGGGAAAAGCAAATGGAAAATGTGCTTCCATGCGGGTAGTTGCAAATTGTTCTATTTTAAAATAAAATTTTTAACTGCAATCAATATTGATAATGTACTTTAGTTGTTTGTGGTAGTTATATATTCAATTGTAGAACTAAAATTGGCAATTGATTATAAAGTGTCTTCCTCCTTCTTTCACGAAGTCCTCCTTGAGTCACGAATTAGGTTACAGTCGCAAGCAGAATTCACGTATCTAAAAACATGTGATTAATTTTTCTTTTGATTAAACTTTGATTAAACTTTCTTACTTCCATTTCTGTTTCTTAAATGATTTTCTATTTTTTGCTTCTCTTGCTTTCGTCTATCTATAGTTTGTTTAGAGTAGATGGGTTTAATTTAATATAAGTTCCATTATCATATTTATTTATATGAACCAAATGGTTGTTATTTTTAAGTAGAATTTATTTATGTTTACTAAAAAAAACAGTTCACAGTAAAAAGAAGTGAGTTTAAACTTCCTATGTATACAGTCGGTGCAAAACTGCTGCTTTATAATAAAAAATATATGCGATATAATTTTAGAAATCTCACGATTATCTTACATTGCGTCGTATTTTTGAGACTCGTACTAAATTACCAAAATATATTGGACATAATCACCAGTCTTGAATGTTTGAGACACAAGATATAAAGCAAATATCTTAGAACAGACAATGGTATTGATTCACTAGTAAACACTAAACTAAAATCATCTAAGCTATAGTAGTTCTTATTTTGTTAACGCTAAAATCCACATTCGTGTAACACTTAGAATAATAATTCTAAACATATGATTATTATATTCAAATGTGGGTAGTTTTACATCAGTTTAGACTAGTTTAGAGAGCACGAACTTTCATGAGGATTAAATTTGCTCTAAACATACCCAGAATTAATCAAATAAAATCAACGAAATCAATGGAGTTCGTAATTTGACTACGGACTATTTAAATGTATTCCGATAACTATAACTTTTACAAAAACACATTAAAACATTAAAAAACACATATTAAAAATTAAACTACGAGTAGGTACTTTACAAAAAAAATGTTGATGTTACAATTATTGACATGATTATAAAATGTTATGTTAAATATTTAATTTAGCCTGTCAATTTTTTTCTATAAAAAGGAAAATGATAATGCGGTTCATAAAGTATTATAATTTAAAAATTTCTATCATATTTTGGTAGCTAATCTTATTCATTATACATTTTATTTATCAAGCACATCTTAATTTACGACCTTAAGCTATGTACCCATTAGAGAAATCCCAAGACGCGGCACCAACAAATGCATTCATCAATAAAATCCCAGAACATTATTTATCTACTTTACGACTTACATCAGTCCCGATTGGTGACGCAAACCTCATGGGACAGGACCATAAACCAGGTGTCACCTGATTGGAGACATAGCTTTAAATCCACCATTTTATTGTCTCCGTGACTTTACGAGCCATAAAAATGTGAGGTGACAATTGCTCTAAAAAAAATTACATCACCACAAATTAGGTGGCGCACTATGGACGCTTTGTCGGGCCGAAACTGTAACGCAGTTAAATTTTAATGTTACACTATTTTTGATCGTGTGTTTACATGTGGAAACATTTTTACTACTTCCGAAATATAATTTAGAATATCGAATAAATATACACATAAAATGAAACGCAACACGCGATAACTACAAGAACATTTTTATCACGACGGTAACCCTATAATACATGAGGGTAAACATGCTAAGCTGGGTAACAGCTGCATTAATAGCTCAAAGTCAATACACAATACTAAGATGTGTAAAACTTGCAAACTTATTTAATACCGTAGCACATTTTTCTAAATATAGTAAAAATGCTAATTTTTAAATAAATAAAAAGATTTTACTCCTTCTCAGGCCGCCATGAAAGCGGGGCGATAATAATAAAATAATAATCGAAAATAATAATAAATAAATGCGATACGTACATATTGCGCAACTTGCAAATAACTTGAATTGCGGTTTAACATTGAACAAAGTTTCGAAAAAGATTAGTTTTATGTTTACTTTTATTTATCAAAATATGTATTTTGTTTTTTATTTAATATTATTAAGTAAAAACCTATAATAATAACCAATAACTAATTCGTTACATGGAAAATATTCATTATTTCAATATCGTAACTGCGTAAAACGGATCGCCAAAATGTATTGTAGCAATGAAAATTAAAAAATAAACATACAATGTCATATTTTTAGAAATTACTCGCCTTTTCTTCGGTGGTGAAGTTTTTGGAAGTGTTTGTGGGTCTGATTTGTCATATAAACTTACCGAATCCTTATAATATTCGATTAATATAGGTTTATTATCAAAAAACATTCATATTCAAAGTTACACAAACTCACGATAACTTTGAATTTGAGTTTTGTGGTAAAGCCTTACTCTCTTAAAGTACGTTTATTAATAATAATCAGAATCAGAATCAGAATCGTTTATTAACCTTATTTGTTTGTTACATTGGGCAAGTCAACAAATACATTTTGAACTTAAGCATAAAGCACTGTTAAGAAATAATAATAATTAAATTACAGCTATTTTTACATTAAACATTCAAGTAATTGTATTATAATTTAAATATATTTCCTGTATTTATAAGACTTAATGAAACCATTGAATATTCAAAGCAAAAGATATTCCAAGAAATTGCAAAAATTAAAAATAATGTCATTTTAAAGATACATTAATAAGTATAAATTTTGAAACCATCAATTTAGCGAGAGCAGTCAAATAGCGTATATCTGTGTATGTGTGTAGAAAAAATTAAGTAGGTAGGTAGGCTAGGTAACTACCTAGCCTACCTACCTAGGTAATTTTTTCTACAAAAATGAATTTTCAGTCAGACATTTTTGACATAATTCACATTTTTAAGTGCGTCTGTGATGTCTAAATTGAATTAATTATTTTAATTAGGATACAAATAATTGTTAATATAGTGTTAAGTAGATTTTGTGAAATAACAAAATAATTTCAGTATTGGCTTGGCATCACAACTTCCAAGTGCAGTATGTCGCATGGCGCGTGAACACTCGGACATTTCGCGAAGTTGTAACGCGACGTCGCAAGTGGCGTCCCCTACTACATAAATCAATTTGTCAGTCCGACGTGACACAGGAGTTCACGAGACCGACTCACGCACAAATGTGAGCTTTTTATTCTTTTATTTACGTGTTTCTTTTTAGCTGATTTATTGATTGAGTGTATTATATTGTAAATTTATTTGAATTAGTCTCGCATTGTAATCATGTTTATTTATTACATAAGCTGTAATATTTTGTTTAGGTGTGTTAAAATTTCTTGGGAACATATTCTTATTTTTATTATATTATTCATAGTTTATTTTATTTTTAGTTTATCGAGTTACTTTAGCCTAAATATGTATTACTAGCTGCGCTCCGTGGTTTCACCCGCGTGGTGATGAATGATGATGATGATGAATCAAAATATTTTGATAGAATATATATATATTCTATGTTCACCAAGGATAATTTCTAATACTAATGGAAAAATATTTTTTCAAATCAGTCTTTCGGGGCCTATTCAATTCAAATAAACAAACAAATGTTTGTTCTTTATAATATTAAGTATAGATTAGCTAGTCTTCAACATGTACGCATTTTTAAAATACTAGTGATGCGACCCTGCTTCGCATGGCTATAATATAGAAAAATATGATGTATTTTTTTCTGCTTAGAAAAAAAATTTAGTTTGTAAATATTCAAACCTTTCGTAAATAGTTTTTTAATTCATGGTGCAAATCGCATCAAAACTCGTTGTATGGATTAGGAGTAGTTGGTGGATATACAGACAGACAGTCGCCGAAAGCGACTTTATTTTATACTATCTACAATATGCCGAGTACAGAAGTGTGAGTAACTACTTCCTAGCTACTACTATAAATCTGATGAAACATTTATTTTCAGTGTATTAATTTACCTACTCTTAAAACATCTTTACAAAACATTTTCACGTTTCCGGTTTATTTTAAAATATTGTTTTATGTTCAAAGCCTTATTTTGCTTTTAAGCAATAAAATAAATAATTTAGTTGTAAACGTCATGAATAAAAATATATAACATAAAATATATAATATATAACATCATACACATTGTAGGTATTTGCCCTAAATCATCTATAATTAATATAAAATATACATCAATCTAAAGCTTAGACAACTGAAGACAGCAACGTGAATTTTGACGGTCGACTTCGTCCCTGACGTAGGACTCCTTAAGAAAATGATACTCGATATTAACCTCTAAGATAAGGACAGGCATGAAGAAGTCGTGGTGGCAGGAATATCATAATCATAATCAGCCCATTTTTTCCCCACTGCTGGGACTCGAGCCTTCCTCTCAGAGAGAGGAGTTGGGCCATAAACCACGCGGGCCCAATGCGGCTTGATGGATAGGTTAGTGGCCAACCCATGTCAAAGTTTTCAGGCCGCCCGAAGGCCTTCGACATAGCCTAACGACTGTTGTCCTAAGACAAACAACCGGGACCGACGGCTTATCGTGCCTCCGAAGCACGGAAGCACTCAGATGAAAATGCTACTAGCGGTCACCCATCCATATCCTGACCGCAGCAAGCGTTGCTTGACCTGTTGATCGATTAAGATCGTCAAGCCAAGCTCCGCTACGAGCGCTGCGATGGCAGGAATATAAAATGTTATAATTAAGTCTCTTAATAGCGTGTTGTAAATGAATGTGCATGAGTAAAATATAAACTGAAAAAAAAAATAAAAAAATACACTTAAACAATTTACTCGTATGACTGGACTCACACCTAGTTTATAAGTCTCTTTAGATACTTGGGGTTCAGAATTTTAATAAATATAAAATGTATGTTCTCATCATAATAACGGAAACGGACATAATCCTGGCGATACTGCTCTGCGATATACATAAAGGATTTCCTCCAGCCGAAACTAAAAAAAATATTCTAAGATAACACAGAGTGTTATATATTTTATACAACATAATTCCTAAAATTTATTTTAGATCTCTTCAGTTCAGTTCAGTGGTTTATGTTGTATTGCAATCTTATCAATACAATAATTGTTAGGTATACCGTTTACTACAATCAATTTTTTCTTTAGTTTGGAAGTGTTAATGTACTAATCTAAAAACTAATCTAATTGGATTTAGACGTATTAGTCAATCAATGAAGGTGTCTTTAATTTATTATGTAATATAGTTATATATCTAGGAGATACACTCATCACTTCAGGTCTTATTATTATTTATTAGGTACTCTGTCAGACTATAGGAGGATGATGATTCATGAAGACGTGTGCAAAATCAGGAACATTTAAACTGACTCATGTATTGTCTACGATCAGTGCAGGCAGCAACATGAATTAACTAGCAATCATATAGATAAACCTTATCAATCAAATTATATGATTTTGGAAATCCCCAATTTTTATTTTTCCTAGATAACGTTGACTACGCCTATTCAAACAAACTTAGTGAAATCGATCATTAATCATTAGTATTGCAGATGATTGATTAGCTTCTAATTGTTATCAATATAATTACTTATTATTATATGATTGTATGTTCATGGTCGTATTACTGATTATATGATTAAATGGAATCATTTGGCCTTAATCTCTTGCGTTCCGATTCATGGAAATCAATGTTGGTGACCACCACATTGTATTGGACTCCAGTGTTGGTGTTGTACGTCGAGAAGGGATACTAGCTTAGTACAGTTCGTACTTTCTTGGTATGTCTTGAAGTCTGACAGCTAAATACAATTTTATATTATGTTGTGTATTACCAGCTAAAGAAAATATTATGTTCTTATGTATGTTGATTGATGTCGTAGGCTTTCGCGAATGCTAAAATCCGTTTATTTTACGGACAGACTACACGTATCCGTGGCATTGAAACGTTGGGTTTACAAGTACAATTTGAAAAATGTAATACTGACTTCCATTCTATTTAGTTGTTGGCGTGTATCTCAAAAAGTACTAGATTGGATTTGATTAAATTTAAATGGGTATACACGGGAAGCACCAGTTTTCAAACAAAAAAGAATTTTTAGAATCTGTTCACCCAGTCGAAAGTTATGAGGTAACAAACATTAAAAAAAATACAGTCGAATTGAATAAGTACCTCCTTCTTTTTTTTTGGAAGTTGGTAGAAAATAATCATAGTTATATTATGAATGTGATGGATTTGGATGGATGGAAGTTTGTTATTCAATCACGCAAAAACGGCTAAATGCATTTTGAAGTGGAGATGGTTTGTACCTGGGATTAACACATAAGCTTTTTCCTTTGCATTTTTTATTCCATTTCAACGGATATTTCTCAAGGGCTTGCGTCAACCATATTCCACGAGAACGTAGTCGGGAGCGGATATTAGTATAAAATATTCGTGATTTGCTCCGTTTAAGTTTGGTTGATTACTCAGCTGTTTCTGGGGATATGTGCAACTAAATTTCCATATAGTTAACATAATGCATTTTCTCAATGAACTGCTTAATTGCCTCTAAAGGACTTTTCCACATGTAGGTCTAACCAGGTAATGATAACAGTTTTCGTATGAAAGTTTAATGAAATAAAATTATGAGTTTTGTTGATAAATCTAGTTAACTTATTTCAAATTATATTTAAAGTAATATTTTTTTTAATAGCTTTAGAATGGACTCTTAAGTTCTTGTCGGTATTTACTGGTGTTCTATTTGTTTTGCGAATACATTCATAACGAGTATTGATATAGTTAGTTTTGATACATATATATATAAACTTTTTTATATTTAATAGCAGAGATAACCTTGAACTTGATAACCTTGAACTATGCTTTTTGTACCATGAAAGGGGTGGTGCTTGCACACAACTTGCTCATCTCGTAACATGGTAGCATACAAAACATTAAATCTATACTAAACTTCTTACTTTAACTTCTAACTATATATTTATAGACTACAGTCTATAAATATATAGTTAAGAATTATTTATATGCTAACGCATACCTTTGAAAGTATATAAGAACTTATTAATGCAGGCGACTTTACCTACATATTTATGGATCTTACAATGGTAGGGCACTCGTTACTATTTTTAATAGTATGCTTATAAGGTAATTTTAACCTCATTAAAAAGTATATTTGTTACAAGTTATGAGACAATTAACATATCAGTTATTATGCGTCTGTCTCAATGTATGTTTTAACGTAGCTTCAAAAAAATAATCTGTTATATTCGCATGTTTATCTGGAATCGCCTATTTGCAAGATGGTTCTTACCCGAGTTTGATTGAAAGTTTTGAACTGAATAGTAATATTCAAAAATTTTGCTATCATGTAAAGCTTTAAATATATTTTATGTAGAATGTGCCAAACGAAAGCTAGGACTAGAAGAATAAATGATTGTGCAGAATTAAAACAAGTACAATTTTAAAAATTTTATATCGACTTCTATTCTATTCAGTTATTGGAGCGTAACTCAAAAAGTACTGGACCGAGTTTGATGAAATTAAAATGGGACCACACGGAAAGCACCAGCTTTCAAAAAAAGAATTTTGATAATCGGTTCACCTAATCGAAAGTTATGAGATAACAAACATTAAAAATAATAAAAAATACAGTCGAATACCTCTTCCTTTTTGGAAGTCGGTAGATAAATGAATAACTCTTGGATAAAACTATTTAGTGCAAACACTTATTTGGAAACTTGTCACTAACATTAATCACTAAAAATATATTATGACAAAACAATTATTTGTACCTATGACAATGCTAAGAGTCATGCAATTGTTCAAATTTCTTTAACTGCTTTCGTTTTCCAAACTCTATTCCTGCACACATCATATTCGATGCTTCACTTCACCATTTAGTCTCTTATAGCAACTCTTTCTTGAATTTTCTGAATATGGTCAAATCTGACTTAAGTCGTGGTGGTTGAAGGTAGAACAACTAATTAGCTGTTCAAAACGAGAACAATGTTCTTGGTTCTGGCACGGTATTACCGTGGTTCTGGTCAGTAGACCAGATTAATATAGTCTAAATTCTTTATGTAATACTGGTGATGAGAGTCCTATTCATAATACATTATTATATTATTGATAGTAAAAATTAAGTGTTATTTGTGGCAACATTTACTGATGAAAAGTTTACTTGCTTTGTGACTACAACGCAATACAAGTTATTGTGACATTGTTCGCTTATAAGTATAACCAAAACAGCATGAGACGAAATAGTAGATTATGATACTGTTGCATAATAAGGGTTATAAGACCAAGTTATGTACAGTGTCATACACTACTTTATCTACTCTCATACTATAATACGTAAAACAATATTGCAAATAAAACGCTGAATATAACAACAAATTTATTTTTACTTGTAATAATTATTGATGTTCTGAATATTACAATTATGAAAATGAATTTGAACCGGACAGGAAGCGTTATTGGAGGTACTCGGAGAGGGTATGTTAATGTTGACCTCATTTCCGTTATTTTCAATACTGTTAAGTATTGAATTGGATATAGCGATCTTGTTAGTCATTGAATCATCTATATAGCCTTCTGCAACTGTCGTTGACTTCCAACCACCGTGTCGCTTTAGTGCCGTTATATCTCCACCAGCGTCAACTAGCAAGGTCGCAGATGTTCGGCGAAAGCAGTGTCCTGTGTACAATTCGGGGTCGGTAAGTTGTAGATAGCTGGCAATAACTTTGTCTAAAGCTCCAAATTTGTTAATGCCAACTCTCTGCGTCGTGCATTTTCCGTCAATATAGTTTAGAAAAAAACTGGGATTGCTGCACTCAGTTGGTTATAGCTCTATGTATTTTTTGCATTGTTCATAATATTTCCCTGTAATGGTAAAAGAGCGGTCTGTCTTGGTTTTAGTTTTACTTATTTTGATCAATAGTGTAGTTTCGAAGATTTCAACATCTTTGAATTGTATGTTGTATAACTCTTGCCGTCGGCAAGCACCCATTATACCAAAAATTAGTGCAATCTGTAACAACTCCTATATATATTACGGTAAATTAACTCAATATTAACAAAAAAAATGTACATGGTTAACTGATCAACAACTAAAATACCTTTGTGAAGAGATATAATGTGTCTGGGGCTTCATTTAAGAACTTATTTATCTGCTCTGCTGTAAAAGTCTTGGATTTTTTCCCTTTATGTCCTTGTGAGTTTCGTTTCAAAAATGCAATCAGCTTGCTATATTTAGTTATGTCAACTTCGTTGTAAATATTGAGTGTACTTTTAAATCATGGAGTATTTAACCCACATACTTTACACTTTATATTTTTCAGATAACTCTTGAAAGTACGCTAACAACACATTTTCAGAAAATGATGTAGCATTTTCCATTCCATGAATTCGTGGTAACATTTATTATAGTTGCTCCTAGATTTCGCCGGCAACAGGTTCATGGTCATGTTTGACGCAGCTTCCAGAATGTCTGGTGGTGTCCAATCACCACTATCCCCGCTTTCAGACATGTTTTTACACAAAAACCTATGTATTTTAACTATGTATTTAAACAAAACCAAACTTGGTTTAAATATTGAAAAGATTTTTCAAATGTCAAATCTTGGCGCCAAGGCGCAAACATCGATTGCGCATGTGTGTTGCGTCGTCGCGGACTCGTTCATTAAAACCTTTTTTTTTTAAAGTAGAGGTTCAACCTCCTTTGTCCAGCTGGAGGTTGTATAGGTGTATCGTTATGATTCAAAGTCAAAGTCAAAGTCAAAGTCAAAATCATTTATTCAATTTAGGCATCAAAGACGCACTTATGAACGTCAATTTTTCATTATAATGTACTTTAAAGCCTACCGCCGCGTTCCAAAATACATAGAGCCAACCGAGAAGAAGCGGCAAGAAACTCGGGGCCATTCTTTTTATATAGATGTTTTTACAATGTTTTTACTTAGGTACTACAAATATTAGCTCCAGTGTGTTGCCTTACAAAAGAGAACATAATAATGGTATCAGTAGGGCAAGACACGCTACACTTTGACATCTTAGTACACGAGTAGATAGATCCTGGAGTGATCAGTCCCAAGCTGTTTTATCCTCCAAGTAATCCGAAATTTTGTAATAACCTTTTTGACAGAGTTTAGTTTTAATAGTAATTTTAAACTTATTAATAGGCAAATCTCGGATAACATTGGGAACTTTATTATAAAATCGTATACATTGTCCCATAAAAGAATGACTTATTCTGTGGAGACGCGTTACATGTACGGATAGCTTGTGCTTATTTCGCGTGTTGATGGAATGAGCATCACTCCTTTTATCAAAACTGCTAATGTTTTTCTTTACATACATTAGATTTTCATAGATAAACTGAGAGACAACAGTTAGAATGTTTATGTCTTTAAATTTCTGTCTAAGGGAAACTCTGGGAGCCAAATTGTAGATTGCTCGTATAGCCCTTTTTTGCAGTATAAAAATAGAATTAATATCTGCAGAACATCCCCAGAGCAGTATGCCATAAGTCATAACGCTATGGAAATAACTAAAATAAACTATTCTAGCTGTGTCTACATCAGTTAATAGTCTAATTTTTTTAACAGCATAAGCTGCTGAACTGAGCCTACTAGACAATTTTTTAATGTGGGGACCCCATTGCAATTTAGCGTCTATAGTAATTCCTAAAAAGACTGTTGACTCCACAAGGTCCAACCCTGTTCCATTCAATTGTATATTGGATTCTACTTGTCTCTTATTTGGTGTCGAGAACTTTATACAATTAGTTTTCTTCTCATTGAGGAGAAGATTATTTGTATTGAACCAATTCACAACTTTAGCTAATGCATTGTTAACATCGTCATAGTTTAATAACTGCCTTTTAATTTTAAATAACAGTGAAGTGTCATCTGCAAACAATACAATCTCGTGATTCTTCTCTACATAATAAGGTAAGTCATTAATATAGATTAAAAACAAGAACGGCCCTAGTATTGAACCCTGTGGAACGCCCATTGAGATTATAGAGCCGGGCGATTTTTTACCATTTATGTCAACCCTTTGAATTCTACCATTTAAATATGAAGTCAAAAGGTTGAGAGCCATGTTCCTAATACCGTAGTGTTGTAATTTCCTGACAAGTATATCATGTCGGACGCAGTCAAATGCCTTAGATAAGTCACAAAAAACACCTAAGGCATCTTGAGAGTTCTCCCAGGCATCAAACACATCTTTTATTAGTTCTATACCTGCGTCTATAGTAGAGCGATTCCTTGTAAACCCAAATTGATTTTTATGGAAAATTTTGTTTGCACTAAAATGAGTTTCTAATTGATGTAATATGATTTTTTCGAAAATCTTACTTAGCGTAGGTAGTACAGAAATAGGCCGAAAATTTGTTGGATCAGTAGTACTACCAGATTTGAATAAAGGAACCACTTTACTGTGCTTCATTAGGTCAGGAAATACACCACTTGCAACACAACTATTAAATACAGCTGCTAGATTGGGTGCAATGACATCTATAATTGAAGAAACGGTCTTCACAGAAAGACCCCATAGGTCTGCCGTTTTTTTTGCATCTAGACTTTTGAAACTGCTTACAATATCTTTGCAATTAACTACTGAAAATTTAAAAGTTGTGTCACATTCAGTTACACTTTGTTTAAGTAAGATCTCAGCAGAAATGGAGGAAGATTTTAGAGTTTTGGTTGTTAAAGAAGGAATATTAGTGAAAAATTTCTCAAACTCGGCCGCTACCTCCAAATCTGCTCTTACATCTTTATTATTAATTTTTAAATTAAAGTCTCGATTACGCACTGTATTTCTACCAGTTTCACTGTTTATAATGTTCCACGTCATTTTTATTTTATTAACAGAATTTTTGATCTTATTTCTTAAATAAATAGATTTTGCTGAGGAACAGGCTCGTTTAAATAACTTAGAATAACGTTTGACATATTCCAAAAATACAGGATTATGATTATGCGATTTTTCATGGTACAATTCATATAACTTTTGCCTACTTTTATAAATTCCTGGAGTTGCCCATTCACTAAACTTAGCACGATTACCAACAGATATTGTTTTTGGTACAAACACTTTGCCAAATTCATCACTGATAAGATGGAACAGTGAGTTATATAATATATTTGGGTCATTGTGACTGGTCAACTCTGGCACTTTCTGGGATATATTACTTCTTAACAATTCTAGGCGGCTAGCATTTATTGGAACAAAGCTAACATATTTGCTTTGGGGTTTGTTTGTTTTTCTTGGAAACACTACTAGTTGACCACAGTGGTCTGATTCTAGATTATTTATAATGAAATTTTTAATAGGTTTTAGATTAGTAAATATATTGTCTATGCAGGTAGAACTTGTGGCTGTTATCCTAGTTGGTTCCAAGAAAATATTGTACATATTATAAGATTTAAACAGTAACAAAAATTCATCCACTATCTGATTATTTTCTAGCAAATTAATATTAAAGTCTCCACAGATAATCATTGATTTATTTGTATTTGAAAGCTTAATTAATGTTTCCTCCATGCACTTTTCAAAATCATCATATGGTGAACATGGAGGTCTGTATACACATAGAACAAGGAACTGCTCAAACTCAATACAGGACATTTCTATTACTCGTTCAACAGATAGGCTCACAATGTCTTTTCGTTCTTTGAGTTTTATATTTTTATTTGTAATAATTAAAGAGCCACCACGTATAGATTTTTCTCTGTTGAAGGAGCTAGCAACTAGATGATTATTAAAATTAAATAAGAGTTGGTTCTTTTTAAGCCAGTGTTCAGTAATACAAATAATATCTATTTTGCTATCATCTATAAACAATTCCAGTTCCAACTCTTTGCCCATCATACCTTGAATAATCTGATGAACAATATTGATTGATTTAATGCAAGAGGTTGTCTCTATTGTCTTAGGCACTAATTTAAATTATGTACAATGTCATTAGTAGCCAAGCAATTGGCTGAATTAAAAGTGTCAAATTGCTCAATAGAAGCATTGTCAATACAATTGGATTGCTCAATAGAAGCAACCTTGTTAGCCAAATTTTTGGCTGTAATATCAAATAAATATGATAGCGACACAGCTATCTGTCTTTTATAATAATTAGAAAGATAGTAATTATCTTTTGTCAAGAAGAATTTTTTTATATAATTATTAATGTCAATTAAATTAAATTTATCTCCATTAAAATTATTATTACATATAGTGTATAATGTCAAATTAAGCTTATATCTAATATCATTTTCCACCTGTGGCAAACTATTACTATAGGGAAATGTAAACATTATGACATTACTGTAAGATTAGATAGACGGTTGTTGAAATCAATTATTTGTTTTTTGTTTACATTCCCCCTATTTCCTATTAAAATTAATAATGTTGTGTTGGGGCTAAAGCTATAAGTAAAAATTCTATTCATAATTTCCTGATATGATAGACCAGGTGTACAGTAATTTATTACATTATGTCCCTTGGATGTATTTGACAATAAGTGATATTATGTGTATATTAAAAAGTTTAGTGATATATATTAAAAAGTTATATTATGTTACAGGTGTCCATACAAGACCTGTATCGTAATTAAACTTTTTTTTATTATTTTTGGCCTGTATGTAATGTTTGTCATAAGATTTTTTTTTTCAGTTTTATAATCTTTGTATTATACGAGTAGTATCAGAGTAGGTAAAAATAATTTATGAGCTTTGATGAAAATTGAGGTACTACTGCGTATATATCTTCTAAGTGTGATTGTTTGATGCAAATAAAACAGGTGTGTTTGGCAGTATTTTTAAGAATTTAATGATTGTTTGCTTTTCGCATTATATATAATGTTTTTATTGTGTCTGTCAATGTCTTCTATATATATATCTGAAACTACGTCATGTTATCGCACTTAATGTTTCTTTTTTACTATTTCTTCACGCTGAAATGACTCAACCGATTTGAGTAAAGTTTGGAATTGAAATCGCCCATTCTTAAATAAACATATGTTAATTCCTTCTAATTCTTAATCCTTTTCAACGAGTGGAGCCACAAGTGTTGCTAGTAATATATATATTTTTGCTACAAAAAGACAAATGAGGTTAGAATGAAATAATCGTCAATCCAATATCGATATCAGAACATTGATCATAATAAATTTAATAAATAAAGTTTACAGTGTTTACGACAGACGCGTATATGTTAAGTATAAGTAGCGCAAACGTTAATGGAAATTAATTTGAGATTTTTTATTAATATAATTATTTTAATATCATTCATTTTTCATTATCAGCCTGTAGCAGTCCACTGCTGGATATAGGCCTCTCCAATTGCACGCCACTTAGGTCTATCTTGGGCTTCTCGCATCCAGTTTTTGCCAGCCGTCTTGCGCAGATCGTCACTCCACCGTGCCTCAGGACGTCCTACACTACGTTTGCCGAGACGCGGTCTCCACTCTAGAACTCGTTTACCCCAACGGTTGTCGGTTCTACGGCTAATATGGCCAGCCCACTGCCACTTCAGCTTGCTGATCCGGTGGGCTATGTCGATGACCTTGGTTCTCTGACGGATCACTTCATTTCTGATGCGATCCCTCAGAGAAACACCGAGCATAGCCCTTTCCATAGCCCGCTGAGCGACTTTGAGCTTGTGGACCATTCGAGCCGTCAGTGTCCACGTTTCGGCTCCGTATGTCATGACGGGTAGGACGCACTGATTGAAGACTTTCGTCTTCAGGCACTGTGGAATCGGCGAAGTAAGGACTCGACGTAGTTTCCCAAACGCTGCCCAGCCCAGCCGAATTCTTCTATTCACCTCGTTCTCAAAGTTATTTTTTCCCAACTGCAATGTCTGCCCGAGGTACACATATTTTTGAACAACTTCGAGAACGGCGCCGTGTATCGCAATCGGTTCCGGTAGAACATGTTCGTTGAACATGACCTTGGTTTTGTCCAAGTTCATCCGTAGGCCGATGCGTATAGAAGAGTCAGCCAGGTCATTCAGCATCTGTTGCAGGTCCTGCAGCGTCTCTGCCACGATGACGATATCGTCAGCAAATCGCAAGTGAGAGATGTATTCGCCGTTGATATTAATGCCACGAACTTTCCAGTTCAGCGTCTTGAACATATCCTCCATTGCATTTGAAAACAATTTCGGGGAAATAACGTCCCCTTGTCTCACTCCTCGATGCAACGGTATGGGACTTGTTTGCTGATTCTGTACTTGGACGGACATGGTGGCGGTTTCGTAAAGACATCTCATCACTTGGATGTATCGCCAATCTATCTGGCAACGCTGCAGGGACTCCAGAACAGACCAGATTTCAACCGAGTCAAAGGCCTTCTCATAGTCCACGAATGCTAGACACAGGGGCTGATTATACTCTTCGGTCTTCTGTATAATCTGCCGCACTGTGTGAATGTGGTCTATGGTGCCGTATCCGCTCCGAAACCCAGCCTGTTCCGGTGGTTGGAATTCGTCGAGTCTACGCGCAAGACGGTTCGTGATCACTCTTGAAAACAGCTTATAGACGTGGCTTAGAAGGGATATGGGTCGATAGTTCTTCAGCAGGGTCTTATCTCCTTTTTTGAAGAACAGGACGACCACACTCCTACTCCACGCCTCTGGAGTTCTCCCTTCGAACAGGACAGCGTTAAAAAGCTTCTGGAGCTCCCTCAGTACGGGTTTACCTCCTGCTTTTAGTAGCTCTGTTGTAACGCCATCCTCTCCAGGGGCTTTTCCATTTTTAAGCTGTCTAAGAGCGATCTCGATTTCGCCAATACTGACTTCTGGCAAGTCTTCGGTGAAATGGCGTGTTAACGTGGCTCTAGGATCATTTTCGGGATCAGGTCGAGATGCATGCGATGCGTATAATCGGCCATAGAAGTCCTCCACTTCCGAAAGGACTGCCGGCTTCGAAGCAACGACTTCTCCACTAGCTGTGGTCAACTTCGTCAGGTGGCTTCTTCCAAGAGATTGTACGAACACCTTTGACCCTCGATTCTGCTCGATCGCTCTATTTTAATATAATTTATATTTATATAATTTGTATATACTTAATTAATTGTTTTTAATAATTTTATTTGTTTTTTTCACTGTATCGCATTAGTACTAAGTCACTGTAATGGTACTTGTAAATTTTTGGAATAAATTAATAAATAAATGTTAGACATACTTTAATCATACAATTTAAATAACACGTCCATATAAATGTATTAAAAAGACACTATAGTTACGATTTATAATTTTATATGTATTTTTAAAACTGCTATTTGTTAACAGTGAGCAGATGCAGGCCTTTTGTTACAGCTAATAAATTACTAACAAACAAGGTAAACCATTTACTGTACGATAGTAGCGGGCAACAATAGCAGTTTTTTTAAATCCTGTTACTGGCAATCGTCAGTGTATATTAGATATATTCCTTGCAATATTTCTTCAATACCCTCGCGTTCGTATTCTAAATGAAACGATCGCCCGATTACGCTGCGTGTTTACTCAATAATTCGATATGAGCGATTTCTTGGTCCGAGTTGTGAGCGGGAGCGGTAAATACTGATGAAAACATATAACACGTAATGCCGTCAGATACTGGTTTTCTGAGGCACTTTTGACTGTAGTGTATCAATTCGTTTATAATTATGTTTATATATCACATTTACTCTCGCTCAAATAATGACAAATAAGACGTCAAATAGTTTTAACGATTTTATAACGTTTCCCAAGGTATAAACCAAGCATAATTGATGCTAATAATTGTATTTAATACCTTTACTTGATTTATATGGAATGTTACAATAATATGGCATGACATCCACGCAAGGTCTTCAGATCCCAAACTAGGCAGAGCCTGTACTATGGTAACCTGATGCCTTATGTTCAATATACATTTGAAACATTATACGTTTTGTTTATTAATTTATTTCAGTCGGTGTGGCTAACAATTTCAAGACACCAACTCGTTACAAATTATAATGATGGAATAAATGGCCAGTTGGCGCTGTTAGTTGCAACCCTGCCTTCTGAGCTGCTGGACCCAGGTTCAATCACCGGACAAGACAAATATTCATGTTGGTTTGGTGTTTTGAAATTGTTAGACACACCGTTTGAATGAAATTAATAAACAAATGTTTCAAGGATAAATTTGTTGTATACAAAATAATTAATAAAAATTCTATTTCTATTCTATTCTAATTTATTATAAAATAAATTCTATTTGTTTTTTGTATCTTAAAGAGAGTCTGCACTACTAGTATTCATTCATATTTTTATTATGAATGATCAGCATGTTGATATGGTGATGGTATGTATCACACAATTTTTCAGTAATTTTACCTGCTACATTGACAGGGTTATTTCATCTACCTGCCTGAAAACAATACATACTCATATCGCACTATGGGGCTACCTACCAAGAGATATTCTTGCAGATTGGTCCTGTCACTGCATGCCACATACATAAGCACCACACTGAGACTATGCGTAGACAGATTTACAAAAAGTAACCGTCTAGGAATTGGACGACTCGGCGCGCAAATCATATACAATTTTACGATATAACAATAAAGCACACATTATAAAATAAAGAAGCGTCCTAGGGATTGTGTTTGCGCATGTGCTGATTTATTTTAACCCTAGGAAATAAAAAAGCTGGATAAAACTGCTGTTTATTTAATTTTTGATATTTTGTTGTGATATCACAAATCTGCCAGTGTTCATACATGCCAGTGTCATAAGTCGTGAGGAGTTTGTGGGTATTTCACATTTTATCGAGTCGAAGTTAACACTTCCACCATCCAGCCAATCCAGCTGTCCATAACGTAACTGTACGTTATGGACAGATAGCTGGATTGGGATGCCATATAAAAACTTTAATGTTAGTTGGCCGTAACGCCATGATTGTTCTCCTTTTACATAGACTCTATCAATATAAAACATATTATAGAGAATATTACTTTCTATTTTTCAAGTCCGTTGTATTTTTCTAGCTGCTCTTTGAAAGAACTGAGTATTTTCAACACCGCTACCAATCTTGACTTAGGCCACATACAGGCATCGTTTGCGATCCGGCCGCGACTCGTCATTTCTCGCATTGTCGTAATCCGCTGATTTACTAGCGACATTAATCAGGTTGACGGCCGATAGGGACTAAATCACTACCAGCGCCATCTGCGAACCACAACAACCTTAAAACAACTACATAAAGTTCAAATTAACCCAACAAAGGAGCACCACCTTGGGTGATATTAACACTACTGCATGTTATAGCTTGTAATTCTTTTTGCGAATTTTGTGCAATTTTTTTTGTTTGGTCATATGTTTTATTTCTCTAGCGCCCGGCGGTAGTGCCATTGATTTATCGGGGACGTTTCCTGTTATGCCCGGTTTAGGGTTTGACTGCAACTTGAGATTAAAGATTTTCTACGGTGTTGAGTTTGAGTGATATATGCCGTTGATTTATTTTTATGTGCGTAGGGCCAGGTCCTGTGTAGAATGTTATGTGCGTAGGGCCAGGTCCTGTGTAGAATGTTATGAGGTGTCAAATGATATGTTTGTGAATTGATGTTTGTTGAATAAAAGATCCCTTTAATAAACCACAAAGATTTTAGAACTTACTTCTACTAGTTCAAAAACGAGTAAGATACTAAAGAACTAACTTACGAAATCTGGGTCATGTCTAACTATATAAGATAAAGATAAAGAAAAACATTAACAGTTTTAATAAAAGGAGTGATGCTCATTCCATCAACACGCGAAATAAGCACAAGCTATCCGTACATGTAACGCGTCTCCACAGAATAAGTCATTCTTTTATGGGACAATGTATACGATTCTATAATAAAGTTCCCAATGTTATCCGAGATTTGCCTATTAATAAGTTTAAAATTACTATTAAAACTAAACTCTGTCAAAAATGTTATTACAAAATTTCGGATGACTTGGAGGATAAAACAGCTTGGGACTGATCACTCCAGGATCTATCTACTCGTGTACTAAGAGGTCAAAGTGATCTTGCCCTACTGATACCATTATTATGTTCTCTTTTGTAAGGCAACACACTGGAGCTAATATTTGTAGTACCTAAGTAAAAACATTGTAAAAACATCTATATAAAAAGAATGGCCCCGAGTTTCTTGCCGCTTCTTCACGGTAGGCTCTATATATTTTGGAACGCGGTAGTCTTTAAAGTACATTATAATGAAAAATTGTAAGTGCGTCTTTGATGCCTAAATTGAATAAATGATTTTGACTTTGACTTTGAAGACTACTTATAAATAGACACATAAGAGTTTTTAACAATGTCCAATTAAATAAGTCTTAGTAGTAGCACAAAATAAAATTTAACACTAATGGAGGATCCCAATAATCTATCTAGGTATCCACGGTTTTGCTTACTACCGATAGAAATTTGACATAACTTCAATACAAATATTGTCAAATATCTAACTCTAGTAAGGTAAACCGGCGATAGATAGATTATTGGGACCGGCCGTTAGAGTTGCAAGAAACTATACAAATATCAATCATGACATGGTAAGATCTTAGTTGGTGAACCTTATTTTTATTTTATTTTATTTATTTGAACCCCAACATAATGTACACTGTTTCTTACAATAGGTTCTATGCTAACTTAACAAATAAATACTAAATGCCATTACAATTAAAGGGGAAGACAACATGCAACAAATTTGCGAGCAAACAGGGGATTTAGCGCTACTATTATATTATAAAATATTGTGAAAAGTGGTACGAATATAGATAGTTATAACATTTAAATACCTTACATATAATGTTATACAATAAACAATCAGAGAGATTTTATTGTCGATTTAAATCCGCAAAGGCTTCCATTAAAAAGATCGATGGAATGGTTTTTCGAAAAGTCTGTGTACTGTTTTATCATTCTATTGAGTGGCGCATTTTGGCCAAGATTTGATTTTGATCTAGTAACAACGAGCAAGTTAAAATGTGATGCTCTCATTGATCTCGTAGGTGCAGAGAAATCTAGACAGGAGAGCAAATCAGGGCAGTCTAATAAACCATTTGCAAGTTTAAAAAGAAACGATAGGTCCAGCATATGTCTTCGATCCGAAAGGGAACTCATTTGAAAGTACTTTAACCTTTCTGTGTACCTCGGGATACATTTGGCTAAATTACAATAATATGCTAGCCTTAATAGAATAACGCTGACATGAGAAGTACGACAAATAACAAGAAACGAAGCCCAACACTAATTGAACGAAACCGTCACTTCTCATTTCACTCATAGAAATCTCAATCGCATTTCATTCTAAAATTAAAGAATTTTTCTTCATCGTCGTCAAGCAAGTCGTAAGAGACGAGGAAACCCTATTTAGTAAGTGCAGGGGCAATTAAAATTAAATTAAGCACGCAATTCAAATTACAGAACAAATGAGTGCAGTGCTGTACCACTCAAACTTAAGTTTTGCTGTAGCACTGCAGCTATCTTGGTCAGGTGTGGGCTTTGCCATTAGGTGGACAACTTGCCCGTTCCGCTACTTAAAAGTTTAAAAAATCCACTTTCGCTTGCTGCGCCCCGTATTAATGTAAATACCTACTTACTATGCACCATAAGCTGTACATAATATCGATATCGAACTCTGGAATCATTCATGCATTCCAACAGCACTAACAAATGAAGGTTCTACAGCCTTGATAAGGAACAAGGCTCCATGAATCCAACTTTTTTCCAGCTCTAGCTTCGACGGTTCGTCTAGCTCAGTGCCTTCAAAGCAAAGGATGGCCAGTAGCTCTACCACGAGTTGCCAAATAAATGTCATCTATAGTCGATACTCGATCTCGGCTACCTATTTAGCTTCTGATTGGCGTACTCGCTGTCAATTTTAGTTCTACAATTGACTGCGAGGTGGCACTGTTCTTTTTTTCATACATATTTTCGCGGCAGTCGACATCAAGCATCAATGTTGTAAGCTCATGGTAGACCTACAGGTTCGATGTAAGTTCGGGGTAAGTATTTGTGTAATGAGCAGCAATGTATGTATTCGGGTTTTGGTTTGTGTTGTTTGTTTGTTTATTGTTTGTTTCTCCTGCAATTCAAGGAAACCTAATGCGGGTTCGGAAACCTATGAGTGAGTTCATGTTATTTTAATAATATTTTACATAACTTTGTGCCCAGATTTTATGCTAAAATAAACACTTTAAAAACTGCAAATTGTATTTTTTTAATACATCTTTAATAGGTAGTGTCGCTTCTGTTGTAATCGTGGATCCTTGCATTCTTCGGACACGTTTTGAGGCGGGGCAGCCAGTCTATAGAGCAGCTTGTCGTTCAGGGCAAAGTAGAAGGCAGTACACCGCGCGAGAGGTCACCCATGCGACGGACTGATCAGATCAAATCTGCGGTGGGAGGTCCTTGCATGAGTGCACCAGGATGACTGCGAATAGAGGAGGATGGCATGACATCGTGAGGCGCATTACATCTGCCTCCACCACAAGTACATGACGACCACGACTGCTCTGTCAAGAGCGAAACGATTGAGAAGGAGTAAGTAGTGTAGGAAACACGTCTTCGTTCTTTTTCATTTCATATTAATGTTATGAATATTTTATATACGTATATGTGTATGTAAGTTTGTCGTTTGTTTGTTCTTCTTTAGCGCATAAACTATAAGTGCTGAACTAAAACTGTGCACTGAGATACCCTGTAGCCCGGAACATTGACATATAATACTTATCTTGTGCCCTCAAACATTGTACATAATATGGGTATAGGACATACACAGCTTTTAAAAAGAGATAATACATTTATATCTTTATGTATATGACCATGTACTAAAAATGTCGGTTATATAAGAAAATATACCCGGTACTATCCCATGTATAATGTGAATATTTCTAATATTTATGACCATGAGTTTAGGAACTTATAAATTGATTAAGTCATCAAACGTACTGTTAATTTATTTAAAATAACATGCATTTCAATTATTATCTCATTATTAGATTAGCCAGTTCAAGTGGCAGTGGGCAGGGCACATAGCACGCAGAACAGATGGCCGATGGGGCCGGAAGGTTCTGGAATGGAGACCACGGACCGGCAAGCGCAGCGTAGATCGTCCACTGACACGGAGGACAGACGACCTGATAAAAGTCGCAGGACATTGGATGCAGGCTGCTTCCAACCGGTCCTTTTGAAAAATTATGGGGGAAGCTTCTGTTCAGCAGTGGACGTCCTACGGCTGAGATAATGATAATGATGATGATGTCATTTCAATTTAATTCTTTAAGATATTTTTATAGCATAAGTTAAAATCTAGTGTGTGGAAGATGCTGAAAACTCCAAGCGTCGCAAATATAACCTTTACGACGCTAAAAAAATCTGACTATATATATCTTAGTTCAAAGACTAATTACACTTATTAAGTTAATACTTATTGACGTCATCGGTGCGAAGAGCGCTTTTGCATTTCTTTCGCAGAATTTGTCTTCAGCAGTCCAACGTGGAAACGCAGCCAGCTTGGCACACTGCCGAACGATCAACATTTATCGTTCATCGTTTTAATTTTCCATTGTATACATACAAAATATTATTATGAATAAAAATTAATTCAAATATCACTGCATTTTGCTTTACGAACAGTGTTGAATGTAACATTCAGTTTTGATTAGGTTATGTCAATATTTCCTTCGATATGCGCACCGGCTTACATTATGCTATTCTCATACAGCTCTAAATGACTTGTAAATGGCTGTACATATAGCATGGTACATTATGTTTTTAATTCTCTCGGAACGGTCAGCGCCAATACGTCAGTGTGATTTACGCAATTGGCGCCGAGTTACAATTTACTGCAATACTGTCTTAGGCGGTACTTGAAGCGATGGTGCTATGATACAAGACAATTTAAGAGGGTTGCATAGCTAGTACTTCTCATACTAAAACTCTTTTCTACCTTCTAACATTGTCCGATTTCGGTGATTTTTATAATCATCACATTGCTTACTATGCCCGTACGTTTGGATTTTTTCAGATTTTTTAAGTTCTAAAAAAGGAATTTATAGTACTTTGAAATACTGAAAAAATCAAAACGTACGGGCATAGTAAGCAATGTGATGATTATAAAAATCACCGAAATCGGACAATGTTAAAAGGTAGAAAAGAGTTTTTTTCTTTTAGTATGCAAAGTACTAGCTATGCAATCCTCTTAAGGATTAGACAGGATTTCTTTTAGCAGTTCACAATTTAAACTGCGTCGTCTTCTTAGTATCAGGTCACATAGTGGTTAAATGAGATAGTTTTTTTAAGGTATAGTAAACTCCTTGAGTATCGGAAATGCCCGAAGCCTATGTTTATGTCTGCTAATTACGTGACTTAGAGAAATTAAGTTGGATTTGAAATAATATAAAGTACTTGACTCGCTAGCGGCTTCGCTTGCTTGGTTAGTGGGATATGAAGCTATAGAGTTAATAAAAATGTATTCACCCTTAAATTCAAACTAACATAACTTCGAGTCGCAGCGGTTTAGAGTCTGCGTTGAGTCAGAATATCAAGACAAGTAATCTATACAGATAAATAAAATTGAAGACATCATCATCATCTGCTCATAGATCTTCTCGTCTGTCCTCATCGTGCGTATGTTGTGTGTTACCAGGGCAGGTAGTTCGTCGTTAGGGGCGGTAGTCGGGCGTCTGCCTGGGATTCTTAGCACCCCCTGCTCCACCGTTACTGTGGCCGCTACCGTAGCCAAGAATAGCGGGGCTGCCGGGGACTGGGGGCCTGGTGTAAAAAAGTTTGGTCGAACCACCTGTCCAGTTTTCTATCATTTTCTTTGCTATGCAAGCTATTAAATATTTCTAATATTAAAATTAGAAATTTTCAATACCGTGAAAATAGTCAATTTTTGTCTGAGGGATAGCACCCGTCCTGTTACACAGGGATGAAATATGTTTTGTATCTAGTAAATGAAACTAATATGAAGTAAATGTGGTATCCACGCACTTCACTTATTAAATTATTACTTATATGTAATACATATTATACTACATTTAAAAAAACTTTTATTGTTTTTTAACGTGTATTTTAATTGCCTTTACACGGATAAAACGACGTTTTCTAGAAATGAAACCTAGCTAGATTTAGTTATCGCCCAAAACCCCCTGCATACGTTATTTCATGAAAATCATTGGAGCCGTTTCCGAGAATTCAAATTATATATATATATATATGATATACAAGAATTGCTCATTTAAAAGTATTATAGATTATGAATGTTAAATACATAATAGGACTATTAACTTGGCCTTAACCCCTGGCTGCTCCCGCAAGCTTTCGCCTTACAAAAAGTGCGCCAAGTTTACCCAGTCAATAATTATTCATTGTGTTTTTAACACCCGTGCCAGAAGGCCGCGAGAAATTGTAAGAGGCCGCTAGCGCACTACAGCGCCTCAGCTATGTCGTAAAAATTGAGCCTCGAAAACCATGGAGAGGGTGTTTTGATGCAATTAGGGTTTTTTATTGCGTGACAAGACGGGCAAGTGTTTTGCAAAATAAAGTATTTGAATTTGAATTTGAAAGTCTTGCGCCTAATATTAATTATTATACGTTTGCCCATGACAGGGTGCAGTACTTAACAGGGTTGTGATTATTTTAATTTAGTACATAGATGCGGGGTTAATAGGGACCTAATCTGGCTTAGTGCTTGTTATCGTCTAATTTAATACTAATTTAGTACTAGTATTTAAGTAAAAATGCTTTGGTAATATTTACTATTTGAAATACAAATTAATTTAGACTTCTTGGCGCTTTAACCCTTTGCCTACCATTGACGTAAATTTACGTGCGTTTCATTCATAAATCTTTTGTTTTTTTGATTATCACAGTATAGGAAGAGTTAAGGCTCAGTATTGTCGCCTAGATTTTATTTTCAGAGTTATAGTAAAGTGGTATAAAAGTTGGTATGAAAATTACTACGAATATTTAAATTGCATGTTTGTATACAAAAAATAATGAATTAATATCTACTTATTAAAAATTGATTAAATGGAGAAAATTACCGATGCTCACAATCACAGACCATATAACCACTCTGTGCTCACAATGCATCCTGCATCGGTAATTTTCTTAACCCCAAACAGATTTTATGTCTGTGTAAGATTAAAAATGTTCCAAACATTTCTGTTCTGTTCTGTTCTGTATATCTTTTAACTAAAAACATCTCACATATTCGTTAGTCCACGACTACTACTTCAAAATATTCAAACATGGGCATCTCCACAGTTCCCTCTGTTCATACCCGAGCACAACCATCTCCTGACTTGTTAATGTTGCCAGCCTACTATCTTAGCATATTGCAAGGCTCTAAATAACGCCATTATTTCCAAGATCCACCCGTCCAAATACAGAAACGTTATCGCCGAGAAAATATTTGATGGCTGTGAAGGCAAATTGAATTTATTATTTAAGTGTAATCAGGGGGGCGTCGGCCCTGAATATTTATGAATCGGCCATTGACGAATATGAGAGTGGGGTAGCTAAGGCTGCTGGAAGTGTAGGGCTACATTCGGCATTGGGAGCAGCGGGTGAAGATAAGCACAAAAGTGGAAACACGCATGGCATTCGGGCATATATTAAAAAGTCTTAATACTCGTAATTTCTTTTTCTAGAACAACGTGACCATGACCTGAAGCTATGTTGCTTCACTTTACCGAATATCTATGCTAACATAAGTAAACGATTAATTCTCGACTCCTCTCTATAAGATAATTAGTTACTGAATAACTAACGTAAGTCTACTGACTAAGTACTTGTGCACTACGTTTTTCACTTCATAAAAAAAGTGAGAGACATGATTAAGTAATGGTGACTGTTTTTCAGGAAGCCAGGATAAGAAGTAAGCTTTCATTCCTTTTCCGAGGTATATACAATACTGTGCTTAGTTTCAATTAAATAGGTTAAGTAGTTTTCGCATGTAAGATGCAAATCGACAAACACACTTTTGTATACAAAATAATGCTTTTATAATATTTATTCATCATCATCATTCAGAACAGGTTAACCATTGCTGTGTTGTTGTGAATGTTCTGAATTGGCTTCCCCATGGTCTTCCAAAATGAGCGGTTGACCTTTATCTGGTCTATCCACCTTGTTGATGGATGACCTCGGCTGCGCTTGCAGGTTCGTGGTCTTCACTTCAGAACGATCGGCCATCTGTTCTGCGTGCTATGTGCCCTGCTCACTACTACTTCAACTGGTTTACTCTCTGGGCTACGATGGTGACTTTCATTTGTCTTAGGATCTTCTCATTTATAATTTGATAATTTAGAGAAACCCTGAGAATTCATCGAAGTTTCTGTTTATAGTTTATATACAGCTAATTGTTGGGTTTTAAACTTAACTATGAGGCAAATATTTTGAGACCACGCTTCAGTGCCATAAGACATTATCGGTAACACACACTGAACAAATTTCAAAGATTTAATCAAAAGAGAAAATTTAGAATTTTTGTTTCATTGGTGTCATCAAGATATGATAAAATATTACTATAAGCCATAGTGCATAATAATAAAAAATATGTACTAACTAAATATGGTACAAGTAGAAAAAAACAATTAACAAAAAATAATTTTGGTAAGTCAGCTTGAAGATTCGTCAATTGTTACTTACATTGTTCATCAATTAACGTGGAAAGCGTATCACAAAACAGGCAAAGCTACTTTTTCTTTTAACTTGGAGCCAACTGGCTGGAATTTAGCGTTCCAAAGTTAAAAGTTTACTGATTCATGATTTAGATAATAATAGTAGACCGTATTTCCATCAGTAAGCAACGCTACATAATCGACGGTAACATCACACTACTGTCGTCGCCATCTGCAGCAAAGTTTATTACGAGTAATTGGCATACGTTTCCGCTTTTCGCTCCTCGCGCTTGCTTGTCGAGGTCTAAAGAAAGTTTTTTGCAAACGCTTTGAGGAAAAGTGTAGGCTTGGGACGAGTTGTGGAAATGGGACGAAACTAACGCGGTTTACCTTCAGACAATTTGACTTTTGATGATTGGATTGTCACCGGTGTCGACTTGACTGTGGAATTGTTTTATTTTTTAGAGGCATTGAAAAATATACGTAAGTCGAGAAAATGTCTACTGAGGGAAATACCTTACCCAACTGCCAGAGGAAGGAGGTTTTATTGGATAGCTGTGTACTCAAAATGCTTCAAATGAGAAGAGAAGAAAGTCACTGTCACAGTTTTTAGAATCCTGTTTTGACATACTCGCACTATGCTCATCAAAGGCGCGACATGGTTTCTATGCTATTAAGCGAGGAAATGGCCAAGTCATTCCATAACAGTTCTAATGCCACCCAAAACTATTAAATCTAAAGTTTTTGTATGCCACTGCACAACGTTTATCACTCTGAGTATGTTTTTTAGACTTTTTGTAGCGATGTGTTATGAGACTTCGGGGTTGAGCCTTTTTTAATAAAGGAAATAAAATACAATTTAGATTTTAAGACAACCCTCAGATTTGGAAGTTGGATGAAGACTGACTGGATGGATGGGTGTCTGAGGCAATACGACATACGAAATGATGATTACGCGGAAAAAGGAGGGAGTAAGCAGAAAGGGGTGCATATAGTATATATAACAGATCGCAGCGGAGCTTGACTTGACGATCTTAATCGATCAATAAGTTAAGCAACGCTAGCTGCGGTCAGGATTTGGAAGGGTTTGTGCTAGTGTCATTCTTCAACTAAGCGCTTCCGTGCTTCGGAGGGCACGATAAGCCGTCGGTCCCGGTTGTTTGTCTTAGGACAACAGTCGTTAGGCTATGTCGAGGGCCTTCGGGCGGCCTGAAAACTTAGACATGGGTTGGTAATAGCCCATCCAACACGCCGCACTGGACCATAATAGGCTGATTATGATATGTGTTTAATTTTCTACAGTGCCCTTCATGCCAGCAGTGCTTGTACACCACTGCTTGAAGGTAGAATACTGGTAATGTAGTGGTACCAATTACACAAGGAATACACACTAATACCACCGTAGTAGGATTCACTGTGTCGTGGGATTCATGGACACACACAATGATACATCACTACATTGAAGATCTGAAAACAGACATATCTGCTCATTAAACAAATATTTGCCCACCAGGGATTGAACTTTGGACTTCGCGCTTTAAAGGCAAGACTAACTGAGCCTTTTAACTTTTAAAGCAATTGAGATGAAAGACGTTTCATTTAGTAAGTCCCAATTACTAGCCTCTAAGAATTTCCATTCCGTCGGTTTGATATGTGCTATTTTTTTTTAATTCGTATCCAAAAATTTTCATTATAACAAACTAAGTATAAATGTATGACCATATCATTTAGTAAGTCCCGTTTTATCGCCTCTCTCGATTTTTATCGCGTCGGTATTTGCTATATTTCGTAAGTTAATAAGTTCGTATCTAATGGAATTTCTTCTGAACAAAATAATTTTAATATGACCTATAGGGTCAACCATTTAGGGAGTTGTGGAGCCACGGGTGCTACTTTTTTTTGTTGCACTTCAATTTTATTATAAAATACATACTCCTAAACTACATAGCTAGGTTTATACATTACATTTGCGACGAAAACCACACTTCGTCACTGTTGTCCAAAGAATTTATGGGATCGCGGGTCTAGTTGACCGTCCCACTGTCGGACAGAGGGTTACATCAATCCCGCAGACTCCCAGTCTCGCAGTACTCGAGTCCCGCTTCCGCATTATGTCAACTCATGTGAGAATGAATTGTTTAGGAGTGCTTTCGTGAAACATTTCAGAAAGTCAAGGGTTTAATAGTTTCATAACAATTAATAGTTAATCTTTCTTTAATTAGACACTTGAAAATAAATCCTTATGTTAATTCTTATTATATGTTATTTTTTCTTCTTTCTGGTACTATGACAGTTAGATCCGTCTATGTGTGAAGACGCTTTTTCTCGAGAATACTTGCATCCTTTATTAGGGCTCTGTACATCGGAAGGAAAAAGGAAGCCTTATGGAATCACTTGTCTGTCTATATTATGTCCATCTGTCACCACGCTCTTTCTCATGAACGCGTAAAGGTATCAAGTTGATATTTTAATCATATACTAGTACTTGGATCTTTAGTCTGTCTGTAGTCGCAATGAAAACAATAAAACTTGTAAGTCAATGCGATCAAAAAAGATGCCCGTTTTATCGTATACTTTAGCATATTTTGCGATTTCACAAGAAAATTAAAACCTATAGGGTACTTCCCGATGACTAATGCCCGTTTTAAACATTTTAGGTATCACCTAAGCCTATTTAGCCGACATTTTTGTACTGCTAAGTGTTACCTAACTGGCTTAGGTGTTACCTAAAATGTTGGTGAAAATGGGCATTAGAATCATGAAATTTAGCAAGAAGCAATTCAGCACATATTAAGGAAAATAAGTGATAACCGTAAATATGTAGTTTAATAACAAAAAAGGGAATACTATTATTCCCAAACTTATTATTTGCGGTTTGTGAAATAGTCGTGTCTAGAGTTCGAACGCCAAAGTTAAATTTGTCCTTTTAACCTTGTTTGTCTTTTAGTTCGACCAACAATATTATATGCTTTCTGTACGAAGACCTCGGTGTGCGAGTCCAGCTCTTCGCCATTTTTTCTCTTTGTTTTTAGTATAGTGCATTCATTGAATAATCTAGCGTGAACTAAACTTAATTTATTTTATATACTCTGTTTAATCATGTAGTCATTAGGTTACGTTATGATCACATATCATACATTATGTATGTAACTTGTACATAGTACTGTTTGAATTACACCGGATTACTCGTTTGTGTTTTAATAAAACAAGAGTAAATTTTCTTATCTATAACTACAACGAAATATCTTGACGCTATGATTTGTTGGCATGCAGTACGTATATCGAAGGCGAGTTCCTGATGTGAAAGAGAGAGAGGGATGTATTACAGCATAGAGTATGGTAAGTTTATCGCCATTACTAGTAGAAATGACGAAATATAAAGACAGCTTCTACTTATTATCAGATGTCAGATTCTTAACCTCGAGCTCGGGAATCATTAATTTCCCCAGCGGAAGACCAGCGCTGGCTAACAACCAGTATTATGCTGAGTTGGGACCGATTTGTGCATGTACCATGTCCTGTCCATTATGTAACTTTTGTTCTGTAAGTTAGTTTTAGTGCAATGTCAATGTCACAAATAAATAAATTTTCTTTGTATTTTTCTCTTTAAAACTCACACGTGTTACTCTTCTACGTTGTTCGATTTTCCAAACAGACAAAAGATCAGAATCAACGATGCTAGTAAAAGAAAGCATAAACATTTTCGCCCTACCCTCAAAACACCACCGAATTTATACCTACAAAAAGCGTAATTATAAGCAATAAATAACTGCGTACACACATACCTACTTAAAGGGAGACACTCAAACAATTTATAGCCTATTCCTTAACCAACTCGAAGCGAAGAATGGCAGGGAACAGCGAAACAAAATAAAAAAACTGCGGATCACTCCGGCTAGGGTGAGTCAAATACTTTCCCGATTAGGATAGGAATGAAATAAATTTATTGAGCTTGTTGTGAGAGCAAATTAAAGATCGAAAATGATTTTGTTTGATTTCAGTTCGAATTCATAATGTAATCTTGGCTTTTTGGTCACACGTTGGGCGCCAAAATTAAAGTAAGGATCAAAAGTAAAAAGCATGGTACAGATAAATTCTTCCTTTCATTCAAATTGCGGTTGTGTCTCACAAAGCTACCGGAACGGTATCACATTAATGTTATATAATTATACGAAAGTGTGAGTGAGTGTAATTATAATTGATACATACATTATGTTTTAATTTTTTTCACGCTGTAGCGCTATAACAGATTTAGATGACATGAAATGGTAACAGTCATTTTCAATGGAATTTCTAATTAAATAAAACGGGAAGTACCAAAGTTTAGGAATCTAGAACCTAGTAAAATATAAGTCTAAGTCAAAGTCAAAATCATTTATTCAATTTAGGCATCAAAGACGCACTTATGAACGTAAATTTTTCTTTACATTGTACTCTAAAGACTCTACCGCCACGTTCTAAAATATATAGAGCCTACCGAGAAGAAGCGGCATGAAATTCGGGGCCATTCTTTTTATATAGATGTTTACAATGTTTCTACTTAGGTACTACTAAAATTACATTTTATGCGTGGCAGAGTGACAGCTCGTCAGAAGTGGAGTATTCCAAGCATTTTTGTATATTATATTGTATATAAATATATTATATATATAAAAATTCAATATCGCAACTTAGCAAAGTTAAATGTGCCATTTTCGATCTTCATGGTGTTCCAAATCTTATTTTTTTTATGGGGTAGGTTGGCAAATGAGCAAGTGGCTCACCTGATGGTAAGTGATACCATCGCCCATGGACATCCGCAATATAGTGGAGGAGGAGGGGGAAGTTGAAGAAAACAAACAACAAACGGTTGAGCCAATTTTGATGAAATTTGGTATGAAGGTAGATGAGGCGCTTGATTAACACTTTTCATCATCCACTCGGGTGAAATAACGGGGCACAACTAGTACTTAGTTTATTTGTCTGGAATAAATTTTGCTAGTGGGTATAGTATTAAGTCATTTGCTGTAGTATTTTTATCGTATAGGTTAACAGGCATCCTACATTATCTTTACCGCAACGTAATACCAGACTCCACTTTTACTCTCTTATCGCCATTCAATTAACACAAGACCTGTCTTCAAAAAGCCAGCCGAAATCCACTCAAGATCTTTACAAACAAAGCTTACGTCGTTGCGTTTGTCGCCGGCGGCGTATGCGCAGGTTTTGTGTCAACAGCGGCGCAGCGGCTGAGCCTTTGTGGACCAAGTTGAGAATAAACAGAAGGGATTGTTTTGATGTTTGAGGTTTTTGGTGATGAAATTGGACTTCTGTTTTTAGATTTGTAGGTTACGAAATGGAAAGTTTTTCTTGCTTTTAATTTTTCGAACATCTATAAAGACCTTCTGTACTGTTTTGTTATGAGTTAATTTTGGAGTTTGGTTGTTGAATCTAATTGATTTTTGGAGGATTGCATGTGATTGAAAAAATTAAGTCGGTAAGGATATAATAAGGACGTATTTTATAGATGGCCGTTAAAAAAAAACAAAAGAGCATCTTTTTGCAGGCCAATGTTCGAATTGTAAGTACGAATGTCCAGCCGTGCGATTCTCTAATGATTCGTCGATGCGCTCGTCGTCGAGCTCACCGATGTCCAATACTTTATGGAATATCGCCCTTGTACATAAGGTTGTTTTTCCAACGTTTCTTGTCATCTCGTCATTTGTGTCACGGATGTTGTCAAAGATGCAACCATGTTTGCTTTAGAGAATCGCACGACAGTATAGTCCCCATAACAGGCTCAAATTGTATATTTGTGGTAAAGAACAGCAATCACCCAGCCGAAAGTAGGTACTTTTTGCTATGGTTACGAACCAAAACATCAAACAATAATAATATACGAGTGAAACTACAATGTTTTGATACAACTAACTAAGTTTTACATCTCTCATATTCGGTAAGTAGGTCCTTATTACCCCCAAATGAGGATTGTAGGTGACCAATTAGCGCTCTAGGGTAATAATGTAGCTAGTAAAGCCCCAAGGCGGTAAGTAATTAAAAAAACACTTCACTCTTTCAAAAAGTTCGCGTACATCTAACCATCATACTGGCAATAGACATCATGCATTCAGCCCAATGACAAAAGAGGTCGCTTCGCTATTCAGCCTTGTCTTCGTATGAGTATAATAGTCATCAATTTTATTTTTGTAATGGCGGTTTTATTCTACTGAATCTGTAAAGCAGAGTAGATAGCTCGGGTGTAAGCATCAATTGCAGCCCGAGATATTTAGGCGCACGAGCGCAGCGAGGGCGCCTATAGTTCGAGGGTGCAATTACAGCCCTTGGCTACTAATCTACTATTTATTAACATTATATAAATATTATGACTACAATATCCATGCAGAAGTAAATAAGAAATTTCTCGTAGCGATATTGCCGTCCATTACTCAAACTATATGATATGTTAAGTATTGGTGTTTAATAAAGAATATAAGAATTGATGAAATTGAATTGTATAAAGTCACATAATCTTCACATTACCACGTGGTACTCGTATATACTAATGATAATAGCATGTAAGTGTTGCCAGTACGTCAAGCGACGTCAGGTTAACGCACTTGTGCGCGTCAGCATGATTTAGTGGCCACACACCATCTGCTAGCCATATCATGGATAGTTTATAGCGTTTCAAGATGTACGTTAAATATTCTATGATGGTAGGAGGGCATTTTTATGATTAGTTGAGTTAGCAGATTATAAATAACGACCAACGTCCGTGCTGTTCAAGGACCCTTAAGACATTATGTCCCCCATACAGCTTAATATTAGCTGCGTATGACGGATCGCCCGCGGTTTGCAGGATAAAAACAGCCTATAGCTTAATACTAGCCTATATTACTCCTCATTAATCTGACTACCTATATCATATACGAAAATTATTTTTCAAATCGGACTCATAGTTCCAAAGATAAGCGCATGTAAACAAGCAAACAAAAACTGTTTTGCTATATATAATATGGTTTTTATGTTATCAGAAAACAAGCACGACACCTACCTTATGTTAAGTGGTAACCTCTGCCTGTGTTTCTGGATGTAGAGACAGACAAATAACCATCACAAACACATCCAAACAGTGGGCAGGGCACATAGCACGCAGAACAGATGGCCGATGGGTTGGGATGGTTCTGGAGTGGAGACCACGGACCTGCAAGCGCAGCGTAGGTCGTCCACCGACAAAGTGGACATAGGACCTGATAATAGTAGCAGAACGACGTTGGGTGAAGGCCGCTTCCAACCGGTCCTATTGGAAAAATATGGGGGATATGTTCAGCAGTGGACGTCCTACGGCTGAGATGATGATGATGACGAAACATCCAAGAGCTACACACAATTATTTTCCCCGACTAAGGACCGAACCTGGGACCCGTCACTTTAACAGGGTATGGTTACAAGACTATCAACGGAAATGACGGGGCCGTCAAATGTATGTTTGTTTGCTTTGTATAATGTAATGGTTTTCTATCTGATCGTGTTCTAATTCACGTTTTACGCCCATGCGACACAAGTTTACTCATCACAAAGTTTGTTATATAAAAAAAAAGTTTACCAAAAAATGGGACCGACTTCAATACGAAAATATGTGAAATAACTTGTTGAAGTCGGTACCATGCGCACAACATTGTGATAATAGGTACTCCTACTTTTGAAGTACATATAATGGTACCGACTTCAACAAGTTATTTCAAACTTTTTGGTGTTGAAGTTGGTTCCATTTTTTGGTTCCAGTTTTTGAAAAAAAAAATACCATTTTAGCGACCATTGCTACTTACAGGATCGATTGTCATTCACCGTCAATGATGATATCATCAAGATAGGCGAAACACTTTTCAGTTTTTGGAGTGTAACTCAAAAACAGCTTGACCGACTTTAATGAAATTTATTAGGAAACCACCTCGGAAATATAACCAAACAAAAAAAATATTTTGAGAATCAGTCTACAAATGGGGGAGAACATACACAAAAAAATACAGACTTCCTTTGTTGAAGTCGGTTAAAAACTAAAAGTTGGAACCACAGATAACAGAAATGGTTGGAACGCAAATGTCTTCGTTTCCTGATGTAGTTTTTAATTTATATAGCCTTAACCGACTGGCGATAACTAGTACTTCCGATTTACATTTTTCTACTCTTATCGATGTATATTTTGTAGCTACGTTGTGATATCGATTGGAATATATATTATTTTCTAGACTAGTACTGATGATGGATCATGATATTCGTAATGAAATGTATCCAACGTTATATATTGCTAATTTAATTGAGTTCAGCCGTAAAAGCGTAATAAACAAACACTCTTACAATTTTATTTTAATTGCAGCTCCATTTTGTGTCTGAATATTTCAGATTTCTTAGTTTATATAATTTGAATGGTGGTGTGTATAATTATTTATTTATTTATCCAAAAACTTACATCTATCATTACAGGTAATAAACCTGTACAGTAGAGTGGCTATATTCACTATCATACATAGTATATGTTTAGTTTCTATAGAGCATATATAGCATAGAACGAGTAACGCAATTTTTTAGAATTCGTTTAGAGCATAACAAAACAGGTCCACTTCAGCCGCGATAATATTGATAGAGCGGAGCGCGCGCGTCAGAGGCGCATCGCGCAACAGGTTAACGGATAAAAAGGATATATTCCAAATTATCTAAAAAATAAAAATCTTAAAAATTTCTTTTGAATTTTCTCTAACATTGAAATGTATTTTGATTCTTGAGGAGACCAAATGACTCCATTGCATTCTATCTGACCAGCGTATTGTATTGGCAGTGATTGCTTTGATATTTGAAAAGCCACGGGACATCCCCAAAATAAAACCTAGATTTCTAAAAAAGGCCTTTTTACAAATGTTAATAATCTGTGATCTAAATGTGAGTGCTGAATTAAAAGTAACGCCTAAATCCTTCACCTCCGTGACCGATGGTAAGCCATCGGAGTCCCATCTACGTTGTAACTGTGTAGTATCTGGTTACGTGCCCGTGAGAAGGTTCTCCTTAGTCCAGGCCACAACTCGGTCTATGTCTCTTTGTAGTCGCCTACAGTCAGTCAGCTTCATTATGTTTTATGACTTGCCTTAAAACTATTTCTTTCAATAAAATACTATAACTAATTGTTATGTATATATATCACCTCACCTCATTATACCTATCACTAGGATGTTTGTATCATATTAACAAAATATAAGTCATATCGAGTTGGTTGACAACTGCTTTATCGTCCTCCGATATTCATAAGTCGTTGTTACATAAACGAATCAATTTGATTACGAATCAATCTCCTATAGTAATCGAAATAAAATTGTATTCGTTATAGAATCCGGTTAGAATATTATGTTACATACCTAATACGCGCATTCCTAATGTGTACACAAGATTTATAAAACTGCCGCCTTATTGTCTAACTTGAATGAGAATGAAATGTCACTTCATTCTCATTCCTATTGATGGCTCCAACCAATGGGCTTGCAGGGTTTTGCCCAGAATGGGATTCAAATGTCAAAATGAAGCCTATACTTATTTTTCGTAAAAATAGACAGTAAGTCCGCCGGTCAGTAAGCAGCGCCGCAGTAAACTTTCCCCCTTTTTAGGAAAAGTATCCACTCAAAAATCGTCGATGAGTAAAAATAGGTATATTGAATAGTAGGCCAAGTATACCAAGTTTCATCAAGATTGGTTGTAAAATCCGACCTCTACAGAAGGACCAACACACAACCTAACAAACATACGGACATAGATGAAAGTTATTTTGGCCAGTTAAAATAGAGACGGTTCGCTCGCTCGGTCAATGAGAAAACATATATTCTTACATAATATACAAAACTTGACCGCTAGACTTATAAGAGTTATAGCGAGTCTAACCAGCCGTCCGATTCTCCAATGATTCGTCAATACGCTCGTCGACGAGTTCACCGATGTCAAATACTTTATGAGATATCGCCCTTGTACACAAGGTTGTTTTTCCAATGTTTCTTGTCATCTCGTCATTTGTTTCACGGATGTTGTCAAAGAAGCAACGATGTTTGCTCTTAGAGAATCGCACGGCTGAGTCTTGTTGCGCTTAGATCCCGTTTATAATAATAACTGAATGATGAGTTTTTTGGTTAATCGTGTTTTTTGGAAATTATATTTCGTTAAATTGTGTAACAACGCCATCTATTTTCTTAAGTGTAGCAAAAAGTAAGTGTTGCTGTGCTGCGTGGTAAAACAGTATAGTTGTTTAAGCTGCTGGCATAATGATAGTGCAGCAGTTTGTCAGTGCCTGAAAACACGGATTAAAACACGTTTTTTTTAAAATGAAACCTAGTTAGATCGATTTATCGTCCCGGAAACCCCCTGCATACTACATATCACGAAAATCGTTGGGGCCATTTTCAATATACAAGAATTGATCGAAAGGTATTATATAGTAATAGTATAATAATAGTAATAGTATAATATATAGTTATACCAGCGGTTGTGTTTTTTCCGAAATTTAATAAATCTAATATATTTCTTATATTAATAAATATTTTTTTTATTCTCTCAAATTCTTATAGAATTTGTGCAATACCTTTACGAAATCGAAATAAACAATTCTTTAGACCCGTGACTGTGTTCACTGAAGTGTTTGAAACGTCGGTACAGTAATATACAATTATAGGAGATTAAATCTGTTTAAAATTGCCTAATTTCAATAATTCTGAAATCATTATAAGTAGCTAAGTACTTGAATATGATATCAGATAGCTATCTACACAATAATAATTAAATACGCTATAATATATTACACTTAATCTCTATAAAACATCAAAATTAAAGATGATTGATTTGTTGTTTTTTAATAATGACAAATGTAATTTAATTCTTATCTTACGTGAAATTTGGACCGGATTTCGTAAAACAGTACCTACACTCAAACGATAATACGCGAGACTGGCTATGTCATGTAATGTATTTGAAATAACACTCCGTATGTTTCGGTAAGTATTTGTCTTCATCATCATCATCAGCTAAATGATGTCCACTGATAAACACACGACACGTACTCTTTAAATATTGTCCTGTCCATACGAAGGTTGTCTGTAAGAGATTATATTAGCGATAATACCGCTGATTGCATTTCTTCTTCTTCTTAGTCGTTAACACACTTGCCAGAGTGGTCGTGGTCATCAGTTCGGGTGGTGGCTTGCTTCAAAATCCGTTGCCATTCCTCACGAATTGCCGTCTTCCTTGCGCACATGTTCAGGGACCGTTTAGTACTGCCTTTATTTGATCGGTCCAACGTAATGGTGATCTGCCGCGTGGTCTTGTCCCTTCAATCTTGCCTTGACCACAAGTTGTTCTATGGAGGCATCACCGCGCCGCGATATATGTCCAAAAAAGTGAGGATAATTATGCATAACCATTATAAATTTAACATTCTGACTAGTTAGTAGATGCTAGTTAAGACGCGGTACAACCCTAATTTTAAAATAATTTACTATGCTTTATGTAAGGTTGAAAATCGCTTGTTAGTTTGCACGATGTAATGCGAAAATGCGTTAATTTTGTACGTTTTCTTTATATTTTTCGATGTATACTAACACAATTGAAAAAACTGCTGGGTATTACTTTAGTATTATACGTTGGCTATGTATTACCTAAAAAAAATATAGTGTTATCGCTGAAAATTCTGAGAGTTTGGACGTGAAAGTTTATTTTTGTAGACCTATTCAGGATTTTTCTCTGCTAAAAGAGAGTTATATTTATGAATTCTATTCGGTTATTACTCTTTTCCTATTCCTTTTCTAACATTTGTATTCTTTTCATAATATATTATCGATCTGTTTCGTTACACTAGGTGTTTAAAAATTCTGCATTTTACTATTATCAGGATATGAGCGCGCCTTAACTAACTGAGCTCCGCGGTTTCACCCGCGTGGTGATAAATGAAAAGTGTCCTAGGTTTTATTAATTTCAGAAGGAAAGCAGGGATTGGTCCACGCGCGTGCTGCAAAGTCTACTATGACAGTTGAGTCATAGCGGCGTGAACGATGTTATTGATTTAGCACGACAGGTATTGGTTATTTTTTTTAAGCTGTTACTCTTCCTGATATTCTTTCTTCGTAGCTAAGAGCAAACATTGTTGCATCTTTCACAACATCCGTGAAACAATTGACATGACAAGAAATGTTGGAAAAACAACCTTATGTACAAGGGCAATATCTCATAAAGTATTTGACATCGGTGAGCTCGACGACGACCGCAACGACGAATCATTAGAAAATCGCATGGCAGATCATGACGATGTGGCATTGACATTTCTTTTTACAAATTCTGTAATCTATATTCTTCTTAGTTCCATTACTTGAGGTACTTAGAGTATTTCTCTGTTTCAGATTATATCGCGAAAAGGTTCCCCCAGCATAACCCTTGAATTCTTAAAGAAGTGGCAGATGTGTATGTAGGTTTAGGTAAATAACTACCGTGGTATAGGTGTAGGTTAATTATTCTATTGTTAAGCTGAGAGCACACTGTATTTTTTCCGGTACCGTCACGTCTAACGACGTAACCGTGTAGTTGAGTTAATAAATCGGACGGCGCCGTTAGCCGGTTCGAGTCCGGAAAGCATGCGTCTTGATGATTTGTGACGCAGATGGATGGAGGCGGAGTGCGGGGGGCGGGTTCGGCTCTCTTAAGTGAAGTGGATACAGATTTTGAACTTTTAATTTGGGAAAACGTGGGAATGCGAAGCGGCATTTTAGAGTTCTACTATAAAGTCAAGATAAGATGTTTAGTAAATAGGTACTTTGTGCTAGCTCCCGCCATTACTTCAACGAAAAGTTGCATATCAGGATAATCGAGGACTACATGAGCAAGCGAACTAACTTATCTGATTAGATTAGTAGTTACAGTAGTTATATCAATAGATTATCTGCAATACACAAACAATGTCACAAACTTTTCCTGCTTATTATAAGCGTATTTTCTTTACCTATAGATTGTTTTTTCTAACCATCAAAATAATCTGAATTATTCGACGTAAACGTTATAATTGAAACAAAATAACCATAACTTTATGATAACCTGGTGAATATATCAACTACTAGCGACTGAGCGCGACTTCGTTCACGTAGTAGGCTCGGCCTTCGGCCTCGCCATAACCTCCCATCATTTCTTGGATTTTCTTTCATAAGAACTTTCTCCTGACAAAGATTAACAAAACAGAAAAGAATTAGCGAGATTGTTCCATCCGTTCTCAAGTTATAGCGTGATCAGGAGAAATAGGGGTTCATTTATATATACATATATTATATATTTATATTTTTTTATTTTAATTTTAATGTATGTTACCTTCTGCTGCGCCCTGCAGTTTCACTTGCGTAGTGATACTTCTTTAGTAGAGTGAACAAAACAAAAGCAAATATAATGGTAAAACCGTTTTTGAGTTTTAGTTTAGTTTTCTAGACTTCCGAACAATTGATTTGTATATGTAACAAAAGAAGATATTATTATGTTTAACTAGCTGACCCATCCGCCAGCGGCTACGCTCGCGTGGCCTCGCGGGATACGGTAATTACAGATTTCAGTTAGGGGTCGAATTTCACAAAATCCCGTCTTAGTGAGTACATAGGTCCAAAAAGAATCCCCATGCAAAATTTTAAACTTTTAGCACTCCCAGTTACAAAGTTTCATACAAACTATCAACCCCAAAAAAACCCCTTAGGGGTTGAATTTCGTAAAATCCCGTCTTAGTGAGCACCTACGTCCTAAAAAGAACCCACATGCAAAATTTGAAACTCCTAGCACTTGTAGTTTCTGAGATTTCGTGATGAGTGAGTGACCTTTCGCTTTTATATATATAGAATACATTGCAATCACAACAATGGTATTATAACTGCGAATGTCTAGATATGTGATGGTTTTCTGAAATTACTTATTACTAGCTGCTCTCCGCGGTTTCACCCGCGCGGTGATGGATCATGATGACGATGAAGAATCTTATATAGCCTATGTTAGTGATGGTGAATGAGGCTTTCCAAGCGTGAAAGAATTTTTGAAATCGGTCCAGTACTTTTTGAGCCATTTCGTTACAAACATACATACAAATCTTTCCTCCTTATAATACTCGTATTAGTAAAGATAAAGATTATTGACATATCTTACACCCGAGATTTACTTATAGACCAACATACATTTTTTATCCGGAGAAAATGTACTTATTGAGAGATAGACTTTTCCCGCACGGGCAGAGACGCGGAGCTCAGCATGTATACAATAACAGCATCTAGAACAGACACTACACTATCTATCTACTAAATCAATTAAAATTAAATAAATCATCATCGAGAGCGAGACCAATCATTAATCTAAGGTTTATTGGTATTAATTATAATTAATTTATTTTAGTTATTTTTAATATTGAATAATATGTTATTTTATGTAAGTCACAATACAGATATTAGATACAGTCCTTTTATTTGGATGAATTAATAAGGAAATTAAGGAAATTATAATGAGTAAACTCGTTTTTATTATTGTACATAAGCTATAAGAACCCCGACGTGCATACAGTGGAGCTTTTGCCTTGGCATTCTCAACTGAGCAAAAAGGTTAAGCAAGCTCTGCTGAGGTCATAACTTGGATCGGTGACCGTTAGTGGCATTTTCATTGAGCGCTTCCTTCGTGCTCTATTGTTTGTCTTAGGAAGACAGTCTTTTCGTTACATAGAAGATTTTCGGGTAGCCTGAAAACATTGACAGCAGTTTTGTAGCTGCTCTGGGCCCGCGTGGTGTATTATATCTTATTACCTCTTTCTCTGAAAGAAAGTCCTAAATCCCAGCAGTACGAAGATATTAAATTGTTTATGCTCTAATTGTAAAAGTAGTCAAAAGTATTCCAAAACTGAATAAGTTCACAACATCACCAGTTCACGTATGTAAAGTTTCGTACACACCAGCGGCCACACGCGACACGAGACGTTTTTTCGAGTTAATGACGTGATTTATCGCTTCCTCCACGCGGATTAACCCGCCACAACGTAACGCGCCAAATGTGACGCGTCGCGGGTGACAGTGAGCATGATTCTTTGTAATTGGGTTGTGTAAGAACAATATTATGAAAATTATAACAATGTGTATTCTTAAGAATGTTTCTGTATTTTAAGTTTATATACGTATTAGTGACAAGTCGTTTTTCTAAGATAGTGTTGTCTCGATAGCTCAGTGGTTGTATTTTATATAGTTTTTGTATATAATGGTTTTATATAGATTTTTGCACCTTCTCGCTCTCGCTGGCGTTCTCAACTTTTATTTGGAGTGTCTGGCAGATCGCAGAGGGCGCTTGCGAGCGCACAAGATGGTGGATTTGGCGGCCAATTTGAACGTACGGGTTGTGTCCCTACAGGTAGTAAAATGTAAAATACAATAAGAAACCCTGTATTACAGGTGAGGGCTTTCATTTGGACTGGTCTTAAGCCAATTTGTAGCCGTTTTGGATGGTACACCAAAGTGGAGTCCGTGTCTACACAGGGAAGTGGTGAGGCTGGGTTCTAAGAGCCATTCTAATTCTTAACCCTAACGTTGAAGCAATGAGCTATTGAGGAATAAGCAATTGTGAATACACGGAGTGGGGTGCGTCAGCGCCGCTATTTGAGGAATAATTCGGTGTCGCCTGGTTAGACCTACATGTGGAAAATTCCTTTCGAGGCAATTATAGTTCATTGAAAACGCATAGCAAACGGTCTTAAATTTCTAGAAGTATAATACACATAATACAAATTAAGAATAAATAAACTTTCATCTCGATCACAAGGCTTTGGCGGTAAGTATTTGCTGTATAAACAAACCAAACGCTGAAATAAGTCTCGGTCTAAAGTTACTTCACAATGCATTGCAAATTATCATACTATAAAATATATATAGGCATACAAATAAACATAGGTATGCTCTCAGATTATAAAACAAAAGGTTTTATAATCCTAAAAAAACCTTTTGTTTTATAATCTAAGGGTATGCTATACGAGCTGGTCATTCATCTGATTGTAAACGTAATGACTGCTCATTACTGTAGCAGTGCGACCCAAATATTTCGGCTTCAAAATTCTGCCCAGCACTGTACTGCGCTTGTCATCCTTAGACAAAACTACTCAGTCTCGTCCACTCCGTGATTTGAATTTCCCGGAATAAACAATTATTATTATTAATATTATTTCACACACTACAGTGCCCTTCAACCTTAACACAGTAGGGCTTTCACACTAATGGTTCGAGGAAGAATTTCCGGCACTGCGGCTAACCTACCAAGTCACTAGCAGAAGTTTCCTACAAACCAGAAAACATATTATATGAATTCATGATTAACGGCCGGTTTCAATAATCTATCTATCCACAGTTTTCCTTACTTTAGATACAAATTTGACATAACGTTCATACAAATAGTGTCAAATATCTATCTCTAGTAGGGTAAACCGTCAATACATAGGTTATTGAAAACGGCCAATATTCAACACTTAACAACACTATTTCTTAAAAGCGCTGTTTTCGACGAAGCGACTTAGTTACGAGGTTACTTTTGTATCCTAGCATTACAATGATTATTATTTTGATTAAAAAAAACAGATTGTCCTTTATTATCTTTTAAAATATGATGAATATATATCCCTTGTTTTGCACGGATGACCGGCTTATCATATTCCATATGTCTTGTATATGCAAAAATATGTAACCCAAATATTACAATTATTATTCTTATAAGGCGTTAAAAATGAGTGATTTATGTCTTCCTTCACGCGGGATTAACGTCTAATAATACGCGCCAAATGTGACGTGAGTTTGTGTGTGACAGTGTGCGTGCGGCTTTATAATTGGGACGAGAAAAATAAGTCCTTGTTACACTCATAAATCTGTCAAACTGGTATGATTTTTGACAGATATATGAGTGTTCTTTAGCTGTTCTAATTGCTAAGTTATTACGGGATTTTGATGCTCCATTATTCGTGCCGGTTGCCTTTTTATTAGAAAAATGTTTCTAAAGATCTCTTACACTTTTTTACACTACGTTGTTTAAACAAATAGGGTGTAAAAACCGGACAATTGTTAGTTTGACTTGCGTAACAATGTTCTTCCATTGTATCATTAGTACGTCTATAACAGAAAAAAAGCAGATATAATTCACGGTGTTTGGATTATTTTATTTACTTCTACTGTGAGACCTAGTATTGTGTCCAATTTCAAGATTGAAGGTAAATGAGATGTTTTGATTTATTGATGAGCGTCAAACCGGGCAATATAATGAGGCCGTATTTTTACCGACTTCCAAACAGGAAGAGGTACTCAATTCGATTGTATTATTTTTTTATGTTTGTTACCTCATAACTTTCGACTGGGTGAACTGATTCTCAAAATTATTTTTTCTTTGGAAACTGGTGCTTCCCGTGTAGTCCCATTTAAATTTCATCAATTTCGGTCCAGAAGTTTTTGAGTTACCCTCCAATAACTGAATAGAATGGAAGTCGGTTTCAAAATTTTCAAATTGTACTCCATGTTAATTTCAACGAAAAAGTATCTTGTAGTCATACCACGGACACCAAATAGCTCCATAAGCGCTTCTCTTTTACTCTTACTTAAGGTAATCACTTTGAAAATTACGCAATAAATACCCAAAGATGGACTATAGTGCTAAAACTTGTAATGCCTTTGTAATAGAAATGGGAACAATGTTCAAGTTAAAAACTATTTTTATATAGAGGAAAGATTCATTTGTTTGCATTGTATATATCTTCGAAACTACTGCACCTATTTCTTTTACCATTCGAATTCTATCCTATTATCCCTGATGAACATAGGCATTATATTTAAATTTATAATCATCATCATCATTATTTATCAGGCGGATAAACCCCTAAGCGCAGCTAGTCTGACAATAAAGGGTCTTGAATCCCTGTAGGAGTTTGTCGATTGACAGCTTCTTAGCTTTAGGCAACTTACAGCTGTTTTAATTTCTAATAGTTTATTTATAAATATAAAATTAAGATCAGTCGTCTGTATATTTTATAATTAAAAATACATTAAAAAGCTATTATACTATAATGAGAACTGTTACTTTTCTCAACAATTGAATATATTATCACCAACTTTAAAATATTTAAAAATACGAAAATTTGTTTGTCGGTTGGTCATTTTTCCTTTTATCCCGATTATACTCAATAAATATTTTGTTTGGACCGAAAAAGAGCATAGTATAATTTTTTTCCCAGAAATTATACCTTGTTTTACATATTTTGAGGATCTCTATCCTGCTATATTCTGTCGCTTTGCTGCCACGACGGTACTCTAAGATACTCGCTAATAATCACTTGAATTACAACGTATTCATTATGACGAAAATGGTACAAACGCGATGAAAACAGAACGCTAACCAAACAATGGACTGATTAAAAAAAAACAAAATAACATATTTCAAAATAAAAACTACTTAAATTAGAATACTTAAAAAAAATACTATTAATTTAGTAAGATAATCATCATCAAAATCATCAGCCTGTAGCAGTCCACTGCTGGACATAGGCCTCTCCAATTGCACGCCACTTAGGTCTATCATGGGCTTCTCGCATCCAGTTTTTGCCAGCCGTCTTGCGCAGATCGTCACTCCACCGTGCCTCAGGACGTCCTACACTACGTTTGCCGAGACGCGGTCTCCACTCTAGAACTCGTTTACCCCAACGGTAAGATAAACGGCAATTTAATATAAAAAGGCATATTATTAGCAAAGGTCTTACACGAAACGTAATTTTTTTTGTCGTAAGTCTATAAGCTGTAGCGGTCATTTGTAAACTGGAAGGATGCAAGTACAATATTTTGTTGTATAGACCAAAATATCGATATTCTGCTTCACAAGCGCCACCTATTGACTTAATCAGAAATGGATACGTATGCGATAGTTCAAGCGTGCATGGAAAGTCGACAAGTTGTGTGAACATACAATCAAGTTCAAAATATTCTTAAAGAGTAGGAATATAAATCAGCAAAAATTTGTATCTTTTTCTCAGTTTAATTGTAGATAAAAGATGATATATGAATTTCGTTATGTACAAGTCCACCAATAATGTAAGATGACGATAAAGTTCGTTAATATATACTTTTAAAAGACTACACTGTTGCGTGTCGACCACAACGAGCTATGGAGAGGGCTATGCTCGGGGTTTCTCTACGTGATCGAATCAGAAATGAGGAGATCCGTAGAAGAACGAAAGTCACCGACATAGCCCAGAAGATTAGCCAGTTGAAGTGGCAGTGGGCAGGGCACATAGCACGCAGAACAGATGGCCGATGGGGCCGAAAGGTTCTGGAGTGGAGACCACGGACCGGCAAGCGCAGCGTAGTTCGTCCACCGAAACGGTGGACAGACGACCTGATGAAGGTCGCAGGACGACGTTGGATGCAGGCCGCTTCCAACCGGTCTTTTTGGAGAATCATGGGGGAGGCGTATGTTCAGCAGTGGACGTCCTACGGCTGAGATGATGATGATGATGACTGTTGCGTTCCAAAATTGTACTACAAACGAGATGAGCTTACCAAAGATTTGGTAATGAGGGTTTTTTTCTTCTTCATCTCATTAATGGTTTTTCTAGTAGTTAAGTACGCTCCGCGTATAATAACTCCTTCAATTAAACGATGAGATAACTAGTTACTTTTGTGCTATTCCAAGTAATTAGTAACCATGGGTTCAGTGTCTTTGAGGTAAAAGAGAAACAAATATCCAAAGGGAACAAGGCTTTTGTTTTTTAATACTTGTGTGATTCATCTATCTTGTTAAACTTTTGTCTTCGTCTGTACTTGGTACCATCGCGGCATATCAAAAAGCAGTCCCTGTGCACAGTTTGTGTGCTAAGTGCTACACTTATCTACGTCGGCGAATGTGTAGCTTAGTCTTTATCTATGAAACATGTGTGCTGAAATATGTACCCTCTGTGAACTATGGCGTAATCGGATAAACAGCTAGATGTAGGAAAACTTGTGGAGGTCAGATCTAATTACTTTTTTTATCGAATGTTATATACTCTTTTGTTGTTTTGTTTTTATCGTATTTTAATGCTAGCTGATCCACAAGCGGTTTTGGTGTATCGGATACAACCACAGAAATTAATTGTAGGTAGAACTCGCTTTGAACGACTTCCTCCAGAGAGGTACTGTCACTATACTTATTACTAACGTAAAGCAGTAATGTTTGCATTACTGCATTCCTTTTCGTAGATTATGGGTGCCAGTGAAATTATAAGCACATGAGACTTGTGGAAAAATACATCTTTTATAGACTGAGGTTACAACAGCATAACATAAGATAGGCTTCTCTCGCCCAGTCCTTCGGATGTGGGTGAGGCAGCGTTTCGAGTCACTCACCTTCCGATTGGTACAGGCGTTTTCCGGGCACGGATGCTTCGGAAAGTACGTGCACCAAATCGCAAGACGGGAGGCAACCCCATCCTGCTATGAATGTGGGGCGCCGGAGGATACGGCACTCCACACACTGAAAGTATGTGCTGCATGGGGCCCGCAGCGGCACACGTTTTCAGCTATAATCGGCGGAGATCTCTCACTGCCGCACGTGGTAAGCTCCATGCTCGACAATGAGAGATCGTGGCAGGCGGTGGCCACCTTCTGCGAAGCGGTGATAGCGCAGAAGGAGGCCGCGGAGCAGGTTAGGGAGAATGACGGTCAAGCTGACTCCCTCCGGCGCAGGCAAACGGGGGTACGGAGGAGGCAGTTTGCTCGCCTCATCCCTCCTCCGTAGTGGGGTCACTGGTGAAGAGTCGGGGGACTCTTCGTCGGCTTGCACGACCCCACACGTCTGAGGGGTGCCCTTGGTGAGCAAGGGCACCCCTTCACAGGCGCTGAGGCCCGGTTATTAGATCAACCCGGGCCTACCCCTGGGGCGATATGTCAAATGCCAGCGCAACCCTATCTCGCACCATCTAGCAGAGGACTGCTCACGGGGGGTTTTATTGGGTCTGAGCCCCACATGCCCCCTACTACACATAATTCGTCTATCCCCGTAGCGGAAGGGAAGTGGACAGCATTTCCCCCCCTCAAAAAAAAAGATAGGCTTCTTGCTTGTTTCGTTATGTAATGACATAAAAAAGAAAAACAACTTCGAATACGAAATTTCCAAAAAAACCTTCCATAATGTTTACAACATAAAAGGCCCAAATTTCAAGTTTGAATCTTAAGTGGTTTATTCTATGCGTTGATAAACAGTCAGAACAAGTAATTATGTATGTATGCCTATAAATGTATCGTATATTTTTGAGTTGATGTTTTCTAACTTCATACACATGTTTTGCTTGTTTATTAAGATTATTTGACATGAGTAAGTTTTTCTGTCTGTCTTTTTCTCAAGATTAGTGCGTCCAGATGTCATGTATATATATTAAATAATACAATAGATTTATAAACCCCGAGACTGTAAAAAAATACTTTCAGTCAAAGAACAAGTACAATTTAAAAATTTAATATCGACTTCCATTCTATTCAGTTATTGGAGTATATCTCAAAAACTACTAAACCGAATTTGATGAAATTTAAACGGAATTACAAGGAACACACCAGCTTTCTTAGAATTTTAAGAATCGGTTCACCCTATCGACAGTAATGAGGTTACAAAGAGAAGAAAATACAGTCCAATTGAGTACCTCCTCTTTTTTTTAAAGTCGGTAGAAAATACGGACATGTATGCCGTACATTTTGAAGCGAGTCAATCTAAAACCTATAAATAGTTTTCATTGATTTATATGATGTTAAAATATGCCAAATTAAAGGCAAGGTTTCACAGTCTAAGAAACGACGAAAAGGATTAAAATCATTACCTTTTAGACATAATATTATATTTATTAAAATATTTTTTATGCTTTTGATCTTTTGTAAAAAAATTAATCTACACAAAGGTCAAGCTATGGTTGTATACGTAAAAATAAAAGAACAAAACGATTCTGACAATGCATTCAATTCGCTAAGGACACCATTCCAAATGTCCTAAATTATTAAAACAACGCTTACCACTTTTGGTGGTAAACATCCAAAATTACCATCAATCAGTATTACCCGAAGGTAAACTTTTCGCATAACTAATAATTATGAGGACAGTATCCGAAATGAATATAACAAATACATCCCCAAGCGGTGATACTGTGGTCACTCCACCCCCCGCCCCTGGTCCGCTTGCGGTGGTAAATCAAATTTCAAATACAGCTTCGTTTATGTTTTCGATTCGTAATCTTCACCTATAGATTCCGTCTTGGTGGAAACCACCACGGTAATTCTGAATACAAGCAGTGATGCTTATAATGTATATTTCGAATTTGGACAGACATCTGATAAAGGTAGCAGGACGACGTTGGATGCAGGCCACTTCCAACCGGTCCTTTTGGAAAATCATGGGGAGGCCTATGTTCAACAGTCGACGTCCCACGGCTGAGATGATAAGATGATGTAGGCAGTAAAATTAATTAGAGAATGACACTAGTGTAGTTAATTTGTATGTGATTCAATATTGAAAACTGGCATGCCCCTATATTTACTTTAAAAGGAAAAAAGTAAAATAGATTACTTACTCAAAATGAATTGGCAATATTATTGTAATCTCATCGAAGCGATTATTTATTGATAGTGTTCTATTTTCGGATTGTAATCAGATTGTCTATTGTGTTGCAAAAATACATTTGAGGTGTGTCCGATTAACCAATATTTCCATGCTATATAGATTTACAGGAAAATCAAAAAAAGCTTATTACACTGGCACTGGTTAAGTTGTATTTCACATAACCTTATTGTCTTTTGATACAAATGACATTTTTGAAAGGGTTTTTTTTCTATGGAAATATTGATTTTTGAAACTCAATATTTTTCAAAAAATTCAATATTTTCGATAAGATCAGAACATATTTATTTTTTCGAAATTGATTTTTTTTTTCAGAAAGTTCTCATTTGTAAAGTATGGATGAAGATATTTTTATGATTTTACGAGCCTATATATAGCATTGGAACCTGCAGGGAATAAGTATTTACACTCACTTGCACAATTTTTATTTCATTTAGGACTAGCTGCACTCTGTGGTTTCACCGGCGTGGTGATGGATGATGATGAGGGTTGTGGAGGTGATGTTTATAAGGGATAATGTAGGGTTTTAAAATGGTGAAATATTTTTTCTAATCGTTCTAGTAGTTTTGGAGCTTACTCAGTTTAAACAAACAAACCTTTCCTGTTTATAATATCAGTATAGATTAACTGAATAATGTAAAACGTCTTGAACCATAGTTACAATAATTATAAATAGCTTTTCGATGGAAGTCTAAAACATATTACACGATGTTAATTATTTTCGAGAAAGAGGTCGATCGTCGAATCCAACTCGGCTGGGCAGGAAATTTCGCGAAATCTTCGCGTCAAAAATACCTCTGTGCCTCAAGACAAGAGTATTCGACCAATGTGTGTTACCAGTGATGACTTATGGCACTAAAACGGTGTCTCTTACTATGGGCCTCATAGATAAGCTCAAAGTCGCACAACGAGCTATGGAGAGGGCTATGCTCGGGGTTTCTCTACGTGATCGAATCGGAAATGAGGAGATCCGTAGAAGAACGAAAGTTACCGACGGAGCCCAGAAGATTAGCCAGTTAAAGTGGAAGTGGGCAGGGCACATAGCACGCAGAACAGATGGCCGATGGGGCCGGAAGGTTCTGGAATGGAGACCACGGACCGGCAAATGCAGCGTAGGTCGTCCACCGACACGGTGGACAGACGACCTAATAAAGGTCGCAGGACGACGTTGGATGAAGGCCGCTTCCAACCGGTCCTTTTGGAAAATTATGGGGGAGGCTATTGTTCAGTAGTGGACGTCCTACGGCTGAGATGATGAAGTAACTATTTATAAGAAATACTGGTAGATGTTTGAAACACTCCACTTCTCCCACGTAGAAATTTGCCAGGTTATTAAGATTGTCTTACATTTTATATGTATCATAATAATTACCCTGAGTTTCGCACTTGTGACATTGTTTGCCTTATGGTAACCAAGTGACATGCCATTATCAGATGCAATAGCACCTAGAGATAGGATTTTTTTGTAACTAACTTTTAATTTCAATAACACCTATAGAATTTTGTCTGGTTTACGATTTGCTCATAGGTGTTTCAAAGAAAAGTATCATGTTTTTTGAGTAACAAACTGATCAAGAAATTCACATGGTGTTAACTAAGCTTTAAAGTTTTCCGGGGTACTATCACTACTACACTATCAACATATTATTGCCAAATTAAATCAACTTTATTGGTTTTGTTTTAAGGTCCACTAAAGGTTTTAAAAAACCTCGTAGTCTTCTGTGTCTTTACTTTTCTCTAGTTAGAAGTATTTTAGAATATGGCAGTCCAATATGGTCTCCGCACTATAAAATTCATTGTAATAACATTGAGCGTGTTCAGGAAAAATGTTTGAGAATGCTTTGTTATCGTCAGCATGTGGGACGCTCTGATTTAAACTATGAGAGAAGGTTGATGAAATTTAATGTTCAGTCCCTGAAAACGCGTAGAGAATACTTTGACTTTATATACCTGTATAAAATTATTCACTCAATAATTGATTCCCGTGATCTGTTATCTCAAATACCCTTCATCATTCGATACAGAGCACGCAGAGCCAATATCACTAATTTGTTTGCACTTCAAATCTACAAAAATAATACATCTTATTTTAACCCCATCGTAAGAATGACTCGTCAATATAATGAGCTGGTTTTAAATAACCCAGAATTAGACATTTTTGATTATAAGCTCAGCAGTTACATAAAAACTGTTAAAGATATCCTCCATCTTAAACCGGATGGTTCAGACACAACAGCGGTGTTGCGTCTGGATAATCCATCCCGCTTAAAGTTGTAGATTCTCGATTATGTATAATATTTATAACTGCATCAACCTGTTGGTATTCATCTGCAAAGATCATTGCTTAGCAGGTGGATACTTTCAATCCCATCTATCTCGGTACTTTTTGTTTTTCTGTATACACATATTTTGAGTTACAATCCAGTAAAGAATTGTATTAGCATCTATATTTATAAGTGAAAATTGATTGTAATTTGTTTTGTGTATCATAAATAAATAAATAAATAAATAAATGTAGTCCAATACATTTTTACAAACAAGGTCAATACAATATACCTCACGAGGTTATTTTCCAAAATAATTATTCAAATGATTGCCCCGGGCCTCAATACTAAAGCAAAGAGCATCATTTAGCTAGTTAGTAATCACGCCACCCGCTAGGTGGCGCCCATCCCACCCCACCCCACCCCCTGGCCATTCCGTAATTTTATCGGGTTATAAATTTGAATTTGTATAATGCTCGGGCATTAACGTATGATTTATATAACTTGACTCCGCTAAGATTTCAAAGATGAAAAACAATAAATTTTGTACCCGTAACTATTGCGTTTAATGGCGAAATGACGATAGGGTTAGTGTGGATATGGCTGTGAGTGACACGTGATTGTATGAGTATGTTTAAACTAAAAATCATATAGTAAGTTATATTGTAGTCAGACGGTAAATAAAGTATGATAAACAAAGTTAAAAGAACATACCTGAACACGACAGAACAACACATAAATAACACCTAACGTTTACAGTTTTTTCTAAAATATGCCGGTTACTCGAGTAGAACTGTCACTATCACTTTTCGAATTTCGTTTTGTATGGAAATTATGCACAAACACGTTGAGTATAACACTTATTTCATAATAACACTTATTTTACTTAATGACCAATTGGTATTTAGATCAAGAAATCAATTATAAATATATTTTAACAATAAAATACAAATAACAAATTCAAATCAGCTGTTAACCCCAGTGTAGCCACAGTGAGAAAGAGTAAATGTCAAAATGCGTATTTGCGTATAAACATCCTGTAGAGCTTAAACAAATATGTTACTATACATTTAGTTTTTCCTTCGCTCTAACAATCACTATTATGTTAAAAATATAAAAGGTAAGCTATGCTGCGAGCGCTTTGACACAAGGTTAGCCATTAGCCTATTTCTCAAGCTGCACTGGGCTCGCGTCGTGGTTTACGGCCCACACTCCTCTCTCTGAAGAGCTTTAGTCCCGTAACTAATGGGCTGATACTTTATTTTAACGCTTCAAATTGATTTTTATTTTTACAAAATATTGGAAGTGTATAGCAGAAAATAGAACAGGGAAACGTAAAATACAAATACACTTAAGTTAATAAAAACTTAACAAGTATGTACCATGGACAATCTCAAGTACAATCGCTTCTAGGCAATCTTTTTATGGATAAAACTTATTGATTTTGAAAGTAGGGCGCGGCGTTCTCTACATTTATATTAGCATACAGAACAATATATATGATTATACAAAGTGAGTTTTAAATATACTTACATAATTACATGCAATATAGGTATATAAATAATTATATTATCATAAATAAATGTATTTAACTACCAAGACAAACTTTAAGTTTCTTGTTTTTAAATACAACTTTTATAAGTTGTATTATATAATAATATAATTATTGTAACTGGTACAAAAAAATATATTTCTATAAGGCTCAGATCTATTTTTCACTTATACAATACTATGTACAACTCTAGTAATTGTCGTTGTTGGTTTGCTGCTGTATCAATAAGTAAGAAACGTAGCCAAATATGACTATCACTTACAGTAGCGTAATGGCATGTCCACACTATTCCGACGTGGCGGGGAGTTGACGACTTTTTACTTGGCCGAATTTATGCGTTACATTTAGGAGCTCGTCGTATACAAGTCGGTTAAATATTTAGCTTTCATCCTAATTTATACGTTGATGCAGCAGTACGGTATTATACAGTAGAGCAACGCTCGCCGTGCTGTAAATACGGCTGATTGATATTCTTTGATGCACACTTATAGGGAGTTTTAAACGTTTTTGTACGATAATGATAATATAATGAAGTTTTTTGTACTTTATATAGACGTTTTACTTACGTTTAACATTTTATTTATGTTTTTAGAGCATTCGAAATTTTTCTGTTATGTTGATGTGTTCTGTTTGTTAATTCAATCAGATATATAAGAAGCTTAGGCAAAGTCGCTCCATTATTTGTTGTCTTTATTTACTGAAGTTGTATGACCTCCTCCAACAAGTATTTGTTCTTTTATAATTGAGTGCCATCCTGTGGGTCTACCACGAATTTACAACGAATCGATGCTCGCTATCGACTGCCGCAAAAAATGTATGAAAAAAAACCAGTGCCTCCTCGCGGTCAATTGTAGAACTAAAAATTGACAGCGAGTACGCCAATCACAAGCTTAATAGGTAGACGAGATCCAGTATCGACGCAGCTAGATTCGATCGAGTAGAGCTACTGCCATGCGATTCTGTAATGATTCGTCGTTGCGTTTGTCGACGAGCTCACCGATGTCAAATACTTTATTAGGTACCTATCGCCCTTGTGCATAAGGTTGTTTTTCCAACGTTTCTTGTCATCTCCTCATCTCCTCATTTGTTTCACGGATGTTGTCAAAGATGCAACGATGTTTGCTCTTAGAGAATCGCACGGCTGATCTGTTGCCGGCGGTTTGTAGAGCCTTATGTATATGTGTGTAATCTGTAGTGCGGAGCGTATCTGTTTGGACCAGCGCGCTGGACTGCGATCTCGATATGTTTTCTTTTTTCTACGAGTATTTTGCCAGTAACATCAATGTTTCTAGAATGTCACCATCTTTCCTGGCTACCTGGCCTAAGTACTCAAAAATTGACAAAAATAATAGGAACCATGAAAATATTTTCTGAATTCTGACAAGAGCTGCTAAAGGATGGAGACGTTGGTCTGACGCGCCATCCACAATATTCTTAGCAAAAATGCTAAGTATACTGTACTGCTGTTACTCTAGCACCACATGTCAAATGCATCAATGCGTTTACTGTATGACGCTTTAAGGGCCCATGTCTCAGCGCCGTTGGGCAAAGTAGACAATGGTAACAATTCGCTTATGCAGAACACTTAAATAAACAATCGAAATTAAATCTTAAACCTTTGCCTACCCAGACACGTAAATTTACGTGAATTTCATTCAGAAATCTTTTAATTATCACGGTATAGTATTTTTTTTTATATAAAAACTAACGTGGTTTTCAATCATTATTAATTAAAAAATAATACGGGATTACTCACGTAATATTTATCGGATAGGTCCGACTATAGTTTCGACCACATTTGGTGGCCTTTTTCAAGGAGTGTTCGGGACGCCCGCGTCGATGACGTCTCGCTTAGCACTGGTGGCACTGGTTAGCACATGTGGTCGAAACTATAGTCGGACCTATCCGATAAATATTACGTGAGTAATCTCGTATTTTTTAATTAATAACGGTATAGTAAGGATTAAAGTACGGTATTTTTTTCTGTTTACCCTGAAATCTACATTAATGTAACACTATTGTTCTATTCAATTATGGGTAACTTAACAATAGTATTAAGAAGTTACATGACTATTAAATTTGGACTAGACATACCCACAATTTATTAGAAATCTCAAATTTAAGAACTATTATTCGTAAGCGTTATACGAATTCAGACTTTAGCATGAACATAATAAGATCTGTACCTTGATTTGCTAAAAGTTTGATTTTAATTTGCTAGGTTAGTTCAGCACATTACAAACAATTTTTGAGAGATACTCGACAATACCTTTTAAAGTTATGAGGTAACAAACACAAAAAAGGAAGAAAAAAACACAATCGAATTGAGTACCTCCTCCTTTTTTTGGAAGTCAGTAGAAAATGTGTAATAATTACGAAAGTTTCAATCAAGTAATTGCTAAAAATGAAAAAAAAAACAAAAAATTATGCGTTGTTCTTGAACTTCCAATCCGCCGCGCCATTTGAATATCCATTGCATCGTAACAACCATCACTTTTGCTAATTTGACATTTACCGATAGTTATGAAACCCAATATGCCAGATCCCGAAGATGAAGCATCAGAGGCGACCTTGGTTTTCGAGGGAGTAGTTTTAAATACCCTCTTTGCTTAGGTTTGATGGCACTGAAGCAAGTGCAATTAGTGCATGTTCAAAGTTTAAAAAGAGCGTGGAGCAATGCCACGCAAAAAAACCAGCTGGAACCTCTGGGTGCCATACCACTGCTATAGGCAGGCGTGGTGGTTACCAGGAGCAAGGCTTAACCGTCATAGATTATTTTCTACCGACTTCCAAAAAGGAGGAGGTACTACTAGATTCGAATGGGTTTTTTATATTTGTTACCTCATAACTTTCGATTGAGTGAACCGATTCTCAAAATTATTTACTTTAAAAATTAGTTACACTCCAATAACTGAATTCAATGGATGTCGGTATAAAATTATTAAATTGCACTTGTATAACTTACGGTTTGTATATACAAATGAAGTTTATATTAGTTCTTCATTTATGCTGTATTTATTATATTAAATTCCATCGTTTAATTTTTACAGGCTTCAAATATACACAATTTTTTACTCGTCAACATTTTACGAGAGTGTCTATTTGGATTAATATCAACTTAACAACGGACTAATCCGTCTTTACCGCTCATTTCATAAACATTCAATTCCGATCGACATTTCACGTTTTACGACGTACGAATAAAAAATTGTATAAACTAGTAAATATTCTCTAAAGTCCATTAATCTGACCCTTAAAATGATGAGATCTAAAAACCTCAGTTTTGATATATTTATTGGCGTTTTTTGAAAGCCTCCGACTTTTAGTGTCATATAAACATGACTATTTAGTAGCTTTTACAAGATTTTATACGATGCTAAATAAGTTTGGAAGAGGCTTTTATAGTTGTACCTTATGGTTTAAAAACATTTATCAGCTTAGGAACTATTAAATATGCAAATTCACTCACTTGCACAAACACACACACACAAGCTTTTATATTACCTACTGTGATAGGTAATTAATTATATAATTTGATTCCACCATCTCAGCAACGGGTAAACAGAACTAAAAATTCTGTCAGCTTATGTCAGGCATACTTGCGGCCTGGTCTAAGACCTTGCGATGTACTCTTTATTCGACATTTTCATAATCATAATCGTAATCAACCCATTTTGTTCACACTGCTAGGACTGGAGCCTTCCTCTCAGTGAGAGGAGTTGGGTCATAATCCACCACGCGAGCCCAGTGCGGCTTGGTGGATAGGTTAGTGGCCAACCCATGTCGAAGTTTTCAGGCCGCGCGAAGACCTTCGACATAGCCTAACGATTGTTGCCCTAAAACAAACAACCGCGACCGCGGCTTACGTGCCCTCCGAAGCACGAAAGCGCTCAGTTGAATAATGCAACTAGCGGTCACCCATCCAAGTCCTGACCGCAGCAAGTGTTGCTTAACTTGTTGATCGGTTAAGATCGCCAAGTCAAGCTCCGCTACGAGCGCTTCGGCATTCATTCGGATTCGACTTTTTAGTTTGGTGGAATTTATAAATATCGACACCTAAGCTAAGTAATCATTTTCTTACTTTGAATTCAATGTTAACCCTCCCCTAATTATACTCAACTTGACAAATATAAAAATAATCATTTACCCTCTATAACAAATCCCCACCCACTTCGTTGCTTGAAAAAAAACTACGTATACACGAACTACCTGCACTTCGTCTACTCGTGCTACTTCGGCACAACAGTTTTCAAGGTATAATCAAATAGACCTACTTGCTGAGTATTCCCAGTATACGGAGAATTCGTTTCACTTCGTCCAAAAAGTCCTCTGCTACACCAACCCAGCCTTGTCCTATGATAACGCCACAGATAAAACCAACCCAGACCCTCGAGACTACCTATCACCTAAATCCCTTTAATTTACACTCAATACACGTTTTATGACATTATCCGGTTTACGACATTCTTCATACAATAAACCTTATCATATATAATCACCATCCATTTACATCTTCCCCTCGGACCATCTTGACCACGTTACGCTATTTCTATACAGTATACAAATATAAGTTTCCTATCATTTTAAAATAATACATCACTGTAGCGGCCAGCAAAAGAGGCATTGATAGTACACATATGTCTAGTCTAGTAGCAATCAATGTCTAGTTGTAGCCAGAGCTTGTATTGTACCTACTTTTCTCAAATAATGCGTAGAAATTAAAACTAAATACTACCTGGGCTTTAATTTACTTACTTTTTATTTATAGTACATTACTACAGAATCCAGTAAGTAATCCTTCCTGGCCAAGTATGAGTTCACCGGTTATATACGAGGCCAGGATGGCTTTCTTACTGGTTGAGGCTTGTATAATGCTTATCTCAAAAATTAAAGAAAGTTTTTGCTAATTCGGGCTCAGCTTGTAAATCAGGAAGAGTGCCATCTATGTTTCTGAATCAGATTCGCTTGAACTCATTTTTTGTGATTATCTACGTTCACACGGTAAATTAAAACACAATTTTCGCAATTAAATGTGAAATCCCGCCAGTGGAATGCGATTAGTTTTGAACATTGTTCTATTTTTACTTTACAGGAATGTTTTAGTAAAATAAAATAAAATTATTGTTTCTGAATCTCCATGTTGATTTTAGAATGGAAAGTTTTAATCCAACATGATTTATAAACAGAAATTATTAAATACAAACATAAAATCCCACACTATACTTCTACAACATTACTAAGTACAAAACGCATCGTGCATACTTTTTCTGCGTCGCGTTAAGTGTCACAGACTGTTTAATGCTCCAAAAATATATCTATCTCATAAAATGTCATACCAAAAAGAGAGATAGATATATATTTGAAGCCTCCTTCCTATTAACCATGTTATAATGGCTAAACTTTAATCTGTATCTACTATGTTTTTTTTTCAAAGCTGATCTAAAGAGGATGACCTACTGTCCAGTAAGTAATTTACATACTTATTTACTGGAGAGTAGGAGATTCCAGATTTAAATAAATGGATACAATGGAATAAATTTTAAAGAAAATCTCTAAATGTATCAAACAAATCTATATCTGTGGTGACTTCAACATCGATCTATTAACAGATTCATCAGATAAAACAAACCTAATTGCACTGTTTAAATCATTCCATTTGAATTATTTATTCTTTGAGCCCACTACAATAACTGACCATTCAGCTGCATAGACAATATTTATTCAAATTGTAAGGCTAAGAAAACTACAATTATGACCGGTGCTAGGTCTGATCACAAGGACCTTGCGGTAAAATTTAATGGCAATAAAAACATGAAAAAGATGATAATCGAACATAGGCCGTTAACAACTAGTAGGCTCGGAAAGCTTCAGCAAAATATTGAAGCAAAACTTTGCATCGCGAATCTTTCACAAGAGGACCATAACGATCATTATTATAGATTATTATCTTTAGTTAGTACCGAGATCAATGAAGTTTGTCCAAAGGTTAAAATGTGTACAAGTGGGAAGTTAGTTTTTGGTGACTGGGCTACTCGAGGTATTCGAAAAAGTAGAGATACCATGTATGAGTTATATCATAAAAAAACTATGACATCTGATAAAGTTTTCCATAACTATGTCAAAACTTATTCAAAATTATTTAAGACTGTTTGTATGAGCAAAAAGTTTTGTTTATTGGAGATAAAATTCGGAAATCGAATAACAAAATAAAAACAGTTTGGAAGACTATAAATAGTGAGACCGGCAAAAATAAACCAAAAGACACTGCATGTATCCTTGTAATTAACAATCAGACTGTCTCAGAACCAATAAATGTAGCAAATACTTTTGATAATTTCTTCTCTAATTTACCTTTAGAAGTCACCAAGTCACTGAATTCTTGCCCCAATGCAGCAGAAGCTATTCTTAAAGCTAATTTCACGAACGAAGACCTCGTCGAAGGTGTTCTGATCAAATCAGAGATGTTCTGAAGAAAGGCGGGGTCAAGAGTACGCGGAACCGACGATTGGGTAGAAAGAAAGTGATGCGAGTTGATGAAGAATCGTAGGTGACGTAGCAAGTGGAAATCTGTGATCTCTGCCTACCCCTCCGGGATACGGGCATGACGTTATGAATGTATTTTATATCTGTTTTCTTATATACTATCTCACTTGATAGTCAGTGTTGATGTGGTAGGTATCATACTAGATTCAGTATAGGGACTGGCTCTAAGGATAGCTGCCGGTAACCCACTGTTAGGTGCTCAGCGATAGATTCAAACTTGAGGGTGGTAGCTAGACGTGCAGGTACCAGAAAACGTAGCCTGCCGCTTTGCTGTAGGTTTAATCGCGATGCTACCTTCAATGGAAGTTCCAACTTCTAGCCAGCTCCAGCTCTTATTGATAAGATAATGCTAATCGTAATTATTATTTAATTTGAGTACATAATGTAGTACGTTGTTTCCTATAAACTATTATTCTCCTTTGAATATATTTTACTAAAATTGAATGTTTGTTTAGGCGTGTTAATCTATTTATTCTAACAACGAAACCGATCCAGTTAGAAATATAAAAATTAAGCACATTTAGTAGAACAAGTATATTTGGAATAGCACATGGTCTTATTGGCTCATTCTTATCCTAAACATGATCTGCGCGGTAGCCTAGTCCTCCTCTGCGCACATACACCCTCCTTATATATACCTATAATTTATATATATTAATAAACTTGGAAACCATTATTCACTTATCACAAGTATACTTTTGCGTATCAATTAAAACACACGATAAACGTATTTAATTGAGCTTTTTAATGATGCTTATTACCATCATATCACAAAAGTTTACGAAGAAATCGTAAAATAAATTATACGATTGATGAGGTCTCCTGTAATTACAGCTACCGGTTTCCGACTAACCGTTTTAAACAGTTTCAGTACTACTGGCAATTTTGGTATTATTCATCAGATTAGCCGACGTCGGATAGAAGTAGCCTATACAGGATGAATTTGAATTCATGGGCATCCTTTTAAATTAAGACATGACACTATTTACACAGATAATAATAAAAATATTATTAATGCAAATACCAAAAGCGCAATAAATAAAATCAAATCAAACAGTTGCCCATCGCAGTAGGCACTTTACCTAATCGAGAAAATTCACCCTGTGTATGATATATGTAAACACACAATGGGGTGTGTGCTAATTCGGGTCATGATTTTATATTGCATCAAAAATGCACTTTAGAACCGGTAAGGCCTCCAAAAATAGTTAAAACTGCCTGAATTTTACACAAGTCTTAGTCATGTAAGAAGTAGTTAATTAATTAAAAAAACCTAACAAATATAAACATATCAGTGATGCCGTAATATTCTACGTCAAATTAAAAAAATTGCCAGCATTAGCACAAAATAAATAACAGTGGACCTACCAGCGTCATTTGCAATACAATGTGCAATTTTGCATTTTTTTAAATCAAAATATATTATATTATAATCCAAAAACCTTAAAATATAAGCGTATTTCGTTATACTAAACAAAACAATTCAAAAACGTTCACAACTATGTAACTTTTTATAAGAATTTTATAACAGTAGCCGTGGCTTGGGTCACCACGGTGAATGAACCAATGGGCCTGCCAGTGATAGCCGATAGCTGGCGGGCTCGAAGTGGGACCGCATGGTAAGTCCACATGGAAGCGGTCAATGTAGGTAGCGGTGGGGTATGGGCGCCACTGTAACTGAAGTGGGCTGCGGTGTCGTATGGGCGGCACCGCGGCTGAGAATAAGAGGCCGCGGCGCGAGAGGAGTGCCGGTATAACGGTGAGCCGCTCTCCCTGCCTTCCGCGGCCTTGACGGGGCCGCCACCGTCGCAGGGGAAGAGGATTGTTGGTATTGAGAGGCGCCGCTGTCCCTATCCTCTGCGGCCGAAGTAGCAGGCGGTGGGGCTACTCACCTGACCCATCGTAGGGGACTTAGGGCGCCCAGACTCGGGGTAGTCTAGCGTCCATTTGCGGGTTTGGTCCCCTAAGGCGGTTGCGGCACGCCAAGTGTTCTGGCGTACTGCAAGAGAGAAGGGTCCGGCAACGGACAGCTGCGGCGGGTTCGCGGCCGTGTGCGAAATCTGTTCCGCGTTCCCGCCAAAAGCGGCAGTGACGGAACACCGCAGAGGTTTGGTGGGTATGCTGCCCTTCTGGCAGAGACTCCCACATAACCACTATGCTCCCCCCGGGGCCGGAATAAATAATAATAAAGTCATTTCTGGTGCTGCACTACACTATAAATAAGAGCAATAAATGAAAAACCCCGTAAGCTAACAAAACTAAAGGATTTAAATTATAGTAGGAGACACCAGGTTTTTTATATATTTACACTAATCATATATTTTTTTAAATCACATGCCTTCAAATAAGATTCATACCGCTAACTCAAGAGTCCAAATCTTGTTTACTTCTTTTTAGTTTTTATTTTTATACACGGACAAATGACTACCAGCCTTTTTACGCTTGATCATTAAAACTTCACTGCACCCTAAAACTATAACAAATGAAATAAACTATTTGAAAATTCAAATTAAAATGATTAACTTTAATTTTGAGTCGCTCGAGGATATCGGCACCATGCTCAACGACCTCAGTAGAGTTTCCCAACAGGTTGGTCTTAAGATAAACATGGATAAAACGAAAATGCAATGTCCATGTTCCCCCTATACCGGTAATTGTTGGAAACGACCTGGGACAGACTGTCCAATTAGGTAGGTTCAACTTCAACAAGGAGGTCGCACGAAGAATCCAGCTCGGATGTGCAGCATTCGGAAAGCATCGCTCCATCTTTTCGTCCCCAATACCTCAGAGCCTGCAAACCAAGGCTTTCAACCAGTGCCAGTGTTTGTGTTGTCAGTTGCCAGTGATGACTTATGGCACTGAGACGTGGTCCCTTACTGTGGGCCTCATTAACAAGCTTAAGTCGCTCAACGAGCAATGGAGAGGAGACTTGGAGTTTCCCTGCGTGATAAGATCCGAAATGAGGAGATCCGTAGGAGAACTAAGGTCCACCGACATAGCTCTCAAAATTAGCAAATTGCAGTGGCAATGGGCAGGCCTTATCGCTCGCAGAACCGATAGCCGATGGGGTAGAAAGGTTCGCGAGTGGTGACCACGTACCGCAAGACGAAGTGTAGGCCGGACCCCGCTAGGTGGTCTCAAAGCCGCAAAAACAGCTTCGAAGCCCGTAGCGTGGTTTAGGAGGAGTTAGCGGATATACCGACAGAGAGATGGAGAAAGCAACTTTATTTTACATTACACAAGTACAGATACGGATTATTGTTATAATGTCATCTATTAATACTAGATAAACTTTAACTAGATTCTGTATACGCAAAATAACGAGTACTAACAATAATAACCACAAAAAACTAAATGTACTACTCACTAATAAAGGATTTGCCACCCAGAATTACTCCAGAAATACACCGACATCCGTTAACAATTTAACAAACGGGTGACACAGTAACTCGTATTAATCTGTGAGCCGTAGAAATAGCTGCTAATAGACAGAGACAAACAGACGGACGCACGGACATGCGATCGATGGCCGCCGTGTCTACCAAATGTGATCTATGGTTATTTGTATCTGGTGACGAGTGAGAACTGAATAACCGTTATTTATGATATTCTTTATTCAATGTACTGGCGAAGAAAGAAACACCATTATTAAGCTTTAGGTACTTTGTTCTTACATTTAATTAACTTTTAATTGTTACTTCTTTTTTTTAATATTACAGTAAAGGGGCCTTGGCATAAATAACTGCGTAAATGTAACGTTACGTGTCGTTGACGTGAAACAGTACAAAATGTCAATTATCTAGGGCAACTGTGATATAGATAACTCATAGTTTTTACGCTATAGCTTGACTCGTTCACGGTTACTATACGAATAAGTTTTCGCAAATTGTTTGTGCTACGACCTCAGAAACCTGTGGCAGAGCTTATGTGTTATGTGTTTATACGAACATTATTAGAATACTGCAATCGTCAACGGAGCGGAGTGCTAAATAAAATTAATTAATATAAAGAAACGTAGATATAAGTTAACAGGTTGGAACTTTTACGTAAGGGATGCACACGTGAGGGCTAGACTGGAGTTTCGTGAGTAGGTGTTATTATGGTTGGCCATGCTCGGCCACAATACTACGAGTATATCTACTTCATCGTATTCCCGTAGAGAATTTAAAGCCACTGTTAAATTTGTGCAAAATAATCAGAAAAAAAAATCGAATGGATATTCTGGCGCAAAATCATGATAAAGGAAATTTTGTACAATTTTGGAGAGAAACAAAAAAATAGACAGTAACATTAGTATACCGATTAATGTAGAGAGTGTTGTTGGTTTGCTTACATACTGGTATCGAAACTAAGCCAACAACGTCAGATGGGGGCAGGAGATATCGGACAGCTACAGACTCTCTTGTAGGCTGGGGGTCACCTCTACCAGATCTATTTAACTTCTATGTGAATGACTTGCTCGTGGAGCTGAGTAGCACCCCGGCGGGGATCAGATTAGACAGATATGTCAATAATCTGAGCTGCGCCGATGATATGGTAGGTACTGCTCAGCCCCTCGATTAAGGGTTTGAGACAATTAGTCTCCATCTGTGAAAGATATGCTAGAGAACACGATCTGGTTTATAATGTTCAAAATTAGGAGATGGTAATATTTAGAATTGGAAAGGGACCCGATAATGTTCCCGGTGTTTGCCTCAACGGACAGCCTGTCAACATTGTGGGGAGTTTCAAGTACCTTGGCCATATCGTCACTTCATACTTAAAGGATGACAAAGATAATGAACGCCAGCGTAGAGCACTATGTCTTTGCGGCAAGATGATCTCAACATGATTTGTGACGTGAAAATAACACTGTTTAGATATTTCTGTCAGTCTTTTTATACTTTTTAGCTCCTGACCAATCATAACAAGAAATCGCATGATGGTATCCGAGCTGCTTATAATAACATCTTTAGGCAACTTATGGGGCTTAACTTAAACGTTACTGTAGTGCCTCTGGTAAGTTCTTCGAAGCGCGCGTTAACTCCTCCCAAGCCATACAGAGAAACCGAATAGCAAAATCCATGTCTAGAGTGTTCAGGTCTATTTTAGTGAGTCTGTCAGAAAGAATCTTTTCGACGGCTGTGTAAAGATGATTGCTGCATATTGCAACTTAAAAGTATTTAGGTACTAAGAACATGTATTAAATTATGTATGAATCTATTTTATTTATATTTATTAATTATTATTACTTGTTTTAACTTAGTTATTATTATTTATTTAACTTATTTTAATCCATGGGTAGGACTTTTTTACTGTTTTTTAGTTTGTGTTTACCTATACATAATCATAATCATAATCATTTATTTCATAAGTTTAAATATATCACAGATCATCAGATCCACACAGTGAAAACCGGTAGTGATCACCGAATGGTAAGAGGCACATTGAATATTAATGTCAAACTTGAGAGGTCTCGTCTGTTGAAGTTTACGCTCCGACCTACTCGTGCTCATATTCAAGACCCCGAGAGCTTTCAACTTGAGCTATCCAATTGCTTCGATTGCCTTGAGAACGTTGATACAGTGGACGAGATCAATAACAGGTTAGTAGAAACTGTCCATCGAGTGGGTTCCAAGTTCTTTAAACCCCACCGTACAGTAAGGCAACAAAAACTCTACAACGATGCCCTCAACCTCATGGCTGAACGACGCTCTTTAAAACTGCAGTCTTCGGATGGTGCTAAAGCATATAGGCTGATCAATAAACGAATATGGAAATCCTTGCGACACGACATCTGGATCTTTAAAACTAATTGTATTAAAGTGACGATAGAGCTGGACAAGGGCTCCAAAGTGTTTGTAAGAGACATGTCTATTGGGCAGTTGGCGAAGCTGAAGAGAGAAGACAGCAGTGTAGCGTCGACCAAAGCAAAGGTAGAAAGTTTCTACGGACAGTTATACTCTTCGGTCGCTAAACCTGTTAGCAGCTCGGCCAAAGACCCAAGAGCCAAGCCGACCCGACATTATACTGAAGATATCCCGGAAATCAGCCTGTACGAGATTAGAATGGCCTTGAAAAAGCTTAAGAACAACAAAGCGCCAGGTGACGACGGTATTACATCGGAGCTTCTGAAAGCGGGTGTAACACTGGTACTTAACGTTCTTCAGAAGCTCTTTAATACCATCTTACTCGAAGGTTCAACGCCAGAAGCATGGAACAAAAGCATGGTGGTGCTGTTCTTCAAGAATGGTGACAGCACTTTACTTAACTTTTACAGAATTACAGACCCATCTCGCTTTTGAGCAATGTTTATAAGCTGTTTTCGAAGGTCATAACAAACCGTCTGTCGCAAGTTTGATGAATTCCAGCCTCCGGAACAAGCCGGTTTCCGAAAAGGCTATAGTACCATAGACCACATCCACAGCTACGGCAACTTATACAGAAGACCGAAGAGTATAACTTGCCTCTTTGTTAAGCGTTTGTGGACTATGAGAAGGCCTTTGATTCGATCGAGACGTGGGCAGTTCTTGAGTCTCTCCAGTGGTGCCGTATTGACTATCGTTATATTGAAGTGCTGCAGTATTTGTACAAAAACGCATACATGTCAGTCCGAGTACAGGAGCAGAGTTCGAAGGCAATTCCATTGCAAAGAGACGTTATATCTCCGAAACTGTTCACTGCTGCATTAGAAGACACCTTCAAGCTCTTGGAATGACAAGGACTTGGCATCAATATCAACGACGAGTACATCACTCACTTTCGATTTGCCGACAATATTGTATTCATGGCAGAATCCATGGAAGACCTCAGTACAATGCTTGAAGGCCTCCATCGAGTTTCCCAACGGGTAGGCCTTAAGATGAACATGGATAAGACGAAAATTATGTCTAATGCCCATGTTGTGCCCAGCCCAATATCAGTTGGGAACTCAGTTCTCGAAGTTGTTGACGAATACATCTACCTGGGACAGACTGTCAAACTAGGCAGATCCAAATTCGAGAAAGCGGTCAATCTTCGAATCCAACTCGGCTGGGCAGCGTTCCGGAAACTTCGCGAAGTCTTCTCGTCAAAAATACCTCAGTGCCTCAAGACAAGAGTCTTCGACCAATGTGTGTTACCAGTGATGACTCATGGCACTGAAACGTGGTCTCTTACTATGGGCCTCATAGATAAGCTCAAAGTCGCACAACGAGCTATGGAGAGGGCTATGCTCGGGGTTTCTCTACGTGATCGAATCAGAAATGAGGAGATCCGTAGAAGAACGAAAGTCACCGACATAGCCCAGAAGATTAGCCAGTTAAGGTGGCAGTGGGCAGGGCACATAGCACGCAGAACAGATGGCCGATGGGGCCGGAAGGTTCTGGAATGGAAACCACGGACCGGCAAGTGCAGCGTAGTTCGTCCACCGACACTGTGGACAGACGACCTAATAAAGGTCGCAGGACGACGTTGGATGCAGGCCGCTTCCAACCGGCCCTTTTGGAAAGTTATGGGGGAGGCTTTTGTTCAGCAGTGGACGTCCTACGGCTGAGATGATGATTATGATTAATTGGATGTAATTTTATTTAACCTTGTCAGTAGGTGCTAAAACATTTAGCCAATAATATTTTATATTTTTGGCTAAATCAATCCTAAATGTTGCCAGAAAGTGGCTAACTTGGCAACACTGCCCTATAGTACAATAGCGCCTTTTTTCTTCTATTTTCTGTACACTGTCTCCGTACTAAGAGTTTTCCTACAACTAACGGTCCAAATCCAAATCACTTTACACCCAAGGGAGTTTCATACATTACATCCCCGGGTATGTAATGCCTTGCTTTACGTTGTAATTGCGTGATATGTAATTGGACATTTTCGAGCAGATGGTATAAAAATACTAAACAGTAAAGAGAAAAGAACACCGTCTTTTGTTTTACATTAATTACTCATTTTCCTTTTTTTGTGTGCCGTCTGTGGAGGCTAGTTCTATTATCGAATAAACTCTTTTTACAATGCCCGTATCTATGTTAGGAGTTTTGCCTACAAGTTTTAAAACTTGTAGGCAAAACTCCTAACATAGATATCCACGTTCCATATCAAAATCACTTTAATCCTCTGGAAGTTTCAAAAACAAAACAAAATTTCATATCTGGGGATGTAATCTGTATGAAACTCTTAGTCTCTTAGTCGTGCTTTACGTCGAGGTTGCGTGATATGTAATTGGACATTGTAGAGCAGGTAAGAAAAACAATTTTCATAACTTTATACTTAACAGACAACTGTCATTCAGTTTATCCGTGACCATGTTACCGAAAGGCACTGCACACGTGACGGGGGTTTTATACGGACGGGATGGGACGGGAAGTTTTGGAAATATCGTTTCATATTAAATGTATATGGAAGAGGACGGGACGGGATCGTGGCGCTTACCTCACTCTCCGTTCCGTTCACGTCCCGTCAGAGTTATTAACTCGTTACGTATGCAGCGGCCTTAAAAGTGTTCGAAACGTCGGCATAAAATAATTTAAAATTATACGCGATTTTGACTTTGACTATGACTTTGAGGATTTATATTGTAGGTTATTAGATATTGGTAATTTCTTACGAACGTAAGAGAAAACGATTTCAGTATTTAAAATACAGTAAACTGTTAGAATTTTCAAGCGGAAAAAGTGATGTTTACTGTTATCTCGTTGAAGGATGCTCACTAAAAGGCGTAGGCATTTTTTCTGCAAAATAAATAGGCAGTAATCATTGGCATCAGTAGAATTATCCTTAACTTCTCCATATAAAATCCAGGCAAAGGCGTATGCTTTTTTTCTGGGCTAAATGCTGTTTGCCTCTATCGGCATTTACAGCGTCGCCGGATGGGTGACGAGCGTAGAAGGCGCACCGCCTAAGGCGAGCGTTGAAGACGCTTCACCGTAAAGAGAGGAGGCGACTTCCTCAAGGGCACCACTAAGGTACGGATCTCGGCTTGGGCCGTCGTCAGGAGAGAGGGGAGTCGGAGAGAATCGCCCGGTACCTGAGTGTACCGTTGAAAGTTGGTCCCATACATTGAGAAAATTAAGGTGAAATGGTCTTATAGTTTTTCTGCGTATTATTAATTTTAAAAGATAACACCAATATAAAAACCGCAATAGGTGCGTACGTAAAAATACGTATAAGTACAATTCAGTGCTTTAATTACCTAGGTAGTCTATATCTATACAATCTAATTACGTATACCATACCTAATTATTCACAGTAAACGACCCGTGATAACTAGGAAGCACTGACAGACGATCAGACAGACGTCTTTGATGTATTTGAAAGAGTAACAAGCAAATGTTAACCCTTTCCAAAAGACTCAAGGTTCATAATTGAAGGGTCATGGAGAAGAAAGTGAGAGGATACTGGTTGACGGACCAGAAATAGATGGCGTTGATTAATCAAGTCAGGAATAGACGTAATTGTCATGAACGTTGATTCGCTTTGATGTGGACATGTCAGAGTGGTTATTCTTGGTGCTGCTGTGCAATTATTTTGATTTAGTGCAAGTTTGTATGCGTTTGAATGCCACTTATGAAATTGCAGCAAATTGTCATTCTTCTGCCTTAGTTTATCTGTAATTTAAGTGTTACCATGTAAACTAACGTTTTATTATCGTTATTTTCCCACTGCCGGGACTCGAGCCTTCCTCTCTGCGGCTTGGTCACCAAACCCAATGGGCTTGGTGGGTAGGCTAGTGGCCAACCCATGTCGAAGTTTTCAGGCCACCGGAAGGCCTTTGACATAGCCTAACGACTGTTGTCCTAAGACAAACAACTTGGACTGAGGGCTTAACCGGCCCTCCTAAGCAGGAAGCGCTCAGTTAAGTAATGCCACTAGCAGTCACCCATATAACTCCTGACCGCAGCAAGCATTGCTTAATTTGTTGATCGGCTAAGATCGTCAAGTTAAGCTGCGCTGCGAGCGCTTCCGGCAGGGCTATTATCTAACTTAGTTGCTAACACATGTTGATTGAAATTTTGAAAAATAGCGGCTCTATGCCAGTTTTGACAACTCCAGTTAGCAAAAATATTAGTAAGTTGATGACTAAAGCTGACAAGTGACTTATAGCCGCCTTTATTTTTGATTTCAATTAACATTTGTTAGCAACTGGGATACATATATAGCCTTGCTTAACTTAAGTTTATTTTATTTAATTTCACTAGGGTCTCCTGGCGTATTCGTCATGTCTCAACGTAGAAGTAGGTTTCCAGATTGTGTATAGGTCTATTACATGGGTTTTATAGATAGAAAGATCTCATTAAATCATCCAAAGTATGTAGCTGTGCAGCATTGAATCTAAAAGATATTTTACGAAATGCGAATGCAACGCGTCTGTCGACCCCTTTGAAGGTATACAAGTGTTATGATATTTGGTTTTGATGCTCGAACTCTTTTGCAAAAGCCCGTCTTGGTTATATAACAGCGTAAGTGTAACGTAACGTGTAGTTCCCGTAAAACAGTACAAACTGTCATTTTTCTGCGGCAACTGTGAAACAGATAACTCACAGTTTATCAACCGAATCGTGACGTGTTGACGCTTTCGATACGAACCATAATCTTAATCATCATAATCAGCCCCTTATGCTCCCACTGCTGGGACTCGAGCCTTCCTCTCAGAGAGAAGAGTTGGGCCATAATACACGCGGGCCCAGTGCGGATTGGTGGATAGGTTAGTGGCCAACCCATGTCGAAGTTTTAAGGCCGCCCGAAGGCCTTCGACATAGCCTAACGACTGTTGTCCTAAGACATACAACCGGGACCGACGGCTAACGTGCCCTCCGAAGCACGAAACGAATCAATACGAATACTTTTGCGCAAATTGTTTGTTCTACGGCCTCTGATGATTCAGAGTGAAGAATTAACAAGAATAAACGTACAACGTCTGGAATATATGATGCCTTTATAGTTTTTTACTTCATAAGTAGATATTTTTTTAAACCTATGGATTAAAAGAAAACAGTTTCTGTTCTTACTAAGTTATTCATTATCACAACCTAATCCGCTGCGGCTAGCGGCTACAGACCTGAAATTGTAGCAGATAATGTCTGTTATTTTGTAAGGATTTATTATTATTAGGGATTGTAAATTTCACTTTTATGGGGGTAAATTGAGCGAAGCTACTGGCGGGTTAGCTAGTTCTATATGAATCTAATGGTACTTTTCCATGGACCATTAGACATCATCACAGTCAAGAAAATAAAAATAAAGGAACTTAAATCACACTCGTGATTAATAAAAAAATCAACAAAACAGGAACATTAATTCCTACAATATCATAATAAACTTGCTATATTAATTCATATAATAATATTACTTCTTTTTATTCTAAAGTCAAAATACAACTCTTTGTAGTAATGAAATCAAATAAACGAATAAAATATAATAATTTTATAAAGTGACTTACATAAATTATTGATAAATACTATTATTAATAAATAAACAATTAATTAATCTGAGTATGATCTGAGGATTGATCATTATTATGTGTATACTATACTAACCAAAATGAACTGGAACATGGAACTGCTATGTTGACGTGTACACTATGGGCCTAGCACGAATAACTGCGTAATTGTTACGTAACGTGTCGTTCACATGAAACAGCACGAACTATATGAGCTCTTATTTATCGTCCTCTTATTCGTCGTATTTATTTTTATTGTCCTAGGACAACTGACAACTCATAGTTAGTACGTCGAAGCGTGACGCGTAGACGCTTGCGATACGAATACTTCTTAGATACATAACCTAAAATACAATTGGGGTAATTATTGGCGAAATATTAGCTCGTATAACTGAGACCCTTTAGGACATATTGTGCTATAACCAAACTTTCAAGAACTCAACCGTCAATCTTGCAACATGATCTAATCACCATTATTCACAAATTATTTAGCATCATTTAGCAAATACCAAACTTGCTGAAAGTATCGTGTTACGTACGGGCGGAAAAAACATAATTCTTTTTGCCTTATTATTTACGGAGAGAGTTACTGATGATATATGATATAAAAAAACAGCTGGTAAGCTAAATGAAATTCTCTTCTAATAACAATTTGATTTGCAGTTATTTATACAATTATCTGTTACTAAATACCCCCACACACTGTCAATAATTCAATTAAAACCGCATTGGACGAGCAGCCGGCTAGGTTAATGAGATTACTATATTATTTATTGTTAATTGTGTTCATAAACAACAGTTGTAGCAATTAACTTGAAGCCGATCCGATCGATTTTCATTTAATGCACGAGAGTTATTTGATGGTGTTTTATGAAATTAGGTACTGCCCTCGGCCGCACTACATGGATACCGCAGTATGGCTTGTCCGGCAAAATGTGAAAATTATTTTGTCTAATACCAATGCTGATTTTTTATTTAACTAAGTTATTATTCCCAACTAAACAACTAACACTACTGATGTATACAGCATGCAGCAAAAAATGTGTATTAATACTAAAACCACACACGCAGAAGCTTATATACAATTGGATCTAACTACTGCATTCCAGGTAGAAAAAAAACCCGAGTTATGACTTGAAAAGAAGGCAACGACCTCCAGAACGTAAACTAGGTAAACAAGGGGCCTAAGTAGGCCTGGACTGGGTGCGGTGCGGAGAGAGGGTGAGACCCCCATTGCCCTGATGTATCATCAGCATCTTCGTTATCCCCCACAAATTTCCAAAGGATCGGTTGGTGTTGTGAGGAAAGGTGTCTGTTTTTAATGCATTTTTCATGTGATCAACAACATTGTTTACTATGCCCGTACGCTTCGATTTTTTCAGTATATTAAATTACTAAACGGCCTGCATCCAACGTCGTCAGGTCGACAGTCCACCTTGCCAGTAAAAGAACGCTGCGCTTGCCAGTCCGTGGTCGCCACTCCAGAACCTTCCGGCCCCATCGGCAATCAGTTCTGCGTGCTATGCGCCCTGCTCACCGCCACTTCAACTGGCTTAACGGATGGGCTATGTCGGTGACTTTAGTTCGTCTTCGGATCTCCTAATTTCTGATTCGATCATTTAGAGAGACCCCGAGCTCTCTCTCTATAGCTCGTTGGGCTACTTTGAGCTTACATAATGATGCCAATTGTAAGGTAGCTTGAGTTAAACTATGTATTTACTTCCCATACTGTAAGAATGTTGTACATCCAATAAGCCAGTAAATTAGAATTGCCTCTTTTGATTATGAGAGTACAAGGATATCATAGGTATAAGTTGGTATTTTGCATTTGCAAGATTGAGGATAAGCCATTCTCAATCTTATTTTTTATGTCATTGGAGTAACTTATAATATATTATGTATACGCATAGTTCGTATTGAAGTTGTTCGAGTAGTTAGACGCTTTATTTTGCAACCGACTTCCAAAACAAAAGAAGGAGGTTCTCAAGTCGACGCATATGTATTTTTTAAGTATGATCACGAATTACTTTTTACAGATTAGTCCGATTTTGATAGTTCTTTTTTGTTTGGTAAATTATACATCCACAGTAGTCCCATTAAAATGTTATCAAATTCTGTCAAGCGGTTTTTAAGTTACAAACTGAAAAGTATTTCGCCTATCTCGATGAATCGTAATTGACGGTGAATGACAATCGATCCCGTAAGTAGAAAGGGACTCTAAGTAGGGTGAAAAAAAAAACTTTTACCCAGTTATAGTGTGTGAAATATGTCGAAGTTGTCCGCGTTTGGCAATTTTTTTTTCTATTAGCCTGAGCTTTGTTATAGGTTTAATGCATGCCCGGTGAAGATTTTTGTGATGTACATGAGTGTTTTCTCCAGTAGGTATTGTATGTTATGATCTATAGTTGTGTATGCCCATGCTCCCCGCGACACAGGGAGTCCTAGTGCGGAGGGATGAGTATATAAACGTTATTGTTAAATGTTAAAATAAAACAATACAAGCGAAGCTCTCAGCCTCTCGGCTGCAGCTTTGCGGAAAATATAGTTATTTTTTCATTTACACGAAAAATTCGTATTGTAATGCGTGAATGTGTCGTCATATTTCATTTTGTGCCGGATCACTTAGCTCGCTACTGTTTCCATTGTACCATTTTTTACTGTTACATAAATACGCTGGGTAGCGATTGTAGCAATACATGAAAAAACATATAAGAGCGCTATTAACAAACCTCAGTATTCATCATTTCAGACGTAAGATGTCCACTATTGAGGCCCTAGCACGACTGACTTGTTCGCGTGAAACAATACAAACTGTCATTTATCTAGGGCAACTGTGACACAGATAACTCAAAACTTGTACGCCGAAGCGTGACGTGTTGATCCTTATAATATATATGAACATTTTTTCTCTGAACATGTTGCAGTCTTGTTGCATATAATATAGTCTATCAATTGGTGAGACGGACAAGTCATTCGCTCGATAGTAAGTACTAGCTTGTCACCCTGAGGTTATTTGTTTATTGAGTTTTTTCGCCTAGGAATTTCACTTGCTACACTGCCTTATACTCCCTAACACACTAATGCCACACCATTCCTTCGTGGGCAAATATATTTGCCACTTCGGTGATATCAACCAAGTCAGAGTCTTGTACAAGATCTAGTAAATCAAGATTTCTCGCTTTTTATCATTCGCATCCCGACGGCGGAGAAAAAGTTCTTTAAATTCATCCCTTTTTTAAATAAGCCTATTATGTACACTTGTACTTATAAATAACCTATAATACGATGAAAATTAATTGATGGTGACTCAAGAGTAGTAAGAGCCAGCTATCGATTAGAACAAAGCCGTTTTGTATATTTCATATATTACGTCAGGGATCTGAATACCTGACAATAACGTGTCGTGTCTGACAATGGAGACGTGTCGAACACTAGTGGCCAGTGTCCGGCCTGTGCCGTCCAGATAGTGGCCTATGATTTAACGCTCAACTTTTGACACAACTAAGCTTTTTGGACACGGCCGCCTCTTGCCTATAAATAACGTCTTACGTGAAGCTCTGTGGGCGGCGTTAGATGGAAGGAATCGGCGAGGAGAAACAAAACTCATAATGGAAACTAAAAGAAGGCAAAAAAAAATTCATATGAATTTAATTGCCTTGCAGTTCCCGAATTATAAATCGATCGGTTCCGAATACTCTCAGTAAATATTTTTTTATAATTCCATCATTTTAATGTACCTATATAATTATGTAGGTAACATTTTCCGGAATCACCTATTATTGTTTGTACTTACTCAAAATACTGACTAATAAAATTTTAAAGTTTTGCATAAAACTTTTAACGAACCACATGTACTTAAGGAAAAATTTGACGAATCTTTGTACTTATAAAAAATAAAAACATAATTATGTTTTATTTGAAATCCGCTGCAACCTACGGTTTCACTCGCGTGGTGATGGATGATGATGTTGAAAAGTATTCTATATCCTTACCCGGAATGTAGGTTACTGTCCTTGTCAAACATACATCTTGTTAAATTTCTTTACAATCCGTTCTGCCGTTTAGGAGTGATAATATTACAAACAAACTCAACTCGCATTTATAATATCAGTTAGGGTTAGGATGTAAACCTTCGAAGAAAAACTATCTAATTGATGACGAAAACCACATGAAAATCCGTTTCGAGGGTAAGAAGTTAGCGGATATACAGACAGACACGAAAAGCGACTTTATTTTCTAGTATGTTAGGTTGAAAAACTGGCGTGCTGTTCCGCGTACTCCTTGAAAAAGAACGTGATTTAGTAGAAACTGAACTTAAAAAGGTCCAACTCAAACAAGTGAGTGATCCTCGTGTATTTTGTAAAATGGCGAGAAATAAAAGTATTTTTCCTTCACACTTGCACCACACAAAAATTTATGTTTTGGGTGTTCATGATAAAGCGACACTGTTCATATATCAAATATTTGTTTGAGCACACATATGATTTGTTGTCTACAGCTGACATATCCAGATATTCTTATGGGACTTCGTTATTTTTGGAGAAGGCTTAAATAAAAAAGGGATACGTTAAATATGATTCAATGTCACGAAAGATTAAATTTGGTGTTTGTTAAAAAGGTATTGTCATAAAATAAATCCACAACGAAATATAATAATCAATCCATTTGCTTTTCTACAGCTGGGACTGTGCTTTCGTCGTAGAGAGAAGAGTACCTACGCGATACAATCTAAGTACCCGGGGTGGCACGTGCGAGTTTGCGGACAGGCAGGTGAACAACCCTAGCTCGCTGTTTGTTGAGATTGAAAATGTCATTTAAAGGTCAACCATCCAAGTAACGTCTTAAAAATAAGCCTATTATTGGCCAAGTACCGAGTGAAGAGCAATGTATAGGCACAGTGGATATTACAGGAAAATATTCCCACAATGTATTCAGGTCCCAAAACTAGGCAGAACCTGTGCTGTGGTAACCTGTAGGGCTATTATGTATCACAGTTGCAAATGTTGATTGAAATCTTGAAAAATGGCGGCTCCGTGTTACTTTTGTCAGCTCCATAGTCATCAACTTACTAACATTTTTGCTTACTGGAGTTGTCTAAACTGACAGAGCCGCCATATTATAAGATTTCAATAAACATTTGTTAGCAACCAAGATACATGAGCCCTGCAAGTGACTGATATACATACTTCTATACCTAGACACAAGTCAAACAGATACACTCAGGCAAATATGTGACCTGTCCCGGGGATCGAACCCAGGACCAGCGGCTCAAAAGGCAGGGTTCCATATGTGCGTCTCAGTAACCCGCAGTACGGTGATCCACGCTACTAACTGCGCTAACTGCGCTAACCGGCAGTTAAATAGGTACATATATAATTAGTGAATTCCTATACGTAATGTATTTATTGATATTATTTATAAGAACCAATGCTAAACTGAAACCTCCGTAACACACAACCGTCCGAACATGATATATAAAAAAATATCTCAACCTCCTTCGAGGGATCTTATCTCAAACTTTCTTCCTCGGCCACCCCTCTGATGACCACTTCAGACGCGATAAACGCATATATTATTATAATAAAAACATATATTATTACAATAAAAGCACTATAATTTCGGACAGTCGCTCGTTGGGAAGCGAGCACGAATTTTATTGACTAAGTGTTTGACGGTTAAGAAACTGTCGAGACTGTTTGGAAGGTTCCGTATTCCCATGAGAAAGTAGAAGAATGAGTCAGGGACTCATCAGATCCGTGTGTCATTATATATTATTTTATTTCTTACAAATTAAGCCGTCCATTTGTACGTAGTTGTAATAGTATATATATATATATATACTTGCATTTTTTATTCAAGTAGTCAAAATGAAGTCACGGTCATTAATTAATTATGACTCATTAGTAATTAATTTACTCACGTTTTCTAAAAGCGGTGCTTAAGTTACTAAAACTCTCCAAGACAATTGACGAGGAAAACAGAAGAACACCGTTTCATAATTTTGATCACTTTACCCACACTAGTGCATCGTTACGAACTCTTAACGGTTAATGATCCACCGCTAGAACACGTCAAAAGTCGAAGCTACACAAATCTAGGAAAAGAAGATCGGTCATCTGGGTACCCACTGAAAATGAAAACCACTGAGAATGAAACTATGCCAAACTTATTTATTATTAGTAGATGCAAATAATTCATATATTTATATTTAATTAGCAGTTGGGAATAATGAGAAAAGCTAAATGTAAAACAATAAAATTAATACTCAGAAGATGCTTGTGGGCAATAACGAAACGCTATTCAGTTCATAGACTATAGGATACTATACAACTTTCTTGATACTACGTTTGTTCTGCCAAAAGAGTGACAAAGTGACACCAATAGTTATTTCCTTTGTTGTTGGACTCGTACGTTTTGTACATTTGCCATTTCTCAAGTTAGTTTTATCATGTTGTCACATAAAATATAAGTAGTTACATCCATGTCTAAGATAACGATACCTAATGCCAAGCACACGTTTCTCTATTACGATAGATTTCATTTGAAAACGCCAGTCAGATATTTTAAGCTAGCGAATTCTGCCTATCTAACCTAACCTAGAAAAAATATCAATGCTGATAACTTTTTAAACCCCAACTTAAAAAAATACGGTACAATTTTCTAATATCTTAGTCTTACAAAGGACTACTGGTTTTGCATGGTTTCCTTTCTCGTGGGTCCGTCTATGTAGGGTACCCAAAACACACAGAAGTTTGCCATTCTTCTTTAACAAAATCACCGATAGCCATTGTTGGGCCTATATCCCGCTCTTCTAAAGCAGTTGTAGATCCGTTGTAACGCAAGCGGACAGACACTTACCCCCAAAACATCGGCCGTCCAGAACTGAGTATAATACAAAATTCCACAAAAAGGAAACAAAAAGTGAAATCAATAGGATAGGGAAAACTATGAAGAGCGCTGTAGCGCTCTTTTCGTAGTTTTCAGTCGCAAATGTGATTATTTATCAGTTGTAATGCAACGCGTTTGCAAAAACTTTTTTCGAATACCCTCGACGCAAACCAGAAACAAACAGTGTTACATCATCATCATCATCTCAGCCGTAGGACGTCCACTGCTGAACATAGGCCTCCCCCATGATTTTCCAAAAGGACCGGTTGGAAGCGGCCTGCATCCAACGTCGTCCTGCGACCTTCCTCAGGTCGTGTGTGACAGTGTTACACTGACTCAGCAATCCCTACAATACGGGATCCACAAACTCAACAAGCAACTGTGTCATTTAATTTTCTGGATCACTCCGAGAGCGCAGCGTAACCTATTTCGTCGTTTCGTGTACGTTTCTGACGCGGAACCCTAATAAATTGTGTACATATAAAAGTTTACGACAAGTGCGTTCGTCAATGGCTGACGACAATTCTCGAATTGCCGAATTTCTGGAAAGTGGTTATAATATACGTCGAAGATACGTGTTGTGATACTGGGAATTAGTTTTGATAGCTTTTGTCAATTACAAAGTTTACTCGGGAAGTGATTTTAATATGAATAAATGTAATTGTACTGTGATTGCGGTCATTTAATTATTTTACATCTCTCATATTCGGTAAGTAGGTCTTTATTAACCCCAAATGGGGCTTGTAGGTGACCAATTAGCGCTCTAGGGTAATAATGTAGCTAGAAAAGCTCTAGGGCGGTAAGTAATTTTAAAAAAACACTTTATTCGTTCAAAAAGTTCGCGTACATCTAACCATCATACTGGCAATAGACATCATGCATTCAGCCCAATGACAAAAGAGGTCGCTTCGCTATTCAGCCTTGTTTTCGTATGAGTATAATAGTCATCAATTTTATTTTTGTAATGCTGGTTTTTTTCTACTTACCTCACAATCGAGCTGTAAATTAGAGTAGTTAGCTCGGGTGTAAGCATCAATTGCACCCTCGAACTATAGCCGCCCTCGCTGTCTCGGGCTGCAATTGATGCCTTACAGCCCTTGGCTATTAATCTACTATGAATTGAGCTGGATTATGAATTAGATTGATGAAGTAACTATTATTGCTACACTTTGTTAAATCAATTGACTTGTAATTTCACACTGAATTATCACTGTTTATATCGTATATTATTAGTAATATACGGTTTGCAACTTATAGTGAGAAAAATACACATACTCGGATGGGATCCAAACCTGCGTATTCCGACAATTTGTGTCAGACACCATGACCAGTACGCCACCGAGGCTAATCATACCGTCCGAGCATCCATTATTAACTATTTGATTTTAACTTTAGTATGTCATAAAGAATAAAAAAGAATGTTATCTTGACGCTGTAGTCAATACCTTCTTACCAACACTTTAAACTTACAGAAAACTGTAATAAATTTGACAGGTAAGTGTTAAATTTACGTCAAGTGCGTTAGTTACAATTTTATGTAATCCAGGAAATTTGATATCTCGATAACGTTAACTTTATTACCTTTTATTTATTAGAAATAAGGCTTGAATTATTTTTGATACTGACTTTGAAAAATTTAAGTCTTAAAATTTTATTTCATTTAATTTTAATACTGCTATTGAAAGTACATAAAGAAATCTTAATTTCGGTATTTTAAAGTCTGATTTTGTAAACTTGTACCGTAAGAATCAGATTTCCGTCCATTTTTTTTGTATTAAAACGTTTTATTAAATTATGATTTTTCTTGAATTTGTATACCTACTTTGAAAGAAGTAATACCTATAACACATGAGCGAAAAGCAATATAAGCTAGTTAAAAAGGTAACCAAAATGAAACAATTTATAAGTCATGTAAATAATGGTTGTAGTTGTTGAACTCTGTCGGAAGTTAAGAAGCCGCAGCCTCGCATAATCCAGTAGTAAAATTAATCGAATGATATCTGTCACACGAAAATAAACCGTTTTATTGGTACTATTGTTGCATTTTTATGCAATCATATGTAGACATGGGCAATTTATAGTGAGCATATAATTTGCCCATAACAGTCACATTGCCACCCAGAGCTTAGAAGTGTTAGTTTTCGCAGCGCCTTCATTATTGCCTAGTATTTTCACTTGAGACAGTGACCTTCGCCCTAACAGAGCAATGCATGACACCAACCAAGACAGCCCCTTGCACAAGAGGCGTACCACCAAGGAAGTCGGGTTTTCTCGCTTCCTACGATTCGCATCCCAAATATGAAGGGAATATTTAACTCCCTTCCCTTACGGAGTAATACGATCTGTATTTAATTAAATTCAATATAAATTTACTTCAGATAACTTAGATCCATATTTTAGTACAAAATCTTATAAATTAAATTATTATGCTCAATTAAAAAAGAACAACATTTTTTAATTAAAAACGTACATAAAGATTATTAAATAAAACTATGAAGCAATTTAGGCAGCGGATGGCCAAACTGAAGTGTAACCTATTATATTACCGTCCACACAAAATGCTTCAAAACAGGAGAGGGGAAACTCTCCACCACCGTTTTCAGAATGCTGTTCGGACTTGGCCGCACTCTACTCATCAACTAAGCGACCGTTTTGCAAATGATGGCGTGAAAAGTATGATGAAGATGGTATTGAAACATTGATTTACCCAAAGGTTTCAAATGTCAAATTGAATAAATACTATGAACGTACTGAGTAATCCACACGGTTTCACAATAAGCGCTCCGAGCAGTGGGCAGTATGGAGCTAGCACGAATATCTGCGTAAGTGTAACGTAATGTCATGTTCACGTGAAACAGTACAAACTGTAATTTATCTAGGGCAACTGTGACACAGATACACTCATAGTTTGTACGTAAACCGTGACGCGTTGACGCTTACGATACGTATACTTGTCGCCAATTGTTTGTGCTACGACCTCTGTTCAGCGAACATTAATGAATTTTATCATAACTTGTAATAATTCCAGCGGTAGATCCGTATTGGATTGCGTCAGATGCAATACCTGATATCCTGGTCTGATGTACAATTATGATTTCCTAGTTCTTATTGAATATTGACATTAATATCAATTTATTTAATTTTCCTGATTAAAGTAATTGTACCTTTACTAGCACCTGCCTATCCGTCTGACACGGGTTGTCGTAAGACGCGGATTCAAATCCTGTCCGAGGATCTGTATTTTTCTCTCTTTAATTGCATAATTGTAAAGTGTGGACTCGCTAAGGAAAAGTTATGAAAAGTTACAATTACGACATCAATACGTAATTTTTTTTAAAAGCGCTTAAATCGGTTGGATAAAGCTAGTCAAAATATTCAATAGATATCGCTCCGTCCCCATACGACGGTTAAAAATATACAGAGTGTCAAATTCGACGCTCCTCGTGTCTCGGTGGCTTAGCGGTCATGGCATTCAACAAGGATTGTCAGAAGACCTGGGTTCGAATCGCGTCCGAAGATGTATAATTTTTCTTTTATTAATAATATTTATTTGCATATTTATTATACATTTGTGAATGCACATGACCTTCACAAACGGATTTGTCATTCTCCCAATACTGTGCATATAATTGACAACCATGGCGTACCTCAGAATCCCAAGAAGACAAGATCTAAGCTTCATTCATAAACAACTCACCAAGCTAATCCCATCGTTATCAGGTAAGCCATAGGAAGGAAACACCGACGTAATAATATTTCTATAGAGGTGCAATGACATCACCTTCACAAAACATATTTTGTTATTAATGCACGTAGAAATACCATGTAATAAATCCTTAAACTATTGTATGTAAAGTTGTTAGTATAAAAACCACATCACTTATATATATATAATACTATACCTAATGACGAAATATTCAGGAACTTAACCAAACGTTTGGTTGAAGCGTCAGGTAACCTGAATGCATGCTCATATTTTGCACAAAAAATTGCATATTTCAACGAATGGTTTACAACATTTTGAGTAATTTTAATCTTTTCCATTATATTGTAATAAGTTATTGTGTTTATGAAATAAATAATCGCAATATATAATACTTATTTATAAAATGTTCTGTTTCTAACGTTTCTTTACTGAATAAAAGTCACAGATTTACCTTACCCACACTAGAATAATTTGATGAGGCAGCTATACATCTCTAGGGGTATATTACGAGTACCTTGATATTTTGTGATAACTTTTAAAGTGATGGAGGCTAGATGAAAAGTGATAATGATATCTCTTGAGTGACAGGTGACAAGGTGACAACGCTGTTGATTGGGAAGCTGTTATCTGTGTTGACGAGGATATACGGTGTGGGTATTAAAGAGTAGGTTTATGGATTAATTTATGGCTAGCTTTATAAATTATTAGTAATTAGTATGATGACTGAGCCTGCCTGTCTCCGTTCAGAGTATATATGCTTTTAAGGCAGTCAGAGCGGAACAATATAATTTATAGTGCTTAATCATATCACCTTAAAGCAGTATTAAGGTTATTGTAAAAATGGGGTTATTTTTATGTTGAAATGTGTATTATGTTTTTCTTTTCTGTTGCTCTGTCCTGTCTATAGTTTCCGCAGCATACGCGATATTAGAACTTTTTTGGGTATTTTTCCACACGTTGGGTTACATAAACGAAGTTTTCATACGGATCCCTAACTTTTTTTTAAATATTATATGGCCTATGTTCATAAGGGAAAATAGGATTCTAATGGTGAAAGAGTTTTACTAATCGGTCCAGTAGTTTCGGAGTCTATTCAAAACAAATAATTATTTTCTCTGTATAACACTAGTGTAGATTAGTGTAGATGTAGATAAGCTTATTTTCTTTCTATATTTTAGGAACGCTGCCTAGTGTTCCGGAAACTCCGCGACGTCTTCTCGTCAAAAATACCTCAGTGCCTCAAGACAAGAGTCTTCGACCGATGTGTGTTACCAGTGATAACTTCATCGTCAGCCTGTAGCAGTCCACTGCTGGACATAGGCCTCTCCAATTGCACGCCACTTAGGTCTATCTTGGGCTTCTCGCATCCAGTTTTTGCCAGCCGTCTTGCGCAGATCGTCACTCCACCGTGCCTCAGGACGTCCTACACTACGTTTGCCGAGACGCGGTCTCCACTCTAGAACTCGTTTACCCCAACGGTTGTCGGTTCTACGGCTAATATGCCACTTCAGCTTGCTGATCCGGTGGGCTATGTCGATGACCTTGGTTCTCTGACGGATCACTTCATTTCTGATGCGATCCCTCAGAGAAACACCGAGCATAGCCCTTTCCATAGCCCGCTGAGCGACCTTGAGCTTGTGGACCATTCGAGCCGTCAGTGTCCACGTTTCGGCTCCGTATGTCATGACGGGTAGGACGCACTGATTGAAGACTTTCGTCTTCAGGCACTGTGGAATCGGCGAAGTAAGGACTCGACGTAGCTTCCCAAACGCTGCCCAGCCCAGCCGAATTCTTCTATTCACCTCGTTCTCAGAGTTGTTTTTTCCCAACTGCAATGTCTGCCCGAGGTACACATATTTTTGAACAACTTCGAGAACGGCGCCATGTATCGCAATCGGTTCCGGTAGAACATGTTCGTTGAACATGACCTTGGTTTTATCCAAGTTCATCCGTAGGCCGATGCGTATAGAAGAGTCAGCCAGGTCATTCAGCATCTGTTGCAGGTCCTGCAGCGTCTCTGCCACGATGACGATATCGTCAGCAAATCGCAAGTGAGAGATGTATTCGCCGTTGATATTAATGCCACGTCCTTTCCAGTTCAGCGTCTTGAACATATCCTCCATTGCATTTGAAAACAATTTCGGGGAAATAACGTCCCCTTGTCTCACTCCTCGATGCAACGGTATGGGACTTGTTTGCTGATTCTGTACTTGGACGGACATGGTGGCGGTTTCGTAAAGACATCTCATCACTTGGATGTATCGCCAATCTATCTGGCAACGCTGCAGGGACTCCAGAACAGACCAGATTTCAACCGAGTCAAAGGCCTTCTCATAGTCCACGAATGCTAGACACAGGGGCTGATTATATTCTTCGGTCTTCTGTATAATCTGCCGCACTGTGTGAATGTGGTCTATGGTGCCGTATCCGCTCCGAAACCCAGCCTGTTCCGGTGGTTGGAATTCGTCGAGTCTACGCGCAAGACGGTTCGTGATCACTCTTGAAAACAGCTTATAGACGTGGCTTAGAAGGGATATGGGTCGATAGTTCTTCAGCAGGGTCTTATCTCCCTTTTTGAAGAACAGGACGACCATACTCCTACTCCACGCCTCTGGAGTTCTCCCTTCGAACAGGACAGCGTTAAAAAGCTTCTGGAGCTCCCTCAGTACGGGTTTACCTCCTGCTTTTAGTAGCTCTGTTGTAACGCCATCCTCTCCAGGGGCTTTTCCATTTTTAAGCTGTCCAAGAGCGATCTCGATTTCGCCAATACTGACTTCTGGCAAGTCTTCGGTGAAATGGCGTGTTAACGTGGCTCTAGGATCATTTTCGGGATCAGGTCGAGATGCATGCGATGCGTATAATCGGCCATAAAAGTTCTCCACTTCCGAAAGGACTGCCGGCTTCGAAGCAACGACTTCTCCACTAGCTGTGGTCAACTTCGTCAGGTGGCTTCTTCCAAGAGATTGTACGAACACCTTTGACCCCCGATTCTGCTCGATCGCTCTTTCGATCGAAAGAATATTGAAGCACCGGAGGTCGTGTCGTACGTTCTTGTTGATCTCTCGGTTTAGAGTCCGCTTTTCTGACGAAGTGATGGGTGGGTTTTCACGTCGTTCCTTCATTAGCCCCAAAGTCTTTTCTGAAAGCTTGGACTTCTTGCCCTTACGCTGCATGTAACAAAATCTCGTACCTTCTTCCCTGAGGACCCGAGTCACATTTTCGAGGTTCTGGTTTACGTCTGTGGTGGTTTCCACGGCAGCGAATTGGTTCTCCAGGTTTAGCTGGAATGTTTCAGATCCTGCAATGGTTTGGAGCAGTGTTGGTCGGAGCCTGGACTTCATCAGACGGACACGTTGCGCCTTGAAGTTGATATTCAGAGAGCCTCGGACAAGTCGTTGATCGCTACCGGTATTGAACCTGTTGATCACGGAGACATCTCTAAATATGTGCCTTTTATTCGTCATGATGAAGTCAATCTCATTTTTAGTCCTAGTGTCGGGGCTTAGCCACGTCCACTTCCTTTGGGGCTGTTTTTTAAAGAAGGAGTTCATCAAGAAGAGCCCCTCCCGTTCGAGGAAGTTGACGAGCATTTGCCCCCTATGATTTCTGCGTCCAAAGCCATGGCATCCTACTACCGATTCGCCGAAATTCTGTACTCCCACTTTAGCGTTAAAGTCCCCCATGACAACAGTGTACTGGGTCTTTGTAGTGAAGTGGAGGGCCCTCGATATGTCATCGAACATATCCTCCACTTCGTCGTCCGAGTGTGTCGAGGTCGGTGCGTACACTTGCACCACCTTGAGGCTATATCTCTCGGTGAGCTTTACAATAAGGTACGCTACCCTGTTCGACACACTGGACACTTCCACAACGTTGTCAGAAAGGGACTTGTTTACCAGAAACCCAACGCCACCTTGGGATTGTTGGTCTCCCTCTCGGAAGTACATAAGGTGGCCCGATTCTAGGGTTAAGGTGTCCTCCCCCTCTCTTCGGACTTCACTCAACCCCAGTATGTGCCACCTAATTTTCCCAAGTTCCACCTCTAGTTGCGCCAGATGCGAGTCAAGCCTTAACGTGCGTCCGTTATACGTCGCCAGGGTCAGTTGTTTGTGGTGGCCTCCCGTAGCCCGGAGATTCTTAGCACCCCTCGCCCCGCCGTTACCATGGTCGCCACCATGACCAGGAATAGCAGGGCCGCCGGGAACTAGGGGCCGTGACTTTTTGTTGTCCTGCATTGGAGGAGTTTGCCCGTAATCGCCACGCTGGGCAGGCGGGTTGGCGATCGCAGGGCGTAGCTTCTCGCACCGGTGACGCTGCTGCCCGTCACCAGCCTGTTGCATTTAGCGACGCCTGTTGGGATGGGTATACCGCCATCGGTCGGTTGTCAGAGCCTCGTTCGTCGATCAGCAGGATGCACCGCGTGCAGGTGAGGTTGTAGTGATAACTTATGGCACTGAAACTCTTACTATGGGCCTCATAAGTAAGCTTAAAGTAGCACAACGAGCTATGGAGAGGGTTATGCTCGGGGTTTCTCTACGTGATCGAATCAGAAATGAGGAGATCCGTAGAAGAACGAAAGTCACCGACATAGCCCAGATTAGCCAGTTGAAGTGGCAGTGGGCAGGCCACACAGCACACAGCACGCAGAAGAGATGGCCGATGGGGCCGAAAGGTTCTGGAGTGGACACCACGGACCGGCAAGCGCAGCATAGATCGTCCACCGACACGGTGGATACCTGATAAAGGTCGCAGGATGACGTTGGGTGCAGGCCGCTTCCAACCGGTTCTTTTGGAAAATCATGGTGGCTGCCGTAGGACGTCCACAGCTGAACATATGCCGTTCAGCTGTGGACGTCCTACGGCAGAGATGATGATGATGATGATATTTTAGGGATTCCTTAAACTTTAGCAACGGAGTGGAAGCTGGTTTTGTATTGTATAAATAATATTTCATAATCAACCTTATACTTTGTAGAGCTGGATCGTTAAACATTTACGTAAAATAATCTTAAAAGAAGTTTAATTTAGTCTGGTACTAAATTATGCAAATAGCAAGATTTTGAAAATTTGTAAGTTTCGTGTTTTGACCAAAAACCATGAATACTATTATATTTCAATATTACGAACTATATTTTCAACATTTAGGCACTTTATATTTAAATTAATTAAAAATAATGATAATTGAAAACGATCCCTTTGACTATGAAATAACATTTTCTTTAGAAGGCAGTAAGGTACTTATTACACACAAATATCGAATCGACCTGAACTTTTGCTTAATATTTAACATGCATAGGCTAATTTATATAAATATGAATAAATTTTGTTTGAGTCTTATGTTAAAAATTTTCTTTAGGCTTCACAAAGTTTTAATTTAAAAACATCTTCTGCATCCTACAAGTGATTAAATCAAAAAAATCGTAAAAACACACGTAAGATGTGTTCCCAATTCGGACATGTTATTGCATTATGCTTTTGATACTTTTTTCAAGATGACAGCATGTTTACGATCTGTCCGATATGTTGTAAAAAATCGTAAATTGCAATTTAGGAATAATGCCCGTACCGTTTCGATCAGTTGTGAATTTACGCAAAGAATTTATGATTAATAAAAGTTCAATTACTCCTCATGCAGCTCTGATGGCTTTCTTTTATTTTAAGAGAGGAAAAAGTTATGAAAGAATGGAAACACATCGAAGAAGATATAAATATTTCCAAATAATAAAAAATACCTGAAGAAACCAGTAAGAATAATAATTTATATTTCCAAAAATTCCAAATTATTATTTTTACAACTTTCACCACGCTCAGTACTAATTATTACTTTATTTATTCAAATATTTTAGATTTATATTTTATAAAAGGTGTATGAACATGGTTTTGCTTCGAGTAGTACTTCTATAATCATATCCTATACATCTATCATGTTGCCAGCGTAATTATACGCACTGTGCAGATATTGCCAAGGTAGGGTAGGCCATCCCTACAAAATTGTTACAGTAAATATTCATATTCATATTACTTTTTTTCATATTTATCCATACACGTCAAAATTTAAATAACAAAAATAATAATGATGTCAAAAAATAATTATACATTATGTAAATTAATAATTTAAATGTAGTGCTCAATTTTCTACTTACACACTCGCAGACAAAGATAGCAATGTAGATTATATGCGAGTGCCTATTTATTTCATACTTATAAACTCTTCATAACTATAAAACGTCTGATTGATAAGCCAACGTTTTAACCTTGATTTGAACGAACCCACACTTTTAGCTGCGGTTATATCTTCGGGCAACTTATTGTAGACCGCTGGACCCATGACATGTGCCAACCTGTTAGACTTGGCCAGTGATCGCTCCACCACAGGAAGCTTCCCTTTTCGTCGGGTTGGGTATTGGTGAGATTCACCGACTTTTCTATACGATATTATTCAGTAGGTACTTGTAAGTACATGTACGTGGTATGTGTTTAAATATTTATGTATATGTTAAGTCAAATTTTGTACCTATAGCAAGTCTGTCTAAACAACTCGGGAAAATAAGTTTTGGATTTATTTTGTTCAGTGTCACGGAAACATACACACATCAAAAGATTATATTATGATGTCTTCGTCTATTTATTTGCTTTGGACGGAATTGTCAGACCATTCCGAGTAAACCATGGGCCCCAATTTGTATTGGTCGATTCACCCGCCCAACGAGTCGAGCTCAACGAGTCGATGCTGCTTTCCGAGAATATGAAATCACAAGGTTACGCTTGACTTAAACCCAATAAAGCACGCGTGGGATGCTCTTAAGCGAGCTGTTTGGAACCGTCAGCCACCTCCCCAGACAGTGCCAGAGCTCAGGGAAGCCGCTAGTCAAGAATGGGACAGATTACTTCAAGAAACGCTGGATAACTTGATTCTCAGCATGCCCAGGAGGATCCCCGCATATGTTCGAGCCAGGGGAGGAGTTATATTATAATGAATATAAACCTTTTATTAACAAATCCAACTCGGCTGGGCAGCGTTCCGGAAACTTCGCGAAGTCTTCTCGTCAAAAATACCTCAGTGCCTCAAGACAAGAGTCTTCGACCAATGTGTGTTACCAGTGATGACTTATGGCACTGAAACGCGGTCTCTTACTATGGGCCTCATAGATAAGCTCAAAGTCGCACAACGAGCCATGGAGAGGGCTATGCTCGGGGTTTCTCTACGTGATCGAATCACATATGAGGAGATCCGTAGAAGAACGAAAGTCACCGACATAGTTCAGAAGATTAGCCAGTTAAAGTGGCAGTGGGCAGGGCAGATAGCACGCAGAACAGATGGCCGATGGGGCCGAAAGGTTCTGGAGTGGAGACCACGGACCGGCAAGCGCAGCGTAGATAGTCCACCGACACGGTGGACAGACGACCTGATAAAGGTCGCAGGACGACGTTGGATGCAGGCCGCTTCCAACCGGTCCTTTTGGAAAATCATGGGGGAGGCATATGTTCAGCAGTGGACGTCCTACGGCTGAGATGATGATGATGATTAATAAATTATTGATTAAGTTCAGTTAAGTGATCACAAACTTTTTTTGATGTGTGTACATATCAGCACTCCTTTAAATCTCAGAAGTGATCGGCATATATTGTGTGTAACAACACTTACCACGTATAAGAAGAGTAACCATTTTGCACACTTACATGTCTCCAGTTTGCACACAGTTTGCCTTATTTAAAAATAAATGGCATTAGAAAGACATTTTTTTATTTCTATATTGGATTTTATCTCATCCCTCTTTTTATATATATAATATCATTGATCTCATCCCTATAATATTTTTCTTTTTTTTAAACCTATAATTGTAAGACAGGAACTGTGCCAGTTAAATATATAATGTATATTCTGATAAACAATTAACAATTATATAAATTGTGCAATTATTGTTAAACTAAAAGGTTATGATAATTATATGTTCAAAGTCAGTCCTGATTCTTAAAAATTAATTTGCGAAACTATATCGTTTACGATACACTTTTGAAGTCATTATGAATTTAATCTCCCTTGAGATACGGATCCTCTCACCACTTTAACATTAAAATCTAGGGTCAATTCTGCAATTTTGATCGCACGGCAGAACTGACACCGTACTGTACCAAACGAGATGTTATTTTGCCCAAGCGGCATAACACCTAGTAGGTCAATTTTCCTCTATTAATTTTCGCAGCCTTACTGTGGAGTTAGAATATTCTCAACTTGCTGACATGATGTATACCATACACCGTTAAGTTACAGAGTTGGGGTGTTAACCCGTTGACTCGCGATATTTGGCCAATAATACAATAGATTTCGCAGAAATCAACCTACTTTTCTAGGAACTGCAACGTGTGTGGTTAAAGGTATAAACAATGATCAACATTACGAAAAAAGTGACACTTCTTTCGCAGTTCCAGTGGTTTACTATTTGAACCCAAAACGGCAGAATTGCCGCTAAACACCATATCGTTTGCCTTTCACACTGGCGGCGGATAATCGTAAACGCGACGCGATCGTGTCGCAAGCGATGGGTTTGATGCGCTTGCGCCGATGCATTGCTGAAGTGTGCGTTTTCATTGATCTGTTACGATGTGAGTCGATTAATATATTTTTATTTTTATAACAAAATATTTATTTATTTTTCATTGATGCTAACTCGATTCGTGTAGCGGCGTGTAGTGCAGTGTTCGTTAGCACTAAAATTAGTTACTAAACAAATATAATAATTAAATTTTGTGAGAGAACTTAACTTAAAAAAATTAATGACACAAAGACTGTGTATAGTTCATTGATTGTAATTTTTCATGTATAATTAATTTGATTTAATAATGTTAATAGACATATTTGCTATATTTCACTCATATAGGTAGAGATTTAGTAATAAGCTATAAGGTAAGCTTTTAGTAATGCAAATGTAAAATATAACACTTATCTAACAGAAGTAAAGTATCATAAAATGGGATAGCATAAAGATTTTTTTAACCCCACAATACAATGATGTTATATATAAACTGAGGTTAATCTCATTGCCTCAATAAGGTTACTATAATTACTATAAAGCTTCAGCTAAAACCACTAAAAGCACCACGCAAAGCAAACCACATTTTTAACAATTTTTGCTCCGGGTTTATCGTTTTCAAACGAAGCGTGGAAACAAACTCCAAATCAGGTCAAATTCACACGTGTCAAAAGTTCGAAAGGATCGATTCGGGCGCCTCAAAAACCAATATAAAAATCGTAAAACTTTTATTGAAACAAAAACCATCAGCCACGATTCCAAAATCGATATTGTAATGTTGAGCTAACGACTTCAGAGTTAATCGAGATATTATTATCGATATTGGTGATATCGATATGCCACTCACGGATTGCGATGGCCGCAGTTAAAAATCGTGTGTAAACTGTTTTTAAATTAATAAGGTGATACGGTATTTCGGTGATAAAACCAACACTATGTTGCGAAATTTGATGCGTACGAAAAGAGACGTGGACCGTTATTTCTGAGGATATCATAAGTACAGTCAGTTTGAAAATCAGTTGCTATGCACCTAACCGTGCGTTACGACAGCTGTCTTTAAAAGGCAAAACTTTATTCTAGATCTAGTGTGATATCACATTCAGACGCATCGTCATTGACCATAAAACTATATAGGGGCCAAACACTAGTGTATCAAGTATGGTAAAGTCAGTAGCAAAATAGTGTATCCGTCAAAAAGTTTGTATGGATAAACCTTTACATATTTTGTAACCTATTTAGTAAAACATTCTGCAATTAGTTTCATCGTACGTATAATTATGTAACTAAACATTAAAATTGACTGTGAATTAAAAAAGACATCCTACTAATATTATAAACGCGAAAGTTTGAGAGTATGGATGTATTGTTACTCTTTCACGCGAAAGCGGCGTTGCCAATTTTGATGAAATTTGGTATGGAGGTAGATGAGGCGCTGGATTAACACATAGGATAATTTTCATCATCATCATCCATCACCACGCGGGTAAAAGGCGTTATATTCTTGGGCAGCATAGACAAAATAACAACACCTCGGCCTACGTTAAGATCGTAATGATGACAGTTCTGTCAAAGTTTGTGTCAGTTTCTGATAGCTTAGTCAAAAACACGCTATCATTTTGACAGCTCGATACACTAGACGTGCTCGGCGACCGTCAAAGGTGATGAAATGTAACACAAATACCGTCTGTGATGAAATTTAATTACAGTTTTTCCATGGTGATTAATTTGATATTTGTATGTACGTAGATACTGTATTTAATTATTTGTGTTTACTGATTGACTTACTAAGAACTTAAATTTACTCATATAACCATGTTAATATTTTATGATATCTTGGTATAAAGATAGATATGGCCTTGGAAAGATAATAAGCTACTCGAAGTGCAAATCGTGCGCAGACGACGTCGCGGGCACCAGCTAGTTGAGATATAATAGTGAAGCTATAGGTGTTGAAATCAGCAGCGATAAGTGCTTTTCAAGCCCGAAGCTTTAACCCGTTGACTTATACGCGATACGCCATATTTGGCCAAAATGGCGTAAATCAACCCTACTATTCCAGGAACTGCAACGTGTGTGGTTAAGTACTTTTATTAATTAAGTGCCATGGAGCATTTTACAAAATGCTCCATGGTACTTAATCACTTTTGTGTGATTCAATTAGTATATAAAATAAAGTTTACACACTCATACCCTTGCACCATACCCTGTGTCGCGGTAGGCATGGACACACACAGATAATCAGCCCATTCTCCATGTTCCCACTGCTGGGACTCGAGCCTTCCTATCAGATAGATGAGTTGGGCCATAATCCACCTCGCTAGGTGGACCTAGCCGCACTGGGACCACCATCCTATTCATAGGCTAGTGGCCAACCCATGTCGAAGTTTTCAGGCCGCCCGAAGGCCTTTGACATAGCCTAACGACTGTTTTCCTAGGACAAACAGCCGGGACCGAGGGGTTAACGTGCCCTCCAAAATCCGCACGGAAGCGCTCAGTTGTATAATGCTACTAGCACACACCCATCCAACTCCTGACCGAAGCAAGCGTTGCTTCACTTACTGATCCGTTAAAATGGCCAAGTCAAGCTCTGCTGCGAGCGCTTCCTCGCACTTAGCATACCAAAATGTCCAAGATCCGAGAATAAACATTTATGGTCATCACACACATATTTTTACCCGGCTAGGGATTGAACCTGGTAACTCTTCGCTCCGATGGCAAGGTCACTATATAATAGACTAAAGAGCAGTCTATTTTTTATATAATTTGAATTATGATATAACCCTGTCAGGAGTATGTCAACAATTGAATAATTCATGTCATGTAAATTGGTTTTTGTAGAAATATAAGTATGAAGAATGAATCTGACTGTACCCAATAAAAATGATGCATAATAAAAGTAAACGGATATTATGGTAGATGGCTTCTCAAAATCAATTCCGAACTTTACCCGCCAGAAGTACTAATAAACACCAGATACGAGTATCAATATATATTAGCTTATAAATTATATTGAATTTTTTAACAAGCCTGCCTCTGATTTTAGAGATTCGCATGACACGTTACAGTTTTGCAAATTTTACGTAAATAAATCTCAAAAACCATTAAATTTCACAATAGAAGTAGAGTATTTAATAATAGGACTGCTATTGGCTTTTGAGGACATTTTAGGCTTATGTAAACAAGATAATAAGATTAAAAAAAACTTCAAAGACGTCTTGAATTAATTTATTGATTCAAGCGTTACTTTGCGGAAATCCAGTATCAAAAACGATATTAAAAAAATATTTAGTGACACTTCCGCTGAAAAAAACAATGATTTTTGGCATATTTGGGGGTATGCACCACATTCGAATTTTGACGGTCGGTCTAGCGCTCGACGAGTCAACATCTCCTGAGGATGCCTCGTATAGAGGCGAAACACGTGTCGAATCGTTTTTGGTTTATTTCGGTTTTCTTGTGTGTTTTTTATTTTGTTTTCTTCATATTAGCAGTTTATTTGCACACCCCCGAATATACCAAAATCATTGTTTTTTAAGCGTAATTTGTCACTAAATATTTTTTTAATATCGTTTTTATTAATATATTGAAATCGATGTTCACTTCACTTTTAAATGTTTTTTGCGTAATAACGTCGTATAAATCGATGAACGCTGGCTGAACACACGTAAAAGCATGAATCATTGTCACGTTGTAACGTTACGCCTGAGCCAAGCGTGCAAGCGAGAGCATGGAACAAACGATAGAGAGGCACGATCATGCTCCATAATCTCGTCTTCCTGCAGACAGCCTCTACATAGTGGGCTGTCCGTTACTCCAATCTTGTGCGACTGGTAATTTAGATTACAGTGACCAGTGATAATGCCCACCATTAGCCGAAGGTCCTGCCGTTGTAATCGTAGTAATTTGTTGTGTGCACTGCAGGGCAACGGAAGAAATTCGAATAAAAACAGAATTACTGGAGATCCACTCAAGACCGCATGAAGCATCATCAGCATCATCGACGGTTGTTCATACAACATATCAAATACACTGGAGCAGTTGTGCCAGCGACCCAAGGCCATACTCTGCTATGTGAAGGAGTTAGGCTGGCTTGAGTAAATGCTGGCGGGGGGGAATGCACAAAACGCCCCAAGCGAGACGTCAGTGCAGGCCAAAACCAATGAGAATAAGAAGAATAAGAGGAGCGATCAGTCGGCTTGTCTTATGACGTTATCACGTAAAATTATCGTCCGTAAACCGACTTTACAGAGAACACTTTTTAAAATGATTAAAAACCAATTCAATTTCTTACGTAATATACCTATTCCAAAACAATAGACCATCCAGATGCACCTCGACTTTCATTTTCCATACATCATACAGTCCCTTGTTACGGACGGACAAGCATATCCTATACAAGTATAGTCAGCATTAAAAAGAAGCAATAAGGAAATCCTAGAAACTATGTTTACATTCCTATTTAAATTATTTATCATATTGAGACTTGTAGGACAGTCTTATGCACTTTTATTTTTCTTAACCAAGTTCTAAACAAAAAGTGCCCCCTCTAGAAGGAGCGGCATAAATATCAGAAACACTCGTAATGGAACTGTAGCGCATGGTTAATATTTCAACAAGGTTAAACTAAATCATGATGGTAAAAGTCACGTTGGTATAATTGCGTAATAATAAAATTTGTTTTTTTTGATATTAAATAAATATGTGTCGAACTCACGAGAATTTTCAAACCAAAATTTGTATTAAATATTTATAAATTACAATGAGCGTGAGTTTCGATAGCATTATATATTCCTTCTTTGATTTTCCATCGTCGAGTGACACTAGATGTAGAGAGTGTGAGTCTGGGTGGGTAACACCAAAGGGCCAGATAATCTCCCTCGAAGGTTTATTGTAAGAACACGCAAGAGATAGGGTTTAAACTAAGCAGTTGTGTCTTGAGTGCAGTGTAGTGCCGTCTTCGCTTGGCGCTGCAACTATCATGGGTGACGTACGGTAAGACGAACGTCTTGTCGCTTAGGTACCTGTATACAACAATATTAAAACCATACGCTAACACTTCAGAGTAAAACTAAATTTAATCCGTCCCGTGTCTAGTGTTTTTCGGTTTATTTCCGAACTACGCATAAAAGTTCAAATAAAAAATACTACACTTGAATAGTTTGACCAACTTGTACAACCAGGGTACAAAATGAAACACTGGTCCAATGTGAAGTCGTGTATTGATATAGAATAATACTTGTATCCGAACCAATTCTCAAATAATTTTAAATATTTCGTACACTCCCGCGCAACTGTGATACAAACACTTGCGAGATATAGGAAATATTTCTGCGACACTGGCGCTATCTCGTAACAATGTCTGTCACTAAAACACGAACGAATTAGAATGTCTTAGGGTTTATGGTTCAGATTTGTACCAATAAATCTGCATGTAGTTTACCTAATGGTAAGCGCTACCTTAAATTAAAAGAGTGCCGTGTCGCAAAGATAAGCCTTCTACACAACTAAAAGCAAGTTTATACTGATGGGGTGCATTGGATCTGACAAAATATATTACAAACTCGAGGTCTACAAATGTGTCTATAATTTTTGTATGCGCGACATGGCTTAGCACTTTTTTAAACGTACACATGGTGTACGCGTCACACGCGACGGATGTGTTTTAGAAAAATAATTATTACAGAACCTAATATTTTTCAAACTCCTGTCGGTACGACTTCGAAAATACTTAGATTTTCATGGGCCTAAAAAATCGCTACAAATAAATACAGCTGACAGTACTTGGCTATTGTTACAAAAGCTACTGTCTCATTGTTAGACAACAAACCGACATAAATCTCGAGAATGCCCGAAAATTTCTATGTTTATAGCAATAATTAACAGTCCCGAGCCGTGTCACTCGTTCACCCGATATGATGCATGGCTTGTGGGAGGTACACATGAGTGAAAAAGTTTTGGATTTATTATTCGACCAGCTCCGGCTTTTTCATCGTTCTAATTTTAAAAATAGATAAAGAAAACAATTTTGAAGTGGAAAAGAGTTCATATTTTAGTACCATAAAATCAGCTAGGCACTTTCTGGGTTATCCTGTATAAAGAAAACATTTAAAAACATATCCAGCACACTGAAACAAAAAAATACAATATTTATCATTTATTGGCAACATGACAACAGACTGGTACAGTTTGTAAATAGCTTAAAACACGTGATAGTGGTTAAGTTATATGTAACAATCCAATTAAAGGTAGACAAAGAGTGAGCAATAATATTCGAACTACTGTGTAATGAAGCAGTACGTAAAATATTATAAATAAATAAAAAATTATAATAAATGACATCAACCACTAATTTTCGCAGTAGGATTCCCTGTGCTGTCAAACACTAGGGAACAGTATGAATACCCACAACATAGGGAAAATTTTATGCATGTTTTAGAAACATATATCCTGTAGGTACTCAGCCTAACCGAGTCACGCCTTAGGAAGGTTATTTATCGTCCTCATAATTACCAAGTTTCGATGGCCGAATACAACACACGAGTCCCTGATCTCCACCTACGTAGACAAAACTTGACGTGTGTATTGTTAGCTTTATTTTGAAAGGTATATAAGAATAGATAACTTTGTATAGGTTTATATATTTATATATATATTCGTCTGGTAAAATACTTGACAAAAATACAAGTGACTGCTGCATTAGCTCAATTTCCCTTAGATGAGCGCCAGGGGATGGGGGGAGATCCCAGATTCGATTCCTGTTCAGAACTAATATGTGTGTAATGAGCAGATATGTTTGATCAGGTCTAGGATGTTAGTGATGCGAAAAAAAAGAGAAAATTTTACTTTTCGGCGGTGCTATTGATATTTAAACAAAAAAATTGTTACATAACTATAAAACTCGTAGTTAGACATATGGTATTATAGTATTATTTTAGATATTATCATTTACATCACTTTGCTCTATTGTCAATAGTTTCCACAGCGTACGCGATTTAAGGACGGGTTTTGGTATTTTTTTCACTATATTGTATATTGTAACCCAAGGGGTTACATTATCTAAATTTTCATATGGGTCCCAAAATTTTTTTTAAATATTATATAGTGGGAAATGTAAGGTACTTACGATTTGGTGCCGTATATATTGATATTCTTCTATCCTGAAAATGAAATTCCATTAGTTCTTTCCCACTGGTAGCAAAGCTGGTGTGTCACTTTCTTCACTATATTTATCTATGAAATGTAGTATTCACGTTTCATGAATATATACTAACTAGATGGTAAATATTAGACAATTCCATTTAAAATAATATGTCTTTTTCTTCAAAACATACATGGACAAAAATTATTTGTTTACACTTTGACAAATCAAGACATCACATCTTGAAGTTCATCCAACATCTTGTTAATTTTTAGTATCATTGTTATATGTTATTGTCTATTTTACTGACCATATTGACATTCTTTTTTTAATTCAACATTCGAGTTCCGATTTCCTATAAAAGCGAAAACTTGTGGCATTTGGGAGGATTCTGACTTTAGATTTGAAAGGAAAATCTTGATATAACTAATATATTATTAGTGTTGTCTGAAATTGCTGATCTGGTCTCTCTAAACTAGACCAGATAAAAGTTGCAAAAGTATTCTCTGTCTAAAAGTGATCTCCGTATAAAAGTATTATCTGTCTAAAAGTGATCTCCGTATAAAAGTATTCTCTATCTAAAAGTACTCTCCGTATAAAAGTATTCTCTATCTAAAAGTACTCTCCGTATAAAAGTATTCTCTATCTAAAAGTACTCTCCGTATAAAAGTATTCTCTATCTAAAAGTATTATTTATCTAAAAGTACTCTCCGTCTAACAGTGCTCTGTTATAAATCAACAACTGAGTAACCAGTGAAAATGTAGCTTTCTAACGGCAGAAGAATTTTTTCAATCGGCATATTAGTTCTAAGTATTTTTTTTTCGTTACATACAAAAATACAAATACTCTTTATAATTTTAGTGTAGATCACACACAGTGCACTTATAAATATATAAAATATATGAAATGAAATCTATTTTCCTACCGGTCACAAACTGCATAACTACGTTTTAAACGTCTATATATATAAATATTATATACTATATTTACTATATTTATATACTAATATAAACTATAATATATACTATATTTTTTATGTAATATAGCTTAGATATAGAACAATAATTATTTATACTTTCCTTTTAGCTTGCGCAGATAGTGACCAGTCCATATGAACTTTTCCGAGATTTAAGTATATCCCATGTCATTTTACGGGCTACAGGCTACCTCTGCACGATGTTTCATCAAAATTAATTAAGTCGTTTAAGCATGGAAAGATAAAACCCATCGGCTACGAGCTGCTAAACAGGCTTCCACTCTCATACTATTGCAGTTGGTGATTACTGCTTATTTACTTCCCATACTGTAGGTATATGTATCGTGACCATCAACCCACCAAGTCTATATATCAAATACTTAATATTTTATCATCACGCCTCCAAACTATAATTTGAACCCTAATCACTCTCAGCTCCGAACCGACAATTATTCATAAAGAATATCTAAGATCAGTTCGATTGAACATCTATAACAGAAATAAATTTAAACAAAAAGTGTAGCCGCGGGCTCTTTCCACTTCTGAGGCCAGGACATTTACAAATGGATCGTGTCTGACTATTTACAGGTTTATTTATGTCATTAAATTAATTATGTACTAGTTAACTTGTTAAACATTAAAAGGCGAACCAATAATAATTTATTTAAGGCGTGTTATAGACTTTTAATCCGAGGTGGGACACTTCTTCCCCACTGCTCAACTGCAGTTGAGCAGTGGGTAATACCACCGGCTCAAATGGTAACTGCCCAACTACCAATAGTTGAGCAGTGGGTAATGCCCGCTGATCAACGCACTCCTTCTGTACTGCTTTTAACTAGATTGCTCAATCAAACCTACTGGTTACCTAGTTGAGCAGTAGGACATAGTTTGTATTACCGTAATTAAAGTTTGTTATGTTTCTAAGTTAAGTTCCTTAACACTTACGGCCTTACTTATAAACGTTGCTTAAATTTAAATACGTCACATAGTACGGCGCAGAACATTTTTCCTTTGCGCAGTACTAAATAAGGCCGTAAGTAAGAATAAAGATATTTTTTATATTATATTATTAATTTCATAGGAAGTCCTACAGCTTAAATTAACAAAATGGCGTTTTATAAATTAAGATTTTTTAATATCGTATATTATATTAATTATGAGGTTACTTAGTTATTAGATACCATGCAAAAAATAAATAAATAAAATATATGATTATGAGGTTTGAAATTTTTATTTCTAGTCTATAAATTTAAGTGTACAATGCTAAACTATTCCTAGTTGAGCAATTACCAAATGAGTCGTTGGTCAACTTTTACCAGTTGAGCCGTTGGTATTACCCACTGCTCAACTTGATGCAGTTGAACAGGATAACCTACTTATCAACATGTTGAGCAGAAAATAGTTAAGCTATAGAGCATAAAATATTCGGTAATACTATGACCTACTGCTTAACTACTCATCAAGTTAAGCCATCTAGTTGAGTAGTGAGTAATAAATGAGACGGAGTTAGACAATATTTCCTCCGCCATCGTAAGAGGCGAGGAAACCCGAGTAACTAGGTGGTAGGCTGCTTGTGCATGAGGCTGTCTTGGTCAGTATCACTGCATTGCCAGGTATTCTGCCGTGCAGCAATAGTGCACAAGCATTACTGTGTTAGGGTGTGAAGGGCACTGTAGCAAATGCAATCACTAGGACTAAGAGACTTAAAAACTGTCTCAGCGTGACAAGCGCAGTGCAGTGCCACGAAAAACTACAGTTCTAAGCACAGAGTGGCACTGCAACTGTCACGGATAAGCAAAGTGGTTACCTTGAAATTTATAGAGAGAAAAATTCCATTTTCGGACGGGATTTGAACCCGCGTCTTCTGACTCTCCGTGTCAGACGCCATTGACCAACTAGGCCACCGAGGTTCGGGTCCGAGCATCGAATTTTAACTTTCTATTTGACTAACCGTCTTGCGGGGACGGAGCGACATCTATTGGAGATCGCTAAAGCAGGCGTTAGTGCTTTAAAAAAGTAATACTATAAAGTGGTTACCATCAGGCATTCAACTTGCCCGTCTAGCCACTTGAATGCATACAAAAGTTATATAAAGGATACCTGAAATAAAGTGAAATATAAGTTAAGGCGAGGTCCTAAAACCAGTTTTTAAATAATTTATGATGCATTACGTAAGGTTGAAAATTGCTTATTAGATTCTACGATTTTCTGAGAAGATGCATTAATTTTGTACATTATGTTTTTCGATATATACTAATACAAATAAAAAACTCAAGGGTTAACATTTTAATGTACCTTAGCTATTTTATTTTGTTTATTAAGTACCTAAAATATATAATGTAATCGCTGAAAGTTCAGGTAGTTCGAACGTGAAAAAATATTTTAGTAGACCTGTTTAGGATTTTTTTTCAGTCGAAAAGTATTTATGAATTCCATTTCACATTCTTTGCCTGTTCCTATTCTGATCGTTAAAAAAATTTAAACTAATAACCAAAACATCACAAATGTATATATATTCGTATAAGTTTATATTTTAAAACGGTGAATCAATTCTTAATAATATGTTTATGGGACCACCTCGGAGAAACCTCTATCAAATAGAAAAAATAATAATACAATCAGCTCATAACTAGCGAAGTGTTCGCGTAACAAACACCAAAATAAACTAAAACAGTTACACAAACACTAATTTAACTTCAGAACCTAATCATTTTTTGAAGTCGGCTAAAATACAATCTGCTTGACCATGCCTGCTTACCCTACGTCATAAATCGAGGAGCCTCGATGCTGTTCGTCTATCCGCCCCTCCCATCAATGGACGTCTAATTTATAATCTGTAGCTAAAATATTTATAATCTAAAGATAGAGTTTGTATCTGAGAAATTATTAAAATACATGTCCGTTTGTCTATATGTACATATTTATGTAATATGTTACTCTCTAATAAACAAGTATCAGATGACTACAGAGAAAACAAGTAGTCATGATCAGCCCATTTTGTTTCCACTCGAGCCTTCCTCTCAGGGAGAGGAGTCGGGCCTTACAAAACATGTAATACTAAACTAAACAAATACAATTTGAAAAATTTAATACCGACTTCTATTCTATTTAGTTATTGGAGTTCAACTCAAAAACTACTGAACCAAATTTGGTGAATTTTAATGGGACCACACGGGAAGCACCAGCTTTTCAAACAAAGAATTTTGATAATCGGTACACCCAATCAAAAGTTATGAGCTAACAAACATAAAAAAAAATATTCAGTCGAATTGAGTTCGTGAGTTTCCTTTTTTTGGAAGTCGGTAGAAAAATATGAAGGTTTTCTCAACCGGCTGTCACGGGATGGGAAATATGAAGTGTTGCGACATTGTTTAACGTGCGATTAACATCTTTCGGTTAAATAATGGTTGGCAAGCTATTTACTAGATGTCGCTTCATCTGCATATGTCAGTTAAAATCGAACAGTGTAATTTAAGTTAATAATAAATATAAATTTATGTTAATTCAGTTTATAAACAATTGCTATTTGAAATTTGTTTGAAAGCTGGTGCTTCCCATGTGGTCCCATTTAAATTTCATTAATTTCGGTTCAGTACTTTTTGAGTTACACTCCAATAACTGATTTTTACCAAAGTAATAGAATGGAAATCAGATTAAATTTTTCAAATCGCACTTGTTATTAACCAATTAAATAAATCGTGATCTATACTATTTTATAGTATGACATATTAATAAAAATCACACAATAAAACATGAATTCATTCACTAATCTATATATATTCTTAATGCAAGTGCAGTCGGTTACGTCAGCTAGCTTCCACAACCCGCCGATAAAATCTAAGGGCGAAACAAAAGCACTGCGCCTGCGCACGATAATCATAATGCGCGACCGACAATTAAGTTTCACTCGTTCATTTGTTCATTCGTTCGTTCGGACAGGGCTGGCCCGCGTCCGATGTGATTTGCGATTGACATTTTGCATAGCTCTGGGTTTTTTTCGGCTTTGGCTTTTTAGTAGATGAGTGTTATGCTTTTTCTGGGTTCATTTCTGAACACTTCTGATTTGTGTCTGGGTGTGTATATGTATGTATATAAGTCATCATATATCCGTGAACGGTGAAACGCATAAATCTATTCTCATACAACTTGATATTAAAAATCTATTATCTACCGCATGCCTACACCGCGTACTGATTCCAGCCACATAATGCGAAGAGGAGTTGACAATTCTTAAGTCTTGAAAAACTGATCATTGTTTCAAACTCTTTCGGTTCTTCTCGTTCGTTCTCTCTGCACTGTACTCACTGCACTCGTCACCCTGACATAATATAAGATACTAGCTGCTCTCCGCGGTTTCACCCGCGCGATGATGGATGATGATGAATCTTATATAGAGTATGTTACTTAGGGTGAATGTAGCTTTCTAATGGTGAAAGAATTTTTGAAATCGGACCAGTACATTTTGAGCCAATATTGTAAGCTTCAATAATATAAATAAATTCATTATCCACTGCGGTATTAAAACTTAAAGTTTGAATATTCGTAAGTACAGAGCAAGCATTGTAAACGGTTTCAAAACATGCAATATCGCGACCGGCGTTCAGTCACATAATACAAAAGTTGTGAATCGCCGTGAGCAATGTGTTATGTTTTTGGGCATATTTATATGTTGTGATTGGCAAATGTACAAACGTAGTCCACATAAAAGAGAAAAAAGGAAGAACGATTGTCACAAAAAGAAAAGGTAAAGGTACTTGCAATGAACACTGGTGTGAACTATTCATAATTTACATACCATCAGACTTGAACCTTCATATTACACCTTTGGCGGAGATTACAAATCTCTCACAAAATACATTTTGCTTTTACTAGAATTAAACCTACATAAATAGTTGTATAGGAATTAAATAAATCACGTAAGACATAAAACGTCAATGCAAGATGTGCTCTCATCAAAATTCAAACAAGTTCGGGCGGGCCTTCCCTTCTGTCCGTGTGTCATCGCAACCTGCCGGGTTTACCTTGATATGTATAGAATTACATTTGTATGTCTATCTTTCCACGAATATGTTACCGATTGAGTTTCCCTGTTTAGAAGTGGTGAAATGATTCCCTAGCTCGAAGAAATCTATAAAATGTAAACACGAGGTTACTTTTATTAGATATCTACATATATAAGAACTAGCTGACCCGCCAGCGGCTTCGCTCGCATGGCCACGTGGGATACGGTTGAATACAGTTTTTTAACTAACTACTACCCGCCCACTAGGGGATGGATATTAACATATTTTTAACTTATCTACCGGTGGACATAGACATCATATTTCATATTCCCATATGTTTCTAAAAAAATGAATTGGAAGCAGCCTGCATCCAGCGTCGACCTGTGACCTTCATTAGGTCAGTAGACCTTTATCTTCGGTCGGTGTAAGACCTACGCTGCTCTTGCCAACCCGTGGTCACTCCAGAACCTTCCAGCCCCAAAGGCCATCAGTTCTGGATGATTGTGCACTGCCCACTGGCATACTTCAACTGGCTTATCTTCTGGGCTACGTCGGTGATTTTAGTTCCTAAACTAAACTATTTCATTTCTTATTCGATTATGAACCGACGAGCATATCAACAGCACTCTCCACAACTCGCTATGCTACTTTGACTTTACTTATGATGCATATAGTAAGAAAGTGGAGTTATAAACTCCATTGAAAAAGAAATTGACGGAAATGCTTTCTTCACTGATTATTGAAACCCATTTTCTTTCTGAGAAACGTTTTACTATTATAGTGATTAAAAAATAAATAAAAAGTAATGTAACCGACAACTCGTAATGAAAACTCACTTCAAAAGTGGTACCATCTCCACGGTTTAATATTAAGACTGCCTTAAATTTATTTGATTTTAGTCCATAACTTTATCTCCCAAAGTATCAAAACGCATCGCACCGCGCTCGCTCCTCGCAGACGAACTAAAGCTCACATTACAACAAATCATTCACCGCCGCCGCACCGACAATTCCATTCTTCCATTGATTTATTTCACATTATTATTAACTTTTATCATAAAAAAACCAAACGAGTTATATACTTCGTGTTTGATCTGATAAAATCATATTTATTACGCTTTCTTTTAATTTTTTTGATTGTCAGCTGCTTGACGCTCAGCCCTTTTTCAATGTATATATATGTTAGTATCAAGATTGGTTATAAATCAGGTCAGGCTTTGACGTGTGTATCTATGAATCAACATGCATAATTAATTTTAATGTTTTCCTTTCACGTTGAAATTACGAATATCCTGTTATTTTATATTTTGAGTATTCAGACCGTTATATTTTGAATCATTATTATTATTGGGTATGCTTTTATTCTAGTGTTTGTAGTTTATATATGGTCATATGGCTACTTACTATAAATTAGAACGAAACAGGGAGGCTGCTTAATCAGTTGGGATCAGCAAGCCTCATTCGAGGCAAGTTTCATTCATAAATCTATTGTTATTTTTTATCCTGATGCGGACAGATAGATACCCTTACATTAGACAGTTAGTGTTATTTACACATATTTTGTTTATACACACACACATAGACCCTCACACATTGCATACATTAATGCTTACATGTTCGAACGTACACTCTCTTCTGGATTTAGCATCAATATAAATGGAATTGCATCATCATCATCATCATTATCATCTCAGCTGTAGGATGTCCACTGCTGAACACACGCCTCCCCCATACATAGGCCTTCCCCATTTTATTAAATGGAATTACATAAATGGAGTTAATTATGCTTAATATTAATTATACTCGTAATAGATGATAAAGCATACTTACCAATTATTATTCAAATAAATATTTAATCAATTTAAGCATTTACGTCGAACCAATGTGTCTTAAATTTAATTTGTTTCATACAGCTTTGTATGGATATCATAGTGGCTGTACAATTTAAAAATACCTTAAAATATAAAAAAATAATATCTATTTAAATCTGTGTATCCCGTTGAAAGTCAATGTATCCGTGGAAATTACAGGGCAAGAGATTTAACATCTTATGTCCCAGGGTGACGAGATATAGCGTTTTGAACTGTTAGGGGCAAGCGTGACACTTAACATCAAGCGATCGAGTTGTTCGTCTCGTCAATGATTTTCATTAAAAAATGTAGCTAAAGTACGTAATACAAACAGAAAGTAAATAAACAGTTACTACATTTACAACTCGTCTCACTTCTGAGCTTCTGACACACGAACAAATTGTCAACGAACGCCATTCACACAGGAATCGACACTTGAGAAATGTATTCCATCTACCTGAAGACAATTTCCAGGGTTCAATTCTAAACAGAGATCTCACCTACCGAATAAAACACACGTCTAAACAATATGTAGGTGTCACTGCTTGATAGGAGCTGTCTTTCAAACTATTTACTCCGTCTCCCCGAAACAATTTCTCACAGCTACAACATTGTACAACTGAAAACTAAACCTTCCTTTTAACAAAATAGGTCTTCATTTTCTTTGTTATACAACACCACCCTTAGCCTTTTAGGCTGTATGTATCGACAAAAGCAAGTAGCAGATGCAATCTAAACGCGTGTATATCGCGAAGACTGTAATACATTGCTTGCTTAGATGGATGAATAAAATTAACGAATGTTGTGAGCCGGCAATGAATGATGAAGTAGGTTGACAGTTGAGGGTAGATGTGATAGTCAAAGTGGTACAGGTAAGGTTTGATGTCCCCAGGGAGTAGAGCTAGGTGTTGAGGTTATCCTGTGCTGGGATAGATCAATGATATGTCAAAATCGTGTTATACTTGTGGGATTTATGCAGACTAGTTTCGGTAAGCAATCGCGACAGTGATAGATTCAAGCGAGGTGTGGAAATGTGAAGCTCCCTGGTGGCTAGATGCAAGTTTGGCTGTGATTTTGGTTTGCTGCAGATTTACTAGATTGATAAATTATTATTATTTACTCAATTCTCCTTTATTGGATTCTGTAGGTAGTAATTATACACAAAAATGATCGCTACAAGACCGTGTCGGTCGCGCAATTTGAAGAGGACTAATTATTTGTTCTTGCACAAAGTGAAATTCTTATTTCGATTTAAAAGAATACAAGTACTATGTTGATGACACTATATTGAGGGCCACAAACGTACCTAACGACACTAAACCACATAAGAAAACTAGGAAAATTATTAAAAATCACCAGATAAACCATTAAGTATGAAAATATAATAAAGACTACTGTCGAAACAAAATGACATTTTAAACAAATTACTTTCTTAATTTTAAGTAAAGAACTGTTAAAACGGCCTTAGATTCTCTCCAAATAGTCGTAGAGTAAAAATTCATAGGGCCCACTTTCAATGGTACACTTATGTACCGGAGCGATTCTCTCCTACTCCCCTCTCTCCTGGCGACGGCCCAAGCCGAGGTCCGTACCTTAGTGATGCCCTTGAGCAAGTCGCCTACTCCTCTCTTTGCGGCGAAGCGTCTTCAACGCTCGCCTTAGGCGGTGCGCCTTCTGCGCCCGCATCTGGCTGAGTGCCATCTGCGCTCGCCTGTCTCTGTGCCATCTGAGGCAAACAGCATTAGTCCGTTCTAAAAAAACAAAAAAAAAAAATGGCCGGTATGAAAAGAAGAAATACTGTCGCCAACTTTTTACAGACTTGTTTGCAAGAACATTTAACAGACTTGTTTGCAAGAACATTTTACAGACTTGTTTGCAAGAACATTTAACAGACTTGTTTGCAAGAGCTTGTAGTGAGATAAATAGAGATTTAAATACATCAGGCGAACGACCAATACACTCATTACTTGTTTATATAAATAATAAAATTCCTCTTTACTTGGTAGGGTTGTTTGTACTACATTCGTTCTACTCAACTCAAACAAATTTGTCCTTCAAGATAAAACGATTCTATGGATTTCGATGAAATTTAGAATGACTAATTGAATATTAACACGTATCTCACTTTTTATCTCGTTCCAACGGATATTTCTCGAGAAAATCTTGATAATCTTATTTTACGCGAACGATGTCACAGGAAGATACTAGTTTATTTTGAAAAATCCTAACTAGGTTAATTATGTAACTGAACGCGTTCCTGTTACACACAAAAGCAATAAACTCGATGTCTAACGTAAGTATGAAATGAAATAAATTTAAACCATTAAAATCACACAAATCACGATCGCAATCGGCTTCATCTTTTACGTTAACTACATATTACGAAACTCTTGTCAGAGCTTTCAAAACACCATTAAATTAAGTTTCATTGTCTCTGAATTTATATCGGATCGGATCGTACAAAACAGCGTACCTGAGTAACCCAATAATTGTGTACATAAATCATTTGAACGACTCCTGATAATTCGCCCGGAGAGGCAATTGTTTGGTGCGAGTGAGGAAGGAGGCGCGATGTAAGTAGAGGCTAGGAGGAGGTCTAATTTATTTTTATTTTGGCGAGAAACATTTATTAATAAATATATTATAAATACTAATAACACGCATTTTTAACAACGAAATAAGTTAATTTTAGTAATTACACATAAACCAACTTCTAGATATTTATAATATTTTTTATTAAATTAATAATTTTAACAAATATTATAAAACGTACGTACTTACAAAGATTAAAAGACACTTAAAAAATTATTAAACCATATTTAATGAATGAAAAGTGCCCGGAATGCTTATATATACATATATAGTATATATATATAATATTATACGTATTACCCACTTCTAGATTATATATTTATATTATTGAGTACAAACTAAACTAAGCAGAAGCCAAAACGTTATCTGTGCCACATAGCTCGCCCTTTTCAGACTATAAATATATGATCTATGTATACATTTTTGAATTTTTAATTCCATAAAGCGCTGAATCAATATCGATAAAATGTATATGCGACTTCTATAATAATTTAATTATATAGTATGACCTACTAAACAAAAAAATATTCATCAATTAATAATTTGCGGGGTAATCACGTTAAAAACGCCTTTTTTATGTCGCTTAAAAACGGAAACATCTTTTTTTTTACGCAGAGTAATCCTTTATAGATACCACCGGCCCCGGGGGGAGAGCACGGTGGTTATGTGGGAGTCTCTGCCAGAAGGGCAGCATACCCACCAAACCTCTGCGGTATTCCATCACTGCCGCTTTTGGCGGGAACGCGGGACAGATTTCACACACGACCGCGAACCCGACGCGGCTATCCGTTGCCGGACCCTTCTTCTTGCAGCACACCAGAACACTTGGCGTGCCGTAACGGCCTCAGGGGATCAAACCCGCAAATGGACGCCAGACTCCCCCGAGTCTGGGCGCCCTAAGTCTCCCTACGATGGGTCAGGTGAGTAGCCCACCGCCTGCTACTTCGGCCGCTGAGGATACGGACAGCGGCGCCTCTCAATACCGACAATCCTCCCCTGCGACCCTACCGCGTCCGCCATCTTACGGTGGCGGCCAAGGCCTTCCGTCAAGGCCGCGGAAGGCAGGGAGAGCGGCTCACCGTGGTGACCCAAGCCACGGCTACTGAGCCCCCCCACCACGGCAAGGCGGAAACCCTCGGGGAAAAAATACGGAAACACTTACGTCAATACGTTGCAATATGCGCATTGTGCTAATTATAGTCTCAACCACTAAAGTTGTTAATTTCTTAATAAAATATTAAACTTAATATAATATTAATCAACCCATTATGTTCTCCCTACTCTTGGGACTCGAGCCTTCCTCTCAGAGTGACGAGTTAGGCAATGATCCAGCACGTAGGCCCAGTGCGGCAAGCCGCACTGGGCAGACATCTTATATGCCTTATCAAGATAAGGCATATAAGATGTTAAATCTCTTGGCCTGTAATTTGGCTGGAATTTTATAATTCTAATCTCTAGCAAGAGCCTGTACAGACAGACAAACTGTCATTTGAGCTTGTTGTTATAGCCTTAGGCACGGAATCGTAAAAGGAAAAGCGACTAGATAAGCCCGCTCCACTCCAAGACTTGGACCACCGACATAATTCTCCTCTAACGTATGGGTTTGAACAGACGATAACGCGATACGTGCGAAACGCGACTTTTCAACCTTTTGTGTCCAAAGACGCGATAATGTCCCTGATGTATGCGCTTTGTTGGGACATTTTTGCGTTTGTCATATTTATGTTTGATCTTTGAAATTAAATTTATGACTCCCTTTATTTCGGATTCAAATTTATCGGACCCCATGGCTTTGAGCCTTTTGAGGAATTTTATCAGGTAAGGATACGACAACAGCCGTTTTTGAGAAAGTGGAAAGACATGATAGAGAAATTTATTCGTGTTTGTATTCGTTTCTCCCCAAATACTCGTACATACAGAACTCAGAAAGACTAAGAATTCTAGAACTAAAGGACAGGTCGGTTAGAGCAGTTGGTAGATTCCTGCCTTCTGAGTCCGCATCAGTGTGCAAGAACATGTCTCTTTAACATGGTTGTGCATTAAGTATATAAGTTACTTATATAGGGAATATCAGTCATCAGGTTAGCATACAACACAATAATACTTTATTGAACACCAAGTTTATAAATGAAAGAACTAAGAGTAGTTTACAAAACAGGTTGTACAATGGGCGGATATGGCTATAAGCAACTTTTACAGGCAACCTTGGGATGGATATAGTAATTAATATAAATTTGAATAGGCGCATGGTGGTGTAAAACGGTAATAATTAAACAATGTAACTTAGTGCATGGATCATTTTTAAAATACTTTGTTACCATATAACTTTTTTAAATATATTGTTTACTCAGACACAATCGAATATATAATATATCCATAAAACAGAGAGAGCATAGTACAGAGATACAGACTCTGCCTAGTTTAGAATCTGAAGACCTAGTGTATCTTGGAAAAAAAGAATATAGATTTGCCACACATTTGATAAAGACACGCATACTGATAGTAATAGGGACATTGAGTGAATTAACAACCTCGCACTAGAATTCCGTGTCGCGAGTGGCATGGACACAAATATTACAAACAACTATGTAGTACATACATTTCTGCTCATCAAACCATAGTTGTCATCAGGGATCGAACCTGGGGCCTCTCGCTTCGAAGACTAGTTCACTACCGACTTGGTTAATGGGATAATGCCCATGAGTTATATGGGCATTAAAGAATAAATGTTAGTATCAATCTTTGTATTCCATATCTAATTATATTTTTTTACTTCTCTTTAGACAATATATGGTAAGTAGACACTTTAACAAAAGAACGTACTGCGATTTTGAGTATCGTCCCAACACCAGATATCCTCCACTAGACTGTTGGAAAATTGAGCAAGTGATAGTATAATTAAGTAGGTACCTACTAGACTTTGATGTCATTTAAAAGCTGTTGTTCCTGGTGTTGAAGGGGATGGTTGCCGCTCACCATCAGGTCACCATCCCTTGTCACTTTTAATAATCTAATTGTTCTAGCTACCCTCTCTGAGATTTGAAGTAAATTGTTTCCAGTCGAAAGATATATAAACATCTTTTGAAATACAAAAAAATAAAAATGACTACAATATAGTAGATAGGTAACTTTTTCTCGTGCAATGCAATTACAATATTTGATAGTATGCAACTAGAGTGTAATATAATTACATGATCATATTTCATTGCAAATCCTTATTTTGTGTATTTAAAAACTATTTCTTGATTAACCTAAAATGTGACAAACTTTAAAAAAGGAGAACCATGATAGAATGACACAATAGAGACATGATGGAATTTGAATGGGATTTTGGGAGAGAGAGTATTGGATCACGGATTACGTCCGATTAAAAAAAGATTATAGGAAGATTCCAATTTGGTGTGTCGAGACACGAAATAATTATATTCCCTGGAAACCTTAGTTGACGGTGAGGTGTTGAAGTTGGTGAAATAGTGATTTGCACCCGACGAGTCACTCTCGATATTGTCAATTACATTCCTGAAGTCAAGACTTGGAAAGATATTTTCATATGCATTAATTAATAACAAATCGAGGGTGTTGGTTTGATAAATACTTCCGCCCTGATATATAAAACAAGTTATTGGGGGTATCCCGTGTTCTCTGAGCTCAGAACTGAAGCCTTGATAAAGCAAGAAGCTAACTGGAACCTTTGATGGAACGTGTGTGTGTGGACTTGTGGTGAAGTGTTATCCGCCAGGTCATGTATTACTTATTATTATAACTTTATTTATATTTCTGATGTTCCTTTTTATTTTTTAGTTAGCTAGCTAGGCCTTCAGCTAGGTATTCTACCAATGTAAGTAACCATTACATCACAAGAGTTTGGAATTGATAAGTATGCATGAAGGAAGAAGAAATATTCGCATACATAAGCTAGAAGAAGAATACCAAAAGAACATAATAAACTGAAAAACAATAAAACACGACGTATAAATCGACCTTCACAGTCTCCGTCATAATAATACTCCACGCCTTCTAATAGATTCCAGCTAAGTGCTCTCTGAACAATTTTATGAAGAAAAAAAAGAAGTTTTTGGGCAAAGAGTCCTCCATTCATTAGAGCGCACGTAGGGCGATGTCACGTGATGATTTAAAGGTCCGCTCAGTAATGGCGCGATAAATAACGCGGTCACAACGCCAACACGCTTTAAGTAGAGGCGAAAATGGCGCCACTTAGCGGCCAGCGCCATCTAGCGACAACGGTAGCTGTCGTAAATTATTCTGTACAAAGTTGATTGCTCTGTGTAATGTCGATGTTTGTTTGAAATTATAGTGTTTAAGTCATTGAAATCTGTTATTACGACGAAGTAAATCTAGCTCAAAGGTTAAAATGAGATAGTTCATAATTAAAAAGTATTTTTGCTTTCTAAATCAGCTCTAAAAAAGATCTAGTCGAAATGTTTTATTGCTATTTGTTGTTGTTGTTAAATACTTGTTTTGTCAGCATCACAATAATACAAGTTAAAAGTATAAATAGTAAAGAGAATATAAAATGAATCAAGCGCAAATAAATTGCATGGAACAATTTAGATCTTCTCACTCCTTCGTTAACATGACTGTGGTGGCCATTGTGGTTTGACCCAAAAATAACAGATGCCACTACTAGTGTGGTCATAGACCATGTTATATTCAACTCCAGCGCAAGCGCATGCCGTTCACTTGTATTTCGTTCTTTATACGACAAAAGCTTTTAGAGTCATGTCACAGATGGCTCTGTATGCATGGTCAGTGAACATTTTATGACTTTCACATTTTAAAATCTTAGTTAGACCATGCAAATATAAACCTATTTAGTTTCTTGTGAATTGCAAAGATGGCGCAGTTACAGTTATTTCATTGGGAATAATTATCAGCATTTATTATATGTACTTATTTACTGTTATAACCAGAAATATACAGACAAAAAAAAAAACTAATATAATCCTTAACTAATAATTTCTACCTATGATTTTGTCACTTTCGAAGAAGGTTATCGCATCCTCTAGAACTAAGTTGGAAAGTACCTGTTGAAACGTAGGTAATAAAAGTAGGTAGCCTGGTATCATGCTATATTTTGAATTTAATCCAATTCCGTTGCACCATTTCACCGTGAAGGAGTAACATACAGTTTAGCGGTAAACGGCATCAGATAAATTATCCAGTATAATCATAATTTTACCTAGTAAGTATATATTATTTCTCATATTATATATCCTCCTATATTTAATTTGTTTTAAAACCAAGTTCGAATTTCTTTGTTTCCTTAGTTTTTTTACGGCCAGAAAGCAGACAAACAACGGTGTCAAATAAAAAAAAATCTTGGTATAGATTATGTATAATATATAACAATAGAGAGGCGCTCATAGCGGAGCTTGACTTGGCAATCTTAACCGATCAACAAGTTAAGCAACACTTGCTGTGTACTTGGATGGGTGACCGCTAGTGACATTATTCAACTAACGCTTCCGTGCTTCGGAGTGCTTCGGTTATTTGTCTTAAGACAATAGTCGTTAGGCTATGTCGAAAAAAGTCTTCGGGCGGCCTGAAAACTTCGACATGGGTTGGCCACTAACCTATCCACTAAGCCGCACTAGGCCCGCGTGGTGGATTATTGCCCAACTCCTCTCTCTGAGAGGATGGCTCGAGTCCCAGCAGTGGGAACAAAATGGGCTGATTATGATTATGCTTTAATAATAAATGCAGTAGTAGGTAGTCTGATCACATATCGATTCTGATCACTTGCTGCATTCAACAACAAACACCTAATCACCAGCAGCCATACAGCAAAGATCCGCCTCCGTACCAAGACCAAAATTGTTCTGTTATTAGATTTATCGGAGGAGGCAACAAAGGCACTGCCTCATCCGCTGACAGGTTTATGACGCTCACAGTTTTTGCTAACAGCCACCTCCATCGCTTCACTTTATTTATAGCTTAAGTTTTATTAATTAGTGATTTTGGAAGACATTGAGGTATGGTGTTCGACTGGGCTAGGTGTTTTGAATGGTTGCTGGTCGTCGTGACGTAATATTTTTATTGTTTTAGTCTTTACTGTGTCTATTTATTATTTATATGTAATCCGTGACTATAACAGGGGTGTTATAAATTTGTTGACAATGTATATGTGGTATGGAAGCTCCGAAAGGACTGTGCCAATTTAGATACAGTTTATGTATTTGAAAACGAATTTCTGCAAGGTTCTTGTTTTAGCTGTATTTAACAATATACCTGTTCAGTAATGTTTTGGATCTTTGACTTCATACAAAAGCATGAAATACAAGTAGGTGCGTTAAGAACTTTTAATTTGACATGATTTGTTTATTGTGCAGCTGTCACTTCTCCAACTTTCAAGGTTTGATAACGACCAGGTCAGAAGAACAAGGAGCCAATATTTTCTGCGGCAGTTCTGAACCTTGAGTTGCTGTAATCTTGAGATATTGTGATGGCTGCTGAAGCCACTATGACTATGACATATGTAGTGACGGACGTATTTACATTTTATAAGCCTTTTAGGCAAGTTTATACAGACTCGTACAATATAATCAAACTAGCTTTTACCAGTGACATTCCCTGCTATTTGCATACAGCTACCGGTACAGAAACTACTGATCGGTATATGACTGACAATCTCGGATATAAACTATCTGAGAACTCTTCGTATCCGTTGAGCTGTTTAAAAGCGTGAAGAAGTAACAGACGCGCATTCACTCACAAACTTTTGTACTTGTAATATGTGTCTATTGTGATTATGGTTAAAGGCTACAATGTATGGTTTTTGAGTTGTATCAGGTGGAATGCCTTATGCAAAAGGTAGGCATGAGTGCGAGAGTTCGTCTTGTCTTGCAGCTCCTCATTGTGAAATAATCTGCCTAAACAACAGTGTAAATTACCCGTTTTAGCGTGTAAAATATAAAATATAAAATACGTATAAAACACTTGTTCTTTGTCATTCACTGATAAAGTATAAAGCGATGCTCGATGAATGAATAAAATGTATCCAATATAAGTACATTACTTCCAAACTCATAACAATTATTACAACTGCTGATCTATCACCAATATCTGTATCATAAAAATGAAACCAGCAACACACGCAAAACAAACAGAGTCACCACCTGCTACATTAGCTGCACCCCGACCATGGGGAAAAAGCCGTATCAACCCCGCGGCGGGCCGATTCGACCCATAAATAATAAATACTACACTGCGTCTGCAGATAATGGTAATTTACGGGCGACCATGACGTCAAATCTTTGGCAGTGGTTAGATCGACGCTGCAGGGTCGACTGATGCCGGAGGGTTAGCTCGGTTTTAATTGATGGGTCGAATAGGCCTGAAAACTTGTGGCGTATTGCGTGTGGAAACGAAATACTCGCAGTTTTTGTATATTTTATATTATGATCTAAAAGCGTTTATTATTACTTCCAAATATGTGTCAGGTTCATGTCTTGTTCATGCTACAGCAGCGATAGTATTGTCTTACTTTTATTTTTCTTCAATAACATTGCAGGTATAGGTTGCATCAATAAAAATAGTGATTTTTTTAATTTTGACTTGTTCGTAAACTCTGTGATATGGTTTTAAGGGTTCCGTACCTCTAAGGGAAAAACAGACCCAAAAATAATTAATTTTACTGTCCATCTTTCTGTCTGCCCACACGTCAGGAACCTTTTCCTCAGAGAGACGTTTAGATATCAAGTTAAAATTATAATGAAGTCCTTAGTGCTACGGTCCCTTCGGAATAAAACTGAATGGACGTGATCAAAGTATAGGACTACTTACGCTGAATTTTATGACACTCTAGTAAATCTTAACTTCTGTACTTCCATCTGATCTAGAAACATGAAATTTCCGACCGTTTTGTTCTATGTTAAAAACGATGACACAAAGAAAAGTAAAAAGTGGTGTGATTATTATACAAACTCTATTTTTCTAAGCTGGTTAAATGCATTTCACATGATATAATACATTTTTTATTTTGAAATGGTAGCTTAGTACGGAACCTTCAGTGCATGAGACCGATTCGCACTTGGGCTGTGTTTTTACTAAATGTTACGTTGGACCGCTATTTCAATCGATGATTAGTGATATATGACGATAGTGAATAGATGACGCACGAAACGACCGAATTAACCACGCTACACTTATAATATAGTGACTGGCTCTCGAGTGACTTGGCTTCTACTGGAACCAAATAAAATATTTCACTGGGGATAGCTAGGAAAGCAGGCTCTAGGTAGTGGTATACTACCATGATGTGGAATTTTACATCAGTGCACTGGAAACTTAAACCAGAAGGTAAGATTTTAAATGCTAGCTTGACTATCTTCACAACCAAGCTGTCATCACTTTCGTTTTCTATAGTCTATACTTCAGTAAAGGCAACATCACGAATGAGATAAATGATTTTGAATTGGTTGTACTGAAAATATTTCAATGTTCTCACATTATTAACTCAAGGTTTTTTATGGAAGCCATCCCTCGACGTGTGGGCCGTGTAAGCCCGTGGCGATACCCTGGACCGATTACCAGTGGAGCTCACTACGAAGAAGAGAAAGTGAGGAACCCGTCTTCCTCGTTGCCTCCTATACGTCTCCGCCAGAGCGGGTCAGTGCGGACATTATTATAGATAACCCTGTTGCCTCCTTCTGCGCCATCACCGCTTTGCAAAAGGAGGCCACCGCGTGCTACGGTCTCTTGATTTTGAGCACGGAGTATACCGCGTGCGGCAGAGAGATCTCTGCTGTCGCTCCGCAATGTGGGTACATTCAGCTCTATAAACTTACCTTACCTTCGTCAAGACTTGCCTCTCCGCTATCTAAATTACTTCAAAATCGATTCTCCATAATAATGGAGGTTCATCGATTACGATAAATGCTGAAATACGAACAAACGTTTGTCACCGGCGCGGATCGAATAAATTACAAAGATATATTATTATTAAAATTTGGCCGCTAACTTCGGGACATTAACTTCGAGATGGCATTAGGATGGGAGCGCACTGGGACTTACGGAACTTAACCAGGTGGGCATGAGTTAGACATAAATGTCTAACTCATGCTTCGTACGTAACTTCTAATTTAAAAATAAAATTAATAGTACATGCGCTTTACATACATGTTAGCTTTTACATTGGATTAACTCATTGAGTAACTTATATCCCATTTTAAAGAAAAATTGACAGGGATCACGCAATTATCCATATTCAACGCAAAATAAAATTGTAGTTGATGAATTTGTACTAAAAATAATTTAAATGGATGTCGCTTTCCACTATCGTCAATCTGATCCCAAACTTATGGGTTATAAAATAATTGAAAAAGAGTGGCAGAAGAATACTTAGTTAGTTTTACAAAAATATTTTAACATATATTTAAACTTTTTATGCAACATTTAATATAAAAAATGATACAAATACATTTAATTAAGGCATTGCAGAACATTACAAAAATAAACACAAGATGACTTTGTTGTACACTTATATTAAAAGCCGAATCGTATCGCTATATTTTAGCTGTGAAATAAACAGTATAGTACTTTATGACAGATTTTTAAGCTCAGTTGGTAGTGACTCTGCTTTCGAAGCGCAGGGTCCCAGTTTCAATCTCTAGATGGAGTAAATATTTGCGTAATGTTTGTGACGTTTAATGAGACCAAATTTTGAAGATGACCCACTAGAAGTGCCTAAATACTTGACTTCTTTGATAAATGACTTCTGTTGGTAATCTAAATACGTAGCTCTGTATAATCGTATAACAAGAGTAGTAATCCAGCTCATAGTGTACTCAAAGTATCTACTGACTTAGCTCTCTCTTTTAACTATTATAAAAAAAAGTGATCTAATTCGGCGTATGAGATAGAAAAACGTAAAAATACGCTATTAGTTCAAGGTATACAATATTATATTTTGTAGCTATTCGAGCTGAATACGAAATGGGTCCCCGTGAATCTTTGAGAGATTTATTTAATGAAATCAATATATTAACGTTGCCTTCCTTATATATTATATATTATTATCCTTATATATATGAAAATATAATGTATTTTCGTAAAAATTTACATAAATATAAGTTAAATAGTGATCACCACACTTTTAATACTAGAAATACAAATAGGATAGCTGTACCTAGTTTTAGACTTGCAAAGACTAAGAAGTCATTCCTAGGAAATTGTGTGCGTTTTTACAATAAAATCCCAAAACACATAAGTATTAGCTACATTAGCTCACAGAGGGCAAATTCAAGTTAACTGTAAAAAACGTTTTAATAAAAAAAGCTTATAAAAAGTTCGACATTATATCGAAGATAAAGATGCTTGGAATACTCCACTTCTGGCAAGCGGTCACCCATAAAATGTAATATTTGTAGTACCTGAGTAGAAAACATCTATATAAAAGGAATGGCCCCGATTTTCTTGCCGCTTCTTCTCGGAAGGCTCTATATATTTTGGAACGCAGCGGTAGAGTCTATAAAGTACATTATAATGAAAAATTGACGTTCATCAGTGCGTCTTTGATGCCTAAAATTGAATAAATGATTTTGACTTTATATAGAACTTTTTAAACTCTCGCAAATCAAATTCATGTTTTAAGAGGATATCGAGACCTTTTCGGGCACAGATGAATATCTCAACATGATTTTGACTAACCTCGACGTTTTGATCGAGTTTCATCGACCGCGGTCACGAGTAGACTGGATAAGTGAGTGTCTGCATCCTGAGGGGCGGGTGATTTTTATTCAACTACCCACATTTGATGTTAGTTATTAACTAAAGACAGTGAGCCTGTGGTCAAAATATACTAAGTCTGAGGTTTTATTAACAATGGGACATGTCACATAGCTCGTTTGATATTTCATGCTCCTGGTGAGTCTCGGCCTAGAATCCTCCACACCGCATCGTCTGACATTCGCACAAATTAACGAGTTGCGAGCCGACACCGAGACGTGCGATCGCGCCGATAACGGCCCATCCGACCTGATATCGGGCCAGCACCGACGCGGGACCGGCCCGATACCGGAGCGGAAGCGCGTAAATCATCGACGCCGTCTTAACTCCAGATCTATTATGATTGTGGTGAGTTATGGCTGATGACCGGTTTTTGGCTGATGTTTGTGCTAATGTGGAGGAAATGTTAATCGATTTCCAACAAATTTTCTTGGAAGCTAAGCTTAAATATTTCCAACTGACATTGCTTTAATTTTTAAATTTTACTATGTTAATAGTTATGATATAAATATAATCACAATGAACCTGGTTGTTTTAACCACCTTGAAAACTGTCAATACAAAGGCAAAGTCCTATTGACCTATACACATTGAAATCAATGTCTTAATAAATATCTATGAATATCATTGAAATTTATGGAGAGAAAAATTCCATTAACGGACGGGATTCAAATCCGCGTCTTCTGACTCTCCGTGTCAGACGCCATTGACCAACTAGGCCACCGAGGTTCTGGTCCGAAAATGGACCATCAAACAGTACCATCCAACCGAAAGAAGCATCTATGAATATGTCAAAGTCAAAGTCAAAGTCAAAAGTATGGGCTGACGACGCATAACATATGGCGAACGATTTTCCCAAGTCCTTACTAAATAGCAAAGGTTAACTAGAGACACAGCCCTACGAGCCTTATACCTACTCGGAACAAAGAGTATGTGGCCTTAATCTACCATACGGGCCCGATGCAGATTGGTGACTAGTGTAGTTGTCAGCCCTGACCGCGTTAGACCACACGAAAAACTCAAGGACTGTTGTTCTAAGACAGTGACCTGGATCGACGACGGCTTTGTGTGCCATCTGTAACATCCTCCACGGTCCATATCCTAGAAAAATTAAACAACCTTGTATTCACTTTTAGATACACATAAATTTTAATCCCAAAAATTCAGTGAAACATCTTTGTCATCAAGATTATGATCGTTGTGTTATATCTATTACGACTGCTCGTGACTTCGTACGCGAACTAGGTACGGCCTTCGCTTTCGCCATAACCTCCCATCTTTTCTTAGTTTTTTAAAATGTAAAGTCCTTCTCCGAAGTAGAAGAAAACATTAACAGTAAATATGAAAGAAATCTGTAAAGACGTTCTGTAGTTATAGCGTGACTAGGAGAAATAGGGGTTCATTTTTATATATATACTAGCGACGGCCCGCGACTTCGTTAGAGCAGTAGGCTTGGTCTTCGGCCTCGCCATAACTTCCCAGCTTTTCTTATTTTTTAATGTAACAACCTTCTAAGAAGTATTACAAAACTTTAAAAAAAGATGAATAAAATCAATAAAGTCGGTCTCCAGTTATAGCGTGACCAGGAGAAATCAGGGTTTATTTTTGTATACTAGATATACCAGGAGAAAAAGGGGTTATTTTTTATATATAGACAGGTTATTCGCATAGTAAGTAGGTCCGCACTTATATCTTTCTTTCAGTTTTTACAATTTCCACGTTACTAATCCAGCCATTAATAACAAGGTGGGTGTGTAATTTTTCACGATCCGCACGCCAATTAATTTTCTTTAGACTGATTGTTGACTAACCGGGCTGCACTTTACGATCATGACGTAAAAACGTATTTCAAGCTTCATTTCCCAAAAATATCTACATCAGTATCCCTCACCTCCATTGATTACCGTTGAAATAATTCACTGCAACTAAAACTAAAACAAACACCTACATTCATGTGAGAAAATTCGGTATAATGTTATTACAACACATCAAGTGGCATATAAAACAATCATCGGGTCAATATATCTGTCAGCGTGTCCTGCCATCTATCAATGGAGGCACGCAACTCTGCCAACGCAAAGTAGTAATGTACGTCGGTGATTGACAGATGGCGGTAGTGTGTTAGTTTGGCGCGCGCGGGAAAGGCGTGTTTTCCGATTTGATTTAGATCGTGTTTATATTTTATCTGATTTGTTATTAGGTGAAAATTGTATTTATAATGTTGGGTATATTTTGAGATAACGGTTTGGTGTTATTTTTAGCGAATTGGTTGTAGGATGTTATAATAAGTGTATGAACAAATCGAGTCCAAATCAACGTCCCTCTGTTAGGTAAACGCTGAAGAAATATTCAAGTGTAGAAAATGGTATACCTACTTATTAAGTGCTCACTGTTTTGATAGAACTGAAATAACATTTTATAGTTCAGGCTATAGTTCATAAATCCAATTGGTTAAAAAAAATAAAAATTATATTTGGTTAAATTATTTTAAAAACAAAAAGTAATACGTAATAATGATAAAATACATAAGAATGAACCCGAGACGACGGTTAAAATAAAATAGAGAGTTACAATTCGATGCTCGGATCTCGTGCCTCGGTGGCCTAGTTGGTCATGGCGTCTGACACGGATTGTCGGAAGACGCGGGTTCGATTCCCGTCTGAGGATGTGAATTTTTCTCTCTATAATTGTAATGTAAAATGAGCTCATTGGTGGCAAGTGTGTTGTTTCTATAGGTTCTGAATATTTAACAAATTCGGAACAAATGTTATGTTCAGAATGGTTGATATGAATTAAGCTGTAAAGAGTGATTAAAAAAGACGGCTAATTATTTAAGACTACCTTCTGCTAGTCAATCCTTCTAATATTAGATTATAGTGATAATATATTACATAGTCCGAAATGTTTAGCGTAAACCTACACGAAACTTTACTTCTACAGTAGTCGTCCTTTTCGTAAATAAAGTTTCTCATCAGGCGAAGGTCTACATACACAAGGTGGATATTATGTTGTCATTTTGGTCACAGACTATTTATTTATTTATTTATTTATTGCAAAATTCATATACACAAATTATTACAGGAATGTCCTAATTCAATCGTGTATGTAACATAATATGATTAAAGAAATTACTAAATACCTTCACCAAACAATACAAACGAAAAGCAATAATTAAAATTACAGTCTAATCTAAAATATTACCAATTAAATCAAATTCAACTACTATGCATTATGATAAATAAGTCAACGTCCATTATTACAAGTTTAAATCCATGTCAGTAATTACAAATTAAAAACCATGTCAATAATTACAATTTAAATTTCCTGTCAATAATTACAAACTCAAAAATTCATGTCAATAATTACAAAAGTCAATAAGATAAATCTAATTTTTAATAATAAATAATTTTAATCATTAATCTAAACTAATTAATAGGTATTAATGTCAATTACACCAATCAAATGACAATACAAATTAATACAAATTAAAAATATCTGGTATATAATAAAAAGTATCAGCGGAAATATGAATTATTCATTTGTGTCATAACATAAGTGAAATAGAGTGCATGTCTTAAATTCTGCAACTGAGCATATAAATAGGTCAATTTTATTGGCAACTCGATTTAGTATGTGCAACGTACGGATCAACGGAGTCTTGGCTAACAGGTTAGTTCGTGCGACGGGCACAGCAAACAGTAGTGGCCGCCGCCGCCGCGTTACGTATTTGTCCGGCACACATAGACTCATCATTATCAATATGTCCGGGTTTGAGACAATGCCCCGAAACACTCTAATCATATAATATGCGAGTGCCAAATCCCTTCTCGTCTCCAACTTGTTGTATCCCACCATGCCCAAAACGAACAATGTGGGATATCTCAATGGATAGAAAGGGTAAACTCCGTAACGTCTTAGGTATAGGTACCTCATAAATTTATTTTGTATGCGCTCCAACATGATTCTGTATTTAGTTTCATGTGGAGCCCACACTACAGCATTGCATTCTAGCTGGCTTCGGATAAGGGCATCGTACAGGGCTGATATGGCCTTTATGTTTGTGAAGCCTTCTGCTTGACGCAGCACAAAGCCTAAATTTCTGTACGCCTTTTTACAGACTTGAACAATGTGGTCTCTGAACGTCATATCAATATTTATATTTACTCCAAGGTCCTTAATCGCGATAACACGCTTCATAGCTTCGTTGTCGACTTTATAGTCAAAGTGGAGTGGAACCGGTGACCTACTAAAAGATATTACTGAGCATTTCGTAATATTGAACTGTAGTTTATTGTTTCGACTCCACTCGACCACTCTATCTACGTCCTCCTGCAAACGCCTGCAGTCACTACTGTCTTTAACAGCCAAGAGTAACTTAAGGTCATCTGCGAAGAGTAAGCATCGAGCTGATCGAACTACGTCTGGGAGGTCGTTTATTAGAATTAAAAATTCTAATGGACCGAGATTCGAGCCTTGACTCACCCCAGTTTTAGTGAAATATGGCTCCGATTTGATACCTGCGTATTCCACATACTGCTTTCTACCTCTCATGTAACTCGCAAAAAATAGCAATAACTAGCAATAACTATAGCATATATTATACATTTATATTGCATATTGTTCACATAATAAGTAGTACGGTTGTTAAAACGTTTACTTTGATATACGAGTGTTTTTCGTTTCACTTCGTTTTCATTGCATTTATTATCATAATAATTATAGAACATCAGGAAATACATTCTCCACTTCTTCATGGATGTCTCCTAGAGGGTTTCTATAGTTTGTGACTAGTTTACATAAACTCATGTTTTCAAATAACTACGTAAAAGGAGGTCAGAGGCGGTCAAATCGGCTAACATTATGGTCAGTGTAAACCGCAAAAATCAATGTCGAATTGTTTGTCAGAAATATCGTAAAAAATATCAAGTTCCGAGTTCTTCAGGAGGAGAATAAGTTCCTGAAGAGTCCGTCTTTATTCACATAAATTCTAGTTATGTTTACATAAAGCCCTGGTTTCGTGTAATTCAACAGTAATATGGTTTTGCAAAAAAATCAGAGTAACTATTTCGTATTAAAATTATCTAATAATTTTCTGGCGACTGCCCGCGACTTCGTTCGCGTAGGCTTTCCTCTCCATAACCTCATATCTTTTTTTGATTTTTATTTAATAATATATATATATATATATATATATATATATATATATATATATATATATATATATATATAAGAACCTTCTCCTGACAATAACAAACACAACAAAAATAGAATTAGCGTGATTGTTCCACCCGTTCTCAAGTTATAGAGTGACAAGAAAAATAGGGGTTAATTTATATATATATGATGATGATGATGAAATGATGATAAAATGAATGAATGTGTTACGATCGATGAAATATATACTTCCCTAAAACACATCTCTTAATGAATAATAAATACATAATGCCTTCGACGTTCGATAAACCATCTCTAGCCCAATTTTTCGCTAACTCTTGTACACATAACATTTTTCAGGAGTATAAATCAGAGATCGGCCGTCAGCTCTATGATCAATATCTGGCATGATGCAGTGATCACTTCTATATATCAGTCCTGGAACGTTGGGAACTTGGCTGCCTCTTGAAAATTATCGGGGCTTAGCTTGGGGAACCATGGAACGGTAGTGAGCTCTACTTATGTAAGCGACAGCGATAAAGTGTCGACAATTAAGCGGAACATTTAAATTTACGACTGATTTGAAAAAAATAGTACTAATAGTCGAAATAACTAGAATAATCGAATATTATTCCTAGGAAATTGTGTGGGTTTTTACAATAAAATCTCAAAACGCATAACTGAGCTCACAGAGGGCAAATTCAAGTTGACTTTAAAAAAGGTTTTAATAAAAAAGCTTATTATAAAGTTCGACATTATATAGAAGACAAAGATGCTTGGAATACTCCACTTCTGGCAAGCTGTCACTCTGCCACCCATAAAATGTAATATTTGTAGTACTGAAGTAGAAACATTGTAAACATCTATATAAAAAGAATGGCCCCGAGTTTCTTGACGCTTCTTCTCGGTAGGCTCTATATATTTTGAAACGCGGTAGAGTCCTCAAAGTACATTATAATGAAAAAATAACGTTCATAAGTGCGTCTTTGATGCCTAAATTGAATAAATGATTTTGACTTTGACTAAAATTAAAATATTTAGGGAAAATTCCGTTGGAGAAACACTTGAGGCCGAATACAGGTGCAAACATACGTACGTCCGTTGAAGAATATACTTTAGTTAATGCCTTATGCTGTCCCTGGGCCATGCATGAAATTGATTTTAATTCATATTTGTGTTTTCTTTATTTTCAGTGTTGTAATTATTTTATTAATTAATATGGACTCGGAAAAACGTACTGATACAGTGAGCGTGTTCTGTCGTGAATTACGATCGAGTTCCAACAGTGCGCGTAGCAAAAGACAGAGAAAGAGGGTAGACAGATATGTCTGCTCTTAATGTTAATTCATCCACCCACCCGCATTCTCCAGTCGCCTCGCGATCATGGCGCTTGCAACAGTGTCGAAATATCGGGAACTCATTTAAATAAATACCACGATTTTCATCCCGTAAGCAATATGTTTATTTATTTATTAATTACTACTATTATCACGGAAACCAGCGGCTTCCTTGTATGATTTTATATATATTTTTTTATTTGTTTTTATATACTTAATAACCTTGGGCAAAAAAATCATTGTCATTGTTCCAAATTACCTCACGCATAGTCATTTGTAAATATAGTTGTGATGAACGTAAACTATAATTACATATGCAGCTTCAAGATAATTATATGCGAAGTGTAGCAATAAATCACGCCATATATAACATTTTGGAATCGACTTACCATATAGCCTTGAGGCTATAACTTTGAAAGTTCTAGGTGGCCCTGCAATTTTTATAGACGGGCGTGATGCGTATACCGCTAGATTACATGTATAAAAAAACTGCATGCGTATGGGTGCCGTCAAAAAACATCAGAGCCAAACTCTTGACATGAGTAAGAATACAATAAGTTTTATTCATGGCGGGTAAAAGTATAGCTATTCCCCTTCAATGGTTCCCCAAGCTAAGCCGCATCACCACTGACCATCAATTGAGTAGACGTATGAGAGTAGACGGTGATAAAAGACAACACCTATTTATTATATATGAAAAAGATGAAAGCATTTCTTGATTTCGATTTGGAGTGCGTAACCAAAGTAGAGCATTTTACTGTTCGTACTGTCTGCAAGTAACCAATCTCGTCCATAGACAATTTATTTGCTCGCATCACGAGAGGGTTTAGCGATGTAGCGGTTGGTACGAGTAATATGTATTATATATATATATGTATTATATATTATATATATATATATATAATATATATTATATATATATATATTATATATATATATATAATATATAATATGTATATATTTAACATCGCCTGAGCTATATGTAGTTGTTTTTATAAATAATAGCTTTTCATCAATGTCCAGTGGTCCGGTCGAAGGTGGCAGCACTATAGAACGGTGACAGGTTATCTAGGACAGCTACCGGGATTGCTGTAATATGTGTTTGGTGGCAGATTTGCAGACTTGAGGGTGGCAACCTTAGAATTCTAAGGTGGTAACTAAATGATTCGTTAGTAGAATGTTCTCTGCCACCATGCTGTAACTTTGAATACAATTATCTTTTGTATTGAAATTATAATAATAGTAATAACGTTTATTGAAGTAGATTACATTTTACAGAGCATGGTTTTATTGGTCCCCGAACTAGGTTAACCTCCATCTTGGGAACCTTATTCCTATTTGATAAATATATTTCTAAACATAACAGTATGATATTAAAGTTTAAGACAAAATACAAAATCCTTTATTATAAAAAAAACGAAATAAGAAAATATCTATATTAAGATGAACGTTAATTTGCGTGCGTAAGTGTGAGGGTGTGTGTATGTATAAGGATGTAAGTGCGTGTGTGGTGTGAAGATTTGTAATAAATTCTCGTAAGTTTAACACATACCCGTAGACTCGCGATTCGCCATATTTGGCCAATAATACAATAGATTTCGCAGAAATCAACCTACTTTTCCAGGAACTGCAACGTGTGTGGTTAAACTATTTCTATTAACCGGCAAAACACTCACGTTAGGAATCTAAAATGAATTTATAAGAAAAATGTAGGTACACAACATGTGCGTAACCATTTACAATAAATTACCAGACCATATTAAATTGCTGCATGGTAATACATTTAAATTAAACCTACAAGTAGCTAATAGAAAATTGTTTTTACAGTGTACCTAAATGAATATCTTAATTTTTGATACTTTAATAAAGTATATATATATTTGTATTCTTGTGTAATAAAGTATAATTCGAAGTTGCAATTGTTGAATGTTAATTGAATAAGTTTCTTGTATTGTTTAGGGTACAATTGAATGCAAGAATTTATATTTAATTGTTATAATATTAGCACGCCTGCCTGCAGGCTGAATATATTGACATATTTATCAGTTTAAGACCATACATTTGTGTTCTAGCAAATAAACTACTTGATTGATTGATCGACCCGGGTTGTGAGAATATCAGATGCTCATCGTTAGGGCGAGAACGCAGGGGCGAGCTGGTTAATAGTAATAGTTTAACAATTATCTTTTGACGAATATTTCCTGAAACAAAATCAATGTCATCGAAACTTTAAAGGCTAATTTAAGTAGCGTTTACAAACTCATTCTCCAGCATTAGTACTCCCTGTATCTCAGGAGGTATGGAGATATCGAATATCCGAGAACAAATATTCCTGCATATCATACGTATATTTGCCTTGGCCAGGGATCAAACCTGGGACCTCGCATTTCGAAAATAGCACTACCATAGTACTGGAGCTGTCAAGTTTTAGAGGTATGGTTTCCATGTACCACAATTAATACGGTCCGTTGTGGTTTGTCGAAACTTACAACCTATACCAAGTCTATGTTGGTTTTACCTTGGCTTACGTGAGTGAGTGCCCCGGGCGCCCTCGGGACCCTTTCATCAGGATTGTCGGACTGTGCGAAAATAGATTGGATTTAATGTTAATGGCGATTTTAATAAGTACAATTCTTTTATTTATAGTTGTGGTACCTACAAATAAGTACCTGCTAGGATTTTTCCCTGCTAACCCTAAAATGGACGTGTTGTGGAGCGCAGTGCCACAAAAAACCTCATTTTAAGTTTGTTATTAATAAAACTGCGAATGTCAAGGGCATACGGGCAAGGGTAAACGCTCCAGACTTGACCGTCATCTTGAAAAAAAATCTCAATCTCATTCCCACAAGCCATAAAAACAAGAAGAAGAAGAAGAGTTCTCATTCCATCGTTTTTTGTTTTCGAACCAAAACTACCTAGTAATACCTACTTATATTATTAAGTTGAAGATGGTGTTCTTGAATTTGGACATTAGTCTAATAAATTTCTTGAAAGCTCTCCAAAATAACCATAAATGTCACCACATCTCACGAACATTACACTTCAAAGGACTGCATTGCATCCATCATCAAATTAGCATAATGTAGCCAGTATCACATCCCGAATTTACATTCTCCCATAAAAATCACCCAAAGAATCCTTCTGAAAGTGCAGAAAATGTCTTTTCTCGGCCATAAATAGCGGAAACATTGTCGTTAATTATGAAACTGAGACAAAGGAGAGTGGAACTCAAAAAACTAATGGTGCTATCCATCACTAGATGTCGCCAGTGTTGCCAGCGTGAGTGGATACAAAGTTTCAGATGTTGTGTTACAATATTTGCGGATTTTTTGGAGTTTTAAACTTTTTTACAAAGTAAGTACTTCAACTAGTCGAGTTGCGCTTCTAAGAGATTTATTATATATTGTATGTACCAAAGTCGCACAAGAAGCTATAGAGAGCGTAGAAGAACAAAAGCCACCGACATAGCCCAGAAGATTAGCCAGTTGAAATGGCAGTGGGCAGGGCACATAGCACGCAGAACAGATGGCCGATGGAGCCGAAAGGTTCTGGAGTGGAGACTGCGGACCGGCAAGCGCAGCGTAGGTCGTCCACCGACACGGCCGAGATGATGATGATGATGATGTAACTCGAAAGTATACTCTACCAAACAAAAACATAATTATCATAATCACACTGTAAAAAGCACATAATTTTTCTTATGTATGACCACGCTTAAGGTCATACATAAGAAAAATTATGTGTCGAAGAACCTCCTACTTTCGGAAGTCGCTTGAAAACATTCCATTTGCCCGTTGACTCGCGATTCACCATATTTGGCCAATAATACAATAGATTTCGCAGAAATCAACCTACTTTTCCAGGAACTGCAACGTGTGTGGTCAATAACCTGTATTGTCATGTGACACTGTGCGATCACTGAGATATTAGTTAAGTTTAATTCGCCAAGTAAGTTCACGTTCAAACTTTAATGCAGTATAGTGCTGAAAGCACAGGCACGTTAAATAGTATATAGGGTGTTTGGTAGAGGGACCGACAAACCAAATGAGCGTGTTCGGGGGCCCACTTGGAGAATACAAGTTGGCAAAAAAAAATCCCCGACACCCCAATTTTTTTTACCTTTTTTTTTGTGAATTTTCTTGTTTTCTCCAATATTGTACCAATTTTGCTTTGCGTGGCCTGAAGGTGTTTTAGAGACCAAATTCAACTAAAAAACTTCCGGTCTAAAACAGATTTTACAAATGTTATGGTTGTAAATAGGTACAATTTCGGAGAAAAAGGGAAAAATCACAAAAAAGTTAAACATATTGGGGGGTCAGGGATTTTTTTTTGGCCAACTTGTATTCTCCAAGTGGTCCCCCAAACACGCTCATTTGGTTTGTCGGTCCCTCTACCAAACACCCTATATAAGAGTCGTGTCCAGCCGGAAGCAATATTATTTAACTCTCCCACGAAAATGTGAAAGAAAAGCTGCGAACTTTTTGACCTAGTTTTTTGTGGATTCTTCATTTTTTCATACGTATGTTTTTCTTTTGTAAGTAGACTTAGACAGTTTTGCCTGTACATTTACCAGTCCTCAACTTATGAATAATATAGGTATATTATTTTTAGACATATCATTATTAGACATATTATTACATAGTTATAATATGTATTATTACATATGTAGGTAGGTAGTTTTTTGTTTAAATAGCCAGAGACAAGGTCTCAGTCAGAAAATTAAGTCAGTCAACACTACTTTAAAAGAGACAATCTAGTACAGTTATTACTTAAACGTTTTAGGATGATGACGGTGAAAACACCAAAAAAAAACGTTTCATTATTTTGTACACTTTGTCTACTACATGCGTAACGAAAATATAATAGTTAGCTCTATCATTACACGTCGAAATTCAGGGAGACACAAATGTAGGAAAATTAAAATAAAATCAACAACTATTGTTGGGTCTTTTCGCGCCCTAGACATTCCGTCCGATTTTCTACGGACGGTTCCGCCTTAGTACTTCTTCTTCTTTGACTTTTGAACGTTTGAAGACTCACAATAATGACTATATTGGGCTAGCCGACCTTACCAAACCTAAACAGCACCTTACTCCAGATAGCAGATACACAATGCAATATAAATACAATAAAACGAAGCCTAAATTAAATTAATATATGTAATATTAATAAATATATATATTTTTTAAGGGTATTTGGTACTAATAAATTATTATTTGTACTACTACTAGCAAATGGATAAAATGTAGGTACTTAGTTAGGGGCGGTGCATCCTTTTATAATCAAGCTCGAAAGAGTTAACGATCTGTCGAATCTGAATGAAAAAAAAACACTGAAATCGGACAATGTTAAGAGGTAGAAAAGAGTTTTCCCTTTTAGCATGGAAAGTACTAGCTATGCAATCTGCTTAAAGCGCTGTTAGCTCAGGTTTTCATTTTCTTTTACTTAAAATCAAGCAAGCGCATCTCGTAAAAACATAAAAAAATAATCCGTCAATGTATGTGCATTAAAAATTGCTATTAATGATATGTGTTTCATAACAAACATAATAGTGAATAAAGAGAAAAACTTTGTTAAAGGTGAAATGAAGTGTTATGTTTGATTTTTTTTAATGTACTCTAGTATGTTAAAATATGTTTTTAATTCCGTCAATGTGTACTTAGAAGTCCAATAAATGTCACATTATTTTTTGAAGTTTTAAATTATCGCTGCTTATGAGATAAACTGCTTTAAAAACCCTTATTTTTATCGACATCGTGATATGACAGCACCTTAATAGTCTGTGCTTATACAAGTCATGACAAATTTAAACCATTTCGGTATCCAAGTGCCTATATACTGAATGTCAAGTGTTAAATGTGCGTACATTATCGATTGTATAGTTCTCTATTACATGTTTTTCTTTGGGTCTATAATATAAAAAAAATAGTATGTGCCTAAGTGGTTTTGATTATAAAAAATTAATAAATCATGTCATAATTTATTATTTCAATATCATATTAATACTGATAATATAATCAATGTAAAAATAATAATATGTCTGAAAACTAATGTCCAGTCCTATATGACAAGCGCAAACAAAATACTTGACCTAGATACTTCATCATATTGATATAACAACTTAAATGAAAACTAATTCATAATTTAATAATAAACTGCGAACTGATCTTACAGCCTTATGACTGGTTGACCTGAATGGTTCTAATTGACTGACTTGACAGACATCAAACCTAATGACATAGACGAAACCAACGCTTTCCTCTATGTCTATGTCTCTAATTTTCACATGGACAAACTGGAAAGACACTGCACTAAATTCTCCATTGTTTTGAGTTATTACTCCGAAACATTAGGCACATAAATACAAGAGACCCTGAAGCTTTACTTGGACTAGTCGACCTTACAACCTGTCCGCTTCATCACTACCCCGGCCGTGTTTTCATTAGGCGACTTTAACGTATGACGCGGCGGGGGACTAAATCTTCATTTTTGACGTCCCGTGGGTTTTTCCAGCGATCTAGAGACAATGGAACGGACATATGTTGTTCATTGTTGTGAAGGTGGACGTGTATGTAGGATGGCGGGAAAAAGCCAACAACTGTTGTCATTGAGATTATAAATAATTATGTTTTCATACCACCTGCTCAAAAATTTCCAATTAAGTAATTTCATTCAATATCAACTTGAAGCAAGGCATTACGAACCCGGGGTTGTAATGTTGTATGAATCGCTCATGGGTGTAAAGTGATTTGGACTTGGAACGTTAGTTGTAGGAAAACCCTTAAGTACGGAGTAGATACGGGCATTGTGAAGAGAGCTTTTTCGAAAATCAAACCGGCCACCACTAACAGCATACAGAAAAAAGACAAAAGGTGTGATTGTAATGAATTTGGAATAAAACACGGTGTTGGTGTTATTTTAACAATTTCCATAAAATGTTATATATTTTGAACATGGTGCAATATTTTAATATTATATTTTTAACTGTGCCGAAATATCGGGAGATCCAAAAGCAACTAAATCGTGGTCTACATCTCGTGAGTACTAATTATAACTTAGTTAACAACCGCGAACGTCTAGATCAGTGTTTTTCATAAAACGTTCCTTCCAAAAATATTACTCTATCCCTCCATAACTGGGCAAAAGTGTCCAATTTGAATCATCATCATCATCATCATCTGATCCGTAGGACGTCCACTGCTGAACATATGCCTCCCCCATGATTTTCCAAAAGGACCGGTTGGAAGCGGCCTGCATCCAACGTCGTCCTGCGACCTTCCTCAGGTCGTCTGTCCACCGTGTCGGTGGACGACCTACGCTGCGCTTACCGGTCCGTGGTCTCCACTCCAGAACCTTTCGGCCCCATCGGCCATCTGTTCTGCGTGCTATGTGCCCTGCCCACTGCCACTTCAACTGGCTAATCTTCTGAGCTATGTCGGTGACTTTCGTTCTTCTACGGATCTCTTCATTTCTGATTCGATCACGTAGAGAAACCCCGAGCATAGCCCTCTCCATAGCTTGTTGTGCGACTTTGAGCTTATCTATGAGGCCCATAGTAAGAGACCACGTTTCAGTGCCATAAGTCATCACTGGTAACACACATTGGTCGAAGACTCTTGTCTTGAGGCGTTGAGGTATTTTTGACGAGAAAACTTCGCGAAGTTTCCGGAACGCTGCCCAACCGAGTTGGATTCGACGATTGACCTCTTTCTCGAAGTTGGACCTGCCTAGTTTGACTGTCTATCCCAGGTAGATGTACTTGTCAACAACTTCAAGAACTGAGTTCCCAACTGGTATTGGGGTAGGCACAAAATGGGCATTAGACATAATTTTTGTCTTATTCATGTTCATCTTAAGACCTACCCATTGGGAAACTCGATGGAGGCCTTCGAGCATTGTACTGAGGTCTTCATTGGATTCTGCCATAACTACAATATCGTCGGCAAATCGAAGGTGAGTGATGTATTCGTCGTTAATATTGATGCCAAGCCCTTGCCATTCCAGAAGCTTGAAGGCGTCTTCCAATGTAGCGGTGAACAGTTTCGGAGATATAACGTCTCCCTGTCTCACGCCTCATTGCAATGGAATTGCCTTCGAACTCTGCTCCTGTACTCGGACTGACTTGTAGGCGTTTTGGTACAAACACTTCAGCACTTCAATATACCGATAGTCAATACGGCACCGCTGGAGAGACTCAAGCACTGCCCACGTCTCGATCGAATCAAAGGCTTTCTCATAGTCCACAAACGCTAAACAAAGAGGCAAGTTATACTCTTCGGTCTTCTGTATAACTTGCCGTAGCGTGTGGATGTGATCTATGGTACTATAGCCTTTTCGGAAACCGGCTTGTTCCGAAGGCTGGAATTCATCAAACCTGCGACTGAGACGGTTCGTTATGACCTTCGAAAACAGCTTATAAACATGGCTCAAAAGCGAGATGGGTCTGTAATTTTAAAGTAAAGTGTTGTCACCTTTCTTGAAGAACAGCACCACCACGCATTTGTTCATTCTAAGGCCATTCTAATCTCGCACAGGCTGATGTCCGGGATATCTTCGGTATAATGTTGGGTTAGCTTGGCTCTTGGGTCTTTGACCGAGCTGCTAACAGGTTTAGCGACCGAGGTGAATAGCTGTCCGTAGAAACTCTCTACCTCTCCTAATACTTCTGCTTTGGTCGACGCTACACTGCCGTCTCCTCTCTTCAGCTTCGTCAACTGGCTTTGCCCAATAGACATGTCTCTCGCAAATACTTTGGAGCCTTTTTTCCGCTCTATCGTCTTTTTAATACGGTTTGTATTAAAGATCCGGATGTCGTGTCGCAAGGACTTTCATATTCGTCTATGGAGCAGCCTATATGCTTAGGCATCATCCGAAGACTGCAGTTTCAGTGAGCGTCGTTCAGCCATGAAGTTGAGGGTATCGTTGGAAAATTTCTGTGGCCTATCTGTACGGTGGGGTTTAAAGTATTTGGAACCCACTGTATGGACAGTTTCTACTAACCTGTTATTGATCTCGTCCACTGAAGCGATGTTCTCAAGGCAATCGAAGCGATTGGATAGCTCAAGTTGAAAGCTTTTGGGGTCTTGAATATGGGCACGAGTGGGTCGGAGCGTCGACTTCATCAGACGAGACCTCTCCAGTTTGACATTAATATTCACCGTGCCTCTTACCATTCGGGGATAACTACCGGTTTTAACCCTGTTGATCACGGAAACATCAGTGAATATTTGCCTTTTGGTGGTCATAATGAAGTTAATCTCATTTCTCGTGGAACCATCGGGACTCAGCCAGGTCCATTTCCTGTGAGGTGGCTTCTGAAAGAAAGATTTCATCATAAAGAGTCTCTCTTTCTCCAGGAAGTCGGCCAACCTCTGTCCCCTATGGTTCCGTTGTCCATAGCCAAATTGCCCCACTTTCAACTCATCCTCGCTTCTCTTACCCAAATTCGCATTGAAGTCCCCCATAACAACTAGAAAGTGCGTTTCAGAGGTATGTATGGCCCGACTAATGTCCTCATAGATATCCTCCACCTCATCATCCGGGTGCGACTTCGTCGGTGCGTATACCTGAATGACCTTCAGCGAATATCGTTTGGATACCCTGAGTATTAGGTATACGACCTTATTGGAAACGCTATCGATCGTAACTATGTTGTTAGTAAGAGACTTGTGGACGAGAAAACCGACACCACCTTGGGACTGCTGGTCGCCTTCCCGGTAATAGAGTAGGTTACCTGATTTTAGGGTTATCGTGTCCTCACCCGCTCTACGGACTTCAGATAACCCCACAATGTCCCAGTGTGACTTACTCATTTCTTTTTCCAGCTCATAAATCTTCTCGTCTGTCCTCATCGTGCGTATGTTGTGTGTTACCAGGGCCAGTCGTCGTCGTTGGGGGTGGTAGCCGGGCGTCTGCCGGGGATTCTTAGCACCCCCTGCCCCACCGTTAACGTGGCCGCTACCGTAGCCGCTACCGTAGCCAGGAATAGCGGGGCTGCCGGGGACTGGGGGCCTGGTTCCTATTGTGTCCATCATTTGGGGGGATTTAGCCAATACTCGCCACGCTTGGCAGGCGGGTTGGCGAGCGCAGTTTTGGGGTTTTAATACTGGGAAGGTGCTGCTGCCCACCTTCCGATTGTTATCCCTTAGCAGATTTCTACGCACCCACGGGTAGAGTTGGGGGGTACTATTCTAAGCCGGTACCCCACGGCACTTTTTACCAATTTGAATACTATTATTATTATTTTCTTTTAACTAAATAACTGCTTTATTTATATAATAAAATCAGAGCTATATGCTCTGAGTTTTATTGTCTCACAGTAGGTATGAAAAGTAGAGTATGCAACCTCGAGGATAAAGCCTGTCTTCGTCTTGGTCGGCTTGAACCCCTCGCTTCACTCAGGACTCTGCATAACTCCCTCCTATAAAATGTTATAATAATACATAATACTATAATTAATAGACAGCGCAATGTCAAAGCTCTAAATACAAAATTTCACTAGTTGGAATTATAGATAAACAACGGGAATAGGCAAAGTACAGTCCCGAGCACCGATATGTTAACACTTAACAACTTTTCAAACAGTTTCTCTTCTACTGAGCTGATTAAAATTTCATGTTTTTACGAACAAAGTATTCTGGAACTCATTGTTAGGGTTTGGCTAACCTAACCAGAGACAAACAATTGTTTCTAAACTATAGGAACATAGCATAAGTTGTCGTTGGTATTTTTAAGTATATAGCAATAAAAAACGCAATGTCATTTCTTGAATTGACAGCTAACCAAGCGGCAGGTGTTTTATTTTCATCCTTTTAAAATACCCAAAATTACGAGTAGTATTCTTATCACTCATCACACGGCGGTGGAGATGGCCACAGACCGGAGCCGATGGAGACAGTTCGTTAGAACCAAAGTGCTGCCATGATGATCACGATCCTCAGTCATGAGGGAACGACCGAAGAGAGAGATTCTTATCACAAATCAAGCTAAAATTAACGCGATAGCGGTACGAGCGCAAAGCAACCTGCGAGTGCGACAACACTCATATTTTTATTGAAAAGATCCTATCTTCAAGTTACAATCGTTATTTCTCAAGAAAAAAGCTTTTACATTTAGGAAAGTGTAAACATATTGGTGCTCGCGACCGTACGATTTCACTTTAAAAGGAAAAATGGCGTATGCTAAGTGTCGTGTAGATCTGCTCTTCTCTTAAAGTTCTGACATAGATAGATAGATAGATGGATAGATAATACTTTATTGTTCACAAAAACATAACAATATGAAAACTTAAATGTAATAATAACAAAAATTGTGTCACAATGGGCGGCCTTATTGCTAAAAGCAATCTCTTCCAGGCAACCTTAGGATGGAATGTATATATTTAAAATTCATCGACATGGGCGCGTTTTTAAAACATAAGTAAACATGGATATAAAAAGCAATGGAAAAATAACAATAACATAGCGAGATAATACAAAATACATAGACATAGGCTTTTGTATAAAACCGAAATACTTGTAGAATGTAATGGCGTCAGCGCAAGTCAGGTTGAAATATTTGTTGAACCTAACATCGATGACGTGTAAGTTTGCGGTAGTACGAGTACTTTGTCACGAATTTATAAAGGAAATATAATTAAAATTTATTTGGTTTGACTCTATAATTTTACAGCATTCGTTTAAGTGTGCGAAGTGTACGAAATAAGTGAAAGAGACCCATAATCTTTTTAGATCTTTAAAGAGACTTTTTAGTGTCTGGACAAACAATATTTAGGGTTTTAGGCACTTTTCATACCACAATTGTAATAAAATAATAACAAGTACAATTTGAAAAATTTAATACCGACTTCCATTCTATTCAGTTATTGGAGTGTATCTCAAAAACTACTGGACCGAAATTGATGACATTTAAATGGGATCACACGGGAAGCTTTCAAACAAACAATAATTTTGAGAATCCGTTCACCCAGTCGAAATTTATGAGATAACACTCTTAAAAAAATAAAAACATACAGTTGAATTGAGTAAGTACCTTCCTCTTTTTTTGGAAAACAGTAGAATAATAATCCAAAGTATCGAAATGACGAGTGCAATACAGTGCCACCCAAACTACAGATCTAGCTCTGGCTGGCACTGCAGCTGGCATATAAACTGTAGTAGGTTAGTTATTACCATCAGACGCATGCATGTCTTGCTTGTCCTGTCACTTAATTGTGTATAAAAAACCTAAATCTACAACAGATATTCTCCAAAACATCAAAAAACAAAACTACTGCTAAAATCCGTAGAACTATCAAAGTGAAGCCGAAATACTTCAAAATACTTGGTATTTACGAGTTGGAAACGTTTAATATTCTGTGACATTTCCAGTGCTCTATATCGTGGTGCACATGTCTGGTCCTCAACACGGGGACAGCCCTAATGTTGATATATCGCTGAGAGTTCGGACGGACAGACACAACAGAGATGTTAAATAATAAGGTTGCCGCTCGCTTATTTATAGGAGCCTCGAGGGTTCGAGGTTTTATGGGTTTTTTGGTTACGAGAGATACTGATCCCTCTGTGTATCTGTAACTATGTAACTCTGAGCAGTGTACTCTCACGGACGAGAAGAAGGAGGAATGACATGACACTAGATATGAGTGCATAATGTTGGAGTTGGTAGCTGGCTACACGTCGCAGCCGCAGACGACGTGTCGTCGCTTCATGTCGCTGCAGTCATGATTTCGAACCCGACTGCAGACGGCAACTGCAGATGGCATCAACCATTTGAAAAGCAATACTTTACTTATATGTTTAAAAGCTTTTCATTTGTTTTACTAGGTAGATTGGTACCCGCGAGCGGCACTACTGATCTGCGGTCGGGCGACAGTGTCATCTGCCGCTCGACGACGTGACGCTAGCTTCCTGTCGCTTCGAATGGTGTTTCATAGAAATACATAGAAACCAGTAGTGTCGCTGCGACACGTCGTTTGCCGCGGCTTCATGAAGCCAGCTTCTAACTTGCACCTTTATAATGATAACACTTATAATAATAATGATTATGATTATTATATTTTATATTAATGATTACAAATTAAGTATTAGTAATTACATGTTTAATTCCGCCTAGTATATCAGTTTTATGTAAGTGTGTGTGTGTGTGCGATACACGCATACATAAAAACGTGTTGGCCTACTTAGGGTGCTTCTTTTTTGACGCTTTTGATCGAGTGTTGCGGTCTCATTTTTAATTAGTTTTACTTAAATTGCACTCAAAATATTGGCAAACTAATAAATAAGGCTGTCATTGCTTGAAACTGCATCATCTCATAGACTACCTTCTTTAAGGACAACAGTGATTCTGGACGGCACGTTAGTTTTAATAAAATATTATATTTGACACTTTAAAATGTCGTGACGCGATAAACAGTTCTAAAGAAATAAAAATCTAAATGTTTTTATTTTTCTACCGACTTCCAGAAAAGGCCTCGATTTGACTGTATGTTTTTTTATGTTTGTTACCCTACGAATAATTATTATTCGTAGTTGTTACCTCATAACTTTCGACTGGGTGAACTGATTCTCAAAATTCTTTTTTTGTTTAAAAGCTAGTGCTCCCATTTAAATTTCATCTAATTCGGTCTGGTAGTTTTTGAGATATACTCCAATAACTGAATAGAATGGAAGTCGGTATAAAATTTTTCAAATTGTACTTGTGTAATCAAAAAATGTTTTCATCCCATCTATTCGAAAAGGACGACTTGGTTCGCCTTTATTGTGGCCGCCAAAGGTGGTGTTTTCTATAAGAAAGTTTTAGCGGGCAGTAATGAGTTTTTAATCCTCTTTATAAGTGCGCCGCAATTATCTTTGCCGCGCACTTTTTGAATTTGGAACATCTTAGTGTTCAGCACCAAAGAAATCGAACGCAAATATTGTTTGAATAAAGACTGGCTGGTACGACGGCCCATAGTCACGCCGCCGGATGAATGAAAAAAAAAACAAATTAAAAAAGCGCGAACTACAGCCCGCGTTTTCGTAAATTTTCACGGATTGTTAGAAATTCATTGTTTTATTTTGTTTTGAAAAATGAGTTCTTCAAGTGACAGTGAAAGTATAGAATTAACTCCTGAAAGCATTAGAACTGACGCAAGAAATGTGATGGATAATCTATTACCTGCAAAATCCCGGGAGAAATATATGAAAGCCTATGGTAATTTTATTGAATGAAGAAATGCAAGAAGCGCCAAGAATTTTTCAGAATCTGTGTTTTTGGCCTACTTCCAGTACTTAGCCAAAACTAAACAACCTTCCACTCTTTGGAGTACATACTCAATGCTAAAATCAACAGTCAGTTCTAATAACGATGTAAAACTGGACACATATTCGAAATTAATAGCGTACCTGAAGAGGATGTCTGATGGATTTAAACCTAAAAAATCCAAAGTGTTCTCAGTCAAAAACGTGGAGACTTTCCTTAATGAGGCACCCGACAAAGTCTTTCTTGCCGTAAAAGTAAGTAGGTAACTATGTTTACGGTGGATTAGTAAAATATAATCATAGTGTATAAAAATGCACATTTTATTGTAACCTGTACTTTGATAGATACTTGTCTTATTCACATTCGGTTTTGTTACAGGTGGCTTTAATTTTCGGATTATATGGAGCTTGTCGTGGCAATGAACTTTTAAAAATAACTGTTGATGATGTCGAAAATCACTCGGATGATTTACTGTTAGTAAAGCTGACCGATACAGAAACCAAAATGACCGATCCTTCGTAATACGAGGAGAATACAAAACTATTGTACAGAAATACCTGGACCTGCGTCCTGCTGCTATGAAGACCAATCGGTTTTTTCATCCGTTATCAAAATGGCAAGTGCTTCAAACAAGTGATGGGAAAAAATAAAATTTCTAACATGCCACAAGAAATTGCTACTTATTTGAAGTTACCAGATATCAAACTGTATACAGGACATTGTTTTCGTCGTACTTCTGCTACCCTTTTGGCAGATACTGGAGCGGACTTAACTGTTCTCAAGCGACATGGAGTATGGAAATCGAGTGCTGTAGCAGAAGGGTATATAGAAGATTCCATTGAGAACAAGGCGAAAACATCTGAACGCATCGTGGAAAACATTAAATTGCAACCTTCAGTTAATCCATCCATAGCACTGTCGCCGCGCCTATCTACATCCAAACAACGAGATTCACCGTCACATTTTCCTCAAAATGATCCAGATTCGGACATTTCAAACACGCAGAATATAAAATCTACAACAATCTCTATTCCTAATAAACTGTAACAATAAATTTTCATAATTGCGAAAATGTCTCAAATGTAAATATAAGTTTTTAGTTGTTTTAATAAAGGATACTATTTAATTTCAATTTAGTTGTTACTCTATGTTTTATTAAATAATAATATTACAATAAAACATGAGGCGCTTTTATTTTCTCATAGTGGGTGATGAAAAGTAGAGTGTATCACTCGGGCGCAAAATATATTTTTGGCTCGGGCGACGTACTTTGAATCCCTCGCTACGTTCAGGATTCTACTAAAGAATCCCTCACTTCGCTCTGGATTCAAAAAAGCGCCCTCGCCGTAAAAATATTATTTTGCTCCCTTATGATACAATCTACTATTACACCTACAAACAAGGTGGGGATCTTTTTATGTATAAAATACTTGTACCAGAAGGCCCCGCTCTTCCATATCCATTACAGAATATTACAAGAATGTTAATATGGTAAATATTTAGAAAATAGAAAAATATAAATTAAAAAATTAGCTTGTTATCCTAATGATAAGAAGTCAAGTAGATACTAATTGTGAGCATTATAACAAGTAAAATTCAACACCGACTTCCATTCTATTCAGTTATTGGTGTGTAACTCAAAAAATACTGGACCGAATTTGATGAAGTTTAAATGGAGAGCACACACGAGAAGCACCAAATTAAAAAAAAAAGGATTTTGAGAATCGGTTCACCCAATCGAAAGTTATGAGGTAACGATATTAAAAATTAAAAAAAAATCAGTCGAATCGAGTACCTCCTCTTTTTTGGAAGTCGGTAGAAAAAGGTTTTTTTTTAAATTTTTTAGTTCATTTAGAGAGTATGTGTATTTGTGCGTGCATGTGTGTGTGTATACGCGCGTGTGTGAGTGTGAGTGTGTAGTCGCAATCCAGTACTTTAATTTAGATTTGAGTTATTTATTAAAGTATCACTAGTTACTCGTACTTACTAACTGTTCTATTAAATAATAAATTGCAATGTCTCACTGGTAGTACATAGTACATGCGTAGTCTTAATTCGCAATATACTCAGGCCTACTCCGAAGCTTGACTCTGAACTATGGTGCTTTACGTAGACTCTTCCAACAACTCCTGACTACACCCATTACTACTATATACTTGGTCAGCTATCACCTACCATTTGAAGACTATAATATATACAGTGCAACCTCGATATAACAAATAGGAGGGGAATAAGAAAATATTCGTAATATCAAGTAATTCATTGAACTGAGGTTTGTTATGTTGAGGTTAGATTGGTCTAAAATTCGTTATAAAGAGGTAAAAGAATTACTGTACAAACAAAAGCGTGTCGAAACATGTCGAGACATGAATCACATTATAAGATTAAGAGTTATATTATTGGTGGAAACTTTATATAAAGGTTTTGGGTTGGCAAAATTCGTTAATTAGAGGTATGAATACTTTTTCTTGATAGTTGAAAATTCGTTATAAAGAGGTTGTACGCAAAGAATGTTCGCAATGTAAAGGTATATTTTATATTGACTCTTATGGACAATTCAAGGGGATTACGAAGAATTTGTTAAATCGAGGAAGTCGTTATATTGAGGTACGTTATATTAAGGTTGCACTGTAGTATGATGCACTGAAGGATACGAGTACATCCGTCAAGGGTCCATGTTGACACACAATCTCTACCGACATACCAGGTATCGAGCTTGACAGAGTTTTCCTGCAATCGTAATTGCCATAAAGTGCATATTCGCAGCGAATTTTCCAAACAAATCAGTAGTCTCCCAACATTAGCTTCTCCGACCACCAATCGGCTTCAAACTGAAACTATCTCCACATTTTTCCCTATCTTCCTTCATAAACAGGGATCAGGAGCCTTACCCTTTCGCTATAAATCTGCCGGTGACCCCCCTGCTGCTGTACCCTCCATCTCCCTCGTCGCAATACGGGAAGTAAAACAGTAACTTGTATTAAAGCAATATTTGTCATGAATAGAATATAATCTTGTGTTCAAAATTGAATAATTATAAGCGTAATACTTCCTATACTGTGATAATTAAAACAAAAGATTTATGAATGAAACTGACGTATATTTACGTCTCTGGGACGCAAAGAGTTAATCCGCGATTCAGGACTCGCGATTCGCCATATTTGTCCAGTAATACAATAAATTTCGCAGAAATCAACCTACTTTTCCAGGAACTGCAACGTGTGTGGTTAAGCACTTTTTAAAATTTTCACGGTGGTTTTCAATAAATATATTGTATATTATATAAACATGTTGCATATATGAATATTAAAAATAATAATACCACGGTGTTCATCCCATAAGTAACAATCCCACTAATATTATAAATGTGAAAGTTTAGATGGATGAATGGATGGATGGATAAATTATATAGTATGTTTGTTACTCTTTCACGCAAAAAACTACTAAATGGATTTTAATGAAATTTGGTATGTAGATAAATAAGACGCTGAAATAACGTATAGGATACTTTTTCATCATCATCGTCATCATCATCATTCATCACCACGCGGGTGAAGCTAGTATAATTATAAGCCCAAAAAAAATCTCGAAATCGTAATATCTCAAAAAAATATACAACATTATTAGTCATAGTCTCATCACTTCACACTAATATTATAGAGGCGAAAGTTTGTGAGTGTGTTATTATGTTTGTTACTTCTTTACGCTCAAACGGCTGGACTAATTTTGATTAAGTTTGGTGTGGATGTAGATGAGGCGCTGGATTAACACATCACCGTCTGGGTGTAAACGCAGGGCGCACCTAGTACTGTTATAATTTTTTTTTTTTTTAATAATATGTGACAACATCCACACAAAGGTCTTCAGGTCCCAAACTAGGCAGAGCCTGTACTATGGTAACCTGATGACTGATATACATACTTAAATATATACACACCCAGACACAGATCAAACAGACATGTTCATGCACACAAATGTTTGACCTGTCCGGGGATCGAACCCGGGGCCAGCGGCTCAGAAGGCAGGGGTGCTACCAACTGCGCCAACCGGCCTGACAAATTAGAAACGAACTGTAGAAATCATCCACATACAAATTTCAAGCCTGCCCATGCCAAATACTGTGTCACCCAGAGCTATAAGTTGTTTAGTTCTATATTTAGTATCTTTGGTGGTAGTGCCACGCTGTCACCCCACAGCCGAATGTGCCGGCACGACCGGAGAAGTACCGCACTATGAAGTAACATAGCTTGCTATTGCGTTTCGTTGGTTTGTTGGAGGTTCCGGAGGCCTGATTCCCCCGTTCCCCATTCTCCCTCTCATTCCCCCTCCCCCTCCAACCTTTACCCCTTCTATCTCTTCCTTCCTCAAAGGTCGGCAACGCATCCGTGATGTCCGTGGGCGAAGGTATCACTATACCATAAAAAAAAGTGACTTCACCTAACACAGTTTGCAGCGTATTGTTTCACGGTAGAATAACTGACACTGCGGTGGTATCAACTAAGACGGCCTCTTGCACAAGGCCTAGAAAGTGGACTAGAATAGGGCTGACGAATCAAGAGTCTACTATGAAGGCGAGTGAGTGAGTGAGTGAATCCCGATTCGAGCAGCTGGCGTGTTATCCTTTACTGTTAGCACAGCGGCCGATCCTGCCACAGCCGCGAGGTGGTTTTGAATGGAGATTGAACCAATTAAAGTAATCGCCGTAGCAGTCGGCGCTGCCTTGGATTAGTTCTGTGGCCAAGAAAGAAGTAGAGTCGCGTGCAGTTAAATAGTTTGGTATATAGTTTGACAAGCAAAGATTAAATTATAAGGGAAAAATATAATTATGTTTTAAACGGTTGACTAATGAAAAATAATCACATTTAGATACAAATATTTTGAATACAATTTTCGTAGTAAGTTTAAATATTTTATTATTATTTACGTCAATATGGATTATCGCTATGAGTACCATACTATGTTTTAATAATGAAAGATTCACATTTTAATTGTAACATTATATCATGATCGTATCAGTGAAAGAATTAGGTTCAGCGTTTAGTTCCAAGGATGCATAGTTGCTTTTAATGTACAGGAGAAGAAACTTTGTATCCTTGGAGCAGAACTGGCTGGACCCTGTAAGCCCGAGTTTTTTACCCTTTGCGTGCCAGAGACGTAAATTGACGTGAGTTATTCATACATCTTTTGTTTTAATTATCACGGTAAGTAAGGGTTAAAGAATAGAGCTACAGTAATCCCTGTATAGCTCGTATGTAGTTGGGGTGGAGCCCTAACCATCTCTTTAACATGAGGAAGATGGCGTCATGATGTGGAAATTGACGCCGTGCCATCTTCATTGCTTTAGAAGGAGATGGAAAATACTCTCAGAGACGAGCCGAACCACAATATGTCAGGATGGTCCTAGTGTGTCCTTCAGGAGATCCCGGAGCCATATGTAAGACGACGAGTAACGTCACCGAGGGGGTTTTAGTGGAAAGTCCCACACAACCCGGATGCTCCCTATAGTGTCTTGGTATCTGATAAGATTTCTCCCCCGTAAACAAAATAAAAAATGAACTGACTATATTCATCATAGAAAATTATTTAGCATTTAGCCCTGTGTAGATATAAATATATTAGTATTTTGAATTTTTATGGTGTATATTATGTTCGTGATTAAAAAGTAAATTAATAAATAAAATACATGATTATTAGTGACAGTATCTACTTAATGTACCAATTAAATCACTTTTTATTTTTATAGTTGTTTCATCATTGTTTTATAAACAAAGAAATACTAAATGATTTATAATAATTATTATGTTCATAATTCTGGTGCAAATAAATGACGACCATGTCTAGTGTATAATGTCTAATCTGACTATGTATTTGGTAACTTTCTTGAAAAACCACTACCGTTTATTGCATTAAAAAGTATCCAACCCTGGCAGTGTTTCTAGTGTCAGAGCTTTTCACCTAAATTTTAATACAAGTTACAGCTCAAAACGGCTACATTTTGTGTTTTGACAACCTACGAAAAAAAATAAGTCAGAAAATGTAACTGCGTTAAAATGACCCAATAAAAGACGTGCTAAACCAAAAACATCGTTCACGTGGCTATGACTCAGATGTCATAGTATACATTGCAGCGCGCGCGTGAACCAAACCCTGCTTTCTCGTCTGAATTTAAACCAATCACCGAACATGTCTATTTCTTGTGACCTCGGAAGTAATTCGTATTTGGAATCATACGTCGTTTTGGTTTGAAGGGCCACTTTTTGTGTGGACTTTGTTCTGAATTATGCTTCCTGACATTTCTTCGAAGCGTAAAACACTTTTGACAACTCTATAAAAACATTTTTAGCTCCTAAGAGCGACTCCATACCTTTCCCCCCTCAGGATTAGTATCATACAATACAAGCAACGAATGAATCCTTTTATTTATTGCTATTTATTATTATTGCATTCTGTATTTCTCTAATATCGTCTTGTGTAAATTCCACTTAGCGTTTTGGGTGGCGTTTATTTTAAATATTATTGCTAATTAGTTGTGTTGCTTTTAGTCTGACGAGTTGTTTGCTATTTGGAGACTCTTAGGTGCTTGTGGAAAAAATGTTGGTAATTTTATCAGTGTGTCATTTAATAACTCAGTATTTCCGTTGCAAAACTCAATTATTCCTAGTTATTTGGGAGTACATAAATTACTTTGTTATTAATCTATAAAAATATTTTGTATGACTGTGAATGTCAAAAATACAGCCGTGCGATTTTCTAATGATCGTATCATTCATGCTCACCGATGTCAAATACTTTAAGAGATATCGCCCTTGTACACAAGGTTGTTTTTCCGACGTTACTTGTCATCTCGTCATTTGTTTCACGGATGTTGTCAAATATGCAACGATGTTTGCTCTTACAGCCGTGCTCTATAGCTCGTCGACGAATCATTAGAGATCGCATTGAGAAGAGTAGCTGCGCCCCGAAATTTTACCTAAGCGTTGAAGAATGATGATGATGTTGACGATGAAAAGTATCCTAGGTGTTAATCCAGTGCCTCGCATATCTCCTTACCAAATGACGTATAAATCCGTTCAGTCATTATTGCGTGCTTGAGTATGCCATATATATTCATTTTAGTCGTTAACACACTTGCCAGAGTGGTCGTGGTCATCAGTTCGGGTGGTGGCTTGCTTCACAGTCCATTGCCATTCCTCACGAATTGCCGTCTTCCTTGCGCACATGTTCACGGGACCATTTAGTACTGCCTTTATTTGATCGGTCCAAAGTAATGGTGATCTGCCGCGTGGTCTTGTGCCTTCAATCTTGCCTTGAACCACAATTCGTTCTACCGAGGCAGATATCATATATGTATAGCCATATATCCAAACTTTCATACATATTGTGACATATTTATGTGCATGTATAAAAAATGTGTTTCCTCCAGAACCATGGCATTACCCGCTTTTTTGTACTGACAGTTTTATTACTCATCCGCGGATATGGCGCGACATCAATGACGTCATAATAGAGGTTGGCTCAATAGTGGCTCCAAGATACAGGATTGCGCTTTCTTTGTAAATGATGCGGGATATTTGTATTGAAAGAGGGCTTTGCATATCCTTTTGATCACAGCTTTGATCTCATTCTTTGAACATTTAGAAATTAGTATGAATTTAAATATCAAAATACGAGTATCGAATTACACTCGTCGATTCTGCCATCACTCTCTGCATCACGTCTCTGTATCTCAAGGTTCCAAAACGCCTCATCGTTATTAAGAGATGTAGTAATTCAAATGATTAAGCAGATTTATGGGCAGGTGGCGCGGCAGGGCGGGCGGCGAGGCGGGCGGGTGGTATCGCTGAGAAGGCTTGCTCTGTCTGTGTGTGTGGATTTGATATGTGACTTTTCGATATGAATTCGTAAAATGTTGACAGTTTAAGTAGAACGTAAGGTCAAGTGGAAAATTTTAGAAAGCAGTGGTTTAGCTTTTATTTTATTGATAAACATATTGTAATCAAGTTCGTGTTATATAGGTTTAGTCAAATTTTAATAATCTTAGATTGTCCCGGTATTTTAACTAATAAATACTTTATTTCTGCTTAAGTTGTCCTCTGCCGTTTATGAAATAGAACATGTTATAAAATTGTTACTTCGTTAAAGTATTTTTGAGATTTTTAAAGATTTTAAATAAAATCATTTCATTACAACTATGTGAAAGCGAATAGCTTCTCTAGGGCGCAAAGTCTGTGCAAGCCCTCGAACTATCATAGCACTAATTGCGTTATTTTTTTTTATTATTTTAGGAAGGTATACAGCTTTTTGCTACTACGGACATTAAAAGCGACACCAGACTATAGCAACACTGAAGTATCTGATTGCGTCTTTCACTGTTAGACTCTACTGGCATTTACAGCGTCATCGGGTGGGTGGCGAGCGCAGATAGCACTGAGCCAGATGTGAGCGCAGAAGGGCACCGTCTAAGGCGAGCGTTGAAGATGCTTCGCTGCAAGGAGAGGAGTAAGTAACTTGCTCAAGGGCACCACTAAGGCACGGACCTCAGCTTGGGCCGTCGCCAGGAGAGAGGGGATCGGAGAGAATCCAAGAGAGAGAGAGGAGTCGGAGAGAACAGATTGCGTCAAGGTTAGTCTGGCCGGCACTGCAGCGAGAGACACCTAAAGCTAGTAGTTCCATTAGCCGATGAAGTGTATTAGATGTGAACATTTTTTAATTTTCATTATTCTAATATAAAAAACGGGAATCACTCCCGTTAATAAGTCAGATCTTTCCAACTGTCGAGGCGAGACGCAACCGCGAGCGTTCTACACTGTTCTTGAGAAAGACCACCAGATGGTTGTCACTATAATTGATCTAGACCTGACATATTTACGTGAGTGATTCCCGTTTTTTATATTAAAATGAGTAGGTACACACCACGGTAACTTTCATAATGAAATTTACATTATATTAAATAGGAAAACATAATTCAGTATTGTTAATATAAGCATGTGCAGTAGGACCATAAAGTTTTGTGAGATAGTACAGACTCTTAAGTGCTTTTTATAAGAATTGAGTATAATATCCATCCCAAATACATATCTGGTAAGCCTTACATAATACACCTCACAGGTAACGTTGTTTGGTCGGCTTATAAATTTTTAATGTGTAGTATGTCTGCTCGTTTACCTGTCACCGCCTGTTACGAGACAGTGTTATATGATATTGTTGTAAATTAATATCCTGGTGTTACGTGCGATGTTTAAATGTTTTTAATTAATGATTAATACATGCGATAAAACGGCTGCCGTATTGCTTGACCGATGACTTGGTGGCAGAATAACGACTCACACTCGAACATGCGTTTTAGGGATCCATACTTCCGTTATTACGTAGCCTGTGTCCGACGCTTGTATGTCTGTCCTTCTTCGTAGCCAGTTAAAATAAAAACTTTAAGAAATATATGTGTTTATAGCAAATACCCTGATCAGAATATTCCACGAAAATAAAAATGTAAATTATTTAAAATAAATAATATTTCAAGAACATTCACACTCTCACTAGGATTACCTATGTCGCAGAAGGCACGGATAAGTACTATTGCACAACATTTCTGCCTTTCACATTTGTCCCGGTCAGGGATCAAACTTGGGACCTCCCGCTTCGAAGGCAACTACCTCGTCGCTACTATCGGATCGTCGCAATATATATTTATTTGAAACCTAAAAGACGAGATTTACTGCTAAAAACGTATACACGCACATGTAAATTTAATGTTAAATAAAACGTCAAATAATAAGAACCGTTTACGCGGGAGTCGGGCATGCTTCAAGAACCCCAAAAGCAACTGTTGTGTATTAATACAGAATCCTAAGTGCTCGCTCCCGACTCGCACTTAGCCGGTTTCACTTGACTTATAAATTTAAAAACAATTATAATGATTCTTCTGAGAATGTCTTCAGAATATTTTACTTTCTTGTGTGTCGGAGTAATATACTGCAATAAATGTCAGAGCTTATTACACGAAGACTTATCTTTTTCATAATAATAAATATAATTTTTCTTATATAATTATAGTAAGAAGTTTAAGCACTTGTTATGGCTTTCTAGTACTTGGAAACGTTGATATATAATTACTCTGATGATGGTGATTTGTATAACGACCCATTTCATTATGACATCATCATTGACACAATATTACTCGGTGTGTATTATGTTACATAGTAACTGGTAATGAGTCTGTGAAATAAGGGTGAGCGTACGCAGCAGCGTTTATGAGCGTGCGAAACAGCGTTCGAGATTGTTTTGTATTAAATATATTGTTGTTTATATACCTGTATACATATCAATATTATGTATAGGATAAATCTCGTGTCCAGTGCAGTGTTACCATCAAATTGGGTATTTGTTTCATATAGGTATATTTGTTCTTTAACACTATCTACTTAAAACAAATTACCAAACTACCGTTACATTTTCTACACAGTGTGTACCATATTAAACGTAATCAGTTGCTAACTTTTCAGAAAACGTGATGTAAGCCAACTTTAACTCAAAGTAATAAAATGAAATATTTTTATGGAAATAGTTATGTTTTATTTATTATTTATATAAGTTTTTTATATTTTAAAAATCATGAATAACACAGTCTAAAATTATAAGTAGCTTGGTTATCCCTATTATCTTCGATTGTTAAATATAAAGAAAAAAACAAGAGAGCGTTGTGGTGTTTTTCAAATATTTGGAGATATCTGTTAGAACCGAAAATTAAAGCTAAAGTAAAGATAGTATAACAATTAACTTGGCCACTGTGTACTTGTATAACCAGCACTAAAAGATATGTATTTTTTATTGTTCATACTTTTGGAAAGCAAGTAGACCGTTGGTTACGGTACCGATAATAATTTGGATAATTAGGCAATTGATTGACGATATCAAACTGGAAACAGCTTATAATACCGAAATAAATAGTAAAGTATAAGAACAAATTGTTCATGAACTGAAAACCTGCTATATAAAAATGATATAAAGTATATATATAACTATACTATATAAATTATATCCTGATAATAAATTACGTGGTTATCTAAATAAGTTTTAGGTTAGCTTCAATTCCCTGATTTTTAAGTCCCTCGAATATAATTAAACAAAATGCGTAAGGCGGCAAACATATCAACAAAATACATTTCCTATGTAAACGCTAAATTCGTTAAGACCGACAAGTCTATTACTCCAACGCACGGCCTAAAGAAGCCAAATGTGTCTGATGATGAGTGTTTCTCCTTTTTACGATACAAGATTGCTGCTCGCCCAAAAAGCTGCATTATAAAAACTTCAATTAACCTGACTACAATGTAGTGTTGCCAGAAGCGAAAAAAACTTGTCCAATTTTGCAACTGTAGCCATTATTATACCAGTGTCATAGTCATGTGGCTTGCCATAAGAATAAACCGATAATTAAATAATTATTGTTTTTCAATATGCAGTGTGCATTTACAATCTTTTAGCAGACTTTATGCTTTCAAGCACCATGCTTGACCCTTTACGTAGGGTAACCATCTTTTTATATTTAAAGTTGAACTTTAACATTAACAATAATATGTGTGACAATTCTGCAACCAATAATTAGTGATAAATAATAATTTTGAAATATAGAAAATCGCAATGACACCAACTCCAATTATGACCACAATCAATTATTGTCTTGACTAAAGTGGAAACAGTGAAACGAAGTGCAAAAAGTGGCGAACACTTAGTTGACCTAGCACTTATCCCACTAATATTATAAATGTGAAAGTTTAGATGGATGGATGGATGTTTGTTGCTCTTTCACGTTCAAACGGCTGTGCCAATTTAAATTAAACTTGGTATGGAGGTAGATGAGGCGTTGGATTTATTGATGATTGATTTTATATTTGTATGTACGTATTTTATTATTAGTTTTTACTGATTGATTTACTAAGTATTTTTTTTATTTACTCATATACCTAATGCTATTATAGCAATTGCGTTTGACTATGTTGGTTCCATTTAAATACTCGTATTTTATGACATTTTGGTATAAAGATAGATATGGTCTTGGAGAAGAGAATAAGCTACTCTAAGTACTAATCCTTCACAGACGAAGTCGCGGGCAACAGTTAATAATAAATATATAAAACAAATATGAACTAAATGAATGTTATAACATACGTTAGTTACCGGTATTATGAGTATATCTGTATTTCGTCCGTTTTATTGTTAACGCCATATTGTTATTATTGCAAATTATAGCAAAAATATAAGGCTAATGTCCGAGGAATAACTATCCTATGGCAACACTACCGCCCAAACAGTACGGAAATTAATCAATTAAAAATTATCGAGCATCAAACCCTGACACGTAGTATGTAAATAATGACTTTTAAACTCCTCTGCTGTCAGTGTATCATTTATTTTGCCGGGTTAAAGTTGTAAATACAGGTAATCGCACACTTTCACGGCATAATGCATTATGTTGATAAACGAAATGGACGTACGGTTTTGTTGATTGCATACTTGTGGCTCATTTTATTGGTGAGGTGAGACGTTTTTTAAAACATTAACAGTGCGGACATTAACATTACAATATCTTTAGTACCGTATCTGTATATATAGCGGAAAAGTAAGTATTAACTGAGAAGCCTAGAATGAGTTAGTTTGTTCTGTGAAGTGGTTATGGCGCAGAAGTAGCCCGCAGAGTGGGTCAGGCAGAAAAATGTTCCAGCTCATCCACTCCGGCGCAGGAACCGAGGAACAGAGAAGAGAGTTCACACGCTTCCTCTCATTAGTTGGATCACTGGTGGAGAGCCTCTGCTGGCTTGCACGGCCTCACACGTCTAGGCCTTGCTCCACTCCTTCACAGACGCTGAGGTCCTGTCAAGATCAATCCAGGCCTACGACTGTGACGATATGGTAAAGGCTAATGCGACCCCATCTTTCTCCACATTGGCGGAGGACTGCTCACAGGGGGTTTCAGTGGGTTTGAGCAGCATACACCTCTTCCGTCACACCGTAGCGGTACGGCAGTGCACAGCATTTACCTTTGGCAAAAAAAAAATAAGAGATATATATTTGTCTCTTCTCGAGGGTTCTAACATTGTCTTGGACGTGTACTTCTCCATTGGAACTCAGTAGCATTGGATAGGATCACCACTGTGAAGCGAAGAGAAACCTAGACTGCTCGCCAGCGATAGGGAAAGCTGATAGGCCCGGGAAGGTCTAAACAATTATGTTAGTAATAAGTGAGATTACGTGGACCACAATGGCAACTTCCTCTCGAGACTGGTATAATAATTCTTCACTAACTTCCAAACCAGGCGAAGGTTTTTAAGCTGACGCGTGAATTTGTTGGCATTTTTAAATCATCCAATTTGATGATACTTATTTGTTTACAGTTTACTTTTGCTAGGACTGAAAATCTGTCACCTAACAGTATGTTCCAGCCGCTGTCCTCCAAAGCCAGTTATAATGTCGTAAGTTATAAGTTTATTATAAGTATTGCTTTTATCTTAGATTGTGATCGGTTGCCTTTTTTTGTAAAATAATTGCTTGTATTTATTATGACCAAAATAATTTTGCAACACATAATCTATATATAAAAATGAACCCCTATTTCTGCTGGTCACTTTATAACTTGAGAATGAATGGAACAATCTCACATTTATTTTGTTACGTTAATTATTGTCAAGAGAAGGTAGAAAAAACTTATAATCTAAACTAAATATATACAACAAAACTAGGAGGTTACCGAGCCTACTACGCAAACGAAGTCGTGGGCGGTTGCTAGTATTTAACAAGTACAATTTGAAAAATGTATTACCGACTTCCATTCTATTCAGTTATTGGAGTGTATATCCTAAGCTACTGGACCGAATTTGATGAAATATAAATATGACCACACGAGAAGCCAGCACCAGCTTTCAAACAAAAAAAGAATTTTGAAAATCGGTTCATCCTATCGATAGTTATGAGGTAACAAACATAAAAAAATACAGTCGAACTGAGTACCTCCTCCTTTTTTGAAGTCAGTAGAAAAGGTCAATAGAGCCTGGATTGGCTAAACAATATTCTATGACCATTTTATAACAGTAAGAATTACTTCGCATAGAAGATGAGGACTCCGTGAATTACTTATCTGTTCTACCGACTTCCAAAAAGGAGGTACTCAATTTACCTGTATTTTTTATGTTTGTCACCTCATAACTTTCGATAGGCAGAACCGATTCTCAAAATTATTTTTTGTATAAATGCTGGTGCTTCCCGTGAGGTCCCATTTATTTAGTGTATGAGAGATACACTCCCATAACTGAATAGAATGGAAGTCGGTATTAAATTTTTGCAAATTGTACTTGTAAATTGTCTAATGAAACAAAAAGTGCAATTGGTTTATTGGGTTATGTTTAAAAGAACAAACAAGAAAAAGTCACTCATATAATCATGTGAGTTGACCGTTAATTATAGCGGATATGATTGGATATATTCATAAAAGGAAGGAATCGAATAAGGCATCCATTTATACATACCATACGATAATTTTGCCATAATTCTGAACAGCACCCCGTACAAGTTCACCCACGGGTGTTGCATAATGCGAAAGTGAAGGTATGTCGATGGATGTACTGCATGGATTGGATACGGACAGTCCAAATGTACACCTCAGTAGTATTTCAATTAGAAACAGGAAGTATATGAATTATATGCAACTAGTATTGAGATAATGCCAAGTAATCACCAACCGAGTGAGTGAAACGAAAAAAAAATAACTCTGCTACAACCAAATCGTCCAATTAGCTTTAATCCATTCGGATGTTGGTACTCGTATACTGGTCGTGTTTTCTACATAAAATTGTATAAAGATTTTACAGTTCCATAGAATCTTTCACAGATTTTTGATTGGATGAATTTCTTATAAAGAGGAAGGAGATGATTATTAACAGTAACTCCAAGCAGTCACCACCTTGATATGGAATTCCAGGTGTAATGCATATACTGACATAATCATAGCAAGAAAGTTTTTGCTTGCGAGCTCTACTATTTGCAGAACTACTTGTATATTTATAAAGGTCACTTCACTCAATTTGCAAGAGGGTGCTGATACACGGGAAACAGAATTTCTTGTCCGAGTGTCACAACATGCATTATAAAGTAATAGAATTAATTTATAATTTTTATTTACGATATTTACTTATCTACACGTTCAAACTCGCAGGAGGTCGATGACATGCGGGAATCAGATTTTCTTCTCCGACTGTCATCAAATAATAAATATAGTACCCACGTGCTTCTATTTGATTAATTATTTACCTTTAGGTATATTGTGTAAAGTACCTATAGATGTTTCTATTAATTCGATACCAGTTGCTTGTAGGTACTTTGTACGTTCATACGTATATATACAAAAGTACGCACACAGTATATATTTTTATGCTGTGGTACCTACGAGCAACTGTGGTAATCCAAAGAACGTTTTATGTAAGTAGTATTGTTATTCCATTTTTTTTCAAAGTCAAAATCATTTTTTCAATTTAGGCATCAAAGACGCACTTATGAACGTCAACTTCTCATTATAATGTACTTTAAAGACTCTACCGCCGCGTTCCAAAATATATAGAGCCCACCGAGAAGAAGCGGCAAGAAACTCGGGGTAAGAAGTTTATTTCACGGATTACGTCAGGTCCTTTGCAAAGGCATAAGTGGGGCTGTGGCCAACACTTAGAGGCCCGTTTGATATAAAAACACAATGTAGTATAAAAAACAGAAACATTTTGGATAGATGGTGACAGGGTATATGTATTATAAAAATTGGCAAAATGGCAAGGCTATTGATATGAACTAATTAGTGACAAGGGAGATAGTGGGCTATTGAAGAGACTACGGCACCTGCCAATTTCAGTCTCATTTTAAAATATTTAGGCAGGTGGTGAATTTTCACCAACTAAACGGACCCCCCATAAAGGCCACCATCAATGGTGACAAAAGGGGCAACATTGGTGTGGATGGCTAAAGGGTGTCGAGAGGTGCGGTTTCACTAAAGCGCTACTACCGGCGTTATGCCCTTTAATACTTCCACCCTTGGAACTTTGCGTTACTTGATCTTGCGTCTCCACCCCCAGATGGCCAATTAAGGCAAGTCAGGGGTCTCATTTAGCCCCAGAGAGAATCAGGGTCCACGGTGTCGCCACTCACCGACGGCTCGCCACAAAGTTGCTTCTGCTGTATTATTATTATTATTAATAGAAGATGAGTTTTCGTGATTACGTTCAAAAAGAAACTCACTTGTTATAGATAATTCGTCTCAACTCTCTGTATCACCAACCGGAATTAACAACCACGTGGACGCAAATCTCACACTTCCTAGATAGATTATTTTGCAAGTCATACTAACGTAACTCTAATAAAGCTAACTTCATTGACAAACACATACAAGTAGTACGGTCAATTTCTCTATTCTTATGTAACATTACACAAATTTGCTCAATGTATATTGTGTTGTGAATCTCTTTTGCTTTTGTACGTAGATTTGAAGTAAAGTTGACGATTTCGGGTATTTCAGCATAATAAAATACCCTTTAAGGTATTTTATTATTTTGTTAGTATGAAATAGCGTGTTATTCCAAAAAATTAAGAATATCACTAATTAAAATTTGTAAAAATGATCGAAAATAAAAGTATAAAATTTATTTAGTTGCTCATGACGAAATATCTATTGAAAATCCATTATGACTTTGTAATGTTTTACCGCTAAATTTAGTTAAAATAACATATTTCAAGCCTAGATAGTAAAAGTTAAATATATATAAAGTATATAAAATAACATTTATATAATATATGGGTAGAGATTAAGTTACATCTATATGAACTGAAATAAATGTATATATAAGTTATAACCTTTATAAACATCATGTTACGGCCTAGTGCACTTCAGAAATACCGTAACAAGCCTTGAATCCTACACACTTACATTTTCAGACCAACCGTTAGCCTCCAACTTGGCTGAACGTCTGTTGTTCGGAGACACACAACCGGCGGCCTTATTGTCTATCTTTTCGGAGAATGGGAATGGGCTTCATTTTGACATTTGAATCCCATTCTCGACGAAACCCTGCAAGCCTATTGGCTGGAACCATCAGTGGGAATGAAAATGAAGTGACATTTAATTCTCTTTCAAGTTAGACAATAAGGCGGCGGGACCGAGGACTTAACGTGCCCTCCGAAGCATGGATGAGCTTAGTAGAGTAATTACAATAGCGGTCACACATTCGACTCCTGATCACGGCATGGATTGTTTTAATTGATCAGTTGAGTTAATACACACATAATTCAATACATTTATTTTAAACCTAATATACTATAAATCCAATATAAATGCAAAATTTAACTTTTAATTAAAGATCTGGAATTGCGATTGGCAGTTAGGATCTCTATATCCAGTAAACAAATGATGGGGAAGAATAACACAAGTTGATGTTTCGAATATATATTTTTTTATTGAATAACCCTGCTAATATTTCAACCGCGATAGTTTGTATGACTATACGGATGTATGGATTTTATTTAAATTTGGTAAGTAGACAGATGAGGCGCTGAAATGACATACATGATACTTTTTCATCATCATCATCATCATCATCATTCATCATCACTCGGATGTAACCGCGAGTTGCAGCTAGTATTAAATGATGAATGTTACTTCGGATTCTTAGGGTTAAATTAGCGCATGAAAAATTTCTGTCTCTTATACAGGTTTTATGTTTCTCACTTATAAAGGCTTTAGAAGGGCGAAATGACGGGACCTGTCAAATATTATCAATAATAGAGTACTCTCGCTTAGCCAGTTCTTACTTATTCAGGTTTGATGTAATTATTCTTCAGATTAAATAAGTGAGAGCCATTTAATCTGCCTAAGTCTATTTATGCTTTTACTTAACTCGGCTTCTGGCTTTCGTCTTGGATATATGAGTAGCTTCATCATCATATTCCCGCCCCTATCCTACCTCCTACGGAACCTCATCGGTTTTATACCCATTACCTTTATATCTACGAGTGTAATGTAGAGTGTACTCACGTAGAAATTAGTCAAGACTATTAAATTTAATATTTATTTTCTTAAATCTAGGTTTCGCAAGTGGAGATAAACAGTTTAGCTTCATTATGTCGATTCTGCAAGCATTCTATTAACCCTTCAAGAGTCGTGATATTATAACAATGACATTTCTATTGTGTCTGGCCGCATGATGACCTTTGATGGATTAACTAAAAATCTTTAAAATATGGCAGTATTTATTTTGTTTAGGCTAAAATCCATTTAGTCCAATTAGTATTACACTTTTGAATGACAGCACTAACATTAGATATTTCTCTTCAGTTGTGGGCATATTTTAGACAGTTTAGTCGTCACGTAACTTGGTGCTCGCTAAAGTAACCTAAAATAACCCAAAATTGAATAGAATAATCCTCTAGAAGTGTAATTCTAAGTTTTAAATGATTTTGTATTTTAGTGTTAACATAATAAGGACCACCGTAATACATTTTTAGTTCGGTAGTTTAGTTTAGTTTTTTGAACAAGTGAATCGCGAACAATATTTGACGTTACAAGACGCCAAACTATTTTAAGTATCTCCTGATACACCATTCATATTAAAATGATATTAACTAATAATTAATTAACTAGCAAAACACTCACGTAAAAGATTGACCTGGGTTTCGAGCATATCTGATGCTCTTTTTCAGGGTGAGTGCGCAGCAGCCTGAATGGCAACCCAGCTCGACTCGTGTTGATGGATTCAATTACTAACGTTAGTTTTTTGACAGTTCATTAATTAATTAATAATCAAACTCATGAGAACTTCAATACAAAGATATATTTTGATTGTCCTGATCTACTGAAGCGATTTTATTATAAAGTTCCCAGGAAGTATCCTCGTAACTTTATTTCGCTACTTGTTTCTCCACATCGAAGGACCTCATTAGGAGCCCACTCTGTTGTTCCAAGGTAATGCAGGATAATAAACAAATTTGGCAGAGCAGCCGACATTTTTGCGGACTCGCTTGGCCGATTTCGCAAAAAAACATCTGAATATCTAAATACTCAAAACCCAAATCCCTGAGTTGTACAGTTTTTGTTTCTACATCTTTAACATATATACATACATAAACTTTGCCTCATATTTCAATTTTGTTTTGTTTTATAGTTTTTAAGTTTACTTATAGCATGCAGTGTTAGCCTGTAAGTGATTATACATTAAGCGCGAGTATGGTATGTATAATCGCTACAAATAATACAAAACAAAAGCACGAGTATACTGCATGAAACTATATTTGCACGTTACAATGTAATAATCGTTGGTTAACCGTAAATAAATAAATAAATTAAAAAAATAATATCTTTTGTGTCTTTTTTGTCTTGTCTTTTCTTTATTATTATATATTCAATTTATTTCACGGATTACGTCCGGTCCTTTGCAAATGCATAAGTGGGGCTGTGGCCAACACTTAGAGGCCTGTTTGGTATAAAATACACAATATAGTATAAAAACAGACATTTAGGATGAAGGGTAACATGGTACTTATATCTATTACAAAAATGTGTAAAATAGTAAGGCTATTTATATGGACTTATTAGTGATTAGGGATATAGTAGTGGGCTATTGACGAGACTATGGCACCTGCCAATTTCAGTCTCATTTTAAAATATTGAGGCAGGTGAGGACTTGCCACCCACTAAACGGGCCCCCCATAAGGGCCACCATTAATGGTGAGAAAAGGGGCAACGCTGGTGTGGATGGCTAAAGGATGTCGAGAGGTGTGCTGCGGTTTTACTAGAGCGCTACTACCGGCGTTATGCTCTTTAACACTTGCACCCTTGGAGCTTTTTGTTACTTGCTCTTGCGTTTCCACCCCGGACGGCCAATTAAGGCAAGCCGGGGGTCAGGGGTCTCATTTAGCCCCAGGGAGAATCAGGGTCCACGGTGTCGCCACTTACCGACGGCTCGCCACAAAGCTGCCCCTGCGGTAAATCTTAATTGTTAATTAAAACTTATTTAATTATTTAATTGTTTTTTATTTTGTAGCAAAATTTCTATCACAAAATCAATTGTAAATTATACTATAAATTTTCATTTAACTTAGTTATCTATAATCACGTAGCAATATTTTGTTTTTGGGTAAAGATGGCAAGCTTCATACGAACACATCCATATTAGACCACTATAATTGAAAGTACACGGAGAGACTATAGCAAGGATATCTGCCCTACTTTGGACCTCATAAAAACCATTTGCATTCAAAGACCTCACACGACTGACCGTGCAATGGTTTCGTCATCTAAATGTGGGTGGTAATAAAAGTGCTACTTATTGCCATAAAGATCTTATTATGCGCCGCACATGGCAACTAATAGCTTTTACTGCTTATGTCACATTACATATTATTATAGCAAGTAACCTCTCTTACTCTATTTTGGCGGGAAAGTTTGTAATCTATACTATACTCGTAATATTATAAAGAGAAAAGATTTGTTTGTTAAAAATTCTTCCTCCATTAGAATCCTAAATTGTCCCTGATTAATAGGCAATCTATTTTGATTCATCATCATTCATCATCACGCGGGTGAAACCGCGGAGCTCAGCTAATAAATATAACACCTGACGCTATCACCTTCTTTCGACACCCGCATATTTTTATACTTTTCGCGTATTATTTCGCATGAGGCTGATCTACTGAGGCATAAACCATTGAACCATTGAGTCAGTCCGGCAGTCCAACGCCCATTCAAAAGAGTTCAACGGGTGCCTCGTAAATTTTATCTAAATGTATGTTATGCAAAATAATACTAACTCTTTTAAACTCATGTTTAGTTAGTTTAAATTATTAACATTACAAATGACGAAAAAGTGAATTCAGAATTTCTATTCTGTAATTAGTGTTTGGATTTCTATGTCGAACTAGGACATGTATTTTGTATGTGTTTGCCATAAATAAAGCCATTCTAAATTCTAATTCTAAGAATAGAATAGGCTTTCTTTATGGCAAACACATACAAAAACATTTCGTAGTAACACACACATCCATACAATAATTACTAAACACAATAAACTTAATGATTCTTGCAGCCTTCTGCCACAAATCGGCTCCAATTGAACATAGTGCTACCATGCGATATTGTAATGATTCGTTGACGAGCTCGTCGACGAGCTCACCGATGTCAAATACTTTATGAGATATCGCCCTTGTACATAAGGTTGTTTTTCCAACGTTTCTGCAGTAATTTAAGCAAGTGTATACATATTGGTGCTCGTGACTGTACAGCAACAGACAGATCTTTTTACTTTACGTGCCAATCTTCATAAATCACGGAGTGTTAAGCAAATAAAGCTCTCGAAGAATTCCAAAGCGAAGTAAACAACTTTCTATTGGTCAAGACTTTGGAATGTACTTCAAAACATTTGCTACTTGGAGGCCTAAAAGTGGTTATTATAATAGAAGCGTAATTATATGAAATAAATACGGAACACGAGTTGTTTTTGAAATACTAGTAGACTCACTGCGGCTTTGCTCACGATGCTTACGAGATACGGTGCACAAAACTAAACCATCATCATCATCACAGCCGCAGGACATTAAATGCCTAACATAAGCCTCTCCCATAAATTTCCAATTGCATCCATCCCGCAGTTATCCCGCGACCTGTATCAATAAGTTACTTCCACCTTTAATATTCATATTCCAAGCATACCACTAAATTTGGTACCTCCACGTCAATATGGAAAGCTTAAAATTTTATAATATGAGAAACAGGGATCACTCACGTAAATAAGTTAGATGCATGATGATTCCCTTTCCTCATATTAAAATTTGTTTAGGTAAATCTTGTAGTTTTCATAATAAAAAAGCGTAAAATAGTAATGGGTTACGCTAAGAGTTTTGATGACGTCATAACAAAGTATTTCACTCAATTCGCATACTCCGACTTGACTTTTGAGTATACAGTATATTCAAAAGTCAAGTCCAAAGTAGTACCTATCCAAAATGATATTGTGAGTTGATAGGTTGATGATTATTACAAAACACTACTGTTTCATGATACTTTCGTAAAAGGCCCAGGCCAGGACGTTTTTCCACCTTTTCGTTGGCGGCCTACGCCGCGTTTGCCCGTCCGTAGTCTCCACTTCAGAATCTTCTGGCTCCATCGCCCTTGTACATAAGGTAGCTTTTCCAACGTTTCTTGTCATCTCGTTATTTGTTTCACGGATGTTGTCAAATATGCAACGATGTTTGTGCTTAGAGAATCGCACGGCAGATCTGTATGTAGTAAGTGGCACTTCGGGCATATCCAACTGTGTTAATCGGTGACTTTTGTTCGTCTACTGATCTCTTTAAACCCCGGAGACATTCCGTTTTATGGCGAGCATCATCGTCTTATTAGCGTCACCATCAGCCCATGACATGAACAAGCGAACGCTGCGTTTGTCTCATAAAGAATCCAATGCCAAATTACTTTACTCGCTTCAGTGTACCCTTCAATCTCCACACAGTAATATGTAATTTTTATAAAATCCTTGTAAATAAAGATCAAAATGGAAAACAATGCCAACGCTACCTCTTACTTCTTTTTGCGTAACATTGAGATGAATCAAACGCAGCGCGGGTGACTCACAGATGTACAAGTTCGATAGTGAAGGCACGCGAGCGAAATTTCAACGCTTCTGTATGTTCGCGGCGAGAAGGTATTTCTTATGGGACGGACTAAGGGAAAGGGGGATCGGTTAAACTTTAAAACACAATTTGCCTAGTTTTGTTTTTAAAAATTCTTAAAATAAAGTAGTAGAGTATATACTTGCAACTTTATTAGATCTCTTCATATAAATTTATTGCTTTTATTCATCTTTGAAGCGTTCGTATGGCATTGATACAATAATATTAAAATTAATAAATACAGCGCACTAACACGAAGCCCACATTTGTCATGGACAGGCGTGACGTTTACCATAGGGTGAGTGATTTGACCGTCTCTTTACTACACTATATACGAAACAAGTAATGTTTACATTTGTAAGTAACATCTATATAATATGTTTTAACTTAACATCTATTTTAAAATTTCAAAGAGAAAAAAATCACCTCCTTGGACGGGATTCGAACCCGCGTTTTCCGACAATCTGTGTCAGACGCCATGATCACCTAACCACCGAGGCTTACAGTCCGAGCATCAAATTTTAACTCTCTATTTGCTTTTAACCATCGTATGGGGACGGCTAAACAGGCGTTAGTGCTTAAAATAAAATATTATACAAAATTACTTCTATTTGTTACTATGTCTTATTCATCCAGAAATAATTTTAACGTTAATGTAACATTTGAAAATAAACCTTTATATAAACGCCGTTAGCATCGGCCCTACACTTTTGAAACGCGAAATCCCCATTTAGTTGCCGACCCCTAGTTACACAAGATAGACAAGAGTTACTTTGGACACCGAAGTGGATTGCAGAATTTTTAAGTTGAGAAACTCGCTTTATTGTTTAGTTAATATATGTACCTAACTATTTCTACGAGGTGGGTTCAACACCTGCAGAGGTAAACGTTTAAGTAAAAAGTATAAATGATTTTTCTCGGATGTTGGGTATTTTTGACGTGTATCTCCATGTTTCCTGTGATACAAACAATGACTTCACCGTCCCTTATCTGCAATATACTGATATACTAGGTTTAGCCTGTTGCAGTTACTACTTTGATGGGCTAATGAAATATTAACTGAGCGCTTCCGTATTTCAGTGGGCAAGCTAAGCCGTTGGTCTTGAGTTTGCGTTAACCAACGTTGGAGACAAGTGAGTTTAAAAATTCTGTCAATTAATCCTCAGTTTTCGCGTAATTATTAATTTGATGATAACTTTAACGTGATATAGTGCACCTAACCTTTAGTCTGGCCTTTAGCCCGTTTGCCTAACCGAACTAAGCTTTGCTGGATTATGGCCCGTGTCTTCTCTCTAAAAGAGATATCATCACAACAATAGAATGATAACGGACTGACTATGCGTATGCAACTTACTAGCTTTGATATAGCAAAGGTATTTAATATATAATAATATATGCTTTGATATAAAAATAAAGATTATTATTTAATTTATGCTAATAATCAATCAATCAAATTTATTTATATTCAGATAAGTTACACCCATAATCATAATCATTTATACAACCTAATTTAAAATTAATTACAATAAGTTACAAAAGATAAAAATCACAAGTAATATAAGAAATAACTAATAATAAAATGTTATAATATCAGTAAAAAATAAGTCATGTCACAATGAATACAGTTAATACTTCTCTCCGGCATAGGCACTGCAACATGCCTGTCACGCGCACCAAAGACGCGCCCCACGTGCGCATGGTCGCGTGGAAGCAGTAATACTAAACATTTCACTGGATCCTTAATGACTATTGAAACTGGTTCATATGAACTGCTTGAACGTGTATTAATTATTAACTATTCAATCTAAGTACAAATAAATCAATCTGATATATAAATCTAATTTCTTTAAATCTATAGTTGGAAAATGGTCGTTACAATACGACGGCTACTAGAAACGTCCTTAAGTCCCTCCCTGCACTTGACCAGTTACATAAACAACGTTTAATAAGGAAATTGTCAGACAAAGTTATTTATTCCTTTGAGCTTGAGTTCAAATAACAATATTATGAAATGTTATAATGAGTGTCAAAACTAAGAGTTGGGATGGCGAGAAAAATCTCAAATATGACTATCGTGGATTTAGTTCAATTATCCTAAATTTGTGTTTTTCCGAATTTGAGTTATTATAAATTAGTTTCGCGTAATAATAAATAATTAACATTTCATCATCATCATCATCAGCCTGTAGCAGTCCACTGCTGGACATAGGCCTCTCCAATTGCACGCCACTTAGGTCTATCTTGGGCTTTAACATTTAACATAATTAACATTTAAGTGTTTGTAATGGTGCATGAGTATAGGCCAAAGGTACAAAATTATGTTTTTTTTTGTTTTCTCGTCAATCACCTTAGAAAGTTTTTGTAATGTATTCAATGCTTTACTAGAACGTAACTGGACAGGACAGTGGCTAAATGATATACTCATATATATGTGAAGGTGACTTGACTTTTAGAAGGTACTTGAAAAATAAACACTTGATGTACCTACAAATATTTAGCTATATATACTTGAGGAATAGCAAATGTTAAACGTAGGAGTCCACTGAACAAGGTGAAAAAAGTAAAAAGTGACAGATTAGACTTGTAAGTTATTATACATTGGAGGACACTGTTGCACAATTGTTAGACACTATCGGGTATCTAGAGGGTAGACCTAGATGATCTCGACAAACTGCAACGTCGCGCTGTCCGTATTATTGGAGACACTGAAGTCAATCAACACCTAGAACCCCTACAAATGCCTAGAACTATAGCTTCTTTAAGCATTTTTTACCGGTTGTTTCATGGCGAATGTTCTGAAGAGTTCTTTCATCTTATTCCGTCTTCACCATTCCGATCCCAAACTACTCGTTCCGGCCTAGCATTGCATCCATATACTGTTCAAAACTTCTTACCACGAACCAAAAAGTTTGGCAGTTCCTACCTCTGTCGTGTAAGTAAATTGTAGAATGCTCTGCCGGCGTACGTGTGTCCTAGTCTTTCAAGCGGGGCGTGAAAAAGTATCTCTCAGACATCATAGGGGTGAAGATACAGTTTACGGCTGCACTAATCATCGCTTCTGGATTCCAGCTTAGCTTTCCATCAGGCGAGAGGGAGTCACTTTGATGAACACAACACACAACTCATTGCCAGTTATGAACAGATTAATATAATACCTGCGTTATGAATACAATGTTCAGGTTGCAGAATAAATAAAATTATCTTGAAATATCCAGGTAGACAAAACTCCTTGTTTGCAAAAGGTCTTGTTCGCAGAAGGTCTAGGTTACAAAATTGTGCCACCCGGAGATCGCGTTTATTGCTTTTGTTAAAGGCTGCGAACGTAGGCGTTTTGACCCCGAAAAAACGTCTTTACCTAATCTGCAGTACATACATTTATATGTATTGGAGCCGATAAACTTAATTAAACTGATGTCAAAGGTCATTTTTATGAATAACTTTACAACTTATTAGAAGCCACCAAAACGAACATCTCTTCTATTATATATACATCCAGATCGCAGCGAACTCGATGCGGCGAATGCTGTTTTGTAAACCGAATGGTTCATATACTCGTATACACCTCCATATCTATACCAGGTCTACACTTTCATTCAAGAGATAATCGAATATATACGAACACCTTTCCAAAACCTTTTCGAGATTTTTGTTTCAAAATAAATGTCGATTTATTTCGATTAGACATCTGTGACGATTTAATTATCGTCCAACACTCTACCATTTTGTTAAAAAATGTACTACCTATATATTAAGAACTGAAATGGTAACGAATGTATAGAAAGAAACGGGTGACTGAAAAGAAGATGTAACTCTGGTGCCATTGATTACGAATAGACTTTAAAACGTGTAACAGAATAATATCTAATAACGTACAGGTGAACAACATAAATCATGGGACGAAATCGGTTGTACGATTTTTCTCCAATTGCCTTCCTGTCAGGTTCCGTTTCATTCCAGATGATCAGCGCCTAAGCAGTAGTTAAAATGCATTTCTAATTAAGGATTTAAAAGTACTGCAATCAGTGGCTATACAGACGAACGAGATTCAAGAACCTCAATGCCCTGGGATGACGAGTTCAGTACTGTGTCGTCATAAAAATCGAATTTCAAATAGCAATGCAGAGAGTACACCATTTAACATTTTACCTTACTATACGGAATTGCTACCTAAGTATAAGTTACATTGCTATAATCTTTAGAAAGAATATTTTAATGCGAGATCTCCAGAAAAGGGTATTAGGTACAAGACCATACAAAGTGAGCCTCTACATGTACCTTGGTGCTGCGGAAGATTGCTCCCCAGAAAACTAATTGTCATAAGTCATAGACTGAGATCTGGACAAATGCCTCTGAACCAGTTTTGTTACATGATGCGGAAGAGTGACACTCCTAACTGCTTAACTTGCGGGACTGTAGAAGATGTACATCACGTGTTGGTGGAGTGTGCCCGGTTGCAAAGTGAACGACAGGGGTTTGGAAGCACGTACGACCTAAATAGGTATGATGTAGGTACATACCACAACATTTTGACTAACCCAGCGTCTGACGCAGCAAAAGAATTGTTCAAAATTATCAGTTGCCATAAGTAGGTGTTAGATTTAATTTTTAGTGTTAGGCTAAGTATTAATTTTAATTAAATATTGTATTATTGCTTAGTGTTAGAAAATACGATGGGAATGACATGTGCTAATTGTAGAAAAGCCTCGAAACAAATAAAGATTTAAAAAAATAGCAATGCACAACATACGTGTGCACGACTCGTGGTTTAGTCATCGAGTGGATCATAAACTTATACCAGCTTATACGGTTTATTACGGCGTCCAAATATGCTAGTCTTTCACCTGTCAAACATCACGAGTGCCTCATAAAAAACCTACACACAGTTTTTAAACCTTCACATCCTTATACTCCTGCACTAACAATCACTGTTTTGCATGGACATACATTAATACATCAGTTACATGCAAGACCAGAGAATAAGCATTTCTGCTCATCACACAAACATTTGGCCTAGCCAGGTATCAAACCTGAGACCTATAGCTTTGAAGGCACACTCACTACCAACTAGGCTTAAGGAGGCGTAAAGCACAACACTACTGCTTGGAGGCAGAACGCCTGTCATTGCAGTAGTACCAATAAGTCAGACTCTTGCTAAATGAATTCTTACAAAACTGTAGTATAATTATAGGGTCATCAAACATTTAATACTTTGACAAGTACATTAAGTTATATAACCTAAGTACCAAAACTAAACCATGCAATTCCATAATTATTCAACAATCTGCCAAACTAAAAAGTTGTCTAACAACCGGGTCAAAACTAGTTAATCGCCATATAACGGCTAGCCCATGTCTAGAACCCATCCAGTTTGCTGCTTCGAAATACCTTCACGCTTTGATACCTTTCCACAATAAATACACACCAACTCTTACCACTCACTTATAGAATTTTTTTATATATAAATAAGGAAAGGTTCTAAAGAGTCACATGTTTGTGGTGTGTGGTACCCGTTGACCATGGTTACATAACTTCTCATCTCTTGACCATTCACCACCATGAATAATAAAAACTTTAAGTCAAGCGAGTAAGGTTTAAAATGAGAGGTGGATAACTTTGTATGTAGAGTGCGTATACGGGTTTTAAGATCTGAAGCATTACCAGACGTACAAGACAATGCATACTAAAGTATTGGTGTACTTTCTACTACCAGGTAGCGTTATCTGATTGATACAAACATGCTGATCTGTTACAAAAGTAAAGTAATAATAAATAAATCGTTTACACACACTTAGATTTATGGTTTCTTGTAAGGTGTGGACACACCCATTAGAATATTACAAACAGCTACACACACAAACGTGTATCTACTTATCACATAAAAATAAATATGCCATCCCTGCTCCGGCCAGGAAAGGACCTTGGGACGTCACGCTTCGAAGGCATCTGCCATCTACTTCCACTAAGAACTGAGATAACGAAGTCATCATAAAATGAGGGTATGTGTAAGTCTATCCGGTCGAAAACTTATAGGTATGTAAGAAAATAAATGTGGGTAAAAAATCATTAGTAGGCGCCTTAATGACAAGCTATAAAAACAAATTAAAAATACATCTATACATTAATATTATCTATTTATATACATAATATATTGTGTTAATATATACAATATTATTTAAATTACATAAAAGGATGTCTTTTTTTGAAAAATCATTCGGGTCGGTTTCCGTCAAACGTAATAGATTAAACAAAAACTATATATGCAGGTACTGTTTTCTTATAAATCGAGGGCATGTCTCCTTTCACGGTTTTTCACGACCGCCCTTCTCAAACATTATAATAACAATTACATATTTTTGTTTTATTATATAGAAATTGCGTAATTCTATATATTTAATTATATTTATATTATTTATTTAGAAATATAATTATACATATATTTTATAATTATATTTTAATTATTTATTTAATATACTTAAATGCATCCTGTATTTTCTAAACGGAATTGGATGAATCTCGGAGCAGAGATAATTTTTATCTAGTTTTAACAAATAGTTCAGCTTTTTTGGAGGAAACGAAATTTTATTTAGCGCTGATGAAATTCTGTTTATAAGTTAATATAATTATTATGAATACTTTTATATTTTTTCACATAAATAGCAGTTTTTATAGCTTTATTAAATTATTAAAAGATGGTACAAGCACGAGGCCAAACTGTTGTTATTGGTATCCTCTGCCTAGAACAGATGCATTCCCTCACAAGTGACGAAGTGCACTGCGCCCGTAACCCTAAGACATTAAGTTGTTAAGTTGCCTGTAATTTCGCCGGCACCCACAGCTTCACACGAGAACACAGTATTGTGAACATTACTGCTTCGCGGTAGAAATAGGGTATGGTGGTAGTACACCAGTAAGAACTCATTTAAAGAGTTTTAATGTAACAGAAATAATGAAATAAAAAATAATAATAAAATTAAATTAAATTAAAAATCTATTTTATCAAAATTTTTGGACACCACTAACTGGTGGAATAACATGATTCTCAAACCCATCACCAACATGGTAGTGTTGACGGTCATTACCCCACGATTCCTACCAGCTCAGACTTGGCTAGGATTTGCATGTTTCCTGATATGAACATGAATAAATATCTCAATATGAACATCACTCTTTTGGGTCGACTAGCAAACCTATTTCAGATTTTCCCAGTCTATTAAGCATTCTAAGTGATTCCGGTTTCCAGACAAAGCTTTCAAGTCAGTTGCGTCAGTGAGTCTAAGTTAATTATAGAGTGAAAGTCATAATAGCCTTTGTACTATCCTTCTGTATAATTTTATAACATGTAGCAGAAATTGCCTCTAAATTTGATAGTTAATCTTGGCTTATATACGAAATTATTCCATAATAAAAAACATATTCGTAACTAAGCGTTCTTACACTTTAATTACCCGTGCCGCAGGAGGCATGCACCATCATTTTCGGATCCAAGTACAATCATTTTCGGACATCGCAAAAATTTTCCTTTAGTCAAGGATTGAACCTGGTACCGTTTAGATTACGTCACTACCAATTAGGATTATGGGAACGCGAGTTTAATAAGTTGGTATTTTTATATGTTGTAAGAAAAAGTTATGACTTCTTTTTAGGTTTTAATTATAATAGGCCAGGGTTGTGCGGCGCTTTCATAAAATCATTAAGTTCTAAACACTTTTATATCCTCATTACATTCTCTACATAAACTTACCTTCAACACATTTATAACAACACTAGCTGACCCGCCAGCGGCTTCGCTTGCTTGGTCTTGGTGTACCTAGTGGTGGAAGTGCCGTTTTGGAACCTCGAGGTCATGGGTTCGATCCCCGCGATGGACAGACATCTTGACGTAAGCGAGGATCTTGTTATTTTGTCTATGCTGTGCTCAAGAATATAAGGCTTTTTCACCCGCGTGGTGATATATGATGATGATGATGATGATGAAAGCCTATGTGCTATTCCAGACTATCATCTATCGCTGTGCCAAATTTCAAACAGATCCGTTCAGCCGCTCTGCCGTGATTGAGTAACAAACATCCATTTATCCATCCATCCATCCAAACTTTCACATTTATAACATTTGTGTGATGATTTCTTTAAAGGCTTCCGAACAAATGACAAAAATAGAAGGCTTTAGTTTTGTTTAGGTATATCTAATCGTATTTAGAGAATATTTTATACGAAGGCGTATGTATGAATAATGTTATTAGATACATATCTACTAAGATTACACATACATAAGAATTATTATAATTATAAAAACAATTAATTTAAATAATTTATTATAATAAATAGGAAACATTTGTATATTTTATATATTTGATTTTATAGCACTAACACCTACTCAACGAGACCTAGTAACTAATACCACACGTCGGTTAAAATCAAATAGAGAGTTAAACATATGATAATCGGATGGCATTCCTCGGTGACAGTCCTCGAATCGTCGGTTCGAATCCTGTCCGAGGATGTGTATTTCTAAAACTCTCTAAAACTGCAAAACTTTATGAAAAAATTAAGTAGGTAAAAATCCACCACAAATCCGAAAAGTTCAAAGTCGTCATTTGTACATTCTTATAACAAAGCGATGCCGGATTAAAATACGAGTATCTGTTTAACACAAAAAGCAAACAACCGCTATCATAATGACATAATCGTAGAACATACACGTAGGTATATACAAAAAGTTATAATCCAGCGTGTGTGAATGGAGGAACTACTCTATATAAACAGTAACTCAACTTACAACTGGAGTATTTTTGCTGGATACAAAATATCTAATACTAACTGCTCTCCGCGGTTTCACATGCGCGGTGATGGATGATGATGATGATGCTGCTGATGATGATGGTGATGATGATGATGAATCTTATATAGCCTATGTTGCTCAAGGTGAATGTAGCTTTCCAATGGTGAAAGAATTTTTGAAATCGGTCCAGTACTTTGCAGTCAAATCGTTACAAACGTACATACAAATTTTTCCTCATTATAATATTAGGATAGACTAGCGTCCCACCACGGCTTCGCACGGATTTCATTTAAAAAATGAGGAGAAAAATGAGAAACTGTTTTTACTTGTTTTATATAAACACTAAGATAAATATCTTGGTTTTTTTATGTTAATCGGTGACGAGACGTGTTACTTGCTCGCCTCGTGTTAAGCGCTTCTACGTAACTGTTCAGATCCATCTTGAATCGTAAACTACAAGAGTTTTAAGGCCTGCAAGCCCTGCATGGCAATTTACTACTCTATGTGACACTTATACGATCTTAAAAATCGTATAATGGTCACTTTTAAACAACATACGTAAATATTATACGTATGAATCTTTTACTTGAAATTCAAATACAGTTTTAGTTTTAACCTAAACACCGACTGATTCAATATAGGGTGATATATACGAGTGCCGTTACTGTATGTATTACACAGCTTTAATAGACTTGTGCAGCTATTTTGTTAGTAGTTGGTTGAACTCTTGATGACCTAAGTAAGTGTTAAGAGCGACTTTCATGCTTACTCGGGCATTTTATTGTTGAAGCATTTTAATTTGTTCACTTATAAAATTCAGACAAAAAACGAATATTTATTTAACGCCTTATGAATTAGGACGTTCCAACTCCTTTCGAGTAGATGATATAAACTCGACCATGGGATAACATGAAAGTACTGGGTGATTGGGATAAGCAACTGTGGCTCTGGATGATGCTGCGCCCATCGCAGTCAGTGTTCTGCAGAACTTAATTGAAGCATTAGGCCTGGATCGTTCTGCAAGTGTGACGCTTACCGTCAAACTTGCGCGTATGCCTAATGTTTATAATATTTCTTTAATCACCAATTTGGTAAGTCCTCGTCTTTTTTACAAGGCACTACTCTATAATTTAACGTGGTACAAAATTGACCAAAATATGTGTGTGTGCTCTATCCCTAATCTTTTTTAGTGGTACGGGTAAAATGTACAAATCGGAGACTATGATGTGGTGGTGTGTACCTGATGCTGGAGTATAGTCTCTGGATGTTACTTCTAGAAGAGGTGACGTCATCAAGATATTTCACGGTACGGGTACCTACACCAAGCAATACACTCGTAAACTGCTTTGTATTTTCATTATACTAGACATATCAAATAACGTAAAAATATTTGTATTAAGATGTATGAACTTCTTCATGAGTTTGATAATAAAATTAATAAACACTTAAAATCAAAAGAAACAACATAAAATGCATTAACAACTGTGAAAAAAAAAGTAAAAATAATATTCCATGCGTAAACCAAAAAATGCACAAAAAACTTTTTGAAAGCTGTTTAACATATCGACTACCTACCACATTTCACCGCTCACTGTCTGTTACTAAACTCTCGGGCAGACATTATGCTGCGCCCGCGCAAGATTGATCGTTCACCTTACCCTATATAGAGCTGGGCATATGTTAGACACGTAAACATAATAAAATATATAAAACATTAATAAAATACACGTATACATAAGTATACCTACGTTTACATATAATAAGTTAAAAAAACACATAGGTAAAATTAAAATCACTTATAAAAACACTTATGTTTAGACAACAATATTATAGCAACTTTTGTTGATGACAAGGATATCGTGGCCACCGGGTTAGTCATGAAATATAGTGATGAATAGGTATAATTATTATGAATCTAAACACTATATTTAACCCGTCTAGTGTCTACTTCTTTTGGTGTCTAGTCAGTCAGTTCTATAAATGTTAAACTCTGCCAGTGTGTAAAAAGGAACTGCAACGGTCATGCTAGTGAAGGTGGTCGGAGCACTCGGACACTATTATGTTATTAGCTATACCCTATTCATACTCAACTCTATATGTTGGGTTGGTTACATACGTGTGTTTGAGCATATATATATATATATACACACACACATATCTATGTATATATACTCAAACTTCTTTCAGTCGCAAAAATAAGAGGGTCGTGTTGTTGCCGAATTAAGTTATGCTAATAATTCGAAAATAAACATAGAGGTTATTATGATAGTCTATACACAATTTACCTTATTCTACATACATCCTCACACACACACACACACACACACACACACACACACACACACACACACACACACACACACACACACACACACACACATACACACACACACACACATAAAAGATTACCGAGATCTTGGCAGGATATTTTTATTAGGTTTTATGAAATTAACAATCGAATATATAACTTAGTCTTTGATTTAAATTATTGAGTTTAGTTGAATTATTTTCTATTTAACTATTTAAATTTAATTTACACCATTATTGTCAATTTGTCATCACATATGTACCCAATTTATAATAATTATAATATTTGTCATTATATTGTCTGGGGGAGCACAGAACCCTATAACACAGGCTTCTCAGCTTAGCATAGGGTTCTGAGGCTTATCATTTTATATGGAATATTGATATTTTAATTATTGATGATGCATGTTTTGATATTTGATGTTACCTTAAGTTTCTAAAAATCTTTATTCTTAAGTCTTTTGAATTTATGCTAATAAAAATTTGAATTTGTTAAAAATAAAAATTTGAATTTTAAGGTTTCAACTTAATATAAAATCTCCTTGCAATTGCAAGATGTTTCGGTCATATGTAAATTGAAAAGTTGGGATTTTTTAAATATTTAGTTTGTAAGGCACAAACATGGGTTTGTTAGCGGAGCAAGGGCGCGTTCAGAACCTCGGTTAGGGCGCACTCGGAACGCAATTTTTCGCAACTAACGCCGTTCCGAACCTCAGGGTAAAGCACTCGGTTGTTCTCAACTCGAGTGTTCCGAACCTCGGAGCGTTGCAACTTTTTAACCATCAAAATCGATCCGTAAACGGTTGCAGCCCGCATCTGACATAATTTTAACCAATCAGACCACAACAAACTTCTTCTTCTCTCTTCTCAAAGAAAATTAGGATCAAGTGATATGTCAATGTCGGGTTTGTCAAAGTCTGTTTGAGGTTAGAAAACAACCGTGGCCGTTCCGTACCTCAGAGCGAGTTAGAAAACAACTAAACAACCGCACTCTGAGGTCCTGAACGCGCCCCAGCTGTACTTATCCGGTGCCAATATCGATGGTAGTTTTATTGAACCTGGTATACAATATATAAGGCCTATGTAACAACACCGAAAAGTTTTGCCCAGCATCAGCAGAATCTCGAGGTCAAATTTAGGCATTGGAAACTATTAAAGAGCCGTCTATGCTTCATATCATCAAGTATTCATTAAGTTATTAAAGTAATTAAATAATTAGTATATGCTAGCACAATATCCAGTTTCTAATGACCTACAATTTACACATGTTTGTCATGTCTCACTTAAGTTATCAGACCATAAGGAATTGTTGCCTCACCAGCACTTAGACCTGTTACTGGCACATTGCATCCTAGATTAAGCAATAGTTACAAATGTTGTGACATAGATCACATAGTAGTTACTTCAGTATTATATGTGTGAATGTTACGTGGGATGATGGTCCACAATTTTACATGGCAGGTTGGCCCTTGTTACGTCACGGATAAGGTGTGGGTGATGTAACAAATCCACTTTGGTCATCGTGGGAGGGTTGTGAGCATCCATTTCTTTACTACAAATCGGCATTCAGTTGACTGCTATCTCTTTGTTTGCTATATATATATATTATTTACGTAGCAGGTTTAGATTGATTAGACTATTGAATTTGAAATGGAGTAGATTAGCAAAACGATAATTCTATAACGAAATAACACAATGCTAGTGCTAGTTTTTCAATTTTTGTAAGTGTACTCGTAAGGTGGTAAATTAGCTATTTCTCAAGTTATGTAAATATTTATAGTTACACTTAGTGGGTTTTTTAAAATGATTTTATAAGTTTATTATTATGATAAAACTACTTAAATCAATTATATTAATCCTATTATTGGATAAGTACGCCTGACGCATGATGTAGCGTGGTAATGAAACTGCAACACACATATCGACACCCTCGAAGCATCAACTGTACTGTACTATCTGTACCTAGTTTTAGACTTGCGAAGACTAATAAGTCATTCCTAGGAAATTGTGTGCGTTTTTACAATAAAATCCCAAAGCACATAACTGAGCTCACAGAGGGCAAATTCAAGTTGACTGTAAAAAACGTTTTAATAAAAAAAAGCTTACTATAAAGTTCAACATTATATAGAAGATAAAGATGCTTGGAATACTCCACTTCTGGCAATCTCTCTGCCACCCATAAAATGTAAGTAGAAACATTGTAAACATCTATATAAAAAGAAAAAATGGCCCTGAGTTTCTTGCCGCTTCTTCTCGGTGGGCTCTATATATTTTGGAACGCGGTGGTAGAGTCTTTAAAGTACATTATAATGAGAATTTGACGTTCATAAGTGCGTCTTTGATGCCTAAATTGAATAAATGATTTTGACTTTGACACCAACGTTGCCGCCACCAATAACGATGGTCCTTATCGAGGGTCCGTTCAGTAGTTGGCAAGTCGCCTACCTAAATATTTAAAGATGAGACTATAAATTAAAGACAGGTGCCGTAGTCTTGTATAGCGGCAAAGTAAATATCTATAAGAACGTGTTCCCTACTAGCGTTGATTCCCGCAGGTTTGGCGCGAGACGCGTGTAGGGATGTCAACATCGACACAAAACAAGTGCACATCGCATCTACGTTTTGTTGGTAGCATACCTACGCAACAGGAAACAATGACATTTAAAAACTGCCAACCCCGGCCACTCTGCCAGCACTCACATAATAATTGCCGGCAAGCGTCCTCCGCCCCCACCCACCGCCTTCTCCCCACTTATCGCCTATTTATTATTAATATTATTTTCTACTTACTCGCGGTCTAAGTACTATGCCATAGGTTCCCTTATTACTAATAGATCACGTCAATAGTCCTACTAGATAGATCGATAGATTTTTGTAATAGATCTACCATGTTACCCTACAGCCTAAATGTTTATGTTTTTATACACGATTGTATATAGTTTTTAATAAACAAGCCTCTAAGTTTGGGCTACCAGCTCTACGGCTTCGTAATAAAAACGGACCGGATAATAAACCCGTGAAATAAATGAAATATAATACAATAGAATACTTATTAATTCACTATTACTTATATATTAGGAATACATATTAAAACACCTCTAAATGACTTTTACTCGTACTAGTAGTTCTGCGAACAGTAGACTACGCGAGCACAATATTATCAGCGGCAATTTTTCGCAGTCTGAGCTTTCAAATCGTCCAGTTTATAAACTTCACATCATAACCTATTATCTCGGCAACCACTTGACCAGTTATGCCCATATTCGAAATCCTCTTTGAAGTCAAGTAACTAATGAGTGTACCAAAATAAAATCGGTCGGTAAATAGCACTGCAGCAAACTTCCCCATTTTTAGGAAAAATACATCATCCTGCTCCACAAGTTGTATGCCTTGGGAATACGTGGTGACCTTCATAGATGGTTAAGTTCATACATTTCAATGAGGCGGCAAGCTGTTATAATTGGGAGTGCGTGTAGTGATTACATCACCATTAGCTCTGGAGTACCGCAAGGTTCAACCATGGGTCCTCTTTTATACAACGCATATCTTTTTGATGTAGGAAACTATTTTCAAAACTCAAAGTTGATTATGTTCGCCGATGATAAAAAAGTCTTCTTAAAAGTCAAAAACATCGATGACTGTATAAAAATTCAAGAAGACTTAAATAATCTGAGTCGTTTCTATTTGATGAATAGGATTACTGTTAACACTGAAAAATGTTTGCAGATATCTTTTACTCGAAAAATTAACCCTATAAGGTATACCTATCAAATCAATGAAACTCCTATAAATAAAGTAAACTCCGTGAAAGATCTTGGCATAATATTAGACTCAAAATTGACACTGGTTGAGCACATAGACACCATTATTAACAAAGCTTATAAACAACTTGGATTCATAAAACGAGTATGTAACACTTTTAACAGCATTGAATGCATCAAAGTATTGTACTTTACTTACGTGCGAAGTATATTGGAGTATGGTTGTAGCATCTGGTCCCCAAGTTATATAGTGCACATTCAAAGAATTGAATCACTACAAAAACAGTTTATAAAATTTTTGAGTTATAAGAACTATAGATTTTTTGAGACCTATTCTGAAGCATGTAAGCACTTTAACATGGAATCTCTAGAACAAAGACGTAAGCAGTATGACATTATACTATTGCACGATATATTAACCAGCAAAATTGACTGCTCCGAACTTCTATCAAGTATAGCTTTTCAGGTACCACCTCGGCGAACTCGACATACGCAGTTATTGGACGTCCCACTAGTCAGCACTAATTATGCTCAGAATTCGGTGTTATGTCGCGCCGCTAGAACCTACAATAAACATTTTTCTAGCCTGGATTTATTTTTTTCCTCAAAATCGTCATTAAAAAAACAAATAAGACTGCTTCATTGCGATTAATATTTTTACACACACCCTCTCTCACGCACGCACACACACACACGCACACACACACACACACACACACACACACACACACACACACACACACACACACACACACACACACACATAACTCACAAACATACCTGCTATTCTTGCTATTCTCACTGTAATTGTAATAGGACCTGTGCCTGTATCTTATCTTTTTGTCCTTTATACATATTTTGTCGTATTATTATTACTTTTCTGTAAATTGTTTTTAATTTGAGTAATTCTGTTTTGGCCATATTTTAAGTTTTTATATTAAGTGTACATATTAATTGTAAACGCTGTTGAATTACCGAAATAAATAAATAAATAAATAAATAAATAAATACCTCCCAACTCAAAAATAGCCAACGATGAAAAAAATATATAAAATAGTAGAACATGTACACAACAACATGCAACTCTAAGTTTCATCAAGATTGGTTTTATAAATGCGACCCGTACAAGAGAACCAACATACAACCTAACAAACAAACGGACAGATGAAAGTCAATAAGCAGAGACGCTTCGCTCGCTCGGTCAAGGATATAATAATATTGTTACGAGAGAGACATCACTGTTGCGATTCTGTAATGATTCGTTGACGAGTTCGTCGACGAGCTCACCGTAGTCAAATACTTTATAAGATATCGCCCTTGTACATAAGGTTGCTTTTCCAACGTAACTTGTTATCTCTTCATTTGTTTCACGGTTGTTGTCAAAGATGCAACGATGTTTTGCTCTTAGAGAATCGCACGGCAGATTAAGTTACAGTTAGTATCCACAATATATAGTATAAGTATATAAGTATAAGCCACTCTAGCACCTTATCTTTAGGTATGTTTAAAATAAAAGGCGGAATTCTTAATAGAAAGACAGACTAACAGACAATGCAGACCTGAATTGATGTTAATTACATGCAAAACTAATAAAATGAGAATTACATGACAACACTGTGTTATGTCATTAAGCATCTTTTTTACATAATTTTTGCGTTGAATTAATTTAATGGTTGAAATTGGCGCCATCTTAAGATTTTTTTTAATGAATACGTAATGGCGAGTTGTTAATTTTAAATTATTGTTATTTGGTTTATTCAATAAACTAAAATAGTTTTCGATGTAATATAGGGATTTGTAATGCATTTTATTTAATTAATAAGGCTTTTTCGATATCCCTCTAAACTAACCTGCTCCGTCTAAATGCTTGGTAGGATATATTTTTTTATCAAAAGATTTTGATATCAATAAAACAATATTAGTTCTAATTTAATATTGTTTTATTGATATCAAAATCTTTACAATCTTTAATTTTTACACGAGAAAAGTAAGTAGTCATTCGAAATTGTTTCTTCAATGTTGCCTAACACCTACTTAAAGACTTTAATTTATAAGGGTATTTTAAATACGCTACCGTTTCAAAAGAAATAGAGATTCTACCGAGAAGAACCGGCAAGAAACTCTACGACTTCTAAAAGCGACATGATGAGAAAAAAAAATTTTTGCTCGCAGATTTCAACGTGTGATTAGACCTTTGTTTTGGAATTAAACTTTGACAGATTTGCATTGAAATGCACTTATTTTACTATCGCTCATTATCTCAGTTAATAGTAACCTTGCCTTCGAAAACTAAAGATTTTCGAATTTCGAAGATTTAAATAGATTAGACTTAAATTGTTAAAATTCATATACAATACAATACAAAATTCTTTATTGAGTACCAATCTTATAAAAAACAAAACATAATACAGTAAAAAAACACTACAGTATATTGGACAATTGGTGGCCTTATCGCTATAACAATCTTTTACAGGCAACCGACCATGGAGATAATTCTTAATATTGATGCGGTATATAAAAACAAACATTTTTATCTGGGAAATAAGTGCTAATAGACAATTAAAAATATATATATATAAAACATATATATGTTCGGGTAGTGCCCCCCCGCAAACCCCACCCGCCGGAGACCATTAGTTTTCGAGTTATGTTTGTTTAAGTATTTTGAGGTTAAGTACTGCATTTCGATCTACTACCACCCCCGCGTCGGCTCTGCAATCCGACAAGACTGCTTGAAATCGGGGTGCTATGAGTCGGTTCTGTCACTGACTTCGACCTATTCTAACTAACTATAACTAACCTATAGGTATGTCACAGACAAGTGACTTTGCCAATTCATTAGATAGCTACTGATATACTATTGTGCACAAATTTGGAACAAAAGTAGTTTGATGAAGTGGTGGGTCACAGTTCAAACCTAACCTAACCTATAGGTTTGTCACAGACAAGTGACATTGCCAATTCATTAGGTACTAATATACTATTGTAAAGCAGCAAAATCGGAGTCCAAAATCGTAGCAAAGTCGTTGAGATATCAAAAGAAAGCGCAGAAAAACAGGATAAAACATTCACGTACACTCGGAAGTAACGGAATGACGCGAGTATTCCGACAGTGACATTACGCTATCTTCGATGTTTGCGTTCCGTTTCAAGAACTTACATACAACGTACATGTCAAAAAAGGCTAAAAGTTACCTAGAAACGTTTCGTTTTACGCATTAATGTCATTTATGTCACCTGTCACTATCAAAATTACGGTGTTTTATTGAAACTTTAAATAACTATTTAGACTATTTTGGCGTGTCTCCGGCAGCTAAAATGTTGTAAATACGCTTTATACAAACCCCTTCAACCCACCCACAGTTTTTGTTTCACCAAATTCAGGGGTCACGATCCTAAAGTCAACCCCATAATTTTACTGTGGCATTTATTTTGGACTTATTGATTTCAATTTGTTTTAATTATAAATACTAATTATTAGTCTGTTTGAGAAATATATGTAATAAAGCATTTATAACTGTGTGCTGATCTAACAAAAAGGTAATTGCTAGCAGTACCCTCGTGCTGCTAGTCTTACCTTTTTATGGACCTGTATTCTGTGATAGTAATAACTATGACTATGACTATGAAGGTTCCCAAGTTGGATTCCTGCCCATGGAAAATAATTGTTTGATGAACAGAATTGTTCATTCTCGGATCTTAGATGTTGTGACGTATTATTATGTGTATCCGTGCCTCCCGCGACACAGGTAATCCTAGATCAGGGATATGAGTGTGTAAACGTCGTTATATTCTATGAAGGTCACGTATTTCTTAAGTTTGATTGATGAATTTTAAATAGAAATAATTATGAAACATTATCATTATTAACCATAAATCTAAAGACTTTAAATCACAAGCAATGATTGGGAAATGTTTTCATAGTGTCGTTTTTACGGAGTAAAGAGTTCGTAATCTCATTACCATAATCTAGTGTTGTGAACTAGTGATTGCGCCGTGGTTCACTTACCTTGAATTATTTTGTATTATACAAAAATAAAGAATGCAAGAACTTGGTATAGGTGTGTAGTTCTTTTAATAAAACGTAATAATAAAAATGCTATAAATTTAATATTGTCTTTGTCGGATGGTTATTCGTGTTTCTTTTTTCACGGATCCTGATATCATTCGTCCAAGGATGTGTAGGTAATTTAATTTCAAAAATGTATATGTTTAATAGTAGTAGATTTATAGAAACAAACAAAGGAACACATTCATAAATATTAAATGTCCACAAAGAAGACCCGACAGAACCAATTTGCATTGAATAGGTCAGCATACCACCGGAAGGTCAGGGAAAGTGTTGGACTTGGCAATACAATGTTCTGGTGGTCACCATTGTCTCATGGAAGTAGGTTTGTGCAATGCAAATTGCATTGAATAAAATATTACAATATGTAGGAGCTAAAGTTTTATAAAATAAGGTTCTTTTACATAGATCCGCCCACAGCTGCGGGCAAGCTACCTACTTACTTGTGGTTATGATCATGGTTAAATTCTGTCCAAATACTCTTAGAGTAAAAATTCATCGAGCCCAGTTTCAATGGTACACTCAGGAGTCAGGTACCGGGCGCTTATCTCCGACTCTCCTCTCTTCTGGCGACGGCCCAAGCTGAGGTCCGTACGTTAGTGTTGTCCTTGAGCAAATCCTAGCTCCTCCTAGCGGCGAATGATACAATACAATGATACAATCCTTAATTGCGGTAATATGATACAATGATGACATATAAGGTAATAATAATAATAAGTCTAACATATTAAACATTCCTGGCATGCAATTTCATACAAAATATTATGATCTGGATCATCAGTAAGTAAGCGTAATGTTTACTTAAGATTATTAATTAATAATTAGTATTACTATTAACCAGCTGACTTGCGATTCGCCATATTTGACCAATAATACAATAGATTTCGCAGAAATCAACCTACTTTTCCAGGAACTGCAACGTGTGTGGTTAAACCAATTAAGCGAAGCAACGTTCGTCTTAGGCGATGCGCCTTCTGCGCTCTGCCGTGCGATTCTCTAAGAGCAAACATCGTTACATCTTTGACAACATCCGTGAAACAAATGAAGAGATGACAAGAAACGTTGGAAAAGCAACTTTATTTACAAGGGCGATATACATTAATGTAAACGGAGTTTGCCAATAATTTACGGTAAACAAATGGTCGTGTACCAGTCACTATTTACGCCACATTTCCAGTTTTATTAAAAAAAAGACTCAATCATCCTTCGAGACACTTTTCACGCGCGCCACTTTGGTTGTTTCGGCTTATCTCTATAGACCCATACGCTCGATTGCTGCTTCGTTTTGGGATCATAGCTGTCTATCCATCCATTTCGTCATCTGTTACTATGTCCCACACCAAATTTAAAGCCCCTTCGTTGTATCTGGCAAGCATAGCATGGCACCAAGTGAAGCGGTCTGTTTATTGAGTATCGGTTAAATTGTGTGGGATTCATCGAGAACACAGCTTTCTCACTCCCAAATCTTTATGTAGGATTGACTGTATTGGACTCATGCCTTTGTCCAAAGATGTCCGAATCTCATGGTAGGTCACATGCCTGTCTGTTTCAATCATACGGCGCACAGCATCGATGTTCTTGTTATTCACAGCGGTGCACGGGCGACCTTCACGAATTTCATCATGGAGATTGACACGACCGCGTTTGAATTCTGCAAACCAGCTATAAATGGTCGTCTTGCATGGTGCTTCTTCGCCAAAACCACATTGAAGCCGAACGAGGCTCTTTAAATAAAACATTATTAATACCTAATCCAAGATTGCCATCGGCAGTGGGGCATGATTTACCGGTGGTAAGCGCTGCAGACTGTGGAACCTCCTGACAATACGTGCTGTGTCAAGGAGTACTACCTTTTGTATCTGCAACTGTTTAGCGAAAGCCTTTAAAGTATTAGTCGAGGCTTTTTGCTATATAACGCCGTTTGCTGAAACGACTATCAAGACAATTTTTGCCGATTGAATATCTCACATGGCAGTCACCTCGTGGTCAAGATACTTGCTGAGCTCATCCTTCTCGGCCATTGCCTGGCGCTGAGATCGATCGATCATATTATATTATTATTGTTTCGATATACTTAAGTGTGATATACAAATGATATATATGCATATTAGTACTACTAATGCTTTTTAAAAGTGTCCCAATGAATTATTGCGAACTTATGTTTAATTAATTACCTTCGTAGACGTGCAACGTGCCTTTAGCTACTCCATTTTCATTCGCTAAATAAATAAATATGATGCCCGTTAATAAGCGTATAACTTGAGGACCGATTTGAATTGAAACTCAAATGTTTGTAAAATAAAACTTGCCTGAAAAATGTAAAATGCAGAAAGAAATTAAGGTACTTTTTGGGGGAGGCTATGTTCAGCAGTGAACGTCCTACGGCTCAGTCGATGATGATACCAGATACATTGTCATTACGACACAAAAAAACGATTTGTGTAACCCTGAGACATTAAGTCGTTAACTCTCATGTAGGTACATGTAATTCAGCCGGTACTCATACGAGTACCTTTCAAAACGGAACTCAGTGTTGCGAATATTACTGCTTCGTGGTAGAATTACGTAGAAATTCTAATGCATCTGAATTTCCAGTCATTTATAATAAATTCAATACTTAACAAAAGCTTTAAAGAGTTTCCGTTGATATATTTATCAGTATGGGCAAGTTTTCTATAGACATATCCCTTAAATCTAACACATAAAATTTATTTTGTAATGATCTACGTTTGACAAAATAACTATGATTTCATCAACGAATATAACATATCAATATACATCTCGTAATATAATTACAACATTTGCATAGTTAATTAATTCTCCAATGTTTGTTCAGATGATTAGTGTTTTTAAGTAGTAAAAAAAGTTTTGGTTAGATGACCCGCCAGCGACTTCGCTCACTTTGTCTTGGTGTAAATGTGGAAGCGCTGTTTTGGAATCTCGAGGTCTTGGGTTCGATCCCCGGGTTGGACAGTAATTGGGATTTTCTGACAAAGAAATTCTCAATAGCAGTCCGGAGTGTGGAACAGTGTCCCATAGATGGCTGTTACATGGGACCAAACATATATCAGGCGAAACGCAAATGTTTAAAACACCGCTGTTTACCCTTTAAGTAGGAGATATCCTCGAGGGGTAAACAGCGGTGTTTAAACATCTAGGTGTGACGATTTGTTATCTTGTGTTTAAAAATAAACATTTAAGGCATTATGCCCACCACTTTGCATCAGAAATATTTTTTCCTTACCTATAATAATTTCTGAACATGTGAGTATAATTGAAAAAAAATTTAAAAAGATGTGTTACATTCTTAATTATTATGGGTTTTAGTCGTACCATAGAAGTTCAAGCGCGTCGAGTCGACCAGTCAATTGAGATCCCAGTTTTATATGAGACCGTGTAGCATAGAGAGATCAAGCTGCCATCTTGGATTTATGTGACAGAGCAAGATAAAAAAATTATAGTTGGGATCTATTCTATCCAGATATCAAACTTCATATACCAACATTCCAACATTCAGATACCAACATTCAAAACATTGAAATCTGTACGGTAGTTTTTAAGTTATACGTGAGCATACAGATACGAATACGTAGATTGATTTTTCAAAAATGTCATATTCTGAATTCATATTCATAACTAATCAGTCTAATCAGTCTAATCAGTAGGTAATTTTACGTCTCCTGACTCACTTTTTTATTTTTTTTTCCAAGAACCGACTTTTTGGCCCTTATTCCTTTATTTTAGTAAGTATCAGCCTTGCCTATGAAAGTTGCAGTATCATACTATACAACAATGCGTTTTAATCTCAAAAAACCCTTTCGCCTTGAATGCAACCACAGCAGACTTTTACACGAGAAGAGAGAAACCTCCGTAGGTGGGGTTTTCAGCCTTACTATATCTGTAGACGGCTATATTTATAAAGTGCGTCATATATTTTTAAACTGACATGGTAACGAATAAGTTAACTTTAGAAACGGGATATTAACCACCAATGTGTTAAGTTTTATTACCAATGACACAAGAGTCACTTGGAACTCGACCCACGTAACTCACGGTATCTGCTCGCGAGCTCATTTCGTACTTTCTTCGGTTTTTGCAAAGATTAACCCCTGGACCCCATGTTCTCGGCAATGGAAACCCATCCTCTCTGTTAAAATTCCTATTGCCTTCCTTATCAATTTAGGTATATAGTGGCGTTCTGTCGAGATTATCTGAGGGATGTAATTCAATCCAGTGATTCGATCCCGATTCCAAAAGGTGTTTGGCAATGGCCGATTTTTAAGAGTCATTGTTCTTTTCGGGGCCCGATTGTTCTCTTAATTTGACAGATAACAGTTCGCTTATTATAACCGAGATGAAACTCGCGACAATTGCAGGTTACTTGTTAAACGCCAGGTTTTTCCAAGGGTAAGTTTCCTTTCGGCAAACGCAGCAACTGAGCTATCTTTTTGAAAGGAGTGAAAATGGTATTAACAGAATATTTCCGAAGAGTATTTACAACTCCATCTGTCTCTCCTTTCAAATACATCAAAAATGCTGGTTGTCTGTCGACCTTGTACAGCGGGAGCTTCTTTTTAGTTTTTTTGGCCCGCACTTCATACCCATTTCTCTGTAGAACTTTCCGGACAAGAGAAAGTTCTTCCTCAATATACTTTCGGGAATACATTTAGGTGTAGGTGTCTAATTGGTAGTGTTGAGGAAGCAATGAGACGAAACAAGATACCAGCGTGTGATGCCGAGATTTTGATACTAGATACCGCCGCTACGCCGCGCTAAACCTCCACCGCCAAACATCACCCCTGAAGAGTTATCCACAATACCTGATCTCAGAAATGATGAGGACGTTTTAGTACTCGTACTTCTTAATCTGTCCGAATCAGCAAGCCTCATTCGAGGCAAGTTTCATTCATAAATCTATTGTTATTTTTTGTCCTGATGCGGACAGATTAAGGCGGATAAAGGAAATGCGACTGTAGTTGTTCGTAATTCGTATGTTGTTAAGTGATGTAAAAACCTGCAAACAAGCGGCGTACAACCCAACGACCAGAATAAACCGCAGTACTCTCAAACTTATAAAAGAACACCTACATGTAATTGGAAACGAAAAGTCTCAGTTCTTATACCGGTCTAGAAGTGTACAGCCGCCAAGCTAAATGGCTTGCCAAAAGTACACAAATAAAATGTTCCGCTCAGGCCCATAGTCAGTCACGAAGAGGTTACTAGATTACATTAAAATCTTCTTAGGCTTCGCGATTCTTATACATAATAATGATCATGTAGATACACTGAAAAGTGTTCGAAACGTCGGGACAAAAATAATATCAAGTATACAATGCATTACAAACTTTAGTGATATGGATGCTATAAAAATAAAAACAAGTGATAGTGAATTGACAGCTCTGTTAGCTTAGTTTATCCGCACTGTTAGCTGCCTCAAATCCCCAGGCCCCATTAGGCCCCAGGTTCCATCCCTTGCTGGAGCTCATATGAGTGTGATGGCAGGTCCTTGGGTATTGTGATGACCGCTTATTGCGTGTTCCCCCATGCTTTCCGCGACACAGGGTATCCTAGTGTGTGATATATTATGAGTGTGTAAATCATCAGGTCATAAGCTGCACTAATGATCATTGCTTCTTGATTCTATCTTCGTTTTCCATCAGGCGAGAGAGAGTCACTTTGATGATCCATTATAAAAAAAAATGTTGCATTATTTTATATTACAAACAAAATAAAATAAGTTGCTTTCTAAAAACATACTTTCGTTTAATTATGTCCAATTAGAGGAAACAGGAAAACTATTAAAGCACCATTAGCACTATTGAGATATTCAAATCTCGCGTAATTTTTATTTATATTACCCAAATATGGTAACATGTGAAGATCTTGTTTTGAGCAAACGTGGTTCTTTCTAAAAATTATAGGTTTACCTAACGTTTTAATGTAAGAGAAATCCTTAGTATTTAAATTAGCCTTTTGATCGTTTGGCTTTATATACAAGTTTTGATGAAGATGAATATAAAAGATGATGGATGTAATGGAAATAAGTTAAAAAAAAGTCCAGAGAAGAAGTTGCTGACGGAGAGATGCAGAAAACACATATTACTATACCTGAATCAACCGCGACCAGTGGGTCTAAGACGAAAAGTTTCATAACTGTAACGTAATCGTATCGTAGACTATATATACGAGAAACTATGAGTTGTCTGTGTCACAGTTGTACTAGATAACTGATAGTTTGTACTGTATGCGTCTACGATACCAAAAAGTTACACTTACGCAAATTTTCGTGCTGGGCCTTCTAGGCAGAGATAAATTGTATTGTCTTGTATTTACCACGATCTAAACATATTAACTTAACAGACTTTCATCTGAGAAAAACGTTTTTAAAAATAACATGGTCACACACATTACAAACATGCCATTATTAACAGGATAGTTTGCCTGACGACCTTGCCTGAAACAGTACTGAAAAATCGGAAACTCAAAAGAAATATACATGGTATTTCCGATGTCCGAGGTCCGATGCTCATCTTCAGCGGCGTCTGCGAGCTCCCGGCGGGACATTTGTATGTGTCAAACTCACGAGAATTTCAGAAATTGAAATTGAAATTTTGTTTATTTGCTGTAAATGTGGTACAGTTTGAGATCTTAAATAATAATAATATAAGTTCTAATTCACATTCAGCCTTAATTAAAGCATGCAAATATTTATGATGTCATACATGGTATATAAAATGATTAAATGTCATACAATCATGAATTATTATTAGGTAGTTTACAGGCTACTTAATTAAACTATTTTGATGTCAAAAACTCTTGTACAGAATAAAAGGTTTTTGTCCTTAACCAATTAAGTAACTCTAGTTTGAACATTTTTATATTAAGAGCTTTTATATGATCAGGAATACTATTATAAACCTTAACGGACATTGCTTGACTTTGTTTGAGATACAAAGTAGTCCTGGGGTGAACATCAAAGACCAGTCTGTCTGGATTGCGTGTACGTCGAGGAAAAATCTCACGCGCTGTCTTGAAGTAATGAGGATTTGCTTTTACGAATATTGCAAGTTCAGTGTTAAAATGTATCCAATATAAACACAATACTTGATAAGTTTTCATTATCGAGAACGGCACGTCAGGAGACGAGATCGTGCGGTATATACGCGACAAATGTGACGAAGGAAGAATCCCGGTTCAGGCCCTACCGGAGGTAAAGATAACGCGGCTGGAATCAAAACGCGAGACGTACTTCAAGTCATATGTGTTCAGATTTCCAGCCAAGTTGAGAGACACATTCCTGGCACCAGACTTTTGGCCTGAAGGGATTGTTTTTCCGTCGGTATAGGGAGCCGAGACTGAACATGAATCCCTAACTGTACAATACAGTTTTGTAATATTATTCAACCCTTTAAAATATATATGTTAGTCTGTAAGGTATGTGTTTTCGATATGGGCCGCTGGTATTTTTACAATGTGTAACTGTGCTATTGCCTGAAATAAAGATTATTATTATTATTATTATTATAGTTTGTGTTTTAATGAACCCATTTTGAATCCAATTTTTATACATACAAGTTTCGAGATGTAGCTGAAAGATGGAAAATTGTGTCACTCGGGGTAAAGATATTTTGAGTTACCTATGTTACCTATGTTGGCGACAGTATTTTCTCTTTTGATACTGGCCGTTTTACCAGTTCTTTATTTAAAGTTAAGAAAGTAATTTGTTTAAACATGTCATTTTGGTTTTACAAGAGTCTTTATTATATTTTTATACTGAATGGTTTATCTGGTGATTTTTATTAATTTTCCTAGTTTTCTTACGTGGTTTAGTGTCGTTAGGTACTCTTGTGGCCCTCAATATAGTGTCTTCAACATAGTTCAGGGGTATATTTAATTCCTCGCTTTACGCTCCGGGTTCTTCTTCCACTTCCACTAAACATAAAATCTATATATATTCTATATCTATTAAATATAATTATCTTACCAGAAAATATATACAAATGTAACACATATATGTGTTATATCGCACTATTATATATACGAATTATGTACAAACCAGTACGTGATGATTGCAAAAGTAACGTTGTCAACATCATATAAACCTGTAACGAGGTCGTGCCTATGGCCGGTGACATGTGACATGAAATATACTTAGAAATGTTTGATTGAAAATATTGATCTGGTAGTATCCTCATCTCCCGTATCCTCCTCAATTCATATTCTTCATGTCCGAGGGTCGTGACCACCCTCCATCTATTATTCTCTCCCATACGATGTTTCGCCATCGACTCCTGTTTTTGGCTACATGGATGACTTCGTAGACGGATGTGTCTAGTGTGTTTCGGACTTGGTCAGACCAACGCATCGAGCTCCGACCGCGTGACCGCTTGCTTTCCACTTTACTAGTTTTTCTAGATTGTCCTCGTCTTTTCTGGCAACGTCTCCGAAGTATTCAAGGATGCGCGGCAGGTACTCGAGACCGTTTACTTCCGTATATGTAGATATGAAAGTGGACTGACGTCAAAGAGATAACAAAGGCAAATGTACCAACTGCTATAAGACAAGCCGAGTGCCGAAATAATTGGAAACATAGTCCAGATTCTGGACCCAGAAGGCCGTTTATGGTGGTTGCGACCCTCAGTCATGAGGAATTGATCAAGGCGAAGACATTTAAGCAGCTTAGTGTTAACGGTGATAACTACTTTACGGCGAGCAGCGTGCTTCTATTTCTCTAGCGATTTGCGATGCACAGCTATTTACCGTGTATAGTATCGATTATTGGTATTTCGGACTCTGGGATTACATCTGCCGGCATTTACAGCCTTACCTGGACAAGCGGCGAGTGAGTTTATGGGGTTCAGCGGCTGATATAGAGACCATCTTTATCCTACAAAAACGTGCTATTCGAGTTATATACGAAATGGATCCCAGTGAATCTTTAAGTGATTTATTAAAAGAAATCAAGTTTACTTTCCTTAGATGTTATTTTCAAATATAATGTATGTTCGTAAAACATTACATAAATAAGTTAAATAGTGATCACCACCCTTTTAATACTAGAAATACAAATAGGATAGCTGTACCTAGTTTTGCGAAGACTAATAAGTCATTCCTAGGAAATTGTGTGCGTTTTTAACAATAAAATCCCAAAACACATAACTGAGCTCACAGAGGGAAAATTCAAGTTACTGTAAAAAACGTTTTAATAAAAAAAGCATACAATAAAGTCCGACATTATATACAAGACAAAGATGCAAGGAATACTCCACTTCTGGCAAGCTGTCATACTACTACCCATAAAATGTAATATGAGTAGTACCTAAGGAGAATTTTTTTTAAAATATATACAAAAAGTATGCCCCCGAGTTTCTTGCCGCTTCTTCTCGGTAGGCTCTATATATTTTGGAACGCGGCGGTAGAGTCTTTGAAGTACATTATAATGATTCATAACGTTCATAAGTGCGTCTTTGATGCATAAATTGAATAAATGATTTTGACTTTGACTTTGAGTCTGTCGATAGTCGGTCAAAAGAAAGCATACAGGGGATATCGGTCGTCTCGGTGGGGAACTGGACGTAAAGGCTCGGCCAACTCCCCAGTTCTCCTGCACACATACGAAGCCGGAATGCCACTGGGTATACTGGCATGAATTTTAGTGCCGGGGAGTCCCACATACCTGCCCCAGTTGGGGATGGGGGTAACGCAATTTTCCCAGAGGTGAAAAAAGGGGGCTAACGTTGAAGCCTCTTCGTCACATAACAATAAGTGTTGTTGAGTAGATCAAGAGTACCTCAGTGATGCGAGTCAGTTTGAAACTTTGTTAGAACGGAGTAGAAAACATAAATAGGGATTTTGTACACGACTGTACAATTGAAATTTTATTAATATTACAATGTGACGTGTATATATTTGACATTAACATATACCATGAATATGACTCGTGTCGGTTGTTGTTATAATCAATCAATAATGATTACAAATATCTGCTCGATACTCCTTTCTATGTTCCTCTCATGTGTGTGCATTAAATGAATAGACATCGTAATGATAAAAGTTTTCAAAGTAATCTCGAGCTTCTGACTAAAATAAAAACAGAACTAGCTCACCCGTTCGTGGTTTCGTTCGCGTGGCGTTTAATTTTTTTACGCAGAACCCTAGCAGTTTTCCTAAAACAAAAACAATTTGAAAAATTTAGTACCTGCTTCGATTCTATTCAGTTATTGGAGTGTAACTCAAAAACTGCTAGACTGAATTTGATGAAATTTAAATGGGACCACACGATGGAATGGAAGCACCAACTTTCAAACAAAAAAAGAATTTTGAGAATCGTTTCACCCCATCGAAACTTATGAGGTATCAAACATAAAAAAACATACAGTCGAATTGAGTACCTCCTCCTTTTTGGAAGTCGGTAGATAAAGTATCCTTAGTGTCTTTTTACTATATTTTTAATATTATTAGGACCGTAAAAGTATGCGTCCCACCTGGTGTTAAACGGAAACTCCGCTTATAACAGATGCATTTCGTCACAACACGTAAACCTGAGACATTAAGTTGTTAAGTCTAATGTGCCTGCAATTTCGCCGGCAACCATACCTTCAAACCAGAACACAGTATTGCGAATATTAATACTTCACGGCAGAAATAGGCATGGTAACATGGTTACTGGAGATGAACTCATTCACGAAGAGTTCTATTCCTTCTGAACTTTTTTGAACCCTGAATTTTTTTAGTTTTTATTATATTCAAGGATCATAGAACAGTATCACAATATGTACTTATAATAAGTATTAATACTATAAAATGTAAGTAAATGTGCTACCCACATTATTGACCACAAATTACTAGAACATCGTATAATTGAGAGAAGATTTGTTGTATCTAATTGTACATAAAAGTAAGACTACTAAACTATAACTACTAACTATAACTACTATAACTACTAATCATCTCAGCCATAGGACGTCTACATAGCCCTCCCCCATAATTTTCCAAAAGGACTGGTTGGAAGCGGCCTACATCCAACGTCCAGCGACCTTTATCAGCTCGCCTGTCCTCCGTGTCGGTGGACGACCTACGCTGCGCTTGCTGGTCCGTGTTCTCCATTCCAGAACCTTCCGGCTCCATTGGCTATCTGTTCTGTGTGCTATGTGCCCTGCCCACTGCCACTTTAAATGGCTAATCTTCTGGGTTATGTCATTGACTTTCGTTCTTCTACGGATCTTCTCTTTTCTGATCTGATCTGATCAAGTAGAGAAACCCCGAGCATAGCCCTCTCCATAGCTCGTTGTACAACTTTGAGCTTACTTATAAGGCCCATAGTAAGAGACCAAGTTTCAGTGCCATAAGTCATCACTGGTAATACACATTGGTCGAAGACTTGTCTTGAGGCACTCGATTATTTTTGACGAGAAGACTTTGCGAAGTATGTATATAAGTATTTAATATTATATATAAGTATGTAAGTATGTAATATCAGTCATCAAGTTACCATAGTACAGGCTATGCCTAGTTTGGGACCTGAAGACCTTTGTGTGAGTGTTATCCCATATATTATTATATTATAAGTTTCCTACCGAAGTACCTACTAATGTTGCCTTGCAAAATAGACGAAATATGAAATAAAATATAAAAAAAATATAACACAACAATATCATTTAAGAATTATGTTTTACAATGAATGTACTCGTTCTATCATGACGGAGTAATTAGAGTACAAATTATATACGTAGATTATTGAATCCACCTATCTGCTAGTCAAGGACACGTCAAAATCGGTCCAACCATTAATGGCCTTTGTCAATAATCTATCTATCGCCGTTTTACTTTACTAGAGATAGATATTTGACACTATTTGTATGGACGTAGTGTAAAATTTATATCTCTAGTAAGGTAAACCGGCGATAGATAGATTATTGAAAACGGCCGTAAGACGATTAGCAGGAGCAGACCGACAAGATGAAAAAAAATTGTTGCTGAGTTCTTTATACTCGTACTTTCAAATAAATAATTAATATTTCTAATTATGCATGTTTACTAAACGCTGTTGATTTGATATTGCAAGGAGATATATATATATATATCTATCTTATTTATTTGTATAAAATAGATATATAGATATTGCATACACGTATAGGTAGTACATTATACAAATTAATTAATAGACCCACACATTTCGATATGCATTGAGTAATAGTTATAACCAATTTTAGCAATACCGGACGCAAGTCAGTCTCTATGTTTACGTTCTTATTCAATCATTGATTCATTATTATAATTTCCTTTGCAGATTATATAAATTGTTTTCTAAAGTTTCCTTTCAAAGCAATGCTAAAATGGTACAAAATATACGGTTTAGTAATCATTCTAAAAGTTAATGCTATCATATGATGTATTAATTTGTATTTTGTTATTAAAACACAAATAGAAACAAAGAAATATATTATAATCAAAGAATTATTTAAATTAGATGATTATATACGCACATTTGGGTGGACTGGGAGCTGAGTACTTTTAGTACACATTTTCGCAAAGAATAGTTTCAACTAATAAAGAGTGATATTGCAATATAATATATAAATTAACTTTGAGAGTGTATATTTTCTTATAGGTACATTGTAATAATAATAATTATTAATCATTTAACAATTATTAATAAACTCATCATTATCATCATCATCATGATGGTGGTAAGTTTTTGACATAGTTAGAATAAACTATGTCAAAAACTTAATTCAAATACTAAATAATTAATCAACCGCGACCGACCCCGTCCCGGTATTGATAAAACTGGTAGCATTTGCTCGCTGGATCGCTTTACTTGACGCAATGCATGTACGATTACAATGCAATACTTTATTTTTCTACCGACTTCCAAAAAGGAGGAGGTACTCAATTCAGCTGTATTTTTTTATGTTTAATACCTTATAAGTTTCGACAGGGTGGTGCTTTCCGTGTTGTCCCATTTAAATTTCTACAAATTCGGTCCAGTAGTTTTTGAGTTACACTCCAATAACGGAATAGAATGGAAGTCGGTATTATTTTTTTCTAATTGTACTTGTTATATTTAACATACTTCATGTCCAGTGACAATTCATAAAGACCAAAATATACAAGAAAATAAGCTAAAAGTTTAATAACTTGACTACGGAAATAATCAGCCCGCACATTAAAGCGCATAATATCCTAATATATTTTTATAATGTTTTAAGCATTGAATCTAATGAAGTATACTTTATATCAGTTCAGTCATTGAGTAATTACGAGCTACCATACGAACGGACATACATAGTCTTTCATAGAAGCTAACATCTTAATGGAATTCACAGCATGGTATTATTTAGGTTTTGCTTTACTAGGTACCACCTCTCAAGTTTGAAAAAAATACATGTCCCATGCTAGTAGATGAAGGCATATGATAGCATTTATTAGCATCCACTAAGGTACGCTAATAAATGTATATATTGTAAATTTACATGTACTAGCTGCGTCTCACGTTTTCACCCGTGAAGTGATGGATAATAACGAGGATGATGCTAAATAGTTAAGCCTGTCCTTATCCTGTCCTTCCCCGGGATATAACATCTCCTTGAAAACTTTCATTACGACCCATTCAGCCCTTTAGGCGTGATAAGGTAACAAACAGAGAGACATAGTTTCAATAGAAGATTATGCATTATTTAGGTAGTAAAGCGGTATCTTACGCCACGGGCGGCATATTGGAACCCGTAACGGAGCTCTTGAGTTGATCCCTGGACGAAGCGAGGGGATTGTCATTTTCATACCACCTGCTCGAACATGTCCAATTATATACCACGCAATTTCGATGTAAAGCAAGGCATTACATGCCCGGGCGGTAATGTTGTATGAAACTCCCATGGACGTAAAATGATTTGGATTTGGAACGTTGGTTGTAGAAAAACCCTTAGCGCGGAGTAGATACGGGCATTGTGAAGAGTTTATTCGAAAATTGAACCAGCCACCAAAGCATACAGAAAAAAAGAAGAACACGGTGTTTGGTGTTATTTTAACAACTTCCATAAAATGTTATAATTTTTGAACATGGTGCATGTAACTGTTCCGAAAAATCAGGAGATCCAAAAGCAACTACATCGTGAGTGACATCCCTTGAGTATTAATTATAAGTTAGTTATCAACTGTGAAAGTCTAAAACAGTGTTTTCCGTAAAATGTTCATTCCAAAAATATTGCTCTTTCCCACCATAACTGGACAAATGTGTCCGATCTGAATATTAAGTATTAATTTATTTTACCTTTAATTAAATAACTGCTTTTAATATAGCTATGGGTTTTTAATGTCTCGCAGTAGGTGCAAAAAGTAGAGTATGCAACTCGAGTATAAAGCCTGTCTTCGTCTTGAGCGGCTTGAACCCCTAGCTTCACTCAGGACTCTACCGAAGTAATGCCACCCGTGACGTAAGACATTGCTTTACTTATTCGGTGCATAATCTACTGTTTATAAAAGTTGTTATTAATATTGGACACATCATTTGTCCAGTTATGGATGGGGAGAGTAATATTTTTAAGTCAACGTTTACGTGATAATATACTAAACAGTGAATAGAGAAGAACGCCGTCGTTTATTTCACATACAACCGCGCCTTTTTTCTTTTTTACGCTAGCAGAATAAAAACAAAAAAAAGTTGTTTTTTTTGTTTGTTGTCTGTGGAGGCTAGTACGATTATCGAATAAACTCTTTTTACAATGCCCGTATCCATACTAAGAGTTTTGCCTACAACAAAAATTTTAACAAACAAATCCAAATAACTTTCATCCCTTGGGAGTTTAATACAACATTACATCCCTAGCGATGTAATGCCATGGAATTGGACATTGTCGAATAGGTAGCATGAAAACGTTTTTATTTAATAAATATGGAAGTTTATAATAATAACATCCTATTTATGATGGTTACGTAATATGACGCACATTTCAGCCATGTACGCCACCTTGCACCGAACCTTTAACGACTCAGAGTAAATGTCCTTACGCCCAGAACGGTTACGAGGATTTTATCAAAAACATATGCATAAAATAAACGTGATCTGCTAGCGTCGCACGTTTTATACTCGTATGTACTAATTATTAATTGTACTTAACGTAATTGTAATTATAAATAATGAAGATTGTAATTATTAAACACATTACTAGTATCTAAAGGTTCCCTCGGGCAAAACTTGACCATCGCACAGGACAAGTTGTGGGACAAATATTTTCTATGTAGCTCACCTGGTCTTTGACTAATCTCTACGCAAAAAAACTTAATCCACGCATTGCAGCGATGCTGCGTGAAAGAACGATAAACCAAGAAATCGTGAACTTTCGCATTAAGTATAAAATTCATAACTGCCACTACTATTTGCCAATAATTTTCCTGTACACGTTGTATCGAAAATTACTACTTATAAATAATGTTTTTTTTTAATATTTTAACCACTACAGTCCAATGGCAAAGTACTAGGAGTGCGCAACCCCCAAAATGGCTTAAAAAAAGCTATAATATTGTTATCATGCCACTCAGGGAAACGTTACCGCAGTAGGTGCTCCAATTCAAGGCAATCATTATTTAAAATGTATGGAACACTCGTAGTAAGATCAAACGCAAGTTGAATAAGTACTTCAGTCCAGATCACGTGCTCACCTACACGTCCATACCTCTCACGCATTAAATTACGCAACCAACATCCGCAGATATATCTATAACCAGAAGATACGTCGGGAGAAAGTGCATGGTGCACTCGGATCAGCGCTAAAATATTCGCTAATTTCGCTTAAGTGGCTCTGTCGTAACATCTGTCTGAGTCCCACACAAGTGTAATTTGGACCGTTCCTAAAATTATATGTACTTATCTTAAATTCGTAAGAACCTTAGCCATACATTTGTCCATAACTCGTCTACTTTATATTATTATACGTATTAACCAAGGTCTAATTTATTTTAAAATAAATCTGGCATTAGCATAAGAAAAACAATTGTGCCAATTAATTATTAGGCAAGTATTTTTGATATAGCAACTTAATTATCGCTATTAACATTTTATGTTGAAATCCATTCGAATAACATATTTAACATTTCTACATCTCACCTTGGAATCAAATTCCTTTTCAATATATTTGTTACGCATCACTTAACCGCCATGTTTCGTTGTTCTGATTAGATAATGTTGCAATGTAATCGTCGAAAGCTTTACTAATTATGACAGATTATACATCATATAAGTTACGCACATTTAGTTCACTAGGTTACGCTTCCTTGAGTTTCATCCGAGCGTCATGCGGTCGGGTGGTCAACTGTACTGTGAGTTTTGAAACAAACCTGACTCATTTATCCATCGGCAGAAAGTAAAAGTGAACCGGCAAAAACAATGGCCGCTAAATCGAGTTTGCAGATAACATGGATATATCTGATAGCGTTTACCTTCACTACACATATCGAGAAGTCGATCGGTGAAGTCATCGCTTCGCTTTCGACTCGGACTTTCGATAGGGTCGCTACCTTGCATGACATGTCGATAATGCGTTTTTCGAGTTCCACTTACGGCATTACGATTGTTGCTTTACCACTCGAGTCAAGTGCGAGAAAGTGTCGTAATTACGGGACAAATTCAATCGAAAAGAACTGCTTGTTACAAAAAGGAGGTTTTTATTTACAGGAAACTTACAACAATAATATAATACATATTAACATCTAGGATGCGATCACATGGTTTACATTAATGACTGGGATTTAATGGTGAGGGGCGCCGTAGGAAGATGAGGGGGAAGGGACGCCGTAGGAGCCGGAGGGGGCACCAATGGTGGCGTAGGAGACTGAAGGGGCAGAGTAAGAGATGGAACCGTGTCCACCGCTGGAGAAACCACCATGACCACCGCTGGAGTAGCCACCGCTGGAGTATCCACCGTGTCCACCGCTGGAGTAACCACCGGAGTAACCACCAGCATAACCGGAAGCGTAACCTTCCTCAGCCTGGTGGTATTGAGCGACTTGAATGCCTTGCTGCAGATGATCGAGCTCAATGCCTACGATTCTCTCATGGGGCACACCGTAGACGGGGGCGGGGGCACCATAGTGGGAAGAGATTCCGTGAGAGGAATATCCAGAAGATTGCGAGTAGGCCTGGTTCTGGATCTCGTCCTTCAGGATGATGTGCTTGATCTTCTCTAAAAGATGAGGGTCGACTTGGTAGCCTTCTGAGGTCTGGTGACCGACAGGAACGGGGGTGTAGTGGCCGCCTGAGCTGAGCCCTCCGGAGATGACCAGGGAGGATGGGGCGGAGTAGCTGTAGCCAACTGGAGGCTCAGCCACGGCGCAGCCGACGAGGGCGAGGGCGATCTGTGGATGGAAAACCTTGTTAAAATTTGAACACTCACTTCAATCTAATTTGACTAGAAATGTACGAAGGTTTGTTTTAATTCGACTGATTTGAGATATGGTTTAAATCACTAGTGCAGTAGAATGATGGCAAAATATTCTTGCTGAACAAACAGATATCAATTTCAAATTGTCTTTGAATGGTTTTCGTGCACTGTTGACTGTGGACAAATTATGTTGATTGTAGCAAAGTCTCTGAACATTTCTGCCGTATATTTATAAAGTTTGCATATCCACAATATTCTAATTCGCATTAGCATAAGCCAATCCGTGATACGGTTACGCAAACGCTCGCAACCTGATCGCGTAATCCGAATTAGATCACAATCCTTTGGTCCTTTCACTGTCACTTCACTGCACTCCGTATTCCGATTTATAATTATATATCCTCGAAACTTACAATGCTCCACTTAGCCATGTTTGTTGTGTGCGGCGGTACAACCCAAGATGTTGTGATGCTTGAGAATTGTGAGCGAGCGCTTTTATACGGAGATTCTGCCAAGCACTTTTACTTTGGGCTGCTCGCCGCTGGACCAACGAGGACGATAGTAGGCTACAAATAAACTATTTTTTTTTTCGGGTAAAAGGTTAGGTGTGGTTTTATAGATAATGCATAATTGTATGTAATTTAAACCGCTGCGAGATGATTTTCGTAATAATGAGTATAATGCAGTTATGCGCCTAGATTTCTGAAGAATCTTGATAAGTTTAACATTTTCGTACATAAATAAAGGATGACGATTTTTGTTTTTTTTTTGACATTTGTAGGTAATCTTAATATTACCAAAATCATTATTTCTATTGTGTCTTATTATTGATGACAGAAGGGTAAAATCGAAATAATTTTATACACTCAAACCTGTTAAATATATGTACAAAACGGACACAAAAAATACAAAAATTACCTACTCTACATATCGCATGATGAATGGGAAAATAAAAAAAAACAATTATTTAAATAGATTAAGAAATTTATATCTATCTGTATATGGCTGCGGGTTTCTCTACGTGATCGAATCAGAAATGAGGAGATCCGTAGAAGAACGAAAGTCACCGACATAGCCCAGAAGATAAACCAGTTGAAGTGGCAGTGGGCAGGCCACATAGCACGCAGAACAGATGGCCGATGGGGCCGGAAGGTTCTGGAATGGAGATGATGATGATGATGAATCTATATAGAATTCATATATATATATGAAAATGAAAAATGAAAAATGTTTATTAAGTCCGCAAACACTACACAATAAAAGTATCAAAAATATGCATATACGAGTAATTATAAGTTATAGTGTAGCGCTTAAGGACAACATTATTTAACTTACAAAATTATTTACCGCGGTCTCCGAACTAGGCAAAGCCTGAATCTCGGGATCTGGAACGAACATATATATATATAGACATTTTCCTCCTGATTCACTTATTAATAAAAATCCAGCATCGCAGAGCCTAAGACGCTGGGGCTAAACACTTGACATTTTGGTACTTGTTCCCTTTATGTGGTAAGTATCCCCTAAGGAAATATTTTTAAGCTTCAGCACTAAAGGAAGTGAATTAAGGGTAAGTGAGTGAAGATGAGTGAGAAGTTGAGAGTGACTGGTCATATACGACATGTATATTGTTTTTATATTATTCGTAATTAAAAGGCCTGGATCAATTGAACCAAATAAACAATGTCTAAGGCTGACACGCAATCCACGGACACATGATTAAAACTCTGTGTGACAGTCAAACTGGCACCGGCAGGTGTGACACTTAACATTAAGTATGCTGCTTATCTGGCGTGCGATTCTCTAATGATTCTCGTCGAAGAGCTCACCGATGTCAACTACTTTATAAAACATCGACCTTGTACATAAGGTTGTCTTCCCACTGTTTCTTTTCATCTCGTCATTAGTTTCACGGATGTTTTCAAAGATGCAACGATGTTTGCTCTTAGAGCATCACGCGGCTGTAACTGATACCAGAAAAGAGCACTACATTGAAATCTGCTGTATACTAAATCTTTAAAGAAACTGTTCCTTTGTAACTTGTTCGCTTGCATTTTTGGTAAAGTTAAAATTGAGCCTTCTAAAACTGCTTATCTTAGCTAATGCTATATTACAAAATAAAAGGAATTTTACTTAATATATATTTTATGTATAGAGAAGGCTCAGTTTTAACGTCTACAAAAAGTGCCAGCTCGTTTCATAAGGTTAATAAGGTTGTTATCTTATTTAGAGTTATTAAATTAACAGTAGTTTTATGTGAGAAATAAAATGTTGTAATTTCGATCGTAAAATCTAAATGATGACGACATTGTGCATAAGTAGGAGATTTTTGCATGACTCAATGCAGGTATACAACACGAACGAAGTTTACATAATTTAGATAGTTTTTGTTATAAAACCACGGGATTGGCAAGTCGTTTGTCTGATGTACAGTATATTTTACTATTTATTCCTCTCTATTCTAAGGTTGTCTGGAAGAGATTGTTTTGAGCAATAGGACTGCCTATTGTTACACTACTCTAAGAACTAACTTCAATAAAGCGTATATCTATCTTTCTATTTCCTGCGAGTAGCAGTTTGAGTGGCACTACACAACTCTCATCATACTGAGACTACTAAACATAGAGATTTTATTTTATACTAGCTGCTCTCCGCGGTTTCACCCGCGCGGTGATGGATGATGATGATGATGATGAATCTTATATAGCCTATATTACTAAGGGTGAATGTAGCTTTCAAATGGTGAAAGAATTTTTGAAATCGGTCCAGTACTTTTTGAGCCAATTCGTTACAAACATACATACAAATCTTTCCTTTTTATAACATTAGTATAGAGTATAGATTACGTATTTTATTATACTGTTATTTATGAGTGTGATATTCATGTTTTTACTGTTCCTACAGTGGAAAGAACAGTTGAATATATACCAACTTCGCGACCTTCCGGGTTACTTCATCATAGATCACACAGTGACACGTCGGCAGCCGTCTTGAACTCCAAGATACGCTTTCTTGACGTTGTGATCCTCCCGCATCGTGTTACATCCAGTGGAGTGTCCGGGCTTTTCTCTCTTTCATAACGTTGGGCTCGGCGGTTATGTTTGAGATAGTGAGAGATGATAGGTTGAGATCGGTTCGTCCGCCCTCCAACTTCCATCCTCACATCGCACAAACTCGTTTTAGTTGTATCTGTTAAAATTATCAACTTATCAGTTAACAAATAAATGTTCTTGTCTTTAAAAAAAAATAAAACTTTTTTGAAAGTAGTAATAATTAAAATAGTCTTGATAAGAGCAATGTTTTGTAAATTTGACACTTTTGGTATCATAGAAAGACATTTTAATAATACTATGTTTGTTCAGATTCATCATTTATCATTATCAGCCGGAAGACGTCCACTTCTGAACATATACCTCCCCCATAAAACGCCAATTGGCCCAAAAAACTCAGCTAAGTATTAATGAAATTAAAATAAAATATAAATATATACTTATTTACAGCTTTCAAACACATTTTCATTAGGTATTTTTATGACACGAAATTTCTGAGGTAAACGTCATTAATGCAATTATTTTTTCATTCATATGTATAGTTTGTATTCCGCATGCTAATGTGATTAAACAGCAAACTCTAAGACAACTTTGGACATACTCTTTGACAATCATCCGTGGGGGATAAGATCATAATTAGGATAAATACTTTGCATATTTTAGGGAATAAGTAAAAAGCAAAGTTTGATTTTGCTAAGCTTTTTGATTATCATATACTTGGTACAAAATACTACTTAATTTAATGCAGCATATTGTATTATGGAAACATACATGATCCGATTTGCTTGCAAAAGAGAGTATTTACTTTAGTCATTTAGCAATGGTTATTTTTTATGGTCACTTTTATTTATTAGCTTTTGTGTAATACGCGGCTTGGTTTTGTACTTCAGAGGTTGTTTGATCCCATTGAAGGCTTAACCATGGAAAATTGAAAAACGATGGAATGGCTTTTTATTAGAAGCACTGTAACGCTAAGCGTACATTCACAATGTATTACTAAAATAAATATGAATTTTGAACATAAAACACTCCTGGCACTATTATATAATATGCCAAAAATTATGTGCAATCAATGTTGTTCTCTCTTCACATCGAAACGACGAAAGCCGTTGAAGAAGATTGGGAACAATTTTGTAATGAACGCAGTTTATACCCAAGGTACTATGCGTACTCCTTTTTATTCTGGTAATGTATGTCCGTATTGTTGTACGTGAATTTTGCTCGCATTAAGAGTAAATATGAACAATCATTACAGTACGAATATTATGAATGGTATATGATATATATTTAGGTAAGTACTTAACTCCGTGACAGCTGACCGGCTTTTGATTAAATTTGTAATAGATATTATTACGGCCTTGGTTTATCTCATAATCATACTTATAATCTAAATTGGCTAAATCTTTCTCTTGTATAATCATGATTTAAACAGATAAAACCGCGTAGCTGTATTTAGATAAAAAAGAAACACTAAGTATTTTAGCTACAGCTAGCCAGTGTAAAGAGTTACACTTAGTTTTCTGTCATTAGTTGTTTCTAATAATAAACCAAAATATTGTGTCTGAATAAAGTGTAAGTCGATCTAAAGACGTTGATATGTCCATGAAACACCTTTACTTACAGGCGGCTTTTGAGCGTTCTAACCAGCAATTATACATTCTGTGGTTTCTACCATCAACTGATCATTAATTATAAAACAAATATGAGCCTTTCATAGCTTTACACAACCCTTTAGGTCGAGTTCAATGTCTCTAAACAATTATGCTTAAACAACACATAAACGTAAAGAAATCCATTTAAAAAACAATGAACCTGTAATAAGTATAGTTATTCTTTGAATAATTACAGAGAAGAAAAGTAGATGCTCATTATATTAATGGTTATGATCGTTAATTTGTGTCAAGGTTTGTGTATGTTTACGCTGTAATACACTTTTCCGTTAACTGTGTTATGTAATGTGTTAGATTATCATTCACTTTTAGTAACATCATTTGATTAAGTATATACATAAAAGAGTTTGGGATCACTAGCTTAAGTTGATATTTTTTTTAATTGAACTTAATCAACTATTTAATAAAAAGTTTATATACAATATAATATAACTCCTCCCCTGGCTCGAAAACATGATGTGATCCTCCTGGGCATGCTGAGAATATCCAGAATTTTTTGGGGTAACCTATCCCTTTATTGAATAGCGGCTTCCCTGAGCGCTGACACTGTCTGGGGACGTGGCTTACGGTTACAAACAGTTCACTTAAAAGAATCCCACGCGTGCTCTATTGGGCTTAAGTAAGGCGAGCCGGCAGGCCAGTCTAACCTTTGGATGTCGTATTCCCGGAGAGCAGCATTGACTCGTTGAGCTCGATGGGCGGGCGCATGATTATCGACTAGTACAAATTGGTGCCTATGGTTTACAGTATATATATATATGTCAGTAGCAACTAAAAAGGCGAAGTTATCATATTATAATCTACTGTAACATAAAATATTTAGATTTTTCAGAATGATCGTAAACTTTTTCATGTGTGTATGTGTGTTAATTATAGTAGATTAGTTATAATTCTGCAAGAGTTTGAATTTGAAAATATATTTTTATTGTGTTATGTTTCTCCATACAACATTTTAAATTACATCAATGAGCTATGACTTTCCCACAAAAGCCTAGGAATCTGCTCGATTCCGCATCGCCTCCGGCTAAAAACTACAAGTTCAAACAATGTCATCGCATGATGTAAACTGCGACATACTCGCATGCCAGGGTTGTCAACCTCACATCACTATGCGTAACTTAATGAGTATTAAAAAAATAGCTAACTCACTTTTTATAACGATACCTTCTGATCGAGCCATTTAAATACCTTAGGTTTGTATTGTACTAGTATTATTTTTTATACCGATTTGTCATAAATAACTTATACAAAAAATATAGCACTAATTTTATAGTATTAACTTTATTAAGCAAATAACGCCTGCTTAGCGATACCAAACATTTGATACCAAAAAACACCTCGAGCTTCGGTGGCCTAGTTAATCATAGCGTCTGATACGGACTGTCGAAAGCCGCGGGTTGGAATCCCGTCCGAGAATGTGAAATCTTTGTAAAAGTTATACTGTAATATTATTTTATCAAAGTATTTTTTTGTTATGACTACCTTTATTACTTAAATTAGAATTAATTGCTAACATCTGTTTTCACTGTAGATACCTTACCATTTACAAATCAGGGAGATGTATATCAGAACTAAGTCTACTTCGAATAAAATATGTTATGTTAATGAATTCAGGTGCCAATCACGAAAAGCCTACTATACGACGGCAACCCTACTATACGACGGCAACCCTACTATACGACGGCAACCCTACTATACGACGTCTCTCATTGGCTCACGCGAAGTTCGCGATAATATCATAAAAGGTTGTTTGATTGATGGCTCGATTTAATAAGAGATTGGAAAGGTGGCAACTTCAGGGGCATGTACATGCTTTGATAAACTTCATCAGGACTAGTACCAACAATGTGGGGCAAAATTAAATCACTGTTGTAGATTAAAGGTTGAAGTTTTAACAGGCCTCCATAGACCTCTGTAAATAATAAGTATGCATAGAATCGCGTCAGTTTCCCGTAGAGGTACGCACAGACCACAGCTTAACACTTTCTATGATCCTGACACAATAGTTTCATCCTCATTCTTCAACCCTTTCGTATATGAGCATACGTTTAGGGTACTCCTGACATTGCCCTTCTTCAAAACGTCATCTTGGCTTCAAACCCGTTGACTCGCGATTCGCCATATTTAGCCAAAAATACATTAGATTTCGCGGAAATCAACCTACTTTTCCAGGAACTGCAACGTGTGTGGTTTATCACCTCTTCGTTTGCGACACAACATTTTCGTATTCTGTCTTGCAGTTTAACTATGATAATTATAATAGCCTTTAAATATATATCGGAAAATTTTGCAGCTTACTAATAACAGGTCTATCGTTCACAGTATCGATGTAAGTGCGACTAGCTATTGGCTAACACAAAGTTCTCGAGAATGTCGTAATAAGAGGCTATTTCATTGACAGTTTAGTCTTGTAAGACATTACAAGTAGTTCTGCGAACAGTAGACCTCGCGAGCGCAGTCTTCAGCGAAAATTTTTCGCAGTACTTCACAACCAATTATTACACCATTCACCGATTATGCTTATATTCGAAGTTCCTCTTTTTATGTCAGGTACCTGATGTGTGTTCCAAATTTTATTAATATCGGTATCTAAATAGCAGCGAACTTTCTCCTGGAACCCGTGAGAAGGCGCGCTATGAGCAATTTGCTCACACAAAAATTGATTGATATAGTTTTTGGTGTTCCTGACCACATATCGTCCCGAGCTCCTTCTTAACTATTTAACCCCCATCCCCTCACGCAACTCACGCATCGCTCAGTCCTGCTGCGTCCGCGCAGTGAAGCACTTCTGGAAGCCCCGCACCGTCGTCGCGCGGTAATTAGCCCATCCGCGTGTCGTTATTTTTCATATAAAAAATGTTATTGTGTATTATTATGTTAATTTGTATTAAATTGTTTTTTTATCAGGTAAGTACTATAAAGTCATATTTTAATGCTAATGTTTTATGTTATCAGCTACAACACACATGAAAAATGTACGATCTGTATAATGCACAAAATCTTTGAAATTTATTCGTGGTTGTGAATGTTCAATGTTGCAGAAATATAAGCATTTGAAGTAGTTTGAGCTATATGCTCACGCGCGCCTATCCGTGTAACAACATTAGGCGCGTCTTCTCACGGGTTAAGGAACAGTAAATAAAAAAAAATCGGAATAAATATAGGAAATATAAATCAAAAATATATATTAAATGGTAGAACATGCATACCAAATATTCGTCAAGATTAGTTGAAAAATGCGACCTGTACAGGAAGACCAACATACAGTCAGATGAGTCAATTTGATCAGTTAAAGCAGATACGCTCGGTTCGCTCGGTCAATGAAGGTAGCAACCAGGGTACGCTTTACTAATTATAAATGCGCAAAAATTGGAAAAACTGTTTTGTTCAGGTTTAAAAGTACTGATATGTTTGATGTTGCGTCGGTTTTGTTTCACAATGGTGTATATTTCCTTGAATTGTTAGTCAATGCATTAATAGTTTGCCAGAATTTATCGTTTGGCAAGAGTCCGTACCTGATTACCATCGAAGCATAAGTAACTTAATGTGAAAGTAGTGCTGTAGAGTAATCATAATAGAATTATCAACAGGTCATCTTAGAATTAATGTCATCACTGTAACCCAGTGGCAACCCTATTGTAATGACGTCACACACGCCACAACTGTCAGTGTCAAAAGGTCATTGGCTCACGCGAAGTTCGCGATAACATCATAAAAGGCAGTTTGATTGATGGATCAGTTTGGAAAGAGATTAAAAAGATAGAAAGCAGCGCTTGAAGGCTTAGAGAATTCACCTGAAGTTCGTATGATGGATTTTGCATGTGTTTTGTTTCATACTGACAATACTGGTAGAGACTAAGCTGGCTAGCACGTAGTTTTGTTCACTGTGCTAATGGAATCAAAAAAATAACAGCTACTCGTCGGTATGGGTTTGCAATGTAAAACGTAGGAACCATAACGTTACTCATATAGGCGATAGTTCGAACACTGTCTTCCTTGATGGTCTAGTCTGGAGTCAAAGTCAAAGTCAAAAGTCAAAATCATTTATTTAATTTAGGCATCAAAGACGCACTTTTGAACGTAAATTTTTCGTTATAATGTACTTTAAAGACTCTACCGCCGCGTTCCAAAATATATAGAGCCCCACCGAGAAGAAGCGGCAAGAAACTCGGGGCCATTCTTTTTATATAGATGTTTACAATGTTTCTACTTTGGTACTACAAATATTACATTTTATGGGTGGCAGAGTGACAGCTTGCCAGAAGTGAAGTATTCCAAGCATCTTTATCTTCTATATAATGTCGGACTTGATAATAAGCTTTTTTTATGAAGTATTTGTAAATGCAGTTCATTACTTACCATCCATTATATTTGCATGGTCAATGTCACCTGCCACACCTGTTCATACGTCGCAGCATTTCGCCAATGTAATGATGATATTACACGAACCAAAGGTCATGGAGATGATCCATCACAGCTCGCCTTGACACGACAACTAGCAACTGTGAGACCATGCGTTAGAACTGTATCTATGTAATGACGTCTTAATAATTAATAAGTTTAGAGTATATACCGTTACTAGAAAATACCTGACGACGAGACCCTCCTACTATGTCTGTGTGCATGTTTGTCTGATTCTTTATAATACAAGTACAATTTGAAAAATTTTATACCGACTTCGACGATACTAACGTCACTCAATTGTTTTGCCTTCCCGGAACCTCTCTACTAACACTTAAACTTTATGGTATGGTATTAAAGTTTAAATTGACTTTTAAGTATTATTACGAATCGATTGTATGGGATTATAGAAAAGTGTTGTTTTTTAGACCTTTCAGGAACTTTTCTCTACGTTAGAATCATTCTCGTACTTCAACGAATATTCTAAAAAAAGAATTAGTCAAATCGGTTCAGCTGCTCTCGAGATATGCGCTTAGCAACACATTTAACGATTCATTTTTATATTATAGATTTGTTAACTTTAAAGTACCCAATACAAAAAAGTAATGTTATTATTTTCTGTCCTTGTTATATGGTAAAACTACTTTTGCTAAAAAGGGGGAAGTTAGCTGTGGAGCTAATTACCGATCGGTTTTGATAAAATTTGGTAGGCATATTAGGTACCTGACCTGAGAAATTTAAAATATACGAGCATAATTAGTTTTCCCGCTAATAAGACTATGTGCTCGCGAGGTATATTGTTTGCATAATTACTAATATAAATACTCTTTCAAAAAACAAATGTGTATTATTTATGTCTGTTATTTATATAATACAAGTATATATATATATATATAGATACAGGCGAAAGTTTGTGAGTGTGTTTGTATTTTTGTTACTTCTTAACACTCAAACGGCTGAATTAATTTTGATGAAAATTGGTATGGAGGTAGATGCAGCGCTGGATTATTACAGGATCTTTTTCATCATCATCATCATCATCATAATTAATCACCATACGAATGTAACCGCGGAGCGTAGCTAGTATTAATATAACTCACTCAAAAGCGGTAGAAATGTTTACTTTACGTATATTATTACGTTGTCACATCTCCGAAGAGGTTAGCAGGGGTGCATGATCTCGCCATATGACAACACAGAAGATGCGAAAAACTCTCTGAATGTGTTACCCTACTGGCATCGTATCTTTAGTCAGCTTAAAGATAAGGATAACCACATGGGAGTATGGAATAGGTATTTTGTAATGTTAAAACCACAGTACATGCTATACTTTAATATGATATAATATACCTACTATACATATATGTGTAGCGTGCATTACGTAATGTTTAAACGGATATGACGAAACTTAAAACGTACCTCTCGATTACAGAAATTTAAAATCGAAAGTTTATGAGTTCAAAGTAAACAAAGGGTAGGTATATAAAAACCTTTTTGGGCTGATACAACGGCTGGCAATCGACGACAATGGTGAAAGACCATAATAAGATGGTAGAATGGTGTACATAAATAAAATGCTAATTTCATGGTAGACTTGATACAATGTGTACGGCTAATAAGACCCATTCATTTGGTAAGTGAAATGGAGTAGCTCGTCCAATTTATTGCTTCTATGAAGACGCTGTCACTAAATAAGATTGTGACAAGGATAACACGCATTTGTTTACTTCACATATTCAATATAAGGAACAACAAGTACAATTTGAAAAACTTGATAGCGACTTCCATTCTATTCAGTTATTGGAGTGTATCTCAAAAACTACTAGATCGAATTTGATGAAATTTAATAGGGACCACACGGGAAGCACCAGCTTTCAAACAAAAAACATTGTTGAATTTGAATTTTGAGAATCGGTTCACCCAGTCAAAAGTTATGAAGTAACAAACATAAAAAAATAAATACAGTCAAACTGAGTACCTCCTCCTTTTTTTGGAAGTCGGTAGAGAATAATTGTTCACCATAACTGTTAAATAACTTGTTGAAGTCGGTACCACGTTAGTTCAAAAGTACCTAAATATTATCACAATATTTTGCGCATGGTATTGACTTTGATAAGATATTACACTTTTCTACCGACTTCCAAAATGGAGGAGGTACTCTATTCGACAGATTTTATTAATTTTTTTTTGTGTTTGTTACCTCTTTACTTTAGATTGGGTAAACCGATTCTCAAAAAAAAATCGACTATCGATAACATTTATGTTGCCAACTCATGGTAGAGCTACTGAAGTCGACGTGCACTTATTTTACAGAATCTTAAGATTGAGGTATTTCTTTTAGACCGAGCAAGCGAAGCGTCTCTGCTTCAACTGGCCAAATTGACTTTCATCTTTCCGTATGTTTGTTAGGTTGTGTATTGGTCTTCCTGTACAGGTCGCATTTTTCAACCAATCTTGACGAATATTTGGTATGCATGTTCAACTATTCAATATATTTTTTTGTCGTCGGCGGTTTTTGAGTAGGAGGGAGTAATTTTCCAAAAAAAGAGGGGAAGGTTGCTGCAGCGCTATTTACCGACCGATTGTGATAACATTTGGCACACACATTAATTACCTGACTTTAAAAAAGAATTTTAAATATGAGCATAGTTGGTCAAGCGTCTTACCTTGATAAAAGGATGTGAAATTTAAAACTAGACGAATTTGGTAATATTCTCCAAGCACATGTACAACATATTAAACTTTAGCAAAATTGGTCATGATTACCGCTGATAAGACTGTGCTCGCGAGGTCTACTGTTTGCAGAAGCACTAGTAATTTGGTATATAGGTTAAAGCTGCAAGTTGGTTATATTGTAATTACATACATCACTATAGGTTGGGAACTTTTTGAGTTATGCTCTATAATAGAAAAAGATGTTGGTCTTTGTGGATGATATTATACACATAACTGTACTGACGGGTTGTCATTAGCTTGGAAGAAGAAGTGAGCGCATTTTTTCTCGATTTTCAAATATACATGTTTCAAATATAGTGCAGATTGTGTCTCAATTGGTATACAAGTTTATGAGAGGTTTATTTCGTTTGAGGTCATTTTTGACGTAACTTTGCTGATTTTTTCTATCAAGTCAAATTGCTTGAATCGTGTTTTGAATATAAACAAGTTATTACAAATTATAATAAATACTGTACTATTTAAATTATGTAATTGTCAAGTGAAAAATAAGTGAAATTTTAACCGATTTCAAAAAGAAGGAGGTGAATTGAGCTATTTTTTTTTGTTACCTCAGAACTTTCGACTAGATTAACCTATTTCAATGATATGTTTGATGTGAAAGCTGGTGCTTCCCGTGTAGTCCCGTTGATAATTTCATCAAATTCGGTGAACCAGTTTTTGAGAAACACTCTAATAACTGAAAAGTTTTTCACCTATTTTGATGATTTGATGATATAATTATTGACGGTGAATAACAGTCGATTCTGTAATTAGCAAGGGTCACTAAAAAGGGCAATTTTTTTTAACCAAAATATGGTACGATAGAATGTGAAATAACTTGTCGAAAACGGTACCATGCGCACAATATTGTGATAATAGGTAATTTTGAACTATTATGGTACCAACTTCAACAAGTTATTTCATACTTTTTAGTACCGTGATTTGGTTAAAAAAATTGACCTTTTATTTACGCTTAGCACCCTTTGTTGTTGACCCTTGGTTCTGGTTTTTGGAAAAAAATGATTTCTTTTACTATTTAGTGACGATTCGTGCGTCTTATGATAAGCTACGGCTAACCATGACAGTTGAAGTGTCACCCAGAGTGTAGAACTAAACTTTTACGTGGCACTGCACTGTGCTCGAAAGCTTGAGACTGGTCTTTGGAGTCTCATTTACCCAGCAATTTTACTTGGTACAGTATCTCATACATCTGCGTTGCCTGATCTAATGTTCCCGTTGATAAAATGTTCGTTGATAATAGGCATCGAATTCTTAAATGTAATGAACAGTTAATTGTCAACCAATACTCTAATAAATAACACTAGTACTTCTGTGTAGCTTTGCAAGCACAGTCTTTTCAGCGGCAAATATTCGCAGTGTGAGCTGCTTAGAGAATGGCGAACATTACAAAAATCCTCCTGTTTTCAAACTTCAAAACCTCTTCTCTACCTAATCTAATCTTGGCAATTACTTGACAAATTATGCTCATATTCCAAATTCATCTTAAAAGTCAGGTACCTATGTGTGTACCAAATTTTATGAAAATCGATCGGTAACCAGCGCCGCAGAAAACTACCCCCTTTTTATAATAAGTGACACTTTTTCATCTAGAGCCATCCTTGCCAATTGTGACGTCATGACACATCAAGCAATATACTGCGATGACAACATGAAGTAGTCCTTGCTTGAGTTCCGCTAACACATGCTGAACGATATGTAGCAATAAGCTAAATATGGAGAAATCTGTACCAATATCGTAGAAATAATGGAGGCAATCGCTTCAAATTGCTCCAATAATTACTGGATGTATCGTGACGTCATAATTGTTTGAGCAGTTTAGTAAGAGTTCCACTTATATTCCAAGCGAGAAATGCGGTTGCAAATATTCTAGAATTTACAGATAGATTGTACACATAATTTAATTATTAATTACAGATAATGAAGAGGTGAAGACGGAGCCAAGAACCTGGTAGGCCTTGTAACCTATCTTCGTCCCGTAAGTTCTAAAACGGCGGTTATAAAGTCTGCTCATTTTGACAATTAGGTTATTAACAAACTCACTGTTAATAAGCAGCAGGGCTATTATGTATCTCAGTTGCTTACAAATGTTTGTGTGATTGAAATCTTAAAAAATGGCGGCTCTGTGCCAGTTTTAACTACTCCAATAAGTAAAATTATTAATAATTTGATAACTGGAGCTGGAAAAAGTTTAGAGATTTTTTTCGATTTAAATCAAAGTTTGTTTGCAACTGAGACATAATAGCCCTACAGACCTTTATCGATCATATTTCATGAATGTTAAGGCGCGGTCGTATCCTGATAATAGTAAAAAGCAGAATCTTTAAACATCGAGTGTAACGAAACAGTTCGATAATAATCTATGAAAAAAAACTTAGGTTAGAAAAGGAACAGGCAAAGAGTAATAACCGAACAGAATTCATAAATATTACTCGCTCTCTGCAGAAAAAAAAACTAAATAGGTGCATAAAAATAAACTTTCACGTCCAAACTCTCAGAATTTTCAGCGATAACACTATATTATTTTTTAGGTAATACATAGCCAACATATAGTACTAAAGTAGTAACCAGCAGTTTTTTTAATTGTGTTAGTATATATCGAAAAATATAAAGAAAACGTACAAAATTTTCAACCTTACGTAAAGCATCGTAAATTATTTTAAAATTGGGGTTGGACCGCGTCTTAAGGTTTTAGGTTTCTGAACCTGACTTAACTGGCTCGAATCTCTAAAAATATGTCTATGGTTTTTGGTATATAGGTATTTCGTTCTGTTAGAATATTGAAACTCATATACTTGTAGAAGTAATCATATAGTGAAACCTATAACGTCAAACTACAACACATTCCAAACTGATGACATAACAAAGCAATGCAATACAACCAATTCAATAAATTTTATTACTGCATATAAATATCGATAAAATTGGACATACGTAATCTATCCGCATACATGAGTCTCATCGTCTTGTACCTTTCATTCAGTAGTTACAACATAGATAACTTAACCAATAGACATTCCATTTTGATAAACTTTACTACTAATAATTATTGCAATGTATATATGTACAGACCAAATTTATAGGTTTTTCTTAATTGCCCATAATTTCCAAACTGCATGGGATAGATTTTTTCTGATTTTTCTCATGATGGTTACAATTAAACCTGTCACCCGTTTCAGCTTGACGTTGAGTTCTGGGACATCCTGTATATATATATATATATATAATATATCGTCATGATCGATCATATTTTATTGCAATCAGATCGCACTCGCTTCTGATGGCACAACACATCAACAGACAAACCGACACACCGACATCAAACTTAAAACATCCTTCACTCGCGTTGGAACTTAAAAACAACGGTATATTGTCAGTTCCGTAGTAATAGAGAACGTTTTGACATAAATAATAACCAAAAATCAAAAGCCAAAGCGGATATTTCAATTTAAATTTTAAATTCCGTCTTGAATATACAGCCTGTTTAAAAAATACACACTGACGCTACCACATTATCATTTCCTGTGTCGTGGGAGGCATAGACACGCACACTCTACGCCAACCAGAGATTACCTTCAAAGGTAGGATCCCTACCGACTGCGCCAACAGGGCCGCCGTTAAGACCCCGTAACATGCCAATTTATAATTTGATATGGAGTATCCATTGGAAGGATCATCCATGGCTACTTGTATTAATAACGTATAAAAAAACACATGCACACAAACGAATATTATAGACTCTAATACTTAACTTTAAAGTTTAAACTTGAAGAGTAAAATTTAAAGACAATGACGTAACAATAATGTATAGATGAGCCATCGCTCATCTTTGCAGAGAAAGGAATCGATATATTTACGGTAATGTTTTTTATTGACTAAGCGAGTGAAGCGTCTCTGCTTTAACTGGCCAAATTGACTTTCATTTATCCGTATGATTGTTAGGTTGTGTTGGTCCTTCTGAACAGGTCGCATTTTTCAACCAATCTAAATGAAACTTGTAATGCATGTCCTACTATATTTTTTTTACGTCGGCGATTTTTAAATGGGGGGAGGGTACTTTTTATAAAAAGGGGTAGTTTTCTGCGGCGCTAGTTACCGATCGATTTTCATAAAATTTGGTACGCACATAGGACTTTTAAGATGAATTTGGAATATGAGCATAACTTGTCAAGTAATTGCCAAGATTAGATTAGGTAGAGAAGAGGTTTTGAAGTTTGAAAATTGGAGGATCTTGGTAATATTCGTCATTCTCTAAGTAGCTCAGCGAATAATTGCCGCTGATGAAACTGTGCCCGCAAAGCTACACAGAAGTACTAGTGTTATTTATTAGAGTATTTATTGATAATTTCCAGTTTTTCCAGATTCGATGCCTATTATCAACTAATATTTTATCAACGGGAACATTAGATCAGGTAACGCAGGTGTATAAGACACTGTACCAAGTAAAACTGCTGGGTAAATAAGACTCAAAAAACCAGTCTCAAGGTTACGAGCACAGTACAGTGCCACGTAAAAGTTTAGTTCTACACACTGGGGACACTTCAACTGTCATGGTTAGGTGTAGTGCTTATCATAAGACGCACGACTCGTCACTAAATAGTAAAAGAAAACATTTTTTACCAAACACCAGAACCAAGGGTCAACAACCAAGGGTGCTAAGGGTAAATAAAAAGGTCAATTTTTTTAACTAAAATACGGTACTAAAAAGTATGAAATAACTTGTTGAAGTTGGTACCATAATAGTTCAAAATTACCTATTATCACAATATTGAGCGCATGGTACCGTTTTCGACAAGTTATTTCACACTTTATAGTACCGTATAAAAAAAATCCTTTTTAGTGACCCTTGCTAATTACAGAATCGACTGTTATTCACCGTCAATAATGATATCATCAAATCATCAAAATAGGTGAAACACTTTTCAGTTATTAGAGAGTCTCAAAAACTCAAAAACAGGTGCACCGAATTTGATGAAATTATCAACGGGACTACACGGGAAGCACCAGCTTTCACATAGAAAAGTACCATTGAAATCGGTTGATCCAGTCGAAAGTTCTGAAGTAACAAACAAAAAAAACAGCCTAATTCACCTCCTCCTTTTTGAAATCGGTTAAATAACTCTATAATGTTATCATGTATTGTAAATGTCTTTTATTATAATTAGTTGCATTTTATTTTACCTAATGAATGTTATACATAAATTAAACGGTATAAAATAATCATTTATCGTGTCGTATCCACCAACGTGAACACACCATCGTAACTAGCATGCATCAGTCTCGAATAGCAGTTGACCTGCGCAAGCGCATCCGTTCTCCAATCGCCATTATGTAAAGTAATAGTTATTATCATAGAACATATTGATATTACTTACTGAGGATAGGCGACTACGTTACCAAAACGGCATTATATTTTGGACCCAAATGAACTGGGAGGTAGGTAGATACATCATCAAAAAAAAATAGTATACCAAAGTAAATTAATTCAACGATGTAATTAAATTCGTAGATATTCAAATTATCAACGGAATAAATCCTATGTACATTTTCTATGAGTTTCCGATATTTCGGCACTGTTGCAAGCGCCATGATCACGGATGAACGGAGGAATTGCGGGTGGGTGAATGTTTACGAGCAGACGAAACGGTCTACCCTCTTCCGTACTCGTTTGTTATGCGACGCACCACTACTATTGTTAGTCTTATTAGAAAGTCTTAGTCTCCGATAAGTCTTTACTCTCTGATAAACGATATTACAAAAAAAACCCTGCCATTGTAATCCGCTTACATAGATTGTGCCGCTACTATGTACAACAAATTTGCAGCGCGTCCATGTTACTTTTTCTTGACTATGATTTCTTATCATCATTAAAATCGGAGCTACCGAGCGATTATCTAAGGAATTATTCCATCTCGTTCGTGTTTCACGGATGTTGTCAAAGAAGCAACGATATTCGCTCTTAGAAAATCGCATTGCTGAGTATCTTTTCAACAAGTAAGGGTATAACTTCTACATCTAAATATTTACGGGAAGGTTCGTATTGCCATAACCTGTGAGAAGAGTTCATTGTAAAACTTGACTAGATATTCTTTGCTCTTAATTCAATGGAAGCCAGAGCGGTCAATTTAATGTTAATATGGCTTGCATGTGTGGTCTTCTGTATGTGTAAGGCAGATATATGTGTGCGTGTTTACGATTGTTATTAATACGTGGAATTGATGAAGTTCTTTCATTTGATAATCAGGGCTTTGGAATCACACGATGGTGTTTGTTATTATGACAGAAACAGAATATTCTAAGCCTTAATTATTTGTATTGTAGATGAAAGTTAAGGGGTATGTAATTATGTTATATCTGTGATAGTAACTTTGTGAATATTAAGTGGATATTATTTTTATAAACCTTGATGTCTTTTTAGGGCTTCATTCAGAGTCGTAGAAATAGATCCAATAGAATACTTTGTCTGTCTTGTTGTTCTACCTAACGTGCGTCTTGTATGTCTCAAAATACAACAGTGAGGCTAGTACACATAGCATGCGAAAAAGTAAAGTAAACCTACAGTCTACGTAAATATACAGTCTAAGCCATCATTTCTCTAGTATAACTGAAGGAACAAATAACTTATAGTTTGTACAAGGAAGTGTGGCGCGTTGTTCAGTAAATTTTGAGCTGTTTTAAAGATAATAATAGCTTATAATTCGTGCTAGGCACACATATATAATATAATAAACTTTCTGGCAAATAATAATTAATATAAAATTGAATTAAGTTTGTATATGATCATTTTAGCTCTAAAAGTCTTAGTGCTTTTAGAATCAACTTTTGAACCGATTTTATCTTGCAAACGAAAACAATAATATTAACAGATAAAGATCACAAATTACAGATAAATAAAATGCACACCCGCAGATATATAACGTAAAAACAGGTTAAAGTTTTCTCGTACAAAACAACTAGGCTTAAAAAACCTCTATAACAGTACATTTACTAATACGGAACTCTATAAGCTCGGATATTTTTCACACTAGTCTAGTTTATTCAAACAGAAGCAAATAGCCAATTGCCCATTTACATTCTAGTGATCACAATTTAACATAAGAATGTTGCATGTGGGTTAAAAAATATCTCATTAGTAATCTAGACGAAAAGTAAAAAAGCACGCACGAGACCGGAAACCCAGATCTCGGATTGCGTCAAGTCTAGCCTTAATCATAGGCAATGCTGTAACGATGAGATATAAGCACACATGGTAACACTAGAACCTGATATCTAATCTTACATATCACGTGATATGGATATCCTTAGATAGAAAAGGCATCGTAGACGTATAAGTTTATTGGAAATATGATATAACATTCTTATAATATACGTGCCAAATAGATGTTTGCGTCGAATATAGTCATTGGTGTAAAGTATTTGAGAGAATTAATCTCTTTAAAGTAAGTACTTACTGTTGGCCTGCTTTACGAGTAATGGAGAGGACTATGCTTGGGGTTTCCCTGCGTGATAAGATACGAAATGAGGAGATCCGTAGGAGAACTATGTTCACCGACATAGCTCTCAAAATTAGCAAGTTGAAGTGGCATTGGGCAGGCCACATCGCTCGCAGAACTGATAACCGATGGGGAAGAAAGGTTCTCGAGTGACGACCACGTACCGGAAGACGTAGTGTAGGCCCGCCCTCGCTAGGTGGACTGACGCACTCTTCAAAACCGCGGGGAATTGCTGGCTGCTGGTAGCAAGTAGCCGTTCCAAGTGGCGTCCTATGGCGGAGGCATATCGACGTCTTCCGGCTGGTAATGATAATGATGAGAGTAAGTACTTAATTGAGGATGATTTCTGCCACCGCGGTTGGGTACTAAAGCATTAGAGCACTACCCACTAAAGTGGTCTCCTAGGTCTCTGATTCATCAGCTATAGTTATTTTATCATAACTGACAATAAGCATCACGTTTTCTTTTCTGGTATTTTTGAGGTCGTTATCCATTGGTTTTTCGAAGACATTGGTTTTTCATCTTTCCCCCTATTATTTTACTTGCTTCTAAATCCTTTAATAGGAGGACTTGCACATAACTAGTTTGAGGCAGAATATAGGCCATGGCGGTGGTGCCAATCAAGAATAACTCTTTTACCAGGGGTTTTCTCGCCTTACACGTTTCAAATCCCAACATCAAGAGGTATATAGTATACCTACGTCCCCCGCAGAAAACCAAAGCTGTCCGTTAAGCAAAATTATATAGGACTGTTCTTCGACGAGCATTCAAAAGGTATTTCAATGGCATTAACTAAGGATGCGTTTAAACTGTGGTGCAATCAAAATTGATCGATTGGAATCCATCGCAACAAGATTTTAATCAAATCATTTAAAAATAGCCTCTATTTCTTACGTAACAAAGTTCTAATGACCAGATAATTGTCTAATTTCAAGGCTATTGAAAGTAAGAATAATTTTAATGTTGTGGTCATCTTGATGTTTTGTATCAAAATACTTTGATTATGACACTGTAAGTTTTTTTGGTGTGAGTCAACGTAAAGGCGTGGGTCGGCATGCATAATGTTTAATATAACTGTTAAGTATTACTAAACATGTATAAGCCATCGATTAGATAATCTCCAAATAGTCAAAGATTTAAAATGCATAGGGCCTATTTACAATGGTACACTCATGTACTGGGCTGATTCTCTCCGACTCCTCCTAGTCCTGAAGACGACGCCAGCCAAAGTCCATAGTTCATTTGAAGCCTCTCTTTGTAGCGAAGTGTCTTCATCGCTCGCCTTATCGAACAACTGTAAAGTTTCTTTCATTTCCTTTCCTCTGCAGATATTTCAATGTACGTTTAAAAAAACTATCCATACACTAATGGTTTCCATTAATTGTTGTAGATTTGTAGACGCAAATTTTGCATCATGTATTTGACCGAGCGAGTGCAGCGTTTCTGCTTTAACTGTGTAAATTAACTTTCTTCTGTCCGTATGTTTGTTAGGTTGTATGTTGGCCTTCCTACACAGGTCGCATTTTTAAACTAACACTGACGAAACTTGGTATGCATGTTGTACTATTCAATGTATTTTTTGTCGTTGGCGATTTTTGAATGGGGGGTACTTCTCCTAATAATGGGGGAAATTTGCTGCGCCGCTAGGGAGGTACACACTTTAAAGAGGAATTTCCTATGAATTTTGAATGAAGAGAATATGAGCATAATTGTTCAAGTAAATGCCGAGATAATAGGTTGTGAAATTTAAAAAACTGGACGATTTTGGTAATTTGCCAATAAAATTTATGACACATAAAATTTTAGCACATTTGGTCAAGGTCTTGTCAAAATACATATTTGTCAAATTTTATGAGTTTTGATGACCTGCAGATAGAAGACTGCTTAAAATTGCCGCTGATAAGACTATGCTCGCGAGGTCTACTGTTTGCAAAGCTTGTAGACTAATAAAGATCCACGATTATGTACCTCCCAGCTTAGCACTTAAATGTCAGCAAAATGTCTCAACTCTTAATAAGAATCGTTGCAGTTTTAGTGCAGATACAGTGTGCATTGCATCATAGAGACATAAAGTTTCAGAGTGACGTAACTTTCAACTTTACCTTTCAAAATTCAAATTACTTAAGTAAAAGTACCAACAACATTCTGACATCAGTGACGCAGTTACAATGGGCCTTCAGTTGTTAACACATATCCTTACACCTATAATATCGTTAATGCGAAACTGAGTTTGTTTCTTTATTAAATTATGATAAAACACTTAAACCCAATAATAAAAAAAAAACAATAAAAAAATCGCAGCATTGTGGTATTGTCAATCAAAGCAATATTGTCTTTTGGTGCACCCGGCTAGCAAAAATTTTTTTTGGGGGGGCAAATGCTGTCCTTCCGTTACGGGGGTTGACGGAAGGGGGTACGTGGGGCTCAGACCCACTAAAACCCCCCGTGAGCAGTCCTCCGCCAGATGGGGCGACATAGCACTATTATTTGCACTAGCATTCACCATCTTGCCCCAGGGGTAGGCCCGGGTTGATCTAATAACCGAGCCTCAACGCCTGTGAAGGGGTGCCCTTGCTCATCAAGGGATGACAGTTGAAAGCGTGTGCCGCTGCAAGCCCCATGCAGCACACACTTCTAGCCTGTGGAGTGCCGTATCCTCCGGAGCCCCACATTCATGGCAGGCTGAGGGCGCCTCCCGTCTTGGAATTTGGTGCACGTACTTTCCGAAGCATCCGTGCCCGGAGAGCACCAATGCACCAATCGCAAGGTGAGCGACCCGAAACGCCGTCTTACCCTCCTCTGGAGGACCGGGCGGATGGTCTCTACCGTCCATTGCCCAGGGACTGGCAGTCCAATGACTGATGATGAATCTAATGTTTCGAGATGACAAAATATTTATTTAAGGCCAAGTGTGGCTCTGCAAAGTCCAAGTGAGCACGTTAGTCATCATCAGTCTTGTGTCTTGTCTGGTACATCACTAGAACTTTATTTTAAATAATCTCATGTATTATAAACGTCGCTGTCCTTAGGGTATTAAGACATGCATAATGTCTTAATGTCCGTTTAAAATGTATTCAAGTTTTTACAAATGACCTATCATAATGTGATAGTTTATTCTTGAAATGAAGTAGTAATGGTCAGTTAGTATCATATAATCACCGCTTTGATATGTTCTAGCATATAATCATACGATTACATAATGATGATTGAAACGATGATGGCTCAGGGTCATGAGAGGTGACCGCCAATCTGACGGCTTCTGGATGCTAATGGTTTGAGCCTTCAGTGATCGTGACGTCGTGATGATATATACAGTACAGGTGGGGCCCTTTCTGGTGTACTATCAAATTGTCAAATAATTGTATTTTTTTATAATGTTTTATCAAAGTGACTCCCACTAGCCTTATGGAAAGTGAATATGGAATCAAGAAGCGATGACCATTGATGCAGCTGCTAGCTGCACTAATCGCCACTATGGTGACCTGAGAGATATTTACGCCCGCTTGAATAGCTGAACCAGCCGAAATAGTTGATATAGCTGAAAATACGAGTCGCTAGACCCAGGGTCTTGGCTGCAAGGAAAACCGTACGTCGGCAGAAAATTCCATGATTTTGCTGAGGGAGCGTGGGAAAGTAACACCCCACACCTTTTCCAGTCATTCAACCCTAAAACAGTACCTAGTGCTTAAACATTACTGTGTTTCGATTTGAAGGGTAATATTTTCAGTGAAATCGCAGGACAAGATATTTAGCACCTTGAATCTCAAAGTGACAGTGTCAAAATGACAGTGCAGGGCCATGCAGGGTTTGAAATTTTATAGTTTAATATTGCTAATGGCATTGAGCTGTGATAGGCAAGCGTGACACTTATCAACAGCCGAGTGATTTCCTTATCCACGGAATGAAATATAAAAAAACATCATACATATCCAAGTTTAAAGCACAAAATAATAATAGAAAGTACACACACCAAAAAATGTTTGTGATCACTAAGCATAAGCTAATATATTTTCTTAAATTGAACTTAATCAACAATTTATTAATAAAAGGTTTAAATTCAATATAATATATGGGCATGCTGAGAATCAAGTTATCCAGAATTTCTTGGAATAACCTGTCCCATTCTTGAATAGTGGTTTCCCTGAGCTGTCTGGGGGTGTGAACTATCTGGGGACGTGGCTGACGGTATTAAACAGCTCGCTTAAGAGCATCCCAAGCGTGCTCTATTGGACTTAAGTCAGGCGAGCCGGCAGGCCAGTCTAACCTTGTCGTATTCTCGGAGAGACCTTAGACCATTGACTCGTTGAGCTCGATGGGCGGGCGCATTATCATCGACCATTACAAATTGGTGCCCATGGTATTCGGAATAATCTGACAATTCCATCAATAGCAACGACTCTATATATGTCTGCTGTCATGAAGCCTCATATAAGACAAAAGATTTAGATTTTTCAAAGTGATCGCAAACGTTTTCTTGAATGTTTAGTTGTATCCAACCGGTAGAAGCATTTATGTCATTATATTTGATGGTGTATGGGTGGTATTTCGGTGTTTTGGCAATAAATGTAAACGTTCGATCACGGGTGTTATCTTCAATAGTCCTTGTTGATTGAGTCAAAGATAATTCGTATAAGTAAACTATCATAAAATAAAAGAAAGTGTTTTACATAAGCAATAAAATATACTAATTTTATTTATGCCAACTAATGTGGGCGGATAATAAATTATATATTTTTGCATAAAATTACACCAGCTAGACGGTACCGTGTAATTTGTACGGACTGTTTTTTTATTTCTTAATATGATGTAGGCAGTAAAAATCGGATTATTTAGTGCATATCGTCTGCTGCTGCGTTCATAATGTTAATATGTAATATTTGATTGAAAAGTATTTAATCGTTTTTTTATTGTTAAGATTTTTATTGAGTGATAATTAGAACGTAATGCAAGAACACGTACTTTACTACGAAGTACTAATAGTATCTTAATTACTTACTTATAAAATATTCCTGAATACGCAATACTTTTTAACAGGTTATCCCATACATTTTTCGAACTACATACTACCGATGACATTAACTGGAAAAAATGCTCCGATATGAATTTTATCTTTTATAAACCACTTTTACTTGAGTAACAAAAAACAACTAATCAATCAGTCATGCCACCTTATTATTTAAAAGTAGAATTAGACAATTTACTGTTATATAATTCGATTGAGTATACTATTAGCTATGACATTAAAAGTAAATATTTAGTGACACATCCACTGAAAAAATGCTTCACTCACTCCCGCATAAAAAGCTTGCAGATTAAGCAATACTCATTCAGCTCATTCTACCAATAACTCTTATACCTAGAAATACCATAAAGAAGTTTTTTCTGTCTACGCTTCTATATAAGATCCTATAGTCTGTGCATGCAAATTTCGTCTCTACACGAGAGATCTCTCATTCCAGCGCTGGGCGAGTCAACGCCACCTGGATGTTTTCTTTTTTTATGGTATATGTTGGCAAACGAGCAAGTGGCTCACCTGATGGTAAGTGATACCGTCGCCCACGGACATCAGAGGTCTCGAGGATGCGTTGCCGACCTTTGAGGAAGAATAATAGGAAGGAAGAGATGGAAGGGATGAGGGTGGAGGGGAAGGAGAGGGAGAACGGGGAAGGGAGGAATTGGGCCACCGGAACCTCCCACAAACCGACGAAACGCAATAGCAAGCTATGTTACTTCACGTCGGTGTTATGTGGGAGTGTGGTACTCCCCCGGTCGTGCCGGCACATCGGCTGTGGGGTTGCAGCGTGGCACTACCACTACAAAATGTCTAGCGGTGCACTGCATCTCTGCTTCAAACATTTTTCCAGCGTAAGTGTCACTAAATATCATATTAACACCGATTTACACAAAGTAACCCCTGAATCAAGATGTTATGGTATATTATTTGTATAGATACCCATCAATGTAAATAGGGTGAATTATATGATTATTTGCTTATAAAAAGAACCAATACATATTAGACAATCTAACTGTTCTAGACATCATTAAGATTGCTTTAATTGCAACAAAAACTGGTTCAAACCTGATAATCAATCAAATATGCAAATCTGACACCTTTCATAACGACTAACTAGACGTTCTGTTGCAGAATCATTACCCTCCTTTGCGCTGTCGGGCAAGGTCTTGTGTAATTGTATGAGCAATTTGTTTAATATCTACATAACTAATACAATGACAAAATATTCCCTCCGCCATCGGCCATCTAATCGTACTCGTAATAGGCGATTAAAACCAGACTTTTTAGGCTAGGCTTTTTGTGCTAGAGGCCATCTTAGTTGGAACCACTGCAGTGCCAGATATTCTGGCACGAAGCAATAGTGCGCAAGAATTGCTGTGACAGGGTGAGAAGGGAACAATAATACTTGAGCACCTCATCATTACTCATAGTAGTACAAGGAGAAATATACTCTAGAACCAATTTCTCATGATGACGAGTGCAGTTCAATTCCACACAAAACTACAGTTCTATGGCCCATTCCTCACCTCACTCATTCATCACCTCAGTTGGTAGTGACCCTCTGCTCGAGGTCCCAGGTTCAATTACTGGATGAATACAAAAGTTTGTTATTAGGTCTTGGATGTTGTGATGTGTGATATGTGTCCATGCCTGCATTGACACAGAAATCTTCATGTAATCAAGGAATGTGTAAACGTCAAAAAAGCAGCATCGTTCTAGCTCTGGGTGGCACTGCAACTGATATAAGCAAGCGTAGCGCTTACAGTCAGCAAAACTTGCTTCAGGTATATACATATTTGTTACAGTCAAAACTTGTAACCGGTCTAAACCACTTCTGACTGCAAAAATCAGGCAAAAGTGGTTCTGACAATATGATTTCAGTTAATAACAGTTTGAATTGCAAAAACCAGTCAAAATTCATAAAAGGGTTAGTGAAAATTACCAGGAAGAAATATATACTACTGCACTTCTTCCATCGCATTGCTGGCCGCTGTCGCGGCATGCTCGCTTCGTTCGCGCATTGTAATCACAAGTAACCTGAAATTTATGAATTTGCCCCAGACTAGTCATGAAAACAAAATACTATGTATATAGCATCAATCCCTACAAAGAAAAAAAAATTACAAAAATAATAAACACAAAATTAGTCACAAACACTTTAACCCAATATTTTGAGTCAAAAGTAGTTTTGACCAACGCCCTTAGTTAAAACCAACAAACAAACTTTTGACTGCAGAAATCAGTCAAAATTATTGTTTTTAACTAAGGCCATCGGTCAAAACTACTTATGCCTGATTTTGGATGCTTGAATGATTATGAGTTTTAACTGTAACATATTTACCAAATACAAACTGTTGTAACGAGTCGTCCGTGAGTACTAGATCTAATCATACGAGTGAATAATAAAACATATTTACTTATACCAATTTGACGATTGTTTTTGCATAAGCGTAACAAAAATATCGTTTAACAATACCGTTGTCCACTCGCTATTTTATACCTCCTTGTAATAAGATTCCCTGTATTACAGTAGGCATGGACATACACATTGGCACATAAGCACACAAATATTTGGCCCAGCCGAAGTTCCAAGTGACCCCGCGCTTGGAAGGCAAGGTCACCACCACCACCACTGCTTGAGCTTACGGCATTGTCATAGTATTTATTTGTATGGTCATATTTGGTCAAGCTTTCACGAACATTAATTATTATGATGCATATTTTATGCGTATGATAGGATGTTGTTTGGTCTATTATCTCAAAATCTAAGATACAATTAAGAGACCAAGAATAGATACTGGCTGATAAGGACAGCTGTCGGAACACACTATCTATTATATAGAATATATCTACTAATTATATAGAAGATAAAGATGCTTGGAATACTCCACTTCTGGCAAGCTGTCACTCTGCCACCCATAAAATGTAATATTTGTAGTACCTAAGTAGAAACATTGTAAACATCTATATAAAATGAATGGCCCCGAGTTTCTTGCCGCTTCTTCTCGGTGGGTTCTATATATTTTGGAACGCGGCGGTAGAGTCTTTAAAGTACATTATAATGAAAAGAAAGTGCGTCTTTGATGCCTAAATTGAATAAATGATTTTGACTTTGACTTTGACTTATCATGTGCGCAGGGCCAGATTAGCCCTTGAGGGTCGCTAGGTTGCCCACCTTGGGCATTAAAAAGTGTGCAATCAGGCATCTATCACCATGCTGTGTATTTAGTTTTATTTTTTATAATGGTTCATCAAATGTACTCCCTCTCGTCTGATAGAAAGCGTAGATGAAATCAAGAAACGATGACCATTAACACAACCGCCTTAACCACCACCCCTATGATGACCTGAGAGATGCTTTACACGCCCGCTTGAAAGACCCAGGGCTGTACGCCAGCAGAGCAATCCATACTTTACTTACGCGACAGAGTACTGAACTGAACGAAACTGAACGGGTACAAATTGAACGAGGTAAGAGTTTAACTGTCTATTGTCTGGTGGTGGCTACTCCCACTGTCACACTACTCCGTTGCACTTACAACAGATACGTATTTCCTTGCAGCTATGACCCTGGGTCTTTCAAGCGGAGCGTGAAAAAGCATCTGTCAGGTCATCATAGGGGTGGCGAATATGCATTTATTCAGGTCATTGCTTCTTGATTCCATCTTCGCTTTCTATCAGGCGAGTGGGAGCCACTTTGATAAATCATTATAAAAAAAAAGATACAGAGGGCTTAAACTAAAACTTGCATTGTACTCGACGTTGTGCGTTGTGAGAAATTAGTTTCAGTAAACTCACACACTTATAAAAGCCTTCAAATGACTAGTGGCGAGCGAAGAGCAGTGTCACGCAAAACTTCAGCTTGAAATCATGGCAAAGAACTACAATTGTCTTTGAAAAATATGTACACGTGTAATACTTACAGGAACACGATTTGATTTTTGATTTGATTTGATATAAATAAAAGCATAATAAATTTATTCACACGAGTAAAATGGCGGGCGTCCGCTAGTTACATAGCGTCGTTAGTTTAATATTTGGGGACATACGCTTAATGTACGTGCATGGACAACTAGATAGTAATGCTAGTTATGTAATTTAGAACCATAATATTCTAAATATAAGGATGTGTTTACGTTACTGAATGTAGTAGCGATTATAGTTTTAAATAAATCTTATTATATGTAGGTACCTCATTATAAACATATTTATTTTAAATATAAATGTAGAAATATATACCTAGCTAAAATGTTGATGACAGTGTTGCACCTGTCACCTCTGGACATGAAATTAAAATATTAGTAGTAGTTCTGCAAATAGAAGTCATCCCGAGCACATAGTCTAATTAGCGGAAATTGTTCTCATTACCTACTTCACAACAATCATCTCGGAAACCACTTGACCAATCATTATGCTCAAATTCCTCTTTAAAGTCATAGTACCTATTCATGTACCAAATTTTATCAAAACCGCAGTGCAAGTACCGTAATAGTCGTTAAATTTATCGAGTCGCTAAGATCGATAAAAATCGTATCGCCCCTAGCAAGTATGGAAGTCAAATCGACGACTTATACGATCGTCAAATTGTCGACAGTATATCGATTATTACAAATTGTTTGCATTCCACAATGCGTCCTTCTATGATTTGAAGATTTCTACGAGCATTTCGCTTCTACGATTAGGTAAATGTAGGCCGAAGACTATTTTTTATTGAATACTAGATGCGCCCCGCGGTTACACCAGCATGGTGATGGATGATGACGATGTTGATGAAAATTATCCTATGTGTTAATTAAGTGCCGCAGCGAAGTCCCCCCTTTTTTAGAAAACCCTTCACTCAAAATCACCGACAACTAAAAAGTTAATTTAAATAGTACATGCATACTAAGTAATATTGGTTGAAACGTGCGATCTGTGGCCTTACTGTCTATCTTTATGGAGAATGGGAATGGGCTTCATTTTGACATTTGAATCCCATTCCGGACGAAACTCTGCAATCCTATTGGCTGGAACCATCAATGGAAATGAGAACGAAGTGACATTACATTCTCATTCAAGTTAGACAATAAGGTGGCTGTACAGGAAGACGTACATACAACCTAACAAACATAAAGACAGAAGAAGCATTTGTTAAAGCAGAGACGCTTCGGTCGCTCGGTCAATTAATTAGCAGATATATGGAAAGTCAAGAAATTGAAACCATAATTACAATATACACATTTTTCATTAGCTCTAGCTTAGCTCTCTCTTCAGCAATTAAGATTAAGCTCTATCTTCAATGGTTAATCGAAAGATCTGTAAGTACCTAGTTATAGATTTTATCGTTCCCGCTTCCGCTTATCGCTGCCTCTCGCCACCAACCCGCTAACCTTACAAGCGCATGGGTTATTCGTATGTGAGCCATAGCTCTGTACCATTGACCCGCATTTGTTTGTAGGTGGATAACATTAGTTCACTGAATTTTATGGTGGTATTATGGTAATAAACTATTGCAAGTAGCAATAGTTTAGCGCCATAAAATGACTATTGCGTAATCTATTGTCACTTGCTAAGTGCAGATTGGGTCAGGGTTATGCTTATATATTATGGAAATTGAATAGAAATGATAAAGATTCCAATCATAGTATAAGTATTAATACTAATAAACATTAGGTTATGTTACAATATATAATATTTTCCTACATGTTTTTTCCCTTTTATATGTGGGTAAATAAAAATTACAAGATTAACATTATAATGATCATGAGTTCTAAAACTTTGACTATTATCGCACTTGATGGTGACTGATGATGCGGTCGACAGTAATACAAAATACTTAGAACAGTGTTTATTTAATTTTATAAATTTCGGGGCGCTTACAGCTATTATAACAACACATTAACAATATAGATACGGAGGAGCCATTTACACGCCTCCACAATTAGCAACGAAGTATAACAACACTAATTTATAAATTATACTTATTAAATAAATATACAATCAACGGAAATCCAGTGAAGTGGCGTAAGGCCCAGCTAAGGTTGTGCTTATTGACGCCATTGACGCTTTAGGTCGTACTGCTATCGGAATGAATGAAACACCTAGGCCTTTTTTAATAAACGTTGCGTAAACATAAATTAGGCGTAACATGCTTTGTCTTGTTTTCACGCGTGACATTTACTGCAAGCGAAAAATTGACAGATAGATGTTTTAACTACTCCGGGTTTACTACAAGTTTATTAATAAAGCCGTAAGGGCTTAGCTACATGTCATATGCAATCTTGAGGGTAGTACGAGAGCTACACTCATGTTTTAATACCCTCTATTATATGACAGTTGCATAACTTACTATTAATCTATATTAAAAAATTTCATTATTCTCTGTGTCCTTAACAGTTGATGGTAATTTGTTATATATTTTTACCCCCATCACAAAAACACTTTTACTACGAGTATGTACAGCTTTTTTACTGTTTGGATTACATTGCACATTTTGATGTCGCCTACTCTTTAAGGTATCAAAATCGTGTAAATTATTCCTTACCAGCGTAGCTTATTCGTATATGTAATACGTTAGTAAAGAGTTAGAACTCTTCCATATTACTACTAACTATTCCGTTCCGTATTAGTTTCAATTGTTTGGAAATACTGTTTACATGAGTTAGTTGATTTATGTCGACACATTGCTCGAATACACTTTTTTGCGATTTGAATGCGGTTTCTTTTTCCGTAGAATTTCCCCAAACAAGGATTCCATACCTGAATGTGGAGCCTACATACGCGTGGTAGGCATTTTACAACGCTTTATCATTCGCTACTTTGCGTAACATATATAGTGCATATAAAAACTTGTTTAGTTTGGGTTTAAAGAATTTATTTCTCATAAAGAACAAGGTTCACTTAAAATGAGATTTAACACTAAAACTTATAACTAATTAAAGTGATTAGTCAAGTATAACATATTTGTTCAGCAATCTTAGGTTATTTCATTATAAATATATTTTTTAAGTTTACTTTTAAAAACAGAAATTTTACAATGTTTAATATCGTTAGGTAACTTATTATAAAATGCTGCACCCTCATACAGAATATTATGTTTACCATACATGGTTCTATGTGCTTGTAATTTTAATTTGTTCACATTTCTTAAATTATATTGAAATGTTCTATTAGTAATTTTAATTTCAGTATTTATTTTTTGCAATAGTGCTTTTTTGAACAGAACGCATGTAGTATAAATGTATAATTGTTTTAAATTAAATATTTTTGTTTCTTTATACAACGTACTATGTAGATGTGGTTAGACGGTCATAATTAAAAAGAGTTTTAACTAACGTTTTGTACATATATACTCCACATGTGATTTCCACGATAAGTTGGATGCGATAGTGGAAGCCGATCCAACTCAATCTATGGCTGAACTTGCGGACCTTGGAGTTAATATTATAATATGGAATACCACAAAGTAACGCCTAAATCAGTAAATTATATAGCTGTGCTATCTCACTTGATGATCAGTGATGATGCGGACGAAGGTGGTATCGCACTAGATCTAGAATGGCGCCTAGTTCGCAAGGATAAAGTCAAAGTCAAAGTCAAAATCATTTATTCAATTTAGGCATCAAAGACGCACTTATGAACGTATTTTTTTCATTATAATGTACTTTAAAGACTACCGTCGCGTTCCAAAATATATAGAGCCTACCGAGAAGAAGCGGCAAGAAACTCGAGGCCATTATTTTTATATAGATGTTTTTACAATGTTTTTACTTAAGTACTACAAATATTAGCTCCAGTGTGTTGCCTTACAAAAGAGAACATAATAATGGTATCAGTAGGGCAAGACACGCTACACTTCAGGATCTATCTACTCGTGTACTAAGATGTCTTAGTACACGAGTAGATAGATCCTGGAGTGATCAGTCCCAAGCTGTTTTATCCTCCAAGTAATCCAAAATTTTGTTATAACCTTTTTGACAGAGTTTAGTTTTAATAGTAATTTTAAACTAATCAAGGCAAATCTCGGAAAACATTGGGAACTTTATTATAGAATCGTATACATTGTCCCTTAAAAGAATGACTTATTCAGTGGAGACGCGTTACATGTACGGATAGTTTGTACTTATTTCGCGTGTTGATAGTATAAGCATCACTCCTTTTATCAAAACTGCTAATGTTTTTCTTTACATACATAAGATTTTCATAGATAAACTGAAAGACAATAGTAAGAATGTTAATGTCTTTAAACTTCTGTCTAAGGGAAACTCTGGGAGCTAGTTATTCTGGGAGCTAAACAAGATAGCTACTAGAACATGCAACATGCCGTTAGGTGTGTAGCAACCTTGACTAAGCCAACCTTGAGCACCAAGAAAGTGTACTGCCACTCTGTTATGTTATGTTCACAGAAAACTCAAACTCAGCATCCTTGAGATTGGTGGACAAGCTCATATCACTGGACTATCATCGCTTCAAAAGACACGAATTAATATGACTACAACCGTGAATATTCAATCGTCAAATCCGTCTCGGCTGGGCAGCATTCCGGAAACTTCACGAAGTCTTCTCGTCAAAAATACCTCAGTGCCTCAAGACAAGAGTCTTCGACCAATGTGTGTTACCAGTGATGACTTATGGTCTCTTACTATGGGCCTCATATAAGCAAGCTCAAAGTCGCTCAACCAGCTATAGAGAGGGCTATGCTCGGGGTTTCTCTACGTGATCGAATCAGAAATGAGGAGATCCGTAGACGAAATAAAGTCACCGACATATCCCAGAAGATAAGCCAGTTGAAGTGGCAGTGGGCAGGCCACATAGGACGCAGAACAGATGGCCGATGGGGCCGGAAGGTTCTGGAGTGGACACCACGGACAGGCAAGCGCAGCGTAGGTCGTCCACTGACAAGGTGGTCTGACGACCTGACAAAGGTAGCAGAGGACGACGTTGGATGCAGGCCGCCTCCAACCGGTCCTTTTGCAAATTTCTGGGAGAGGCATATGTTCAGCAGTGGACGTCCTACGGCTGAGATGATGATGATGTGAATACTAACAACAAATTCAAAGGGAGTTATGGTGCCAAGTCCCTTCTTAAGAAGCAGAATTGCCCAGAGGTCAAAACATTTACTTACTGATATGGTAAAAACAGTAATTGATATTGTTTTGCGTAACGTCTATAACCTCAGTTAAGGTAGCTCTAAATGGCATTATAGTTAATGTGAGCGTGTGGTCAGGTGACCGAATTCTTACTGAAATTGATGGTAGTGAGCGCAATGAAGAGCGAGTTTTGAAAGGTTAAAAGTAAATACATTTTTAGTACATTTTGTGTGGCAAGCCAAACTGCACAAAACCTTTTTTGGCAATATGGGAACAGAGTTGAAGTATATTATATTCCTTCCGCCGCCGGGATGCGAAACATAAGAGGCATAAGGAAACCGGACACGAAGCAGTAGTGTGCAAGTGTTACCGTATTATAGTGTGAAGGGCACTGTAGCATGTGACATTACTGGGAGAAAGAGATTCAAAACTTGATGTTTCTTCGACTTGACCTCTGCACGTTAACTCCTTGATCTTATTTAGGAACCATGTTCATAGTAGAAGTATCTGTACGTAAGCGTAGGTCTATTTTACATTGAAAATATATACATTAGATGTTGGATCTGAGAATAGTTCTTAATTTTCTATACTTAATTTTTTTTGTTACATTGGTACCTTAGATTGGTAAAAAATGCACGAAATCAATTGGGAATCTATATTTTTAATTTCAGTAGCTTAAATCATATTTATTCCATATTCTTCAAAACATATAATAATTACTACATATATTACATCTACCATATTCATTATTCTTAATTTGATCATGACTTTGACTTTTGACTTTATAATTATTGCCAATGATGTGAATCTGGTGGTGGAGGTGGTTTTAGGCGGGCAGTGAAAAGTCTTGTATTGTTAATTTTTCAATTCGAGTGCTTCTGCAGGTGAACCAAACTAATATAAATGCGAAAGTTTGTGATTCAGTGAGTAAACAATTGTAAAAAAATACGTTTTTGTGTGTTGTCGTCACATTGCCCAAAAAGACATTCTAATGTATTCCTAGTAGGCCAAGAGCCCACGACGGCCAGACCTTCGTTATTTTATAAAAGCTGAAAGTTTTTTTGTGCATGTCCCCTATACAGGTAAGAAATACCAGCGACTATAGAGTTGTGGTTACTTGGACAGATAACGGGTAGTAAAGGTGTATAAAATAGTACCTTAAATTCGTTAAAGTATGAAGCTCAATTTATTATATTTTTTCGGGATAACATTAGAAGTCTCGTCATCCGTTGCCGCACACTTATGGCAGTTGCTACCCCCTGGTAATCACCCCTAAACTTTAAGACGCGGTCCAACCCCAATTTTAAAATAATTTACGATGCTTTACGTAAGGTTGCAAATTGCTTGTTAGATTGGACGATGTAATGCGAAAATGCGTTAATTTTGTACGTTTTCTTTATATCTTTCGATATATACTAACACAATTAAAAAAACTGCTGGTTACTACTTTAGTATTATATGTTGGCTATGTATTACCCAAAAAATAATATAGTGTTATCGCTGAAAATTCTGAGAGTTTGGACGTGAAAGTTTATTTTTATGCACCTATTTAGGTTTTTTTTCTGCAGAGAGCGAGTAATATTTATGAATTCTGTTCGGTTATTACTCTTTGCCTGTTCCTTTTCTAACCTAAGTTTTTTTTTCATAGATTATTATTGAACTGTTTCGTTACACTCGATGTTTAAAGATTCTGCTTTTTACTATTATCAGGGTACGACCGCGCCTTAATAAATTATAGTTATACTTTCGTTATAGTATGAAAGCTAAATTTTGTATATGTTACTTGGGGACCTATAAAAAAATGATATCTCAAAAGACGGTCAGTTTTAATGGTTTTTACATCTTGCCAGACACATTGAAAATGAAAAATCGTTAATTATCTATCGAGTTAATAGAATATAAAGTTTTGATCGATCGCTGGCGTCAACAGAACTGTAACTGCAGCTGGACAGTCTTTCAATAGCAGAATAAGAAAATGCATAAAAGTTCATGTAGCTGAACGGTGACTTTTATGCGTTTTCTTATTCCTTATTTTCTTATTACCAATCAATCGTACCGTACCGTATGGTATTTAGCTCCAGAAGGATCACTATATTTTTCCAAGTATCTAGCTACATGAAGTTTCAACCAATAGTTAGTATGTAATCATGATGTGTAAATAACCGTTAAGTGTTCATGAATGAGTAAGAGTGAAGAATTGGATTTTTTTTTTCTTTACTTTAATCCAGAGAGTCCAAAAAATATATGGTTCTTTACTTAAAGATGGGGATAGGAGGGTACCGTGCTAAGTTAACAGTAGACATTTTATATTTATACTAGTGACTGCCTGCGACTTCGCCGCGTATTAGGCTCGGCCGTCGGCCTCGCCATAACCTCACGTCTTTCCATATATTTTTTTAATGTAGGTACCTTCTACGTATTATTAGAACACATTAAAAAAAATATGAATGATTTCGGTTAAGGCGCGGTCCAATCCTAAATCCTAATCCTTTTAAAACAATTTACGGTGCTTTACATAAGGTTGAGAATTGCTTACCAGAATGCACGATTTAATGCGAAAATTCAATTGAATACGTGCTAATACTTTTTATATTCATTTCGTACAATCAAATGATTAAATTTTAATGATAAAGGAGATTAATTGGGAATTCAAATATGATAAATTAATTGAAATATATTTGCCCATAATTCAATAAAAATGCTTTTTCCCACGAAGCACGTAAGAAAAATTGCAAAATTTACCGAATGTTGCCGATTTTTTTTCCATCGAGCCAAGTTTGCTCAATCGTGTATTGGCTCCCATTCTTCATAAGGGAGTATATTCAATTTACACTACGTTTTTTTTTCGAACTTCGGTTATTAGGTTTAAGCGTCGAAAAACTAACTTTTCGCGTAGTCGAATCATGAAATTTGGATACTATTGTCTTAATTCACATACCGCACTATGCCATAAATAAAAAACAAGGTGAAAAACATTACATGAATTATTTTGACCATATATAACCAAGCGCGTTCTAATTATTACGTTCTAATTAAACACAAGGAAAATAAATTCTTATACAATTCCAAACAAGGCCAAATGTATGTAGTAACAATGCACATGCATTTATCAATTGCACATCAATCTGAGTTTCAAAATCGAATGATTTAAAGATAAGTAATCTTACACAATCTTGTTATAATGTATCCGTACGGTCTACTTACCTTCAAGGCTAGCTATTAGCTAATAAAATATAAAAAGGAAAAAGATAAATATAAGTGAACAGATCCGCGAGATGTGTTTGAGAGTGGAACAGACTTGTATGTCGTTGAAATATCGTTAAAAAAGTCGCCGTGTTCATTATCACCGCAAGAGTTATTTAAAGTATATTATACAGGGTGTTTGGTAGAGGGACCGACAAACCAAATGAGCGTGTTCGGGGGCCCACTTGGAGAATACAAGTTGGCCAAAAAAAATCCCCGACACCCCAATTTTTTTAACTTTTTTTTGGGAATTTTGTCGTTTTCTCCAATATTGTACCTATTTACCACCATAACATTTGTAAAGTATGTTTTAGACCGGATGTTTTTAGTTTTACCAAATTATACAAATGTTATGGTGGTAAACAGGTATAATTTCGGAGAAAAAGGGAAAAATCACAAAAAAAAGTTAAACATATTGGGGCGTCGGGGAATTTTTTTGGCCAACTTGTATTCTCCAAGTGGTCCCCCGAACACGCTCATTTGGTTTGTCGGTCCCTCTACCAAACAGTATTCTATCTATAGAGATTTAAGTAATGGGAACAATATTTAGTCTAGATAAAGAGTTGTAGGACAGATATTGTTAGATAACTACAAGATTTCTATAACATTATTGAAAACAATGGCATAAGGTCTTTGTTCGTTTATCTCGGTGAAGAGTTTACTTTTTACTTTTGAAATAAATTTAATTAATATTGGACGTTTACGAGTGCGTGTTCGATGCCTACATTGACTAAATATATATAAATCAAACCAAATGAAAACCATTTATCATTATATATTATACATTACTTTGGAACTACTATATTATACTATACTATAAATAACGTCTGAACTACTATATTATAAAACACATATCTATCTAATTACATTCAAATATTTGAATTCGTAGAAGAAATAATATCATAAAAAAAACTTGCAATCTGACCACAAAAATTAAGTTTTATCAATAAATAATGCTTCCCAAGACAGGATTTTGATTTGATATTTATTAATATTTTGAATGTCTAGAACAGAAATATTATTTTTACCTAGTAACATATGCTTAGGTTATTAATAATTACATAAAAAATAAGAGCTACTTTGAAATTTCGGCCAATAATGTTTTTTTTTTCAACTTGGGGGCCCATTTTCTAGACTTATACATGGTGATTTCCAAAAAATTTTTTTGTATGAAATATAAATTTTCTTGTTGGTTTTTTTATTTTATTGGAATTCTTATTAGAAATCCTACAAACCAAACTAGGTTTCAAAGAATAATTATATATCAGAAATATTTAAAAAAAATTACAAATTTTGAATTTTTAGTACAAGCGAATTTAACTGTCACGTGACTTCGATTTTTTATCGATCCTGACATGATATGGCGTATTTATCATATTCTGAGTGGGTGTAATTACTTGACAACATTATTTCTGTGATATTTTACAATGTAAAAGTATAATCTATTCAAAATAAAGCAAATTATAACCAATCATAACAATGAGAAGTTAGCTTACCGAGTGTTGTCGGTTCGTGACAAATTTATATCGTAAAATTTTGATGTCAGAACTTAAATCACATATTTACAGTATTCCTTACACATTCACGATCACATTCATGTTTAATTTGTATCAAAATCATGAGTTTAACCCGATTAATTCACTAAAAACTATAGCACAAAACATAACCTCGCCGCCAAACACAGATAAAAATATAAACATTGATTATATATTTTTTTTAAAGTTCACAGATAGAACATGTCCGTGTGTAGTGTTGCCATAGAAAGAAAATATATTACGCTAAAGAATTAAACTCTATGGTTAAACATTGGGATGACTTTAAAAAATAAACAAAAGAAAAACGCGCGTGACACTTACTTGCAACAATTGTTGCGCCGACACTTTGGACCTCAAAAATCCTTGCAGTTTTGTTGCGCGGGCAAACTAGTCGTTAAGCAATGTTTTCTGGTTTCATTCAATCATATACACTTTTATATAAACAATATATAACCTTTTATAATATATAAACTTTTAATAAATGTATTATTCGAGTGTATACGGGGGAGTCAAACCACGCGTCTGTGGTGTGGCTTACATCAGGGTTATGCTAGAGTCTACATCACCTGCCAATTTTAGTCTCATTTTAAAATGTTGGGGCATGTGGTGACTTGCCGCCCAATAAACGGACCATCATTGGCATCAAAAGGGGCAACGTTGTTGTGGATAGGAAAGGTGTGCTGTTCTTTCACTAGAGTGCTACTTCCAGCGTTATTCCACCCTTGGAGCTTCTTGGTACTTGCTCTTGCGTCTCCACCCCCGGACGATCAATTAAGGCAAGCCGGGGGTTAGGGGTCTCATATTGCCAAAGATAATCGGGATCCATGGTGTCGCCACTTACCGACAGCTCGCCACAATGCCCCTATCTTCTATAAAATCTATATATCTATACAGGCTGACTGGTTGAACACTTTACATATTGATATATAGTGCTCAGTACTCGATTCTCGTTCTAATTAAGAAAAAAAAATAGGTGCCTAATATTTACCTAATTTAACTTTAATTGTCTACTCAAAACAATAAACATGGTCACTCGCGGCGCGCGTGTAGTAATAAAATTTGCCTTAGCGCGGCAAGGTAAGTACTTCTTTGTTTACACCGGCGCGGCGCGGCCGGGCGGGCGGCCGACGATCGCGGCATCCTTTGATTCCTGTGAACGCGGCGCGGGCGGCGCGGCCCTTTGGGTCATTAACCCCGTTCGGACGCAGCTTGATTCCTTTGAACGCGGCGCGGCGCTTTGGGTCATTAACCCCGTTCGGACGGTGTCCATAATTTTCGAGTTATAGCACATTCATAGAATGAAGGTTTCCTCTGTAGTTTAACGGTATTTTTTTAATTTTATTTTTTTAAACGTTTCATGTGACCATGAATTATCATGTCCTTGTTTATGTAAAGTGTTCAACCAGTCAGTCTGTATATCTGCTATAAAAGCGAAAGGTCACTCACTCACTCACTCATCACGAAATCTCAGAAACTACAAGTGCTAGGAGTTTCAAATTTTGCATGCGGGTTCTTTTTAGGACGTAGGTGCTCACTTAGACGGGATTTTATGAAATTCTACCCACAAGGGGGTCAATGGGGGTGAACACGTTTGTATGAAACTCCTTTGTTTTTGAACCTATAGTTGTAAAAATTTGTATTTGGATAGGTCATTCGAAATAAAAAATGTTAGCCTAATTTTTTTTTGGATACTGGTGGTTTAAGAGGGTTAAATGGAGTGCTGAAAGTTTGTATGGAAAGTTTTGTGTTTTCGAACATACAGTGGTGAAAATTAGCATTTGGACAGTTTAAATGATGATTTCATATTTATTGACAGGGACGACTTAAGGGGTGTAACGGGGTATAATTTTTTTTCAAAAGTTCTTTGTTTTTGGAGCTACAGTGATGAAAATTGATAACGGAATAGGTAACTCTAAGTAAATAGTGATGCTTACAATATTTTTGCCAGGGAAGACTTAAGGTGGTCAAACGAGGGATGTAAAGACTACTAAATATTATAAACTGTAAAGGTCAAATATCTGTACAATGAAAACTATGCTAAAAACCGAGTCAGGGGATGTAAGGAGTTAAAAATAAGTTCAAATTGTTTGTTTCTCTGTATATTTGTCTGTCTGTTTGTACGGGCTAATCTCCGAAACGACTGGACTGATTTAATTGAAATTTCGTATGGTGGTAGTTTATATCCCTGATCAACATATAGGATATTTTTGATCCGGTAAATTAAAGAAATCCCGTGGGTTAATTAAAAATCTGTAATTACCGTATCCCACGAGGCCATGCGAGCGTAGCCGTTGGCGGGTCAGCTAGTTATTTTATAAAAGCTTGTTTGGAACCGTTTCTTTTTCCATGGTCTGCCTTGCGATTCTCTAATGAATCGACGAGCTCACGGATGTCAAATCCTTTTTGAGATATCTCCCTTGTACATAAGGTTGTCCAACGTTTCTTTTGATCTCGTCATTTGTTTCACAGATGTTATCAAAGATGCCACGATGTTTGCTCTTAGAGGATCGCACGACTGAAAAAGTGGTTTAGTCTACAAAAATCATATGATATATAACTCAGCGCCCTGAAGTTGTATAGAAATTAAGCATCAAAGTTAAAGCTAAAACTACGAACACGCTCATAAAATATTTATTTGTTGCTATACAACAACATTTTAACATTAACTGATTCTACATAAATAGTAGACATTAGAGACTCATTCAAAATTAAAAAATCCATTAACATTCGTATATTTCGCTCGTTAAAAGTTCACTTAAACACACAACTCCACAATTAAAACAAAGTGAGCATAAACTCCCCCAAATTACGCGGATTACGTGAATGATTATAATTACGATTGCCACTGAGTTGTAATCGTAAAACAGTGATTTGTAATTGTAAGGCGGATCATACACTATCGCTGAAGCAGAACAGTTAGAACAGTTGATTTGGTTGACTGTTTGTTACTATCGCAACATGTTCTTTGGTTTGTCACATTGAATGAAACATGTATATAGTATATACATATATATACCAAAATATATAAATATACATTTATAAATATTCACGTCAATTTTCTTTTCTTTTTGGCGCTATTTTCTAGAAGTGGTCTCTATACAATAATACTAGCTGTGCGTTACAACTGCATAGCGTTAAATATTATTTTCAAATAGAAATAGAAGCATAGATCATTGTAAATTGTTGTTTGACAGAAGGAAGGGAAATGTAGTTATCTACTATATAAAAATAAGTTGGGTTTTCCTTCCTGACGCTATAACTCCAGAACGCACGAACCGATTTCCACGGTTTTGCATTCGTTGGAAAGGTCTCGGGCTCCGTGAGGTTTCGAGGTTCCGTGAGGAAAAATTTAAAAAGAAAAGCGGGAAAATCTTTTTTCACATACAGCGCCATCTCTGATACATAGCATGTACTACAAACCAATATTTTAAGTAGATGGCGCCAAACGAAATGTTACATAAAACGAAGCCATCTGGTGGCGAAACGGAGTTCGCAGGGTTTGCTAGTCATATTATATGTTCCTGACTTATTCGAACTAATAGCTGCGCCCCGTGTTTTCACCTGTATGGTGATGTCCTATGTCCTTCCCCGAGATATGACAAATCAAAAAACACATAAATCATAAAAAATTAAGGGCTAGCTGCGTCCCACGGTTTCACGTAGTGATGGATAATGGATGATGAAAAGTATCCTACGTCCTTTCGCGAGTTGTGATAAATCGAAAACATAAAAATTGGTCCAGCCATTCTTAAGTTATAACTGCTGTAACTAACACGATTTAGTTTTATATATATATAGACATGCAGCATTTATCACCCAATGATTCTTCAACAGTGCTTTGGGGACAGCTAACTATAAAATTGCAATGGAATTAGCGAATGTGCGACGCCACCGTTTCACGACGAGCGGGCGATCATGTGTGGTCAGCCTAAACTTGTAATCATAACGTCTACTTTGACACACATATCCGATGAGGTAATTATTTCAACCACTCTCTTTTGAACTGTAGAGAAGCTGAGATGTGAAGGTAAATCAGTTGACGGTAAGTGACAGTATGGTTTGATACTCTAATGGTGACCGGTCACTCGCTGCATGATCGACCTTAATTGGAAACGTAGGTTAGTAGGTTAGATTTTTGATCCGTCCTAATGAAGATTAAATCAACGTCTGTATTGGAAGACGAAATTAACTACTACATGTTCAGTGTAACATTAACATTTATGGCAGCAAATGCCACATCTTTTTTCTATAGCGTTTTGATTTAGTTCAGCTGCACGTACGTATAAACAAACTCAACATGTAATATTGTATCAAGCATTGTGTGATAGTATAGTAGGACTATGGTAACTTACAAACCATTATCTGTTAGTAACACGACAAAATCAAAAGGGTTGAAGGAGATCGGGGTAGCTGGTATTTATTTACTCTTCTGGTACTACAATACATGAAGGAAAAAAGTATGAAAATCATAACTATATAATAGCGAAATATAAATTCGTGTCGCATAAGATGGTAGTCAATTTCAACGTCTTATAGTTTTAGGATGGAGCATAGAGGAAAGTATGTGGGCATCAATGACGCTCCTACGAACTCATACTATCGAGAAATAGCGATGAGAAACTCAGGGTCACTCTTCTTTTACTAATATAAATCACTAGCTGGTGCCCGCGACTACGTCTGCGCAGGATTAGTACTTCGAGTAGTTTAATATTTCTCCAAGGGCATATCTATCTTTATACCAAAAAGTCATAAAATATATACATGCCCAAACGCAATAAAATATAAAATTAATCACCATGGAAAAAAAACTGTCATTACATTTCATCAACCTTGGCGGTATTTGTGTTACATTTCATCACCTTTGACGGTCGCCGAACACGTCTAGTGTATTGAGCTGCCAAACTGACTTGGCTTCTGACTAAGCTATTAGAAACTGACACAAACTTTGACAGAACTGTCATCATTATGATCTTGACGTAGGCGGAGATCTTATTATTTTGTCTATGCTGTGCCCAAGCATATTACGCTTTTTCACCCGCGTGGTGATGGATGATGAAGATGATGAAAAGTATCCTATTTGTTAATTCAGCGCCTCCTCGTCTACCTCCATACCAAGTTTCATCAAAATTGGCCCCGCCGTTTGAGCGTACAAGAGTTATAAAGATCCACACATCTATACATCCAAACATCCATACTCACAAACTTTCGCGTTTTAATATTATGTATATGTATATCTATATATATATATTAGACAGACTGTTGGTGTCGTAATAAGGTTTTATTCGCTTTTTTGCCCGGAAGATAACTTTACATTCGCTATTTACCTGCTTTTCACTACTTAATTATAATATCAAGTTAATATTGCTACCTCGCTTGAGCACTTGATTAGATAATATAAAATTAAACTGAATTATAGCAAATTTGAAAGTCACGATTCACAAATGGATGTCTGCCGTAACTCTGTATGCGTTTGACACAAAAATAAATAGATAACAATATATTAATTTGGTGATTAATAAATAACTAATTATCATAAAGCTTCATGTTGTATAACGTCAATTAATTCATTGTGGTTGTGTTGCACGGTTGTAAATTATGTTACAGCTAGATAAGAATTTCGTCAATTTATTCGTCAGTTAACGACACACCTTTTTCTATACTTTGAATTGATTTTTTTATTTATTTAGAATGTGCTGATTGAACAGAACTCGTCTGTGATAAATATAAAACCTAGCTAAGTTACCTAATAACATCTTTTATCTACACTAATGTTGTAACATTCTACTTATGTTTCCAATACTTGACTTATAATTACTACTGTTATAGAACAGACAACAAAACACTCAATTTAAGCAATTTCACATGATGGTATAATATCCACAAAGATATCGTAAAATCTCATTATAACATCAATAAAACGCGACCAATTAACGTGGCGAGCCTTATGTCAAAATCCTCATACAAGTTGTATAAAATTTTGATATTAGGCTGGCTTTTGAAAACAGTTGGGTTATACGTGAAAACTTCGTCGAAAATACTAAACTTACATACACAAAACTCTTTGGTAAGATCTTGTGCCAATTAAATAAAAAAAGAACAGCGCGCGCTCGCTCCTGATTGGCCCTGCGCGCGCAGCTGCATTTTAATGGCGGCAAGTTCACTGTGACAATAAATACGCGTGAGTTTAATGTTTGTTTTGTTTTTAAAATACAAATTAAAAGTTAAAAATGGATAGCGACGATGATATTTGTACGCCTCCGGATATTCTAGAATTGGCAACAAAAGTAACTCACAATCTTTTGCCAGAAAAATCTAGAAAATTATATGAAAAACAATATAATAACTTTTTGGCATGGAAGACCGAAAAGAAAACTACATCACTTTCTGAAAATGTCATTCTTGCGTATCTCAAAGACCTCTCCGACAAATTCAAACCATCTTCTATGTGGGCTAAATATTCTATGCTCAAGTCCACACTGAGTATCTACAACAATATTGATATCACGAAGTATTCAAAGGTCATAGCGTTCCTGAAACGCAGTTCAGAAGGACACAAGGAAAAAAAGTCCTTGACGTTTACATCAGGTCAAATAAAGATGTTCCTGGAAGATTCACCCTTTATTTTGTATCTTTTTGAAAAGGTAAGTGTATTTTAGTTCTGTTATTTAATCTACCTAGTACTTACGTACTACACACGCAAGTTATCTAGACACTCCGTTTAAGCGCTTTGTGTATAAATTTGGTAGTAAGTACCTACACTTTACTACTTCATAAATCATAGTTTTTGCCTTGGCTATGTACCTCAAGCTTATTATATCGTTTATTGTTACAGGTTGCACTAATCTTCGGCATAATGGGGGCATGCCGAAATTCAGTAATCTGTACCGAAGGCAAGAGCTATACAACATCCAGTTCGATGAAGTCTCTAACATAGACGACAGTACAATCATGGTGAAAGTTTCGAAAACAAAAACGAAAATAGATCGTTCTTTCGTTGTGACGGGCAACTGCTATGCCGTATGTAAAAAAATACATGGAACTTCGACCCACCCCCTGTCGAAACCCTGCCTTTTTCTTGAGCTATAGATCGGGGAACTGCGTCGATCAAAGAATTGGTATTAATAAATTTGGTGCTCTGGGAAAAACTTTCGCAAGTTTTTTGAATCTGCCTAACCCAGCGTTGTACACGGGGCATTGCTTCCGGCGCACCTCGGCGACCCTTCTCATAGATAGCGGTGGTGATTTGACCGCACTGAAACGACACGGGGGGTGGAAGTCTTCTACTGTGGCTGAAAGCTACATTGATGAGTCTTTAATGAATAAAATTCAAGTCTCAAATACGATCTTGGACAGTATAGAAAACAAGACGAATGAAGTAATTATAAATATTCCGACTCCGTCTACGAGCTCTACTGCTTGCCCCGCGACCGCTACAGCTGCTGGATCAATAATTAACATTAACTTTCAAAATTGTACCATCCAAAATTTGAACAATTATTATAAATAAACTATTGTCAGCTTTTACTCTTGTTGTTTGATTAATTGCATTAGTGAAGATAAAGTAGTGTATGCAACTGCATATAACACGGGTATTAAAACACTCGTTACTATTATGAAACTCGCTGCGCTCGTTTCATAAACTCACACTCGTGTTTTAATACCCTTCATTATATGACAGTTGCATAAACTACTATTAATACTCGCCGGTATTTGCAAACTGTAAGTCTAATCTGATCTGGACAGATTATAATACAAATCGTGAAATCCTAACTCAAGTATTTTGATGACACCATTATATAGCATTATCTTCTACAGTTTTCAGTTTTACAGGTCACATACAAGGTGAGACTTTGCAAGAGGTCCATCATAGTATCAGTGCCAGATAATTTTGCATTCATTCATTATTTTTTATTTATTTATTTTGAGCAAACAAAACATTGAGTGTTGGCTTGGAATTAGGCAAAATTTTACAAGTGAAATGGTGTATTTACTTCAGGCACCAACCTTCCACAAAACTTGTTCATCCACCGAGAATAACTGCTAAGAACTCGGGCCATTCTTTTTTCAGTTATATTTTTGTAATGTACTAGTGACTGCCCGTGACTTCGTTCGCGTAGTAAGCTAATTCTTCGGCCTCGCCATAACCTCCTATTTTTTCTTAATTTTTATTACAGAAATACCTTCTCCTGAAAATAATTAACACAAAAAAAAAATTGCGAGATTGTTCCATTCGTTCTCAAGTTACAGCGTGAGCAGGAAAAACAAGGGTTCATTTTTATATTTATCTTTTTCTGTAAGTGCCTCTCCATTACTGAAGGTTGGCAGTCAGCTTCTTAAATGTTTCCTTGTCAATCGCCAATCTGAACAATTGCTCCACGGTGTTAATCCCTGTCCACTCCCTGATATTACGGAGCCAAGACATCTTTCGTCTACCCGATTTACGCGTCCCGGGTACTTTTCCCATCATGATGGTCCGCATGAGAGAATAACGATCATGCCGTAGAACATGTCCGATTTATGTTGTATTTTTGAACATGTTATATTTATAGATATATAGATAAAAGATACATTTTATTACAATCATAAATCACATATGTATGTGTCAGCTTTGAACTGCCAAGCTTGAATATACTATGTCTTTTCCACAGCCTGTATTCCGCAATTGTTCTTACCGACTCCGATGACGATCGATTGTTGTTGCTGTTGTCGTTTAGTCTGTTGCTGCGGCGGCGTTTAGTAACCGCCTGCCATTCGCCGGTATCGTCGCTGATGGTGTCATCAACTTGTATCCCATCTGGAATTCCCATCGGTTTCGAAGTACGTTGCCGTGACGTCAATTCTGGATTCGTTCATATTTCCAGTATCGGCAATAACTTTAGTCACACTAGTTTCACCTTGCGACATCTCTACAGCAGCTACGTCCCTAGACAATACCATCCGTGCGGTGGTATCATTGCGATCGTTTACTGACGCTTCACCGTCTGATCTGATGCGCGGTATCTTAGCTGACTTCTTCGCTTTAGGCATTGGATGTGTTTCACGATCCTAAGGTACACGTTGTGGGCGGCTACCGGCGTTTTGTCCTTTTATTCTTTTTTTGCCCGGCGTTTAGTACTCTAAGCATCTTTGTCATCTAAATAATGTTTATAGTACATAATACATAATATATATACTTTGGTATGCTGAGCAACGTCACTGCTATGGGCCGGAAGTTTCTTGGTCTGACTACATACGTTTGTTTTCCACTGAACCACCGCCCGCTTCATAAGTTACCACCAACCAGATTAAATCTGTGTGTAACTTCACATTCGGGCAGCTGTCCCTAAAAGTCATCGTATTTTATAGCTTTAGTATGCTACCACCTTCGACTGCATCATCAATGACAATCAACTGAGATAGTAATCATCATATCATCATAATCAGCCCATTTAGTACCCACTGCTGGGACTCGAGCCTTCCTCTTAGAGGGAAGAGTTGGGCCATAATTCACCACGAGGCCCAGTGCAGATTGGTGGATAGGTTAGTGGCCAACCCATATCGAAGTTTTCAGGCCGCCCGAAGGCCCTCAATATAGCCTAACGACTGTTGTCCTAAGACAAACAACCGGGACCGACTGCAGAACGTGCCCTCCGAAGCACGGAAGCGCTCAGTTGAATAATACCACTAGCGGTCACCCATCCAGTCCTGACCGCAGCAAGTGTTGCTTAACTTGTTGATCGGTTAAGATCGCCAAGTCGAGCTCCGCTACGAGCGTTTCGCGAGATAGTAATATAGTCTAAGAAATATAATAAAGATGTAGATGTATTTCACGCGAATCAATTTAAAGCCCAGAGGACTAGCAGATCAGTTAAATTTATAAATAGTTGTACTGCCTCCATGAACACGTTTTCCAGGAGAGTGGATAGTCCAATGACATCATCATCCCCTTTTTAGTAGACTGTAAAAACGTGTATAATAATCGATACAAAGATAAATAAAATAAAACCAATCGCATAGCTAGAGCTGATTGACAGATTGATGCATATAGATGGATGTCTTGACAGCCAAGATATTTTATATTTATATCGTTCAAAATCGGCTTTCAAAACCTGTTCAGTTTACGGATGCTCGAAGAAGCGATGTGCGGTGAAAGTCAAAATACATTGAACGGAACGAGTGCGAACTCGTCGGTGACTGCAGTTCTTGCAATATAAGAGATAAAATGAAATTGTTTTAACGCCATTTTGACCATACATGCGAATGTGCATTTAGTTCCAACAAATTTAAACTTGATCTATTTCAACGTCTGATAAGCAAATTCTGTAAAGGAGTTCTTAAAAGACAATAATATGTATTTTGAGCTTTAATCCTGATGAAACATTGACACTCTGTCCACTCATCTGATAATACTCGTACATTGACCTAAAGTGGCTAACGCATGTTCTGCAATGACATTACTAATATTATTTCGATTTTTTATTATGGAACTGACATTGTTTTCTTATTTGTTTATATAGTTATAATAAACTGAAATATTAAAGATATACTCACTATCTTTAATATTTCAGGTTATTTTGTATAACATGACTTTATTTTGCTAATTAGTAACCACATGAAAGGTTTTAATAATAAGTATATAAATAATTAATTTTGAAATATTTGTACACCGGAAAAGGTAGAATGTTTGAGACATTATTTTTATTAGTGTTCACAAGAACTGAATTACGTAGGTCTACTATATGAAGATCGCCGACGTTGCAGACGCACCGATAGTTATTGACACGTATAATTCGCTAACGCAGCAAGGACGTCAATCGGACACTGCGTGTTAAATCAAGTTATAAGAATAAGCATTCCATATTCCTACTTCGAAGCGGAATGGTTATTCATTAGGAAATACTTGTAAATTAGTTTTATTCTTTATTAATGAAATATATAAAATAACATTGCTTTTTTTTCGATCGTCTAACTGCCGTTAACGTAATTACTGTATCAAGAAACAATATTCTTAGAAATAAACTAATTGAATTGAACAGTTTACGAATACAATTTAATTTTTCTGACTCTTAAGGTTAAAAAATCTACGCCACAGTGTCGTTCAAATAGTAGGGAATAAATAATTAGTTTAAGAGGAGGTTTAACTCTGTGAGAGATAGGTAAAGTTTTGAAAAATATTCCCTCTGCCATCGGGATGCATATCGTAAGAGTTGAAAAAATCCGACATATATTAATAATCCGTTTCTTGTGCAATTAGCTATCTTAGTTAGCACTACCTCAGTGCCAAGTACTTATTAAATGAAGCATTAGTGTGTTGCACAATGCAAGGGCTTTACATGTAAGCATGAGTTAGCGATCGTAACGACTTTCGTTAAGTTGCCACAGTCTAAAACTTTACGTCAGCGTGGCCCGTTACGGGGATGGACGCAGCTAAGGTAAATACCTAGTCTGTGGCACTTTACCGACCAGTGTAACTAATATCAATGTACAGACTTTAAGGCCAGGGTACTGTAAGAAGTAAAATAATTAGGTGAAAGATACTCAAAAAACAATGCCGGGGTGAGGAGCTGCTCGAGCTAGAAGTTCTTGTTATACTTTATGACTGATATTCTCTTTAACTTACCTAGTCTTAATACCCTCAATAATACTTATGACTTTTACGGGGGCCAATTTAATAGGTCACGAGAAGACCTGAAAAAGAGACTAAATTTACAGGTCTAGTGCTTCAACTTCTCCTTATACATAAATAAATGAAATCCAACAGTATAGGAGTGCTTCTATGTTTTGGAGAGCAGGTTAATGACCTGTCCCTATTGATGTCGTTTAGAAGTACATCAGTAGGTATATGTCACGTCGGAAACATTCAGGGTCGCTGTAAACTGTGATGCTAGGTGCTGGTACACTAACAAAGCTACACTAGCAAAGACCGAATAAGCCCATAACCGCACTGTGGATTGGATGATCTATAATTAGAAAAGCTCTGATCTAACATAACGGGTCGGTTACGGAACACATATCGTACATACTAACTACTCTGAAATACTACTACGTTTCTTATAAAAAGTAAATGCTCTTTTTTTTAAAGACGACCAAAGTTTAAAATCTTCACATATCAAAATCGAATCAATCTCGCACGATCGTCTCGTTAAACCAGATCCTGAGGCCCTTCCACACTGAGATCCTGCCAAAGATACGGCTATGTAAACACACCCGATCCATACCTGATCCCAAAATTCACATACAAAGTTATGGAATTAGTCATAAAATGGATTCGTGACTCAAATATCTAACCTATGCGATGCGTGCGCCACTTTGTCTAATACATCCCTCACTGAAAACAACAGAAGTTCAACCTTATACACCGCACTTTATAGTTGATTGTTTTATTTTGTGTGTTGTGAGTTGTAACGTTTTAGAGTGTGATGTGCTTAAACGATGTCAGTTGACATTCGATAGAGGGCGTCCTGTGACGTCATTAAATCAGTAAGCAACAAAATTTAGGGCTTAAAGGGGCTTACGATAGGGAGCTAGTGAGCATTCGCTTGAAACATCACGACGTACTTTATGGGTGATAGGCAACCTGAATAAACGATGGCCGATCGATAGTTGGGGTTAGCTGAAGTCGTGGATTTGCTCAAGCTGTGCCGTGATTTGTGAACAAATATTTATTATTTTGTAATATTACCTAAACAAAATAACTCATTTTTCAACAAAAATTTGAAACCTACTTCCAATTTATGATTAGAGCAAAATAAACGCTCATTAGGATGTCTGGAGATGAAACAACATGAAAAACTTGCGTGTAGTTGCATCTCCAGACATCCTAATGAGCGTTTATTTTGCTCTAGTCCAATCTCTCCTACCTTACTGCATTACCTGTTGGGGTAGTGCAGCTAAGTCAGCTATAATCGTTGTTGAAAGGGTACATACTCGTAGATCAGTATTAAAAGTTATGATGAAGAAACCGCTCAGATATCCGACCATACACGTGTACAAAGATAGTGGAGTACTGAACGTTAGGCAACTCTTTATTCATAAGATATCGCTATACGTCCATAAATCTGTTGTGGCCGACGTTAATCACGACAAAACTGCAAAGCGAAGACCACACAAAGTAGCTATTCCATGGGCAAAAACTGGATTCGCTCGCCGTTTTGGGCAATCTATCAGAGTGCATGTATACAACACAGTTGATAAGCTATGAAATATAAGTTAGAAGTCCACAAAAGAAGTAAATAAAATACTTATCAAATACTTGACATCCATGAGTTATGATTAGACTGAAAACATAATGTAATATGTCAGTGTTTGTACGAGTGGTGTATTGTATACCTATATAGGGTGTTTGGTAGAGAGACCAACAAACCAAATGAGCGTATTCGGGGGACCACTTGGAGAATACAAGTTGGCCAAAAAAAATCCCAGACGCCCCAATATGTTTAACTTTTTTTGTGATTTTTCCCTTTTTCTCCGAAATTGTACCTATTTACCACCATAACATTTGTAAAATCTGTTTTAGACCGGATGTTTTTAGTTGAATTTGGTCTCTAATACACTTTCAGGCCACGCAAAGCAAAATTAGATACAAAACAGAGCTAACTAACTGATTTAGTTAAAAAAAATTGGGGTGTCGGGGATTTTTTTTGGCCAACTTGTATTCTCCAAGTGGGCCCCCGAACACGCTCATTTGGTTTGTCGGTCCCTCTACCAAACAACTTGTATATATAAAATCGAAATTTCACTCACTCACTCATTACGAAATCTCAGAAACTACAAGTGCTAGGAGTTTCAAATTTTGCATGCGGGTTATATATAGGACGTAGGTGCTCACTAAGACGGCATTTTATGAAATTCAACCCCTAAGGGTTTTTTGAGTTCGATAGTTTGTATGAAACTTCGTTACTGTTAGTGCTAAAAGTTTAAAATTTTCCATGGGGGTTCTTTTTTTGACCTATGTACTCACTAAGACGGGATTTTGTGAAATTTGACCCCTAATTGAAATCTGACCCATTGAAATCTGTAATTACCGTATCCCGCGAGGCCACGCGAGTGAAGCTGCTGGCGGGTCAGCTAGTATATTTATATATATAATTAAAATCATGCTGTCTAGAAAATATTGTTTAGAGACCTACTAAAATTGACCTAAATTAATCTGTATGTATATCATATTTAAGAAAAAAAATACTGTAAAGCATCTTGTTTTGGCTGTTTATTTGTTTTTAATTTTGTTATTTAAGTTTATTTATCTCCATCGATTTATTTGTTAATCCGAGGCAATCAATCATGTAAAATCAAATCGTATGTAGGTCCCCGCAATACAGGCTTTGCCTAGTGCACTTATTACCTTAGCATTATCTATTTTTGTACCTTGAGTTCGTCATAAACATGTTGTAATATACGTTACTCTAAACTAAAACTTTATAAAACTGTTTTTGATGTTTATGATGCAATAAAAATATTTAAATTTTTTTATAATTTTTCAATACCTAACGTAATGACAAATTATTATTAAAATACTGTTGGGGGCGTACTCCCACCTTTTACGAAACTATCATAAATCAGGAGCGTTTTGAAATAAGCTTAGAATAATCATACTTACTATCGTAAGTGGACCGACACAAAATGGTTGAACAATATTAATAATAATAATAAATGAGACCATTGGCCATCTGGGGGTGGATACGCAAGAGCAAGAAACCAAAAAGCTCCAAGGGTAAGCTAATGAGCATAACGCCGGTAGTAGCGCTCTAGTGAAACCACAGCATACCTCTCGACACCCTTAATGCTATCCACACCAACGTGCTCCTTTTGTCACCATTGATGGTGGCTCTTATAGGGGGCCTGTTTAGTGGGTGGCAAGTCACCACCTGTCTAAATATTTTAAGATGAGACTGAAATCAGCAGGTACGGTAGTCTCGTCCACAGCCATCTTCCTTACATGTATAAGTTCATATCAATAGCCTTGCCATTTAACCCTATTTTGTATTCTGTTTTTATACACTTTGTATATTTTATACTAAACAGGCCTAAGGCCTAAATTTTGGCTACAGCCCCACTTATGCCTATGTCAAGGACCGGATGAAATCCGTGAAAATTAAAATATTTTTTTAATAATAAAAGTAAAACCTGTTTGTTCCTCAAAAACATAACAAAAATACAAATGAAAAAATACAGGCAAAGTACTTAGACCGCGCATTTACTTACTTTGGTATAGGCCGTGCGATTCTGCAATGATTCGTCGACGTGCTTACCGATGTCAAATTCTTTATGAGATATCGCCCTTGTACATAAGGTTGTTTTTCCAACGTTTCTTGTCATCTCGTCATTTGTTTCACGGATGTTGTCAAAGATGCAACGATGTTTGCTCTTAGAGAATTGCACGGAGGTAAATAATGGTACTAACTGCGCCCCGCGGTTTCACTCATATGTTGATGAATGATCTATATTAAATCTAATCTAAATAATCTATATCCTTACCAAATTTCATTACGATCCGTTCAGCCGTTTAGACGTGATAAGGTAACAAACAGACGGAGAGACAGAGTTACGAATGTTTATATATTAATAATAGCATGGAGTATAGATGTTGCATCCGCACCAACCCGAAAAAAGTGGCTTAACTGCTACACAGGAACAAATGCAATAACTTTCGTTAGTAGTGTCGTAGGGTTGCGAGATGTCAGAGACAATAAACAAAGTCATACAATTATTTAAATTTCAAATATTCATTAATACTATAAAACATTTTTCCAGTAACCAATAGCTTAATATTTGTTAGAATTTATTTTTATATAATGTCTTTATATGTAAGGGTGGTTTATTATAAACTTTAACCTAGTGAGCTCCCGACTATGATCAAATTTGCAAACCAGAGTTGCAAAAACCCCGCAAAAAAACATCTGACTGTCGCTTTTTCGTTGATATTACCGATCTGGTATCTTTCAAATGATAACTTGTTATGTAAAAAAAAATTCCAGGTCCTTAACAGCATCAAAAAAAATAAAACATTAGCTGAAATCTATTGTATTTTTAAATAGATAACATTTTTAATTGGATCGTTATTTGATTTGGCCTTGGCATACAGGTATGCCGTGGCGGTGCCGGCTTAGAATAGCACCCCCCCAACTCTACCCGTGGGTGCCGTAGAAGCCGGCTAAGGGATAACAAATCAGAAGGTGGGCAGCAGCACCTTCCCAGTCAAACACACACAAACTGCGCTCGCCAACCCGCCTGCCAAGCGTGGCGAGTATTGGCAAAAACCCCTCAATGGATTGGACAAAAAGAACCAGGCCCCCAGTCCCCGGCAGCCCCGCTATTCCTGGCTACGGTAGCGGCCACGGTAACGGTGGGGCAGGGGGTGCTAAGAATCCCCGGCAGACGCCCGGCTACCACCCCCAACGACGACGACTGGCCCTGGTAACACACAACATACGCACGATGAGGACAGACGAGAAGATATATGAGCTGGAAGAAGAAATGAGTAAGCTACGCTGGGACATTGTGGGGTTATCTGAAGTCCGTAGAGCGGGTGAGGACACGATAACCCTAAAATCAGGTAACCTACTCTATCACCGGGAGGGCGACCAACAGTCCCAAGGTGGTGTCGGGTTTCTCGTCCACAAGTCCCTTACTAACAACATAGTTAAGATCGATAGCGTTTCCAATAGGGTCGTATACCTAATACTCAGAGTATCCAAACGATATTCGCTGAAGGTCATTCAGGTATACGCACCGACGAAGTCGCACCCGGATGATGAGGTGGAGGATATGTATGAGGACATTAGTCGGGCCATACATACCTCTGAAACGCACTTTCTAGTTGTTATGGGGGACTTCAACGCGAAGTTGGGTAAGAGAAGCGAGGATGAGTCGAAAGTGGGGCAATTTGGCTATGGACAACGGAACCGTAGGGGACAGAGGTTGGCCGACTTCCTGGAGAAAGAGGGACTCTTTATGATGAACTCTTTCTTTCAGAAGCCACCTCACAGGAAATGGACCTGGCTGAGTCCCGATGGTTCCACGAGAAATGAGATTGACTTCATTATGACCACCAAAAGGCAAATATTCACTGATGTCTCCGTGATCAACAGGGTTAAAACCGGTAGTGATCACCGAATGGTAAGAGGCACGGTGAATATTAATGTCAAACTGGAGAGGTCTCGTCTGATGAAGTCTACGCTCCGACCTACTCGTGCCCATATTCAAGACCCCGAGAGCTTTCAACTTGAGCTATCCAATCGCTTCGATTGCCTTGAGAACATCGCTTCAGTGGACGAGATCAATAACAGGTTAGTAGAAACTGTCCATACAGTGGGTTCCAAGTACTTTAAACCCCACCGTACAGATAGGCCACAGAAACTCTCCAATGATACCTTCAACCTCATGGCTGAACGACGCTCATTGAAACTGCAGTCTTCGGATGATGCTGAAGCATATAGGCTGCTCAATAGACGAATATGGAAGTCCTTGCGACACGACATTCGGATCTTTAATACAAACCGTATTAAAGAGACGATAGAGCGGAAAAAAGGCTCCAAAGTGTTTGCAAGAGACATGTCTATTGGGCAAAGCCAGTTGACGAAGCTGAAGAGAGGAGACGGCAGTGTAGCGTCGACCAAAGCGGAAGTGTTAGGAGAGGTCGAGAGTTTCTACGGACAGTTATACACCTCGGTCGCTAAACCTGTTAGCAGCTCGGCCAAAGACCCAAGAGCCAAGCTGACCCGACATTATACCGAAGATATCCCGGACATCAGCCTGTACGAGATTAGAATGGCCTTGAAACAGCTTAAGAACAACAAGGCGCCTGGTGACGACGGTATCACATCTGAGCTTCTGAAAGCGGGTGGAACACCGGTACTTAAAGTCCTTCAGAAGCTCTTTAATACCGTCTTACTCGAAGGTTCAACGCCAGAAGCATGGAACAAAAGCGTGGTGGTGCTGTTCTTCAAGAAAGGTGACAACACTTTACTTAAAAATTACAGACCCATCTCGCTTTTGAGCCATGTTTATAAGCTGTTTTCGAAGGTCATAACGAACCGTCTCAGTCGCAGGTTTGATGAATTCCAGCCTCCGGAACAAGCCGGTTTCCGAAAAGGCTATAGTACCATAGACCACATCCACACGCTACGGCAAGTTATACAGAAGACCGAAGAGTATAACTTGCCTCTTTGTCTAGCGTTTGTGGACTATGAGAAAGCCTTTGATTCGATCGAGACGTGGGCAGTGCTTGAGTCTCTCCAGCGGTGCCGTATTGACTATCGGTATATTGAAGTGCTGAAGTGTTTGTACAAAAACGCCTACATGTCAGTCCGAGTACAGGAGCAGAGTTCGAAGGCAATTCCATTGCAAAGAGGCGTGAGACAGGGAGACGTTATATCTCCGAAACTGTTCACCGCTACATTGGAAGACGCCTTCAAGCTTCTGGAATGGCAAGGACTTGGCATCAATATTAACGGCGAATACATCACTCACCTTCGATTTGCCGACGATATTGTAGTCATGGCAGAATCCATGGAAGACCTCAGTACAATGCTCGAAGGCCTCCATCGAGTTTCCCAACGGGTAGGTCTTAAGATGAACATGGACAAGACGAAAATTATGTCTAATGCCCATGTTGTACCTACCCCAATATCAGTTGGGAACTCAGTTCTCGAAGTTGTTGACGAGTATATCTACCTGGGACAGACAGTCAAACTAGGCAGGTCCAACTTCGAGAAAGAGGTCAATCGTCGAATCCAACTCGGCTGGGCAGCGTTCCGGAAACTTCGCGAAGTCTTCTCGTCAAAAATACCTCAGTGCCTCAAGACAAGAGTCTTCGACCAATGTGTGTTACCAGTGATGACTTATGGCACTGAAACGTGGTCTCTTACTATGGGCCTCATAGATAAGCTCAAAGTCGCACAACGAGCTATGGAGAGGGCTATGCTCGGGGTTTCTCTACGTGATCGAATCAGAAATGAGGAGATCCGTAGAAGAACGAAAGTCACCGACATAGCTCAGAAGATTAGCCAGTTGAAGTGGCAGTGGGCAGGGCACATAGCACGCAGAACAGATGGCCGATGGGGCCGAAAGGTTCTGGAGTGGAGACCACGTACCGGCAAGCGCAGCGTAGGTCGTCCACCGACACGGTGGACAGACGACCTGAGAAAGGTCGCAGGACGACGTTGGATGCAGGCCGCTTCCAACCGGTCCTTTTGGAAAATCATGGGGGAGGCCTATGTTCAGCAGTGGACGTCCTACGGCTGAGATGATGATGATGATGATGATACAGGTATATGCAGCTTAACAGGTAGCCATTATAAAGATATTTTTTTTAATATATCTGAATTACACATTGGCAAATAAAGTTTGTCTATATTTCTATTTGTTCGTTTTGCAATGTCCGATTGCTTGTCAAAGTATTAGGGGTGGTCTTTTACAAACATGCAAACTTCTTTAATGTACATGCAAGGTAATGGGATAATTTTCAGAGTTTTGAAAATTGGTTGACAGCTATCGGTAGGCCAAGCTCCCCAACCTGCCCTTACGCATTTGTTTCTGAACAACAAACGCCTTGCCAACATCTACAGAGTTGCCCCAAATGAGAAGTCCATATGACAGTATTGATGATACGTAGCCATGATACGCACACAGGGCCGAGTGTCTCGATACGGAAAGTCGCAATTGCCTAATAGCGTACACAAAACGATCAAGTCTATTACAAACGTTCTCTACGTGGCATTTCCAATTGCAATTTTTGTCAATTGTTATGCCCAAGAACTTGCATGTATCCACTTCTTCGTACATCTACTAACTTTACTTGCTACCCAATTTCAACACAGTGCTAAACTTGCAACTGCTTCACGGCTGAATATTTTGCGCTGAGATATGACCAATATTTTATCAATAGGCCTCCACTAGGTACAATCCACCTGAGACAGATTTTAATTTGTATAAAAATGTACACAGATAAGTAATTAAAAACCGCATATACCACAAAAGTGGTTATTTTCTAAAATAACACCAACATATCTTATAAACGTCGTGCCCGTTATATGTAAAAACGTAATTAACGAGCAAAAAGCAACCCTTGTATTTCCTTGCTTATTTTTCTTATAAAAGATATTGAAACCGTAACACACACACGTTTTTCCCAAAAGTTCAAACAAACGAAAACCGCAAACAAAACACAAGAAATATTAATTTTAAAATCTTGAAACCAACAATGGTTGTGATAGACACATTTTTGTATAGAAAAGGAAGCTTGCTAATTTGATAAACGGTTCAAACGGACGTCAACCGCAGCTGAGCCTTTGATCGGCAAAAATACAGATGTGTGGTGTAGTGTGTACTCTGCCTTATGATTTGGAGGAAGGGATAAGAAACAGCGGGTACTTAAAAACTATTAAACCTCCTCTAAAATACTAAAAGGTTTAAATTACCTAACAACAGATAATGATTAATTTTAACATTCAATGTCTCATGAGTGGGAAAGCGCATAACATGGAATTTTTCCGTTACTAATTTGGCTTAGGATTCTAATAAATAACATAGACCGATTCCAACATTAAATTGATAACAGATTGCCGGCTTTCTTTTAAAAACCTTCTAAATTATTCTTCTTTTTTTGCCGCAAAATGGCAAAACTCTTATACACTTTTCATCCATCTATAAGTGTTGTAAACAATTCAATAGAAAAATAGATACTAAAACATTTAATCTGCTTACAAAACTCATCATAGTTCAAGCATCAAATAGTAAAAATGAGTATAACTTCACGGTTATTCTTTTCTACCAACTTCCAAAAAGGTGGAGATACTCAATTCGACTGTATTTTTTTTTGTTTTTTACCTGATAACTTTTGTCTGGGTGAACCGATTCTCAAAATTATTTTTTGTTTGAAAGCTGATGCTCTGTGTTCAGTAGTTTTCGAGTTACACTCCAATGACTGAATAGAATGGAAGTCGGTATTAAAAATTGTCTAATTGTACTTGTTTTTTAATAATTACATAATCACACAATTCATTCGTTTTAACCATGTCTTATTAAGTAATAATTTAATTTCAAAGTTTAATTGGCAATTATTTTTGGTTATTACTTTTGTAGATGAGCCCCTTCTTTTCTCTTATCCCCTTCATATGTATATAACGATGCCATTACTTCGCAACCATCATAGAGAGTTGCGAATCCAATCCATGTTAACATTACAATAATCATCTCTCCAAACGCGTTCGCTTATGACTCGCAATGCTACTCGATAACGCCTGAGGCGTATCGCTCCCGCTAAGCTAATGAGATGTCAGCAAAATCATTTGTGCTTTAACCTTACACGGATGAGGTTTTTGGCCTTTCATTTTGCCTTTAATTCTCATATTAATTAATTTGAAGCCGTTGTTGGCAATATGATTTTAGTAGACACACATGTATTTGTTAGACACTGAATGGACCATGCTCTTATTAGTATCATCTCGCGACTTCGACCGCTTGAATTACTATTGCGATCCTTCGGGGACAACCCATGTATCAGGACAATGATAGCTTATGTGTCAATCTTGGAAATAAGCTATCTCCATCCAAATTTCATCCTAGCCGATGCATCGTCTAAGCGTGAAAAAAATCAGTATTAAATAGCAGTATAGTATTAAATATTATTTCTTAAGATATATATCTTAAGATATAACTAAATAGATAACCAAAAAGTTTCAGACCCAAGTCATGTTGCGAATTCATTTGAAAATTTATTTTCTAACATACCACTAGAAGTCACCAAATCTCTTGATTCTTGCCCTTGTGTTGCAGTGGGCTTTCTGAAAGACAACTTCCCGCTCCAAATTCCTGAGTTTAGGTTCCGACATATATCTACTTTTGAAATAATAAAAACATTTAAAAGTTTAAACGTTAAAGCAAAAGAGGATTTATGGGGATTATCCATAAAAATGCTAGAGTCAATAATAGAAGTTATAGCGCCACATTTGATGATCATATTTAATTTATGTATTGATAGAGGTACATTTCCTGACCTAATGAAAATGAGTAAGGCCGACCCCTCAAATTATAGACCGGTCTCTGTGCTTCCGGCTTTGAGCAAAATATTCGAAAAGATAATGCTTCAACATCTCTTGTCTCATTTTAATGAACATAGGATTTTACACGAAAATCAGTTCGGTTTCACGAAAAGCAGATCAACAACAGATGCAGGAGTCCAGTTAGTCAAGCATGTGCTGGAGGCTTGGGAGAGCTCACAGGATGCCATTGGCGTATTTTGTGATCTCTCCAAAGCTTTCGACTGTGTAGAGCACCGCACTCTAATTTATAAGCTACACCACTATGGAATTCGTGGAGCTACAAGATTCAGAATCTTGTAGAATCATACTTATCTGATAGGCATCAAAAAGTTGGCATTAATGGCGTGACATCTTCTGGATCTTTGGTCAGAATGGGGGTTCCACAGGGGTCGATCTTGGGTCCGTTCTTATTCTTAGCATATATCAATGACTTACCACATATGGTTGAGGGCCTTGCTGACATAGTTCTTTTTGCGGATGATACTTCTCTGATTTTTAAAGTAGATAGGAAAGATAGAGAACTAGTTCAAGTCAACAACGCGTTACCTATTGTTTCAAATTGGTTCGCCGCAAACAACCTGCTTCTCAACGCAAAGAAAACGAAATGTTTAAAATTTTCCATGCCTAATGTAAGACATATAGAGCCAAACGTATTACTCGACGGAAATAAATTGAAAATTGACAAGGCAATAGTCTTTCTAGGTATTAGCATAGACTCTAAATTACAATGGGGTCCTCATATTGATGCACTATCTGGAAGACTGAGCTCAGCTGCATATGCGGTTCATAAAATTAGGCAATTGACAGATATAGCTACTGCTCTACTTTGCTTACTTCCACAGCATAATGTCATATGGTATCCTGCTGTGGGGGTCAGCGGCGGACATAGAGACAGTTTTTATATTGCAAAAGCGGGCAGTTCGAGCCATCTACGAAATGGGTCCCCGCGAATCCTTAAGACAAATGTTCAAAGAAATTAATATATTAACTCTTCCATCTTTGTATATCCTAGAAAATATAATGTACGTTCGTAAAAATATAAAGAAGTTTAGAATAAATAGTGATATGCATAATATTAATACTAGAAATAAGGATAGGATAGCTGTATTTAAATTTAGACTCACGAAAACTAAAAATAAGTCCTTCTTAGGAAATTGTGTACGTTTCTATAATAAAATCCCGAAAGACATTACTGAGCTCACTGAAGGGAAATTCAAGTTACGTGTCAAAAATATACTAATGAAAAAAGCCTATTATAAATTGAGTCACTACTTAGAAGACAAAGATGCCTGGAAGCTTTCCAGTTCTGCCTAATAGCCAACTATTGAATAAATTTGTTATTTTAATACTACTCATATGTAACCTCAATGTACAAAGACTTGAAAAAATAATGGCCCACGAGTTTCTTGCTGCTTCTTCTCGGCGGTGGTTCTTTTCCAAAGACAGCGGTAGAATCAGTTATAAATTTTGACGTTCATAAGAGTGTCTATGATGCCTAAACTGAATAAATAATTTTTGAATTTTGAATTTTGAATTTATATATATCTTACAGTAATAATATACGAGTATATACGAAAGGTAGTGAGTGAATGAGGATGTATCAGGTGTATGTTTGATATTCGTTCACTCTTAAGGCGAAATGGTAGCGAAGCTGTAGGGTTGTATGAAATAATCAGCGTGCGCTTTCAAATTTTTACAATATTTGTGTTATTCTATTTTCCAAAAAAAGAAACTTTTGCTTTTGCAAAAAACTGAGCTTAATAAAGTATATGAATATTTGTTGGGATTACATACATAATTTTTTTAATAAATCTTCCGTAGAAACTGAATGGCGTTGATTCATCACATCGGCTTCCAGGGTGTTTTTTTGGGAAGTTTGTGATTATTTCTATCGAGCCAAATTTATTTAATGGTGTATCGGTGAATACGAATAATTATTTTGTAAATATTTATTTTATTACACATGAAAAAATAATAGCAATTAACCATTTTCAAAGGATTACTTCTAAATATTCGTGAAGGCGAATTTGGAACATATTTCGCCTTAAACGGTACTAATACTATAGCAAACTAAGACTGGCTAGTGTACCCTTCACTATAATGAGCCTCATACTCCTAGCACCAAAAAAGGCTAGTTTGGACTAGGATGACTATTGGGACGTCGAAAGTTAGTGGCCTCATTATATTATAATGAATGTACATTGCTACGTGTTACCCAAACCTATTGAACTTATAAAGTAACAGCACTACTTTTTACATTTTTCTCAAAATGAGATCATACACCAAGGTGACCAACCCGACAAGTTTTCGAAATGGACATGGACCGGTCAAGTTGTAATGCGGTGCAGGTCAAGGAACAAGGGTAATTACGAGTACATTTCAATACTCACATCTTTCTACAATCACGTACTCGAACTTGGACTACTTGTTTTATGCTGTAGTCGTAAGAATGTGTCTTTACTTAATTAATCATTGTTTTGAGACTTATTTGGAGCTAATCGGTATTTCAGAAAGACGAACAATTGTTAATACTATATAGTGTAAGAGTAAATTCCGTACAACATAAACTCAGATCTTTACTCAATTGTACGGCCTTTAGGTGTTAGTAGATTCCATCAAGGAATAAAAAGGTATATAGGTATAGATGCATATCAATTCACCTTTTTTCAACACTTTTATTATTACGAGAAGAAAGTTATTACAAAAGTTATTAAAATAAATCTACCTATTACAGTAAAAATAATTTACTAAAATATATAGATAATAACAGGATTTAAGTACCTGTCTACGGGTATATTGTTCGAGACGTCTGGACAGCTTCTTTACTACACGCCACACATGTATCTGGACCCAAAGAACCCATAGTTTAAACCTCAAACGAAAGAATCATAAAAGTATCTTGTTTGAAGTTTTCTGCAGATTCTGCAGCAGCATCTGCCGTCCGTGAAGTCAGTCTGCTCGAGGTGAGAAGGCGCAAGTGTGTCAGCACAAGTTACTAATAATAATTATTATCGATTTATTTATGCATAATTTTAACCATTTATGAATTGTTGTTCAGAATGTGTTTACCGCATTAACACATATCTCTAAGCGTTTTTTACCGGTTGTTTCATGGCGAATCTTCTGAAGAGCTTTTTAATCTTATTCCTTCCTCACCATTCCGATCCCGAACTACTCGTTCCGGCCTAGCATTGCATCCATATAATAATATGTTGAAAACATCTTAACACGTACCAAAAAGTGTAGCAGTTCCTACCTCTGTCGTGTAAGTAAATTGTGGAATGCTTTACCGGCGTACGTATTTCCTTGCAGCTATGACCCTGGGTCTTTTCAGCGGGGCGTGAAAAAGCATCTGTCAGGTCATCATAGGGGTGGCAATTAGTGCAGCTTTCGTCTGCACTAATGGTCATTGCTACTTGATTCCATCTTCGCTTTCCATCAGGCGAGAGGGAGTCACTTTGATGAACCAATAATGATGCACATTGCACGCGAAACCAACCAAAAAAATTGCTAGCTATTACCGAAGGGGGCCTGTATATCCTAAAACATCAATTGAATAGATAAATTAACCACTCGTGGTATTAAAACAACTACAGAAGTAAATATCCTACATATAATCACTAAGACATATGACAGTGAAAATATTTAACAAGGTACTCGTACTTAGAGATATCAGAGAAATTACCAATTAGACAATTTAAAACTAAACTTTGTGGCTAAAATAAAAATGTTTTTATGACATTAATGAATTATTTGGTGTACATTGAGGCTGACATGTTTATTTCATATTATAATTTAGTAATAATAATGACATTTCTTATTTAATTATTGACATGTTCTTAGTAATAAATTAATACTAACAATATAATATTGTACGTCTGTCGTTCACAAACTGTGGTTCTTCAAGCACTTGTGCGTTTAATAAGATCTATCATGTACACGGTTTCTGCAATAAATAAATTTCAATTTCAATAAGATCGAGTCCTCCCAAAAAGGAATATAGAGGACTTTTCAACCGACTTACTAAAAAAGGAGGAGATTCTAAAGTCGACGCGTATATTTCTTTTATGTATGATATTAATTATACTTCCGAGGTGGTCCCGTTTAAAATTCACCAATTCGGTCAAGCAGTTTTTTTAATTACAATCTAATAAATGAAAAGTGTTACGTATATTGATGATATCGTAATTGACGGTGAATGACAATCGATCCCGTAAATAGCAAGGGTCACTAAAAACAACGAAAAAAACTTTAAAAAAAGGAATCGACTTCAACACTAAAAAGTGTGAAATAACTTGTCGTAGTCGATCCCATGCAAAAAATATTGTGATAATAAGTACTTTTGAACTATCATGGTTCCGACTTCAACAAGTTATTTCACACTTTTTAGTGTTTAAGTGGATTCCATTTTTTAGTTAAATTTATTTTACAGAATCTCTACAAATGACAATCAATATGCAGTTCTATTTCCGAAGAGCACTGTAGTAAATAAAGTCACAGGGCTAATGAGACGAAACTAAAAATTCGTTAACTCACTCATATCCCCATTAGCATTAGGATATAGAGCATTGGGACTCCTATGTTATGGTAGGCATAAGCACACACAATAACACATCTCAACATCCAAGATAACAAATAATTCTACTCATCACAGAACTGATTCATAATTTTTAATGGGTTACTACGATTTTTATGATGAAGATTCCCTTTTAAATATCACAATATACCGTTTTTAGCCAATTGTATTCATGAGCCACGACTCTCCCAATCTTGTTGGTTCATCTAGTTGGGGGGCCTGCCTACGACATCTACTTCCAGGTAGCCGCATGAGAGTCTTTCTTCCACCACCATTGGTTTCTCTTCTGGCATTCACAATCTCGCCCCAGCGGTAAGCCCGGATTGATCTTAACCGGGCCTCAGCGCTTGTGAAAGGTTGATCTTGATCACTAGGGGCACCACCAGTCGTGTAGAGCCGTGCAAGCCGGCGACGAGGCCCTCTGACTCTCCGCCAGTGACCCAACTGCGAAGTAGGGAAGAGAGGTGCGAACCACCGGCTCCGATCCGCAGTCCGTCTGCGCCAGAGCGGGTCAGCAGTCAGCTCGAACATCATGCTCCCTGACCCGCTCCGCGACATCCTTCTGCGCCATAACCGCTACGCAGAAGGTGGCCGTCGAGCGATGTCGCCTCGCCTGTCCATTCCCATGTCGACATGGGAATTCTAAGACCTACTGCTAACGTGGTTCATTTATGTACTTACTTCTTCCTCATAGGGTTCATAATACCCAACAAAAAAAAATGCGGGATAAAAAATAAAATGATTCGTGATAAATACATTACAAAGAAATATCCGCGTCGACTTGAGAACATACTATTTTTTCTAAAGTCGGTTAAAATACCTTCAAGTTAGTACCTTCTAAATATCGACAGGATCTTATTCCCATCTAAAATTTTTAAATAATATATTATTTTCATTAATTTACACTATTATCCATTTTTTTAATAATATATCTAATGCCAAGTAGGACATTTTTAAGTTAGTTTTTTTAAAGTTTACCTTAAATAAAAAAGCAAGAAAATATTTAACATTTCCTAACACGATTTCATTACGTATAAAATGATGAATAATGTATATGTCGTAGGATAATTTGATACTTCGAATCTTCGCGGAAATCCTAGGGGTTTTGCGAAAACGCGGATAATTAGACATAGGCGAAAAATTATCAAATCTTACTGGACAAAGTCAGGATTTTTGCGAAAAGTGCGAAAAGTGCCTAATACCTAAAATTAACGTAAACCAGTCTAAGGCAAAGTCACAAATAGGTACGACGACGATCGAAGCGAGGAGGAGTGTTAGGTTACTTGTGACCACAACGCGCGAGCCGAGCGAGCGCAGCGAGCGTGCGCTTTTCGCAAAAATCCTGACTTTGTCCAGTAATTAAGATAAGATAATTTTTCGCCTATGTCTAATTATCCGCGTTTTCGCAAAACCCCTAGGATTTTCGCGAAGATTTGAATTATCAAATTATCCTACGACATATACACTCTGTCAATAAAACCAGTACACCTATCAAAAACACTTTCTATATATATTAATAAAAAAAGATATCTTTTATCCCCTTTGTTAAACAAATTATAAATATTCGCTTACCATTTCAAAGAAAACTGTCTGTATGGAAACTCAAAGACCTAGACGGCTTCTATTCCGCTCGCATTATGTGACTAATTGAATAAAAAATAATATGTTTATTTACAAAGGTTATACCTGTGCGTGGGCGTACTCAGAACTAAGCACAGGGGGTAAAAACATCTTTTTCTTGTTATAAATAGTGTTACAACTTATTGTTTATTGTACTTTGAGTTATATATTGTTATAATTTGTAGTATGATATCTTGTTCGAGTATAATGTGGCCACTTCTGCTTACTCTTGGATCAGATTACGACAAAGGTGTGAATCGAACAAATTTGTTTGGTATATCCAACTTTCATCTAAGATTCAAACTTAGTTGTCATTTAAATTAATAATAAAAGTCATAAATAAAACGATTTTTTTTTATTATTAAAATCCAAAGCATTTTAGTGATAATTTTCAGCAGAAAAACTCTTCTGATCAAGGTAATAAAAAAAAGGTAGAATTAATAAAAGAAGTCTGTTTTTCTCCCAAAATTGTAATCTGCGTACTTTAAAACCATAAGCAGGCATCGTCTAAATTTTATATTATATCTTTAACCGGATCATGGCTCAGATGAGACATTATTCCAACGCAAGATAAAATTAAATTATGGATAGCAAATGTTTTTTTTTACATTACATGAGCACTTTTTTATTATTACTCGTAGTTAGTTTTTTTCTATAAACTACTAGCTGCTCTCCGCGGTTTCAGCCGCGCGGTGATGGATGATGATGATGATGATGAATCTTATATAACCTATGTTACTCAGGGTGAATGTTGCTTTCCAATGGTTGAAAAATTCTTGAAATCGGTCTAGTACTTTTTGAGCCAATTCGTTACAAACATACATACAAATCTTTCCTCTTTTTAACATTAGTATAAAGTATAGAATATAGTACTCGTAATATAGTATAGATGTAATATTATATACTTATTTGTTTATAATTTATTTATTTATTCATTTATATATTTATTTATTTATAAGTATATAGTATTATTAGTAGCGTCTTTCAGCTTTGGTGCAATCGCGGATCCTCGCATTTTTCGGACACGTTTCGAGGCGGGGCAGCCAGTCTATAGAGCGGCTTGTCGTTCAGGGCAAAGTAGAAGGCAGTAGACCGCGCGGGAGGTCACCCATGCGATGGACTGATCAGATCAAATCTGCGTTGGGAGGTCCCTTGCATGAGTGCACCAGGATGACTGCGAATAGAGGGGGATGGCACGACATCGTGAGGCGCATTACATCTGCCTCCACCACAACTACATGACGATCACGACCGCTCTGTCAAGAGCGAAACGACTGAGAAGTATTATAGTATAGATAAGTTATTTATAGTATATAGTATAGATAAGTAGTACGGCCACACCTATTCTAGTCCTGACTACATCCCTGTTGATACACGAATCCGGGTTTATCTCCAACTCCCCGAGGCAAGCCTGGTAATTATTATTTTACTTTGTATTGTGCTCTTTGTGTGTTCGTTTTCAGATTTCTTTTGTGGTCGCCATTACGCGTATTGTCTTCAGCAAATTCTAATAGTCATTGAAATGTGAACCAGTCGGTGTACGTACCTTAAGAGTATAATCTGTGATAATGTGAAGGTTAATATCGAATAAATAACTTACGCCGTGAAAAGAATAGAATGTTCGCTCAGCCAGGCTTGGAAGCCCTACTTACTAGGTGGAAGCAGTCTTGGTCGGTACCACCGCAGTTCCAGAGATTCTGCCTAGAAGCAACAGTGCGTGGGCATTACTGTGTTAGGGTGTGAAGGGCAGTGTAACATATGAAATTACTGGTCGAAAAATACTTATAACCAATATCTCAGGGTGATGAGCGCAGTGCAGTGCCACGTAAAACTACAGTTCTAAGTACTGGGTGACACAGAAAATGTTGGTTATTCTTGATCTTAAATTCATATTTTAAACTGTAGTCATTTGATCTGCCGTATAGGACAAACAGACAGCCCTATTGCATACGCCTGAAGGCTTGTCATTGACGATTGTCATGTGCACAGTGCCGTTGTCACAAGCGAAATGACAATGGTATGTACCTAACTACTCAATAAATTATACGTCAGACTATTGTTTATATTATTAACCACACACGTTGCAGTTCCCGGAAAAGTAGGTAGTTTCTACGAAAAGCTGCTTTATTGGCCAAATATGGCGAATCGTTATTCAGCGGGTTAAGTGAGAGATGGACAAAGTACTTACCTGATGGTAAGTGTCGTGCCGAAGAAGAAAGTTGCGCGACCCAGATTTAACGATTGAAAGTTCTGTGCTACCCTTTGCTAGTCATCAAGATATATTTGTCAAAACTCTTCTGTCGTTCCCTCATGATTGAGGATCGTGATCATCAGCACTTTGGATCTGACGAACTGTCTCCATCAGCTCCGGGCTGTGGCCATATGAAAGTATACTGTTATGGAATACAGGCAGTATGGAAGTATTTAAAAGAGTTTTACTACTTTAAATTGAGACAACCCATAGAATCACCTCTCTGCGTTCAATAAACTTAGCAGAAATCAAGCCATTCGGAATATCACTCCCAGAATACATATTTAGTACCTGCACATACCCAAATAAAAAAAAAAAAAAAAATAATTATAAAAACTAATCTAAAGAGTAAGAAAATAGGAAATAAATACAAACTGAAAAGACGCAAGTTTAAGATTTTTTATTTATTAATCTGACAAGTGCAATTTGAAAAATTTAATACCGATTTCCATTCTATTACTTTGGTTAAAATCATTTATTGGCGTGTAACTCAATAACTACTGGACCAAATTTGATGAAATTTAATTGGGACCACACGGGATGCACCAGCTTTCAAACAAACAAAAGAGTTTTGAGAATCGGTCCACCCAAGCGAAAGTTATGAGGTAACAAACATAAAAAATAAATAATAAATACAGTACAGTCGAATTGAGTACCTCCTCCTTTTTGGAAGTCGGTAGAAAATACGACAGAGTTGGTTATGACGGCCCCGTTAAGGACAAATATTTGTGTGATTGTTATATGTACGCGACACATGGAATAGTGTCACCTTGTCAGTGATATTTTTATTTCTTACTAGTGACTGCCCGCGACTTCGTTCGCGTAGTAGACTTTGCCTTTGGCCTTGCCATTATCTCCTATATTTTCTTGGTTTTTCTTCCATAACAACCTTCTCCTCGCTAGAAGCATATTACGTAAATAATAAAAATACATAATTTTCATACAAAATGTACGGGAAAAGTTTTTTGCTATTTGTGGCTTTTCGAGTACTCCAACGATGGTTGGTCCCTTAAAAGTTTTTGATCAGTATTAGGAACAGGATCGATTGGGATCAAAAAATGTTCTTGTGTAAAATGGCTATTTTCTTGCTAACTGTAATTGTTTTTGAAAATCTGTGAATGGGGATCAAAATTCCATAACAAATTATGGATAATCTCCTAAGACCATTTTCGAGTAGCTGCAACGAATAAAGTACTATCCCTTACTGCCCCGCTGAAAGTTTCCACCCTGTATACAAGATTTAAGTTAGGTCATATATTAAGTTTTAATTTAGTAACCTATTAATACCTACATTAAAAGGGCTATTACTGAACCAGCCTGCCAGCCACAACACAAATAACCTGTCCCTTCCATCCCATATCTTTGATTGAGAGCTCAAACATTGAAATGCACTATCGCGGTCACAGACAGCGAAAAAATAAAAAGAACAATGAAGAGAGGTTGTCGAAAAAACAGCATATGTCAATGGCTTATCAAAGTTGTCATGTTAAAATACACATAACTGACGGGGTCTATTTATTCCCGACTCTAAAACCCGGCACGGAACGGTTTCCGAGATACAAGTGACAATTCACGCCAATTTGTCGGTCGGGGTATGAGTTACACCGTTGTGTAATGATAGAATAGAAGATTTAAACCGGGATATTAACAGCGTAGATTATTTTTTTTTTTAAATTGTAAAGTCAAAATAAATGGTTGCTAAAATGTATTACCACTTTTTAGGTGAATGTTTCGTTAACCGAGCAGATTTGTACTGGTTATCTGGATATCGAGGATTATTTTTTGAATAAAGTTACAAAGTGGTTCTTAGAATTACGTTACATAATTGTTTTATGCCCAGTAACTATCTCGGAAAAAGGAAAAATTGCCATAATAACGTTCACGAACGAACAATTAACTATAGATAATAAAAAATTTTAATATCATCCCCAATTCGTTTACGCATCATCTTAATGATGATTTTCATAGTGTTCTCGGATATTTGAGGATCGAATTTAGTAGGACTGGAATATTTAGACAATTTAAGAGAAATACTCATGTTTTTATATTGTTTTTCTTTGTCCATCACACAATATTTGCCCTTCTCAGTGATCGAACCTACGATCGAACCCACGATTCTAAAGTTTTCTAATAGTCACTACAGATTGAATTTACGAGGTAGCCATGATGAAAAGACCAAAATGCAAGAGGCGATTTGGGTCCTGCTACTATTTGACGCCGGTTTGAAAAGTACTGACGGTACAATGGTGAAAGAAGAATTACAATTTGGGTCTTTTATTTCTCACTTCGGTGTAAACGAATTCCATTTTTTTACAAAGCTGTAGAGTTATTTACATTTTACGCACACTTCGTGTCCATTGCTCGCCATATGTTTATGCTTTTAGACGTTTTGCGACCCGCCAGCGATGGAATATGTACAACTCAAAATTTACAATTCAGCGGTAGAATTCCTAGAAGCATAGAAATTGCAGCATAAAAATTGCATTAAGCGCACTCAGAGACGTTTCATGAGTACTTAATCTTTAATAATGTAAGTAATTTATTTTTGTTTTCTTGATTATAATTTCTAAGAACTCTTGAAAGTGTGAGTCGCTCCTGGCTACATGCTGTGGGTACGAGCAATTTGTGGGTACTAATAATACGACTCTTCTTTTTAAAAGGAAACTACAAGTTGGTGTCCGAATAAAACACCTAATGGTTGATATACGAGTAAAACAGCCATGACGACTTTCATCATCATCATCATCATTATCGGCCCGAAGACGTCCACTGCTGAACATAGGTCTCCCCCATAGAACGCCACTTGGACCGGCTACTCGCTTCCTGCATCCAGCGATTCCCCGCGGTTTTATGAGGTCGTCGGTCCACCTAGCGGGAGGCCGGCCTACATTACGCCTTCCGGTGCGTGGTCGCTCGAGGACCTTTCTTCGCCATCGGTTATCAGTTCTGCGAGCGATGTGGCCTGCCCATTGCCACTTCAACTTGCAAATTATGAGAGCTATGTCGTTGACCTTAGTTCTCCTACGGATCTCCTCATTTCGGATCTTATCACGCAGGGAAACCCCAAGCATAGCCCTCTCCATTGCTCGTTGAGCGACTTCAAGCTTGTTAATGAGGCCCACAGTAAGGGACCACGTCTCAGTGCCATAAGTCATCACTGGCAACACACACTGGTTGAAAACCTTGGTTTACAGGCTCTGAGGTATTGGGGACGAAAAGATGGATCGAAGCTTCCCGAACGCTGCCCATCCGAGCTGGATTCTTCGTGTGACCTCCTTGTCGAAGTTGGACCTACCTAATTGGACAGTCCGTCCCAGGTAGACGTACTCGTCTACAACTTCGAGTGTATCGTTTCCAACAATTACCGGTATAGGAACATGGACATTGGACATGATTTTCGTCTTATCCATGTTCATCTTAAGACCAACCTGTTGGGAAACTCTACTGAGGTCGTTGAGCATGGTGCCGATATCGAGCGACTCCGCCATTATAACTATATCATCGGCAAAACGAAGGTTAGTGATGTATTCGCCATTAATGTTGATGCCAGATTCTTTCCAGTCCAAAAGTTTGAAAACATCCTCCAATGCGTTAGTGAACAGTTTCGGAGAGATGACGTCTCCCTGTCTCACACCTCTCTGCAATGGAATTTGTTCAGTACTCTGGTCCTGTAATCGGACTGACATAGTGGCCTTGCTATGTGTGTGTGTGTGTGTGTAGTGGCCTATAGTCAATTTGCCATCGCTGCAAGGACTGCAGTATGGACCACTTCTCGATAGAATCGAAGGCTTTCTCGTAATCCACAAACGCTAGACACGACTTTAGTTTTATTAAAAGTTTTTTAGTTTTCAGACTAATAAAGTTGGAAAATGGCGGCTCCCGGTGGATCGCAACTATTTTCGGTGAACCGGTAATGGATTTATTGGTTTCAATAGATAAAATGCAAATTTTGGCTATCTATTTTAGATACAAATGGCGATAGACGATTTTTTATCGTGAATCACAAGCGCGGATACAGGTAGAAAAATTGCTATTATTTATATCAAATACATCCAAAACTTAACTTGCAGGGCAACAATGTTTTTCATTTGCAATCAAATGTTGATTGAAATCTAAATAAGAGGTGGTTCTATGTCAGTTTGACAACTCCAGTAAAAATAAATGTTAGTAAGTTGCTGCACTCAAGCCCTGGAGAAAACTTTCGGACGAAGCCGAAATAATTCTGAATCGTGATATCGACAACCGGGACAAGCGTAAAAATACGCCTTACTACGCGTTTTATTGTTATAATTTTTTTAAGAAAGGATTTTTTTTTCTTTTCTTAAACGATCATTAAAAAGTAGAAAACAAATGCATGTCGCTAATCATATATCTGAGATTATATTTCTTTCTCGATATTAAACTGCAACGGGTAGCGCGATAAATGGTAACGAAGGAATATAAAACATTGTTTTGCATCGACTATAACCGAGCTTTAACCGGGGCTAATAATTACCGCAATATCTTGCATACGACCTTTCCAGTAATTTCCAAAGTAACTAAGAATATGAAAGACAGATATTGAAAATCAACCTTTTTAATACACCTTTACTTCAACTGTACTTAGTAAGTATTCACAACATTAAAATTATAAAATCAAACATTACGTGTCAACACATTCACTATGTAAACTCTTTTTTGTTTATTTGTTTGTTATTTCTAGTAATACTATCGTGTACACCCATGCGATTCTCTAATGGTTCGTCGTTGCGCTCGTAAATGAGCTCGCCGATGTCAAATACTTAAGAGATACTGCTCATGTACATAAGGTTGTTTTTCCTACATTCCTTGTCATCACGTGGTTGTTTCACGGATGTTGTCAAAGACGCAACGATCGCACGGCTGTTTGTAATAATTATAATAATTGTCTGTTGTGTGCCCTGCCGTGCGATTCTCAAACGAGCAAACATCGTTGCATCCTTATTGTCAACATTCGTGAAATAAATGAAGAGGTGACAAGAAACGTTGAAAAAACAACCTTGTGTACAAGGGCGATATCTCATAAAGTATTTGACATCGGTAGTTTTCGACTTAATTTCAGTCGTAACAGATAATAAATATCAGGGTCAAATTTTCCAATGTTTTTCTGTATATCCCGACTACATCTCTTGATCTTGACACTAGCGATAATATTTGATTGACACAGATATTGATTGGCATGTCCCTATGTTTAGCTATTTGGATAAGTACGAGTAGCTTAATGTTAAATTAAGTACTTATGTAGTGTTTTTATTGTATATTGGTTTATAACTACTAACTATTAGCTTCTTAAGGGATATATAATTTTAGCATAACCATGCAGTCTTAAGAATTTTCGTAGATCCATATCTCCTATTAGACCTAACTCACTAAAAAACGGAGCTTGACTTGGCGATCTTAACCGATCCACAAATTAAGCAACGCTTGCTGGGGTCAGGCCCGTTATTCTAATTCACTCGGAACGATTCGGAGACTGATACGGCATATCCGTCTCTGTCATCCTGAATGTAGATGACAGAGACGGATAGGCCGTTTCTGTCTCGGAATCGTTTCCGTGTGAATTAGAATAACCCAGCAGGAGTTGGATGGGTGACCACTAGTGGCATTATTCAAATGAGCGCTTTCGTGCTTCGGAGGGCAAGTTAAGTTGTCGGTCTTGTTGTCTTAGGATATTAGTTGTTAGGCTATGTCGAAGGCGACCTGAAAACTTTGACACGGGTTGGCCACTAGCCTATCCACCAAGCTGCACTTTTTTTTTTTTTTTTTTTAGGGGGGAAATGCTGTGCACTTCCCTTCCGCCACGGGGGTGACGGAAGGGGGCGTGTGGGGCTCAGACCCACTAAAACCCCCCCGTGAGCAGTCCTCCGCCAAGGTGGGGCGAGACAGGGTCGCGCTGGCAGTCACCATCTCGCCCCAGCGGTAGGCCCGGATTGATCTTAACCGGGCCTCAGCGCCTGTGAAGGGATGACCTTGCTCACCAAGGTCACCCCCTAGACGTGTAGGGCCGTGCAAACCGGCGAAGAGTCCCCCGACTATTCGCCAGTAACCCCACTACGGAGGAGGGAGGAGACGTGCAAACCGTCTTCTCCGTTCCCCCGGTCGTCTGCGCCGGAGCGGGTCAGCTCGGACATCGTTCTCCCTGATCCGCTCCGCGGCCTCCTTCTGCGTCATCACCGTTTCGCAGAAGGTGGCCACCGCCTGCCACGATCTCTCACTGCTGAGCATGGAGAACACCACGCTCGGCAGGGAGAGATCTCCCCCTATTTCCGCTGAAAGCGTGTGCCGCTGCGGGCCCCATGCAGCACACACTTCCAGTGTGTGGTGCGCCGTATCCTCCGGCGCACTGCACGCGTGGCAGGCTGGAGTCGCCTCCCGTCTTGCGATTTGGTGCACGTACTTTGCGAAGCATCCATGTCCGGAGAGCACCTGCACCAATCGGAAGGTCAGCGACCCGAAAGGTCGTTTCACCCACCTCTGAAGGACCGGACGGATGGCCTCCACCGTCCACTGCCCAGGAACCGGCGGAGCCAGGTCCTCCTCCCATCGCCGCAATAGAGTGGCTCGCGCCTGCCGTCGCATGCGTGTCACCTCCTCCCAGTTTGGGGCTGCTCCTTGGAATCTCCTCGCCGCCACCAGGCTGGCCCAGTGCATCCACCAAGCTGCACTGGGCCAGCCTGGTGGATTATGGCCCAACTCCTCTCTAGGAGAGGAAGACTCGAGTCCCAGCAGCAACATTATGGGCTGATTATGTTTTTTGTATTTAAAATAAAACTAAACAAAGCCACATCAATATCTAGGTCATCTAAAATAATAATAGAATCCAATCCAGAGAGGAAACCAACGAATACTTTTGTATGTAGAAGACTCCAAAATACAAACTAAGTAGACAATAATCAGGGGCCTTACTATTAGCTTTATAAAAACTATGCAAGTGCCGCGCAGTTCTTAAACCTGGCATAAACAGTTTTGAATAAAATCATATCATGACACTCATTTAGGTGAACTGTTTTAACATTGTTTTCTCAAAGGTCTTCTTCTTAGTCGTATCCTCATGACTGAGGGACGTGATTTTGGTGTGTAGTCTGTGCCAACATTTTTCTCCAGCTCTCTCTATCTTCTCAAAGGTAAACGGATAATATTGTCTCTGGCATTCTAACAATTTACTATAACCAACATTGCAGACGTCTATACGTTTGTAAGCTGATAAACTAAGCGGATTCAGAACGTCGTGTTAACGAGAGTTCATACAAAAAAAACAGGTGAACTCTTTTTCTGCAGTCTTGAACAGTAGGCCTGGGCAGGCTTGCTATAACGTTGTCATGGTACGATTAAAGCGGGCAGTTTTCTAGAAGTCCTGCTTTAAGAGCTTATAGTAAGGCCCCTGTAGTACCTAATATTTCGTCTGTAAATTAAAAGATCTTTATTAAGTGTGGAGTCGGGTACTTAATACATGACATCACACAATGTTGCCATATTTTCTGGTTATTTATATAGGTAATACGTAGTTGACAGAACATATAATTTGTTTTAGAAATGTATTTTGAACGCTGAATGAATATCAAATTTGTTCTTAAGTGCTGTCTGAAAAGTAGTCAACTATCACCTGTGTAATTAAATATAGCAACAACAATAAGTTATGCAAACATGAGGTTATTCATAAATATATGTCGAAAAACTGTCTGCAAACGTATGTAAATAGAGAATATTTCAGAAAGTTAAACAACTGAATGTAAAATATTACTTCATTGTTGAGTATTTATCATTATTTTATCATCTCAGCCGTAGGATGTCCACTGCTGAACATAGGTCTCCCCCACAAATTTCCAACGGGTCCGGTTGGAAGCGCCCTGCATCCAACGTCGTAAATATCATTATTTAACTGCACCTATATTGTTTTGATTTTCCAATCTAGTAGGTATTTCTTAAGACTTAAACCGGTATTTTGGGGGAAAAATATGTGAGAGTAAGTGATGAGTTTTTGTCAGTTAGGTATATATTTATAACTAAAACTGCGATGTGTGTAATTTCGCAGAATAGACATTTCAATCGATAAGCAGATGTTAGTGCTTTAAAAAAGTAATACTATAAAAATTACATTATCTGAGAAATTAGTTCAGGACCAAGAAATATATTTTTTGTAGGGTTCCGTACTCAAGCGTAAAACGGGACCCTATTACTAAGACTTCGCTGTCCGTCCGTCTGTAGGTCTCTCTGACTGTCTGTCACCAGGCTTTATCACATGAACCGTGAGAGTTAGACAGTTGACATTTTCACATATGATGTATTTCTGATATCACTTTACCAACAAATAGTAGAAAACCAGCCAAGTGCGAGTCGGACTCGCGCGCGAATGTTCCGTAATAGTTTTACCTCGATATAGTTACAGGGACAGATTACTATTTGATTACTGTATTATTGCTGTAATGGACTATTATACCTAATAAAGGCGTAAAAGAATGTAAATAAAAATCGAGTTTGACTTATAAATTTGTTAATTCTACTTATAATTACGACAAAATTCTTTCGGCATTCCATAAATTCTTACTATTATCAAATCAAGACCATCAAAATCTGGAGCACCCCTTCTTGTTAGACAAAAGTACACTTCTCAGCATGTCCAGGGGCCGAGTCCGCCTCTTTGACCCCCGGAGGGTGTGGGGGTTTAATTATCGGTCACTAAATTAAGCTGGGACCCGAGTTTCTGCTGTCTTGCACTTTGCAGACATGTTTTGTGAGAACGCCTCGCTCGCAATATGGAGAGAGTGGAGTGTGTTGAAGAAAGTTCCTTGAAAATAATGATTGTTTAAATTTTCAATTACTATTAGTTTTTTGGACGGTTTCATTTTTCTCTGACGCGTATACAACCTTGTAGTGTTTAAATGAATGGTACATAGGCTGATTCTGTATGGGAGCGTATACTTTGACACGTCTCATCTTGAAGGGGTTGAGATACAATCCCATAACTAAAGTGTTTCGCTTATATTGATTATATCGTAATTGACGGTAACTGACAATCGATCCCGTAAGTAGCAAGGGTCACTAAAAAGGGTCATTATTTTTAACGAAAAATGAATAATCGATTATGCACCGAGGGAGGAAAGCAGTGTCTTACGTCACGGGCGGCATATTGAACCTTGGGTGTAACGGGGATTCTAGTCAGCAAGAGGATTAAATGTAATCCCCGAACGAAGCGAGGGAGTAATGTAGAGTCCTGAGTGAAGCGAGGGGTTTTAAAGCCGCTCAAGACGAAGACAGGCTTTATCCTTGAGGTGCATTCTACTTTTCATACTTACTGCGAGACAATAAAAACTACAGAGCTATATAAATAACTGTTATTTAGTTAAAAGTAATTTTAAATTAATAGTTTATATTCATATTGGACACATTTGTCCAGTTCAGGAGGGACAGAGTAATGTTTTTGAAAGGAACATTTTATGGAAAACACTGTTTTAGACTTTCGCTTTTTCGACTTTTTATAGAAGTTGTTAAAATAACACCAAACATCGTGTTTTATTCAAAATTCATTACAATCCCGGCTTTTTTCTTTTTTTTCTGCATGCTGTCTGTGGTGGCCGGTTCGATTTTTGAATAAACTCTCTTCATAATACCCGTATCTACTCCGTACAGTAACAGTTTTCCTACAACTAACGTTCCAAATCCAAATATATTTTCGCCCATGGGAGTTTGTACAGCTAGTACAACGGGGATGTAATTCCTTGCTTTACGTCGAGATTGCGTGATATGTAATTGGTCATTTTCGAGCAGGTGGTATGAAAACACTTTTAAGTGTTGAAGTCGGTTTAATTTTTGTATATTTTTAATGACTATTTTTCACTAAATTTTGAATCCAATATTTATATATTTTACTTCTTTTTTACCTATCTGTGCATTCCGTCACAAGTGGCGAACTACACTGCGCCCATTGCCCTGAGACCTATGTCTCACTTTGTCTGTAATTTCGCCAGCACCACCAGAAAATAGTATTACGAACATTATTGCTTCCCGGTAGTGAAAAGGTATGATAGCAGTGCACACCCAGCCGAACTCATTCACAAAGGGCGTTCTCAAATATTTTAAAAGGTATCGCATTCTTTTTAACTAGCTTTCTTTGCGGACAAGATATAATAATCCCTAAATAACTTTTTTATGTTAGTTATAAATTATCAACTTTACTTTGTAAAACATAATGATTTTGAAGTAAACTATATAAACACAAATTTACGGGTCAAGATCACACATATTTTATTTGCATTTGGCGCTATTACGTGAACAATAAAACCACATTGGCAATAACTCACCAGTTGAACTTGCGTGAGAATAGTTTGCAGAACCTATTTGAAAATATAAGTATTTTAACTTTGACTTTGCACTACTCACGAGTTAAACATAGCTTAAGCTTAGGTTGTAGTAAGTGCATATCATGCGTATAATCTAAACAGTACAGTATATAAGTACCTACATAAATACAGTATATATTTTCAGTTTGTTATCTAGATATAGGAACCAAGTATCAAGTAGCAAGGAACTACGTAAGGAGATATACCTAACGCAAGATACAAAAAAGGCCTTATTCTTTTCAACAATCGACTTGAACATTGTGAACGAAAACATCCAATGTCGAAGTCTATAGATTAGTGTTTGATTCAAGGAAATTGTACTAGATATGAACACTAACAGCTCTCATGATGATGGCAAATAGATATTAACTAGTACTTCTGCGAACAGTAGACCTCGCGAGTGCAGTCTTATCAGCCATATTTTTCGCAGTACTTCACAACCTATCGTCTTATAATTGAAATTCCTTTTATTAAGTCAGGTAACTAATGTGTGTACTAAAAAAGGATAATTTATAGAACTTTGAAATACTGAAAAAATCAAAACGTACGGGCATAGTAAGCAATTTCATGATTCCATGAAAAAAAAATCATTGAAATCGGACAATGTTAAGATGTAAAAAAAATCTAAAATAAATCAGTTTATAGACACATTCGCTCAGTTTACCAACGACAGCGGGGACTTGTTTTTGGCGATTCCTTTTGTCTGCAGACCGCACAGCTGATAAATACAAAGAGCTTATCCAAGAAAGTGGCTTCAGAATCATGAATAAAATAGACGAAACCCACTGTACTCGAAAAGCAACGTCGTCAAGAAGTGTACTTGATCACGTTTGTACACTAACATGAAGCAGAACCAGTTTCATCTTGCTATTATTGATACCCTTTTATCAGACCACAATATAATATATTTTGAAGTCAAGCGGCATCACCCAGAGCCTTCAGTAAAGAAAATGAAATATGTAGCGATTGATTATGAAAAACTTTATAAAATTATGAAAGAATATAAATGTAACTACGAAGATTATTCGTCGTATACTGCGTTAGAAAATAAGCTAATAACAAGCATTAGAGAGAGCAAAAACACTAAAACTAAAATACTGAATCCGCCACGACAAAACTGGATAAATAAAACAATCCTAAATCAAATAAACGGTAGAAATATATTATGGAATATATATATAAGAAAAGCCCAAACGATAAAAATAGGACAAGTTTTATAAAATAAAGAAATAAAGTCTGAGAGCAAATACAAGAAACGAAGGTTACATACTTTAAGAAAGCGTTTACTGATTGCAAGAATCAGCCGTCTAAAATGTGGAAATTAATCAACAGTTTCTCAAGTAATAAAACTATGGAGAAGACCATGCCGAAGAAATTAAATACACAGAATGGTACAGCTACGGACGAAACAGAGATTTGTTATATTTTTAATGACTTTTTTGTGAATTTTGGTTCGATACTGGCAAATCAAATACCTAAATCTAGTTACACAACATGTCCACCTGTGAAACCTATATCTGGAACTGGATATTCAACACTTACACAGACAACTACATAAAAATAATTGATAACCTAAACTGTAATACTAGTTCAGGCTTGAATGAAATTAACATGAAATCAATAAAATGTCTAAAATACTTAATACTTGATGAACTGACTAACTGCATAAACAGATGTTTAAAACTAGGCAGATAGTCTCAAAATCGCTAAAGTTACTCCAGTTTTTAAAACCGGGCTTAAAACTGAGCCTAGTAACTATCGACCATCTCAGTCCTCCCTGTGATGTCAAAAATATTTGAAAAGGTTTTATACAATCGACTTGAAACGTACTTGGCTTCATTAAACTTTATTTATAATAAACAATATGGATTTCGTTCAAAATCTAACACACTGTCAGCCTCAATAGATATTGTAACTAAAATTAAACTAAGTATTGATAAAAAACAAATAGCCGTAGGTGTTTTTATCGATCTTAAAAAAGCGTTTGACACTGTTAGTCATGAACTATTATTAAATAAGCTCAATGATATTGCGATAACTGGGTCTGCATATAATATGTTCAGATCATATCTTGAAAATCGTTCACAAATTATAAAAATAGGGGCATCTCAAAGTGATCAGAGAACCATAACCTTCGGAGTGCCACAAGGCTCAATTTTGGGAACTTTATTATTTCTGTTATATATTAATAGCATTCACCAGATAGGGCTAAGAGGGGACATAACATTATACGCCGATGATACATGTTTATTTTACTTTGGTAACTCTATTAGGTCTATTATGTTTGAAGCACAAACTGATCTTAATTTGCTTAATAAATAGTTCCAACAAAACTTATTTACCATAAATACATCTAAAACGAACTACATAATTTTTGCAGCTAAAAATAAAACAATTGATGTTTTCCCGCCCTTGAAGATAAATGATGAATTAATGAATAATGTAGACCATGAAAAATATTTAGGCCTTATCTTAGATAGCAAAATGACATGGCTTCCTCATATAAACAAGATTAAATCAAAATTAACATCACTCACAGGAGCATTGAAAGGTAGTGTTCGCTGTTTTCCCAGACAAATAAGGTATACTATATATAATGCATTGGTAAAACCACATATTGATAATTTAATAGAGGTTTGGGGTACAGCCGCAAAAACGAATTTAGAAATACTTCAAACTGCACAAAATAAACTATTAAAAGTGCTATTCCGCTATGAGTATCTTACACCCACACAAAAACTTTACAAGGAAACTAAAGTAATGAATATCTACCAAACTTCTATATACTATAATTGTTTACTTATACGAAAGATTCTTCATAAAGACATACATAGTCATATAACCTTTCCTAAATCAAAAAAAACACATACAATGAGACTGAGACGGGTAAATGACTTAAATTTATATATATAGCCACGAACGAATTATGGTAAAAAAAGCATTATGTATGAAGGGGCCAAACTGTACAATAAATTGCCTAGAAATATAAAAGATTCGAAATCCATGAAAATATATAAAAAGCTTCTCAAATATTATATAATGAAAACTCAAAGTTTATTATAGTAAGCTTTAATATGTATTATCAATAATTAGATGTGCCCCGTGGCTTCGCCCGTATGGTATTCTTTTTATCACCATCATCCATCAATAAAGGTGATAAAAAGTATCTAACGCGATAATCCAGTGCCACATCTAATCTAGCTTCTAAATTTCATCCAAATTTGTTCAGTCGTTGAGGTGTAATAGCGAAAAAAAAATATCTTAATATAACCATAATAATTATAATATTAGTAGGTCATGCAGAAACCATGTACTCGTATTTGTATATACTAGGTAGGTACACGCTCTGTGGTTTCAGGTGTGTAAGCAAAATCTACATATTTGCTACTTATCTTTTTCTATATAATCTTTGTTTGTTTACCCTTTGCGTTGCTGATTATCGAGTATCCAATATGCGTTACTATATATAATACTTAACAAGTAATTTATCACTAAAATCCAGTAGCGATATCAACATAGAATGCTAAACTGCATCGTGACTCTGACACAAGTTTTACTATATAAGGGTATATCCAAACAATATATAATCGAGTATCCAATATGCGTTACTATATAAAATACTTAACAAGTAAATTATCACTAAAATCCAGTAGCGATATCAACATAGAATGCTAAACTGCATCGTGACTCTGACACAAGTTTTACTATATAAGGGTATATATATATATATATATATATATATATATATATATATATATATATATATATATATATATATTGTTTGGATAGGATATTTTCAAATTTTAAATGAATACTTTAATTCAATATAATACATTTTTTATCATCTCCATTATACTGTTCTATTTAAACATAGTACACACTTAACACAATAATATAACAAAATAATTAACTTTTAAATTAATAAACTTATAATTAATATAATTGCCCAGTTTCTGCATAATAATAAACTCTTTATTAACAAAAACATATTTAGTACGCTTGAGGCACTTCCAGATACGCTTGATCTATGTAATGTTAGTTGACCGACCTCTGTGTGCAAAACCAGTATCGAACTCAACAACACGTAACATTTGAATCTTGTCAAACTACCCTTAAATACAAAATGTTTTGTATCGTACGACCACAATAATAATACAATGTTTAAGCTATTCTCATGTAAGTGAAATATTTTCTTATGAGAAATAAAGATATCTCAAACCATACGTAGAAAAGAGTTTTATCTTTTAGCGTGGAAAGTACTAGCTATGCAATTCTCTTAACAACATATAAAACTTGAGGGTGTTAGCCAGCAACGTGCCCTATATAACGCGGCTTGTTCTGTATGTTACTTTGACTGATAGCTCCAGCTGTAGAACTCTGAACCGGAGGCCGGGCACTTGTTCCTTAAAAAAAGTTTAGAAATATGAAGAATACTAGTAACTCAAGTGCTTAACTCTTTCTTTTAAACGCTAATACATCTCCGATTATTCTTCTAAAATATAATCCGTATTTGCTGAAATATAATAAATTCATCACACACCGCGCCGATTCAATTATCATCGATTAGAGCGGGAGCAGATGTGGTTTCAATAATGCCGACGCGCCTTTCCATTCGACTCACGATGCCGATGTGTGCCAACTCTTATATTTTTTAACCCAAGTATTGGAAAAATGCAACTTATTGTACTCGTTACACTTAATATGGCTCTACCAAGTGACACTGTCTCTATGTCTCGGAGTGTTGCTAATTATTGTAATTAGGCGGTTGTAGGCTTCGATTAAATATATTCTTCTTCTTTAAGTACCTCTCCTGAAGGTTGGCAGTCAGCTTCTTAAATTGTTCCTTGTCATCGCCAATCTGAACAATTGCTCCACGGTCTTAATCCCTGTCCACTCCCTGATATTACGGAGCCAAGACATCTTTCGTCTACCCGATTTACGCTTCCAGGGTACATTTCCCATCGTGATGGTCTGCAGGAGAGAATACCGATCATGCCGTAGAACATGTCCGAGGTAGGCGACCTTCTCTGCTTGACAGTCCGGATCAGTTCGACATTCTTTCCAATTCGGCAAAAAACTTGTACGTTCGTGGCTTTATCCGTCCAACTGATGCGAATCATGCGACGGTAAGACTATTGTATAGCTCGATTATATAGTGAAATATATTATTATGATTTTTTCGTATAAAAGTGGATTCGTACTTGTGCACATTTGGAATTCCTCAGGATATTTAGGTAAATGTGTGCAGTATTAAATAAGATTTTCATTGAAGTAATCGGAGTTAAGGCGCTGTTAGAGCAAACTTTTAGATATTTGAGGGGGAGGTGTAGGAATCACTGGCCGTGACAGGACCAAGCGTGCGTCTGTAAACACGATCACTTTTTCGCAGTTTTAATTTGTTTATAAATAAAAGAAGCCACATGGTAAAAATATGAATAGTTATTTAATTTAATAATATACCTTCTTTCTGATAACAAACAATAAACTAGTTGCTCAAAATATTGTATAATAAAACAAATGGTATTTTCCGGTCGTATTTTTTGCGATTTTTCCTTTCAAGATACCAGATGGATATTACGCAATATTATATATAAGTCTTTTGAAAAAAGTACAGTGAATGGCTAAGAGTTTTAAACAAGGTCTACCCTTCAGGCAGCCATTCAGGTTTCGCAAGACAGGACAGCTTGGAGAGTGATGGTGGATCAGGCTGCACGCTATGATCACGCTCTTAGTAATGAGGATACAATACAATAAAGTTGATTATGTGTGTTTCATATTGATTATATTTACATTTCATGATAATAATAGAACAAAATTAAATTTCATTTGGTAAATTTTGACAAGATTTGCAGTATTAATGTTTTACTTTCTAAAGGAATACGAAAATGCGAGAAACCCATGTCACTAGTCAAAATATGCAGCAGAAAATGGAAATACAATAAAATGTAAAACATCTCAGTTCAACTCAAAAAAACATCCTTAGTCTTAACACATTTTGATGTGATTACGTTTTTAAATAAATGTCTGAACTGCAATTCTTGACCGAGACAGATGAACTTCTGAACTCATTTATTAAAACATCGCGGTGGGAAACCAAGTCAATTGTACATTGTAGAATGTAATTTGGGATTCCACAGACATTTGGATAACAATGGACAATTTTATAAAATTTCGTAACAGATTACGGCACCTTGTGCTGTCTGCAATTGAATTTGATTGACGGGTAGGTGTTGATTGTATCAGCGCCATCTTGCCGCCAACTTGTGGATGTTGAGAACGTTTCTGCTCTACAAAACTGTAATAATTGTTTTATGTTTGTTGTGCATAATGCAGTCTGAGTCACCGACGTCCATGAGACGTATACACGGTAGCCTATGGGGTGTCATGAACACCACACTCCGCACAGTTTTTTTATGCATTTAAGGTAAGCATTACACTTGGCCCGTGACCGTTGCAGTGCCACCCAGAACGTACAGCTGTAGTTTTGCGTAGCACTGCACTGTAAACGTTTCCTCAAGACATTGGTTTTTGGGTCTCGTTCGCTCACGTAATATAACTTGCTACAGTGCCATTCACACCCTAACACAGTGTCTATTGCTCCACGGTAGAATATCTAGGCACTACGGTGGTACCAATCAAGACAGTAAGTCGGAATTTTTCGTCTCTACGATTCGCCAGGAGAATATTATTTTCATCTTCATCTCAGCCGTAGGACGTCTACTGCTGAACATATGCGTCCCCGATTTTTTCCAAAAGGACCGGTTGGAAGCGGTCTACATCCAACGTCGTCCTGCGAACTTTATCAGGTCGTCTGTCCACCGTGTCGGTGGACGACTTACGCTGCGCTTGCCGGTCCGAGGTCTCCACTCCAGAACCTTCCAGCCCCATTGGCCATCTGTTCTGCGTGCTAAATACCCTGCCTACACAATATTATTTTACAACGTATATATTTCACGGAGTAAAGCAAGCACGACTAGACTATGTGTCGGAAAACTTTTCCTTAGATCGAATAAAGGTTTTCTAGCCGTTCGATAGGTGGTGTAGGCTGCGTCTTATTTCTTTTTAACTTTAAAGTTGTAGACAAGAGCTCGCCTGAGGGTACGTAATAGTGTTTCGGTAGATAGAACATGTCTATCTAGAAAATCCGTCCTTATACGACGGTCATATCGTAACAACTAATATGTTTATATATTTTTATGGTATTTTATTTTGCCATCCTCAAATTCCCACGGTTTAGTTTTACTAAGCAGGCGTTAGTGATTTATAAATCATATTGTAATAATATGTAGTTTAATTATTATTCATCATTTTAGTCGCCGCTGTTATAACTTCATCTTCGTAGTTTTTTATTATTTTCGTTCTAGTCGTACCGCCCTTAAATACTTTTACGATCAGTAGTATCCACATTATGCCACTCCAAGCCCTTCAACTATTTATTACTAGCTGACCCGCCAGCGGCTTCACTCGCTTGGTCTTGGTATAGAGGTAAAAGTGCCGTTTTGGAACCTCGAGGTCTTGGGTGTATCCCCGGGTTTGGACAGTTACTGGCTTTTTCTGCCCAATAAGTTTTGAAAGAGTGCCCCGTAGTTTGCAATAGACTCGCCTCTTAGGTCCTAAAAAGAACGAAGTAACGAAGTTTCGTACAAACTATCAACCCCAAAAAAAAACCCTTGTGGGTTGAATTTCATAAAATCCCGTCTTAGTGAGCACTTACGCCCTAAAAAGAACCCGCATGCAAAATTTGAAACTCCTAGCACTTGTAGTTTCTGAGATTTCGTGATGAGTGAGTGAGTGAGTGACCTTTCGCTTTTATATATATAGATAAAAATCATCTGCGTGAAAGAAGGCAACAAATATAATTATTATAGTTTTAACACCTTTCGCTATAACCACAGAAAGATAAAGGAAAATTATTTAACAGCATTAAATTTTAAACAAGCATTTGATTTTGGAATCATAAAAGTATCTTATATATATTTTGGAATACGGCGCAGTCTTTAAATTACCTACATTATAATGACTAATTGACGTTCATAAATGCGTCATTAATGCCTAAATTGAATGAATGATTTGACTTTGACTTTGATTAATGCCCAAATACTATTGTTTTATTACTTACTAGCTGCGCTCCGCAGTTTCACTCGCGTGGTGATGGATGATTATGATGATGAATCAAAATAAGCCTATGCTTATCAGGGATAATGTAGGATTTTAATGGTTAAAGAATTTATCCAACACGTCCACTCGTTTCGGAGCCTATTCAATTCAAACAAAAAAACACAAACCTTCTCTTTTGTTTATATTATACTCTTTATAGTATAGAAGTATAGATTCCTAAGCCCTATTCAAATTAATTCTAAAATCAAATTATCCACCTCTACAAAAGGTATCGAAGTATCGAAAAGCTTACGGTCACTACGTAAGCAATTAACCCTCTGTTTGCATTTGAATCTGCTGACGCTACACACTACTCCCGTGCCTTCTTTATGATAATTACGTTTTTTGTTAACGCTACTTGTTTGTAGACAGGTGATGAACAGTGTTGACTTTGGGTTGCGATAACGCTGAACAAGTACAATGCGCACAATATTGTGATAAAAAGAACCTACTTCGAACTATCATGGTACCGACTTCAACATGATATTTCACACTTTTTGGTATTGAAGTCGGTCCATTTTTTGGTAAAAAAATTTAATCTTCAAAAGCTCGCCTTTTATAATTCAAAATTTGTATTTTTTTAGTTATCGCTTAGTTGAGCTTTTTAAAGTAAAGTAATAAATAATTTATTGATATAACTTGTACAATTATTTAGTGAATCCATAGGCTGCCGAACTAGTAAAAACTGTGTTTCAGCAGACAGTGGCTTCTCCCATCCGGTAAACACTATTTTAGTTATGTCGAACATTCTGGTCAACTTATTCTAATGTATCTATAATTAAAGATTTAAAATAAACTAAAACAAAACAAAACATTTTTACATTTTTAAACAATGAAGCAAAGGATGTGTGTGCGCGTGTGTGTGTGAATGTGAGTGTGTATGTGTGTGATGTGTGTTATGTGTATGTGAGTGTGTGTGTATGAGTGCGTGTTTGTGTATTGGGCGTGGGTGTGTTTAGTACTGTCATTCATATACTTTAAACTTAAAAATCAAAAATAAAAACTTTCTAACATTTTTTCAATGCCATCATAGTCATCGGTCAGCGGTCGTGTCGGTCATGTCGGTCTAGCGCTCGACGAGTCAACCTGAGGATGCCTCGTGTAGAGGCGAAACACGTGTCGAATCGTTTTTGGTTTATTTGGGTTTTCTTGTGTATTCTTCCTATTAGCAGTTTGTGCACACCCCCAAATAAGCCAAAATCATTTTTTTTTCAGCGGAAGTGTTACTAATTATTTTTTTATATCGTTTTTTCATTCAAAATTTGTTTGTTTTTAGTTATCACATAGTTGAGACCGTTGGCACAACTAGTCATTAATACCTATTATTAGCACCAGGATATGTATTCTGGTACTAAAAAAATCAAAAGGTATTTTTTTTAAATAAACCAGAGCTCTATATTTCAACGGTTCTCGCCTTTGTAACGAATGCCACCCCCACAGTAGCTTCTTTGGCACTAGCACCAAAGCAGATGTCTGACGAGTCATAACGCTACAGATTATATTTGGACCTTCACAAAGAAACTTGTAAAGAATATCACATAGTACAAAGGTATTTATGGGACTAACTGTGAGATATCACCAAATGTCATGTCTCGCTTTGCTGAGGTGCGTGAGGTCATATCTGTGGTACTATGAGGTCATACGTATGGTCGAGGTCATATCTGTGGTACTATGAGGTCATACGTATGGTCGAGGTCATATCTATGGTACTATGAGGTCATACGTATGATCGAGGTCATATCTGTGGTACTATGAGGTCATACGTATGATCGAGGTCATATCTGTGGTACTATGAGGTAATACGTATGGTCGAGGTCATATCTTTGGTACTATGAGGTCATACGTATGATCGAGGACATATCTGTGGTACTATGAGGTAATACGTATGGTCGAGGTCATATCTTTGGTACTATGAGGTCATACGTATGGTCGAGGTCATATCTGTGGTACTATGAGGTAATACGTATGGTCGAGGTCATATCTATGGTACTATGAGGTCATACGTATGGTCGAGGTCATATCTATGGTACTATGAGGTCATACGTATGGTCGAGGTCATATCTATGGTACTATGAGGTCATACGTATGATCGAGGTCATATCTGTGGTACTATAAAATAAAATAAATAAAATAAATAAATAAACTATGAGGTCATACGTATGGTCGAGGTCATATCTTTGGTACTATGAGGTCATACGTATGACCGAGGTCATATCTGTGGTACTATGAGGTCATACGTATGGTCGAGGTCATATCTATGGTAATATGAGGTCATACGTATGGTCGAGGTCATATCTGTGGTACTATGAGGTCATACGTATGGCCGAGGTCATATCTATGGTACTATGAGGTCATACGTATGATCGAGGTCGTATCTGTGGTACTATGAGGTCATACGTATGATCGAGGTCGTATCTGTGGTACTATGAGGTCATACGTATGGTCGAGGTCATATCTTTGGTACTATGAGGTAATACGTATGGTCATGACTATGGGTTGCGACTGAAAATCAGTGACTAAGGATTCTGTCCTTAGTCGTGTGAACCATAGTCATGACACGCACATATTTTCAAATTTCAAATTCTTTATTTTCGGATAACAATGATCCATGGTTTTAGTAACTTAGTATTACTTAAAAATATAATGTTAGTAAGAAAAAATATAAAAAATTAAAAATTAAATTTGTATTCATAATTACATATATATTGACAGTCAAATAATAAACATTAGTAAGTACCCAAAATGTATACTTATGTATATTATTTCACCATCAATTTAACAAAATGCTTTATAAAAGGCGAAGTTAAGCTTTCTGCCATCATTTGTAAAATAGGGTTGTCGCCTACCTCGATTCTGCACCTCAATGCTGCTACTTTTTTACGAATGATGGCGTGAAAGCCATCAGTTTGGTACTGTGCAAACATTTCCGAGGCACTGCAGAACCGGGGAAGTCCCAACACCATCCTAAACACATTGTTGTATTGGACTCGAAGTCCGTCTCACGAGCTTTTGGCCTAACATAGCATCACTCTGTTTCCCAAACGTGGTTTGTTGCCTATGATATACATATAAGTATTTCGTTTTTTTATTATGTTATTATTTTGTACTTAGCAAAATGTGATGTGATTTATTGTGTGTGTCATGAACAAATGCGAGTACATTTCATTTCATTTCACATAGATGGCGTGCATGATTATCCATAGCATTTTAAAACAACTGACAGGTGAAAAACATACAAACAGTAGGGCTATTATGTATCTGAGTTGCTAACAGATGTTGATTGAAATTGAAAAAAATGGCGGCTCTATGTCACTTTTGTCAGCTCCAGTCATCTATTTACTAACATTTTTCCTTATTGGAGTTGCCAAAACTGACATAGAGCGGCCATTTTTCAAGATTTCAATCATAATTTGTTACCAACTGAGATACATAATGGGCTATTATAATAAGAAATATACAATAGGACTATTTTGGACTTTCTGACGGCACAGGATTCGAAGGGCGATGAAAAGGACTAGGACAATAAACTAGGAAAAATACAACAGGGTATTAATAATGTGCAAAATAAATCGGTAGGGCACCGGCCGGGGCATAGAAATATTGTATCCTGGCCGGGGTGATGTTTGGCACAATACGAGTTTATAGTCAAGATTTGATCAAAATAGCAAAAAGGTTTTCAATGATGGTAAAAGTACCAAGCTTCTACCAACATGGCCAAAGGTGGTTATCGGTAAAAGTTAGTCAACTATCGCAGCTAGATACAAACTAGACACAAGGTAAGATCCATTCTCGCATAGCTGTTTTGTTTTCTACCGACTTCCTAAAAACGGAGGAGGTATTCAATTCGACTTGATTTTTGTTTTATGTATGTTATATAACCTCATAACTTTTGACTGGGTGAACCGATTCTCAAAATTGTTTTTTGTTTGAAAGATGGTGCTTCCCGTGTGGTCCTAATTAAATTTCGTTTCAAATTAATTAAATTAAATTAATCCAGTAGTTTTTGAGTTAAACTCCGATAAGTGAATATAATGGAAGTTGGTTTAAATTTTTTTAAATTGTACTTGTTTGGCTTCTTCTCTAACTATATATATGACACGACCTCTTTACAAAGAAAAAGTGATCCATTTGCTCGTATATGCCATAGGAAAATCCTTAAATATTCTAAAGCTATTGACCTAACTATACGTTATTGTTATAATTTGTAGGACAAATTAAAAAGGCTAGAGTTAAATCCGTAACATAACAGCAGCACCAAACAACAGGAGCATACAATACATGCAGTTTGCAACCCTCGGAATCCTTCAACCCGACTGACGCCTTACACCACTAGACATAAAACATTGCACGTCAACATTCAAATAATAAATCTGCGGGCCACTCCACGCCCCCTCCACTTGCCCCCACCCCCCACTCCCCAAGCATGAGCAGTGTCATGACGTGATGGACGGCCGGCGGCCTGACGAGACTCCGTCGGAATGGCTCTACGGAGCCCAGTATATCACTTTTATTACATGCCATCTTCATTTTCATATTTCATATTTGCATTTCTGTGCCCCCCTCGCTACTCTCCACCCCGTTTCCCCCCACAACCCGTAACTTTTAAGCGTTTCCCGCGTTTTTCTATGTAATCGCTGAAGGCTTTGTGCAGGCGACGTAAAGAGTGGTCGCGTCAGAGGAAAGTTTTTACGCTGGTATTAGCTGCGGAGGAAATAGGTGAGGTGGCAGGGTTCCGCAAAGGAACAGATTCAACTTTTCAGTCTATTATTCTTCAAGATTGCTTTAGAACGAGTTTAAGCTGCGGTAGTCATGTTAATATTTAGGTCAAAGGTTATTTGTGCCAACATCCGCCACCTACCACGAAGCAGTTGAGTGCACTACCGTATTGTTGAACTTGAAGGGCACTGTAGAAAGTAAAGCCCACTTAATACAATAATAAATAATAAAATAACAAGTAATAAAATAGTTGTAATTAACTCATGTATGACATAAAATAGAATAGCTCTTGAATAAGAGAAGCCACTGACTCCTGAAACACAGTGTATTCGGTGTGTTCGGGAGGCTCATCATTATTATGTAATATTATTTTTGTGTCTTAATAAATGATTTGAAATTGAAATTGGAAAAATTGTATTTTTTGCCATCTTGGTTTTATCTAACTTTCTATATAACAAGATTTCTTGTGCTATGCATCGTTTATTTTTCAGTCAAGTATTTTATCTAACTTTCCATCACTAATGTAACTTCAGTGCCTCTTTTATTTTAACCCAAATGATTATACCATTCAGTTTGTTGTTTGTTGTTGTTGTTGAACTTCTTACTTAGGCAAATGAGACTCAAATATGTCGCGGTGAACAGCGCAGTCCAGCGACACACAATAACTCACAGTCTGGACATTATGTAATCTGTGGTCTGGTCAAACAAATTATTTTTCACGGAACCTTATTATTAGATCGCGGCGTATTCTTACCTGAATTGTATGACGTGGGCGTTAGGGGTAGGGGCTTACGTCGTGTGCAATGCACAATATTAATTTGCCTTTCGACATGTTCTCTGTTAAAGAATGGAAAGGTTATTGTAGAACGAGAAACTGGTATTTTTTACTAAAATGTTCGGGACTTATTTGCAAATAGTGAAAGTGATCGCAAGTTTTAACACTTTTCTACCGACTTCCAAAAAGGAGGAGATAATCAATTCGACTCTATTTTTTTTTGTTTGTTACCTCATAACTTTCGACTGGGTGAACCGATTCCCAAAATTATTTTTTTGTTTGATAGCTGGTGCTTCTCGTGTCGTGTCGTGGTCCCAATTGTTAATTATATACAATTTTTTGAAGTTTTTGAGTTACACTCCTTTAACTGAATAGAATGGAAGTCGGTATTAAATTTTTTAAATTGTACTTGTTATTTGTCATTTGAAATACAACGTTAGTAACTAGTTACCTCTCAGTGAGAATACGGTCCAAGTAAGTAACAACCTAGCCGACTGAATAGCGACTGTTTCAATAAGACAAACAAGATACAGAAAACAATATTGTTGAGGTAAGTAAGTAAGTAACGTGTCGATACTAAATGAACTCAAGATCCGAACTCGTCTCTCGACTCGTATGCGTAGGGTTCTCAAGTTCTTTGGTCACGTGGCATGGCGGAAGCCGGACAATTAAGAAAAGCTGATAGTGGTCGGCCACGTGCAAGGAAAGAGAACTATAGGAAGATCACTGACCCGATGGACCGATACTGTAAAACAGGCGTGCAAATCCACCATTCACGCATCCATCCAACTTTCTCAAAACAGAGAAGCCTGGAGGATCTTAGTGGGAAAACCCACTTGTGATGAGCATGCAGAGCAGCCATGAGGCAACGACGTAGAAGAAGAAGTAACTTGGAAGCTGGGCTATATTTTATGCTAACACATTTAAGACGGACAAGTCGCGCGACTTATTGTTAATCGCCATGCTTAATTATATGACACTTGCATTATTATATATGGTGTGGTACTACAAACCAAGGCGACCTTTTACTCAAGAGGCCTCTCACCTTTTAAGTCGAGTTTCCTCTACTCTTACTATTCACTTCCTAACAACGGAGATAATATTTCTAAGATAACTTCTTCACCCTACCGAGTAAAAGTGTTCCACCATGATGCTGTCGATTTTATCACGATGCTACTGTCAATAAGGACTCTACTCCAAGATTCAAACCGTTTATCTGCAGACCACCTTCCTTACTCATGTATCGCTTCAAAAACCTAAAACTAAAAACAACGATCAATATTGGTCAGTTAACTATTATTGCAATTTTAAAGAGAAAAATGGCCATCCTCGAACGGGATTCGATCCCGCGTCTTCGGACACTCCGTGTAAGGCGCCATGACCACTGGGCCACCGAGGCTTGCCGTACTAGCATCGAATTTTAACTTTTTATATGATTTTCAATCCTCATATTTGAATTGATAGATGTGGATTTTTCTCCCTCAAACTGCAATGTTTGATATCAGTAAGCAAGCTTTAAAAATAATAATATAAAAAAATAACAAAAATATTTTATTGATTGCGACGGAGTCGCCTTTTATCCTGGTTTATTTAACGACGTCCAAAAAGGAGTAGGTACTCAATTAGACTGTATTTTTTATGTTTGTTACCTCATAACTTTCGACTGGGTGAACCGATTTCCAAAATTCTTTTTCGCTCTTTTTGTTTGAAAGCTGGTGCTTTTCGTGTGGTCTCATGTAAATTTTATCAAATTCGGTTCAGTAGTTTTTGAGTTACACTCCAATAACTGATTTTAATCAAAGTTATAGAATGGAAGTCTATATTTTTTTTTTCAAATTGCACTTGTTTAGTCTGTATTTGTTAGTAAGTACTACAGCAATATTACGATCTGTCTCCAAGACGCAATGTGTATGCACAGCTGTATCACTGACATAAAACAGTATCTACACGGGCGACTGCGCGGCACAGACTAAGTACCTAGACAGCCTAGTTGATAGTTGATAGCCTTCGAAATGACATTCCCAGGTTCGATCCTTGCGTCGTGATAAATATTTACATAATCAGCCCATTATGTTCCCACTGCTGGGACTCGAGCCTTCCTTTCAGAGAGGAGTTGGGCCATAATCCACGCAGTCTGTTGTCAAATACTTTATCAGAAATCGCCCTTGTACACAAGGATGTTTTTCCAACGTTTCTTAACATCTCGTCGTTTGTTTTAAGGATGTTGTCAAAGATGCAACGATGTTTTCTTTTAGAGAATCGCACGGCTAGCCGCCCGAAGGCCTTCGACATAGCCTAACGACTGTTGTTCTAAGACAAACAACCGCTTAACGTGCCCTCCGCAGCACGAAAGCGCTCTGTTGAACAATGCCACTAGCACACACCCATCTAACTGCTGACCGCAGCAAACGTTACTTAACTTGTTGATCGGTTATATCTAGTAAGTAATATTTGTGTAATGAGCACATATACTTGTTTTCGGGTCTTGCATGTTTGTAATGTTTTAATGTGTGGTGATACATCTCGCGACACAAGGAAATCTAGTGCAGGTGTGTGAGTGTGTGAACGAGTTTTAGTACAAGCCCGAAACTTTATGATGAAAAGAGAATCAGTATCGTTGCCATCTCTACAGTATACCAGCTGCGCGGTTTCATCCGCGTGCTGATTGATGATGATGATGATGAAAATATTACTCTAAATGAGAATAATACTCAGACCTACTGAATACACACAAAACATTTCGTAGAAGTTTTGTGTAACAAAAAACTGTTACACGAGAATTTTGTATTTATTAGATAATCTATAAACTAAAATTTAATTTAGTCATCATCAAAACTGCACGCCGAAACTGTAGACTTCATTTTGAGTTTATTAATTTAATATTATTATATGACTGAGATCCAGGTATTGCTTGTTTATAACGACTTACGTCCATGACGAATTAGAAGAAGATATCTTAGTACACCGTATTTAGTTTTGTTTTGCTTTGGTCGTAAGTAAAAGTATTCGCAAATAAGGTCCCTTTGTATCGCGTTTCCGAGAGTACGGTTACGTACACATGCATACGGAGAACCTTCTGGCACGCCTTTTGCAGAACTTAGTTGCAGATATAGTCGATACATATAGGATGTAGACATGTTGTGTACATTATCTGTTCAACGACAACTAAAATCTAGTTTATAAGAATCTTCTTACAGAAATAGTCTGAAGCATGGAAGAGGACAAAGATTTTTGCACTCCATGTTCGCAGAGGCGCGCACTGATGGCTTCGCGGCCATCATGCGAAAAAAGGTTGCTTCACTGCTAAGCAGAACGCGCGCGAGTAGCAACACCATTCTGAAGGCTGTTACTGATCAATTTGACTCCCCTATTCTGCGTCATCATATTAAGATCCTCGTATCATGATTCAGGATAATGAATATGGTGTAATGCATTTAATAGTTGATATAATTTAGTTTGAGTAATTTAATTTTTTCGTTTTGACTTTAATTTTAATTTTATTTTAGTGATTTTGTCTTAATCTAAAATAATGTAATAATAATAATATGGGTCTTGTTGAGTCTGAAAATAAATATATTTGAATTTGAATTTTGAATTTGACTATGATCTTTGTTATTCAACTTGGTGAAAGATTATGTGTACTCAGTATTAGCCAGGACTCTTTCTCCATAGGCATATTTGAAGGCGGTTCCGTAAACTTTTATACAATTCCTAGAGATTACCAGTTGAAGGGGTATTCGCCGAGCCGCACGCGCTGCGCTCCGCAATGCCCGTTGAGAGCTCGCAGACGCCGCACTCGCCCTGAAGATGAACATCTGATCATATATTTGAAACCTGACGAGACGTATTCGATCCCTAACGTGAATTTGCGGGTTAATTATAGTTTAATATTTCTTACACTCACGTGAATTTCAATACAAAAAATCCTTTTTTTTTCTTGGAGCATTTCACTCCTCTACGATCAAAAGAAGGCCGATTTATTTTTTTATTGAATACTAGTTTCGCCCCGTGGTTACCCCCGCATGGTGATAGATGACGATGTTAATGAAAATTATCCTATGCGTTAATTCAGCGCCCCATCTACCTCCATGCAAAATTTCATCAAAATGGGGCAAGCCGTTTGAGCGTAAGAGAATAACAAACATCCATTCATCCTTATACATACATTTTCACGTTTATAATATTAGTAAGATCAAACGCAACGAAACAATATCCCCATTCCCGTCGCCTGGCGATAAGCTATATCAAGGTCGTTTTCAAAGCTGACAAAACATTGGTTAAAATCGATTAAATACTTAGGTAGGGTTATCGTTATAATCGTAAAAGCTTATCGAATTTGTCTATCGATCGCCTAATTTTGTTACTTACTTGCAATGATCGACACAAGATCGATATTACCAGTTTTATCGAAGTATGACGAATTCAAGATTCAAATTTATCGATCAGTAATTTCGGTACTTGCAGTGCTGATCTTGTTGTTTCTTCACTATAGCTTCATGTTTTCAAAGTCTCAATTCCATTATACCTTTAAACACAATCAGAGCACTCGTCCCAGAGTTGCCAGCACCCATTGTTCTCCCAAGTCCCGGATTCCGTACACACGTACAACAAAATTATAAAAGGGTAAATAAAACAGTAAGCTTACACAAGTCATAAATTTGATTTATAGAGATTAAAAAAGGCGCTTTAGAAACGGCTCGAACGGAAATTTTCGGTGGGACGAATCGGGAGACGAATGTACCGTTCGCAGATAAGTAACCAATATATTGTATACACTAGGGAATAAATTCAAAGTCAAAATCATTTATTCAATTTAGGCATCAAAGATGCACTTATGAACGTCAACTTTTCATTATAATGTACTTTAAAGACTCTACCGCCGCGTTCCAAAATATATAGAGCCCACCGAGAAGAAGCGGCAAGAAACTCGGGGCCATTCATTTTATATAGATGTTTACAATGTTTCTACTTAGGTACTACAAATATTACATTTTATGGGTGGCAGAGTGACAGCTTGCCAGAAGTGGAGTATTCCAAGCATCTTTATCTTCTATATAATGTCGAACTTTATAGTAAGCTTTTTTATTATAACGTTTTTTACAGTGAACTTGAATTTGCCCTCTGTGAGCTCAGTTATGTGTTTTGGGATTGTATTGTAAAAACGCACGCAATTTCCTAGGAATGACTTATTAGTCTTCGCAAGTCTAGAACTAGGTACAGCTATCCTATTTGTATTTCTAGTATTAAAAGTGTGGTGATCACTATTTAACTTATATTTATGTAAATGTTTACGAACATACATTATATTTTCAAATATAAGGAAGGCAACGTTAATATATTGATTTCTTTAAATAAATCTCTCAAAGATTCACGGGGACCTATTTCGTATATAGCTCGAATAGCACGTTTCTGTAGGGTAAAGATGGTATCTATATCAGCCGCTGAACCCCATAGCAATATCCCATATGACATTACGCTGTGGAAATATGCAAAATACACTAACCGCACCGTAGAAGCATATGTTAGCTCTCTTATTTTACGTACCGCATATGCAGTAATAATACTTAGTTATAAGTATATTTCAGTACTGATTATTCAGTACTAAGTAATATCAGTATTGAAATAAGTCCTACATACTTTTAACTGCTAATTACTGCAATTTTTTTGGCTACTCTAAAAGAAAGGTAAAATGTTCCTTGTATTTTCTAGTCCAAGAGATTAAGTTTCTACTACAAGAAATAAAGAAACAAACCATACTTATAAATTCATGCATTGGAGGAGTGCATGCATGTTTTGTTGGGGAGATTTTTTTGCAATCCATATTTATTTTTTAAGCAGCTTTTAGGAGCAAATAGTATTTATTTCATTAGCTAAATTCTTCAATACAGTTTTTACCCCATTACACAAAGTTGAAACGAAATCTTTTATAAATACGTTTGATATGCGACTTTAAAGTAATAGCGCCTGTTTATAGTAAGACCTTATTTATAAATTGTCTACACAAAATATGATTAAGTATATTAGGCGAGCTATGTTTCGACTGCCTCGGTACTACAGCGCGAGCACTATGTTCTGCGAGGGCCGCGTACCCGGGTGGACAGCGCTACATAGAAGCCGTTCGGCAGCCATGCGCACTGCTATCTCCCGGTCCACCAACACTCTGGTGGAAGCAGTGAGGGAATGGGAACACAGCTCACTACATCAGACGTGGGCACAATATCACACACCCATCACCTGACGTGTACTCAACATAATTATTATATTGTTTTCTATTATTTCGTTCATATTATATAACCTGTATATATTGTATCTATTATGTACCTAAATTGGATGCAAATCTGGTTAATAAACAATTTCATTTCATTTCATATTAAAATAATTTAAAAATTCTTCCATTTCTGTGCTACTTGTTTTTTTTATTTTTTTTGAAAACTGTTTATTGCAATAAAATGTTATTAAAAAAGATACAGCGTCAAGCACTTAATCTAAACGAGATTATGTGCGCGTGACGGGTCGCACACTACTACAAGATATATTATACTATGAAACATTTTTCTACCTCTATGTTAAGTAAGTATGTTTTACAATTCTGAAGTATATAACATATGGACAAAGCCTGTGTCGTCGCACACCCGTTTGATCTTTCTCTTGTTAAGAAATATTTTTTTAGTGTCCGTTTTAATTGTTTGACATGTAGACTAGGTATTTTTTCGAGCAGATTCCTAGGTAAGCTGTTTAAGGTTTGGTGCAGCGCGTTCGTCCACTTACTTACGTTACTTCTTGTGCATGTGGTGGTAAACACCGTTAAACGTACCGTACGGTTCACAATTAGCTGAAATAGATATTTTAATGAACAAACTTGTAACACGAATACTTTTGAGAAGTTGGGCAGTAGAATTTTTTGAATCATCAATCAGAATGAATCAGGATTTCCGGGGAAGTACTGCCTCTATAGATTTTTCTACCGTCAAGCAGTAATGTTCGCATTACTAAGTTCCGGTTACACTTAACAACTGTGTACACTCGCGCAAAGTTTACTGCTAGGTTGGTGTTGCTGAGTGTCTGAAAGTTACGGGCAGTTTGGCACTTATGATGAAATGTGTATGTTCTGGGCAGAGGTTACCACTTAACATCAGGCGAGCCCTTGTACGGTATCCTAATAAGATTAACAAAATTGAACAATCAGTTATTTTACCTATTATTTTTTTTCTCACTGTGTTAAATATAAATGTTAAATATCATACAATATGTGAGGGGATGATTTAGGTATTTAAATTAGACAAGCTGCTCTCCGCGGTTTCACTCGCGCGGTAATGGATGATGATGATGATGATGAGCCTATGTTACTCAGGGTGAATGTAGCTTTCTAATGGTGAAAGAATTGTTTAAATCGGTCCAGTACTTTTTGAGCCAATTCATTACAAACATACTTAAATACAAATATTTCCTCTAAAAATATTAGTATATAAGTATAGTCAACGTGCACTAGACCCTGCGCCAAATTTATACATGCTTTATAATGGTATGCTATGCATTCTCAGGATCAGGAAGAAAATGTAGCATGTCACATAATCTCTTACAAGTGCCTAGAGACTTCATTATCATTAATATTTATAAACAAATACAGACAGAGTTATTTTGCCGACCATACCGGGTGTCAGCGCGCTGTCGAATCGCTCCCGTCAGGGGGGTGCCGTAAGAAAATTTACAGGCGCCGCCGTATTTCACCCCCGCTTTTTCTGTTAATCTACCCTCTTAATGCGACGCTTTGTTTACCTGCTGACCGTACGTCGGAACGTTTGTTTGGCGTGATTAGCATTGCTGTTTTGTAATGGGTAGTTAGCATAAAAGGGTGGGATTTTAAAGTTACAAAAATTATCTTTATTTCTAGCAATCCCCAAGTTAGTGGGGTATACGCCACGGTTAGTAGCGATGTGAATGGCAGCCAGTTTTGCAAGAAGATAGATAAACAAATGCAAAGTAATGTTAATACATCTATATCTATATATATATATATAAAATGAACCCTTATTTCTCCTGGCCATGTTTTAAATTGAGAACCAATTTCGCTAATTCATTTTTTGTTGTGTTAATTATTGTAAGGAGAAGGTCCTTATGTAAGAAAAAGCAAGAAAAGATGGGAGTTTGTGGCGAGTCGCGGGCAGTCATCATCCATCATCATCATCAGCCTGTAGCAGTCCACTGCTGGACATAGGCCTCTCCAATTGCACGCCACTTAGGTCAGTCGCTAGTTATAAAAAAATTAAAACCATATTACTAAAGACAAAATTAAGGTTAAGATAACAATTATTGTTAAGTTTAATTCCTATTTAATCTGTCCGACTCAGCAAGACTCGTTCGAGTTAAGTTTCATTCATAAATCTATTGTTATTTTTTGCGCTGATGCGGACGGGTTAAGTTTGACATTCCGAATATTATTAATTTTTTTGTGATTTTTATATGCATAATGTATGCTCAAATTATTGTAATAATTGATTACTGCATTTTGCACTCCTCTTAAGTTATCTCGGAGTGGTTATCATAAAAATAGGGATCATAATTTTGTTATCTGTGACAATGCAACTAAGTAATATTGATTTGAATTAATAATATTATTTGTGTCGCATGTGAATAAGGATAAATTTGGAACATGGGATTCAAAGTCTTGCTTCTCTGTAATACTTGACTGATTATTTTAGTCCCCTCCCCATACATGATATACAGTTGATACTTTCATAAGAAATATAACTCTCGAATCGAAAGATATTTTTTTTTCACACACGAACCATGGTCGTTTCAAATAAAAGTCAAAAAGTGTTTATTAAGTTCACAAATTTTGTGGGATAAGGGATAATATCCATTCACGTAAAAATACTCTTTGAGGATGTAACAGCAAATTGCAGTAGCCCATCTTCATTGTGTAGTGTGTATTGCTGCAGTACCTTACCTTTGACTGTTATTCAACCGTGAAACAGTAAGTGTGCAAACATTACTGTGTTTCGTTGAAGGGCAATGCTTCCAGCAAAATCGCAGGACAAGAGATTTAACGTCTTATATCTCAGGACGAGCTTAGTGCATTGCCAGGCAGGGATTGGAACTGTTGTATAGGTCAAAATTCCAAATGCCACTGAACTGTTACGGACAAGCGTGATGCTGAACATCAGGTAACCGACTTATTCGTCACGTCACCAGTACATTAGTGTGGAATTCATCCAGTTGTGGAATTCATTACCCATGGATCTAAAAAGGTCGATCTCAAAGGATGCGTTTAAGATAAAAGTTCGCCTATTTTACATTAGCAAAAGTTCATCCGCAGATCCCATGTTCCTGATCTGTCCCACTAATGTAAACACTACTTGATAATAATTTCACCACCTTTTGTCTTTTATGTATAATAAATATGTCTCGTTTTGAAAATATTTATCTTGTAGATAAATGTAATGTTTTACTGCTGTTACTCTCTATAATATGTTTATATATTAATATATTTTTAATATCTCTCTTCAAATATATTATTTTACTGCACCGCTACAATTTTTCTTGCACCTCCAGGATGACTTGTAGAAAATGCTACTTAGCAAGTCCTCCTTGTACATTTGTTTTGTACTAAATAAAAAATAAATAAATACATTAAAACGACAACAATATATTGATATTCCTAATAAGGGAACCAAGTGCCTCTGTGATATTTAAAATTCACACTTTTTAACGCTTTGTAGCTTTGTAGCTGATATACTAGATAAAATAACATGCATACCAATTTAAATAAAATCATGCTTGTTCCCCGAAGGAATACGCCGAAATCATAGATTCCCACTGCCAGGAAAATACTATTAGATCAATAAATCTTCAAAAATATCCAACTTAGAATATATTCTAAACAAATTACACAGAAAATCTCTCATAACTGTCTAATACAGTGAACAGTGAATATCCGTTTACAATTCGTATCCAAATAAAAACTATGATATTGCAAGTGAGCTTGCCAAATCGAAAACTAAGCTGCTCTGTGCCCATAACTTTAGAGCTTGTTCACACTGCAATGGGATCTGAGAACGACGAAACATCGGGCTTGATGAGAAGGCTGGTTCGGACTCATTTCCTGATTATGTTCGAACTATATAAGCTTTCAGAATATCTTTACGATATTCGTAGAATTATAAGTAACGAGCAACGAGCTATGGAGAGGGCTGTGCTCGGGGTTTCTCTACGTAATCGAATCAGAAATGAGGAGATCCGTATAAGAACGAAAGTCACCGACATAGCACAGAAGATAAGCCAGTTAAAGTGGCAGTGGGCAGGGCACATAGCACAGAATAGATGGCCGATGGGGCTGAAAGGTTCTAGAATGGAGACCATGCGGACCGGTAAGCGCAGCGTAGGTCGTCCACCGACAAGGTGGACTGACGACCTGATAAAGGTAGCAGGACGACGTGGAATGCAGGCTGTTTCCAACCGGTCCTTTTGGAATTTTTTGGAGGAGACCTATGTTCAGCAGTGGACGTCATACGGTTGATGATGATGATGATGCTGATGAGATTTATAAATGTACCCGACTCAATTCAATTTGTGAATAGAAAAAAGCATTTTTTATTTGTTACATGTTCTGTTTTTTAATTTTTCTTACTAAAGAAAAGATTTGAAAGTGCGATCGTAATAAGTAAGTTATAAGATCTTTGATGCAAATGTGAAGATTGCATGTAACATAGCCTACAAAGTATTTAAAATGCTTTTTATGTTCAAATACTATACCACGATCTTTCACTTGATTTTCCCCTAATGCATTTATTTTAAGCTTTCCAACTTTAAAACAAGCAATCTGAATAAAGCTGGCCGATATTTTATCTGTCCAGCGTAGGACATAGTGAGAACACATCCTAAGCTGCTTGGGCCCGTAACTTCATTCTATCTTTGATGGCACCACTTTTCTATATTGTTCTCATTTGAAAGTGCAGAGAAGCTTTTGTCATTCAATATGAATTTTTCGCCTTGCAAATAGGTCACCAATTCTAGAAATTATTAAGGTCGCAGGACGACGTTGAATTCAAGCCGTTTCCAACCGGTCGTTTTGGAGATCTATGGGGGAGGCATTTATTCAGGAGTAGACGTCCTTCCACTGAGATGATGATTAGTAGAAAACGTACAACAAAAACAAAGGGAAAGAATAAAACCATGATGTTATGAAGATTTAATATATTTGATAAATAATAGAACAATAGAGTAGTTTGTAACGAATAAACTCAAAAAGTACTGGACCGATATCAAAAAATGTTTCACCATTTAGAAATACTATACGAGTATTATCCCTGAGTAACATAGGCTATATATTTTGATTCATCATCATCATCATCATCATCATCATCATCCATCACCATGCGGATGCAGCCACGGAGCGCAGCTAGTAATATTTTGGTCTTAGTATTTGGTAGGCGTGCTCTACGGCTATGTTGGGGATTTCCTTACAACTTTACATTAACAGAAATGTCATGTGTGAGGATTGGAACCGACAAATTGCTAGATCAGCGAACTTCACTACCACGTAGAGCTACTTATCTTCTTCTTTTACGAGTAGGTATATATAAAAATCAATCGAAATCAAAAAGTCTCGCTAAAACTCAAAACAGCTGGACCGATTTTAATAAATGTTTTTTTGCTCGTTCTGATGCAGGGGTAGTTTGAAAATAAAAATAATCATCATCAACCCGTTACCACGCAGCTAAAACCGCGGGGAGTAGCTAGTCATTGATAAAAGTCCAAAGAGATGCGCGTAATGTATAAGTGATGATACTATTAAGAAGTTTGTGCGATGGTACACACAGCTGCTATTAATTAAAAAGTGATTGTGACCAAGTATAATTGTATAGCACTATTAAAACAGTTCAAAGAAATAACGATATGAAACTCACCAACTGGCAACACGTCACTATATTTCAACAACTACTCCCAATAGCCATATATCTCATCACATAAAATAGTCCCATTAACGCCAGGGCAGGTTCCAGTAGGTTATGTAATGAGGGGGTATTATAACCCCCCGCTCCCAACCCCCCTCTCAATGCAGACGGATCAGTGGTGCACAATCCGGGCGATAGAATTTTATGAGACCCCCGGATGCAGAGCGGTAAGCAGTAGTCATAAATAGTTGACGGGGAGTAAAACCGACTGGATGTGGTAAGAACATAAAGTAATTATTTTTGAATGTTTTTTTTTAATTTTATTTATTCGTTTTCTTGACTGTTATAAATTAATACAATTATTAAAAATACCTAAATCATAATTGTAAATGCTCGTAGACGAACTGTTATCAACAAACTTAATATGTAAGTAAACGCAATGTAGGCAATATTTACGTTATATAAAACTGATTCACATAATTATTTAGGCAGTCAAGCTCAAACTTTCGTCCAGTACACACCTATTGCTTCTCTATATATTTTATGTAAACTTCAAGTTGTTTAGTGAAATTATAATTTAGTTTGCAGCCTTTATAAAAGGTTTTTTTTTTTAAATGAACCCACAGCACGCCAGAAGATAGAAGATAACCCAGACTGAAGTGGCAGCGGGCAAGGCACATAGCATGCAAAACAGATGTTCGATGGGGCCCAAAAAGTTCTGAAGGGAGACTACTGACCAGCAAGTGCAGTATAGGTCGTCAACCGACAAGGTTGACCACAAATTTATAATTATGTTCGTTACCTATATATTTTGAAAGTATTGTTCTTTTTCATTATTAGGTGTAAAGTACATAGTAAGTAATTAAATAGTTACAGTTAGTATTGTTACCATCTGTTCGGTTCGAAAATCGAAACGGGCACATTTCAATACTTGATTTTACTTAGTAATATTCAATTACGAAGAGCCCCATCTAGTTTCGCCTAGATCCGTCCCTTAGCACATTAATGCACTCCAACTGTAACTATTACAGTGAGTTGTGGATTTGTTTTGCCGGTCCGATAGTCGGGAAATATGAAAATGAGTTTCAAGTCTCGCTGAAGGAGCGTCCATTTTTATGGGAAACAAGCATTTCCCGAGGGATATTACGCTTTATTAAGATATTTTATAAAAACTGTTACAACTAAAAGCACAGGTCATATATCTACATACATTTACATTTGCTTATATTCATTGGAAGTGGATATTATTTATATTTATTGGAAGTTGGATAAATCAAGATAAGTAACAGCTGGCCGGCTGGCGCAGTTGTTACCAAACCTGCCTTCTGAGCCGCTGTGCCGGGTTCGATCCTCGGACAGAACAAACATATATGTGCATCTGTGTCTGTTTGACCTGACATATACATATATGTATGCTAGTATCAGTTAACACCATTATTGATAAAAGGTTTATATTCAATATAATACAACTCCTCCCTTGGCTCGAACACATGCGGTGATCCTCCTGGGCATGCTGAGAATAAAGTTATCCAGCATTTCTTGGGATAATCTGTCCCTTTCTTGAATAGCGGCTTCCCTGAGCTCTGGCACTGTCTGGGGACGTGGCTGACGGTTCCAAACAGCTCGTTTAAGAGCATTCCACGCCTGCTTTATTGGGTTTAAGTCAGGCGAGCCTGCAGGCCCGTCTAACCTTGTGATGTCGCATTCTCGAAGAGCAGCATTAACTCGATGAGCTCGATGGGCGGGCGCATCGACCAGTACAAATTGGTGCCCATGGTTTGATCATAATGGTCTATATATTATAATAAAGAATATAAAAAGACGAAGAAATCATAATTTAATCTACCGTAACAAAAAAGCGATCGATTTTCCAAAGTGATGAAAACCAACTCACCTCAGCAAAAAATTCAACACGTTTCTCCTGAACTCGTAACACAAAATGTCTCCGCTGAAATAAAAGAGTTTCGTACACGTGAGCCAGTTAGATACAGACAGAGTTCAAATATAAAGAGTATTGAGTGAAGACGGCAACGGCAGGGGTGACGCGAGACGGACAAAGGTGGCGGATTGCAGTCGCCACCCCAACAGGTTAAGGGGTGGTAATGCTGACTTAGAGGTTTAAACTTACATTTTCTGGTTTAATTTTCTTTTTCTTGCGCGCACACTTAATTATGTACCGTTTGTTAGCTTGGCAAAATGCAGGTGCTTTGTCCAGCTATAGACAGAGAAGAAAACTCTATCTTTTTCTAATTCTTTAGTATTTATTCGTGCATTTCTGAAGATAAGCGTCTCCCTGTTTCTTCCATGCCAGTCCATTTACAGCTTTATTAATCCAGTCATGGCCTGCATGTCCTTGGATGTCATCTACCCATCTCTTAGGTGTGCGGCCACCTGGCGGTGGAGGGAACATTCTACTAGATCTCCTCCCTCCGAGAAAGTATTGAGACAGGACGGCAGGTGCAACGCGGTACCTGTAAATTGCATTGTCTCTTGGAAGGGCCTTTATTTCAACGCGCGGTTTCTGGACGGCTATTCAATTTTAAAAAAATGTAGATGTCAAATGTATCAAATCTCTTGTTAAGTCATTATTGAATTGCAGGAACGCCGCTGATTAGGAACTTTGATTTAGTGATCAGCAGGGCTATTACGTATCTCAGTTGCTAACACATATTGATTGAAATGGAAAAAAATGGCGGCTCTATAACACTTTTGTCAAGTCCAGTCACAAACTTACTAACATTTTTGCTTACTGGAGTGGTCAAAAGTGACATAGAGTCGCAATTTTTCAAGATTTCAATCAACTTTGTTAGCAACTGAGATACATAATAGTCCTACAGTTAATATAGTAATCTTTGTGCACTAATAATTAATTTCGCCGTGGAGAAACCGGGCGTAAGCAGGTCGGTAAAAAGTAAAATGTTTGCATTTTTGGTGGTTTTAAATGGGTGGGCGGAGCGGGGGTATTAAAATTTTAACAGTATTTTCTTTGATGGGTAGCCAGGGTAGCTGGGGTCGACAAGCGAAGGTGCATAATCTTGTTATAATTATACACATAAGTCTCAGAGCTAAACTATCTTCATGATTACTGGATGCATTATGTATTAGAGTTGATGTCATATGTTCCAAATATTCCGTCAGGAGTCAATATTGATATCATTATTGAGCTGTGGTCCTACCAACTTTGTCCCACCAGCCTCAAGGTCCCACTATTTATTTAAATACTAAGTCCACTGATATTCACTTTCGGATGATTTACTCGTGGTTCTACCACCAAAAAAATATAGTTTTTTTTTAAATATTTTTTTTTTTACAATTTAAAATTAAATCGCTTAAGGTTTAATATTAGCGCAAGTTTAATTAAATATAAATATGAACAATCCTTATTGGGTATGCAAAAAAAAAAAAACGCGGCGAAATAAATTGTATTCACCTTAACGTCTACTGCAGTGTATTTTAAGACGGACGGACGGACAGCGGGGTGCAGGTAAAGGGGTCAAACGTCATCGATCGCACCTCCCCCCTGCCTGGGGGTGGGGTCCACTCCAACCCCCAGTAATCGCGCTCTTGTTTATTTTATATTGGAACGAGGTTTGACGGTAATGCCCATGTCGTATTGGATTCGCGATGGATGGTCCAAGTCGATATCTTGTTGTTATTAGGATGGTTAAGCTAGAATTACGACGGAATGCAATTGCTTCCATTTGAGTGAGGAAAAATGAGCATTTTGTTTTTATTTCGCATTTCAGACATTACTATTAGTTTGCGTGGTTCTGGTCTCCTGTAAAAGAACTGTTAAGCTATATATTCTGCACTCGCTCGTACACTCGTACACTCAATTGATATCGTTTAAACTTCTGTAAATTTACCTACAGCTTCAAAAATAGATTTTGTAGTTTCCTATATGTGTAAATTATGTCTATGGTGGCACTTCACATGGCTATTTGTGTTCGCTATTGGGTGTTTGAAGTATTTGGCAAAATATATGACGTTTATGCAAACATGCATATAGAGGCAAATACGACCACCTACACTTGGCAGGCTATAAATACAATTTGAAAAATGTAATACCAACTTCCATTCTATTCAGTTATTGGAGTGTAACTCAAAAACTACTGGACCGAATTTGATAATTTAAATGGGACCACACGGGAAGCACCAGCTTCAAAAAAATAAGAATTTTGAGCATCGGTTCACCCTAGCGAAAGTTATGAGGAAAGAAACATAAAAAATACAGTCGAATTGAGTACCTCCTTCTTTTTAGAAATCGGTGGAAAATTGGCTAAAATCAGCATAGGAATCGTGTTTTTGCAAGACAATGCGTCCGTTCACACAGCGCGCATTGCGAGAAATTGGCATTGATGAAATAAACCATCCACCCTACAGTCCAGATCTGGCTCCTAGTGACTACTTTTTAACCGACTTCCAAAAATAGGAGGAGGTACTCAAATCGACTGTATTTTTTTTTCTACCGACTTCTAAAAAAAGGAGGAGGACTCAATTTGACTGCATGTTTTTTGAGATACACTCCATTAACTGAATAGAATGGAAGTAGGTATTAAAGTTTTCAAATTGTACTTATTTTTTTTATGTTTGTTATAACTTTCGACTGGGTGAACAAATTCCCAAAATTATTATTTTCTAAAGCTGGTGCTTCCCGTGTGGTCCCATTTAAATTTCATCAAATTCGGTCCAGTAGTTTTTGAGACACACTCCAATAACTGAATAGAATGAAAGTCGGTATTACGTACTTCAAATTGTACTTGTTATTAAAAAAATTGAAGAAAAATCTTCGAGGGCGAAGATTTTAAGATGATGAATGAAAGGCAGCTGTACAAGAGCATTTTGAAGATTAACACGTGACATAAATGGCTATAGATACTATATTATTCTTCTTTATAGATGCTGACTATTCCTCGTATTCATAATTGCATATTTATTCATCAATAGTTCATTGTTTCAACATTGGTGCTTAAAAATTAGAACGACTCTTAGAACTCTCAGTCTCATAGGAATTCCACCTCTCTCTATATAGAGTTAGCTGCGACCTTCATCAATTGCACCTATTAAACATTCCTTTTTCTTTTCTCTCACTTAGAGTTGTGACCTGCATCAATTTCCACCAGAACTTCCGCCCAGCTCGACACAATCTCCCATCTCCAATCTCCTCTACCTCCTGACTTTTGTTTATCAATCAAATATTTGTCTTTAATTTTAAAATGTATCACATTCGCTGGCTAATTCCAAGATGAGGATAATACGAAAATACGAGTACATAAAGTTATATCAAAAATGTTTCAGGACAGGGAACGGTCAAGGAGTAGCAAAACAATTCGGTATGCTAAAAAAATTAACCTATGCCAATTCCGAAACCATTTCGAGATTTTATGTTACATACCCTTATTTTTCTACTCTGACCTTTTAAAACGATAAGATGCCATTTATTTTAACAAAAAACGATGAAATAATTCGACTTTCATTGACCTCTAAATGACGTCACTTTTTTGCACTTTTGTTTTGATTGAATAGAGACTTACGAATTAGTAGGTGTCACTGTCAAGTGTTCTAGTTTCTTTTTTTTTACTCGCGTGCTTTTCTTGGCTCCTCAACGCAACTACATATTTGTGCAAAAAAGTGACGTCATAGGATTCAAATTTTCAAAAAAATATTATAAAATAACTACTGAATATAAAACAAAAATATTGAAATCAGTTTCTTATAATGACCTAATCTACGAAATAAAAATATAAAAAAAATACCAAAAAAAAACTTTACATACCGAATTACTTAAATAGGATTGTTTTATTCTACATTAATCTGCGTTTAAATAAGAATTAAATTTTTGATTAGTAAGAGACATACCTACAGCTCTAATGTAGCTGTTTAAATCTAAACCAAAATTATGTTTCTTGGTTAATACCTTCTTTTAAAAAAACACTAAAGTTTAACTACTTTAGCTGCTGACTTAACCACTCGAGAATCTTTCTTCGACAGTTGTTGTCGGGTCTAACTTGGAGTGAAAGATCTGGGCGGTGCTGCGACATGTGTTATAGACAAGCGTGCTGCTCACCGTCGAGTAAATTGCACAATAGAAGTATGACGATAGTTAAAAAACATAATCATCTGTACTCAGATCTACACTTGTTCTATTATGGAAAACTAGCTGATCTGCGAGCGGCTTCGCTTTCTTCGCCCATTGAAATTAATATGTATTATTTTCCGGTTGATTCAGCATAATCATAATCAGCCCATTTTGTTCCCACTGCTGATACTCGAGCCTTCCTCTCAGAGAGAGGAGTTGGGCCATAATCCACCACGCGGGCCCAGTGCGGGTTGGTGGATAGGTTAGTGGCCAACCCATGTCGAAGTTTTCAGGCCGCCCGAAGATCTTCGACATAGCCTAAGACTGTTGTCCTAAGACAAACAAACGGGACCGACGGCTTAACTTACCCTCCGAAGCACGGAAGCGCTCAGTTGAATAATGCCACTAGTGGTCACCCATCCAACTGCTGACCCTAGCAAGCGTTGCTTGATTTGTTGATGGGTTATGATCGCCAAGTCGTCATCAGTTGCTAATACTGTAAGTATGTAGTTATATAGTTTGTAACACTATAATGTTATATAGTGATGATTTACATCGTTGACAACCCGGTTAGCTCAGTTGGTAGTGACTGCTTTTGTAGCACGGGGTCACAGGATCAATCCCTGGCTGGGGCAAATATTTGCTTGATGAGCGTACACGTTTGTTATCTAGTCTTGTCTTGTCTGGTATAAAAGTCCCTGTGTTTTTTTATTAGGTATACATATTATACTCAATTCTCAACAACTCGTGGTTTCACCCTCGTGGTGATGGATGATGATGATGATGATGATGATGAATCAAAATATATTACCTATGCTACTCAGGGATAATGTAGCATTCTAATGATGTAAACATTTTTGAAATCGGTCGAGTGGTTTTTGAGTTAATTCGTTAGAAACATACAAAAATACATATCATCCCTCTTTATATTATAAGTGTAGATAAAATCAAACTATTTTAATAGACAGGATAAATATTAAAAGTAAGTAATAACAAAATGGCATTTAATTTTTAAAACTCTTTAAATTGGAAGCCTTTAAATAAATATGAAATACATTATATTCCTAATGTATTATCTCTAACGACTTGAGTTGTTTAAGGTCCTTCGCTACATTGTCTCTCCATCTGTATTTGGGATTAATTTTATAATTGATTCAAATTCTACGGCATTCATTATCCATCGTATTAATAAAGTACCGTGTTGTTAGTGAAAGGTACTTGAGATCTTGCCACTAAAATCGTTCCTCACAAAGCAAGGCTCTTTGGTACCATATCTGTGCAAGTATTCGCGTGTCAGATGCGGTGTACAAGCCTTCCGAAATACCTTCCGAATATTCCAGTTTAATTTCCCTGGGATCTAGACACTTAGTACCTTTGCTTAGTGCTTAGGTGTAGTGTAGTAGTTAGGTGGTGGATGCTTGAGACTTAACGCCTTGCAATGCAACTTTAATGGCGGTCACTTTGTGATGACACACGTCGCTCCCACGGGTGGAACACTGCTGGACCCGTCTCCATTGGACAGTTTGGTTTTAAAATATGTTAGGTACGACTCTTGTTTGCCAAGCAAAGATAAGATAAGTAATGATTTATTTGCAAAAAATCTTGAGTATTATACACACACAAAGTTTGAATAAAGATGTAGTTTATCATAACATAGCTAGTCATGTTTTGCCCATATAGGCGTACACATTTTTGCGAGATAGCAAACAAAACAATAAAAATGATTCTATGTACATACGAATAAAAAAATAAAAATATTATAGATGTTTTTTAAATCTAAATTCTAAAATTAAAAGTTTAGATAGATGGATGGATGGATAAATGCATGAATGTTTGTTGCTCTTTCACGCTCAAACGGCGGGGCCAATTTTGCTAAAAGTTGGTATGGAGATAGATGATGCTTTGGATTGACACATAGGATACTTTTCGTCATCATCCTCATCCATCACCACGCGGGTGAAACCGCGGATGGCAGTTAGTGGTTAAATAATAATATATAAGAATGTCAGAAAGTAAAACAGTCACAATACATAATACAGTCATCTTCATCTCAGCCGTAGGGCGTCTACTGCTGAACATATGCCTCCGCCATGATTTTCCAAAAGGACCAGTTGGAAGCTGCCTGCATCCAACGTCATCGTGCGACCTTTATCAGGTCGTCTGTCCGCCGTGTCGGTGGACGACCTACGCTGCGCTTGCCGGTCCGTAGTCTCCATTCCAGAACCTTCCGGCACCATCGGCCATTACATTTATAGAGTGTCATAATTTGATTGAAGTACTATCGATAAGAGATTGTTGTTTTGCCGTGTGCATGCTGAGTTTATAGGTGTCACGTCTGTAACGCTTAACTTTCTCAGACAATAAGGGAAAATAATGCGGGTTTTATTTTACAAATGAAGCTACTTTCAAAACATAAAATAATGCGATGCCAGGATTTTGTGTTCAATAAACGGTCTACAGCAGCTGTCAGTTGTTTGTAGTCCAAAACTCCAAGCAAAGCAGTTGGTTCAAATGATTTGATGATTTGAAAGCCATGATAGCTCTAGAATAGTCAGGGTCTGGCACTGGTGCGCTTTCTGCCTCACAATTGAGCTTTGGGAGATGGCATCTTCATGAAAACGAGTCCACAAAATGGTGGAATAGTAGATTAGTAGCCAAGGGCTGTAAGGCATCAATTGCAGCCCGAGATATTTAGGTTTTTTATAGTTCGAGGGTACAATTATTGATGCTTACACCCGAGCTAACTACTCTGCTTTACATCTCGATTGTGAGGTAAGTAGAAAAAAGCCGGCATTACAAAAATAAAATTGATGACTATTATACTCATACGAAGACAAGGCTGAATAGCGAAGCGACCTCTTTTGTCATTGGGCTGAATGCATGATGTCTATTGCCAGTATGATGGTTAGATGTGCGCAAACTTTTTGAAAGAGAGAAGTGTTTTTTAATTACTTACCGCCCTAGGGCTTTTCTAGCTACATTATTAACCTAGAGCGCTAATTGGTCGCCTACAAGCCCCATTTGGGGGTAATAAGGACCTACTTACCGAATTTGAGTGTGTAAACGGCCATAGGGCTTTTCTAGCTACATTATTACCCTAGAGCGCTAATTGGTCACCTTCAAGCCCCATTTAATAAGGACCTTCTTACCGAATATGAGAGATGTAAAAGCACTTTGTTGTTCCCACCTGGCTAGCTACGAACCTTTGAACCAAAGGCATCTATACAATCTATAACATTGTTTTGGGTCAGTTCTGGCAGTTACCCTTGCGAGCCAGCCGCTGTTATGTGTGATAACAAAGATATATATGTACAATAGATAACGGTAGTATCTACGAGTATCACGAATTGTACTGAAACCAAGCGTTTAAATTTTATAATGAATTGAAATTCGACTTTAATTAATTGAATAACGTGAAATTAATTAAAGTAAAATTAATTAATTAAAAATAATTTAATTCAATTATTTATAAAAAATTAATTTAATTAATTAATTAATGAAATATAAATTAATAATTAATTAATTAATCCATTTACCCGAACGAAGCGATTTACTTCTTCGTTTATCATACGAACGGCTAGGCAATGGAACACCCTGCCTAAGTCGGTGTTTCCGGTTAAGTACGATATGGGGGTCTTCAAAACACGAGTGCATAGGTATCTTCTGGGTAAGCGCGCTCCATCATCGATCGCATCATCACTTAACATCAGGTGAGATAGTAATCAAGTGCTACCCAGTTCGGTATAAAAAAAAAAAATTACCTGTGATAGAAAATATGTCCTTGTCTTTGGGGGTTGCAAAATTTTTAGGTTTTAATCACGCAATTTAGTTTTCGCGTGTGTACGGCTACAACAGACGCGCGCGGACTGTAAGTAGCGACAGCCAACCTTGACGCTCGGTCGGGGTTGGAATACGGGAAGTACACGTTATCACGTACATTATATATCTGTGTATTATACCAGCTCCAACCGCATCATCATTGGCCATATTATAAGTGATGGTGGTCAGTTCAATACTTAAATGCTAGTAGGTAGATCATTTAAATTATTAAAAAATATTTATGAACTCAGTAATTTCTTATTGGTTTTGAAGAAGAATAATCTTAGGCACCAATTATGAGAAGAAAAAAATCGACGAGGATGGGATTCGAACCCACGCGTGCAGAGCACATTGGATTAGCAGTCCAACGCCTTAACCTCTCGGCCACCTCGTCATGTATAACCAAAACAAAAATAACTAACTTTTTAATTATTATACATACACATTTAATTAAAATTATTTAAATCCATATTTAAATCGACGTTATAAATAGTTTTGCTATGCTTATCAGCTGAACAAACATTAGAAGTATGAGTAGAAACAGGTAGTGTACTTTATCTAGCTTAAATGTTATTTTGTGCCCCGCACATAGTTAAAATGTATTCCCCCGCCATCTGAATGTGAATCGTAATAGGCGAGGAAACCAATTTATTAGCTGGTAGGCGTCTTGTTTAAGAGGTCGTCTTAGCTGGTACCACTGCAGCGTCAGAGGCCGTACTATACACAGACAATATGCGAAAAAGAATTCGTATCGTGAGCGTCAAGCTGTCACGCTTCGGCATACTAACTATGAGTTGTCTGTGTCACAGTTAGATAAATGACGCCTTAGATAAATGACAGTTTGTACTGTTTCACGGGTAACTATGAGTTGTCTGTGTCACAGTTAGATAAATGACGCCTTAGATAAATGACAGTTTGTACTGTTTCACGTGTAACTATGAGTTGTCTGTGTCACAGTTAGATAAATGACGCCTTAGATAAATGACAGTTTGTACTGTTTCACGTGTAACTATGAGTTGTCTGTGTCACAGTTAGATAAATGACGCCTTAGATAAATGACAGTTTGTACTGTTTCACGTGTAACTATGAGTTGTCTGTGTCACAGTTAGATAAATGACGCCTTAGATAAATGACAGTTTGTACTGTTTCACGTGTAACTATGAGTTGTCTGTGTCACAGTTAGATAAATGACGCCTTAGATAAATGACAGTTTGTACTGTTTCACGTGTAACTATGAGTTGTCTGTGTCACAGTTAGATAAATGACGCCTTAGATAAATGACAGTTTGTACTGTTTCACGTGTAACTATGAGTTGTCTGTGTCACAGTTAGATAAATGACGCCTTAGATAAATGACAGTTTGTACTGTTTCACGTGTAACTATGAGTTGTCTGTGTCACAGTTAGATAAATGACGCCTTAGATAAATGACAGTTTGTACTGTTTCACGTGTAACTATGAGTTGTCTGTGTCACAGTTAGATAAATGACGCCTTAGATAAATGACAGTTTGTACTGTTTCACGTGTAACTATGAGTTGTCTGTGTCACAGTTAGATAAATGACGCCTTAGATAAATGACAGTTTGTACTGTTTCACGTGTAACTATGAGTTGTCTGTGTCACAGTTAGATAAATGACGCCTTAGATAAATGACAGTTTGTACTGTTTCACGTGTAACTATGAGTTGTCTGTGTCACAGTTAGATAAATGACGCCTTAGATAAATGACAGTTTGTACTGTTTCACGTGTAACTATGAGTTGTCTGTGTCACAGTTAGATAAATGACGCCTTAGATAAATGACAGTTTGTACTGTTTCACGTGTAACTATGAGTTGTCTGTGTCACAGTTAGATAAATGACGCCTTAGATAAATGACAGTTTGTACTGTTTCACGTGTAACTATGAGTTGTCTGTGTCACAGTTAGATAAATGACGCCTTAGATAAATGACAGTTTGTACTGTTTCACGTGTAACTATGAGTTGTCTGTGTCACAGTTAGATAAATGACGCCTTAGATAAATGACAGTTTGTACTGTTTCACGGGTAACTATGAGTTGTCTGTGTCACAGTTAGATAAATGACGCCTTAGATAAATGACAGTTTGTACTGTTTCACGTGAACGATAAACGGAAAGGACGATAAGACGAACATTTGTGTAATTGTAACGTAATCGTATACATACGAGTAGCTATTAAACTAAGGTGTGTTTTAAAATGTGAAGTATCCTTTAAATCGATACGGGTAGTTTTGGCACGTATACATCCTAATTAAGTTCCAAGAATTTCATCTGACAGATTCAAAGTTAAGTAGAAATTTGGGTTATTGTATTCAACCGGCTTCCAAAAAAGGAGGACGTTCATAATTCGTCTGATTTTTATTTGTGTGTGTGACCTGGGAACTTTCGACTGGGTGAACCGATTTTTATGATTTGTGTTTATTTGAAAGCTGGTGCTTACCGTGTGGTCCCGTTTAAATTACACCTAATTCGGTCAAGCAGTCTTTGAGGTACACTCCAATAACTGAAAAGTGTTTCGCCTATCTTAATGATATCCTTATTGACGGTGAATGACAATCATCCCGTCAATAGCAAGGGTCATTAACACGAGAGAAAATATTTTTTTCTGAAAACATTGAACCGACTTCAACACTAATAGTGTGAACTTGTCGAAGTCGGTACCATGCTCACAATAATAATAATAATAATCTTTATTTAAGGCAATAGTAGAATTACACAACATAAAAATACCAGCGGCCCATATACAAAACATATACCTTATAGACTAACATATATACATATATTATTTGATTTCTTAACTAGCGTACAGTAAGTTCAGGATTTATATTTGGTCTAGGCTCCCTGTACCGTCAAAAAACGATCCCTTCAGGCCAGTAGTCCGGTGCCAGGAACGTCTAGGCACAATAATAGGCACTTTTAAACTATTGCGGTACAGACTTTAAAAAGTTATTTATCTCGTATCGTGACTTACCCTGCAAACGCTCCTACCACCTGCATGCCTCGCGCATACATACGGACAGTCTTACCTCTTTATACAGCCCTCAATACCACCTCTGCATATTTCAACCGTGCTGCGGTCACAGCTCTCTTCGTAAACGCTATCTACGCGCCAACTTACCACTATATCTTTTCCGTTATATTTGAATTCAAATATCGAGTTTGAGTCTTATTGCTTATAAGTTAAGTACGGTGTGGTTTGTTTTGGAGGGTAGTCTGAAAGTTTGTGAAGATGTAAAGGACTGGTCACTCGCGCTTGAGATATTAGTAGGTTCGGCCGCACAGATAGGTGCATTTACGGGGACGCCTAGAGTCACTACGTGAGATATTTTCGTTTTGATAGCCTTTGAGAGCTTCGCCAATGCCGAATGGAGCCGATACGTTAGGGATTTACGTGATTTTTGTGTTTGCCTTAGGAGCTACGGAGCATGTGGACGAATTCTAAAAAATCTTTCCTGAACATTTTAATTTTTTTCATCCTCTTTTGCTGGACCAAGTTGCATCATTAACTTAATATTAAGGCCGGAATACACACATTATAAGTATATTATTTCTGTTTTTCGAACGATTGCTTTATGATTTTTATAGTATTACTTTTTTAAAGCACTAACGCTTGCTGAGCGATACCAAACATTGCAATTTTCAGAGAGAAAAATTCACATCCGTGTCAGAAACCATGATCAACTAGGCCACCGAAGCTCGAGGTCCAAGCATTGAATTTTAACACTTTATCTCATTTTAAACGTCGCGTGCACTGTTCCACAATTGATAGACACTATCGGGTATCTAGAGGGTAGACCTAGATGCTCTCGACAAACTGCAACGTCGCGCTGTCCGTATTATTGGAGACATTGAAGTCACTCAACACCTAGAACCCCTACAAATGCCTAGAACTATAGCTTCATTAAGCGTTTTTTACCGGTTGTTTCATGGCAAATGTTCTGAAGAGCTCTTTCATCTTATTCCGTCTTCACCATTCCGATCCCGAACTACTCATTCCAGCCTAGCATTGCATCCATATACTGTTCAAAACTTCTTACCACGAAATGTCGCATGAGCAACATCTATCGAATAGCTTTGACAGCATTATCCAACCGAAAAAAATAATTATACCTTGATCTATAACTTCAAAACAAAAATTTTGTAATACATTTAGATGCCCTGGCCAGGGATCGAACCTGGACCCCTTACTTCAAAGGCTCACTTCTTCTAATTGTACATGTCTGTAACTATATTAAGTATGTTAAAATGACAGCTTTAATAAAGTCTTTTACGTGCTTCCCATTAGACCCATTTTATCTGAACGTTGCAAGCTTGTCCAAGTTATCTCCTTACTATTTATAATAAACATTTTTTTGTCCATCTTCTATACGTTCATATACCATATAATCTTTCTATAACAATAGAATTTTTGTGAGATTGTATGTATGTTCGGAAAGGTTTCTTACAGATGAAACTAATTTGTGTAGGTTTAGGCACTAGCTTAGAAAAAAGGGGGTAGATATTATGAACAATGAATGCCGGGAACAGACAAATGACGTCAAAACGGAGCTCTCACCGCATCAACAAAACTAAAAACTAAACGTATGCGCCTTTGAAAACATGCGAAAAGAATAGTTGTTTCAAAAACAAAACACTCATTTGCGGGTAGTCACTAATTTCGCAGCGTCGCAGTCACACAGAAGCGCATTAAGGCTTTCTTACAAGCTAATCTTAGGACAAAAGCTTTATTACGCCCCGCCCCCGGGTGTGGGCCGAGTGTTGCCATTGTTTATTTTATTTTTTGTGCCTGGCAAGCCTAGTGAAAACGTAGTGTCTGGGAAAGAAGGGTGGTATAGGATGTTTTGCAAATGAAAACGAAAATACAAATATATATTAAAATTTAACTAAATTAAAGATAATATAATTAAATTAGTGATATCTTAGACTTTTGCGATTATTATAATAAAATCAGTACGATCTAATCAGTATCTAAATCACGATCAATCACAATTCGAGTGACTCCACTCTGCCTATGCCGAAGATCTACAAACGGTATGTTGATACTTTTGCTATCGTCCCCAAAACAATATTTCTTTGTGCTGCATTTCTAAACAATCGTATTATAAAACAATTTTAGCTGTCTACTCGTGACCACTAAAAAGTGTTCGAAACATCATGTACGTATGTGACATTTTAAAGTGTATGTACAATGTATAATATAATATTTCATACTTCGTCGTTATAATCAGTACTACTCTACTCCGTGATATAGTTAATGGATATTCCCGCCACCGTTAGGATGCAAACCATGAGACGACAAAGCCGATCTATTAGATGGTTGACTTTTTAGGCAAGAAGCAGTCTTGGTTGATACTGTAATGCGAGATTACCAAAACTAAAACACAATTTTATTATCCTCGCTTGGCTCGCCTAATTTTTCTAGTCAGCATAACGCTCCTCCTCGCTTCGCTCCACCTCGCACCTATAAATGTCTTTGCTGTGACAGATACTCTGGGAAAAAGCTTATTTAAATAGCAACAATACGCTACTTTGGCTGTTAGGATTTGGTAGGTGGTTCACAAAATTTGTTGGTCATTCACAAAATTTGTTGCACATATTTCCATTTTATTTTCTTGTGTTATATTTTCGGAAAGCAAAACTGAATCCTCCTGTATGTTTGCTACAGACATGATAAACAGCTCATTTTCAACATGAACCGGGAACGTCAACGATGCGTGACGTCTGTTGGAGCCAGCTGTTGTTGTACTAGAGCTGTAATTAGGCACTGCTGCCTTCGGAATGACCAAGACAACTGCGTTAATTACTTTTTACGTGCTCCTGTTACTGCGGTTTGGTTGACGCTTTTCGATTAAAGTTTTCGCTTTAGTAAGGGTAAATAATTATTATGGTCCACTTAGGACACCTCCATGCTTCGGAGGGCACGTTAAGCCGTCGGCCCCGGTTTTTTGTCAAAGTCAAAATCATTTATTCAATTTAGGCATCAAAGACACACTTATGCACGTCAACTTTTCATTATACTCGTAATGTACTTTAAAGACTCTACCGCCGCGTTCCAAAATATATAGAGCCCACCGAGAAGAAGCGGCAAGAAACTCGGGGCCATTCTTTTTATATAGATGTTTACAATGTTTCTACTTAGGTACTAAAATATTACATTTTATGGGTGGCAGAGTGACAGCTTGCCAGAAGTGGAGTATTCCAAGCATCTTTATCTTCTATATAATGTCGAACTATAATAAGCTTTTTTTATTAAAAGGTTTTATGCAGTAAACTTGAATTTGCCCTCTGTGAGCTCAGTTATGTGTTTTGGGATTTTATTGTATAAACGCACACAATTAGTAGACTAGGAATGACTTATTAGTCTTCGCAAGTCTAAAACTAGGTACAGCTATCCTATTAGTATTTCTAGAATTAAAAGTGTGGTGATCTTAATTTAACTTATATTTATGTATTTTTTTACGAACATACATTATATTTTCAAATACATATAAGGAAGGCAACGTTAATATATTGATTTCTTTAAATAAATCTCTCCATTTCCCCATTTCGTTAGGCTACATAGAAAGCTTTTGGGCGGCTTGAAAACTTCGACATGGGATGGCCACTAAATTATCCACCTAGACGCACTGGGCTCGCGTGGATTATGGCCCAACTCTTCTAGATAGAAGGGACTTCCACTGATGGGACGCGAGCCTTCTTTTCAGATGAAAAGAAGTCCCATCAGTGGAAACAAAATGGGCTGATTATGATTATGATATGATGAATTATTATTGAAGTGAACTTTAAAGATTTAACAAGTGCAATTTCAAAAATTTTATACCGACTTCCATTCTATTACTTTGGTAATAATCAGTTATTGGAGTGTAACTCAAAAACTACTGGACTGAATTTGATGACATTTAAATTGGACCACACGAGAAGCACTAACTTTCAAACAAAATAAGAATTTTGAGAATCGGTTCACCCAGTCAAAACTTCTGAGGTAACAAACATAAAAAAAAAACGAGATGAGTACCCCTATTTTTTGAAGTCGGTAGAAAAGAAGTTAATCCTAGTTTCTATCTTACTCTAGGGACTTCGTTGTTTCTAGGCTATACAACTCTAGGGAGCAGGGTTAACTTCTTGACTGATAGTATAGGTCCTATACTAATTTATGACAAATATGAAAATACGTGCGTTTGTTACCACTCGGATACTGACCAAATTTGTATGTATGTATTTTAAGTTCTGAAATAGCACACTGGATACTTTTTATGCCGGATAAATGTTACAGTGTGGTAATTTTCTCCGCGTATGTGGCCGTGGGGCGCAACTGAAATTAAATCAACAATTTATGGTAGATTTTTTTCTACAATACTCTTATTATTATTACTACTTAATATATTTACTCTCAATATAACTTAATTTGTTATACTTTTTAGTAATTTTTTATGTTGTGTTCAGTATCTGTTCAAATAAATGCTATTTCTTTATTTGCTTTAATTTTATATAAAGGCATACAGCCAAGTGAAAAGACTTCGCTTCGCGATATAATTTACCCTCAAAAATAATTTGGGCCGAACGTGGACCTGAAAAGTGAAACGAAATAATAATGTTTAGATTCAAATATAAATTGGGGCAAATATGGCATACAATCCGGGACGAAAGCAGATTCTATTGTGTGGCATAAATCATTTAAAGTAGTTATACGTCTGAATCTTGTATTATAGTAGCAGAAGGAGTGATAAAAAGTTTATTTTCAGCATGAGCTGGAGTAGCCAGCATGCTAAGTCTATTAGTCACTATTGCCTTAACATGACTAAGAATGATTGAATATTCACGGGTGCAATGAAGTATTATGTGAACCACCCATATTTGAAGTAAAAATCCTTTCATGCAAAACACAAAATCAGCTGTGAATAAAAGATGAATACGAACTGATGTCTGGAAAGGAATCTATTACATTTCGCGCATCCAACAAATACCCATATACAAGGACCTAGAATATCATATGGCCTTTATTAATAAACGTTGCGTAAACATAGATTAGGCGTAACATGCTTTGTCTTGCTTTCACGCGGGACATTTACTGCAAGCGAAAAATTGACAGATAGATGTTTTAACTACTCCGGGTCTAAGCCAAGTTTATTAATAAGGCCGTAAGGGTATAGCTGTTGGCGTTCTACACTACTTTACCCACAGCGGTTTGAAAACACCATGTAAAACATGAAATGAAATAAAAAACAACCACATGTGTACACAGCCTTACAGTGGGTTGACAAAAGTATCCCGACTTCGCGAAGTATTGTTTGCACGAATCAAGACGAATATTTAAGGACAATGCATTTTGAAACTCCATGTACGGTCTGTAACTGTTTTTTAAGTGACTGTTTTACTGGTACTAACTGGTTAGTACCAGTAAAACAGTCATTGTCATCATAGGTTATGATAATTGAGTTTTGTCATGTTAAAAGTTTTTTTATATATAATGAGCTTGCATTTGACTTTCTCATTTGATGGTCAGTTACTATGGGAACACACAAATGTAGTATCATACACTAGATATAAAATGGCGACTCGCTTATAAGGATAGCTTCTGGAACACACCATTAGATTCGAGAAAAGGGTTTTTAGTCTTGGGGAGGTTAGCAAGGCTGCACTCGGAAGTACACTGTTGCTGTTGTGAATTTCATAACGATATTATCTTCCCTATGTATTTATTATTATTATCAATATTGATGATTGATTTCAGAGCTCTGGGAGCCGCGAGGATGACATGACCGTGCGGTGTGTCAACATCAAAGAGTGTCAAAGAGTGAAAACGGGACCCTGTTACTAAGACTCCGCTGTCCGTCCGTCTGTCTGTCTGTCCGTCTGTCACCATGCTGTATCTCAGGAACCGTGATAGTTAGACAGATGAAAATTTATTTTCGCACATGATGTTTCTCTTGCCGCTATAAGAACTAAAAAACCACGAATAAAGTATTTTGTCAATATTTATTATACATAAAAAAATAATGTCAATTAACTGTTTTCAAAAGTCTAGATTTAAATATTCGACGAATTTTCAAATTTGGAGCATATTACGTCTTACGTTATTTAATACTTATATTATATTATTTATTACTATCATACCCACCAAGTACTTAACACCTCTACGAAGAAATAATGTCAGGAACCACAACTCAGAACAAATTCCACACAAAAAGTGGTCCTTCAAACCAAAAGGACGTATGATTCCAAATACGAATTACTCCCGAGGTTACAAATAGACATGTTCGGTGATTGGTTTAAATTTCAGAAGGAAAGCAGGGATTGGTCCACGCGCGTGCTGCAGCATCTACTATGACAGCTGAGACATAGCAGCGTGAACGATGTTATTGATTAACACGACTTTTATTGGGTCATTTTTTTAAGGCAGTTACTCTTCCTGATATTATTTCTTCGTAGACATCCCTATATACTTAAAACGTTCGTGATAGTGACACTAATAGTAACATTGACGCAAGTGACAGTTCGGATGGAAAAAATATGACAGACACAGCACGACAGCTGTGCACAACAGTGACTCCCAGGCGAAGAACTTCAAATAAGTTCGAAACTGGTCGGAGAAAACTTCCGGTAAATGTCACGGAAGTTCCGCTTAAAGTATAATTATGGACTTAACTCGTGATAGTTTTGTAATTCAAGATTAAAATTACGTATAAAAAATGCATAATATAATAACAAGAATGTAAAATAAATTGTCATCATCATCATCGTTATTAGCCGGAAGACGTCCACTGCTGAACATACGCCTCCCCCATAACAAATAATCCGTCATAATTATAAATGAGGTGAATATAACATATATTGTTAATTATTTGCCGGATAAATATTTTTAAATATAGGTATTTATTATTAAATATAGGTTTAAATATATATAATATATGTAAAGAGTAGAAGCACTTGGATGTTTGGACGCTTTCTACCGACTTCCAAAAAGGAGGAGGTACTCAATTCAACTGTTTGTTTTTTGTTTTTGTACCTCTTAACTTTCGATAGGGTGAACCGATTCCCAAAACTCTTTTTTTGTTTGAAAGCTGGTGCTTCCCGTGTGATCCCATTTAAATTTCATTATATTTTGAGTTGCACTCCAATAACTGAATAGAATAGAAGTCAGTATTAAATTTTTCAAATTATACTTGTTGAGTTAGGAATCTATAATTACTAATTATGCACACTACATATTTTTTTAATTTAATACCAAAAAGATGAATCCAAAAAGCATGTCAGTAATAAAAACAAATTAACAAATAATCATTGGACATCAAACGTTGGAAAGCTGCAACGTAGCGTCAGTTGTTGCGAGTGACGCGACGCGACGCGTGGAACAGCACGGAAATTAGCGTCAGTGTAACGTCAGTGGGCGCGTCCGCTCGCTTTTTTCCATTTGTGTCACGGTGACAGCTGCATAGTGAGTCGACACCACAAAGGCTGGGATGAGCGCGTCAATATTGTGCGCGATGTGTTAATTTTCGTTTGGTTCTCATTGATATGTTTTTATTTGCAACTCGTTTCCGGGCTATAAATGAAAGCTCTGTTCCTTTATACTTTTAAAAATAATGTACTGGTTTCTAGGGTTCCGTATCCGAAGGGAAAAACGGGACAATATTACTAAGACTACTCTGTCTATCTGTCCATCTGTCACCAGGCTGTATCCCATGAACCGTAATAGTTAAGACAGTTGTTTTTTTTTACAGATTATGTATTTATGTTGCCACTATAACAACAAATACTTCAAAACCGGGCAAGTGCAAGTCGGACTCGCACACGAAGGGTTCGGTACCTATCTATAAAAACATAAAAATAATGTCTGTTGTACATTTATAGATAATGGTACGGAATCCTTCGTGCGCTGACTCTGACTTTAACTCGCACTTGGTCGGTTTTTTTTTTGCCAGTTTATTACAAAGAAAGTTACCGCATATATAAATAGCCGAGTTGCCAGCGGCTTCGCTTGCGTGATCAATGGGTTACGAATAACCACAAAAATAACTTGAATTAAACTCAGTAAAATTTTCTAAAATTCTTCCTTATTGACTGCGACATAAAAGACAATAACTACCAAAATGTCAAGTTTTAGCCCCAGCCGTTTAGGCAAAGCTTTGATAAATCAGTCAGGACAAGTAATTTTACAACAGATTATTACAACTCAGTGCGGAAACGGCTAAAGGGATTTAGATTAAATTCGTAATGAAAACAAATTACTCCCATGATTAAAACATAGGCCTCCAGTTTCCGGAACGATGTTTAAAGTTTGATCAGCTAACAGAAGCAATACTGACCGCTCATTGGTCACATATCGCGTCATAGAATACCATTGACCAATGAGCGTTTAGTATTTAGTTGGTCAACTAATCAAGGCTTTGACAAACGTTTTAGAAACTGGGTTAGTTTCCGAATTCAACAAACTGTTCCCGAGAGATTGCGATATGATATTATATATTTTAACGACGAATTATCGCAAGATCTATTTATTTATACCTACAAAAGTTAGACATTAATTACACATAAACCTCATAATTCACGAGAATATCCGAGCCTTGAAACTACTTAAAAAAGTACAGAAGACTCAACAGCTCCACATTTCGTCGTGGAGGCTAACGATTCCGAAGTGACCTGCCACATAAATCTCTGCACCCTGATTGATACATGGCTGTGGGTTGACGCCCATTCAGTAATTTAGTGCCAGCCGCCCGCCCACCACCAGATAGCGGGACTTTTGTTTTGCATTAATACCTCTTTGCCTTGAGGAAAGAAAAGTTTTTTTTCCAAGTTTTCTGTTAGTAAGTACCCAGTGAAATGATTAAATTCGAACAATAACCTGATTGTTTTCCACCTCCTTTGCGATCGAAGTTCACCTCTTAATGGATTCACACGGAGTTGTGTATCAAAGTGAGGCGTAGTTACACTTTATAATATTACTACATAATATGGATACCTACACCACATGGCGTATCCTGCCAAGATAGTGACTATACCACGAAAAATAGCCTGTTTAGGCTTTTCTTAGTACAAATTTTACCTATATGCCATCAGCTGCTGTGGCGTCAAGAAAACACCAACACAAATAATTCTCATTAATAAAATGTGTATGATAATTGGTATGTTTTTCATGTTTAGCAAAGGAAAATCAGCCTAAGTTACATTTTATGAGGCAAACTGAACATTTTTACGGAAAAATATCGCGCAATTTCCTCGATTCCGCGTGTTTATTAGTTGCCAAAGCACAGAATAAATACAGACTATTTAGCCATATATGGATATGAAATTATAAATTACTTCGTCAAGGTATTTCTTAATGCCTTGTGATTTTACATCTACGTGTGGTTTAAATCTAAAGAAAAGTATTTCAAGAAAGTTAAATAATCTTTGACGTTTGAGCATTTTTTATTTAACAGTAGTCCCCGAAAATTCTAAACAAATCTATATGCAAGGTCAAATTACTGCACTTATAAAAAAAACTAACGGAACTTGTAGATCAGCAGAATGTAAAGCATAGTTCAATGAAATCTTATACGTTATTTTCTGTTAGTACTACAACTCCTACACTATACACAGTTGCCCTGATCGGAACAAGTCTCCGTTAAAGCAGCTCGACTATTTCATACGCTGTGAAGTTATCTTTCTATCGTCTCTATATCCGCATAATCTTCACAGAGTTAAATAGGGTTTTCTGTATAAATACCGACCTAAAAGAGGCTGATCCCTAACACGATGGTCTGACCAAGTGAAATAAGCCACCTCCTCAAGCAAGTTCTATCACATGGTGAAGGCGACTACGACCCGGAACCAGTGGCGACAGATTATCTGCTCGGGTAAATCCATAAGACGCGATGCTCAGTAATGAGGGTCTGACTAAAAAGAGTATAAATACAGGTTATATTATATCTAATTTAATATTCTTCTTCTAGAAGTACCCCTCCGACTAGCGAAGGTTGGTAGTCAACTTAGTAATGCATATCTGCTTCTGGCTAGGGGAAACTGTCCGGCAGCACTCCCTGATATTGCGTAGCCATGACTTTTTCTTACACGACACGGCTTTTGCACGTGACTTTTTCCATCATGGTTAGTTGCAGCAACTCGTATCTTTCATGTCTTATTACACGTCATTTATCCAACTATTATTTTTTTATGGTTTTCTAATGCTCACGTACCAGACCGTGGTTTTCTTTGTCTCGAATTTAATATTACAAATGTGATAATTTATGCATGAATTAGTACATCAGATTTTTATCTTGGTCATCTCATTGCCGACATTCAGCTATGTCGCAGGTTTCTGGCGCCCTAAAAACTGCGATACTACATAATATGACCTATCCGCCAAGTTTTGGCCTTTTTAGTAAATATTTACGCCATACTCTTCTCTCCAAGAAGAAGATCTTATCCCAGCAGTGACCATAGTATTAATTATCTTAATATAAATTTTCACACCTACAATTTCAAAAACAAAGGAATTTCATACAAAAATTGTCACGCATTTCTACCCCCTTAGGGATTGAATTTTAAAAAAAAACCTTCCTAGTACACCATTACACACCAAAACAAAAGCACCCTCCAAACGAGAATGCCCAATTCACTAGGAAGCTTAGATTCCCCTTAAAAATTGTTGTTATGATTATTTCTTTTTTTAAATGTGAATAAAGCAGTCTAAGTTTAGAATCTTGTAATTTTTCATATTTTCACCATGTTCTAAGAGTAATTATTTTTTTATGTTCTAAATAAGTCTATTTACTCGTAGTGCTCCGGTTATAAAAACATGACTGACGTTTGTCATGATTTACATTTATAATAATAATAAAAAGCCTCGACCGATATCTTAAGAGGCTTTCGCTAGACGGTTGGATCAAGGGACAGATACAGAAGGCAGTACTTCTTGACAGGGCACGTATTGTCAGGAGGTTCCTCAGTCTGCAGCCCTAACCACTGGTAGTTTGGGTCATGCCCCGCTGCCGATGGCAATCTAAGATTAGGTTTTTTACAATGTTTTTTATTTATTATTTTTATTGTATATAGAAATATTGTAAAAAATGTAATTTTAAGAAAAGGAAATAAATAATGTCAATAACAATAATAATAATTTTTATTTTCCAGTTCACAATACATGTAAATTAAAGTAGGTACACTTGGTGCCACGAACATCGGATATGAGATTTAAACACTAGAATTCAGCAAGACCCAAACTAGGCGTTAGCCTATGTCTTGGGCTTAGAGTACGGAATGCAACGATACACATGGTTGTATTATAGTGAGGAAAGTTAATGTACTGAATCTTACAAAACTGGAAAAGTATTAAATTTTAGAGTGTTTAGAACAAATAAGAATATAGTTGTCAAAAAGAAAAGTATGATAATTAGTTTCACATGTTACATTTCGTTACTTAAACATTTTAAACATATAAATGTATTAAATGTAATGTTTTAGTTAAACCTAAATTACAGATAGGTGTGTGAGTGATTGAGAGTAAAAGTGTGTGTGAATAATGTGTGAATGTATGTATTAGGATTGAGTTGCCTCAACTGTACCACTTCATACTAAATTTATATAAGGTTTTCTGTTTCGTTATAAGAGAGGGTGTATAGTAAATTCCGGACTAATTTCTTACATACGAATACGCTAGAGTTTTTAATGGGACACATTTTGCAGACTTTATTGTAGGTGTTTGCATGAGCAAAGCGAGGACTTCTTCGGGCTAATAGAGATGAGGCAAGTGGTGTAGGTAGTCGGTAGATTCGTTTAGAAACTAAGTTTTTATAGTCAAGGTGGTTCTGCATGGTTCTATGGGCTTTTATAGTTGCTGATAGGATGAACAGCTGACGCATTCGTAGTACCTTGAACTCTTCATAGAGAGTATCTGTTGGGTACCTGTACGGTAGGTTTTTTAATATAACTTTAATAAGAGCTCTTTGAGCTCTTTCTACTAAAATGAAACAGCTTTTTCCAGCGCTGCCCCAGACAGATATGCAATATTGCATAACTGATTGGCATAAGGCCATATAAACTTGTCGTAGCACCTCTGACGGCATGCAGTCCCTTAGCTTTTTCATTACGTGCATCAATTTTCTTATGCGACCTGACAGTTGTGATATGTGGTCTTGCTAATTTAAATTCTCATCGACAATTACTCCTAAATACTTTATTTTACTGACACGTTCGATTTGAGTACATAAACACCCAGATTTTAGACTTGCTGTGAGTACAGCCCGCTCGTCTTGAGAACATGAGTGTGTTTTAAGAACACGTTCATCCGGAGGGCTACCAACACAAGTTTTTGAAAACGCTAGGTATTTTGTTTTTACGATATTTAGTGTCAACAAGTTTTGATCAAGCAAAGTTCCAATATTACGTAGTCCCTCCTCAGCGCAACTATAGACACTTTTCCATTCTTTACCGTGATATACTATGACTGTATCATCTGCGTAAGAGATAATGTCGGCATTTTTTGAGGACAGCATAGTATATCATTGACAAACATCGTAAAGAGGGTCGGGCCAAGGATGCTACCTTGGGGAACTCCGAAATTAACGGGAAGCTAACTGCTACAGTGGGATCTTATTTTAATAAATTGCCTACGATTGCTCAGGTAACTTTTAAACCACTCATTAGCTACCCCTCTAACACCCACAGCTTCCAACTTTTTAAGAAGCAAGCCGACTGAGACCGTGTCAAATGCTTTAGCCAAATCTAAAAATACTGCTATACAGTTATCTCCACTTTCGACGTGATTAGAGACAATATTAGATAGCAATGACACGGCATCTTCAGTCGACTTGCCCTTCCGAAATCCAAATTGTCTATCTGATATTATATGATGTTTTCCAAAAAATGACGATAACTGATTACTCACAACCTTTTCTAGAATTTTCGAGGTAATGCTTAGTAGAGCTATTGGTCTATAACTGTTCGGAAGATCTGTTGGTCCACCTTTATATATAGGACAGATAGAAGCAGTTTTCCAACACTCCGGGAATACGCCTGACGCTAAGCTTAGGTTAACTATATGTGTTAGTGGAGCCAGTAAGGATGTCATTTATTTTTTAAATAAAAGTGTGGGGAATTTGTCAGGTCCAGAAGCGCTGTCAGTTTTTAATTCGGATATGATCTTTGATACCTCGAATGTATTTGTGAAGTAAAGAAAAAAAGAATGGTTTGTTGAAACAGTGGGTTTGTACGAAGATATCAAAAAGTCTTGAGTTACATGAAGTTTGTTTATTTTGTTATTCGCTAGATTTGAACCAACTGATGCAAAATGTTCATTACAGTCGTCAAGCGATGAATTGTGATTTCTTCTAAAATTGAGCAAATCAATAGACTCAAATTTATTTGACTGTGTGTAACAAATGTCTTTAATCGTTTTCCAAAGCTTTTTTGTGTCATGGCTGCTTTCTTGTAGCTGTCTGGCGTTGTATTCATTTTTTAGTTTTTGAATTCGTTTATTACAGAAATTGCGATAACGGGAGACTTTGCGGCACAACACATCATCCGGGTGTGATCTTGATTCAAGGTGCAACCTATCTCGGTGCCGCATGCATCTTATTAATCCTGGCGTGATCCACGGCTTGATTTCAACCCATTTGCGGCCAACCTTAATTTTACGAGTATGTTTATCTACAATTAACGACAACATTTGGTTAAAAACAAGCACTGCAGCATTGGCACAAGATTCGTTCATGAGGGTTGACCAGTCTTGATCGTTGATCTCAGTAGCCACAGCATCCAAGTCTGTTTTTAACATACATTTTGCTTGAGGGATTGACTTTCTCGTAACCGATAGACCAGCAATAGTCATGTCATGATCAGTAATAGATGTCTTACTAATAATACCAATAGATTTCGCGTTAGACTTAATATAAATATGGTCGAGACATGTTTTCCCATGCGTAGGACTGTGTATAGCTGGCAAAAGTCCGTGGGACGCCATTAAATACATGTAATTGCTGTTGTTTGCATCGTCATTAACAATATCAATATTAATATCCCCGGCTACTACGATACAAGGTACATGTTTTATCGTGCCGAGCGCTAAGTCCAGAGAGTCAATAAATGGGTCATAATTTTTTATTGAAGGAGTCCGGTAGATACCTAAAACGGCAATCTTGTTATCTAAAATAATAATTAAAGAATCAGAGTCAACACTAGCTACATCTTGGACATTAAATTTGAAAGAGGTTTTAATATATAAAACTACTCCTCCATTTTTATTTAACTGTGTATTTGACCGAAATGAATTGTACCCTGGTACACGATCAATGATTATGCCATCAAAAAGCCAGCATTCTGATAGTACAATAACGTCTATATCACAGTCCAAACGCACAGTCAAATAGTCAAAACGATTTATGTACAGAATGTTCTTGAAACAGGCAGAAAGAGAGAAGTTACCACGTCCGGAGATTATTGAGCCATGAGGTACGTCTTCTGCCTGGTCGTCTATATCCTTGAATTTTACCCTGCATGATCAGTTGGAGAAGATCGTGTTTCTCATTGCGCATTACGTGACCCAGGTACTGAAGTTTTCTAGTGTTTTACTGTATTTAAGATATCTACTTTTTTTATTTAGTTTCTGTAAGACTTTTTGATTGGACACTCTATCAGTCCACGAGATTTTCAAAATTTTTCTGTATACCCACAATTCAAAAGCTTCCAATCGTTTACTTGTGGCTTGTGTTAGGGTTCATGACTCGACTCCATACAGAAGAACCGAAAACACGTAGCACTGTACCAAACGCACCCAGTAGAGAGTCTAAGTGATCGGTTAGAGTAGATGACTTAACTTCATAAATGCGTTACGTGCCTGTTCTATGCGGCATTTTATTGCCAAACTATGTTCAGCTTGGTCGTTGACGATATATTGATTTACTTACGTTTAATGCTCTATCAGAAACGTACTTATAATCCCCGTGTACCGTACGCCGCGTGACTGTAACGTTAACGCGAGTATTCGTAAACACGCCACTACGCACACCTGCGCGGTATTTACGACGCCGCTCGTGTGGAGGTGTCGATTTACGAGCTTTACTGACTGCCTTGTTTTTGCTGTGGCGCGATCGTGATTAAAGGGTTGATTAGCTAGGTTTGGTTTAAATATTATTATGTGGTAAGTCGGCATGTTGTTGTTATTTTACGAGTATTAAACGAAGAGACTGATTTAAAGAATTACTTCTTCAACGGCACCGGTGCCAATAACCTATCTATCGTCGGTTTACCTTACTAGAGATAGATATTTGATATTATTTGTATGGACGTTATGTCAAATTTCGATCCGCAGTAAGGAAAACTGTGGGTAGATAGATTATTGGCATCCCCATAAGCCGGCCCGAGAAGGGGCCTTTAAAGTCAACCGCTCACTTGTCGAAACACTGAGCAATTTTTTTTACTAGTCAACTTTGATTTGCAGCTCGGAATCAGCTCACCGACAATCAGCTGCAATATATTTGCTGTACGCCACCTTTAGAATAAAATTATTATAATATTGTTGATTTTTGATTTAATAATAGTAACATAATAATTACTAGTTTATAGCACAGTTATAGCACTTATCAGCGGTAATTTTTCACAGTCTGATGGTATCTGCAATTCATCGAAATACAGATAAAAATTATAAATATTTATTTCAACAAGACCTTCAGCAATTTTGCTCAATTGTTATGTGTTGTTAATACCAAATGCTCTTGCTGGATATTAATTAAATCGTCTAGTTTTTAGATTTCACATCTTATTACGAGTGTCTCGGCAACCACAAGACCAAATGCTCGTGCATATAAATTTAAATCTGGTCCCTAATGTGCGTACCAAAATCATACTCGGTCGGTAAATAAGGCCGTAGAAAATTTCCTCTATTTAGGAAAGTACCCCCCACTCAAAATCACCGATGTAAAACAAAATTTATAATATTTATGTCAAGACTGATTGAACAACTGCAACCTGTACAGGAGGACCAACATACAACCTAACACATGGACAGATGAAAGTTAATTTGGCCAGTTAAAGCAGAGACGCTTCGCTCTTCTACTCATACTCCTATCACAAGGACTTCCTGTGTCGCGGAAGGCATGTGCACATCACAACATCCAAGACTCAACATTTCTGCTCATCACACAAAAGTTTGCCTCAGCCAGGGATCGAGCCGCGGACCCCTCGCTTCGTAGACATGGGCACTACCAACTAAGCTAACAGAAGCGTCATCAACTTACATTGTACATCAACACTACGTACAATGCTAGATGTACAAAACTACACATATTGTAAGCTAAGCATTACATTAGCTAGTCCAGCCCCACAACAGAGTACAGTCGGTGACATAACCTCCAAGCAACAAATAACTCAGAGGCTAGATTTGTTGTTGTCGCCATTCATTCTGCCGGCGACACCGTAGTAATGAAAGCCGCTTATCTCCTGACTGTACCTCACTGTGCTTTATCTCTGCGACTGTACCCTCAAGGAGGCTAATCGCGACACTTGCCAGAATTAAAACGGGTATTAGCATTTTTATTAATATTTTTTTCGGTACGGTGAAAATTCAAGGCTAAATCGTGAAGATACAATAGATTTATTTGTGGTTATGATGTCTTTGGATTTAGTTGTGATCTCGTTTACGAGTGGTTATGTTATCGCCAAGAAGCGGTGACGACATAACCATTCGTAAATAATTAAGAGAAAATATAAAAGTAAATAAATATGCATAGGAGTAAGTACAGATTTTAAAACTAATGTATGATAGTAAATATGGCGTTTTCTGTAAATCTCCTGAAGTCGGGATTCAAAACTAAGATCGTAGCACGAACAATTTGAGAAAAAGTAATCGTATCGTAAACGTCAACGCGTCACGCTTCGGTGTACAAACTATAAGTTATCTGTGTCACAGTTGTCCTAGATAAATGACAGTTTGTACTGTTTCACGTGATCGACACGATACGTTACACTTACGCAGTTATTCGTGCTATTCCACTGTGACAGATACTTAGAGCGGTTGTGACTTTACTTGCTTGATGCTTGCACGCTACCACCTACAGGTAGGGTGCTTGTCACTGTGCTATTCATCAAGGCGAGTTCATTAACAAAAGATCAAAACTGCAACAGTTTAATCTGAATACAAACACTTATGTAAAAATATGAATAGTTAGCTGCATCCCTCTACCTATCCCTATGGGTTTCATCCACGTGGTGATGGATGGCAATGATTTTACATAATTTTATATAATTTAGGCATTGGTATATAATTTTTACATTACTATTTATTGTATTATTGACATTTAATTTTTATTTTATAAGTATTGGAATATTGTAATTTATTGTGCACAAAATTTATTGAACATTTTTGTATTTATTGGACTTTACTCAAGATATATTTTATTGTATTATTATTTGTACGCTTTATGGGTTTATTTGCCTGAAATAAATATATTTGAATTTGAATGATGATGGTGGTGGTGATAAAAAGTATTCTATGTATTATAACAGCGCCTCATCTATATACATACCAAATTTCATCCAAATCAGCTGTGGCGTGATTGAGTAACAAATCTCCATCTATCCTAACATTTGAATTTTATTCATTTCATCGTCATCACCATTTCAGCCATAAAACGTCCACTGCTGAACACAATCTCTCCCATCATTTTACAGAAGGACCAGTTTGAAACGGCCAGCATCGAACGTCAGCCTGCGACCGTTGCCCGTTAGTTATTTATAATAATAGTCTTCTATTAATATCTAATCTTCATTCGTATAAAAATGAACCCCTGTTTTCCTTGGTCACGCTACAACTTGAGAACGGATTTACCGATTTCATTAATCCTTTTTTAAATATTTCTTATACTACGTAGAAGGTTCTTACATTACAAAACTTAAGAAAATATGGGAGGTTACAGTGGGGTCGAAGGCCGAACCTACTACGCGAATGAACTTGCGGGCAGTCGCTAGTAAGATGTAAAAATGTCTACCCGCGAAATTTAACATTGCATTTAATTCGAAGTATTGGCACAAGAATGTTATCCATTCCAATAAATCAATATAATTAATTGATTTTCGCTCAAGACCTAACAAACTAGGTAGGTAGGTAAACAGATCTGCATTTTATAACGCATGCTTTACGATCAACGCGGTAACACACGCGCAACTGACGTACAACGTAACTGGAAACGGTGGAGTATTTACAATTTTGATGATTAAAAAGGGCAAGGTGAGAATAAAAGTATAATATTATACTAATAATAATTAAATGTGGTGTCAATGACGCTGCTATGAGCTTTGATTATTAATTACGTATATAAAAGTAACTTTTTAAAAATGAACAGGGAGACTGTACCGGGACGAACCGGTAAAAAACAAGGAGGCAATTTTTTATACTTAGGTTGTCCGATTGTGTTGTTGCAACACAATTAAATAACGAATTGTACAGTTGCAACGTTTGCCTCTTTTTATTATTACACAATTCGAGATATTTAAAGTGAAAACCTCTTTAGGCGCTTTGAGCACTTTTTGGGTGACAAAAATCATGAAACTGGCGTCATCGTCACCGAACGCTTCAAGTTACTTAGTTGTCACTTTGATCGACAGTCCCCAAAGACTGCCGCATGTTATTTTTATTTTTGTGTATTTGTAACGAATAAACTCAAAAAATACTGGACCGATTTCAAATATTCTTTCACCATTAGAATGCTACATTACCCTGAGTAAAATAGGCCAGATATTTTAATTTATCATCATTACCATCCATCGCCACACGGATGAAACCGTGTGTTCATAACTATGAATACATTTCAATATCATATAATACTATAATACCATATAATATCATATTAATACCAAGAATAAATTTAGAGACGGGATTGTGAGCTCTCAATATTTCGGCACAGTTGCATGCGCCATGTTCACGAGTAAACTGAAATATCTGAGGTTAGGTGAACATCTTCTTCGGTATAATTCTTGCATTAGTGACCATGTCAGTCAGTTTAAAAATACCAGTTATAATAATACCAGTTTAACTGCTGATATAACTGATATGCGGTGGTGGTGGTGTTCATATGTTATTATACGTCTAATAAGAACAGTGTTAAATAATTGACATGCTGAATCGCGACCAAAAGAAGCATCTCTTTATAACATCCGATACCTTTGGTGATATTGAGAAACTCCCAGATAGGATGAATAATAGCTCAACATTATGATGTCAAAGATTCTGAGCATATATCGTAATTTTCCTTACTTATAAAATACAGCAGGACCTCTTTAATCCAAGCCCCTCTCTAATCCGAACGCCCCGTACCTACCCCGCTCCTTCACTCGCCGTCTCACCACTTGCTTACCGACTGTCGAGTGGAGGTGTCGTGCGCAGTTATTTGTTGTTGATGGGATTGGGCATAGAGGTAGCAGACACGCTGGATTAACATACAGGTTTCTTTTTATCGTCATCATCATCACCGCTCGGGTAAACACGCGGGGCGCAACTGGTATGTATTATAATCCGAACACTCCGTGAGCCCGAACGGGGGGTAAATTTTCAGTGTTCGGATTAAAGATAACAGTAGGACATCTTTAATCCGAACACTGAAAGTCCTACTGTACACGCATATTTATTAAAGATTCATTTATTTTTTGTGTAGTAGCGATGTAATTTACGTGCTACGTCCGCGCTGTGCGTTTGTTTGGACGCGGGCGCGATATACGACGAGCGTCAAGTAAACGTTCGGTGATGAATGTCGGCGGTGTCAAAATACGTTTTCGCATACCTATAGATAAGGCCCATAGTTTGAACGAAAGTGAAATCTTACCTAACCGCAGTTGTAGAACTGAAAGCGTCAGGAAGGTAAGGAATTGTTCTTAAACTATATTACTTTATTATACTACTATATTTTTACACTGTACTACTATAATATAATATATTATATTACATATAATAAATTAAAATTTTTGGGGAATTTATAATAATGACAATTTTTTTCAGTGTTTTGGACCTATTTTTATAGTTCAGAAAAAAACATCCCTAAAATTAAGGCATAATTTTCGTGTTTTAAGCATAAATATATTATTGTCACCATCATCTCAGCCATAAGACATCCACTGCTGAATATAGGCCTCCCCCATTTTTTTTTAAATGGCCGGTTGGAAGCGGCCTGCATCTAACGTCGCCCTACGAACTTTATCAGGCCGTGTGTCCACCGTGTCGGTGGACGCTTGCCGGTCCGTGATCTCACCCCAGAACCTTCCGGCCCCATCGGCCCTCTGTTCTGCGCGCTATGTGCCCTTGCCCACTGCCACTTTAACTGGCTAATCTTCTGGGCTATGTCGGTGACTTTCGCTCTTCTACGGATCTCCTCATTTCTGATTCGATCACGCAGAGAAACCCCGAGCATAGCCCTCTCCATAGCTAGTTGTGCAACTTTGAGCTTACTTATGAGGACTATAGTAAGAGACCACGTTTCAGTGCCATAAGTTATCACTGAAAATTTTATCACAGAAAAAAAACTCGTATGAAAAAAACACAATGCTGAACTAAACAACAACTCCACATAATCTATTTTATAGATCTCAAAAATACACAACTAAAGATCTCATTGGTAACAACTTTTAAACTGTGCAGGTGAGGGAGAAAAGCCAACAGAATGTTTACGGCGAGTCGGTCGCGTAGCTCAGGCGACAATGCAGTCGGTGTGCACCCGCCCTAAGGCGTAGCTTACGTACTCACTGTTATTTAAACTGGTGTGGGGTAGTCTTTATAGTAGGAAGGCTCATTTGGTTTGTGAATGAATTGCTGGATTTGTACAAAACGCAGTTTAAAACTGTACACAGTTGCCGGTCTGTTGGGGTTTTTTCATCGTCAGACCAGGCTCATTGGTAATAATTCGCTCGTGTAAAACACCAAACGAAATTCTCTAAAATAAGTTAATTTAACACAATCTAACCTATCCACAGTACAACGCCTACTATGTCTGTCCGTCCATCTGTCTACTACTACTACCTCGAGCTTAGAAGTTGTCACTCCGATACATCGGTTTTTGAGTATCTTTCGTTCCCCCATTCAGCCCCAAGGCATTTCACCTGCTAGCTTTCTTGACACCCTATAGCTGGTACTATAGCGGTATCAACCAAGACGGCCTTTGTACAAGAGACCTACCACCTAGTGTATGTTTAATGTCGAGACTTTAAAGCAAAATGAGTGCAGATTACGACCAAATATCATAATCTGACTTCGCGAAAACATAAGTTTTACGACGCTTAAACTTAACAACCGAAGTCCGAAAAAAACGTAGTGTAAATTGAATATAATGTTCTAATGAAGTATGGGAATCAATACACGGTTGAGCAAACTTGGCTAGATAGAAAAAATCGGAAACATTCCCTAAATTTTGCAATTTTTCTTCGTGGGAAAAAGCATTTTTATTAAATTATGGGCAAAAATATTTGATGAATGTATCATATTCGAATTCCCGATGAAATTTACTAGTAAGAAAAAAAGAAAAGTTTTTATTGCTACAAAAGATACAATAATAATAAACAATGTACCTAATATTTGAAACAATAGGGCAATAAGGGGTATGCTCAGCGCGTGGCTGCGTAGACACTTAAGTCTATGCAAGGCTGATTTCAGCATACTCCTTTTCTCGAAGTAAGATGTTGTTCGAGAGATGTTAGAGTTGCGGGTTACATATACGATATTTAATCATAATAAGCTGTTCTATAGTACATACATATAGAATACTTTGTATTACAGGCAAATAGACATTATATTCTAACATGCAATATAAGTATATAGCAAATAAAGATGCATGATCGAACCGTTAGGTTTTATGTAGGATGTACCTATGAGAGATGCAATGTGTGTTATAGTGTGTATTTAATGTGTGCGTGTGTGTGTGTATGGGAATTGGGTGAGAGGAAGAAGAGGTGTTTTTGAGAGTGAGAGAGTTTAATGGTAAGGCGTTATTTTAAAACTATGGACTCCTTTACCATTAAAATTTAATCTTTGATTGTATGAAATAAATATAAAAAGTATTAGCACGTATTCAATTGCAAATTCGCATTACATCGTCTAATCCGATTAGCAATTCTCAACCTTATGTAAACCATCGTAATTTATTTTAAAATTTGTATTGGACCGCGCCTTAAGCTGCCGCCATACATTTCCGAAATTCTGAGGATTCAAGTACATACTCATAACAAAAATACTAACAGCAATTATGCATATTAGAACCCACCTAACTTTATTTCCGACAAGATAACTCAAGAGCTATTTACATTTACTTTCTCGCTAAGTACATTGCGGGCACATTCTCCTAAGCGTCTAATACCATCACAAAACCGGCAAAGCTCACTACTAGCTTGGCGGGTACGTACCGTGTGCATAATATCAGCAGAGATCGGAAGCCTCTTAAACACATGCCTATAAATACTTAACTAAATACCTGGACACCTGTTAAGGGGAGAGTATCGGAGCTTTGCTTTTGCAATTTTTGCCTGACTGACCAGAAGAAAATTTGTATGTTTTACTCTGAAGCATAATATAAAATACTAGCTGACCCGCCAGCGGCTTCACTCGCTTGGTCTTGGTGTAGAGGTGCCGTTTTGGAACCTCGAGGTACTGGGTGGATCCCCGGGTTGGTCAGCTACTGGCTTTATCTGACAATGAAATTTTGAAAGAGAGTCCCGTAGTTTGCAATAGACTCGCCTCTTATAAAATAAGACTAAAACATGTCTTGCGCTTTTTTCCACACCTTGGGTTACATTATCGATATTTTCATACGGATCCCTAACTTTTTTGAAAATATTATATAGCCTATGACCATCAGGGAAAATGTAGGTTTCTAATGGTAAACGATTTTTTCAAATCGATCCTGTAGTTTCGGAGCCTATTCAAGACAAACAAACAAACAAACAAACATATTTTTGTCTTTATAATATTATTACATATAGTGTAGACTAACTGCGGTTTCACCCGCGCGGTGATGGCCGCGGTGGATGGATGATGATGATGATGATGAATCTTATATAGCCTATGTGACTCAGGGTGAATGTAGCTTTCCAACGGTGAAACAATTTATCGGTCCAGTACTTTTTGAGCCAATTCGTTACAAACATACATACATACAAATTTTTCCTCTTTATATTATTAGTATAGAGTATAGGTATAGATGCGTGATTTCCTCCATTCATTTGAATGTATAAAAATCGTGAAAGTCTCGGAAATCATACATATCATCAGAATCATATAGATAAATATGGAATAGAGCCTGTGTTTTAGATTCATCATCATCATCTCAGCCGTAGGACGTCCACTGCTGAACATAGGCGCCTCCCTCCCGCCCTCTGTTGTAGATTATCATTAGCGAATTCCTATATGTGCTTATTAGTCTGCGGTTTTATGAACTGCAGAAATATACTTATCTTTACTCTATGCTTTATGAAGAAATGTACTTGTGAACGCTGTGTGAAAATAGAGCTAGATATTGAAGTGAAGTAAACGATATTGGGTTTTATAATAAAAGTAAGAAGAATTCGACAGGGTTTTTATTACAAATAGTAGGTACAGTACAAAGAAAAGAAACAGACGCAGGAAAGATCCGTCATAGCTTGGCAGCTTGATAGTATTTGACAAATGAACTATCGCTTTCGGCTTTCGCGATGTAGTCCGATGAACTAGGAAATTATTTGTAAGACAATAATTCCTCTGTCGCTGAAACTTTGCAGTATGATCAATTAATGTTCATAGATTACGATTAATATGTTTAAAAAAAAATAGGTATGCAACGGAATCCAGGAATATTTTCATGTCATATCATAATCAGCCCATTTTGTTCCCACTGCTGGGACTCGAGCCTTCCTCTCTATTTTCATGTCGAAGAGGCAGAAACTTAATAAGACCTATTTTGCATCAAAACTCATTCAGGAAAAGTCCTCCCTCAAATTTGATCTTTTTATTCCTTTAAATGTATAGCTTTTCACAATTATCTACCGACTTCCAAAAAAGGAGGAGGTACTCAATTCGACTGTACGTTTTTTTTTTATGTTTGTTACCCCATAACTTTCGACTGGGTGAACCGATTCTTAAAATTCTTTTTGTTTGAAAGCTGGTTCCCTTGCTTCCTAGTTTTTGAGATACACTTTAATTACTGAATAGAATAGAACTCTGTATTAAATTTTTCAAATTGTGCTTGTAAAAACAAATTACATTTCTATCACGCAACTATGGTTTTGTTTTAAAAAAAAATTGTTTTTTTTTGATAATATGTTATTCGTAATTCATAAACATTACTTTATCATACTGCAAAGTTTAAGCGACAGAGGAATTATTGCAAAGTCAAACCCCTCAGTGATTGGACTAATGTTGAGACATTGAAATTAAACATCTTTAAGGCCGGTCTTCACTGAAAAGTATACGAAATGTCGGAATAAAAATTACATAAATATACGCTATTTACTCCGTTTAAAGTTTAAAATAAACATGAATTATTATTATTGATTTTTCATTTACTTTTTTTGCTTACGAGGAACATCAGATATAATTTTATTTTGACCTGTCAAGAATTTCTATTCAAACTCGATCGTAGAATATGAAAACTAGGTATGGAGATATTAACCCTTTGCGTACCATTGACGTAAATGTACGTGCGTTTCATTCATAAATCTTTTGTTCTAATTATCACGGTATAGGAAGGGTTAATCTACATGATTATAATTTTAATATTTATTGTTTATAATTCGCAAAACAAAATATTCGATCGTAAGTTTAAACGAATAGAAGTAAACAAGCTATGAATGCTGGATATAGAGAAGTGAAAATTTAAATTTCGCTGGAAATGAAGAATGCTCAATAATGATATGGAAAATCCGATCTAAACTATCTATATTGAGCCACTAAGAAAGCGACTTGCCTGAGCGGGCTGGTTAACATGCGAAAACTTTTAAAATATTAAAACTAAAGCTTATTTTGTTAACATACATAAAGAAGTAATATGTATTTAAAAGATAACTATTTTTCACTAGATTCAGTGAAAAGTATTACGGTATCAAATAACAATTATATTTAAACATTTTACTATGATTAATATACAATGCTCGAAGGCCTCCATCGAGTTTCCCAACGGGTAGGTCTTAAGATGAACATGGGCAAGACGAAAATTATGTCTAATGCCCATGTTGTACCTACACCAATATCAGTTGGGAACTCAGTTCTCGAAGTTTTCGACGAGTACATCTACCTGGGACAGACAGTCAAACTAGGCAGGTCCAACTTCGAGAAAGAGGTCAATCGTCGAATCCAACTCGGCTGGGCACCGTTCCGGAAACTTAGCGAAGTCTTCTCGTCAAAAAGACCTCAGTGCCTCAAGACAAGAGTCTTCGACCAATGTGTGTTACCAGTGATGACTTATGGCACTGAAACGTGGTCTCTTACTATGGGCCTTATAGATAAGCTCAAAGTCGCACAACGAGCTATGGAGAGGGCTATGCTCGGGGTTTCTCTACGTGATCGAATCAGAAATGAGGAGATCCGTAGAAGAACGAAAGTCACCGACATAGCCCAGAAGATTAGCCAGTTGAAGTGGCAGTGGGCAGGCCACATAGCACGCAGAACAGATGGCCGATGGGGCCGAAAGGTTCTGGAGTTGAGACCACGGACCGGCAAGCGCAGCGTAGGTCGTCCACCGACATGGTGGACAGACGATCTGATGAAGGCCGCATCCAACTGGTCCTTTTGGAAAATCATGGGGTAGGCCTATGTTCAGCAGTGGACGTCCTAAGGCTGAGATGATGATGATGATGATGATTAAAATTTATCGCGTTTTTGTAACCGCCCGCTTTCTTCGCGGCCCAGTGTATGTTCTCGTCTGAATACGTTTCAAATCGCCAAATTGAGAATCTAAAACTATTTGAGTCCATTGCAGTTTTATTTGCAATCAGATATTTTTACAGAAAATTCTTTAGTAATTTTTAAACTTTCGTGATTTGAACACATGTTTTAAATGTTTATCGGGACCTATCACGTATTATTTAATATAGGGTAAAATATGTACCTTTCGCTCGACGTTTCGACCATGTTACAATGGCCGTGGTCACGTTTGTTCAAGGTAATAATAGGGGTTTAAATGATGCTGATTTATCGCAATAGCCAGCACATATAAGTAAAATAAATCCTTTGTATACTGTGATAATTAAAACAAAAGATTAATGAATGCGCACGTAAATTTACGTCTCTGGCAAAGGGTTAAACCATATTATAGTATCAAGTTTCAGAGTGAAACCTTATTTACACGAAAACTACATAATTCTATTCAAAAGAAGGATGCATTTGATTGTTTGACTATTAATTATTTAACATTCGAATACAACTTCCGACGTAGAACTAACGCAGCAGAAACTTCTTGAAATGTCAATGCTGTGTTTGGAGAGAGTACGGCTAATGAACGCGAACGATGCGTTTTTGGTTTAACGATTTCGTATAGTGGACTTTGACTTGAAGAATGAACTACGAGGAAGGTCAGCCTATAAGGTAAATAACGATAAAATGAAGGAGATGGTAAAATACGTATTAAAATACCAGGGAATTAGCAGCATAATTTGATATTGGCATAGCCACAGTATTATCACATTTGAATGAAATGGTAAAATTACAAAGAGCTTGAAAACTTGGTACCTCATGATTCGACTGATCTGCAGAGAGGAGCGCGCGTTGAAGCTTGCCTTACTTCGTTAAACCGACACGGAAATGAAAGGATTTTCTACTGAATTGTGACGTGTGATGAAAAGTGGATTCTTTAGGATAATTGCAAGCGAACAACGCAACGATTTTATACCCAAAGTTTAAAATAAAGTCGCTTTCCGCGTCTGTCTCTATCCGGTAACTCCTAAACCGTTCCACAGATTTTGACGTGGTTTTCATCTCAGTTAGATATTTTATCACCATATAATTATATGTCATACAACTTAAGTAAATTTGTATGTGTGTAAAAAACAACAAACTTCATTTTTCTACCGACTTCAAAAAAGGAGGAGATATTCAATTCGACTTTTTTTTTAATGTTTGTTACCTCATAACTTTTGAAAGGGTGAACCGATTCTCAAAATTCTTTTTTTGTTTCAAAGCTGGCGCTTTCGGTGGGACCACATTTAAATCATAAATATTCATAAATTTCTTCAATTTCAAAAAAATCAAGTCGGTGGTTTTGAGTTACACTCCGATAACTATATATGTACCTACTCGTAGAATGGTCGGTATAAAATTTTAAGAATTGTACTTTATTCACCACTTTTTTTCTAAATTACACTTGTAGCGAAGCCGGGGCGGGTCACCAGTATGTACTAACTTCTACTATTTTATATAAAGTATAAAATAATAGCGCTTCCTCCCCTTAACTATGCGGTGACCACAGACTCCGCAAAAACTGCAAGAGCACCTCTTTACGAGCCCCGCACGCTGGCATTCAGGTTTACAGGTTTAGTGCATAACGCTAAACAGATATTAAATTCAACGTTAACACTGGGTGCTATTTACCCAAGTCTTTAGTCACGGCTTTATCTTGCCTTTGTTTAATTTTATGTCGTTTCTTTATCACACTAATATAATAAATGTGAAAGTTTGGTTGAATGTTTCTTAAGCAGAACACTAAAACGGTTTTGGATGAAAATTGGAGTGGAGATAGTTTGCAACCGGTTTTTTATTATTATTATAACTTTAAAATTTCTTCCCACAGACTCCTGGGTGCATGCCATTTGTATTTATTACTTTATAATATACTCAAGTAATGAAAACTGACGTGTAACATTGTTTATGAAATAAATGAGTATGAGTGTGAGTAATGGTATCTTATTTATAATTAGAATTCCGAGCAGACCGGTCTCCGCAGAGACCGTTCACGAGTTGACGCATGTGCCAGCCATCGTCTTCCTCAACCATATTTGAGGGAAGATGGCGACCCGACACACGACGCCACTGCTTGCCGACACCTCTTCGTGACCATAACTGGTCGTAATGCCAATGTTTACCCATTAAATACTAGGTAACTACAGATATTACGGACGGGGAGACATTAGTATAATTTTTATATATATTTTTTGTACGACTCAAAGACATCTGGAAACTTAATAACATTAAGACATAGAGGATTAGTTACCCACATCCATTTCAGCAGGCCCTCCACCACCACGCTTTTGTTATCTGGGATGACGATCTTCTGATTATATTTGCAGATTGTCTCTAAACTTTCAACCATCACCTTCCTCACGAACCTTCCAATGGCATCATTATCGTCGTCTGCGTGGTAGATAAAGGTCCCCCCGGTGTGTTGCGAAACTGCAACCACTGCATGGAGAACGCTATCGTGCAGATTCAAACCGGCCATGAACTTGATGCCGATGACCGAGTCGAATGTCAGTCCCTGGGCTTCGTGGATGGTAAGAGTGCGCGATCCCGTTCCTTCCCCGTGGCTGATAAGGGTCTCTTACGCGGGATTAACATTTAATCTCCTTTTATTCTTATTCAGAGGATAGTTCTCCAGGGATTGCTATAGATAGATAGATAGAATGACGTCGCGAGCAGATACTAATACAACATATTCAAAACGACGCCGCCAAAAAGAATGCGGGTATTTCATAGTTTGTACGCTGAAAAGCGACGCGTTGAAGCTTACGATACGAATACTTTTTCGCAAATTGTTTGTGCCACGTTACCCTTACGTTTCTTACTTGCTACAATGCCCTACAAACATAAATATAGTAGTGCTTGTGCCGGATTGAGACTGGACACCTGGAATTACAGTGGTATCAGCTAAGATGGTTTCTTGCAAAGCTTTCACCTAACAAGTAATGTTCCGGCTGAGATGAAGCCGAAAATGGAAAACGGTACTTTAATTTTTCGGAACGAAATAATAGTAGTTTATATCATGAAATAGTTTTACTTTAGTGCTACGGAAATTCAGTGTTTGTATACATATTGTATTACGTTTATGGTCAAAGAGACGTTGAGGTACCCAACTTTAAAGAGGAATTGTTGCCTTATATAAATGACAGTTTGTACTGTTTCATGTGAACGACACGTTACATTTACGCAGTTATTCGTGCTAGGTCCACTGTGCAGTGCAAATGCACGCCGCAAAAGGTCGCAAAGGCACTGGGTGGCCACTGAAGGCCATATTATTATATTATATACAAAAGCAGCTTACAATCAGACACGCAACTTTCAGTCTTGTTAGTATGATAGTATAGAAAACACAAAATAAAACTATTCCTAATTCAAATAAATCCATCAACTAACACAGGATTCATAAATCCGCATCCATAAGGCGCTATACCTTCCTGCTATACGCTATATGGCTATTACAAATATTTATACGTTAAAAAGCTATACACGAACGGTCCCGTGAATCACGCCGTTTCAAATAATAAATCCGTCGGTGGGTGCGCGTAAAACAGTACATATTTTGTTGTAGGATTTAAATCAAGGAACGGGCGGGAGACGCCGCTGTGGCCATGCATTTGGGGTTTGAGGAAAATCTCCGGAAAAATAATTAAAAATAAAATGATTGTTAGAATACAATTTTGTTAGAATACAGTGATCTAGCAGTTGTTGTCATTTTTTTCATTCACATGTGAAAATAAGATAGATGACGGCCTGCCTTATATATAAACATCAATTATTAAACACTTTTGCTCAGTAAAAAATCATTCCACACTTAGTCATTTATTTATTAGTCAATTTTAAGAAAGCTTACAGCCAGGTACGTGGATGTTAATATATGGTACATAAATGGAGATATTAACACATCCAAAGTACATTTAAAATGCTGAATACCAATTACTAGTTTCCACTGATAGGTTGAGAAGTTTCCATAAATACAATTTGTGTGACGACAAATGAAATAATATAATAATTATAATTCATTGTCATTTATCATGAGATTAGTTTTTTTTTATATACAGGTAGGTTCTTTTAACAATCTCTGATTTGAGATGGGGTTCTTTTAACGATATAATAAACATCTATCCCCCATTAGCACCATCGGCTTACAGTTTTTATTTTAAACCATTAAGCTTAAGAGTGGGCGTTGTTGTCTAATAGCACTGCAGCCATTTTCAAATATATAATAACAAGACACAAAGATCGTTTTGCGTTCTTTTCGACGCTGCTAATTTAGTTTGAAGATGAGCATCTGCTTTGCTAGAAACCCGGGTAGACATATTCGAGAGTGTTTTGCTGTTAATTGACCCGGTGACTCTCCAGTGCCATATTTGGCCAATAATACAATAGGTTTCTTGGAAAACTTACTATAATTCTAGGAATTGCGACGTGTATGGTTAATAGTAATAATAGTAAGTAATAGTAATAGTAATCATGTTTCATGTCATAATTAAAGACTGAAACTGAAATAGACATGCTAAACTCATGGTCACCCCAGCCGCGGCACAGTTGTGTCGAATGTTTACGTTTGCTCCGAGATCTCAGCGCGAACAATTCGTCATCGCGAGAATGAATCGTTCATCGCCTAACGTGCAGTGTGAACCAGCCCTTACAACATGTAGACACGACCAATATTAGAAAATACCTGTAGGTATTAGTAAAATTTTAAAGCAGTTGCCGTACTTTTATTTGTAAGACTTCATCATCATCATCTCAGCCGTAGGACGTCCACTGCTGAACATAGGCCACCCCCATGATTTTCCAAAAGGACCGGTTGGAAGCGGCCTGCATCCAACGTCGTCCTGCGACCTTCCTCAGGTCGTCTGTCCACCGTGTCGGTGGACGATCTACACTGCGCTTGCCGGTCCGTGGTCTCCACTCCAGAACCTTTCGGCCCCATCGGCCATCTGTTCTGCGTGCTATGTGCCCTGCCCACTGCCACTTCAACTGGCTAATCTTCTGGGCGATGTCGGTGACTTTCGTTCTTCTACGGATCTCCACATTTCTGATTCGATCACGTAGAGAAACCCCGAGCATAGCCCATAGCTCGTTGTGTGACTTTGAGCTTTTCTATGAGGCCCATAGTAAGAGACCACGTTTCAGTGCCATAAGTCATCATTGGTAACACACATTAGTCGAAGACTCTTGTCTTGTCTTGTAAGACTTACAGTATAGATATAATATCAAATTTATAAGATATTGAATTTCTGTTTTGCTTGGATTATTATAGAGTAGATCAAGTCACAACAGAGCCATTCCCTTTTCAATTTAATGTGAGATGTTAAGAGGAAATACGTATTTTCTTCTAGTCTTTGTCAGCCAGCACTGCCTCATTCACATCAGTTCACTTCGTTCATTCTCTTCTTCCCTGTGACTGGACTGCCATTTTATTACTACACTAGCTGCACGCTGCGGTTTCGCCTCCGTGATGATGGATGACGATGATGATGTACAGTATTCTATGTCATTCCCCGGGGTAAACTCTATTTCCGTGCCAAATTTCACGTGCACGCGTGATGTAAAGACCAAGAGATTATTAAATAGAGCTTCATTTCAGCATAACTTCATTCGTATGGTGATATGGCACTTTCATGGTATGTACTTGTTATAAATAAACATAAATATAGAAATATAAAAGTATACTGGCTGGATCGTGATTCGTTCCCTTGCACGAGACTTGGCGCGCCCACCTGCAAAAGCCACACGATTTTATTATTTTATTTTCCAGTAATAACGCCTTTTTCTTTGAAGTCGGGCTGGATCCGCGCCTGTTTTAGTAACAGGCGCGGATTCAGCCCACAAAAAAGGTTGTGGTCACAGCCACCCGAAAATCAGGAAAATACGAGTGAGAGCATGAACCCTCTCATGATCGATATAGTATCAAGCCGCTCGCCTGATGTTAAGCGTCACACTTGCCCATAACAGTCCAGTGCCATTCAAAATTTGAACCAGGCACAACACTTCAAAACCGCGCATGGCAAAGCACTGCGCTTTTTACTAGGATATATTAAACACGTACATAGAATCTTTAAATAATTCTAAGCATATATAAGGTGTATTTGCGCTGTAATTTCGTTGGAAAAAACTACAAAGGATATCAAATTAAATTTAAAAGAAGTTTCTTTTACACGAAAACGATAATAATTTCATGGATATCCAGGTTTTGTATATTTTATAAAACATCATATCATCGGCCTGTCGAATATGAAAGTGTGACGTCTGATGTCACAAGTCTTTTAGGGTTGTGGGCATGCCCATCGTGCCCTCAACGGTGGATCCGCGCTTGCCTATTAAATGGATTGCAAAGCTAGTGATTTTTGTTTTTGTAATCATCACATTGTTTACTATGCCCGTACGTTATGATTTTTCCAGATTTTTTAAGTTCTAAAAACGGAAACTTATATTACTTTGATATACTGAACAAATCAAAACGTATGGGCATAGTAAACAATGTGATGATTACAACAAAAAAACACTGAAATCGGACAATGTTAAGGGGTAGAAAAGAGTTTTTCTTTTAGTATGGAAAGTACTAGCTATGCAATCCTCTTAAGTAGTAATAGTATATAAGTGGATCTAATGTAATAGCGGTGTTTTTTCTTGTATTCATTTCTAAGGAAGTAGCTTATAAGACGTAACACTGAGTTGTTACATACACAATAGCACACCTGATAGTTATAACTAACTAGTTAATTAGTAATAAAGAAATAAATTTTTCTTATAAGTACGATCTGAATAAACATATATTTGATTTGATTTGATATTTGATGCTTACATTTACATGTTATTTAATTTGTGCATTAACAAAAACGTAGAGGTTATTTTTCTGCGAGATGTCTAACAACATTATTGAGCAATATCTCTTGAAAAAGACGTAAGCATTGGCTTCTCACAATCTCAGAAGCGCGTCACTCTGCGCGTGCGCACGCAGCTGTGAACTGACGGACACACTGACAGATGGGATATGGAACATATTGGGCCTTTATTGACAAACTCCTTAGTCTTCTCTTTCTTGAGTTGAATAAGCAGTAGTTATTATGTACCGAACCAAATAGTTAAACGTCTATTTATAAATGTTTGAATAATTCGGTAATTTTTCCTTTTGGAGAGTTACTTCAAATATACGACTTTAAAAAGCAATGATAATAAAATTGTTAGTGAGGGGGGTCACCAGTTCATATCGCAACTAAATTTATCTCAGGTTTGATTCGACAAACTTTTTAGGAGTTCCAAGTAGGACGTCATCCGTTCTTAGACCGAGTGGTCGCGGTATTATCTGTGGGAGCTTATCACTATAATATACGGCATATTATTTGACTAATTATTTAACGGTATATCATTCAATAATTTTACTAAACCATGCACAACCGTATGAGGCACAGCACAGCAGAAGTTTCATTGCCGGAAGGTTTTTCACACCACGTAAGTGGTAAAATCTTGCGCTCATTGCTGAGACACACTAAATGTTTGTACTAGATGAGTGTAAGGACATGGATTTGCCAGGAAAGAGACTTAATATAGGGTGACGAAAAGGAACTCCTACAATTAACTAAATAGGATAAGTACGTGCCCGAATTGAGTGCAATTCTGTTAGAGTGATGCCCCATTAGTGTGTTGCGTCGTGTCGTCGCAACAGTTCAACGCATTGTATGCTACATCTGCGTCTATGTACGACGTCGCAACGCAAGAAGGTACGCACGCCGTCGCAGTCGTAGCGAAGCTTCTCAGTTCAGCCATAGTTTGTCCTTCTAGCAGTGGAACACTGTCCGTCGTCGCACCGGAGCTCCGACAGCGCAGCGCATCAACGTCCCTCCCACCTCGTCTCTTGTCCGTCGATCCGTTGAAACGTCGCGTACGACGACGCAACGCACTAATGGGGCATGTCACAAAGTATATAAGTAAAATGTCGCAGCGTTGACGCCGCGACGACACAACGCAACGTAACGTACCAATGGGGCCTCACTCTTAGAGTGGATGAATGCATTCCGTACCTTCGTGAGCGTACAGCTTGAGTATGACATGAATAAAAAGCAATCTGATACCTTTATTCAATCCACTATACAATCAAAAGCTATCACCACTATCGTCAATTTAGTACTAATCCCAGACCAACTATCCAAAAATCCCGCCAAATAATTATGAAATACCAACAAATTCCAACACAACAAAACCAAGCTTACATTGTTAACGACATTCAATTATGGCCCTTAAAACCATTTGACAAATCCGCATAAATTAAAATCATGGCGAGTGGTCGTGAATAAAACAATAATTACAGAACAGGCGTTTCATTCTGCCGCAATCAAACACAGAGTTGCGCATTAAATACAATTAATTAACAACAAAAATGTGGGTAGATTTATTTTAGTCCAGACCTACTGTTTAGTTTTCTTACTAGAGCAATCCATCGACATGCTACTTATGGCGATTCAGCTCGCCCTCCAATCAGCTTACGAAAACTCTGAATGTTATAGAGTTTTTGTTATAGTATAATGGTTAACTTAAAAATTAAGATAATTACTTTCTTTCGGAAACCTTCTTCAGTATCCATTCATTCCGTGCACTGGCACATTGCCCCACAATAAAATACACACATATGAACAATAAAATATATTGCACATATATCTGTGTTGCCTCCAGTGAGAGCCTGGTCTCACTCATCATATTAATAAACTCTTTGCATAATTTATTATCACTTCTATTCTAAATAATAATAAGCTATTTATTTTCAATCCCTAAAAATACATAAAATACCAGTTAGAGAAACAAAGAAAACACCAAATTATTCACTTAATTTTTGTTCACTATCGCTGCACTTTAATTTTCTGGGGTTGAAACCCCTATTTGGCTAAAATCATCCTCTAGCTTTTACAGATCTCTCTATCCTTTGCTATGGTCCTCCAATCTCTGCTTGCGGTACTATTATAACGTTTTCAGCCTTTTCTTTCGTTCTTGTCTTCTTTTACCGGTTGGTATTGTTAGGACACATTTCCATTGCGTCATCTCAAATAAACAATTGTAAAACAACTGATTCGTCTCAGAAAACAATCTCGGGCTCGTACATTCAGTGAAACCAACTTCGTTTAAATAAAGGATATCTACAAGGAAATCCACTGCATGGTGAGGTACATACTAGAACACACATGGGTAAAAAAAAATACGCGTGATGATATTTAGTGCTGTGTTTGGGCAACTGTCTAAGAAGTCACTGCCCATTCTGGGTCAAGTTTACTACCAACTTCCAAGTGTTATAAGGCTAGCATAAATTTTTATAAAAAAACCTACAGTGACTCCCAAACTATTTAAACACACACCACAGACGTCGCGGCAATGGATCGCGGTAACTGTCAGTTACCACAAAAACTAGATAAACGCTATTTAAGTCGCTGTACATAACGTGGTACATTAGTAGTGCCCAATTTGTGATGGTAATGAAATCATCGAAATCGTTCGTTTAGCTTTAGTAGTTTTTCGAAGAATGCTCAAACAAAACCGCAAGGCGTTCGGAAAACTACATGATAACCTTATGTTTGATAAATAAACTCATTTAGTACAGTCGTAAGGATGATATTGGATAATGTTGGAATCTAAAACTAAACTACAGCTGCCTTATCTACCAAATCACACTGGGCCTGCATGATGGATTATGACTCTTTAAAATGACGGCGAATGTTCCAGCGGTGGGAATGTGTGTGATTATTACACCATATTGGCGGGATTAAGTTTTAGTTTTAGAGGCCTATTTAAATAGTAATTAACTTGAAACAAAACAATTAGATCGAGCAAGACATTCACTAACGGCCGTTTTCAATATTCTATCTATCCATAGTTTTCCTTACTACCGATAGAAACTTGACATAACGTCCATACAAATAGTCAAATATCTATCTCTATTAAGGTAAACCGACGATGGATAGGATATTGAAAATTGCCGTAAACGTATTTAGTTCGTTCTGTCTTTGTGAACTACCAAACAAAAGAGAGAAATAGAAATATTTTTAAATTTTATTTAGCACTAAATGTGTAATTTAGTGAAAAGCTGTACAGGTAACCCTTAGGGTGACAACATTACCTACTCACTAATTACTAAAGTATTTGTATATGAGATGATGATGGAACAAGCAAGATGATCGTGTGGAGTTCGTCTGGCTAGGAACCATACACAAGATTGAAAACCTGTTGCTAAGCTCCTTACGGTGTGTTCTGCCGTGCGATTCTCTAAGAGCTAACATCGTTGCATCTTTGACAACATCCGTGAAACAAATGACGAGATGACAAGAATCGTTGGAAAAACAACCTTATGTACACGGGCGATATCTCATAAAGTATTTGACATGGGTGAGCTCGGTGAATCGCTGAATCATTAGAGAATCGCACGGCTGGCAACTGTCATTCAAAAGCAGTCCCCAATCTAGATCTAGTGTGATACTTTTTCAACCGCATCATCACTGACCAAACACTAGTTTATCAAATATAAAAAACCCAAGCCTGTACTATGGTAGCCTGATGACTGATATACATACATATATTACGTTCGGGTAGTGCCCCCCCGCAAACTCCACCCGCCGGAGACCATTAGTTTTCGAGTTATGTTTGTTTAAGTATTTTGAGGTTGAGTACTGCATTTCGATCTACTACCACCCCCGCGTCGGCTCTGCAATCCGACAAGACTGCTTGAAATCGGGGTGCTATGAGTCGGTTCTGTCACTGACTTCGACCTATTCTAACTAACTATAACTAACCTATAGGTATGTCACAGACAAGTGACTTTGCCAATTCATTAGATAGCTACTGATATACTATTGTGCACAAATTTGGAACAAAAGTAGTTTGATGAAGCCTGGTGGGTCACAGTTCAAACCTAACCTAACCTATATAGGTTTGTCACAGACAAGCAAATAACTACACACTCTCGACAGTAGTTGTACCAATCACTTAATGTTGAAGTACTCAGGCACTGTTGTTTCTCTTCTTTTAGAGGGTCTTCGTTTCTTGCCGAGTCAAAAGTCCATTTGTGGGCAAATGCATATATGAGATAAAATACATGTCTTATGTCGATCTTGCCATTTTCAAAAAATGTCCCAGTGTTTCGGCATATTTTCCCTTTTTGTTTGCACTGGCCTTTGGTGCACACCCAAGCCCCAAACGATTTGTTTGTTTTCGATAAACGCATAGGGGTGCGATGCGTGCGGCTCATTTTTTGGCGTTGCACCATGTTGTTTTCTTCAGCGAATTTTAGACACTGGTCAATGGTTCCCAATTCGCGCACAACTTTGGGTAGGCTCCACATTTGTACAACTTCCTCCGTGTACAAATGCCGGTCCGAAACGGGTCCGTCATCTACAAAGTCCGCCCTTGATGAAGGTCCAGGCACAGGAGACGCCATCGCGATGACTAATGAGCACGTCGAGCTGGTACCAGTTATCAAATCTTCCAAAGGCAATCGCAGTGTCCAGTGAGCAAGCAGGTGTCGTACAGTAAAGCAGCAAAATCGGAGTCCAAAATCGTAGCAAAGTCGTTGAGATATCAAAAGAAAGCGCAGAAAAACAGGAGAAAACATTCACGTACACTCGGAAGTAACGGAATGACGCGAGTATTCCGACAGTGACATTACGCTATCTTCGATGTTTGCGTTCCGTTTCAAGAACTTACATACAACGTACATGTCAAAAAAGGCTAAAAGTTATCTAGAAACGTTTCGTTTTACGCATTAATGTCATTTATGTCACCTGTCACTATCAAAATTACGGTGTTTTATTGAAACTTTAAAAAACTATTTAGACTATTTTGGCGTGTCTCCGGCAGCTAAAATGTTGTAAATACGCTTTATACAAACACCTTCAACCCACCCACAGTTTTTGTTTCACCAAATTCAGGGGTCACGATTCTAAAGCCAACCCGACAGCGTCACTAGTGGAGAATTTGGTATTGCAACCTAAGAAATTCACCAAGAAAAAGATAATCACAACATAGGGCAGTCTATCAAGGCACTCTTACAAAATCTGCAATTATATTCGTACTAATATTATAAACGCGAAAGGTAGGTATGTATGGAAGTATACCTGTGGTTCCATTTTTGCCCACCTAAACAGATAAGTTGGTGGCACTGTATAACGTATAGACAGTCTTCAAAACAAATCGGAATCCACCCCGACATTACAGCGATATGAAAACAAAGCGTTTGACAATAGGAACGACCCGTTCATTATATTATCGCGCACAATAAAATCGAATGCGTTCTAAATTTGGCCAAAATTTATTTATTTATTGCTTTTATAATACGTCCGAGTATATATCACGCGGCTGTCATAATGTTGGGCGATAATGCAAAATTTGTGGTTACAGAAATGCTTGGAGTGGTATTGTTATGGACTTAATTTTCTGTGTGAAAACGTATACAGATCAACAAAGCTGCCAAAGGATCAAGCAAGGGCCACAGTTGTATATATATATATATATATATATATACCACACACCACACAAAGCTTGTGTTTTAGCAACATGTACAAAAACCTGTTTGAACGTATGCAAAGAGTTCATTTGAAACATTTTGTGTATTAAATAATTATTAATAAAAATAAATCTCGGGATGAAATCTTTTATATTTGTCCTGCCAACAAATATGCCAATATATGACTTCACACAAACTTGTGTCAGAGTTAATGAAACAGAAAAAAATATTATCACCCATAAAAAGTAGAAGCCGAAAAGTGATATTATCAAAACAGCTAGGCCTGAATCCAGCAAACAAGGGACTGTCAGACGATGACCTACATCTGCAGATTTAACCGAGTACGTCTGTGTAAAACATATGACGGTTTTCATCGATTATACTCATTTATGACAGTCATGTGACATAACGGTGATGTAAAGTCGATTACAATAAACAAACCAGGCACCTTGTATCAGTAGCTACTTTTTTGTCGCAAATAAATTCACCGTGCCCGTGGAAAGCACGGTGGTTATGTGTCTCCACCAGAAGGGCAGCGTCCAAAACTCTTCGGTGTCCATCACTGCCGCTTTTAAAAGGAACGTGGGAACGCTTACGCACATAACCGCGAACCCAGCGCGGCTGGCCGTTGCCGGACCTTACGGCACATCATAACGGTGCACCGCAACCGCTTCGGGAAACCAACCCGCAAATGAACGCCAGGCTGTAACGTTGACGGTGACGGTGTAACCAGTTAAACTTATCTCCAAATTTTTTTATGCACAACTTCTCTACCCCGCTTCTGTTCCACATAGCCAGCAGCGCCGAAGTGTAGTAAAGAGAGGCGTCACAATAATTCTCCCACATGACAATGCTTTAATGTGCGTTTGATTCATCCGCGCCCGAAATGAGGTTATCATTTGCAGGATGCGTGGTTATAATGAATTTTGCTATTGTGACCGCTCGCCGCCAGTTTTGCGTATTTATTGCACGTTAATATCGTAATGTGACAGTTACAAAGAGATTTTCCGTAATTGAATGTCTGTTATATCGCTTGACAAGATGGAGTTCTAGAATTTGTTTTGGCTTTTCCTAGAAATTAAAACACAAAAAAGCTATCAGACGTTGGTATTTTCGAGCCAAAACTTTATTACATATGTGAATAAGTCAAGTACACTTTGATACCGATTTTCATTCTATTCAGTTATTTGAGTGTATCTCCAAAAACCACTAAACTGAATTCAATGAAATTTAAATGGGACCACACGGGAATCACCAGCTTTCAAACAAACAAGTAGTTTTAAGAATCGGCTCACCTTGTCGAAAGTTATGAGGTAACAAACATAAAAAAAATACAGTCGAATTGAGTACAGGAGGTACTCAATTCCCTTTTTTTGGAAGTCGGTAGAAAAGTTGAAAATATACATGATATCTAACTGGGCCAATGAGCAAATGATACTGTTCCTAAGGATGGTGGCCAACGTATTAAACAGAAGCTTCGCGTGGTGCTGTTACAATCTCATGATGCCGTATTGTTAACCAGGTTCATGACAGAATGTCTGGCACTGCAAAGTGCGTAAGAATTTGTGTAAGATCTTGTATACTGTTTTGTGTGTGTATGCCTACCATGTGCTGACAAATAAATGAATATTGCATCTTGAAACTGCCGTGGTAATATCAACCAAGAGACCTACTTGAATTCTGGCCTTCCACATAGTAATTCAGGCCTCATCTTCGATTAAATTCAAACTTTAAAAGAAGAAGATCATCATGTTAAAAGCCAGCCAGCTCCGACGCAGTTACCTATGTTTGATATGTTTAGAACTTGTATGTTGCTACTGCTATTACTTATAAGCAATTATCAATGGGTTCTCGCCATAACAAACAAGCACTTAAATCTTGCATCTTTAATCTGATTTTCTCATACACCAGCACCATAATTCAATAACCTCAGGCACCCCAAAGCGCTCTCCGTCAGCGGAAAACGCTGACGCGACGCGAACTTATCCCGGCCACTTTCCCGACACCTTGAGGCCATTAAGGCCCTAATGACTGCCTGTAAATTGGCCATAACTCAGCCCGGGCCGTAAATAACGGCCACACTTGATAAGGGCCTTGTCGCGATGTCCGTCTTAGTTTTAGCATGTGAGATTTATAAGGATCGGGACAATTGAGTACAGTCTACACATACATATGTGTGAGTGTGTATACCTACTCCGAAACCTGAGTAAAGATATTTGGAACTAAGAAATGAGTGTGACTGTACCACGTGAGGTGGTGATACATCGTTTAGATGTTTACAGTCGAATGTAGAGAATTAACTGGCTGGAGTTGCATGGTCCATCTTTATTTTAGAATACTGAGAATTATTGGGAGGAAAAGGCTCAATGCATTTATCAATATTATTGTTATTTCGATGTAATCTACATATATTTTAGCAGTTCATTGGCAGGCTGTTTGGCGCAGTTGGTAGCACCTTTGTCTTGTGAACCACTGCTCCCGGGTTCGATCCCTGGACAGGTCAAACATCTGTGTGCATGCACATGTCTGTTTGAGCTTTATCTGGATGCGTGTATGTGTATCAGACATCAGATTACCATAGTACAGGCTCTGTCTAGTTCGGGATCTGAAGACCCTTGTGTGGATGAAAATATATATGTAATTACTTGTTCAGACTCATACTGACTTCATACTGAATCATACACGCAGAGCCTAAACTGCGGGTTCTTTATTTTGGCAATTGATTACTTATATGCTGTAAGCATACGCTAATGAAGGATTATTGAATATTTTCCCTGAAGGGGTGAAGCAAGCAAAGCAAATAGTCAGCTAGTCTTGCACATAATTAAGAGGGACATAATTAGAGGTATATTAATCTATCTATCCTATGATCTTTTTATATCGAATACTAGCTGGTGCCCGCGACTACGTCTGCGCAGGATTAGTATTTCGAGTAGCTTATTATCTTCTCCAAGGACATATTTATCTTTATACCAAAATGTCAAAAATATGTACATGGTCAAACGCAATTGCTATATTTTTTGCTTTTGACTGATCAAAAACTGACACAAACTTTGTCAGAACTGTCATCATTAAGATCTTGACGCAGGCGGAGATCTTGTTAATTTGTCTATGCTGTGCCCAAGAATATTTCGCTTTTCAGCCGCGTGGTGATGGATAATGATGATAATGATGTAAGTATCCTATGTGTTAATCGCCTTATCTACCTCCATATCAAATTTCATCAAAATTGGCCCCGCCGTTTGAGCGTGAAAGAGATAACAACCATCCATACATCAATACATCCATACTCACAAACTTTCGCATTTATAATACTTCTAGTAGGATCTTCTTATTCGCTGTTTGGATGTGAATTGTTAGAGCCTAGATTAGAGGGTTGTCTCTTATCCAAAGATCGTCTTTAGTGGTGCAGCCAGTGACGAAAATAGTGGAGCTTTCAGCTACAATTTAAAAAAATTGTAATGAACAATAATTTTATTAATAAAAATAGCTACTTGTACCGTATTAAAACTATACAGATAAGACAGTATTTAAACTTAAATTACAATTTTAACGCAGGTCGAATTAAATAAAAATAATCTTATTTCTGTACTTTTATCGCTTACCGTGCAGCCGTGTCACCGTAGTAGAGGATACTCTGCTGTAAATGGCACTAGCATTCTTGAGTTAGAGCCGTTTGCACTTGAGTATACATATTTTGAGAATAAATGTCACACAAAACTTACTCAGATCTGCCGTGTGTTTTTGTAATGATTCGTCGATGCACTCGTCGACGAGCTCACCGATGTCAAATACTATTATTATTTATTATTTATTATTAATGGACGAGCAGCAATATGCTGATATGTCCATATTATTGCAGAGTTGGATTTATAGTTTCAGAAGAGATTTCTTTTCTGTAGATAGCCATTTGTCCAGTTTATTTTTAAAATTGTTTATTGATGTGGCTGACACAACATGTTCTGGTAGTTTATTCCAGTTATGCACTATTCTGTTACTCAGGAAATTGTGTGCAGGCTTTGTTTTGGCCAAATCCCGAGTAAGCTGGATTTTATGTCCCCGGTTTGGCCTTGAGCTTTCTCTGATTATATAAATGTCTTCTATGTTAGGTAGGTTATAATATTGATTAATTATCTTAAATGTCTCAATAAGATCACCCCTAAGGCGTCTTTCTTCCAGACTAGTGAGGCGTAGTGTTAGGAGTCTCTCTTCATAGGACTTGTGACGCAGGACCTGTGGTAATTTGGTTGCTTTCCTCTGGACACTTTCTAGAAGGTTAATATCTTTTTGGAAGTATGGGCTCCAAACTTGAAAGCCATACTCTAGCAGGGGTCTGATATATGTTTTGTATATTTTTAGAAAGACTTCTACAGTGAAGAGTTGGAATGATCTCCGTATGACATATAAAAATGAGTTGGCCTTTTTCACTATAGATATGATTTGATCTTCCCATTTAAGATTAGATGCTATTAACACTCCTAGGTCTTTTTGCAGATCAACAGATTCTATATCACTGTTGTCTAACCTATACTTTGCTCTAGGGTTTGCTGAGCCCAAGTGTAATACAGTGCATTTTGCTGAATTCCGTTTGATAATCCAATCCCTGGCCCAGGCTTGGATGCAATTAAGGTCCTCCTGTAGCTGTCCGGATTTAATTAGTGGGTTGGCAAAGATTTTACCATCATCAGCAAAGAAGGCGGTCTGGGATTGAATCACCTCTACCAGATCAGTGATATAAATTCCAAATAGATGAGCTGAGAGCACCGACCCCTGGGGAACGCCACTAAATACTTGTTTTGGTTGAGATAGGTATGTTCCAACACGTACATGAAAAGTTCTATCTTTTAAGTAGTTTTCTATCCACTTGAGTAGTGTACCTCGTACTCCAAAATGCTCTAGTTTAATCAGTAGGCGTTGGTGAGGGACCTTGTCAAAGGCGCGTTCAAAGTCTAAGTACACAATATCCACAGGATTGTTGTTGTCAAGGCTTTTGTCCATGAGTGTATGCATGACAGCAGATTTGTAATGGTGGACCTCTTTTTTGTGAAGCCATGCTGTTTAATAGATATTACACATTCTCTGTTTAAAAATTGGGTCAATTTTATGCTTATAATTTTTTCCATTAATTTTACAACAGTACTGGTACGACTAATAGGGCGGTAGTTTCCGGTGACCATCTTGTCACCCTTCTTATAAATCGGCGTGACCAGGGCATGCTTCCAGTTTTGAGGTAAGTAACCATTTTTGAAGGACATATTAAAAAGTGTGCTAAGTACAGGAGCCAAGATGTGGGTACTGTTCTTAAGTATAAGGCTTGGAACTTGATCAGGGCCAGGAGATGAGTTGAAACGCAGGCTTGCAATTGCTTTCTCCACGTCTTCTACAGAAAAGGATATATCGCATAGATCATGTTGCACACGAGCCACACCAACTTTCACCAGTTGTGACAAAGAGGGCTCTAATGAGTATGTTTTTTGAAATTCTTCGGCAAAAACATCAGCCATTTGAGAAGGCTGCGTTACCAGGTCACCACTCTGGCTCCGGATGGCTGCTGGGATGCTCATTTTTGAAGACGAACATCTCCGAATGTAATAGTAACATGATTTGTCCCCATATTTAAGTATTTTGGCTTCATAGCAGCTCCTTTGTTTCCTCGACATATCAACACATTTGTTGTTTGTTTCTCTGTAGAGTTGGTAGTCATTTTCTGACCCAGAGGTCCTGTAATTGTCCCACAGAGTTTTATTTTCAGCCACTAGTTTTAAAACATTTTTATCAATCCATGGTTTATTTCGAAGTTTATTCTTAAATACTTTATTTATTTTATTATTTTTTTATCGCCCTTGTACTTAAGGTTATTTTTCTAACGTTTCTCATCATCTCATCATTTGTTTCACGGATGTTGTCAAAGATGCAACTATGTTTGCTCTTAGAGAATCGCACGGCTGTACTTAAGTCTTTATGCTGGATTTGAAATGTTAATGTACTTATAGTATTCAAAAACAGTTTTACTAAATCACTTGTGTGTAGTGTGAGTATTTTTGGTTGTTTGTCCCGCGGCCTTTAACACAATGAAATTCCTAGGTATGGTGACTAAAGTATATTACCATGAAAAATAGTAAAAAAAAAGTTTTGCAAAAAATGGAACTGACTTTAACACCAAAAAGCTTGTTGAAATCGGTACCATTATATTTCAAAAGTAGGTACCTACTATCACAATATTGTGCGCATGGTACTGACTTCGACAAGTTATTTCCCACTTTATGGTGTTGAAGTCGGTTCCGTTTTTTGTAAAATATTTTTTTCACCATTTTTAGTGACCTTTCTAATTACAGGATCGATTGTCAATGATGATATCATCAAGATAGACGTAATAATTTTCAGTTTTTGCAGTGTAACTCAAAAACTGCTTAACCGAATTTGATGAAATTTTAATGGGACCACCTCCGAAGTATACCTCCTCTACCAAACAAAAAAAAAGTTGGAGAATAGATCCCTAAATGGGAGAGATATCGGCTAACATGCATTTTAAAAAAATACAAACACACGTACATATAAAATCCTCCTTTCTTGAAGTCGGTTAAAAATACAAAAATAATATGTACGTGAAACAAAAACGTTGTTATTACACTAATGTCAAAATTAACCATTATCTTCCAATAAAATTATCGTGTCACAGTTTTTGTAAAAAAACTCCTTCGATAAGGCTTGACCCATTCCTATGAAATTTTGTGTGTATATTCAGTAGGTCTAAGGCTAGGTCCTAAAGTACTTTCCATCATCATCATCATCCATCACCATGCGAGAGAAACCGCGGGGCGCAGCTAGTATACTAGAAAAAAGCATAATCATAAATATAATAATTTAACCACCTATTATGAAACTTATTATGCTTACAAGTGGTGACGCAGGCAAGTCGAGAACCTAGATGGTAAGCCTCTTGACAATAATAGTTGCAGTGCCACCCAGAGCTCAGTACTGTTATATTACGCAGCACTACACTGCACTCATCACTCCGAGATATTAGTTTTTGAGTTTCTTTCACCCTATAATTTACCTTGATACCCTTGACGTACTTGCTTCGTGGCAGAATATCTGGCACTGCAGTGGTACCAATCAAGACGCCCCCGTGCACACGTCGCCTACCAACTAGTAAGTTAGGTTTCCTGGATCTTACGATTCGCATTGCGGTGAAAGGTATATCCTCTAAAGAACTCTGTCCATTTAGACCAACTCAGAATAATTAAACGCCATCTAACGAGGATAAAAAGAACTGAATAAATAGTTCCACTACTCAGCACTAGATGGCATTACATAATCAATAACATTGTAGATCGATAGAAATATATTTTTAGCTTCATCACTGCTTAAAACTTTGCCAGCCACTAGAGACTAGCATATCTTCGTGCAGCACCTGTAGATGGTTATGCGAGAACAGTAACACTGGCGGCCTCATCCACCGCAACAAAACAAGATCCGTAACCAGTACGCATTTTGAATGAAATTTTTTCATAGACAGCTATGGTTTTCTTTACTTCTACCCTCCATACTCATCTGGTACAACTATGGCACATATAAATACCTAGTTGTTCCCCGCGATTACACCCGCGTGGTGATGGATGATGGTGATGAAAAATATGTAAATGTTATTGAAACACACGTTCTTCTTTTAATGTTGTTATAATAAAACGCAAGGTACGGACACAAGGTACTACAGCTGATAGAGGTCAGTTTTTCGACTCGGCAAGTTTATCGTGAGATCTATGCTCGCACGGATGTTTCGACTTCGTCCGGAAGCCTTCTTCACGATTTTCTCACGTTAATCGCGTTTTATTATTACTAGGATCATGTGTTAAGAAGATTGCATAGCTAGTACTTGTCCACACTAAAGGAAAAAAACTCTTTTCTACCTCTTAACATTGTCCGATATTAGTGGTTTTTTTGTTGTAATCATCACATTGTTTACTATGTCCGTACGTTTGGATATTTTCAGTATTTCAAAGATATATAAATGTATTTTTTTATAACTTAAAAAAACTGCGAATATCAATGCGTACGGGCATAGCAAACAATTTGTTGCTTCCATGAAATAAAAATCACTGAAATCGGACAATGTAGGTAGAAAAGAGTTTTTCTTTTAGTGTGGACAAGTACTAGCTATGCAATCTTTTTAATAATAGGACGATGTGCTAATCCAGCGCGTCGTCTACTTCCATACCAAATTTCATCAAAATTAGAAGAAGAGGTAAAAAAACAAACACACTCATAAATTATCACCTGTATCATCATCATCATCTCAGCCGTAGGACATCCACTGCTGAACCTCCCCCATGATTATCCAAAAGGACCGGTTGGAAGCGGCATGCATCCAACGTCGTCCTGCGACCTTTATGAGGTTGTCTGTATATGTGTGTGTTAATAATTAATATGACGAAGACGGCACGTTGGACTATAATTATGCATAGATATAGTACTCGTAACTAACATTAGTTCAAATGCTAAGCTTACTTTGAAAATGTAAACTCGTTTGATGTTGTTATCAAAACAAAGCTTCCAAATTAGCAATAAGTAATGGATATAATTGTGAGACGGCCGTTATCGCGGTAGCGCGGCGGGTAACTGTTATGACCATCATTCGGGTGATTTAAACGAGACGCTGGGCTTCGTCAACCCGAGGGCTGAACTATGTTTACAAATAGGTACTTGGTGTAGGTGAATTTTCTTGAGCGCAAGTGGGTGAGGACCAACCTTATTTATGCTATATACCTATACCTATACCTTACGGCTGCACTAACGGTCATTGCTTCTTGATTCCATCTTCGCTTTCCATCAGGCGTGAGGGAATCACTTTGATGAACCATGATAGAAATAAAAAAAAAGATATATTATACACTATTTTATACTTTACATGGTTACACATAATATGGTAAAACCGGCAAATTCTCACGTCTATCATCTAGTCGTTATACTCCGACCGGTGCCCATTCTCATGGAGAGCGTGGTCTAGCCTGAAGTGCGCGACTAGCGGCCCTCGCTGATAGACCACGCTCTCCATGAGGATGGGCACCGGTCGGAGTATAACGACTAGATGATAAACGTGAGTGTTTGCCGATTTTACCATTTAACTATGAGTTCTCACGGAAGTTTTTATGACAATATACATATAATATGGTTATAATACATACTAGCTGATCCTATAGTTTCGCTCGAGTGGACCACTCGGCGGGACAGTGGGTTTTAATTGTTTAGAACTAAACCCTAAATTAAAAAAACCTAACTTTACCTAACCTAACGAAGTAACCTAAGTACTTCTTACAATTTTATTAAAAATAACTATTAGCAATTTGAAGACGTCAGAAAAATTAGGCTCACTTTAAAACTATTACAAAACACTCCCACCAGATCGAACGGCATTTGTCTCCACCCTGCTCCCTCCCTGGATTACTTGGGATGTGGGGGTGAGGGGGACATTTAGTCGTGACATTTGGAGTATTTATTCGCATAATAATAATTCCTCAACGCGTCGACGAGGGCGCCTCCACCGTTAAGAGTTATGGCTCGCCGAGACACCTTCAAGGTGATGTTGGGTGATATTGGAGTTGTGTGGATAAGATCTCAAAATAAATAGAATAGGATAAAAAATAATGTTTAGTTTTGGTTCAAGACTTTTTGTTTTCAAGCACTTGACAAGCAGAAATTAAAGCTTATTAAAATGATTTTTCTAGTATTCAGAAGTAATGTTTTAAAAAGTTAAAAATCATGTTACGAAATTGCCATACCCGTATAAATAAACTTATAATCATAATATACAGTAGACTAAACGTTAGCCACAGTATTCCAAAATGAAATCATAATTTACACAATCTAGTTCCTACGTCTAGTACTATAATCTAGTGTTTTGAACATTCAAATCTGTATCGCAATTTATATAATATAAACTGTACTTAACATAATATTTGTACCTACATCCAAAGTATATACTTTCACTCACTCTCAGTCAAACTCTATCTCAATTTCTCTATTGAGGAAAGTGCTGGTTTTATTTCACTGAATCATCCGGTTCACTAGACCAGGCTTCGCGTTGGTGATAAACCGCTTCCACGTTTTTATTTCCAGACCAGTTTTCAGAACTTCAACAACCAAGACTAAATAAACAGCCAATTTGACATTTCATACTATTAGTGTTTAATTCTAACCTACTTCTAAAATTATTCGGATAATGTGTTAGTGTAGAAGCCATAAAGATATTTTATAACATATTTATATCATCAGTTAACGTGCTACGGACAAAAGTAAAACTTATTCCGTGCCATCACATCCACACTAATCTGTCCTGGACGAGTCCACCATCTCAAGATTAAGGCATTAACGGTTACGTCCCGGGCCGTAACCGGCGAGTCCCGTCCGGATTACTATCGACACGCCCTACATCTTCAAGTATTTGCGGTGTTTCACTGAATTAATGACGAACTAAACTCAACCGCCTGAAAATTTGAACCGTAGAACCAGCACGCAACACTTGATTTGGTTTTATATTGGCTGAAATGTGCGAAAGAAACCAAATACCCTTGACTTTGACAAAATATCAGTTTTTTACTGTACGGTGTATACATTATGTACTAATTCCAATAATAATTGTGGAGTACCGCCGGGGACGCAACTAACGACGTATTAATGTTGGTGCTGGGGCAGAACTCAGAAAGTTACAAGTAACTAGGTACTGTATTAAGTTTGGTGATCGCCAACGTTACTTTTTACCTATGACCCTTCTAATTAAACAGCAAAGTGAACTGGGTTCTGACCTGGATACTCTGCGTTGCCGGTACGGATGCTTGCAGCTAATAAACTACCAAGCGCCTGATTTGAGTGTCAAAATTATCTTCTAAGTAAACTCTTTTCAAATGATGAGTGCGGGTCGTCGTCCATCAACACAGCTGTGGATAGCCAAAGCCATCGCAGAAAAAAATTGATTTTTTCAAGTGCTTACTCTCGTTTTAACCCCACAACCCTTCTATTGATATATATTTGATATTAATAATTTTAAGACGCGATCCAACCCCAATTTTAAAATCATTTACGATGCTTTATGTAAGGTAAAGAAAATCGCATGTTAGATTGGACGATGTAATGCGAAAATGCGTTAATTTTGAACGTTTTCTTTATATTTTTCGATATATATTAACAGATCTGAAAAAACTGCTGGTTATTACTTTAGTACTATACGTTGGCTAAGTATTACCTAAAAAAATATAGTGTTATCGCTGAAAAGTCTAAGAGTTTTAACGTGAAAGTTTATTTTTGTGGACTTATTCAGGATTTTTTTATGCTGAAAGAGAGTTATATTTATGAATTCTATTTGGTTATTACTCTTTTCCTATTCCTTTTCTAACCTTTGTGTTTTTTTCATAATATACTATCTATCTGTTTCGTTACACTAGTTGTTCAAAATTCTGCTTTTTCTTTAAACAGGGTACGAGCGCGCCTTTCAACACGAATTAATAAACATGATAAACTAAAACTGAGCATGTTTCAAATGAGACAGAAGTAGTCACGGACAGAAATTAAACTTGTATCTTTGGGCCTAAATTATCTAGTAAACTCAGTTGGCGAGACTCTGAATGGATGGTTCTAATCTAAACTAATATTATAAAAAGGAAAGGTTTTTTATGTTTGTAAAGAATAATCTCAAAAATAAATAGACCGATTTCAAAAACTCTTTCATATTAGAATGCTACATTATCCCTGAGAAACATAGACTATAGATTTTGATTAATCATCATCATCACCCCTCGCCACGGGGGTAAAACCGCGGAGTGCAACCAGTTATCCTTAAAGTACGGGAACCTCATCCAATGAAACACAACGCTATATATTTTAGTTACTTCTGAATCCTGGACTGTTTTTATTTAGACCATATATATGAAAAGCACAAGCTTTCCAATAAAAAAATCAACACAAGAGCAATTTGAAAAAAAAAAACCGATTTCCATTCTATTCAGTTATTGGAGTGTAACTCGTTATGGTTAAATTTTGTAATCACTACATGTTTGGACAAAATGTTATTAAAAAAAGTATGAAATTGGCATTCTGAGATTATTTATTGAAAGAGGAAAATATATTAATTTCGGTTACGAAATAAATGAACTGTAATGTTTATAGGTCTTACTTATAAACGCTGCTTAACTTTAATTTAAAGGACGTTCAATAGTATAGCGCACTATACACTTGTTCACAAGTGTGCATATACTGTGCACACTCTGCACTAAGCTTCCAAGTGACCAAGTGATGAAATTTTTGCAGCGTTTATAAGTAAGGCCGTATATTGTTAACACTAAGTTTCTAATCTCCTTCCTACCTCTTCCTCTTAAGAACTTGATTTTTATTCCAGCGCTCGTCAAGACAATTGAGGATGCCTCAAGGGATAGTGTAGAGGCGAAACGTTCACACACTCACACCCTCGCACTACGTTTCCCCGTATCGCGGGACGGACAAATACTTGCACCGATTAGGGATCGAACCTGGGGCCCTTTGTTTCGAAGGCAGGGTCACTACCAAGCTATCTAACGGGGTAGAAGAACTTTAGGTTGAGAAAGTTTGCCTGGTTGTTATTACCTGGTACTTACTGCAGAAGGAATAAGTCCTGTGGGCCTAGCACGAATAACTGCTTAAGTGTAACGTAACGTGTCGTTCGTGTGATACAGTACAAACTGTCATTTAGGGAAACTGTGACACAGATAACTCATAGTTTGTACGCCGAAGCGTGACGCGTTGTTGCTTACGATACTAAAACTTTTTTGCAAATTGTTTGTGCTACGGCCTCTGGATGCGCGGCCGGGAAGGTAGTGTATATTCATTTTGACGAGAAACATGTTTTCTAGCGGCTTTAATATTTTTGTGTTCATACCTTAATAATACCTTCATAGTTAAACTAAAATATCTACTTATCGAGGTTCCTATCGTCCCCAGTTATGTCTAAAGCCAATGTCTATGATTACCGCATCAAATACGAGATTAGGTGAAGCATTAACTTGTTTGCGTCAGTACCCTTTCTTGTCTTACAAGGGACAAGGATTGAGGGATTAGCGCGGGCAAGTTCCTGCATCTTGATTCTATACTGTTTTGTTTAATATCTGAGTTCATTGTTCAAGGTTTGGAACAATCATTGAGTTTTATAGTGTCCCGTCAACCACGGAACCCTTAATAGTTTACTCACTATGATCAATCTTATCGTCTCTCTATCCATCTCATTTAACTACCTCTTTATTCACGCCTATTAGGATATGAAAACAATACCAGAGTCATTAAAATTCTACATTTGAAATCAATTAAGTTTTATTTAGGTATAAATAATTTTAATAGGTATAAACGTACTCATCAAATTTAAAATAGTAAAAATATTGTTATTAGAGATGTTAAGCTGGTTTATCGAGTGGTGCCCATAACGTGTGAAATTAGGATAATGAAATATTTATTATTTCATATTTTTCGAACAGTTTTCGAAAATGTGTCTACCATATTGTAGAGACTTTAATCGTAACAACCTCATGTTCGAAGAAGCTGCAAAGTTAAGGATGGAATAAAACGCATTGCGGTACTATTAAAATGAAATGGCTTTGAATCTTATCAGCCAGTAGAATGTTTGACAAATAGAACTCAGACATGGTTGTCTGGAAGAGATCGCTCTGAGCGATAAGACCGCCCATTGTGACACTTAATTTTAAGTTTTTAATTTGTTTGTTGTACTTCATGTGGTGTTGCAATAAAGAGTTTATCTGTCTATCTATCTATTGTTAGAAGTCAGTCGCCTTGTTGAAATTTCTCGTAAAATACCAGTTGTTTATTTTTCTGGATCTTCATGGAAACACAGAAACGGCCTTTGAATGGTAGTTCAAAGCAGTTCAACTAGAATTTGTGAATAATCTATTCAAACTCTACAGTATATTTCACCAGCTCGACCTAACTCGAATAACCGCATCAGATATCCATCCTCCGAACGGAAAACAGTTGAAGAAATCTTCTAAGCCCCTCACAATGGGACATAATAAAGCGAAAAGCCCACTGGATATATTGCCGACGATAAAAACGTATCCATCCAGATATGCCTACACTAAATCACCACTTAATAGTCGAGGAGGCCGTAAATATGTCAACATACGCCAATATCTAAGGATATATATATTGAGATACTTTTTTCAGAATAGTCAGGAGTTTGTAGAATGCTCTTTGATTTCAGTCGTTGTCTGAATGTTTGAAATTGATTGGAGGATTTTATGGATGGAACAAGAGATGTGGATCTAAGGGGCTATATTCCAGAAGTACGCTCAATAGTGACTCTAGGCTTGAGTAAAGATCTCAGTAATTGTGTTTGGAATTTACTGTCAAATATCCACTCAAGTCGAGATTCACAACTAAGGCCCAGATAAATAATCAATGCTTAGCAATAGTCGAAAGTATTAATTTAGAAAGTACGACTTTGACTTCTTTAAGTAACCTACCGCTGAAGGTCTAAAATAAACGTTACTTTCAACCAAACTTAGCAAAGTACCTACTGCTTTGGCTTAGCGAAAGTATTCGAACGAATGCGAACTATTCGGTAGCAGTCGGCGATACGGCACTCCAACAGGTACGTGGTACGAAACTTCTGGGTTTCCACATTGACGGTGCATTGACGTGGGAGACGCATATAGACGAGCTGTGCGTGAAGCTGAGCCGCTCGTGCTTCGCGCTCCGGACGCTCACGAGCACTGCCACCCGCAACGTCGTGCGCTCCTACTACTTTGCCACCGTCCACAGTAACATTAGATAGGATTGGAGCTGTGGGGTCACGCGGCTGATCGTAACAGGGCGCCTGTCTTGCAGAAGCGAGCTATTCGTGCCATTTATGGGGTTCAGGACAATGTCTCGTACGTGGAGCTATTTAGAGACCTTCAAATATTGATGCCCTTGCCGTGTGAGCTCATTTACCAGGTAGCCCTGTTCACCCACGTAAACATAGGAGTATTTAAAGGTAGGGTGTTAACAGCAAGATATATTTACGTAGTAATAAAAGTAATAAAACCCCGTTAAATATGATACCTTAGAAGAAGAAATAAAAGAAACTAATAAAATCCTAGAAAAAGACAAACCATTTAAAGATAGAACAGGATCGGAAGCAAGAAGTTTGATAAAACAAAGAGCAGAAGGAAGAACAATAGACAACATATAATTAAAATGAGTAAAGAAATATATACTGAAATAAGGAAATACAGAAATTAGGTGGAATCAAGAGTGCGTGGAAGGAACTTCAAGATCACACAAACTGATTAACGAACATAAAACATCACAAAACACAAAAACATAAATCTAAAAGAAACGATATATTAAATACAGCAACTGATTTCTATCGCGATCTTTATTATGACGAACCGAGTTTTTCAACTACAAGTAGCGAAAAAGTTATAAATTCCGAAGAAGCGCCAGTTCCTAATATATTGAAAGATGAAGTTATTAAAGCTATCAAATCACAGAAAAAAGGAAAAGCACCCGGTGAAGATACCATCTCTAATGAACTTTTAAAAGGAGTATCAGAGACTATCTTGGAAACGTTAACAAATCTTTTTAACGAAATTTTAAGAACTGAATATACACCTCATCAATGGACCACATCTTCAATAATCTTACTTCACAAGAAAGGGAGAACAGATGATATATCGAACTACAGACCCATTCCGCTAATGTCAAACGTATACAAAACGTTCTCCAAGATAATACTGGATCGGGTAACAAGGACCATTGACGAGAATCAGCCGAAAGAACAGGCAGGGTTTCGAAGTTGCTTTTCAACCATCGACCACATCCAGACATGGAGTTGTACAAAGAAAAATATCATAACATTAGAAACGTGTCAACACCGAAAAAGAAGCATACTCAACATAAAAATGAAAGACAAAATTAGGTTAAAAACAATCAGAAAACAAACGAAGATTATAGATGTAAAATACCAAATCAAACAACTGAAATGGAAATGGGCAGGACACCTTACAATAATTGAGACAGAAAAGTGGACCAGCGAAGTGACGGAATGGTGCCCTAGATATAAAAAGAGAAATAAAGGCAGGCAGCATCGAAGATGGGAGTATGACATTAAGGAGGTAGCAGGTCCATGCTGGATGAGAATAGCAAGGGATAGATCGTTGTGGAGAAAAATTGGGAAGGCCTATGCCAAAGGGCAAGACAATCACGCAACCGGTGTCTAATACAACTAATAACATTTATTTACGTTGCTTTCATAAACAACATATTTAATATTAGTAGTACATAAGTAGTTATAATATGAAATGTAACATATAAGATTGTTAATAAAGGCTTTTATTATATTCCATTTATTTCACGGATTACGTCCGGACCTTTGCAAAGGCGTAAGTGGGGCTGTGGCCAACACTTAGAGGCCCGTTTGATATAAAATACAATGTAGTATAAAAAGAGAAACATTTTGGATGGATGATTACATGGTATATCAATTACTAAAATGGGTAAAATGGCATGGCTATTGATATGTACTTATTAGTGGTACGGGAGATAGTGGGCTATGGACGAGACTACGGCACCTGCCAAATTCAGTCTCATCTTAAAATATTTAGGCAGTGACTTGCCACCCATTAAACTGGCCCCCCATAAGAGCCACCATCAATGGTGACAAAAGGGGCAACGTTGGTGTGGATGGCTGAAGGGTGTTGAGAGGTGTGCTGCGGTTTCACTAGAGCGCTACTACCGGCGTTATGCCCTTTAACACTTCCACCTTTGAAGCTTTTCGTTTCTTGCTCTTGCGTCTCCACCCCCAGACGGCCAATTAAGTCAAGCCGGGGGTCAAGGGTCTCATTTAGCCCTAGGGAGAATCAGGGTCCACAGTGTTGCCACTCACCGACGGCTCGCCACAAAGCCACCCCTGCGGTATTATTATTATTTTTATTAATAACCCCGTTGCACCGTCTTGTCAAGTCGGAGAGGTCAGTGTATATTTTAGGGCCCGCGATCTACAATCGCTTACGAGCGTCCATTCGGGATGCAGCCTCCACTGCCTGCTTCAAAACTAAGCTAAAAGTATGGCTACTAGATTCGAGTAAGTTATTTGACAACATTGAAACTTATTTAAAAATAACAATACATTATGGTACAAGTGTGTAATGTTGGTGATTACCGCTGAGGCGCCATTGAGTCTTAAGAGAGCCGAGGACGGTAATCATCAATACACACGTGTATCATATGACGTTTTTCAACACACTTATGAAGAAAATAATACAAAAAAATCATTTCAGAAAATGTGTTTCTGATAAAGACTACGTAATTCTTGTTGTTTTGCCATTGTATGAAATTTTGGTACGCTAATAGATATTTTTCCTTGGAGTTTTCAGGTAGTAAACTTTCCATAACGTTAAGGGCTTCACATCTTATATCGGGCGGTGTACAACATAAATCATTTTCTTCGTAACTAGTACTTGTAGACATTAATTAATAATTAACTATAATTTCAACAGTGAAAACGAGTTGTGAAAAATGTTTCGCTGTGGCGGGAAAAATTAATCAGTTTTCCTATGCGCGCGCATTGCGATCAGCCACAGACTAAAGGGATTTTTTTATTTTCCGCACATAGGGTTTGCGCTTATTCTGCCACGTACAAAATGGGGAATTTAAAGTTTTCTTTTATAACAGAGAAAAAAGCTGTTATATTTGAGTGAAAGTTTTATTTATTAAACATGTGCGTGAGTTAAAATTACTATTTAAATAAGAAGTTGCATGAAATGAGCAAGCAATAGGAACATTAATTTATTTGTTCTCTTGAACACGATCTTGTTATAGAATAAAAACTTTTTTAAGAACAAAGCACCTCAACCAATAAAATTTAAAAAAAATCTATAGCTCACTAGTGAATTATAGCAATGAAAAAGTCACAGTTTGATTATGGGTGTCATTATGTGCCTAATTGCGGTGACCATAGAGCCACTTTATGAGCAAGTGTGTTGAAAAAGATTATTAATTGTTATATTTTAAAATTATTAATGTTAATTTTTCTACATATTAATGTTGTTACTTTGACTATATTTTCTAAATTGGTCAAATTTGGCCTGTAACTCTGGGGTAATCAAAAAATTATCTTATCTCCCTTAGTGTGGTTTTACAGTGACACTTTCACCAACGCGGTTGGTGTCGCGTCGCGAGCCACGAGCTTTGCGTCTCTAGGATCGTTATATACCATCACGCGCGGATGGCCAGCGCGAACGTCAGTAACTCGGCCGCGTCTAACTACCCGCGTAGACGTTTAGGTTCACTGTAAAACCAGCCTTAGAGATAGAGCTTCGACTTTTTAAGTTTAATGGTATTTAAGTAGGTACAGCCTTGCGATTCTCTAAGAGCAAACATCGCTGCATCTTTGACAACATCTCTGACAAATGAAGAGATGACAAGAAACGTTGGAAAAGCAACCTTATATGCAAAGGCGATATCTCATAAAGTATTTGACATCGGTTAGCTCGTCGACGAATTATTACAGAATCGCACGGCAGGAAGGTACAATACGGGTACATTGATCGCTTTTAAAAATACATGTATAATTTCTAAGCAAATATAAACGTATGATATAACAATCTTTTTGTGTATTATGTTATTAGTTTTTTATTATAATATATATAATAATATTTATTTAGGTTATTATTATATTTTGTGTAAACCTATAAACGTTTAGTCATTGTTTTTTTTATAATAATTTATATTATAATACATAATTAACATTTATAAAATCCACGAGATATACTACGCATACAAAACAACAATTAATAAAGATGTACATTATTACATACACTAGAGTGTTATTCGATTTAAATAGCATACGTTACTAAACAACGAAACGATGGAACCGAAAATATACATTAAAGTATTCGCATTGCCGTATCTGTAGGCATATGTACATCCTCAATAACAGGATAGATAATCCTTTCCTAGGACCGGATGCTGGCGGCGCGCACGGGACGCTCGCGGAACTTACTCGCGCCACTTGCACGGCGCACGTGCGCCGCACGGTATGCACCCACGGCCCACGCCGTCGATCTGCTCAATGCCTTGACTGCAAGCGACCCAGATGTTGATCTGTTTTTTATGCGATGCGACACATTTATTTATAATTGTATTAAGTTTATGGGTTAATTAGTGTTATTATATGTAAGAATGTATGTATTTTTGGCTTGCTGCACGACTTGGTATTAACTGTAAGTGCAACAAGCATCTGAACTAAAATAAATAAATAAATAAATATGACTTTGCCCTAGACAGGTTATTTTGTGGACAATATGTATGTCTTAACACTTTTCTTCTGCCTGGCAAGGTGGCATACAAACAACATAACATAATAATATTAGTATATTTAAGACTCACGCAGACGTTCGCGCTAGGCCTACTGGTAACATGGTGGTTGCTTTGTGGTTCATCTGAGAGCAACAAAGAGCAGAGAGTTTTAACTTTTTTGAAGCGATAGTGTATAAGTTCCAATGTTTTATGGTTGAAGGACGCCGTAGCTAGAGAAATTAGTCAATTTTGTGCATATTATCAAACACAAAACTAGTTAGTATTATTATAAGATTATTTAAATCAAAGCTTATTTTCGAAGAACATTTTGAACTAAAGAATTCTTGGTAAAGAAAGGGTCTTGGAGTTCGGCGAAGTACGCACTACAAACCATATGTATTTCCGCACGTCGCAGCATTAGTGCGAGCTCATCAAATGAGATAATGGTCATACTAATCTTACTTTCGTTTAAATCAATATTTTAAAAAAACAGGCTACCTTTTCTCGCAGTAAAATGTTCTTGCTTGATAGACATTGGTGGTAAGTCGCATTTTGTATTTATGTTTCGATAAATATATTTGGTATATTTGATTTAATTAAAAAAACTAGACTGTAAAATAACCATGAATATTATACAACCCATAATAAATAAGCTAATAAATATCTTGAAAACACACCGAACCTAATTCTTAAGAGTGACGCTCAGAATCGTCGAACTCTAAAACAATGCGAACTAATTAAATTCAAATTAATCGTAAAAAAAGGGAATCACGTCAAATTGACCGTAAAATTTCAAGAAAGAAAAACAATGGGGCCCCGGCGATAACGGCGCCGGACTTAAATTAAATCGGAGTCGTTTCTACGAACCCTTCACTTTGGAAACATACGGGCGATGGTTGCATGAGATCCCGCTGTAGTTTAAAGAAAAAATAAACAAATAAAAAGTGCTTTAGAACTACTGTTTTTTTAAGTCTTCTCTGTCTTCTCTGTTTAATTAGGAGGTTGCATTTAGAAATATGTACTTAATTTTATAAACAATTGAACTATCCTAATTAACATATTCATTAATTGCACTAAGAGTAGTAAGTATTTAGATAAAGAAAAACATTTAAATATGTTAGTCTTTGAAATACTATTCGACTATTTACGTTATTAATGTAAAAGGCTCCCTAACAACACCGATTTCGTGATGCCAGCCGTGCGTTCCTCAAACTAAGAGCAAACATCGTTGCAATTTTGACAACATCTTTGAAACAAATGACGAGATGACAAGGAACGTTGGAAAAACAACCTTGTGTACAAGGGAGATATCTCATAAAGTATCGGACATCGGTGAGCTTGTCGACGAGCGCATCGACGAATCATTAGAGAATCGCACGGGTGTACGGAATGGCTTATCAACGTCACAAAGAAAATTATGAATATTCCATAGAAGCCAGAAAATAATAACTAATATAATTTCCAATTAGGTGTATAAGTCGTTCAAATAGATAAAGTTGCAACGAAAGGTCATTAGTTTCAGGTTAGCCTTTAGAAGAAAAACTATCTCTCAACTTGATGAAGCATAGTATTCAATCTTTATCGAAACTGTCTGAATTTAGTAGTTATTACAGCAGCTCAACTATCTACATGCCCAATTCCATTAAAATACATTCGGTAGTTTTTTGCGTGAAAGAGTATGAAACATCCATACATACATACTAACAAACTTTCGCGTTTATAATATTAGAAGGATAGTAGTATACATACTACTTTACTATAATATACCATACTATTATGACTATTGTTTAATAATATAAGTTACGTCGTTCAAAATGAGAGCAAATAATGTCAAAAAAGAAACTAAAAATCAATAATCTACTAAAATTACGTTAAAACTATATGAGGTTATCATTATTCAATGAACTGGTCGATAATAATAATAATAACAAAAATAATAATAACCGCTGGTCCCGGGTTCGATCCCCGGACAGGTCAAACATTTGTGTGCATGAACATGTCTGTTTGATCTGTGTCTGGGTGTGTATATGTATATAAGTATGTATATCAGTCATCAGGTTACCATAGTACAGGCTATGCCTAGTTTGGGACCTGAAGACCTTTGTGTGGATGTTGTCCCATAAAAAAAAAACTTAGAGTATATCAGATAGAGAGTTAGAATTAGATGCTCGGACCCAAACCTCGGTGGCCTAGTTGGTCATTGGCGTCTAAAACGGAGAGTCAGAAGACGGGAGTTCGAGTCCCGTCCGAGGATGTGAATTTTTCTCTTTATAAATTTCAATGTTAGGCAATATAGTTAGGTGATACCAATGACGGTTTTAAAAGGTGAAGACGAGTGACGCTCCAACAAAGCAATGGTAAACCTAGGTTTCACTCGGATCGTCGGGTCGGCTCGGCACACGAGTACTTGGTTCCGGAACTTCCCGACTAAAAACACGGCACACGTATGACAAGGATAGAGTGCATGAACTTTTGTTCAAGCAAGACAGAGACAGGCCCGCAATCGGAACAAGTTTGTCAGTCGAGACACTTTCGTTAGACCAGTCTAATAACTGTGTCACTCGTCTTCCTCTTTTAAAACCGTCATTGGGTAATACATGAAAAATCTACAACGTTGAATGTTTCTGAACGTCGAAACGAAAACGTTCCCGTGTATTTCCCCAATGGGGGGTTAACTCTAAACTCCGTCCAAGGTATGAATATTTACGAAAGCATTAATTATTTTTTAACTTTCTTCCCGGTTTTAAGAGGCTTTTCTTAACCTACAGTCGGTTTAAAGTACTCGACGCCCGCATTTTTTTTATGCTATGCTATACTCTAGTCTTTTTCTTTTTCATTTTAAGCTAAACCTAAGTTCATATCAAAATAAATGAGGGAAATATTCTTATTTTTGCTCGCAGAAACCTATGAACACCTACGTACCATATCCTTAACGAATATGGATAAATGGTTGTCACTTATCTGATGGCCACTTAACCTAGATGCTACTGTTCCTTTAAAACCATGTCGATTCATGCCCGAGGAAAATATTTGTTTTGATGTGCAAAAATATTGTTTCCTGGATCTTTTGTGTTAATTAATCATACGTCTACTCTGACCGTGGCACAGGCAATCCAAGTGTGGGGTATGAATGTACATAGTAAAGAAAAAAATTGCTGTTTGAATTATATGACCGCTCTGACACTTTAAACACAGAATTTTCCAAGCTTGGACGCATATCGTAAAGAGCAAAGAAACTAGATATCAGGAAGGCATCTTGTACAAAAGGAAATCTTAATTGATTAAAGCACTAACGCCTGCTAGAGAAAATCTTCATCAACTTTTGCACCTGCACAATTCCTTTGCATAACTACACTACACAGCCAACTTGCGCAGTTGCTTTGATATTTCATAAGGCGTCTGCTAAAGTCTGCTAAATATAATTTAAGTTTATTTTTCTTATTACCGAGTTAACAAGGGGCGTGTTATCGGGCAGTGGAGGCCTCGCAGTTAAAACGAATTTATACTTTCGATTACACCGGCGGTGGATGAATAAAAAACAAATGAGCCGGGAATTTGTTGGTGTGCTGCGCTGTACTGTTGAAGAACTCTTAGTGTGGATACGCCCTAAACTTTACTGATTGAATTCTTATTCAATTTTATATTGAATATAATACCTTGGACCACATTAATAATGAACATCGAGTGATATATAAACAAAAACGTTGTTCTATAATGTGGAGTTCCGTAGCTACCAGCAGATCGCTAACGGCCGTGCGATTCTTTAATAATTCGTCGTTGCGATTCTTTAATAATTCGTCGTTGCGATCGTCGACGAACTTACTGATATTAGACACGGTTGTTATATATAAGGTTATTTTTCCAACGTTTCTTGTCATCTCGTCATTTGTTTCACGAATGTTATCAAAGGTGCAACGATGTTTGCGCTTAGAGAATCGCACAGCAGCATAACACATACTTTTATCATAAAAAGATTCTTTGCTAAGGTTTTTTTTAACCTTCGAACTAGAACCTGTTAGTACTCGTAGTTTTCAATTTTTATTCTAATACCCATAATTATTATCAGTTAGTGCTCGAGATAATTTTAAAATATAGTTTGTACGAATATCTACAAACCAGAAAATTAGATTAATTTCTTCAATGATATTCGAAACACCGGTTAGCTACCATTTTTTTAGTATTTTTTATTTTATAAATAGTGACATCTCTTTATTACAGTTTTGTAAAAAATAAAAGCATTGAACGTTTGAACAGTAGAAGTTTAAAGAAAAGATATTACATACAGACAGAAAATATTAGTAAACGTCTTCTTCAAGCTATGGAGCATTTTTCGAAGTCTTCCCTCATGCACACTCTCTCTTATATATACACACACACACACAACTACACTCTTACATTGCACACACAAAACCCTCACACACGGATAAAAGATTTAAAGGATTAGGACGAATAAACGGACTGTACGATCTTATAATTTCAATGGGTTCCTTGTTGTGCTACAGTGTCCTTAAAAAACAAGAACCAAAAACTGCAAGTGTTGATGAGCAGAAATGTTTGTACTAGGATCTTAAATGTTTGTGATATATTGATGTATGTGTGTGTACGTCCGCAACACAGAAAATTCAAGAGCATGTGTATGAGTATGTGAGCATTTATTTATTTAATCTTAAAAAATCATCACCAGCGTTTTTAATCAAGCCCGTTTCTTAGATAGTAATATTTATAAAATGTATCACAATTTATGATAAGAAAATGTATTAACTAATTCTTAATTTTTATTAAATTTTTTTTGGAAGGTTATGGATTACAAAAAGACGAATATCTAGTTATAAGAACTTGTACAGTTATAAACTTTATGCATGTTATTTTATCACAAAACAGTTTTTTAAGATGTCAGTTTTTAACATAAAAAAAAAGAAATAATGCATTTTAAGGGTGGCAACCGGTGATTTTTTTACTGCAACTACTCATTTCGAATATCGTTGAAGAAACTAAAGAAACACTAAATAGATTCGATAAGTAATGGTACCATTTAAATGTTATTTTATAAATCATCTCTACTCGTACAATTAATATATATAATAACTCGAAAATAATAAAAAACTGTAAGTCTCATCCTTACTATTCTTTCGCGTTCATCTCAAGGCGCAGAGCTAAGCTATTATATTTAATGTGTATGCCGGCTTGATTTGAACGTAGTATCAAACTCCGGCCATTCTTTGTCTCTTGGTATCGCTAATTTGTCGTGTATCCTGCTTATCGTAAAGTAGTGGAATTACATTTTATGTTTTGTTTCTGTGGTTGTGATAATGAACTATGGTACTGTGAAACAAGAGAGAAACAAATAGAAGAAACCCAATCCCAATCCAAACCGTATCCGCAATATGTGTTAAAATTTTTAGATTTACGTTTGTCAAGCGTTATTTTTATTTATTTTTTCTATATCAGTAATATAATGGATGTTGTCTCATTTACTATGCTACGGCTACGGCGTAGCAAAGTGCTACGTAACTGATTTATACAAGGGTTATTTTATGTTAGTTACTATTGTACAATTAGTTTTTTCTTTAAAGTAAGTTACAATGGCAAAGCCAAAGGCAAATACTACCTATTTAAACTTGCCAAATCAGGAATAATATACTGGGCATTGCTTTCGTCAATCTTCAGCGACTCTTCTTGCTGACACAGATAGGAATTTAATTATACTTAAAATACATAACGGATGGAAGTCTGGCCGGGTAGGTGAAAGCTATATAGAAGACCTGATTGACTTGAATGATTGATTGGAAAGTAGAAAATCAACGAAAGTATCCAATCTCGACCAGAAGACCGACAGAAGCACATATAGGAGACTTTACTATACACCAAACTTCAACTTCGTCTAACCCACATAACACCACATAAACCCTGAAAAGTCCGATTAAAATTTCAAAAATTTTACATTCAACGTCTGTATTTCTAAATAAATAGTTCTGCCTGGGTACTACTGCACCTCCGTCCATCAATGCATCTTTTTCTGGCTGCAGCAATATACTAATAGCACCTCAATCAGTACGTGGGTGCTGGGCGGTTATGTAGATAAGACATTATTTTCCAAATTAAACCATGTAATGCCTGATTCCACTGAATGTCATCACACATCGCTAGATAAATTATATACTGAATTTAATTTATTTAAATAGTTATTTTTATTTGCTATGTATATATTTTTACACATTTGGGTTTCCTTTTCATATGAATAAAATTAACGTTATATGGTGTGGTCTTTCAAAAACTTGCTTTGTCCCCCATTCACAAGATTTTTGCGGTTCTTTGTTCCATTGAAGAAAAGGTATTTGATCAAATATTCTACCACTACACACAGAATGATAACTCTATGAAAAACACATACGAACGAACAAAACTAACCAAATATATGCTATGATGACTATGATGATAATAATAATAATACTACCGCAGGGGCGGCTTTGTGGCGAGCCGTCGGTGAGTGGCGACACCGCGGACCCTGATTCTCCCTGGGGCTAAATGAGACCCCTGACCCCCGGCTTGCCTTAATTGGCCGTCTGGGGGTGGAGACGCAAGAGCAAGAACAAAAAGCTCCAAGGGTCCTCCAAGCTGGAAGTGTTAAAGGGCATAACGCCGGTAGTAGTGCTCTAGTGAAACCGCAGCACACCTCACGACACCCTTTAGCCATCCACACCAACGTTACCCCTTTTGACACCACTCATGGTAGCCTTTATTGGTGGCCCGTTTAGTGGATGGCAAGTCACCACCTGCCTAAATATTTTAACATGAGACTAAAATTGGTAGGTGCCATAGTCTCTTCCATAGCCTGGCCATTTTACCCATATTTGTATTAGTTATAAGTACCATGTTACCCTTCGTTCAATTTTTTTTTTTAATATCCTTTGTATGTTTTATACCAAACAGGCCTCTAAGTGTTGGCCACAGCCCCACTTATGCCTTTGCAAAGTACCGGACGTAATCCGTGAAATAAATTGAATATAATAATACTATAACTATGACTATGTTTAGATCAGAGTTCCATAGCTGTAGTTATGATATGACGTAATAAGATATTAAGCGATGATGCAAAACGTTTTACCATTAATTAAATAGGTTTCTGTATAAAATATTTTTTTTTGGTGTTTTCTGTAAGATTTATCAAATTTTAGGATTTTAACTTATACTGTGCATAATTAATTTTAACTAATCCTGGATAGACTAGTTCAATTCCCCCTAGACAACGGTGTAGTACTAAAAATCTGGATAGTAGCTAACGTAGTGCCACCCTGCTAAATTACCAGCAACTTGTTCACTACGTTTTGATAGGTTATAAAAAGGGGGAGAGTCTTAAAGTCAAAGTCAAAGTCAAAATCATTTATTCAATTTAGGCATCAAAGACGCACTTATGAACGTCAACATTTCATTATAATGTACTTAAAAGGCTCTACCGCCGCGTTCCAAAATATATAGAGCGCACCGAGAAGAAGCGGCAAGAAACTCGGGGCCATTCTTTTTATATAGATGTTTAGAATGTTTCTACTTAGGTACTACAAATATTACATTTTATGGGTGGCAGAGAGACAGGTTGCCAGAAGTGGAGTTCGAGTTTATTCATTACAAAATCAAATCAAATAATTATAGTCAAGTCGATCGAACTAAAGACCCCTCAAATCTGACGTGACGTTCACGTCACTGGACCAAAAGCAGTCAGTAAAAAGGTATTGTGAAATATACCCACAAAAAAACACACCTAACCCAAATTTACAAGTCCACACCACGCCGATATCGGCGGACAAATCCGCCAGTTTAACCCTACTTTACGGGCAGCGCGTTGACGAACACAGCCGTGATTTTACGGGTCAGAATGACCGGTATGAAGTTAGATTGACCGGTTGAGTTATGGTGTCCAAACTTTGTGAATTCCGGTTGTAATACATATTTAATTTTTTATTTCTCATTTAAAACTCTTTTATACATTTCTGTATTTTTGTATAAAAACTCATTCTTAATTGACCAGCGGTACGTTAAATTTGAAAATCAAGAAGAAAAATAAGAAATGTCATGGAAAGTAAAATGAGAATAAAAGTTTAAAAAGGAGGATTCCGACAAGATATTTGGATCCAATAAGCTGCCAAAATACAAAAAAAAAACAAATTCTGTTGATAACCTTAATATAGACGACAGCTGAGCGCTATAAGAATGCGCTATAAGGTCCATGTAAATGGAGAGACTGGGGTTTCTAAGAGCCGTTATAACTCTTAACCGCAATGTTGAAATAATGAGCTATTGAGGAATAAAGCTATATTGTGAATACGAGGTGTGACGTCAGCGCCCCTATAAGAGGCATAATCCTGTTTCGCCCGGTTTAGATCTACATGTGGAAAAGTCCTTTCCAGGCATAAGCTGTTTATCATACGGACCCAAATCAGTCGAAGTAAAGCTTTAATTCCCCAGGTCACGTATTTGCCTACTATAACTACTTATATTTATTTCTTAAGTGTTTTTTTTTTTATTTTAGCAGTGTAGGCCTTAGGTGCAGGTACTATTCTTGATAGTTTAGGTTATCAATGCAGTGCTGGTCATAGGTTTTACCCTTTACACTACACGGTATATTTTTAAGGGTTTGTTTTGTTTTCCAAGATTATTAATGACTATTCTCAATGTATTAATACAGACAAAAGCAGGTTGTTTATGCAAAACTAACAACTTTCAGATTTTACTGAGGTATTCATTAAAATGTTTAAATGCCCATATCTCTTACTACGTGGTATATGTTTCTACTGATAAATTTTTCATGAGTGGTTCATCTTATTTTGAAAAAGTAAACTGTGATTACATATTCCCAAGGCGATGTACGAAAACGTATGGCAAGCTTTTTTAACATACTTATGTTAAAATGTACAACGCAAACACTAAATTTACCATTATCTCCGTCAGAAACCGTTGATTATTTTATTACTTAGCATTTTTATGTACTTTCGAAATGAAGAAAGAAAGCTCTTTAGGCGCTACTATTTTTTTGGGTGTCACGGTAATCCAACAAACATCTCATCATGGACATCCCAACAAACGGTTGGTTATACTAACTATGAGCTCAAATCGAATGATATCGGCGGCGCGCAGGCAGCATCAATTGCGGCACTTTATGCCCCGCGCCCGATGTGGGGTTAACTATTTTATTGCTAACCAGTTGTGATATACCAATTTTCAACACGTTTGAAATCGTATCAAGCTACTCGTATGTTAAAGATAGTAAGGACCTTAACTTTGCTATAGACTCAAACTTGTGATCTATTGCATTGTTTCAAACTAGCCTTTTTCTACTTTTTCGTACCCGTAGTTTTTGAAGAAAGCGCTGAACGTATTTTCAAAAGCCGGTAGGAGAAATGGAGCCCGGTGTACAGCGCCCATCTCAGCTGTTTCGAAAAATTAGTGAGTTAGCACGAAGTACCCAGGTCACAAACAAAACTTTGAAAAGTTTACGGATGGCGAGTCTACTCGTAGCATCATCAGTTCGAGCAATTCTAGCGGTAAGTCAAGATACTAAGCTTTACAATTTGGTTTTGATGGTGGACAAGGTCATAGAAAATCTTCGTACTGCCGTGCTATTCTCTAAGGCCTTTATTAATAAACGTTGCGTAAACCTATATTAGGCGTAACATGCTTTGTCTTGCTTTCACGCGTGACATTTACTGCAAGCGAAAAATTGACAGATAAATGTTTTAACTACTCCGGGTGTAAGCCAAGTTTATTAATAAGGCCGTAAGAGCAAACATCGTTTCATCTTTGACAACATCCGTGAAACAAATGAAGAGATGACTAGAAACGTCGGAAAAGCAACCTTATGTACAAGGGCGAAGTATTTGACTTCGGTGAGCTCGACGAATTATTACAGAATCGCACGGGAGAGGTTGCTACCGTGACGTCAATGCCCGATGTCAACTTGGGGCAGTCGATGGCTAAGATGACAATTAGAGCACCAACAACTGCGCGCGGAAGTAAATTCCATTAGAGGGAGAAGAAGTTTTCGTGGCAACCAAGGAAGAAGGTGGATCAGGTCCAGGTCTAAGCCAAGACGAACGCCTGATCCCAGACTGGTTTTGTCGTCATCATATTCGGTACGAAGATCAAGCAAACCGTTGTGAGACGCCGTGCAACAGGGATAAAAAGCAGGGTTAGAAACGATGCAATCGAATGCGGTGAACGATTGCATCGCTCCCTTAGATAACTTTTGCTTATGTGTAACAGATCGAAAAGTGGAATTACGTACCTTATCAGTGATCAGCAGGGATATTATGTATCTAAGTTGCTAACAAATGTTCATTGAAATCGAATAAAATGGCGGCTCTATGTCACTTTTGTCAGCTTACGTAGCTTTCGTTGCTTACAGGAGTTGTCAAAAGTGACATAGAGTGGCCATTTTTCAAGATTTCAATCAATTCAAAAAAATTCAACATAATAGCCCTACTGTTGCATTGTTTCAAACTATCCTTTTTCTACATTTTATACAACGCATGTTTAGTTTGATCACTAAGTAGGTAACCAGTGGAGAGCGTGTGTGTTGGCTTAGAAATGCAACTTAACAATAATTGTGTCGAAAACAACGCAGTCACATATATTTTAACGGATACTCTAGTCATTGAGGTAATTTAGCTATTTAATATAATAGACAAGTTATGACAGTAGATTTAAAATAAACGATTATACGAGTTGCGTTTTACCACCATTTTACCCGATATAATGGTGATGGTTATCCCTCACCTGGAGCATTCACTTGTATTGTAACTTGTATTGTTGACATTGTATTCTGTCTAATATTCCAATTAAATGTCTCTAGAAGTAGTTTAAACTGTATGTGATAATTGTAATTAGTTATAAATCGTTTTTATCACAATAAATAAATAAATAAATGGTACCTGGTCAAACCGCTACTTATTTAATTTTATCGAATGGCCAAAAATCAACCAACCAAACAGAGCTATCAAGGCCCAATTGACATTTGGTTTAAACAGTTTAAACACAACGTCGGCCGTTTAAAGCAGTGCGACGTATTTATTCTGACCATTAACCGTCCGATGCATAGTGCTGCCGTCATTATCGTAAAATTGTACATGTTTATGTATTTTTAATTCCGCAGTATATTCGAGATAAGGGCAATACACATGGGTTTGCATTTTTTTGCCCTGCGTATCATCTGTTTTCAGTTGGATTACGATTACGTTCAGTTCAGTACGGAAGCGCTCAGTTGAATAATGCCACTAGCGGGCACCCATCCTGCTCCTGACCACAGTAAGCGTTGGGTAACTTGTTGATCGGCTAAGATCGCCATTTCAAGCTGCACTGCGAGCGCTATGTTGATCAAATTTACAACTCCAAATCATAACATAAAAAAATATACGCGTCGACTTGATGATCTTTTGATGTTTTGAAGTCAGTTAACGAAATAAATGATTAATTGTGACTAATTTATACCACCGCAAATGCTGCAAAATAACTCGCATAGTGAAGCAAGGCAGTGGAAACACTAACAAGGATCTACAGGGGACGTTTGAATTAAACTTTTTTTTGATACGTCAAAAAGATACGCACCGTGTAGTCCGACATTAAGCACGGTTGGCAGCGGACGTTTCGGAAATCGCTGCACAATAAAGTTATGTTAATGCCTCGATTGGTGCGTTACCTATTGTTTATTGTATTAGTACTGGATTGTATGCAGAAATTGCTGATATTTTATACTAGATGTAAAAAATTCATTAAATAAATAAAACATACTACAGGTTTGGGAGCCAAAATCATGGTACTTTATTTTTATTTTTATTGCAAATAGTTTCAAATTAAAAATGATGGTAAACGGTTGTTTTGTTATAACTTTTTTGTTGTGCCCATTATGTTTCTATTGCCGGTACATGGACCCTTTTTCGGACGAGTATGGGTCACCTGAACGTCTCACACATCGACACTTAGTCTTTTTTTAGTTTTTAAAATAGTTACAGTCCAGGTATACATTAAAAATATTTGAAATGTGTTCTTCTGATTCATATGACGCGTCCGCTTGCCATTTTCTTGAAGTAATAAGTGGGTGTAGGATTTTTCTTTTGATAAATCAATATACATTATAATTATACCGAAAGGAAATGCATCTCCCTCTAACAATAACAATGTATATTAGTTATTACTAGCTGACCCGCCAGCGGTTTCGCTCGCGTGGCCTCGCAGGATACGGTTAATTACGGTTGTTTAAGTATCCCACGGGAACTCCTTAAATAACCGGGGTCAAAAGTCCTATATGTTGAAGAATCCTGATGAAAGTATCCTTTATGTTGACCAGGGATAAAATCTACCAACGTACAAAATTTCGTTTAAATCGGTCAAGTCATTTTGGAGATTAGCCCGTACAATACAAACAGACAGACAAACAGAACAACAAAAAAATTAAAAAAAAACTAAATTAGTTTGATATCACTGCTTACATCCCCATGACTCGGTTTTTTGCATTTTTTTTCATTGTACAGAAATTCAACCCCTCCAGTTTTCTACCGACTTCCAAAAAGGAGGAGGTACTCAATTCGATTGTTTTTTTTTATGTTTGTTACTTCATAACTTTTTATAGGGTGAACCAATTCTCAAAATTATTTTTTTGTTTCTATGTGGTGCTTCCCGTATGGTCCCATTTAATATATTCACTTAATTTAATTTAATTTAATTTGGTCCAGTAGTTTTTGAGTTATACTCCAATAACTGAACAGAATGGAAGTCGGTATGAAACTTTTCAAATTGTACTTGTATTATATGTATAAATAAAATAGATTACTGCTTTAGTGTGTTTATAAATAAGTAAATAAGAAGTGTCCGGTCCGGCATATAATATTGAGTAATGTGACATAAGCAACGCTTGACCGTACTTGGTCGGGTATTATTAAGCGTCTGTTAGGGCTTCGGATTTGGTATGTTAGGGCTTGGAGTCTGACTTCCAACGCGGGGGGAAGCCAGTGGTGCTATGGACGAGCCAGAAGGAGGCGTGCGGTAAGTTGGCTTAGATCCCGGTGTTAAAGTAACGTAGTTTTTCTCCTCTCCAGCACGAAATAAACGCCTTTGTTGCAAAGTTCTCCTCGTCCATTTTTTTACCGTGTAAAAGTCAATAGTTTCTTGTCTTATTTACTATATTTAATTAGGTATAACTGTTTTAATTATTCTAATATCACAGATGGTAAAACTTTTTCTACATAATAGCACCTTTTATTTGTCTTAGTCTTAGTTATGAAATAATAATTATATGGAATCAATCACATCTATGCGTTTATTACTACCAAATAATGTAATAACATTGAGATCATTATTAATCAAGTCACACTTTGACATTCATCTTCCTTCATCCATTCATTAACAATCATAAAAACCTGTTTGTTATAAGTAAAACTTTTATTTAATTTCATTTATTTTAATATTCAACACATCAAGTCACAAGAACACATCAGCCGTGCAATTCTCTAATGATTCGTAGATGCACTCGTCGACGAGCTCACCGATATCAAATACTTTATGAGATATCGCCCTTGTACACAAGGTTGTTTTTCCGACGTTTCTTGTCATCTCTTCGTTTGTTTCACAGATTTTGTCAAAGAAGCAACGATGTTTGCTCTTAGAGAATCGCACCGCTGTTCAGAACAATGCCACAAACTAATGATAAAAAGAAGGAGAGAATAAGAATCGCAGAACGCAAAGGGATGGAAAACATGAAAAGATCCAGACATGCTTTGTGAAAATTAAAATAAAGTAAAAAATGATTTTTTTCATGTAGGTATAGAAATTATTGTATTTGTTAAAATATGATGAACACAAAGCCAAATTGAAGAAAGTATGTCATCTACCGACTTCCAAAAAAAAGAGAACGTACTCAATAACTGTTTTTTTTATGTTTGTTACCTCATAACTTCTGATAGGGTGAACCGATTCTCAAATGTCTTTTTTGTTTGAAAGCTGGTGCTTCCCGTGTAGTCCCATTTAAATTTCATCCAATTCGGTCTAGTATTTTTTGAGTTACACTCCAATAACAAATTTTTACCAAAGTAATACAATGGAAGTCTTAAATGTAAGAATGAACATGTGTGACAGAGCTGAAAGTGAGACAAAATATTGGCCTGATGAATCAGTCGAAGAATTACATATTGAACCATACATCTTGTAATAAGGAGTTAGCCTAGAGGTGAGGCTTGTTGCCACTCATCAAATCATATTAGTATTTTGTACCTATTGCCTATAGAATTAACCCATCGCGTGTCGCGCGTACACCATATTATTATGTACGTTTAACAAAGTGCTAAGCCATGTCGCGCATACACAAAGTGTATACACATTCTTAGACCTCGAGTTTGTAACTAATTTTATCAGATCCAATACACTGCACCGGTATAAACTTGCTTTTAGTTGGTCAAACTATTCAAGAGTATTGAAATTTATAGAGACAAAAATTCCATCCTCGGACGGGATTCGAACCCGCGTCTTCTGAGTATTATCTTTTATTTGAGCTTTTATGCGTAGGTTGGAAATAAACTGAAAACACTAGACACTGGACGGATTAAGAGGATTGCATAGCTAACACTTTCCATCCTAAAAGAGAAAACTTTTTTTTTCAGTATTTCAAAGTACTATACATTTCCTTTTTAAAGGAAATGTATAGTACTTTGAAATACTGAAAAAATCAAAACGTACGGACATAGTAAACAATGCCACGATGCCATGAAAAAAAACCACTGAAATCGGACAATGTAGGTAGAAAAGAGTTTTCTCTTTTAGGATGGAAAGTACTAGCTATGCAATCCTCTTAAAAAAAATTTATGAAGTTAATTTCAATGAGTTCAAGGTATTGCCATGGCTACGTATATCATGATGAACCTAGCAAAGTCATTGGTGCGTCAGCTAGTTATTGCTACATTGTATACAATGACATTTGAATATCATCATTGGTTATATAATTATACTTGTGTACACATCTTTATGCAACCAAGGCATATCTCCAATTATACATCCTATAATGGTTAATAAGTTTAGTATTTAGATTTTCACACAAATGCTCATAACGGACGCTTGATCGTTTTGAAAACGAGCATCAGCGCTCGTAAAACCGTCATCAGACGCGATGGGCTGCGTGATTCTACGGCTGCGATTAGAACTATTTATGTCGCACTGTAGTTTAGTGGGCGAACTGTACAACTATTCTTCCACTGTAATTATAATAACTTTGCAATGTCGTAATAAACATGCATTACCAAAACCTCTCAAAGCTGGTAATGAAATCATTAGTTTTTATGATTGATTTCATTACATGTAGGTATCTGGGGTTAAACTCAGTATTGACTTTTATATCACATAACTAATTTCTTAATCACTAAAACGCTGACAGCTATTAAAAGTTGGGAAAAGGATACCAACGTGTACCTTGATACACACAAAAGAGGTAAATACATAAAAAAGACGAGTACGCTATTTTAAGAAAATGACTAGTATCTTTAGAAAATATATATCGATAATTTGACAAAGGTAAAGAATTTTTCCTACAACAATTATTAAGAAGTCCAATATCATTGACAAGTCCAAATTAAATGGTCAACGCAGTGAAAGAGTGAACATGAACAGGTGAAAAGAAAACTTCTGCTTAAAAAAATATTTAAAATAGATTTAATTTATTAACATGCGTATACGTATACCATAGTTAATGGAAACAGGCGTCAGTTTGTTGTAAATGAATAAAATATCAGTTTATAAATAAGAATGATTTACTTTATTATAACTTTTGTAAAACTAATACTTGTCATCATCATGACACCATAATGGTTTCATTATGACGATGTACAAAGAGTAGAAGTGCACCATGTGTATTATATTGTAATATCGCTCTGCATTTTAGCAGGCGAATGATATCGTTTTGTAATGTCGGCATAGCTAGTTGGTACTATAGATATAACCAGTGGTTTGAAATGACGATGGGTTTAGAGCTTTTGTAATTTTATTAAGGCGCGGTCCAATCCTAATTTTAAAACATTTTACGATGCATTACATAAGGTTGAGAATGGCTTACCAGAATGGACGATGTAATGCGAAAATTCAGTTGAATACGTGCTAATACTTTTTATATTTATTTCGTACAATCAAATGCTTAAATTTTAATGATAAAGGAGTCCATAGTTCACTAGTAAATTTTATTGGGAATTCGAATATGATACATTCATTGAAATATATTTGCCCATAATTGAATAAAAATTCTTTTTCCCACGAAGCACTTAAGAAAAATTGCAAAATTTAGGGAATGTTGCCGATTTTTTTCTATCGAGCCAAGTTTGATCAATCGTGTATTGGCTCCCATACTTCATAAGGACGTATATTCAATTTACGCTACGTTTTTGTCGAACTTCGGTAATTAGGTTAATTTCGCGAAGTCGAATCATGAAATTTGGAACTCATTTCGCCTTAACTAGTAGTTCTGCGAACAGAAGACCTCGTATTTTTGGTTTTTCAGTTTTTTTTTTATTTTCATTTGCACGTAGTCTTATCAGCGGCAATTTCTCGCAGTACTTCACAACCTATTATCTCGGAAACGACTTCACCAATTATGCTCATATTCTAAATCCCTCCTTAAAGTCAGGTAGTACCTAATGTGTGTACAAAATTTTATTAAAATCTGTCGGTAAATAGCGCTGTAACAAACTTCCCCCTTAAAAGTAAAATTTTGAGTGGGGAGGGACTCAAAATCACCAACGACAAAAAAAAATATTTAATAGTAGAACATGCATACCAAGTACCGTCAAGATTGGTTGAAAATGCGACCTGTATAGGAAGAGAAACTAACGACCTAACAAACATACGAACAAATGAAACTCAATTTGACCAGTTAAAGCAGAGATGCTTCTCTCACACGGTTAATTTCGTTTTCACGGACATTTATAACAATAATGATAAAAACTAAACTGCGCCTGTAACCCTAAAACATTAATTTGTTATGGCACATGAGGCCTGTAATTTCGCCGGCAGTCAAACCTTCAAATCAAAACGCAGTGTTGCGAACACTGCTTCAAGGTAGAAAAAGGTATGGTGGCATTTGCAAGTGCATGGTTAAGGGTGTTCATAACCTTAATGCCCTCAGGAACCTGTCAGAAAGGAGTTGACAGGGAAGATAGAGAAGAGGCTCAACACGTTAATAAAAATCTCTCACATAAAACCTACGTGATTTTATAGTAGAAATTCACTATAATGTGAATATTGCAACGCAATGGCTGATACAGTATTCAATAAACTTCCTAGAAGTATTAGAGAGCTCCCATTCAAATTATTTAAAAAGCTTCACAAGTGGCTCGCTGAAAATAGCTTTTATGATTTGAAAAAGTTCTGCAATTTTAAATGTAATGGTACATAATTATAAAAATCCTGTAATTGTTTTATAATTAAGGTTTGGGCATTTTTATAAATAAGTTGTGAAATATTTTTTTTGACATTGACATTTATTATAATATTAGTATATAATATTGACATTTATATAATTTAATTTAAGTGCTATAAATTTAATTTAATTATTAAGTATGTCATTATTGAATTGTATATCGTATTAATAATTGTAATTCCTTATGTATTCTTTAATTTCAAATGTGTAAATTTCACTTATTGACAATATTTAGCATGCCAGTATATGGTGGAACATGCAGAACCAATGTATAAAAAAACACGTCATTGTAACCATGTTTCGTGCAATAAATCTATTTCTATTTCTATTTCTTGCAAATGCATTATTCACTTAACACCGGACTATTTTTAATCATTATGAACATTGTTGTTACAGTGAGAAGAAGAGTTAAAATTATTAATTCTTTTATAAAAAAGCTTGATTTGATATGCTACTGTTTGACCACTTTCTCACTTGATAGTCAGTTATGATGCGGTCTAAGGTGGCCGGAAGCTAACCTTTGAAGCCAGTCGCTACTCTAGGTTTAATATTGTCTAGGTGCTAGCGACAGATTTTTCAAACTTGAGGGTGGTAGCTAGCCGTCTGGATTTCATCATGATGTTACCTCGAGTCCGTTCATGCCAGGGGATCAATCCCGTGGTCGACTAATCAACAACCCAACCTTATTGCACTTGGGCTATCATCGCTTCAAATTTAATATATAATAATAAATTGAATACAGACTTCCATTCTATTCAGTGATTGGAGTGTACTCGTATCTCAAAAACTACTTGACCGAATTTGATGAAATTTAAATGGGACTACACGGGAAGCACCAGCTTTCAAACAAAAAATAATTTTGAGAATTGATTCACCTAGTCGCTAGTTATGAGGTAACAAACATTTAAAAAAACATGCAGTCGAATTGAGTACCTCCTCCTTTTTGTGGAAGTCGGTAGAAAATTTAATACCGACTTTCATCTATTAAGTTATTGGAGATCTCAAAAACTACTTAATCAAATTTGATGAAATTAAAATGGGACCACACGGGAAGCACCAGCTTTCAAACCAAAAAGAATTTTGATAATCGGTTCACCCAGTCAAAAGTTATGAGGTAACAAACATTAAAAAAACATACAGTCGAATTGAGTACCTCCTCCTTTTTTTGGAAGTCGGTAGATAAATAAACGTACTTGTTTAAATGGGTTAGACCGTTACGCTGTTAGTCAATCTTAACTTAATACTTCCTCTACCATGATAATAAAAACAAAAGATTTATGTATGAAACTGACGTAAATTAACGTCTCCGGTAGGCGAAGGTTGATTTGGGACTCATCATTTACGAAGATCCTGGATCTTCTAGACGAATGAAGAGTTCACAGCTTATCCGCCACGCTGGTACGATTTACGTGACACTATAAAAAACTTCTTAGTATTTTGATTATGTTTCGGTGAACGGTGAAACAAACTCAGTGTGCCTAGCACGAATATCTGCATAACTAAAAAATACGGGATTACTCAGGTAATATTTATCGGACGTCTAGCTTAGCACTCCTGTAGGCCTAGACAAGATGCCATCGCTTCATAGCGATTCTCTTTCTCCAGTCGCTAACGCTTCAGCGTTTGCGCTAGGAAATTGGTAGACAATGTCACGCGTTCGCGGCGAACGCTCCTTCTCTTCGTTCGTGCGCTAAAAGTTTATAATGCTCTATGGTTAGCGTAGCAAAATATCAAACTGACATTCCCGCTGCTAACTTGACCCGCGAAAAGTGTCTGTTTTGAACTATCTTCAAGTATTGTGTGAAGTGTTTTGTGACAAAAAGTAAGTACCTACTTAATTGTGTTATATAAATAATAATCTGTACTTACGAGTACATACTAGCTTTAAAATAATATTGTTGCTTTAAATTCCAGTTTACTTTTGGCCAATGGAACCCAAGCGGAATAATTCAGGATAACACTTGAATTTATGGAGAGGTATGTCTTTTGTTTAATATAACTTTTGAAATTAACGATGTTTGTGTTATATAAAGTTCACAAGAAGTTATGTAGAAGTAATTATTAGACTAGAAAAGTGCATAACAAATGTTATAAAGGCACCATTCTTGTCCTTACTATGAGCCGCCGTACATAATATAAACAATTTCGTCATCATTTTATGCACACTACTTTTGTTGTTCTCGTGTTTTGTAGGAATGGAGATATAGCTAGGCCCCATACGGGGGGGCTCAAGGTCGCTTCAGGTATGGTAATTCTGTTGGTTGTGGTGTACAAGGAAACCTATAAATGAAAAAATGTTGGTAGCATATCAAAATCTGTTTAGTCTGGCTGAAAAAAATAATTAAAGAAAGCTCTGCAAATAAGAAGGCATGCAGGTGGCACTGGTGGTGATCCCAGCAGCAGACTTGCAGTTATGGGATTGCCTGCACTAGCTGGTAAAGCAGATATTGTAGAACGAGGCATTAACGTTAGTTGATTGTTATTAAATTATACAAACTTTGTTAGGTAGCTCGGCTTTGTTAAATCGGATGTTGTGCCGATGGGCTTGATAATTAATCTATTTGTTTTCTTATCTTAATATAATAGTACGAAAACTGATTATTAAACATTTTTTCATAATGTTGTATTAGTTATGAACAAAATCATTAAATATACACAAGTATATTTTTGCTAAAACCTAACTCAGTACAACGTTTACCATGTAGGTACCTTAATTTAAGGCAACTTGAAAAAAAGGGTATAGGTGAAATATGGTAATAATAATAATAATGATAATATCTATCCTAAATGTTTCCGTTTCTTAAACTACTTTGTATTTTTTATATCAAACAGGCATCTAAGATGTTGACTACAGTCCCACTTATGCCTTTGTAAAAAACCGGATGAATCTGTGAATTTATGAATAATGTTAAAATCTTTATTTGTTATCATAGATATACCTACATTATACATTTTTAATTTTTTTACAGATATTTGTACAACAGCACCATTACCACGACCGCCACCGCCACGAGTAGAAGCCGAATTGCTTTCGCTGCGGGCGACGGCTTCGGCAGAGTAGGTAACTATACTGGTCAGCAAATAAACCGAGCCACCCGCTACCTAGGAACTCTGATTCGATTTTCTCAAAAAGTATAAAACTTACAACTATCAAAGTTATACCTACAAAAAGTGCGTTTCATGGTGATTAAAATGACTACAAATTAATTCGAAAGTACCTTCAACTCACATTGTAATCAAGCAACAAACACAATGCTAACGATTTGCTCTGGTTTCACCAGTTTGAAATTAGCGTTCTTTTTCTCTACAATGAGGGTAGTCGGTAATTTCTTATCATTTCTTTATTTTTTGTCCATCGTTTGCTCGGACGCGTGTGTTTTTGCTACTTTTATCGATTAATAATGGATACAACACCTCAGGAAGCAGCTCAAGCTGTAGCATTACTTCAAGCAGGCATTGCGCAACGTGAAGTCGCTCGAAGGCTTCGAATCAGCAGATCTTCGGTGCAACGAGTTTACAGACGATACCTAGAGACTGGAGCATTCGATCACCGTCCAGGTACGGGCAGACCTAGGGCTACATCAGCAGCAGATGATCGTTATATCCACCTTACTGTTCTGCGAAATCGCCACCTCAACGCAGTTCAAGTCCAACAAAGTCTGCGTGACGAACGCCAAGTGGTCATAAGTTCAGATACCGTCAGAAGGAGACTTGCTAAACGGAACCTGACCCCAAAAAGAGCTGCAACAGGCCCAGCATTAACGGTAGCACATCGTCGAGCACGACTTGAATTTGCTCGAGAGCATAGGGATTAGACATTAGAGCAGTGGAGTAATGTACTCTTCGCTGATGAGACCAGGGTGAGTCTACATGGAAGTGATCGACGTCAGAGAGTATATCGTCGCCCTGGAGAACGTTATTCTCAGTGTTGCATCGAGGAAACTGTTGCTTATGTAGGAGGATCTGTAATGGTCTGGGGCGGCATCTCGTTAACAGCACATACAGCGTTAGTTTTCATCGAACCGACGGGCCGTACACGTGGACTGACTTCTCATCGCTACATTACTGAAATCCTCGCAGACCATGTGGTACCTTACGCAGGATATATCGGACAGGATATGCAATTGATGCATGATAATGGACGGCCTCATGTTGCTCATGTGGTGACCCAGTATCTACGCGACGTCAGCATTCGTACGATGGACTGGCCAGCTCGAAGCCCGGACTTGAATCCGATAGAACACTTATGGGATGAGCTGAAACGTCGGGTTCGAGCCCGGGTACCTGCTCCAACAAGGTTTCCAGAGCTGCGAATCGCAATTGAAGAGGAGTGGAATACAATTCCTCAAGATTTTATCGTCAGGCTCGTAAGGTCGATGAATACAAGGATGCTGGCAGTTATCCGAGCAAGGGCAGGGAATACGAAATATTGATCAAAAACTTTTTTTTGATTTTATCTTTGTTTTTGGCTTTAATTTTTTTTTCACTTTATAATTACTAACGATTGTCACGACTGAAAAACGACTCTTTTTTGTAAAATATTTAATAAACACTGAAATATTGATTAAACCCAATAAATTTCCTTTCATTTTAATCACCATGAAACGCACTTTCTGTAGGTACAACTTTGATATTTGTAGGCTTTTTAGTTTTTGAGAAAATCGAATTAGAGTGCCTAGGTAGCGGGTGGCTCGGTTTATTTGCTGTCCAGTGTATATAGTCGTCGAAGCGAGCCCCCAACTTCACAATAAACACCCACCTACTCGTACCAACCATCACCGCAACATTCAACGCACACACCGTGCACTCAGCAGGGACGAAGAAAACGGCCAAAAACAAACAAAACACCATCATTCGACTTTGTGTCGAAACGAGAAACTCGCTCGTCTTATGTTAAGCGTCACATAACAGTTTAATGTCTTCTTGTAATTTCTGTATATTTGTGTACGCAATAAAAAGTATTTGTATTGTAATGTTTTACAGAGTTCAAATAAAATATAAAAGGTTTTAGTGTACTAGGTATATGTTTCAATGTTTAGTAATAGCGAGACGGGTAAAAGTAAGTTAAAATAATATGCTCGTATTGTTGGTTCTCGTCTGCCTTCTAAGCCATATTTATTTATTATGCCCAGCCCACATCAATTTTAAAGCATGCATCTTGAATAAATCGCAAAAATAACAGATACAAAGCACCACTTCGTTCGTCAGCTGACTAAAAGACGCCATTTTGTAGCGTTATCTGCAGGGTATCGGAGACCGCTAACCTAGCGATCAAGCGAATAGAATAGATGGCGTTGTCGCTTGTCAACATGGCGTGTTGTCAACAGTTCTATTCCGTCAGACAAGCGTCTGACGGAATAGAAACGGTAGCGTTTCGTTTTAACGAAGAGATAACTGTTGTACATTGTCTACCAATTGTCTATTCTTTTTCGATGATCACGTGATATATCGCTTCCTTATGTCAATCCCATACATTTTTTAACTTTTCTCTTAGCGGTAGCGCTTGGAGAATGTTACTTTGTCTAGGCCTACTGGACTGCTAAGCGAGAGAATTAGCGACATCGACGCGGGCGTCCCGAACACTCCTTGAAAAAGGCCACCGAATGTGGTCGAAACTATAGTCGGACCTATCCGATATTACGTGAGGAATCCCGTATTTTTAATTAATAATGATTGAAAACAACTGTCGTTCACGTAAAACAGTAAAAACTTACATTTATTTTGGGCAGCTGTGACACAGATGACTCATAGTTTATACACCAAAGCGTGACACGTCGACGCTAACAATACTAATACGTTTTCAATAATTCTTTGTGCTTCTTCTTCGTTGCTACGCTCTTGACAGAGCGGTCGTGGTCGTCACTTCAGTTTTTGTAACGCGCCTTACAATGCGTCGCCATTCCTCCCTGGCTGCAGCCTTTCTCGTGAACTCGTTTAGAGGACCGGTTATGGCTGCTCGTATCTGGTCGGTCCATCGCATCGGTGATCTCCCTCGCGATCTAGTGCCTAGTCCCTCGCGAACTAGTCGTTCAATCGACACAATCGTTCAATTCATTTGGGCACGTGGCCGCTCCGTGCCACGTGCCCAAAGATAGTAAGAATACGAGCCTGTACGATGGAAGCAGTGACGTAGCTATAGCTGTCACATGGGGGGGTCCGCAGGTAAAAACTAAAAATCTAAACGCTCAAATCATATCATTAAAAATATAAATGGGTACATGCTAGTTCAACTGCATACAAACAATAGTTATTTTTACCTATAAGTACATTAAAATACAATTTTAAGAAATGTTACTATATGTAGCGGGCACATTGAGTTAGAATAGGATTCTAACTCAATGAGCGGGCATAAATCTTTTTATAGTTATACTAGCGAATGCCCGCGACTTCGTTCGCGTAGTAGGCTCCCATCTTTTCTTGATATTTTTTTAATGTAAGAACCATCTGCGAAGTATTAGAAAACATTTAAAAAAGATGAATGAAATCGGATAAGTCGTTTTCAAGTTATAGCGTGACCAGGAGAAATAGGGGTTCATTTTTATATATATTATATAGATGAGGCAGCGTAACTTTCATCTAAAGTGTCAGTGCCTCCTTCATTAAATGATGATAAGTATAGCCAATTCAATAGTTTACAATCACTAAAAAGTTGCTGGAATTTTTGTTCGACAGCAAAGTAGGTGGAGCGCGTGGCGTCGATTCACTTACTTTGCCGACAGAACAGAGTAAGAAAGCCACCACTCGTACCAGTTTCACCAATCAAAATCCCCGAGAATTGATGATTGTATAGACAATGAACTTTTTCAGCGGACCTAGTACGAAAATCCCTCATAAGTTTCAAAGATGACTCTGCCATAGATAGAATAGCTGCTATTCTATTACAGAGATGTAGTGCAGTTATGAGCAAGCAATAAGCTTTTTTGACGTATGATAACGTCTTATAAATCGATGAACGCCGGCTGCACGCACGAAAAAGTATGATTCATTATCACGTTCCACCTGGGCCGATTGTGTAAGCGAGAGAAGGCGCGGACCACGCGATAGAGAGGTACGATCGGCCTAAGCGTTCGGATTGTCTTATGAAGTTATCATTGCACGTAAATAAATATCATATAAATCAATTTAACTCTTGTCTAAACTCTCGTTACTCCCGCCCCATAAGCCATGTAAAGCAATGGAAAAAATATTGCCGACAAATTTAGATCGTTCTTGTCCAACCAAGGAGTAACTAAGAGAGAGAACCAAGAGTACCTAATAATTTATGAACAAAATGGCTTCAATTCAGGGCGATCATAAAAGGCCAATTTACTTAATGTGATCATCATCATCATCATCTCAGCCGTAGGACGTCCACTGCTGAACATAGGCCTCCCCCATGATTTTCCAAAAGGACCGGTTGGAAGCGGCCTGCATCCAACGTCGTCCTGCGACCTTCCTCAGGTCGTCTGTCCACCGTGTCGGTGGACGACCTACGCTGCGCTTGCCGGTCCGTGGTCTCCACTCCAGAACCTTTCGGCCCCATCGGCCATCTGTTCTGCGTGCTATGTGCCCTGCCCACTGCCACTTCAACTGGCTAATCTTCTGGGCTATGTCGGTGACTTTCGTTCTTCTACGGATCTCCTCATTTCTGATTCGATCACGTAGAGAAACCCCGAGCATAGCCCTCTCCATAGCTCGTTGTGCGACTTTGAGCTTTTCTATGAGGCCCATAGTAAGAGACCACGTTTCAGTGCCATAAGTCATCACTGGTAACACACATTGGTCGAAGACTCTTGTCTTGAGGCACTGAGGTATTTTTGACGAGAAGACTTCGCGAAGTTTCCGGAACGCTGCCCAGCCGAGTTGGATTCGACGATTGACCTCTTTCTCGAAGTTGGACCTGCCTAGTTTGACTGTCTGTCCCAGGTAGATGTACTCGTCAACAACTTCGAGAACTGAGTTCCCAACTGATATTGGGGTAGGTACAACATGGGCATTAGACATAATTTTCGTCTTGTCCATGTTCATCTTAAGACCTACCCGTTGGGAAACTCGATGGAGGCCTTCGAGCATTGTACTCAGGTCTTCCATGGATTCTGCCATGACTACAATATCGTCGGCAAATCGAAGGTGAGTGATGTATTCGCCGTTAATATTGATGCCAAGTCCTTGCCATTCCAGAAGCTTGAAGGCGTCTTCCAATGTAGCGGTGAACAGTTTCGGAGATATAACGTCTCCCTGTCTCACGCCTCTTTGCAATGGAATTGCCTTCGAACTCTGCTCCTGTACTCGGACTGACATGTAGGCGTTTTTGTACAAACACTTCAGCACTTCAATATACCGATAGTCAATACGGCACCGCTGGAGAGACTCAAGCACTGCCCACGTCTCGATCGAATCAAAGGCTTTCTCATAGTCCACAAACGCTAGACAAAGAGGCAAGTTATACTCTTCGGTCTTCTGTATAACTTGCCGTAGCGTGTGGATGTGGTCTATGGTACTATAGCCTTTTCGGAAACCGGCTTGTTCCGGAGGCTGGAATTCATCAAACCTGCGACTGAGACGGTTCGTTATGACCTTCGAAAACAGCTTATAAACATGGCTCAAAAGCGAGATGGGTCTGTAATTTTTAAGTAAAGTGTTGTCACCTTTCTTGAAGAACAGCACCACCACGCTTTTGTTCCATGCTTCTGGCGTTGAACCTTCGAGTAAGACGGTATTAAAGAGCTTCTGAAGGGCTTTAAGTACCGGTGTTCCACCCGCTCTCAGAAGCTCAGATGTGATACCGTCGTCACCAGGCGCCTTGTTGTTCTTAAGCTGTTTCAAGGCCATTCTAATCTCGTACAGGCTGATGTCCGGGATATCTTCGGTATAATGTCGGGTCAGCTTGGCTCTTGGGTCTTTGACCGAGCTGCTAACAGGTTTAGCGACCGAAGTGTATAACTGTCCGTAGAAACTCTCGACCTCTCCTAACACTTCCGCTTTGGTCGACGCTACACTGCCGTCTCCTCTCTTCAGCTTCGTCAACTGGCTTTGCCCAATAGACATGTCTCTTGCAAACACTTTGGAGCCTTTTTTCCGCTCTATCGTCTCTTTAATACGGTTTGTATTAAAGATCCGGATGTCGTGTCGCAAGGACTTCCATATTCGTCTATTGAGCAGCCTATATGCTTCAGCATCATCCGAAGACTGCAGTTTCAATGAGCGTCGTTCAGCCATGAGGTTGAGGGTATCGTTGGAGAGTTTCTGTGGCCTATCTGTACGGTGGGGTTTAAAGTACTTGGAACCCACTGTATGGACAGTTTCTACTAACCTGTTATTGATCTCGTCCACTGAAGCGATGTTCTCAAGGCAATCGAAGCGATTGGATAGCTCAAGTTGAAAGCTCTCGGGGTCTTGAATATGGGCACGAGTAGGTCGGAGCGTAGACTTCATCAGACGAGACCTCTCCAGTTTGACATTAATATTCACCGTGCCTCTTACCATTCGGTGATCACTACCGGTTTTAACCCTGTTGATCACGGAGACATCAGTGAATATTTGCCTTTTGGTGGTCATAATGAAGTCAATCTCATTTCTCGTGGAACCATCGGGACTCAGCCAGGTCCATTTCCTGTGAGGTGGCTTCTGAAAGAAAGAGTTCATCATAAAGAGTCCCTCTTTCTCCAGGAAGTCGGCCAACCTCTGTCCCCTACGGTTCCGTTGTCCATAGCCAAATTGCCCCACTTTCGACTCATCCTCGCTTCTCTTACCCAACTTCGCGTTGAAGTCCCCCATAACAACTAGAAAGTGCGTTTCAGAGGTATGTATGGCCCGACTAATGTCCTCATACATATCCTCCACCTCATCATCCGGGTGCGACTTCGTCGGTGCGTATACCTGAATGACCTTCAGCGAATATCGTTTGGATACTCTGAGTATTAGGTATACGACCCTATTGGAAACGCTATCGATCTTAACTATGTTGTTAGTAAGGGACTTGCGGACGAGAAACCCGACACCACCTTGGGACTGTTGGTCGCCCTCCCGGTGGTAGAGTAGGTTACCTGATTTTAGGGTTATCGTGTCCTCACCCGCTCTACGGACTTCAGATAACCCCACAATGTCCCAGTGTAGCTTACTCATTTCTTCTTCCAGCTCATATATCTTCTCGTCTGTCCTCATCGTGCGTATGTTGTGTGTTACCAGGGCCAGTCGTCGTCGTTGGGGGTGGTAGCCGGGCGTCTGCCGGGGATTCTTAGCACCCCCTGCCCCACCGTTACCGTGGCCGCTACCGTAGCCAGGAATAGCGGGGCTGCCGGGGACTGGGGGCCTGGTTCTTTTTGTCCAATCCATAAGGGGTATTTGCCAATACTCGCCACGCTTGGCAGGCGGGTTGGCGAGCGCAGTTTGTATGTGTTTGACTGGGAAGGTGCTGCTGCCCACCTTCTGATTTGTTATCCCTTAGCCGCTTTCTACGGCACCCACGGGTAGAGTTGGGGGGGTGCTATTCTAAGCCGGCACCGCCACGGCATGTGATATGTGGATAAAAATTGTGACACATGTAGCTGATTCAAATACAAAATGATGATTTCTAGAAAACTGTTCAATTAGATGTCGAATTAAACAAATAATTAAAAATATAGACCCGATGTCATCTGCCTAGATTATGAAAAGCTTTTAAGAGATTTTGGAATCCGTGGCAAACTCCTAAAATGGTTTAAAAATCATCATCATCATCATCTCAGCCGTAGGATGTCCACTGCTGAACGTTGGCCTCCCCCATGATTTTCCAAAAGGACCGGTTGGAAGCGGCCTACATCCAACGTCGTCCTGCGACCTTTATCAGGTCGTCTGTCCACGGTGTCGGTGGACGATCTACGCTGCGCTTGCCGGTCCGTGGTCTCCACTCCAGAACCTTTCGGCCCCATCAGCCATCTGTTCTGCGTGCTATGTGCCCTGCCCACTGCCACTTCAACTGGCTAATCTTCTGGGCTATGTCGGTGACTTTCGTTCTTCTACGGATCTCCTCATTTCTGATTCGATCACGTAGAGAAACCCCGAGCATAGCCCTCTCCATAGCTCGTTGTGCGACTTTGAGCTTAGTTATGAGGCCCATAGTAAGAGACCACGTTTCAGTGCCATAAGTCATCACTGGTAACACACATTGGTTGAAGACTCTTGTCTTGAGGCACTGAGGTATTTTTGACGAGAAGACTTCGCGAAGTTTCCCGTACTGTCCAGCCGAGTTGGATTCGACGATTGACCTCTTTCTCGAAGTTGGACCTGCCTAGTTTGACTGTCTGTCCCAGGTAGATGTGCTCGTCAACAACTTCGAGAACTGAGTTCCCAATTGATATTGGGGTAAACATGGGCATTTGACATAATTTTCGTCTTGTCCAGGTTCATCTTAAGGCCTACCCGTTGGGAAAATCGATGGAGGCCTTCGAGCATTGTACTGAGGTCTTCCATGTATTCTGCCATGACTACAATATATAAATGCTTTACGGATATGACATAGCCAAATTATGAGGTTTATTATACATAGCCAAAGCTTAACTATATAGGTACGTAGGAGGGCCGAACCCCCTAACCATATATACGCCCATGGATGGAAGACAGACGCTGCTTGATGCTCAGATGTATGCGCTACTGCCTCAAATCGGCCTGTATACTTTACGTCATAATATATATACAACAAACTCACTCTGGCACGTTTACGGAACAATAGATACGAATATGTCCTATGTTTGGTATGATGGGAGTTTACCTGCAACGTCGTTGGGCTGCGGAAGATATTAAAGATATATTAAACTAGATAATTACGTTGCATAAATTACGACACAATGGCCCCACCGAAACGTAACCATAACTTTTCGCAAAATAATTCATACGCACAATTAGGATGCGCGCATTTATCAAGCGTAATTCGACACCGGGCGCATCGCGCTGTTGATTATTATCACTAAATCATATTTAGTGCGGTCATTATCGCCAGCGCGATTATTGAGTGCGTAGATAAATAATCGCCGTACGGAGAATCTAGTTTTGGCCGTATTTTGCCGTCCGGTGACCTCTATTAGCTGGTTATTCATAGGGCAGTTTTGGTTGATGTACTGATTCTTATCGATGCGGTTTACATTTTTGTATCGAAATTATGTAAAAGAATAATTTATAATATTATCGCAATAGTCAATGTCAAAGTCAAAATCATTTATTCAATTTAGGCATCAAAGACGCACTTATGAACGTCAATTTTTCATTATAATGTACTTTAAAGACTACCGCCGCGTTCCAAAATATATAACGCCTACCGAGAAGAAGCGGCAAGAAACTCGGGGCCATTTTTTTATATAGATGTTTTTACAATGTTTTTACTTAGGTACTACAAATATTAGCTGTGTGTTGCCTTACAAAAGAGAACATAATAATGGTATCAGTAGGGCAAGACACGCTACACTTTGACATCTTAGTACACGAGTAGATAGATCCTGGAGTGATCAGTCCCAATGATTTTACTGATCAATCCTTCCTATATCGAGGTAATTAATACAAAAGATTTATGGATGAAGCTGACGTATATTTACGTCTCTGGGACGCAAAGGGTTAAGCTGTTCTGTGTCCTAGATGCTATTTTGATTCGTGAAAATCTAAAAACCATAATACCAATCCGTTACAATACAAATTTGCATGTTTTTATTTATTTTATCAAAGTGACTCCTTCTCGCCTGATGGAAAGCGGAGATGGAATCAAGAATCGATGGGATGCGTCCGTAAGCCGCGTTAATCGCCACCTGTGAGATGCCTTTTCAGGCCCCGTTTTAAATATTTTAATTTAAAGCTTTTTATCATAGCTGCAAGGGCAAACCTTAGATTAATGATTAGTCGCAGCGAGAGCAAGAACAATGATTAATCTAAGGGGCAAACGTACGCCTGCAGTGCATTACAAAATTTCTAAAAAATTAAAATAATTTCCGTTCATAAATTTAATGTTCTGGATCAACCCCATTACTAGATGATCAGCCGAAGATGTTCTAATCGCTGGGACATTTTTAATAAGTACATATCATAATCAACCCATTTTGTTCCCACTGCTGGGACTCGAGCCTTCCTCTCAGAGAGAGGAGTTAGGTCATAATCTACCAATCGGGCTCAGTGCGAATTGGTGGATAGGTTAGTGGCCAACCCATGTCAAAGTTTTCAGACCGCCCGAAGATCTTCGACATAGCCTAACGACTGTTGTCCTAAGACAAACAACCGGGACCACGGCTTAAAGTGCCCTCCAAAGCACGGAAGCGCTCAGTTGAATAATGCCACTAGCGGTCACCCATACAAGTCCTGACCACAGCAAGTGTTGCTTAACTTGTTAAGATCACCAAGTCGAGCTCCGCTACGAGCGCTTCAAAAAGTATGATGGGGCACAATTAACCACGAAAACCCAGAACGGGCGTGTTAAGCTGAAAATGTATTCTACCAAAGTAATGACATTGAAGCAGAGTTTATTTAAGACGCGGTCCAACCCTAATTTTAAAATAATTTACGATGCTTTACGTAAGGTTGAAAATCGCTTGTTAGATTGGACAACGTAATGCGAAAATGCGTTAATTTTGTACGTTTTCTTTATATTTTTCGATATATACTAACACAATTGAAAAAACTGCTAGTTATTACTTTAGTACTATAAATTGGTTAAGTATTACCTAAAATAATATAGTGTTATCGCTGAAAATTCTGAGAGTTTAGACGTGAAAGTTTATTTTTGTGGACCTATTCAGGATTTTTTCTGCTGAAAGAGAGTTATATTTATGAATTCTATTCGGTTATTACTCTTTCCCTATTCCTTTTCTAACCTTTGTTTTTTTTCTCATAATATACTATCGATCTGTTTCGTTACACTAGGCGTTTAAAAATTCAGCTTTTTCTTTAATCAGGGTACGAGCGCGCCTTAACCTAATTAAACAATTTTATATAAAGTATTTTAATTTTCTATCAACAGCCACTCTTAAAATGATACGGAATGCGCAATGTGAAGTAGTAAGTTAATTTCAAATAAAGTTAACGGCTAGGCACCGAGCTCTTCTAGTAAGTGTGAGATACTGATGTTCAATATCGTTGGTACAAGATTCCATGATTTCCGACAAACCCCTTCAAATATATGTAAGAATGGGATACGTTAGAACTACACTGTTGATTTAAACATACGTTGTGTTATTTCAACTCGCATCAGAAAAAGTATCGAACACAAAACCCTAACATTAACAATTGTCAATACCCACAGCAAAAGCTTCAACGCGAACACCACACAGTTGTACCGTGGGCCAATGCAGGGTTGTCGCACAGTGTCGAGCAATAAAGTGCGCGGCAATACGCCGGCCGCTGTCCGCACGAGCCGCGCCGTAACTCGGCACAGTGCGGTTTGAGCTGGACATAGCGGGAATGTATAGAGCTGGGAGTAGCATTTTGTATGCAAAACTCTGCAAAATTTAAATACATATCAGGAATAGAATATTATAGGTATACTATTGACAACATGAACGCCTTTCAGTTTAATTAGTAATTATTAATCATCATCATCATCATCATTATCAGCCGGAAGACGTCCACTGCTGAAAATAGGCCTCCCCCATAGAACGCCACTTGGACTGGCTACTCGCTTCCTGCATCCAGCGATTCCCCGCGGTTTTTATGAGGTCGTCGGTCCACCTAGCGGGGGGCCGGCCTACACTACGCCTTCCGGTGCGTGGTCGCCACTCGAGAACCTTTCTTCCCCATCGGTTATCAGTTCTGCTAGCGATGTGGCCTGCCCATTGCCACTTCAACTTGCTAATTTTGAGCGCTATGTCGGTGACCTTAGTTCTCCTACGGATCTCCTCATTTCGGATCTTATCACGCAGGGAAACCCCAAGCATAGCCCTCTCCATTGCTCGTTGAGCGACTTCAAGCTTGTTAATGAGGCCCACAGTAAGGGACCACGTCTCAGTGCCATAAGTCATCACTGGCAACACACACTGGTTGAAAACCTTGGTTTTCAGGCTCTGAGGTATTGGGGACGAAAAGATGGATCGAAGCTTCCCGAACGCTGCCCATCCGAGCTGGATTCTTCGTGCGACCTCCTTGTCGAAGTTGGACCTACCTAATTGGACAGTCTGTCCCAGGTAGACGTACTCGTCTACTACTTCGAGTGTATTGTTTCCAACAATTACCGGTATAGGTGGAACATGGACATTGGACATGATTTTCGTCTTATCCATGTTCATCTTAAGACCAACCTGTTGGGAAACTCTACTGAGGTCGTTGAGCATGGTGCCGATATCCTCGAGCGACTCCGCCATTATAACTGTATCATCGGCAAAACGAAGGTTAGTGATGTATTCGCCATTAATGTTGATGCCACATCCTTTCCAGTCCAAAAGTTTGAAAACATCCTCCAATGCGTTAGTGAACAGATTCGGAGAGATGACGTCTCCCTGTCTCACACCTCTCTGCAATGGAATTTGTTCCGTACTCTGGTCCTGTAATCGGACTGACATAGTGGCCTTGCTGTATAAACACTTCAACGCTTCGATATACCTATAGTCAATTTGGCATCGCTGCAAGGACTGCAGTATGGCCCACTTCTCGATAGAATCAAAGGCTTTCTCGTAATCCACAAACGCTAGACAATTATTATTATACTAGTTTTATTTTAGTACTAGCTGCGCCCACGGTTTCAGCCGCGTGGTGGTGGATGATGATGATGTCGATGAAATAAAATTTGCCTAAGTTACTCTTTATAACATCAGATATCTGCCAGTGAAAGGCCCGTTATAATCGGTCTAGCTATTTTAGACATTTGCCGGAACAAGCAGACAGAGAGACAGAAAAACGATAATTTATAAATTGTTTTTTATTTTATGTATGTAACGTAAATTCTTTAATATGTATTTAGAGAAAAGCAGTAAATTTGAAATATAAACAGACACTTTAATTTTATTTATATGTACAGATTATCATTACATACAAGTAGGTATCTCAAGAATGAGCCACAACGATCTATTTCAAAATAAATTAGTATAATATTTGAAATCAAGGTATAATAGGGTCACACTAAAGCCACATTCAAGCCAATTTCAAAATCAATGCTGGTAATATTTAAATCGCAAAAATACCTGCCGCTTCTCGTAATTTCTTTGTTAAGTAGAGCCCGCAACCATAACAGCTGTTATCGAACATTAATATTACATAAATTGTAAATAGGTAACTAAAAGTATATAAATATAGGATCTTACTATTCACGCATTTGAAACTAAAACAGAGTTTAAAAGTCACCGAAGAATCGGGATGATAGCAATGCAATCGTTGATTTTACTGCTGTTTTGGTCGAAAATCTCTATCCATTCCAAAAGAACATGCCTTTCCTATCGACTTCCAAAAGGAGGAGGTATTCAATACAAGTTTTTTTTTGGTAATGTTTGTTACCTCATAACTTTCGATAGGGTGAACCGATTCTCAAAATTTTTCTTTTGTTTGTTAGCTTGTGCTTCCCATGTGCTCTCATTTTATTCATTAAATTCGATCCAGCAGTTTTTGAGTTACACTCCAATAACTGAATAGAATGGAAGTCGGTATAAAATTGTTCTAATTGTACTTGTCATATGTTTTATATCACAATATCTACTACTACCACATAAAAAATAATTTAGACGTAGTTGCAAATTAAGAATTTGTAAATTCAGATGTTGCAAGGGATGTTTTAACAGCTCCATGCCATTCCAAAACAAACTGACCAATTAAAACAAGGCAAGTCGTCGACCGCCATCTTAAATCTGCGCAGCCGTGCATTGGCAATATCTGGGCTGCACCTATCACTTCGGGCAGCGTGCGTGCGATACACGCTGTATATTCTGAACGAAGCACTCTGCTGCCCTGTATATTCTGTAGCTGGGTTTAGTGCTGTGTGCGGTGCTTTTATATTATGTATTGATGTGGATTTTCTGTGATTAGCTGTTGGCGATATGATTGGTTTTTTCTACGAGAATTGTGCAGACAGTTATTATGTTATTTTGTTTTTGGTGTTAAACTTTGACTATAATTTTTTAACCTTGGATTTGATACGAAATATTTATTTAAAACCACACCGGCACTGTTTGAGCTGCTACTCATACAAATGACAAGATTCCGTTCCTACCAACTGCAGCTTACAGTCGTGTCGCAATCGTGCCAGTGTGAAACATGTCATATTATTGTTCAGTAGGCTAAATGACTATAGTAAATATCAGTGAGGTCCCAGGGCTTCTCAATGAACTGCTTATTTGTCTCGAAAGGACTTTTCCACATGTAGTTGGCTATAATTGCTTCTAGTTGGCTATTCCCATCTGGCCCAGGCTGCTATTCAGGATTATTTATTTTATTTTATTATTAAGGTAATTGATAAACGTTTCAACCTTCAATGAAACAACAAACTTAAATTTTGCTTCAAAAATAATAAAAATAAATTCTAAGTGAGGTGACATAAAAACGAAAATTAAATGTTTGTTAAACTTAGTTGATTTCCTTCCTTGCTACGCTCATGCTTATACTTTAGAATCCTTAATTTCGTTCCCACAATTCAAATAACGCACTTATACCACAAAATATTGCTTTGCCCTCTTGTTACAAAAATAAGTACTGGACGTATAATATATTATTATTATTATAATTATATATATTAATAATAGTAGTTATAATATATTTAATGGTTATGTATGTTTATGATTGGACTCAGGTGCAGTTTAAAAAAAATTAAGCATTGTTAAATATGAAACTTGTAACATGTTTTCTGTTACTGTGTCTATCTTTGTAACAAGTACAATTTGAATAATTTAATACCGACTTCCATTCTATTCAGTTATTGGAGTGTATCTCAGAAACTACTGGACCGACTTTGATGAAATTTAAATGGGATTATACGGGAAGCACCAGCATTCAAACAAAACAAGTAAGGAAGGAAAGCATTTTGAGAATCGGTTCACCCAATCGAAAGTCAGATTTTTCAAACTTGAGGGTGGTAGCTAGCTGCCTGAATTTCATCATTATGTTACCTCGAGTCCGAGTTCAACCCAGGGGATCAATCCCGTGGCCGACTAATCAACAACCCAACCTTATTGCACTTGGGCTATCATCGCTTCAAATTTAATATATAATAATAAATTGAATACCGACTTCCATTCTATTCAGTTATTGGAGTGTATCTCAAAAACGACTGACCGAATTTGATGAAATTTAAATGGGACTACACGGGAAGCACCAGCTTTCAAACAAACAATAATTTTGAGAATCGGTTCACCCAGTCGAAAGTTATGAGGTAACAAACATTTAAAAAAACATACAGTCGAATTGAGTACATCCTCCTTTATTTGGAAGTCGGTAGAATATGAACCCCTATTTTTCTGGTTACGCCAAAACTTGAGAGGGCTTTACCGATTTCATTACCTAATCTCTTTTTTAAATGTTTTCTAATACTTCTTAGAAGGTTCTTACGTTAAAAAAGCAGATGGGATGAAATGGGAGGATATGGCGAGGTTCGAAGGCCAACCCTTCTACATGAACGAAGTCGAGGACTGTATTAAATAAATGTTCACTTTCCTACCGTATATACAAGCCACTCGCGCGATAAACGACGGTCCTTCTCTTTGTGAGCAATACATAACTATAGTTACTAACAGTATATATACAGTTAACCAGTTTATGATACTACATAATATATATAAATAACATATTTCCCATAACCACTACGTATCTCAGACAATATCAATAAAATTATCAAAACCCCATCAGTTACACTCATTAGGCACCGAGCACACTGACCGGAACAAAACTGCCGAATTAAAACTGCATCCGGGCCGGCCCGGGCGATAATTATAGGTAATTAGAATCGACGCGGTCGGTGTGCTCATTGCTTTATATTTAGTCCAATTACATTACGCTCTCGGGTGTTATTTCAATTTGTTAATATATTAATAAGTGATGATTTTTACACTGCGATGATACTTTTATCACGGTTTAATCTCTTTCTCGGTACAAATTTTATAACATTTATTAACTTATCTTCCAATTAATAAAGACTTTAACATGCTCAGTACTAGACGACAATACAATATATGTAAGTAGCTATCTTATTTGTACTGTCACACTAAATAGGTTGTAATATTCACAATATATGCTTGCTCAATATAGGTTCGCGGTAGATTGTCTAGCACTGCGGTAGTACCAACCAAGGCGACCTCTTTTTACAAGATTCCTACCACCTAGTAGTAAGTTAGGTTTCCTCACCTCTTACTATTCGCGCCTTGACGGTAGAGGGAACATTCCTTAACTCTGTTCTGTCAGAGAAAAAAATTTGGAATAATGACTAATATCGGTGCTAGTCTCGTATGTCTTTTCCTGAAACGGAAAAGTTACCCTCCACATTTCATCGAAGCTCCAAAATTACACCTTAATTTATAGACGAACCAAATACGAAAGTTTCGATCAAAAGCGTTCAAAATAACGCAATAAATCTCAAATAATGAATCTAAGTCTGACAAAGCCGGCATTACTTGTGCCATTATCAAAACAAATTATCGGAACGCGGCCGGGCCATAAAACTAAAACACAATCAGCTCAAAAACTAGTGCAGTGTGATATAAATCAAATTTTAACAACGGGGTTGCCGGCAACTGATTAAATTCATAGCAAAATTTTGGGCTATGATGTAAAATTTGAACGCAACCGGTTGTTTAGCTGTTCCTTATTAGCATGGATGGCTGTTGTTACCTCTGGCCCGGCGCGACACTTTGGTATCAAATTTGAGACCAGTCAACATTGGTCAGAGATGAGACATGTTGGGATTGGGAACCATGTTATGTGTTTTTTTATTGTAAGTGACCGGATTAGGTAAGTTGTGCATGAAACGTCAGATGCAATGCCATGCAGATATGAGAACTGAAGATACTGAGTATTTCATATCATATTTTATGTCTGACGCATTCGGTTGGCCTGAAAACTTCGACACTACAGCAAGCTCCCCGAGAGGAAGACCAGTAGCTCTACCATGAGTTGGCAACATAAATGTCATCTATAGTCGATACTCGATCTCGCCTACCTATTAAGCTTGTGATTGGCGTACTCGCTGTCAATTTTAGTTCTACAATCGACCGCAAGGTGGCACTGTACATTTTTTCATAATTTTTTTCGCGACAGTCGATACCGAGCATCGATTGATGTCAATCTTGCAAACTCATGGTAGACCTACCGAGCTCGAGTATTAATTATAATGATCATTGTATTCAATCGCTATCGCAGTCACAGTTGCAATTACATAATAGCCCTCCGGCTTCAATTCCCATTGTATAATGGTCCGTCGGCCATAATGAGCGCGCGATTGTCGTTGCTTTGATTTAATGACTCGAAATAATAGCAATCAATGCGATCGCCGCGCCCGCCGGTCATATTTTTGCGATGGTACTCGTATTACAATGTGATCGCTATTTGTTTTGTACTTATTATTAAAGTTATTAACCGACTTCAAAAAAGGAGGAGGTTATATGGTCGCGTGTATGCATTTTTCTACCGATGTCCATAAAGGAGGATATATTTCAATTCGACTGTATTTTTTAATTTGTTACCTCATGTTCACTGGGTGAACTGATTCTCAAAATTATTGTTTTGTTTGAAAGCTAGTGTTTCTCGTGTGGCCTCATATAATTTCATCAAATTCAGTCCAGTCATTTTTGAGTAACTAAACTAAACTAAACACAGTAACTAAATAGATTGGAAGTCGGTTTCAAATTGTACTTTTTTTGTGTATGTTATCCAATTTCTCCCCCCTTTGTTGACCGATTCTCAAAACTCTTTATTTATCTCGTATACTTCCGAAGTGGTCCCATTTAAATGTCATCAAATTCATCAAGTAAAAATTGTTTACTAAAAAAATGGAACCGACTTCAATACCAAAAATAATATAATAATTAATAAAATAAATAATAGGTACCTACCTACTTTTGAACTATCATTGTACTGAGTAATTTTTATATTGAAATCATCGTAATTATCACATATTAAACAATTACTTAACTATTAAATAAACAATATTAAATATGAATTTTACCTAAATATCAAACTAATAACTAGTATTTGGTACTCATTATGGATCGAATAGTTCGACCAAGCCACGCACTTCTCCTGAAGATGACGATCTAATATAATTATGTTCCAAGCACGGGGCGACGTATTCGGTTCCTAACTTGAGTGTTTCGCCGGTGAGATAGCAATCTAAGTTTTGTCATGGTCTTTAGTAGGTATATTCCACTTAATTGAGACACAGGACATACAGTACACGTAGTATATTCCTTGACATTGTAGCAATTGGTGGTAAACAAGTTGATCATCGAAACGCTCGCAACGGAGCTTGACTTGGCGATCTTAACCGATCAACAAGTTAAGCAACGCTTGCTCGTCAAGCAACGGTCAGAAGTTGGATGGTTGACCTCTAGTGTCATTTTCATCTGAGAGCTTCCGTGCTTCGGAAGGCACGTTAAGCCGTTGGTTGTTTGTCTTAGGACAACAGTCGTTAGGCTATGTTGAAGGCTTTCGGGCGGCCTGCAAACTTCGATATGGGTTGGCCACTAACCTATCCACCAAGCCGCACTAGGCTCGCTTGGTGGATTAAAGCCCAACTCCTCTCTCTGAGAGGTAGTCCCAGTAGTGGGAACAAAATGGGCTGGTTATGATTATTATTATGTCGTTGATAATTTTTAATAATAATAAAACATTTTATATAAAAATGAAATGAAATGCATTTATTTGACACACACACACACAAATAGAGACAAAAACAGTAATTAGTAAGACTAGAGTTAATAATACAACTTATACACAGACTCATATATGATTTTAAAAACACTAACGCTTGCTTAGCGAGACCAAACATTTCAATTTAGCGTGTACTGGCACGGTTTGTTTGTCGGCAGACACGGGTTCGAATCCCGTCCGAGGATGTGAATTTTACTCTGTAAATTGCAATGTTTAATGTCAAAATGTGTTTGCTCGGCCTTTATAGTGTAACAACGACGGACGAAGGGCTTTCGTCTCATGCAAAAGGTGGCGAGCCTATAGCCAACCTATCCCTTAGCCGACTTATAAGAAATCCCTGTGGGAAGACATCTAACAGTCTTGTATATAACACTGAGAATTTATCAGCGAACATGGCAGCTAGACAGCTACTTATAAATGACTGATTATTATAGACCAAGTTTTTTACTCAAAATCCAAAGAGGAGAAACTATACTAAGTATACTGTGTGCTAAAACTTTTAGCTCGAAACTAAATTTATACATAGTTCTTGTCTGTACAAAAATAGAACAATGAACGTAAATATCTATACTACTATTATAAAACAGGAAAGATTTGTATGTAAGTATGTTTGTAACGAATTGGCTCAAAAAGTACTGGACCGATTTTAAAAATTATTTCACCGTTGGAAAGCTACATTCACCCTGAGTAACATTGGCTATATAAGATTTACCATCATCATCATCATCCATCACCGCGCGGGTGAAACCGCGGAGAGCAGCTAGTCCCGAATAAACAGGAAATTCCCGGAGGATCGCGATAACCTTATTCTTCGACAAAGTTGCGTGCATGAATTAGTATTTCATAAAGAATAAATTGTTTTTGAACATCCATATAAGTTTATCTCAAAAACAATTAACTATTACATATTAGTATACTAACATATAAGTTTATTTATAAAACAATTTATTCCTTATGAAATATATCTACGTGTTTCCATCAATCCACATTAAGCCTACCGTAAACAGGCGCGGTGACACGCCTGAAAATGGGGGCGCATTATTTTGCCTAATTAATTTACGATAATGTACCAATAAACAGATTTATGTCCATAAATCGGCACGTAACATTTGGTGTGATTAAAAAGTTTCTTTTTGTCATTAATTCTGCGAAATTTCGGTTAAAAATAATTAGGTAATGATGGGCATTAAGGGGATTAGATTCGAACATTCTCGAATTGAAAGCAAAATTAAATCGTATCGTTGACGTAAAACCAATGAACTAAGTACAAACGATCGTCTATATTGTTACAATTGTGGTACAGATAACTCATAGTTTCTATGACAAACGAAAATATTCCTAGGTATAACGTAATCGTATCGTTGACGTAAAACAATTGAATTACAACAATAAACAATTGAAGTACAAATGATCGTCTGTCTAGTTACAGTAATAGTAGTACAGTTAGTAGTATACCTAGGGCACAGAGAACTCGTAGTTTGTATGACAATGCTCAGCGTGTTGTTTTTAATTGTTTACGATACGAATATTTGTTCTCATACTATTCGTACTGTTTTCAGGACTTACATTCATAAATAAATAGTGTTTCGTTATTAGTGACTCAATTTTTCAATATTGTCCATGTCTAATGCATGCAATGTAGTTTTGGTTCCAAAACATTATAATAGACATGTTACAGCAAGTCAAGTAAGTTACTAAAACAAGTTAGTAACTTAAAAAATCATGGGGTTTTTTAATTTTTAATATTGCATGCCTATAAAACTGTTGGCGTGTTGTTTAATTATTTCTGGATTAAGGAGTAATACCGTTTCAATGTTGATTTCTTTTGACGGCCTTGCTTACCAGTAAAACCTTATTTTGCGAACCAATATTGCGTAATGTAATTGCTCACATCTTTTATTTTATTTATTGTTTTATTAGTCACAGTTTTAATATATTGCACATAAGCCTCCCGGAATACTGCCACATAATAAGCATACCATATATCCACTTAACGACTCACAAGACTGGGCCCAACAATCCGTGAAGGAATAAACCAATAAAACAAGAATATAAATAAAAATAACTGCCCCGTTGTAAATAATGTTAGAGTACTCTGTACAGTGTGTATATCATTTGAGGCTCAGGACTGGATGTCACAGCGACTGAGTTATGGCGTCACAGAACATAAAATATACAACAAAAACTGTTGGAGAAACAACAGTTTTGCCCCATATTAAGAATGAGCACAAACAGAATGTGGATTTGGAACAGGGTGGGTTTTAGGACGGGAGAGGGTGTTGCGACTAAAACTTTTTGGGTACATTTTTGAGGATAAATTTGTGCGTTGTTTTCAACACGCTCAACAATTTGTTTTGACTTCCAACTTCAATCATATTATATATTTGTTTATAGCTCCATGATATGACTAAAGTAATCTGCAAGATTCAATCTTCAATCTGTAGGCATCTGAGATTAAGGTATACCTATTAAAATATTAACGATCTTTAATGTGGCAAAACATATATGAACTAGATCTTTTACATAAACTCCCATACATTAAATTTACGATGTAGCTTTAAAAACTGATGAGTAGTTTAAATCTAACTAAATTTGATATGTTTATGACAATTTAGAAGATTTTGTTAGCACTAAACTTATTATCTATATTAAGTAGAAGCCATTGTGATTCTCTCTGTAAATTTAGCACTCACAAACTGCACTGTTTTACAATTTGACTTTAGTTTACTAACATAAAATGTTTTGTCCAGAAGCTGGATAGCCTGACGTTCACGGGGTAATGAGATCTGGGTTGATAATAATAAGTATTATTTTTACTTGGTTATTACATTTATGTTGAGGTCTTGACTTAGATTCCATCAATTCTAATGTATCACAATGCATTAACTATGACATAGATACAATAAAACAAATATGGCAGATATCTTCGTCGTCTATCGTTCTAACTTTATGCAAAAATAATTTTATTTATGTGATATTATGATGCGATTTTGGAGAATGTCACTTGACGTTATTATTATGTACATTATTTCCTTTTTTCCGATATATTTGCATTCAAGGATATTCCCAATTATTTATTTTGAAATATTTAAAACGTTATTTCCTCGTACAATACATAATGCCAATTATTCGTTTTAAAATCTTCAATCAAGAATAATTTTAGTAATAAGAGTGACATCTGATCGCATCCACTATTTTAAAGCCAGTGATAGTATTACCCTTCTGGCTTAATTTATAATATTTAGAATAGCGACGTCTCCATATCACCCCTATCTCGTCCAATACTCGGCCAGTTCACAGGGTAATTCGTTATTTTTATTGTTTTTTGTTATTATGATTCCGTCCTCCGGATTACGCCGTGATACACGGCAGCCCGGGATGCGTTTAATTGTCCCGGACGATTTAGAGGGCCGATAAATAATAAGATTAAGGAGTGCCGTACTGGGTCCAAGGATTAAACCCGGGGAGTACATTTTTGTGGGGGGTAAGGGTTAAGTGACAATAGTGTGGGGTTGTTAAACTTGATGGTATATTCAGAGATATACAGATGAGACCATAATAGCTTATTAAACTAGTTTGAAAGTATGTTTTGAGATGACTTGAAGACAATAGTTATTTAGGAAAAAAATCGACTGTATTTTAGAACACTACGTAACATTAATTACTTACACTAAAATTTGTTTGAGTTAAGTCGATCGGCACTGCATATTTTATATTTAAAAAAAAACAGTTAAATTACAAATTTTCTTATAACTTAAACAAACGTTTTCACTTTTTATGCAGTCGTCCAACTGCCACTGTCCAACAATGCGAGTTGACTCTCATGCATTAATCTTTTGCATTTGTGAAGGAAGAAATCATTGTAACGTTGTAAATTTGACTATTGACAATTGTTTTCATGTATCATTAAGTGAACTTAGTTTTATCATACCGTGATGCCATTCAGAGTATGTTGGATATCACACACAATAATTTACTGGCATTCATTAAGAGGAACCTCTAATTATAGTAGGTAACTAATAGTTTTTTTTTTGGTTGTATATTTCTTTACTGAAAGGTAAAAAACTACTAATAGTATAATTATTAGTATTCGAATAACGTGTTCCTCGATTTCCTCTCTCAATATTGACACTTGTGTAAATATTTTTCTAAAACAAGTTTATTGATCACTAGCTGTCCCGATATTGAAATTTTTTGACAATACATATATATATTTTTTTTATTTCTACTTTATTTAAATTACGACTATCGGCAACCTGGCGGGCATAACGTGAAAGTCGTTCCGGCCCACGGGCTAAGCTGACTAAATAAGAAAATATAAATAAATTCCGTTGTGGGCATTTCGAGTGAGGCGTGGGCTGAGTTGACTAAAGAATCAAATTGACATTCCTCCTGACGAATGCAGTCTCGCTCAGAGCTTTGAGCCAAAATTTAGGCGAGAAATTCTACTTCAGTCGTCACTCCGTTCATTCTCATCATATTTTTAGCCATTACACAAACATGTAACCCTGCCAGGGGTCAAACCTGGATCATTTGCTTAAAGCAGTGTTACTATCAACAAGGGTAACAGGGTTGTCATGTGTCTTCACACTTTTGAAGCAGTATATATTTAATACTGCTGTGGTACCAACCAAGAAAGCCTCTACAGAAGCAACTTTCCAACTTCCGCCTTTGGCCTCGCTATAACCTCCCGTCTAGTCATGATTTTTTCAATATAAGAACCTTGAAGAACCTTGAAACTAAAAACCAAGTAAGAACCAGAAGAAAGAAGGTTCTACAAAGTAAGAGAAAACAAGAAAACATTTAAAAAAAGATGAATGAAATCGGTAAACCCGTTCTCAAGTATAGCGTGACCACGAAAAAAGGGGTACATTTATATATATATATGCACACCCAATCACAGCTCAAACAGACATGTCAATGCACTCAAAATTTTTGAACTGACCGGGGTACGAACCAAGGACCAGCTGCCTACCTGCGCCAAAAGACCAGTAGAACCATCGGGCCGGTAAGTCTGGGTCCTTGTCTCTTATCAGTGATGATCACATGATTGATGATCACTCGTATTCCGACGATGAAAATCAATTCCTTTACTTTGACCTCCTAAATTAATTATTATAACATTTATAAGTTAACAAACATTATCATAAGTAAGCACCGCCATTACAATGCATATACAACGCAGACCCAACCGTGTCACATATTATAGGAATAAACAAGGCACCTTTTGTGAACAACGACTCAGTCTCGCATAATTATCGCTTTCGAATGAGACTCGGATTTATAATGCGGGGTGTTATTTGTGAATAGCGTTATTAATTTTAATATTAACTTATACAATAATCTAACAAAATAAACTTTTACGGAAATAATGCAATAAATGTTATTTTTAAACACAAGATAACAAATCGTCACACCTATATATTCTCGAAGGGGTAAGCAGCGGTGTTTTAAACACCTGCGTTTCGACGGATATATTTTTGATCCCAGATAATAGGGGGCGAGCTTATTGCCATCTATGGGGCACTGTTCCAGACTCTGGACTGCTGTTGAGAGTTTCTTTTACAGAAAATCTCAATAAGTGTCCATCCCGTGGATCGAACCCAGGACCCCGAGATTCCGAAACGGCGCTTTCACCACTACCAAGATCAAGCTATCGAAGCCTCTAGTGGCTAGAGTCTAGCGGGTCAGCTATAGTATGCTATATAGCTATATACAATTTTAACCCAACTGCGTGAAAGCCCAAAAGGAGGGTTATGAGTTGGACATGTAGGTATGTAAGTCCGTTCCTATGTCCGCTCGTAACAACTCATCGACTCAATCGATTTTGATAAATGATACGTCACTTGATTCATCTTGAAGGCGCAAGTGTCACTTGATACAACATAACCTTACGAACATTGCAATTTTGCAAAAGAAGAAGAATAACACAATCCGACATTCCGTGTTGAGCGGGAGACGCGGATTCGAATCCCGCCTGATGATGTGATTTTACTCGTTACAATTGCTATCAATTGTTTGGTATCGCTTTTTTTTAATCGTATGGCATTCTTACAATCGTTCACAATAAATTAAAATTAAAATCAAAATTATAAAGTTATTCTATCCTTTAATTGCTGAATCCATGGGATAGCGTCGTTTTCGAGAGAGAACAGGTCTGTTGGGCAGCCGTTGTACCTTGTGAGTGGGCAGTCTCTAGCTATATGCTCAACATCCTGAACAGCAGCTCCACACGCACACTCCGGAGATTCCCTCCACCCACACATTGACATGACGGCATTGCATCGCCCGCATCTAGTTCGTACCCTATTCAGTTGGCACCATTCCCTTCTTGGGAGCGCAAAACCAGCAGGTTTAAGTGTAGGGTTGATGGTAACTCCCATGCTATCAGGGGGTTTTGGGTTTGGGTTGTTTTGGGGGGGTATCGCTAAGCAAACGTTAGTCAATACTAATAGTATTATAAAGAGGAAAAATTTGTATGTAAGTATGTTTGTTACGAATTGGCTCAAAAAGTACTGGACCGATTTCAAAAATTCTTTCATCATTGGCAAGCTACATTGACCCTGAGTAACATAGGCTATATAAGATTCACCATCATCATCCATCACCGCGCGGGTGAAACCGCGGAAAGCAGCTAGTGCTTTATAAATCATATTATGCAAATAACTTGATTTACTTGAAATTACTTTAATTGCGAGTGTGGCAATGCCCATTAGAATTGCGGATTTTATGCGCTTTAATGTGCAGGGTAATAATTATTTCCGTACTACGTAACTAAATGTTACTAAACGTTTTTGAGTTAACTAAAAACAAAAGTTTAATGACTGACTTCATTTGGTTTCTAATTTTTCACGTGTAGTTTGTATAAGCCGACAGTTTAGTTGAGGCTACAAGTATGGCTAACCTACCAGTGCGTGTTGAAGATATGTATATATGAGAAAAAACCTTGACTTTTGATATATTTTTTTATTAATTATTCTTCCACACTACAGACTCTTTGGTCCGTACCTTTTTTATATTAGTTTTTTTTTTGTTAATATTACATTTTCATGGAGATTCGTTCTCCAAACATCACAATAAACATCCTTAACCCGTCAAGCTGCCTTGACATACCTGTATGCCAAAAACATTCCGTAAAGCCGCCTTGGCATACAGGTATGCCAAGGCCAAATCAAATAAGGATCCAATTAAAAATTTTATCTATTCAAATATACAATAGATTTCAGCTAATGTTTTGTTTTTTTTTTGATGCTGTAAAGGACCTGGAATTTTTTTTTACATAACAAATTATTATTTGAAAGGTACTAGATCGGTAATATCAACGAAAAAGCGACAGTCACTTGTTTTTTTTTGTGGGGTTTTTGCAACTCTGGTTTGCAAATTTGATGATAGTCGGGAGCTCACTAGGTTAAGCTATGGTGGAAATTGCTTAAAAACTATAGTGATTCCATTTTTTTTGTAAATACATAAATCTATTGCTAGTGAACAATATTTCCTAATTTTATAATTATGTGTACGCTATTGGCCAGAAGTACTGTTCTCAGGTTCACGCCTTTGCCGTATCCTTTTTAACATAGCCTTCACGATCTCTTCATTTCGGTCTTTTATCGCCGTTTTGAGATTATACTCTATGAAGACTTTTTTTTATTAACCTATCGCGGGTAGCGCGTACACCACGTGTACGTATAAAAAAGTGCTAAGCCATGTCGCGAATCTCTTCTTTGTAACTAATTTTATCACATCCAATGCACTCTATCAGTATAAATTTGCTTTTGGTTGGTCAAACTTATCAAGAGTAGCATTTTTTATCTGAACTTTTATGCAGAGTTCGGAAATAAACCGAAATAAGTAGACATTGGTTGGGCTCAAAGCTTGTTTTAGTCCAAATTTATATTTCACACACATAACACACTTACAGCTACATGGTGTATATTATAGTGAATGCGAAAGTGGTGAGTATATGTTTGTAACTGCTTAACGCTGAAACGGTTCGATACGGATAAAGTTTGGAAGCTTATATATAGACACTAGGTAAACATAACTATCATGTGCGCATACACTACAAAGTGGCTGTCACGGACCATGTCACCCACAACTTGGACTGAAAAACTAAAAAATTCAAGTCTTCCATAATTTATTTTCGTATTAATATAAAATTTTAGATTTTAAAATACACATCAACTCTTTACGACCAGCTCCAGGAAAGCATTTGTTCCATGGGCCATGATATCCAAGAAAGAATATATATCTGAATAGTACTGAATCTTTAGAAAATCTCTTAATTCTAAAATGCAATCTTACTGACCATACTTCTCAGACTAAACTCGAGTAATATGTTTTTTTATGTATTTCAATGTCAAAACGTAAGATATCACCATTAACAAGGCTAATATAAGTATGCTGTAATTAAGTATAATAAATTTATGCGGTTTATAGACCTATAAACACGAATTATTATCTATAATATTTTTTAGTTCAATGCATTTACTTTATTAAAAATAAATTATATCTATTATAGCTTTAATAATAACAACATTTTTCACATTCGTCATAGTTCATTTTTTTAGTAGGTAATGTGTTTGTGCTGTACGTTACAATAATACCAGAAGATGGAGTTATTTTGGTAATTAATGTTAATTATTATAAGTGTATTGTTCATTTACTAGAACGTACCTAACTTGTAAAATGTTTTACTTTATCAGTTTTTGAAGTATTTTAAGTAATCAATGAACTTATTCTTAGAAATCATCAACTTCATAAACAAATGAAACAGAAGTAAACAAATTTGTCTGTAAGTATAATCTGTGCCGTTGCTGTAAATCACAATGTAAATATTCCCATCGTTAACTCGATAATTAAGTTACCTAATCCTCATAATTGCAATTGTTACCCTTTAACTCATTAACTAAACAATGTAATAGAATGAGATGGCTATACAAATCTCGAACTTTCTTGATGCACAGACAATGCGCGTGCGATATTTAAAACCTAGCAGAAAAGTCACTTCACCAGTCGCACACTATCCTCAGCAGAGACAACATGTCGACCATCATAGATCACGAAGCGATCCTCTCCATTAACGAGGAATGGACGAAACTAGATGAAGAATGGGGGATCCCAGTCGACCTCGAAACAGAAGAAGATTACTCACCTTCAAAAATGACACCCGTCTTCAGCTCGCTTGATCTAAGACGAACAACGTTTGACTCGTCATGTCTGCTCAAGAAAGTTCGTCAACAAGTTGGACGTCAAATAACCAAAAATTCCGACTTGGACTACAAACAGTTTCTTCAAGACTTGGAAAGAGAAGCAGTCAAGGATATACCAGTGAAGCAGTTCTACTTTATAAACGGGCAAATCATATCTGCAATGTCAGTTGAAGATATTTGCGACACAATCGATAATATTTTCAAATCCGTAGATAAGTTATCGTCAGCAACGAGCACTATACGTCATAAGAAGAAGTTACCAGAACATGTGAGCTGCAGTATTAGTGCTGGTGGTCTATCCTTCGATGATACAGTGGCTACAGAAGATGAAAAAGAGAAAAGTGACAGTGATGATATCGATCGATTCATTGACGAAGCGTTTCAACAACTGAGCGTGACAATGGCCTCGATATGTGATGATGCTGACAATGAGATAACTAAAGACTCGGTGACGACGTTGGTGAAGAAATTCAGCAGTATACTAAATAACCCAGGTGTAAAGAAGAGTCCTAAGAAGAAAAGAAAGTGTTGTGAGAAATTTCAAGAGTTGGCAGAGTTTTGGAACGGTAAAGCGTTCGATAATAGGGACTAAATTGTGGGTACTTTTGTACATATTTTATGATAAAATATATGTATATGGTAAGTATTTTAATTAGTTACTTATATGTTAAATTGTTTTTGTTTTGTAAACATGTTCGAGAATTGTTGTACATGAATAATGGTTGAATTTCTTTAAATAATATTATTGTATATTACTCGTAAGGACCATGTTATTTTAATAAAGTATAATGTATAAGAGTATAGCAGTATTTTAAAGGGAATGTTTGATAATTTATTTTATGATTAATAAAGTGCATTTTAAAAAAGATATTATTTTATTTTACATTAATGTGTAATTGAATAGAACAAGTAGGAAACTAAACATCAACTGCAATTATAACTTAAACAGGCAAGACATTATTTCTAAACTATTGAATACTAATTAAATAATCATGAGATATATCTTTTCTATAGTTAGTATAATGTACCAAGTTCATACAAACGTAGTTTGATCTAATTTGTAACTTTTAACGAATCAAAATTTTTAATTGTATAATAATAATTATTTCGAAAAACACTTCGTTCCAGGACATGGAATGGAATGTTTTTCAAAATTGATCCAAACATTTTTGCTATTTAGTTATAAAACTTATTTTTCCGAATCTTAAAAAAACTCCTTTCAAAGCTTAGCCGGTCGTCCACCGCCAACTAAATTAAGTTAGTTTAGGGTAGCTCACATAGGTGAGTTAGAATTTCCTACATGTGCATCCACCGTAACTAAGCTATGTAAAATAAAATAGTTTATACTCTCAACTAAGCTAAACTTAGTTAGTTAGTGGTTAGTTAGTTGGCGGTGGCCGAATGACTTAAAGATAGCGCGTGAAATTTTCCAAAACCTTCTTTCTTGCACAACACGCGGGGTGCATAATCAAAAACTTTCTTCAGTTTCTACTGTCGTCATAACAACTATATAACTACAACGCTATAATAAGTAACTGCGGTTTAGTTCGCATCGAATAAAGATATTTAAGTATGTATAATCTATAATGTCATTATAATATTACAAGCTGGTGCCCGCGGCTACGTCTGCGCAGGATTAATATTTCAAATAGCATATTATCTACTTCAAGGCCATATCTACCTTTATACCAAAATGTCATAAAATATGTTCATGGTCAAACGCAATTGCTATAATAGTATTATATGAGTAAATTTAAATACTTAGTATATCAATCAGTACACATTAATAATAAATTACAGGACTTACGATAGAAATATAAAATTAATCACCATGGAAAAAAGGTCATTACATTTCATCACCCTTGACGGTCGCCGAGCACATTGAATAATAAATATTCCAAAAAGGCCGAGCACGTCTAGTGTATCGAGCTGTCCAATTGACTTGGTTTTTGACTAAGCTATCAGAAACTGATACAAACTTTGACAGAACTGTCATCATTACTATCCTGACGTAGGCGGAGATCTTATTATTATGTCTATGCTGGGCTCAAGCATGTTACGCTTTTTCACACGTGTGGTGATGGATGCTGATGATGATGAAAAGTATCCTATGTGTTATTATCCAGCGCCTCATCTACCTCCATAGCAAATTTCATCATCATCATACATCCGTACTCGCAAACTTTCGCGTTTATAATATTAGTGGGATAAAGAGGTGAAGTTTGCGAGTTTGTAATCTCTTGAAGTACTGAACCGTTTTAATGCAATTTGACAAATATGTAGATATATCCCGAGAAACGGATATAATCTACATAGGATACGTTTCATCATCATCATCATCAATCACCACGCGGGTGAAACCGCGTAGCGCAGACAGTAATGTAAAAAATGTACCCTATGTGTTCAGCTTGGGTATAATAAGCCATCTCTCTTTTAAACGTTATTTAAATCCATTGAGCTGCTTCATGAATAAGTAACTAACATACACAATGACTCACTCGCCAACTTGTGTATTTATAATATTAAAAGAGACATACAGACAGACAAAATATATAAATACTCTAATTTGGCCTTTATGTCGATCACAAAGTAGGTGAACACCTTGATTATATTTTGTATAAGATATTCAAAGTACAGATTTGCCTCTGTTATACAAATATATTAATGTAGATATAGATTGTAAGGTGATTTATAATATATACATACATACATACATACATACATACATACATAAAATCACGCCTCTTTCCCGTAGGGGTAGGCAGAGACCACGGATTTCCACTTACTACGATCCTGACATATCTCTTTCGCTTCATCAATACTCATCAATCCTTTCATACATAAGCGTCGGTTTAGGGTACTTTTGACCTGGCCTTTTTTCAGAACGTCTTCAATCTGATTTCGGAACGTTCGCCTAGGTCTTCCCCTTCTTATAATATATATATATATATATATATATATATTATACAACTTATAAATTTAGAAGTCTAGCGTTAAGACCTTGTGTAATGTTATGGTTGCTTACATTGGTAGAATACCTATCTGAAGGCCTAGCTAGCTAACTAAAAAATAAAAAGGAACATCAGAAATATAAATAAAGTTATAATAATAAGTAATACATGACCTGGCGGATAACACTTCACCACAAGTCCACACACACACACACGTTCCATCAAAGGTTCCAGTTAGCTTCTTGCTTTATCAAGGCTTCAGTTCTGAGCTCAGAGAACACGGGATACCCCCAATAACTTGTTTTATATATCAGGGCGGAAGTATTTATCAAACCAACACCCTCGATTTGTTATTAATTAATACATATGAAAATATCTTTCCAAGTCTTGACTTCAGGAATGTAATTGACAATATCGAGAGTGACTCGTCGGGTGCAAATCACTATTTCACCAACTTCAACACCTCACCGTCAACTAAGGTTTCCAGGGAATATAATTAGTTCGTGTCTCGACACACCAAATTGGAATCTTCCTATTATATTTTTTTAATCGGACGTAATCCGTGATCCAATCCTTTCTCTTCCCAAATCCAAATTAAAAATTCTGACGTCTCCTCTGTGTCATTCAATCATTCTTCTCCCATTTTTAAATTTGTCATGTTGCAGGTCAATAAAGAAATAGTTTTTAAATACACACAATAAGGATTTAATGCAATGAAATATGATCATGAAATTATATTACACTTGTGTGGACGTTCTCCCATATTATTAATATATTATATAAGTTACAGGCTGACACACTAGCGGCTTCACTTCAATTCACCCCCTTAAGGGAGATATTTCCAATAATCCTAAGAAAAATAAATTAAATAAAAAAAACACTAGATAGGTACTTACATTACGAAAAAGCATCAAATGCCAAAATGTAAAGGTAGCCGCAGCGGTTTAGTCTGTATTGACGAATCAGTCAGTTAAGACCCGTAATTATTTATATAAATAGTTCTGCATCAACTTATCTATAGTTAAACTTTTTAAATAGACTTTACTTGCCTAAAGATGTAAGTTGTTCTGCGAATTAGGCCTCGCGAGACAGTCTTATCAGCGGCAATTTTTCGTAGTATTCAACCTATTATCTCGGCAACCACTAGTTCAATCATATTTGAAATTCCTCTTATAAATCAGGTACCTAAGCTTGTATCAAATTTTACCAAAACCAAACGGTAAATAGCGCCACAGCAAACTTCCCCCCTTTTTAGGAAAAGTACACCCCCCACTCAAAACTCGTCGACGACAAAATTATTGAATAGTAGAACATGCATACCAAGGTCGTCAGGATTGGTTGAAAATGTTACCTGTACAGGAACAAACAAACAGACGGACAGATGAAACTCAATTTGGCCACTTTCAATTTTTCGATTAGAAAATGTCTTTATTTAGTTATATAAGATACAGTTATGAACAACACCAGTGTACATTAAAATTAATTATTAGTCCTGGTGGTACATACGATGACGATAGCTATATTTTACAAACACATAGGTTCCATGAAAATACTTAGACACGAAATATATATATTTGTTTATAGAAAGAATGTAGGTATAAAAATTAAACATAGTAATTATATTATAATATTAGCACACGTGAGGTTAAGTAAGAGCTTAACGTATATTAAATGATTCTCATTTTTTAATTTGCCCAGTTAAAGCAGAGACGCCTTGCTCGCTCAGTCAGCTAGAGACTTATAACTTAGGCAAAGAACAGCGGCAAAGGCAGTGACTGCCACCGATCCTACTCGGCAAAACAAAGCACAAAACTTCACAGGTTAGATCTTTTCGTCAACATTTGCTTTGTCATCATCACGATTGACGATTGTAACAAGGTACATATAGGTACATATGTGTCCCCCCTACACTCATATATACACACATATACACCAATTACTTAATTACCTGTACGCCAAACAAATATAAATTCATGGTTCATTAAGCAAACAACAGCGGGTTCCGTAGGACCAAGCAGGACACGGGCCAAGTTGGACCCTAAATCACTGGTTTGCTGTGGACCTCTTTAGAAGCATACGGGAGTATGTTTAGTGAGTTCAGGCAGCGGATAGTTTTGTTGATATAAAAATTAAAAAAAAACCTACTCCTTGAATAATTTATTTTAAGTTTTTTTTCATTACTGATTTTGTGTAAAGGAAGTTTTTGTAAAGCAGTCTGTACAAGTCTCGTCATATAAAAAGTACGCTGAAAAAAGGTGGAGAGAGTGTGTTAGCGGATGGGTACACTCAAAGGTCGACTGACGAACCAATAGCGCTCCGGCAAGCATGCGGCGTGTGTCCCGCCCGCCCCGCGCCGCAACTCATACCACCAAATGGACCGCTAAATCGCCCACAGCGCAGTCTTAAGTTAAACTCAATTGCTATACTTAATAGTATTTGAATATTTGAGTACATTTAAATTTTTAGTATATCAATCAGTAAACAATAATAATAATATTAATTACCATGGAAAAAACTGTCATTACATTTCACGTCATAACAGAAAAAAGCTCCACATTACCCGCAAAAGCCACCCGTATGTCCACATTGCCGGCGCACTGACCGGAAGTGGAACTTATTCCTGGCAGTTGTGAGTTGGACAGTTTGTAAAATTTATGTACCTCGCAATATCGCGATTGAAGGCAATAGGTAATTGAGACTATGTCAAAGTTCCTGAGCCCATCTCAGAAGGAAACCCTCCTGTGAGGGGTTCCTCCATCAGGAAAGGAAGTTTGGAAAGAAATAACCGGCCAATTGCGAGTCTGGCTCACTCACCGAGGGTTTTGTGGTTCTGTACCTACACAATCATAATATTTTTATTAGTTGAAGGTAGATTAATCGGGTTTGTATCCACGGATCCCGGGATCAGATTGAATTAGCCACGGATCCCGCCGTGTTCTATGACGTTTGCTAAGAAACTAGTGGTCTAAGATCAATAATTACTGAGATAATGCTATTTCAGGTTTGATAGCTGTCATTCATTTATTTATCACATTACCTTATTACTTCATCAGTCGAACGACCCAGACACAATAGAAATTTCATTGTTATATTGACAATCGACTGGTGAGGAGCTATACAGTTGACGAATAAAAAAACTAAATTAATATACATGACTGTCTCTGTCAACTTGACAGCTGTCACATCAAAACTATTTCGAGGTCATTTCTTGGTCGATTTCAGACCGTGTATGAAATAAGAATCGGAAAATATGACAGCAACTGTCAATTTGACAGCTGCCCTAAAAAATATTTTAATTAAAGCAAACTAATACCTTTGCATATTATGTGATGATTAGGCAATATATAGATAAAAATTTTACATTACTTTATATAGAAGACTTCGCTACAAACATTGTTTTTGAACACCGTGATCAGTTTCAACATTTAATTAATTTGAGTTTTTGTAGCTACGGATACCGGGATCAGCGGGTAATTATTCATTCGTTTCTATGTTGGAAATGGATCCCAGTATCAGTGGATACAACAATTCGGGATCCGTGGCTAATTCAATCTGATCCCGGGATCCGTGGATACAAACCCGATCAATCATAGTTGGAGAAAGACCTTAATATCTTATCTTAAAGATCTTAAGTCCCATGACATTTCAGTATGACATTTGAATATTATGACTAGCTGGGCATCATGGTGTCCCTCGCGCAGTGATGATGCTGATGATGAAAAGTATTCTATGTGTGAAACTAATGCCTCATCTATATATCTACTAAATTTCATTACAATCTGTTAAGTTATTCTTAAATATTTTTTTATTTACTTACATTATACAGCAAAAGTAAATACTTACAAGTTTCTATAATGGGGATCATGGGGATATCTTACTGTTTTACCTATATTTAAGTATTATTGGGGAGTCCGCCATAATTAAACTAAAAAAAAGTTTGTACTATGGAAAGTGGTACATTATTTAATTGTTTACATTAATTGTACGAATAAGTTTTAATGTGAATGAAGGAAGAAAATACCAACAATGTCTTTCATTGAATTTGTTTGATTTTCCTAGATTTGTGTTTCTTCGGGTGTGTGCTAGTGGCATTATTCAACTGAGCGCTTTCGTGCTTCTGAGGGCACGTTAAGCCGTCGGTCCCGGTTGTTTGTCTTAGAACAACAGTTGTTAGGCAATGTCGAGGGCCTTCGGGCGGCCTGAAATTTTCAACATGGGTTGACCACTAACCAAGCTGCATTGGGCCCGCGTGGTGGATTATGGCCCAACTCCTCTCTCTCTGAGAGGAAGGCTCGAGTCCCAACAGTTGGAACAAAATGGGCTGATTATGATGTGTTTCTTCGAGTTCTGACATGTTAAACTGGTGGATAATTAACCGTTAATTAGTGTTCGAAATGATGCACGAGTGTGCAGGTGTACAAAATCAAAAAACGTTGTTTGTGCGTTTATCTGGATCTCATCCCCTGAGAAAGTTGAGTGCAAACATGTCATCTTGAGTTTGTCCGTGGAAGTACGGCTACCATAATATTTTCTATCGTGAAGCAGTAATATTCGCATTACTGTGTTCTGGTTGGAACGGTATGGTTGCCGGCGAAATTACAGGCAAATGAGACTAAAAATGTCTCCGGGTTACGGGCGCAGTGCAGCTCGTCACTTGTGCGGCAATGCATCTGTTCTAGGCAGAGGTTACCGCTTATTTAGAAATCTCACTAGTAATATAAATATTTGCTTTATGTATATACCTTCATCATCATCATCTTAGCTGTAGGACGTCCACTACTGAACATAGTTCTCCACCACAAATTTCCAAAAGGACCGGTTGGAAGCGGCCTGCATCCAACGTCGTCCTGCTTCCTTTATCAGGTCGTCAGTCCACCGTGTCGGTGGACGACCTACGCTGGGCTTACCAATCCGTGGTCTCCACTCCAGAATCTTCCGGCCCCGTCGGCCATCTGTTCTGCGTGCCACGTGGCCTGCTCCCTGCCACTTCAATTTGCTTATCTTCTGATAAATACCTTATTGAATGGCAAAGATACAAACATATACGAGTCCACTTATAAAGCAAAAAGTTTTTATGTGAGCACATTAGTATAAATAATATTTCCGTGTTAGTATTGAGTATTTAACGACTTGGGGGTTGGACACTAGCTACTGAAATGACTTCATTAAATAATTATATGTATTATATAAGCGGTGTCCAAATGCGCAAAATAGCCACGAAAGTTTTAAACTTACTAGCTACGCCCCGTGGATGCACCCGCATTTTGATCCTTCATAAGTGCGTCTTTGATGCCTAATTAACCCTAGATAACTAATCATTCGTCCGTTCGACTACGCACCCCCCCGCGTATGACGAGTTCGCCTATAACCACGTGTCCCCCGCCCGCGCCATTTATTCTACCTTCTTAATTCCCGGAAACAGTGTTGTGCGTAATGCGCTTGCAGTCGCACGTCTATTAGGAAGTGATATATGACCGCATCGTCGTCCGCTCGACGAAAGTTTAGTTATTACGTAACTTTATTGGTGAGGTATGTACACTTTTATTTATTGATATAATTATTTTATAAACCGAATAATGTCGAACTATTTTATATTTTTGAATAGTTTGTGATTGTTTTGAGCATAATTTCATGTAAAATTACTTAAATTGATGTTAACTTCCAGAAATGTCAACCAGTACTACTTTTTTTTGTTTACTTTTGGTTGTTTTGGTTTACTAACATTATATTTTTATTATTTTAGATGGATTTGAGACGTGACGAAGAGCTAATACGCCAGTGGCTTGAAAATGATGAGAACGAGGAGGATGGAGGTGAAAACTCAACCTCGGAAGTCGAAGATAATGAAGAAATAGAAAACCATCAAAATACTGACAGTGATTCGGATATTACGAATGAGCCAATGAACTCGGACGATGATAATATCCAGCCCAGCAAGAGACAAAGGACCCAAATTATTGAGTCAGATGATTCTTCAGGTGAAAATCTAGATGAATCTAGTTCTCAAAACCGTGCTTCATGCAGTAGACATTCACGTATTCTTCAGCCAGGTCCTCGCTTCTTATATGGAAAAAATAAACACAAATGGTCTACTATACCTAGACCAGCTACTACACGTACTTTGAGGCGAAACATAGTACACTTTATACCAGGCCCAAGATCTGAAGCCAGAGATTTATCTGAACCAAAGGACTTATTCAGCCTTTTCATCACTAACGAGATGTTAGAGCATGTTGTTTCGTTCACTAATGCTGATATACTTATTCGAAGGAATAAATATAAAGAAGATTCACATACCGTATCATTGACTGATATGATGGAAATGAAAGCTTTGCATGGTTTGCTACTTTATTCAGCAGCTATGAAAAGCAACCATCTGCCAACTCGCCTGCTTTTCAATTCTCAACGATCAGGGACAATGTTTAGGGCCTGTATGAGCGCAGAGAGATTTACTTTTCTTATAAAGTGCCTTCGATTTGACGATAAACAAACAAGAGATGAAAGAAGATCGGTTGACAAGTTTGCGCCAATACGTGATCTATGGCAAAAGTTAATTGAAAACTTCCAAAAGTGGTACACACCGGGAACGTACATTACCGTAGATGAACAGCTGGTCGGATTTCGTGGAAGGTGTCCTTTCAGGATGTATATACCTAACAAGCCAAACAAATATGGCATAAAACTTGTGATGGCTGCAGATGTCAATAGTAAATATGTCATAAATGCGATTCCATACCTAGGAAAGGGAACTGATTCACAAAATCAACCGTTGCCGTTGGCTAACTTTTTTATCAAGAAAATCACAGTTGCTTTGCATGGTACCAACCGCATTATTACCATGGATAATTGGTTTACCTCTGTATCCTTGGCTGAAGAGCTGGTGAAGCCACCATACAATTTGACAATGGTGGGAACTATAAGGAGTAACAAAGGAGAAATACCTGAAAATTAAAAAAACTCCAGATCTCGACCAGTTGGTACTTCGATGTTTTGTTATGACGGCGATAAGACATTAGTTTCTTTCAAAGCCAAATCAAATAAAGTTGTTTATCTTTTGTCGACAATCCACGATCAACCTGTTATCAATGAAAATACAGGAAAACCAGAGATCATTCACTTTTATAACAGCACTAAAGGAGCGGTTGACACTGTTGATCAAATGTGCTCAAATATATGTTCCAATAGAAAAACCAAAAGATGGCCGTTATGTGTTTTCTATAACATGATAAACTTAAGTACAGTCAATGCATATGCAATTCATGTCTCAAACAGCATAAGGAATAAAGTGAAACCAGTATCACGGCGAAATTTTGTAATGAAGTTAGGAGACCAACTCATGGAACCATGGCTGAAGCAGCGATTGCAGACGGTGACTTTGAGACGCGATGTCAAAGCCATGATTGCAGATATTTTAGGAGTCTCACCTAATAATGAAGCTCCTGTTCAACCAGTACCGAATGCGCGCAAAATATGTTACTTGTGTCCTTCCAAGGCCCGACGCATGACCAAACACTATTGCACTAAATGTAAAAAACCAATTTGTGGCCCCCATAATGTCGATATGTGTATTTGCTGTGCAGAATAGTGTATTTATTCATTAAGAAGCAATTTTTTCTTTATTTTACTGTAAACTCTTGTGCCTAATAATAATAAAAAAAAATTTATTAAAAAATTTCGAAGATATGTACATTTTTATTTGCGTAGTCCGCTCGACGAATGTTTAGTTATTATGTAACTTCAAACATAGTTTAGTTATCTAGGGTTAAATAAATGATTTGTCTTTGACTTTGACTTTGATGATGATGATGATGAAGAAAAGTTGCTATGTGTTAATCCAGCGCCTCATCTCCATTCCATACCAAATTTCGTTAAAATTTGCCTCGCCGTTTGAGCGTGAGAGTAACAAACATATATCCAAACATAGAAACTTTGGCGTTTATAATATTTATTGTAGAATTGTTTGTTATCGAATTTCTTGAACGCGTACTCGTATGTTCATATTGGGGTAGCCAATATGTTAAGGAATTTAAGTTATACGTACATACCACAAAAACTTGAGCACTTTCAAGATTAAATTTCTTGATTCGCTGTGTATTGTTTTTCCCATGACTTCAGTTTAACAGCTACAACAATTTTAATAACAACCAAACCAGTCCAAACTTAACAGTAAACAGTCTAAACTTAACAATAAATATTAAAAAACAAAACAACAACAAAGCGAAAATATCAAAATTATCGGGACGTGTATCGGCAACGAAGTCAACCGTACTGTCGCACCGGGGAGTGCGCGGAGAGGAGACAGGGGAAGCGGGAGAGGCGCCGCATTCCAGCGAGGTGCACATATATTCTGACCGGGTTGTACATACACTCTCTAAGAAACACATTTTCTCGAAAGAAATGTAGGAACTGGTATATATTTACCCACGCATGCTTTAATTAGACCTTGTTAATCTTATGATCTCTAGTCGTACGGTCATTTTGTCCATTTAAATATCATATACCATAATTTACCTATTGAGTACATTTTGTATGCAGTCAGGATACTTCGTACTCCGACATTAAACGGAGAGTAAGCAGTAACCTCCAAAATAGCACGACAAGCAATGTGACAGCTCCACACTATCCGATCCGGTCCGGTCCGGTCCGGCAACAGACACCAACTCCAGTAGCCGTGTCCGCCAATAACTCGGCCCGGTTTAGTGCAATCCGGACCGCAATGTATGGAACGTGTATCGGGGCACTAATTAAACTTTGCAAGTCCGTGATAAGACGATGTCTCCGGAATCTGTAAACTTGGGTTTTTATGTAGGTACGTCATAGGTTAGGTGATAGTTTCAATGGTGTTCTAAGTTCAACTTGATGGTATTGTCAACCCGTAAGTAGAACGTCTTCGCGACAAATAGGCGACAAAAGAAGCAGTGTGGTGGGGGCGGAGGACGCTTGCCGGCGATCATTACGTGAGTGCCGGCAGAGCGATCGGGGTTGGCAGTTTTGAATGTAATTTTTTTTCTGTTGTGTAGATATTGCTACCAACAAAGACGATCAATTGAAGCTTTGCTTCTAGATGCGAGGTTGACATCCCTACACACGTTTCGCGCTAAGTCCGCGTGAAACAACGCTAGTAGTTAAACGTTCTAAGACATTTATATTTACTTAATTTGGTATTGACTTGAGTTAAGATTTTTGGTAGTGGTATATTGGAACTGCTTGTTATCAAGTTCATTTTACAATAGCCCTGATAGTCAGAATGATGCCTAAATTATAATACTTTAAAAGTTGATTATTCGATTGTAATAAACATTTTTGCACTTAATATTTTTTTACATTCTACTTCTTAACCTAACTTAAATTATTTAGATCGTGATAAACTTGTACATTTTGTTGTCATATCGGAAATATAAATAATTTACGTCACTGTAAAAACATTAATTATATTGATAATTAAGTTTTGCAAAGTCCATCAAAAAATTACGACTACCCTCACCCAAAATCCACTAACACGGTTACCGCGAAAAATATAATGAAAAAAAGCAACAGTGCTGCTCCATTAGTGACGTCACAGGTCGCGCTCTCCATCAATTTGTACGGAATCACCGGCGTGAAGTGTTTTTTAATTAATTTTATGAGTAAATTTCGGCGTGGAACAGGGAGTGATAGAGTCGCGTTGGTCCATTGAAAAATAACCCTTGTAAAGATATATTGTAGGCAAATATTTACGATGACTAATTACCGACTCACCTTTTTTAAATTAATTAACCTTTTCTTAAAATTTAATTTTTATTTTGCAATTATTATTTGCAGTATCCGACTTCGTTCATTAGTAATCGTTGAATTAAATTAATTGGCTGTATGGATATCCCATGACTTTGGTTGAACTAAATTGTACTTATTTTTTAGAGTTCCCTACCTAGAAGTTAAAACGGGACCCTACTACTATGACTCCGCTGTCAGACTATCAGTCTGTCTGTCTGTCTGTCCGTCTGTCACCAGGCTGTATCTCATGAACCGTGATAGTTAGACAAGTGAGATTTTTACAGATGTTGTTTTTTTTGCCGATATAATGGCACGGAACCCTTCTGGGACTCGCACTTGGCTGGTTTTTATAATTTCAATGAAATACGAAACACACATTAATACATTTTTAAACAAATAAATATACTTTATGAAAATTTTACGACCTCTGGTTGCTTTTTACGGTATATTATGTAATATAAGAATGTTGTGTGTAATCTTAAACTAAAGAAATACAATTAAATGACGGCCCCATCGGTCTAGTTGTTGTGATTCTGCATTCCTAGTGCGAGATTCTCGGCCAGGCAATTATTTGTGTGAGGAACAGAAATGTTTGCTCTCGGGTCTTGACTGTTATTATTATTATTATCTACTTCCCGCTACGCAGGGAATGCTAGTTCATGGTACCTAGGCAAGAGCCTAGGTATGCATTGTTCAGTCCTATGTCCCTCTAATGTAAGTAAGAACTTCCATTAGAGGGACATATGGTCAAATATAGTAAGTTAGTGCATATAATTGGCCCAGCTGTCTACAAAAGATTTCCCTGATGATGTCAAGATGCGAACTATAAAAACCGAGGAAACGCGACTAATTTGGTTGAAGGCCACTTTGTACCGACTTGCAAAAAGGTGGAGGTACTCAACTCGATTGTATTTTTTATATTTGTTACCTCATAACTTTAGACTGGGTAATCAAATTCGGTCCAGTAGTGTTTGAGTTACACTCCAATAACTGAATAGAATGGAAGTAGGTTTAGAAGATTATGATCTGAGAGAGTTTTAATTTTTTTTTTTTTTCAATAAATGTAGCATACGTTATTCGTTATATTATCAGCTATTTGCCAGTAAAAGTCCCGTTCAAATCAGTCCAGCCGCTTCAAAGACTAACCGAAATAAAACTACACAAAAAAAATTAAAATATATTTTTTATATAAGTACCGTGTATACTTTCACGCATGTAGTGAAACGCTGTTAAATTGAAATTACAAACAGACACTTCAATTTTATTTATTCAAATTGTACTTGTGCATAAAGCACTCTGTTGATTTGATACTGCTGCAGGGGTATATTCTGCCACGAAATAATATAAGAAAAGAATTACATAGTGTGTTAGTTTGAATATAACTCTGCACTATACTATTTACTATAATTACTATAGCAAGTAATGTTTTTGTTAGAATGAGACTAAAAAATCAAAGTCTCAGAGTGATTAGCGCACTCCAAAACGACGTAAAATTTCAGTTTTGAACTGCAATTGTAGTTGCTTAAATTCAGGTGCACAACTTGTCTGTCTCTTCACATGATACATTAATAAGATATATCAATTTATCTTTAGAAACTGTATTATTTTTCTATCGATATGTCCTAACTATGGACAGGTATACCTAGACCTACAGTGCAAGTACCGAACTTACCGATCGATAAGTTTGAGTCATGAATTCGCCATACTTCGAAAAAACTGGCTATATCGATCTAGTGTCGATCATTGCATGTAAGTAACAAAATTAAGCGATCGATAGACAAATTCGATAAGCTTTTACGATTATAACGATAACCCGATAACGATAATTTATATAAAAATTATATAAATATCACGGAAATGTTAAATTACGTTTGAGATCGTTTATTTAATCGATCTTAATGATTGTTTTGTCAGCTTTGAAAATTACCTCGATATAGCTTACCGACAGGCGACGGGAATGGGGATATTGTTTAGTTGCGTTTGATCTTACTAATATTATAAACTCGAAAGTTTGTATGTAAATGGATGTTTGTTATTCTCTTACGCTCAAACGGTGGCCCAATTTTGATGAAATTTGGCATGGACGTGGATGGGGCGCTAAATTAACACATTGGATAATTTTCATCAACATCGTCATCATCCATCACCATGCGGATGTAACCGCGGGGCGCAGCTAGTTTTCAATAAAAAAAATATACTTCGGCCTTCTTTTGATCATAGAAGTTTTCAAATGATAGAAGGACGCATTGTGGAATCCAAACGATAATTCGTAATAATCGATATACTGCCGATAATTTGACGATCGTATAAGTAGTCGATATGACTTCCATACTTGCTAGGGGCGATACGATTTTTTATCGATCTTAGCAATTCGACAAATTTAACAACTATTAAGTATGGTACTTGCAAAATGCCATAGTTTTTCTTAAACAACAGCTCCAAAGCATCCCTGTCCGCACAACATCGTCGTCGTCCACGCACTAATTCAATATGGCCGACGTAAGCCATTTTTGTTCGCGCTTGACGCATCGCCCGTGAAAAAATCAATTACGATTTTTTGATAGCCGCGTGGTGACCGCACGGCTAGTGTGGACAAGACTTTATTTATAAATAATGTAGCATATTTAAAAAAAAATATCACTAAGTTATTTACTGGCTGACCCGTTCGCGCCTTCGATCGCATGGTTTACGGGACCACATAACTATATCATTAAAATGATTTTACAGCGTAGTCATGTTTCAAGTAATAGTAAACTCTGAAGTTTATAGAATAGTATTACACCAATAGGTATAGTGCAAACTAAGGTTGTTACAATCGCTTAGATCCTCATTTTCCTCATCAGCAGCGCTCAATAAATTAGGCTCACCTGATGGTAAGTGATCACCGACGCCCACGGACCTCCAACAATACGAGGTCTCGAGGATGCTTTGCCGGCCTTCGAGGAAGGAATAGGCTCTTTTCTTGAAGGCTCCCAAGTCGTATCTGTTCGGAAACACCTCAAGTGGCAGCTGGTTCCACATAGTAGTAGTGTGAAGCAGAAAGTGCCGTCGGAATCAAAGTCAAAGTCAAAATCATTTATTTAATTTAAGCATCGAAGACGCACTTATGAACGTCAATTTTTCATTATAATGTACTTTAAAGCCTACCGCCGAGTTCCAAAATACATAGAGCCTACCGAGAAGAAGCGGCAAGAAACTCGGGCCATTCTTTTTATATAGATGTTTTTACAATGTTTTTACTTAGGTATTACAAATGTTAGCTCCAGTGTGCTGCCTTACAAAAGAGAACATAATAATGGTATCAGTAGGGCAAGACACGCTACACTTCGACATCTTAGTACACGAGTAGATTGATCCTGGAATCGCACGGTTGTAGACTCTCAGTAGGTTTGAAATGGTTTGTTCAACGCGTTATAAAATCAAACTTAAGATATCTGGCGCATTTCACATTTCATGCCTCAGATTATATTTAAAGGGTAAAAAGATACATTTATCTCATCAATATACATTCAAGAGTTCAACACTAAAAATATTACTTTACCTGGTTATATAAAGTCAGAAATCAACGTCACGGGTTTTTTCGTTTGCTATGCTATCAGACAGAGAGCGGTCAACGCGTTCACGCGGTCAGTTTTGCGTTCGTTGTGTTGTATTACGTTAAGATATACCCACAGTCTACCTAAAGCTGACCGACGCGGTCAGAACGCCTCCTGTTTGGGTATATTTATGTAACGTAACACAACACAATGAACGCAAAACTGACCCCGTGAGCGCGTGATGTGATCGATCGGTGTCTGATAGCACCCATAGATCCAGTTTACTTCATGCGCTCATAGGTAAACCCTGAAATATCTTGGTATAAAGATATCAACAAACCTCAATTACAAACCTTCCGTTTGGTAATCAGAAGCTGGTCGCTTTTCTTGAAGTAATTTCATATTTTAGACATGTTTTTATTTAATTAAAAGTTTTTTTTATTTTGCAATTTTAGATATAAATATTAGGTACATATCCTCGGAAGGGATTCGAACCCACGTCATCCGAAAGTCCTTTAGGTTCAGGCGTTAGTGCTTTAAAAATCATATATCTAAAAACATATTTTAACATTATATTTACCTACCACGTAAGTTATATCGTCAAAATACTTAACATGAAAACATTTTTTATTATTTCTTTTTTTTATTATTTTTAAGATCTAATTAAAACAATATACGAAATAATCCTGTAAAACGTTTTCATAAAGAACATGCTTATGTATTGCTTGCAAATCAGATGCAAAAGTGGCTTTGTAATGGAATCCAACCACAACAGCACATTGTAGACGTATAGCTTAGCGGTTTTAAGTCTTAAAAATTGTAAGTATGCTCCGGATTTTCTCATGGAATCATGGTGCTTTTATTGTTTATGTATTGATTTAAACCCAATCTATTGTATTGTTTCTACCGACTTCCAAAAAAAGGACGAAGTACTCAATCCGATTGAATTTTATTTGTTTGTTACCTCATAACTTTCGACTGGGTGAACCGATTCTCAAAATTCTACTTTTGGTTTTGATGAATTTGAAAGCTGGTGCTCTCCGTGTAGTTCCATTTAAATTTCATCAAATTCAATCCAGTAGTTTTTGAGTTACACTCCAATAACTGAATAGAATGGAAACGGTTTAAATTTTTTCAAATTGTACTTGTATCTCAATTTATATTTTATTTATTTTATTTTTTTCAGGGATTTGCCCAAACGTTTGTTGAAGCGTCAGGTGATTGGAATTTTGGCTCATATTTTGCACAAAAACTCTCATAGATATTCAACATATATATATATAATTCGAAACGCAGCCAGTATTCTGGGCACATTTCCTTCAGCACATGGTTTACAAAATGTTTGAGCGTTTTTTAATCTTTGTCCATTTTTACGTGTTTTAAAGTATATCATAATATATAATGTTAACTAAATAAATATATTAAAAAACACGTAAAAATGGACAAAGCCGTGGGGTAGCGGCTTAGAATAGTACCCCCCCCAACTCTACCCGTGGGTGCGTAGAAATCTGCTAAGCACCTTCCCAGTATTAAAACCCCAAAACTGCGCTCGCCAACCCGCCTGCCAAGCGTGGCGAGTATTGGCAAAATCCCCTCAATGACGGACACAACAGGAACCAGGCCTCCAGTCCCCGGCAGCCCCGCTATTTCTGGCTACGGTAGCGGCCACGGTAACGGTTGGGCATGGGGTGATAAGAATCCCCGGCAGACGCCCGGCTACCACCCCCAACGACGATGACTGGCCCTGGTGACACACAACATACGCACGATGAGGACAGACGAGAAGATATATGAGCTGGCAGAAGAAATAAGTAAGATATAATATAATAAATAAGTATTCAGTCATAGGTTGGCCGACTTCCTAGAGAAAAAGGGACTCTTTATGATGAACTCTTTCTTTCAGAAGCCACCTCACAGGAAATGGACCTGGCTGAGTCCCGGTGGTTCCACGAGAAATGAGATTGACTTCATTATGACCACCAAAAGGCAAATATTCACTGATGTCTCCGTAATCAACAGGGTTAAAACCGGTAATGATCACCGAATGGTAAGAGGCACGATAAATATTAATGTCAATCTTGAGAGGTCTCATCTGATGAAGTCTACGCTCCGACCCACTCGTGCTCGTATTCAAGAACCCGAGAGCTTTCAACTTGAGCTATCCAATAACTTCGATTGCCTTGAGAACATCGCTTCAGTGGACGAGATCAATAACAGGATAGTAGAAACTGTCGGTACAGTGGGTTCCAAATACTTTGAACCCCACCGTACAGATAGGCTACAGAAACTCTCTAACGATAAACTCAACCTCATGGCTGAACGACGCTCACTGAAACTGCAGTCTTCGGATGATGCTGAAGCATATAGGCTGCTCAATAGAAGAAGAAGAAGAAGAAGAAAGAAAATATTTATTGCAAAAAAACATAGTAACAAACAAAAAACACAATTAAAACATCAGGATTTAACCTTAATAATGGTAATAGACGAATATGGAAGTCTTAGCGACACGACATCCGGTTCTTTAATACAAACCGTATTAAAGAGACGATAGAGCGGGAAAAAGGCTACAAAGTGTTTGCAAGAGACATGTCTATTGGACAAAGCCAGTTGATGAAGCTGAAGAGAGAAGACGGCAGTGTAGCGTCGACCAAAGCAGAAGTGTTAGGAGAGGTAGAAAGTTTCTACGAACAGCTATACACCTCGGTCGCTAAACCTGTTAGCAGCTCGGTCAAAGACCTAAGAGCCAAGCTGACCCGACATTATACCGAAGATATCCCGGACATCAGTCTGTACGAGATTAGAATGGCCTTGAAACAGCTTAAGAACAACAAGTCATCTGGTGACGACGGTATCACATCTGAGCTTCTGAAAGCGGGTGGAACACCGGTACTTAAAGTCCTTCAGAAGCTCTTTAATACCGTCTTACTCGAAGGTTCAACGCCAGAAGCATGGAACAAAAGCGTGGTGTTGCTGTTCTTCAAGAAAGGTAACAACACTTTACTTAAAAATTACAGACCCATCACGCTTTTGAGCCATGTTTATAAGCTGTTTTCGAAGTTCATAACGAACCGTCTTAATCGCAGGTTTGATGAACTCCAGCCTCCGGAACAAGCCGATAACTGAAAAGGCTATAGTACCTTAGACCACATCCACACGCTACGGCAAGTTATACAGAAGACCGAAGAGTATAATTTGCCTCTTTGTTTAGCGTTTGTGGACTATGAGAAAGCCTGTGATTCGATCGAGACGTGGGCAGTGCTTGAGTCTCTCCAGCGGTGCCGTATTGACTATCGGTATATTGAAGTGCTGAAGTGTTTGTACAAAAACGCCTACATGTCAGTCCGAGTACAGGAGCAGAGTTCGAAGGCAATTCCATTGCAAAGAGGCGTGAGACAGGGAGACGTTATATCTCCGAAACTGTTCACCGCTACATTGGAAGACGCCTTCAAGCTTCTGGAATTGCAAGGACTTGGCATCAATATTAACGGCGAATACATCACTCACCTTCGATTTGCCGACGATATTGTAGTTATGGCAGAATCCATGGAAGACCTCAGTACAATGCTCGAAGGCCTCCATCGAATTTCCCAACGGGTAGGTCTTAAGATGAACATGGATAACACGAAAATTATGTTTAATGCCCATGTTGTACCTACCCCAATATCAGTTGGGAACTCAGTTCTCGAAGTTGTTGACGAGTACATCTACCTGGGACAGACAGTCAAACTAGGCAGGTCCAACTTCGAGAAAGAGGTCAATCGTCGAATCCAACTCGGCTGGGCAGCGTTCCGGAAACTTCGCAAAGTCATATGATCTCTTCTTTTTCGTTCTTCCACACTAGTCCAGCACGTTACCTGTCCGGTTTATATTTTCAATACGCTCGTCATAAGCCGTCCGGGTGACACTGCAATCTAAAATGGTGGCAACTCGCGTTGTATTGTGACCGAAAAATGGCCGAGCAGCACTCGATCAATATCGACGTTTTGATCGGTTCCGCTGACATCGGTTGTGTTGCCAGAATTGATGTAAAAATCCGTTTATTGTGATATATGGATGACGACAGCGTAACTTGGAACTCCCATATTTGACTGTGAAAATTCATTACATATCTAAAGACATGTTATGTCTGGTTATGTCCCGACTTCATGACGACAAATTTATGCAGGCTGTAAGTATATAATATTTTTTTTCATGATATATTATTATGCTAAGTAATTTCAAAAGGTTAATATATTAATTATCTCAATAGACTATATGTAGCTATAAAATAATATATAATGTGAAAAAAAACTTTTCATCATGGAATAAGCTCAAAATTCTCGACGCTGATGTTAAATAATTATCCAAGTGCAGTTTGAAAAATGTAATACCGACTTCCATTCTATTACTTTGGTAAAAATCATTTATTGGAATTTGTAACTCAAAAACTACTAAACCGAATTTGATAAAATTTACATGGGACCACATGGAAAGTACCAACCTTAAAAAAAAGAATTTTGGAAATCGGTTCAACCAGTCGAAAGTTATGAGGTAACAAACATAAAAAGTAACAGTCGAATTGAGTACCTCCTCCTTTCTGGAAGTCTGTAGAAAAAGTGTTGTAAATCGGCTCACAACCAACGAAATTGCGTAACGTATATAAACGTTGTTTTTTTTGTTCAAAAAGTGATTAAGTTCTATAATATGTATAATGGAATCTACCAAACAAAAACATTCAACAAATCCAATCGATTTTGATCGATAAAGGAATAGGCTCCCAATTACACTGTATGACTGTATGATCGCGTCATATATTGAAATTGAGAACCTCGTCCTTTCTTGAAGTCAGGTAAAAATAACGTTTCCGCACTCATACCCCGCACTAGTACTTCATTTATGCAAAAAGCAACTTCTGTATAATATAATAGAAACCTTTGCTGTAAAGCGGTATGTAACCAACGCGATGGTACATTTTAGTGCAACCTATTTTTCAGTTTTCGTAAAGCATGAGTCCACAACGCGGCCTCCTAATCCCGACGAAGAGTGGTCCCGTAATTATGGCTGCGCTATAAACATGTCCCGTTAATTTGGTCCCAGGTGGGCCCGTATCTCAGGTGACGGTAACGGGCACCGTAACGTACACGGTTTAGGGACGTTTTTATCATACGTGCGTTATGAGCTACATGTTTTGATAAGTTAACGGAAGGTTGGACGGCAGTGCTTTGTTATATATATATATATATATATATATATATATATATTATACACTATGGACTGCCCGCGACTTCGTTTGCGTTGTAGGCTCGGCCTTCGGCTTCGCCATGACATCCCGTCTTTCCTGGATTTTCTTTTATAAGAACCTTCTCCTAGCAATGATTAACACAACAAAAAAAGAATTATGTAAATCGGTTAGGCCGTTCTCAAGTTATAGAGTGACCAGGAGAAAAAGGGCTTCATTTCTATATATTAGATAAAAATATGGTATAGTGATAGACTGCTGAGCGATGTGCAGCGATTTTTTCAATAATAAAATGAGATTAAAGTGACACTTTAATCGCGCTGTCGATATACTAAAGGGTCGACAATTGTTTTGGCGTCCGGAAGTCTTCTTCAGCAGTGCGATTGTATAAGAGTTTGCTCTTGATGCACTCTTTGACGTCCCTCGGTGTCGGGTACTCCCCTCGAAGACTGAGATCCCTGGACCACGCAAAAATGGCCGCATTAATATCCGCCTCTAGATCCCAGGGAGGGGATGCCGCCAGCACACAAGCCGCTTCAAAGGAGACGGTCCGGTACCCGCGTCTGACCCCGACTGCCATTGCCCTCTGAGGTTTCCTCAGGAGGGCTTCGGTGCTGTTAGTCAGGTCCCCCTGACCACACAGGCGCTCCGTAGAGCGCCATCGATCTTAACACCCCCATAAACAGGTGGCGGCTACCTGAATTGGGGCCACCGTGATCCGGCATAAGGTGCCTCAGCGCCGCTGCAGCTCTCGTTAATCGGGGTATCCATGTAATCCATGCACCTTATCCTACCCTCCCCCCATCTAGTACAGCCGTGCGATTCTCTAAGAGCAATCATCGTTGCATCTTTGACGATATCCGTGAAACAACGAGATGACAAGAAACGTTGGAAAAACACCCTTATTTACAAGCTCGAAATCTCTCATTTGACATCGGTGAGCTTGTCGACGATCGCCACGACAAATAATTAGAGAACCGCACGACTGGGTCTTGAGTGCGGTCGTTGCGCTACGCTTCGCACTAAAATTATAATGAACGTGAATTAAAATCATTTATAGCAACATAGATATAAAAAAAACGAAAAATTGCAAAGTTCAGTATCGCTAAGCAGACGCTACTGCTTTATAAGTCATGCAATACAAAATTATAAAGGGTTACGACTTCAATAAGAAAGTTAGTGTATGCCTAAAATTGGTATTTTGCTTGGATAAAGCTTTTTAAGCTAGTCCATACATGTCACTCCGTTTTCATACAACGTTAAAGTCATCTAGAGAGTTAAATTTGATGCTTGGACGGATTGCCTCGGTGGTTTAGCGCTCATGGTGTCTAAAGCGGACTGTCGCAAGACTCAGGTTCGAATGCTGCCCGAGGATATGAAATTATTTTCTCTAAAATTGCAAAGTTTAGAAATTATTGCAACTAAAACAATGTCAACCTTCTAGTAAAATATGCATCACTAATTCACTATGTTTTATTTTCTACTGACTTCCAAAAAGGAGGAGGTACTCAATTCGACTGTTTTTTTTATGTTTGTTACCTTATAACTTTTGACTGGGTGAACCGATTCTCAAAATTCTTTTATGCTTGAAAGCTGGTGCTGTGTGAAAGCTTCCCGTGAGGTCCCATTTAAGATTTCATCAAATTTGAATCAGTGGTTTTTGAGTTACACTCCAATGACTGCATAGAATAGAAGTCGCTATTCAAATTTTTCAAATTGTGCTTGTAATTATTAACCACGGGTGCAGCTGTAAATATGATACATTAATACATGTTCAATCTGATGGCTTTACTTTTGATGCTTCATCGTAAGCTGTTTACTAGAAGAATCCTATTCATTCGCTTATGTACACAAAGTAGGTACTCGTATAACTTACTTTGGCTTACTCTGGCTCCCTACATACGCAGTGTAGTAGTAAGTAAGTATTGATAGTTATTAGTAGGTAAGTATCAATACATCTGTTTTACTTTATAGATATTATTACTATAAGTAATCTAACCCTCCTGCGGCTGCTGCATAGTAGGTAAGTACACTTAGTTTGCAGGAGAGCGCTGGTCCTCAGGAAGCAGTTTCTTGTCAGAGTATCACAATACTAATTCTTAAAAATTTACACTTAACGTTGCTAATGCTTGCCTGTGAAGTGGCTACTCAAACGATACATCTACAAAATAATAGTTTATATTAAAATTGTGTATAATATTAACTTATTTTGCTGTGGTGTGAATCTCAGGCAACAGAATCTGTTGATCAGGCTTGCAGTGTACTTGCACGCCTCCGCAATACTGTTAAGTTATTGGATCTTATATATGTATTTTAAAAGTACCTACTTATTTTGCTTATAATATTAAAGTTCTCTGTACAGGCCACCAAGCTAAACTAGCAAACTAAAATGTAAATTCTCTTAACTATTGTAGTTCTTATAACGTTCAAAATAAATCCACAATCGTACAACACGTAGAATGACAATTCTAAAAATCATCATCATCATCATCTCAGCCGCAGGACATCCACTGCTGAACATAGGTCTCCCCCATGATTTTCAAAAGGACCGGTTGGAAGCGGCCTGCATCCAACGTCGTCCTGCGACCTTCCTCAGGTCGTCTGTCCACCGTGTCGGTGGACGACCTACGCTGCGCTTGCCGGTCCGTGGTCTCCACTCCAGAACCTTTCGGCCCCATCGGCCGTCTGTTCTGCGTGCTATGTGCCCCGCCCACTGCCACTACAACTGGCTAATTTTCTGGGCTATGTCGGTGACTTTCGTTCTTCTACGGATCTCCTCATTTCTGATTCGATCACGTAGAGAAACCCCGAGCATAGCCCTCTCCATAGCAATTCTAAAAATATGATTATTCTATTCAACTGTGGGTAGTTTTACTACCGTATTTATGAACAAGTAAAAGTAATTAAAAAACGATTTTTATTCTATAGCCTCGTATTTGCCTGAAGTTAGAACTATCAACGGCAGAATTTTTAGATAGTCACCATTTCCTTTACTGAACCAATGAGAACACGTCAATTTTTTCGTTCTTATTGCAAAAGTTAAGTCGTATATAAATGACATTCGGACACAAGTCTGAACTGTGAAGGATCTATGCTGTAAGAGTTAAAATCCTTAATTCTCTAATACAGGTGTTAAAAGACACATCCAATTTTTGTTACGATTATGTAATTACTTACTTTATATTCTACTTTAGTAAGTAACGTTCATCTTTCGACTATAGAATACGATTTTATGATGAAGTGTTCTATTGTTAAGTAATTACTTCATTGAGAAATTACTTAATAACACGTAATTACTTTTTTAATATGAATAACGGGATTTAATCACGTAAAGAAGTCGGATCTTTCCGACTATAGTTTCAACCACATCCGGTGGTCTTTTTCAAGGAGAGTGCAGAACGCTCGCGGTTGCGTCTCGTCTCAGTGCCAGGCGAGACGCAATCGGATGTGGTTGAAACTATAGTCGGAAAGATCTGACTTCTTTACGTGAGTAAATCCCGTTTTTCATATTAAAAATGTGTACACGTTAGTTTTCATAATAAAAGTAATAACTTGTTTATAAAGACGAGTGTTAGACTAGTACAGACTAAAACCACTATGCCTAGACTAAATGCGCTCCGCAGTGCCCGCTGGGAAGTCGTAGACGTCGCTGCGCTCGCCCTGAAGATGAGCATCGGACATGCTCGAAACCCGGCAAGACGTATTCGATCCCTGACGTGAGCGTTTTGCCGGTTAATAGTTTAATTGTATATTTTAGTAGGTACATTATGATCTGTCTTGTCTCTTCATCTTCCAGGTTGCAACTTACACCAGAGACAACGTGAACTCCTACACCAGAGGCCCTAGCACGAATAACGGCGTAAGTGTAACGTTATAGCAGCGTTTACGTATTCAGTACTAACTATGAGTTATCTGTGCCACTATTGTACTAGATAAATGACAGTTTGTACTAAATACATTAACGATGCGATTGCGTTACACTTAAATAGGTTTTCGTTCTCGGCCCACACGAGAGATAGCGGTTCATTTTTATACAATATATATAGAATAGTTTACTCTTTCTTTTAATGAATTTATTATAAAAATAATTAAGTTTGCTATGATATTGTTAGGAATTAATGTTCCTTTTTTGCCATTTTAACTAGTCACGTGCTGCGATTTAAGTTTAATTTTTCTTGACTTTTAATGAAAATTATCTGTAAATGTATGTGCATGTCTATGTCTATGTATACTCGTATATACTAGTTTAGAGAGCACGAAGCACCACATTTGAACAGAAACATCAAATTTAAGGACCCTTCATTTGCAAACGTTATAAGAATTCGGAATTACGATCAGAAAAAGAACTTAGTCCTATAATCTACTAAAAATTTGACTTGATGCTTATAAAAGAGTTTTTAATTAGATGGATGAATTCGAGTATATGACATTACATTAAAGAGGAATTTCATAAATATGAGCATTATAAGATTTGTCAAGTGGTTGCCGAAGTTCTTCAAGTTTAAAAAATGGACCACTTTGCTAATATTTGGCAACAACGTTTGGTACCAACATCATATATAGTTTTAGCGAAACTGGGTAAAATCACGTTCTTCGCGTGGAACAATATATATTTCTTTAACACGTCTATAATAATTATGATAATTCATAATGATTTTTAATTACCGCTGATAAGACTGCTCGCTAAATCTACTGTTTGCAGAACTACTCGTTAAGTCTAAATTAATTAATAATAATTCATACATACAAATAGTACATATAGTCCATTATAAAAGTTATTTTTTTGGAGCCGATTAAACTTTTTATTTAATATTAAAACCGACTTAACTCACGGAATTAGCCGAAGTTGTCAACCAAGGAATTTCGATCAAAATTGTATGATAACGCCTTCACGTACTACTTCTCACAAAAGCTACTTACATAATTGATCTTGAATAGCCTTCCCGAGTCCTGACTTCACCTCTGTCCTAATACCAACACAATCTCGGCCCATTCATTCCAACATCTACAATAGGCCGAACTGTCACCTCAAAGTGGCAAAAACAGGACAAACGGACAGATTGACACAAAGGAGCCGAGTGGGTCAATTGATTAATAGTGCCGGACCTCGAACCACTCCAGTGGGACTAATTATGTGGGGTAATGGGACTGCGATCACCCGACGTTTGATGTTTGGGGTGAAAGTTTTGAAGATCAATTTGGATCTGTGGAAATATGTTGTGTTTGAAAAAAAGAGCTCGTATAAACAAACTAATTACCCAGTTCGCCTGATTTAAGATCTCGCGATGTACCGATTTTAATAAGATATATTCATTTTATTTTAATCTACTGACTTCCGAAAAGGAGGAGGTACTCAATTCGACTGTATGTTTTTTTAAAATATTTGTTACCTCATAACTTTCGATAGGGTGAACCGATTCTCAAAATTCTTTGAAAGCTGGTGCTTCCCGTGTGGTCCCATTTAAATTTAATCGAATTCGGTCCAATAGTTTTGAGTTACGCTCCAATAACTGAATAGAATGGAAGTCGGTATTACATTTTTCAAATTGTACTTGTATCTAACTAGCTGCGCCTCTCGGTTTCTCCCGCGTGCTGATGGATGATGATAATGATGATGAAATAAAAGTAGCCTAAGTTACTCCTTATAACATCAGCTATCTGCCAGTGAAAGTCCCGTTAAAATCAATCCAGCTGTTTCAGAGATTATCCGAAACAAACTGACAGACGAATAGGCAAACATTTAAAAAAAATGCTTTTTTATGCAAGTACCGTACATACTTTCATATATATTTAAAGAAAAGCTGTTAATTACAAACAGACACTTCAATTTTATTTGTATGTATGCACAATAGCATTGGATGTGTGGATTTTTGTTACTCAATCACCCAAAAACGACTGAACGGATTTGGATGAAATTTAGAGCGGAGATGGTTTGAACCCGGGATCAGCACATGTTTCCGAGGGATCAAGATAACCTTATTCCACGCGGAGGACATGGCGGGCATAAAAGTATAAATTAAATCAATTCTGGAATGTACATATATTTATTATTAATATTTCTTTAATTCAATAAATAACCTTTTTTTGCGAATTACTAAAAATATGACCCAGTGGCCGACACAGTTCAATTACTAATGTTGACTTTCCGGCAATTAGATGTTTAGCCTGCTATGTTAGCCGATTTGTAGACTGATTTTCAAATATATTTTTATACTTCCGATATATATTCCGATTTATACTTCCGAGGTGGTCCCATTTAAATTTCATCACATTTGGTTAAGCAGTTTTTCAGCTACACTCCAAAAACTGAAAAATGTAACGCCTATCTTGATGATAAGAAACAAAGGTAACTAAATATGGTGAAACGATGTTTTTTACCCTTTTTGGTAATGAATTCGGTTCCATTTTTGGTAGTATAGGTAAGTATTTATTCGAAATATATCATATTCTAAAATATTCGAAGTCAAACATTTCGTTACTGAACCTTTTAGTTCAATCAAACTGCAAGATTGGTTCTTATTTATTTTCCCATTAAAACACCACCCAATTTTTCCCGCCACATTTCACCGGCCATCCTCGAATATTATTAAACGTAATCACCCGAATTTATGGCCACTGGGGAAATCCGCATGGCAATACACAACGCTGTAATTAATTAATGAACATCGAACCAATAACGGGCCATTTACATACTGGCTACATCTATTTCGGTGTGGGCAACACTGAATATCTATGCTTTTAATTTATTGTCAAACTTGGGCAGTTTGAAGCAGAACTGCAATGCATGTGCAAGTTTCGATACACGGGGACCATAAATTGATAAGCTGGCGCTTGATTTGGGGAACTCTGTGCAAGTTTTTGATTCATTTGTGCTGTTGAATGGGCATGTGAATAGTAATTATGGTCATGTAATGTCATAATCAGCCCATTAGGTTGCCACTTGGGAGATATCCCAATGTCACAACTAACCATAGATTCATGGAATTCCTTATTTACGCAGGCTTCGGGGTTCAGAAAACAAAATAAGCATAATTTTGTTATAAGGTATAAAAGCAAGTAAGTTAAGTAAAAGTTAGTTATGTCACCCACTACTGACACCGTTTTAAAAGCATATTCCTTCCATCTTCCACAGACGAAAATCCAAAGCCGCAGATATAAGACTATATAAGATATATATATATATATACCCAAATCTCATTCCATTACCGCACCTCATTTCCCGCCATAAACAGCGCATTACATCGGACTAAGTAAAAAGTAACGATGACACACTACCCGACGCGCTCACCTAAGGATGACCGTACACATAAACATGGCGCTGTAAATCCAGGTGTACGGTTTACAGTAGAAGCGCACTGGATACCAGTACATAATCTTAATACTTCTAGTATCACAAGCAGCTGCTGCGCACTCGCCCTTAAGATAAGCATGTGAAGATAAACTTGAAATTATTTTGAATATATACGAGTACAACCCCTAAAGTGAACACTCACTTTTTTTTTATTAATAAATATGGTATTTAATTAACGAATAAATCTATTTTAAAAGTATATTATATAATTTTTTTATCGAATTGTTAAGTGCAGAACCATTGAAGACTTATTTATGTATTTAGATTAAATGATCGGTTTAAGTGTTGAACAAATTGTGTTTGCATTACTTTCTACAGGAACTTACTATCCTGTATTTTAGAAAAGGGGAAAGAAAATATGTCAGAATTTATCAGCGGGAAGAAATGTATGTCTATTCAAATAGATGCGGCCCGGGAGTGTGCCACAATATATTTTTAAGCGAGGATATTTTCTTCAATATAAAGCGTATTAAAAAAGCGTATTAATTCATCTGATGGTCTGTTCTTTGCTATGAAAAATACCAATCTGAAGAGCAGAGAAACCGCTTTTGACTTCAGATCTTGCAGGTGGTATCCGTTATCTCTCTATTGCACTTGATGGTCAGTCGAAGGTAGTATCACACTAGCTAGCCAGGCGGACACCAGAAGTGCCCTCCCACCATGCTGTGGATTTCACCACGATGTTACTTTCACCGAAAGCTCAAGCCCGCGGCGGGGATCGATCCCTTGGGCTGTAATTGCTATTAAACTCATTTGTACAAATTTCATGAAATAGTGTCTAAATTTACATAAATATAAACTTACAAATACCATCAAACTAATTTAAATCCTATGTCAGCATCGGAATGTCTAATTTAGCTTGCACTATCCCAGGTCATGCAGCACTTGTATGGTTTAGAAGGCATGTGCTGCTTTAAGGCCGGTTTCAGTGCTCGACCGACCGTCAGAGCGTCCGTCGGTCGCGCTTGTCATTTGTACGAAAACTCACAAGTGGTTACACTGTTCGACCGACCGTACGCACGCGTATATTGCTACGTACTGCGTACGAGGAACGTCGGTCAAGAGCGTCCGCATGCTTGCCGTTGGTCGACCGATGCGCTGTGGAAACATGTTAACGCGTTCAGTGCTACACCGATCGGTGGACCGACCATACGGATGCGTGTATTATCGTCAAAAAACAAGATAGTAAATTAAAGTATTTTTTTAAATGCGTCTATTGCGTGTTCGTGTTTGTGACTGTACCTCCGGCCAGTTGGGTAGATAAGGAGAGCACTGAACGGTTTAAACTGACGATCGGTAATGCGTATCGTCAGGACACCGATGGTCGGTCGAGCAATAAAACCGGCCTAAGCAAATCGAGTCACTGGAAAACTGCTACGAAAAACTGATTTATTGACACAGGAACACTAAAGCTACTTAACAATAGATGGTGTTGTTAAGCCAAAACAGGTCAGGTTTCTTAAAAAAAACCGAGCAAGGTTTGGTCATCCAGGTAGTGTTATGTTATTGTACTTAGTAAGTTTATATCTACAAATCCGCACTGGGCCCACGTGGTTGATAATGGCCCAACTCCTCTCTCTGAGAGGAAGGCACGAGTCCCAGCAGCGTGAATGCAGAACATAATGGGCTGATTATGTTAAATTTGTATACAGCAAGGAAGTGCATGTCAGTTTACGTACTGTTTCTCTGTGTATGTCTGACAGAAGAGCATTTTTACAAGGCAACCCGGGTGATTTATGTAAGCTCACTGCGTCAGGACATGCTAATGTGGCGAATTCGTCTGTCTCGGTTCTGGTATTCCAAGGGGAGGCATAATGGAGTTTATTTTATTTAACTAGTACCTAACACGGACTTTTTCTTGTTTTCTGGGCTCACCTAAGTCCTTGAGATGTACCTTTCAGATAATCGTAGTCGACGGAAGTTTCCTAATGTGTGAGAGAAGTTATTCGTATCTTAAGCGTCAACGCGTCCCCCTTCGGCGTACAAACTATTTATTTATTTATTTCGGTAATTCAACAGCGTTTACAATTAACATGTACACTTAATATAAAAACTTAAAATATGGCCAAAACAGAATTACTCAAATTAAAAACAATTTACAGAAAAGTAATAATAATACGACAAAATATGTATAAAGGACAAAGATTAGATACAGGCACAGGTCCTATTACAATTACAGTGAGAATAGCAGGTATGTTTGTGAGTTATGTGTGTGTGTGTGTGTGTGTGTGTGTGTGTGTGTGTTGTTGTGTGTGTGTGTGTGTGTGTGTGTGTGTGTGTGTGTGTGTGTGTGTGTGTGTGTGTGTGTGTGTGTGTGTGCGTGAGAGAGGGTGTGTGTAAAAATATTAATCGCTATGAAGCAGTCTTATTTGTTTTTTTAATGATGATTTTGAGGAAAAAAATAAATCCAGGCTAGAAAAATGTTTATTGTAGGTTCTAGCGGCGCGACATAACACCGAATTCTGAGCATAATTAGTGCTGACTAGTGGGACGTCCAATAACTGCGTATGTCGAGTACGCCGAGGTGGTACCTGAAAAGCTAGACTTGATAGAAGTTCGGAGCAGTCAATTTTGCTGGTTAATATATCGTGCAATAGTATAATGTCATACTGCTTACGTCTTTGTTCTAGAGATTCCATGTTAAAGTGCTTACATGCTTTAGAATAGGTCTCAAAAGATCTATAGTTCTTATTACTCAAAAATTTTATAAACTGTTTTTGTAGTGATTCAATTCTTTGAATGTGCACTATATAACTTGGGGACCAGATGCTACAACCATACTCCAATATACTTCGCACGTAAGTAAAGTACAATACTTTGATGCATTCAATGCTGTTAAAAGTGTTACATACTCGTTTTATGAATCCAAGTTGTTTATAAGCTTTGTTAATAATGGTGTCTATGTGCTCAACCAGTGTCAATTTTGAGTCTAATATTATGCCAAGATCTCTCACAGAGTTTACTTTATTTATAGGAGTTTCATTGATTTGATAGGTATACCTTATAGGGTTAATTTTTCGAGTAAAAGATATCTGCAAACATTTTTCAGTGTTAACAGTAATCCTATTCATCAAATAGAAACGACTCAGATTATTTAAGTCTTCTTGAATTTTTAGACAGTCATCGATGTTTTTGACTTTTAAGAAGACTTTTTTATCATCGGCGAACATAATGAACTTTGAGTTTTGAAAATAGTTTCCTACATCAAAAAGATATGCGTTGTATAAAAGAGGACCCATGGTTGAACCTTGCGGTACTCCAGAGCTAATGGTGATGTAATCACTACACGCACTCCCGATTATAACAGCTTGCCGCCTCATTGAAATGTATGAACTTAACCATCTATGAAGGTCACCACGTATTCCCAAGGCATACAACTTGTGGAGCAGGATGATGTGATCAACTTTATCGAATGCTTTTTCAAAATCAGTATAAACTGCATCAACCTGCTCCCCACCATCGATGCAACGGAACACGTAGTTAGTAAAAACTGTAAGGTTGGTTACAGTTGAACGCTTTTTCATGAAGCCATGCTGTTCTTCTGGGATAGATTTAAAAATTGTCGCACCTATTGTTTGATAGACAGCTTTTTCAAAAATTTTGCTGAATACATTAAGAATTGAAATCGGGCGGTAGTGTTCAATGCGGCTACGTGAACCACTCTTATGAATCGGGATTATTCGTGCTTCCTTCCATTTCTCAGGGAATATACCAAATTTGTTTACTGATAATATAAAAATTGCACACAAAGGTTTATAAAGGGATTTAGCGCATTTTTTTATAAATATTGGTGGTATGTTATCACTTCCGGGTCCATTGTTAATGTCTATTGATTGAAGTAATTTGTAAACAGAGGTTTCAGTTATATGTAGCTTAAAGACACTATCGCTTGGTTCGGGGTAGGTTTGTAGGATGCGACCATATGACTTGGCCGGTTCCTGAAAAACGCTCATGAAATAATTACTAAAACCCGTGCAGACTTCCAAGTCATTACTGAATGTTTTATCGCCTAAAGTGAGAGTATTAGGATACCCCGAACTATTATTTCGTAATGACTTTACATACGTCCAGAGATGATTAGGATTTTTTTTTAGTAATCGCTGTATATTATCTTTATAAGAGCTATGACATTTCTTTTGTATTAATTTCTGTCTAGAGCGTAAAATAGAAAATTCATCGTAATCCCTTGGGTTGCCGTATAGTTTCCATCGTTTGTGCGCGGTAAGTTTATCTTTAATTATATGTATAAGTGACCTGCTATACCAAACCGGATAATGATTTGAGGAGCTACAGCGCCTCTTGGGAACAAATTCGTCAATAATCTTTCGAAGGTACAAATAAAATAGGTTGACTATTCCATCAATAGAATCTCCACTCAACACATTATTCCAATCTATATTTAATAAAGCGTTATTTATTTGTTCATAGTCGGCCTTAAAAAAACTCAATTTTGTAGTAGGCCTACTTTTCAAACATGGTACCATGAGGTCTGACGCGTCTAGCTCTAAACAAGTATGAAAAATGTCTTCTTTTACTAATGGTGAACGCGATAGTGTTACATCTATATTTATGTTGCTTATTATTAAATCTAGCACATTGCCCGAGACATTTTTATAATAGTTGTATTGATTGAGCCCAGATAAACTGCAGGCATCTATAAAGCGAGATATCGATTCTTGTAATTTTACAGAACATTGTTTATTTTGTAAAGGCCCAACAGGTGACCAGGAAAGACTAGGTAAATTAAAATCTCCCGCAATTAAAAAGTGATCATTAGGGTACGATGTGATAATATTCGCAAGCGAGTCCGTAAAAGTTGTCAGCCGTGATGGCTGAATCGTGTTTGATGGTATATAGATGACGCATACATGAAAGTTTTTCTTATCACCTGCCCCGAGCGAGCGAGCCGGGATAGTAACCCAAACGCAATCAACGCCGGCGCACGTCCACTCGGCTCTGTGCAATGCATGCAGTGTTTGTTTGGCGCAAATCATAACACCACCTCCAAACAATACACCTGCTTCGTTACGATCGCACCTAAAAACATCATAACGGTCATCACAGAGTTCTGAATTATAGAAACCATCAGTCAACCATGTTTCTGTGATGAGTATGATGTCGTGATTTTGAGCAAGTATGCTTTGTTTAAATTGCATTGTTTTTGTGCGCAAGCCCCGAACATTCTGATAGAATAAAGTTAATTTGTCAGCCATCGTTATGCTGGTGCATTTGAGTACCAAAACTTAGACATAAACAAAATAAAATTTTATAAACCCAAAGAAGCCCAATTTTACAATCCAGTCTAAACTTTAAACTCTTTGAAGGAATACATAAATTATAAATAAAGAAAAATATTAAAATGCATCGGTCATATTGTAGTTTAAATAGCACTCCAATAGTGTTATTCTTAGTATAATAAGTTAGTGCAGATATTATGTATGTGTTGTATATATAAGTGTATAGGTGCAAGCTTTGATAAAGTGCGTTATTTATAAAAGCGTGTAGTGTAATAAAGTATATATTGAATAGATGTGAGTTGTGTAGGAAACTGAAGTGTATTTTTGTGAATAAGTTATAACTAATTAGACATGTCCATATGAGTGATATTGTGACGGAGGTATATTGGGCAAAACGCCTTGTAATTACAATATAAAAGCAGAGGCACGTCGGTGAGCCCGAGTGTAGTTTGTTTACAATGGCATATAGTGAACAGAACAACATTATGCTCCAGTATAAAGTTAAAGGACATTCTTCGTTTTTTCTTAAAAAAATGTTACAATTTCTGACCCAGACATATTTGTACGCTTTATCTTTTGCACGCAATTTAACTGCGCTGAGAAGCTGTTTGTTTTCAGGAGTAAGGTGCTCATTAACAAAGAATCTCCTATCACTACCACCGAGGCCTAGGTCACGAGTACTGATGCCTTTAGTACTACGCAGTCCCGAGATAATTTGATCCTTCAACATTCTGTTTTGTAGCTTAACCACAATAGGCTTCGGACGTCCTTCCACCTTTCGCATGGGCTGGACGCGGTACGATGTTTCTATTTGAGTGCGGAGCAGCTGAACTCCAGCATGCTGAGCGATCTCGACGGCCAGCTCGACGGCAGATTCATTTGGCGTTTCAGGCAGGCCCACAATCTCGATATTGGACATTCTCGCCCACTGCTGTTGTTTATTTAGTAGATTTTGTAACTCAATTATCTTGTCCCCATCTTCATGGCACTTTTTCTTTAGAATGTTGACCTCATTCTGAAGTGTATCATGTTCATGTGACAACTTGGAATGTGAGCTTTCAAGGTGGTCATATTTATTGGTGATAGCTGTCAACTCTTTACGAAATTCCGCAGCTAAGGTGCCTTTTAGTTCCGAAACCATATCTTTCTTTAAAATACTTAACTTTTTGTCCAAGATCTTTTCGATCTGGGATATTATACTGCGATCCCCTGACGTAAGATGGTATCAGATTCCAGCCGTTGTGAAAAACCGATCAAGGTATTTGGCATCGCCGCAGTACACGACTGCTCATGAAACACTGAGGACTCACTCGACGACGAGCTTGAAGCCATCTCATCACCTTTATTTACAGTCTCGGGCTCTTTCACAGATTTATAAACATTTCGTACCGGTGTTTCGGTGTTATCAGTCCTACGTTGGCTCACGATACAAGCAGGGCACTTCCACTGAGATCTGTTGGTTGTCTCGTTATTAAATTTTATACAATCCGAGTGAAATAATTGCGAACAATTGGTACATTTTATGCGCTTTTGTGTTACTGTTATAGTAAGTTTGCAAGCTTCACAAATTCCAGCCATTACTCCTTGTTTCTTGTCGCGAAAATAAAAACCGTTGTTAGTAGAATTCGTGAGGGTAGGCGAAATTGATCGCAAGTAATTTAACTAATTTTGAAGATATATCGACACTTTTAACACTATCATATATATCTCACTCTAGCACTACGTGTATATATTGATAAGATACGAAATTTAGACTGGTAGATAAAGTGTACACAATTTAAATCAATATTTTTCTGCGCACTGATAGCAAACACAACTTTCTGAGTTGAGAGAGACTATGAGTTGTCTGTGTCACAGGTGCCCTAGATAAATGACAGTTTGTACTGTTTCACGAGAACTAACACGATACACTTACGCAGTTATTCGTGTTAGGCCCAAAGAGATACTGTTCGTATCCATTACGCACGTTATCGCCACGCACTTCGTTAATTTTTTCAATTGTTCATACGTCTTTTCTTACAAACTATGAATTAGCTAAATAAACGATAATACATACTTAATTCAATTATTTACGTCACGATACGGATACTTTAGACTTATTATATAAAGAGTTAAACCTACCAGACACAATAGAAACTTCATTGTTATGTGGTGAGTTGACCAGGGGCCTTACTATGAGCTCTTAAAGCAGTACTTCTAGACAACTGCCCGATTAGTTCATACCATGACAATTATAAAGCAGGCCTGCCCAGGCCTACTATTCAAGAACCGCAGATAAACCGTTTTACCTGTTTTTTTTTTGTATGGACTCTCGTTAACATGCCGCTCTAAATCCACTCAGTTTATTAGCTTACAAACGTCAAGCGTCTGCAATGTTGGTTATAGTTAATTGTCAGAATGACAGAGACAATATTATACGTTCTCCTTTGCGAAAACAATATTCAAACAGTTCACCTGAATGAGTGTCATGGTATGATTGCATTCAAAACTGTTTAGAACTGCACGGAACTTGCATGGTTTTTACGAAGCTCATAGTAAGGCCCCTGCATATTATATTAGCCACGGTAATATTATATATCCATTACCGTGTTTTCGTGTTAGGTCCACGCGACTATTTTCTCTCCATGGTCAGTCTACGAGAGAACATCAAAGCTATATCGACGTGCATTTCTCATGTGTGTATTTATCTCGATGGCAATAGGGTAGTGTATGGCGAAGCTGCAAGTGAGCCTTCCAGTTAATACGTGCCTGTGTTCACACCACTTCCTGTCACTAGATATTGATGGTTGCCGAGGATATAGTGGACCTGGAAGAGGACAATTCTATAGAAATTTCCCTGACATAAAAATAAGTGGAGCGGTTATCGGTTACAATTGTGTTACTTAGTTCTGTTTAGTTATATCGTGTTTTTATGTTGTGTTTTCAGAAAAAAATAAAACCGGCCAAATGCGAGTTGGACTCGCACACATTTTTTTTTGTAATGTTTTTGTTCACAGACATATATTATATATTAAAGTTTTCATTGTTTTTTTATAATTACTAAAGGAATACAGGAGGACATTTTTTTTAATTAATTAGACTTACATAATATATTTGTGAAGGCCTGAACATATACGATAAGGGCCTGAAGGGCACTTTTTTTTTAATTTCTCAGCCTGAGGGGCATATAACTAATTTCTAAATATCGTACATACCGAGAGCATACCGGCTCCCGCAAGCAGCGCCCATTCACAAGCTTGACACGTGTGACAGCCATCGCCCTCCTCAATCATATTTGAGAGAAGAAGAAGAAGAATTTCTCATGTGAAATCACAAATATGAAAAAAATATAAGACATAAAAGGTCATAATATTGGGAGTACGCTGCGGGTACACACGTGTTTTCCGGGATAAAAATAGCCTATTACGTATAGCATAATGATAGATAGCTTATGTGCATCATGAATCAAGCATCATATCGCTGTCTTAATGTTCAAACTTCGTATCTCTATTTGGTCAAATTTACATATGGAAGAAAAAGCTGTTTAATTAAATAACTAACAAGAAAAACGTAGCAATACTATAAAGTAATACTATAAAAATTACAAGGGCTGCGATGTCAATATGAAAGTTTCAAGTATTTCTAAATAATGTTTCTTTCGGTTGGACGGTACTGTTAAACTGTCCAATAGATGTCGCTCCATCCCCGTAAGACGGTTAGTCAAATAGAGAGTTAAAACTCGATGCTCGGACCAGATTCTCGGTGGCCTAGTTGGTCAATGGCGTCTGACACGGATAGTCAGAAGACGCGGGTTCGAATCCCGTCCGAGGATGGAATTTTTCTCTCTATAGATTTCAAGATTTATTTACGTTATAATATTAAAAGTGGTGTTTGTTGTAATTATGATTCTACTATGTTTAATGTTAATTATTTAATTTAAACAGATTTTTCTTCCTGCTGTAACTTTGACGAAATGGAGATGCGAAGTTTGAAAAGTAAGCCATCGATATACAAAATTATTTTTTTAATTGGGACTTCCAGAGATTACCGCGTCTGGACAAACAAGTTTCCCGCTTTATTATGTAAGTAGATATTTTACTAACAGTCGTCATGGAGGGTCATACCTAGTTTCTGTATGTCAGCAGTCAAAGACAGTTGATCTTACCCCGGGACCAGGTGACAGCTACGCTGGCCGATTAATTTGTGGGCGTGCGCGACACCGCCCCGGGGTGATGTAGAGCGTCCACGTTTGTGGAGCCCAAGAGGTGCTGCCTCTTACTTATAAACGTATTTTAAAAAATACCGCTTCTTATTTGTTTCTAAAGCTATCCTTGCCATATAATAAATCAGTTGCTAAAGAGCTTTTCAATTACTAGCTGACCCGCCAGCAGTTTCATTTGCTTTAACTCATTAGGGATGAAATTTCCAAATATCCTCCCTTAGCATCCATATGGTAAAACTAAACAGAACTTAAAATAAAAGGTATCAAGTTTTTAGTTTTTAACGGCTTAGAATCTGCGTCGATGAATGAATACGTCTAGCAGTAAGATAAGAACAAGTTATCTATCTTCTATTTTATTACATACTAGCTGCTCTCCGCGGTTTCACCCGTGCGGTGATAGATGATGATGATGATGATGAAACTTATATAGCCTATGTTACTCAAGATGAATGTAGCTTTGCAATAGTAAAATAATTTTTGAAATCGGTTTAGTACTTTTTGAGCCAATTCGTTACAAACATCAAACAACAAATCTTTCCTCTATATAATATTAAGTCATCATCATCATCATCAGCCTGTAGCAGTCCACTGCTGGACATATGCCTCTCCAATTGCACGCTACTTAGGTCTTAATATTAAGTATGGATAGATAATAAAACTGTAGAGGTTGAATTGCTGTACAATGAAAAAAAATGCTAAAAACAGAGTCAGTGGGATATAGAGTAGTGGGAGAAACAAAAATATAGATTCTTTTCAATATTTTTGTTTTTTATTTTCTGTTTGTCTGTCTGTTTGTACGGGCTAATCTCCGAAACCGGACCGATTTAAATGAAATTTTGTATGGTGGTAGCTTATATCCCTGGTCAACATATAGGATATTTTGATCCCGGTAAATTGAAGAATTCCCTAATGAAAGCTTTAGACGAGCATGCTTCAATCGAGCAAGGTTGATGGCGGTCGGATACTGCAACAGTATCCTAGCGAGTCCTATGTCAGATCAGGCAATTACTCGTAAATTGTATAGACTAGCAGAGTTAGCCCTATCATAAGTAGTTAGTAAGTCTATTTGTATTATGGAATAATCGGGCGATGTGGTCGCTCAGCGACATAGCCCATAAAACAAAAAAAGAATTTCCATGGGATATTTAAAAACTGTAATTATTAGACCAAGCGAGCGAAGCCGCGGGCGGATATATAAAAATTATTATTAAAATAATATCAATGTGAACCAAAAAATTGTCCTATATAACCGTTGTTAAACATTTCGTTACGTGATCGTTTGTTTTATATAAACCATTACATATTTATCTAAGTATACCTACTTAAAATTATGTGCTTCCCGGAAGTTATCTAATTATATTATTACTTATACTGTCCTTTTTGTAAACGTTTACGATTGGTCGTATGATTTATTGTGGTCCTAAAGTAGCTAATTAAAGATTCGTACCGACAAAAATCACATTAAATAACATTAATATAAAGATCATGTCAGCGTGCGCCGTAACGTGGATGTGACAAATCTCTTAGTCAATATCGAATAAGCGAAAAAATAAAATAACGAATATTCACAAGGACCGAAACACAAAATAAAAGAAATCTACAAGTGTTACTTTACTGGTCAAGCCGACGTCGATAACACAGAAAGCAGTTCCCAGATCCATAGACGGATTTGTAAAAAACTCGGTCTACCAAAATTTCTCAAAAGCATCTGTCAGGTCATCATAGGGGTGGCGATTAGTGCAGAGGGAGTCACTTCAATGAACCACTATAAAATTTAAAAAAATGGGTTTCTCTGAATATTTCGCAAAAGATGTACTGTTTCCTTAGCTTAATTTATTATTTTCAAACTGCTCCTCGAAGGTAACTTATAAAGTACCTGAAAGTAAACTTCTGACACAGTTTCTACTAACTCGCATTGCGAAACTATAACCTATTCAACGAATTCTTACCTACCAATATCCCGGTCACCTATTGCATCCTTGATCACTTCCTGTTTATCACACGCTGTGCATAAATCAGCTAACGGGCGGCAGCGAGCGTCCACAGGTGCATCTAATGCGCGGGCGCAACTTGATTTACTGCTCAGACTTGCACTGTGGCTATTGACGATATGCGGTGTACTGAATACTTGGAGTTTTGTGATCGTTAAACCATTTAAGGCCAACACTTCCATGGCAACTTTAACATTACTTTCTTTTATTTTTTATCTTTTTTACAACCATAGTATTTGATAGGAGTTTGGAGATATGCCTTATCTTAGAGGATCCTTAACTTTATATTAGGTGAATTATTCGGTACATAATAAACAATAGTAAGTAAATCACCTGGTGGACCAGGCCTTTATTATATTATATTATACATCCATATCTTAACGTATCTTCCTACTCTTTACTAATTCTGGAAGAGAGCACAGTTTTTGTATAGTGCTTTTAGTATATATTGCGGATATCATAACTTATGATGTTTACACACATACATATATTTATTATTTTAATGCTACATTTAACGAAAATAAACAATAGATTACACCATTACCTGCACAATCCATCTCTCACCAAACTACACAACGTTAATTTTATTTAAATCACACCTAGCCTCACATACACTATTTTACACAGAGAAAAACCTGAGATATGTTATTTATGTATTTCTTCGTAATTTGTTTAATTATTTATAAATATTAAGTATTTAAGTATTATTCCTTATGTACAAAGTCAGCATACGTCCTTTAATTAGTTAAGCATTCTTTTAAAAATTTATAAATATCAAGTCAAGATGATAGGAGTAATTATAAAGGAAGGGACTGAATCTCACGACACAGGCCACCCTAGTGTGGGATTCAGTGATCATCACTGAACTTACGAGTGATATATTATAAGATAAAAGATGTAATCTATTTTGTAAGTAATTGGCATAAGTTTTTGTTTCGTAAAAAACGTTATAACTATTATTAATCAAACCTTGTATTGGCAAACTCTCAAGAAAGATGAGCTAAACTTTGACATTAGGTACTTCTTTACAATTTTTCCGCTTAATTTTCTACTAAGCCAGAAACCATAATATTTGTTACGAGTTTGGTAATATGCCTTATCTCAGAGGCTTTTTAAATTTTTAATATGTTAGGTGAATTGTTCGTTATAGAATAGATAGTAAAGATAGTAAGAGAAATCAAACCTTATATTGTCAAATTCTCAAGAAATATGCCATAGCTTTCTGATAAACAGAACAAAAATTATAAAACAGAAAAAACTATCCATATATCTGGCATACCTATAACAATCAATGGGCCATAATTTAGCGGTGGATTTAAGCCAGTTGAATATGAAAGAAATGGAAGTTGTTGAACCGCCCGAACGCCTCCGGCGCAGACCAACGAGTGTTATCCATTAACATCCTTCTTTAGTTTTCATACCGTTTAATGACTGTTGTTATCAGTAGAGAGTGAAGTCATGAGATACTCTCCGAACCAAGAAATCGTTCAGTTGAAAATCACACTAGCATTACCAGTCCAAGCATAAGTCCACAGCAAGATTTGCTTAACCTAATTATGAATATTTATTTATTTCATTTCAGTATAGATAGAAAGCTAACAGCAGGGCCAAAGCGCTAATTACCTTAAATTATGGCTTAAATATAACCTAATGCTAGTAACAATGGTACTCATAGAGTCAGGATATAAATCTACATGCTCAAACTCATGCGCAAATGAGTTCAGAATTAGCATCACCCGCTGCGTTGGAGCATGCACTCGTATGTACATATATATGTATACATAATTACTTGATTTTTTAATGAGATTATCCACGAGGACCACCTGGTCAAAGTCAAAGTCAAAGTCAAAATCATTTATTCAATTTAGGCATCAAAGACCCACTTATGAACGTCAATTTTTCATTATAATGTACTTTAAAGACTACCGCCGCGTTCCAAAATATATAGAGCCTACCGAGAAGAAGCGGCAAGAAACTCGGGGCCATTCTTTTTATATAGATGTTTTTACAATATTTTTACTTAGGTACTACAAATATTAGCTCCAGTGTGTTGCCATACAAAAGAGAACATAATAATGGTATCAGTAGGGCAAGACACGCTACACTTTGACATCTTAGTACACGAGTAGATAGATCCTGGAGTGATCAGTCCCAAGCTGTTTTATCCTCCAAGTAATCCGAAATTTTGTAATAACCTTTTTGACAGAGTTTAGTTTTAATAGTAATTTTAAACTTATTAATAGGCAAATCTCGGATAACATTGGGAACTTTATTATAGAATCGTATACATTGTCCCATAAAAGAATGACTTATTCTGTGGAGACGCGTTACATGTACGGATAGCTTGTGCTTATTTCGCGTGTTGATGGAATGAGCATCGCTCCTTTTATCAAAACTGCTAATGTTTTTCTTTACATACATTAGATTTTCATAGATAAACTGAGAGACAACAGTTAGAATGTTTATGTCTTTAACCTGGGGTTAAGTTGTAACCTCTTCCTCAGACGCCCATCACCCTCAGACAACAAGTTGTGAAGTCTTGTACCTGTAATGTGACCGGCACCCATACCCTTTAAGCTGGAATATACAGTAATGAGAACATACTGTTTTGAGGACGAACTCGGTCACAGTAAATCTACTGCTACTAAAACTAGCTTTTCCAGCTTCCACTTGCACTGACCGACTGACTGATTCTTCAATGGGGATACAAAAGACATCTTGGCAGTTGATGCTTTTTACCGTGTCAGCATCCACTAAGGAAGCATTTGTGCATATAAGGGTGTTAATTTAATTTATTTCTGTGAGTGAAAGATCTATTTGTACAATAATTCATGACTATACATGCTAATATTTTAATGCAGCCTTTAATTTTAAGCCTTTTTTAACCCGTTGACTCGCGATCGGCATATTTGGCCAATAATACAATAGATATCGCAAAAATCAACATACTTTTCCAGGAACTGCAAGATAAATAAAATTAGCATGTGGTAAATAGCATTTATGGTAAAAATTAAGTGTGCACTGCTCTATACATAATATGCAGGTACTGCTAAATAAAAAAAATGAACAATAACACACCAGCCAGGGTATTCGCTATGAGCCATACAAATATTTAAGGTAACGTGTGACGTCACGGGATAATTGTTAATAATAGGTTATTTAAATACATAGTACCGATCCTGTTCGTAGCACCTACCCGTAGTGCGAGGTGAGACGCAACGACGAGCGCACCGCACTCAAGATCCTGAAGAAGGCTTCTGGAAAAAGCCAAACAATTGCCCATCATGATATCGACAACGCGTAAGTCTCACGTTAATACTCGTACTGTTTCATTGAAGTGAAAACTTCTTTAGTCGTCTTGAGCACTTTTTGGGTGAAAAAAATCATAGAACTAGCGTCATCGTCACCGTCGTCTTTATGGGTGAAGAAAAATCAAAGAACTCGCGTCATCGTCATCGTCGTCTTTATGGGTGAAGAAAAATCAAAGAACTCGCGTCATCGTCGTCTTTATGGGTGAAGAAAAATCAAAGAACTCGCGTCATCGTCACCGTCGTCTTTATGGGTGAAGAAAAATCAAAGAACTGGCGTCATCGTCGCGTAACGCTTTGTCATAGATAAATTGAAAACTTCTTTAGACGCGATAATGATTTCCATGACATGGTTGTTGATTGTGTGTGTGTGTTAAAAATAATTCGCGAACGTTACCCTTTTTGGGTAAACAAAAATCAAGGACCTCGCGTCATCGTCACCGTCACCGAATGCTTTGTCATAGATAATGTAGTTTTGAAGTGAACAGTTCTTTAGACGCAATAATATACATAACATTTGCTACTACAACCTGTCATACCAACTCGGGTGAGCGATCACCACTGTACCGTATTGCTATAATTTATAACGATCACTTCAATAGTATATACATTTTTCACGAACGCTTTAGTGGTTTTCGAAAGTCAATACTCGGGGTATTGAATGATGATGGCAGCGGACACGCTTCTTGCCTCTTAAGTTATATAACTGATCACTTCTAGCGCTTTAATCATATTTGCTTCATTACTATCCAGTGTCTGGTGTTTCTTTTGATATTTCTATGCGTACATTTCTAACTGCTTTTGCAGCAGTAGTAGGATCTCTTTGGTTCACTAAAACTCACTTTGTATTAACCTAATTGTTAGTAAACATTACATAATGTAACTTTATTACCTTGTTCTGTTCAAGATTATAACTAAGTATAAGATAAATCTGCGGTCAACGTTGTTGGTACAGTAACCAGCAATTTTTTTTACTATTCTTTTGTACTATTTCTTGTTGTGTACTGCTTGTTGGATCTTAAAATAAATAAAAAATAAAGAATGGTTTCCATGACGACCTATTGTCGTTGACTGTGCGTGTTTTAAAAATAAATCGAATAGATTTCGCTTCTATTTGCAGTCCCCAAAGACTTGATGATACTGCATGATTTTTTATTACGAAATCATAATAAAAGTGAATTTCCATAACATTAATTGAAACACATGGTGAGGTAAACATTTCTGCAAGTGACCAAACGCGAGGGTTATCCCGTCAGGTCGTATCAGGCACTGACGTCATCAGAAGTCAAGTCGGGATTAGTGACGTCGTCCCGTGTCAACAGACTGACGTGGGATACTCAGACACTGTTTTATCTCTTAAAAGGTTCTGTTTGTCTGAGAAGGGGACTTTGGGACGTAAAATGTTACGTCATGTTAGCTAGACAAATTCAGTTTGTCTCTTTTAACTTTGCGCTTTCTTTTGGAAAATGTGTAACGAGCTTTGTAATGACAGTCTTGAATAGTATATTTCATTACAAGTGGGGAAAGGCTGTCATTGCAAAGAGTTCCGACAAATGTCTACCCGAGCCGAGGCGCAGCCGAAGGCGAGGGTTGACAGTCGGAACAAGTTGCAATGACGGTTCCGCACGTGTACTGAACGACTATTTTTAATGTTGCGAAAAAATGAAGCAATTTAGTAATTTTGTAAAATTTTTGGAAAACGGCGCCAACCATAGAATATAAGCAGAGATTTTGTTTTTCTTCACCCATTCTGGTAGGCAAAGGGAACTATGCCCATACAGCCAAGTCTTCAGTAGAATTTTTTATTGATATGAAATGAAAATGAAATTTAATGAGATGAAGTGAAATGAAACCTAACCTAACTCATTCAATGAAATCATTAAATCTGATATTGAAACAAATTAGTACTTAGCTTCTTTTTAGAAATATACGTATTTGCATGAATCATAAAAACTTCTAATATTTTTTTAGTACAAACTTCATCGTTGGTTTTTAATAGACATTATTTTGACAGTTGGGAAAGAGAACGCACGAGTTCGGGAAAGATAAAAAAAGCACGAGTATGTAATAGCCCACATCCCGAACGCTATACGTCCCTGCAATACGCCACTTTTTGCGCAACTTTATTAAAAAAGTATATTCAAGACAGTTGCAGCAACTATCTGTAGTTTGTCCGCGGTTAGTACTGCCACCAACCGGTGTGAACTTGGCAGCCAAAATGTATCTGCCTATAACCCGACCAAATTAGGGAGTCGTCATAAATCCAAGATTTTTGTTACTAACTATAACACTCATCTGAACCCTGAAATACTTGATAAAGGATGCATGGAACTTTTTTCCATGGTCTTTTAAAGAGAAAGTTAAATCTTTCAAATATTTAATTCAATTATATCCCCTGAAATTTAAACATTTTGAAAGTTATTAACATTAAACAATTAATACTCTATTAAACAAAAGCAGCAAAATTACGGCTAAAACTCTTCGTCACCATATTTTTATAATTTAATTTATCAGTGCCGCCGGAACAAAAATCAATTTTGGCTGCTACTATTCACCGTTGCATCCCCTGGCGAATGCATCTTGCATTCCCCGTATTTTGTACAGAACGGTGTATGACTATAATAAAACAATAACTAAACAACCCGAAAATTATAAAAAGAAAGTGGGTTATAGTCTTTTTAACCCTCTAATAGTATAACAAAACGATAGTTGGTCTATTTCACCTATAGTCAAGCCGACAATATAATTCAGAGCTGTAATTAATTAATAATGCTTAGATATGACTTATTAATACAACAAACCTTTAAAACCTTGTAACATATACGTTTTCAAGATGATAAGTCATAAATTTAACCCTAAAACAGCTTTATATAAAACGACTAAATTATTCAAACGATTTTCTAAAATACGATATCCCCTAACAACATAAAGCAAATCACGTTAAATGAAATAAATTTAAAATCGGAGTGTCAGAGAATCTCTAAATGTACGCTGTATTTAGTTTTAATCTAATTTAAATCGAAAAAATTCATTGACATTTTTTCACAGAAAAAAAATGAAATCTGGCAATTTTTTGTATGGACAACAAAAAGCAGTTCACGTTTAATGAAATAAAACTAAATCTAGAGCGGCTAAAACTCTTTATGTATACTTAATTAATTTGTATCTAATTTAAATCGAAAAAAATCTATGAAGTTTTACACAGAAAAAGAAAATTTTGCATGATATCCCCTGAAATCTGTAATTTTTTTGTACGCACAACATAAATCAGTTCACGTGCAATGAAACTAATTTAAATCTAGAGCGGCTAAAACTCTTCATGTATACAAAATTAATTTTAATTTAATTTAAGTAAAAAAATTTAATGAAATTCTTGCACAAAAAAAAATGAATGTTATCCTCTGAAATCTGGTATTTTTTTGTATAGACAACAAACAGAAGTTCACGTTTAATAAAATAAAACTAAATCTAGAGCGGCTAAAACTCTTCATGTTATACTTAATTAATTTTAATCTAATTTAAACCGAAAAAAATCTATGAAGTTTTACACAGAAAAAGAAAATTTTGCATGATATCCCCTGAAATCTGTAAATTTTTTGTATGAAGAACATGAATCAGTTCACTTGCAATAAAATAAAACTAAATCTAGAGCGGCTAAAACTCTTCATGTATACTACATTAACTTTAATCTAATTGAAGCCGAAAAACTCTACAACATTTATTTCACTTAAAAAAAAATGCAAGTTATCCCCTGAAATCTGGCATTTTTTCGTATGAACTACATAAAACAGTTCACGTTTAATTAAATAAAACTAAATCTAGAGCGGCTAAAACTCTTCATGTATACTTAATTAATTTTAATCTAATATAAACCGAAAAAAATTATGAAGTTTAACACAGAAAAAGAAAATTTTGCATGATATACCCTAAAATCTGTAAATATTTTGTGTGTTTAACATAAATCAGTTCACGTGCAATAAAATTAAACTAAACCTAGAGCGGCTAAAACTCTTCATGTATACTTAATTAATTTTAATCTAATTAAAACCGAAAAAAATCTATGACGTTTTTCAGAGAAAAAGAAAATTTTTGCATGATATCCCCTGAAATCTGTATTTTTTTTTGTATGTTTAACATACATCAGTTCACGTGCAATGAAAGTAAACTAAATCTAGAGCGGCGAAAACTCTTCATGTATACTTAATTAATTTAAATCTAATTAAAACCGAAAAAAATCTATGACGTTTTTCAGAGAAAAATAAAAATTTTCATGATATCCCCTGAAATCTGTATTTTTTTGTGCGCATAACATAAATCAATTCACTTGCAATAAAATAAAACTAAACCTAGAGCGGTTAAAACTCTTCATGTATACTACATTAATTTTAATCTAATTGAAGCCGAAAAACTCTACGACATTAATTTCAATGAAAAAAAAATGCAAGTTATCCCCTGAAATCTGGCATTTTTTCGTATGAACTACATAAAACAGTTCACGTTTAATAAAATAAAACTAAATCTAGAGCGGCTAAAACTCTTCATGTATACTTAATTAATTTTAATCTAATTAAAACCGAAAAAAATCTATGACGTTTTTCAGAGAAAAATAAAATTTTGCATGATATCCCCTGAAATCTGTATTTTTTTTGTATGTTTAACATAAATCAGTTCACGTGCAATGAAATTAAACTAAATCTAGAGTGGTTAAAACTCTTCATGTATACTTAATTAATTTTAATCTAATTAAAACCAAAAAAAATCTATGACGTTTTTCAGAGAAAAAGAAAATTTTGCATGATATCCCCTGAAATCTGTAAATTTTTTGTATGAAGAACATGAAGCAGTTCACTTGCAATAAAATAAAACAAAATCTAGAGCGGCTAAAACTCTTCATGTAAACTTAATAAATTTTAATCTAATTTAAACCGAAAAAAATCTATGAAGTTTTACACAGAAAAAGAAAATTTTGCATGATATCCCCTGAAATCTGTAAATTTTTTGTATGAAGAACATGAATCAGTTCACTTGCAATAAAATAAAACTAAATCTAGAGCGGCTAAAACTCTTCATGTATACTTAATTAATTTTAATCTAATTAAAACCGAAAAAAATCTATAACTTTTTCACAGAAAAAGAAAACTTTGCATGATATCCCCTGAAATCTGTAAATTTTTTGTATAAAGAACATGAATCAGTTCACTTGCAATAAAATAAAACTAAATCTAGAGCGGCTAAAACTCTTCATGTATACTACATTAATTTTAATCTAATTGAAGCCGAAAAACTCTACAACATTTATTTCACAGAAAAAAAAATGCAAGTTATCCCCTGAAATCTGTAATTTTTTTATATGAAGAACATAAAGCAGTTCACTTGCAATAAAATAAAACTAAATCTAGAGCGGCTAAAACTCTTCATGTATACGTAATTAATTTTAATCTAATTTAAACCGAAAAACTCTGACATTTATTTCAAAGAAAAAAAATGCAAGTTATCCTTCGAAATCTGGCATTTTTTTGCATGAACAACTCAAAGCAGAGCACGATCAATGAAATAAAAGTAAACCTAGAGCGGCAAAACTCTTAATGTACAATAATATAATTTTAATGTAATTTAAAATAAAAATTTATTACGTTTTTCACAGAAAAATTTACTTGATATTCTCCGAAATCTGGCATTTTTTTACATGAACAACACAAAGCAGATCACGATCAATGAAACAATACTAAACCTAGAGTGGCTAAAATTCTTAATGTACACTAGTATAATTGTAATCTAATTTAAAATAAAAAATCTGTTTAAAATCTGTTCTATCTCAGTATCATTCTTACAGAACGTCATAGATTTTTTTCGGTTTTAATTAGATTAAAATTAATTAAGCAAACATGAAGAGCCGCTCTAGATTTTGTTTTATTTCATTGCAAGTGAATTGATTTATGTTGTGCGTACAATAAAAATACAGATTTCAGGGGATATCATGCAAAATTTTCTTTTTCTGTGTAAAACTTCATAGATTTTTTTCGGTTTAAATTAGATTAAAATTAATTAAGTATACATGAAGAGTTTTTGCCGCTTTAAATTTAGTTTTATTTTATTGCAAGTGAACTGATTCATGTTCTTCATACAAAAAATTTACAGATTTCAGGGGATATCATGCAAAATTTTCTTTTTCTCTGAAAATCGTCATAGATTTTTTTCGAATTTAATTAGATTAAAATTAATTAAGTATACATGAAGAGTTTTAGCCGATCTAGATTTAGTTTACTTTCATTGCACGTGAACTGATTTATGTTAAACATACAAAAAAAATACAGATTTCAGGGGATATCATGCAAAATTTTCTTTTTCTCTGAAAAACGTCATAGATTTTTTTCGGTTTTAATTAGATTAAAATTAATTAAGTATACATGAAGAGTTTTAACCGCTCTAGATTTAATTTAGTTACATTGCACGTGAACTGATTTATGTTAAACAAACAAAAAAAATACAGATTTCAGGGGATATCATGCAAAATTTTCTTTTTCTCTGAAAAACGTCATAGACTTTTTTCGGTTTTAATTAGATTAAAATTAATTAAGTATACATGAAGAGTTTTAGCCGCTCTAGATTTAGTTTCATTTTATTAAACGTGAACTGTTCTATGTAGTTCATACGAAAAAATGCCAGATTTCAGGGGATAACTTGCATTTTTTTTTCTTTGAAATTAATGTCGTAGAGTTTTTCGGCTTCAATTAGATTAAATTTATTGTAGTATACATGAAGAGTTTTAGCCGCTCTAGATTTAGTTTTATTTTATTGCAAGTGAATTGGTTTATGTCGTGCGTACAAAAAAAATACGGATTTCAGGGGATATCATGCAAAATTTTCTTTTTCTGTGTAAAACTTCATAGATTTTATTCGGTTTCAATTAGATTAAAATTAATTAAGTATACATGAAGAGTTTTAGCCGCTCTAGATTTTGTTTTGTTTTATTGCAAGTGAATCGATTTATGTTGTGCGTACAAAAAAATACAGATTTCAGGGGATATCATGCAAAATTTTCTTATTCTGTGTAAAACTTCATAGATTTTATTCGGTTTCAATTAGATTAAAATTAATTAAGTATACATGAAGAGTTTTAGCCGCTCTAGATTTAGTTTAATTTCATTGCATCTGAACTGATTTATGTTAAACATACAAAAAAAATACAGATTTCAGGGGATATCATGCAAAATTTTCTTTTTCTCTGAAAAACGTCATAGATTTTTTTCGGTTTTAATTAGATTAAAATTAATTAAGTATGCATGAAGAGTTTTAGCCGCTCTAGATTTAGTTTTATTTTATTAAACGTGAACTGTTTTATGTAGTTCATACGAAAAAATGCCAGATTTCAGGGCATAACTTGCATTTTTTTTTCTGTGAAATAAATGTAGTAGAGTTTTTCGGCTTCAATTAGATTAAAATTAATGTAGTATGCATGAAAAGTTTTAGCCGCTCTAGATTTAGTTTTATTTTATTGCAAGTGAACTGATTCATGTTCGTCATACAAAAAATTTACAGATTTCAGGGGATATCATGCAAAATTTTCTTTTTCTGTGTAAAACTTCATAGATTTTATTCGGTTTCAATTAGATTAAAATTAATTAAGTATACATGAAGAGTTTTAGCCGCTCTAGATTTTGTTTTATTTTATTGCAAGTGAATTGATTTATGTTGTGCGTACAAAAAAAATACGGATTTCAGGGGATATCATGCAAAATTTTCTTTTTCTGTATAAAACTTCATAGATTTTATTCGGTTTCAATTAGATTAAAATTAATTAAGTATACATGAAGAGTTTTAGCCGCTCTAGATTTAGTTTTATTTTATTGCAAGTGAATCGATTTATGTTTTGCGTACAAAAAAAATACAGATTTCAGGGAATATCATGCAAAATTTTCTTTTTCTGTGTAAAACTTCATAGATTTTATTCGGTTTCAATTAGATTAAAATTAATTAAGTATACATGAAGAGTTTTAGCAGCTCTAGATTTTGTTTTATTTTATTGCAAGTGAATTGATTTATGTTGTGCGTACAAAAAAAATACAGATTTCAGGGGATATCATGCAAAATTTTCTTTTTCTCTGAAAAACGTCATAGATTTTTTTCGGTTTTTAATTAGATTAAAATTAATTAAGTATACATGAAAAATTTTAGCCGCTCTAGATTTAGTTTACTTTCATTGCACGTGAACTGATTTATGTTAAACATAAAAAAAAAATACAGATTTCAGGGGATATCATGCAAAATTTTCTTTTTCTCTGAAAAACGTCATAGATTTTTTTCGGTTTTAATTAGATTAAAATTAATTAAGTATACATGAAGAGTTTTAACCGCTCTAGATTTAGTTTAGTTACATTGCACGTGAACTGATTTATGTTAAACAAACAAAAAAAATACAGATTTCAGGGGATATCATGCAAAATTTTCTTTTTCTCTGAAAAACGTCATAGATTTTTTTCGGTTTTAATTAGATTAAAATTAATTAAGTATACATGAAGAGTTTTAGCCGCTCTAGATTTAGTTTTATTTTATTGCAAGTGAACTGATTTATGTTCTTCATACAAAAAAATTACAGATTTCAGGGGATATCATGCAAAATTTTCTTTTTCTGTGTAAAACTTCATAGATTTTTTTCGGTTTAAATTAGATTAAAATTAATTAAGTATAACATGAAGAGTTTTAGCCGCTCTAGATTTAGTTTTATTTTATTAAACGTGAACTTCTTTTTGTTGTCTATACAAAAAAATACCAGATTTCAGAGGATAACATTCATTTTTTTTTTGTGCAAGAATTTCATTAAATTTTTCTACTTAAATTAAATTAAAATTAATTTTGTATACATGAAGAGTTTTAGCCGCTCTAGATTTAAATTAATTTCATTGCACGTGAACTGATTTATGTTGTGCGTACAAAAAAATTACAGATTTCAGGGGATATCATGCAAAATTTTCTTTTACTGTGTAAAACTTCATAGATTTTTTTGATTTAAATTAGATTCAAATTAATTAAGTATACATAAAGAGTTCTAGCCGCTCTAGATTTAGTTTTATTTCATTAAACGTGAACTGCTTTTGTTGTCCATACAAAAAATTGCCAGATTTCATTTTTTTTTCTGTGAAAAAATGTCATTGAATTTTTTCGATTTAAATTAGATTAAAACTAAATACAGCGTACATTTAGAGATTCTTTGACACTCTGATTTTAAATTTATTTCATTAAACGTGATTTGCTTTATGTTGTTAGGGGATATCGTGTTTTAGAAAATCGTTTGAATAATTTAGACGTTTTATAGAAAGCTGTTTTAGGGTTAAATTTATGACTTATCATCCTGAAAACGTATATGTTACAAGGTTTTAAAGGTTTGTTGTATTAATAAGCCATATCTAAGCATTATTAATTAATTACAGCTCTGAATTATATTGTCAGCTTGACTATAGGTGAAATAGACCAACTATCGTTTTGGTATACTATAAGAGGGTTAAAAAGACTATAACCCACTTTCTTTTTATAATTTTCGGGTTGTTTAGTTATTGTTTTATTATAGTCATACATCGTTCTGTACAAAATACGGGGAATGCAAGATGCATTCCCCAGGGGATGCAACGGTGAATAGTAGCAGCCAAAATTGATTTTTCTTCCGGCGGCACTGATAAGTTAAATTATAAAAATATGGTGACGAAGAGTCTTAGCCGTAATTTTGCTGCTTTTGTTTAATAGAGTATTAATTGTTTAATGTTAATAACTTTCAAAATGTTTAAATTTCAGGGGATATAATTGAATTAAATATTTGAAAGATTTAACTTTCTCTTTAAAAGACCATGGAAAAAAGTTCCATGCATCCTTTATCAAGTATTTCAGGGTTCAGATGAGTGTTATAGTTAGTAACAAAAATCTTGGATTTATGACGACTCCCTAATTTGGTCGGGTTATAGGCAGATTTTATAGGGATTATAGGGTTATTGGCTGTCAAGTTCACACCGGTCTGCCACCATACCGTCCTATTTCTACCCCGATATTGTAATGTTTGCAATACTGTATTCCGATTTGAATGGTATGGGTGCCGAAGAAATTACAGACACATGAGACTTAACAACAATGATTAAACAACAGCAGTTCGTCACTTGTGATGAAATGCATATTATATTATAGGCAGAAGCTACCACTTAATACCAGGTGGGCTTCATGCTTGTACCGTCTCGTAAGAACAAAAAATACATAAGTACGAGTCTGATTGGTCACCAAGGGTGGTCGAAGCGCACTCAAGACCTTGAAGAAGGCTTCCGAAAGAAGCAGATACCTACAATTGGCGATGATACCGACAACGCGTAAGTCTCACGTTAACCCCGTTTAATTATACAGGATTCTAATGAACTTGAGTTTTAACAACACAATATGTCATCGGAGCACTGGCGATATGCCTCTTCTACCGACTTCCAAAAAAGGAGGAGGTACTCAATTCGACTGTATGTTTGTTTTATGTTTGTTACCTCATAACTTTCGACTGGGTGAACCGATTCTCAAAATTCTTTTTTGTTTGAAAGCTAGTGATTCCCCTGTGGTCCCAATAAAATTTCATCAATATCAAAAAAAAAACAATAACTGAATATAATGGAAGTCGGTATTAAACTTTTCAAATTGTACTTGTATTATACAGGATTCTAATGAACTTGAGTTTAAACAACACAATATGTCATCGGAGCACTGGCGATATGCCTCTTATAATGAATTCATCACACCTTTTTTTAATACTTATTTTGATGATGTGGCACGCTCACATAGATGATACCTATTCAGTCTTGACTTGTAGACTTCCAAATTGCTCGTCCCAGGAAATACAGCATCAAACAGCTTGTCGGTTTGCATTATAAAAGGAGTATACAGCTTCGTGCGTTTGGAATTACTGCCATGATTCGATATCTCGGATTTTAAGCCATTACCACAGCACTGCATACAGTTATCGCCTAAGCCATCAGTACGACATCACTAAGTATCAATCCTTGTTTGCACAAGACACGAGTAACCATTTGTATTAGATTGGATAGTTGACTACAAGAAGTCCATTAATCAACCCATTGTTGGCCCACTGCTGGGCAGGGTGACGCCGAGTCAGCTCGTATTGTGGATTTGTTGACAGGGATCACGTCCGACCGACAACTGTGCTATTGTCGACAGCCTCGAAACTGTATTGCGAGAAACGCGATCGCAATTCGATTTAGTGTTTCAAGGGCCAGAGTAGCCGAAAGTAGAGGCATTTCATTATATTTTATTTTTATTTATAATGCAACCGTCTTCTGTTACGCTGTAGATGCATATGTGTAGTTATTTTTAAATTTAATTAGGTTGTCATTTTAAAAAAATGCAACATTTTAAGCATTCCTGGCATGCAATTTTACATAAAACATTTAGTTAGCATAATGTTAACTTAAGATTATTAATTAATAGTTATTATTAGTTTTATATTATACGTCAACAATTAATTATTTTTATATAATGTTAATGAATATAATCAATGTCATAGTTAAGACGCGCTCGTATCCTGATAATAGTAAAAAGCAGAATTTTAAAAACCTAGTGTAACGAAACAGATCGATAATATATTATGAAACAAATACTAAGGTTAGAAAAGGGATAGGAAAAAAGTAATAACCGATTAGAATTCATAAATATAACTCTCTTTCTGCAGAAAAAAAACCTGAATAGGTCCACAAAAATAAACTTTCACGTCCAAACTCTCAGAATTTTCAGCGATAACACTATATTGTTTTTTAGGTAATACATGGCCAACGTATAGTACTAAAGTTATAACCAGCAGTTTTTTAGATTATGTTAGTATATATCGAAAAATATAAAGAAAACGTACAAAATTAATGCATTTTCGCATTACATCGTCCAATCTAACAAGCGATTTTCAACCTTACGTAAAGCATCGTAGATTATTTTAAAATTGGGGTTGGACCGCGTCTAAAAAATAAAATTTAAAAGATAACATTACGAGTCAATTACTATTACAATGTCAGATACAATGAGTCAAACTATATTTTTGGAAAGCGATATTAACATTTATCATTTAAATACTCTTGTGTGGAGTAATAGCACTCATATACAAGCCATTTTTGTATTTTTTCCATGTAATGTTCTAATGTTTACACACACATGAACACATCATCAACATTCACGGCGGCGTCTAGTTTGTACTAACCCTATTCTTTCGAAGCGAGGGGTCACATTTTCAATCCCAGGCCGAATCAAAGACTTGTGAGGTTAGCAGAAAGGATTGTACTCAAGTCATGTGATTTGATAATTTGAGTGCACATGCCTCCTACAACAAAGAGGATCCTAGTAATGGACATGATGTGAGAACTTTTTCAAATTTTGAATATTATAGAGAACAATTCACATCCTCGGACGATATTCGAATCCGCGTCTTCTGACTCTCCGTGTCAGACGCCATTGACCAACTAGGCCACCGAGGTTCTGGTCCGAGCATTGAATTTTAACTCTGTATCTGACTAACCGTCTTACGGGGACGGAGAAATATATCATTATTATTATTATTATTACTTTTTCAAATTTTGCTTTCATTTTCTCTCTTCATTTCATTCAAGTTCGTCCTCTGCGCAATAAGTATCGAAAATTACCTACCCTACATAAAATAGAGTTCAGTAATATTGTATTTCTAATTACATCTGCAATAAGAACTTGAGGTATCTGACAACTCCAGAATAAGTCCGTCCCAAGCCTGTATACGAACAATCGCAAATGAACGGGCGGTAGACAAAAGGGCAGCTCCTTTGTGCTAATGAAGAATGGTGACCACGGCCCGCTGTCGCCGTGTAGTGTGTTAGGCGTTAGATTAATGCTGCTTGTCCTCAGATCTTGGCCTTTAGTCATGCTATTTGTAGGCGAGATGTTGATTATAAAGTAACAATTTAAAAATTAGGCAACAAACACGACAAACTAATCGCCAAAAACTTCAAAGCATGTTTGCCTATTTTTTTCCGGATACGTTTCAGCGAATGTTCACAAGAGCTTGATGATCTTATCTTACCCTCCCCCCATCTAGTACAGCCTTGTGATTCTCTAAGAGCAAACATCGTTGCATCTTTCCTAGTATATATTTTAGTCTATGGTTGCAGCTTTGACAACATCCGTGAAACAAATGACGAGATGACAAGAAACGTTGGAAAACAACCTTGAGTACAAGGGCGATGTCTCATAAAGTATTTGACATTCGGTGAGCTTGTCGACGATCATAACGACGAATCATTACAGAATCACACGGTAGGACTAGCAAATTAACGTCGCGCTACATACTTATATACTTCATGCAAGTTCTAAAAGTAGGTATGCAAAGATATTTGTTCCTTCCCGTTTTTATTAGGTACATCCCTGAAATGGAACTCCTTACCGTCTTCTGTTTTTTCTCAGAACTACAATCTAGGCACTATTAAGGCTAGTGTTAGGTTAGAGTGAATAGAGTGTTTCAAGATCTACGTGCTTCATCCACCATCGCTTACCATCAGGCGAGGTCGTGTCCAAATAAATGTATATCTGTTAAATTAAAAAAAAAAAAACAATATGTCAGAAAAAATTCGCAACTTATAAAATTGGGATATATTCCACGTAACGTCTTCAGGTGCCAAACTAGGCAGAGCCTGTACTATGGTAGCCTGATGACTGGTATACATGCATATATATCATATACGCACCTAGACACATATCGAATAGACATGTTCACGCACACAATCCGTACCGTTTCCGAGTTCGAACCCGGGAGCAGCAGCTCCAAAGTAGGGATCTACCAACTGCGCAGTCAGTTAATCATTACCATTTATATTAATTAGATATTAAAAGCTTTGCTAGCTAAACAAGCAGTCGACGATGGAGTCCCATTAACTATCTTACCTTTTTGATCAATTCACCTTAAATTAGTGTTATATACTAATATACTAAACATAAACTTGACAAGCAAAAGCAGACGAGGGCAACTGAAAACCCATCCAATTGTACATGACAGACGCTAGGACAGACCTAGCCAGCCCGACGACGTCGATCTGGGGCCTTACTATGAGCTCTTAAAGCAGGACTTCTAGAAAACTGATCGGCTTATTCGTACCATGACGACGTTAAAGCAAGCCTGCCCAGGCCTACTATTCAAGAACCGCAGAAAAACCGTTTACCTGTTTTTTTTTTGTATGGACTCTCATTATGTCAATCCAAATCCACTTAGTTTATCAGCTTACAAACGTTTAGGTGTCTGCAATGTTGGTTATAGTTAAATATTAGAATACAATGGACAACATTATCGTTTCTCCTTTAAAAAACAATTTTTAAACAGTTCACCTAAATGAGCGTCATGGTATGATTTCGTTCAAAACTGTTTAAGCCAGGTTTAAGAACTGCACGGAACTTGCATGTTTTTATGAAGCTGATAGGCCCCTGATTACCACACTTTACTGCTTTTCTGAATTCAAATAATTACCTTAAATATTCATTAGATACTAAATTATTTATCACAGGTTATGCCTTATGTTATATGTTGAAAATTTCTGCATCGATTGGGTAATAACAGTTCCAGGCGTAAACATGATGCAATAAAAAATATTTACCAATTTTGATGAAATTAGTGAGGTATATAGGCACGTTAGAGCTTTTATTACAAACTAAATTGTTAATTTCGTGTGAAAATCATTATTATAAACCAAAGTTATATAACAATAATTATAAAACTTCTTCTTCAAGTCTAAGAACAAAAACACGAAGAAGAAGAATAAAGTTTTTAAACTGACATGGCCTCCAATGCAAGAATTAACTTTAGAAACGGGATATTTACCATGTATTTATTGTGAGCTCTCGATTTTTTACTCGTGAACATGGCGCATGCAACTGTGCCGAGATATGGAGAGCTCAAAATAAATACACTTCATGGTAAATATCCCGTTTACAAAGTTAATTCTTGCATTGGAGACCATGTCAGTTTAAAAGCTTATTTCTTCTTCTTCGTTTTCTTGTTCTTAGGCTTGAAACTGTTGTAAGACGTTACTCATAACATACATGGAGGGAAATTGCAATGTGTGCAGGATTCCTGTGAGTGTGTGAGCCTGCAAGCGTCTCTGGAACACCATCACTCACGTGTCAAGTAAACGCTCGTTTATCACGTGACTTTGACTCAGAGCAGCTGATTATTGAGCCTACATGTAGTATGCTACTGATTTCTACTCACGTTGTTCTGAATAATTCGACCGCATCATCATTGACCGTCAAGAGAGATAGTAGTCAAACAATAGTGTAAAAAATAAGGCCTGCAAGGTAGCAGGTATACTACCAACGAGGGTTCCCAACGAAAGTTGGTATCGAGCAGGCGGGTAATCATAAACAAATAGTATATGATTACAATATAATAGCTATAGCCATAGTAAAATCCTTAAATAAGTACCTACAACATACAAGTGCAATTTGAAAAAAATTATACAGACTTCCATTCTATTCAGTTATTGGAGTGTATCTCAAAAACTACTAAACCGAATTTGATAAAATGGGACCACACGGAAAGCACCAGCTTTCAAACAAAAAAACAATTTTGAGAATCGGTTTACCCAGTCGAAAGTTATGAGGTAACAAACATTAAAAAAACAGTCGAATTGAGTACCTCCTCCTTTTTGTGGAAGTCGGTAGAAAAATTGTGCATGGGTGAGCGATAGGCATATTTTCCCATCCCAGCTCAAAAAGATTTGGAAGACGATGATGGATGTTATTACGAGCAGTTGATTTATTTTAATACTAGGGCAAATACCTTCTCCGTGAGAAGTCTATACAAAGCCTTGCAGACCCCACATGTGAATGACTAGACCTGCAGCTGATATATCAGGGCTGCACAATAGTTACAGACATCGTAAATTGCTCGTCTCAATTTAGCAGTCGTATTGGCAAGACGGAGGTCCCGTCTACTAACCTTAGGCAACAGTACAGAACACTGCAGTACGTGACCTTTGACGGATTGTTTTGCAGAACACACAGGTACTTAAAATAAATAATAAATTTTGGTATATTTTTTATACTGGACTAATGCGTACAAGATTAGAAAATATGTTTCCAGTTTAATTAGTGCAAACCACTTCAGTTTATATAACAAAAAAAGAACAATAAAAATACAATACAATAACTCTTTATTGCTTTCCACACAAATACAGTAGGTAAATTAACTAATTAATCTATTTACAAGTACTTAAGGATCTTAGATCTGTGCTGGTAATACAATTGGCGGTCATATAGCTAATGTGGACAGGACAAAAATAAAAGTTATATAATAGTTAAAACTAAACAGAATATTTCAAAGAAGAACAGCGGACAGCTTAAGTACCTACACAAATATTAATAATATAATAGATAGAATATTATAAACAAACATATAATATTTAAAAATACATAAGTGAAATTCATATTAATTGAGATTATTCAATAACTTAAAACTTTAGAATAACAAAATTTACTTACGATCGATTTCAACCCACAACTACAGAAAACGTCGCTTTACCAACAAATATACGAGTAGTAGCACGTGTAAGAATTTTGGTAATACTAAACTAAAAAAATCGTTTTGAAATAAATGTTTGGCTAACATATATGAAAATTAAGTTTCAGACGGTAAATTACGGATTAGCTACACTTTTAGAGAGCTTCACAGTATCTGTAATATTGCCGACGAAAAATGTGAGTATTGAAGACTGATTGAGTACTCAATACATTTTGTTCATCTGAAAATACTAGTAAGTGACGTCTGGTTGCCCTGGGATCTTGTATTAGCAATATTATAGACGGTGAAGATCCCATACTGTTCATTCAGTGTAGTCCTCTGACTTTATTGATAGGCCGTTGTCGCCCTGAGATATGGCACGGCAATTTGTACACTGCTGCCTTGGAACAGTGAATTAGTGTTAATCAATTAAACTGTTATCGGGAGAAAAATAGCCGAGTTGCCGAATAGCAAGGTGCTCGATTAATTGCCCATTTGTTTTAAAAGGTATTTCTTCATCAACGTTTGAAATTTATCGGGTTGTTTAAAGCATCTACTGTGTATACTGAGTATTGGGTATCTTTTATTTATTCTCATTTCAATTAAAAGGAGCGTAAAGACTTTGTTTAATTATTTATTTTTTACATTATATTTATATATCACTAATAGAACTGCGAGCACATACGCTTGACTTGACCTATTATGCTCATATTTGTAATTCCTCTTTAAAGACAGATACCTAATGTACCAAATTGTATCAATATCAGTCAGTAAATAGCGCCGCAGCAAACTTGAGGGTACTTTTCCTGAAAAGGGGGGCCTTTTCGGGAAAAGTACCCTCAACTCAATTTTACCGACGACAAAAAAAATATATTAAATAGTAGAACATGCGTACCAAATTTCGTCAAGATTGGTTGAAAAATGCGACCTGTACAGAAAGACAAACGAACAACCTAACAAATATACGGACAGACTAAGGTTAATTTAGCCAGTTAAAGCAGAGATGCAAGCAGAGACGTTTCGCTCGCTTTGCTCACTTGGTCGATAATATAAATATACTATTATATATATATAAATAATAACTTGCCCTAATCAACTGGCTGATTCATCAAAGCAGACCCTAAACCGCTGGGACTAGAAACTTAAAGTTTGGGAGTTGATGTTATTTTTGTTATAAAAGAAACTCCTAAAGATGGATATTTGGAAATGACCCCTAACTTCCACTTCTTAAGGTGCATTTAATTTATTCCTGTGGCTTCGATTCCCATATAACAAACAAGTGATGTCGCTGGCAGGTCAGTTAGTACATTATATTTCAACGCACTAGTGTTACCTACTCAGGTATCCAAATTAAAGAAGTCTTGAACCAAAAGCGAACCGTTCCACCCAACTTACAAGTCAACTTGGATTCGTCACAGCATCTCAGGACAATCTCCTGAACACACGCTCCCTCAAACGGTTGTTGGTTGTTTACAACAAGCTGTTCGAGCTATTAAATCAAGCGGCATTGTCCAGGTGCGATCCTGTGATTTAATATAATGGCCGGGCGGTATTAGACGATCATGGCCCATCAATTGGCGAGTTAATTTGCAGTAAATACTGGTAATCCACACGTCGGTTGTGGATGTGGATTAGCAGAGTTGTTCGATGATTGGTGGGGAGGGGTTATGTTTGTGAGTTAAAGTTATGTAATGTCGGTGTTATGACCTTTGATAGCCCAATAGTCATGATCGCTTCGTTTACATTTTTTCCCCCTTTTGCTGTTTATAAAAAAATACAAATATGCTGCAGAGCTGCATCTGTAAGTTACTTTCCTAGTTACTATTTTTGATATTTTGGCCTTTTTAAAACCAAATTTTGTATAACCAAAAAACTTCTTCTAATTAGATAGACTAACAGTTCAGTAGTACTAACTAGTGTTACTAAGAATAGCATTGGTAAGAAATTAATGAAAAAATGTTTAAAAAAAACTTCAGGCCCTTGTATGTATCGTGTGTGTCCCTAAGGCCGAAATTGTGCCCCTCAGGCTAAGTATAACATTTTCAAAGTGCCCTTCAGGCTTTCACCAATGTATTAGGTATAGGTAGTGTCTAAGGCTATTTAAGTACAAATATTTAAGTAAAAACAAAAATTATATTAAGTTTAGCATTCTTTTTATTTTATACAAAAGGAATACAGGAGGACAGTTTTTTTTGCAAACAATGTCACGAGCCCATGTTATCTGTGAACAAAAGCATAAATAAATAAAAAAACTAGCATTACTATTCGAGGTCTACTTCGCGAGCACGATGTTTTAAACTATTACTGTTAACCGTCAAAACACTCACGTTAGGGATCGAATACGTCGACGCTGGTTTCAAACTCAAACTCAATTATTTATTGCAATCATATGTACATTGTATTTTAGATGTTACAGTTATGGTAGGAAACATATGACCCTATTTGGGTGTAGCAATATGATTTATGAGCGGGCCGATTCATTCAAGTTAGTCAAAATAATTATTAACAAAAACATTAGATGCATGAATCATTCATGAATTCTTTCAAGTCATAGTAGCATTTTGTTAGTAGTAGTTCTTTTAAACGCTTTGTAAAAATATTATCCCTTTCTTCAGTCTTTAAGTCGTTTGGTATTTTATTGAATATTTTTATTGACATAACATTTGGGCCAGAACTGTGCATTTTTAATTTAGACACAGGTAGTACTAACTTATATTCAGAACTCGTTGGATACCGCCGAGGTAGGTCAGTTTGTTTAATAAAGAATTGTGGGTATTTTCTAATAAAGGTGGCTACTTCTAATATATATATATAGATGTCATGTTCAAAATTTTGTACTTAATAAAATATGGTTTCGAGTATGTCTGATGCTCATCTTCAGTGCGAGTGCGCAGCGGCGTCAGCGAGCTACCGGCGGGCACTGCTGCCGGGACGATGTTTAAGGTGAAATACCAATCAAATTAAAAAACGCCTTCACTAAAGAATCTACAAAAATATAGAACCTATATACCAAATGTCGTTTTGATAAACACCGTTCGGACTGAAGAAAGCAAATGTGAGAAGTCGTTACAGAGACTTTGTTAGTTTCGTTCACTCGGTCAATAAGGCTAGAGAATCTGGGACGGCTAACAAAACGCAATTCCGGACCATATTCAGGGGGTTCTTGATTTTTCAAGATCAAGATCGTAATAATGAGAGTTCTGTAAATGTTTATGCCAGTTTCTGATAGCTTAATGAAAAGCTATCATTTTAACAGCTCGATATTAGACGTGCTCGGCGACCATCACGGATGATCAAATGCAGTGGCAACTTCTTTTTTACATGGTGATAATTTATATTTGTATGAACGTAGGTACTGTATTTTAATTATTAGTGTTTACTGATTGATTTACTTAGTATTTAAATTTACTTATTTAATACTATTAAGTATAGCAATTGCGTTTGAACATGTAAATATTTTCATGACATTTTGGTATAATATAAATAAGCTACTCGAAGTAACAAGCCTGCGCAGACGAAGGCGAGGGCACCAGCTAGTAAAATATTTTTTGAAAGCGTATTTAAGTGGTGCGCAATGTGGTCATATCCTCAGCGTTTAATTCTCTTTCAACTTACATCACAACCGTTGTATGTAAGTTTGTGCTACGTCAAGTATTGAAAAAAGTACGGGAAAATAAATACAATCAGGAAGCTGCAACAACGTCACGCACGATTGCATTATTTTAATTTAATTTTGTACCATAGCATAAAAGCCATAGTTAGCTCAGTATATTTTTATTCATATTACAATACCATAATTGTATGTATATTGTATATCAGTGTGTATCGTTATCGACGTCATCACATCACATCAAACAATTCAATATACGTAATTACTATGTAATTACATACAAGTATTTTTGACGCAGTAAAGTTTTAATATCATTGAGAACAGAAGTATTAACTTCAAGGCTTTACAGTTTACCGCACAATACTTTAGTTACAAAAGTGCATCAAGCAGCTTTGTAGTACAGAACAGACTCAAAGTTCCAAAACCTATATCACTCCAATTTACAACGCAGCCTTCGAACTAGAAAGCCGGAATAAAGATCTGGCATACGCAAATCTTCCACAACACAAAGACAATAATTCGATATAAAGCTCCTCTCTCACCTGACTAAATGCATGTTAGGGCTGGGGCACACTAAATGAATTCTAAATTTCCAAGTTAGAGAGGATGTCAGCTAACTTATCATGACTTAGCTCTCTTAGACAAACCCTGCTTACAATGGATTTTCTGAATGGTCGCATAGAAACTGGGTATATCGACACTCGAGGAGAACATGATTCGAGTACACTGTTACCAGTACTAATTTAGCAGTCAATCTCCATTTCTAGGAATTCCTGTGTGCTGTGAACTGCGTTATCGCTAAGCAATGTAATTCCTGGAAGCGCTGGCTATTAACCATAGACGAAACATAGGGTGTTTCAACATTGATATCAATGCATGCCTGTGGTATAACGATTCGCGAAACAAAAACTTTGAATTCAATGTAGTTTTATATTTTTTCCCTTGCAAGTGATATTTTGCTAAATGAATAAGCAGTATTTGGTTAAAACCTGAGGCCATTTACTGCTTCAGTTCATACATTCGAGCTTCAGCATAAATGTGTAGTTCCTTAGAACGCGAGTGTCACTCATATTATATTAGAGTATGTTGATGACCAAGAAAAACAATTGGATCTGAACTAATCTCAGTATTTTTTCTGGATAATATTTAGCAGCAGCTTGTTTACTAAATGTCACCCTTCCACATAAACATGTGGGTGCCCCGGGTGTCTAAACTAGTTTATATTAACCTCTGAATTTCACAGAACTTTATCAAGAATGTCAACCTACTACTGCACTTCTAAGAATTACTCTATACTGTGTTTTAAGACGTTCAATATACTAGCTTTTAATTTTTCTAGGGCTACATTGACAGAACTGTACTTACCTGAAAATGATATTAAATGATAGCCACCAATATGCCCTCACCTTAGCTCACACACCTGACTAACTGCCTCTAACCGCTTCGAACCCCGCGCTGCACCAATCCCGTTTAATCCGCCCGGAACCGGTGCAATCCGGCGCGCAAACTTTGCGCTGTCACGGTTGCTTTGCGGTGCTTGCGCTTTGCCACGTGCACTACCTCTAAACAAAATTCGTTATGGATTTCAGGTGCTTTAGTATTTTGTGGTGTAATTGGAACTGTCGTTTGGATTTTGGAGTTGCAAGCTATTGGAGTTAGTTATGAAACATGTGTACTTACCTAAATAAATTTGTTTTTTTGCTGAATGTGCTAGTGGAGACTACACAAGCTCATTTCATACGGCCTACTACTTTTGCGACCACGCCATCTGGAAAAATTGCAATGAAATAAATATAAACAAATTGCACCTAATCTTTGCATAAGTACTTTTGTTGGGTTAATAGTTACCTCAAGAGTTATCCTCCAATAACCTCAAGAGGCTAACGGAGATGACGAACTAATGTTAAACCTATATAAAATCTGTTTTTATCCTACCTCCGAAAATCGATTTGTTCGATGTCTAAGTGGCTAAAAATCTTCATTATCCTTAACTTTTTCCCGCTTATCCAATAACAACTAGGCAATCTAGATATTAAATGAGTTTATGATTGCCATCTCTCGGCCTCAGTTCCACACTCCAAGCCTATACCTGTGCTGCTATAGGGAATTTCATTCAAAAATATTATTCAATGTTAATTGTCTATTTAAGTTATAAAAAATGCCAAATCGTTTCTTGTTTTTGACTAAATAAAAACAGATATATCCAAACGAATATATTTTCGGATTTGTATTATACTAGCTATAGGAGTGAGGTCGTCGGTATCCCTCCTCCCTACGCGTTGAAACGGGATAACTAGTTGCCTATGTTTTTTTCCCGAATATTCCTATCGCCATTCCAGATATCATCAATTCTCGCGCAATCACTCACTCTCACACTCACAAAAAGCCTCAAATGTGATAATTTATAATACTAGCTGCGCCCCGCGGTATCGCCCACGTGGTGTGTTTATCGCAACTTTCTCAAAAAATATCCGTAAGAACTTTTTACAAAATATTAGTAACATGTACACAAGTACAATTTTAAAAATTTTATATGACTTACATTCTATTAAGTTCTTGGAGTGTAACTCAAAACCTACTAGACTGAATTTGATGAAATGGGAAACACCAGCTTTCAAACAAAAACAGAATTTTAAAAATCGGTTCACCCTATCGAAAGTTATGAGGTAACAAACTCAGATTATAACAAACATTTAAAAAAACAGTTGAATGAGATCGTGTCATTATGGTGTGACCAAGGGAAATAAGGAGTCATTTCTAAATAGATAGCGCAATTGATCATTTAAAAAAAACAGTTGAATGAGATCGTGTCATTATGGTGTGACCAAGGGAAATAAGGAGTCATTTCTAAATAGATAGCGCAATTGATCATTTAAAAAAACAGTTGAATGAGATCGTGTCATTATGGTGTGACCAAGGGAAATAAGGAGTCATTTCTAAATAGATAGCGCAATTGATCATTTAAAAAAACAGTTGAATGAGATCGTGTCATTATGGTGTGACCAAGGGAAATAAGGAGTCATTTCTAAATAGATAGCGCAATTGATCATTTAAAAAAACAGTTGAATGAGATCGTGTCATTATGGTGTGACCAAGGGAAATAAGGAGTCATTTCTAAATAGCTAGCGCAATTGATCATTTAAAAAAACAGTTGAATGAGATCGTGTCATTATGGTGTGACCAAGGGAAATAAGGAGTCATTTCTAAATAGATAGCGCAATTGATCATTTAAAAAAAACAGTTGAATGAGATCGTGTCATTATGGTGTGACCAAGGGAAATAAGGAGTCATTTCTAAATAGACAGCGCAATTGATTGGTATGGTATTTGATTTTATAAATTGTGGAATAATGGACTTACAACTCTTTGACTAGCAAAACTAGAACGACTACAGCTATACAGTAAAGATACGGGGGACCGTTAAATGCAGCGTGGCGGACCGGCCCATTGCACCCCTGACATCTTTGTACCCTACCAGTGCTTAGGGCTATAAACGTAAAGAAGGACCTCCAAGGGAGCCCACTTAGCAAAGTGGTCAGAGCATAGATTAAAGCAATAGTTACTACGCAAAACTTATTCCGATCATTGTTGCCAAGTAAGTTACGCATATAGATAATATACAAGTTCTACAATGATATGGTGTTCAAAGTAATAACGCCTGCAGAGTGAAAATCTAACTTCGATTAATGTAATATAATTATTTGATTTAAACAGAAAAATATCGTACGATTAGTGTCCGTGAAATTAATGATTTTCTCTCCGAAATGTAAAGCTTGGTTTGCTGAGGAACACATCGTTATCACCATTGCGTATAAGTTTTTTGTTTAATATGTTTTACTGAACTATTCATAAGCTATTCGATAGAAGACAGCCTCGTCCCAATAATGTATTGTTAAAGTCACTTAGAAAAAGTAATTTACATCTACCTGGAATTTTGCATGTGGTAAACGCATCTGATTTGAAGGTTTGTGAAAATATGTTTTTTATTATATAATAATCATTATATTTTATTTGTAATTTTTGTATACAGCTTTGCGATTCTCTAATTATTCGTCGTGGAGCTCGTCGGTGTCAAATACTTTATGAGATATCGCCCTTGTACGTAAGGTTGTTTTTTCCTACGTTTCTTGTCATCTCGTCATTTATTTCACGGATGTTGTCAAAGATGCAACGATGTTTGCTCATAGAGAATCGCACGGCTGATTGGGACCCACACTTGGTAGTACATAAAAATACCTGTTTAGTTTTGAATCGTAAAGAACTAAAACGCTCTCATCTGATATTTCTTTATTTATTTTCATACGATTTTCAAACCTCTAACACCTGCTTAGCATTTTTTAATTGCAAGTTTAGGGACAAGTAAAATATCCTCGAATCCACGTGGATTATCCAATATTTACTTTTTTTTACTTTGTTTTGCCACATTATATTACAAATACAAATACAAATAGTTTATTGACATAAAAAGTAGGTACATTATATATTTGAATCCATAGGCTCCCGAGCTAGTGTGAACTGTGTTTCAGGAGCCTGTGGCTTCTCCCATAAATACTTAGCAGGTAATTATGTCAGATATTAGATTTCACTTATCTCTAAAAGAGATCCAAGACAATTTCATCAAGCTACATCAGCAATCTGTTTTTCGACAAAGGGTTTAATTTCAGAGTCACAAGTTTAGCAGACATTCACCCAAAACTACACTAACTCTAAAATTCACGTCCAAACGCAACATTTCGGCATATTCCGCCTCATTTCGTGTTATCGTGATGTGAAGCAGGGATGCCCGAGCCCATAATTATTTAGAGTCGCGCGCGTGTTTAAAACTACCGTCGCCCATCAAACTCTGATAACGCGGCCCGCTATGAGAAGCCTTGTTTATTGGGAGGACGTCAGAGGGCGTGCCTGTTCATATTGTGAGGCTTACTTTTATAATACTTGTTATGCTTGATTTGAACACTATCTCATTTTCTGCCTACTTCCTAAAAAATTGAGGTTCTCTAGTCGAGGCGTATATTTTTTTATATGACCACGCATTAACAGAGTAGTCAGATTTTGATAATATCTGTTTTGTTTGGTAGTGAATTCTTCTGAGGTGGTCCCATTTAAATTTCATCAAATTTTGTTCAGCGGTTTTTGAGTTACACTCCAATTACTGAAAAGTGTTTCGTCTATCTTGATTTCCTTATTGACGGTGAATGACAATCGATCCCGTAAGTAGCAAGGGTCACTAAAAAGCGTGATTTTTTTTAAATGGAACCGACTTCAGCACTAATAAGTGTGAAATAATTTGTCGAAGTCAGTACCATGCGCACAATATTGTGATAGTACCTGGTTACTTTTGAACTTTTCTACCGACTTCCAAAAAGATGGAGGTACTCAATTCGACTGTATCTTTTTTTATATGTTTGTTACCACATATCTCTGGACTGGGTGAACCGATTTCCAAATTTTATTTTGTTTGAAAGCTGGTGCTACCCGTGTGGTCCCATATATTTTCTTAAAATCCGGTACAGTAGTTTTTGAGTTACACTCAAATAACTGATTTTTACCAAAGTAGTAGAATGGAAGTCTGTATTAAATTTTTCAAATTGCACTTGTATGGTACCGATTTCAACAAGTTATTTCACATATTTTAGTGTTGAAGTCGGTTCCAGTTTATGGGTAATAATTGTTAAATTACAAGTACAATTTGAAATGTTTAATACCGACTTCCATTCTATTCAGTTATTGGAGTGTATCTCAAAAACTACTGACCAAATTAGATGAAATTTACATGGGAGCACACGGAAAGCAGCAGCTAACAAACAGAAAAAGAGCTTTGAGAATCGGTTCACGCAGTCGAAAGTTATGAGGTAACAAACATAAAAAAAACAGCGAATTGAGTACCTCCTCCGTTTTTTGGAAACCTGTAGAAAATACATAACATGCTTGTATTTGACCACTATTTCATTCTGAATCACAAATGTTTTATTTATTCAAGGCAATGTTACACAATGATTTTTTTACAACCAGCCAGTATTTCTTCAAAAACAAAAAAGTATACATACCTATGCACCTTGAGTGAGTAAAGACTTAAAAATTGATTAATATAATTGGTAAAATTTGTGGCATGTTGCTTAGACTTTTTTGATGTGTGTAATAGAATTCTGGTTCCTAAACAAGGGTCATAAAGGCCTATATGCTAGCTTCCAGGCATCATCTTCGGTGAACCGATAAAAACAATCACTTGATGGTCAGTCAATGGTGTCGTCGAAGATGGTTCGCTAGATCAATAGGGAGAGGCATATGATCCATGTGTGACGAAAGCTCTGCTCTCAATAGTCGTGTTAAGTTCAGAACTGTAACATCTGAAATCACTGGGTGAATGATATTAAACATGGTGCAGTACTTAATGCACTTTCCTGTGCACTATGAGCCTTTAGAATCCAATGACAAAAAAAATGTATACGTTTTATAAAGGTACCATTTGAAATAGATATAAGAATAATCCAATACATACAATCTCTTCATATTTTAAATTTGAAGAGTATCCAAGTTTGCACACAGTGCAAAGCTATATATCCGCCGATAAGGCCTTTGTATCTGAAAATAAATAAAATAGCTTAAATATGTCCAGCGCTGGGCACAAATATCGCACCGATGGGGTTGCCCCAACTCGATTTTACCCCTTGATATGGTAAATTAGACTATGAAATTATTATTTATAGGGCAGATATTGATATTTTACGGTAGGTACACATTTGTGTTTTGGTCGGTTTACTAAAGTATTTTTTAAGAAGTTTGCCCAATCCAATTAGAATATTCATTACATTATCACACTTTCATTACATTTTTACTTTTTATGAATAATACATTAGAACCGATATGATAACAGATGAATTATATGCGAATAAAATGTAACTTAATGATTTGTCACGAAAAGGACGATTTAATCGGTATTTTAATCTATACACGTAATTTGTATAATTACCAAAAAAAAAAAACAGCACTATATGCTATATGGGAAGAATATTTAAACTACTTTAAAAAAAATCCCACATAATCATCAATATTTGGTCAAACGTCTAGATTGATTCACACCTACAAATTTTATTCTAGGCATTTCCACTATTCATTAAGATATACTACATGCGCGCGGTTTATGCATGAAACTTAACACCCCTACATAGAAATGTATCATTCATAATCATAACATTCGGCAAACTCGCGTCCTAGCTCGTTAGTACATATTATTATTCATTCTGTGCGCTCGGGCATTCTCGCAAGACCTCGACAATTTCTTTCACACCGAACGCTCGGGTGGGGGGTGTAAGAAAGAGTAAGAGAGATATTTTTTCACTGACGCGAATTATGTGTTTTCATTAATAAGTTGTACATAGGCATGTAGTATTTTTGTTAAGAAGGTGTCCATACTTTTAGATGGAATTTTCGAAAACTTTAACAATTAATAATTATTTCACTGTGAAGTAATAAAAAAATTTGACTACATATCTACAATGTATTAACACTTTTGTACCGCCCATTTTTTTTTTGGTAATTATACAAATTACGTGTATATAAAAGAAGATGTCCTGATTGACTGACAGACAACGCACACCCTAAACCACTAATCGTAGAGACTTGAAATTTGGATGGTGTATTGTCCTTGATGCGTAGAGGTGTACTAAGAATGGGTTTTTCGAAATTCTACCCAAAAGGGGTGAAAACGTTTGTATGAAAATCCTTTGTTATTGAACTTATAAACGTGAAAATTTGTATTTGGAAAGGTTATTCAAAATAAACAATTTTGGACTAATTATTTTTTTGAGGATAGTAGTGGTTTAAGAGGGTGAAATGAAGGGGTGAAAATTTGTATGGAAAGTTATTTGTTTTCGAACATACAGTGGTGAAAATTAGCATTTGCACAGTTTAATGATTTCAATATTTATTGACAGGGATGTCTTAAGGGGGTGAAACGGGGGATGTTTTTTTTTCAAAAGAACTTTATTTTTGGAGCTACAGTGATGAAAATTGATACCTGGATAGGTTATTTAAAGTAAATAGTGATGCTTTCAATATTTTTGTACGGGTTGACTTAAGGGGGTAAAATTAGGGATGTAAAAACTACTACATATTATAAACTGTAGAGGTCAAATTTCTGTACAATGAATAATATGCTGAAAACCGAGTCAGGGGATGTAAGGAGTGAAAAATAAGTTCAAATTGTTTGTTTTTCTGTATGTTTGTCTGTCTGTTTGTACGGGCTAATCTTCGAAACGACTGGACCGATTTAAATGAAATTTCGTATGGTGGTAGCTTATATTCCTGATCAACATATATGATAATTTTCGTATTGGTAAATTAAAAAGTTCCCGTGGAATAATTAAAATTTGTAATTACCGTATCCCGCGAGGCCACGCGAGCGAAGCCGCTGGCGGGTTAGCTAGTGTATATAAAGCGGGCCAAAAAGCATTAGTCTAAAAATTGCATGATGTTGCTTTGTCTTGCCCGATCGTTTACGCTCAAACTTGCCTGCGCAGATGCAGTGTTAGTGCGGAGCAAATCTTTTATATAATTATATAAATTTTCTTTTAGTTTAGCGCGGTCGTAGGTACTCTATTCATATATTTCAATGAGGGATCTCCGTTATATTAAACGTATTGACGTTCAGTTGAATAACTTTTAGATATTGGGCAAAGGTTGAAACATAACCTACAATATTCGATAACAAAACAAAAGAGAGCCACAGAACAAAACGAGAAAAAACTTCAATCAAACTTGTAACTCCCTTCTCGTATATCAGCACACTCTGAGGACCGCATACCGCTCGATCCCAGCACCTATAACATAAACATGGACACACACTATTAAAACTTGAACTCGTTTTGTAAGCCAAAATATTATTCGACTACCTTCCTTCTATCTTGCCGGATCGGGTGCAGGGCTGCCAACACATGGAAATTTACATTTTTATTTTATTTTATTGCGCGGGAATACTGTGTTCCATTTTTGAAAGTTTGCGAGTTGCTTTAAGTTAGTGTTTATAGTTTGGATTGTTTGTGTTTTGCAGCCAGTATGTTGCTACTTAATGGTAAGGAATACTGGAAAAGAGGAATAAGAGTTATAATATAGTTTCATTGGGGTTACGGGTTCGGAATACAGAGCATTTTTACATTTACGGTTGATTTGTGCACCATGCGAAGAATATTAAAGACAAGCTACGGAGTTAATAATAAAAAAATCCTAACCTTTTGTAGTTTCATTTTTGTTATAATTAGCCATAGATATAGGTACATTAATACATAGGTGGGAAGATCGAGGCGTTCAGTCGTTCTTTTTAATGAATGAGAAATTATGAGAAAAAATCAACAAAGCACAGTGAGATGTATATATTAACGTACTCTAATTATTAGGCTTATTGCTGTTTGTTTTTAGACTTTCCAGTGACTGAGAGTGTGGTGAGGGTTGTGAGTTGCATCCGACATACGCACATGTAGACAGCCCTAGGCGTCGCACCGTCCGGCGAGTCCGGCTTGTCTCATAAACATGGTCGGGTATCGGCGCGTAATCTGGCGGATTTGTCGATCAGGCCCGCTATCCGACCAGATTTGCTCCGGGCTTTACCACCGATGCGGCACATACGTTTTGCTTTTCTTGTCCAATGTTTACGAGTGCGCGCCCAGGTGGAATAAACGGGCCGATTTGGTCCGCTCGCTTTGTTCGTCTGATTTGTTGGTTTATGATCTGTTGCTAGTTTTGGGTGGTGAATGGTGCGAGAAATTTCAAAATTGGAATAATCTGTTTAGCAAACAAATTACTTACCGACACGCTTCGTAGTCTGAAGTTATGAGATATTATGTGTCATTTTCGCATTACATCGTTCAATCTAACAAGCGATTTTCAACCTTACGTAAAGCATCGTAGATTATTTTAAAATTGGGGTTGGACCGCGTCTTAAAATAAAATTTAAAAGAAAACACAATGAGTCAATTACTATTACAATGTCAGATACAATGAGTCAAACTATATTTTTGGAAAGAGATATTAACATTTATTACCATTTAAATACTCTTGTGTGGAGTAATAGCACTCATATACAAGCCATTTTTGTATTTTTCCCATGTAATGTTCTAATGTTTACACACACATGAACACATCATCAACATTCACGGCGGCGTCTAGTTTGTACTAACCCTATGCTTTCGAAGCGAGGGGTCCCATTTTCAATCCCAGGCCGAATCAAAGACTTGTGAGGTTAGCAGAAAGGATTGTACTCAAGTCATGTGATTTGATAATTTGAGTGCACATGCCTCCTACAACAAAGAGGATCCTAGTAATGGACATGATGTGAGAACTTTTTCAAATTTTGAAATTAATAGAGAAAAGTTCACATCCTCGGACGAGATTCGAACCCGCGTCTTCTGACTCTCCGTGTCAGACGCCATTGACCAACTAGGCCACCGAGGTTCTGGTCCGAGCATTGAATTTTAACTCTGTATCTGACTAACCGTCTTACGGGGACGGAGAAATTTATCATTATTATTATTATTACTTTTTCAAATTTTGCTTTCATTTTCTCTCTTCATTTCATTCAAGTTCGTCCTCTGCGCAATAAGTATCGAAAATTACCTACCCTACATAAAATAGAGTTCAGTAATATTGTATTTCTAATTACATCTGCAATAAGAACTTGAGGTATCTGACAACTCCAGAATAAGTCCGTCCCAAGCCTGTATACGAACAATCGCAAATGAACGGGCGGTAGACAAAAGGGCAGCTCCTTTGTGCTAATGAAGAATGGTGACCACGTCCCGCTGTCGCCGTGTAGTGTGTTAGGCGTTAGATTAATGCTGCTTGTCCTCAGATCTTGGCCTTTAGTCATGCTATTTGTAGGCGAGATGTTGGTTATAAAGTAACAATTTAAAAATTAGGCAACAAACACGACAAACTAATCGCCAAAAACTTCAAAGCATGTTTGCCTATTTTTCACCGGATACGTTTTAGCGAATGTTTACAAGAGCATCTAGTACAGCCATATGATTCTCTAAGAGCAAACATCGTTGCATCTTTCCTAGTATATATTTTAGTCTATGGTTGCAGCTTTGACAACATCCGTGAAACAAATGACGAGATGAGAAACGTTGGATAACAACCTTGAGTACAAGAGCGATGTCTCATAAAGTATTTGACATTCGGTGAGCTCGTATCATAACGACGAATCATTACAGAATCACACGGCAGGACTAGCAAATTAACGTCGCGCTACTACCCATACTTCATGCAAGTTCTAAAAGTGGGTATGCAAAGATTATCGTTCCTCGTTTTTATTAGGCACAGCCCTGAAATCCTTACCGTCTTCTGTTTTTCTCAGAACTACAATCTAGGCACCATTAAGGCTAGTGTTAGGTTAGATTAGAGTGAACAGAGTGTTTCAAGGTCTACGTTATTCATCCACCATCGCTTACCATCAGGCGAGGTCGTGTCCAAATGTATATCTGTTAAATTAAAAAAAAACAATCAATATGTCGGGTAACATTTCGCAACTTATAAAATTGGGATATATTCCACGCAACGTCTTCAGGTGCCAGACTAAGCAGAGCCTGTACTATGGTAGCCTGATGACTGAATATACATACATATATATCATATACGCACCTTGACACATATCGAAGAGACATATTCATGCACACAATCCGGGGATCGAACCCGGGAGCAGCGACTCAGAAGGCAGGGATCTACCAACTGCGCCGTCAGTTAATCATTACCATTATTGAAATTTATAGAGAGAAAAATTCACATCCTCGGACGGGATTCGAACCCGCGTCTTCTGACTCTCCGTGTCAGACGCCATTGACCAACTAGGCCACCGAGGTTCGGGTCCGAGCATCGAATTTTAACTCTTAGTCTCTCTTCAACTTAGGCTTGAAACGTTACTCATAACATACATGCAATTTGTGCAGAAAACCTACTAGAGTGTGAGCCTTCAAGCGTTTCTGGAACACCATCACTCACGTGTCAAGAACGCTCGTTTATCACGTGACTTTGACTCAGAGCAGCTGGCTATTGAGCCTATTTGTAATGTGCTAATACTTTCTACTCAAGTTGATCTGAAGCCTTCGACCGCATCATCATTGACCATCATAAAATATAGTACTCAAATAATAGTGTAAAAAAGGCCTGCAAGGTCGCAGGTATACTACCAACGAGGGTTCCCAACGATAGTTGGTATCGAGCAGGCGGGTAACCATATACAAATAGTATATGATTACAATATAATAGCTATAGCCATAGTAAAATCCTTAAATAAGTACCTACAACATACAAGTACAATATGAAAAAAAATATACCGACTTCCATTCTATTTAGTTATTGGACTGTATCTCAAAAACTACTGCACCGAATTGATAAAATTTAAATGGGACTACATGGGAAGCCCCAGCTTTCAAACAAATAAAGAAAAATGAGAATCGGTTCACCCGGTCGAAAGTTATGATGTAACAAACATTAAAAAACAGTCGAATTGTGTACCTCCTCCTTTTTGTGGAAGTCGGTAGAAAAATTGTGCATGGGTGAGCGATAGGCATATTTTCCCATCCCAGCTCAAAAAGAGTTGGAAGACGATGATGGATATTATTACTAGCAGTTGATTTATTTTAATACTAGGGCAAATACCTTCTCCGTGAGAAGTCTATACAAAGCCTTGCAGACCCCACATGTGAATGACTAGACCTGCAGCTGATATATCAGGGCTGCACAATAGTTACAGACATCGTAAATTGCTCGTCTCAATTTAGCAGTCGTATTGGCAAGACGGAGGTCCCGTCTACTAACCTTAGGCAACAGTACAGAACACTACCTGCAGTACGTGACCTTTGACGGATTGTTTCGCAATACACACAGGTACTTAAAATAAATAATATATTTTGGTATATTGTTTATACTGGACTCATCAGTCAGTTTATATAACAAAAAAAGAACAATAAAAATACAATACAATAACTCTTTATTGCTTTCCACACAAATACAGTAGGTAAATTAACTAATTAATCTATTTACAAGTACTTAAGGATCTTAGATCTGTGCTGGTAATACAATTGGCGGTCATATAGCTAATGCAATCTCTTACAGACAACCTTTGAGTGGACAGGACAAAAATAAAAGTTATATAATAGTTAAAACTAAACAGAATATTTCAAAGAAGAACAGCGGACAGCTTAAGTACCTACACAAATATTAATAATATAATACATAGAATATTATAAACAAATATATAATATTTAAAAATACATAAGTGAAATTCATATTAATTGAGATTATTCAATAACTTAAAACTTTAGAATAACAAAATTTACTTACGATCGATTTCAACCTACAACTACAGAAAAACGTCGCTTTACCAACAAATCTATAGTAGCCCGTCTAAGAATTTGGGTAATACTAAACTAAAAAAATAGTTTAAAAATAAATGTCTGGCTAACATATATGAAAATGAAGGTTCAGACGGTAAATTACGGATTAGCTACAGTTTTAGAGAGCTTCACAGTATCTGTAATACTGCCGACGGAAAGTGTGAGTATTGAAGACTGATTGAGTACTCAATACATTTTGTTCATCTGAAAATACTAGTAAGTGACGTCTGGTTGCCCTGGGATCTTGTATTAGCAATATTATAGACGGTGAACATCCCATACTGTTCATTCAGTGTAGTCCTCTGACTTAATTGATAGGCCGTTGTCGCCCTGAGATATGGCACGGCAATTTGTACACTGCTGCCTTGGAACAGTGAATTAGTGTTAATCAATTAAACTGTTATCGGGAGAAAAATAGCCGAGTTGCCGAATAGCAAGGTGCTCGATTAATTGCCCATTTGTTTTAAAAGGTATTTCTTCATCAACGTTTGAAATTTATCGGGTTGTTTAAAGCATCTACTGTGTATACTGAGTATTGGGTATCTTTTATTTATTCTCATTTCAATTAAAAAGAGCGTAAAGTCTTTGTTTAATAATTTATTTTTTACATTATATTTATATATCACTAATAGATCTGCGAGCACATACGCTTGACTTGGCCTATTATGCTCATATTTGAAATTCCTCTTTAAAGACAGATACCTAATGTACCAAATTTTATCAATATCAGTCAGTAAATAGCGCCGCAGCAAACTTCCTCCCTTTTCAGGAAAAGTACCCCCAACTCAATTTTACCGACGACAAAAATTATATTAAATAGTAGAACATGCGTACCAAATTTCGTCCAGGTTGGTTGAAAAATGCGACCTGTACAGGAAGACAAACGAACAACCTAACAAATATACGTATAGACGAAAGTCAATTTGGCCAGTTAAAGCAGAGATGCAAGCAGAGACGTTTCTCTCGCTTTACTCACTTGGTCGATAATATAAATATACAATTTTTTATATATATTGCCCTAATCAACTGGCTGATTCATCAAAGCAGACCCCAAACCGCTGGGACTAGAAACTTAAAGTTTGTGAGTTGTTTTTGTTATAAAAGAAACTCCTAAGGATGGATATTTGGAAATGGCCCCTAACTTCCACTTCTTAAGGTGCATTTAATTTATTCCTGTGGCTTCGATTCCCATATAACAAACAAGTGATGTCGCTGGCAGGTCAGTTAGTACATTATATTTCAACGCACTAGTGTTACCTACTCAGGTATCCAAATTAAAGAAATCTTGAACGAAAAGCGAACCGTTCCACCCAACTTACAAGTCAACTTGGATTCGTCACAGCATCTCAGGACAATCTCCTGAACACACGCTCCCTCAAACGGTTGTTGGTTGTTTACAACAAGCTGTTCGAGCTATTAAATCAAGCGGCATTGTCCAGGTGCGATCCTGTGATTTAATATAATGGCCGGGCGGTATTAGACGATCATGGCCCATCAATTGGCGAGTTAATTTGCAGTAAACACTGGTAATCCACACGTCGGTTGTGGATGTGGATTAGCAGAGTTGTTCGATGATTGGTGGGGAGGGGTTATGTTTGTGAGTTAAAGTTATGTTATGTATGTAATGTCGGTGTTATGACCTTTGATAGCCCAATAGTCATGATCGCTTTGTTTCCATTTTTCCCACTTTTGCTGTTTATAAAAAAATACAAATATGCTGTAAAGCTGCATCTGTAGTTAAGTTACTTTCCTAGTTACTATTTTTGGATTTTTGGGCTTTTTAAAACCAAATTTTGTATAACCAAAAAACTTTTTCTAATTAGATAGACTAACAGTTCAGTAGTTCTAACTAGTATTACTAAGAATAGCATTGGTAAGAAAATAATAAAAATAATGTTTAATAAAAACTTCAGGCCCTTGTATGTATCGTGTGTGTCCCTAAGGCCGAAATTGTGCCCCTCAGGCTAATTATAACATTTTCAAAGTGCCCTTCAGGCTTTCACCAATGTATTAGGTATAGGTAGTGTCTAAGGCTATTTAAGTACAAATATTTAAGTAAAAACAAAAATTATATTAAGTTTAGCATTCTTTTTATTTTATACAAAAGGAATACAGGAGGACAGTTTTTTTTGCAAACAATGTCACGAGCCCATGTTATCTGTGAACAAAAGCATAAATAAATAAAAAAACTAGCATTACTATTCGAGGTCTACTTCGCGAGCACGATGTTTTAAACTATTACTGTTAACCGTCAAAACACTCACGTTAGGGATCGAATACGTCGACGCTGGTTTCAAACTCAAACTCAATTATTTATTGCAATCATATGTACATTGTATTTTAGATGTTACAGTTATGGTAGGAAACATATGACCCTATTTGGGTGTAGCAATATGATTTATGAGCGGGCCGATTCATTCAAGTTAGTCAAAATAATTATTAACAAAAACATTAGATGCATGAATCATTCATGAATTCTTTCAAGTCATAGTAGCATTTTGTTAGTAGTAGTTCTTTTAAACGCTTTGTAAAAATATTATCCCTTTCTTCAGTCTTTAAGTCGTTTGGTATTTTATTGAATATTTTTATTGACATAACATTTGGGCCAGAACTGTGCATTTTTAATTTAGACACAGGTAGTACTAACTTATATTCAGAACTCGTTGGATACCGCCGAGGTAGGTCAGTTTGTTTAATAAAGAATTGTGGGTATTTTCTAATAAAGGTGGCTACTTCTAATATATATATATAGATGTCATGTTCAAAATTTTGTACTTAATAAAATATGGTTTCGAGTATGTCTGATGCTCATCTTCAGTGCGAGTGCGCAGCGGCGTCAGCGAGCTACCGGCGGGCACTGCTGCCGGGACGATGTTTAAGGTGAAATACCAATCAAATTAAAAAACGCCTTCACTAAAGAATCTACAAAAATATAGAACCTATATACCAAATGTCGTTTTGATAAACACCGTTCGGACTGAAGAAAGCAAATGTGAGAAGTCGTTACAGAGACTTTGTTAGTTTCGTTCACTCGGTCAATAAGGCTAGAGAATCTGGGACGGCTAACAAAACGCAATTCCGGACCATATTCAGGGGGTTCTTGATTTTTCAAGATCAAGATCGTAATAATGAGAGTTCTGTAAATGTTTATGCCAGTTTCTGATAGCTTAATGAAAAGCTATCATTTTAACAGCTCGATATTAGACGTGCTCGGCGACCATCACGGATGATCAAATGCAGTGGCAACTTCTTTTTTACATGGTGATAATTTATATTTGTATGAACGTAGGTACTGTATTTTAATTATTAGTGTTTACTGATTGATTTACTTAGTATTTAAATTTACTTATTTAATACTATTAAGTATAGCAATTGCGTTTGAACATGTAAATATTTTCATGACATTTTGGTATAATATAAATAAGCTACTCGAAGTAACAAGCCTGCGCAGACGAAGGCGAGGGCACCAGCTAGTAAAATATTTTTTGAAAGCGTATTTAAGTGGTGCGCAATGTGGTCATATCCTCAGCGTTTAATTCTCTTTCAACTTACATCACAACCGTTGTATGTAAGTTTGTGCTACGTCAAGTATTGAAAAAAGTACGGGAAAATAAATACAATCAGGAAGCTGCAACAACGTCACGCACGATTGCATTATTTTAATTTAATTTTGTACCATAGCATAAAAGCCATAGTTAGCTCAGTATATTTTTATTCATATTACAATACCATAATTGTATGTATATTGTATATCAGTGTGTATCGTTATCGACGTCATCACATCACATCAAACAATTCAATATACGTAATTACTATGTAATTACATACAAGTATTTTTGACGCAGTAAAGTTTTAATATCATTGAGAACAGAAGTATTAACTTCAAGGCTTTACAGTTTACCGCACAATACTTTAGTTACAAAAGTGCATCAAGCAGCTTTGTAGTACAGAACAGACTCAAAGTTCCAAAACCTATATCACTCCAATTTACAACGCAGCCTTCGAACTAGAAAGCCGGAATAAAGATCTGGCATACGCAAATCTTCCACAACACAAAGACAATAATTCGATATAAAGCTCCTCTCTCACCTGACTAAATGCATGTTAGGGCTGGGGCACACTAAATGAATTCTAAATTTCCAAGTTAGAGAGGATGTCAGCTAACTTATCATGACTTAGCTCTCTTAGACAAACCCTGCTTACAATGGATTTTCTGAATGGTCGCATAGAAACTGGGTATATCGACACTCGAGGAGAACATGATTCGAGTACACTGTTACCAGTACTAATTTAGCAGTCAATCTCCATTTCTAGGAATTCCTGTGTGCTGTGAACTGCGTTATCGCTAAGCAATGTAATTCCTGGAAGCGCTGGCTATTAACCATAGACGAAACATAGGGTGTTTCAACATTGATATCAATGCATGCCTGTGGTATAACGATTCGCGAAACAAAAACTTTGAATTCAATGTAGTTTTATATTTTTTCCCTTGCAAGTGATATTTTGCTAAATGAATAAGCAGTATTTGGTTAAAACCTGAGGCCATTTACTGCTTCAGTTCATACATTCGAGCTTCAGCATAAATGTGTAGTTCCTTAGAACGCGAGTGTCACTCATATTATATTAGAGTATGTTGATGACCAAGAAAAACAATTGGATCTGAACTAATCTCAGTATTTTTTCTGGATAATATTTAGCAGCAGCTTGTTTACTAAATGTCACCCTTCCACATAAACATGTGGGTGCCCCGGGTGTCTAAACTAGTTTATATTAACCTCTGAATTTCACAGAACTTTATCAAGAATGTCAACCTACTACTGCACTTCTAAGAATTACTCTATACTGTGTTTTAAGACGTTCAATATACTAGCTTTTAATTTTTCTAGGGCTACATTGACAGAACTGTACTTACCTGAAAATGATATTAAATGATAGCCACCAATATGCCCTCACCTTAGCTCACACACCTGACTAACTGCCTCTAACCGCTTCGAACCCCGCGCTGCACCAATCCCGTTTAATCCGCCCGGAACCGGTGCAATCCGGCGCGCAAACTTTGCGCTGTCACGGTTGCTTTGCGGTGCTTGCGCTTTGCCACGTGCACTACCTCTAAACAAAATTCGTTATGGATTTCAGGTGCTTTAGTATTTTGTGGTGTAATTGGAACTGTCGTTTGGATTTTGGAGTTGCAAGCTATTGGAGTTAGTTATGAAACATGTGTACTTACCTAAATAAATTTGTTTTTTTGCTGAATGTGCTAGTGGAGACTACACAAGCTCATTTCATACGGCCTACTACTTTTGCGACCACGCCATCTGGAAAAATTGCAATGAAATAAATATAAACAAATTGCACCTAATCTTTGCATAAGTACTTTTGTTGGGTTAATAGTTACCTCAAGAGTTATCCTCCAATAACCTCAAGAGGCTAACGGAGATGACGAACTAATGTTAAACCTATATAAAATCTGTTTTTATCCTACCTCCGAAAATCGATTTGTTCGATGTCTAAGTGGCTAAAAATCTTCATTATCCTTAACTTTTTCCCGCTTATCCAATAACAACTAGGCAATCTAGATATTAAATGAGTTTATGATTGCCATCTCTCGGCCTCAGTTCCACACTCCAAGCCTATACCTGTGCTGCTATAGGGAATTTCATTCAAAAATATTATTCAATGTTAATTGTCTATTTAAGTTATAAAAAATGCCAAATCGTTTCTTGTTTTTGACTAAATAAAAACAGATATATCCAAACGAATATATTTTCGGATTTGTATTATACTAGCTATAGGAGTGAGGTCGTCGGTATCCCTCCTCCCTACGCGTTGAAACGGGATAACTAGTTGCCTATGTTTTTTTCCCGAATATTCCTATCGCCATTCCAGATATCATCAATTCTCGCGCAATCACTCACTCTCACACTCACAAAAAGCCTCAAATGTGATAATTTATAATACTAGCTGCGCCCCGCGGTATCGCCCACGTGGTGTGTTTATCGCAACTTTCTCAAAAAATATCCGTAAGAACTTTTTACAAAATATTAGTAACATGTACACAAGTACAATTTTAAAAATTTTATATGACTTACATTCTATTAAGTTCTTGGAGTGTAACTCAAAACCTACTAGACTGAATTTGATGAAATGGGAAACACCAGCTTTCAAACAAAAACAGAATTTTAAAAATCGGTTCACCCTATCGAAAGTTATGAGGTAACAAACTCAGATTATAACAAACATTTAAAAAAACAGTTGAATGAGATCGTGTCATTATGGTGTGACCAAGGGAAATAAGGAGTCATTTCTAAATAGATAGCGCAATTGATCATTTAAAAAAAACAGTTGAATGAGATCGTGTCATTATGGTGTGACCAAGGGAAATAAGGAGTCATTTCTAAATAGATAGCGCAATTGATCATTTAAAAAAACAGTTGAATGAGATCGTGTCATTATGGTGTGACCAAGGGAAATAAGGAGTCATTTCTAAATAGATAGCGCAATTGATCATTTAAAAAAACAGTTGAATGAGATCGTGTCATTATGGTGTGACCAAGGGAAATAAGGAGTCATTTCTAAATAGATAGCGCAATTGATCATTTAAAAAAACAGTTGAATGAGATCGTGTCATTATGGTGTGACCAAGGGAAATAAGGAGTCATTTCTAAATAGCTAGCGCAATTGATCATTTAAAAAAACAGTTGAATGAGATCGTGTCATTATGGTGTGACCAAGGGAAATAAGGAGTCATTTCTAAATAGATAGCGCAATTGATCATTTAAAAAAAACAGTTGAATGAGATCGTGTCATTATGGTGTGACCAAGGGAAATAAGGAGTCATTTCTAAATAGACAGCGCAATTGATTGGTATGGTATTTGATTTTATAAATTGTGGAATAATGGACTTACAACTCTTTGACTAGCAAAACTAGAACGACTACAGCTATACAGTAAAGATACGGGGGACCGTTAAATGCAGCGTGGCGGACCGGCCCATTGCACCCCTGACATCTTTGTACCCTACCAGTGCTTAGGGCTATAAACGTAAAGAAGGACCTCCAAGGGAGCCCACTTAGCAAAGTGGTCAGAGCATAGATTAAAGCAATAGTTACTACGCAAAACTTATTCCGATCATTGTTGCCAAGTAAGTTACGCATATAGATAATATACAAGTTCTACAATGATATGGTGTTCAAAGTAATAACGCCTGCAGAGTGAAAATCTAACTTCGATTAATGTAATATAATTATTTGATTGAAACAGAAAAATATCGTACGATTAGTGTCCGTGAAATTAATGATTTTCTCTCCGAAATGTAAAGCTTGGTTTGCTGAGGAACACATCGTTATCACCATTGCGTATAAGTTTTTTGTTTAATATGTTTTACTGAACTATTCATAAGCTATTCGATAGAAGACAGCCTCGTCCCAATAATGTATTGTTAAAGTCACTTAGAAAAAGTAATTTACATCTACCTGGAATTTTGCATGTGGTAAACGCATCTGATTTGAAGGTTTGTGAAAATATGTTTTTTATTATATAATAATCATTATATTTTATTTGTAATTTTTGTATACAGCTTTGCGATTCTCTAATTATTCGTCGTGGAGCTCGTCGGTGTCAAATACTTTATGTGATATCGCCCTTGTACGTAAGGTTGTTTTTCCTACGTTTCTTGTCATCTCGTCATTTATTTCACGGATGTTGTCAAAGATGCAACGATGTTTGCTCATAGAGAATCGCACGGCTGATTGGGACCCACACTTGGTAGTACATAAAAATACCTGTTTAGTTTTGAATCGTAAAGAACTAAAACGCTCTCATCTGATATTTCTTTATTTATTTTCATACGATTTTCAAACCTCTAACACCTGCTTAGCATTTTTTAATTGCAAGTTTAGGGACAAGTAAAATATCCTCGAATCCACGTGGATTATCCAATATTTACTTTTTTTTACTTTGTTTTGCCACATTATATTACAAATACAAATACAAATAGTTTATTGACATAAAAAGTAGGTACATTATATATTTGAATCCATAGGCTCCCGAGCTAGTGTGAACTGTGTTTCAGGAGCCTGTGGCTTCTCCCATAAATACTTAGCAGGTAATTATGTCAGATATTAGATTTCACTTATCTCTAAAAGAGATCCAAGACAATTTCATCAAGCTACATCAGCAATCTGTTTTTCGACAAAGGGTTTAATTTCAGAGTCACAAGTTTAGCAGACATTCACCCAAAACTACACTAACTCTAAAATTCACGTCCAAACGCAACATTTCGGCATATTCCGCCTCATTTCGTGTTATCGTGATGTGAAGCAGGGATGCCCGAGCCCATAATTATTTAGAGTCGCGCGCGTGTTTAAAACTACCGTCGCCCATCAAACTCTGATAACGCGGCCCGCTATGAGAAGCCTTGTTTATTGGGAGGACGTCAGAGGGCGTGCCTGTTCATATTGTGAGGCTTACTTTTATAATACTTGTTATGCTTGATTTGAACACTATCTCATTTTCTGCCTACTTCCTAAAAAATTGAGGTTCTCTAGTCGAGGCGTATATTTTTTTATATGACCACGCATTAACAGAGTAGTCAGATTTTGATAATATCTGTTTTGTTTGGTAGTGAATTCTTCTGAGGTGGTCCCATTTAAATTTCATCAAATTTTGTTCAGCGGTTTTTGAGTTACACTCCAATTACTGAAAAGTGTTTCGTCTATCTTGATTTCCTTATTGACGGTGAATGACAATCGATCCCGTAAGTAGCAAGGGTCACTAAAAAGCGTGATTTTTTTTAAATGGAACCGACTTCAGCACTAATAAGTGTGAAATAATTTGTCGAAGTCAGTACCATGCGCACAATATTGTGATAGTACCTGGTTACTTTTGAACTTTTCTACCGACTTCCAAAAAGATGGAGGTACTCAATTCGACTGTATCTTTTTTTATATGTTTGTTACCACATATCTCTGGACTGGGTGAACCGATTTCCAAATTTTATTTTGTTTGAAAGCTGGTGCTACCCGTGTGGTCCCATATATTTTCTTAAAATCCGGTACAGTAGTTTTTGAGTTACACTCAAATAACTGATTTTTACCAAAGTAGTAGAATGGAAGTCTGTATTAAATTTTTCAAATTGCACTTGTATGGTACCGATTTCAACAAGTTATTTCACATATTTTAGTGTTGAAGTCGGTTCCAGTTTATGGGTAATAATTGTTAAATTACAAGTACAATTTGAAATGTTTAATACCGACTTCCATTCTATTCAGTTATTGGAGTGTATCTCAAAAACTACTGACCAAATTAGATGAAATTTACATGGGAGCACACGGAAAGCAGCAGCTAACAAACAGAAAAAGAGCTTTGAGAATCGGTTCACGCAGTCGAAAGTTATGAGGTAACAAACATAAAAAAAACAGCGAATTGAGTACCTCCTCCGTTTTTTGGAAACCTGTAGAAAATACATAACATGCTTGTATTTGACCACTATTTCATTCTGAATCACAAATGTTTTATTTATTCAAGGCAATGTTACACAATGATTTTTTTACAACCAGCCAGTATTTCTTCAAAAACAAAAAAGTATACATACCTATGCACCTTGAGTGAGTAAAGACTTAAAAATTGATTAATATAATTGGTAAAATTTGTGGCATGTTGCTTAGACTTTTTTGATGTGTGTAATAGAATCCTGGTTCCTAAACAAGGGTCATGAAGGCCTATGTGCTAGCTTCCAGGCATCATCTTCGGTGAACCGATAAAAACAATCACTTGATTGTCAGTCAATGGTGTCGTCGAAGATGGTTCGCTAGATCAATAGGGAGAGGCATATGATCCATGTGTGACGAAAGCTCTGCTCTCAATAGTCGTGTTAAGTTCAGAACTGTAACATCTGAAATCACTGGGTGAATGATATTAAACATGGTGCAGTACTTAATGCACTTTCGTGTGCACTATGAGCCTTTAGAATCCAATGACAAAAAAATGTATACGTTTTATAAAGGTACCATTTGAAATAGATATAAGAATAATCCAATACATACAATCTCTTCATATTTTAAATTTGAAGAGTATCCAAGTTTGCACACAGTGCAAAGCTATATATCCGCCGATAAGGCCTTTGTATCTGAAAATAAATAAAATAGCTTAAATATGTCCAGCGCTGGGCACAAATATCGCACCGATGGGGTTGCCCAAACTCGATTTTACCCCTTGATATGGTAAATTAGACTATGAAATTATTATTTATAGGGCAGATATTGATATTTTACGGTAGGTACACATTTGTGTTTTGGTCGGGTTACTAAAGTATTTTTTAAGAAGTTTGCCCAATCCAATTATAATATTCATTACATTATCACACTTTCACTACATTTTTACTTTTTATGAATAATACATTAGAACTGATAACAGATGAATTATATGTGATAAAAAATGTAACTTAATGATTTGTCACGAAAAGGACGATTTAATCGGTATTTTAATCTATTTATAAAAGAAGATGTCCTGACTGACTGACAGACAACGCACACCCTAAACCACTAATCGTAGAGACTTGAAATTTGGATGGTGTATTGTCCTTGATGCGTAGAGGTGTACTAAGAATGGGTTTTTCGAAATTCTACCCCTAAGGGGTCAAAAGGGGTGAAAACGTTTGTATGAAACTCCTTTGTTTTTGAACTTATAAACGTGAAAATTTGTATTTGGATAGGTTATTCAAAATAAAAAATGGTGCACTAATTTTTTTTTTGGATAGTAGTGGTTTAAGAGGGTGAAATGGAGGGGTGAAAGTTTGTATGGAAAGTTATTTGTTTTCGAACATACAGTGGTGAAAATTTGCATTTGGACAGTTTAAAGTGATGTTTTCAATATTTATTGACAGGGATGTCTTAAAGGGGTGAAACGGGGGATATGATTTTTTTTCAAAAGAACTTTATTTTTGGAGCTACAGTTATGAAAATTGATAACTGGATAGGTTATTTAAAGTAAATAGTGATGCTTTCAATATTTTTTTCAGGGTTGACTTAAGGGGGTAAAATTAGGGATGTAAAAACTACTACATATTATAAACTGTAGAGGTCAAATTTCTGTACATTGAATAATATGCTGAAAACCGAGTCAGGGGATGTAAGGAGTGAAAAATAAGTTCAAATTGTGTGTATGTTTGTCTGGCTGTTTGTACGGGCTAATCTCCGAAACGACTGGACCGATTTAAATGAAATTTCGTATGGTGGTAGCTTATATCCCTGATCAATATATAGGATACTTTTGGTCTCGGTAAATTAAATAGTTCCCGTGGGATAATTAAAATTCTGTAATTACCGTAACCCGCGACGCCACGCGAGCGAAGCCGCTGGCGGGTCAGCTAGTGTATACAAAGCGGACCAAAAAGCTTTTGTCTAAAAATAGCATGATGTTGCTTTGTCTTGCCCGATCGTTTACGCTCAAACTTGCCTGCGCAGATGCAGTGTTAGTGTGGAGCAAATGTTTTTATATAATTATATAAATTTTCTTTTAGTTTAGCGCGGTCGTACTCTATTCATATATTTCAATGAGGGATCTCCGTTATATTAAACGTATTGACGTTCAGTTGAATAACTTTTAGATATTGGGCAAAGGTTGAAACATAACCTACAATATTCGATAACAAAACAAAAGAGAGCCACAGAATAAAACGAGAAAAAACTTCAATCAAACTTGTAACTCCCTTCTCGTATATCAGCACACTCTGAGGACCGCATACTGCTCGATCCCAGCACCTATAACATAAACATGGACACACACTATTAAAACTTGAACTCGTTTTGTAAGCCAAAATATTATTCGACTACCTTCCTTCTATCTTGCCGGATCGGGCGCAGGGCTGCCAACACATGGAAATTTACATTTTTATTTTATTTTATTGCGCGGGAATACTGTGTTCCATTTTTGAAAGTTTGCGAGTTGCTTTAAGTTAGTGTTTATAGTTTGGATTGTTTGTGTTTTGCAGCCAGTATGTTGCTACTTAATGGTAAGGAACACTGGAAAAGAGGAATAAGAGTTATAATATAGTTTCATTGGGGTTACGGGTTCGGAATACAGAACATTTTTACATTTACGGTTGATTTGTGCACCATGCGAAGAATATTAAAGACAAGCTACGGAGTTAATAATAAAAAAATCCTAACCTTTTGTAGTTTCATTTTTGTTATAATTAGCCATAGATATAGGTACATTAATACATAGGTGGGAAGATCGAGGCGTTCAGTTGTTCTTTTTAATGAATGAGAAATTATGAGAAAAAATCAACAAAGCACAGTGAGATGTATATATTAACGTACTCTAATTATTAGGCTTATTGCTATTTGTTTTTAGACTTTCCAGTGACTGAGAGTGTGGTGAGGGTTGTGAGTTGCATCCGACATACGCACATGTAGACAGCCCTAGGCGTCGCACCGTCCGGCGAGTCCGGCTTGTCTCATAAACATGGTCGGGTATCGGCGCGTAATCTGGCGGATTTGTCGATCAGGCCCGCTATCCGACCAGATTTGCTCCGGGCTTTACCGCCGATGCGGCACATACGTTTTGCTTTTCTTGTCCAATGTTTACGAGTGCGCGCCCAGGTGGAATAAACGGGCCGATTTGGTCCGCTCGCTTTGTTCGTCTGATTTGTTGGTGTATGATCTGTTGCTAGTTTTGGGTGGTGAATGTTGCGAGAAATTTCAAAATTGGAATAATCTGTTTAGCAAACAAATTACTTACCGACACGCTTCGTAGTCTGAAGTTTTGAGATATTATGTGTCCTGGCGTAATATAAAATACATACAAAAAAACGATAGGCACCTGTAGCATAACCAGTCCATTGGTCGCTAAGCAGTCGTTAAAAAATTAAAAACATATTATTGGCTAACTTCCAGATTTTTTACATAAAAATCGTCCATACTTTTTAACATAAAAAACGTCCATGATTATATGGTGTGAATTGTTCCGAAACAAGGAAGTATTTTTTAGCAAATATAAATGGTTGTCTATCAACGTCGGTTTACGGCCGATAATTTTACGTGATACGTCATAAGACAAGCCGAACGCTTAGGCCGATCGTGCCTCTCTATCGCTTGTTCCGCGCTCTCGCTTGCACGCTCGGCTCAGGCGGAACGTGACCATGGGTCATACTTTTTCATGTATGCAGCCGGCGTTCATCGATTTACGCGTGTAAGACGATCAGTAAGTCAAAAATGTCTCCCATGGATGATAGGTAAATTCACATACTTATTTGTGTTTTGCTATATACATAAGTATCCAAGAAGAGTATGCTAGTAGTATCTTTTGTACAATAAATATAGACAACTGTTATTTTAATATGAGTGTATTCATAATCTTAAGTATTGAGAGTGTTAAATAAATTTGGCAGATTTATATCTTACATCTAATCCCGGCCTTATTGTATATCTTTACTGAGAACGGGAATGGGCTTCATTTTGACATTTGAATCCCATTCTGGGCGAAACCCTGCAAGCCTATTGGCTGGAACCATCAATGGGAATGAGAATCAAATGACATATCATTCTCATTCAAGTTAGACAATAAGCCGGGTCCAAACGTATTTATTAATATTGAAAGACATCCTGCTGTGCGATTCTCTAATGATTCGTCGACGAGCTCACCGATGTCAAATACTTTATGAGATACGTCTTGTACATAAGGTTGGGTTTCCAACGTTTCTTATCATCCCGTCATTTGTTTCACGGATCTTGTCTAAGATGCAACGATGTTTGATCTTAGAGAATCACACGGCTGTGCGGGATGTACCATCCATGATTTCAATAAACTTGCTACAGGTATCCTACTATTAATAATCTAGTCAATTATCTTGATTTAACAGTTTGCTATACTTAGGTATATTACAAATAAATAAAAAAATGTGTTGTCTCGAAATTACTGCTTTATACTAAACGCATAATCCCACTAATAATATAAATATGAAAGTTTAGGTGGATGGATGGATGTATGTATGGATGTTTGTTGCTCTTTCACGCTTAAACGGCTAGGCCAATTTTGATGCAAGTTGGTATGAAGATAGATGAGGCGCTAAATTAACACATAGAATACTTTTCATCATCATCATCATCCATCAGCACGCGGGTGAAACCGCGGAGAGCAGCTAGTATGAAAGTATATACGGTACACTACATACGAGATTACAAATAAAATTGTTTGTCGATTTGTATGTTTGTTTCTTTCAGGTGATCTCTAAAATGACTGGACTGTTTTTCACTGGTCTTGAACGTACCGTTCAAACAGTTTCGTTCGCTTCACAAATCGTCTATTACTGCTTTAAAACACTTGTGTCTACTTTAAATTCATAGAAGATCTCACAAAACGTTAAAATAAAACAGCCAGATGTCCACCATCACAACGCAAAACCTTACCCCCGACGATCCGAACGCAATACCAATTAGACCCTTAGCAATAACAATAAAAAAACTTTAATAAACAATGGAACGAGAGACGCCTGTAAATTCGGCAAAAACAGCCGCCGAGGCGATTACTCCCCCTTAAGTTACCCTTAACTGGGTATAATTACGGTCATTTGGTGTCATCTTACCCTTAACGAGATCATCAACACGGTGTGCGAACGCGAGCAATGAAACTTGGAATACAAGTGTGCACTATTGCTTCATTTTAACTTTCATTGTCTCAAGCGGTTTGAATTTGGTATCTAGCTTTTTTTCTATCGTTCCAGTTATGTCTTCGTCCATGTAACTCTGACTCATCACAACATGCTTTTTAACGAACACCAATTATTGACTGTACGGAGCAAAAAGTTTTAATTTGACTTTTCTATGATTGGTATTGGTTCGGCCATCTCCAAGATTCAGAAGTAACAGGCGAATACATCTAAAATCTATTGTCTCATGGTGCCGAGTGCAGTATATCGACACGTAAAAGCTACACGTAGAGCTCCAGGTGGGTTTGCATGGCCGATGACCACACTGGCCCTTTAGAAATTCTTAGCATTGATAGTAGAAAATAAAAACATGTGTGCTACCTCTTAAATTTTATGTTAACGGAGAACAAGTTCGATAGACAACACCTGATTTTATGGTTGTATCCAGCTAGCAAGACTAATAATAGAGAGATAATAAGCAATAACTCATAGTAGCATTCATAATCAGCCCATTATGTTCCCACTGCTGGGACTCGAGCATTCCTCTCAAAAGAGGAGTTCAGTCCTCGGTGCGGCTTGGTATTCACCAAGTTAGTGGCCAACCCATGTCGAAGATTTCAGGCCGCCCGAAGGCCTAACGGCTGCTGTCCTAAGACAAACAGCCGGACTTGACGGCTTAACCTGCCCTCCGAAGCTCGGAAGCGCTCAGTTAAATAATACCACTAGCAAAAACCCATCCAAGTCCTGACCGCAGCAAGCGTTGCTTAACTTGTTGATCGGTTAAGATGCCCATGTCAAGCTCCGCTGCGAGCGCTCCGCACGGTGGCATTGATAGTATACAAATCACTCGCTACAGTATTGTGTTGCTTTCTACTTTCAAGTTAATATGAATGTGAGTTACGCTGAAGGGAGAATACCTAGTTTACTAGTACTCAAGACTCATGGTGAAGAGCTAAGATTATCTTCATTTTGAGCTGCAACCTAAAAATTGGATTGACTTCTCCAAACCTTCACACATCTTCTACAGAAATAAGCTACAAACAATAAATAATATTTTAAATTAATGCTAATGCCCTTGGTTTGCCTAAATGTTGGGTAGACGTTATAACTCAGGGCGAATGACGCGGAGCGGTTAATGCGCGAATTTACCTGGGTACCTTTATTTATTATGATTATGGGTGGGCAAAGCCGTGATAGATAAGGTGTTCGGCTATTAACGGGTAAACTTGTAAATATGCCTTGAGAGCATTTAAGATTTTATTCATGAAGAATCCTGATTCTCGTGAGCTCATATTTACTCAATTACTATAAAGGTAACTAATGACTCTTACAGGGAGTAATATTTACGCGATGATTGTGACACTGCATTATATGAGAAACGTCGAGTTGAAACTGCACGTGTAAATGTAAGTGTTTGGGAAACGATCAATCAATTGTTCAAAGTCTTCCCGTGAACATGGTGCATGTAACTGCGCCGAAATATCGGGAGCTCATTCCACAACCTTACCACGGTAAATATCCCGTTAATAATCATATAACTTTAGAGAACAACCGTGATAGTTTAAAACAGTGTTTGATCAATCAATTATTGTAAAAACCTTTAATACGATTCTGATATGGGGGAGAACGCATTTACATTGTGTTTTTAACCTTTTGCGTCCCAGAGATGTAAATATACATCAGTTTCATTCATAAATCTTTATTTAATTACCACGGTATAGGAAAGACTACAATCCGATGAAGATCGCCAAAGTCTGAGGAACAGAAAAAATATTATACTAGATTTTATTCAGGACTATCATGGGACGAGATGGATAAGTCATGTGCCTCATTGTAAGCAATACACATGTCCAAGACAATTACAGAGCCAACGATCAGCTGAAGTTCGGCATGGAGGCCTACTACCAAAAACCTCGAAGTGTCCATCTTAACTTCAAATTAAATTTTCAGAACAGTGCTGAAACTTGGTGCTTAAAGAAGACAGATCGCGACCGTATCGATGCTTTCGAAATGTGGACGTGGAGAAAAATGCTTCAAATCCCATGGAGTGCCTTTCGAACCAAGTTATCCATTTTGCGAGAACTGAAAATTAAGACTTTCTACTACCTGTCTTCGTAGAGTGCTAGATTTCTTCAATCATATAGCTAGAAACAGATATAGAAACAGGGTCACAACCTAGAAAACTAATGGTTACGGCCAACGTCGAAGGACAACGATCAAGAGGGCGCAGCCTTTTAAGGTGGTCCGACCAGATCCGCTCTGCTCTGGACACAAATCTTCATAAGATACTTCACGACGCAAACAATAGAAACAGATGGCGAAGCTTAGTCAGATCTAAAATTATACAGAAGTGGAATCACGATCCTCAGTAATGAGGAGAACGACGCGACGACGACCATCGTAACACCGTAGTACTAGATGGCTACTGCTAGAAGGGAAAAATCCTTGAGACACAAGACTAACTAAATACCCACCATACAGGAAGTGAGTTAGCCTCGCCTCGTATGATTCGCACCCCAATTTAAGGCAAAGGCAGACTCTTTAACTTTATCTTCACGAACCATGGTAGATAGATGTAGTTTTGCATCTATATATGTCAGCTTCAATTTACATCGGTTTATAAACTTAGTATACATTGAGGAAACTCCTTTCCCCGTTTGGCAAATGAGAAGATCGCGCCCTCTTACAAATTGGCCGCATTAATATAGACAAGGGGGTGATCCATACGACTGAAAAACGTGCGATCTTTCAGATGAGTCGTGAAAGAAGTACTATATTATTAATTGTGGAGCATAACTTTGTGATCCATAATTAAAAACGCACACCAGGAGATCGCATAAACAAGCACAACAGCGTAATTGAAGATTTTACATATATGAAATTATGTTGTTTTCTGTCTGTTGGTTTTTACATATATGAAAAATATATAATTAACTTATGGAGCAACAAAGATAAGCAAGCAAGCAAGAATACTAACGTACTACCTAGTCAAAACTTGGGCTAAGGAAAACCCTTTTTTAAAAACTAAAATTAAAAACTAAGTGTTGCCGATTCGGAGGCTGATTTAATAATGAATAATAAAATGAACAAAAGAAATCTTAACAGCTAACTTAACCTACCGCAGGACAACGAGAAGTCTTGGTCAGCATTACATGTAACTGCTACATGATACTGCAGCTACTGCTGAGCAAGCCCTCTAGTCGAGCACGGAAGGGCGAGGGGGATGTATAACTCCTCCCTCCCTAAGAGGGAAATTATCGGAAGGTTCGATTATAGAGTTTTCCGATAATTTCGCAAAAATACAAAACTAAATATAACTAGACCTAACATGATATAAACTAACACACTGATTTTAGAGTCCGTTTCTCTTTTTTGTACACTTTCGAGCACTTCACTATTTTTCAACGCATAGGACATATATTTAACCTCGTCCAAGTTCACTTTATGCATGTTGAGTGCACGCGCACTTAATACACTGGCGTTTGGTCTTAGTTGAGGTAAATTTATGATTGGGAGTGGCGTCGCAGCTTCAACGTCTATGAAGGCACGGTGGTGACGAATTTGGATTCCGTTAATCTCCAAATCACAAGGCTCGTCGATGGTTACCAAGTACGTGCCGTATACAGGATATTTAGTAGTCTCTTCAACACATTGCTTGTTGAGTGTGGTTTTCAGGTTCGTATAGAGGATCCAGTGTTCAGTATCAATTCTTTGGACCTTCACATCTTCCAACTGAATTGGGTACTGTCTGCAGCAGGTAAGGTTGTCCTCATACTTCATGAGTTGCTCTTCACAGGTGGATCCAGCGTATATGGCTCTGTTATCGTCTGTGCACAGGAAGTGGTCTCCAGCAGCTAGAGGACGGCATGGCTGAGTGATCGGTAAGTATGTCTTTCCTTTCGCCAAAAGGTAAGGGTAATTGGGTATTATAACTAAGGTTGTATTTTCAGGTTCATGGAAAACAGGTAAGGTATACATTTTAAAATAGTTATAATTGTAATTATCAGTAAGTGGAATTTGTAAGATAAACGTAATCTGGTTTTTCTTTATGAATGATTTTACACAAATTGTTTCTTCTATATTAACTAAATTTGATTCAATTGGTTCATAAACCAAGTTTTCTGTCTTAGAAATAATTTTTAGGTGATCTAAAAGTTCGGTAGAGTTCACAATAGACTGATGTAATATAGAGCTTTTACTTAATGCTAGTGCCGTCTCTAATTCGCTCAATTTTATAAAGATAGTTTGGAAGTTACTCATAAATAAACTATATAATCCTAATATATAAGAAGTCAGAACAAAATTAGTTTCCTTATTTGCTATGTCTTTTATTGATGCTTCAACCTTTTTAAGGCGGGCATCAAGAATAATTGTATTTTCATTAAGCAACTGTGAAGTGTTAATGAGACTGTTCAACGCTTGGGAGATAATGGTAGCCTTCTTTGAAATAATAACTTGATTTTGGTTTATTTCGGATATTAATTGGTCATATTTTAACGCGTCATAGTGATCTAGATTTCCTGTTACAATTTTTATAATAGAACCCAATGGATTAAGGATTCCTCTTCTAAAACGTTGCGGCATTAGTTGGCGATATTTATCTATAGTTATGTCGCGTAGATATTCGACATGCATTAACATGCTTATAAAGTCATGGGGAAACGGTTTGTTTAACGAAACTATTCTATTAAATTCAGTAAATTTCCTTATCACAAAATGTAAGTCGTCGTGAATACTATTTAAGCTAAGAGTTTTAATAATAGTCCATTTATCGATTTGCAGATACGCTTGACCTTCTTTTACCGGCAGGAGTCCTGGATTCCCTTTAAGTGATTGCAGATGAAGGGCAACTGCTGACGTCACTAGTGTCAGAATGCACCACCTGCGGAGGGCGTTTTATATTTTTAATCGGTGCTTTAGTATTTTTACGTTCTGTTTCTACCTTAATAGGGACTACATTCCTTTCAATCTCATCCACTACTTCCGCTTTCTTGTACCTTGCCTTATCCTTACTTTTTCTTTTATTTATATCTTTCACAAATACGGTTTTGCCTTGCGGGAGTTCTATATTGATTTCACCACCTCGTTTGTCCCTAATCTTTTCTTTATTTGCTGCTATTTTTTCTGCTATTTGCTTATACAAACATTTTGTGCGTTTTTCGTGGTCTTTTACTAGCTGTTGCGTGTAGGACTTTTCAAATTCTACATTGAAAGGATTGTCTGTGTCTGTATGTCCGAAAACGACCTCGAACGGAGTGAGACCTGTAGTCGAATGAATCGTGTGGTTGTACCCCATTACTGAATACGTCATAATTGATGCTGCATCGGTGCATTTTTCCTCATATTTCGCTAGCCTGTATATTTCTATTATAGTCGAATGGAAACGTTCGATCAGTCCCATGGAGTTAGGGTTGTTGATTGTACCTACATGTCGTTCTATTTTATGTAAGCCTAGAAACTCTTTCATTAACACATTATTGAACTCCATTCCAGGATCCGAACTGATCTTCCTAGGGATGCCGTAAAATGAAAAGTATTTCATTAGGGCTCTTACAACTTCTGGTGTCGATTTGTTAGGGATCTCGATCGCTTGACCTAACTTACTGAACGCGTCGATAAGGGTCAGGTAATGTTTGCCCTCAATGGAGAAGAGATCAATAAAAATTTCCTGGAAGGGGGCATCTTGTGTCTGTGTTAACTGCATTACGGGTTTGAGAGGTTTTCTATCATATTTCATTTTATTGCAACCCTCACAAGCATTGATAATAGCTGTTACAGTTTCTTCCATTTTGGACCAACAATAACTTCTACGGAGCTTGACCAACGTTTCTTTAATTCCGCGGTGACACGTTTTTCCTAGATGATATTTCAAAAGTATCTCTTTTTGTTCACTCTCATTTTCCACGTATACTACACGTTCAGTGCATTCATATAATTTTACCATGTCTCGTTTGAACAGGGTGATTATAATATTGCTAAATTGTCTGCGGTGTTCTTCTTCTTCGAAATATACAAAGTACTTTATTTTTGGTCGAATGTATTCTTTTAAAAAGTTCTTTATTAGATCTGGATTGTTTTTGGGTAGAAAAACTTCCATTATTTTCGTTTTTCCACGGGAAATATCTTTTACTTGCATTTCGTTTTTATACCAAGAGAACACTAGAATTTGGTTCGGCTTATTATCAATCGCTTCGTGTAGAATGGGTATGCCTATCGATTCTAAATCAGCTGCAGAATGGATTGTTTGTGATTTACTACTATGTTCTGAAGGTGATATGTATACCGGCTGTTCAAGTGTGAGTACAGAAATAGGTTCAGTAGCTTCCGAAGACGATATACTCATAGGGCTAGCTGTCATTGTTCCACTACAGTCTGATACAGATATTGTAGACGAGTCATGTCGCTTTGGCTTTCCAGCTGATATGTCAATGATGTTTTGAACTACCTCGTCCATTTGTTTCTGTATTTTACGTTCCTTTCTATCTATGTTCACGTCCATTGAATTTCCATCCTCATCTGAATCTAGGGCATTGACCTTAATTCTACTGAGAGCATCTGCGTTTGTGTTCTGCTTACCCTTTTTGTAAATGATTTCAAAGTCGAAATCTTGAAGACGCAACCTCCAACGTGTAAGCTTGCTGTTAGGGTCTTTCAGTGAATTGAGCCATGCTAGAGGCCTATGATCGGTATATATGTAGAATTTCCGACCATACAGGTAAGGCCGGAAATGTTTGGTAGCCCAGATTATCGCGAGTAGTTCGCGTTCGATGGTGCTATACCGAGATTCAGTATCGCTTAAGGTGCGGCTGGCATATGCTACAGGTTTATCCGAACCTACTTGTCCTTGGGACAACACCGCGCCTATCGCTACATTTGAAGCGTCTGTTGTCAGTATAAAGGGTTTGTTATAGTCTGGATATTGTAACAATGGTGCGTGAGTTAGAAGTTCTTTGCATCTGTTAAACGCGTTTATGTAACCTTCATCGATAATAATTTTGTTTCGCTTTTTTAAACAAGATGTTAATGGCTGGGTAATTTTGGCAAAATCAGGTATAAAACGTCGGTAATACCCAACAAGTCCTAAGAAACTTTTAATTTCCGTTACTGTTTTCGGCAGAGGAAAATTCATTACAGCTTTTATTTTGTCGTCGTTAGGTTTGAGGCCATCTTTTGTAATGGTATGACCGAGATATAGTACTTCCTTTCGTAAGAATTCAGACTTATCTAGCTGTACTTTTAAATTTGTCTGTCGGAGTCTGTCGAACACAAGTCGTAGTTTATGTAGGTGTTCCTGGAGGCTTGACGAAAAAACGATGACGTCATCAAGATACACCATGCAGTGTAGGCCTTGTAGTCCCCTCAGTACACTATCCATAGTACGTTGGAAAGTGGCAGGCGCTGTCTTGAGCCCAAAAGGCATTCGAAGAAACTCAAAATGACCGTTTTGTGTGCTGAAGGCAGTCTTCTCCCTATCCTCGTGCTGGATCTCAAGCTGATGGTAACCGCTTGCCAAATCGATCGTACTAAAGTACACGCTTTTACCTAATTTGTCAAACAAATCGTTGATGTTTGGTAGAGGGTACTTGTCATCGATGGTTATGTCATTTAGTCGTCGATAGTCTATCACCATACGAAATTTCTGTTCACCAGACGCGTCTGCTTTCTTAGGCACTAAGTGCACCGGAGCATTCCACGGGGAATGCGATTCCTGAACTACATTGTCATCTAACAGCTTTTTCACTTGTCGGTTAATTTCGTCTGTCTGTGCCGGGGCTAACCTATAGGGTTTTACATATATCGGGTCCTCATTCTTTGTACGGATTCTATGTTTTACCTGGTTGGTAAAAGTCAAAGGCAATTGGTCAGAGTAGAAAATGTCTTTGTATTCCATACATAACTTGTATATCAGTTCACGTTCTTCGTCATTAGTATGGTCCAGCCTGAGTTTGTCTAGGTTATCTACAAGTATTGTCTCAATTTGTCTATCTGTCATCTCATTCGTTGTAAAATTTAGATTGCACTCGGTTTCTTGGTGAGGCGTTACTTTGAGAGGTTTGTTAACAGTTAGTCGTACTGATTTGTCTAAGGTGTTCTGAACGACAGTTGTAGCGTAACCATTGGTACAGTTTACTACAGCACTCGGCATTCGAACACCAGGACCGAACTCTTTGTAGTCTATAATTGCGTCACCTGCGTGTTGGTCAGTGGGTAATTTCACGCGTTGTTCAGATCGCGGGTGTAAGTCAATTACGTAGTCTAAGTTATTATTAATAATTGGAATGCACGCAGTTTTAGTCTTCAAGTATAAGTCTTTAAGGTCTATAATCGCATTCAATTGTTTCAATAAGTCATTCCCGATAAGACCGTCATAACGTGGATCGACGTCATAGAGATAAAATTTGTGACACTCATTGCTTTGAAAGGTTGGTAAAAGCGGAATTTCTATTGCTTCATTGTGGTCACTGGAGGCGTGAGTACTTACGACTTTAAATGGTTCATACCTAATATTGTTATAAAAGTATTCATACGCCTTTCGTGGACTCAAGAATGATCGAGTGCTGCCAGTGTCGATCATTAGTTTCGCGTGTATTTCCGGGATATATATATGAGGCAACTTAAGTGTAGGGTCACAGTTTAGTTCTATCATTTCTTGTCCTCTATGGAGGCTGTTGTTGGAAAATTTTCTATCGGCTGGTCCTGAAGTGAGTCTGTCTGTGTGGTCTCATACGTCATTTCGTCACTGTACTCGTCACAGTTGGCGTCATCAATATAGCCATATGCATTATAGTCAGGTTCGTGGTCACAGTAAAAGTCATAGTATTGCGCTTCGTCATTATCGGTCAATTCATTGATTTTAAATCCGTCGCGCGGCCTTGGTGGTGCAGTCCTCATCGTAGCATCTGAGGCTTGAAAATGCGGAGCGTTAACTTGGGGTGGTTTGTATCCGAATTGTTGGGGTGTCATACCCACGTAAGGCCTAGAGCCTGTTTGTAGAGGTTGATTAGTATTATTATTAAAAGTTGGACGGTACCCTAACTGTGGTCGGTAACCGAACTGAGGTGGGCGGTAACCGAACTGGGCAGGCGGGCGGTAGCCCAACTGCGGACGGTATCCGAAATTGTGTGATTGCCCTTGAGGCATTCGGTATGGTGCGGGCTGACTACCGAAATTGAATTTTGGCGGCACGCTATTTGGTGAGTAGGTCGGAATTCTAAAACCACTCGGTTGTGATGGTCCATTAAACTTAAAACCAAAGTTAGGATTTTGGGTCAAAAATGGTTTCGAAGCATTTGCACTATTATTCGCGCTACCATAAACGCGGTTCCGCATATTATATTGCTCATGGAAGTTAACCTCCTCAAGAACAATACTTAGCGCATCTTCTAAAGTCGCGGGGTATTTTAATCTTACTATGCGTACCATATTTTCGGGCAAGTTGTATAAAAATACGTTTAAGGACGTATTGTTATAGATGGTGGTTTTTGCACGTTTTAATTCCGCGTCGTTTGACATATTAACCTTCGAAATTAATAAAGATCGAATACTTTGTATGCGGTTACATAATTCTAAATAACTCTCACCGGGCTTTATCTTAACCGATTCAAGTTCAAGGTTAATGCACTGTTCGCTACGAGGGTCGCCAAAGTGTTGTTGCAGCAATTCCTTAAGTGCGGTCCAAGTTATAATATCTTCGCGTTCTGATAATAACGCGGCCGCTTTATCCGTGAGTTTACTTGTGATCGCTTGATATACGTATAGATTTTGTTCCTCGCTACCTCTATACCTAGCTATTACGTATTCGCTTTTCCTAATGAACAAGTTAAGTTGCCTTTTATCGCCATTGAATGTAGGCACAAGCTTTAACATTTCATTTGGAATCGCGGTAACTTCTTGGGCCGGTTCCATTTTTATAGAACAGAGCAAACTTTAGAGACCAATTCACAATATAAAAAGTATAAATAACCACTTACACAATAAAACACACAGTAAAATACACAGTAAAATCAAGTACACACAGTAATATCAGTAAAACACAGTAAATTCAATAAAACACAGTAAAATCCAGTAAAACACAATAAAAATCAGTAAATATAACTCAGTAAAAAGAAAATTGTAGTCTCGAAACTAACAATTATAAATAACGTTTAAAAGCAAATGTATCTACTTAATAATTATTCAATTTAAATACTTTTATCAAAATGTTAATCTACAGTATATTTAATTTGAAACTGAAATTATAAATCGTTCTTATTTTTATTTCAATCTCTTTACTCTAATACTCTACGGTATGCTTATCGCTAAGGTAGTTCGTAGAATTGCATACAAAAAACCAGATACGTTATAGTGAGCGAAGTCTTATCTCAAATATAACAAAACAAAATTTAGGATAACTAGAGGAGGATTCGGGAAGGATATGGCGAAAAGTTTGACTCACCAAGCACCCGCCGTTACTCTCATGGTCATCTGTGGATTCACCCGTTTGACAAATTTATTTGGTTCGAGGATCGGCTCTCGGCGTTTCGCGTCGCACTCGCGTTTTCCAGATGGATTTGGACACCCGGAGTATAGCAGGAACGACACAGCCTTTATAAAACCGATCCTACCGGCTGCGCCAGTCAAAACTTGGGCTAAGGAAAACCCTTTTTTAAAAACTAAAATTAAAAACTAAGTGTTGCCGATTCGGAGGCTGATTTAATAATGAATAATAAAATGAACAAAAGAAATCTTAACAGCTAACTTAACCTACCGCAGGACAACGAGAAGTCTTGGTCAGCATTACATGTAACTGCTACATGATACTGCAGCTACTGCTGAGCAAGCCCTCTAGTCGAGCACGGAAGGGCGAGGGGGATGTATAACTACCTACTACTAATTTTATATTTACTAATGTACTACTAATTTTAGACAGAACATTACGTTGTCATTTAAGCCTGCGTCTTCTGCCGTGCGATTCTCTAGAGCAAACATCGTTGCATCTTTGACAACAAATGACGAGAAGACAAGAAACGTTGAAAAAACAACCTTCTGTACAAGGGCGATATCTCATAAAGTATTTGACATCGGTGAGCTCGTCGATGAGCGCGAAGACGAATCATTAGAGAATCGCACGGCTGACCATCCGGGTCAGATGCAAAAAAGCACTATTACTTGGTAATATTTACTATTAATAATAATCACAAATACAGGAGGACGATGTTCCTTAACACCGCACGTACCTTCAGGAGGTTTCTCAGTCTGCAGCCATGAGCTCCTATAGTTTGGGGCTCACCCAGCCGGCTGCCATTTACGATTAGGTTTTTGAGAATGTTTCTATTTTAACTTGTTTGAAATGTTTGAACAAATATGTAAATATAATAATACTACATAATTACTTATTAGTAGTCATTGCTAATATGTTATTATACCTGATAGACTAGTGTTTATTAACAAACTGGTCTGTATTTTTTTTCCACAAGTCTAAAGGTTATACACTCGCTCAACCTATGACCCTCATCATTACTGCCACCGTATTGTTATGGCACTAGAGGAAAGTTCGTTCAATCAGCACTTTCAATAAGTTCCAAACGAGTTTTTGTCGCTCATTCTTTGCGCGTATATACTGTGCTACCGCTGCAGGATGCCTGTGCCAATTCGGCAACGGGCCCTGTCGAATGCTCGTCTCGTGTTCGCTGTGTGGTCGAGCAGGAGAATCCACTACTTATATTGTAGAAAAGTACTAGAATTGTGTATGCGATTCTGCTGGACATAGCCTACCCATGGATTTCCATTTGAGGAACCACACAGTTTCGCTGCATTCATTTTATCCGATTTTTATCGGTTGGTTGGTTTAATGGTTTACCACTTAAAATATATGTATAGTTACTAGACTATAACTTCTGCGAACAGTAGACCGCGCGAGCACATAGCCTAATGCGTGTATCAAATTTTATCAATATCGGTCAGTAAATGCGACCTGTACAGGAAGACCAACGAACAACCTTACAAATATACAGACAGATGAAAATCAATTAGACCAGTTAAAGCAGAGATCTTTCCTTCGCTTCGACCGCTCGATCAGTTATACAAAATAAACATAACGGCTTTTGTGGCCCACGGGTAAGGGTCTGCTTTCATAAATTGTATTATTTCGTGGTCAGCGCGGCTCACAAACCAAATTATTTCTTGAAATCAGTGGCTAACAGTGGCTATCAAATTGAACACCTGTAGTTACGTAGTTACTTATTAATTTATTTATTTATTTTGGTAATTCAACAGCGTTTACAATTAACATGTACACTAAATATAAAAACTTAAAATATATTACGTTTAACATCAAGCTCCTTTACCTCACAGCGAGCCCCCTGTCAATAAGTGCGAAGTGATATCGGTTTAATTCCCTCTTGACGGTGGAATGTTGATTAAACACCGACTGATCGACGGAGCGTCTTCAGGTGTGGTGAGAGACAGCCTGTCTTCTGTCTTCATGTATCCGAGAGGTAATAATTACTTGTTTGAGTTTCAATAACTTACTAACTAGGTGACGAGGAAAAAAGCTAACAGTATCATTGATTTTTTTAAAGTTCTGTTTCTGGTCGATTATTAACCATTAAGGGTCTTTCATGGTGCAGGTGTATAGGTGAAATATGTACAAAAATTAAATCACGAAACGGTGTTTTTGTGTTTTCCTTGTTAATCGTCCTAGAAAATTTTAGTAATGCAACCACCGCTTTACGACAACATGACAGACGAATGTGGCTGTGACTTAACTCTGATAACTTCTCTAAAAATCTCACTTGACACAACTACTATAAAAGTACTAACACTAGTAGTTCTGTGAACAGTAGACCTCGCGAGCACACAGTCTTAGTAGCGACAACTTTTCGCAGTACTTTCATCATCATCATCATCAGCCTGTAACAGTTCACTGCTGGACATACGCCTCCTAAAGCACGCCACTGAGCTCGATCTTCGGCTCTGCTCATCCAGTGACTGCCAGCTACCTTGCGCAGATCGTCGCTCTATCTGGCTGAAGGTCGCCCCACGCTTCGCTTGCCGACACGAGGTTTCCATTCGAGAACCCGTCTATTCCATCTGTTAACGGTTCCACGACTAATATGACCAGCCCATTGCCTACGCAGTACTTTACAACCGATATAATAATATCGAAAACCACTTGACCAATTATGCTCATTAAAAGTAAAATTAAAAGGTAGCTAATGTGTGTACAAAGTTTTATAAAAATCGGTCGTTAAATGGCGCCGCAGCAAAGTTCCCCCATTTTAGAAAAAGTACCCTCAATAACATCGGCGACAATTTTTTTATTAAATATTAGAACATGCAACCAAGTTGCATCTATATTGGTTAAAAAACGCGACCAGGAAGACCAACGAACAATCTAACAAACATATGGACAGATGAGCGTCAATTAGGCCAGTTGAAGCGAAGACGCTTCGCTCACTTCGCTCGCTTGTTCAATAATTAACTTGAGGAATGGCAAAAGTATAAACGTACGAGTCCACGTATAAAAGAAAATCAACCAAAAATTCTACCTAAATATATGAATGGATACAACATTTATGTGACCTAATACTTGAGATGTATGCTAGGTATGTATAGGAGAATCATTGACAACGACTCACCTTTTTCGGTTACCTACTCGAGTATATGAATCTCCGCGCACACTACTACTACTCCTACTTTTAATGACAAAAAAAATATTACGTGAAAAAAATACTTTTTCTACAGCCAGAGGTTTGTTTTGACTAACTCAAAACTAAATACGTACAATGGCACTTTTATGTAATGAGATTAGTAATAAATATTGCTAATCTCATTACAAAAATGTGCCATTTCACGGTAGCTAATCTCGCAAACAATACAAATTTGAATCTGAATAAGATTTGAACTGAACAAAGGCCTGCTGATAGTCTCGCAAACTTTGAAACGAACAGAACTCTCATTTGTACATCTCAATACAAAATGTTGATACTATCTAAATAACGTCAGCGAACTCATATTAAAAGGCCCAAAATGGTGATAAAACAAGGATGTACTCTGATTGCTTTCTAGAACCGACAAGACCCGTACTTACGCAGATAAATCAAAAGATTCAATCACTTTGGAACCAGACCATTTTTATCTTTACATACAAACTGTCTGACTTGTAACACTTTTCAAAACTTTTCAATGACTATACAGATTGTTAATAAAAACACTAAAACACCTTTCAAATATGTCATAATGTTATTATCGTATCCTCGTTTCTTAATTAATTAATCATTAAAAGAATGTTAAAGTATATACAGAATAGTAATGTTTGTAATGGTTACTTATTCTATTTTTTCATGCATTATAGCCGTGTTTTATGTTCAGTCTGTTTAGTAGATCCAACCGTTTATCCTCTTTTTGACAGATCTAATTTGTCAGTTAAAGTGTTGTGACCAAGTGATTATAGTGGACACGATTTCGATTCATTTTTCTATCGAGTCTGTGCGGAAAGAGAATAGTCCTAGGAATGGCGCCATGACCATGGCTATTGGCCATCTAGAAATACGTCAGCCAATGGGGAATGTTGAAAGGGCGTGGACAGGCCGTCATGGCATGGCCATCTAGAAACGCATCAGCCAATGGGAAATGCTGACGCATTTCTAGATGGCCATGCCCAGATGGCGAGGCCACGCCGTCCGGTTACACCCGTGTAGTTTCCAAGGTAAGCTATCAAATTCTGAGTTATAAGTTTTCACTTCTATCGGCAATTCCTATGACTGCCAATTTTTTTGTCTATGGGTAAGCAGTAGTATTTTATCAAGGTAGTAAAACTCAATGGTCCACCGCCGTTTTGTATTTGTCACTGTCACTCGCAACAAGACGCCCGTGCTAGTAATTATTTGCTGAGTTTTATATTGGAACTATAAAATGCCGAAAGGATCAGTGCTGAAAGGACAGACGAGAGAAATGGTGATCAAGCTTCGTAATTACTTTGAAGCAGAGTATCAAAATGGCGGCCCGCTTTTACCATTGTCGCAAGTGAGAGAGCGCGTTGCGGCCGCGTTAGGTATTAGTGCATCTACGATTACAAAAATTACTACCGAAGCCTACGGAACAAGCGGCATGCAGGAGAATAAGCTTCGTACGCCGAAGAAAAAACGCCAACCACGTCGTGTGACTTCGGTTGACAACTTTGACGCAGACGCTATACGCCGTCATATATATAACTATTACTTACGTAAAGAAGTTCCAACACTTAAAAAACTTGTTGCTTCTTTGCGTGAATGTGATTTGTTCCGAGGTCAAAAATCGTCATTGGTAAAGGTCTTGAATGAAATTGGATTTACTTATAAAAAATCGGACAAACGCAAAATATTGATGGAGCGTCGCGACGTAGCTTTTGCTCGTTGCGAATTTTTGAGCGAAGCCAAAAAAATTACAGATTGGTCAAATGTTGTTTTCACTGACGAAACTTGGCTGAATGCGAACCACACAGTGTCTAAGAGCTGGACTGATGACACCGCTGCTTCCACTACCTCAGTACCGATGGGAAAAGGAGAACGTCTAATCATTTGCCATGCAGGGTCTGTGAAAGGATTCATGCCAGATGCTTTGTTGGCCTTTAAATCCAAAAAAACAGTTGAGTACCACGAAGAAATGAATTCTGAGGTTTACGAAAGTTGGTTTAAGGAAATGGTACAATCATTGGAAGAACCGTCAGTTATTATTATGGATAACGCATCCTATCACTCACGCCAAATTGATAAAATGCCGACCCAGGCCGACAAAAAACAAGTAATCATTGACTGGCTTCAACGACATGGTGAAAATGTTGATAACTCCTTACTAAAAGTACAATTACTAAATATATTACGAACAAAAAAACACTTCCCAAAACGATATGTGATCGACGAAATAGCTGCAGAACATGGTCATTGGGTTCTTAGACTTCCACCCTATCATTGTCAATACAATGCCATTGAATTAATATGGGCTCAAGTTAAAGGACACGCTGCTAGAAATAACACAAAACCCCCATTCACGGCAAACAAAATGGTAAATTTATTAAAAAATGCATGTGTGAAAGTAACTGCGGAAAGCTGGCAAAATGTAATTCAAAAAACACAAGAAACTATAATGGCAGATTGGGATAAACACGTGGCGATAGATTATATGAGTCAACAATTAATTATAAATGTCGGCAATAGCTCGAGTGACAGCAACGATGAATCTGATTTTGATTAATAAATAAATAAAAATAAAAGATTAGATTTCGTTTGCTTAAATTGGAATTGGGGTTGCTCAAACTTTACTATTTTCTGGTACCAAACGGCAGACTTTAATGTCTGCCATCCCCAGCGAGCAACACGGAAGGGAGTAGCCTTAGCTAAAAAATATTGTTCAAATCTTTCTGTCATTTCTTGCGGGAGGGGAAGTTGCACACTAGCGCAAAGCCGCACTATTACATACAAAACATACCTGTACCGATCCATTGCCGATCATACTCACACAACCAAATCACTAACACATAAAAAATAAAGCACCATTCACAAATCTAGCCCCGCCCTCACCCCACAGTATATTATCAAACTCCATGGTCCATGCGGACTTGTACTTTGACAGAGGGGAAACGCTGTGTATGCCTACTCCCTTCCGTGTTGCTCGCTGGCCATCCCAGATTTAACCGGTAACAGCTTCGTCAAGTATGACTTGTACTTGTAATCATCATAGTCATCATAACCTTGTTCTTTTTTGGATATACACCAGGAGATAAACACGTCTTCAAATAATGCTGTATGTTTTCCTGAGGCGCATCAATATAACGGTTTTACATAAAAATAAATCCGATATTATGTGCCGAGAACGGAAAACACCCGTGTAAAAATAGTTCATAAACAATATCGATATCTCAATCGTAACTTCGTAACATCACTATGTTGATAGCCATAGAACGTAATTTTTTAAAAACGTTTGTTATTTTATGGAATTTATAAAAAAACTACTGCACTTATGGACTCATTTTGTGAAAGATGATTATTATACGGGATCAAGGAGCAAATTTAAGCAGTTGTCATATTTTTAAAACCTCGCATTTATAAGTTAACTTTTGCGTAACATCGTCATGTTACGTTCTATTGGTGCTGTCAAAAAGAGGATAAACGGTTGGATCTACTATAACAATGTGCCTTATTTTAGTTTTTTGTTGAACAGCCACATTGAAAGTCAACAACTGCCGTCTACAATAAGTATGAAGTATGGAAACATGCTCTAGAAACCGTTACACTCAGTTCGATAACTCACAAATTCTTGCCAGAGAGGACCGCTTTATGCCAAGAAGATAACGTAAATTTATCGAAATCATAAACCGTCCTAATTTCAATTTAGAAGATCGTTGGCAATGAAAAAATTATGCCAAAGGTCGTTGTCCTTGTTTGAGATCTAACCTACTTATTTTATGGTTAAATAAATTAAAATGCAAGTCTTGTAGTAAAATAGTATTTAATTTCGTATCAAATTCAAAGTATAATATTGCAAAACCTCTGGATACCGTGAGCAACTACTGCGTAGATCAGAAACGATTTAATTAAAACGTCTTACGCGATGGATTTAAATCTTATAACTATATAATAGAGAACTCCCATCCAGCTTTCCATGACCGTGATCACTGAAAAGTGTTCGAAAAGTAGGGATTACAATCATTAAAATACACACGATTAAGTCCGTTTGAAGTTGTTTAATTTCAATGTTTATGTATCGCCTAATCTTTCCTCTATGTTCCAAAGACTTCTAACAATAATTTAAGTGTTATCTATTGTCTAGAGAAGCATGTATCATCTTCAACTAGGTTATCACATTCTACTAGCTGAGATGGTATAGTTAAATGAGTAGATTTCAAAATGTGAAAAGTTGCCAAATCGTCAACGCGTCTCAATTTCAAAGAAAGGCTTTCATATTTAGTGACCGTTCTAGTAGAGCTACATCTCTACCTCCTTATTTTATCAGGTATCGAATATTCCCGTTAATCCGAGTTGGAAATGAAGGGGTGATAAAGAGATCGCAGATACAATACTTCTGACTTTCCGATCAGAAGGTGCGAGGCCCTTAGGAGTTGAAGGTGCTCCTTCCCGTTACGAAGCTTTAAGGGTTAAAAGCAATTGGTTCTCTAAGCTGATTTTCGTGTGTCACTTCTTTCATCAAAACTATTTCTTTAGTTGGTAGATATGACGGCCCGTTAGCTAAGTTGGTAGTGGTCTACACAGGACCTGGAAGAAAGGATTGATCCTGAAGAAGGATCGAAGATTTGATCTCGGGCTGGGGCAAACATTTGTTTGATGAGCAAAAATGTTGGGGCTCGGGTGTTGGAAGATTGTGATGTGGTAATGTATGTGTCCATGCCTATAGTGACGCAGGTAATTCTATTGTATCGGTATGAGAGAGTTAATGTTATTTTTATTTCTATTTCCCTATTCTACAGATGGGAAAATGTGTATAAACGCTACTTCTTCACACTGAATCACTTGAATGGATTTGAATGATATTCCAAATGAAGATATAACTTACATCCTGGATAAACACATAGGATCGATTCTAAAGAATTCACAAAGTCGTAAGCAGTAGCTACTATACTAATATTATAAAGAGGAAATATTGATTTGTTTTAAATTAAATAGACTCTGAAATTACTGGACCGATTTGAAAAATGATTTCACCATTAGACTTCTACATTATCCCTGATAAACATAGGCTATATTTTGATTAATCGACATCATTATCCATCACCACGCGAGTGATAACGCAAAACGCAGCTAGATACGTTATACCTGGGTACGTTATTAAATTTAAATTACCCATGCTTCGATTAGAACAGCAACAAGACAGCCAGACAAGGTGAAAATAGAGTTTATTCACGTACACAACAACTCTCTTACAACACACACAGCAGTGCTAGTCCTAGTTAAACAAGGCAGTGTGTCACAGCTATTTTGCGAGTACAGCTAGTAGTCAAACAATGCGCAGTTTGCTCAGCACGGCTCGACGCGAGCGACTTAAGTGGCGCGCGTGAGTTATAGTTCAAGTTGGAGACTTCATATTGTTTACCTTGTCGCGACCGTTTACCATTGGTAAGTGATTAAGAATACGCGTCTTGGACAATGCAGTGGAGATGACGATGGTTGATATTATCTTTGTTGTCACAACGACCAGAATGTAGATTTCGCATTATCTTAGTAGCTTGATTGACATTTTCGTAAGTATTAGATATTTGAATATTATTTTCATGATTGAACTTACGTGGTAGGTATATAGTCGGGATTAGGTAGGTGTATAGTCGACTATCTCAACTATGCCTATCGCGTAAGTTCAACTATCTTAGTAATCGACAACTTGCATCGCACATATGACTGACGTCTAAAGACGGACGAGTTAGACATTTATTGGTGCGTTTAAGCCGTGCGATTCTGTAATGATTCGTCGACGAGCTTACCGATGTCAAATACTTTATGCAATATCGCCCTTGTGCCTAAGGTTGCTTTTCCAACGTTTCTTGTCATCTCTTTATTTGTTTCACGGATGTTGTTAAAGATGCAACAATGTTTGCTGTTAGAGAATCGCACGACAGAACGCTTCGCTGAAACACAGTTATTGTCCCTTATCATTTAAAATATATATCCTTACATTAATGCCAACACGTCTACATGTTCCAGTATGGGTCGGTAGAGTTATATTAGCACCCATATTGCACCAGTCATGTTCTTGGTCTCACCATAGAAGGTGAGGAGAATCAGCTTATTTAATACGAGTGATACTATTTTGCTGTCTATGGGATAGCTCCAAGTTCCTCCCTTGTCACGACGCGTTTTAAACACTTGTGGAATTCCTGTTTATTAAACTAAATTAGATATATTATAATATTTGATCACGTTAATAGGTTCATGAGATAATTGTACGACAAATATTTATTCGTTTTTACTGCAACAGAAAAAAATTGTTGACAATAATTTTAAAAATTAGTTTGGAAATGTGTACAGGTAAGTAAGTCATAGGTATGAGCCCTGCGAGGTATTGATTCTTCCCCTTAAAGGAGCACCAATCCACACTGGGTCCTCCAGTGTGGATTGGTGAGCTTGCTAGTAGTAGCCAACCCTAATATTGTATACTGATGACCTGTTGAAAGAAACAACCAGGACCAGGCTAAGCACGTAAACACTCAGAGAAAATGCCACTAGCGGTCACCCATAGCATGGTACGTTAGTGGCGTTTTTAGAAACGAGGGTTAATCAACGTTGTTGATCAATTAAGAACCATGAGACAAGTTGCGCTGCGAGTGCTTTCATAAGCTTTAGGTTATTCTATGGTATTATTTTTTATTATTATTTATTACGCTTTAGTTATTTATGATGTTTTTGTTAATCTTGGTGTAGTAGAAAAAAAATGAGTATAACTACATGTTTGTCTACTCCATGACTTTCCAGCACACAAAAGCCAAACTACACAAGATACAGTTCTCTAGTCAAATTCCAAGTGTTCTAACTTAAACTGAAATAACTTACTGGAATCGGCCGATCGCCTTTGTTCTAAGCTAGAAGGCAATTATCATTAATTATTATTAAATGTGACAGTGCGTGATAAACGGTGGGCCGATAACTTGGGCAAATAACTCAAGTTGGTAAAGGGGTCGAAAGTACCCGAAGATGTTTGAATTGTGTTTGATTTGTAGCGCGAATGCGGGGGTCGCATCGATGATTCGGGTTTCATTTGTTTAATTAAAGGTTGTGTGATATAACTAGCTATTGCCCACGGCTGCGTTCGCGTCGTGTGTTAAATCACGTGGGATTCAGTGAGCCTGTCACGAAAACTTGCGGAACTATATCATTGACGTAAAACAACTGAATTTTGTACGAACTATTATTTATTTTAGACTTGCCGGTTGGCGCAGTTTGTAGCAACGCTGCCTTCTGAGCCTCTGGTCCCGGGTTCGATCCCCGGACAGATTAGACCACGTGTCTGGTTAATTCATTTGTTTGTTCGTATTGTATGGGCATAAGGGGTATTGTTATATGGTACAGTAAGCTCTAAAGTACATGACTTTTGAGTTTTCTCTCTTCAAATAACGACATTTCATACATATTTATACATATAGTGTAATTGTGGCAATAAACCAAAATTACGATATAGGTATAGTTAACAGAAAGTTATAACTAATTAATTATAAATGTATGTAGTATCTATCTAAACTAGACTATATACGGCCTTATTAACAAACTTGTCTTACACCCGGAGTAGTTAAAACATCTATCTGTCAATTTTTCGCTTGCAGTAAATGTCACGCGTGAAAGCAAGACAAAGCATGTTACGCCTAATATACGTTTACGCAACGTTTATTAATAAAAGCCTTAAAGCTTACGCTGCTGTGTACGATTAACAATAAAACCCCAAAGGGCATTACAGAGTTCAAGGGATGTAAAAAGAATTAGCTATAAAAATATGTTCATAAAAAGGCTTATTACATAATATGACATTGTGTTCAAGATAGTATAGTTCTCCACGTGTTGCAATTAAATAGGTACATTATTATATATAGATTGTAAACACTATCCGTGCAGTCCGAATGAAGCCATAAACGCTATTAGCGCGCTCAAGTGAGCCAGCAAATGGTAGGCGAATTTAAAGTCGTAAGTGACGTCACTTGACGTGATGGTGACGTGCACCTTGTCAAATTTGCTTGCATTGTTTACCCACCGATTTCATTAGCATGCTAACAGCGCTGTGAGTTCTTTTTTATATTAGACCAGCGGATATAGACGTCAGCACCTCAGTATATCAGTAATAATATCGAATATCGGACCGCGACATATTATACGCTGTTTGATTGAGATGCCATACGAGTATCTTGCTAGCTTCTTGGGAGTGCCCCCTTTTGTTTTAGACTGCAGCAGTATGTTATAGTCTGAAGCAAGTACATTGACGATTTAAAAAGATTTTTAATGTTTAAATTTTTTTTTAAATCTTTGATTTCGAACATAATCATACATTAATACACTTATTTATTATCAAGTATGTAACCTATGATAAAGCGCCGTAAGTATTCTTTGAACAAGGTTCTGCATCTGCAGTACATAGGTACCTACTATATAATACGATTTCTACGATCTCTTTATTTACGAAACAAAGTCCCATATTTCTCTCAAGTTTAGAACACTATAAAATATGATCATAGCCACATTCAGGCCAAGTCTGCGACTCTTCGAGGTCCTCCGTTCCGGCATAACGTCCTCCAGATGAATTATCGCCACTAAACACAGAGTTATAAATATAAACGTGATATACTACTCTGTAAGGACGTGCCCGACTATGCTTTGAAAATGGCAACAATTTTTGATCCAAGGTTGAGTAAGTCCTATATATAATACGGAGGTGTTATTATCACTTAAGTGAATTTTTGACCGATACATTTTAAGTTTCTCTTTTATTTGAGTTTAATGCATCTCTATTTTATATTAACATAAACATGATAATTAATATAATAAAAATAATTAATATTAAGTAACTTAATGCTATAACTTACATTATGACATTATTTGTAATATATATTTGTATGCCCTGCCAGGCAAAACATGTATGAGCTACCTATCTTTATAAGACCTCACATGCTAAGAGTATGTAAACACATGTTTAACAAATAAATATTTTGATTGATATATAATTTATAGCAACAGTGTGTTTGGTATGGCGCCTAGGATATATAATCACCTACCAAAATTGATAATAGAGTCAGAGTGTGTTATAACGTTTAGGAGAGAATTGTTCAAATTGTTGGTATCGAAATGTTATTACACGATTAAAGAATATTTAAATGATACTTTAGTATAAGTTAAATGAAAATGTGCTATTATAGGTAATAAATGTATAATGTATGTAATTAGATCAAATGTGGGAATAAAAAAAATATAACTGAGATAACATTAAGTGAATCATTGACGTGTATGACATAGGTACAGTGTGATTGTAAATTGATTAATAATTAGTTTATTTTGTTATTCTAATCCAGTAATTCATAAATCTAGGAATAATAATTGTACATAATCTAATATCAATCTGTATGTCGACGCATAATAAATGTCAACGTAATTTTTGCATGTCGTTATGATGGAATGTGGAGCGCTACCTATTTTTATCTAACATCTTATATATATGTATACCCATGTTCAAGCAAATAAATAATTTTGAATTTGAATTTGAATTTGAGACAAATAACTAATATATCTTGATTGGTTTTTTGTCGGTCGGTTATGTGCTTAAGTACCTTACTTGTTTAATTTTATTTATATGATATTTTTATTTATAAAATAGTACAAGTCTTAGTATCAGATGCGGTGGGGCGCCACTTTAGAATTGTTCCCAAACTCTTCCCGTGCATTACGTAGAAGGAACCTTCTATGTAAAACATCTTTTACCCCTATGAATTAGAGTGATACAAAAGGAACCAGGCCCCAGGCTATTTCCTTGTTACGGGGGCGGCCACGATATGCAGCTTCCAGTTGGTAATTTTAGAAACCTATAAGAGAGCCATATGTGCAGCATATGATAACCTACAGCTGAGATGATGATGGCTATCACAATACAAGTATCACAATCTCATCATGATGCAAAGTGATAATGTGGCCTAAGTAAAAAGATGTATTGAAATTTATAGAGAGAAAAATTCCATCCTCGGACGGAATTCGAACCCGCGTCTTCTGACTCTCCATGTCAGACGCCATTGACCAACTAGGCCACCGAGAATCTGGTCCGAGCATCGAATTTTAACTCTCTATTTGACTAACCGTCTTGCGGGGACGGAGCGACAGCTATTGGACAGTTTAACAGTACCATCCAACCGAAAGAAGCATTATTTAGAAATACTTGAAACTTTCGTATTGACATCACGGCCCTTGTAATTTTTATAGTATTACTTTTTAAAGCACTAACGCCTGCTTAAGCGATCTTAAACTCCAACAGATGTCGCTCCGTCCCCGCAAGACGGTTAGTCAAATAGAGAGTTAAAATTCGGTCAGAGCGGACCAGATTCTCGGTGGCCTAGTTGGTCAATGGCGTCTGACACGGAGAGTCAGAAGCCGCGGGTTCGAATCCCGTCCGACGATGGAATTTTTCTCTCTATAAATTTCAATGTTTGAGATCGCTTAGGCAGGCGTTAGTGCTTTAAAAAGTAATACTATAAAAAGATGTATTGTTTAGAGTACACCTGCTTAAAATAAAGACCCTCAGGCTACAGTTAGCAACAAACATGGGTAAGATTCGCTATCGTTCCGTTCCTTCGCTATTGTCATAGAAAACTTTGCGTAAGAGTTCTCTTGACTACGTATAGACGATGTCATATCCTGGCTCTATATAAATTTATTTCCACATACATCACTGTTATTAATCTTATACGAGAGCTATATCGGGGTGTTCCTTATTTTTATTGTTGCTATACGATATATAAGCGGGAATAAAGTAAATCAAGGAAACTAATCATGTAGCTTCGTTTTATGTTTTGGTGACGCGATCTATAGTTATTGTTTCGCTAAAGAAATGTAACACCCTTGTTTTTTTCTACTATCAAGTGACAAAACAGATAAGACAAGGGTCTAATTGTAAACACATCGCATACCCATTGGAGTTAGGTCTTGAAGCGGATGTTTTGCGTGACACTACATTGCGACTCTATCATCTCCAATAAAACGCTTCATCCCAGCCGTAGGACATCCACTGCTGAACAAACGTAGGCCTCCATAGATTTTCAAAAAAGGAGGTGGAAGCGGTCTATATTCAACATCTTCCTGAGGTAGTGCCACTCTGTAAACCCACAGCCAAATAAGCCGACACGACCGGGGAAGTACCACACTCCCACATAACACCGACGTGAAGTAACATAGCTTGCTATTGCGTTTCAGTCGGTTTATAGGAGGTTCCGGAGGCCAAATTCCCCCTCTCCCGTTCTCCCTCTCCTTCACTCTCTCCCCTTCTATCTATTCCTTCTTATCTTCCTTCCTCAAAGGTCGGCAACGCATCCTCGAGACCTCTGGTATCCGGAGAGTGACGGTATCACTTACCATCAGGTGAGCCGCTTGCTCGTTTACCAACCTATACCCTAAAAAGATACCTTTATCAAGTACTCTGGTCACTTGCTGGTCCGTGGTCTCCACTCCAGAATCTTTGGGCCCCACCGGCCATCATTTCCAAGTACTTTGTGCCCTGTCTACTGCCAGTTACCTTCCCTGGGCTATGGCGGTGACTTAAGTTCGTCTACGGATCTCTACTTGGGTCTTCGTCTCGCTCAGCATGTTGAACGGGTAAAGGGGGTCAGGGTTATGCCCTCTGCCCCTGGCTCGTCTCCGCCCATGGCTATGGATGGTCTATTGGATATTAGGCTTCACGGTTCTCTTCACGAACCGGCAGTCACTGAAGTCGGGGCACAACAAGCACACCAGGTGAGACCCCTACCCAGGTAGCAAAAACTGGTCGTAAAGGCGTCCAATTTACGTCAGTATATGACCTTTTGACGTCCCAAAATTGACCTTAAAGAACCCCTAAAATGACTCCAATATGTCACATCCTTATGACGTCCTCAGTGTCTGAAAAAAGACGCCTGGGGGACGACTTCGATGACTTCTTGAAGACCTATGATATATATTTATATAGATATAATTGGGGGCTGCAAAAATACGTCTTTGTGGAGGGTAATATGACTTTTATGTGCACGTCAAAACAACGTGGCTTTGTTATCTACAAATACGTCGTTCCGAAGTACTGTGCCCTCAGGATGGTGTTGAAGAAAGAAACTAATAAATCTGCAATATAAAAATTAATTTAAAAAATACAACATAATCTTTTACTTAAGTATTTATTCTTATAATAAATTTAAGACCTACATCTTAAATATTTGCCATTAGAATATTTATCAAATTACTGTTTGTTCAGTCATTCAATAAGCATTCTATATATTTATACTTTCATGTTTTAGTATAAATATTGCAACCATAGGGTGAATTTATTAACAAAAACCAAGTTTATGCGAGAACACACGAATCACATGCGACAAACGCTTGCGCGATGTAGAATTACCTTGCAAATTAGTCACGCCATCTAGTTCAAAAATTTTGAGCTACGGTTTCGACTAACATGACGTCTTTACGACTTAATAAGGACGTCTTTGACCAGATGTCTTCCATTGGTCAATTGAAAGAAGACGTTAGGATTTGGAATTTTTGTAGGCATTAATGATACGACGTCTTATTGACTTCATATAGACGTGTTCATATAGAAGGTCTCTATATGATATTATTATACTATTTTAGGACGTAGTGAAGACGTCTAATTTGTGTCCAAAGACGTACCGACCTTAATTTACTTTAAATGGACGTCTGTGCAACGTCACTTTTCATCTTACGTCATCGGTCTGCTACCTGGGTAGACCCCTAGGGGAAGCCCAGCGAACCGATCGGCGACCACGATAGTGACCACCGGCGGATCCACCCTCGCATCTTGTCTTCTTCGTCCACCCGTGGGACGAGCTCTCGCGATGTTGGCTTCGTTCTTCGTTGTCCGGGCGCATCGGGATGCTTCGCATGTAGGGGTATGATGTCTCTGAGGTGTTGGTGTCTGGAGGCATCTACCGTGACGAACAGCTTCGATGTGAGGCGTTCTACGAATGTTTCTATTTTTTTCCATCTTTAGGTATACAGATCTCCTCCGAGCATAACCCACTCCATAGCTCGTGCTGCGATTTAGACCTTGCTTATGAGGTCCACAGTAGGTAAGATACTACTTTTCATTGCCATAATAAGTCATCATTGGTATTGGTAGGCTTGATCAAATACATTTCTCTCGAAACACTTCGATAATTGTACAGTAAATATTTATATCATATATACTTCATTTGAGACTAGATTATACAGTTTCACTGACAGATATGTTACTAAGAAAACATGGAATAAAAGATAATACTTAGAATATGAGATCCTCAACGTCTCTACATATCCCTCTACTTATACCTCAAGACACCTATTAAACGCAGGAACTCTACCCCAAATTAATTATAACGCAATTAATTTCAATCCATTTAACCTATTGCGTTGGGGTCGTAAATTGGTAAAGAAAGGGGTGATTTTTTATAAAAGGCGAGTCTCTTCGTTTGGCAATTAAGGGAATATTCTATCGATGATTTTTTGATTGAAGTACTAGATATTTAAATATTATTTTCATGGCTTAACAGGTGCCATTGAATATCTCGATTGATTTCAAGACTTTTGAAGTCACTTTGTCATAGTACACATGCGCGCAGATCAGTGACTTGACGTGATCAATATTTTTAGGTGCATTACTTACCAGCGCCGTACTCAGTCTATAAAGAAAGAAAGAAAGAAAGAAAGAACATTTTTTTATTGCCACAAAAGATACAATAATAACAAACAATTTACCTAATATTTGAAACAATAGGGCAATAAGGGGTATGCTCAGCGCATGGCTGCGTAGACAATTAAGTCTATGCAAGGCTGATTTTCAGCATACTCCTTTTCTCGAAGTAAGATGTTGTTCGAGTGCTATTAGAGTTGCGGGTTACATATACGATATTTAATCATAAAAGCTGTTCCATAGTACATACATATAAAATACTTTGCGTTACTACTATAGCGTTTGCATTGCTAAGACACAGACTTATGGGCCGTAATCCACCCGCTAGCCCAGTACGGCTAAGTGGATGAGCTAGTTGCTATCCTATAGTAGATAGCGTCGAAGGTTTTATTCTGCTTCATAACCTCCGTAATAGTTGAAGAACTGTTCTCTTGAACCTACAACCAGCACCGATGGCTTAATATTTTTTCGGCACTTGATATGCTAGTGCCTGACCACTACTTCACTTGATGATCAGTAATGATGCGGTGGTGGATGCATTAGACCTAAAATAGTGACTGGCTCTTAAGGACAACTGCCGGAACACTGTTATGTGCTTGGCGACAGATTTTCAAACTTGAAGTTGGTAGCCAGGGGGCACCAGAAGTGGCCTACGACCATGCTGTGGGTTTCATCACATTTTTACCTTAATTTTCGAGGTCAGGATCGAACTCGTGACGTCTAATCGTCGGTCTACCCTTTACGTCTGAGCTATCGCTTCAAACATGTTTGCATGCTTTGCCTCAAATAGAAAATGCCTATAGCGGGCCTTAATCAAAGGAGTAATGCTACATATTGATACAGTTATCCGTAGTTGAACTGTTTAGAACAACTAGGAATGAACAGTCAAAACAAAGTAAGCGATGTACTAGAAAGGGCCTTAGTACGCTTATATCAACATGATTTTTACAAAGCTAGAAGCGAACAACGCTACTTTTTTCAAATACTGTTACAATAATCCCCAATTTCCTCCGATAACTGCACAGAAGAGCCAATGCAAACAAAAGTGTAAAATATACCTACAACTGTTAGTATTGGATAGGACGGCAGAATGCAAAAAGGCGCTAATTTCACGAAACCAAGCGGTAATGGTTATGCGTTGCGCAGCCAGCGCGTTTGTCTCGCGATAACGTGCGCTTACAATTAGCTTGGATCGGCTTATGCAAGAGAGAGCCAATTAGTTTTTCAGGTGCTTTTAGGTGTTTGTCGTTACTTACAATCGGAAGTGGTAAAATAGTTTTAAAAAAGCATGCAGAGGTTCCTCTGGACACTGTGAGCCGTATTTATAAACAATCAAAGTAATTACCTATGGAAAAGTTTTTGAATAATTTGAATTGAATTTGCCTGAAGTTAGAACTGTCAAAGGCTAGAATTCTAAACCAACAATCTTTCTTCAATTAATTACTTGTTTATAATTACGGCTGTGTGAGTGACTGCTGCTTGCATCGACAACGTTTTGATTAAAATACGATAGGCGGTACATAAAAAAAAAACTTTATAACAGACAACTGTCAATCGGTCTACTAACGTCGGGATAAAACAATAAAAAAATATACGCGATTCAAGCTGTTTAATTATAATTAAGAAAATATATAGACAGAACCATCAAAATCTGTGTACCTACTTAGAAAAAGTTATGAGTAAACTTACACTTAAACACATAACATAATAAAATTTAGTTTTAGAACTTCCGCTTTTTAAGAAGTATGTTGGAACATAGTACGAGTATTTCTCCTTATTTCACAATCAGATCTTGCTCGCCTCATAAAATGAAATCCTAATATGCTAACTAGGTGCTAGGTGGTATGCCTCATACTCGCATTGACAAATAAAGAACTTGTTTTTTTAAGCAATGTGTCGAGACGGGCAAGTCATGCGCCTGATGTTAACCACTACGCTATATCATGACAGTTACAGTGCCATCCAGTGCTTAGAACTGTAGTTTTGCGTGGCACTGCATTGCAACTGTCACCTCGAGACATTGGTTTTTGAGTCTTTCGCCCAGTAATTTCACTGGTTACAGCGTCCTTCACACCATAACACAGTAATGCTTGTGTACAATTGCTGCACGGCAGAATGTATGGCACCACGGTGGTACCAACCAAGACGGCCTCTTGCACAAGAGGGGTATCATCTGGTTGGTTGGGTTTCCTGGCCTCCTGTGATTCGTATCTCGATGTAGGAATACAAACGATGCAAATTTATATTTACGTCAATGTTTAAGTAATAAAAAAAATAAAAGTATTATATATCACAGAAGTGTGTGAAATCAATGTACCTATTATACAAGTAATAAGAGAACAAGATTGCACGTCCAGGCGTGCATATAACTAGATACATCCGGTGCGAACCGATCCACGTTCGCAATTAGACGTGACTTGGCCATAATCGTTAATGTTTAGCACCGGACACATATTTCTGTACCTTTGCACAAAATGCACCCTCTGTCTGCGCCACTTATCTGTATTCTATGTCTACTACAATACGCTCGACCAATCAGGGCATTTCTACCGCTCTACGGCTACCACCGTTATGTGATCGACTGTACTTCTTTTTTCATGTTGTGCTTGCTATTCTTCCAATAGGCAGCGAGCTCGCAAGTTTTGTCAGGCTTTTCTATTCCATTTATAATGCCGCAAATATCACTCTAATAGGAGCACTGACTAGAAGTACCTAATGTTGTAAAACTTTTCGTTAAATATCAAGGTGCAAGTACTTCATACAGTATTTGGAAACTTAGGTAATTATTAATCGGTCCTTGAATGAATGCTAACGTACTAGCGCGAAAGCAGCCGGGTGCACACGTACTTCATGAGGAAGTGGCCTGGACGGTCACGAAACCGGTCGAAATATTCGACTATACCTACCAATTATGTTAATATCAATCTCATTGATACCTACCGCGTAAGTTAAACCGTCAAATAACATTAAAATGTGAATGAATGCATTGTAGAGAACGTAATAAAAATGGTGTTCACCTTCAGACGCACAATTGGACCCCATCCATAGTAGATATGACTGCCATGACTTCATTAAGCTTAGTACTCGTCGATGGTAGGCTTCAGTTTAGTTTTTAACAATCTAAACTGTGATGGCCGACATTATCCATCATAATTTTCATAATTGGAATTATATTTTTCTATTTATCATCTTATTATTCCATCCGCAAGTTCTAACATTCGTAACTGTAGTAAACAATACTTGAAGATATTTTAATTTTAATAACTACCTTTTTTAACAAAAACCTCCTCCCAATTTGGAAAGAAGTTTTTACCATTTATGAATTTACCCGGTTAGCTCAATCACCAAACCCTAATTAGATAGTTATTTCTATTACGAAGTCTTTGTAGGTACATCCGGACATTCGTACCCTGTTTGCCTATTTGTTTTTATTACATTATATTACGAAGAGAAATGTTGGCAATTATGAATGAAAAATGATGTCTGGCAAATGCCCACCATGACCACACTTGACAGATGTCGATTCTTTCATCAAAGTTTTTAATCACTGTTTGGCATAATGGTGATTGTGTTTCGTTAATCAAATCACGGATTTTGAGTTTATTTTAATCGATTTTGATTTAGTTAAATCGACTGTCCTTATCATAGCCCCACAAAAAATAATCCGGTGGTGTTAAATCACACGATCTGGCTGGCCACTTAACAGCTGGATTTCGTGAAATTATGCGATCTGGAAATTTGGTTTGCAATAAATTTATCGTTTCATTGGCTGTGTGACGTGTGGCACCGTCCTGTTGAAGCCACGTATCAGTGATATCCACGTCATCTATAATAGGCCAAAATAGCGGTCTCAGCAGGATGATAATCGTCCTTCTGAGTCCGAAGTCCGAGTTGTCCGAAAATATTACGAATTTAACGAAATGTAACTTTAACAGAACCACCATTTTCATTGTGGATTTTAATTATTTTAATGCAACTTTCGAGCAAAATTGAGTTCATTGTAACAATTGCCAAAGCATCTACTACGAGTACGTCAAAAAACTAAATTTCAAAACTGCCATGTTGTTGGTGTTGCTCCAATCGAAAAACTGAATACCCGATAAGTCATAACACGAAATGTGATGGCCGACATTATCCACCATAATTTTTATAATAGGAATTATATTTTTTTAATTTATCATCTCATTCCATCCGCAAGATCGAACATTAGTAACTGTAGAAAAAAATACTTTATGAAAAAGTAAATACTTTAAGACTTACATTTTCATAACTACTTTTTTTAACAAAAACCGCCTCCCAAATTGTAATTCAGTTGAAAAGATGTAATTAGTTACGATACATTACACAGAACACAGATTTTTTTTACCATTTACAATTTACCCGGTTAGCTAAATCGCCAAACCCTAGATTTGATCATTGGATAGGACAAATATTTTTTTCATAAGCATGAAAGACATAACACGAAATCCTAATGCGGATATGATTGGTGAATGTTTAAAAATATACAATCACTATTCAATGGCAAAAGTATTAAATATTCATAGAAAATTATATGCTCATATAGGTCTTACGATTAAAAATATACACAATTACGAAGTAGCTAAAATATCAATTTTAAATAAACGTTAAAAAACAACTTTAACGTACAAAATTAATTTAAAAGATTAAAATAAATCCCAATACATTTTATGTGTAGACATTAAAGACACCAACCACCAAATTATCACAGTTTAATTAATTCGGCGTAGGGAATAGAATGGGCCAATTAAGTTCTCATATCGTTGTGCAGAACTCTGATTTCTCAAGGGTTCCGTCTCTGTACGAATGAAATGAAGAAAATACTATTATGCCTTCATTTACTCGGGACGACTCGGTGGTGTTCAAATGCATTTTTCCTACGTTGCGAAGATTGTTTCAATTTTAGAAGAAATTAAATTAAATGGGTAAACAGTCTGTAACTGTCAGTGTTATTGAAGTTTCATATTTCAAAAGTATATATAAAATTATATAATAATTATAATGTTTATACTTACATAATAATCAATAACTTAAAGAGCAATTATCTTTTTTTAAAACATAATAATACTTAAAAGTATTAATAAAACAACTTGTAAACGTGTGTCGGGGCATAATGTGCTTATAAATAATTATAAGCACAAAACTTCTGTAATAAATCGCCTAATAAACAACCCCACGTTGGGCGCCAAAAGTGTGTCTTCCTTAATATTTATATCGTTGAAAGTTCTCGAAAGAACTGGGTGCTCATCAAGCTAGGATCATTTTGCAATAGCTATTCTTGAGATGAAGTAATAAGTAATGAAAAGATTGAAATCATTACCTACTTATTTTGACAACAGCAAGGCCAATCTCAAAGTTTACTTATTATTTACCAATCACATAATATACCGTCATTCAAAACTATCTCAGTTTTCTTTTAGAAAAAAATGGTCTACAGACATTGTTACTCGTATAAGGAAATGTATCCCTTGACAAAACACACTTCATTAAAATATCTGATCCTACGAATCAGAAGGCTGGATTCAAATCATGCATATAATTCCGATTCTTATAGTTTAAATTAAACCGAGAACAAACAAAAACTTTAATAATGTATTCTGCCTCAAGCAATGTGATTTCGATTTAACAAATAGAGTTGATAGACATCCATGTCATCTGCAGTTAAAATATTCCAAACCGATATTGCAGCTGTGTCTGAGCAGACAAGTTGGAATTTCCCTGACATTTCAGTAATCAAACTATCGGAGCGACCGGCGTCGGCGACCGCTCGGGGCGAACTGACAAACTTTTAATTTCTTCACCGCAGACATTGACGTTCGACGATTGCGATTGGCGGGAAAGTTACATTGCACAGATAACGCCAACTTTTGAATATGGAACGTTAAAATTATGGTTAAATGAATGCATTTACGAAGTTTCACGGACTTGGGTGATAAAGAGCTTAGTTCAGATTATTCATTTACGTGGCAGTAAAATATATGTGTTGTGTTATCTTTACTTATACTTATTACTTATAATATTATATAATTACTTATTTACTTATAATATTATAAAGATAAAAGATTTTTATGTAAGTATGCTTGTAACGAATTGGCTCAAAAAGTACTGGACCGATTTCAAAAATTCTTTCACCATTGGAAAGCTTCATCCACTCTGAGTAACATAGGGTATATAAGATTCATCATCATCACATGTATGGTTTCGGTAAAGGGAACCTCTCATTTCCTGGGCATGTGGATGAGTTTGCTCTCAATGTAAACATAACTAATAGTTTCATTATATGTAAGATCATATGTAGTCCAATATTAAAAATCGATCCAAAATTTACTTAATATCTTAATACGCTTGTATTCGGTGTTTTAACGTCATGCGGACTACCGTGCGATTCTCTAAGAGCAAACATCGTTGCATCTTTGACAACATCCGTGAAACAAATGATGAGATGACAAGAAACGTTGGAAAAACAGCCTTATGTTCAAGGGCGATATTTCATAAAGTATTTGACATCGGTAAGCTCGTCGACGAGCGCATCGACGAATCGTTAGAGAATTGCACGGCTGAATTCAAATAAAAAAAGAACTTATTAATAACTCGAAATACTTGAGTTGAAATCTCCCTTGACGCAACTATAAGTATTACCAAGGAATAGTACCTATATATGAAGATCCTTGGCATTGTCAAGGATGATACTATGTATTACGTAACGATAATTACCATGATATAGCAAATTAATAAACGTCCACTAACTAAGAAAAAATATATAGCACAACCCTACTTCGATCAAAGTTGAAAAGAGGCAAACCAACTTAAAAAGACTTGTTTTGACTACAGTTATAAATAAGTTATTTATATCCTGGATTCTGAGTTTAATACTCAGAATTAAGAATTGCATTTGTAAATCAAGCAGTTTTCAGTTGTGTTTGTCGAATTTTGTTTCTCTACAAGCTTTTTTTTACACTTGCATCATTCGTTGCGGTATACTCGTATCTGTCTTTCCGGCACTTTTGCCATCCATATTTCAAACAATTACGAGAATTGACTTGAAGAGAAATTGGGCATTCCATGATATCTGATGATTGTTAAATATTATACTACCATAGAACTGGTTTGATGATGGAGCCAGGAGGTGGCCATAGGATCCTCAACTACACAACATAATCCCGTGATGTTTGTGTGTCTGGCGCCGAGTCATTGTGTATCTCTTCACTCACTATGATCAGATTACCAGTTCAGTATTAGTGCTGGCACCTTCCTAAGGCAAACAAAGGTGTAGATATTGCCATCTAACATAGTTAGGTTTGTATTCTGGCCAGTTTTCCACCACGATGGGTTTTATTGTAATTTTAAAGTTTGTATAATAAAGTTAATTCTATCACCCAAAAAAATGGTTGTCTGTAATGTCGATTTACGGAGGATAATTTAACGTGATAACTTCATAAGACAAGCCGAAAGCTTAGGCCAATTGTGCCTCTCTATAGCTTGTTCCGCGCTCTCGCTTGCACGCTCGGCTCTGGCGGAACGTGACAATGAGTCATACTTTGTCGTGCGTGTAGCCAGCGTTCATCGATTTATAAGATGTTATCACGTCAAAGAATCTCGTAGATATTTCTGGCAAAACACAACCTAAGAAAGTATTGGTTTTAGTATTATCCAAACAAATATGTTTACTTGCACACAACTTTCCTAATCTTTTACCAACAAAACCTTGCAATAGTGCGTCACGTATTTACCTCTGTCCGCGTCCCTTTTGATATTGTAATGCTGGTACTGTGATGTCGGTCCGTAATGTTGGTACTAAGGCACATCCGCTTGTTTACTGAGGACTGTAGGATGTAGTTCGAGGTATTAATGCCGCGATGTTGGAGTTACCCTACTTACTACCCGGAAAAACAAAAATATACAGAATATTTAAGCGAGAGAATAATGAAAAGGTTGCATTTTGTATTTAGATTATATATTCACTAAACATTTACCACCACACCGCTCGCAGAACTGATAACCGATGGGGAAGAAAGGTTCTTGAGTGGCGACCACGCACCGGAAGGCGTAGTGTAGGCCGGACCCCGCTAGGTGGACCGACAACCTCGTCAAAACCGCGGGGAATCGCTGGATGCAGGAAGAGAGTAGCCCGTCCAAGTGGCGTTCTATTGGGAAGGCATATGTTCAGCAGTGGACGTCTTCCGGCTGATAATGATGACACATTTAATTGATCTAAGCCTAAAGATATAACATATTGATATTAAAATATTGATAATTGCTAATAATTAATGTAGTGCCTAAATGTGAAAGAGCATAACGCCGTAAGTAGCACTTTAGTTAAACCGCAGCACACCTCTCGACACCCAATAGCCAACAATACCAACGTTGCCCCTTCTGTCATCATTGACAGTGGCTCTTATGGGTCCCGTTTAGTTGATGGCAAGTCACCACCTGTCTAAAAATTTAAGATGAGATTGGCAGGTGCCGTAGTCTTGGCTATCCATAGCGATAGCCGTCTATCTTCTTTATCACTAGCTGCGCTCCGCGGTTTCACCCGCGCGGTGATAGATGATGATGATGATGATGGATCAAATATAGCGTATGTTACTCAGGCATAATATAGCTTTCTACTGATGAAAGAATTTTCTGAATCGGTTATGTAGTTTTGCGTGTATCCGTTACAAACAAACAAATCTTTCCTCTTCGTTATCAGAGTAGTGTATTAATACCAAGGTACGAATATATTGCATATTTTAACACGGAAACGTGACGTTACTGTTATTGTTAGACTATGGTGTTGCACTTTATTGTAGGTATTGATGTTTTCTACAAAACTGCAATACATCACTTTGCTCTATTATCAATAGTTTCCGCAGCGTACACGATATAAGGAAGTTTAAGGTAATTTTTTCACACCTTGGGTTATATTATCGAAGATTTGGTACGGATTCCTAACATTTTTGAAAAATTATTTAGCCTATAACTCAGTGATAATGTAGCTTTTTAAAGACAAGTTTTTTTTAATCGGTCCAGTAGTTTTTGTTTATTCGTTACATATAAAAATACATAAATCCAAAAATACAATTCTTTCCTCTTTGTAATATTAGTATAGATAAATTCATTACAAAATCCTTGCCATTTTACCCATTTTTGTAATAAGTATACCATTATTACCACCATTATTAGTTACCCTTTGACCAAAATGTTTTTTAGGCTACGCTGTCTGTGTGTGTTACTTTTAAGAGTGTGTAGCGTGTGGGTGGCCAATTGAAATATTCACATATCATTGTGTTATTATGATAAATATGGTAATAAATTAAAAAACACAAAGTATAAAAATACGGCTTGTTCACCATAATATGGTGAACATCCACTAGCTTATAGCCGCAGTAGTACAGGCTATGTTTTCAGGCATCGGTCTGTCAATCACGACAATGAATAATTATATATAAATAGATAAACCGATACCGACACCGAATGAAATAACACAAAATGTAAACGATCTGAAAGACATTTAACATGCCATAACATAATGATCAAAATCGTAACCAATTTCAATATCCCAATACAAAATAATATAATCCGGTAAATTAAACACAATTCGCAAAACAAAGGCCACTGAATCAGCGATTCTCAAATCAACCTAATCGCTTCAAACGTTCGCGCATTAAAAACGGCGATCAAAGCTGAACAAGCGTCGATAAACAATGACGACACGGATCCCCCCCGCGTTTTCAATTCTCATCAAAAAGCAAGCGTTATGACGTCACTAATAAAAACGGGCAATACCGTTGGACGCGCAATATCGTAATGAACATCCTGTATACACGGCAGCCATTTAATCTCGCACCTGTATCACCCTGTACATGGCTGGTGTAAGTCATAAGCGGGCTGTGGTTTCTTGAAGATGATGTGGACGAAGTATTATATTATCCTATTGTACACTTTAGATTCCGAAACCATGTCATGTCTTTTCAAGTGCACTCCATTTTAATTGTCCAGACAGCGTTGCGTTGAATTTATTTATCAACTAGCTCCTCTCCGCGGTGATGGATGATGATAATGATGAATCTAAGTTATTTATCTATACTCTATTTACTTTATTTATATCTAATATTGCCATGGGGTACCGGCCTCGAAAAAGTACCTCCCAACTCTACCCGTGGGTGCCGTAGAAGACCGCAAAGGGATTACAATCAGAAGGTGGGCAGCAGCACCTTCCCAGTCAAAAACCTCAAAATTGCGCTCGCCAACCCGCCTGCAAAAGCGTGGCGAGTATTGCCAAACCTAAAAAAAAACAAAATGTATGAGGACATTAGTCTGGCCATACATACCTCTGAAACGCACTTTCTAGTTGTTGTGGGGGACTTCAACGCGAAGTTGGGTAAGAGAAGCGAGGATGAGTTGAAAGTGGGGCAATTTGGTTATGGGCAACGGAACCGTAGGGGACAGAGGTTGACCGACTTTCTGGAGAAAGAGGGACTCTTTATGATGAACACTTTGTTTCAGAAGCCACCTCATAGTAAATGGACCTGGCTGAGTCCCGACGGTTCCACGAGAAATGAGATTGACTTCATTATGACCACCAAGAGACATATATTCACTGAAAAACGGTAGTGATCACCTAATGGTGAGAGGCACATTGAATATTAATGTCAAACTTGAGAGGTCTCGTCTGTTGAAGTCTACGCTCCGACCTACTCGTGCCCATATTCAAAACCCCTAGAGCTTTCAACTTGAGCTGTCCAATCGCTTCGATTGCCTTGAAAACATCGCTTCAGTGGACGAGATCAATAAAAGGTTAGTAGAAACTGTCCATACAGTGGGTTCCAAGTACTTTAAACCCCACCGTACAGATAGGCCACAGAAACTCTCCAACGATACCCTCAACCACATGACTGAACGACGCTCCTTAAAACTGCAGTCTTCGGATGATGCTGAAGCATATAGGCTGCTCAATAAACGAATATGGAAGTCCTGGCGACACGCCATCCGGATCTTTAATACTAATCCTATTAAAAAGACGATAGAGCGGAACAAGGACTCCAAAGTGTTTGCAAGAGACAAGTCTATTGGGCAGAGCCAGTTGACGAAGCTGAAGAGAGAAGACGGCAGTGTGTAGCGTCGACCGAAGCAGAAGTGTTAAGAGAGGTAGAGAGTTTCTGCGGACAGTTATACTCTTCGGTCGCTGTTAGCAGCTCGGCCAAAGACCCAAGAGCCAAGCTAACCCGACATTATACCGAATATATCCCAGACATCAGCCTGTACGAGATTAGAACGGCCTTGAAACAGTTTAAAAACAACAAGGTGCCGGGTGACGACGGTATCACATCGGAGCTTCTGAAAGCGGGTGGAACACCGGTACTTAAAATCCTTCAGAAGCTCTTTAATACCGTCTTACTCGAAGGTTCGACGCCAGGAGCGTGGATCAAAAGCGTGGTGGTGCTGTTCTTCAAGAAAGGTGACAACACTTTACTTAATAATTACAGACCCATCTCGCTTTTGAGCCATGTTTATAAGCTGTTTTCGAAGGTCATAACGAACCGTCTCAGTCACAGGTTTGATGAATTCCAGCCTCCGGAACAAGCCAGTTTCCGAAAAGGCTATAGTACCATAGACCACATCCACACGCTACGGTAAGGTTATAGAGAAGACCGAATAGTATAACTTGCCTCTTTGTTTAGCGTTTGTGGACTATGAGAAGGCCTTTGATTCGATCGAGACGTGGGCAGTGCTTGAGTCTCTCCAGCGGTGCCGTATTGACTATGGGTATATTGAAGTGCTGAAGTGTTTGTACAAAAACGCCTACATGTCAGCCCGAGTACAGGAGCAGAGTTCGAAGGCAATTCCATTGCAAAGAGGCGTGAGGCAGGGAGACGTTATATCTCCGAAACTGTTCGCCGCTGCATTGGAAGACGCATTCAAGCTCTTGGAATGGCAAGGACTTAGCATCAATATCAACGGCGAGTACATCACTCACCTTCGATTTGCCGATGATATCGTAGTCATGGCAGAATCCATGGAAGTCCTCAGTACAATGCTCGAAGGCCTCCATAGAGTTTCTCAACGGGTAGGCCTTAAGATGAACATGGACAAGACGAAAGTTATGTCTAATGCCCATGTTGTTCCTACATGATGAATACATCTACCTGGGACAGACAGTCAAACTAGGTAGATCCAAATTCGAGAAAGAGGTCAATCGTCGAATCCAACTCGGCTGGGCAGCGTTCCGGAAATTTCGCGAAACCTTGTCGTCTAAAATACCTCAGTGCCTCAAGACAAGAGTCTTCGACCAATGTGTGTTACCAGCGATGACTTATGACACTGAAACATGGTCTCTTACTATGGGCCTCATAGATAAGCTTAAAGTCGCACAACGAGCTATGGAGAGGGCTATGCTCGGGGTTTCTCTACGTGATCGAATCAGAAATGAGGAGATCCGTAGAAAAACGTAAGTCACCACCATAGCCCAGAAGATTAGCCAGTTAAAATGGCAGTGGGCAGGGCACATAGCACGCAGAACAGATGGCCGATGTGGCCGGAAGGGTCTGGAATGGACACCACGGACTGGCAAGCGCAGCGTAGGTTATCCACCGACACGGTGGACAGACGACCTGATAAAGGTCGTCTGTCCACCGTGTCCACTCGTCATTTGATTGGCCGAGGCGTCTCTGCTTCGATTGGCCATTGGTTTACTTACATCTGTCCGTATGTTTGTTAGGTTGTATGTTAGTCTTCCTGTGTCCTTCGCATTTTTCAACCAATCTAGACGAAACTTGGTATGCATTTTCTACTGTTGAATATATTTTTTAATTGGCTCAAAAAGTACAAGACCAATTTCAATCATGGTACTCAGGGTGAATGCAGCTTTTCAATGGTGAAAGAATTTTTAAAATCGGTCTGGTACTTTTTGAGCCAATTCGTTCCAAACATACTTACATACAAATCTTTCCTCTTTATAATATTAGATATCATCATCATGTCAGCCATAAGACGTCCACTGCTAAACATATGTCTCCCCCATAATTTTCCAAAAGGATCGGTTGGAAGCGGCCTGCATCCAACGTCGTCCTGCGACCTTTATCAGGTCGTCAGGTAAAGAAGGTTATGGATAATTAAATCAAACAGCTTTAAACGGATTAAATCGTGTATAATTTTATATTACTATATCCCAACGTTGGAACAGTTTTCAGTGAACATGGTCACGGGTAGTCTGGACAACAGTTGTCTGTTAAGGATATAGGTTCGGTAATATTTTTTATGTAAGTACTACCTATGAAAAAAATAGTCAAATCGTTACCGATGCACGCAATAGTCATTCACAGTCTCCAGACACAAAACAAATATATACAGAAGTAAAGCTAAAGCGAGCCCGAGCAACGCACACATAGACATGTCTCACTGACACGATATCTCGGAACAGTTGGGAACAGTACGAGAGCGAGTGCCTTCCGCTTCAGACACACGTTTTTGTGGAAAGATGGATGGTATGAAAAGTGAATTACATAAATGAGCTTTACTTCTATATGGAAAGTATGGCTTTGGGATTGTATTAGCTTGATCACTGGATCCCACTGGAGTTTAAGGAGATGAGAATAAGTATATACGCTCATGACTTGTTCCACACGTTGCTACCTGACCGCCGCTAAACGGTCGCCATTCGGCGTGTCCTAAACAAACACCCGCGTAAGGCAGTCCCCACATTAAAACATTGTTTAGCGTCCACCATGTGTCATTAGGGCCGATCCGCTGAGTCCGTGGTCCGGACTCCGGACTCGTAACAGACTACGGACTTTTTTCTTGATTGCAATTAGCCGTGTTTGCGCCGGCTGTGATGCGACGTTGCTGGACGTTTTGATTGTTTGAGGGCTGATATCATGAGAACAACGAGATTATTCATTTCGATGTGTCGTTAAACGGTGGCATCAGGCTGTTTTTTGAATCAGCCTGTGTTTAAAGAATTCAATTAGGTGTTCTAGAAAGCTTAGATGTGAATTTTGACTTTAGGATCCTTTAGGACTTTTGATGCAAGGACGAACTACTATTATTTTTTCTGTGACTCAAGCCTAGGTTCATTAGTGAGCGTTTTAAGTAAAGATGTGCAGAGTACATGTGTTAGTGAGTAACCGAGTACCGAGTATTATTCGGTACTATGTTTACCGAAACGAGTACTCTGTCGAGTGACTCGGTTTATAGTTGTCGTTTTTATCTGGCGACTTATACGAAAAGAAAGAGAATAGGCTGTTACTGTATATAAGGCAGAGACATGAGTCTGCACGAGAGCGTCCCGCACGCAGTGGTTGCAGTCTCGCGGCACACCAGGACCTTCACCTACTACACCGACGACGAAGAAGACGCCATCAGCCGTTTCGTGCGACGTGCGGTGTCTGCGTCACCAAATGCTATCCACGACTACAACTTGCAGATGGCCATAAAAGATCGGAATGTGGATGTGACGGAGGCCCTGGGCCGGATGGAGAAAGCCGACTTATATAAAAATTAGTTATAAAAAAAAAATAGACTAGCTTAGGCTTTTGTATTATGTATGCGTGTATACCTTGAGCATTCACGCTCACTAAAAGGCTTCTTCTCGCGGCGGCGTCGTGTGGCGGTTCGTCCTCTTCCCTCAAATATGGTTGAGGAGGGCGATGGCTGGCACACGTGTCAAGCTCGTGAACGGGCGCTACTTGCGGGAGCCGGTATGCTCTCGGTATGTACGATATTTAGAAATTAGTTAAAAGTCTATTTATGTACAAAAAAAAATATTGTGTAAGTTTAGTAGAAAAATAAAATGTCCTACTGTATTCCGTTAGTAATTATAAAAAAAAAAATTATAAGTGTAAAATATAAATGTAAGCAATGCCACGGACCCATTGAGTCTGTGAACAAAAGCAATAATAAAAAAAGGCAGAGACTTTGATCTTTCTGCACCATAACTTTCCATTGCTAAATGATCATTGTTTATATAGTACATTTAAGTTTATTTTTCTTTAAGTTGATTCTACGTACTTATTGAAATTAATAAAGATTGATTATTTAATTAAATGTGTGTGTTTAATGTGATTTTTCTGACAATCACTAATCTAAATTAATATTGTAAAGAGGTCAGGTTATAAGTTTATTATCGAACCTTGGACTCTGCGCTTCGAAAAGTCTCTGCCAACTGACCTTATGGAGCCGTCAAATTTATATTTTTTTCAGCGGGTTATTATACAGTTTATAAATATTGTGAACGGCTTCAAAACACATCTGGACTATAACTTAGCTCAAAACACGGAGTCGATGCACCAGGACCTTGAGTTACTGCAGGCGGGGAAGTCACCTAAATACCACAGTAAATTTCATAGCAGTAGATCTTCTGAAATTAATAGATAATATATGACGGAGAAAGAACCTCCGGAGTGTTTTTAAAAAGTGTGACGTCAGCATTGCTGACGTAGTACGCACAATTAGATGCGTAAAGTGGCCTACACAACTTACTAGGTATGCACACGCTGTGTCGCAGTATCGTGTACACAGTGTAAATATAACAGTAAGTCAAGCGCGCCGTAACCGCCACCTGGCGCATGAATCGATGAACTGCTATAAACATGAGATACAGTTGCGTAGTCACTGCAACGTGAACTGATGTTGTTTATGAGCTTCTGAAAGGGATGCGTTCAAAATCTAACTCTGACCAAATGAAACGAAGTTATGTATGAAAATATATAATACTAACTGCTCTCCGCGGTTTTACCCGCGCGGTGATGGATGATGATGATGATGAATCTTATATAGCCTATGTTACTCAGGGTGAATGTAGCTTTCCAATGGTGAAAAAATTTTTAAAATCGGTGCTGTACTTTTTGAGCCAATTCGTTACAAACATATTTACATACAAAGCTTTCCTATTTATAATATTAGTACAGCCTGGCTGCGTTCCGCGGTTTCACCCACGAGGTGATAGATGATGCTGAGGATGAATCAAATATAGCGTATGTTACTCAGGCATAATGTACCTCTAAACTCGTGAAAGAATGGTTTAAACGGTTAAGTTGTTTTACGTATATCCGTTACAAACAAACAAACAATCATATATTTGTCATTTTTATTATTAGAGTAGAGAAGAATTAATACCAAAGTACGAATAATGTGGCCTGGATCGTACCGGCGTTGCTATTGCATTTTCAAAATTAAAAAGTATTTATTGTGACATAACTGTGATAGACAGATGGTAATGTGGACTTCTTTGTGGATTGACATCTTCTATGAAACTGTATTACGTCACTTTGCTTTACTGTCAATAGCATAGACTAATAGAGCGTTCGAATAGGTCACTTCTGAGCATTTTTTTCGAAAATAGCGCTAAAACGCTCACAAGGTGCGTTCGAATTGGGATTCTGTGGGTGAAAATGTCGTTCATGCCTCTTTTTGTTCAGCGTTCGGAAAGCTAAAAAAGAGGAATTTTTGCCACCAAAAAGTGCCATTTTTGACCCACGCCCGGAGCATGGTTGTTTGTGATCTTTACTTGATAGCTATGTATATGACAGCATAATCATGCTATTTTAGGTCTTATGGTCAGTTGAGCGTTCGAATAGGGTATGGGCAAAAGTGGCAAAAATAACCTTTTTATGCTTTACGAACGCCTTAACAAAAGAACCATCAATGACAATGCCGCCAATGCCCTCATAAGCGCTAAGTTCGTAGACACATTTTTGTCTGTAGCGTGTGCGTGAGCACGCCTGTTTTAATTTCGTCTAGGCCTGCAGTCCAGAGGTACCCATACAAATAGTGTAACATTTCTATCTCTCTTAGAGTAAACCAATACCTAGATGTTTTACAGATATATATGTTAAAAAAACCGGTAACAAAACAACGATCAGTACCGACTGTTAACGTACTGTTTGAAGCAAGGTACCGTGAGCGCATCCTTGCTATAGTGACAATAGTGATAGCCCCTTAGTGTGGGAAAAAGGCCCAACAGTAGCTATGGTTCGCTTTCTTAAAATTTTCTACATTTATATTACTTCTAGTTTTAACGTACTTTGTGTACTGATGTATGATACATTACCAGAAAGTTTGACCAAATTAAAATATAGTTTATTCAAACACAAACCTTGAGGTCTTTTTCTAAAATAATCCATTCTATACATTAAAAGAATATATGTCATTGTCTCTTGCGGAATCTTTGGTCTAAGAGCAAATGCAAATGAGATAACCGAATAAAAATATAATTAAATTAATATAATTTACACATAGGTAAATATTATTAGTGAGATTTTTAATTAACTATTTATTTCTTACATCTGTAGTGCTAATTCATAATTTTCTACCGACTTCCAAATAGGAGGAGGTACTCAATTCGCCTGTATATTTTTTTATGTTTGTTGCCTCATAACTTTTGATAGGGTGAACTGATTCTCAAAATCCTTTTTTAGTTTGCAAGCTGGTCCTGTGTAGTCCCATTTGAATTTCATTCAATTCGGTCCAGTAGTTTTTGAGTTACACTCCAATAACTAAATAGAATGGAAGTCGGTATAAAGTTTTTCAAATTGTACTTGTAGTCAATATACTTATAAATAATTATAATTTTTTTAAGTACTGTAAAAAGGGATAAAATGTAACAACTCACTTGCCTGTAAAATTTATTTTTACTTAAGGGTTAATACATTTATTTATCTTGTTTAACGTGTAATACTGGTCGATTATTAACCGTTAAAAGTTCGTAACGGGGCACGAGCACTGTCTACAGGTAAAGTGAATCATGAAAAAAAAAGAAAACAAGCGTTTTCCTTGTGTCAATTAGTGTTTTAATAATGGATACATCTTGTTACAAAAACGTTAGCTAGACAGGACAGTGACTTAATGACAGGCTTATTTATGTCACAGTGACTTTACTCTGAGTACTTAAATTCAAATCTCACTTGATGCAACTTGTATTAACTATTGAACTTGAGGAATGGCAAATGTACAAAAGTACGAGTCAACTTATGAAGAAAAACAAGTACAATATAAAAATTTTATACCGACTACCATTCTATACAACTATTGGAGTGTAACTCAAACACTACTGGACCGAATTTGATAAAATGGGATCACACGGGAAGCAATCAAACAAAAAAGGAATTTTGAGAATCGGCTATCGAAAGTTATGAGGTAACAAACATAAAAAAATACAGTCGAATTGAGTACCTCCTCTATTTTGGAAGTCGGTAGAAAAGTAGTGGCTGCCGCATGTTTTGTTTTTTATAAACTAAGACAGATTAACTAAATATGTACTAGCAACTAGCAAGAGCTTTTTTAAACTTAACCTAGACGAAGAGTTTGAATTAGAATTATTAAGCAAGAACCGCCAGGACTGCTTCAGTTTCGACTAAGTATAAAATACAGAAATATCTTGTTAAAAAATAAAATGTTAAGATAATACAAATGGTATGGGCATACAAACAATTACAAAATCATCCCAAAAGCAATACACAAAGCCGGCGTATTTATTAACCAACCTATCACACGTAAATTATAATAAAAGTTAACCCGAAAATGTCGCATTTCTGCAATAAAAACAACAATAACACAGAATCCCAAGACATCGGACCGCTGCCCACCCTCAGGCCGTCCCACTAAAATTTTAATTAAATATATTGAAATAAAATCATAAATACAAAGCGACGTAAATTCGTACCTTTATTAAACCCATTAGGAGGGTACCGGGGACTCTATATCACGAATTATTGTGTTTCCTCACACGATCACAAAGTGACTCCCCTTTCTACTCCCCCCTAACCCGTCAGTAACTCAAGGGGGGCACATTTGGTCAATACAATTAAGCCGAAGCAAGATTTTACACGTACTATTTGAATTTTAAACAATAGTTTGTCATATAAATTTAATTTTATTTGGTTATGTTATTGGTACAGGGTGTCTTTAGTTAATGGTAGGTACTCGTATATGATATAAATACCTTATCTAATAAGCTCATGCCAAAATCACACTACTTAAGGTACAGTTTTAAAGTCTGCACATGGGTCTCAGGTTTGCTTGTACCAATCCCAGGTAGCAGACCGATGACGTAAGACGAAAAGTGACGTTGCACAGACGTCCATTTAAAGTAAATTAAGGTCGGTACGTCTTTGGACACAAATTAGACGTCTTCAATACGCCCCAAAATAGTATAATAATATCATATAGAGACCTTCTATATGAACACGTCTATATGAAGTCAATAAGACGTCATATCATTAGTGCCTACAAAAATTCCAAATCCTAACGTCGTCTCTCAATTGACCAATGGAAGACATCTGGTCAAAGACGTCCTTTTTAAGTCGTAAAGACGTCATGTTATCAGGAGTGCTACGGAAGTTCTCTCTTTATGTTTAGCTAAGCAGTGCATATAAACTTTAATGGTGTATTATTAATATATTTGACATGAAATCGATACAATTCAAATTGTTTTGTAATCGTAGAAGTATATTTTGTACAATTTAATGTCAAAGTCGAAACCGTAGCTCAAAATGTTTGAACTAGATGGCGTGACTAATTTGCAAGGTAATTCTACATCGCGCAAGCGTTTGTCGCATGTGATTCGTGTGTTCTCGCCTAAGCTCGGTTTTTATTTATAAATTCACCCTATGGTTGCAATATTTATACTAAAACTATTATATATTATATAAATATATTGAATGCTAATTGAATGACTGAACAAACAGTAATTTGATAAATATTCTAATGGCAAATATTTAAGATGTAGGTCTTAAATTTATTATAAGAATAAATACTTAAGCAAAAGATTATATTGTATTTTTGAAATCAATTTTTATATTGCAGATTTATTAGTTTCTTTCTTCAACACCATCCTGAGGGCACAGTACGTCGGAACGACGTCTTTGTAGATAACAAAGCCACGTTGTTTTGACGTGCACATAAACGTCATATTACCCTCCACAAAGACGTATTTTTGCAGCCCCCAATTTTAACTATATAAATATATATCATAGGTCTTCAAGACGTCATCGAAGTCGTCCCCCAGGCGTCTTTTTTCAGACATTGAGGACGTCATAATGATGTGACATATTGGAATCATTTAAGGGGTTCTTTAAGGTCAATTTTGGGACGTCAAAAGGTCATATACTGACGTAAATTGGACGCCTTTACGACCAGTTTTTGCTACCTAGGAAGTTCTCTGGATTTAGTACGTTACTGGACGCCCCAAGATACCTGGTCTTTCCATGTACCCAGTAATCTAATTTCATTATGGCGTCCTACATGCCTGAATAGTACCTAGCCTGAGTAAAGCCAAAGGTGGACACTTCTACTTCAAGACAGAATATAATGATATTATAATCAGACCCCCTTATCTTGGTGGGTACCGAGTATCCTACTATTTAGTTATTTATTATTAATATTATACTACTCCTACCATCTGTTAAAAGTGTAATACGATCGTCATATATTTTCACTTGTCCGTCCTAATTTTCATTATTCATTCCTATACTAAACTTTTCAAATCTCGAACCTGCACACAGAAAAATGCATCACATTTACCTGTAGGTTTTCAAAATTATTTAAAGATTGTGAGGAGTCTTGCATCTATCACAGAATAACCACACTTGATAATAGAAGAGTTCTCGCTGATATGTCTTTCTTGCATGGCATATGCAATGGATATATTGATTGTTCTGAACTCCATCAAAAAATTATGTGTTTTTGCTGCCCTAAGAAGCGGACACGACACACAAGCTTATTTGCGGTCCCTCGCAGTAGCACTTACTATGCACAGAATGCTGTCGTCAGTAGATTGCAGAAAGTTTATAATAAAAACAAAAAAATACAATCGAGCTATTTTGTAACAGTTGACCAAGGTTTAAGCGTGAAATTCTTGAGATTCTAAATCAAAGCAAAAGCATTGCTCAGTAACCTAAATGGTGAAATCATTCGTACATATAACACGCACCCTCCCACACACTTACACATAGACTCACACACACATACACACGCACACTCACAAATATATACACACATGCTACCTATTTCAAAAATTAAGTGCTGCATATAGTTTATCTTTAATAGGTATACTTGGTTAACTAATCCATTTGTTGTAATATATGTAGTTTTAAGCTAGCGTTAAGAAATTATAACTGACAAAGAGATGGTGCGGGCATCCAGAGCAGACATGCTCACGGAAATGTGTTAGCAAGCGGTGGCGTGTGTGGCGGGTCGCCATCTTCCCTCAGAAATGGATGAGGAAGGCGATGGCTGGCACATGCGTCAACTCGTGAACGGGTGCTGTTTGCGGGCACTGGCCTGCTGTGAATGCTTGCACCAACTCAGAATAAAATGTATCAATAATATTAGGTGTATTATGTTATATGTATAAGTTAAATTAAAAAAAATAGTAAAAATAAAAAAAAAAGATATGTTCCTCACGTATGTATTTTGTTGTATGTTATACATTTATCGTAAGTTGTCAAAAATCTGCAAGTTAAAACAGGCACGGGCCCTGGAGTCTGTGCAGGGTAGCTTTATTTATAAAAAAAAAAAAAATAGGTATACTATACTTACTTACAATAGGCTACTATGACTGTCATCTCTTACAAGTATTATAAATTTAGTTATTAAAATGTAAATCCATTATTGGCCATAGGTGTAATATACATATATAAACTTTATTAGTTAAGGGCTGTGGATTTTGTTAATAAATAAAATAAAAATTAAAATAAATAAAATATTATACAGTAAGCATCTTCTAACACGCACCAAGGTATATACCCAAACTTGTAATTTCGTTACCTATAACCAAAACCAAAGTCAGATATGCGCAGTTTATGTTACGTCACAGGTTCTAAGCACCACACTATCATACAATAGCTATGCGAGGGGTCACATAAGGTGCCACTTACAGCGTTAGTACTTGAGATTAACAGGCGCATCCGGTCACTACAAACACGTCACATCCGGTCATCACGAAAATAAATTGATATTAGGATCGCCTTACACTGTCAAAATACCATATTAAACCGGCTAGTCCTATATAAAACAGAATATAGAGTGGCGCTTTATCCGGTCCTACAACCAGATTGACCGTGCCGGCACGACTATCCTTACCGGTCATTCAGGTCGATACATCCTGTACATCCGGCCTCCAAAATAAATTGTCACTAAAACTAGGCTTAGACGAGGGTTTACGCAATTAACCGACGGTCGCCGGTTAAGAATAAACCATTCGGATTCGGCGGGCGACCTACGGAGCATCGCTTTTGGAAACTCAACGTAACTTTTCACTGTTAGGTGGGGGCCACTGCCACGAAGGTTTAACGACTGTTAGGGTTACGTTGAATGGTGCAGATAAGTGTAACTGAGGTTTGGGACAGATGATAAACGAATATGAAGCGGAACCCTTTTGCAAGTCTGTACTTGGACACAATAGCTTATAAATTATAACTTAATCGGAAATATTGTGCTTTGATGTGTTATCACTTATTTTGTACCCTGTTGAATTAAAACAAATACATTCATACGTCCCATACATATTTGTTAATGTCATCGTTATGATTGAAATATGGTGTTAGTAGATGACGGTTTTCGTTACAAATTCGTTAAACCATTTTAATTTCTGCCAATATTTACTCTAATAGCAATAGTGTTAAAGTAAATGTTCATAATATCATAATGACAATGGTTAAACATATAAATGAACTTAGATAATATGATTTATAATTTAGGAGACATGAAAAGTTGACCGTAAATTTTTGATTACCGCATATGCACTAGGAATTACAATGATTGCTATCATGATCCTGGTCAGAAGGCAGTGAAAATTTCTCATTCGTCAAGCAATGTTATCTATGGATGTAGCGAATTTAACTTGTAACCATCTATTAGAGACTTGGTGGAACCAGCCCTGAGCCGGTTGTTACGCCAGTTAACGGCTTTTATCGCGGGCACAAAACGAGTCACGCCACAAAATACTAATTTTCCTTCGCGCAAAACGTATCAAACTTTTCTAATTACTGTAAATGTGATGTCCCACCCGTTTTTGTGATTGCAATTTTGTCAAAGTATTATCGTTGTCGTTAGTAAAAAGTTATTGTTTGCAGTAAAATTTCGTTAACCCTTTATTATGAAGCACGAAAATTTCTCACAGACTGCTGTTTTGTCTTCGCTGTGAACGCTGATCCATAAATAGTTAGTGGAAATTGTTTTATACAATCATATCACGTCAGTGGCAGTCGAGATTCAGCCTAGCTTCTCTACTACTTTATACACTTTTTGTAGATGAAAAACATTAAGTTTATTGTTTAAAACACGAAGAAAAATTTAGTAATTATCACATACAATTTTGTTTACCATATGATTTCAATATATTTATCATTTTATACCGACCTCCAAAAAGGAGGAGGTACTCAATTCGACTGTTTTTTTATGTTTGTTACCTCATAACTTTCGACTAGGTGAACCGATTTCCAAAACTCTTTTTTTGGTTGAAAGCTGGTGCTTCCCGTGTGGTCCCATTTATCCAATTTTATCAAATTCGGTCCAGTAGTTTTTGAGTTACACTCCAATAACATATTTTTACCAAAGTAATAGAATGGAAGTCGGTATTACCTTTTTCAAATTGCACTAGTTATTTAACTAATTGACCACTATCTCACTTGGCAATCAGTGATGTTCGAACAAAAGTAGTATCACTAGACCTAGAATAGTGATCTACTCTCAACGACACTAGACGTTTTACGGGCACACACCTCGTTTCAATTTAGCAAAAGGGTGGTAGGTACCACTAAGCTACCATGCTGGGTAGTGTAGTGGTGGGCGTCCACTATAAAGTGATCTGTCACCTCGATAATTGAGCTCACATGCTTGAAAAGAAATCAATAAAAAAATGCATCTCACGGAGACTGAATGTGATAAATACTTTGTATTATTTATCGATATTTAAAATAAACTATCGAAAGATAGGTATAACATTTAAAAAAATTTACAATGTTAAACAAATATTAAAAGAGTTTCTTACTAACAAAGCTTAAATATTTAAATATTAAATTTATGTTTAAATATTAGTATTAATTTATTATTTGTGGTTTTACAAAAAATATATAATATAAAAGAAACATAAAATTATAACATAAATAGTATTATGATAGTACTTTCATATAATTAAGTGAATTACGAGTAATTCAAATGCAATTTATGGCTAACTAAACATTTAAATACTATTGAGTTTATGAAACATTATATATAATTTCTTTTACCAAACTGTCGCCTTCTATTCTATTTGGCTGCCCGGCGGGGTTCGAACAAAACTATATACAATACCTAAAAATGTTCAATATTTTACCACTTTGTGCAGTAGGTATGACTACAATGAATAATCTTAATCTGGACAAGTAATGATTAAAATAATATTATTCATAGTCAACACTATCGGACCTACTATTATTGATTATTATTCTTAATAAATTACTATTAACGTCGACGTAGGACGTCCACTGCTGAACATATGCCTCCCCCACAAGTTTCCAAACGGACCGGTTGGAAGCGGCCTGCATCCAACGTCGTCCTGCTACCTTTATCAGGTCGTCACGACGAGGACGACCTAAGCTGCACTTGCCGGTCCGTAGTCTTCACTCTAGAACCTTTCGGCCCCAACGGCCATCTGTTCTGCGTGCTATATGCCCTGTCCACTGCCACTTCAGTACCTGCTTATGTTCTGGACTATGTCGATGACTTTAGATCTTCTACTACGGATCTCCTCGTTTCTGATTCGATCACGTAGAGAAACCCCGAACACAGTTCTCACCATAGCTCGTTGTGCGACTTTGAGCTTGCTTATGAGGCCCATAGGTACTACGGAGCAAAACTGCGACGCTGGTGCATGTTATGGCTCTGACAGTCTACAACCGCATCCCGGCTGAGATACGAGAAGCATCTTCAAATAAATCGTTTAAAAATAGATTAAAAGGGTGGCTCATCGAGCAAGCTTTCTATTCATTTGAAAAACTAAGGAACTCAAATATGTATATGTAAGGGACCTTGAAGCCTATGTATATAGGGTGTTTTTTACTATATTTTGTTTATTGTGATGCGTCATCATTTAGAGAATTGACATGTAACATTGTTACGAATAAATGAACTATGAACTAGTAAGAGAACAAGTTTCAGTGCCATATGTCATCTCTGGTAATACACAAAACACAAACATAAAAATACAACACAAAACAATAACATAAGACATCTGACAAAATAATAATAGCTACACAGAAATAAAGACGTTCTGATAATCAATGATTTGAATAATAATAAGTCACACACGAACAGAACTTGCATAAATAATAATGCTCCTAATTGAGAGCAGTGTTTCAATAAGATCAATCAGAACCGTGACTTCTGGCGACGTAATTACCTATATTTATTGTATAATGTACATGTTTATATATACAATACAAATATCTGTTTTGTTTCGTACATTTTATATTTATTCATAATATGCATTTATGCAAGTTATGAAATATAGATAACATTCCTTTTAAAACTGCATAAAAAACCAAGTGCATCCGAATTTATCATTTATCATGTGCAGTAAAATATTTTAATAGTATTTTTACGATTTTGAGTTAGTCGATACAGTCGAGTATCTTGACAGCTTTCTTGTCCTTCTTGGTCACTTCTTCATAAAGCACCTGTGCACTCGGTGCAGTCCGGATTAGCATTGAAATACAATAGAAGAGCCAATGATTTTGGAATTTAAAAAATCGTTTGCTTCTACAATACAACCTCGAAGAAAACGCCTACACTAGTCGCATCTAAACAACACAACATCCTAATTGAGAAGAACTTATCAACAGACATTCGTAAAACCAAAGGAAAAAGACACAAGGGACGGAGAACGCCCGAATAGCACAAATTAATTCAATAAACAACATAACATATGCACAAGAGTGGACAATAATTCGCACGCGCGCATTTCCGAACGAAACAAAGATGGCGGCCCTTTTGGCGGGAACTGGGAAGCGTCTGTAATGGCGTCTTTTTACGCTACCTGCTTGCTAATTGGAAATTAGGGTCTAATGTGTAGGATTTTAGTTACGACAGCTAAATTGTTATTGCTTTTTTCGATTTACGTATTTGTTTGTCTCTCTTTGATTATTTAGAGAAGGGACGTTCTTGATGTTTGTTGAGTTCTATTTTGTTTAATTTTTAATGCAAAAACTACCCGCAAATACATTTTAATAGCCTAAGTTTTAGACTAATATATTAGACCATTCTTTACTCGAACCTTCCAAATTTTTTTTGATTAAAATTTTAAGACATGAAAATTATTCAAAATTGATTGATCTTGAATAATGTTCATTATATTCAGGGCTAAAATAATTTGTTTCTTTACTTTTTACTTGTATATGATATATTTTTTGAATTTTTTAAGCTATTCGTTTATTAAAATGTCACACCTATATAAAAAAAAACTATCCTTTTGTTTTAACTTGTTTTTTTTTAGGTTCTATCTTGCCTCTATGTACGAGTAAGTGTAAAAAATTATTTCAATGTTCCTTTTAAATATAACCTCATCAACAGCAAATATTAAACAAAAATAAACATCAAATAATTAGACAAACATGAATATCAAGATGGCTGCGGAGCGACGCCATATGTCGACCGTTAACGGAATTTATTTAAATATCTAATTGCTTCGTACGCCGCGTATGCACTTAATTCCGTTAATTTTAACGTGGAAACGCGCGATTCTGCTTAAAATAAAGGTTATTGTGTGGATCGTCAAGTTTTATTCGTTAAGGTTTGAACGGATAACGGCGCTGTTGTCGTTGTCATCTTTTATTGGTGTAAAAGCTCTTGGGTAGTCCATTATTTTGTAAATCCATAATTATTTATAATGAAGTCTGAAGAATGAAGAATTATTTATAATAGTGGGTAACAGTGGGTGTTAGAAGTTCAGTATCAATGATAATATAACATAATCTTAAATAAATATTCTGTGCTGTATTTTTTCCACATTAGGTTTTTAGGTCCGATCTAGGCAGAGTCTGTACAATGGTAACCTGATGTACGTACACACCTGGACACAGGTTCAAACAGACATGTTCATGCATACAAATGTTTGACCTGTCCGGGGATCGAATCAGTGGAATAGCATGGATCATTTCAAATAATTTATCTATGGTTCGGGTCAGCCATATAAGTATATTCCGACCATATTTTGTCATGTTTATAGTTTAGTTGTTAAAAAACAATATAAGAAGCAATATTTAGTGATGCTTCCGCTGAAAACAACGCTTATGGCCGAGTTGCGGTGCGCACCAAGCATTAACTGCAAATAGGAAGTATACAGAAACAACCCAATCGACCAAATACGATTCGACACGTGTTTCGCCTCTACACGAGGCATCTTCAGGAGATGTTGACTCGTTGGCTAGACCGACAGCTGTCGGTCTAGTGCTAACACGCGCTTTCGAAACACGTGTCGAATCGTTTTTGGTTGATTGGGTTATTTTGTATGTTGTTTATTTTTTATCTGGTGCACACCGCAATTCGACCATAAAGCCCATCACACACGATGAAGATACTATAAAATATATATTATCTTAGAGCAGATTCGGACATATCGCTCACCATATAATTCAATGAGCGACCACACACGGTGAATATACTATAATATTTTACCTTAGAGTAGCTTAAGATGCCACCGATATTCGAAAGGCATGTTAACATACGCTAAGACTACTGCAGATCATGAAGACATCTTAAGATCAGTATCGGACTGATCTTAAGATCAAATACAGGTTATTGACAAAATCGTTGCAGTAAATGGACGTCTGGTCTTCAGTTACCGAACAAATTTATATTTTCACAATAAAAACTAATAAAGCTTCACATTATCTTATGTACCTATTTTGTTTCGAACCTGTACAAATATTTTTTGTAAATAAAAATGAAACTAATGTCTGACTAACGCGAATGTGTCAAATAAAGGAAATCATCGAAAAAGTGAGATTTTCTATCTACTAACCGAACTAGCGGTATGACAATTATATCTTAGTAGAATTTTTAAAACTGTTCTATGGGCCTAACCTCCGTAGGTTTTTCTAGATTGTAGGTACTACGTATAGATCAATCTAACTAGGTATCTACTAAATCGATGTTAGTATTCTTGATGAAATAAGGCTATGTTATATTATTAGACTAGCTGCAGCCGCGACTTCGTTCGCGTGGCCCTTTAATTAATGCTTTCAGTATAAATCCCATCAAAATTGGGCCAGCCCTTTCAGAAAATACCCGGATTATAGAGGCAGACAGACAAACAATTAAAAAGTTGGTAGGTATCGTGCCAATAACCATATTAAAGTGCAAGAAAAAGCTGTTTTTTTCTGAAAGATCATTGTAAAGTTTAAATTCACTACTGTGTTTCCTGTGTTTTATGTGATATTCTATCCAGATTTTTCGTTTTTTACTTTTAGCTAGTATGACGGTTATATCATATTCACAGTCCCAATCATCATCTGAGGAACTGTCAACAGGTCTAGCAACAAAATACGCATCATCGCAAAATAAAAAATTTGAACACTCTGTATATTACAGTGTGAACGATCGAGACGTGCGGCTCCCGAGACGGACTCCGATAGAATGTACGCTTGCTATATATTATAGTATCTGCGCCGTGTGTGGTGTATTAAGTTAACATAACTTTTATATTAGACGCTATAATATATATCATCTTAGTCCGGTGTGATGGGCTTAAGTATTGTTTTCAGTGGAAGCGTCACTAAATATTGCTTCTAATATCATTTTAGATAGTGGATTTTGAATCAATAAATTAGTTTAATTGTTCTTTTTAACAAAATTATCATTATTGTCATCAGTCGGTAGCAGACTATACATAATATAATATGACATAGTATTTAACTACTTGTCATGTGTTTACTGTATTTTTTAGCCTTTATTAGCATTGAAGAAATAAACTGGTCACAACAGAAACATTTCCGTGGGTTCAGAGGTATAAGTTTTCAGAATTATATTGTAACAAAAAAATGTATACAGACATTGCAGTAGTACTAAAAGTGCAGCCTTTTTCATAAAATAATAATAACAAAACCGGTACGAATTACTTACTATCTACTACTATCTTTAACTATCTATGAACCAGTCGCATTTTTCAACCGACTTCCAACAAAGAAGGAGGTCTCAATTTGTCTGTTTTTTTAATGTGCACGTAATAACTTTTGTGAACTGATTTTAATGACCTATTTTCAATATGCAAGCTGGTGCTGCTCATGTGGTCATTTAAATTTGATCACGAACTGACCAGTAGTTTTTTTTTGGTAATTATTTATCATTAACATAGGGTATAATATAATGGATCTCGGTTTAATTTTTTCTGTTCAAAAGCAGTTATTTATGTTAACAATAGTATTATGATCAAAAAGTTTTTTTTTTTTTAATTTTGTATTCGCAGTACCGCAGAACTAGAGCGTTTGGTAACCTCAGAAGTTATAAAGTAGTCTAAAACGTGGTAAAACGACAGATAGAATAGCGATAGGCTTTTGAAATAGCTCTTATTAATCTTAGCTTCTGTTATGAGACCAAGAAGGTGATTTACGAGATATGGGTGTTTATACACATCTGCCATCTCCTACATGGTAATCAAAGCGCGATATTATGAGTATATAATATGTATGGCTAACTATAATTTCGTGTACCTATATTGTTTATTAGTTAGATTTTTTAAATAAAATGTTTTGATATTAATTCAATAGAATTATACATTTTTAAAGTAGGTACTAATTTATAAATTTTAGTTTTCTATGTCTTATCTATCAAAATATAAAATTCTTAAAAACTTATGTTCCGATTAAAATGAAATAAAATATGTATGTACTTTGGCAAGGAATATTATTATAGTGTAGAAACTTTGAATTGCATACAATCGAGGACGGCTTGTGTGTATATATATTATATATGATTAAATGACGAGTTTCACGTCTTGTTATAAATTACAACCCTCGTAGTCATTATAGTCACAAGTGTAGGGGTGCTGCCATCTATCAACCGATATTGCAGTTAGTTTGTTTTTATGGTCATAATTCAAGTGAATATTATACCGTATTGTAATATAAATGATTTATTGGGATTAGTGTTATTATTTCTGTCAAGGCAGGGATGTACTTGTATTTATTGTTTTTACCACTATTATTATGGAGATTAATTTCTTTTTAGCCAATATAGGATACGGAAGTTCAGCCATGCGGTTAGCACAATTTAATGGAACTCGAATTGGATTTCGACTCGAATTCGATTTGAATTTTTGACAAACCTCATATCATTCAAACCCGAATCGAATTTATTATAAATACGTATATTAATACAGTTTGTTTGGGTTCCAACTAGCGATATGTGAAAGGCGTATAAAACAGTGCAATTCATCGACAAATCACCCGCATTTCAGGGTCCATCTTGGAATGGCCGCCATTTTTATTTTAAGTGTATTTTTTCTAACATGTCACTAATAAAAAGCTATCACATTGTATGTAGAGGCCCTACACTCATGAAAAAATACTCAATCGAAGGTTAATAGTATTGTCTATTGATAAAAAATAAGAAGTAGCGTTAAATATTGATCAAATAACATAAAAAAAATATTTTACATAAATTTATTGTATAATTGTATAATATTTTTTGTATAAATACGTACGAGTAGTAGTTGTTTTAATATACTATAGGAAACATGAAATTAATTAAGAATATGCAATGTCCATCACACATTCGTCAGTTCGCAGTTTAGCAGAATGTATGTTTATGTTTGGGCAAACTCGTCGTCGAGCTCACCGATGTCAAATACTTTATGAGATATCGCCCTTGTATACAAGGTTGTTATTACAACGTTTCTTGTTATCTCTTCATTTGTTTCACGGATGTTGTCAAAGATGCAACGATGTTTGCTCTTAGAGAATCGCACGGCTGATTATTATAGACGATTTCTTGTGAAAATTTAGAAGTGGTAAGAAAGTTAAAATTGGTGTACATTGTGCTACTGGCCAAAAATCTAATCATTTTTATATAGTTAAGAATGTTGTAGCTAACAAATATAATTATTATTAAATTATTGTTGAAATATTATAAACACGTGCGTAGATAATTAGTTGTACATAAGTACGTATGTGAACCATATGTGCTATATCGGCTGCGGCGTCAGCACTTCGGTAGGTTAACTAAGTAACTTTTGACAAACTGAATGTCCTGTCGAAAAGCCATATGCCATTGCAGCTGCTAGCATTAGTTTTATAATTGTTAAAATATACATTACAATTTCAGCTGTATTTTTAAAACATTTACAACAAAATTATCATCTAACTTTGCGTTTAAATTCAAAACATCCGCCGTATTTAGTATGCGTACCATAGTTCACTCGCCTTAAAGGACTCAACGTCCGAAATTAACAGTTCAATTTCAAAAATCGCTTTACATCCACTTGGAGGCCAATACCATCAAAACAAAACGTTGTTTAGTGCAAATTAAATGCAATTTAACCCTCAAAAAGCATTTCGACATTCCACAACAAATTCTGTACCAAATTGGCGAAGGATCCGAAACTTGTGGAGATGTTTATTCCGAAGGGGAGAGTCGGGTAAAGTAACCCATTTGAATGCATACTCGTCCGTCAGTCAAGGCGATATCGGCAGAGCGCTGGCGCGGCGCGTGTTTCCAACGCACCAGCTCACGCAGACCTCTCTCCTCCCCCGATTAGCTAACCCACCGAGATGTGACAGGAAACGCACCGCATGTTATCAAAGCTCTACGTTTCCTGGTTGCGGCAGGCTACGAGGTAACTTGTCACATATGCGATTAAACCTGATTGTGATGTAGGCGCGCGGGATAACTGTTGATTTGATTTTATGTAACACCGAAACGTCTGTCTGTGCGTTTATTGCTTATAAACTCTCGTTCGGTGCGCTCTGTTTCGACAAATAAAATTGGCAGTTAAACGGTTATGATTGCGAGTGGATTTCGCACGTTGAATTACAAATGTTTTTATTGTTGTTTCTTTTAAAGTGGTTTACTCGAATTACGTGGGTTTATCGTTGTGTGACGCACTCTGGTTGTTATGTTCACACGTAGCTCGTCGACACTAATAAAACTCTTAAGCAAATCTCGAGACTTTTGACAAACTTTAACTCGATTTCCTTCAGCAAGAAAATAAAATACGTTCACAAAACCAATCACGGAAAAAGCAGAACGTACAAAAACAATTGGTACCTACTACCGATATCATCAACGCCACAGAACACATTCCATTCGGAACTCCGCAAAGTTTCTCCCCAAACGAACAATAAATAAGGGGGGCACAACAAAAACTCTCCGAGGCATCACCTCGGCACGTCACCCTGCTCAGATTTCATTACCATAAAGAACTGGAGGCCTTAAAACCCCCGCCAGTGTAAAAGGTGACGAATACCGACCACTGGAGCCAGACCCCTTACGTTTTCTACGTTCGCCCCTTGGCGGGTGAACTTGTGTAAGTGTAAGAACGGTGAGGAAGTTACACACTTGCTGGTCGGTTGGGATCCCTAAGCGGGCCAGTCCCCGCGTCGAAATGTGATCGTAAATCGTCATAAAACTGTCTGGATCCATGATGTGACGCTGCCCGGGGGTAATTAAAGGGAATTTATAGTTTCGCGCAGCCCCCCCTTTCGCCCCTTCTACTTGAAGGATACGTTTCGGGTTTTTATGTTAAAATATTTTTAGAATATGATTAATACTGTTTGGGTAACTGACTGTGCTGTTTAGGTGCACGTAGATTTAAGGTTTTTAAATTAATATTAAAATTGTAAGATATACTTTATGCAAAACTTAATTACTTTTAATTCAAGACAAAAATAATGGTAATGATTCCTGTTTCTTATATACTATTTTAAATATACATACATCAGTGTTGTTTGCTGTCACTCATGTATCAGCAAAGCAAAAGTAATAGCAACAATTTTTCTGTGATTTAATTGAAAGTATATTACTGCACTTTTCTTCTGCCGTGTTCCACTTTAGTCACTCCAAAATTCTGACATGATCAGAATAATTATTGTGAGCCTTCATTTCACAAAGACAAACTACGTGATAGTCCAAAAGCCTGCTTTTTCACCTTACTGCCATGCTCTTAGCATAGATGACATGGTGTTTTGTGTGACATTTAAGAACTGTGGTGTGATTATCTAAGAGCAAACATCGTTGCATCTTTGACAACATCCGTGAAACAAATGACGAGATGACAAGAAACGTTGGAAAAACGACCTTATATGTACAAGGGCGATATCTCATAAAGTGTTTGATATCGGTGAGCTCGTCGACGAGCGCAACGACGAATCATTTGAGAATTGCACGGCAGATATAATAATGTATGGCCCTTATGATGTGCGGAAATAGTCGTACTAATATAATTAATAAAAAAAAAAAAAAAAAAAAGAATAAAACTTATTTCTTTCTTTCTTTCTTTCTATAATCATGGTTTGGTTTGACCAAAACTAAATATTATTACTTCGCCTTTAACTGATATTTTCCGGGCGAAACTTCGATTGTTTTGAGTTAAGTCTTGAAAGGTACAATGCATATGATAGAAACCTTCAACATTTATTAAAAAAGGCAAATAAAGGCCATAGACTTTTATCAAACAGTTTTCAAGCATTTTAAGTCTCGCATCTTTAAAGACTTCTAGAAGAACCCCAAAGGTTTAAAAAGCAATTCTTCCGCGCATATTTATGTCTTTACGCCGGACTAAATCCCGGGAGGCCAGATTTACCGGGATGCAAATCCGGACGGATCTCGGACGGAGCCCGGACGGTAGGCAATAATTAGCGCCATTTCGTTATATTCAAGGTGTGGTGGGGAGGGTGGGGAGCCAGTATGCCGCAATAGATTACTACGTCATTACGCGTCTTAGTTTCACGACAAGGAAAATGAGGTCCGCAAGCTTTGTTTATCTAAAATTGTTTCTTTTGTTGCGGGTTTCTGAATAGTCTCCCTTATAGTCCGGCAATAAAAAAGACAAAGTTGCGGTGGCGGGTTCTTAGTTACAATTAAAGCCTAAAGTTCTATTTTGTTTGTAATGGTTCATCGAAAGTAACTCCCTCTCGCCTGATAGAAGGCAGAGATGGAATCGAGAAGCGATGACCATTAACGCAGCTTACGTCACATCACATAATAGGATGACCTGAGCGATGCTTTTTCACGCCCCGCTTGGAAGACCCAGGGTCATAGCTGCAAGGAAATACGTACGCCGGTAAAGCATTCCACAATTTACTTACACGACAGAGGTAGGAACTGCCAAACATTTTGTTTGGTATGGAATCTAAAACTTAACATTATTGCATAACCATTTATCTCTATGGCCTTTCCATTTAATTATAAAAATTTCCTACCATACCGTAATCTTATTCAACCCATTCAAAATTTGGGATTCTCAATTGCTTATCAAATTGCAATTAATGCTAACGAGACTTTGAAATCTTCTTTTCATTGCACACTCATAAGGCATTAGCATTCCCTGTATCACGGGAGGTATACATTAACACATCACCAACCTCTAAGACCCGAGAGCAAACATTACTGCTCATCACAAAATAGTTTACCCAGCCAGGGTTCGAACCTGGGACCCTGCGGACCGAAGGTAGGATCACTACCAACTGAGCTGACAGTGCCATCGTTGTATTTATTAAATGATTTATTATAAACTTTCATTATTTTTTCAGTTACAAAGTTACGAGCATCAGAATGTTTAACTTTATTGTATTATCTGCATTATGTACCTCATAATATATTGCGTTAGCATGTATATGTAGGCGAGTAGATATGTAGGAAATGTTTTGTTTGTAATAAAACATTTTCTGTTCAATCCATCCGTTATCAAGTAGGACATCACTAAAATACCCACAGTAATTATTTTCAAAGAAAAAAATATTATACCTATGATACAAAATCAAGGGGTCTTTCCACTAGTGTATTTTTAATAGATACGAGTAAGTATCTTGTGCAAGAATTTTGTTGGTAATATTGCCAGATATTTTTAGCGAATAAATATAGTACGCAAGCATTACGGTGTTAGGGTGTGAAGGGCGCTGTAGCCAGCGAAATAACTGGACGAAAGAGACTCAAAACCTCGGGGTAACGAGCGCAGTTCAGTGCCACGCAAAACTACAGTTCTAAGGGTGACACTGCAACTGGCAATTGTGCTTGCCATGATGTGCCATAGACACATGATTCACCCAACTAATAATTTAATTGCATTAATTAAAATCTACATGACATAATATATAATAAAAATGTAACGGATGTCTGTACATAGAAGATATATGAGAAAAAATATGATTAGGACTTTTATAAAAACAAAAAGAGAATAATTTTGTTAATCGCAGAAACAGCTGATCCGATTTAGATGTGGTGTTCACTACTATATTGAGGTAAGCTTCAAATAACAGTGTTTGTTTCATGTCAATCGGTTCATAAATAAAGTTACTGAAATTTAAAGAATAACTCTCTCGCCACTACAAGACTAAGCGAGAGAAGCCGCTGGCATGTCAACCAGTTTGAAATAATGTACGAGTAAGCTTCGTTCTTTCAAATTCGTCGATAACTTTCTCAAAAACAATCTGAAATTCCTTATCGCTCTATCCCTGAAACCTTCGCATCCCGACCATTCAACTCCGTAATACCGTACCCTATAAAATATAGGAACTAATATACCGTGAATAATCCAATCGCGAGGCACGTCACAGGTCCAAATCATCGTATCGGAGTCGTGACGGACGCGAGTCCCGTACGTGACCCGCACTCGGAGCCTAACGACACCGGCTCAGGGATGAACCAGCTGGGGTAGAACCAAGCGCCGACTTCTACCGGAGAGAACAGACTCATATGTATATACTTAGTTTATACTACTATTAATAAATGTTTAGGTATATAAAATATTTAAACCAATACTAAACACTAACACTAATATAATATACTAGCTGCGCTGTGCGGTTTCACCCGCGTGGCGATGGATGATGATGATAATTAAACAACTAAGCATTTTTGTTTTTCATTTGATATTCTTTGTTTTTTATGGTGTATTTTGTACATTATGTGTTTTAATGTGTTTTAGGAGTAATATATTTTTTGTGCAAATTGTTCTTGTCAGTATAAATTTAATGTTTTATTGTACTCTTTTGTGTTACGACCCGTGATGTCACCGGGCTTCTACGGAAGATCAGCGCTGGTTGCTTCAGCCGGCATTATGCTGAGTAGAGGCCGTTTTGTGGCAATACCTATTTAGTTATTAATGTTTAGTTAAGTATTTGTTCATGTTTTTTTTTGACACTATAAACTTATTTCATTCATTCATTCATGATAAACCAAAATATACCGTATATTATTCAGGCATAATATAGCTTTCTACAGGTGAAAGAATTTTTTGAACCGGTTATGTAGTTTCGAGTTTATCCGTTACAAACAAACTATACAATTTTTTATCTTTATTATTAGAGGAGGAGATAAGGATTAAAACCAAGGTACGAATATATTGCATATTTTAACACGGAAAAGTGACGTAACTGTAATTGTTATAATATATGGTGATGCACACTTTATTGTTGACTAGCTGCTCTCCGCGGATTCACCCGCGCGGTGATAGATGATGATGATGATGATGAATCTTGTATAGCCTATGTTACTCAGGGTGAATGTAGCTTTCCAATGGTGAACTTTTGAAATCGGTCCAGTACTTTTTAAACCAATTCGTTACAAACATACATACAAATCTTTCCTCTTTATAATATTAGTATAGATATTGATGCTTTCTATAAAACTGCAGTACATTACTTTGTTCTATTGTCAATATTTTCCGGAGCGTACGTGATATAAGAATATTTTTTGGTACTATTTTCACACTTTGGGTTACATTATCAAAGTTTTCACACATATCCCTAACTTTTTTGAAAATATTAGATAGCCTATGTTACTCCAGTTATTGTGTAACTTTCTAACGACATAAACATTTTTGGAAATTGTGCGCACTTTGCGCACACGCTTTGCTTCACGGCCTCTCGCACAAGGAGACACCTACTAAAAAAATTAAGATTCCCTAATTTTTTTTTTTCTAAGGGCGCTCCATTACTACTACTCCATTTTATGTTGGGTTTCATTTTATTTTTACTTAGCTACTGCATGCGACTTGTTCAGGCAGTGTTTGGGGCAAAGTAGAAGGCAGTAGACCGCGCGGGAGGTCACCCATGCGATGGACTGATCAGATCAAATCTGCGGTGGGAGGTCCCTTGCATGAGTGCACCAGGATGACTGCGAATAAAGGGTGTGGCATGACATCGTGAGGCGCATTACATCTGCCTCCACCACAAATAAATGACGACCACGACTGCTCTGTCAAGAGCGAAACGACTGAGAAGACTGCACGCGCCATCGTCGTCGTAGTAGAAGGTTATCGGAATCCATTGGACTACACGTTAAATTTGGATAAAAAGTAAGTAAATTAATAATATAATAAAATAAAAAAGCAAAGTAAGTAAATATCTTTAAGTAGAACGTCTTCCCTAATAGCGTTGATTCACTCAGGTTTGGCGCGAGACGCGTGTAGGGGTGTCAACTTTGCCACAAAACAAGTACGTCGCATCTACGCTTTGTTGGTAGCATACCTACGTAACAAATAACATTTGAAAACTGCCAACGCTGACCGCTCTACCGGCACTTGCGTAATGATCACCGGCAAGCGTCCCCCCCTCCCCGCACCGCCCATTCCCACTTTTATCGCCTTTTTAACACGATGACGTTCTGCTTACTCGGGGCCGCGCGGTCTAAGGCATGAATATTAGCTATATATGGTACAAGTTTGATCCAAATTAATTTAGTTGTTTCAACTTGAAGAAGTTACAAACGCAGTTCTTGTGTATAGTGGCGTTCTTGCTGCCTAGAGAAGTATCACACCTTTGCCAGTAATTCAACCGTGAAGCAGTAGTGTGCAAACATTACTGTGTTTCGTTGAAGAGCAATATTTCCAGCGACATTACATGGAAAGAGATATTACATCTTATATCTCAGGATATCAAGCGCGGTACATTGCCGTGCTGTGTTTTGAACTGTTGTAGTTGAAAATTCTGAATGGCACTGAACGTTTTGGACAATTGACGCTTAAAATCAGGTTAGCGACTTGCTCGTCTAGTCATCGATCGACCTTAAAAAACACATTTACTCACAAACGCATTAATAACATTAGCGTTGTATTAAAAAAAATACTAAAAGCTATTCTACCCGAAAACAATTCCACGATGCAGCGCACCCATCCTAGCCCCACACAATAGGGGTCTCTATCCACTGGTGACGTAGTAGGGGTCCGTCATTACAGAACACTGTTATTGCTATTATAAATAAGGATCTCATGTTATTGTGGTGATATTAAAATACTTTGTTTTCGTTGAGATATTTAGTTATTGAATTGGTGCAAGGAAGCTTGATATGGCTAAGTCAGACTATTAAAATATATACTAAGCCTTCACAGAAGCTTTGGTGCTGCAATATATTGCTCCGTAGAAAACTAGTTGTCATAGGTCCATAGCCTGAGATCAGAACACTTGGCTCTGAAAAAGTTTTGTTACATGATGCGGAAGAGTTGGCACTCTTAATGCCCTCTAAATTATTTACTTGCGGGACTGTTGAAATGTACATCACTAGTTGGTGGAGAGATGTAGTACATCCATAGTTCGGTTTCAAAGTGAACTACAGGGTCTCGAAGTTACCTACGATTTGGAATGGGTATAATGTAGGTAGATACCACAAAATTATACCTAGATATAGAAAAAGACTTGTCTAAAATCGTAAGTTGTTTTATATTGAGGACTAATTCATAATTTTACATACATATTGTCTTCTTGTCATTTTTATAATTTAGTAATCTATATAATTATTATATAATATAATTATTATAATCCACACTCCACGCCCTTTCAACATACTTAAAAAGAAACTTATATTATTAAATAACTCTGATTATGTACTGTGAATGTGATTAAATAGTTATTTCTAATGTAAGTTAATTGTTATAATATAATTTATATATAGATACATAATATGATATGTTACCGAACTCATTGACTGCTCATAAGCCCTTCAGGCTTCCGCAGTCTTTAATGTTAAGTACAATTTGTTTTTCTTTTTGTAATAATTTTGGACAATAAAAAAAAAAATACAGATTAATAAGATTGAAGTGTCTGTTTGTTAATTCCAAATTAACAGCTTTTCACTAAATGCATATGAAAGTATATACGGTACTTATATTAACAAAAATAATATTTTTATTTTGTCTTTCTGTATATCTGTATGTTTGTTCCGGCTTATCTATAAAATAGCTCGACCAATTGTAACGGGAGTTTCGCTGGCAGATAGCTCTTGTTACAAGGAGTAACTTATATGCTACTTTTATTTTAGAAAATAAAACTGTCTCTCCGTCTGTTAATAACCTTATCAAATCTAAACGGTTGAACACACTTTAAATACATTGATATTTTCACTTTTGAGTGTTAACTTTAATGGATTTCCGAATTATTATTTTTTTGGTTTCGTACTCATTTTAGATTTCGGATTAACTACATATTGTATATTGAAACACTTAAAAAAAAATACTGATATCCTTGCTGATTGAAAAACAACTGCAGGGCTATTATGTATCCCAGTTGCTAACAAATGCCATTTTCAAGATTTCAATCAACATTCGTTAGCAACTGAGATACATAATAGCCCTGCAGATAAAAGACATAGAAGCTTTAGTTGTCAGTTCTGCTCTTAAGGTTATATGTGTGTTCCAATATTGTATTTGTGTGAGTTATGTTCTTACATCAATGAATCTGTTATTCCCATGATATCGAACATATTCACAAGTGATGCTCGTTTTCTACAGTCCCACATAGGTCACAATGCAATATACTAGTGGGCCTAGCACGAATTACTGCGTAAGTGTAACTTTTTTATAAGATAGGTTGGCAAACGAGCAAGCGGCTCACCTGATGGTAAGTGATACCTTCGCCCGCGGAGATCCGCAATACCAGAGGTCTCGAGGATGCGTTGCCGACCTTTGAGGAAGGATGATAGAAAGGAAGAGATAAAAGGGGTGAGAGGAAAGGCAATAGCAAGCTATGTTACTTAACGTCGGTGTTATGTGGGAGTGTACTTCCCCGGTCGTGCCGGCACATTCGGCTGTGGGGTTGCAGCGTGGCACTACCACAAATAAGTAACGTGATGTGTTGTTCACGTGAAGAAGTAACTGTCATGTATCTAGGGCAACTGTAACACAGATAACTCACAGTACGTACGCCAAAAAAAAAAAGTGACATGTTGACGCTTTCAATACAAATACTTTTAGGGAAAATTATTTGTGCTACGGCCTCTGGTAGTGTGTAACGGTTACATTTACATGTGAACTGTTAAAAAGAGATATGTTAAAGTAGCATGTAAGCTATTGTTTTTATCTAGGAATACAGTTCCTGTGGGATAATCGCAAAGTAGGGCCTAATATTTAGTTTATTACTTAAAACAAAAAACAATATCAACTTAATAAGGCCATATTTTTCTTTAAAAGGAAAGATATTCTTAAGTATATACATAAAATGTTTTTTTAAGAATATTTACTTACCATATATTTTTGAATATGACTGTTTTTGGATTCTTTTACTCGCTGGTACTTGATCTCCACGCCAAAACCTCCCGTCTCCCATACGCCATCAGTTCTTCTATAAGTTTCTGTTGACGGTAGTATAATTAGTTTTCAGATATGAAGCGTAGAAGAAGATGCATCTACACTGGGCTACGCTGATTATAGTGATTCTACGATATGCGACGTAGAGCTACTACGAAAAGTGTAGACCTGCTACGGAATAGCTCGTAGAATTATTGTGCAATGAAATATTAAGGACCACAGATTAATAGCTAGTTGAGTCTAAAGTATTTTAATGGTTACGTCCCTTAATACTTTGACTTATTAAACGCAAATAAATTTTCAACTGACTTCCGAAAAAGGAGTAGGTTCTCAATTCATCTGTATGTTTTGTCTATGTTACCTCCTACTTTTTACTTACAGAACTGATTTTGATTATATTATTTTAAAGGTGCTTCTTACGTAGACCCCTTTAAATTTCATCAAGATTTGATGTGTAGTTTAGATAATAATTTATTATTACCATCGGGTATAATAATGAGAAAGTTCGTTTAAAATATTTGTTTCAAAATTTCTATATATATAAAAATGTACCCCTATTTTTTTCTGGTCACGCTATAACTTGAGAAGAGATGGAACAATTTCGCTTAATCCTTTTTTTGTTGTGTTAATTATTGTCAGGAGAAGGTTTTTATGAAAGAAAAATCAAGAAAAGAATGGAGGTAACGGCGAGGAAGGACGAGCTTAAAATGCGAACGAAGTTGCAAGCAGTCGCTAGTTTCACTAATTTTTTTTTTCATTAATGTTGAGTGTCATTACAATAATTATCTACTACTTTTTGAATGCCAAGCCATTAAAATATATTTCTGTTCATTACGTAGCCAGCTTAAAACTTAACCCTATTAGACACAGTCGGGTAAACAGCAGTAAAATATAGCCATTAAAATCAAACGGACCAGATCGAATGTAAGTTGGACGACTTTTGGTCGTTACTCATCGGGGGAACAGTCGATGAACGATTAATTTTTGACACTAATAACATTATATTAGAATCGTTCTGCCGTGACTTTAATTCCTGCGTCGTAGATGTAGGAGATAAGAGCGAAGTGGTATAAATACAATCATACTACGACTATGTTAATATTTTCTCACGATGTCAAAGTCAAAGTCAAAATCATTTATTTAATTTAGGCATCAAAGACGCACTTATTAACGTCAATTTTTCATTATAATGTACTTTAAAGACTCTACCGCCACGTTCCATAATATATAGAGCCTACCGAGAAGAAACGGCAAGAAACTCGGGGCCATTCTTTTTATATAGATGTTTACAATGTTTCTACTTAGGTACTACAAATATCACATTTTTTGGGTGGCAGAGAGACAGCTTGCCAGAAGTGGAGTATTCCAAGCATCTTTATCTTCTACATAATGTCGAACTTTATAATAAGCTTTTTTTATTAAAACGTTTTTTACAGTCATCTAGAATTTGCCCTATGTGAGCTCAGTTACGTGTTTTGGGATTTTATTGTAAAAACGCACACAATTTCCTAGGAATGACTTATTAGTCTTCGCAAGTCTAAAGCTAGGTACAGCTATCCTATTTGTATTTCTAGCATTAATATAAATGAAAATATATAATACATAATAGATCTTCCCACTTCCTAACGTGAACCTATCTACACGTCTTGTAAGGTACAACCACAATGCCAGATTTCTTGTTTAAAGAGAGCAGTGGGATGAGCACGAAATCTGCTTAAGTGTAACGTTATCGTATCGTTTACGTATTCAGGTCAAATTGTCAGTTATCTGTGCCACAACTGCTCTAGATAAATGACAGTTTGTATTAAATACGTTAACGGTGCGATTACGTTACACTTAAGCAGATTTCCGTGCTTGGCCCACTGTACTTAGTAACTTAGTACTTATAGCTGGACTTTGAAAACTCATCTGTGCTCGAAGATAGACGCATTCCAAGCTAAGTTCAGTGGCCGTAGCACAAACAATTTGAAAATGTATTCGTATCGCAAGCGTCAACTCGCCAAGCTTCGGCGTACAAACTATGAGTTATCTGTGTCACAATAACACTAGATAAATGACAGTTTGTACTGTTTTACGTGACTTACAAGTTACGTTACACTTACGCAGTTACTAGACCCGCTGGTGTAAAATGCTCCAAAACGGAGCGCTGGACTCATGAGTCAACCGTCAAAAAGCAAGGCCAAATCAACGACCTGTATGCAGGTACGAGTAGTTCTTAAACTCTTCAGACACACAGTCAAGCTGGATTCAGCCAGTCTGAAGAGACTGATAATCTTTGCCAATACGAAGGACGAATGTGATCCAGGGAGCAACAAGGTTAACCCTTCAAATGAGCTTTTCATATGCTTCAGACAGAACCGCCTGGAGAGCAGTAGTGGATTGGGCTGTACGCCATTATCAGTTCTCTCAGTCATGAGGATAAAAAAGTACTTACTATTTTACTATAAAAAACTACAATGAAACAAATTTAATAAACTTTGTCTAGTTATCCACATCGTAAAAGATGCTTTTCACATTTTGAGACCTTCCTCAATTAGGTCTCGCTATCTCTTCCATAACTATCACGATCTACAACTGTGTAAGTTGCATTAACTTAATATCTGTCAGGCTAATTGTACCCTGTAGGCGGTGCTTAATGCGCTAGTAACTTAAGATTTTGTGTAGCCGATAACTTAGCTTCGTTAAGTATGTACGGTAAGTGCTCGCTAACTTGTGGCCTATGATTTACTAATCTACTAGACTGTAAAACTAGTGCGGAGCTAAGTGTAAGGCAAAGGGGATGTCGTGGTGAAAACATTATACAATATTAATATAATATGAAATATTACCTTCTTATAGAAACACAAGTACAATGTAAATAATTTAATACCGACTGCCATTCTATTCAGTTATTGGAGTGTATCTCAAAAACTACAGGACCGAATTTGATGATTTTTAAATGGGACCACACGGGAAGCACTAGTTTTCAAACATACATATTTTTGAGAATTGGTTCACCCAGTCAAAAGTAATGAGGTAACAAACATAAAAAAACTGAGTTACTCCTCCTTTTTTGGAAGTTGGTAGAAAAATTACTAGTTGTGATATGATTGTGTGCAAATGGTTTATTATATAATGCGTTACTAAAGAGTTCAACCCTTTGTCTATGCCTCCCACTGGATCAGAGTATTAACTGATGTTTCATGACTCAGGAACTGTCATTGTTTTAAAATAAAACCAAGGAACTTATCTCAGTTTTAACCCTTAATTGTAGTTGTAGAAGACAGTAGATTTCGGTTTCAATCATTTCACTACTACAGCTTGTTGTGATTTTCGATTGTAGCGCTCCTGCGCCCCATTCTATCATAAAGCGATCACTTTACCGTGTATGTGCTACAACGTAGTAAACCACCCGAATCAGTGCAGTTTACGTCAGTCGAGCAGTTTAACTGCCGTCAATTAGATCAGTTTACGGTTACGCGCAGTTCGCGCTGATTGCCCAGATTCAGGGATGTTTACGAGGTTGTGGTGGGTGTAAAGTTAATAAGTGCGTTTAGTGTCTATGGTTACTTCCACGCTGAATACTTATTTATGTTATGTGAATAGAAATTCAACAGATTTAAAGGTGTTTATTTACTAGCACTTTTTGGTGGCCAAGTCAGTAACGTCTTTCAAAGCCTTAACCTTCCTTCAGCGAGTCCCTGCACTTAGTCTCTAGGCAGTGCCAATCAGGCGAACACTAGATGGTATGGCTTTGTGCCAGACATTCTACTACAAAGCTGTTTTTCAAAGAATTACTTTGTTAGACTTGAAGGACATTTTGTTCCGACTTCCAAAAAGGAGGAGGTACTCATAACTTTCGAAACCGATTCAAAAAATCTTTTTCTATTTAAAGGTGGTGCTTCCCGTGTGGTCCCATTTAAATTTCATTTTAATTAATTTATTGATTCAGGCGTTACTTTGCGGAAATCCATTATCAAAAAAACAATTTAAAAAAATATTTAGTGACACTTCCGCTGAAAAGAAAACAATGATTTTGGCCTATTTGGGGGCGTGCACCACCCTCCCTCCCGCATAAAATGCTAATAGGAAGAATACAAAATAAATTTCATCGGAAGTGTCACTAAATATTTTTTGATAAGGTTTTTTTTCATTTTAATATTCGGTTTAGTAGTTTTTGAGTTACACTCCAATAACTGAATAGAATGGACGTCAGTATTAAATTTTTCAAATTGTACTTGTTCATATTGTACTTGTAGCAAGTAAAATTATTATACAAAAAAAATGTATATTGTTCAACTGCTACAAAAGGACAATAATACATACAAATAATAAGAAAAACCTTTTATTATTTATATGTATGATTGCATCTCTATCCACGATTTTCTAAATCACGTGCCTTTTAGATAGCAGGCCTAATCCCGAAACATAACTATGAAGTTTAGTTTTATGGAGTTATGTTTAGTTTTATGGCTTAGTTTTATGTCGATTATGACGTGTAACAGTGCAGTAGTTTCGGAGCCTGTTCAATCCGAAACTACGGGACCGATTAGAAAAATTCTTTCAAACAAGTCTTTCCTGTTTATAATATTTTTATAGAAATCGAAGAACGGCAATAATTGCAAGACATAAGGTCATAATACTATCAATACAATTTCCTCCAAAATTAATTATTATACAAAGTCAAGTAAAACACATAACAAAAATTCAAAGTAATTTCATTAACATATATAATCTTTGGCTGTGAACCGTTGTAAACTAAATATAACCTTTACTTAACATTATGTGAACACGCAATGGGAACGATGGGAAATGTACCCGGGTAGCGTAAATCGTGTAGACGAGAGATGTCTTGGCTCCGTAATATCAGGGAAGACAGGGTTTAAGACCGTGGAGCAATTGTCCAGATTGGCGATTGACAAGGAAACATTTAATTTTTTCGCGTTTTATACTGTGAAAGTGAAAATCACAATGAGGGGTGATGAAGTATTGACAGGGATAGGCAGGTATGTTATGTTAAAGTGATGGATGATCATATAAGAAATCTTAACAAACAATGTGAAATTTATAAAAGGTTCTTTTTGTGGAGGTAGGTGCATAATCATATACATATATTCCTTTTAGAAATAACATTGTACTCATGTCAATCATAAAGTTTATTATTTTTAATTTTATTAATTTATTTAAATTTCCAAACAAGTAAATACACATTGTTCTTAGTAGGTAATGTCTTAAAACCTAAGTTAGGTTTGTCTAGACACTGAGTTCAAACAATTAATCAACAACATTCATTAAACAACATATAACATGTCAAAAATGTCATTAAATATATACATAATATGTACGAAATATTATTATTGCCACACAGTATATGAATAAATATTTTGTTCATATAATAGATCAAACAGTTAGTCCTAATTTAAAAATACAATACCTAAATAAAAATATGATATATAACCATGAACATAAAACTTGTCCTTAGGTTACATCACCGTTGACTGCATTTGTGCTTAACCACTTACACAATAGAAGGCGCGAAATCCGTCAAACGAAAGCTCGTTGAAAATGTTTACTTTGTCACAGCAGAACGTAAATAGAGAACAGAGAACGGTCTATGCAGCAGAACTAAGAATTATCCTTCAGATTCCGATTCCAAGAATTCTTTTAACTTAAGAGGATTGCATAGCTAGTACTTGTCCACACTAAAAGAAAAATCTCTTTTCTACCTCTTAACATTGTCCGATTTCAGTGATTTGTTTTTTCATGGAATCAACACATTGTTTGCTATGCCCGTACGTTTTGATTTTCACAGTTTTTTTAAGTTTTAAAATAATAAATTTATATTACTTTGAAATACTGAAAAAATCAAAACGTACGGGTATAGTAAACAATGTGTTACTTAGATGAAAAAAAATCACTGAAATCGGACAATGTCAAGAGGTAGTAAAGAGTTTTTTTCCTTTAGTGTGCTATGCAATCCTCTTAAGCAGCGCTGATGCAACGCAACAAGATGGTAACTGATCCTATTTTTGTCAATTGTCATATGATGAGCAAATAATTTGTTTCTGGAATTCTAGGTACTTGTCTCTTCGTGAAATTATTTTTTAACTCGTCTGTATCATTCAACTTATGTGATTCAAAGCTAATTATAATGATTAGAGACCAAATATCTGACAATGCGGTAGTACAAACGGAGGTACTCACCAAGACAGAATCTTGTTAAAAAATCCTACCGCCAGGTAAAAAACATAGAATAATTAGACATGTTAGTGTAATTATCACAAACTCACCCTCCAACGTAAACATTGAAAACTGCATTAGATGGCGACGTGACGCAGTTATACGCAACGTGAACGTTCACGTCTGACGTTAGTGGCAGTTCGACAGGCAGCTCGCGGAACTGTTGCATGGTAGATTATGACGTGTTTAGTTAGCTGTCAGTTTGGTTTAGTACACTGAGCTTGAAATTATGGAACAGTTGTTGGTTGGAACTATTATTTCTTCGTAGGTTGGAATACGTACAGAGTTTGAACTATTTTATTTCAGTTCTGAAATTGAATTTAAGATCTAGTATGTGAAAATTCTTTTGAAATATTTACTGTTGTTACCATGAGATTCTTTCTTTTCTCCTAATATAATTCTAGTTCTACCTTCGACCACATCAACACTGTCCATAAAAATTATAAACATGTTTCCAAAAAAGTGTTCTTTGCATGGTTGCTTAGTTATCTGACAAAGAGAGTCAGAAAACGCGGGTTCGAATCCCGGCCGAGGATTTAATATATCTCTCTAATTCGCAAAATTTTACTGGCGTAATAAAAGTATAAAATATTAAGATAAAATTATATTTTTAAAATTTTTAAATACCTACAGCAAGTTATATCATTTCAGAAGCCGGTTTACGCTACCATTAGAGATCGCGTAAGCCCAGGGCCTGGGCTTACCTGGGCCAGGCTGGCGAGTGGCGACATCTTTAGAGTCAGCTAACTTAGTTGAGAGACAGAAATTACTGGACGATGCAGCCTAAAAACTCATGTCTTGGAATGACCTCCAACTGTCATGGGCTAATGACTAAGTCCATCGAACCATTTATTTCCTATGAGATATGATAGTAAAAGATTCGCCCGTTAGTCGTCGTTTGAGACATCCATTTTAAAAAACCACTTTTGCCAGACTAATTTTGAAGTCGGAAACTAGAACATTTTATTATTTCTCACTGAAAACTCCATCTCAGACCAAAACAAAGCAATAAACCAGAACTTCCTAACTCCCTAAAAATTTTCCTCTCATAATGAGCTGTAAACATTATAATAATCGCAAAAAACAACCAAAACTTTGTTGGAAAGTTTCGCGTGAGATAGGAGGCAGAAGTTGGCGTACCAGAGGCCAGCAGTAATTACAATAATTCACTTAATAACCAACTGTGGAACGGTTGGATTTCGGAAAGGTTGCCCGTCTGGTTATCTAGGATGCATTTGCTTTAAGAAATAAATGTTTGAAAACATAAAGATAAAGGAAATTTTTTTAAGATGTTATGTCCATGTATTCAAGCTAGCTGGCATACAAATCTTCATTTTTAATTCGAAATTAGTAATTAAAAATTAAATAAAATAATAATAATAATAACATTCTAATAAATATAATATAAAATATAAATAATAATATAATCCTAATAATAAAGGAAAATAGTTATATGTTATGCAAGGCTGCAACGTTGGTTTTTGGTGCGAGTACTTGTATTGAATCCTGAGTGTAGCGAGGGTTTCAAAGGTACGAGATGCAAAATAACATTACTTTCGAGTGAATCACATAATTTTTCACCTCACTACAGCAAGGAAAACGTACATTAGTGTTTATTAATTTTACAAATTAAAATTACATTTTTTGTAACTGTTATACTTGTGTACTAGCACGAGTACTAGATAAATTATTTATTTATTTATTTTTATTCAGTCCAGTGCTGCCACCTGTGGCTGGCCAGTGCCATTGTCAAAGAAATGAGGTCAGCGCACTCATATGAAATTTAATAATTTCAATGCATTTTCAGTGGACTTGCGATACAGAAAAGTATGGAATAGAAAGGTTCGAATTTTAAAAACTCTTTCCATGCGGACAAAATGCACTTTTGTCACTCAGATTTATAATGACAGATCTCTATTGTATTCTCTTTGATGACAGAGCCTTTCCGATAAAGTTAAGGTGAGGTAAAATATTTTTTTTGCATGGTTCGAAACCTATTCATCTATTTAGTTAGCGTTTAGTCATTTTAGATAGTAACCTATTTATGTTTAAATATATTTAAGACTATATAGTCACTTACGTGAGAACAAGATTATCATTTTTGTAATAATGAAGTCGTTATATTGAATAACTCATTTATTGCGTTATTTTACAAACGGGTAGCTTTTCTTCGTATATTTACTTACTACCTGTTTCGAACGAAAATAGTTCAAAAACTTGAGCATTTGGCACATATTTGATTCATTGGAACTTTTGTTAAGCCTTAATATCAGAGTAATTGACATATTATGCAGGCGATACACTTACCACCAGGCGTTCAATAAATAAGGAGTAAATGCATTGAGTTATGTGCCTGCTGTTTAAACGCTAAGCTAAGCCGTGTGACTAAGCAATACATACCTACCTACTGTCTTATAAACATAATATCTACATATTATATTAGTATGCCCTTGGTATGCAAATATGCAAAATACTAATAAGCGTAATATATTAAGTAATTATGGCGTCACAATAATTACAATTGCAACGAATCATCGACAGATGCATTTAGTTAAAGTGTGTCTTTGAATTTTTTCACTACACAACAGTAACTTAACCGGTATTTAAGAACGATAACTAAAAGAAAATACGAAACTTGAAAGATACTTTAAAGTTGAATTTAAATACTTCTTTTAAATACTAGTACCGCCATCTATCTTCGAGCAGCGTGACTTCCATGCAAATGCCACTCGTCGGCAGATGTCGCGACATTACACGTCACCCACGACATATTTACGGCCAAAAAAAGGCTTCGCTAGAAAACAGAATGGGTTTTAAATGACTGGGTGAATTTGCGCGCGATCTCACGAATTTGTATGCAGATTTAAGTAGAAAGATGTCTACGAGAAGACAATGTGTTTTTCGCTCGTGCAGACAGATCCGTTATTTATTTCGTCGCGTTCGAGACAGGTTGCTTTTATAAATCTCTCAGTTTCTTTTATTGCCTAGGGTTTATCTCTCGTGAAATGGCTGTTTTACATCTTGTAATGAGAAATTTCGAACTGAATGGAAACTTATTTTTAAATCATCGGATAATTAACGAGCCTTTTGCAGTGGCAAACGATATTCTATCTCATAGTGATGAAATAAAATATCACCCTTAGAAATATTGTTGATTTTTATTTAGGCGTTCCCATATCTCGAAAATTGCTTACTCACTTCGGGTATCAAAAGGCAACTTGCTGACATAAATTAGTGGACTAAAATGATTTCCTCGTGACCATCAGTCGGAATTATTAAGAATATGTAAATTCATCATACACAAAATTAATTATATATTACATATTAGGTACATGTTTCTAGGAATTATGAGCATTATACACAGTACATTTTATTTACCTACATTCATAAGCGCCGTTCACATTTACCATAGCAAACTATAGCTAACGTTTCTTGCTACAATCAATATTTTAATGACTGACTGGTTTATTTAAATGGCAAATCTTCTGAATTTATATTTTTATTCTCTCGCTTCGCTAAAGAAACATACAGATTATACATATTACATAGAGTAGGTAGTTATCCATAAGTTTGTTAATAAAACTTGTCCTATGACAGGCAAGCGGGGGGCAGAAGCCGACCCCTCGTCGTGAACTCCCATAAATATCAACCGTCTGAGACATTGTCAACTGGCCACCCTAATTTACGGCCAGTAATTAGGAGTTTGCACTTTGCCAAAACGATTTGCATCGATCTAGGCGATTCTCGAAGTCCAATCAAGCTTTTTATCTACACAAATTCGGTTTTACTGTCCATAATATAACCAAATTTACGATGGCATACGTCATCTAATTATCTTAGTTAATTTAATATTTCTATTGCATGTACTTCTCTAAAAAAGTAATCGTTGTTATTATTTAATTACAATTAAAATGGTTGATAAAATATAGGTATTGTGGAGAGCTACTAAGACAGGACTTACTAAGGCCATAGTAAATCTACATTCTATGACTGACCGGATTATCACATGTAATGTTGGGATGTTAAGTACCTAGGCAGGTAGGTACGATAAATAAATAAAACCAGTACCTACATACTAGGGATTGCAAAATCGGTTCTCCGTCGAAAAACCGGGAATTCCCGGGAATACCCGGTTCCTTATTCTAAAGTTGCTGGGATTTCCCGGGAATTTGAGGTATTTGTATATTATACTTGTATTTTAATAATTTACACAGTAAAAACTAAGAAAGTTCGATGAAAATATGAAGTGAAAGACAGGACGTTAAAAAAAAATTAACTATATCAGACGAAGTTTACTACCTAATTGTTAATCGGTCATAGAAGAAACATTTGAATGTAAATATTAATGTTCTGTAATTACTTAGTTTCTATGAAGTGTACTTATTTAAATTTAATCGAAAGATCTCGATTAAGTGCAAAAAGTTTGATTTATTATAATATGTTAGTCCGTATTCGGAGACTGGACAAATTACGGCACTTTATCTCAGGCATGATATTATTTATACCTAAATATTAACTGCAGTTAAATTTTATTGTAAACTCTCACTTGAATGATGGTCTGTAGCAGTCTGAGGCAGTGTTGTCAGGTGCCGGAGGTGAAAAATTACCCATTTAGCAGTGTTGCTAGCGATCGCTAGCAATGTGCCCGTACATATGTTATGGTACTCATTTTTATTTAATTTTATTGCAAAATAACCCAGCAAAAGATATAACTCGTTCTGGTTCCACAATTGTCGGTGGAATAGATAAAAGATTAGATGCGCCTGTGACAGGTAAAGACTAACTCTGTTTGGACATTCGTATGAAGATCATTCTGCGTTTGTATTCATGTTCTTTCACAAGCAGAAGCTATTGAAACTCTGCGCTTAGTTCTTCTTGTTTGATTGTTGCATTTTTTCATGTTCATTTGAATCAGGTAACAGAGGCTGTTAAAAACTTGATACCGAAGAAAACTCGGTTTTTGTATGTTTAAGTAGATACTTTTAATGTGCACATTCTTCATTTGCTGATCGGACGTACTCTGTAGAATCTTTCTTGTGTGCATTGCAGAAGTATGTAACAGGGTTTTGTAAATACATATGACAATTTAGACGTTTCAGGATTTCGCCGTTATTTTGTCTAGAGATCTCTAAAGTTCTGTCTGTTCTAGAGATCTATAAAGATGCCAATTTGTGCGCTGAGTACAAACCTGGTGTCGCAAGCAGCGGCCGTATTCCGCGATCTAATGTATTGTTACCGTGAATAAGTTCATTATCCCCTGCAGTGTTAAAAATACTTTTAATGATTACTTATGTTGGTTTGGTATATGCCCTAAAATAATGTTGAAATAAAAACCATAGGTATAGAGAAAATGTATGCTTTCAAAATATGGTGTTGGGGAATAACTCTAATATTTTCGTGAACGGAGTCAAGAACAATTTAGTCCATTCGCCAAGAACTCTGCATCAAGCAAATTACAAGGGCTGCGATGTCAATACGAAAGTTTAAGTATTTCTAAATAATGCTTCTTTCGGTTGGATGGTACTGTTAAAACTGTCCAATAGATGTCGCTCCGTCCCCGCAAGACGGTTAGTCAAATAGAGAGTTAAAATTCGATGCTCGGACCAGAACCTCGGTGGCCTAGTTGGTCAATGGTGTCTGACACGGAGTGTCAGAAGACGCGGGTTCGAATCCCGTCCGAGGATGGAATTTTTTTCTCTCTATAAATTTCAATGTTTGAGATCGCTAAAGCAGGCATTGGTTCTTTAAAAAGTAATACTATACAAAATATAATAATTTCTTTAAAAGAATACATTCATCCGCGTATTATCACTACACTTATGCATATGAATATATTATTCACAATACCTAAGTTCTTGAAATAATAATTAGCTTACTTATTCAGCTTGCATACAAACGTGTAAATTTGTATCAACGAAAAATGTAATATCAGACTAAGTTAAAGTTGATTATTATTATCTTTATTGTATTTTTGTAGTATTTTTTATCTTAGAACAATATTTTACAAAAAAATATTTAAATTAACCATTTCAGACGGCACACACACCATTATGCGCCATCTATGATAGTATTTATTAACCAAAACCTTGTCTGGGTACCTGAGACAACAACCATACTGTACTTTTACAGGTTAGTCAAAGTAAAACTTTCTAGAAATACCACTAGATGGCAGGCTAACGATTTTTTACTAGAATTCATAGATGGTGATTGGTGGTAGTGTGGTACCAACCGTGCAAAAAAATACTACAGCTGCATGGGTACTAACTACCCAAAATACCCAATTCAATATATTCTGTGTTGCTATTACAATAACTCCTTTTTGAAAAAATGCACAAATTGCCGTGTTTGAAATTAGTCGACTCACTTCATAGTTGTCGTGGGTTGTTGGGATGGATAGATGCGGATGGATAGCGAAACGGTTAAGGCATCGCACACGATGCTTTATACAATAGATAGATTGCTATAAAACTCAGTATACACTAAGAAGCTTAGAACATCAAGAACTATCTAAGCTAAGAAGTGATGCTTATAGGCTCCACCGTAAAGCACTTTTCGTTGAAATGCATTTTTTTAATTATATTGCTAGGTAATGGTTAAGATATAGGTACTTAACATACCTACCTAAGCGAAGACGTGAAAGTCATAACGCCAAGAGTTGTAAAAGTGATAGGTATAATAGGTAGGTATGATGGTGTTGACTTCTAATCGAATAATTATGTTATCGATTCATACAAACTAGCCTAGTATACCTATCTAATTCTGCGAACAGTAGTTCTCGTGAGCATCACATCTACCAAATCTTTACGGATATTACCAAAATCGTCCAGTTTTTAAATTTCAATACCTATATTATTATCTAGGCAACCACTTGACCAATTAAGCTTTAATTCGAAATTCCTCGTTATTTGTAAATCGCACGGGGAAAGAGATAAAATATTTCCCTTTGACGTTTCTCGTAGACAGTATGTCCCGCTACTCCCGCTATAGAGCACAGACTCGTCAAAACGTGGATATAATTATCTCCGATTGACATAACACAGAGAATGGTTATCATCTTCTTCGAAGGTGGTGGCGTTGTAATGCATTGCAACCTCAAAACCATACGGTTGATCCGCCGGCGCTTAACAATGTTATTATTGTGTTACTTTCCTATCTACATTCTGTGAAATACCTAAGTTAAATAATTATTATGTGTTTTTAATCTACAATAGGTCCCCACTTCCATACGCATAATGAGTCTTGGTAAACGAAATAGGATACTACGGATGGATAGCACACGCTACTCAGAGACTTTTGTTACATATGCATCTATAATAGTTTGTGATAATATCACAATTGTACTTCGTAGGTGCCATTTAAAGCATGTTATGCTTTAAATGGCACCTAATGCTTTAAATGGCACCTACGAAGTACAAATCATAGAGAACTTCGCCGTCAATCCACGTGGAAAAACTATTCTCTGTCGTTGCAGTGCTCACAAGGGAGATAAAAATGACATGGTGGAAAAGATTTCTTTCCTCTCCACGGGGATAAATAGTCCACTGCCCGTGTTAGACCTGCAGGAGGTATAATATAACCTCTGATAGTGCGTTCTAATAGAACCCTTGTGAGCGTTTTAAGCGAAAATAACTCTAAAAACGCTCACAAGGGCAGAGATGTTGAAATACACACAAGGGGCGTTTGAATTGGGAATCTGTGGGTGAAAATGTCGTTCATGTCTCTTTTTGTAAAGCTTTCGGAAAGCTAAAAAAGAGGTATTTTTGCCACCAAAAGTGCAATTTTTGACCCACGTCCGAAGCATGCTTGTTTGTGATCGTTTTTAGATAGTTTTTATTTGACAACACAACCATGCGATTTTAGGTCTTATGCTTAATTGGGCGTTCGAATAGGGTGTGGGCAAAAATGGCAAAAATAACGTTTTTGAGCTTTATTGTATTGTTGTTTTTATTGTATTAAAAATTCTTATTAGTACCAAGGATTATTACTATATGAATCCTTGTTAGTACCTAGGTACCTTTTCTTTATAACTGTTCTATATAAAAAATACCTAACGATCACTTCCCACAACACTTTTGTTCGAGAAATACAATGATTTGAAAAGAAGTCCGCGATTATTTTTATGAAATTTGTTTTTCAGTTTTACTTGCATTTCATTTCTGAATTCCAACCGCGGAGTATTAGACTATCACATAATTATATCCATAACTGGACCTGCGCGAACGACCATCATTTTGGTTCAACTTACGTGCCTCGAACTGTACTAGTGGATGATCCACTAGTTACTGTTGTTGAATTGAATCAAATCTTCGAAGAATGTCGAAAATTAGTGATTTGTTGCTGATGTTTGATTAAACAATACTAAAAAGAACATTAAAATATTATATTGTTGAACTCTTTTTTAGTGAATTTAAGCTATTTTTTAGCTTTTTTGTGTCGGCAGCACTACACTGCTGTTAGGGTTTTGTAATTCATTCGTCTACAGCGTTGTCAGAATGTTACTTTTGTAACATTACTTTTGACCCTCTCATGTTACCTCCATGTTACACGACTCAAAATGTTACTTTTACGTTACTTTTAGGACATGATAAAACTTATCAAACAATTTTTTCGATTGGAAATCGTAAAACAAAACACATTCAATAAAGTTTTCGTTCTTCGTGTTGGTGCACATGATTTTGTGACCCGCTGGAAAAAGCTTAGGTACTCTTATTTCACTCACTTGTTTCACTCACTTGTTTCTTATATTATCATTTAAGCAGCGCACCATGTGCCGGGTGGATGGTTTCGTGCATATATTACTTATTAATATAGAGGCACAATCGTCGTCACTGATTCACAAATAAAATAAGGATTACAATTATATTATTATATTATTAATGCTTAGAGTGCAGAACGAACCGGCAGCCATGACGGGCGATCAGAGAGAAGGAAGAAGAAAAAGAATCGAATCATTTTGACATTGACAACTCTAATATATTTTAAATAAAGCGTCCATTCATGTTTAAACCAGCCATTCATGCATTAACTACGTATTTCTCCTTTGAGGCATACAGTACATTTATCATCTTAAACTTCCATCCGGATTACTCAGGCGAGCGGGTAAGAGTAAAGATACGTATTGCTTTTTTTATTTTGTCATACAAAGTTTTGTCCATAGGTGTAATAATATTTCATATGGACAAACACACAGAGAGAATTAGGTAATGAAAAATAATTAACCTTTTTTGTTCGTCGGTTTAAATATTGATTAACTCATCACGTGTCGCGCGTACACCATGTGTACGTTAAAAAAAGTGCTAAACCATGTCGCGCATACAAAAATTTTATACACATTTTTGGATCTCGTTTGTAACTTTTTATCAGAACTAATACACTCCACCGGTATAAACTTGCGTTTTGTTGGTCAAACTATTCAAGAGTAGTATTTTTTATATGAACTTTTATGCGTAGTTCGAAAATAAACCTAACTAGACACAGGACGGGAAGGACGATTTAATTATGTTTTAACCGACTATGAAAAAAGTAAATTCGCAATTTTACTTTATGTTTTTGGTATGTTTTTAACGCAATTTGCCCGCCAATTATAAATAATAATATTGATAATATTTTTATGTTTGGTAGGTTATATTTCCGAAAAATAACAAATCGATTTTATTGAAATAGTTATTATGCTTTTGAAATAAATCGTTATTTCAATTATCTACCTTACTCAATTGCAGAAGGGGTCAGGACTTAAATTTTGACTAACTCAATTATAGAATCAATTACATTTTCATATTTTTGTATATTGGCCAATATATTACGTGATTCAGCAGTAATCAAATTGTTTATTTAGAAAGAACAACCAACAAATGTCGTAAAAACTGTGCTTGGCTCAATCCAATACTGACAACAGACTGACTTGTATCAAAACTTAAAAAAGCAACATGACGTCATCATGGATACAATTGACGCTCATAAATTTAATCATTGTGAGAATTAAAAAAACTAATTATGTATGCAGTATACAAGCATGTTTCGATGCAATTATAAATCAAACGGTTGATGTTACTTTTCTCATGAAAATTTAACTTTTTGCGCTGTTTCATGTTACATTTCAGTATCTGCCACTGGCAACACTGGTCATAAATGTCATTGTTTGTTTTGTTTGAAGAATGAAGTTTGAGTTGAAGAATTGAATAAAATCGTTTAGAATTTTTACTACTACTTTATTTTTTCAATAACTCTTTTTTTGACGTGACCGGTGACACTGGCAAATGGCAATAATGTTCTAAACGTTTGCCTTAACAAAAACAAACAACAGTTTGTACTTTGTTTATATACTTCGATCTTCTAAGTTTGCTATGGATCCCTATGAAATAGAATTCATCGGTGAAAACCGCATAATCAGTATCATACCGAACTTCACCTACGATAAAATCTACTTGATATGCGGAGAGTTTGGCCCTTTCCGTGCCGGTCTGCCGATGAACGTCCCTCTTTGGCTCGCTATAATGCTGAAGCAGAAGCACAAGTGCAGAATTGTGCCACCTGATTGGATGGATTTAGAAGTTTTGGAGACCATCAAGGAGGAAGAAAAACGGTCGAGGTTAGTTTTTAAATGTCTCGCAAAATAACCTACTTCATCTTATATTCAGCACTATCCTGTCGATTGGGTTGGCCTTCTGCCTGTCACTTGTTCGTTATCAATGTAAAGATTTAATGGACCAATGTAACCCAAACTGAACACCCACAATAGCTCCTGAGGGTGTGGTACCACCAGACTGCTCATCATGGAGAGCAACCCCATTCTGAATGTAGTGATATGTATATTCTCTAATAATATCAGTACTTGTTTTACAGATTCTTCACAAAAATGCCAAATGAGCACTACATGGTTGAAGCCAAGCTCATACTTGGTGCAGCATCAGATGACGTCCCTAATGCAGCAGAGATAAAGACAATCATCAAAGACATATGGGACATCCGAATGTCTAAGCTTCGCACATCAACGGATGCCCTAATGAAGTCCGGTGGAGGGTATGGTAGACTAGACCACTTGACAATGATGGAAATCAACTCAGTGAAGCCTCTGTTGCCAGCTGCTATGGATAATTTGCTAAAGATACAGCTGGTAGGTACTTTTATAATAGTTTTAATACTAGAGTGACAAAACAGACAAGCTGTTTGCATTATAATAGCCATGCTTGCATTGCATGACAAAGCGTTGCTCCACAAAACAAATAGTTTTAACTTCTTCACATATATTTTTTTAATTTTATTTCTATCAAATGATAGTAAACAGATTTGAGTCCTATTGGTCGAGTAAATTTTACATACATACATACATAAAATCACGCCTCTTTCCCGTAGGGGTATGCAGAGACCACGGATTTCCACTTACTACGATCCTGACATATCTCTTTCGCTTCATCTATACTCATCAATCCTTTCATACATAAGCGTCGGTTTAGGGTACTTTTGACCTGGCCTTTTTTCAGAATGTCTTCGAATGAGTAAATTTTACTCTATACAATTACATAGTTAGTTTGAATGTCATATTTACTGTCACTAAAAATTAGAACAAAAAGTTAATTGTGTAGTGGCACGGTACCTGTTACTACCAGAGACAACTTTAGCCCCATTTTTATTTAGTAATTTCACATGCTACTGGTTACACTTTCATTATCATTTTGGACCCTTCGGTAATGTTTGGACTCCACAGCTTGGAGCTATTACAACTGGCACAGTAGTGGTCATTATTAGTTTTCGACATAAATTAACTGATTTCATAATAATTGAATATTGAAAATACCAATATTTTAATTCAATTATTGATTTTCTACAGAAGTCTAAATGAACACTATAGAAATACTTTTAGTTAAATGTGCTGTTACAGAGTTTGTCTAGAAAATGTGCTTTTCAACACTAGGTATAACAACTATGACAAATAAACAAAGAAATAGATAAATTAAATTCCTAACTCTTTCCCTGACATCAAACTTATTCCTCAATTTCCTCTCTGGATTTTTTATGTGACATTATTAACTATGAGCATGCCAACATGTTTAGCTTTTGATTATTTAGTTTTAATAGGAAAATTTTGAAAATTCATGAAACTTTCCTTACCTGGATGGGTACATTTTGGTAGTTAATTATTTACCGTGTACCTGTGAATAGTAGATTATACATCAAGAGAGTAAAGCAGTGTCTTACGTCACCGGCGGCATATTGAACTCAGAGTGTAACGGGGACTCTTAGAATTTATCCCTGTGTGCAGTGAGGGGATTAAAATTTACTTTAGTTATGTAGAGTCCTGAGTGAAGCAAAGGCTTCAAGCCACCCAAGATGATAACAGGCTTTATCCTCGAGGTGCATACTCTACTTTTCATACCTACTGCGAGATAATAAAAACACAGAGCTATAAAAAAAGTAGGTAGTTATTTAGTTTAAAGTAAAATAAATTAATAGTTTATTCAACTTTCACACATTTATACAGTTATAGAGGGACAAAGATTTTTGGAAGGAAAATTTTATGGAAAACACTGTTTTGTTAATTAGAAATACGATATATTTTCGGATAGGTCCGACTATAGTTTCGACCACATTCGGTGGCCCGAACACTCTTTGAAAAAGGCCACCTAATTTGGTCGAAACTATAGTCGGACCTATCCGATAAATATTACGTGATTAATCCCGTATTTCTAATTAATAATGAGTGAAAACCATGTTAGTCTTTATAACAAAAAAACACTGTTTTAGACTTTTGCGGTTGTTAACTAAGTTATAATTAGTACTCACGAGATGTAGACTACGATTTAGTTGCTTTTGGAGCTTCCGATTTTTCGGCACATTTGCACATGCAGCATGTTTAAAATTATTTACATTTTATGGAAGTTCTTAAATCAACACCAAACACCATGTGTTCCAAATTAATTACATATCGCGGCACGTAACTGTACTATGACCTTGAATGCGCAGACAGGGACCGTGCGTAACCATAGCAACTTGCTCCCAAACAATCACACTCCCTATTGTACAATAGCGCCTGTTTTCTTTTTGTCCTGTATGCTGTCTGCGTACTAAGAGTTTTCCTACAACTAATGTTCCATACACAATTACAGCACCGGGGATGTAATGCCTTCCTTTAAGGGCGTAATGATTGCGTGATATGTAGTTGGACATGTTCGAGCAGGTGGTATGAAAAGAAATTTACATACCCTAAGTGAGCTTCACCGAGTTGGTATCACTACCGTTGCTAACCTTGTTCCATACTGTCTGAAATCCTACTTTATAATAATTAAATACTTAAGTATATCATTTTTGTATTTTGTTATATATTTTTGTCTTTATAAATATTTGTCAATATACACCCATACAACACATACCTAACTGTTTAAGTATTACACTGTATTTTAAAAAAATGTGAGCAATATTTGTGTATATTAATAAAATAGTAAATATTGTAACGTGAAGTAAACTATAAAATAAAATTCATTATATATATATGAAAATAATCAATGATATTTTTCAATGTTAAATCAAATCAGTGACATATTTGACAATACACAATAATCAAATAAAAATAGTTTCTTCTTCTTGAACAGTAACAAAGAGGTTTTCTAACACTGCCCCTTACTCTAGCAATCATAAAGTTGTAAACTAAAACTACTATTGCAAGAGTACAACATACATATGAGTACAACAAAAAAAAATATATATAAGAAACCTAAATTAAACCTAAACACTTAACAAACAAATTGTGTTTAACCTTTGGCAAGGCTTTTGTGAATAGGTCAGCTTCCAACTCAGCTGATGGCTTATAAAATATCTTTATTAGTTTACGCTCTACACATTCTTGCACAAAATGATGTTGTATGTCAATGTGTTTGGTTCTTCGGTAACATTGATTTTCAACTATTTTGAGTGTGCTCTTATTATCATTATAAATAACAATAGGCTCACGCGATAAATTGAACGGTGTCAATTCATTTACAAAATTATGTATGAATTTAGCTTCTTTTACCGACGTACCAAGAGCGTAATATTCAGCTTCTGTACTAGAACAAGCAACATTGTTTTGCTTGTGGCTATGCCAATTTATCACATTCATTCCAAATCTACTTACAAAACCAGAATACGATTTTCGATCGTTGGTATCCCCCGCCCAATCTGCGTCGGATGAAATTTCAAATTTGTTACTACCTCGCCTAAAATTGAGTCCGTAATCAGTTGTACCCGATAAATATCGTAGCACGCGTTTGGCAGCAATCCAATGCGTCTCATCATAACAAGTGTTATATTGGCTGAGCTTACTGCACACAAATGCAATATCCGGACGAGTGCATACAGCGAGATAAATCAAACTCCCGATAAGTTCCCGATATTGAAACCTCAAATCAATCTTCTCTGCTTTTGGCGGATTAAAATTTACTTCCATGGGAGTTGCGACTTTGTGACAATTATCCATTCCAAATTTTATCAACATATTTTTCACATATTCAGATTGAGTCAGTTTCAATGTCCCTTGCTCCCTGTTCCTTTCGACCTTCATACCCAAAGCTTGTGTAACAGGTCCAAGCAATTTTATATTAAAGTTGGAACTAAGCAATTCATAAAGCATTTTCTTTTGATGATCATTGGAGCTAAATATGAAAAAATCATCAACATATAGAGCAATTATCAAATTATCTTTGTAGAACACACATTGTTCACTCTTCAATTGTTTATAACCATTGTTAACCAAAACCTTATGAACTTTTTCATTCCAAGCTCTACTGGCTTGTTTGAGCCCATATAGACTCTTTTTGAGTAAACATACTTTGTTCTGCCCCTCAATTTGAAAACCGGTAGGTTGCTCCATATAGATTTGCTCATGTAAATCTCCATTAAGAAATGCTGTGTTGACATCAACATGTTCAATGTCCATATCATTTTCAACACCAATCGCAAAGAGTAGTCGTAGAGTGCTATGTCTCACAACAGGTGCAAATGTTTCTTCATAGTCAACTTTATATTGTTGAGTAAAACCTTTTGCAACTAATCTTGCTTTAAACTTTTCAAATTTCCCACTTGGATCTACTTTTTCTTTGAAAACCCATTTCGATTTTATCACATTACTATTTTTAGGTCGATCAACAAGTTCCCAGACACCATGCGACATTAGTGAGTTATATTCATCTTGCATAGCTTCTATCCAACCTTCACTATTCTCACTTTCAATCGCTTCTTTATATGACTTAGGCTCACTACATCCCATCAAAGCTAGATCAGAGAAATCATTCACTACATAATCTTTGAACCAAATAGGAGGATGGCGGTCACGTTTGGGTCTAGAATTTTCAGCAACTTCCTGGTCTGAAATATTCTGATCCATAATTTGTGAGTCAGGTTGAATATTATTCAACGAAGTTTCTTCCTGTTCATCAGATGTAATTATTCCTTCGACATGAGGTTCTTCTTCAATTGGATCTAGAACATCAATATCCGTTGATGATACATCTGGTGTGGCAAATTCATCACTGTCAGATTCGTGGCTAAGTCCATGAGAAGTGTTGGGTTGATACACCGTAACTTCAACAGTATTGGTTAAATCTTTAGAACTTTCTAAAGAATTTGATGTTTTGTAGGTTATACCTCGAACATTTTCAATAAATTCGACAGAACGAGCTTTTATCAATGTCGAACCATCATCTGGATCACCAAGTCTGTAACCTTTGGTATGATCACAATATCCCAACATAATATAGGGCTTAGATTTTGGATCAAGCTTTTTGCGTTTTTGTTGTGGAGTAAGAGCATAAGCTGTGCTACCAAAAACTCGAAGATTACTGAGATCCACTTTAGACCCAGTCCATAATTCTTCAGGAGTAGCATTTTTCACAGCTGCAGTTGGACTACGGTTCTTCAAATAACACGCAGTATTTACCGCTTCAGCCCAATATTGTTTCTCCAAACAAGCATCTTGCAACATGGCTCTGACTTTTTGCATTAAAGTTCTGTTTAAGCGTTCAGCAACGCCATTTTGTTGAGGTGTATACGGAACTGTCGTTTCGTGAATAATACCACATTGCTTAAAATGATTCGCTAAACTTTTATTACAGTATTCCGTGCCGTTATCGCTCCTAACCCGCTTTATTTTAAGATCAGTTTGATTTTCAACTAAAGTTTTGAATTCGATAAACGTATTCAAGACAGTCATCTGATCTTTGCGTTTTAGAAAATATATAAACGTTTTGCGCGAAAAATCATCCGTAAACGTTATAAAATAACGATAACCACTCCAACTATTGACCGAAAAAGGTCCACATATATCTGTATGAACTAAGTCAAGTTTAGTCATGCTCCTATGTGCCTGACCACGCGGAAATGATTTGCTCGTTTGTTTACCCTCAAAACAAGGAGTACAAGGTGTCAAATCACCATTGTTAAACTTAATACCATTCGCTAACTTATCACGAAGTGTTAACATACCTGCTAAACTTAAGTGGCCTAGGCGACGATGTCATAGTTCCAAAGAATTAATGTTGGACACAAAAGCATTACCTTCAGTGCTAATATTAGGCTCTTGGTTTTTCTTACATACGTAACTACCCCTTTTCTGATCAATTTTGTAAATGCCGTCCACATTAGTAGCTGTTACTACGCTGGAACCAGTCACATTGACATTATCCTTCCTGTAAATATAACAGTTATTAGCATCAAATAATAAAACATAGCCTTTTGCTGCAATTTTGCTAACAGACAAAAGATTAGTTGCTACTTTCGGCACATACAAAGCATCAGTGATGACTTTATCAATGTCATCATCAAACGTTACAGTAATATCACCAACGCCTTCACTGTATATCTTATCATTATTTGCAGTAGTAATTTCAGATTTATTACTGGCAGAAAAATTCTTCATCCAGTCTTTCCGGTTAGTCATATGACTAGAACAACCTGAATCTAAGATCCAACTATTACTGTCACAAATGTTATTCACTAAAGCAATTTCTCTAGATAATGAAGTCAGATTTGCACTACTTCCCTTCTTTGTAGACGAAGATGCATCTGGCGTCAAGCTTTTATCATGAATCTTCTTCAAATTCTTTTTTAATTTGGGACACCTTGGCTTAATATGCCCTTTTTCATTACAATTATGACACGTAGGAATAAATTTGTCTTTTGCAACAAGAATCTTCTCAGTTGGTTCCACATTCGAATTCAAAGTTCCCTTTTTAAATTCGCTTTGTATCAACTGACATTTCACAAAGTCAGATGACAGTTTCATATTCGTGGCTTCCATGGCCATAATCAATGAGTCAAATTCATTTGGTAATCCTATTAGCATCATTTCGGCTAATTCATCATCCTCTATTTGACATCCAATGTCTGCCAATTCTTGAGTTACAGAAATTATATTTCCTAAATAATGATCCATTGAGCTATGATCAACATATCTGAGCTGCGATAACTTCCTTTTAAGACATAATCGTCGGCTTATGCCACTATTTTCGTAAGCTGCCTTTAGATTATTCCAGGCGTCTGCCGCCGTCTTGGAAACCTTTACATGCGGATAGCAAATCGGCTCGATATTCAAACATATTTTGGCATATGCTCTCTGGTCTTTTATGGGGTCCGAAATAGTATTCGACACAACATCCCATAAACCATTATCAATCAATAAAAGTTTTATTTGAAATTTCCAGTTTTGATAGTTTGTAACACCCTTTAGTTTCTCAATAGAAATATGTGAGTTACTTACAATTGTAGTATTCATTTTTGAAGAACTAATAAAGTTCTCCATGCTCACATAAACACCCAGTGATTTATTTCTTCATAGAATAATATTCCACAAGAAAAAAATATCACATTATTGAAACATACATGGGAAAAAACTTCACAAAATAAATAGGTACTAATAATTATTACAGCCCATAACCTGATAAAATAGTAAATATTGTAACGTGAAGTAAACTATAAAATAAAATTCATTATATATATATGAAAATAATCAATGATATTTTTCAATGTTAAATCAAATCAGTGACATATTTGACAATACACAATAATCAAATAAAAATAGTTTCTTCTTCTTGAACAGTAACAAAGAGGTTTTCTAACAATTAATGTAGGCCTAGGCGCCCTCCATTCATCATCATCATAATCTCAGCCGTAGGAAGTTCACTGCTGAACATATGCCTCCCCACAAATTTCCAAAATGACCAACTGGAAGCGGCCTGCATCCAACGTTGTCCTGCTACCTTTATCAGTCGTCAGTCCACCTTGTCAGTGGACGATCTACGCTGCACTTACTGGTCTGTGGTCTCCACTTCAGAACCTTTCGGCCCATCGGCCATCTGTTCTGTGCTATGTAACCTGCTCACTGCAGTTTCAACTGGCTTATCTTCTGGGCTATGATAGGTGACTTTAGTTCGTCTACAGATCTCCTCATTTTTCGATCACATAGAGAAACCCTGAGCATAGCTCTAGTAGAGCCTAGTCCATGTTCAACTTAAGGCCTACCTGTTGGGAAACTCGATGGAGGCCTTTGAGCATTGTACTGAGGTCTTCCATGGATTCTGCCATGACTACAATATCGTCGGTAAATCGAAGATGAGTGATGTATTCGCCTTTGATGTTGATACCAAGTCCTTGCCATTCCATTAGCTTGAAGGTGTCTTCCAGAGCAACGGTGAACAGTTTCGGAGATATAACGTCTCCCTGTCCCACGCTTCATTGCAATAGAATCACTTTTGAACTCTGCTCCTTGACTCGGACTGACACGTTGGCCTTACATCATGTGGTCCTTTATAATTTATTTAGTTGGAGCTCAGTATTGTTTATCATTTCCATTACTTGGTTACTGAAACTATTTGGCTAAATACATATATTCAGTCAGTTCAGGAGTACTGAGTTGGTGAAAACTGGTGGTTTTGTAACAATATATATACATAGTGCCAATTGTCTAGGTATTCCTATCTATTGTAGTAATTACTTTTTTAATACAGTTGCTCAAAAAGTGGCGTATTGCAGGGACGTATAGCGTTCGGGATGTGGGCTATTAAATAACAGTGCGTTCTCTTTCCCAACTGTCAAAATAATGTCTATTAAAAAGAGAAACCAACCATGAAGTTTTTACAAAAAAAAATTCATAGAAGTTTTTATGATTCATGCAAATACGTATATTTCTAAAAAGAAGCTACTAATTTGTTTCAATATCAGATTAAATGATTTGATTGAATGAGTTAGGTTAGGTTTCATTTCATTTCATCTCATTAAATTTCATTTTCATTTCATATCAATAAAAAAGTTCTACTGAAGAGTTGCCTGTATGGGCATAGTTCCCTTTGCCTACCAGAATGGGTGAAGAAAAAAATCTCTGCTGATATTCTACGGTTGGCGCAATATTCCAGAAATTTTCTTTGCGAGTTTATTTTATTATATTGCTTAATTTTTTCGCAACTGTATTAAAAATAGTCGTTCAGTACACGTGCGGAACCGTCATTGCAACTTGTTCCGACTGTCAACCCTCGCCTTCGTCTGCGCCTCGGCTCGGGTAGACATTTGTCGGAACTCTTTGCAATGACAGCCTTTCCCCACTTGTAATGAAATATACTATGTAGGTTTTAAATTAGTAACGATGCTATTATTTTTCCTCTTACAGAAATCCAAGAAGACAGCTCCTACTGCGAATTTGAACACTTCAACCTTCAGCCAATCGGGAAGCTCGCAGAACACGTGACATCTATCTTATCAATATAATAATGGATCGAACTTGCATGTGATACTAATTTATAAAAATTGAGGCCTTAAAATACTTAGTAAATACTTGTTCTAAAAGCATTCCGAAGATGGGAAATTCTTTGTAAGTAATTTTTATTAAATGATTTTTAACTAAACACGTCGTAATTCCTGGAATCATAATGTTTTCTAAGAAAACTTTTGTGGTGGCCAAATGTGGTGGCTGGTAAAACACTAACGTCCGGTTAGCGAGACCTGTAGGTCCACCATGAGTTTAAAACATTGACACCAATCGATGCCCGATATAGACAGCCGCGAAAAAATGAATGAAAAAAAGAACAGTGCCACCTCGCGGTCAATTATAAAACTAAAATTGACAGCTAGTTCGCCAATCACAAGCTTCATAGGTAGGCGAGATCGAGTATCGACTATAGATTACATTTATTTTGCCAACTCATGGCAGATATATTAGAGAGAAAAAATGTTTGTCTGCGAAGTCGGTTTACGGACGATAATTTACGTGATAACGTCATAAGACAAGCCGGACGCTTAGGCTGATCGTGCCTCTCTATCGCTTGTTCAGCGTTCTCTTGCACGCTCGGCTCAGGCGGAAGGTGACAATGAGTCATACTTTTTCGTGCATGCAGCCAGCGTTCATCGATTTTTAAGATGTTATCATGTTAAAAATAGGTGCATATCCTCGGCCGGGATGTGAACCCGACCCCATGCCCGCTGGGTCACAGAGGCACCCATCCGAGCATCAAATTTAGCTCTACTTGTTATTACCCGTCGTCGGAGCTACATCTATCGAATAGTGTTACAAGCTTTGTCCCACAATGTTCAGCAGTTTATGTATTCCAGTTTCTGTGTGATATCTTTTGCACCTATACGAAGTGACAATTTGTGCAAGTTGTTCGACTAAAGGTAAGAGTGAATTCCGTCCATGATAGGTGCAGTGTGTAAACTTAACCTTTGAATGGGTGCCTCAGTGGCCTAGCGGGCATGGCGTCAAACGGTTAGTCAGAAAACGCGGGTTCAAATCCCGTCCAAATATGTCATTTTTCCAATTTAAATGTTGGTATCCCTAAACAGGCCTCTGTACTACGAAGAAATAATAGTTTCTTCGTAGCCTCTGTATTATAAAATTGCAGTTTTAAAATTAAAGTGTTTGTTTTTAATATTAAAATAACAATGGGCCTAGCACGAGAAATTTGCGTAAGTGTAACGTATACAGAGGCCTAAGCACAAACAATTTGCGAAAACGTATTCGTATCGTAAGCGTCAACGCGTCACGGTTCGGCTACAAACTATGAGTTGTCCACACACAGTTGCCCTAGATACATGACAGTTTGTACTGTTTCACGTGAACGGCATGTTACCTTGCTTGCACGCACATATTCGTGTTAGGTCTACAGTACACTCTATGAGTTATCTGTGCCAGCTGTACTAAATAAAGGATAGTTTGTACTGTAACTATACGCAAATTTTCGTGCTAGGCCCTCAGGTTATTACTAAATGCATTTGATAGTATATCCGGTTTTTCTAATAAACATGTTGTCTGTATTGTCTGTTGGTCCGGCTAAAATCTCTGAAATGGTTGGACCGATAATGATGAGACTTTAACTGGCAGAACTGATTTTGTAAGGAGAAGCTATTTTGTTTAGTAACAGTAGTTACTCGTAGTGTTCTGTACAAAAAATAAACCCATTATTATCAATCAGCAGTCTCACGTCGATTGCTAAACAATGACTCTCTCATACATTTTCAAAACGATCGGTTGGAAGCGGCCTGCATCCAACGTTGTCCTACGACCTTTTTCAGGTCGTCTGTCCACCTTGTCGGTGGACGACCTAAGTTGATTATATATTCATAAAATATTGTTAATTAAAGTAAATTTTATTAGCGTCATTTGCTATAATAGTTTGAAAATATATTTTTATAAGCAAGTATTGTACCAGTAGCTTGCATTTGTTCAGATTGCTCAATGGGCAAGTCTGAATAAGGTTCGTTCGATTTGCTGTAATGTCATAAAATACCAAAACTAGCCTTTCCGAATAAAAGTCGTATAGCGTTCGAGGGGCTAATAGTTCATTTTATAACTTTTCCTATACCCTATTTACTCGCCGTTTGATCACACTTCAGCCTGAAATAACTATGACTTGATGCGGACGAAGGTCATAACTTGATTCGCATTTTGAAACTCGATGGAACTGGAAAGAAATATACCACTTACACGCCCTTGAGAACGTTTTGGGCGTATCTGAACGCACTTTTGATTGATGGGCTATGGTTGGCAGGTAGCTGTGCTTGCTGTAGCTCAAGTTGTGTTATGTGGATTTAACAGCGTAATTATAAATCTACTATCTTCTACTATATAAAAATAAGTCGGGTTTTCCTTCCTGACGCTATAACTCCAGAACGCACGAACCGATTTCCACGGTTTTGCATTCGTTGGAAAGGTCTCGGGCTCCGTGAGGTTTATAGTAAAGAAAATTCAGGAAAAATTTAAAAAGAAAAGCGGGAATATCTTTTTTCACATACAGCGCCATCTCTGATACATAGGATGTACTACAAACCAATATTTTAAGTAGATGGCGCCAAACAAAATGTTACATAAAACGAAGCCATCTGGTGGCGAAACGGAGTTCGCAGGGTTTGCTAGTGTTGCTATAATTTACATATAAGTACGTAGTCTACTATTAAATAGGATAATAAAAGATGTGTGTGTCTATGAAAATGAAATATATTTCCATCTTAATCATCTATTATTTACAATCATTTCTTAAGCCTAAAGCGTAAACGCTTACCTACTTTAAATCTAGACTAAGTATAATTTTGTTAGTCTTATTTTCATTACGATAAGGTACTATAATATTGCTAGACTTCTGCCTAGCTTTACCTACTTAGAAAAACACCTATAGAAGTCATTTTAATCTAAGAATTATATAAAAATGTCATGTCAGTAAAACTAGGTACTTCTTGGAAATAGAGGGTAGATACACAAAAACGTCACAACGTATCAAATTTCTACAAGACGCGTCTTTACCAATTTGCAATCAATAGTGCGAGCATGGATTTATCCACGACAAACATGTCACATCGATAAACTAATAATATCGTACCTTGTCTCTAGCATGGATCTAGCCGCGATAGCTATATCACGGCCTGCCTTTTATCGATAATTACTGTAAAATTGTATCCATGCTCGCAGTGCAGCATTCATAATATTAAATTTCATATTTTAAACATGTCCCTAGTTTCAAAATAGAAAACTAGATGGCGCTACATAAATATGCTTTAACATGAAAATTGTTGAAGGGCTTCAGCACCAAGTACTTTGGCGATAGATTATGTGATGTTTGATAACTAGGTACGTAAGTAATTATTATCTAGGAACTGGTGTAATAAGTACAGGAATTATGTGATTCCTAGCCAGTTTCTAAGTAATAATAATGGACAAAAATCGCAATAGTTTTCTTACTCAAAAAAAGGTAGTGTTACATTGTTTAAATTTATGATCAACTTTGCCATAGATTTGATAGGAATCTTGTGTCACGCCACAGGTCGCTAAGTATTCATGATTTTATGCGATTTATCGTTCCGTTTTTATGTGTCAGCCGTCCAAAGAAATTTTTAATAGTGATTGTTTTTGGTTCATAAAATGTTATAATCAGAAACCGTGCCTATCATAATGCTTTATTGGAATGTACATTTACTGATGAGATAAACAAGCAAGCGTTTTAGAGAGATCCAAAAAATATATAGTGTTGTAATAATTTTGTATGTAATCTTCACTTATGTTAATTGTATAAAAACACACGCTCTACCAAAATATATGTACTACAGTACTTATTAAGTCTAACATACAAAAATATATAATTACATACAGCTTTAGCCGTGTTGCCTATTGATTAACTTTGCTGAAGAATTTACACGTTTAATGCAAAGTTATCATTTACTTTGGTCTGTCTCCAGCTTAGAAAATATGAAAGTAATCATTTCAAATTGTAATTCTAATACAATCAGGCAGATAAGTATGTACAATAAACAAAACGAAAATAAACTTGTTTTCAACAATATAAACATGTAATATATACAAAGATCTGCCGATAAAACAAAGAAACATGTCTCAAGGCGAATTATATGTAGGATTTTTGGGTCCATAGCATTTTTCAAAGAGCCTTTGACTTTAATTTCCTCAAGGCAAACAAAAATGCTTCTGAACGGTTGTGATACTACACACAATTTTTGCAGAACCCCTATAAAAATGTGTGTATTTTACTGTACTATAAACCTGACACCTAATCTAGGATGAATTTAAATAAAAAGATAAATGTTTTTGCGACAAAGGCTTTGGTCTAACGCAGTGGTTCTTAAACAGTGGCCCAAGGACCTCTGGTGGTCCTTGGAAGCACCCAAAGTGGTCCGCGATATCCAAATTGAAAGATACATTCGAAACAGGAATGAATAGTAGATTTTTTTTCATAAACATTCGAGCAACACTGATACTGAAATCTGAGGCAAGGTATCAGAATTTAGTAAAAGTCACAGAAATAGCTTTACAGAAACATACCTTCGTATCTCTGTAATATAAAATTTTCATGTAATATTATAAATACTATTATGAAAACTAACGTGGTTTGTACACATATTTTAATATGAGAAACGGCCTGAATGAAATGAAGGGCGAGGCGCAACCGCGACCGTTATGCACTCTCCTTGAAAAAGACCACCAGATGTGGTTGAAACTGTAGTTGGAAAGATCTGATTTATTTACGTGAGCGTTTCCCGTTTTTCATATTAAAATTGAATACCATTAGCATTAAACAATTGTATGTATGCTTTATTTATAGATAGTACAATCCTTAATTTATTTACACATACTGTATTTTACTTCCAAATAGTTGGTCCCTCATTACAAAAAGGTTAAGAACCACTGGTACCTACTAGTTAGCAATCTTGTTTTATTCCAAAATCCTTAAACAATATGGCACAGATAAAACAAGGAAAGTATTCAATAGTGTTTTTCTGATGTGTTTGAAACCATGCTCCCTTTGCTTTTATCTTCCGCCGGCAATGAAATTCAAGAGATCTTCAGTGAAAGGATAACGATGCCACTTATTCGCTTCTACACTAATAGCTATGTACACTTAAACTACATTTATAATACCGTTTTATGTACATGGTTTACAACTATGACTTTTAAATAAATCTAATACTAAATAACAAATGACTTTTAGAAATTTGTGCGCTGTATCCAGCCTTTGCTTATGCTATACAGACATACAACCTTGCTTTTGCTTGAGGTAATGTAGTGGCAGTGAAGTGATGACAGTACAGATGCTTATGTAGAATCGTCATGAGAAATTTTTGAACCTGATAGTATCTGAGTACAAAACGTCCTAAATATAGTTTCAGTATTGCTAAAGATTTTCAGTGTGTATATTGCACTGCTTAGAGACAATATAGCTGTAAAGGAATTGCTTTAAAATCTATGATTGTCCTTAATTCATCCATCACTAGGGCTATTATGTATCTCAGTTGCTAGAAAAAGTTGTTTGAAATCGAAAAAAATGGCGGCTCTATGTCACCTTACTAACTATATTTTCTTACTGGAGTTGTCAAAACTAACATAGAGCTTCAATTTTCAAGATTTCAATCAACATTTGTATCAGGTATGGTTTCATGGAAATTAGTTCTCTAGCAAAAATAAGACTGTCGACCATTATGTCTAACTATTGCAATCTTAACCCTAAACAGCTACGATTTTGCTTGGATCAACTTTTACCCTCAAAAACATGACGTCGTCTTTCACAAAGTTCCTCTTTTTCAGCATTTCGTGGGAGACGAACCTTGGGAACCCGAAGCCGAGCGCGTCAGGTTCCTTGGAAGGTCTTTGGAAGTTTTTCCACGTGGGGTCCGGGACGAAGCTCTCGACGATGTTGCACGCTCGGTCGGGGCTGCAGCTCTGGTCGAAGAGAGTGAAGGAGACTGTGTGAGCGAAGGGCCAGCGAAGCAACGCGTCGTATTCGCCGGGCAAGATCTTGATGTATACCGACATGTGGGTAGCTTCGCCCGCGCCGTTGCCGTTCAGGAACAGTGACGCCTGGAAAGGAAAAGATATTTCGTTAAAACCAATAAAGTTTTGAGCTGTTCACTATTGGATTTCTTAGATTGTTTGCGGCGATAATGTTGGTGTACTTCGAATTTAATGGATTTTTGACCGATAAAGTATTCAATGTGCTGATTGCAAACTTGAATGACGATGCTTTGCAATTTTAGAGTAAAAAATACACATCCTTGGACGGGATTAGAACTCGCGCCTTTTAGAATTCGTGTTAGACGCCATGACCACTAGGCTACTGAGGCGATCTGTTCGAGGATCGAACTTAACCCTGGTTGATTTTCATCGTCGTATGGGGATTGGAGCGACATTTATTAAATAGCTTGATAGGCTTTGACCAACCGAAACAGTCATTATTATGTTATTTAATATTGTTACAGGCGAAGAACTCAAGCAGGCGTTAGTGTTTTAATAATAGTATACTTAATAATAGTAGATTAGTAGCCAAGGGCTGTAAGGCATCAATTGCAGCCCGAGATATTTATATAGTTCGAGGATGCAATTGATGCTTACACCCGAGCTAACTACTCTGCTTTACATCTCGATTGTGAGGTAAGTAGAAAAAAACCGGCATTACAAAAATAAAATTGATGACTATTATACTCATACGAAGACAAGGCTGAATAGCGAAGCGACCTCTTTTGTCATTGGGCTGAATGCATAATGTCTATTGCCAGTATGATGGTTAGATGTACGCGAACTTTTTGAAAGAGTGAAGTGTTTTTTTATTACTACCGCCCTAGGGCTTTTCTAGCTTCATTATTACCCTAGAGCGCTAATTGGTCATCTACAAGCCCCATTTGTGTTTTTTTAATTACTTACCGCCCTAGGGCTTTTCTAGCTACAATATTACCCTAGAGCGCTAATTGTCACCTACAAGCCCCATTTGAGAGTAATAAGGACCTACTTACCGAATATGAGAGATGTAAAAAATATTAACGATTTCTGAATTATGAGATGTGATGTATGAGTTAATAATATGAGAAAAACACTTAGGAAATGATATAATATTTTGTCATGACATAATGCATAACTGACAATGTATGGAAATAAATAAGGAGCATTTTCCGTTGGATAGAAAGCCGCGCCAACACTAATTCACAAGATCAGTGACCGTTAATGTTTTGTTGACCTAAATATCCGAGGATGATTGTAAAACCAAACGCCGCGAGATGCTCGTAAAATAACTACCTACTCTACCTATCGGTACTAAAATCCGAGAATTATATTTGAAATCAAGATGTCAGCAAATATACCGCGGTTAAAAGCAAAAGGACCGATGCAGTTACTGTGTGAGTAATCGCGGCTAATTCGGTTCGGTACTCGGCAGTACTGCGGGTTAGTCATAGTAGGTTATTCATACGCGCTAATGCTCGTACGCTGGCGTGCCTTTGTTTACAAACAATATCGTTTATGGCGTGAAGTTTTATAAGCCAGTTTTGGGAGAAACGAACCATCTAAGAGATTGGCATTATTTAAAACTGTTACTGGGTTTTACTTAACTGCAACATAAGATTTGCTGAATCCATATATGAAGAAAATTAAATAGCATTTCTATTTGTTCCTATATCCATAAAAATGCTTAAAAGTAGAGAAGACATTAGCTGAAACACGTTGTCATTGAGAAACCGTCCAGTGCTATGTATTGGCATCTCCTACTTATTTAATAAATTAATGGTCGGCTCTGTTGATCGTTATAATTATGAAAAATGCCCAGGCCTATGATGTATCTCAGTTGCTAACAAATATATAACCTGGTCACATTATCTCGAGACCTCGCTGGAATGCGAACCTCCCGCCCCGTTCTCCTTTCACCTCCCCGCGCTCGCCACGGCGCGTCAGTACGGTTAGCACTTTCGTTGCCGATACACGTCGACTTGTTTTCGTGGTATATTTTTAAACATTTCATTGTTACGTTTGTACTTTTATTGTTATTGCTGTTACGTTAAAATATTGTTTTTGTTGCAACGTAGGACATTTTTGTTAAGTTTGTACATTTTTGTTACTGTTTCGTTGCTTTGAAGTGGGACAGTGAAAGTTTTTTCAAATATGGGAAAACCTGTTCACAGTGAAGCAAGAAATTTAATACTGAAAGTTCTCTCTTTCTTTGAATCAGAGAAAGCTAACAAGCAATTCGTAATACCTGTAGATCAAGTTGTTAAACGAAACTGTGCTGCAACAGGAATATCAAAATGTACTTTGATGAGAATAAAAAAGGAGGCCAAAGATCATATCATTATAATAATATTACCTACATTAAATTAATTAACACAATATTTATTTTGTTGGAAATCTTATTGTTTATAATAATATCCTACTAGAGGATGCTTGTTTTGCGCACCATATCAGAGCGCCAACGCGCGTCAGGTCTCGAGATAATGTGACCGGAATATAAAAATGGCGGCTCTATGTCAGTTTTGTCAGCTCCAGCCATCAACTTAGTAACATTTTTACTTACTATACTTGTCAAAATTGACAGCACGGCTTTTTTCAAGATTTCAATCAACATTTGTTAGCAAGTGAAAAAAATAATAGGTTGCCCTGCCGATGATTCCTTCAATTGAAACAGTGGTCACATTACGTACAGCGTGCAGCAACATACATGTAATGCTTCTGTACTGCATATGTCAAAACCCTGACCTGCAACTTATATCCATACTGGCTGGTATAAAACGCCGGGGAGACCAGCTCGACGCCATCTTTGCACTTGGCCTCTGCCATTTTTGCCGCCCACTCGGATATCTTCCACACCATCGCCCCGGAGCAGTTGGTGGAGTTGGAGAGCCGTGCGACGGTGGCGCGGAGGGAGTCCAGCTGGCGAGCCTGGCGCGTGGCGAGGGCGGAGACCAGGGCTAGGTGCTGTTGGCAGTTCTCTTCTGTGTGGCGTTCGACGGCTTGTCGCGTGCCCTATAAAAGGGAGTCATATCATCCATTAGCGATAGGTGGCGGTTGTCTCGGATTTTTTATGCTATTAGGGAGATTACTAGCACTAGGCCCATCTGATTTTAAGTGGTTACCTCTGCCTAGAACAACATTTCCTCTCAAATGAGAGGAAAAGACTCAACTGCACTGCGCCCAAGACTGAGGCATTAAATTGACTTGCCTGTAATTTCGCTGGCAACCAATTCAAACCAAAATCCGGTATTACGAACATTATTGCTTCACGTAGAAAATGGTACTACCATTGTACTACCAGATGAACTTATTATCGAAGAGTTCTACTGCTCTTAAAGTGTAAAATAAGTGAAGTGTTAAATAAAGAATTGGATGTTAGTCGAGCTGATTCAACTTATCATCACTCACTACAACCACGAACAAAAATATGACTACAAACATCAAACAAAGGGAAGAAAGATAAAATCAGTTTGTCTAAAGTCTGGAATCAGCGGTAGGTGCTATTCTAACCCAAAACAATTCTTGCAAAATAACGTCGATAGTGTTTACACATTCAAACTTCAGTACCTACTATGTTTCGCTATGGTGCAGTTTCAGTATTGGAGAATGGCAAAGGTGGTACAAGAATATTAAATCATATGAAGGTTTGACCTGATTGATGGTTTGAACAGATTCGTTCTTGGCATTCACAACTAAAGCCTTCCTTTAGTTCCTGACTGCAACGCAGTAGTAGGGATATCAACGAAACACTTCTCTCGTGTTCCGAATATATGGCACTTTTACATAAGCTGTATGTGACTGACTACAGGGCCGTTATTCGCTATGACCACTCAACCAAGTAACGCTGCGCGCTATATGTTCAAGGAATGATCCCAAATTTGTATTGATTTCACGGTCATTCCTTGAAGATATAGCGCGCAGCGTTACTTGTTGAATCGTCATAGCGAATAATTCCCCAGTCTGTATTGTCATTCGGTTAAAGCCCGTTTTTCGGTCACCGATAATTAATGTATTATACAGAAACGTATTAAGTATACGATCACCGACCCAATGTAAACGTAATTATATTTGACGCATTGTGTTATCAATCAAATGTAATTATATACCGTTAAAATCCACCATACTCGCGAAGACAACAAAATAATGATATCTGGGTTGATAGTTCTCAAGGCATTTTTGGCAAGGCCCATTATGTTCCCACTGCTGGGACTAGCCTACCTCTTAGAGAGAGGCGTTGGGCCGTAATCCACCACGCGGGCCCAGTGCGGTTTGGTGGATAGTTTAGTGCCCATGTTGAAGTTTTCAGGCCACCCGAAGGCCATCGACATAGCCTAACGACTTCCTAAGGCAAGCTACCGGGACCGACGGCTTAACGTGCCCTCCGAAGCACGGAAGCGCTCGGTTGAATAATGCCACTAGCACACCCATCCCAACTCCTGACCGCAGCAAGCGTTACTTAACTTGTTGATCTGTTAAGATCGACCAGTCAAGCTCCGCTGCGAGCGCTTCAAGGCATTTGACTTATTGGATGTTATGGTACTGGTCAAGTGTAAGATCTCACCTTAAACCGACAGCCGGCGTCTCTGAACGCGCAGTGCACGCCGGCGGCGGCGCAGTGGTCGCGCAGGTGCGCGTCCAGCTCGTCGCGCGGCAGCGGCGGCGCGGCGCAGCGCTGCGGGCACGGCACTGGCGCACGAGAGCACGACGCGCCGTGCGCGGTCACCGTGTCCTGGGAACAACACGCAATTAAGATCAGTCTGCGTCTCCAGCATCATACACTTTTGTGGGATGAATGTTCGACTGCATATAGATTGGTATAAGTACTTATCGATAATGTGAAGAATAATGTTTACATAATAGTATGTAGTAAGTAATAATTATGTTTAAGGCGCGGTCCAACCCCAATTTTAAAATAATTTACGATGCTTTACGTAAGGTTGAAAATCGCTTGTTAGATTGGACGATGTAATGCGAAAATGCGTTAATTTTGTGCGTTTTCTTTATATTTTTGGATATATACTAACACAATTGAAAAAACTGCTGGTTATAACTTTAGTACTATACGTTGGCTATGTATTACCTTAAAAAAATATAGTGTTATCGCTGAAAATTCTGAGAGTCCATACTCTCAGAATTTTCAGCGTGAAAGTTAATTTTTGGGGACCTATTCAAGATTTTTTTCTGGTGAAAGAGAGTTATATTTATGAATTCTATTCGGTTATTACTCTTTTCCTATTCCTTTTCTAACCTTAGTATTTTTTTCATAATATACTATCGATCTGTTTCGTTACACTAGGTGTTTAAAAATACTCCTTTTTCTTTAATAAGAGTACGAGCGCGCCTTAAGGCGCTGCAAGAGCAAACTTTTAGGTATTTGAGCCGGTAAATCGCTGGCCGTGACAGGAACTACAGCGTGTGTCCGATTTGCTTCTAGCAATTTTTTATTTGACTTAACGTCAATTATTTGTTTGTTTTGCGGGTTAAGTTCGCTTATTTATTTTTAGTACATTTAGTAATAACTACTATTTTCAATATAAAAATGACAGGAATAGAATAGCACCGAATTTCTTGACATTTCGAAGTTACTTTATGCCAAAATTAGTAAGTATATGTACCTAGTAATTCTTAAAGTTAAATTGCTTGAACTTCTCCTGCAGTTTATGAAACTATCATGTAACAGATACTGGCAAAGTTGCGACAGTCAAAACAAGTCGCTGAGGCCATACACAAAAAATCTATCTAATACATACTTAGTTGTAGCTAAGAGTTTCCGCAAGCTGCATCCAAGTTATACACTGAGTACGAACTCCGTAAGTGGAACAACAATTGATCTTAAAAAACTTCATCTACCCTCAAACTTTACAAGTCAAAACACAGGAGAGTGACGAAATCTCTCGTACTTTTAAATACGTTATTGTATTCCTGCTAACTTGCTCAGTAATAAGAATGTGATCTCACCTGAGTGTACCTCTGACCGCAGTGCCGACACGGCACGAGCCGCTTGCTGCAGTGCTGCTGCAGGTGTTGCTGCGTGTGTCTCCGCTGCACCTTCGCACCGCACTTGTTCTCGCAGTACACGGGCTCGTGGCCGCAGTTGCCTTGGTGCTCCTGGAAATTAAACAGATAATCAATGAAAATTGGTACCAGTAGCAACATGACAGGACCTTCCCAATTTGAACAAAACATAGTTCTTGACTTTTTTATCCAGTATCTAAATAGTGTGATTGCACTTATGCTACCTATATTGGTACACTTTCCATAAAGCAGTTGCAGTGCCATCTGAAGTACCTGTACCTACCTACTTATTTTGCTGAAAAGTAAGGGTCATAGACGTCAGTCAGCTGGCTTTCGGGAAAGATAGCATTGTTATAAAATTTTAGTGACCACCTGACTACAACTAGGTAACTCACGGGTAGTTTGATAACCTGTCATGAAGTACTATAGTAAGTTCCAACTGTTGTCCTTGAATCCAGTCGCTATTATAGGTCTATATACGAGCTCGTCAACATCCTCAAGATCCTCAAGAGAGATCCTCAGAGAAAGTCCACATCCTTAGAGGTCAAACGCAAGCCTATCCGATATGTAAAAAACATTCAAGCAGTCACTGTTGACTCCCTGTTTGAATGTTTTATGTTTGACTGAATTCCCATCATTATGAATTTATGTACCTCAAGTGCACTGCCAGAGAACTCCTTATGGCAGTGCTCGCAGTTCGCGCGGCGGCGTGCACAGGTATAACGCAGGTGGTCCTGCATCAGCACGCGCGGGATCATCGCGCCACATTGCGCTGCGCATAGCACTGCGTCGTGCTTGCAGGTGTTCAGGTGCGCCTGGAAATAGTGATGAACATGGATTAATTGTCAAACCAGCAGTGCAAGTACCGAACTTACCGATCGATAAATTGGAATCATGAATTCGTCATACTTCGAAAAGACTGACTAGGTATATCGATCTTTTATCAATCATTGCAAGTAACTAAGTAAGAAAAATTCAGCGATCGGTAGACAAATTCGATAAGTTTTTACGATTATAACTGTAATCCTCGCTTGGGTCGCTGAATTAACACATAGGTAGGATAATTTTCATCAACATCGTCAACATAACAATACAGTGACATGGACAACACAATACTCTGACATGGACAAATCATAACCCGTAGAAATTAGAGCCGAAACTTATTATTGACCTATTGTTTTACTATTTTAGTTGAAACAAACAGATATGACATCGATGGTTATGGTCACATAGGTACCTAAAGTGAGACTGGAATGCTACTAAAAACCAGCGTTTAAGTACATAAATAATATAGGACCTAAGTACATGGTTATGCTTAAGTATATAAATGTACTTAGTTCTTAAATCATGGTTAAACAATTGATGGTTTCAGATATAAGAGAAAACTAAGTGAATATATTTGGAAACGTTCAAAACGTTATTTTGGCTTTCCCAAAACTTTACTGCTACATAAAAGTCTTCTCTCAACAATATGGCGTTCTAAATTAACTGAAGAATTAGTAATTTAGTGCCTGTCCAATACGTTACCATCCGAATTATTAACATCCACACGTTAAACTAACACCAAACGGGAACAACGTTAGAAATGTCGCTTCACACGTGTCATAAATTAAACCTGCTCGTGGCTCATACTTCACTGGCCGTGCCAGTCCATGCAGATAAAGAAATGTGTCAGACATGACGTGCGGGTACACAGAAATGATAGATCGAATCGATCTATTTGCCTACTTAACTTATCTGTACGCATAAATATTGACTATTCTCAGACTTACCTTCAATTTACGTAGTTCGTCCGACCACTGGCATCCTTCCTTGTGATGGATGCAGTACACCACCGATCCCATTATCGCCTTCTCCGACTCGGGATCTGGGTATATCTGTAACAAAGAAAAACAAATTCTTACACTCTTCCAAAAAGGAAAATTACGCGATAATTCGAGCAACTTACAACTTTTTTAATTTTAGTAACGATATATTTTATCATTTTGAATTAGGGTATATTTATTTTTTAAACAGAATACACGACGTCAAAAGCCACGGTCGCTGCCGAGACTGATTGGGGCGCTTGCCACACTGGCATAACGGATTAAATAGGACAACGCGATTAAAAATAAACCACATCTCAAAAAGAGAATATCAAAGCGCGAGCTGTGTACGCACCGTACTTTCGAATATGGAACACATCGTTCGAAAATATGCAAAATGGCCGACGTGTTTTCGCGCGTAATTTATACAGCAGCAGGAGTGTTCACCACAAGGGACTGATACGAAATGAATGTGTTCCCGTTTGTACAATTTCGTTATCTTTATGGGTGCAACGAACAGATGGCTGGCTGTGGACCACTGTTTCCTTGTGTTAGTGTAGAGATAAGCGTGATTTTTCACTTCCCAAACCAGCTGGGTAATGGAATGAGCAAACACACCCATTTAGATACCTTACCTTTAAACGCGATGCTTTCACACGGCTCAACTAATTTTTTATTTAAATCCCACGAATATAAAGTCAAAAACGTATTTGTTGATATGAGAGCTTTTGAGAAATCTAGTGCTATTTATTCAATGTTTGTAAACAAGCCATCAAAGCTTTGGCTAGATGTCACTAGATAACTCTGATCTTTAATCTCACCTCTCATTATTCAACGTCAAACGACATTAACGTTCACAGCTCATCATGCATCGAAAGACTATCATTCAAGTGGCAGTATGGTGAAGCTAAGCAGCCAGCGATGGATGCGTAAGCAGTTTTAATGTGTGAAAGATCGCAGTATAGTTTCGTAGTATAGTGTTCTATTTACAAACATTGATGCATGTGGTCATCGGCATGGCTGCCGTATAACGTACCTTAGCATCCATATTCTATTCAAGCAAAGGCAAAGTACCTTATTACGCCCAATAGCCAACTTCAATCTCAACTCTAGATAGAAGGCATAGAAGTGAGAATTGAGTTTGAGTGTTAAGCAAACATAACCTCTCAAAGTTGGTGGTGTATAAATTTCAAATTTAGAATGTTATTTGTGTCGTATTCTAAAAAGATGGACAGCGATGTGTTGAGCTCTCCCGCATTGGTCAATTATAGAACTCGCTGTATCGTAAACATGGCAGGATCAGAACGTAACAGGTTAGAAAAGTGGGTTGTCGCTTACGACATTTTACAGCGAATGAAGTATCGAGCAAAAGAAGAGACGCAAATGAAGACGCCACTCGCTCGCCTAAGTAAGTTATTACATCTACTTTCCCTCGTCGACAGGACGAAATGCTATTACAATTTTAAATACATAATATAATAAGTACATCAAGAATTACCACATTCCTGTCGATATCCTGCTGGGATTTGCAAATAAATAACCAAAATTTAATAAGGTTGCAAATTAATATTCTTAATACCTACCTACTTATTAGTATATATTTTCTGAATTTAATATCGCTTATTGTGTGCACTAGGTACCTATATAAAGAATTAATTGATAAATTTAATACATTAACACTGTAAGATGTCACTGATGCAAATTATCGTTAAAAGATTTGCAAAATTAAAAACTAACAAGAAAATGGTTTCTTGTTAGTTTTAAATTTTGTCATTTCAATCAATCCAAATATGGATTTAAAACCTGTTTGATACTCCTACATATCTTACACGTGTCGAAAATTGACAGGAAGTACAATATATATTGAAGAAAAAATACTAGAATTAAGATTGCGTTCCGGATAACTATTGCAATTAGTATTTTTCTGCAAAATAATAATGCAAAAACTTCCTATTTTCCCAAGTGCAATCATATTTTAAATTTAAAGCGCCTTCTCTTTATGACTGTTTCTAACATCTATAAGTGATGAAATATTGAAATATTTAACTTACAAGTACAATTTGAAAAAATTAATACCGACTTCCATTGTATTCAGTTATTGGAGAGTAACTCAAAAACTACTGGACCGAATTTGATGAAATTTTAATGGGACCACAATGAAAGCACCAGCTTCAAAGCAAAAAGAATACTTATTGAGAATCGGTTCACCCAATCGAAAGTTATGAGGTACTAAAATATTAAAAAAAAATCGAATTGAGTATACCTATCTGCTCCTTTTTGGAAGTCGGTAGAAAAGTGGAAAACACAGAACCTCCTGATATACACTTATTTGACAATGCAAAGGCGGGAGGACTTTAAGTAGATTGCATAGCTAGTACTTTCCATGCTAAAAGAGAAAACTCTTTTCTACCTCTTTACATTGTCCGATTTCGGTGATTTTTTTTTCATTGAATCAAGACATTGTTTACTATGCCCGTACGTTTTGATTTTTTCAGTTTTTCTAGTTCTAAAAAAGGAAATTTATAGTACTTACTTTGAAATAAAAGGTTAAAGGTAGAAAAGAGTTTTCTCTTTTAGCATGGAAAGTACTAGCTATGCAATCCTCTTAAGTACCAATATTTGGTAAACCTCTCTAATTGGAAGCCTACACAGTTACTGAGAGGATTAACTTCAGAAATAGGATTTCGCACTGCAGAAACCTATCAAGTGCTCATAGATTATATTTGAATAACTTCGTCAATACCCTATTAGCTTACAAAGACATAAGTGGTTTTTGTGTGATACTGATTGAATGCTTCAAACATACGTGAAGGCCAATGCTGTGATGCCAGTAATAACAAACACAATTCTGTAAAGATAAATGGTAATAACAAACACAATTCTGCACAGATGTATTTAAAGACATTTATTCTTTTCTAACCAATACAAGAAAATCTGCGTTATAAAAAAAGCTTTATCTACATAATTGATAACCGCGCGGCGCGGCTTGTATTCAATAAAAAATAGACTTCGGCCTTTTCACCGTAGAAGAGCGAAATACTCGTAGAAATCTTCAAATAATAGAAGGACGCATTGTGGAATGCAAACAATTCGTAATAATCGATATACTGTCGACAATTTGACAACCGTATAAGTCGTCGATATGACTTCCATACTTGCTAGGAGCGATACGATTTTTTATCGATCTTAGCGACTCGACAAGTTTAACGACTAATAAGGTACTTGAACTCCTGGTTTGATAAAGTTCGGAGCTCCAAGTTAATTTATAAGTATACTTCAACTTTTGAAAATGATTTTCTCCACAACAAGTACCTGCCGAGTACACTTATCAATAAATTAATAGAGTTAATGGCATTATCTGTTTTGGCAAGGTCTAACGGATCTAGCTTAGTGAGGTTATGGGCGTGTGGGCGCCATGATGCAACCTGTGTTGTAGTAACTTAGTACCAGTGGGCGGTAGACGGCATTGCCTTGTAATTAGATAAGGTTTTTATTCCTTATACGTAATGTTTACTGCTTAAAGCAACAGTTCCTGAAAGATAATGGTGGGAATGGCCCTAGATTTAAAATTTTATGGACTCGAATTACAACTATCACCAGATGCCTATATAAGGTTGGTCTAGCTAGCCACTATATTCGCTTTAGTATGATTAAGGGAAATGTTAAGGGGATTGCTAGTATTTGTCCATACTAAAAGAAAATCTCTTTTCTACCTCTTAACAGTGTCCGATTTCAGTATTTTTTTTTTCATGCAATTAACACATTGTTTGCTATGCACGTACGTTTTGTTTTTTTCAGTTTTTCTACGTTTAAAAAAGGTAAATTTATATTACTTTGAATGGATCTTGAAATATTACTATGATACTGAAAAATCAATACGTACGGTCATAGCAAACATAGTGTCGATTGTATGAACAAATAATCACTGAAATCGGACAATGTTAAGTGGTAGAAAAGAGTTTTTTTCTTTTAGTGTGGACATGTATGCAATCCTCATAAGGACAATAATATGTAAGTTTTAACGATAATGACCAGTGACTACCGCTATTTAATAGAAATAGATGATCAAATAACAAGTACCTCTTTATAAGGACAATGTTTAGTTGTTGTTTTTATACTAATAAAAGACGAAACTGGTTAGCGTTTGCCTGAAGATAAGTGTCACGCCTGTTCATAACAGTATCAGAGCGACCCAGATCTTTATGCTTCATAGTTTTGCATTAGACTAGTAATTTTAGGTACTTGTAAAATTTTCTAATGCAGTCTAGTTTTATCAACCAAAAAGTGTTGTCTCAGGATGAGTTTTTACATATTTTATTGTTCTTTTCGAGAGGTTATTTGTATATGACACTTCCACACTTCTGTTACTGTTTTCGGCCAGTTACACCGGCTAGCTGATTGACAGCTGACTGCGCCTGCGCACGCCAACATTAACATTCATTTACCCAATATTTTCCTAATCCCTATTTTATTTGGCTTAAGGTACAAAATGGCGTGCTACTTTGTTTATGAAAGAAAGTTGTCATTTTGTATTTGTTGTGCTATCGACACGCGCTGACGTGGGAATGTAAACAAGACGCCAGAAATATATCGGGGATTACTTTCATGTATACTTTATAGTTGAACTGTTGTAAATTTGGATAAATTTCAGATAAAGAACTGTGAACGAGATCACGAAAGGGAGAATTACCTACACGTTTTGTCAGAATGAAAATTTATTGTGTAATGTATAACTTTCTTTGTCAGATTTGAATACGGTATTGCGGATAATGGTAGGAAGGGTTAGGGTATTCCTAGAAAAAAAACATAACCTTAAATAGTATTACTTTTTAAAGCACTTTTTAAAACATTGAATTTTATAGAGAGAAAAATTCCACCATTGAGAAAAAATAATACTATAAAAATTACAAGGGCTGCGATGTCAATACGAAAGTTTAAGTATTTCTAAATAATGCTTCTTTCGGTTGGATGGTACCGTTAAAACTGTCCGATAGATGTCGCTCCGTCACCGCAAGACGGTTAGTCAAATAGAGAGTTAAAATTCAATGTTCGAACCAGAACCTCGGTGGCCTAGTTGGTCAATGGCGTCTGACACGGAGAGTCAGAAGACGCGGGTTCGTATCCCGTCCGAGGATTAATTTTTCTCTCTATAAATTTCAATAACTTTAAATATACAAAATATGATAAGTATATCGAGATCATCAATTTCTTGATTGATCTCTTGGAAATTACTTCTTTATGAATAAGCTTAAAACCACTATTTTTCGAAGTTTTAATCAAAGTTTGATCGCTACGGAGCTACATAATAGCCTTGCTTGCAGGGTGGAGGTGTCAGCGATTGAACTAAGCAGTTGGTCTGATCATTATCTGTCGGCCACCGCACTGACGGAAGCGGGTTCGATGTCCGCCCGGACTAGGGCGACGTGACGCTGGGACCTTACCGTTGGAATATGTAATAATGATAATTAGAGTTACATAACACTTATGTAATTACTAATTACTACCATACCGTTTCGGGGATTACTCGTATGAGATAATGAGACGCGTGCTAAAGTATGCCTACAATTTTTTTTTAATTTGTCTTACTTCAATACTGTTCAGGATATAATAATACTTTTTTTAAAACAGGCTTCAAGTCCAAAATAAGTAGGCGTCTGTAGAAAAAGTAATTAATTCAAAAAGATTCAAGCAGAAGCAGATATACCTAACAAGGATTTTATGCAAATCTAAAGAGGTCGGACTTGCATTATAATGTTTGTACAGCTGACTTATTTATTTTACGTGTTTAGTAAAATTATTGACGATACTTCTTAGGTTTCTACATCCTACCTGTCAATTAATTCCCCACTAACGAAACTGCCCAAGAAATGCTCAGGTGATAGATAGATAAAACTCTTTCAACACCACAGTACAGAAAAATAACACAATAAAAAATGCAAGATATCTAATTTTGTCAAGAAAACATTATGCAATATTAATATAATATGAAATATTACCTTCTTATAGAAAACCAAGTACAATTTGAAAAATTTAATACCGACTTCTATTCTATTCAGTTACTAGAGTGTATCCCAAAAACTACTGAACCGAATTTGGTGCAAATTTAAATGGGACCACACAATAAAAAAAGAATTTTGAGAATCGGTTCACCCAGTCGAAAGTTATGAGGCAACAAATATTTAAAAAAATACAGTCGAATTGAGTGCCTCCTCCTTTTTTGGAAGTCGGTAGAAAATATGGAAGCGGGCAAATTATTTTATGACATACCAACACACAAGAAAGCAATGAAATGATTAAATCGAACACATAAAATTAATTCGTAACTATTTACTTTGCTCTCAGACAAAATAAAAAAGTCAAGACAGAATATTGTGATCAGAGAAGTGAGGCCGGTTTTCAAAACTATATATACGTGACTCGGTACTGTCATGGTAATTCAAATTAAATTAATGTTATTAAAAAAATTATCAATAATTAATAAATTTACATTAAATGATAATTAAAACTTTACGTGTTGCTTCCACGCGCCGCGATAATTCGACTAACGAGCCAAGGCGTAGTTTTGTTGTAGGTTTTGTATGTAAATATGTATGGACACGCTGAGGCGTAGTTTCACCCGGCCTCACTTCTCTGTTCACAACATTCTGTCTTGGCTTTTTTTGTCTGAGACTTTGCTAAGCTTTCTCTTTTATTGAAAAAAATATGAAAATGTATACCTATCTGCCTTTTCTATAGACTTTCAAAAAAAGTTGGAGGTACTCAATTCGCCTGTATTTTCACTCCATCGTTACTTTAGTAAAATATGAAACTCATTTAAGCGTATGACTCGTAAACTAATTTGGAATGACAATAATGATATGGATTTTAATTATTCTATGGTTTACAAGTAATTAATTAATTATACGTCAAAGATTGTACTTTTAAGTATCTATGTATATTTTTAAGGAAATGGTTTTATCCACGAAGACAAAACAAACATTAGCTAATTGAGCTTATTGTTACAAAAGACAATTAGCTAATATAATAATTAACAAAACGACGCAAATAACTGTGCATATCGTAATGAACATCTTCTCTGAACAACCTATTGCGTGCATACAATCTAAAAAGGAAGTCCTCGTTAGCTATTCTATGAAATAACAATGACAAATGGTAATTGTTTATTGTAACAAATTGTTAAATACCAGTAATTTCTTTAAGCTGGCAATTATGTGCAGAGAGAAAGAAAGGATGTACCTACTGTGAATGATTTTATAAGGACCGGTAATGAAAGTATGCCTTTAGAGTAATTTAAAAAAAGATGCGGAGTTTCCTAGTATATATTTTGGTCTATGGTGCGGAGCAGTCTTAGGGGACTGCCGATGAAGTGAAAACTATTCGAATTATTTTTAAGACACACAATCAAGAACCATAGGTAGTCATGGAAACCATTACCGCGCCTAAAAGAATTTTTCACTTCAAAACTACATTATCTATGATAAAGCGTTCGGTGACGATGACGCTAGTTCCTTGATTTTGGTTCATAATCCTTTTTTGTGAAAAGTTTTTCCAAAAAGTGCTCAACGCGCCTAAAGAAGTTTTCACTTAAAAAAAAACAGGCACATACATTTGTGTCAATGAAAAAAAAATATAAGTTTTGTTTATGCTACGTTCATGCAACTGTCAGTTATTCATATTGTGCCACAGAATAACTAGTAGTATCAGATAGGTGCTAATGCATCTTGTGTTATTGTTTACTTAATGTCTATCGGTTTAGGCTGCATTTGATCAGGCGAATGTTTTGCTTGTGTTGGAATTAAGAAGTTAACCTAAATTGGGTCCTATTTCTAAACAAACCAAACTATAGGTACGTAATGAAGCTTTTTGGTAATGGCAACATTTGAATAATACCTCTCTGTCTACCATTCCTCATTTAAACTAATAAAATAATATTAAGTATTTCCCTTACGTGAATAAAACACCTTTTGAAAATAGAACACTCTGTTCGAAAGAGTATGTAACATGATATCAATTAGGTTCTCTGTCATCGCAAGCAGGTTTAGAGTTACGTTAAATTTTAATTCTATATTTTACTTTCCTCCAGTTGGACTGCTTTCACTCATCACCGCATTTGTTTTTCGATGTCTAATGAGGCATAGAATCCGATTACAGAGATGTTTTGATAAATCACTGAAAAAAACAAATACCTATTAAGTAAACACTTAAACACGCGATTACTTAAGAAGTTTCTTTAAAACTAAAAAAAAAAACTTGCAGTAGTTACAGTGCCAGTTGCTCAAATACGTCTACGGCCAGTATCCATAGCAACAACGTGCAGTTCTGGTTATAAGTATACAATTCGCCAAATATCAGGTGACATTTGTCAAAATGCATGCATGCCACATTCTCACGATCTTCATACCCGCATACCGTTACAAGGCAAAATACCTAGTCTTAATTTCAAAATAAAACTACTGTCCATACAAAATGATATGGTACTTATAATTTACCAATAATGCCAGAGCGTTTCTATTATGCCAATAATGCTTTAAAAAGATCGTCTAGTTGTTGTTAACCTTTCATTAAGAACCACCTATGATAACATAACAAATTATACGGTAACCTAATCAAAACAGGAACAGCCTTTTCCACAATCCCCCGTTAAATTCAAACGTGGGAACTTGGAGGCACAGATTCAAAGCAATATCTTCAGTAGTCCACTAGCATTACCACATAACTAGTGGTATTGCACTCTGTTACCAACGCACCAGTAATATCATGTTACGTTACCGTAACTAAGTAAATGGACCATCTTTGAGATTGCTTGTTACATACATGCGCCATCTTTAATAGGCGTAGGAATAGATTAGTAAAAGTTACAAAGAAGATTGACTTCTCAGTGCCTTGAGTTTCCCTATACTTGCTGAAAGTATAGCCTTTAGATTAGACATTAGGGTTGACAAAACTGTTGATTATATTATATATTTAAGAGGCAGTATTGTATGTTATCATAGTGATTGTCCTAAAACATAGTGCAAACCCTAAAAACTTGACAATACTGGGTCCAAAAGAAGGGTGTTTCTACGGTTTTTTTTGTCTATAAAACGGTAATACATATATTATACAAACGTTATACTTGTAGTAGATTGTAGTGAGATCTCTATGGTCATTAGTACATACAAATATCAAAAAGTGGCCAGTGTGAGTCGGGTTCCCGCTAAGGATACATAACTACTTAGAATAAAAATAAAATTTGAATTTTTTTTCATCAATCAAGTAAAAACCCTACTTGGGCGAGTCCAACTCGCACTGGCCAGTTATTTGCGCATATGGCTATTACGTACGTATATCTACATAAACATGGTGGTATCCTACAAAATAACTGTGTTTTTAGAAGTGATGAACAGTAAGGCCAGGTGTTGATGGTCTCCTCTACATAGTTATATATAATTTGGCTGTTTGTTCGTCCAATTAAATAAAAATAAAATAAAAAATAAAAATAAAATAAATATCATATAATAAACTAACCCAAGTATCTCAACCTCAACTTTCTAGAGATACTTAGTTTTTATCACAATTTCACATTGCGTTTATATAATTGATAGTTGGCTATCATTACATTGAAGTCTAAATAACAAATAATGCCGAAGTAATTCCACTTATAAAGGCCGATAAATCAATACAAAGGCACCGGAAACGACGAGAGGTCGTCGTGTCAACTGTCAAGTGCGCGGGCGCAGGGTTTCGTAACAATGCCATCTTCATTTGTTGTGTTCACTTTAAATTTCGAATAATGAAATAAAGTGGTATTTAAGAGGAACTTGAATGATGGGAGTTGTGGGTGTTTATATTTAATCTTGATTAAATAAGGTGCTTAAGCCACCTACGAAGATTAACAGGGGTGAACTGTTTTAGGTAGGTACTAAACTATCGATAAAGTAGGTATAGATACCTAATTAAACCTCAAATTTTACTCTTTTCAACTTAAACCTATGTGCTAACTTATAAACAATGATAGTTATTTTTTATAATATTTTAAAATCAGGTATAGATTTTTAAAATAAAAAATAGGCAGACAATAATTTAACACCATAAATATTTCTTTACTTCAGTAATATGTGCATATAAGAAGATGTATTAACTTTAATCGTTTTAACAGCGACAAATGAAAGTGCTTACTCTACCAGCACTCCATCCACTCAACGAGTGTGACCCCATAAGCACAGGGCACTAACCGATTCGACAAATTGAATAATGCACAAGTGCCCCCAGCCGGCTGCGACCGCGCAGATTGATCGATCGCCGGATGCCGGCAATGCGGCTGCGGGCGCAAAATTGCTAGGTACGTAATTCCTTTTAACGACTAGCAACACTGAGTTTTTTTAGGAAGTTCTAAGTAGGCAAAGTGCGGGTTATTTAGCCATGTTTGTTATGTTATTTTTTAAGTGAACACTTCTGGCGCGTTGAGGTCTTTTTGGGTGAAGAAAAATCATGGAACTGGAGTCGTCATCACCGTCACCGAATGTTTTGTCCGTGGTTTTGTCATAACTTACTGAAGTTATAAAGTGAAAACTTCTTAAGGCGCGATAATGGGTTCTATATCAACCTATTGTTGATTGTGTGTCCTAAAAATAATTCGAATAGTAGGTTTATAAATGAAGCAGCATGCTTGATATAAGTTTAAGAGGATTGCATAGCTAGTACTTGTCCATACTAAAAGCAAAACTCTTTTCTACCTCTTAACATTGTCCGATTACAGTGTTTTTCGTGTAATCATCACATTGTTTGCTATGCCCGTACATTTTGATATTTTCAGTATTTCAAGGTATTATAAATTTATTTTTTTAAAACTTAAAAAAATCAGAATAAATCAAAACGTACGGGCAAACAATGTGATGATTACATGAAAAAAAATCACTGAAATCGGACAATGTTAAGAGGTAGAAAAGAGTTTTGCTTTTAGTATTGACAAGTACTAGCTATGCAATCCCCTTAAGTCAATCTATTTAGATAAGTATACAAATAAATCTATAGTAGGTAGGTACTTACCTATAGTTTTAAAATTAGTCTATGATCAAAGTTCTAAGTAAAAAGGACTTTAAGGGTGGTTCGCTAATAACGGTGCACATTGTACTTACAGTCTATAACTTTGAGACACATAGGTATTACCTAGTTAGTTTCGCAAACAGTTTTTGCAATATTCATAACTGTGGTTTTATAAAATTACTAGAACGTATCTCCGGTTAGTGGGCAATTAGGTATACTATTATGTGTTATTAATGTACCACTTAAATCTTACGTATCACATCAATAAAGATAGTAGGTAGGTACCTACTAAATAAAACTTGTTAAAGTTTTGGGTAAAATAAATAAAATTAACAGTTGTTTACTTTGTTTAGACTTGTAATTTATAATGGGGCTAGAAAACATGAGCAAATTTGTGCAAGAGTATCTGCTGCTGAACTAGGTTCATCACCCCAGCATACAGCGCTCTTACCCCAGCGTCGGACTACTGCTAGCCATTTTGGTACAATACTAATCTTAAGGATTTAGAATTAATCTTAGGTCCTAATATTACATATAAAGATGATGATAGTGTTTGTGTGTGTTTATGTGTGTGTAGGTGTGTGTGAGTGAGTGTATGTGTGTGTATGTATGTGTTTTACATCCCAAGTAAACTAGTTAGGTGATTACTTTAAGAAGTTCTTCAGTATCGTCATAAGATAAAGTTTTTAGCCATTTAGTCACTGCAATTTTGACATCTGATTTAATCAACGGATAAATGTTCAAAATTGTATTAAGCTTATTGTATAAATAAGACCCTTTGTTAACTAATTGTGATATCGTTTTGGTTTACATAAATAGGTACCTACCTGTTCTAACTAAGTATGTACCATACCTGAGAAAAGTTATACATTGTTTACAGCAGTAAACAAACGTAAAATGAGTTATCTAAGCTGTAAGTGAAGCATTAATTCCGTTAACGCACACTCTTACGCGCTCGTAACTGCGTTGCCCGTAATAACGTCATCGACGCCATTTTATATCGACCTCTCTTTTTAACCAGTAAATAAAGAAAAGGAGGGAGATGGTGGAGGTGTAAGAATGGATGGATATAAAGCTGTCTATTTACGTAATTTCTACTTATAGTTCGGTAATTATACAAGTTTAGTGGTCGGTTCTGCTCGGGTCGTCTCTGGATGGTGTATGTTTAGGAGGTTATGTGAAATGTGTCTGAAAAGAAACTTATTAGGCCTTAAAAATGTCCAAATTGATCAATTCAAGATATCTTGCGTTATACTTAGAGATAGAATCTATGTAAACAAAAATTCAATGCTGTTCGACGATAAGCATAAATTGAGAACGGCTGGTCGATTTGAATTTGTTTTATACAAAAAGCTCATATAACCTAGAATAATTAGTTACCAATATTAGGTAATTTTCTAAGTCATAAGGTTTCTGTATGTTAAATGTTTATGGAATAAGGTTTTATATATAGAAAGATTAATTTGGAAAAGATGCTCGGACAATTGGATAAGTACTCGTATTTCTATTCTACACACGAGAATTTCTATTGTGATCGCAAATAAAAAAGTGGGTCATAAAATTGCCTTAATTAATAAAAAAAATAACAATTAACACGGCTCTAATATACACTTACATGTCAATAATAAATGTAAGGACAGATCACAGAATTCGCGTAAATTAAAACGATTTATTTGCAGAATGTAGTTTACAATTTATCTACAGACAAATGTATGATGTTACATGCGAACTAATTTGCTTCTTTGACATTCTACCATACAAAATGGTGTGTAAATGGACATAATAAAATAAATTATTTACCTATAAATTTATTTTATTAAAAGTATTCTCTGTCACTCTTTATTAGCTTTTAGTCGTTAGATACTATATATAGAATATATATATACCCACCATGAACTACATAAAAAAATCGTAAGTAGGTATTATTTATGCACATAATAAGTAGGTAACCAACTAGTCACTATTGGCTTTGGTTAGGACTAATATCACTTACACGAAACCTGACGCAGGCATTAATTTCTCAAGGGGCAACACCAACCGAGAAACACGACGAAACAAACGCCTGCGCATACAAAGTAGCGTAGTCAACACAATTCCTAACAAGACCGCAATTTTATCAATGAACTGTTCATGTTAGAAGAATAACTTCAATGAATAATTTATGAGTCATTATACTGTCTGAGACATTGTATTGTAACCAATATCATCTATTCAGAGTTCATTTTACCTCACTGACATATTTGAGTTGGTCCTCCGTTACTCTCTTATCAGCAGTTATCGGCGTTTGTGCTCACTTCAAGCGGAAACGGCCCTTTAGCTTATCACTGCGCAAGCGCATCTCCCTTCGCAACATTATGATCTACATATTTGTGTGTCGTTGAGAAATTTTTGCATACTTATATTAAAATAATAACTGGTACTCGTGATAAGAAATCAGTACGATAAATAAGACTACTGATGCAAGCGCCATGATCACTAGGGCCGAAGTTTTGAGAACTCTATTTTTTTAAATTAAAATGAAGCTATTTTTAGTATGAATTATTTAATTAAGGCAAAATGTCATGGTAAACTACTATTCATACATGGTCATGTTTTTTTTTATTAATATAAAAGACATAGCTAGTGCTAGGCTGACTTGGACCAGCTTGACACTTGAAACTGTATTTTTCATTCTTTTCATCTTTTCTAGCCCAGTTTTCTTCAAAGACTACTAAAAATCTTGGCAATTATATTGCAATTAATCTTCTCAATTAATTCTGCCTTCAGCCTTCAGCCATGTCCACTGACAAGCAGTTTCGCTCGTCTGACCACAAACTTCCGATTAAAGAAAAGACGCGTTCAACAAAAGCATTGCTTATAGGTTTTTTTTCAATTATTTTGCCACCAGTGCTACCCCGTCTGCCCCGGAGATACCGATGTTCAGCCCGTAGTCCGGACATGCACCATGCAAACCCGTAGACTCCGGGTCAAACCCGGAGAGGTGGCAGCCCTAGTGATCACGGATGAACAAGTGTTCAACTAGTAAATGTAACAGGAGTCCGAGCATGAATATTTAGACCTTGCCTGCGCCGAAATATCGTAAACTCAAACCAAATATAGGTACCTAACCTACCTACCTACATGGTAACGCTGTTGATAATTTGAATCTTTCTCCTTTTTAGTATTTCGCCCTCCAATTGCTTGTACGTTCTATTTGAAATTTTTAGATAGATATAACTTAGAAAGCCGTTTTAAAGTAAGTAAGTAACCTGTGTTCTATTATTATATTGCCGTTTCGAGGAGCGTTTGATGCATTACCAGTAGACTCACGCTTCCAAGGGCCTTACTATCAGCTTCGTACCTAAATACCATGCAAGTTCCGTGCAGTTCTTAAACCTGACAAACAGTTTTGAATGAAATCATACCATGACGCTCATTTAGGTGAACGTATAATATTGTCTCTGGCGTTCTAACAATTTACTATAACCAACATTGCAGACGCCTAGACGTTTGTAAGCTAATAAACTGAGTGGATTTGGAGCGACATGTTAACGAGAGTCCATACAAAAAACAGGTGTACGGTTTTTCTGCGTTTCTTGAATAGTAGGCCTGGGCAGGACTGCTTTAAAGTTGTCATGGTACGAACAAACCGGGCAGTTGTCTAGAAGTCCTGCTTTAAGAGATCTTACTAGGCCTGCAGGAATTGTATTGCTTCGGGAGCCATGTGGCTTACGGACAAAATATTTTCTAGAAATGGTGGCTAAGGAATTAAGTAGGTATAGTGATTTAGTTTTGACTATGATGTAGTTGGTTCTACATGACATACATACGTATCTTCTAACTACACATCTGCTAAAAAAGTTCAGCAGCAATCGTTTTATCGTTATGTTCTAAAATTATTAAGCAAGCACGTCGTGCTCGTGACAACATTCCAACCATAAATATGTAGAGTTTTAGTGTCGAAGCTTAAGCATTTCCCAACAGTCTCCTTTTAAAGCTAGACAGGTCTAAGTAAATGTTACGATAAACAATTTTCTTAACTTAGCATATAGTTATTGGCAGTTTATTTTATTATCTATAAGTTCTATAAGTGTGTATTATACAAATAAATAAAACAGGAACTAGATATATGATAAATGAATCTTATTAAGGTTTCAATACTTCCAATACAACCTAGAATTAAAGAAGTTGCCATTATGTAAAAAGCTAGATCCCTAATAATAAAACATCCACAAAGGGACTTACAGTAATGAATTAGGTAACAATAGTGCTTTATTTCAGATAAGAGATCCATACAATAAATGATAAATACTTATTAATTAAAAAATACGGGATTACTCACGTAATATTTTTCGGATAGGTCCGACTATAGTTTCGACCACATTCGGTGGCCTTTTTCAAGGAGTCGCCCGCGTCGATGACGTCTCGCTTAGCACTCACCAAAAACCAAAAAAAAGGCCATCGAATGTGGTCGAAACTATAGTCGGACCTATCCGATAAATATTACGTGAGTAATCCCGTATTTTTTAATTAATAATGATTGAAAACCACGTTAGTTTTTATGATAAATACTTACATTTAATAGTTCAAAAGACATAAAAACAAGACAAAAAAGGGGTTGATTAAATATTTGAAAGTTTTTATAAGAAATGGATATTAACATACATATATATAGACGTACGACGTACGACGTACGACGTACGACGTACGTATAGACTCATAAATGATAGTAGTCGAGTTGTTGTTAAATGTTACTGAGAACCGAGGGAATGAAAGCATACTAGTTAAAACGGTTACTTGGAAATCTCGGAATGTTATCCACGCCGTATTGAGTAACTTGGTCAATCAAGTCTGGACCTGTCGTGATATTGTTATGTCATATTTTAAACAGTTTCTACATTCGACCCGTACTCCATTAAGATGCTCAGCTCAGTTGTGGAGTGGATCTCGTCTGAAGTGGAGATTTTACAGTAAATGGTGTAAATACTATACAAAAATAAACTTATATCTGTAACTGAGCTTGGATTAATTACTGAGCGTATTTTTGGAATATTGCCCTAATGCTGGTATTCCAGTATTAAATCTAGTTTAGTTCTGATCTAAGTAAACTGTATGTAGGTAGATCATTATTTGGAGATTTGAATCTCCACGTCGAGATACACATGGTCTTTTTGGGATACAGCCTAAGCAACCCGGTTTGCCAATAATTTATTTTTTCATTCAGGATTGAGGACAGGTCAATTATGCGAGCAACGGCGCCTATATTAACCGTACGTAATTAGCAAGAATTTTGTATTTTCAATTCATCATTCGATACATAACTTTGTTTGTATTTATTTCTTTATATTTTCCTTATTTCTTTATTCGTAGAATATTTTTGTATTGCGGTGTCAATAAAGAGTTAATCTATCTAATCTAGGTATCTATCTTAAAAGAAGACTGCGAAGATTAGCAAGCATTTATATAGTAACCGAATAAATAATAGTACTACGGTATATTGTAAGAACTTCTAATAAATTGTTAATATGCCGTTATGAACAGTTAGAAAATATTGCTATCAACATGCATAGTTCACACGGTTGTAAACAAAAGGCGTAATGTGTTCCAAGAATCATAATAACTACATTGAAAAGTATACAAATTAATACATTTCAACTAAATATCATTAATATATCTACTCGTAAGTAGGTAGTTATTTTAATAAGATGAGGAATTGTAAAATGTACCTACAGTCCTGCAGTTTTAATACCAAGTACAGCTGTACTCAGTATGCATCTGTAATAAGGTTATTCTAAGGAGTAATTTTGTAAAATAAACTATTAATTATATATCTTCGAGATTATGAAATGCAAAAATTATGCCTGATTGTTTAATGACTTAAAATGGAACTAAACTGTCTGAATTACTGCTCTTCGTTAAGTTTATACATTTACCCATTAGAAATACACAGAACTGTTTGATGCACTTTTAAATTAACCTTACAGATCAAGTTATTTTATCAAACCGTACGCAACTAGAAAAAATCACTTGCCTCCAACAGATCATAAAGAAACGCCACATAACTCATGATCAGAAATAATCACAGTAACACAAATTACCAAAACTAAACGGTCTCTACTGAGCACACTTCGAGAATAGAGTGGCAACTCCGAAATTAACAAACATTGTTTATGTGGGGTTGCCACACCCGTGTCGCCTACGCCATTTTTTCACGACACCTGTACAGCTAAATATGGGCACTAATCAGCCGATCTCTCATTAATATTCCCGTTTTATTTATGTTTATTTTCATTTCATGTGACTGACACAGACAGTCATTGTCCTCGAAAAGTTCTAGCAAATTGTGTAAAAGATTCATATGTCTGTCACATTGTTTAATATATTTTAAATAATTAAAGAAAAATATAATATTGATATCCCGCTCATTTTAATAATATATTATATATATTATATATAATATTATATCTACGTTGATAAAAACGTTAAGGTATGTTTAATGTCATGTCTAAGTTGGTTTATATTATTGGCTGGCTATGCTGAAATTTAGCGTGAATGGGTATTCTTAATGTTGGAAAACTTGATTCTACAATTCAAGGACCTCAATAGTCTCTTGGCCTTTCCTTGTTTGGAAGAGGCCAAAATTTTACCAAAATCATACATAATATCCCTTTAGAGAGGATCATAAAAGAAGATGCTTAATCCTTCCTATGCCGTGATAATTAAAACAAAAGATTAATGAATGAAACTGACGTATCTTTACGTCTCTGGCACGCAAAGGTTTAAGGGTTTGGCTCACGGTGATGACTTTGTCAAAATCGACATAAAATAATAAAACATAACCCATTTTGATTTATATATTTAAGTTTATATGACACACAACCAAAGCATGTAACACGGTAATGTTTATGTGAGTATAATGCAGTATAGAATATTTACCGAAGCCAAATTTAGAATAACTTCTATACTTATCTACGGTAAAATTTTAATGTTACCCAATTGACTAAAATGTTCCCTAAAATGATCATTAAAACGGGATTTCAAAACATGTGAATAATTAGCAGATACCTACTTTGGACTAGTATCAAAGCGAATATGTGCTTAAATACTCCATCTCAGAACAAAGCACGGATCCTCAAGAAAACCGGTCCTATGTAGGCTTGCAAAACACACAGCTTCGGTTACAAATACTGTTAGTAATCATACGGCGCTAAATGACGTCTCGGCCACAGAGGCGGCAGTATCATTTCACATCTTTGACGACCACGATAAACTCGTTATTTCACAGGTCAACATATTATATTCTGGCACGAGCATGAATATTATTGTAATGTACGACATAACAAGAAATTAAAATACTTTCTTTTTCTTCTTCTTCTTTGGTTTGGTTCTTTGACACTACCAGATGAAAATCTTTACAAACAAGACCAATTTCCATGTGAAGAAAAAACATACATTCATCTAAACAGTAAGTATATATAATAAATCACGCTACTTACACACGTCAAAAAGCGCTTATACACTGAATGTACAGTTAATACAGCGTAATGATATACTATCACTGCATCAGCAACCGGTAATCAAACGTGAATCAAACGAAAGGAGTTCGGTTGCCTCCTTTACGCCCGAGGCTCAGAATACTGAACACTCCACCCGAGGCACGGATGTGTTTTTATTTATTAAAAAAAAGAAGATATAATGTAGTCGCGTTCGCGTGCAGCGTCCGTGGGAACGTTCAACGTTGAAACAATAAAAAAGGTATTAAATCGAGCCGATTATTCTGGGGCTGCCAGTCGTAATTATGTGCAAAAATTCGGGTGATGGAATCACCCAGGGCAGTGATTTGAAGTATTTTGGAAGCTAATGTGTAGTTGTACGTAGGTGAAACATTTCAGCAATAAAATATTTAATAGGTGGTTTTTAAGCGTTTGTATTTATAAATGAATGAATATGTAAAGAATGCAGTTTTTAATTTAATAACATAAATATAAAAATTAGAAATATTTGCATTAAGTATTATGGGGATAGTTACCTTTTTTCGTAATAATAAGGAGTTTCCTATAATGTACTAGTATGTATTTATTACGTGGTAATTGTCCTATTAATAACGTGAATATATCTGTAATATTTATGACCATGATAGTTTAAAATCTTATTAATATTTGCAATGTCAAAATAAGAGTATTTTCATACAAGCATAATAACTATTTAGGTAGGTAAGGTAAGTGTAAGTAGTAAAAATAATTAGTGTTCCACGCATAAAAACATTAAGTTATGGTCATACTATTATTAATTCTGAGGCGATAGCAGGCAGACCCGCGGTCACAGCTAGTTTTAAAATAAAACTAAAAATATTTTAACCAAATTTGTAGTTGGATCAAGACACAATAGCCAATGCAAATGGGACAGCGTTTTTTGCCTCAATATGGCGGATGTAATTACGCGCCAAATCGCGACTTGGATTGTTTTTTTTTCTTTTTAGATCTGAACCGGTCGTTCTTTGGATGCGATCCTTTATCGGGAGGGGATTCCGATTTTCCACGGGCATTGTAACGTCTTTGTTTTGAGATTTAAATCTGTGATGGTCGAATGTTTTTTTAAAAGCGAACGTTTTGGAGGCAGATTTTAGGACAGTGATTAGACTTATTTAACAAAAAATACTCTGTTTTCAGTGTTGTCATTTTTTTTTTGGGTTAAGCACGGCCGTTTTGATTACCCTGAAAATAGCCGCTATGATATTCTGCCACCTTCTACGCATTTTGCCATTTGATTATAATAAATGACGCGCTGGATGCACTGTGCGGGCGACTAAGTTAAATTGGCTATATTTATGGACTTGTGTTTTACAAAAACTACTTTCTTGTATACTCTTTTATCCAGTATGTAAACATAATATGACCCAGATGGCGTGGAGGGCACTTGCTTCATGGGATGGCATGTCTGTTTACCTACGCTTGGAACGGATGAAGTTAAAACTCACACATTAATATTAATGTATTTTTCTCCATGACAGTAGTTTTAGCCTGATGTTTGTTAATTTTTTTTAAACTTTTCAGAAGATAATGATCATTTCTTTTTTGAATCATTATTGATATCACACTAATAATATGAGGAGAAATTCGTGTGTTTTTTTACTACTTCCCGCTCAAACGACTGGACCAATTTTTATGAATTTTGATGAGGATGCGATGATGCACCTGCTTAACACGAACTCTTTTCATCATCATCATCCATCTTCATCCTGGTATAACCACTGACCGCAGCTAGTTGATCATAAAGAAACCGTTTACCTTTCTGCATTTGAATGCCACACTATTTTATCTAACGGACAAGATAACGTGGTCTCGTTACGTTAAATATTCAAACGTTTCAATCTATTTGTAAATAAATATTATCTGATTTCAATTTTATCATTATATCACGTGATTCGTTTGGGGTTAGACATAAAATATTACAGTTGTAATGTGACCTCAATAAATGGTTTGTGCCTCGATTGACGTACAGCCATAGCGTACCTACTTACGTACACGATAGGTATGTGCGTATATGTAATGAAATCAAATGACTAACTGAACATAATTTTGTTTCTCGTTTTATTTAACTTGACTGAGGTTAGGCACGTTCCTACATTTTAGTCCGGTAAGCTGTCAGTTCCGGATCTACGAATTTTTCGAACTGGCCCAGAAACTTAATAGTGCCCCGTATTCAGAATTTGAGATTAATTTGCACTCTTTATTATTTACTAGCTGCTCTCCGCGGTTTCACCCGCGCGGTGATGGATGATGATGATGAATCTAATATAGCCTATGTTACTCAGGGTGAATTTAGCTATTCAATGGTGAAAGAATTTTAAAATCGGTCTATTACTTTTTTAACCCATTCGTAACAGACATACATAGAAATCTTTTCTCTTTATAATATTATAGTATAGGTTACCTATTTTTTCTTAGAATGCGACGGTGTACCAGCTAGGCTTCCCTATGCCTGGCGCTTAGTGGAGCACGTTTTTTTTTTATTTCAAGTACAATTATTATTAATTGAATTTTTAAGTAACATTTACAAACTAACAGCTGTATATATTACAAGTTGTAAGATAATTAAAATGATATATATTAATACATCAAAGGTCGCACGGCCAGACACAATAGAAATTTCATTGTTATAATGACAGCGACCCTTGAAGGGTTAATATTAATATCATTATAATTATCTTACTGATTTTGTAAACAATTAAACTCACATATTATTATTCGGTTTAACCAACTTAAACTTCAATTCAAATTAATAGATATAACTTACTCAAGTAGACACATGGGTTAAAAATAAATAATAAGAATAAATGTCTTTTTTACGTTTAGTTACAGTGGAGGTACGGATAGCCAGAAGAAATATTAAAATACGTCATAGATTAACTACGAGTATATGAGCGTTGTATTTATCAATGATTTGTGGTTAGTCTATCAAAAATCAAATAAAAAAAAACTAATGCGACTCGAAAAGACTAAACTTGTCAGGACCATCAAACAGAGAAAAGTTGCGTAATTAGGTCATGTTTTACGGCACAACCGGTATCAACTGCTGCAAACTATAATGATGGGCAAAGTTGCAGGCAAACGGAATGTTGGAAGAAGGAAATTGTCCTGGCTCCGCAACATCCAACAATGGACCGGGATAAGACGGGCTGAAGATCTGTTCAGGCTTGCCCTGAACAAAGATGAATATAGAAGGATGACGGCCAACCTCCAGTAGTGGTCAGGCACCCAAAGGACAAGAAGTCCGTCAAAACGGACATATTCGTTCCAACTACGCTTGAACAATTAGGATTTAGAGCAAAGCTCCGATTGAATATTAGCAGGCAAGGTGCGTGTGCGCATTACAAAACGATGACTAAACCTCTCGGAACATTTGCGACTCTCCCACAGCTTGCTATCTTTGAATAATAATGTGCGAATTTACTGTGGGCTTTAAATAAATTGTACAATTGTATCTAATGTATAAGTATCTACTTTGTACCAGAGGCTTATGACATTTGGTTTGTTGTTTGCTTTAAAAATACAGTGTTTAAGTTTTCCCTAATGCTGTGGATTTTTTTTATGAGAGCAACACTAACTAATTAATACAATACCTTCGCACGTTTAGGCACAGCATAATAGGGATTTTCTTGCCATCTCTAATGGCGGTAAATAAGCCTATTAGTGGCTATCGCTGATTTTGTTTAATTTTCTTAGATATGTGTTTCTTAGTTTTGACGTATACGTCAACCCACCACTCCAATACTCATCTCAGACTCCAAAAGGACCAATTGGAAGTGGCCTGTGACCACCGTGTCGGTGGACGACCTACGTTTCGCTTGTCGGTTCGTGGTCTCCACTCCAGAACCTTTCCAGCTTTCAACCGCTCCTTTTGGAATAATTATGGGGGAGACCTATGTTAAGCAGTGGACGTCCGACGGCTGAGATGATGATAAAAAATATACACGTAATACCTACTCAATGTATTTGAATCATCAAATATAGCATAATATAAATAAAATATATTGTGTCAAAAACAAAAATCATCAAACTTTTACAAATATTCTGTAATATGTTATGTTTACGCTTGAGAACACTCTCCCACGAAACTACCTTATGATATTTCCTGAATTAGCCCTCGATTGCAGGCTTTAATTATATAAGCTTAAGGCGCGGTCCAACCCCAATTTTAATATAGTTTACGATGCTTTACGTAAGGTTGAAAATCGCTTGTTAGATTGGACGATGTAATGCGAAAATGCGTTAATTTTGTACGTTTTCTTTATATTTTTCGATATATACTAACAGAATCGAAAAAACTGCTGGTTACTACTTTAGTACTATATGTTGGCTATGTATTACCTAAAAAATAATATAGTGTTATCGCTGAAAATTCTGAGAGTTTGGACGTGAAAGTTTATTTTTATGCATATATTTAGGATTTTTTTCTGCAGAGAGCGAGTAATATTTATGAATTCTGTTCGGTTATTACTCTTTGCCTGTTCCTTTTCTAACCAAATTTTTTTTTTCATAGATTATTATCGAACTGTTTCGTTACACTCGATGTTTAAAGATTCTGCTTTTTACTATTATCAGGGTACGACCGCGCCTTAAGGTTCAAAATAAATCAATAAAATAGTTAAGGTCACCGGAAGTCAAGTGTGGTTGGATTATTCGGATCGCGATCGGAGTTTAAATATGGCGACACATCCGGTCAATTGAGCGTCGATTTTACTAACTAACCAAGTCTCGGCACGGGTTTAAAGCTGTATATTTATTGTTTTAGGCCATTAACGTGATATATATCTTATGTAACAGATAGATAATTATGTCGTAAAAGTGATACGTTTTTATTTTAACAGTTTTAATAATATCGACTTTCACGATTACTATGTCCATCGAATTTAAACAAGATACAAGTACAATTTGAAAAATTTAATACCGACTACACGGGCCAAGCACCAGCTTTCAAACAAACATTTTGAGAATCGGTTCACCCTATCGAAAGTTATGAGGTAACAAACATTAAAAATATACAGTCGAATTGAGTACCTCCTCCTTTTTGGAAGTCGGTAGAAAGCATATAATCATATCCCGAAACATCTAAGAGATATTGAAAAAGATTTAACCTTTTTTCTTTAGGTCTTAAAGGATATCTTATTAAAAAACGACACTCGTTACAAGACTGCTTTACAGATAAGACTCAGTAGCAAACATATTTTATTTCGGTCACTTTATAACTAATTTTAATTAAGATAATAGTTAAACTTTAGTCCTACCCAGAGTCCATTAAACTGTAGAGTGCACACCAGGGTTACACGTTGTTAGTACATATTAAATTATTTACGATCTATTTACACATGAATATGGTAAAATATATGATTATGATGGTGTCGAATCGTTTTTGGTTCTTTGGGTTGTTTGTGTGGCTTATAATGTATAGGTACTTCCTATTTGCATGTTATGCGGGAGGACGGGTGGTGCATGTGCATACTGTATCTCTGTCATAATCATTTTTATACCATTCCTACTCTAAAAAGCTTATTTTATTCACTGAAAACAGTGAATAAAAAGGCCTTTTAATCACTGTTTTGGTGTTTGAACTTCGGACACACCAACATATTCGATCTCCATCAGTGCTTATACATCTTCCGGACGCAAATAATAGTCGACATACAAACTCTTTGTGCAAGTAACTCCTCGAGATTTGATTGGTCGATATTTGAGACAAGGAGTTTAGCATTAGAATAAAAACTGTATTGTGTTCTTTGCTGCGATTATAGAAAAAAATATATAATAATAATAAATAAATTACTCTAATGTTTAGTAATTGTTCTAATTTTAATTAATTTAACCTTCCTTTTTTCTTCACTAGATGTCTATTTTCGCTTAAATTATTTCTTTTTCTCGTAGTCATGGTATAAAGTATAGGATGCAACTCTTGAATAAAACTTGAATTTATATCGAGGGCCATGAATCACTCGCATCGCTCAGGATTCTAACACTTTAATAACTCGCTACGCTCGTGATTCAATCATCACGAATCACTCCCTGCGGTCGTGATTCAGTCGTTAGAATCCTTCACTTACTCGTGATTCATCTATGGCCCTCGCATTAAATCCGTCCTTTATTGACTAGTTGCATAATATACTATTTCCAGCGAAAGTGTCACTAAATATTTCTTTTAATACCGCTCTTGAGATGGTATGAAATAAAATATATCTTCCCTAATACCAAACCAAAATTTTATTCATTACTGCCGTATCATTAATATGTGATATTATCAAACAAGCAAAAGTAACCTATACCTGAAAATAGAAACTACCTCGCCCAGTTGTAATTGTAAATCTTAATTACCACAGGGTACTATAAAAGTCTTAATTTCACTAAAACGAAAGCAAAATTTAATCTCATTCATATCTTGTCATCATATTAATGTACAGAGCGGCCCCCATGTCGTCATAAATGTTGACCGCTAAGTGTTTCAGTCATGCGATGTTTGGGACCGTCCGTCTAATAAACTCAACTGTATTATAATATTCCGTGGTCGTCATCAAGTTTTATCACTATATACAAAATTTGGTTTTAGTTAATGGATGAAATTATATAATTAACGCTGTATGGTGCTAATTATTTGAAAAACAAAAGAACTAGTAGTTCTGCGAACAGTAGACCTCGCGCGCCCATAGCCTTTATATCAGCGGCAATTTTTCGCAGCACTTCACAACCTACCTCGGAAACCACCAAATATGCCTTTGACCAAATATGCTCATATTCAAAATTCCTTTTTAAAGTCAGGTACCTACGTAATATGTGTACTAAATTTTATCAAAAGGTGAAGAATTGGCAATTAACGTAATACAAAACTTACTCTGATCTGCACTTAGCAAGCATTATCACTACTGAGCATATTTCTGGCAAACACCAGGGGCCTATTCCCACCTTTTGCGAATCTATCATAAATTAGGAGCGTTTTATAATAAGCTTAAAATAATCATACTTACTACCGTACTCCCACCGACACAAAACGGTCGAACATATTTCAATAATACTTACGGTGTGTTCCTTCTTTAGCCGAAATCGATCATAAATCATAATGGTGCGTTCCAGGATCAATACCTATAATACATAACCTGAATAGAACACTAACGCAGTTCCAAAGTACGCGAGTTAAGTGCACTATTTGATAATACGTCATCAATACGTCTATCGTAGTACATTATTATTTTAAGCTTGCTATAGTGACGTGGTGGTACCAAATTTAGTAGTAAGGTTTAAATATACTACTATATTAAGAGGTGGGAGTGGGGCCCTGGTAATGTTAAAAAAATACCAAGTACATTATATGTTAGAAAAGAAGAAAAAATATCGATAACTATTTTTTTGCATTGTTTAGCCAAACACTAGAATTTGACACAGACATACGTCTTATAGCGTTAAAATCCAAAGAAGAAGAACAGTTACTGATCTTTAAAGTGTCCAGCTCTCCATTTACCGTCCAAAATTAATAAGCGTCTTTCCCACGTGCAGACATAATCACAGTAATTACAATAGGTACTTTTCACTAGTTAACTAATAATTATCTAATCACCTCGCCTTCTGTTAAATAATAAAATAATCGTATAATGACTTAACATAATCCATTATTAGAATAGTTAACTATGTTTAACGGATCATTTAATCTTACACCTGATTGTCATTAAAATAATTCATTATACAACAAAAGAAATAATAATAATGACTCTTTATACTGTTGTATTTGAATATATTTTAATATAAAATGCGCGGCCTTAAGAAAACTGTTTAACTTCCCACAGTAACGTAAATTTCTTTATTTACTGTAAGTACGCTTTTAGCGATATGTGTGCAATAGCGATAGCGTGCCTGCACGTGTATCTGTACATATAAGAATAAAATTGTCCTGACTGATCGAATGTTTCATCAACAGAGCCTAAACTGAACATTTAATATTGTAAACATGCTAACACTGTCCTGGAAATTGCGCCCCTAAGGGGGTAATTTAAATTTATTTCTGTGAGCGAGAAACGCCGCTGGCAGGTCAGCTAGTTTAATATATGGAAACATTGACATACGTTTTTCAAATATTACCATTAAAAAGTGACAGCAGTAAAAATGTTACTCTAATATACAATTTGGCTTAAAAGGGAGCGTAGGGAGGTGAAGGGCTCACAGACGCGTACCAATAAACAGAAGGGCTCGGACACAAAACAGACGCTGCCCTAGGAAGTGCCCTTTGTTTGGCTCTTTTATAAATAAACCAAAGTACTCCCTTTGAATATTGCCAGGTCTATTAAAAATGTTTGGAATATGTCAGCGCGTGTTTGAAATTTATAGACGGTTCGAAATTATCTTGTAAGAACAATAACCTCGATTCTGTATCCAGCTTATGAAAACTAATAAAGCTATGATCAAAAAGTTTTTAACTAGTATCAAATTTGTTGGAAGATTAAAGAGCGAGTGAAAACATCTAGAGGCGAACAAAGTTTAAAAGCGGCTCGCGTGGTCTACGGGATACAAATACCTCAGAAACATTAGCTAAAAATATTGATATGCCCACAACATTGTGATAATAGGTACTTTTGAACTATCGTGGCACCGACTGACAAGTTATTTCACACTTTTTGATGTTGAAATCAGTTCCATTTTGGTAAAAATATTTTTTTCATCCTTTTTGGTGATCCTTGCTACTTACGGGATCGATTGTCTTTCACCGTGAATGATCAAATCATAAATATAGGCGAAAGACTTTTCAGTTACTGAAAAGTCTGACGCCTTTCGAGTTACACTTTAGAGTGTAACGCGAAAGGCAAACTGAGAGTCCGAATTAGATGAAAATTAAATGGGATCACCTCGAAAGTATACTCTACCATAAAAAAATCGGTGATGGGGAGAAATCGGTGAACATCACAAATAAATACATACAGTCGAACATAAGTATGACCTCCTCCTTTTTTGAAGTCGGTTAAAATAGTTTTACGACATCGTTACTTTAAAACATAATAGTATTAATTATTTTATTCAACTGTTCACCCGCGGTGTTTAGATCTAGAAATGAAACGCCAAAACATTAATATGAAATGTAGAAGTGTGGTCATTCAGTTCTAAAAAGATAAAAATGCTACTATAAGGTAGAAATTCCAGTGTACCTGGCTGTTTCTATCACTCACATCCAGTTGACGTAACCTTACTCATCAGCAGACTCTCAAGGGTTCAAGCGTCAACCCAATACGACACTTTAGTGTCATAAACTCAACGCTCTGGATGTTTCTATTGCTTAAATCCAGCTGAGTTATCCTTGCTCATCAGCGTAGTCTAGAATTTCATGTCTAAAAGCGCCGCCTTAACACATTACTAAGGCGTCAAACTCGACTCATTTGGGCTTTTCTAGAGAAAAGGGTTGCGACAGCTGTATGAAAGTAAAATACAAGGAATTCTTCTGTCAGTCGGATAAAACATTTCAGGCCATTCGATAGGTGGCGCTCCGTCCCCCACACAGCGGTTTAAGAGAACTAAAAAGACAAATTTGATCATCGAACTAGCGCCTCGGTGGCTGAGCAGTCAGGGAGTCCGATACAAGGTGTTCGGATCCCGCCCGAGAATATATTTTTTCTCTCTGAAATTGCACAGTCATAGTTATTTACCTAATATTTATTTATATAATTATTGACTTCAATGCGTTCTCCTACAATTCTGCAGTGTCAGCCAATCACGCTCGTCTGAAGTACTTATTACGTACTTTAACAATATGAATGTTTTGGCCTTAGCTGTAAGTTCGCCTATGTAATTTTAAATAAATAAATATCAATTACTTACAGGAGTTTCAAAGAGTTCATTTAGAACCCCTAAGCATTTGTTCGTAGAATCTTTTAAATCCATTTCTTTCTGTACAGCATCAAAAGAATAAGTGTAAAAAATTCACCAGCTGATTCCATTTGCTATACCTGCAGGTATAATAAAAGTTTTGTAACATGCAACCTCCGTCAGCTGTTCTCTTTGGTGCGTGCGCGTGCGTTCCGAATCTCCCAAATTTTATACAATTTAACGTGGCCTTCCTTATTATCGGAACATCTGCTGCGTAAGCCTGGCAGGTGCGAAATTTTTGAACTTCGAATTTCAAACAACTGCCTTCGAAATTTGTATTTCGTTTAATACACACTGATTCGTGTATCTCGTGAGTCTCTCTTTCTTTTACCATACACTAGACTACTCTCAATTACTTATATTATGGTAATGATGCGATTATTGTATTAGAGTTACATACTAGTACTACAAGGAACCTTTATAAGATATATCTAACCGTCAGTCTAGTCTTTCCGTCTGTCCATCTTAACCTTTACGGCTACATTATACAGTTAAGAAATCCATGAACTTTAACCCCTTTGTAGATAGAAGATATAGATGTCAAATTGAAAAATAACCTAATTATGTATTTCACACACTCATTTCGCTGTTCATCAATGGATTGAAGGTAATATTGCATAAGTAGGTAAGCATCAGATTTTTTATTATGAGTACCATTACCACCAAAGTGGCTTGCAATGATGTTTATGAATCAGTCAATCCGCAGGGCTATTATGTACTTCAGTTGCAATCGCATGTTGATTGTAATCTAAAAATATAGCGCGTTTGGCAGCTCCATTCATCAACTTACAAAATTTTTTGCTTACTGGAGTTGTCAAAACTGACAGCGGGACGCCTTTTTCAAGATTTCAATCAATGTTTGAATGCAATTGACATACATAAAAGCCCTGCTGGACTAATTTATACCTATGTATTATATACGGGGTGGTTTTTTGAGAAGGGCGGCCATGGCCAAGTGCGGAACCACGAGAGTTAGAGAAAACTCGTGAAAGGAGACATGCCCTCGATTCATAAGAAAACAAACCATCCTGTATATACATATAAGTATAAAAATTAACCCCTATTTCTCCTGGTCCCGCTATAACTTGAGAACGGAATCTCGCTAAATCTTTTTGTTATGTTAATTATTATCAGGAGAAGCTTCTTATGAAAGAAAAACTAAGAAAATATGGGAGGTTATGGCGAGGCCGAAAGCATAGCCTACTACGTGAACGAAGTCGCGGACAGTAGCTAGTATTAAATAATATAGAAAAAAATATATATTAAATAATGTAGTAGGTACATTATTGTTAAAATAAAATATAAATTTATTTACTTATAAAAAGTATTTGTACGCCTAATAGGGCAGAATTCTGTTCGATCTTTACTATGCTGTTATTATGTTTTATTATGTTTTACCCAAAATTCTAACAAATAAATTAATTCATTTCATTGCTTTATTCAATAAGATTCTTAGGCAAGGATTACCCAAATTGGAATGGAGATATCTAACGGATATTATGATGTTAACATTGGCTACTTTTTATCAAAAATAGTTCCTATATTTTTATGTTAAATGTAAATTGTAAAAAATCTTATCACATAAGCAATTTTGGAATCGCAAATATCGCAATCCGTATATCACATCACAACCGAACGGATGCAATGATACGCAATACGATATAGCGATGCAACAGCGATATCAGAATCCTACGAGGATGCGGATGCGCAAAAAAGTTTCGATAAAATGACGTTTCCGGTCTTAAAAAGTTTGACAGATATATCGGAATAAAGGACCCTTTCAACTTTATCTTCTTAAATAAGAAGATAAAGTTACGTCACGGATTAAACTTCTTCGTTTCATAACTATTAGGTACTATGGAAATGATTTATCATACATATTTTTTTTTCGGTGATATACTGACTGTTAGCACGGGGAGGATGTGGTAGTTAAATTAAACTTTTGTTTTTGTACATCAAAAAAAAAATGTATTTAGATAATAGAATTAAATGTACAAATGCGAAATGACCCAAAAAAGATTTTCTTCCTGCAAACCCTTAATGTCAAAACAAGTGTCATACGAGCAGTAGATTTAACTTTTTTTTACTGTATGCATATGTCCAAAGCTTTGGCTTACCTTACAATTTCCAACTTTTTACTAAACAATAGAAAGCTAGTCACGTCAGTCCGTTGAGAAGTTTATTTGCAGCATTGTGCGCACACCCTGCACCCCGCACCCCCGGGTGTCGGGTTGCAACAGCTGACGGCACAAAAACCACCCTCTTCCTTTAGCTGCGGTATTCAATAAGCCATTCGTGAACCATAATAGCCATGATAATAGTCTGGCAGGAACATCGCTATGCAGGTTATCATCATCAGACAGAAGGTACTATGCAATTTATGTATCTACTACTTATGTTTTTTGTTTCATCAAGAATCTTTTGTGCATTGCAGACTGACAAATTCTGAATACAAAAAAATAAAAACTTTTTACAATACAAGCACACATTATGTCTAGATTACACATTGTGATAAATTTTTAGATGTTTGTCATCAGTTGGGCTATTATGTATCTCAGTTGCTAACAAATGTTGATTGAAATCTGAAAAAATGGCGACTCTATGTCCTTTTGTCAGCTCCAGTCACCGACTTACTAACATTTTTGCTTACTGGAGTTGCCAAATCTGACATTACACATGTTAGCAACAGAGATACATAATAGCCCTGCATATCTTCACTATAAAATAATGTTTTTTTTTTCTAGCAAGTTTTCTATTTTACTTTGTTGTACCTACTTTGAGAATTATTAAGTATTTTTTTTAAATTAATATTGAATCACCTAATTTTCAAAACTCTTGAAGGTGTTTGTGGTTACCCTTTCATGGTAGAAGATGAGCAATCAAACGTTACGTTCTTTTTTTGGAGTTAGCAAAATATCGAATTGAATAAGGAAGAATAAATAAGAGACATGAGCCGTCCAACAAAAGAAAACAACTCAACATCAACATCAGCCAGTAACAGCGACCAATGCGGTTCCATTTTCAAATCAACATATTTTTTTCTACACATGTTGCACGGTTCGCTTCCCACTGGTTGCACATGGCACGAAGGAATTTGACACGCAGATGTGCGTTTGCCGTCGACAATAAAATACCTAATAAATATGGCCGCTTGCGTTTGTTTTGAAGTCTTGCAAGGTATCAATGTGTGTTTAGTAATTTAATTATCTAATAATGTAAGTAGTTTAATTATTTATAGATAAAGAAACTCTGTCTTATATAACATGTATGCATATGCACGAAAACTTTAATGATGTGACATAAAACAAATTTAAAACTAAATCTATTATATATTAAATTTATAAATTACTTATATCGATTACGTTTTAATTCCATTTACTGATTAAAGTGCAAGTGTTCATAACTTTTAAAGTAATTAAATTTCATAAGTTTATAGGTATAGATTATTTACTCCAAAAAAGTTGCGTATGGGTGTTATGATATGCGGTATAACACTTCTTACATTGTTCTTCATACTAAGTGTTCATAACGTTCGTTCGCAGTTTAAAAGATAATTGTGCACTCGAGATTTAAAACTCAATGTGTAAAAAATCAGTCATCAGCGATATGACCTTCTGCAGTTGATAATCATGGGAAAAATTGCTGGAAAAAGAAAGGTGGGGAGAAGGAAGAAGTCGTGGTTGCGGAATATCCGGGAGTGGACTGAAATATCAGGGGCGTCTGAGTTGTTCCGCTGAACCAAAAATAAGGACTGTGCCACGCTGATCGCTAACCTCCACTAGTTGGAGAGGCACTTTAAGAAGAGAAGTGTAAAACATATTTTTTACCGTAGGTAAATAATATATTATAATAATAATAGGTAGGTACCTATATATTTTCTTACTATACTAAGCTAGTATTTAATTTTGATACTGTCTTACCTAAATGTTAATAGACGACGCGTCCTATCGACCTTTTCTTGATATTATTTACCATTTTTATGAATCATCCGGAAACCATCAGACTAGTTTAGAGATTACAGAGCGGGAACGGTCAACGGATAGAGAAAGCTGTGACACGTGCATTCTCATCAGTCTCATCACCGCATTACGATATTTTCGTAATGCGGTGATGAGAATGCGCGTGTCACAGAATGGCGACGAAGGCTTTATAACCTGAAAATACTCATAGGTACATACATAAAGCAGTATGCAACGTTACTAGGTATTTAAAAACACACTGATTGAGTGAAGTTCTTTAGATATAATCTTTAGGAATTGAAAACATGGGAGAGAGATACCATCACAACTGCATCATTCGACATTTCGTCTGGTGATTTTAACCTACGCATAAACAATAAAAACTTGGTGAAACATTTATTTGGCGTATATAATGGCGTTGTACTAATATTTAATTTGTGGCAGTGGCATTACCAGTTTTAAAGTAAATATCGCATGCTCTGTAACATTCTGTGTTACGATACGAGTCGGATAAAAAGTCATTAACATAATAACACTACAATCAAATGGTCAAGAATGTGCAAAATTGTTGCCGCCCGTATGTAGTTTACTTACTCACGCCGACATTGTAAGCTAAGCACGCGAATTACGATCGACAACACAATCCGCGTTCCATTCTCAAAATTACTTACCCACCGACGGAATTCGCGCGCATTATTTCTCACAATTTACCGCCAATAAATGACGCGCGACTAAACGTCAAATTACTTTTTTTTAAATCTCTGGCCGTAAATCCAAAATGGCTGCTTATATTGATGGCTTTCTTTACGATCGCTGAAATGAAATTTTATTGTGCGTTTTTAATTTACAACCAGGTGAGGTCATAGTTTGTCGTTTACTGTAAAATGCAAAATGTGTGAATGAACGTTCGGTTTTTTAAATCTTTTGATTTTACATTTTATGACACATTTTGGCAAATATTACCTAGGTGCGTTTTCTAGTTTCTCAGATATTAATTACCTAATTTTAAAGTTCTTGTGTGCTTCAAGACATGCGTAGGGAGGGGTTATACATGTTAGGTTTATAATATACCTAGTAGGTACTTATTTACTAAAAATGCAAATAAAATAGCAAAGAATTAACTGTTGTAACGTTTCGTTAGTCAGTCTCGTAAAAAATAAAATCTTCAGACGAATTTCAGGGAATAAAATAACTTCAGGCATACCTACATCTGCATGACTGTCATTTTAATGTCATATACCTATGCTCAATCGTGATCAGGAAAGGACGTCTAGGCAGGCCTCCGTCACTCCATGTACTTGCGCGCTATAACTGCCTACCGCCCAGCCGAGCGGTCTCGGTCCGCCGGCGGTTCAAATTCAGTGCGGTTTTCGCAAGCGAAGCGCGCGCACGCCGTTCAATTTTAATAGTGCTGTTCGTTCGTACGCGTATTACGATGCCGTGTGGTGCCTTATGTGCTGTAGATGGGTGTAAATCAAGCAAAAGAAGGGATAAACACCTAACATTTTTCCATTTACCTGTCAATGAAGAATGGTAAGTGATAAATTATTACTAGTTTTTGTCGTTTAAATTTTTTTCCATTCACATACCGTCATTAGAGACATAATTAAAAGACAGTAGGTGTGCGGACACCGGTATCCACTTAGAATTTGACAGTTTAATAGGTATATACTAAGCATTAGCTTGCCTTTCAGACACAGATTTACATCATTTTGTTGCATAGAAACGTTATACCACAGAATAATTAATAGTACAAGGTACAGAAGATGCATTCTTCGAAAGAAAACATTCGAATATAAACTGCTAAACTAACAACTGCAATAATGTTCATAAAACATTGCAAAGCACGGACGTGACCTTCAAAAAATGTGTCCTACAAGTCCTTGACGCGCTCGTAACGAATCAAAATGCGCTTTAAGTCTGTGTAGCGAGAGTTCTTTTTCTTACGCCCGATGAAAACCTTTGAACAAGCCACGTCTGTTGTAAGGTGACTTGTTGCGAGAAAACGAATCAAATTAATTAATCTTAATAAATTTGATTCGTGATAATTGGTAGTAGTACAATACACCTAGATATGTACAACTAGGAACTAGATATATTTTTTTATTTTGAAGGCCATCGACTTTTCGCGTGAAAACTTTCGAAAACTGCAGTGTTTATGTATTTTTGTGTGAGAGTGTTACACTCGTTAATAAAATAACTTACGGCTTAGTGTTTTATTTGAAGTCGGTTCTCTTTTTTTAAGGCTTTTTTTTCATTTCTAGTGAACATCTCCGAAGATCATCATCAAACTAAGAAGTATTATACTTATTTTAAAACGTTCTCCTAAATGTAACAAATCCTTTTCTGAAAACCGCATCGATATCGGTTTAGCCAAACGCGAGATTATCGCGCACAAACATACATACCTACAAACCATACAAGTCAAACATCTCAGTTTGGCCTGTATGTCTGATCACCTCCTTTTTTTTAAGTTGGTTAAATATTTTATAAATGATAAAATTTTTAACTGCCACATAAAAGTCAGAACATATTCACAGTTCTCAATAACATAGATAAAAAAGTTATGTTAATTTAATTTTATCGAAGAGGCAGCCCTGCGATTACTGTGGAATCGCGCGGTGCGAAGCAATCACTGCTGTACGCTTGAGCATTTAGGCGCATTTTAGCATACAGTGGTTGTTGACGCGAGGGAGTAGGCTATTATCGTAATAGGTATTGGAAATTTTCTACTGAGTGAAGTATCTGTTCTTATTCAGTAATCTGTGGTCTAGGTTTATTATACTCGTGGGTAGGCATGTCTCTAAAAAAGTAAAAAAAAATACTTTTTTAGAGAAATTTTACCTTGTTCTACGAAGCTATCTTTTTTACCTAGTATCCTTGTAACCAGTAAAAGAAGAAATAAACAATGTTTTACGAAGTTGGCCTTTTACGCGCATTTTTAGTAGGTGTGTATATCACAAACTCATAAAACTTTAAAAATACAACACTACAATAAGCATTGTTACAAGTTTGATATGAATTCATACATACGAGTATTATGACATTTATGACCTACTGCCCGTACTGTACTGCAAGCCAAGCTATGTTTAACTTCGAGCATAAATAATATATGTTAGGTTATAGTTTATAATAATTTATATCACTTATATCATTCCTAAATAAAATCAAATAAACAGGAGTACTTCCTGACCTCAAACCCGCAAGATATCAATGGCAAAATTTTATTGATCAACTTTTTTACTAGGTTTTATGTAATGTTGAATTCGTTAGGGGTTAGGTTATCTACTTATATTGGCCATAAAGCTTAATTGGGTCAAGCTTTTTGAAAATGTCAGCTTAATTGCAAATGTATAGTTAAGAAAATTGCAAAATACAGAAGTAAACAAATTATTTAAAGACCACGATAACACACAAAAAAACACTGCCGTAAACTAATTGTATGCCTATGCCCCCAGAGCCACAGATAACAGAAAGTCCCGATACCGGCAAAACCCACAATGTACGTTTTAAAATGCAATATCATTAATTTTGGTATCCAGAGAATTCTCTGAATACAGCTTACTTATTTATTTATACTCAGGCATTATTACGTAATGTTAGAATGTGCATGTCCCAATTTTTTTTTTCAAACTAAAGAGACAAATAGAGTCACCACAGTCTATGTAAATACGTTTTTTATCCTGTGATTATATGCTGTTTAATAGAGTCACCATATAATACGTGGAAATCAAAGACATGACAGCACAGCCGAAAATAGCCTTCCTATAGTAGACTCAGGTAATGTCAAATAATATACCTAAATATTATTCTACCTAAAGGTAATTATTATTAAAATAAATATTAACTTACGTATTTTAATCAGTGGATTGGTGACGAATTCGGGTTTGTTGACATTTAATAACATATGACCGATCTTGATATTATTCATAAAACTACATATTTTGAGATCATTGACCGTATAACATATTTCGTTCATCTAAAATACAAATAAGTACAAGTAATTATATAAAATTATCGATAATTAATACCAAATACCTCATCCTTTTACATATTTACAATAATAAGATTAAGCATCTAAATCTTAACTCTATTGTAGTCGGTTACCTGCTTAGATAAATAATCATAATTTTACTGTAAAATAATGTAGTCCAAAAAATAAACAATGACTAAAAGAAGACTATTGACCGACAAAAGTGTGTGCTACTTTGATGTGTCACGCATTCTAAGAACTTGTGTATGTCCAGTGATACCTGACGTTGAACCTAAAACCTAATGGAACCCGAAACAGATTTCAGCATTTAGAAAGGCAAGCGTCTCAAGAGGAGAAAGTCATATGCTTTCAAGCCTTGCAAAAACTCGCATCTCGCGGCCTTGCCAAGGTGAGTGCAAGGGGGACATAACGGTGCATCTGCGCCGCCTCGGATTGCCACCCATGACAGTGTATATCAATACTCTACCGGTTTCTGTCGTAACCATCGACAGCAACTACCGCGTACTCCCACACAAAACAAAACAAAACCGTCAATCTATAAGCACCGACGGTAAATCAACTTCCAATCACGTTTATGCGCGACGGAAACGAGGCACGTTTTCGATTCATTTCCTTTCAGAAATATATAGGAACTTAATGAGTCCGCTAATAATGGTGTGGTGGCTATAAAAGCATTTTGAAATTTCATACACGTTTATGTGTTCCAATAAGGGAAAGCAGGTCTAACTGTGGGTAACCTTTTGCAGACCTATTGCAAGGCATTATTTGTAAACAATCTCATTGAATGCAAGCATGCCATAAATGTGTTCAGTTAAAAATAATGATGTCAATATCTGTGTCAAAATTTCATGCATGCGTGATGTTTCATAATAAAAATATTTGTTACATAAGTGTAAACTAATGAGTGCTTGCCGATATTAGTGTCAATGTTGCAAGAACTTGGCCCAAAAATCAGTAGGTAGGCTTTTTCATTGTTATGTCGGGTGACCAAAACAATCGAGATCTCAAGGACGTTTCCTAATCACCGAATTCGCATCGTCACGTGGACCTATATAATATATACATACCTACGTCAGTCACAAAAAACCGCATAACGAATCTAGAATAGTGACAAAAGTTTAACTATGCGTTAAGCGAGCTTAGGGACATTCTACCGCGAAACAGTTACCGTAACATTTTGTAAATAATGAACTACTTAACATGCAAAACGCACTCCATCTGCAGTGGCACGACGAAACTAAAGACTCTTTTGAATGTTGATAATTTAATAAACACTTACGATTTGACTGATTTCTGTAATTGGTATAGGGGTGATGGTTTTCTCCGAACCCTGGGGGAGCGAAGAGGCGCTTGGTGTCGGAGAAACTCCAGGGGAGCCTGGCTGGTTCCCCACGCTCTCCTTAGAAGTACTCTTTGGAGATAGCCTTGATGGAAAGCTCAACGTCTTCGTCCACTGCGACAAGCTTCGCACCATCTTGACTGTCCATATGCACAACACTCGTTCACTGAACCCGGTATCGTACTCGCGAGCAGTACGTGCGCGTCGTGCGTCGGTCCGCTGTCGAATGAAACCGGCGGAGCCCCGAGCAACAAAACTTCCTACAGCCTGTGCAAGTTGCGACTTGATTGGTTTGGTGGGGATTGCGGCTGTCGTGTAGGGACGCAGCTTGAGGTGCTTGTGTGCGTTTCCCGGTGCCTGTATGTCATCTGCAGGCTGGACGGCCACCTATTGCTTCGGGTTCGATTTCCTTTTGTGTTTCGTATCGATGCCCTCAAGCAAGCTATTCCTCAACTTGGGTCGGGCGACTACCTACAAGAGCTTTTATTTTGCACAAGGTTCTAACGGGGTTTTATAATGATATTTTATGCAACATTTACAAAACGATGCAAAGCTTTTTGATTTTTATTTTCAGCAGTTACTTCACATGCTTTGACAGTACTTATAATTTAACCTAATAAAATTATTGATTAAGCCTTTTCATTCAAATTCTTCACAATAGACGTTTCTGTCTTATGTCTTACACATCACGTTCCATATATTCGGATTAGCGAGACCCTAGCAGAAATAACTGCACGTGACAGGCGAGGGTGGCACCCTCACATAACTTCCCTTTATGTCCATTGCAAAAATACATTCAAGTTTTGCAAGCTGTGGGGGAACATAAAGCACGTCCTTTTGGGTATCGATCGTGCTGGATTTGAAACTGGTTTGATCGGTGTTGTATTCATGTGATGCATAAATACTTCAACGTTTTTACGAATTAAGCTTTGATTAGTAGGTTTCTTTTTATATTTACGGACTTGAAATATTTACAAAACTAGTGCTGAGACTGCTTAGAAGAGTTTTGACTTGATAATTTACTAGCAAAAGAGTAATATTATTTATATTATACTATTAGGTAGTCTATAACATTATCGTGTCAGTGTTTGTAACAAAGCTCCTCCAAACCGTATTGACTTCTTGATTCTTATGAAGTTTTGTGTGTATAATCAGTAGGTGTGAGAATAAACTTTAGCTTATTCTTCATCATCCAACACCACGCGGGTGAAATAGCAGGGCGCATCTAGTAATATTATAAAATGATACCCCTTGACAATAAAAGTTCCTTGCACTGATAAACCAATACCAATAAACAGATGGCCAATATTTTTTTCTGTATTAAGCCAGGACTAAGATGTTGATAAAACAAAATTCCTGATCTAAAGATATCTATAAAATTATAGAAGAATAAAAGTATGGAAAGGTGCCAAATAACTCTTAGCTGAGTGAATTGAAACCCAAGGTAAGAACGTCCACGTGAGTTGACGACCCAAGTGGAACTACTTAAGTGGAGACCTGCAGACATAGACGTGTTTTGAAACAATGAACGAGGATCGCGTCGCGTGGCTTCCTGAGACACGTGCTTGCGCAGCTGACGCCCGCAGGCTTTCTACTTGAGATATTCTAAGGAAAAAGGATATGACGGGAGTTAAAAAAGTTTCCTTATTCTTATTTCTATAAATATAGAATACATCCCTTCCCTTCGAAGGTTCAACAATATGTTACCTACCATTGTTTTAATTATTTTATTATATTATCGAGTAATGAGACGGGCAAGTCGTACGCCTGATTATTAGCATTACACCCATGACAGCTGCAGTGTCACCCAGACCTTTGAACTACTTTGAAGTAAAGTTTTGACTTTGTTAGTAACTTTGGACTGCACTCGACATCCCGGAACATTTGCTTTTAAGCCCCATTCTCCTAGTAATTTCTATTGTACAGTGCCATGTACATCTTGCCACAGAATGCCTGCAGAATTATACCTAGCACTGCGGGTGCCAACAAAAATGGCCTCTTGCATAAGAGTCGTAAGTACGTAACCTACATAAGGAGTTGGTCTTCTTTGCCAAACACTGCGGGATTTGCAACCCGATGGCAGAGGAATTATTTTAAACTCGCTCTATTAACACTGTAAACCTAATTTTAATGAAACAACCTCCGCAGGAAATTAATAACCCACAATAACATTCCAGGATAAAAGTTTAAGCAACATTCATTTATTTCTCCAGGTCATCAACTAATAATGTTTTAAAATTTCGGCAAATCTGTTCAATAATTTTCAAAAGACTTAACCCATCCATCTAAACAGACATACTTTTGCATTCATAAAATTTGTTTGATAGTGTAGTGAATCTACAATACAAATATACAAACTTTAAAAACGTTATTGATTTCATAATCTCCAAACCAAAACCTGTACAAATTGCCATTGCATAGTTAGCGTTCCCACAACTACCAATGAATTTTAATGACACCCTCTTAAACTGTACCGTGCTACCAATCATGCTTCACCCCAGCTTTAAATATAAAACTCTCAAAGAATGTTCTAACTACTTCCAACTAGTCAATGCCTGTGAGTACCCACCCTCAGAAGGAACAAAGGGTAAGGACAAAGGGAAGGACCGTCCGAAGAGTTGTAAACATCCCTTTGTAGCTCATAAAGGGGATTAATGTTTTTTTGTAAGTAGGTTGGATAGACAATATTTAAAGGATGATTAGTAAATGAATGAGATTAGTGGGAATGTTAACACAGTAAATACACATTTTAATAAAATATTAAATACAATGACTTTTTTAATTCTATTCCATTAACTTTAGTTTTGTAAGTATTATCTAAGTACCTAGATATTGAGATTTTAAATGTTAATGACATACTTACTTGATCACAACAATTTAAATAATACAATGTTTTAGAGGTACATATTCCCGTATGTGTTCCTATTGCTAGACGAAACAAGGGAGAAAAAAATGGCAAAGTGGCGTAACTGTTTCTGGAGGTGCAATCCAAACATAAAATTTTGTTTTTGAATTTGATTTTGTGTTTTGTCGCATTGTGAAGATTTGTGACTTTTTTAAATACTCGTGACTATATTGTTATTTAAAAAATGTGGGTGTATTGAACTCACATTTTGCCAATCATCTTCTTGGTCTCATCACATACAATGCAAAGAACCTGTATGATCCTACCTTTATAATATTCATGTGGAAGAATATAGAACAAATTAGTCCCACCAAAAACTGTATATCTGTACATATACATACACAAATACCTTGATCACAGATTACTGCCTTGACTCTCATCGAGCGGCAGTAACTAAAATTGATAAAAAATGGTCGTAGCGTTGCAGGAAGTGACGAACCTATTACGTTTATAGCAATTTAGTCTAGTGTCAATAACTTTTTGAACACCGGAAGGCAAAGTACGTGCTGGTAATAACAAAAACTTAGTTCGAAAAAAATATCCTTTGAGAAACTTTATGCCACACTTTTGCCATAATTTATGTCTGACATTTACATTTTCGTTTATTATCTCTTACATACAAATTTGTAAGGATTTTACGCATTTTCCAATTTATTCATAAAACTTCAAGTTAGAATTGCGTGTGTATGGAAACAATAAATGTGAATAGAATCTCTTGGAAGACAAGGACAACTAAGATAACACACAAAAAGTATAAATAAGTTTTGTCTTAGTGACAATATTATTGTAATAAACGTGAATATGTGTACTAAGTTCTTTTAATTAATCTAACCAATAAAAAACACCTTCAATACATCATTAACAAATAAAGCAAAATAAAACAAAATCATTATTAATAGTGATTTATTTATATTATTTTCTAAGAGACAAGCTCGCTGAGTTTCTTGTCGGATCTTCTCAGTCGTGGTCGCGTTCCGAACCGGTTGTAGATTTAAGAAAAAATAAATGTAAAATGACTATTTGTAAGTGCCCCGTCGGCCTATACAGAATAAATGATTCGATTTGACAATACTGCTGGACAGCTTTCCAGAAACTTCGAAAACTCATAAAAAATACTTCAGTGCCTCAAGACAAAAGTCTTTCGAAAAAATCGCTTCTCGGCCTTTTGGCTAAGATCAAAGTGTAGTATCTTTTCTTTTCAGCTTAATATCTGAAAGTTCCCTCATTGAGGGACCAGTATATTAAACTGATTTTTTTTAACTCTTTGTTGTATGTTATAAAATTATCGTAAGTTGTCAAAAATCTGCAAATTAAAAAAAGGCACGGGCCCTGGTGTCTGTGGTGTGTAGTTTTATTTAAAAAAAAAAGACAAAAATCTTAGATCAGTGTATGTTACTTCCTAGTAATGACATATGGCATCATAAGAAAGCTCAAAGTCGTACCACGTTATTTTATGACTTTATTCCAGAATAATGAGTTTCAGTGTTAAACTGCATAATATATCTACATAAATTGTCCTGTCACCAATAAATTACTTTTATGCACAATTTGACATAGGGCATAGATAGAAACCAACTTTTGACAATGTACGTCATGTGTCAAATTAGTGTTCCCCTAATGATAGCAGAATGTCCCAATATAATTGCAAATCATCGCCACCCTAGCAAGTACGGAGGGTAGTTATTTTATAAATGCTAGTAAAATTACATTTGAACTAAATTATTATTTGCTTAGGGTCTTTTATTATTATATCGCGAACTGTTTAACAAGTTATATTTCGTAGCCAATAAACGATATTGTGGAGGTTTGTAACAATACATGCGTTAATGTACTTATAGGCAGACCGAGAGGCAGGCAGAGAGTAACATACCTTCATTTTCATATACCTAACTTAGTGGTGAAATGAAAATTATATTGATACTCATTGATGATTTGCATTGCCGTGTAAATAAAATAATATATTAGAAAAAATTTAAACTGACTTCCATAATATTACCTATTGTAGATAAGTACCTACTCAAAATATTAAGACGCGATGTTGATAATAAATTATTATAAAAAAACTACTGGCCATATCTTGATCAAGTTTATATGGGACCACATACATGAGTAGCATCAGCTTTCACATAAAAAAAATCATCAACATTACTTTAAAAAAATTGAAGTAGGTAATACATAAAAAATATACAGTAGAATTGAGAACCTCCTACTTGTTTTGAACTCGGTTAAAAACAAAGACTTTTAACGTTGTATTATTGCTATTTCTGCGTCGCATTGCGTCGATAAAATAAAAGCTTCTTGTACAAAATTAGTAACAAGTTACACTCTTACATTGCGTTCAGTCAAATTTCGACATATTTATCAAAGGGATTAGGGGGGAATTTTAAGTGTGTAGAATATTTTTGGTGAGAGCTATTTACGGGTTTCTCGTAAATTATATTGTCATAGCGTAAAATACCGAAGTGACATTGCCATAATAAGATAATTACTTGCCGTTGTGGAGGTGGATACATTATCTGTGGCCACAAATTTGTTGTAGGTAGTCTGTGTGTGTATTCCTTTGTTCAAAGGACAAAAATAGATTTTAAGTGTTTAAGTATTTTTTTCTAAAAATAGTAATTGTAACTCTCATGACGAGGTATTCATGAGGTTATACGTGTTAATTCTGGGTGACTAAGTAAATTAAAATAATACTATAACTATAGATACTAATTTACTAATTTTTTGACGTTTTCATGCCTAGGTGTCGGTATGTTCCCTGTTAAACACATACCTAGTCTATCACTAGTCTACGAGAAGATTTTGTAAATAAACCTGTGATAAAACATAATAGAGGTAACTGTAAGTGTTTAGGTAGGTAGTGGTACCTACAAATAAACAAATATTTTGCTGATTTCTTAGCGTATTTCTCTATAAATAAAGTTTATGATTATCTATGTTTTTATCAGATTTATTTTGCGAAAAATACGTGTTTATATTTTCTTACAGTGTTAAATTATGATTCTGACAAAATAATATTTAAATAGCAAAGTATTTGAAATTAAACAACTTTATTCGTGTATAATTTGATATTATTTTATTCTGACGTTTCGAACACTTTCCAGTGAAACTAAAAACACTCTAATTTCAATAGAGATTATGGTTAGCATCCAGTAATCGAACTAATACAATCCCGCGTCCAGGACAATACTGCAAGACCTCTGGACACTGTGAGGGACTACTGCGTGCATCGGGAACGTTTAGAATATAATATGTTCTAGGCGGTACATAAAAATAATTTCCATAACTTTATAACAGACAACTGTTATCCAGACTACCCGTGACCATGTCACAACCATGTTCACCGAAAACTGTTCCAACGTCGGGATAAAGTAATATAAAATTATATGCGATTTAATCCGTTTACAGTTGTTTAATTTCAATCACTTTGCTATTAAAATACTATTTTGTCAGCATCGAAATTGTAATTTAACACTAAGAAAATATAACACAATTTTTTCGCATAATAAATCTGATTAAAACATACAAACATAAACTTAATTTATTTTACTAATAGTCTGCCCAATAGTTACCACTGATGAGCTCGGGGCTTTCCTCTGTAGGTCTACTACGAGTTTTCAACATTGACACTTATCGATGCTCGCTATCGACTGCCGCAAAAAAATGTATGAAAAAATTACATTGCCGCCTCGCGGTCAATTGTAGAACTAAAATTGACAGCTAGTACGCCAATCACAAGCTTTATAGGTGCGAGATGAAGTATCGACTGACGATGACATTTCGTTGCCAACTCATGGTAGAACTACTGAAGAGGGCTTACAATTCTCCACGCAAGTCCAAGCCAGCTTGGGTTGATGGATAATATACTTAATGATAATATTAGGTTCAATATGAAACGTTACCTATCTCAAAATATAATTGTAATTTTCTACTCAATAGTAGTAGTTCAAATAGTATATAGTTAGTCCAAAGTCCATAGTACAAAGCACCCGAAACTAGAAGACCGCAATGGATGGAGGCGCATCGCGAGGGCTGCATTATTACCAGTTGACTCGCGGTTCGCCATATTTGACCAATAATACAATAGATTTCGCAGAAATCAACCCACTTTTCCAGGAACTGCAACGTGTGTGATTAAAGAAAAGGCATCGACTTCAACCACGACAGTGGTCGTCGTTTACTCTTGACATAGTGATGTCAAGAGTAAACGACTAAGGAGGAGAAGTAGTCAGGAAATAGTAGAATCTAGAACATCTAATAAATAAAACACTGTTTTAAACTATCACGGTTGTTCTCTAAAGTTATATGATTATTAACGGGATATTTACCGTGGTAAGGTTGTGGAATGAGCTCCCGATATTTCGGCGCAGTTACATGCACCATGTTCACGGGAAGACTGAAGAATGCGGGTGGTTGGTCAAAAAGTTTAAAAGTTAGGTGCAGACATAACGATCTACCCTCTTTCTTAGTCTTTTGCTACGGTTATCACTGGAACTCGAACTCGATCCTAAGTCCCGACAAAACACACTCACTGTATCACTGCGTATAGTATTTTGAACACATTTTGAACGCGGACTTTTATTTTTAAAACAACCTAATACTGGATTCCACGCACTGGCGAGTTGAAAACCATCACCTCGATTGAAATTCTGGCATTTCGAGATCTCAATAGTTTCCTTTACTAGCCTTGGTATGTAATGGCGTTCGGTGGACAAGATTTTAGGGTTATGGAATTCAATCCAGTGGTTAGGACCCGCGTCCAGCAGATGCTCAGCTATGGCAGATTTGTGTCTTTCATTGTTTTTTACTGCCTTTATGTGTTCCTTGATGCGGCATGAAACAGTTCGCTTCGTCTGTCCTATGTACGAACTTCCGCAGCTGCAGTTAATTTTGTACACCCCGGGATGCTGAAAAGGAATCTTGTCCTTAGGGGAACGCAGACATTGCGCAATCTTCTGATGAGGAGTAAATATGGTCTTGATAGCATATTTGTCAAGAATTCGACCTATTTTGTCTGTGACTCCTTTAACATATGGCAAAAAGGTCGGCTGTCGTTCCACCTTCGGTTTTATCAGTTTCTTCCTTGGCTTGGTTATACCGACCTGAGCCTTATAACCATTCCTGCGTAACACCATCTGTACGTGGGATAGTTCCTCTTCAAGGTGTTCTGTATCGCACAGATCATAGGCCCGATTTGTCAGTGAACTGACCACAGAATTAAGATGCCGGGGATGATGGTGAGAGGTGGCATGCAAGTACAGGTCTGTGTGTGTCGGTTTTCTGTACACTGTGTGGCTCAGAGACCCGTCTTCCCTCGCTGTTATTCGAACATCCAGGAACGGCAACACTCGATCTTTCTCAATCTCAGCCGTAAACCGCATAGCGTGATGAACAGTGTTTAAATGTTCCAGGCATTTGCTCACTTCTGTTTCACCGCCCTTAAGTATGCAGAAGATATCATCCACATATCTCTTCCAGCACTTGATTTCTACGGGACAGGTGGATATAGCCCGGTCTTCAAAGTGTTCCATCCACAGATTAGCAACCACAGGGGCCACTGGACTACCCATTGCTACTCCATCTATCTGCAGGTAAAACTGGCCTCTGTATAAGAAATAACTGGAAGATAAACAGTGTTCCAGCAGTTTGGCGTATTCCATCGAAATGTTGTTGTCAGACAGTTTTTTCTTTATTACCTCTAAGCATTCCAGTACCGGTACCTTCGTAAATAGAGATTCAACGTCAAAACTGACCATGATCTCATCACTTTCAACCCTAGTCTGCTTCAAAAGGCTCACCATATGTCTAGAGTCTTTTACAAAAGATGGCGTCTGACTTGTCAGTCCCTGAAGTACACGTGAGACTTGTCGCGCCAGGTCACAAGTTGGGGAATCAATTTGGCTGACTATTGGCCGCAGTGGCACATCTCTTTTGTGGATTTTGGGTAAACCATACATTTTCGGTGGATGTGGAGCTCTGGGTCGTAGGAGCTTTTTCAGAACGTCATCAGAGAAGACCTCGTGACATTCTCTTATCAAATGGATGGTCTGCCGAGAGACTCTTGCTGTAGGGTTGTACTTCACTGGTTTATATGTTGCACTATCACTGAGTAGACCCTCCATCTTACGGTCATACTCGGACACATCGAGTACAACAGTCGCGTTACCTTTGTCAGCTTTTAATACCAAGATGTCCTCATCTTCGCGTAACTTACGTAGTGCTGCCCGTTCCTCCGGCGTGATGTTGCTACACGGTGGTTTCGCATGACGTAACACTGTCGCGACATCTTGCCTTAATGCGTCGGCGTCATTGGTTGGCACCTTGTTTTTAACGATGGTTTCTTCTATGCAGCCAATGATATCTTCGAAAGGTATGCGTGATGGTGTAGGTGCAAAGTTCAACCCTTTCCTTAAGGCGTCAATAGTAACCTCATTCAATAACTTACTAGATCGATTAACCACAGTCTGAACCGCACAGTTATTGTCATCTTCACGATTCGAGTTATGTTTCCGTAGTAGGGCCTCAAACTTGCGCTTGAACACCTTGAAGAGGAACTATCCCACGTACAGATGGTGTTACGCAGGAATGGTTATAAGGCTCAGGTCGGTATAACCAAGCCAAGGAAGAAACTGATAAAACCGAAGGTGGAACGACAGCCGACCTTTTTGCCATATGTTAAAGGTGGTCACAGACAAAATAGGTCGAATTCTTGACAAATATGCTACCAAGACCATATTTACTCCTCATCAGAAGATTGCGCAATGTCTGCGTTCCCCTAAGGACAAGATTCCTTTTCAGCATCCCGGGGTGTACAAAATTAACTGCAGCTGCGGAAGTTCGTACATAGGACAGACGAAGCGAACTGTTTCATGCCGCATCAAGGAACACATAAAGGCAGTAAAAAACAATGAAAGACACAAATCTGCCATAGCTGAGCATCTGCTGGACGCGGGGTCCTAACCACTGGATTGAATTCCATAACCCTAAAAATCTTGTCCACCGAACGCCAATACATACCAAGGCTAGTAAGGAAACTATTGAGATCTCGAAATGCCAGAATTTCAATCGAGGTGATGGTTTTCAACTCGCCAGTGCGTGGAATCCAGTATTAGGTTGTTTTAAAAATAAAAGTCCGCGTTCAAAATGTGTTCAAAATACTATAACGCAGTGATACAGGTGTTTTGTCGGGACTTAGGATCGAGTTCGAATTCCAGTGATAACCGTAGCAAAAGACTAAGAAAGAGGGTAGATCGTTATGTCTGCACCTAACTTTTAAACTTTTTGACCAACCACCCGCATTCTTCAGTCTTCCCGTGAACATGGTGCATGTAACTGCGCCGAAATATCGGGAGCTCATTCCACAACCTTACCACGGTAAATATCCCGTTAATAATCATATAACTTTAGAGAACAACCGTGATAGTTTAAAACAGTGTTTTACCAACCGGTACGGGCCGGAATTATATAAACAAATACGAGATCTTGAGCGTTTACGGAAAAAGTGTGAGTGTATACGGGAATCGTTGGTGTTTTTAATTAAGTGCCGCGATAATGACTTGATACCCGTCTGTGTACGTATTAAACCGCGACTTAACATTCCTGGCTCCGCAAACGTTCTACACAATGCGAGTGAAAAATTGCTACGGAAACTCATTCGGCATAACCGTTTCCTATTTGACAAACATCAGTGCGAGTTATATAAACTACATATATGGTTGAGTTCGGTGTTGTCAAAGGATGATTTTGAGCAATGTGACCATCTTACATACCTACAAGCACAACGTTCTCGCGAATTGAGTGCTTTGAAACAACAGCGCAAGTTTGAGGCCCTACTACGGAAACATAACTCGAATCGTGAAGATGACAATAACTGTGCGGTTCAGACTGTGGTTAATCGATCTAGTAAGTTATTGAATGAGGTTACTATTGACGCCTTAAGGAAAGGGTTGAACTTTGCACCTACACCATCACGCATACCTTTCGAAGATGTCATTGGCTGCATAGAAGAAACCATCGTTAAAAACAAGGTGCCAACCAATGACGCCGACGCATTAAGGCAAGATGTCGCGACAGTGTTACGTCATGCGAAACCACCGTGTAGCAACATCACGCCGGAGGAACGGGCAGCACTACGTAAGTTACGCGAAGATGAGGACATCTTGGTATTAAAAGCTGACAAAGGTAACGCGACTGTTGTACTCGATGTGTCCGAGTATGACCGTAAGATGGAGGGTCTACTCAGTGATAGTGCAACATATAAACCAGTGAAGTACAACCCTACAGCAAGAGTCTCTCGGCAGACCATCCATTTGATAAGAGAATGTCACGAGGTCTTCTCTGATGACGTTCTGAAAAAGCTCCTACGACCCAGAGCTCCACATCCACCGAAAATGTATGGTTTACCCAAAATCCACAAAAGAGATGTGCCACTGCGGCCAATAGTCAGCCAAATTGATTCCCCAACTTGTGACCTGGCGCGACAAGTCTCACGTGTACTTCAGGGACTGACAAGTCAGACGCCATCTTTTGTAAAAGACTCTAGACATATGGTGAGCCTTTTGAAGCAGACTAGGGTTGAAAGTGATGAGATCATGGTCAGTTTTGACGTTGAATCTCTATTTACGAAGGTACCGGTACTGGAATGCTTAGAGGTAATAAAGAAAAAACTGTCTGACAACAACATTTCGATGGAATACGCCAAACTGCTGGAACACTGTTTATCTTCCAGTTATTTCTTATACAGAGGCCAGTTTTACCTGCAGATAGATGGAGTAGCAATGGGTAGTCCAGTGGCCCCTGTGGTTGCTAATCTGTGGATGGAACACTTTGAAGACCGGGCTATATCCACCTGTCCCGTAGAAATCAAGTGCTGGAAGAGATATGTGGATGATATCTTCTGCATACTTAAGGGCGGTGAAACAGAAGTGAGCAAATGCCTGGAACATTTAAACACTGTTCATCACGCTATGCGGTTTACGGCTGAGATTGAGAAAGATCGAGTGTTGCCGTTCCTGGATGTTCGAATAACAGCGAGGGAAGACGGGTCTCTGAGCCACACAGTGTACAGAAAACCGACACACACAGACCTGTACTTGCATGCCACCTCTCACCATCATCCCCGGCATCTTAATTCTGTGGTCAGTTCACTGACAAATCGGGCCTATGATCTGTGCGATACAGAACACCTTGAAGAGGAACTATCCCACGTACAGATGGTGTTACGCAGGAATGGTTATAAGGCTCAGGTCGGTATAACCAAGCCAAGGAAGAAACTGATAAAACCGAAGGTGGAACGACAGCCGACCTTTTTGCCATATGTTAAAGGAGTCACAGACAAAATAGGTCGAATTCTTGACAAATATGCTATCAAGACCATATTTACTCCTCATCAGAAGATTGCGCAATGTCTGCGTTCCCCTAAGGACAAGATTCCTTTTCAGCATCCCGGGGTGTACAAAATTAACTGCAGCTGCGGAAGTTCGTACATAGGACAGACGAAGCGAACTGTTTCATGCCGCATCAAGGAACACATAAAGGCAGTAAAAAACAATGAAAGACACAAATCTGCCATAGCTGAGCATCTGCTGGACGCGGGTCCTAACCACTGGATTGAATTCCATAACCCTAAAATCTTGTCCACCGAACGCCATTACATACCAAGGCTAGTAAAGGAAACTATTGAGATCTCGAAATGCCAGAATTTCAATCGAGGTGATGGTTTTCAACTCGCCAGTGCGTGGAATCCAGTATTAGGTTGTTTTAAAAATAAAAGTCCGCGTTCAAAATGTGTTCAAAATACTATACGCAGTGATACAGTGAGTGTGTTTTGTCGGGACTTAGGATCGAGTTCGAGTTCCAGTGATAACCGTAGCAAAAGACTAAGAAAGAGGGTAGATCGTTATGTCTGCACCTAACTTTTAAACTTTTTGACCAACCACCCGCATTCTTCAGTCTTCCCGTGAACATGGTGCATGTAACTGCGCCGAAATATCGGGAGCTCATTCCACAACCTTACCACGGTAAATATCCCGTTAATAATCATATAAATCTAATAAATATTTAATGGTAATATATGGTAAAAATATATTCATTAAAATAAATAATTAATTTAATAAATTTTAATAGAATTTATTACAACGAGCTATGGAGGGCTATGCTCGGGGTTTCTCTACGTGAACGAATCAGAAATGAGGAGATCCGTAGAAGAACGAAAGTCACCGACATAGCTCAGAAGATTAGCCAGTTGAAGTGGCAGTGGGCAGGGCACATAGCACGCAGAACAGATGGCCGATGGGGCCGAAAGGTTCTGGAGTGGAGACCACGGACCGGCAAGCGCAGCGAAGGTCTTCCACCGACACGGTGGACAGACGACCTGATGAAGGTCGCAGGACGACGTTGGGTGCAGGCTGCTTCCAACCGGTCCTTTTGGAAAATCATGGGGGTGGCATATTTTCAGCAGTGGACGTCCTACGGCTGAGATGATGATGATGATGATGATGATGATGATAATTTATTGAACACATACAAGTAAATAAATTTGATCTAAGGACAAAGTTACTGATATAAAATAAATCTACCTATTACAATAAAACTAAAATATTTCTAAATTATATATTTAGAAATATTAATATTTCTAAATTATATTAAAAAACAGCATTTAAGTCCCTGTCTACGGGTAGAGTGCCCAAAAAGGTAATTATTATATTATATAATAAAAAAACTCTTTGCTCACCCTAAGTTCGACACTAATCTATTGCATCGCACCACAGTTTGCTTTTCTCACCGTAAAGATTACATTTATGATTCCAACTAGTTATGAGCCATAACATAAATATCGACACCCTTATACCAAACATCATAAGTTACAATCCACAGAAATATCAGACAACACGTGTGCTAACAAACAATAAGCTCTCCCCCAATGTGAACACGCTTTGTTACGTTATTGCTAATTAAGTTTGATAAATTACTTTTGGTACAGACACTTAATTGATAAAAGTACGTTTTAACCGGAAATTGTTCATTGTGAAAATAATTACCAATTTGAAGTTTAAAAGCATTATTGCGTAACAGAGATAGAAACAATTTAAAGTAACATATCCAAGATTCTTTATTAGTTTTTTTATTCACCTATTATTCTGGTTAATAATGGTATATGCTATTGTAATACATACGCTCTGATCTTTTAATTATTAAGTATATATCACACTGATATTATAAATGTGAAAGTTTGGATGTATGGACGTTTATTACTCAATCACGCAAAAACGACTGAACGCATTTCGATGAAATTTGGAATAGAGATGGTTTGTATCCGGGATAACAACTAGTGTTACACAAATTTTATAGTTTTTCTATCCGCCATGTTTCTACTTTCTACGATTAAATTCAAGGATACTTTGCATTGCATCATCATTCTTCATGATCTTTATGAAGTGAAATCTCAGTGTTAACAGTTAATAAAAAACAAAGCTTTTCTGAAACTCTTTTAAATAATTTTTATTTTTATCAATAACAAAAATAATACAACAAAACTATTTTCTGAGAAGCGTGTAGTTCGCAAAAAAGTGCCCTAAATCTGATTGACTATTTCTGTGCCTAAAATGCCATCGGCTAGACGTCAAAGCAAGCTCAAAGCCGTACCGTCTGGTCGCAAACAAAACGTGGTTTAAAAAAAATACGCCATATGTGTCACGAATTGAACTAAAAATAGATCAGGGACCTCCATATGGCCGCAGTCTGACCACCATGGGCTATGGTTCTTTGGACCATGTGAGAAAACAAGTTAAAAGCTTTTTGATGGGTTTAAGGACTCTAATTGTAGGGTTTTAGTTGTAAAAATGCAAAAAATCTGATGTTTAAACCATGGTCACCGTTTTAAGCAACGTACAGCAAAAGTTATTTTGTAACGTAGTGTAGGTTCTGTGAAATTTTTTATTGAAATAAGGAGCTAATATAGCGGCAGTTAAATTGTAATACCATAGATAAGTATTTATGTATTTGAATTTTGTGATTATTTGTTGCTGAATTAATTGAATCGAAATTGAATTATATTAATGTAATCAACATATTGATTAAAAACTTATAAAACATCCTGATTCCCCCGTCACGTATGCGCGTGCGCACGTCCACAGACAATCAAAAATAAAATGGCGCCAATGAGGTCATATTCTGCTTTAATAAATGGTTATAGGGAACCGTGCGATGCGCACACGACTTCTCCAATTGTGTAATACATAAATTATCGAAAGGTGATTGAAGCTCTGATTATCATGGCATATGAATGAATGGTATGAACGGGAATTCTAACCAATCAAAGGCCACTGATCTGTATAAAATATAAGACGTTATTTAAATGGAATAAGGATTTTATCAGCAAGTGCTGATGCATGTTTCATGCTCCCATTGCCGAGACCAACCAAACAGCCGTACAATAAGTATTAATATAGGTAATGTAAAAAAAATTAATAAGTTAAAACAATATTCATAATCAGCTTATTATCTTCCCACTGCTGGGAGTCGAGCCCTTCCTCTCAGAGAGAGGAGTTGGACCATAATCCACCACGCGGGCCCAGTACAGCTTGGTGGATAGAATATTGGTCAATAGTCTATGGACCATGTCGAAGTATTCAGGCCACCCGAAGGCCTTCGACATAGCCTAACGACTCTTGTCCTAAGTCAAACAACCGGGACCGCGGCTTAACGTGTCCTCCGAAGCACGGAAGCGCTCAGATGAACAATGCTACAAGCGATCACCCATCTAACTCCAGACCTTGTTGTGTGGTTAAGATCGTAAAGTCAAGCTCCGCTGGGAGCGGTTCCAAACAATGTTAAGGAATTTCAAAAATAATAGAAATAAAACATCACACTTTAAAAATACACAATACTTAGATTTTACTTTTTAACTAACTAAAACTTCTGTGACCATTTCGCAGGAATTTGAAAGATCAGTTAACTTGACATTAAGATTTGCATTTAATCTATACGACAAAATAGTCCATATGCCTTGTAAAAAAGCGATAAATGATCCTGCAATTTGCGATGTCGTAATTTCTTGTGTAAGAAGTTCGTCAGAAATAGCTGACCCAATTTGAAATCTTCCATATGAGCACCTCCTTTGAACATAATGGTTTGTTTTTCTAAACAAAACTGTTCAACAGATGGCTGTACTATACTGCCCTACATTTTGACAAAATAACACTCACAGTTTTTTTCCTTTATCAGTGGCCTCGTATGGGTTTACTTTTGCCATTCAAGTTATCTAAAAACCCTGATTTTGGTACTTTTCGCTGACATCATTTGAGTACCTAAAAATTACAGTTCCATTAAGCGACATTTTTATTCACACGCCTTGTGACTGTTTACATATATCAGATGTCAATAAGTCACTGTCCTGTCTAAATCATGTTCTAATAAACCGGTAGAAGCATTACTGAAACTGGCAAATGACGACAAAAACAAAGCTGCATTATTTTGTACACTTTACACTCGTGCACCATTAATAACCAACACTTAACTGTTAATAATTGATATAAGAAAGAAAGAAAGAAAGAAAGAAAATAGATTTATTCAGGACATCACACAACATAACATACAAAAATACTGACAAAATAGGACAACCATCATAATAATAATGTTGCGTAATGCCTTGAAAGAGCCCCGACTCAGCATACGCTAGGGTAAACCCAAGCACTGATTTTCAGTCGGCGCTCCTCACTGACACCACGAACGTAACCCGTGACACAACAGATACAAATAAACAATAGAAAATAAACAAAGATACATAGTATGAAACAAAGATAATTATTATAATTACAGTCAAAAATACAGACAAGAAAACAAAAACAAACAAGATGGTGCATTCCGAGACACTTCGCGCGTTGCCGACAGCCAAGCGTCGATTAGCACTATTGGCGTGTTTCGGGCTGGCCAAAAATATCAAATTATTATGGTAACACCATGACGTGGCACCATGCCACCAACGATTCTATTTTATCTATGCGTGCCACGTACCGCCACGTCTACAAGCAACCGCTATGTAGTGTAGTGTAGTCCACAGATAACTATAGGTACTACGTAATGTACGTCACTCACGTAGATATACATACTGGAGCTGAAATATCAGTTAAGTACCTATTTTAAAGAATTTCCGAAGGTCCTATCATCTTCATCTTAAGACGCGGTCCAAGCCCAATTTTAAAATAATTTACAATGCTTTACGTAAGGTTGAAAATCGCTTGTTAGATTGGACGATGTAATGCGAAAATGCGTTAATTTTGTACGTTTTCTTTATATTTTTCGATATACTAACACAATTGAAAAAACTGCTGGTTATTACTTTAGCACTATACGTTAGCTATGCATTACCTAAAAAAATATAGTGTTATCGCTGAAAATTCTGATAGTTTGGACGTGAAAGTTTATTTTTGTGGTCCTATTCAGGATTTTTTTCTGCTGAAATAGAGTTATATTTATGAATTCTATTCGGTTATTACTCTTTTCCTATTCCTTTTCTAACCTTTGTATTTTTTTCATAATATACTATCGATCTGTTTCGTTACACTAAGTGTTTAAAAATTCTGCTTTTTCTTTATTCAGGGTACGAGCGCGCCTTAATCGTCATTTATATGGCTAAACAAAGTTTGAACTTCCGGTTGTGGATCTGTGCTGTGAGTAACTTTGTTTCTTCGGCATATTTTCAGCCAGTCCTCAGGGTTATACTTATTCATACTATACCAGTACCTATATACAAACTGTCATTTATCTAGGGCCACTGTGACACAGATAACTCATAGTTTGATCGCCAAAACTTGACGCATTGACGCTTACAATACGAATACATTTTAACTAATTGTTTGTGCCACAATCTCTGAGACTAGCCTAGCCTATATCTATCTATAGGAGTGCAATTGAGGGATGCAACTAATTTTACAATAATTATGTACGCATAATGAGATTGAGACAGTCCGAGACCTTTCATTACAGCCGGTTGTGATCCGGTGCAAACCGGCTGCGCAAGATTCGGCCCCATGCAAATTGGCGACACTCCTACACAATGGGCAGACAGACAGACCGAATACCCGTATCGCCCTATACGGTACATGATTAGCAATAAACACCACTAAATAAAAACTCCAATACATGTATCTAGATAAATTGATATGCTAATTTGGAGTTTGGATGTTGCATTCCGATGCTTGGGGATTTTCCTTTATTGTGGCGATACTGTCTTAGCCTTATTTGTTTTAAGGATGTAGCTTCTTTAAGAATTATGCATGTATAATAATGGTTGCTATTCTCTCACAAATGGATGACTCAAAAGTCAGTTCCTTTCGATTCAATTCTCGTGTTACATACTTATTTACTAAATACTATGCAAATTATAGATAGAAATACGAGTATATACTCAGACGAGATCGGAACCGACGTTATCTGACTAAGCATCTCAGACGCTATGACTTAGTAATGGGGTCGCGTTTTACTCTTTGGGTACGGAACCCTAAAGAATACATTAAAATTTCAAACCATGCTGTCGAGTTAGCTTCAGCATATACGAAATAATATAACTCATTATAGGATAATTATTTCCATTGCAGAAAATTTTACTTGAATAGAATATATATCCTAACTAACATATATCATCCAAAATTTATAATTACAAACTCAAAAATGTGGAGGATCTTTACTTTGTAAATAGCACCCTTGTTGTTGTGAGAATAATTCGTGTCTGGCATATCAAAGGAGAACGTTTTGAACCCAGTCCGAAAAGCATTCATTTTATTTCGCAAACTTTCCGCGTATAAGTATATATCATATATTACGCCCAAAAAAGTTCTATTAAAAAAATGTAAGTATCTACTGACAACTTTTTTGTAATTATTTATACTCCTTTGAAAATTATTGTAAAATTCATATTTATTTTGTTTTAAGCCCGTTTGAAAAGTTAACTGGATTTCGGACGTGAAAACAGAAATGGTACAGATAAATCATTAGGAGGCATTCCATAATTCAAAATTGGAAACAAAGAAAGGGCATGGAACTTTTAAATCATGGAATAGTGAGGTGACATCGTCGAGCCGTAACAAAACAAAATAAAGCCAATGACACATTTATTAGAGCTGTCACTCGTTGGTACTTACGTTTGACAGCTCATACGTTTAAAACTTTAATTTGTGATAAGCCAAATGTGTGTTTATGGATGGATGGGCTACCGGATTTTAACTATCACATTTTAAAAGTTTTATGCCTGTTGACTTATCGTCTTGTTCATTGGATCAATTAGTAACAGCATAATTATGAAAGGTCAGAATTTATAAAAAGATGTATAAATAAAAAGTTTAGACTAGAGTAATCTCTTGTGTAAATTAATTACTTTAATATACAATTTCTTACTATTATTTAAAATTAAAAAAATATTCAACTGACTTTCATTCTAATATTGAAGATACATAGGGGTAGGTACTTAATCAACATTTAAAGACCCGAAGTTGATGATAGATTATTCAAAGAAAACTACTGGTTAGATCTTTAACAGAATTCAACGGGACCACATGCGCAGCACTAGCTTCCAAAATATAACCATCAAATTTGGTTCACTCAGAAAAAAGTTTTGAGGCAACACACTAAAAAACAGTCGAGTTAAGAAACTCTTTTTTTGGAAGTCGGTTGAAAATATCAAAAGAAGAATAAATAACAAATCTTGTACAAATAGTGTGTTATTAGTGAACAATGATGCACAAATATGCTGTATCAGGTTATTTCGACGTGATAACGTTTTATAGTCGATGAACGCCGGCTGCACGCATGAAAAACTATGACTCATTGTCACGTTTCGCCTGAGCAGAGCGTGCAAGCGAGAGCGCAGAACAAGCGATAGAGAGTAACGATCGGCCTAAGCGTTCGGCTTGTCTTATAGCGTTAACGTAAAATTATCGCCCGTAAACCGACTTTACAGACAACCATTTTTTTATCACATGAAAAATAATTTAATCACTCTGTCATATTATAAGCCACAAAAGTTATGTGTTGCGTGTTAAAATGCACGTTTTTTTCAGTAACTATGCACGATGGGCATGCCCACAACCCTAAAGACTTGTGACATACACACGTCACACTTTCATATTCGACAGGCTGATGAAATGACGTTTTATATCCAATGCCTTAATAAAATATACAAAATCTAGAAATCCATTGGAGAAATAACTAACCGTTTTGCGATAAAGAAATCTTCTTTTAAATTTAATTTGACATCATTTGATAGCCTTTGTATTTACTTATTTCCAGCGAAAACTCAGAGCAAGAACATTATATTTCCGAGTAAAAAGCGCAGTGTTGTACCCAAGCACTGGACTGTTATGGGCAAGCGTGACGCTTAACATCAGGCGAGCGGCTTGATACTATATCGATCATAATAGAGTTCATGCTCCGACTCGCACTTTGCTGACTTTCGGGTGGCTGTGACAACAACCTTTTTTGTGGGCTGGATCCGCGCCTGCTATGTATCATACATTAAAGCAATAGGTGCATACTTCCTTTATCTGTGTTATTATATTGCTTTCATAACTAATAGTAACTCTGCCATTTTAAATAAATAAATAAAAAATCATTTATTGCCACTAAAGAAAAAAACATTTCACACTATCAAATTAACTTAAAATTTATAATGAAAATATAAACTAAAATTTAACATACTTACTAATATTATTGAAATAATTAATATCTTAGGGCAATAGGAGTAAACTCAGCATATGTTATGTTCACACTGCGATGTGAGCATAACGCTGTTTTTCATTTTATAGGTGTATCCTATTCGCCTCCTATAAAAGTAAAGAGATAATATTCTTAAACATAAAATTACCACCCTAATGCCACTTATTACTCTTTTATTTTTAGAACCTTTATTACACGCCTGTTAAACGAGCTAATTATGCTCGCTGACAATTTGGTTTACGAACATTATTCGACCCGATTAATTCGATTGACGTGACGTCCGAGGCATTAATCGTAAGTCGTTTAACGCAGTAATGCCCATCACTACCATGTCGACAAATCGTGGCGCCATCACTAAGTTTTCTTTTTTTTTTAGTTGACACTGGATGGCTAATGTAATCATTATGATGATCCAATTTAAAACCAATCAAGAAGTTTCTTCGTTTTTTATGTTGACAGAGGTTGACAAATGGATTGAATTAGAATTTTTATGGATAAAAAAGTTTGTTAAAAAATATATACTACAGCAGCCGTGCGCTTCTGTAAGAGCAAACGTCGTTGCATCTTTGACAACATCGGTGAAACAAATGACGAGATAACAAGAAACGTTGGAAAAACAACCTCATGTACAAGGGCGATATCTCATAAAGTATTTGACATCGGTGAGCTCGTCGACGAATCATTAGAGAATCGAACGGCTCTGAAAGTTAATGTTTTCAACTCAGATTATAAAACAAAAGGTTTTATAATCTGAGGTTTTCAATTTGTTGTCAAACTCCTAGATATCCGGGTTCGATATCTTTTGTTTTTATGTACACGTCCTTGAGTCCCAAGCGTATGCATTTTCAGCAAGAATCTATTGGGAAGGATATGTACCTACTAGAAGAAGTAAAGTCAAGCTAAGATAGTCCATGATATTACTAGCACTATTAATTAAGTCAGAATTTATCCCATCCCGATGGCGCTGTAAATGCCGGCAGAGTCTAACACACAGAGTGGCTGGCAAACAGCACTTAGTTCGTATGGAAAAAAAACCGTGTTTTGGCGCGCACTGTGTGCGAAGTATTTGCCCGTATTGTCATTTGATACCATTCGCGTACAAACGAGCTCCAAAACAAGCTCCAACAAATAAGTACTACTCGTATATATAAACATGAAACCGGAAATGTGCGGAATCGCAAACAATTGCCAAGAATACGGGGGTTAACGGCCAGTGATTCTTATTCAATAATTGTAAATGTACTAGCGACTGCCCGCGACTCGCCATAACCTCTCTTCTTTTCTAGGGTTTGTTTCATAAGAACCTACTCCTGACAATAATTAACACAACAAAAAGAATTAGCGAGATTGTTCCATCCGTTCTCAAGTTTTCAAATTCAAATTTATTTGTTGCCTGTTGTAGGTAGGTAAAGGTATCAAGAGTAGGTATAATTAAAGATGTTCCTTACAACTTACCCCTATTAGAGGTGTGCAACGTTCAAAATAAAGTCTACATATATTAAAATTTACAGTTACCTTACCAAATAATATTTCATTTATGAATGGCCCCGAGTTTCCTGCGGCTTCTTCTCGGTGGGCTCTATATATTTTGGAACGCGGCGGTAGAGTCTTTAAAGTACATTATAATGAAAAGTTGACGTTCATAAGTGCGTCTTTGATGCCTAAATTGAATAAATTATTTTGACTTTGACTTTGAAATACATTTAATATATAAACCCCTATTTCTCCTGGTTACGCTGTAACTTGTGTTGTTGTGTGTAAATTTTGTTTTTTTTTTCCTTATGCATGGATTTCACGTAGATATACGTATATGTACATTTACATATTTTAAATAGGTATATGTACATTTAGAACAAGTTATTTGAATGAAACTTGTCGTATTAACATGTACATTGAATATGTAATGGTAATGCAATACGCATGATCGCCGGCGAGAGCTCTGAAATACGATAATCTAACCGAGAGCAAATAATAAATAATATTACCACAGTCTATAGGATTTTTAAGCTGTGATATTACTATGTAGAGTCAGTCATGTCACCGGATACGGTACTTCAATACAAATTTATATACATTTCAGAATTGTCCCTGCAATATCGGCTAATTTGCTATAGGCTAGCTGCGAGTAATGTATATGTTAGCAGTTTTATAAGTTTTAGCGTACTGTTGTGTGGCTCTTCCTGTTTGTCTTAAAAAAAAACAACCATTCACGCACACACAAACATTTATTTTATTTTATTTTATTTTTACACGATTTCTACACACAAGGGAATAAACTCCTGCACTTCACTTTACTGTACTGAACTGGCAGCAAGACGGCTTTAAGAGCAATTAGTAGATACACTGAAGAACACAAACCAAAGGCAATTTAATCTGGAAAGCGCGGATTATATAGGAACATATAATGCTGACATTGTTTGAATGAACTCGATGGAGGTTTGCACCTAGTCAGCAATATACGCGGTGTAACGGTACGCCTAAAGGACGGTTATCTTTTTACTGTTAATTGATAGAAAATCTCTGTCTATTTTTTACCGACTTCCAAAAAAAGGAGGAGGTACTCAATTCGACTGTTTTTTTATGTTTGTTACCTTTGTTACATAACTTTCGACTGTTTGACTGAATGGTGTTTCCCGTGTGGTTCCATTTAAATTTCATCAAAATCGGTCCAGTAGTTTGAAATACAATTAAGATACACTCTAATACCTGAAGAGAATGGAAGTGGGTATTAAAGTTTTCAAATTGTACTTGTTCTATGAGCACAGCCTGTATGATACACGTACATAGTATGTATGTACTCGTATTACATACATCTACACTAATAGGTACATAGTATAACAAGAAAAGATTTGTACTTTTGTAATAAATAAACTCAAAAACTACTGGACCGATTACAAAAACTCTTTCACGATTAGAATGCAACATTATCTCAGAATACCTAACAGAGAATATATATACTTTTATTCATCAAAAAAACGATATTTAAAAAATATTTAGTGACACTTCCGCTGAAAAGAAAACAATGATCCCAATTGGGACCAACAACAATATAGCAGCGGCCGGCGCGCGTGCAGTGAGTCACAAGGTGGCGGAGTCTGCTTGCTATATAAGCGGGCGATTTTGCGTTGTTCTCTCATTCCGATCGGCCTAAAAGTGCTTGCGCTTTTAGTGCCGGTTACCTGTATCGTTTCGATTGAAGAGGATTCAGTGTTGGACTTCGCTAATAGTGGATTTTCTGTGTGCAGATTCGACGTCAAGCCACCGCTTCGTGTACCGTTCGGCGCACGGAGGCGTTCGGCTCGGCTCGGCTCGCGTCGCGGAAGAAGCGCGCTCTTGTAAGAGCGCTTCGACACATCAATCACCTATTGTTCATTGTCTAATCAAAACCGCTCTTCTCAGAGCGAACTCTAGTTTCGATTTTTAATTTTTCAATTTTCAATTTTCAAAGTCGAGTCAAACAAATCCACGCTTCACGTGGTCTTCTGGACGATCCTTGCGGTGTTAACGCCACCCAGTTGGGCGCGGACCCGGTGCGTCAAGCCTTTCCCTCCTGAGCGTGGGAGGGAACGGCTAAAACCGGACGGGCCTGCCTTCACCGGCCTTGGGGTCTCCCCTCGCCGACGGCAGGTATCTCCTTCCCACCCTACCCTATCCTACTCTCCTATTCTCTGGGCAAGTGTTTGGTTGGAAGCCGGGTTTTACTCGGTCTTCTCTCCTCGCCCCCGGAGCAGCTAGGGCCTCGCGTTTAGGCACACATCCCTCTGCACAATAAGACTGGCAGAGGGCACACAGTAGGGACACCTAGGCACTCACTCTCCCGCCTGTACCCGGCGGGAGTGGCATTCACCCCTCACTCGCATCTCGAGTATTCCCCTCGAGATGTCTTTACTCTCTCCCTCCCCCGCTATGAGCCTCCCGCAAGGCGTTTCGCCTCAGGCGTTCGCCTCGTGGGTCTCAAACTGCTACCCGGACATGCTGTCCGAGTATCTCCAGTCCAATAGGGACTTTAAAGAGAGACCCCGCTTCACGGACTCTCAAATTCCCTCCTCCGGCTCCCTCCCTCCGAGGGCGCCCTTCGGCTCTTCGGCGTTCAAGCCGTTAGATAGCCCTCTCTCCCCCGACCCTGCGCCCTATACGCCCCGCGCTCCCCGCGCACCTCTACCACCCCGCGATCGTTCCCCAGTCCTTCGGACTGAGTACGAACGCGCCTACGACTCGGCATCCAACTCGGAGAATGAGATGGATGTAGAGTTCTCCCGCTCCCGCGCTAACTCTGTTGGCAACATCTCAAACGACGGGTTCACTACCGTCGGAAAGAGAAAGCGCGTCCCCAAAGCCGCCTCAGAGGCTCCCTCCCCGCCACCCAAAGCGGCCTGCACCGCCCCGGGAGCGAAGCCATCAGGCTCTCTCGCTCCCACCTCCCGCGACCCTCTCGCTCACTCCGATGCTCCCGCAAGCATCGCCGCGTCTCAACGCGACGTCTCCTCTCAAGGAGCGTCAGTTAGACGCGAGAAACCGCCGCCGCCTCTGTTCCTTCAGGACAAGGCGAAGTGGGACATGGTCTCACGACTTTTGACGGATCGTAAGATCCAATATACCAGCGCCCGCTCAACCCAACTGGGTATTAAAGTCCAGGTGCCTACCCCAAGCGACCATAGGGCGCTTACTCGACTTCTCAAAAACGAGAGCATAAGTTTTCACACTTATGCTCTCGAGGAAGAGAAGGTATTACGAGTAGTCATACGCGGCGTACCTAAAGAGGTACAGACCGATAGTGTCCTCGCCGACTTGAAGGCGCAAGGCTACCCCGTCCGCGAATGCCACCGCATGTACAGTGGCAAGGACCGCAAACCCTATGACCTACTTTTGGTCATCCTCAGTCGCACGCCAGAGGGCAAAGCGATTTTTAATATTAAAACGGTTGTGAACCTCTCGGGGATCACCGTTCAACCCCCATTCCGAAACCGAGCGCCTGGCCAGTGTCATAACTGCCAATTGTACGGGCATGCCGCCCGATTCTGTTTCGCCCGCCCGAGGTGCGTCAAGTGCCTAGGGGATCACGGGACAGCCCAGTGTTCTCGCACAAGGGACTCGGCAGACCCACCTAGTTGTGTCCTCTGCGGCACACAGGGACATACCGCCAACTACCGCGGTTGCCCTAAGGCACCCCGCGTATCAAGTGGGCCGGCCAGGAGGCCTATTCCCCCTCCTCGCCCGGTCACTACCCGCTCACAAGGGAACGGCCCTAAGCCTAACCTTACCCCCGCACCGCAGGCAACACCTGTTGTACCCGCGCCCGCGCCCGCGCGCAACGCTTGGTCCAAGCCCTTGAGCATGGTACAAGCAAGCGCCCCCCTCACCCCCGCCCGCCCGCAGGCCTCTGTCAGCGCGCCGGCTCCTAAGCCCAAACCGCCGCTCGCTAGGCCTCCAATGGCTGGGCTTGACAGATTAAGGAAATATTGAGTCATAAGAGTTTAGTTTTAGGTTATAGCATGTTTTAAATTTTAAGTACATAATTATCATTGTAAATTACAATACAATACTATTATAACATTATAGTAGATCCAACCGTTTATCCTCTTTTTGACAGATCTAATTTGTCAGTTAAAGTGTTGTGACCAAGTGATTATAGTGGACACGATTTCGATTCATTTTTCTATCGAGTCTGTGCGGAAAGAGAATAGTCCTAGGAATGGCGCCATGACCATGGCTATTGGCCATCTAGAAATACGTCAGCCAATGGGGAATGTTGAAAGGGCGTGGACAGGCCGTCATGGCATGGCCATCTAGAAACGCATCAGCCAATGGGAAATGCTGACGCATTTCTAGATGGCCATGCCCAGATGGCGAGGCCACGCCGTCCGGTTACACCCGTGTAGTTTCCAAGGTAAGCTATCAAATTCTGAGTTATAAGTTTTCACTTCTATCGGCAATTCCTATGACTGCCAATTTTTTTGTCTATGGGTAAGCAGTAGTATTTTATCAAGGTAGTAAAACTCAATGGTCCACCGCCGTTTTGTATTTGTCACTGTCACTCGCAACAAGACGCCCGTGCTAGTAATTATTTGCTGAGTTTTATATTGGAACTATAAAATGCCGAAAGGATCAGTGCTGAAAGGACAGACGAGAGAAATGGTGATCAAGCTTCGTAATTACTTTGAAGCAGAGTATCAAAATGGCGGCCCGCTTTTACCATTGTCGCAAGTGAGAGAGCGCGTTGCGGCCGCGTTAGGTATTAGTGCATCTACGATTACAAAAATTACTACCGAAGCCTACGGAACAAGCGGCATGCAGGAGAATAAGCTTCGTACGCCGAAGAAAAAACGCCAACCACGTCGTGTGACTTCGGTTGACAACTTTGACGCAGACGCTATACGCCGTCATATATATAACTATTACTTACGTAAAGAAGTTCCAACACTTAAAAAACTTGTTGCTTCTTTGCGTGAATGTGATTTGTTCCGAGGTCAAAAATCGTCATTGGTAAAGGTCTTGAATGAAATTGGATTTACTTATAAAAAATCGGACAAACGCAAAATATTGATGGAGCGTCGCGACGTAGCTTTTGCTCGTTGCGAATTTTTGAGCGAAGCCAAAAAAATTACAGATTGGTCAAATGTTGTTTTCACTGACGAAACTTGGCTGAATGCGAACCACACAGTGTCTAAGAGCTGGACTGATGACACCGCTGCTTCCACTACCTCAGTACCGATGGGAAAAGGAGAACGTCTAATCATTTGCCATGCAGGGTCTGTGAAAGGATTCATGCCAGATGCTTTGTTGGCCTTTAAATCCAAAAAAACAGTTGAGTACCACGAAGAAATGAATTCTGAGGTTTACGAAAGTTGGTTTAAGGAAATGGTACAATCATTGGAAGAACCGTCAGTTATTATTATGGATAACGCATCCTATCACTCACGCCAAATTGATAAAATGCCGACCCAGGCCGACAAAAAACAAGTAATCATTGACTGGCTTCAACGACATGGTGAAAATGTTGATAACTCCTTACTAAAAGTACAATTACTAAATATATTACGAACAAAAAAACACTTCCCAAAACGATATGTGATCGACGAAATAGCTGCAGAACATGGTCATTGGGTTCTTAGACTTCCACCCTATCATTGTCAATACAATGCCATTGAATTAATATGGGCTCAAGTTAAAGGACACGCTGCTAGAAATAACACAAAACCCCCATTCACGGCAAACAAAATGGTAAATTTATTAAAAAATGCATGTGTGAAAGTAACTGCGGAAAGCTGGCAAAATGTAATTCAAAAAACACAAGAAACTATAATGGCAGATTGGGATAAACACGTGGCGATAGATTATATGAGTCAACAATTAATTATAAATGTCGGCAATAGCTCGAGTGACAGCAACGATGAATCTGATTTTGATTAATAAATAAATAAAAATAAAAGATTAGATTTCGTTTGCTTAAATTGGAATTGGGGTTGCTCAAACTTTACTATTTTCTGGTACCAAACGGCAGACTTTAATGTCTGCCATCCCCAGCGAGCAACACGGAAGGGAGTAGCCTTAGCTAAAAAATATTGTTCAAATCTTTCTGTCATTTCTTGCGGGAGGGGAAGTTGCACACTAGCGCAAAGCCGCACTATTACATACAAAACATACCTGTACCGATCCATTGCCGATCATACTCACACAACCAAATCACTAACACATAAAAAATAAAGCACCATTCACAAATCTAGCCCCGCCCTCACCCCACAGTATATTATCAAACTCCATGGTCCATGCGGACTTGTACTTTGACAGAGGGGAAACGCTGTGTATGCCTACTCCCTTCCGTGTTGCTCGCTGGCCATCCCAGATTTAACCGGTAACAGCTTCGTCAAGTATGACTTGTACTTGTAATCATCATAGTCATCATAACCTTGTTCTTTTTTGGATATACACCAGGAGATAAACACGTCTTCAAATAATGCTGTATGTTTTCCTGAGGCGCATCAATATAACGGTTTTACATAAAAATAAATCCGATATTATGTGCCGAGAACGGAAAACACCCGTGTAAAAATAGTTCATAAACAATATCGATATCTCAATCGTAACTTCGTAACATCACTATGTTGATAGCCATAGAACGTAATTTTTTAAAAACGTTTGTTATTTTATGGAATTTATAAAAAAACTACTGCACTTATGGACTCATTTTGTGAAAGATGATTATTATACGGGATCAAGGAGCAAATTTAAGCAGTTGTCATATTTTTAAAACCTCGCATTTATAAGTTAACTTTTGCGTAACATCGTCATGTTACGTTCTATTGGTGCTGTCAAAAAGAGGATAAACGGTTGGATCTACTATAGTTATACTTATTTCATGTTAAAATATTTATGTAGGTAGATTTGTTTGAACTAAGAATACCTTATATGACTATATTATTGTTTGTTCTAATAAATATCAAATTGTATGTAATCAGTTGTAACAATATTGTAATAATGCTTAAAATTCAATTAGTGATTTATACATACCTTCCATACCTTTAATTAAATTATTTACTAACATTGTAGTAGTTTGGTGGTATTGTCATTGACTGCCGAAGTTGTAAGTGTTGTATAAAAAGGGAGGAAACTTTGCGCAGCGGTCAGTCGTCCCTAGACAAGCTCAGAGTTAACATCTCAGGTAAAATGTTACTTCCTATAATATAGATGCACATTGTACAGTTTGTTTACTCGTATATACTTTATTAAATGTATATTATGTACTTCAATAGTCTTAATTATAACAAATTGTAATAAATATTATATTTAATAATATACGGGAGTATAAAATTATAATGTTTGCAAGATTAAAATATTAATGCGAGTTACATCTTTTATTTAAAAATACCTTCTGTATATATTATTTTCCTTATATATTCATTTTGTTGTTATCAGAAGTGGGATAAGACCTACTAGAACCTATTCTAATACAATTGTTGTAAGTTTCAGAATGGATCCTGCCGAGCTTAGAGTCTTCTTAAAGCAATCAGCGATGCTGTCTCTACCAACCGTCGTCCAGACGACGACGTGGCGCTGCCTATTTTTGATCCGGCGACTAACGACCACGATGCAGAAAGTTGGTGTAACAACATTGAGGTGTTCTCTAAGGAGTTTGTATGAAGCAGTATTGCGACAGTTACTAAAGCAGGTAAGGCCTTAAAAGGCTCTGCTTTATTGTGGTTTAAATCTTGGGACCCATCTAGTGGACGATCGTGAGACAACTTTCGAAATGACTCAACTGATTTATACCCTGAAAAACGTAACCTTTCTGAAAACTGACTAAAATCGGTTGTATACTCATCGGAAGCGGCAGACTCATACTGCGAGTACGTTCGGGAAAAGTAAGGTTACTTCGTATAACTAAGATAGCATTTACGGAAAACCAGTTGATAGAACTAGTCTGTGGTAGTATTAGTGAATAGTGATGTAAACGTTAGAATGGCATTCTTCAACAGCAACGTTAAGACTACATCTGAACTTATTTCTATATTCTATATATTATATAGACTTCCTATGAAAAAACGGCCTCTCGAGGATAGCGATTCTAACTATGTGACAGGTCCTCCAAAACATAAACATGCTTAAGTAATTTTCGTAATACTGAGAAAAAAATTGTTTTACATGTGGAAAGTTCGGCCATATTGCATCACAATGTTTTAAATGTGTCAGTTGATAGTATAGTTATAGAAAGTTTCATAGATACGGGAGCCAACTGTAGTACAATAAAATAATCATTTGCAAAACGATTAAACTATAATACTATATAATGTCCATTAAGTCTTAGCAGAATAAGTAGCGGTGTTGTAGAGACAGTCGGTGTAATGACCATACCAGTTCGATTTGATGTCTTGGAATTGACTTATTTGTAGTCAAAAATAATATTTTTTGTTACGATCACTTGATTGGTAGAAATGCTATCCAACACCCTGATATTTAATTAACCACTGATTTTCGTGGTAGTAAAATAAGACGTAAGCAAAATTTTACTATGAAAGTTAATTTTATACCAAACAATAATGAAATTGTCATTAAAACTTCAATTTCTAAAATTGAAGATTTAGGTAATATCTTGCAGCAAAAAATCGTAAGCATTTTTGAAAAACATTTAAATATGTTAAGCAACAATGGTACCGTAAAAACTGGAGAATTAAAACTAATACTTAAACAAACAATAAAAACAGCAATATTGTACATTGTCGGCCCACAGATGGCTATTTTGAATTTAAAAAGATGCCTTTTGGTAATTGTAATGGGCCATCTGTTTTTCAAAGGGCAATCACGAGACCCGTTCAACATTTAGATTTTCTTTCAGTATACATTGGTGATGTACATATACCATTCTCTACAAAAAATCAAAAATGGGGACTCGAACAGGATGATGCGAAAAAATATGTAATTGATCAACTTACATCTTCACCCCTACTTACTATTTTTGATTAAAATTTACCTGCTGAATTGTATACTGATGCTAGTTCGTTAGGCTATGGTGCTATTTTAATACAAAAGGCTGCCAACGAATCGAAAATTATAGCATATTTCAGTAAGCGAACATCACCCGCCGAGTCTAAATATAGCTCTTACGATTTAGAAACGTTGGCTATTTACAACGCTCTTAAACACTTTCGAGTATACCGTATTGGAATAAAAGTTAAAACAATTTCAGATTGCAATGCAATTAAATTTATAATGAATAAAAAAGATCACGAGGTTGCTCGTTGGTAGACGTACGAATCTACAAGATTTTCAATTTGAAATCGTATACAAGAAAGGGAAATACATAGGCCACGTTAATTTTCTCAGCCGTAATCCTGTTGAGATCCCACCTTTACCATGTACAGTTAATGCCATAAATTACCCTCAGTCTTGGTTGGAAAAGCACAGCAAAATGCCACCGAAACACCATGTTTGATAGATAGGACACGTACAGGAGATATTAATCAAAATCAATACATTATAAGAAACAACTTATTACATTATAAAATACATCCTAATATTGAACCGAAGTAGTATATACCAAAAGGTTCGTAGATTAGTATTTTGCGACAATTTTCACGCCGAAAATTGTCATGTAGGTTTTGATACAACATTCAACAAATTCCGTAGGCATTTCTGATTTCCTGGTCTAACAGTATTTGTTAAAAAAATAGGTCTCATTGTTTATTTGTGTTGAAAGGAAGGGTCACCATAGCAATCGGCAAGGGTTTTTATACCTTAAGAAAAACAGCTATATAAACTTTTATACTATACATTAAGACTTCACAGGACCGTTTCCTCACTTGGATGAAGGATATAAACATATATTACTAGTAGTAGACGGCTTTGCAAAACTTGGCTTGTTAAAACCCTCAAACAACATTAAATTCTCATGAAGTGGTACCGGTATTACGTGATATTATAACTTTATTTGGCACTCCTTCTCTAGTAATTACAGACCGAGGCACAAATTTTAGCTTAACCAAGTTCATATTCGTCACCATTTAATAGCTATAGGTACTCCAAGAAATAATGGTCAAGTAGAACGTTATGTCTCCCCGATATGTGACATGCTTAACACAATGTGTCATTACTCGTCAGGCAGGCCGAGCGAATTGTGGAGGATCCACCAATCGATAAATACAACTATTCAAAAATCAACTAGATTCTCTCCTAAGCGGAGCTTATTGATTGGTATTGAAGGTACCATGTGTATAGGCCCGGTTAGATGACGTATTGGAGAGTTAGTAGAACAACGTCTCATTCAAACTGATGAAAACACGGCGTAACAATATAACTCTTGCGGTAGGTGATTTAGTAGATATGTTAGTTAGGATCATAGACGTAATGATCTGAGAGGTAGAGGTAGTATATGAAAGAAAACTATCGCCAAAGAAGAGTTAAGATACTGGCCACCTGGCATTAGTTGAAGAAAACGTGGTTGTTGAAAATGCCCTAACGTCTTCAAATTATAATTATTAAATTAAGTACTTTTTGTTTATTAAAGATTGTTGTACTTATATTTTGATAATTTGATATTGGCAAGTTGAGTTTTAAAAGTGATTGATTATATTATATTATATTTTCCGCTGGTCGATTAATTGCTTGGTACTTGGCTTATCCCACTGGCAGCGGGTGGAGGGAGTCAGTATGTCTAGGCAATTGATATAATGAATCCGCTGGTCGACCGTTTACTTGGTGCTTGTCTATCTCACTGGCAGCGGGTGAAGGGGACAATGCATGTCTAGGTAATCGGTACACAAAAAAAAACTATGGTTGTCATTTGCATGTCTAGATAATTGACATGGCAAAACTAGAGATCAATCACTTTTAATAATAATAATAATAATAATAAGCTTTATTCATTACAAACTTAACTAACTTAAATTAACAAACACATAACTTATGATATTTTGTTGTATAAGTTATAAATCCTTGAAAGTCATTGGCACCCAAACTAGAATTACTCTGTGGTATGGCATGCCAACGTCTTCCTCCTAGACAGAATACATACTTAAAATGTTATATAATTACAGATTATGCGATTTAAATTACTTTTGAATATGAAGTTGGGGTACTTCGAGAACGAAGTACTTGTCAGTATGGCCGTGACAGATTAAGGAAATATTGAGTCATAAGAGTTTAGTTTTAGGTTATAGCATGTTTTAAATTTTAAGTACATAATTATCATTGTAAATTACAATACAATACTATTATAACATTAGTTATACTTATTTCATGTTAAAATATTTATGTAGGTAGATTTGTTTGAACTAAGAATACCTTATATGACTATATTATTGTTTGTTCTAATAAATATCAAATTGTATGTAATCAGTTGTAACAATATTGTAATAATGCTTAAAATTCAATTAGTGATTTATACATACCTTCCATACCTTTAATTAAATTATTTACTAACATTGTAGTAGTTTGGTGGTATTGTCATTGACTGCCGAAGTTGTAAGTGTTGTATAAAAAGGGAGGAAACTTTGCGCAGCGGTCAGTCGTCCCTAGACAAGCTCAGAGTTAACATCTCAGGTAAAATGTTACTTCCTATAATATAGATGCACATTGTACAGTTTGTTTACTCGTATATACTTTATTAAATGTATATTATGTACTTCAATAGTCTTAATTATAACAAATTGTAATAAATATTATATTTAATAATATACGGGAGTATAAAATTATAATGTTTGCAAGATTAAAATAATAATGCGAGTTACATCATTTATTTAAAAATACCTTCTGTATATATTATTTTCCTTATATATTCATTTTGTTGTTGGATGGACGCCCCAGGTCAATATGACCTGGCAGCCGACATAGCCCTTGTCATGGACTACGCGATGGTCATAGACGTGGACGAAGTACGTGCATTCGCGCACAAACTTCGTACTGCCACAAACGACCAAGACCGCTTGCGAGCCACGCTCACACACGCGGGTCTAATCAGCGCAGTGAGGCGCTACGCCCTCCCCAGCGTTTCTTAGGTATCATCCAATATGGATAGTACACCGAAACGAATTAAACCCCACTCAGTCACCGTAGCGACTTTCAACGCTGACGGCCTCTCTAGTCAAAAGGACGAAGTTCACGAATTTTGTAAGACCCATCAGGTCGATATTCTATGCGTGCAGGAGACCTTTCTGAAACCAGGTACAGCGAACCCTAGGTTTGCAAATTACCGTTTGGTTCGTAATGATAGAGTGGCCACCCCAAAAGGTGGCACTCTCATCTATTACAAAAGAGCTCTGCACTGTATCCCAATTGTTACTCCACCACTTAGAATACTAGAAGCCTCTGTTTGCTTTCTAGCGATGTCAGGTCATCAACCAGTCATCATAGCCTCATGTTACCTCCCCTCTGGTACAGAACTATTACAGACAGACTTGGAAGCCCTCTTCTCTCTAGGAAGCTCCGTCCTTCTGATCGGTGACTTCAACAGTAAACATGTCATATGGAACTGTACTAGTAACAATAGTAATGGTAAAATCCTTGAAGGCTTGGTCAGCCACTTAAACTTTGATATTCTCTCCCCTCTGGAGCCCACAAGATATCCCTATGTTGACAACCAACGACCAGACATACTTGACATAGCACTTCTCAAGAACGTCACCCTCCGGTTGCGCTCTATAGAAGTGTTACACGAACTGACTTCAGACCACCGCCCTGTATTGTTGAAATTAGGCCCCGACCCGACGGACATAACCCCTATCACTAGAACGGTAGTGAACTGGAAGCAACTGGGGGAATCCCTCCAAGCTATCAGTTCACCCGCTCTCGATACAATCCCCGATGACATACAGACAGTAGAAGACGTGTCAATTGCGATCGAGGCTCTCAGTGACCACCTCCGCACCGCAGTAGGTGAATCCTCAAAGCAGGTCCAAGTGGCGGATGGTCGCCGCTTTGAACTGCCCGAGGGTGCGAGGAGGTTACTGACAGCTAAGAACGCCGCCACTAGGGCGTATGACTCGATGCCAACCCCAGAGAACAAAGCCACCATGCGGTATTTACAGCGTGCTGTAAGGAAACGCATGAGTGAGCTGCGTGATCAAAGGTGGGACGACAAACTGTCAGAGATTGAGCCAACTCACCAGGCATACTGGCAGTTGGCTCGAACTCTGAAATCTGACGGACAACAGACAATGCCTCCACTCATTAGGCCACCTCCCCTCTCCATAGCGTTCCTTGACGAAGACAAAGCCGAGTGTTTAGCTGATAGCCTTGAGGCTCAGTGTACTCTAAATGTAGATCACGTCGACCAGAAACACCTCGATTCGGTGGAATCTGAAGTCGAACGTAAAAGCTCTATGTCCATCTCTGACCTCCCACTCCTCCCACCGGTAAAATCATCCGAGGTTGTGTCTCTGATCAAGAGCCTCAAGACCCGTAAATCCCCTGGGGCTGATGGTATCAGCAACAAGGTGATTAAACACTTCTCAGTCCCACTAGTCCATCTCTTAGTTAGCATCTTCAATGCGGCTATGAGCAACTGCTCCTTCCCAGACACTTGGAAGCATGCCATTGTCATTGGTATTCACAAACCAGGCAAACCGGCAGCCGAGCCCTCCAGCTACCGTCCCATAAGTCTCCTCAGCTCTCTGGGGAAGATTTACGAGCGGCTCATTGTGAACCGACTCTGGTCCCACGTTAGGTCCAATAACCTCCTTCCCGATGAGCAATTTGGTTTTAGAGCCAAACACTCTTGCGTCCAACAAGTGCACCGCGTAACGGAGCACATCCTAGGCGGTTTCAATAAGAAACCAAAGCCCCAAGGGACCATAGCTGTCTTCCTCGACGTAGCGAAAGCGTTCGACAAAGTCTGGCACAACGGCTTGATATTCAAGCTGTACCAACTGGGTGTGCCAGACCGTCTTGTACTCATCTTACAAGACTTTCTCAGGGATCGAACGTTTAGCTATCGTACCGAGGGAACGCTCTCCTCCCCGCATCCCATTCACGCAGGTGTCCCTCAGGGCTCTGTACTCTCACCCATTCTCTTCTCGCTGTACACCAGCGACATCCCACGATCTGAACCTAATGTTCAGATCGCTCAGTTTGCGGATGATACTGCAATCTACTCTACTGGCTGGTTCAAGGTCAGGCAGAGATGCGCCATCCAACGAGCCATCACCGTAATCGGTGCATGGTTTCGTAAATGGCGGATTGCAGTAAATCCTAGCAAAAGTGCAGCAGTGTACTTCACTGAGACCCGGCGGAATCTCATGCCGTCACCCATAGTCCTATTCGTCGAACCCATCCCATGGGCTAAATCTGCCAAATACCTGGGCGTCACTCTTGATCGCCAACTCACTTTCGCGAAACACATTCAGATTGTTCGCAATAGGGCGGCCTTCATTATGGGTCGTCTTAATCCCCTCATAGGCAAAAACAGTAAAATGTCTCTTAGAAATAAGACGACTCTTTACAAACTTTGCATCCGCCCAATCATGACTTACGCATCTGTAGCGTTCGCCCATGCTCAGAAACACGACCTCCACAAACTTCAAGTGATTCAAAATCGCTTTATGCGCAGGGCAGTGGGCGCTCCGTGGTACTTGCGGAACGCCGAACTGCACTGCGATTTCACCCTCCCCTCTATTACGCAGTATATGAAAGACTGCTCCCGCCGCCACTTCGACAAAGCTCCCCACCACTCGAATCCCCTCGTGGTCGAAGCGGCGAACTACTCCACTGACATAACCGATCCCCACTTCCTTCCCCCCCGTCGCCGTCCAAGGCATATTTTGGGTGACCCAGACGACCCCATCGCAGCCGTTACTTCGGCAGCTTTAGCGTCGTCCCAAGGGAACCCCGGTAATGGTTGTAGACCCGACCAGGGCTGTGATCCCGATCGCATTGTAGGCTCCGGCCGAGATCTTCTTCGCAGCCCCAGTCGCAGTCGAGGTAATTCACACACACACGATTGTAGTCCCAGCCACGGTGCGGGTGGGAGTATACACCGCGGCCCCGGTCGCGATGTATCCTCCGGCCCAGCAAATGGCTGCGGACGAGGTAACACTGGTTTTCTATGTAGTCCCAGCCACCATGGCTGTGGGCGAGGTATTACACATTCTTATTGTAGCCCCACCCAAAGTACAGTCATGAGTGCACAACGCGACGATCCTGGTCGCGGTGTGGACCCATGTCGCGGAAATGGGAGGAGGCGAGGTACACAAGGTTATGATTTAGTGGTAAACACAGTCAAACACCGAGCTCGCCGGCGAGCTCGAGGCAAAAGTTATGTCTTGGTTAGATTCTCTCCAAATAGTCGTAGAGTTAAAATTCATAGGGCCCACTTTCAACGGTACACTTATGTACCGGGGCGATTCTCTCCTACTCCCCTCTCTCCTGGCGACGGCCCAAGCCGAGGTCCGTACCCTAGTGGTGCCCTTGAGCAAGTCGCCTACTCCTCTCCTTGCGGCGAAGCGTCTTCAACGCTCGCCTTAGGCGGTGCGCCCTCTGCGCCCGCATCTGGCTGAGTGCCATCTGCGCTCGCCAACCGTCCGGTGACGCTGTAAATGCCGGTAGATGCAGACAGCATTAGTCCGTTCTAAAAAAAAAAAAAAAAAATTTTTCTCTCACTGTCGGTCTAGCGCTCGACGAGTCAACATCTCCTGAGGATGCCTCGTGTAGAGGCGAAACACGTGTCGAATCGGTTTTGGTTTATTTGGGGTTTCTTGTGTTTTTTATTTTGTATTCTTCCTATTAGCATTTTATGCGGGAGGGAGGGTGGTGCACGCCCCCCAAATAGGCCAAAATCATTGTTTTCTTTTCAGCGGAAGTGTCACTAAATATTTTTTAAATATCGTTTTTTTGATAATGGATTTCCGCAAAGTAACGCCTGAATCAATAAATTACTTTTATTCATAATTAACATCATCCAGCACCACGCGAGTGAAACTGCGGAGCGCAACTAGTTTATTATAAACTAGCTATACCCGCGCGGTGGTGGATGATGATGATGATGATGATGAATCTTATGTAGCCTATGTTACTCAGAGTGCATGTAGCTATCCAATGGTGAAATATTTTTTGCAATCTGTCCAGTGCTTTTTGAGCCAATTCGTTACAAACATACTTACATACCAATGTTTCCTCTTTATAATATTAGTACAGATAGTAAGTTATTAAATAAGTAATAGATAATTTTATAAATTAAATCTTTCCATTTTGAATAGAAAATTAGTTCCACGAACGGGATTCAAAACCGCGTCTTCTGTACTTATCAGACGCCACGACCACTAGGCTTCCGAGTCACCCGCCCGAACATCGAATATATACATATGTTATATCTAGTTGTATGTCTCTCTTTTATTAGTATCGATAAACATAATCCAAAAGGCACATAAGAGCTTCCAATAGCATCCGGCGAACTAATGAGTACTCAGATCAACTCTACGGTTAAGTAAATTAATGTCGGATCAAACGGAAAACACAGTTTGCTAGATATCCGCTGGCATAAATAATTGTATCGAATATAGATAGTTCATTTAGCTACCTACCACAGCCTTGCTTTGTATGTATCACTAGCTGCTCTGCTCGGTTTCACCCGCGCGGTGATGGATGAGGATGAATCTTATATTTCCATAGCGTTATGACTTATGGCATACTGCTCTGGGGATGTTTTGCAGATATTATAGCTATTTTTATACAAAAAAGGGCTATACTATCTACAGTTTAGCTCCCAGCTCTAGAGTTTCCCTTAGACAGAAGTTTAAAGACATAAACATTCTAACTGTTGTCTCTCAGTTTATCTATAAAAATCTAATGTAATATGTAAAGAAAAACATTAGCAGTTTTGATAAAAGGAGTGATGGTCATTCAATCAACACGCGAAATAAGCACAAGCTATCCGTACATGTAACGCGTCTCCACAGAATAAGTCATTCTTTTATGGGATAATGTATACGATTCTATAATAAAGTTCCCAATGTTATCCGAGATTTGCCTATTAATAAATTTCAAATTACTATTAAAACTAAACTCTGTCAAAAAGGTTATTACAAAATTTCGGATTACTTGGAGGAAAAAACAGCTTAGGACTGATCACTCCAGGATCTATCTACTCGTGTACTAAGATGTCAAAGTGTAGCGTGTCTTGCCCTACTGACACCATTATTATGTTCTCTTTTGTAAGGCAACACACTGGAGCTAATATTTATAGTACCTAAGTAAAAAAATTGTAAAAACATCTATATAAAAAGAATGGCCCGAGTTTCTTCCCGCTTCTTCTCGGTAGGCTCTATATATTTTGCGGCGGTAGTCTTTAAAGTACATTATAATGAAAAATTGACGTTCATAAGTGCGTCTTTGATGCATTTATAAATTTGATTTGAAAACATTGAATAAATGATTTTGACTTTGACTTTGACTTTGATATAGCCTATGTTATTCAGGGTGAATGTAGCTTTCCAATGTTGAAAGAATATTTGAAATCGGTCCAGTACTTTTTGAGCCAATTCTTTACAAACATTCTTACATACAAATCTTTCCTCTTTATAATATTAGTATAGATTGGCGTGTGTCTGCGACTTTATTCATGTAAACACGAAATTATGTGTTGCTTCGGATTATGTTATGAAGTCGTCATTTACATATAGAAAGATACATTAATTCTTTTCGTAACAAAGAATAATTGTAACTTATCATTTTATTAATCGAATTATTGGACTTAATTTTTCTATTCTTTTTTGCCATTTTATTGGAAAATTATTGAGACCTCTGCCATAGAAACCTAGAGGACGGTAATACGATAATCTTTCTACGCATTTTTTACTACCCCGTCGAGGCTAAAGATTTTGTTCTATAATAAGTTGTCCAAATACCGAATAAGGACGCGAATCGATTGGAGCATGGTTTGAAGAGTACGGGGGTAGACGGAGAAATCATGTCGATAATGTCATTTTTCTTTTGAGAAGGTATGTTGTGTAGACAAGAATGGCTGTAAAAAGGAGATAAAATATAGAAGTGGAGTATTCCAAGCATCTTTATCTTCTATATAATGTCGAACTTTATAGTAAGCTTTTTTTATTAAAACGTTTTTTACAGTCAACTTGAATTTGCCCTCTGTGAGCTCAGTTATGTGCTTTGGGATTTTATTGTAAAAACGCACACAATTTCCTAGGAATGACTTATTAGTCTTCGCAAGTTCGCAACTAGGTACAGCTATCCTATGTCATAATTGTTTGTTGGAAAAATAAACGCCAATATGAGCAAGTACAATAATATCGACCTCCATTCTATTCAGCAATTGGAGTGTAATTCAAAAACTACTAGACCGAATTTGACCGAAGTTAATAAATGGGACCACATGGGAAGCACCAGCTTTCAAACAAAAAAAGAGTTTTGAGAATCGGTTCATCCAGTCAAAAGTTATGAGGTAACAAACATTAAAAAAAACATACAGTCGAATTGAGTACCTCCTCCTGTTTTTGGAAGTCGGTAGAAAACATTGCTCGCTCTGTGTGTTTGTTTTGACTTGATAGGCCAATGTTTGACTCCTGTCTCACTTGATGGTCAGCGATAAAAAACTGCTAGAATAATATTAAGGCACCTAGGGCTATCAGCTTAAACAACTACCTAAACTGTTTTACCGACACAGCACCCTAAAGCTATACTTGACAGCTCAGGGGCGTTACTAGTTAAGAAAGTTAAAGAAAAGTTAAGAAGAACTTGTGTATAACTTTCTTTAGAAAAGTACCCTTCAATGGGTACACAAGTTTTTTTATTTGAATATCTCTAACACAACAAATGGTCTAAGTCTCATAGAAAAGACAAATTATAATTTTGTTGTAACCACGAAGTTGATTATTTTGGAGATAATGGCAGTTTTGAGGTGATGCAAAACGAAAAAACGCATCGTACTAAATAAACTTCACATATCGAAATATGTTGTTTTTTAAGCTTTGTAGATGGCGTTGTTAATTAACAATAAGCCAATGAGAGTTCGGTTTGAGGTTAGACCGAGAAAATCAAGAAAGAGAAGAAGAAGAGAAAAAAGAGAAAATTGTCTAGTTACAAGTAACGCGGCCATCCGGTACTATAATGAAAACGTCATGATGGTATCGAGTGTAATGCAGAATGATACAGATCTAACACATCGGCCCGCGCCATTCTCTCGACCTTTCCCTTAGTTCAAGTTTCAAATCATACAATTATTTATTAAGCTAAAAGGCACAACTGACTCGCAAGCTGCGTTCCATCAATCGGCAGATGCGAACAATGCCAATCCGTTAAAATGTCAACTGTCAGCTGTTCATCTACTCTTGAATCGATTTACAACGCAGTATTTATCTTAATGTAAAATACCATCATGATATTGCTTTGAAATTTGAACATACTAAGTAGGTTTCATGAACACTTCGATACTCGTACATAACATCATGGTCTTGCATTCCCGGGGTCAGAAGGGGTAGTAGTAGGCACATTCACTAGTCAAATTCTTCTAATAGCTGGTCAGCCTATTGCCGTCTTTTCCTCAGTCGACTTTTATGATATCCATCTGGATGTTTTGTTTATAATTGATAGCTTTCATTATTTCAATCTATACGTAGAATGTTGCCCTAAGGACTGCAGATTTTCACTCTACTGTCTGCCTACTGTTCCAATAATATAACTTAATCATATCTAGCTTCCATTCAGTTAACTGAACCTAGAATCAAATTGTTTCAATGGAGCAGCCATCATTGTAAGTCGAAGTTAAAGCAAGGTCTAGTAGTTCAATAAGGTCACCTTTCGGTACAAATACATCATAAAATTTACTGCATTTTATGGAAATGAAAGATACACCTAGATGTAATATATATAGATACAACTTATTGCAGGTGACTGTACTTATATAGAGTTGGATCATATTGAGATCTTTAGTTAAAAAGTCATTGTCATGTCACGGTTACATCAATAAGTCTTTTATAAGTCACTGTCCTGTCCAAATCACGTTCTAGTTAAACGGGGAATGCATTACTTAATCTTTCTAAGGCCTGAAAATTACGTTTCATGGTTCTTATACAGTTTGTCTACACTCGTGCACTATTACGCACAAATAACGGTAAATAATCCACCACCATTTCACGTCAAGGCTAGAAGAAACACTAGAAATATTAAAATATCAATGAGAGCCATTGAATGTTATTTTTTGCCATCCTGGGCCTTGATGGTCTTGAACTTGACCAATGACATACCGCCATAATCATTAGTCATAACAAAATCTAGAACAAAGCAAGCTATGCACTCCTTTTGTTTCTGTAAACGACCATCTCTTTCTCTGCTTTAAAACTAGTATAGTACATAACAATTACTTATAATGTCAGTGATGCAAGTAACGCAAATGCAACACCTCATAAAGCAGATGGAATTGGTAACTTTTTCCACGAAACGTTTTTCCATGGCAATGTATAAAATCAGCCATAATAGATAGAAACCAAACAATGGCTCCCATGGCGATAACTCATGGCAATTAGGCGTAGTTAGCGTTGACGGAAATATGACTGAACACTACTGAACAGTTAAGTAACGCTACATCAAGTGCAATGCCTTCGATTACATGATTGCTTAGGTTTTTATACTGCATATCTTATTCGGTGTTCATGCTTGAGGAGGCTACGAGATAGAAATCTTGTTTTGATACATACAGGCCCTGCCTAGTTTCGGACCCAATGCAAATAAAAGGCATAATATCTCACGAGTAGTTAGAGCCAATCACCAGTCAGATGCTTACTAACTGAAATCTTACCGGCGACTTAATTTAAGTTAATTCAACATTATGAATAAATCCATAGCTTGGTTTTAGGTTACTGTCTAGTCTAATAGCTACAATCCAAATACCTAAGTCGCTAAGCATTACCGGTCCTAATTCAGAGGCCGTAGCACAAAATTTTCGAAAAAGTATTCGTACGGTAAACATCAACACGTAACGCTTCGGCGTACAATCTAGGAGTTATCTGTGTCACAGTTGCCCTAGATAAATTACAGTTTGTACTGTTTTAAGTGAACGACACGTTACGTTACACTTACGCAGCTAGGCCCACTGAGCCAGTAGCTATGTGCACCCAACTCCCTTATCATCATAGACTAAAATATACATAATGGTCTCATGATAGTCTAATAAAGTGTAAATAAAAAGATATCGCAACCCTAAAAACCGTTAAGATATTGATTGTGAAATGGTTACGCACAAACTTTTTGTCCAACGGTCAGTCGACGGCCTTTGCCATGACATGAGTCATACGAAAATAATCTATCAAGGTTTCCATTGATTATAAACAAGGTGGTAATACCAGTTTTTGAAACGTACAAAATTAGGCCGTTACTGTTTAAAATTAACGAATCATTTATATACCACTCATGTGCTGCTCCAAACTGGCGGCGGCGTAAATCGAGCTCAGTGGCGTGCATTAGAATTAGAAGAGGCTTTTTTTATGGTATAGGTTGGCAAACGAGCAAGTTGCTCACCTGATGCTAAGTGATACCGTCGCCCACGGACATCCACAATACCAGAGGTCTCGAGGATTCGTTGCCGTCCTTCGAGGAAGGAATAATTATGCGCTTTTCTTGAGACTCCCAAGTCGTATCTGTTCAGAAACACCTCAAGTGGCAGCTGGTTCCACATAGTAGTAATGTGAACCAGAAAGTGCCGTCGGAAGTGCTCGGTTGTGGACTCCCAGACGTCAACATGATCTCTATGAAATTTCCGTCGTGATGTCTGATGGCGATATTCAGTTGCAGGTATTAGACCGAACACTTCCCGTGATATATATGCGGTAGAAGATGCAGAGTGATCCAACATCTTTACGCAGTGCCAAAGAGTCGAGCCGATCGGATAGAGCTTGGTCGTCGACGATTCGAACCGCTCTGCGTTGAATGCGGTCAAATGGAAGGAGCTGGTACTGGGGAGCCCCCGCCCAGAGGTGAGAACAGTACTCCGCATGTGAGGCCGAACTTGAGCTATAAAGACTTCCAGGTGATGGGTCGAGGTGAAGTACGGGCTCGCTTTTCCAAGCACACCAAGCTTTTTAGAGGCTGATTTAGCCTTACCTTCCAATTGACGCTTGAGATGTCAACGCCAAGAATCCCGATACTAGCTGAGGTAGTTAGGGAAGTATCCTCAAAACGGAGGGATACAACAAAGGGAGATACTTTTGCAGTAAACGCGCAAACTTGTGTCTTCTTGGGATTGAATTGGACTAAGTTCAGTCGGACCAACTTCGAGACAATGGACTTGTGTTCATTAGTGGACTGATATTGGGTGATGATGATTATGATATGCCGAATAAAATTTAGATAAATGTGCACAATGTCCTAAATTTAATGGGTGAAACATTTGTACGGTTTCCGAGACCGAGATTCCAAAGATCTATAACTCATCTAAACAACGAGCATTTGTGGGATCAAAATTCAATCGCTGTCACACAACCCTATGATGACCTCAAAAATGCGTCGTCTTTTGTCAACAGTACGTGTGTCGTATTAAAACATATTTTATCTCCGAACTAATCTATGACCCAATTAAGGTCTATTTGTGTAACCAGGGGTGGTCTGAACTAAGTCCATAACCACACAACAATAGTACAGTCAACCTCATAACTTTATGATGGACGGGTTAAAAATTCATGGCATGGTCATCACGTTATACACATAAAAGCTCATCCCTTTCCAGGATTATGATCCTGTTAATCAGGATTATAACTAAACTACTCATTTTACCCAACTGCTGCGAAACCCAAAAGGAGGGTTATGCGTTTGACCTATAAGTATATCCGTTCATATGTCCGCTAGTAACTACTCAACGGCTCAACCAATTTTGATAAATGATACGTCATTACACTTGATGTCGCACTGAGTGTCACTGGGTACAAAATTGTCCGGCTGCGGCTAAAGCTAAAAAGAGAGCGCATTTTATGTACTTTAAAGTTTGCTTGTTTGTAAACGAGAAGCTGATTAAATGGTTTTAACTATAAAGCCAGCGTTATGTATTTTAAGCGCCGAATCAACCACGTAGTACGAAGGATCCCATCTCTTTCTTTCACTTGTTTCTTGGATAATTCCAATCAGAAGCCGCGCTACGTGTTACGACTCTTCTGAATGAATCCGTATTGGTGTATACCACCGCCAGGCGCGGATCCAGCTCACAAATAAGGTTGTGGTCACACGAAAAATCAGCCAAGTGCCAATTGGAGCATGAACTCTCCGAAAGGATGTCAACCGATGTCAAATTAAATTTAAAAGAAGATTTCTTTTTCGCAAAAACGTTAATTATTTCTTCAATGGTGATGTGGTATCCATTGGAGAAATAATTAACATTTTAGTAGTTTTAGGTTAATACTTTTTAGCAGTAGTACCAGTTTTTGTATATTTTATTAAGGCAATGGATATAAAACGTCATGTCATCGGCCTGTCGAATATGAAAGTGACGTTTAGGGTTGTGGGCATGCCCATCGTGCCCACAACGGTGGATCCGCGCTTGACCACCGCAGTGCCAGATACCATAAAGCTTTAGCATAGGCAGACATTACGAAACTGTGGAGATTAGACTGCAATGATTCCGAATGACAAACACAGTCCATTGCCATTTGAAGAAAAAAAACTGGGTAATGCTTCAACTATAATACTGCCTGTTACCCGTTATCACCTGTTACCGTTACCAGTCACTTACGAGTATAGCAAGTGCAAGGAATCTGAGCAAAAACATTTAGGTACTTCTTTCTAAAATCTTCATTCTCATGGTACCAAATACTGAGTGGCCTAGCACGAATAACTGCGTAAGTGTAACGTAAAGTGTCGTTCACGTGAAATAGCACCAACTGTCGTTTATCTAGGGCAACTGTTACACCGATCATAGTTTGTAAGCCGAAGCCGGGCTTTGACGTTTTACTAAATGTTTGTGCTACGGCTTCTGACCCTTTTAGTCAATTTGAGATACTTAATTATGTTTTTTCTATATTCTGAGCTTACTTATAACATGCGCCAGGATACCCAGAGGTATAAGTATAGGTAGTTTCTATGTCTAACAGTGAAGTAGGTACGCTAGAAGATCTGCACAAATGTCTCTGCATTTGGCGTTACAGGGACACGGCGAGCTCTTTAGCTCTCTTTCTCCTGTGATTATTTATTTATGACAGTGAGTGTACCTTTTTTGTGTGACTGAAGGTAGCAAGTAGAAAATATTTCCTTTTGTGAGTTGACCTTCGTCAATTAGAGGTGTCAGTTACTGTTGTCGTGAGTTGAGTCTTGTGGTGGGCGTGCATGATGCTTTGACTAGCTGTGCCAGCGGCATCGCTCGCTCGTTTCATCGACTTAGGGGTAAAATTTCCAAAAATCGTTCCTTAGTAGTACGTAGTAATATCCACTTACAATATAAATATATCAACTGCCGAAATTTAAATTTTGAAGCCATTGTGCCTTAGGTTTTGTTTTGATAAGATAGCCAGCTAGGTAGGCCGTAAGACAGGTAATTATACATCCACGAAGGGCGCATATATGGCTTTAAAGCGCCCGCGTTTATAGCGCCCTATTTAAGGCACTGCTCAGAACCTGATGTTTAGAATCTATCTTCTCGTTATTTCAAGGACAATAAACATAATTAAAACAAAAATAACAAACATTAAATTTAACATCAGGACGATTCCAAAGCTTTCTCTAGATATTATTTTACGGTTAAAATATGATGTAAAGTAATTATTGTCTATGAATTCAATTTCTACCATACGTCAAAAATCGAAGAAAACACAGAGATTCCTTGTATCTCCACATGATTTGCAATTTGTGTTGAAATTTGTGGCATGTAGATTAACTGTTTAAAAAATCTCCGTTTATGTATAAATTTTTCAATAGACCTATCTTTACATGTTTTTAACTAATTATTCCAAAGTTGACTAGAACTTTCGGAAGAGAACCGTGCGCATAGATCAGCTGGCTATCGGCAGTCGCCTCATGAACGGGGGTACGACCGAGAGTCGCCTGTCGCTTACCGCCCAGAACTATATCCTAAAGGTCATTTGCTGTGGGATGTGTAGAAGAATAGAGAGTTAAAACTCGATGCTCGGACGGTAAGCCTCAGTGCCCTAGTGGTCATGGCGTCTAACACGAATTCTCAGAATACGCGGGTTCGAATCCCGTCCCAGGATGTCTAATTTTCTCTCTAAAAATTGCAATGTTTGGTCTCGCTAAGCAGACGTTATTGCTTTAAACATTCTTATTTAGGTACTGATTATGTATAGGAATCGATATAGCACCTGAGCTGCGTCGGATGTTTGCGCAGCCAGGGTACTTTAGAATATTATGCGAACACGTCACATCGATTAAGTCCGAGTTGGTATCTACCATTGGACTCGGACTTAACTCAATCTATCTAGATTGTGCATGGTGGTACTTAGGGTAACACACTGGAGTTTACCTACTTGACTAGCTTCCACCCTCAAGTCTAAAAATTCGCTAAGAACCTAACAGTACGATCCGGCAGCTGTGCTTGAGAACCACGAGCTATTCCAGGTCTATTGTGATAACACCTTCAGCCACATCATCACTGACCGTGAAGAGAGATAGTGGTCAATTCATGGATCATACTCATGATGGATTGATGGATCTTTTGTTAAAGCGTTCGTAAAGCTTAAAAACTCGAACGCTCAACTGAACATAAGACCTAAAATCGCATGGATATGCTGTCAAATACATAGTTGTCAAAAAACGATCACAAACAACCATGCTTCAGACGTGGCAAAAATAACTCTTTTTTAGCTTTCCGAACGCTGAACAAAAAGAGACATAAACGACATTTTCATCCACAAATTCCCAATTTAAACGCCCTTGTGAGCGTTTTTAGCGTTATTTTCGCGAACAGGGGTCTATTCGAACGCACTATTATTCCGTCAAAAAGTGGTTCTTATATTCACATACAAGTTACAATTAAGGTTATTTTTATCTAAGATTTCAGAAGTCATTTTAAATAGTCCAGAGCAAAATCCATGAGCGCGACTACGATTAATAAACGGTTAAATATAATGTTGGCAAACCATGGGAGTGGAGCTTCATGAATGTGATCTCGAAACTTAATTCATTTAGTAAACATGTATAGACTTGTTGATCGGATACCGGATCGGAAAAGGTTCGTTATATTTTTTCTGCGGTTGACTCGTGTGTAGCGGGCGAGGCGGCGGGCGGCGCGTTCGGCGTTCCTGACGTACCCACCACGGTTGTTTACTTTGGACATATTTGAGTCGTTTTTTTAGACGCTTATTTGAAACAAATGGGTTTTCTCTTGATATCAAACATATTCTTATATTGGAAATAGGTACCTTATAGCTAGACTCTAGACTTTTATAAAGAAGCTGGTTGAAGTTACCGTAATAATACCTTAATATACATATTTTGAAGCGTTCGTAGCGGAGCTTGACTTGGCGATCTTAACCGATCAACAAGTTAAGCAACACTTGCCGCGGTCAGGACTTGAATGGGTGACCGCTAGTGGCATTATTCAACTGAGCGCTTCCGTGCTTCGTAAGGCGTTAAGTCGTCGGTCCCGGTTGTTCGTCTTAAGAGAACAGTCGGCTATGTCGAAGGCCTTCGGGCAGCCTGAAAACTTCGATGTGGGTTGGCCACTAACCTATCCAAGTATCCACCAAGCCGCACTTGGCCCGCGTAGTGGATTATGGCCCAACTCCTCTCTCTGAGAGGAAGGCTCGAGTCCCAGCAGTGGGAAGAACATGGGCTGTTTATGATTATATTATGATACATGTTTTGGCGCTTTACGGTTGGCTGTAATTTAGATTATTAGATTTATTATTTATCGTAAAGCAAGCACAGCGCAGCGTAGGTCGTCCACCGACACGGTGGACAGACGACCTGATGAAGGTCACAGGACGACGTTGGATGCAGGCCGCTTCCAACCGGTCCTTTTGGAAAATCATGGGGGAGGCGTATGTTCAGCAGTGGACGTCTTACGGCTGAGATGATGATGATTTATCGTAAACATATTTCTACACTTGTTCTTACTATGGGGGTCGACATTGTATGTGATTTTCTTGCTCCCTATTGCCATATTTTGTTGATTTTGTTGGCCATTGCCAGCCGCCTACCTGTAACCAATTCTTGCTAGATGTAATAAGTAGCAGATCGAAGACCTGTTTATGTTTTAAATAATTACCTGGGTCACTAGTCCTATATTTTGTGAAATTAACAAAATACTATGTTTAGTAGCTTGTAGGTGAAGCGGCCGCAGTGAAGCTTGACTTGGCGATCGTAACCGATCAACAATGTTGTCCAACGCTTACTGCGGTCAGGAGTTGGATGGGTGTGTGCTAGTAGCATTGTTCAACTGCAGCTCTTCCGTGCTTCGGAGGGCACTCCCGGTTGTTTCTTGTAGGAAATTCAGGATATCAGTCGTTAGGCTACGTCAAAGGCCTTCGGGTGCCCTGATAACTTAGACATGGGTAGGCCATTAGGCTATACACCAAGCCGCACTAGGCCCGCGTGTTAGATTATGGCCTAACTCGGCGTTTACATCGTACCTATTCTTATCTATTTTTCCCCCTTCATGGATATTTTTCTTTTAGTGATTTATAAATTTTATAAGAAATTAGCTGTGCTCCGCGGTTTCACCCGTGTGGTGACGGATGATGCTGAATCAAAATATATAGCCTATATCCATTAGGGACAATGTAAGATTCTAAAAGTGAAATAATTTTAATTAAATTTCAAAACTAGCCAGCAGTTTCGGAGCCTGTTCAATTCAAACAAACAAACAAATCTTTACTCTGTATAATATTAATAATAAGTATAGGTAGTCTTATTATTTCATTAATAATTAACCGAGCACTTAACATAACTGATAGTAATCAGATAAAAAAGAAAAGTATTATGATTCATTGAAAGACAAAAAGTATCAAGGACGACACGCAAATATTTTTTATAGATCATATATTCAAGGAGAAATTTCCACCTTGTTGTAAAGGTCACTGCTGACGCGACCGGTTCAACTAGCTCCAACTACAAGAGTTATGCGAGTCCGTTAGCGCAACCTGTCCCAATCAGCTGGCCGCCTCGCACCGCACCACTCCCAGCAGTAACTGCTATGTTGTCTGTGGTTGGTGACAATGCCTTTTTTCTACCCCTTTACTATAATAATAATAATAAAACCTTTATTCAAACAATTGTACAATGTTATTTCATACATTATAATGGGGCTAGAAAACATGAGCAAATTTATGCAAGAGTATCTGCTGCTGAACTAGGTTCATCACCCGTGTTTCGGCATACAGCGCTCTTTCCGCAGCGTCGGACTACTGCTAGCCATTTTGGTACAATACTAATCTTAAGAATTGAGAAGTAATCTTAGGTCCTAATATTACATATAAAGATGATGATAGTGTTTGTGTGTGTTTATGTGTGTGTAGGTGTGTGTGAGTGAGTGTATGTGTGTGTATGTATGTATGTATGTCTGTGTTATGTTGTGTTACTATTTGATGCCTTACTGGGCCTTAGGTCGATAGAATCCAAAATTTCAAACTTCATTTCTCATTGCATGTTTCAATAAAGAAAATATATTTTTTTACACTTCAGTTCTTCAGGCCACTATCTAGTAGATTATGACCGAGGGAGTGAAGCAGTGTCATACGTCACGGGCGGTATATTGAACCCTGAGTGTAACGGGGACTCTTGGGTAAATCCAGGAACCTGAGCGCAGCGAGGGGATTAAAATTTAACTCCAGAGCGAAGCGAGGGAGTTCAATTTAGATTAAATTACTATAGCTTATGTCAACCGGTTTAATATTACGAATCTATTAATACCGTATTCATCAAAATAAGTTCAGCAGTTTAGGCGCTAGAGTGGAAAACATTAAATATGTTAAGTACCTACTCATTCCTTTTGTAGTCGGGTAATAATAATAATAAAATATATATTATTTACATGCAATCCATCAAATTGCTTATAACGCCCAGTGTGCCTTGCACTGCGTAAGTGTAACGTAACGTGTCGTTCTCGTGAATCAGTACATACTGTAATTAATCTAGGACAACTGTAACACAGATAGCTCATAGTTGAAGCCGAAGCGTGACGCGTTGACGCTTACGATACGAATACTTTTTTATAAATTGTTTGTGTTACGGTCTTAGTTCAGTTTCACGACATAATATTGGCGATGTCTTTGCGGGGTAAACGCAACAATAAGGGACAGTACTTTGAAAAGGGCGGCCGCTTTATGACTCATCACTTCGGAAATGTACAAACCAAAGCGCACACAAATATTGTGTGTCTTGCCATCGTAAATAATGTGTTTTATTGCTGTCCATAACATTTTTAACGAATAAATATGTCTTGTGATTTTATAGGCGAAAATTATAAAGTAATTGAGACGTATGTTAAAGTACTTACTTATGATTTTATGCTCAGAATACTTAGAAATACTAATTTAAAAGTCGAAGGAACATTTTGATTAAGTATGCATTTATTATTACAATTTTTAGAAGTTGAAATTCTAAGGTATATAAACGAAAGTTACAGTTGTTGTCATTTGTTATATATGCAATATATAATTTGGCGATAAATACATGATTGTATTAAATGGGTTCCATGGGTGTACACATTATTGATATGCAAATATCATGAAAAGTATTGTAGAACAAGAAAACGAACCAGAAATTTTATAACCCGGCTACAAAAATAAAGCGGCTAAGAAAATAAAATCCTTTTGGGGTTCCACGCAGTCGTATAATAATAATTAAATTTAACACTCGTGCCGACGTGCCGTCAAGACAAATCTAATAACACATAACCCTCCTTTTAGGCTTCGCTACAGTCGGGTAATAATATTTATTTCATCTTTAGTAACCCAAAAACAGTATAGTTTATTTTCTACCTTTTTATTTGTAAGTGCATATAAAAATATATTTTATTTAGAGTTCATAATGGAGATTGATTTCTTTATATTTTATTCATGCTTTGTAGCTATCTCTGAATGCTATAAAAAAGCCGTATGTTACAGAAATGTCCTCATTCGCTCAAATAAACTCATCAGCTAATCTAGTCGTCGCGGTATCGATCGCAAAAGTGCGAAGTGAGTCAAATTCACACGTGTGGTCATTCTCGATCCCGAGAAACCCATATTTATCTGCATAAAGTAATTTTATCATTTGTCCCGATGATTCCCTTATTTATGTGTTGTCATCATACAATTGATTTCTCTGTCGCATTCCCGACGCCGCCGCTGTGCCCAAAACTGGGGCACTTACCTAAGTAAACTTCGCTCTTATTGCACTCGATATAAGGTGTAGATAAAATGCAGTTTTTATTTGGTAAATAATCAACGTCGGTGGTTCTATTAACCTGTATATCACTGGTTGACACCTTGTTAACACAAATTCTTTTCTCAGCGTATTCTTAACCGTGTTTCAGTAACCTGAGAGCTCAAAATTCAATGTCACTAACGTATTTACTTAAAAAATTCTGAGCAACAGTTTTTAAGCTCTCTCGTCTAAAGAATAAGGTTAAAATATGACTGTGAAACAAGTTTTTCTGATTTGTCAAAATTTCTACTTGTATCATCAAGCCGCCTCTATCAGCGGGTGAGCAGAGCGGTACGATTGAGCTATTTCCACTGAATCCGATATCTTTAGTTAAATTTACGTTTGTTTGTTTGTCTGTATCAGCCGAAACTAATGGGGGGTCCTAAAACTTCTGAGTAATTGAAATGGAGGTGAGGTGAGAAAAAAGAGTCCAATAAAAACTAAGGTAACTTGGATAATAAATAAGGTGGTGAGATACACGAGCAACACTCACAGGCAAAAAATACTTAGAATACGCATAATTAGGCCATTCCCACTGTTGGGCCACGGACCTTCGTCTCAGAGAAAAGATTATGGGCCGTGATCCACAAATCGGGCCCGGTGTAGACAATATTTAAATTAACTGCATTAATCGGTTATATTGAAAATGCTCTGTATACTCGCCTATAACTTGCCGTAACGCATGAATGTAGCTTTATAGAGATAATGCTATTATTTACTAGGTTATAATTGAATTATGCACGTATACGTCTTATAGTTCGGTTTATGGCCCTAAAAGCGAAAAATAAGGCTCATTTTACGAGCAAGTGTGTAAAGAAAAGTGCTATTATGTAAGTTTTGTTCTTCAAATCGGTTCACGTCTAAAAAAATAACCGAACCGTTTTGGTTACGAGTCGTAGCTTTTTGGCACTTTTTGCATAAGTATACTGTTAATACCTTTTAGGCTTTGCCGCGGGCGGGTAAAAAGTAACTAATTATCGGAAAACTCTAGTTTGAATGCTGTATAAAACTTTGTAATATTTCCTTTAAAAATTGCAAAACGAAGGGTTTTGCAAATGACAATAATTTATATTAGGTAAAGTTTAGTCTTAGGCTCCAATGTCTTCAGTAAATACTTTTCCTTATTTAGTAATTTACTGAGCACCTCTAAAGACCATAGATTTTGTAGTTCTCATTCCCATGGTTCTTTACTTATGACGCCGCTCACTTCAAAGAACAACATCCAAAATGTCCAAAAAGAATCAATCCTCATTCCACAAATATGCTTTTGTTGTGGTTTCCTCCCGAGGTTTACAACCCTGGACAGCCTTTGCGGTAGCTGCAAGAACAGAGGCTTATTTTCAATTATCCAGTAGCTTGAGATTTACGACTTTTAGGTCATGAATATATTTTATAATATTTAGTTTGTATCTTGCAACACAAAATAGTGGAAAATAACAAATACGAATCGAAAAATTCAATACCGACTTCCGTTCTATTCAATTATTGGCGTGAAATTAAAAAAGTACGGGACCGAATTTGATGAAATTTTAAGGAACCACACAGGAAACACCAGGTTTCAAAAAGAAATCTGAGAATCGGTTCACCCAATCGAAAGTTATTAGGTAAAAACATAAAAAAAAAACATATAAATAGTTAACCATTTGTGTAGGAAAAGTGCCTAGAATGCTGCATTTCCTGAAAATATGAGCCAGCATTATGGTCGCCTGACGTTTCAACCAAACTTTTGGCCAAGTCCCTGTACACTTCATATGCGCCTAAGAACCCAAAGTTTGTATCTTTGTATAGACGATTAAATCCATCAACGTATTAAACTAATATCAAATATTTGTGAAAATGCAGAAATGTTTACTGCCGGGTCTTGCTTGTTTGTGTTAATGTGTGTGTCCATGCCTTCCGTGACACGGACTCCTAGTGCGAGAGTATTATGAGTGTGCAAACGTTATGTGACGTTAGTTTCATCTATTGTTCTAGTACTCTTAACGTAAACTGGCCGGTCGGTGCAGTTGGGTTGCTAAGAATGCAGGGTTAGCATTCTGAGCGGCTGGACCTTGCTTCGATCCTTGGAAAGATCAAACATTTGTGTACGAGAACACGTCTGTTTGAGCTGTGCCTGGGTTATGGCCTCATGGGATGTGGCCTCATTAGGTTACCATGGTACAGACTGCATAATCTGGGACCTGAACACCGTGCGTGGATGTTGCATACAAAACAGTCAAATTGTTTTTTTAGTAAGACATATATACGTGTGATATTTATTTTCTGCTATCAAAGGAAAATAGGCTAAATGTTAGCCTGATTTACAATAGTCATTCTACAGAAAATTTCAATTGTCTGATTTGCTGAGCGCACAAAGCGTACAAATGATTCATCATGATAAAACGATCACAACCAAACTCCTTTTCTACGACATCTTCTTTTATTCCTTCTTTAATTGTAAGCTTGTAAGGAATCGCCAAAATATATTCATCAGTCTTTCAAACGGAAAACATCCGCAAAGTCACCTTTATCACTTTCGTCACACCTTTCAACTCCATTGTTCCAAATTGTACCTTCCCCTGCTGTTACAGAACCCTTAAAAGTACTATTAGCTAATCTGTCACTAGCTCACGCAATTTCAAGGCACGGTCGTAAACTCCGGTAACTTCTGGGGTTCGATTTAGTTCCGCCTCTTTCCCATCATCAGGAGTATCGCATTGTTTAGTAAGTATACTTTTTCAATTTATTGTTCTTTTGTCTTTTTTATTGCCTGTGTTATTTACCTGTATTCTTAAATTGGTAGCAGTTCTCGTTTTTACAACACCAAATTAAACTAGCGAACGAAAATCTATTTTAGTAAATTATGGTAGTTCCGATTCTGTTCATACTAAAGTACAAATTCGTATAACTCTTGCGAATGTCAGTTCTCAAATTTGCCATTTTTGTTCAATTGTGGCTACGTTTCGTGCAAATTTAGCCATCATGTAACTTTGCTTAAACAAAGCTGATGTAATCAGATTTTTAGCATTTTCATTTTAAGTGTTAAACGAATGTGGATTTTGGTATAATCATACCATAGTTTAGATATCATAGTTTAAAAAAAAATAGTTCAGTGTTCTAATTAACTGCAATCGTTTGTTGCTCCAATAGCCCAAAAATTTCGAGCCCTCAAAGGCAAGGACATATTTCCTATCACAGTAAGTATTTTAAAATTATATTATGCGTAAACTCACGTAATTCAATTAATTGAAAACTTGGTTCGCTTGGTTTCAATACAAATCATTATACAATCGTGATACTTGCTTTATCTATTGTACATATATATCTGTGGAAAGTACGATCCCGGTAGAAACCATGCAGTTTTAAGGATTTTAGGAAGGGCATTTCTCGTATAAGAACTTTCTAATAATAAAAACCTAAGCATTATAACATGCCAGAGGTTAATTCTCTATCACTCAGATAAAGTCAGACCTAGAGAGAAAATCGATGAATACTTTTGTAAAGCAAAGACTCCAAAGTCGTACAAATGTGTGGTCCCTTGTATTCCCTCTTAAGTAATTCTTTTTGTTGTTCTATTCAGTAGCCCTGTTAGTTCCCTTTTATGTTTGTTAACGGCATTACTCTGTTGAGTCTGTTTTGCATTATTTTGTATTGTTTGTGTCAATAAGAATAGGATTGTTAACTATGACGGTTATGTTAAGGTATAAAGCGACACTAGAGTATCTTTGGTTGGTTTTGCCTTCACTAAATCTATTAAGTTTCGGCTTTATTTGCTGATTAACTATTTCTTTAGAAGCTGATAGAGCTGTATTTTTGTGTGAATTCGAAATTACTATCATTATTTGCTGTAATGACTGTTATTGAAACACAAAATAAATCATTAAAGGTTAATAATGAATGCGAAAAATCATGAAACTTTTTGGGTGAGACAGTTTTAAAGGAAATAAGTTCCTAAATAAAATGAAACAACTAACGAATCGTAGCATGCAAATGTAAAAAGTCAAAGGCGAATCGATACTGGTTATAAGAGATTTATCCGAATATAAATGACACGGCAAGGCCGTACATTCGCCTTGCTACAACTACCATTATCTATAGACACTTCACTTCATCAGCATATATACACGACAGAGCTCAAAGTAAATTGGTCAGTATGTACCCAATGGACCATTAACCTGAGACCTCTGATTAGTTCTAAAAATTACCCTCTACAGCCTTTGAAGCTTTGCAATAAGGAGAACATGTGAAATTCGAAAGTTTTAGACAAGCTGGCTATTTTGGTAAAAGCTATAGAATAAGTAATACATAGTACAACGGTCATCGACAAATGTGCAAAAACATGATTGGAATGAGGTGTCTCAATCTGATATGTAACATGCTTATATCGAATCATATATGAGATAAAGATAGCTTTTTAAACATTTATATTTCATTGTTGCAAAGTTAAAAGTAAGTTACGTCTAGACTTAGTATGTTTATAAAATGACATGGTCACTAATGCAAGAATTAACTTAATATACGGGATAGTATATGATTTTGAGCTCTTGATATTTCGACATTATGCATGCACCATGTTTACGAGTGAACTTAAAATAAATATATAAATGGTAAATATCCTATTTCTATAGTTCATTCTTATACTTAATAAGTTGTATGATAACTTATATAGGTACATAATATTTGAAAAATACATTCTCTTACTTGGTTTATTCCCTATCTGGTTTACACTACGTCTAGCAATGCTTACTAGAATCTCGAACTTTTTTTTTTAAATTTGTTTTTAATCTTTATTTATTTATAGAGGGTTTTATCACATATGACATGTCACCCTCATAGGGGCTTTCTTAGCTTATTCTCTACGCGCAATGCCTAATTTCACAATTTTATAAAGGCGTTTGGCTTCCCTTGACAAGGGTGTAGCCAAAATGCTATTAAATAAACCAACATTACATAAATGATATCCACTTTCTAATAAAAACATGTTTCTTTCAGCATCGTTTCGGACACACTCCACCAAAATGTGAGTTACGTCCTCAACAAAAGTACACTCTGAACAATTTGGTGATTCTATCTTTTTCATTAAAAACGCGAAGCTGTTCAGGGGGATGTGTCCAGAACGAAGTCTGAAAGCCATGACAACATCCTTTCTTGACATATCTGCACCAACAAACCAGGGGATGCAGGAAAGGCTGGGCTGTATGGTCTTGTACCAAATCCCCTTGCTTCGAGACCTCTCATCAAAATATTCGTTCCACATCGAATCTTGTACTTTTAAAACTTGATGAATTAGTCTTAGCTTGTCTACTATCTCTCGATGGTCAGTTATGATGCGTTTGAAGGTGGTAGTTACATCTAGAACAGCTCGTGGCTTTCAAGGACAGCTACCGGAACACACTGTAAAGTGCTTAGCGACATTTTCAGTAGCCAGGCGTAAACCAGAAAGATATCTTCCACCATGCTGGGGATATCATACAATGTTACCTTCATCGAAAGCTCAAAGGTAGGAATCGAACCAGCGGCCATCAGATTGTCGGTTAAGACTCGTTACCTTTAGGCTATTATAATAGCTTTAACCACACACGTTGCAGTTCCTGGAAAAGTAGGTTGATTTCTGCGAAATCTATTATATTATTGGCCAAATATGGCGAATTGCAACGGGTTAAGTAATATTCTAAGAGTTGTGTTATTGACCGAGCGAGCGAAGCGTCTCTGCTTTAACTGGCCAAATCGACTTTCATCATTCCGTTTGTTAGGTTGTATGTTGGTCTTCCTGTACAGGTCGTATTTTTAAACCAATCTTGACAAAACTTGGTATGCATATTCTATTATTCAAAAGATTTTTTTATCGTGTCCGTTTTGAGTGGGAGGTTGCTAAAAATGGGAGAAGTTTGCTGCCGACTGAATTTGATATTTGGTAAACACATTATATAGGTACCTAACTATAAAGAGGAATTTCGAATACGAGCGCATTTAGTAATGTGGTTGACGAGATAATAAGTTGTGAAATTTAAAAACGTACCATTTTGATAATATCCGGCAAGAACATTTGGTACCAACAACATTTTGTACCTATTGGACTAATATTCCATCTCCGACTGCAGACGTGCGATTCTCTAACGGCCGTTTTCAATATTCTATCTATCCACGGTTTTTCTTACTGCCGATAGAAATTTGACATAACGTCCATACAAATAGTGTCAAATATCTATCTCTAGTAAGGTAAACCGGCGATAGATAGGTTATTGAAAACGGCCGTAAGAGCAAACATCGTTGCATCTTTGAAAACATCCGTGAAACAAATGACGAGATGTCGAGAAACTTCTGAAAAACAACCTTATGTACAAGGGCGATATCTCATAAAGTATTTGACATCGGTGAGCTCGTCGACGAATCATTACATAATCGCACTGGATATCTCAGTCTGCAAAAAATTGCTGTTGATAAGACTGTGCTCGCGAGCTCTACTGTTCGCAGAACTACTAGTATAAGACTAACTTCATATCGATTCAACAGCTTCAACCGGACTAGATAATAAACGAGAGACCCTTGACCCACTAGGCGCTACGTCACTATATTCGCTGCATTTATATTTCGTTGTACACGGACCCTACAAAGTGCAATGTGGGACACGTTTACTTTATAATATTCTAGAACTCTGACCATGTGATGGTCGATGGAATGTAGTAAGATGTTAAGTTTGTAGTAGATAGATAGATAACGCTTTATTGTACATAAAACAAACGTGGATACATTTAATATACAATTATTAATGCTGTTGTACAATGGGCGGTCTTATCGCTTATAAGCGATCTCTTCCAGACAACCTTTGGATGGAGAGAAATTATGATACACGAATAGACGGCAATGTATTTAAAAACAACGTCAAATGTAAACCTAAATAATATTAAAATGACATAAACTACACAAACATAACTGAATATAAATAAATAAATATTTATAACATAAATAAATACAGGATGTTTGGTAGAGGGACCGACAAACCAAATGAGCGTGTTCGGGGGCCCACTTGGAGAATACAAGTTGGCCAAAAAAAAACCCGACATCCCAATTTTTTTAACTTTTTTTGTGAATTTTCTCGTTGTCTCCAATATTGTACCAATTTTGCTTTGCGTGCCCTGAAGGTGTATTAGAAACCAAATTCAACTAAAAACATCCTGTCTAAAACAGATTTTACAAATGTTATGGTGGTAAATAGGTACGATTTCGGAGAAAAAGGGAAAAAGTTAAACATATTGGGGGGTCGGGAATTTTTTTTGGCCAACTTGTAATCTCCAAGTGGTCCCCCGAACACGCTCATTTGGTTTGTCGGTCCCTCTACCAAACACCCTATATATAAATACATATATATTATACATATAAATACATACACATCATATACACATTCCAAAACATATTTATAAGAAACGTATTCATATAATATTATATAAATTTTTAAATGCAAGCGACTAACAAAAATTACTTGAATCAACTTGAGAGGTAAATCCTCTTTACTAACTTTACTTTTTCTAGTAATCTAAAAGAAGAGACTGGTAGTACATGAGTTAAACCTCTTCAATTGAACTGCTTTATGCCTCTAAAGTACTTTCCACATGTAGTCTAAACCGCGCGATACCAGATTATGCCTCATTATAGGCACTGACGCCTTGCCTTGTACTCATATTACACGTACCCTGAACAATTAACAAACATTATTATTAACATTCTAAGCGCTGACTGTTTATTTTGAAATTAACAGATCAAAACACATTTAGGTATATGAAAATAGCAGACGACGTTTAATTTGATCGCCTTTTGACATTCAAAGTCGAAGAAGATAAAACTAAAAGTTTAATAGAATTTCGTCCAAGCTTTCATGAAACTGTTATGTAAAAATCAGTACAATCACTTTTAAAAATACTACAATAAAATAGTTTTCAAAACCTCATTCAAATCTTACAAAAAGAGGACTGTTGCTCAGCAGTTGACAACCCATCAATGGTATTATAAAAACGTTTTTTAACCCATCTACGTACGTAAGTACCTTCTAGCTCCAAATTAGGGTAAGCTGGTGCCAGTGCCAACAACCGGCCCTGGACAAGTAGTGACGTGTTCTGGGACCTGTTTACCTGAGGCGACCTTGTCTCGACCTAGAATATAGCTGGGACGGATTCTGCTAATTCAATATAACACATATAAAGTCTTGTATAATTGCATAAACATATATCTCTAATCAACGTCTATATCTACTAATATTATAAAGAGGAAAGATTTTTATGACTGTACTGAATAAACACAAAAACTACCCGACCGATTTCAATAGTATATTATGCACCGAGGGAGTAAAGCAGTGCGTCACGGGCGGCATATTGGAGCCTGATTGTAACTAGGACTCTAGAGTTAATCCCTGAGCGCAGCGAGGGGATTAAAATTAAATTCCGTGCGCAGTAAGGAGCTATACAGAGTCCTGAGTGAAGCGAGGGGCTCAAGCTGCCCAGGCTTTCTCTGAAGGTGATGGAGGAGGTGAATACTTTTCATACCTACTGCGAGACAATAAAAACTAGAGCTATATAAAAAAGTAGTTATTTAGTTAAAATTATAATAAATTAGTAGTTAATATTCAAATTAGACATATTTTCCCAGTTATGGAGGAACAGAGTAATATTTTGGGAAGGAGCATTTTATGGAAAACACTGTTTTAGACTTTTGCGGTTATGAACTAAATTATAATTAGGACTCACAAGATGTTGACCACGATTTAGTTGCTTTTGGAGCTGCCGATATTTCGGCACAGTTACATGCACCATGTTCAAAATTATATATTTTTATGGAAGTTGTTAAAATAACACCAAACAACGTGTATTGTTCCAAATTAATTAATACAGTCGGGCTTTGTTTTTCGAATTCGTTTTTCGAATAAACTCTCTTCACAATGCCCGTATCTACTCCATTCTTAGAGTTTTCCTACAACTAACGTTCCAAATCCAAATCATTTTACGCCCATGGGAGTTTCATACAACATTACAGCCCCGGGCATGTAATGCCTTGCTTTACGTCGAGATTGCGTGATATGTAATTGGACATTTTCGAGCAAGTGGTATGAAATTTTATTTAAGTTGGATTGTTGGACAATACGTTACTGAAGATCTGGATGACCAAGAAGATATAGAAAGTGAGCGCAGGACATCGGCGGTGGGAGGAAATATGCTGGCACGCAGGTTTGCTCGGTGTAGGTAGAACAGAGGTAAAAAAACGTTATTCACAGCATACTATCAAACTTTCTATACTTGTAAATATTATAAAAATATGACAAATCCTTAACAATAACCAATGTATGTTATACAATTACCTATTTTGAAATTGAATTTGCACGCCAAACAGGTAAGGACATGTGATCTATTCATTAAGCCTATATAAGATCTTGTATGCTTCTCTGTATGTTGTATACCTACCATGTTCCTAGCAAATAAATCATTTTGACTTTGACTTTGACTTTGCCAGATTTCATAGCACAAACTATTTGCAAGTTAAAAAAGGTATCCGTATCGTAAACATGTCACACTTCGGCGTAAAAACAATGAGTTATCTGTGTCACCCTAGTAGTATTGCCCTAGATAGATGACAGTTTGTACTGTTTCACGTGAAGGACGTTCACCCTTACGTTAGTTACACTTACGCAGTTATTCGTGTTAGGCCCACGTATACCCCTATAGCACTCAGTGCCTTGCGCGTCCAGTAGGTGTAATAATGGTTTTGTGATGTGTTGGAACCATCATGTTTCTCATGTAAGTACCTCAAATATGTTTGCAGAGGCGAGAGAGTTGGTAGGTGCCATCATTAACAAAATAATTACATCCCTCCTAACAACCACAACCCAAACTCTATAGTCCCTGGTTGTTCTTACCTGTATAGGGGACATGCACAGAAAAACTTTCAGCTTTTATAGAATAACGAAGGTCTGGCCGTCGTGGGCTCTTGGGTTGACTGGGTGTGAGGCATCAACAGCACCTTGTAAGCTACTGCAGGAAAGCAAGATTCCGTCTTAATGCAGATCTTCGGCTCTGATTTGTGTCTCATTAATGGCTTTTGGATTTGGGCACATTTATAATTGACATTGGTTTTTTGTTTATTGTAAATAATTTGCTATTAACACGTTGCATATTAAAAGTTGGCTATGTCTGATGAATAAATGATTTGAATCTGAATTGTATAAAAGTTGATCACAATCGCAGAATAGATACTAGACTGGTTAGAGTTCATCGCACCACGTGAGATCTTTCTGCTAACATCTATTGTCACTTTATATTTGTGAGTTGTTTTAGACGTTTTGCTGCATACATGCTCAGAATTTGAGACATTCATTATAGATGTTTCGCAAAATATGCTTCCTGATCTGAATACTGTTTTTCATTAGGCGTTTAATATTAAATAACTTGTTAACTATGTTTAAATCTCATTATTTCACAACTCTTGATGTATTTATATACTATTATTCAGTATTATTATTATTCCTTTTATTTGACATATTTCACGGGTTTCACCCGGTCCTTTACATAAGTATAAGTGGGGCTGTAGTGTAGCCAACACTTAGAGGCCCATTTTGTATAAAAAAACAATGTAGTATAAAAACAAAAACATTTTGGATAGATGGTTACATGGTATATCTATTACAAAAATGGGTAAAATGGCAAGGCTATTGATATGTACGTATTAGTGGTACGGGAGATAGTGGGCTATGGACGAGACTGCGGCACCTGCTATTATTATTATTACTATTATACCGTATTTTTTCTAAAGGCTTCCAAAAAAGGAGGAGGTACTCAATTCATTTTTTTTATGTTTGTTGGGTACCTCATAACTTTTGACTGGGTGAACCGATTCTCAAAATTATTTTTTGTTTGAAAGCTGGTGGTTCGTGTGGTCCCATTTAAATTTCATCAAATTCAGTCCAGTAGTTTTTGTGATACACTCCAATAACTGAATAGAATGGAAGTCGGTATTGAATTTTTCAAATTGTACTTGTTATTCTTGACAACCTGGCGATACATTTTCATCTCACGTGATCACTGTTGTGAGGTTCTTAGTGATGACGCTAAACAATGCCTGCTTTGAAGATACCGATGAATTACCTACGTAAGTACATAGGGGCCTCTCGTATATACATGCATCACCTATAGACTGGAATTCATTGTCTAATGTTCATTCTTTAGCCGTGCGTATTATGTAGGAGCATAACGACTCGAGGGCAATTGTGGAAGTTGCCACGATTCCAAATCCTGGGGATGGAGGATGTATTAAATTACGAGTCGAGCACACTCCCCAAAATGTATCCGGCAATACAAAGACAAACTATCGATTTCGCGTTGATGCTCTAGGCTTTTAAGTCTTGACTCTTGCCTCAAGTAGTGGGTAGCATAAAGTGATACTTAATCAGCCTATTATGTACCCACTGCTGGGCATCGAGCCCAACTTTCAGAGAGAGGAGTTGGGACATAATCCACCACGCGGGTCCAGTGCGGTTTCGTGGGTAGGTTAGTGGCCAACCCATGTCGAAGTTTTCAGGCTGCCAGAGGCCTTCTACATAGGCTAACCTTCTCCTGAGACAAACGACCGGGGCCGATGGCTTAACGTGCTCTCCGAAGCACGGAAGCGCTCAGTTGAATAATGCCACTAGCACACCCATCCAACTCCTGATCGCGGCGAGCGTTGCTTTACTTGTTGAACGGTTAAGATGGCCAAGTCAAGCTCCGCTGCGAGTGCTTCGCATAAAGTGATAGATGGCCCGAAATTTGTACTCTACCATGGGGACCTTACGGGATGAGAATAGCAAGTACCTACTCCATACATAAATATGTGCGTTATAAAAATTACATTTGTTTCGATGTAAATTAGTTGCTAACGTTAGCAAGGCAGCTTCTGAGCTCTTATCTGGATCTAAGATTGTACATTATATGTGGCGGTTTCATTGAGGGCAGCTATATATACAATATACTTAATATGTCGTATGTTGCTAGTGAATTTTTCGACTAACTACCTTCTGTGTTAAGGAAGTCATCGGTTTCGGAAAGTCTGGGATATTTAATTGAAATTGCACAATATCTAATCATATAACGTTATTTGCCGAAAGTTTTATATAAAAGTGAGCTGTTGAAGAAACTTTCTACTTATTCAAATCTTAATTATGTTTCAGTCGTGTTTTTTGTAGACAAAAAGCTACCGTTTTAAATGTAAACCAGCTACTTTTGTATCATTGATCGTGGGAATGCGATCCGTGACTGATTTGTAGAACGAATATTAGTGGTTCGTAATTTTGTAAATAACAAACTCATTACAATTTACAGTAATCGTAGATTTGCGAATCTTAACTATCGATAGCACATTTGAATACAATTGCGGATCGTCTGATATGTCCATTATTTAATACACTGGATATAACAGATAGAAGAGATGGCAGCGGAGCCAAATATCATAAGGTGAGATCAAGCTCACAGGCTTCGCTGGCCTTGCCATATAGATAAACTGAAAGAGAATCGTGCAGTTAAACAAGCATACTTCCTACCTTCCTAGATACCGCTGGAGTGATGAAGTTGGGCAATATCTACGCAAATTCCAAGCCGATGATTGGCAGGACATGGCACAAGACAGACTAAAATGGCAGATTTTATTATCGGAGGCCAAGACTCAGCTTGGGTCCCTGCGCCAAAATGAATGAATGAATGTTATCCCAAGGAGAAAAGTTTGTCCTTCTGCAATTTTTGACCCCGCTATATATACGAGTATATTGCTCGATCTATATTGCTCGGCCTTATCGCAGCTCTGCACGACGCAGGGTTGAAGACTATGCCTGCATAACCTGCGGCTTTATTCGGATAGTTCTAAATCGAGATTTATAAATGGAGATTGATTCCAATAGATAGCCTTCTTCCAGGAGTACGCGTTATACATAGGAGGGTCTCATCTTTGCAAGAGTGGAGAGCGAGATAGATAAATATTTCACGACGATTGGTTTCCTGATTTAATCCGAAATGGTAATTGCTGTTTCGTAGTAAGCGACGACGCTTAGCAGTCAGGACTAGTTTAGATGATATTTTGTATATATTTATTTAAATAATAACTCATAGATCAAGATCACAAAGTCTTACAAGTTGAAAATGTCGAAGAGGAGAACCTAGTGGACTATAATTAGCCACCATAACCACGAAGTATGTTTACTATAGAAAGTAAGTAACAAAATGATTGACTGACAATACCCTAAAAACGGCACAAGATGCTTTTGTATAAATTTCCAAACAATAGATGTCTATAGGCATGATCCAAACTTTTAAATCCAAAGTTACTTCATTACGACCTGAAATACTGAAATGACTTCCTAAGTAGGTAATTCCTGATCCAAGTTTAACCTTTAACAATAACAGAGCACATCGACGCAAAACGGCTAAAAATAAAGAGGCAGCTCTCTCCTGCGAGCGCACACGTGGCGGGCCACCTTGCGCAGCTGCGCGCGCGCAGCTGGCATGTGGACCGGCCCTTAAAATCTCGTACTCGCGCGCACCTTGGCTTTGGACAGATTTTTTGCCTGTCATGCCAGAGGTTACAATTGGTCCTCTTACCTGAAACAAAAAGAAGTTATCATTAACATTGATTGAATAAACGTAAGTGTTTATGTGTGCACTGCAGCTGCCATGGACTTATTTAAAAGTAACATGGTGATGGTATTTGTTAAGTTCCTAATACTTTTCTACCGACTTCCAAAAAAGAGGAGGTATTCAACATCAACATACAATACGTATACAATTCGACTGGGTTTTTTTTTTATGTTTCTTACCTCATAACTTTCGACTGGGTGAACCGATTCTCAAAATTCTTGAAAGCTTTTGTTTGCTTTGGTATTTGATTTCATTAAATACAAGCCCAATTCAAGGATAACAAAAAGAGATCCTAGCCGTATTGTAATGCCTATTAATAGATCTGCCTTATTTTCAAAAAACTGTCATATCATGTCAATTAGAATATTTAATAAAATACCAAAAGTAATAAGAGAATTGCCAATGAGACTAATTCAAAAATAAAATTATTCCAGTGGCTTCATGATAAAAATCTCTACTGTGTATCCAAGTTATTAAATAAACAATGGACATGTACTTATATCTTACTTTATATAATTATAAATTTGACTTTAGATTTTAATTTTGCAGCGTTATTGTAATTGGTTTTTTATAATAGTATTTATTATAAAAATAGTATGTTGGTTATCTTATCACACCTAAATGGCTGAACGGGTCGTAATGAAATTAAGTAAGGATATAGATATAATATCCCGGAGAACAACATAGGATACTTGCATCATCGTCATCCATCACCACGCGGGTGAAACCACGGAGCGCAACTAGTTATTTATATAGCAGGCAATATAATATAACCAAATATAATCTGTTCTATATGCAAGTGCATTATTCAACACCGACACTAGGGGCTTATGGTAAGTCAACGCTATCAGGGTCATGGGAGGTCATCGTCTGCTGGATTAACGATAAAAAAATTATGGACAAAATGAAAGATATCTATTGATGGAAAAAAATGAAAAATCAGTGCGGCACGTTATTTAATAAGTATTTTGTGAATATAACACTCGTATATACTTACACAAAATACTTTTAATATTCATAAAATAATCTACTAATAATCTACTTCGCCTCAAGTGTGAGCATTGAAATTCACCGACGCAATGCTTGAAGTATTCGGGGACCTTCCGCACGCTGGCTATTTAAACAGTGTGTAATTACCTAACTCTCGTAGGTTGTCTATACTATTACTATATATTATATAATATTATAAACAGGAAAGATTTGTATGTAAGTATGTTTGTAACGAATTGGCTCAAAAAGTACTGGACCGATTTCAAAATTCTTTCACCATTGGAAAGCTACATTTACGCTGAGTAACATCAGCTATATAAGATTTATCATCATCATCATCATCATCCATCACCGCGCGGGTGAAACCGCGGAGAGCAGCTATATCTATAGCTATAGCTTGAATCGGTTAAGTAGTTTTTGCGTTTCCATTATAAACAAACAAACAATGAAATCTTTCTTTCTTATTGTTAGTATTAAATACCAAGGTGCGAATTATGTGGCTTAGTTTGTACCGGCGGCGTTACTATATCATATTTGAACGTGAAAAAGTAGAACATAACTGTAATAGTTAGACATAAGGCACTGCCAATTTTTTTAGACATTAATGTCCTCTATAAAACTGTAGTGCATCACTTTGCTCTATGGCCAAAAGTTTTCGTAGCGTACGCAATAAGGATTTTTTTTGCTATTATTTTCACACCTTGGGTTAGTTTCCATACGAATCACTAAATTTTAGAAAATATTCTATAGCCTGTGTTCATCCGGGATAATGTAGAATTCTAAAGTTGAAAGAATTTTTCAAATCGGTCCATTTGTTTCGGAGTCTATTCAATTCAAACAAACAAACGAATTTTACCTTTTCGTAATTATATTAATTTAATTTTATATTATATTATTAGTGTAGATTATTATAGTATATAAAATAATAAAATATTTCCATATAGGCTTCTATAAAGTACCTATGATGTAAATTGATCAAAATGAGTCCATACTGAAATACTCATGAGTTTCAAACAAGATAAAAAACTATTATTTATTTACTGGTTTGCTTAACGTGCCCTCCGAAGCACGGAAGCGCTCAGTTGAATGTGCACTAGCACACACCCATCCAACTCCTGACCGTAACAAGCTTTGCTTTACTTGTTGATCGGTTATGGTCGCCAAGTCAAGCTTCGCTGCGAGCGCTTCGTTAAGCATAACAGGAATGTCCAACTTATAGAAACGCCTAAACCTATTACAGCTAACTAAAATATTAAAATTCATTTGTACGTGGCAATAAGATAAAATTCGACTTTGTCTTATTACACGATTATTCGTATTTAAACCTTTATAACTTTTTATCATCCATAGATGCATCTTCAAGCATTCTTCACAATGAAATAAATCAAACCTGAACAAAGCAAGCAGTGAATAGGGTACGGGTTTAGGAATCTATCAAATTGACACATGGGGCGGGTGACGCTGCTACATCGGTCCTATCGTAGATAGATAATATTGTTATAGATATGTAACTGCTTAAGAGTTTTATATTATATCTATAGGTAAATCATACTTGAGATGGAAGATTGACATAAGTCCAATACAAATTATTAAGTACACTTAATTCTATAAATTTTAAATTGTGGAATAAAGCGGTACAAGCACTAGGTCCACCTGATGTGAAGTGGCAACCTCTGCCTAGAACAGATGCAGTTCCTTACAAGAAACGAACTCTGTAGAAAAAGATATAGCGACAGTACGACGCCGGCCGAACTCATTCACAAAGAATTCTACTGGTCTTAAAGTATGGATGCTAAATGCTTGTAACTCGATCACGCAAAAGCGGTTAAACGGATTTGTTGTTTGAACAAACCATTTAGGTTTGTTCCCGGGCTATTCAGATTCAACGGGTAGTTCCTGCAAGATCGAACTGACCGTCTTTCGTCGTGAACGAAGTCACGAGCTGATACTAGTACTTAAATATACATATATTGCATATCTAACGAAATAAATCTATAAACTAAATATTGACTACCTATAATATTTATAAAATTCAATTCTTCGTACCTGTGTCTATGTGTCTACCGGCCTTGGAAAAAACATTAGTTTTTTTAACGGTGAGTCTGAACTCACAATAGTTTAACATTGGAAATTCTTTATTCAATTAAAATTTATTAAACCTAATACATAAATAGCATATGATGACAAAGTTATGTTTTACAGTCAGCCGAGTTCAATAATAAGGAGTTTAGCGTAAAAGAGATAAGTTCCCATGGCAACGAGTGTTTGGATTTGTGCAAAAGATCCGAAATAAATATTACTATTGCCCCAATAATACCTAAGTTTATGATCATCAGTAACCACTAGTTATATATGGCATATGTTTTTAATGAAATGTTTCACTAAAATTTTCTTGTATACCTTTAAAATTTTTGTAAATACGAGTATAAGTACCTTTAGTTAATTAATAGTTGTATAACTTTTTGGTTTAATTAAGATAAGGCTGATTTGTTATTTACTGCTATATACTTTTGCTAGAAATGAATAAATTAAATCAAATCAAATTGACCTTAATTTTACTTATTTACTGAACATAAATAAAACTTAATTCTTAGTATGAGATACAGAGCTAATCTAAATAATATTTAAAAAATTCAATTCTCAGTGCCTTATGTGCATTTGGGACTTTTTCTGTACCAATATTATTACGGTGTCTTCATGTCTATAGAAAGCAACGTTTCTCTATCTACGGGCGGGCTGTAATCATAATCCGTCATAGGGCTCGTATGCGCCAGTTTATAGCCATAACAGCCGGGCCTAAATAATAAGGCCGGTGTTAAATATGGCCGCGTGTCAAGGGTGAAGCATTTGTCCGCGTGATTAGAAGACAGTAGATTAGGGGTATTCTGAATAAGTAGAGCTTGATGGTGCCGGGATGTTTTTTTTTACACTAAGGTTAGTGTTTGAACACTACGTGATGTTCAGTGATGATGCGGCCGAAGGCAGTATCAAACTAGACCTAGAATAGCTCGTGACTTTCAAGGGCAGCTGCCGGAACATGCTGTTAAGAGCTTGGTAACAGAATTATTAATATTTCAAAGATATTCTAATTGAAAGCACTCTGTTTTTTTCTGAGAGCAGCCATTTATACAGCCCGTTAGCTTAGTTGAGAGTGTGCCAGCCTTCGACGAAGGGTTGGACACAGGTTTTAACCCTGGCCAGAGTTAATATTGGTTTATGAGAAATGTAATTATTATTTATTTTATTCAAAACAAAATCTCAATTATTATTAACAATAATAATAATTATTATTTAATTATTATTTATTTAATTTTTATTTATTTGATTATTATTATTATTAATTAATAATAATTATTATTATTATTTACATTGTTACTCGTCCAAGGCCCACCATGCAGTGACTTAATGACAGATTAATGACTACGAGTAGGAGTACAATTATTAAAAAAAACGTAAGTATCGTGGATTAAAATAACGCTTGGAGAATAACCCAGCTCGTTTTCCCAAATCAAAAGAAGTTAGTATGTGATGTGACCTATGGCTGCGTGATTTACAGTCGATACGTACGGTCCGTCTGTCCGTCCGCGCTAAGCCGACACTGGTATGCATTGCGGTACTTATATCCAACATGTTTATCGCATTACAATAGAAATTTTGAGCGTTTGTATCTCATGAATCATGACGGTACAGGGCTTGATTAACTTACGCTACAAGAGATTTATATCGACGGGTTCATCCTGCATTCAAAGTCGATATATTTTACCAAATATTGTCGAAAACAGACAGAATGAAAAATTTAAAATACACATGATTTTGTTTTTCAAATAATATTAGGAACTAGGTTTATCCTATAATATGAGGCCAAAAAATGTATAGCAAAATGTAGTAAAAAACAAAATTCAACAATACATAATAAACTAGCTGGTGCCCGCGACTTCGTCTGCGCAGAATTAGTACTTCGTGTAGCTTATTGTTTTCTCCAAGGCCATAACTATCTTTATATCAAAATATCATAAAATATTTACATGGTCAAACGCAATTGCTATAATAGTACTAGTATATTTAATTTGTAAATTTAAATACTTAGTAAATTAATCAGTAAACACTAATAATATAATACAGCAACTACGTAGGTACATACATAAAAATATAAATTAATCACCATGGAAAAAAACTGTCATTACATTTCATCACCCTTCACGGTTACCGAGCATGTCTAGTGTATCGAAGTGTCAAAATTATAGCGTGCTTTTGACTAAACAAGCAGAAACTGACACAAACTTTGACAGAACTGTCATCATTACGATCATAACGTAGGCCGAGATCTTGTTGTTTTGTCAATGCTGTGCCCAAGAATAATACGCCTTTTCACCCGCATGGTGATTGATGGATGATGATGATGAAAAGTATCCTATGTGTTAATCCAGCGCCTCATCTACTTCTATACCAAATTTCATCAAAATTGGCCCCGCCGCTTTAGCGTGAAAGAGTTACAAAGATTCACACATCCATTCATTCAAGCCTTTTTTCCGCCCGTAAGTAAACCATTGAGCATATTGGTCAAACCAAACACTCATTGGCTTAGTGTTGCTTACTAATTATCGCCATCTATTGTCAATTAGCTTTAGTATTGTTGTGTCTTTAAAAAAGTTTAGTTGTTTAAGCTGATGGCCCTAGTATCCATGGAGACCACGGACCGGCAAGCGCAGCGTAGGTCGTTCACCGACACGGTGGACAGACGACCTGATAAAGGTTGCAGGACGACGTTGGATGCAGACCGCATCCAACCGGTCGTTTTTGGAAAATTATGGGGGAGGTCTATGTTCAGCAGTGGACGTCCAACGGCTGAGATAATGACTTACAAGCATAGCACCAGTCATCCAGGTACTTTATAAAGAGGTAAAGTTTTGTGAGTTTGTAAGTTAGTTTACAGGAAGTAATCTCTCGACCTACGAAACCGATTATAACAACATTTTGCAAGGAGATAGGTTATAATATCGAAAATAAGACGTGTGGCACTCGGAGACTGCCGCGGTAAAGCTATTGCATAGCTGTTTTTATCAACTTATGCAATTATAATTATTTGACCAATGCCATCTAGGGGCGAGTTGCTGAACTAAAGAGACAAGCGTGATATTTCAAAAAGTCATTAAAAGTTCTGCTATTCATCGATAGATGCCAAATCAACTTATTCAATTATAATTATTTAACCAATGCCATCTAGAGGCGAGTTGCTGAACTAAAGAGACAAGCGTGATATTTCAAAAAGTCATTAAAAGTTCTGCTATTCATCGATAGATGGAGTCGGAGTGGGGGGTGTTAGGTTATTTTCGTTACGGAATTTCTGGATTCGGTATCCACTCTCAAGGCCCGCGATAGTAGCTATGCAATAGAAGCTTCTTCAGTAACAGTCCATGTTGGTTTATTTTCCCGTACTAACGTACGGGATAGAATTCCCTATTCAACTAAATTATTAGTGGTAACTTTAGTCCATTGAGGGAATACAAGGGGCGACGAAAAGAGTTTCCATTCTTAGACCAAAAACCACTGCGTCTTCCCATACATAACAAAACTTACATAATCAAACTAACGTAGTGTAACACGTCTTCGTAATTACCCATCTATCATATTGTCCATCTTTGTATGCAACCGGACTCTGAATAATACTCGGTACACATGCTTTCACCCTAAATAAAATGGTATGAGAGATGCTGGCACTTTGATTAAGGTCCTTTACATTTACCTAATCGATACCAATAACACTATTGTTTCCAAAATACCATAATAAGTACCGAGTAGCAAACTGGAAGAATGGTAGTTATATTTTTATACGTATATTTTCTTTTTAGTTTTCTTTATGGCTCATTCCAACATTTTCTCTATTTTTTTGTCTAGACATTATTTTAAATTTGAATTTAAGTACTGTATTTATTTCTATAAGAAACTTTCATTTTGCTTGCTTTGCTCCCTAAAATATATTTTTGTTCCGTAAATCATATAAACAGTCTCACTCATACATGCATTTTTAGTTTAAATTTGTTAATTATTCAATACTATAGAGATAAGCCTATTAAAATAAAATAAAAATTAAGAGGCACAAACTTCTTTAGAGAAAGGAAAACTTTTATTCGCGTGATATGATGATTACCTTTATTTTATCTATGTGGTACAGTAACTTGGTACGCGAAGCTTCTTTCTTTCTGTTTATGTTTAGTTTTGGTTTTAGGTGCCTCCTCGATGTCAACGCTTTTTGAACTATGACTTGTGATAAATCCTAATGCGCCCAATGCAACATCTTTCTGTTCCATCAGAAGTATACTGCTTCTCACTGTGTGCACTTTTTTAGCTCTTAGATAGCATTTGCGACATCCTTATGGAAGGATATAGAACAGTGCAACTATTATGCAGCTAACTCCTCAATAACCTTATGTAGTTCGACTATCAGCTCCCGGACTATGCCCATGACAAATAAATTCCTCACGTGAGAAAGCCAGAGATAACAGACTAAACAGGCATTAATGTTATGCACTTAGATAAGTTTATTGTGCGCTTCTGTGAACTCAAGTTAAACTTAAAACTGTTACTTGGACTTTTAACAAGTTATGAAATAGGTGCTATTAAAAATAAGTGCATCATTACGGTCTTATAGGGCTTTGTCTTTAAGGGAATATTGAGAGCGATTTATGGCTTGGTTAAGGTATTTGTGGTTAATAGTTTGATGATGGGTTATTCATGGTTGATAAGATTTTAGTGTACTTAGACTGTGCAACAAGTCAGCCTCTCTCTCAGTCCGGGTCGGCGGATAGTCTTGGTGATAGTGGTCACTAGATTATGACTAGTCTAATAATCTAATCTACTATGTTTGTAACATAGTGTCGTAGATTTCAGACTACGCAAAACCTCCAACGTATCCTGACCTGTCCTGATCCTGTGAGGCCATGTCTTCTCCCCATCTTATGATAGTACAACTTGGCATTTTATTTCACTTCACGTTACTTAGCCTTCGGTCATCTAAGTGCATTTGACGCACTGAAATTTACGATTTTAGCCAACAAATTCTCCGGAACTGATTGCTGCGACACGTATCCCGCCTTCTTTACTCAACACATCCGCCTCCTTTCCTGAATCCGCGGTTTAAGGGCCTATTCAGACCTGAGCGTTATTCGCTACCGCTGTGGGTAGCGAAGAATACCACGCGGAACTCGATGGGTAAATAGTATGAAGTTCCATTACTGCAGCGAAACTTGTACCACCTAGTGAGGCGGTATTTCCTCTTGTTTGGCAAAACTAGTTCCGCCGCCCTGCTAACCGTTGCCAACGAATATCTCTACCGCGCGCGGTAGCGATATCCGCTTTGATGTGAACAGTGAAATTAACGCATACCCGTTCGGATTTCTCTACCGCTCGCGGCATCGAATAATGTTCAAGTTTGAATAGGTCTTAACCGTTTACGCCTGACATACTAGGTTTCTTAACAATTTTATTTTATTCTATTATTGTAAGTATCACCTACTTATAAAATGTACAAAATATATTTAAAAAGACATTGACCCTATCTTAGTCATCGAAATACCCAAAGATGAATGGTCACAGGCGCGTTCCCTCACGTCCCCATCTCTTTGTTTACAACTACTTTACATCATAATATGAGGCCGTTTTATATTGTGTTACTTCTGTTCAATGTTTAATAACAACTAGAGATAGAAATATCCAACCATCAAAGATGTTTTTTTCCGTTGATAGGGTTCAGTATATAATTATCTAACGAGAGGAGTCACTTTCTTTTACAAAAGGTCACCCACTTCTGCAGAAGGTCAGCCATTTTTACAGAAGGTCACCTACGTTTGCAAAAGGTCACCCACTTCTGCAGAAGGTTATCTACTTATGCAGAAGGTCACTCTATAACAAATGCCTACACGTGGTCTGTAGGTGGTACTAATCAAGTGAAATACGAAGTGGACTCTTCTGTATCCGGTTTGCTGGATAGCACCGCAGTTCCAGACATTCTGCCTCGAAGCTTTAGTTTATAAGCATTTCTTTTTGGGTTTGAAAGTGGCTGGAGAAAGTGAGTTTCCGGACGATACCAAACTAGTTATGTCTCAAGGTTGCAAGTGTAAGACACGTAATTTTTTTGTGTGGAGTATCTGCAGGTTTAAAGCTTACCACCAGACAAACAACTTCTCTGTCTCATCACTTGGTAGAACAAAAACCACAAGTTACATAATTTACCTAGTTGGAATACCAATTTAAAAAAAAAATCTATACACGATGTTTCGGAGAACGTGCGTTGAAGTCTTTTGTATGGAGTATTTTTACGATTTTTTCTACGTAACCAATTTTATAACACTTTTTGTCATCAAGAGATGGAATTATTACCTTATATTTTTTGAACAATATAAATTCTAATTATTAAATTATTGTAAGTGGTTTTGTTTATAATAGACTATGTTAACTTCACGATTAACTGGATTTCAGTCTCTTAGTACAGTGCACACACATACTTTTTTTTATTTTATTATTTTTATTATTGCTTTTGTTCACAGACTCAATGGGTCCGTGGCATTGTTTACATTTATATTTTAAACTTAATTTTTTTTTATAATTACTAACGGAATACAGGAGGACATTTTTTTTTCTTAACTAAACGTACATAATACATTATTTTTTTGTACATAAATAGACTTTTAACTAATTTCTAAATATCGTACATACCGAGAGCATACCGGCTCCCGCAAGCAGCGCCCGTTCACGAGCTTGACACGTGTGCCAGCCATCGCCCTCCTCAACCATATTTGAGGGAAGAGGACGACCCGCCACACGACGCCGCCGCGAGAAGAAGCCTTTTAGTGAGCGTGAATGCTCAAGGTATACAAAGCCTAAGCTTGTCTAATTTTTTCTTTATAACTAATTTTTATATAAGTCGGCTTTCTCCACCCGGCCCAGGGCCTCCGGCACACACATACTGGTCACTACTAGTAGAGCAATATTATTCTATGCGAACAGTAATTGGCTTGCGCATTGCAGCTTCGAGGCTAAATATCTGGCCTTGTGATGGTACCACCAAGGCTTCTATGAACAGAGTTCATAACCGTTCCATACCCACTCTTCCATTCTCTACTTCTGTTGACAGTCGTATTCACGGTCTCAAATAATAATTAACTTAAGGAACGACACTACAGCTGCTCTATCAAATTTCGTTTTTATGTGCCTTCACTCTAACCCTAAAAATCATCGCAGTCACACATTGACCAAATGTAAATCAAGCATCTTTTATTATAAAATATAAAATTAGGCCTTTTCAGTAAAGGTCAGTGCTCTACCATCGGTATCTCTTCACAATAGATATTAATCTCAAATTTGAATATGTACAAAAGCCATATATGGACGTATGACGTACGATAGAATCTGTCGTTCGGTCGCTCGCTTCGCTTGAGTAATGAATTGATTTCTTTGTGAATCGGGATTTAAATAGGAGCATTAGTTTATTCGATGTTGTGCTTAGAATTGGACCTCTATTCAAATATTGGACGTTATGATGGAACAGTTGAATGTTCTTTTGAGTTGAGATGTCTCGGAGAGGGATTATACTTTTTTTAATTCAATTTGATCCCGATTTGTTATGATGAGTGGAGTAAAGTTGCATTGGTGATGTTTTTGCTGTTGGATGGATGTTATGTAGCAGAAGTCTTTCGCCGTATCAAATGTAACTCAAATTGTTACTTATGTAAATTGAATTTACTAGTTTTAATAATGTATCATTTTTGGTGTTTGTAATAAATAATTCCTAATTCTTAATTCACACTTCCACATTGGTAAGCTGTTGAAATAATTTATTTTTTTAATTTTTGGACTGGATTACACCAAGTTGATTCTCAGACAATCTTGATGATCATCAAGATCAATTCTTGACAATCCAGCTGTAAGTCCTAGTAATAAATTCCACTTCAAATCCTTCTCGTAAATATCCTTGTCGTAACCAGCAGGGCTATTATGTATCTCAGTTGCTAACAAATGTTGATGATCAAAGAAATTGGAACATATTATATTCTGCAAAATTCACTTTTAGATCACATACTTTATATTATTATGTATCATTTTATTTTTTAAGGAAATAGTTGGGGAAAATAATAATGTGCTGGGCGTAATAGTTAATGTGCAGTGTGAACTTGGATGTTTTTCTATAAAGTTTCGCGACAACATAACTATCTAGTCCTACGCACCGGCATACGATGACAATATATTTCGCCATAAACAACATCCAGGTTGATTAGAAATAGCGCAAGTAATTTTCATAGCCCCTTGGGTGCAATTTTATTCAAACAAACTTATTGTGATTTATTATGTATCGAATACTAGTTAAGAACCTGTACTGTTTACAGAAGGTACTGTTCTTTCGCATAATTTCATTGTCCAGACTTAAATACCGCAGTATAAATAATAGTTACTTTGCACATATTCAAAACTCAAAACTGACAGGTATTTAGCATTTGACACTTAGCGGTAAAATATTCAATTTTATATCAATAGATGGCGTAAGTGTCACTGAAAGTAATTCCTGAATCGCGGTATCGTTGTGTTACACGAAACAAGGGACTCACGGCAATGGTCTTCCACGGTACTACGGCTAACCCGCCATTTGTTCCATACAAGCTTTAGTTATTAAGTTTTTGTTTTTGGTAGCACAACGCGTTTTCAAAACGTAACTTGTGCTTATATTGCATGCATCTCCGCCGTAGGGCGTCCACTGCTGAACATACGCCGCCCCCATGATTTTCCAAAAGGACCGGTAGAAAGCTACCCGCATCCAACGTCTTGCTACCTTTATCAGTTCGTCTGTTCACCGTGTCGGTGGACGACTTACGCTGCGCTTGCCGGTTTGTGGTCTCCACTCCAGAACCTTCCCAACTCATCGGCCATCTGTTCTGCGTGCTATATGCCCTGTCCATAGACCAAAATATATACTAAGCCCCGTCCACTGCCGCTTCAACTGGATTATCTTTTGGGCTATGTCCGTGACTTTCGTTCTTCTACGGATATCCCGAAAACCCAAGCATAGCTCTCTCCATAGCTCGTTGTGCGACTTTGAGCTTGCTCATGAGGCCCATAGTAAGAGACCACGTTTCAGTGCCATACTTCACCACTGGTATGGTAGCACTCAAGACAAGTGTATTTGACCACTTGAGTCTCTTGCTTATACTCATATTAGTATTTTAGTATAATTACACATTAAATATAAGACTTCTAGCGGCGCCCCGCAGTTTCATCCAGGTGGTGATGGATGATGATGATGAAAGATTTTCCTATATATTATTCCAGCGCCGTTATCTACATACCACATTGCGTGAAAGAGTAAAATACCATACAACCCGGTCAGAATATCTGTGCACCTCGCTGGAATGCGGCGCCTCTCCCGCTTCCCCTGTCACCTCTCCGCGCACTCCCCGGTGCGACAGTACGGTTAGCATCTTCGTTGCCGATACACGTCTCGATAATTTTGATATATTCGCTTTGTTGTTGTTTTGTTTTTTAATATTTATTGTTAAGTTTACACTGTTTACTGTTAAGTTTGGACTGGTTTGGTTGTTATTAAAATTGTTGTAGCTGTTAAACTGAAGTCATGGGAAAAACAATACACAGCGAATCAAGAAATTTAATCTTGAAAGTGCTCATGTTTTTTGAATCGGAGAAAGCAAATAAACAGTACACCATACCTGTAGACCAAGTGGTGAAACGAACCTGTGCTGCAACTGGGATATCAAAGAGGACTCTAATGAAAATTAAAAATGAAGCCAAAGTACAACCACCTACTTCGCCGGGCACTAGTCCGACTCCAAGTACTAGTAATAATTTAGAAACCCACCCAGAACCAAAATTATCGACACCGGGTAAGAAGCGTAAACAGTACAAAAAACGCATCGAAGTAGATGATTTTGACATTTGCGCAATACGAAATATCATCAACAGTTTTTATGCTGTAAAAAAAGAAATCCCAACTTTGAAGAAAATTCTGGCAGCAGTTAAGAGAGACCTAAATTTTCGAGGTGGAAGAACATATTTAAGAAATATTTTAATTAACAAATTGAGCTACAAGTTCAAACAGTGTAAAAATATCCGTTGTGTATAGACACAAAAGCCGGACATCGCCGCATGGAGGGCTAGTATTTTTTTTTTACCTCCACATTTCTCGAAAAAACACCGTAACCAGACCGCCGATATGACGTCACGAGGTCAGGTGCACAGATATTGTGACCGGGTTGTACATACATAACTGCCCATTATTTAAAGTATTAAAGTGGATATTGTATATTTTCCATAAGAGATACCTAGTTATATACCATTGGGAACTTTTCTGGAAACCTATATAAGATACACCATTCCATAATATCATACATCATTTTGTTATTATCTCAAAGGGTTTAGCAGCGTTTTCTTTGAAAGCTCCCAGACCGCTTTTTTTTCAGACACCTCTAACAAATATGTTTGCCAATGTATACAAAAAATCTTAAAATTACAAACAGAGTGAGTGAATAAGCGATCTTCTTAGAGAAAACGAAACACAATGAAGAAATTCAAACTGGTAATAATATAATGGTATACCACCAAGTTGCACTGGCCAAGTTTCCTTTCATTGATTCCAACAAAGCTCTTCATTTTCCCGAACGGTTGACAGATAAGGGATCGAGTTTGATGCCACTCGAACATCGTGTTACTTCATAGGACATCACCATCACTACATGTTATAAAACAAAGACATCCGCCGCGTCTGCCTGTCTGTCTGTTCACGATAAACTCAAAAACTACTGCACCGATTTTCATGTTTTCACCAATGGATAGAGTGGTTCTCGAGGAAGGTTTTAGTATAATTTGTCAAGTTTTTGTATACATTGGCTGAAGTATAATGATATTTGCTTTCAACGAAAAAGCTGCCTAAACCCTTTGTTATATAAAAAAGTTATGTATAGTGGATATGTATATCTTATATCTTATATAAGTCCGCAGCATTTCCTCGCAAGTGACGAGCTGCACTGCGTACTTAACCCTGAGAAATTAAGTTGTCAAGTCTCATGTGTCTGTAATTTCGCCGGCAATGATATCTTCAAACCAAAATACAGTATTGCGAACATTACTGCTTCACGGTAGACAAAGGTGTGGTAGCAGTACATCTTCGGACGAACTCATTCACAAAGGGTTATACTGCGCTTATAGCTCTGAGAAAATTTTCTTACAGTCAAATTTTCACTCAAGATTCACAATAGAGCATAATTACAGCCTTGATCTGAGAGAATAAGGAATTGGCATATATCGAATACTTTTTCAACCGACTTCTGAATTAGGAAAGGTTCTCAATTAGACTGGTTTTGATGTGTGTTACTTCAGAACTTTGTTAATGTGAACCGAATTTAATGTTTTTTTTATTTGAACATTCTCCTCCTAAGGCCTATTTACATTTCATTAACATTGGATCTTAAAATTTCGAGTACCTAAGTAATAGAATGGAAGTCAGCTTAAAATTTTTCATATTGTGTTTTTTGTTGTAAAAACTATGATGGATGTTTTCACTTATTTTTTTCTAAAACATACGGTATCAGGTATCACATTCAGGGGTCGAAGATTGTTCGGGACGCCCGCGTCGACGACGTCTCGCTTAACACACGCGTAGCAGGTTGTACTTGTTTATAATAGCAGCATACCGTTAAAAAAGTTGTATCTTAAAAAAACATTTTACACATTTTCTAACAGTACAAATGTATTTTACGTATATTATTTATGTATTTTACAAGAAACACTGTTCTCATGCCCATATCCTTTTGATACAATGATAGCATCATCACGCTTCTTTACCCAGGGAAAGGGGTGAAAAGAGGAATCCTATTCAGCAGTGGCTAGTTCCCATTGTGGAGGATCGGGTTCCTTTTGTGATGGTTATCTATTATTTTGATTCTAATTTTAATATCCGTGCGATCGGATCGTGTCCCTTTTTATGAGAACATATGAGAAGTTTTTGGAAATTATTTATGTGTATGGAAATGAGTTACGCTGAATGAGGATTTTAACTTTATTCTTTATTTGGATACGAGCTTTCTGGAACCTGCGATGACAAGAAGTACAAAGATATGTGTTTTATATGGATATGTGTTATAATTGGCCGGGTTGGACAGTTCTTTATTTCTAACTAGTTGGGCTTTGCGGTTTCACACGCATGGTAATGGATGACGTTGAATCTACATAATATCACATTTACACACATGATGCGAATCATAGCATAAATTCGCACCATAACAAACTGTTTTTTGGCATTAAGTTTATCATCTTCTTCTTCTTCTTCTTATGTGGCTTTTTAACGTGGAAAGACGTTACTCTGCCAGTGTCATGTTTTGGCGGATATTTTGCCCTTGTACTCCCCCAACCCTGAAGGAGTGACCATTGTACGGTACGGAATCAAATGAAAGTAATATGAATATCAAAAGTATTAAAAACTGGTTTCGCTTTTACAAACGTATATTATTGGTTTTAATAAAATTACATAACATATAAATAAATGGTGTGAAAACAAGCGATAAAAGAAAGTTAATGTCAGTAGGTCTAGCGAAATCAGAATTAAGTTTATCATACAAAGTCTTGTATCATACAAATACTTAGCTTAGGACATGAAAAGAAAATGTGATTTAAAGTACCGTCATCTAGGCCACACTCACAAAGCGAATGATCCCTGACCCTGATTTTAGCAAGAAACACGGGAGAACAAACGTGACCTAAGCGCAAACGAATTACGGTGGAAGTGACCCATTTCTCAGCATTTTTAAACTTAAAAAACCAAGGTTTTGAAGGTATGGTAGGCTGAATTAAGCCAAAATGCCTACATTTGATCATTCTTGTTCGATTCCAAAGTTTATCATAACTATAATTACCTACACTTACAATGTAAGTGTCGCCTCTTAGACATAATGATAAAAGTCGTAAGCTAGATAAGTACTCGTATTGTTTTCACTGCCACTTTACTCTGACGAGTTTTGTATTTAATGTATTTATGCTGTTCAGTTAACATTGCACTCGGGCCCCATCATACAGGCCTAGTGCTTAGTTTGGGGTCCACCGGTAATATATTTAGTTTGTACATACAATAACTAGTTAAACGTGTAACATAGAAATCAATGAGCGCATGCGATAATAACGGTTATTGTAGTGAAATTTCCGTCGGTATTTGTACTGACATGCATAGTGCTCATTGGTTCATAATTTGGTTATTTTGCTTAACGTGGACCACATTCAGCAATAAAAACACATTAAGTAATGTATAATGATTTAACCTCTGACCAAAATAAAGTCATTTTGGTCGAAACTTTTAAAAGGCCAATGTCCATCGACAATGACACGACACATTCGACTGAGGGCGATCAAACCCAACCCAAAGGGTGGTCCAACTGTCCCTAAACTTTTGTTTCTTGCCCTTTTTTCCACCATATGTCATGTCATGAACCGTCTCAGACAACATTTTTGTATCGTAAAACAATAATCACCGGCTTTCGTCCAATGAGACAATGGGCTGTAAAATAGTCCCGGGTCGTCCAATTCGTCACATATGCTCAGCAGAAGGTGAAGGTACTTTATATTGCATCCAGTATGTTGTATACTTTATTCAAGGATATGCTCATTAATGAAAATAAAATCACTTGGAAACCTATTTGGAATAGTATGCAATCTTATCTAGGACAATAAATAAATTTATAAAGTTAGAAAAAATTATATTTATAGTGTTGAAAAAATTATTAAAAAAATCTTATGTCAAAATTATGAAATAAATTATTTTTACATATTACGTTTATTCAGTTTTGTTCACGGATTTGTCATCCGGTCCTTTACAAAGGCTTATATGGGGGCTATAGGAAACACTTAGGGGCCTGTTTGGTATAAAATATACAAAAATGTATATAAACAGAATTTAGGATGACGGTGACATGGAATATCTATTACAAAAAAATTATAATATTAATATAAAATAAGGGTTAAATGATTGTTAATTGATGGCTATTGATATGAACGTATACATGTATTAGATAGATTATTAAATAGATCTATTTCATTGTACTCTGAGTGAATTTACTAAAATAGCTTTAAGGGTTTTGTGTTATGTTAATTAGGTAGGTTAGTGTAAGTCCTAATTATGCTACGCTATCGCATTAGGTAAAAAAAAAAAAAAAAACCTGTAATGATAGTTGTAAGTTAAGAAAAATAAATAAATAAATGTAAGGAAGATAGATGGCTATGAACGAGACTACGGCACCTGCCAATTTCAGTCTCATCCTAAAGGTGGTGAGTGGTGACTTGCAACCCACTAAATAAACCCATAGGGGCCACCATTAATGTGACAAAAGGGATTATTATTATTATCATTACTTAAGAAGAAAAGTAGATATAGGTACATACATGATAACACCGTTCACACCTAAAACCCTTTCACTAGGCTTCCATGTGCCGTGGCAGGCATGGACACACACATAAAACTTAAAAAGATTCGAGAACAAACTGCTTTTCACACAAATTATTTGCTCCACGGCCAGGGATCAAACCTGGGACCACGCCCGCTCTGGCTAATACTAGAGCAAACGGGGAACAAATTATATACATAGACTTCAGTTTTTCTTCTTTAAATATTGACGAGGCATTCCTGTAAGACCTGTTACTAACTGGTAGATTTCCAATGCCTATAAATATAATATAATGTAATCTTATGTGTTAACCCGGCGGCTCATCTACCTCCGTACCAAATTTCATCGAAATTGGTCCAGCCGTTTAAGCGTGCGGAAGGAACAAACATAAAAACACACTCACAATCTTTCGCCCTTATAATATTAGTGTAATATACATATTATAATACCAGCCAAGATCCTTTTTTCTACCGACTTCTAAAAAGGAGGAGGTACTCAATTCGACTGTATGTTTTTTTAAGGGTTGTTTATTTATAACTTTCGATAGGGTGAACCGATTCTTAAAATTCTTTTTTCGTTTAAAAGCTGGTGTGGTCCTATTTAAATTTCATCAAATTTGGTCCAGTATTTTTTAAGTTACATTCCAATAACTGAATGGAACGGAAGTCGGTATTTTTTTTTTCAAATAGTACTTGTTATTTGATACCAAACATGTTATGGTTATCCGAATTTAACATCATCTCATTCATCAGAATCGGTTCAGCCGTGCTACAGAGGAACACACAAAAATACATAGAATGCTAAAATCATAACCTTTTGTTCTGGCTTTGCCGTAGTTGGGTAAATAAGAAACAAAGATAAAAGAAATAAAGATAATTGTTCCAAATCAAGCTAAATCTTAGGACTGCCAAATGCACTTTTCTACCGACTTCCAACAAAAGGAGGAGGTACTCAATTCGAATGTATGTTTTTTTTATGTTTGTTACCTCATAACTTTCGACTGGGTGAACCGATTCTAAATTTTTTTGTTTGTAAGTTCCATTAAAATTTCATCAAATTTGGTCCAGAAGTTTTTGAGATACACTCAAATAACTGAATAGACTGGAATTAAATTTTTCAAATTGTACTTGTTAATTAACTAGCTGCTCTACGTGGTTTCACCCGCGCGGTGATGGATGATGATAGGGTGATTATAGCTTTCCAATGGTGAAATAATTTTTGAAATCGGTCCAGTACATTTTGTTACAAACGTCAATTCGTTTCAAACATACATACAATTCTTTCCTCTTTATAATACGAGTGTTAGTATAAATATAGAAGTATAGATAAATGTTGCCTCTTTTAACATAAAGTTTGCCATATCCTTGCGAAGTAATGCTCTATGACGGGTTTAAAGATTTTATATTTTATGTCTTTAGTTAGTGGAGATGCTAAAATCTGAATTATTGGAGACGTTTATTTGGCTCGTCCTGCTCGTAGTGAAGTCATTTTAATTTTGTATGATCCAGAATAATATTTTAATTTTTATGTTTTTTACGTTTACATGTACATTGTACAGTCCACTTTATTTAGATTCGTTGCGGTTCCGTGCAGTTTAGATTAGTTTGTATATTCTGAATATTTATAAAGCAGTGACGAAACAGGTAAAGGATCTGATATGATAGGAGGTAGATACTGAAGTAGGTAGGATATGGTAGCGAAGTTGTTTGGTTGTATGAAATACACAGCGTAAGCGCTTTAACATTTTTAGAATATTTATGCTATTATATTTTCTAAAAAAAGAAATTTTTGCTTTTACAAAAACTGAGCTCACTCAAGTAGTGTTATATTTGTTGGGACTGCATACATTATTTTTTGTATTTAATATATTAAAGTTACATTTATAGAAACTTCGAGTTTTCAATTGCATCTTCGCATTACATTGTCCAATCTGATAAGCAATTCTCAAGCTTATGTAAAGCATCGTAAATTGTTTTAAAATTAGGATTAGACCGCGCCTTAATATACTCGTATAGTGTAGCTTGTTTGCCCTTTTGCGAAGACTCTAAAATGTATGTTACGCGTTTATTTTGTTGCAAGTCTTGTGTGACGTCACTTGCCGGTATATACGGAACACCAGCGCTGGTTGGCAACAACCGGCATTATGCTGAGCATAGATCGGTTTGTGTATTTAGTTCTCAGTTACAAATTGAACTCTATTCTATTCGATACTATTATGGTAACAACCTAGAATCCTAGACAGTATATCCCATGATAGCCTTCTATACCCACCTACCTACCTTATTACAGCATAGATAGATGCTTACTCATTCTATGATAATGATTCATAGAGTCAACACTGAACACACACCAAGCGCGGATCCACCGTAGTGGGCACGGTGGGCATGCCCACAACCCTAAAATACTTGTGACATCAGACGTCACACTTTCATATTCGACAGGCCGATGAAAATATACAAAACCTGAATATCGATGAGATTGTTAACGTTTTCGCGAAAAAGATACATAAGCTTCTTTAAAATTTAATTTGACATCATTTAATATCCTTTGTATAACTAACAAAGGATATCAAATGATTGAAATCAATCATCAAGGTCAAATGAAATTTCCAGCGAAATTACAGCGCAAGAACATCTTTTATCTCCGAGTAAAAAGCGCAGTGCTTGCCATGCACGGTTTGAAGTGTTGTGCCTAGTTCAAATTCTGAATGCCACTGGACTGTTATGGGCGTGCGACTTGATACTATGTCGATCATGAGTGAGTTCATGCTCCGACTCGTACTTTGCTGATTTTCGGGTGGCTGTCACCACAACTTTTTTTGTGGGCTGGATCCGCGCCTGACACACACACACATAATTATATAAATATACAGCTCAGATTATGAAACAAAAGGCAGATGGAGCGCGCCGAACTCGCGAGTGTCGCCACCTTTATAATTATGTGTGCGTGACAACGAGCCACTGCACTGTACGTACACGTGCATCTGTGTGGGTGTAGAGTTACCAGATATTGAAAATAAAAAATTAACTCCCTTATTTTTGTAACAAATTGTTATAATATTGGAAAGTTAAACGTTATTTTGTAACATACAGTACTAAAGTAATATATTAATTCATCAGTCGAACGACTAGAAGAAATAGAAGAAATTTCATTGTTATATTGACAATCGACTGGTAAGGGGTTATGGATAAAATAATGGTTATTAATAACTAAATAAATTTTAATAAATAAAGAAAGTTTGTTAAATATATCACAATTCATTGTTTATTTGTTTTTGTTTAATATTTTAATGGCATCCTACTTTTCTAATTATTACACATATATCCGACAGTTTGTGAGAGTAGAAGTACGTAGGTATGTATGGATGTTTATTTTTCTTTCACGCAAGAACGACTATATTGATTTGAATAAAATTTGGCACACAGGTAGTTTTTAATTTAGATTAACATATAGAACATTTCATCGGACTCGCCCATCTCGGGTTCCGTACAAATTTGTAGGTAACTAATTATTTCAGATTTTTCTCTTCACAGGCTTTGGAGATTAGAGGATATTATTATTTTTCCTTAATTTGTTCTATAAGACCTTGCTTTTTGCATAATTTAGTGATTCGACGTCAACGGGAACTACCATATTATGGGTTTTCGACCCAAAACCTATAGGGTACTTCCTATAGGTTTTGGATATAGGTTGACCTAGACTTATACCGAAAAATAAAAAAAGTTAAAATTAAGGTAAAGTTTGGTACTTACACTATTTCACGAAAAAGACGGACCTCGATTTTTATACACCTAATAGGGACTATAGACTTCAATATCTGGTATAAATTTCAACTTGCTAGGTCCATCCATTCCTGAGAAAATCGGTGGTGATATACGGACAGACAGACTGACAAGAGAGTGATTTTTTAAAGGTTCCCTTTTTACCTTTTGAGGTGCTGAACCCTAAAAATAGTGCGAACGAGACAAGTATTCGCATTTTTAACTTAATTAAAAATCTGACATAAAAAGTATTTTCTAAGAAGTCTTGAGGTTTTTTTTGGAATAAAAACCGTGCGAGCGAGACTTATAAAAAAATATCCGCATTTGCGATATTAAAAAACAAACTTTCGTTACATCACTAACCCCTAGACCTTCTAAATGTAGTTTTACCAATAAAACGGCTAACTAATTTAAATAAATACTGGCAACACAAGCGAATGACTGTCGAAGTTTTGTGTTCCGAGTCACATGTAAAGTTATTATGTTGATTAAAAATTATATAAGTCAATAATTAATAGTTATCTGTGAAAGGATATTCCATCTTCTTCTTTTTTCTTTTTGGGAACAACTTTTACAGTGTTTAACAACACAAGACGGTATTTTTTACTTTAAAATTACGAACCATTCGTTACGTGTTGCTTCGGATCGCGTATAGCACTGGCGCGGGTTTGTATTTGCTTTTGAATTTGTATTTGCTTTGGTGGCGACGCTCGCGTGTTCGGTACGCTCCATCTGCCTTTTGTTTCATAATCTGAGATATACAGTATTAAAAGCATATGCATAGAATCAGATAGCAACCTATACTGTACTAATATTATAAAGAGGAAAGATTTGTATGTAAGTATGTTTGTAACGAATTGGCTCAAAAAGTACTGGACTGATTTCAAATATTCTTTCACCATTGGAAAGCTACATTCACCTTGAGTAACATAGGCTATATAAGATTCATCATCTGATACCATTATTATGTTCTCTTTTGTAAGGCAACACACTGGAGCTAATATTTGTAGTACCTAAGTAATAACATTGTAAAAACATCTATATAAAAAGAATGGCCCCGAGTTTCTTGCCGCTTCTTCTCGCTGGGCTCTATATATTCTGGAACGCGGCGGTAGTCTTTAAAGTACATTATAATGAAAAATTGACGTTAATAAGTGCGTCTTTGATGCCTAAATTGAATAAATGATTTTGACTTTGACTTTGACATCATCATCCATCACCGCGCGGGTGAAACCGCGGAGAGCAGCTAGTAGTGTACAACGAAGGATTTTACACTCAGATCATACACATGTTTGTATGATCTGAGATTTTACAGATACTTACAACACGAGTTATTTTCTACCGACTTCCGAAAAGGAGGAGGTACTCAATTCGACTGTATTTTTTCTACCGACTTTCAAAAAAAGGAGGAGTTAGGTACTCATTTCGACTGTATGTTTTTTTTAATGTTTGTTACCTCATAACTTTAGATTGGGTGAACCGATTCTCAAAATTCTTCTTTTGTTTGAAAGCTGGTGCTTTCTGTGCGATTTCATTCAAATTTAATCAAATACGGTTAAGTAGATTTTGAGTTACACTCCAATAACTGAATAAAATAGAAGTCGACATTAAGTTTTTCAAAATGCACTTGTGTAACTTAGTTATAGGTTCTGTGATTTTTTCAATGTAAAATAACAAGCCAATGTACGAGTAGCGCCAATTAAATTATAATACTCTAGGTTTGTATTTTATATCTGAACATTGTGCTTATTTGTTGCTGAATAAATTGAAATTGAAACAGAACACAGATGACTTACGTGAGTGAGTCGTTAAGACTTTGTTTAGATGCTCAGATATTTTTACGTGCTTTAACTCAGTGGCACAGAATAAGTAACAGGCATATACATCACGATATCGAATTTCGACGGGTATTCACAGAATAACGAATAGTAGAAGATTATTATAGATAACGATGACAGCCAGTTCCGCACTTGGCTCCATTCTCACGACCTGCTGCACGCACTCACTTGTTTCTATCGGCTCGGTGCACACGAGCAATATGGTCATTTCGGCACTGAGGCCGTAGCATAAACAATTTTACTACTATTCGTATTTTAAACGTCAACAAGTCACGCTTCGACATACAAACTATGAGTTATATGTGTCACCGATGTTGTAGATAAATGACAGTTTGCACAGCCGTGCAATTCTCTAAGAGCAAATATCGTTGCATCTTTGACAACATCCGTGAAACAAATGAAGGGATGAAAAGAAACGTTGGAAAAGCAACCTTATGTACAAGGGCGAAGTATTTGACATCGGTGAGCTCATCGACGAATCGTTACAGAATCGCACGGTTGTTTCACGTGAACGATAACGAACGAACGATGAACGTGTTACGTTACAACAATTACAGGTTATTCGTGCTAGGCCCACAGAATGAATACTTATGATGTAGTGCCTGCTTTAATGTCTTAAACTTCTAAGTATTTAAAGAAATATTGTTTGTTAGCACATAATTTGATAACGACTGGCTGGACTGATTAGTTTCATACCTACTTTTTAAAATGTACGTAATCTGTCGAGTCAGTTGAATGAGAATAAATGTATGTTCAACTAGCTATTACTATTTGCAATAATACCCGCAATATTTGTTGTGGTTTGATATATCTTAAAATATGATTTTTTTAAACGTTTGAACTCCTTATCGATGTAGGTAACCACATATAAAAATTAAAACAAACCCAATCGAAAATAATACTCCGGACGACACACATCAATACAAAGAAATTTAGTAACATAGCGTGATAGTAATTAGTACCGATTCAGTATAGGTATAATGCTAATCTTTGAGATTGTTTTCAGTTATTTAATTACTTACACCATAAACAGAAATGATATCTTACTTTCCTTATAGTGCTAATAGCAGCCATCTAGCGGCTATACCTAGAACTAATCAAACGTCCGATTTGTCAGAAAGCATAGCACAACACCTTTCCCTCACGACAGAGACAGCAAAACAAATGCATTCAAACTTTTCACTACGCTGAAAAGAGACAGCAGTAAAGCCGAGTGACCGGTTAGCATTGCAAGGTCGTCCCGCGGGGTAAATGACACCGGTATCTTGCAAATCGATATTTTTTTAGCAAAACCCTATCTAGTAAGTAATAAGCTTGCTTTTCGCGTGGCGTTATGTGAAGTAGAAATGTGTTCGCGTGCTAAATCCGCATGTTTTGGTTTATTGTTGTCTAATTGCCGGTGATTGTACGTGTGAGTGTCTATTCGTGTTTTAGGCCTATTAGAGTATTTGTTTTATTGTTTTCTTATTTTTATGTTCTATTTGATGATCTGAAGGTGATTATAGGTATTTCTTTCAAAGGAATTAGGAAACAGTACAAGCACTAGGGCCACCTGATGTTAACAGATGTATTTCTTTACAAGTGCTGAAATGCACTGCGCCCGTAACACAGAGACATTAAGTAGTTAAGTCTCATGTGCCTGTAATCGCCGGAAACCACACCTTCAAACCAAAACGCAGTATTACGAACATCACTCCTTCACAATAGAAAAAGGTATGGTGGCAAGGCAATGCTCCACCGGACGAATTCATTCACAAAGAGCTCTACTGCTCTTATAAATATTGACATGTTATTTAAATATTGATTGTGTCTCTAATACAAATTCATTACAAGAGATGCTACTCTTATCTAAGTAAGTAACTATCTAGTGAGGTTAATATTAATATCCACCACCACATGGGTAAATCCACGGGACACAGCCGGTATATATGGTCGATGAACACAGCTAGATTAGATATTGATATCGATCGATACCAAATACCAATCGATGCAGCATATGATAGGCATTATGTGCCCTATAAAATAAATAGAAAAAAATATGCATATATATAACACAATTTTTGTATTGGATATTGCGTGTGTTTGACACATATTAAACTATAACTATTTACCGGCAAAACCCTCACGTCGATGTATTCGAACCCTAACGTGAGTGGTTTGCCAGTAAAAAGTAATAGTTTAATATATAACACAATTAAAATAAACTAAAATTTAACATCAATAATTCTAAGGGTACGCTACGCACATATAAAATAATCCTTCCACTTTTTAAAATAATCTTCTGCATTTTAAAATAAAACCTATTACTACTGAGATGAAACAGAATTATTTAAGTCACCTATTTGTAGTTATTTATGTATTTATATATTTAAAGCCTAAGTAAGTATTTATAACAATAATTTATTTCTCAATAAAAATGCGTCTTGTTGGACACAGATCGTACATTTAGTCAGAAAATACATTCATAAAGTGGTTGAGCTTTAAAGAACACCCCTATTTTAGTGACTACAAAAATATACATTCCAAATATAACGAGTGTTTTATTATTCGTCTAACATATTGAAACAACCACTTTAACGAGATAATGAACCAAGCTACGAGAATCGGTAGCTTTATTTCGACCGCAAGTTTCTTCGACTTGTAATCTTTATTTTAACGCCATCTATGCGCGGGTGGTCGAACCGCGACGTTGTTTGCCACCCGCGTAGCTGCGTACGGTGCGTGAAAGGCGCACGCGTTGATGTCTTTTGTACGCTCATTTTCAATCATTTTGTTTGCTTGTAAAAGTAGGTAGGGTGGCGTTGTTATGCTATTTGTTTTTTGCTCGATCAGATATTACCTATAAATAATATATTTGGTCGAATTCAGTCATAGCATAGCAACATACAACTATGAAAGATGTAATGTATACTAGTTTTGTGAGTACATTGAGCACAATTTTACCAATAACATAAAAATCTCCGCAACTCGTATTGACACTTATTTGAAGCAAAAAGGAGAACATCTTTAAAAGACATAAAGGCGTTGATGTGTAGATAAGTATAAATAATGGTGTCGATTCTGTAAGCATTCTGTAAAATCTCTAAATTTATAATTTTTTTGAACCAGCGAATCGCTACCAATAACTTTGGAAGTCATCCGTGGCATGCTGCGACTTGGGGAGTCATGAGTCATGAGTCCCCAAGACACGCAAACCTTTCAACATTAAAGAGCTTAGTCGCACTGACAACGACATGTGCAGGTGCAACGCTTACCACCAGGCGAATAACTTTCCCCTCTCGTCACTTCCTAGCCTAAAAAAACTAATCTTCAATCGAAAAAGTCGTAAAAATTGTTATTATAAGGTACCGGAATTTATGGGATTATTGAGTTCGTTTTTTTAATATTATAAACAGTAGTATATACAGAAAATTAGCACGTCTGCCAGCAGACAGAATACATTGTGACCTATTTTTATAAGAACTTGAAAAAAAATATTTGATTTGATTTGAAATCTAGATAAAATAGGCGAATGTAAGTGAAATAAATCTGTCTTACCTTAGCGTAGTCAACAGGAGAAGTGTTGACAGGGCAAGTGAAGAGTCCTTCGCTGGAACAGAAGAAAAACAACACGTTAGTAATTACTTAATATGGAAGGACAGAGCTGAAGGATAGTCCCTCTGCCATCAGGATGGAAATCATATGAGGAACACTTACGTCATTTGAAAGATACCGAAGACTTGATCGGTCGAAAGATCAATCATATTACCAAAACGATATAAAAACATATATTTAGTGACACTTCAAAAGCAGAATAAGAAAACGTGTAAAAGTCACTGTTCAGTTGCGGTTCGATTGCAATTTAATTAGTGGAATCGGCCCCCTGGCCGTCTACTAACTTGATTGTATAAAATGGTTTCCTTACTGTAGCCGCCATCGTCTCTGTACGATTTCTCTTTTGGAACCCTATGTGTTTTAATATAGTTTATTTAATTATAGTTTACAGTATTTTTATACTATTAGCAGTCCTGCATTTAAAGTTATTAAGGATCAGCTCTTTATAGCTTTTACATCATCATTTAATTTTTTTATTTTCTAATATTAAGTCATAAATTTGGTGTGTCAATAAAGTGTTATCTATCTATCTACATCGACTATTGGGACTACAACCTCCTCCTCAGAGATAGGCGCGGATCCAGCCCACAAAAAGGTTGTGGTCACAACCACCTTAAACTCACCAAAGTATGAGTCGGAGCATGAACTCGCTCATGATCGATACAATATCAAGTCACTCGCCTGATGTTAAGCGTCACGCTTGCCCATAACAGTCCAGTGCCGTTCAGAATATTAAACTGGTATTGCGCTGTAATTTCGCTGGAAACAACTACAAAGGATATCAAATGATGTCAAATTATCTAAATTTAAAAGAAGCTTACGTTTCTTTTTCGCGAACACGTTAATTATTTCATGGATATCCAGGTTTTGTATATTTAATAAAACATCATATCATCGGCCTGTCGAATATGAAAGTGTGACGTCTGATGTCACAAGTCTAGGGTTGTGGGCATGCCCATAGTGCCCTCAACGGTGGATCCGTGCTTGAAGAGAGAAACATGAACAGTCTCTGGCACAATGTAGCTTGAAATGTAAAAAAAACAGAGTAACGGAAATAATAAAACTTTAAATTTCGCAATTATTATTTTAATTGCGACGTTTCTGTTTCGTTAGTTATCGTCGTCACTGGCAGTTGTTTAATTTCAGTACTCAATGGGGTTGTTAAAATGTGTTGCGAAACATCTACACATTGTTGAATGTTTGTCGAGTTCATCAACATCCTCTCTAACTCCTAAACAAATAAACTAACACTGTCTTTAAAATCTGAAACCTTCTGTTACACTATGTTACTTTATTACTAAAAACAATATTCTTACATAACAAGTCATAAGATTACGAGTTGTAACCGGCCAAGTTGAGACTGCGAAGATTCTGCGTCAACTATGTAAAGTCTAACTGCAAAATTAAGTGTTTCATTGTCGGCTGCGAAACATTGTACGTTATTCAACACGCACTTGACCGGTTATTATAACTGTAGATAGCCCGTAAACTATTTTTTATTACACATGCTCGTAAAGTGGCTCTTATTACACCGCTTTTAGGCTCGGAATCCAAGATTTTACACACGTGCACATAAAAGAATTACCTGTAATAGTTTTGGTTATTATTAGGTACTTCTTTTAAGCATTGCATTTTATTTTCCCATTACCGTACAAGTACGTTATAAAATTATCCCGGAAAATTCAAAATTGTATCTCTTTGCAATATATGCTTGTAAATGATTAATGTTGTAAATGCTTAATATATGCTTGTAAATGAAGCGATCTAAATTTACGCGCGTAATACTTTATTTTTAAATGACTTTATTTTGCTTGACTTGTTTATACTAACAAAGAGTTCTTATGTGCATAATTATAATAAATAAATATAATGAAACTGTTTTCAATAAAAAAAATATTCAAAATGTATATATTTTTTTATCAAATTGTTCATAATTCACAATAAATTATGCAATCTATATCTTTACATATAATAAAACTGTAGAGGTCGAATTTCTGTACAATGAAAAAAATGCTAAAACCCGAGTCAGGGGGATGTAAGGAGTGAAATAGAAGTATTTTTTTTTATTTGTTTGTGACTCTGCTTGTCTGTTTGTCTGTCTGTTTGTACGGGCTAATCTGCGAAACGGATGGACCCATTTCAATGAAATTGTGTATGGTGGTAGCATATATCCCTGGTCAACATATAGGCTACTTTTGATCCCGGTATATTAAAAAAGTTCCCGTGGAATTTTGATTAACTGTAATTAACCGTATCCTGCGAAACCACGCGAGCGAAGCCGCTGGCGGGTCAGCTAGTTATCAACAAATATGACCATATTCACTTTGTTGTATTTTTTAATTAAAAGATTACGATAATAATACAAGTCTGTTATTTCCTCGCATTTGTGATGAAAAACGTATGACACGCACATGTACTATAATCTGTGTTATCAGCAGTAAGTTAAACTGCATAGCTTATTAATATAACACGACAGGTAATTCATTCCGGTATAACATCCTCTTACACGGATCATTATGAAACTGTTGTTAAATAAATTTGTAATTAATCATTAATTATAAACAACTTTGTTCTGAACAAGATACAATCACGGCTAATTAGTCCAGTGAACAACTACCATTTATAACTCTAAAAACTTAAATTATGACTTATGTAACAGTTATATGGTTCAAAATTGTATGTGTATTGAATGTTTATAGATAGCGGTAAATTTGTTGCAAAAAAACGAATTTTTTGTTATGATGTTTGTAATTAGTCGATAATGGGAAGAAAATTATGTGCCGTCTGCATCTGAGGTGCGCGTGCGCATGAGATATGGCTGCGACGTATACATTGACACAGTAGTACTGTTTCTGACTTCTATTTTATGGTATAGTATTAGCAATGGAAATCTTGCAAGTTTGTTTTATCGTCAGCAATATTGGCAGTATTCACGAGTAACCGATTTTATTAAACTATAATAATATACTACCTCGCAACTTATTTATTTATTTATTTATTTATTTGCATTCATGTAACATTCATTGTTCACAGATATTTATGTAAGTAGCGATATCTCTAAATGAGACCCATGTGAGTTTCAGAATCAGATTTGAGTTTTAATAACTTTTTCAAATTATCATCCCATGCTTCAATTTAGTTTATGTAGGTATTTCATCTCAGCCATAGGACGTCCACTGCTGAACATATGCCTCCCACAGAAATTTCCAAAAGGACCGGTTGGAAGCGGCCTGCATCCAACGTCGTCCTGCTACCTTTGTCAGGTCGTCAGTTCAGTGGACGACCTACGTAGGTATTTAAAACGAATTCGTTTATAACATGCATAGTTTAAAATTTAAATTTATTCACATATTGTTTTTATTTATCTATTATTTATAAGATAAATATATGTCTTACGTCATACATTCATTGTAGGTATTATAATATAATATATATTACAGCAATTCATATTTTAATTTTAAATTACTAAACCCTTTGCGTCCCAGAGACGTAAATATACGTCAGTTTCATTCATAAATCTTTTCTTTTAATTATTACGGTATTAAAGGATTAAAAGTAAACTGTCAAATTAATTTCTACATACTTATTTCACTATGATATAAATAAGCGTTAGCTAAGTTGTAGTATTTTTTTAAATTAGTACAAATATAATATCAATTTTATATTGTACACTCGACTTATTAGGACTGGAGGCCAATTCTGTTATTTCACAACGTTCAACAATCTATACTGTGTAATACTTTGGCAATAAGCCATTCTACTATTTCTGTAGACAAATTGGATTGTAGCGTCACATAAACATAACATAAACGCTACTATTTAATAATATATAATTGACACTACTATATACAAATATGAGTTAACAACGCGTTCATGATCTATCGAGTTAGCAGAACATAAAGTTTTGATCGAACGCTGGCGTCAATAGAAACGTAACTGCAGCTGGACTGTTTTTTAGCAGAATAAGAAAACGCATAAAAGTCGCCGTCCAGCTACGGTTCGATTGAAATCGTGTGAAAAGTGTGCAAAAGTGGAATCGGCCCCCTGATCAGCGAGTGACTTGTCGGATATAAATTCGATTAAATATAATGAAAAATATGATAAAAACTTAAAATAAAATATGGTATAGCTAGCTACCATGTGTACCTATATTTCGATTTTTCAATAATGTGGCACTGTTGAACCAAAACTTTCCGTGTGCTATGGTACGAGTGTGTCACCCACTCGAAATCCCTCAGTTTATCCGTGATCGCTACGTATTGCTTATAACTTATAAGAGTGCCGATATAAATATAAATGGTAACTATCCGGTTAATAATATGAATATTTCAAATTTTAACGAGCTGGGTATCGTAATATAAACAAGTAAGTTATGTTAGTAATTATAAGTTTTTAAACTGACATGGTCGCTAAGGCAAGAATTAACGTTAGAAACGGGATATTTACCATGTATTGTATTTATTGTGAGCTCTCGATATTTCAACACAGTTGCAATCGCCATGTTCACGAGTAAAATTGAAACTGCAACTGTGTTTTAAACTGACATGGTCACTAATGCAAGAATTAACGTTAGTAATGGATATTTACCATGTATTGTATTTATTTTGAGCTACCGATAACTGTGCTGAAATATCGAGAGCTCACTATAAATACAAGACATGGTAAATATCCCGTTTCTAACGTTAATTCTTGCATAACGGTAATTGTTATGGTGCTGTCATATCATGATGTCGATAAAATGAGGGTTTTAAAGCTGTTTAATATAGTTTTACAATTTAATATAATATCCATGTTTCTATAAGCAGCAATTTAATTTTAACTACAAAAAATAGTATGACTTTTCTTACACTTCTAAGTACCTACATTCTGACAGAATTAAAAACATATTTTAACATACTAGAGTACATTAAAAAAATTCAAACTAAACTAAATTTCACCATTAAAGCAGTTTTTCTCTTTATTCACTATTATATTTGTTATGAAACACATATCATAAAATAGCAATTTTTAATACACATACATTGACGAATTTTTTTTATTAAGAGTGCACATTTTTTTTTTGTTTCTTTTTACGTTTTTGATATTGAACGTAGCCAAGCGCTGAGCTGACATCGCCATAATTTAATCAAAAGAAATGGAATCAAGTCGCTGTACTGCTCTTATATGTACAGCGTGCGATACGGGCGTTTTTGTCTGGCGATGATCTCGATATTTCCGGACGAGCGTTTTGCTTAACTACCAATATAATCGTTGTTATGTAGTGGTGCATGAAGTTTATTGACGTGGATTTATTGCCGATCTACCTTATTATGAATGAAGATCATTACATTGTTACACACTGCCTTTTTAGTTAATCTATCCTTCGCCTACTGAAGCGCTCGCAGCGGAGCTTGACTTTGCGATCATAACCGATCTACCAGTTAAGCAACGCTTGCTGCAGTCAGGAGTTGTATGGGTGACCGCTAGTAGCATTATTCAACTGAGCGCTTCTGTGTTTCGGAGGGCACGTTAAGCCGTCGGTGTCGGTTGTTGTCTTAGGACAACAGTCGTTAGGCTTTATTGAAGGCAACGATTAATTGATTGATTGAATTAATTATATTCTTCAACGCTATCAAAATTATATGACAGTGTATGTCACATTTTTTGCATATTTTGCGATTCCACAAGGGAATCAATAATTGTATTTCACTCGCTGACCTAGAATCATGAAATTTGGCAAGAAGTAAAGTCTTACAGCTCATATAAAGGAAAAGATGTAAAGACGGTAAATATGTGGTTAAATAACAAAGAAACGTATATGCTACTAACTTTTTATTTACAGCTGTAGCAATAACCGTGTTTAGGGATCAAACGGTAATCTTAAGTTTGTCTTTTAACCTAGTTTGTTTTTAGTTTTGTTTTTTTATCTAGCCAGGCGGGCACCATAGTAACCTAGCACGATGCTAACCTTCACCGATAGCTCAATGCCAATGTAGCAATTAGTGATTGATCCAGCGGCCTAACTTCTTTAGGTAGGATTGGCTGCCGACCCTCATCAACCCTGTTTTATCATCCACTGATGATAGTCAGTTGACTACTGCCGTGCAATTCTCTAAGAGCAAACATAGCACCTTTGACAACATCCGTGAAAAAAATGACGAGATGACAAGAAACGCTGGAAAAACATCCTTATATACAAGGGCGATACCTCAAAGTATTTGACATCCGTGAGCTCGTCGACGAATCATTAGAGCATCGCAAGGCTCTATTAAGAAACGCATACTTATGAATTGTAGCGATTTTATGAAGCCAATTTTGACCGACAATTGCTGCCTAACTTTTATGAAATAGGAGGCCGAAGCACAAATAATAATTTGCAAAAATGTATTCGTATCGTAAGATTCGTGGGCGTCAACGTCTATGTCACAGTTGTCCTAAATAATATACAGGTTGTGCAGTATCACGTGAACGACACGTTAAGTTGCACTTACGCAGTTATTCGTGCTAAGCCCACAGGTGTTGGCCGATTATTATTACTTAGTTACATTACATAAGGTATATAATTGATGAATATCGTTTTTGTTCATATCGCCCTTTGCTTTCCGCGCCAGCCTTTTATAATGCGCACTTTACCTGCACCTGATCATAGGTCCAAAACATGGTAGCAATCCAATATTGTTGACCTTTATAAATGTTCAACCGTGGTACTGTGTATAATGTGGTACATTCTTCTATTCCTAAGCCACTTTTGTATCAGAGCGAACCAAACAAAAAAATATTCAAATCGGTCAAACCGCTTTGGAGTTTAAACGAGACTTAAATAGATAATGAAATAAGAGCAGAAATAGATTTTTGTACATAACAGAAGAAAGATACTATATATAATTATTATAATACACATAGTAGAAGATGATTACTTCTTAGAGCAGTAGAACCCTTTAGAATGAGTTCGTCCGAAGTATAACCGTCACCAATGTAATAAAAATAATGCACTACTGCGTTTTGGTTTGTAGGTATGGTTACCGGCGACATATCGCAAACGCACATGAGACTTAACAACTTTATGTCTCATTGTTACGGGCGCAGTGCAGCTCGTCCATAGTGAGGAAATGCATCTTTTTTTTTATGTGTGAAATGCTGTCCACTTCCCTTCCGCCGCGAGGGTGACGGAAAGGAGTATGTGGGGCTCAGACCCACTAAAACCCCCGTAAGCAGTCCTCCGCCAAGGTGGGGCGAGATGTGGTCGCGCTGGCATTCACAATCTCGCTCCAGCGGTAGGCCCGGATTGATCTTAACCGGAACTCAGCGTCTGGGACGGGATGACCTTGCTCACCAAGTTCTACCCCTAGACGTGTAGGGCCCGTGCAAGACGGCGAAGAGTCGAGATCTCCGCCTATATCCGCTGAAAGCATGTGCCGCTGCGGGCCCCATGCAGCACACACTTCCAGCGTATGGTGGGCCGTATCCTCCGGCGCACCACACTCGTGGCAGGCTGGGGTCGCCTGCGAGGAAATGCATCTGTTCTAAGCAGAGGTAACCACTTAACATCGAGTAGGACTCGGGCTAGTACCTACCGTTTCCTAATAAAAATAAAAGAGAATCAATAATTCGACATACAGTAGTGATGACTGCAAGAAGATAAATTGAGACATTTACAAACGCAACAGATCAGTCGGACCACTGCTCTTCGCGAACATAACAAACTGCGTTATTATGGTAACTACATATCTCAAGAAACCAGCCATTAATCACTGTGCTGGTGACGTAACGTAACTGCAATCGCGCACTGCCGTGAGATTCTGTAAAGATTCGTCGACGAGCTCACCGATGTCAAATACTTTATGAGATATCGCCCTTGTATATAAGGTTGCTTTTCCAACGTTTTTTGTCATCTCGTCATTTATTTCACGGATGTTGTCAAAGATGCAACAATGTTTGCTCTTAGAGAATCGCACGGCTCCGAGAAACGGTGGCGTTTTTATATGATATGCGCGTGCGCTGCTTTGCATGTCTTCCTCCTGCGCTCGGTGGTTGATCTAGCTCTCTCATACAATGTCCTTTAGAAAATATTACGTTGTTTTTATAAGAAGACTTGTAATTTACATCGACTTTACTAGATGGTAAGGCCTCTGAGGAAACATCTATCCAAATGATTATAATTATGATTTTAGTAGCAGTAGATCTCTTTGTGAAGAGTTTGTTCAGGGATGTAATGCCACTTACACACACCTAAGCACTTTAGAGGGAAGTGGGTGCTGGTGAAATCACAGACACAAATGAGACGTAACACGTCAAGCGCATAGCAAAAAGCATATAGGCAGAGGTTTCCCTTTAACACCAGGTAGTTCTCGTGCTTGTCATCATCATCTCAGCCGCAGGACGTCCACTGCTAAACATATGCCTCTCCCAGAAATTTCCAAAAGGACCATCCAACGTCCTGCGACCTTTATCAGCTCGTCTACGCTGCGCTTGCCGGTCCGTGGTCTCCACTCCAGAACCTTTCGGCCCCATCGGCCATCTGTTCTGCGTGCTATGTAGCCTGCCAACTGCCACTTCAACTGGCTTATCTTCTGGGCTATGTCGGTGACTTTAGTTCGTCTACCGATCTCCTCATTTCTGATTCGATCACGTGTGCATATCCGGTGATCCCAAAGACAGAACAGCGTGGTCGCGACGACTCGCTGCGGTTTCCCATCGGTGTCAGTTACACAACGTTACCGGCTCTGGTTGCACTTCGAAGCCTGTTCTGTTTGTTTACTGCCGGATTGCGTTACCTATGCGCTTGGAGCTTTCGAAACGTGTGCAGGCCAGAGTGCGCTTTTGGCCTTTTCTCCCCTGTAGGTACTCCTAGGAAACTACTTTTTAGTAGAGGCGATTCTATTCCCTGGACATGGCATTAGATCGTCTTTGGTTCAATAGAGTATCCATGTACATCTAGGTATATCATAAATTAAGCTTACCAATTGTTATTTTTTTTGAAAGCTTAGCTTCGTAGAATGTGCAATTGAATGACAACAAGCAAGACACATAGGAACACAGCATCTGAACATCCCGTACATGGTCGATCTTCAGAAAATTGCACACAGAGTTAACTTTAGAAATGGGATATTTACCTTGTATTGTATTTATTGTGAGCTCTCGATATTTCGGCACAGTTTACTCGTGAATATGGCGCATGCAACTGTGCCGAAATATCGAGAGCTCACAATAAATACAATACATGGGAAACATCCCGTTTCTAAAGTTAATTCCATGTATTAGTGACCATTTCAGTTTAAAAACTTATATAGCACACAGAGCTTTCAATCCAGCTTCATATTGTGTACGGCTGAAGTATGGAACAACCTACCAGCGCCTATGTTTCCCGGTAGATACAATCTGGGAGTCAACAAAGTATCTGGAACCAATTGAATAGGTTTGTACTAGGCAAACATGTACCAACAGTGACCGCGTCGTCACTTTCCATCAGGTGAGTCTGCGGTCAAATGCTTGCTTATCTTATCACTAGCTGACCCGCCAGCGGTTTCGCTCGCGTGGCCTCGCGGGATACGGTAATTACATATTTTTAATTATCCCCATGGAGGAACTCTTTAATTTACCGGGATCAAAAGTATCCTATATGTTGATCAGGGATATAAGCTACCACCATACGAAATTTCATTTAAATCGGTCGTGTTGGAGATTAGCCCGTACAAACAGACCGACAAACATACAAACATACAGAGAAATAAACAATTTTAACTTATTTTTCACTCCTTACATCGGTTTTTAGCATATTTTTCATTGTACAGAAATTTGACCTTTACAGTTTATAATATGTAGTAGTTTTTACATCCCTCTTTTTACCCCCTTAAGTCATCCCTGTCAATAAATATTGAAATCATCTCTTTAAACTGTCCAAATGCTAATTTTCACCACTGTATGTTCGAAAACAAAAAACTTTCCATACAAACTTTCACCCCTCCATTTCACTCTCTTAAACCACCAATATAAAAAAAAAACCAACAGTTTTTATTTTGAATGACCTCTCCAAATACAAATTTTCACAACTATAAATTCAAAAACAAAGGAGTTTCATTCAAACGTTTTCACCCCTTTTGACCCCCTTAGGGGTAGAATTTCGAAAAACCCATTCTTAGTACACCTCTACGCATCACGGACAATACACCCTCCAAATTTCAAGTCTCTACGATCAGTGGTTTAGGCTGATACTCGTATATAGATAAAAATCGTAATGGAAATTTATTTCTTTTTTGGTTTATTGGTGCTTAAAACAAGGAAACTTTCAAACTGTAAAGATCACTCAAGTCAGCTCCACCAGAGACTGTTTTCTTTACATTGGCCACACAGTTATCTTTTATCCCGGAAAAACACAATACACACCATCACTATTTTCGACACACTTCACTACAATTGCAATTATATTCACTATATCTTACTTTGTAACCAAATCCCACGCGCTTGAAGTAGCGGATAAATAAGCCGGCGTTTCTATAAATAGAAAAAACATGCATAATGATGTAGACACACGGGGCATGCAAACAATTTGCGTAGTGGACAACTGTGTCAATGGCATGCTTACTGGCGTTATGTATCTCGGCTCTTGTTTCTACACCAGCAAGACCTGCTTAGCGACCGCTTTGTGGTGCTTACTGTACTGACTAGGTATGGCCAGTGCAAGGCATGAATAAAATAGGACCAGGGGTCCTACTCCTACCTCTTAAAGTAATCATGTTTTAACCTTACCATTAAATTTGGTACCACCACGTCAATATAGCAAGCTTAAAATAATAATGGATTGCGATAGACGTTTTGTTGACGTAGTATCAAATTTTTCACTCAATTCGCGTACTTTGACTTGACTTTTGACACTAAGTTTTATTGTTCCAATGTCAAAGTTTTGAAGATCCGTACTCTCATCTCTTAAAGTATTCATATTGCATACCACTTATATTGCTTACCATTATATTTGGTTGATCGTTTTGTGTCGGTGGGAGTACGATAGTAAGTATGATTATTCTAAGCTTATTACAAAACGCTCCTGATTTATGATAGTTTCGTAAAAGGTGGGAGTAGGCCCCCAGGTTTGTTAGCAAGGATACTTTGTGCTACTCTACTATATCCTATTAATATTATAAACGTGAAAGTTTGTATGTATGGATGTATGGATGTTTGTTACTCTTTCACGCACAAACGGGGGGGCTAATGTTGATGAAATTTGGTATGGGGGTAGATGAGGCGCTGGATTAACACATAGGATACTTTTCATCATCATCATCATCATCATCCATCACCACGCGGGTGAAACCGCGGGGCGCAGCTAGTATAGAATATTGCTGTCTTCTTTCTTATTATTTGTATAAATCAAATGAGTAAAAGTTAGTTTCAATGCAAAAACATGTAAATAATGTTTAGTTACTAAATATTTTTTAAGTAATTAGCTATGTAAACTGTTCGTTTTCCGAATAAAATAAAATCAAATAAAAATTATATAGAATCTCACATATAGTTAGATATTGGTCTTTATAGCTATTCGAAAAACGACACTTGGCTTCAGATGACGGGAGCTAAACTCGATATTGTCACGGGCGTATTTCGAATTCAGAGCGCAGCGAGGGATTCTTATGCATAATCCTGAGCGTAGCGAGGAATCCAATACGATTATACCTACGTCGCCCGAAAACAAAACATATTTTCCCCGAGTAATACACACTCTTTTTCATCACTTAAGAGAATAAGTACAATTTGAAAAATTTTATACCGACTTCCATTCTATTCAGTTATTAGAGTGTATCTCAAAAACTACGGGACCGAATGAAATTTAAATGGAGCCACACGGGAAGCACCAGCTTTCAAACAAAAAAGAATTTTGAGAATCGGTTCACCCAGTCGAAAGTTATGAGGTAACAAACATAAAAAAATACAGTCGAGTTGAGTAGTAAGATGCTTTAATCATTTATTCAATTTGAAACAATTGAAACAATTTGAAAAATTTAATACCGACTTCCATTCTATTCAGTTATTAGAGTGTATCTCAAAAACTACTGGACCGAATGAAAGTTAAATGGGACCACACGGGAAGCACCAGTTTTCAAACAAAAAAAGAATTTTGAGAATCGGTTCACCCAGTCGAAAGTTATGAGGTAACAAACATAAAAAAATACAGTTGAATTGAGTAGTAAGATGCTTTAATCATTTATTCTAGAATAAATGATTAAAGCACATTCCTATATGCGAAAGTTAGTCAGTAGTACATGCTTATTATTTCTTAACACTGAAACTGCTTTAAGGATTGGAGTAAAACTAAACAAAATATATTATAATAAGCTTAATACAGGGTGTTTGGTAGAAGGACCGACAAACCAAATGAGCGTGTTCGGGGCCCACTTGGAGAATACAAGTTGGCCAAAAAAAATCCACTACACTCCAATTTTCTTTAACTAAATCAGTTAGTTAGCTCTGTTTTGTATCCAATTTTGCTTTGCGTGGCCTGAAGGTGTATTAGAGACCAAATTCAACTAAAAACATCCGGTCTAAAACAGATTTTACAAATGTTATGGTGGTAAATAGGTACAATTTCGGAGAAAAAGGGAAAAAACACAAAAAAAAAGTTAAACATATTGGGGGGTCGGGGATTTTTTTAGGCCAACTTGTATTCTCCAAGTGGTCCCCCGAACACGCTCATTTGGTTTGTCGGTCCCTCTACCAAACACCCTATATAAAAGCTTAATAACCCTTTCGTGCTTCGGAGGGCACGCTAAGCCGTCGTGCCTGGTTGTTTTAGGACAACAGTCGTTAAGCTATGTCGAAGGCATTCGGGCGGCCTGAATACTTCGTCATGGGATGGCCACTAGCCTATCTATCAAGCCGCACTAGGGTGGACTATGACCTAACTCCTCTCTCTGAGAGGAAGGCTCAAGTCCCAGAAGTGAGAACATAATAGGAATATTATGTATTATGTTTAAAGTACAAACACGCTTTACTGTACTACAAGACGTACGAGAAAATAAAATATAATCATTATCCTTCTCTACACTTATAAATAACTGTGACAACACAGTTCAAAACAAATGATATATCTATAAATAGCAGTGGCACTGTACCAGTGCAGAGGAGCGAGTCCGGTAGTCACCGCGCCGATAGTGTCGCTTGTTTATTGCAACGGCAGCGATAAGGAGAACGTTGCTCCCAGCACTACGCACTTGAATTGTAATTAAGGTGCTGTCATATCACGATGTCGATAAAAATGAGGGTTTTTAAAGCAGTTTATATCATAAGCACCGATTAATTTATAACTACATAAACTTATGTAACATTTATAAGTCTTCTGAGTACACATTGACGGAATTAAAAACATATTTCAACATACTAGAGTTCAGGATAAAAATCAAACATACCACTTCATTTCTCCTTTAAAACAGTTTTTCTCTTTATTCACTTTTATATTTGTTATGAAACATATATTATAAAATAGCCATTTTTAATACACATACGTTGACGGATTATTTTTTTATATAAGAGTGCACACTATTTTTTTGTGAATTTTTTACGTTTTTACGAGATGCACTTGCTTGATTTCAAGTAAAGGAAAATGAAACGCTGAGCTGACAGCGCCTTAATGATTCAATTAATATTCATATGTATAACTGCGACATGAATGTTTTATCCATGAGGGGATGAGTTAAGACGAAATATGCTTCAAATTTGACAATTCGTACTCACGAATATTTAAAACTAGCTGCGCTCCGCGGTTTCACCCACGTGGTGATGGATCATAATCATCATCTCAACCGTAGGACGTCCACTGCTGAGCATAGGCCTCCCCCATGACTTTCCAAAAGGACCGGTTGGAAGCAGCCTGAATCCAACGTCGTCCTGTGACCTTCATCAGGTCGTCTGTCCACCGTGTCGGTGGACGACCTACGCTGCGCTTGCCGGTCCGTGGTCTCCACTCCAGAACCTTTCGGCCCCATCGGCCATCTGTTCTGCGTGCTATGTGCCCTGCCCACTGCCACTTCAACTGGCTAATCTTCTGGGCTATGTCGGTCACTTTCGTTCTTCAACGGATCTCCTCATTTCTGATTCGATCACGTAGAGAAACCCCGAGCATAGCCCTCTCCATAGCTCGTTGTGCGACTATGAGCTTATCTATGAGGCCCATAGTAAGAGACCACGTTTCAGTGCCATAAGTCATCACTGGTAACACACATTGGTCGGAGACTCATGTCTTGAGGCACTGAGGTATTTTTGACGAGAAGACTTCGCGAAGTTTCCGGAACGCTGCCCAGCCGAGTTGGATTCGACGATTGACCTTTTTCTCGAAGTTGGATCTGCCTAGTTTGACTGTCTGTCCCAGGTAGATGTACTCGTTGACAACTTCGAGAACTGAGTTCCCAACTGATATTGGGGTAGGTACAACATTAGACATAATTTTCGTCTTGTCCATGTTCATCTTAAGACCTACCCGTTGGGAAACTCGATGGAGGCCTTCGAGCATTGTACTGAGGTCTTCCATAGATTCTGCCATGACTACAATATCGTCGGCAAACCGAAGGTGAGTGATGTATTCGCCGTTAATATTGATGCCAAGTCCTTGCCATTCCAGAAGCTTGAAGGCGTCTTCCAATGTAGCGGTGAACAGTTTCGGAGATATAACGTCTCCCTGTCTCACGCCTCTTTGCAATGGAATTGCCTTGCGAACTCTGCTCCTGTACTCGGACTGACATGTTGGCGTTTTTGTACAAACACTTCAGCACTTCAATATACCGATAGTCAATACGGCACCGCTGAAGAGACTCAAGCACTGCCCACGTCTCGGTCGAATCAAAGGCTTTCTCATAGTCCACAAACGCTAAACAAAGAGGCAAGTTATACTCTTCGGTCTTCTGTATAACTTGCCGTAGCGTGTGGATGTGGTCTATGGTACTATAGCCTTTTCGGAAACCGGCTTGTTCCGGAGGCTGAAATTCATCAAACATGCGACTGAGACGGTTCGTAATGACCTTCGAAAACAGCTTATAAACATGGCTCAAAAGCGAGATGGGTCTGTAATTTTTAAGTAAAGTGTTGTCACCTTTCTTGAAGAACAGCACCACCACGTCTTTGTTCCACGCTTCTGGCGTTGAACCTTCGAGTAAGACGGTATTAATAAATAAAAATATAGTAAGCTTGAGTTAAAAATAATTATACTATCCTGGCTCGAAACATTTGACTACGAAAGCATAGAAAAAATGTTTTCTGATTTTAGAAATCAAATTTAAAAACGTGTTCAGTACTACAAACAAACACACGTATACACACACACACACACACACACACACACACACACACCTTACACACTACAAACCCCCTACAAACACAAACCCTTAATGTTAATTTAATGCTCTTTTCTTTTTTTGAAGACATAAGACATTGGAATGTAAGTACGTCGGAGAAGACACTGGCTCCTGAAACACAGATTAAACTATTTCGGGAGCCTATGGATTCATAAAATATTGTGGAATTATTCGATGTCAATAAATTAGATTCGTATTTGTCTTTTTTACTTTTCTCTATTGAATTTATTACAAAAACCATTAGTCTTGTACAACTGTGGCACAGATATCTCATAGTTTGTATGGCAATAAACTCGACGCGTTTTTTACGTTAACGATACTAAGTACTTGTCCCAAAATATTCGTGCTATGGCCTTTGTGTTGTTCTATGTGTAATCAGAAGAATAAATTAAAAAAAATAACAAGACATGGAACCGGCTTGAGGGCCGTGATAGTTCAAAAATCACAATATTGTGCGCTTGGTTGGTATGGTACCGACCGACTTCGACAAGTTATTTCACACCTAAAGTGTTGCAGTCGGTTCCAGATTTTGATAAAACAAATTGCCTCTTTTAGCGAGCATCGCTAGTCGCTACTTACGGGATCAATTGTCATTCACCGTCATTAAGGTATCATCAAGATCAAGAAGAGCGAAACACTTTTCAGTTATTGTATTAGTGTAACTCAAAAACCGCTGGACCGAATTTGATGAAATTTAAATGGAACCACCTCGGAAGTTTATTCTTTCAAATAAAAATTAAGAATTAAGTCTAACAAAGAAACTCCACTTTTTTAAGTCGGTCAAAAACGTTTATCATCTAATCCGTTAATATATGGTAAATATAATTTTGTTTCATATCTTCTGATGATGTGATCTATCTAGAACCTAATGTTGGTTCTCACTAACATATTAGGTTATAGAAAATACATGCAAATAAAAAACGTGTGATATAAATTAAAATTTTATTATAATTTAATGATAATTTTAGCGAGTGTGGGAAGTCGACCGATTCCAAAATAAGATCTTGACTTGCAGACGTCTATTTTGAAAATTGAATTGGGACCTTTTAAATATAATACAGATTTTTAAACGGAGTTTAGTTTAGCTTTTAGTTTAAAAAACACATAAAAATTGTCCACATAGTAGATATTATAGTATATAAAACATAGAACAAACTGATGAAATTGGGAACATTATGCTTTTGAAGTTGGTTAAAAATAATTGGCTGTGGCAAAATATGTAGAATTGACAAGTCCAATTATTGACCTTATTAAATGACTTGGCAACCTTTTTACGCTTAGAACAAAAAAGGTAAACATTTAGAATCGTGGCGCCTGAATTCGGGGGGAGTGGGGGAGGGGGAGGGGTTTCGGGTAGTCCCCCCCCCCCCCGCAAACCCCACCCGCCGGAGACCATTAGTTTTCGAGTTATGTTTGTTGAAGTATTTTGAGGTTAAGTACTGCATTTCGATCTACTACCACCCCCGCGTCGGCTCTGCAATCCGACAAGACTGCTTGAAATCGGGGTGCTATGAGTCGGTTGTGTCACTGACATCGACCTATTCTAACTAACTATAACTAACCTATAGGTATGTCACAGACAAGTGACTTTGCCAATTCATTAGATAGCTACTGATATACTATTGTGCACAAATTTGGAACATAAGTAGTTTGATGAAGCGCTCGCCGGCCGCTGCCGCGGCACGCTCGCTCTGCTCGCGCCTGGTGGGTCACAGTTCAAACCTAACCTAACCTATAGGTTTGTCACAGACAAGTGACATTGCCAATTCATTAGGTTTTGAATTTTGAATTTTGAATTTTGAATAATCGTAGCAAAGTCGTTGAGATATCAAAAGAAAGCGCAGAAAAACAGGAGAAAACATTCACGTACACTCGGAAGTAACGGAATGACGCGAGTATTCCGACAGTTTTTATCGTCATTACGCTATCTTCGATGTTTGCGTTCCGTTTCAAGAACTTACATACAACGTACATGTCAAAAAAGGCTAAAAGTTACCTAGAAACGTTTCGTTTTACGCATTAATGTCATTTAAGTCACCTGTCACTATCAAAATTACGGTGTTTTATTGAAACTTTAAAAAACTATTTAGACTATTTTGGCGTGTCTCCCGCAGCTAAAATGTTGTAAATACGCTTTATACAAACCCCTTCAACCCACCCACAGTTTTTGTTTCACCAAATTCAGGGGTCACGATTCTAAAGCCAACCCACAAAAAAATATGAATCTTACTTTGACGGATGGGAAATAATTAATTGAATTTAATAATATAATATATACAACTATTGACTATGTATAAAAATATGTTAGACCGTATTTCATCACCACATACTTTTATTTTACTTAGGTAATTAGATACAGCTTTTCATGACTACACACACGACCGGCTGATATAGGTGATAGACTTATACTATTACTATTTATTTATTCAATTAATAACGAAGAAAGTTAAATAAATAAGTATAAATAAGTACAAACCAAGAGAGGATTTGGCTATGCATGACTAATGCATCTACCAGAGTCAAGTGGTTGAAAGGCATAGTTCCCGCGGGACAGTGAACTCGTTTCCATGGTTTCAATAGCCAAATAAAACCAAAACACTTCCGCTAGTAGTAGGCAAATTCTCTCATCCATTAGAAAAGAACTGTTATTTTCTCATTTGTCACCGAGTAAACACAGAATTATCGATGCATCTGTGACATGCGAAGTCACCGTTAAGTTTTCTAGTCGCCGGTTACTTAATTGGATCTTCCTCGGAAACCGAACCAGTTTCGCGTTATGGAGGAAACGGCCCGTTTAGCATCTACTTATGATACAGTGTAGCTGAGCCCTAACGCACTTGATCATCCTCTTCGGAGATTAACATCTGTCTGTGTTTTCTGACGACGAAACGTCGGGATTAAAATAATAATAAATATATACTACTTTACTGACATAAAAATATAATCGGTTTAAATTCAACATCATGCATCAGTAATTTAGCTTATTGTATGAATTTAGTGAGCACAGGGGCATTATTCGCTATGACCGTTCAAACACGTAACACAGCTCGCTACTATATCATCAAGGAATGATCATGATTTCAATACAATTTTACTGACATCCCTTGGAGAAATCGTAATGCGCAACGTTACTAATTATTTGAATGCTCATAGCGAATAAGGTCTTTAAATGCTAATATTTACATTGTAATACTAATGACAATAATAGTAGATTATGCACCAAGGGAGTAAAGCAGTGTCTTACGTCATGGGCGGTATATTGAACCCTGCGTGTAACGGGGACTCTTGAGTTATTACTTTGGGTTATATAAGCGAGGGGTTAAAGCCGCACAAGACGAAGACAGGCTTTATCCTCGAGGTGCATACTCTACTTTTCATACCTATTGCGAGACAATAAAAACTCAGAGCTGTAAAATAGCAGTTATATAGTTAAAAGGAAAATACATTAATAGTTAATATTCATATTGGACACATCAGTACCGTTATAGAGGATCAGAGTAATATTTATGGAAGGAACATTTTTTGAAAAACACTGTTCTAGACTTTCGCCGTTGTTAACTAAGTTATAATTAGTACTCACGAGATGTAGACCACGATTTAGTTGCTTTTGGAGCTCCCGATATTTCGGTACAGTTACATGCACCACGTTGAAAATAATAATATATTTTAATTTCAACCAATAAATAGTATTACCTATGACTTCAACTATGACCTTGAATGCGCAGAGAGGGGCCGTGCATAACCCATAGCAACCGGCGCACCAAAATCGTGCGTTCGTTTAGCAATAAGGGCCTTCATTGGTTGCGTTGCTATTGTTGGCTCTTTTGTTAAAACGTTCGTCAAGCTCAGTTTTGGTGGCAAAAATAACTCTTTTTTAGCTTTTCAAACACTGAACAAAAAGAGCCATAAACGACATTTTCATCCATAGATTCCCAATTCCAACGCCTTTGTGAGCATTTTTAACGTTATTTTCGCCAACTTAGGGCTATTCGAACGCACTACTTTTAGTTAAACCTTTTCGCGCCTTTTTCTTTTTTTTCTGTATGCTGTCTCCGTACTAAGAGTATTCCTACAATTAACATTCCAAATTCAAATCACTTTACTCCCCAGGGAGTTTCATACAACTTTACAGCCCCGTGTATGTAATGTCTTGCTTTACGTAGAGATTGCGTGACATGTAATAGAACATTTTCGAGCAGGTGGTCTGAAAAGGTTATTTTATTAATCTCTATTTTCAAACAAAAGACGAAGACAGAACGATCTTCGAAACGTATTTTATGAGATGTCAAGTGTTCCCTATTAAACTACGTGTAAAACATCTTTCCGTCTCTATCAACTTTAAATAAAAGACTGAGAGGCAGCATTATTTTCATTTTACTAAGCTCCAAATGTAATTATTGGGACGTCACGCTAGACTCCATTCAGTAAACAGTTCCTACCGTTACGCTGACACAAAAGAACGGCTTTAAGCTTTTTCTGTACTAGCACTTTGTGTGAAATACTAAAGGGTGCAACGGAAAAGCCTAGTAAAACTGCAACCAAGCTTTATAGAATCTCACTAGTATATATAATGAACGATTACAGTAATCGGTTTGGAATGTGATTATTTCACTGAGAAAAAAAACAAAGTATGTATTGGTACTTGATATTTTTGGTTATTGGTTGGTTATTCAGTGATCCCTTAGAAATTATAAGTTGAGGTTGATAACCTGATGGATAGTGATAAAAAGTTATCTACATTCCAAATTTCATCCAAATCTGTTGAACAGTTTCAGCGTGTTGAAACTACTAATATCTATAATAATAAATATAAATAGTAATAACTACTAAATCTTTCGAAGAAGCAACAAACCTAATCATAACCACTCACCCACATTCACTTTACTTACAAACGTTTACATTTATAATATTAGCGTGAAACAAACAATTGTTAATATTTAAAAACGAAAACCTACTTATGTGTAAATCAATACAAATTATTTAAAATCACTTAAGGCAAACGTCATTGCCAGTCTACGTGGATCAATACCGATAAATATAAGAAAGGTAGTTTTATTGTAATAAAATCCTTAATCGCGCTGCGTAGCTTATCGAAATCACTTATAACTATTACAAAACAGTTTAAAATATATTTTACGAAGTAAGATCTTGTTAGATTGTCATAATTATGTTCATAACATGTATCATATCTAGTTTTTTCGTAATTAAATAATATCTATATAAACTTCCATTCTATTGTTGATTATTCTCTAACTCCTAACAGCTAAGGAGTTATATTGCTCATTATCAGCTTATGCACATGAGGTGATGATTATCAGACGCAAATACTTGAACAGCTTTAGAAAATATATGAATAACGTAATCATTTCCCTATAAAATTTGAGGGTTGCCCTCGATTTCCCGGGACCCCATCAGATCCTGACTTGGTGACAATGGGAACAAATTGAAAGTATACCCTACCGAAATTAAAGAAACAAAATTGAAACCCGTCGAAAAATATAAAGTACAGTGGAACATAGAACCTCCTCTTTGGAATTCGGTTTAAAATAAATTTGTAACAACAAGAACATTTACGTACATTAAAAAGTGAATTTAAGAATTACCGCTCTATTTCCTAAAGTTATACAAATCGTATGAAACTCATTCATATCATTAACTTAAAGTTTATCAAAAGTTATCATCATAGATAAACAACATAATTATTAAATATAAAACCTGCATACTATTTGTAATAATTTTATTATAAACAAACTACAAACGCTACACTGTATGTAACGATGTAACTTTAGGTATAACTGGTTACAAATTACATAAGATTTTAGTTTTTACCTAACTGGGAGTCTTAACTAAAAAGGCTACACGTTAGCAACTTGTTGAGATGATACATCTTAAAGTTAGTGCGCATTGTTTCCAAGTTATTTCGCCTTAACACGTAGAGACAACAATGGTGTCCATAGAATATTAAAGGTATACAGCACGACCGCGTATTAACACATCCCATATTCAATATTTAAAATACCTCCTCAGTAAGGCTCGAACGCACACATTTAACGAGCTGGTGCTAAAATAACTTACCTATTCACTTTGAACAGAAGTCCGACAGGGGTCATCTCGGTTTACTCCACTACCCAACGTCACAACACTAGTTTTTCAAATTACAAACTCACTTTTCTTGTTCGCAAAAAAAACACAGGCTGAATAAACAAACGTACCACAACAAAGTAAAAAAAAATAGAAGCTTGTAAAGTGGCGCCAAAAATAAAGTCAATTATTTTTCTCGTAACCGGCCAGTGTCAATTGGAAATAGGGATGTGCGTATCGATTCTGAGTATCGAACTCTGTTTTTCAGAGCGATCGATCGACGCGTGTTGGTCGAGCGGCGGTCGCGAGTGTTCTGTCTCGGTGACAAACAATAGTTACTTACATACAATTTAACTAATTATACGTAGGTACTGGTAAGTACAGAAGTGGCCAGTGCACTGGCTTGGCTACAGGTGGGAGTCATTAAACAATGTACCTAGTAATTGTTGTTTTACAGTTACAGTTGTGTCAAGTGCGTTTAGTAATTGCTATGCGCTGGTATCTAGGTTCCCTAGAACCTAGCATACAATGCGTGGGTACTGGCAGGCAGTATGTGGGCACTTGTTAGGCTTAATTGAAGTTACAATGACTACAGACAGACAATTCGAAAATAATTGTTAGTTTACGATGTTGTAGCCAATTGCGCCCTCAATAAACATGTATAAATATTTATTGTAGTTCCTCCGTGTTCTCTAAAACCTACAATAATTCAAATTTATCCATAATGATGTAGGTAATATATTGAATAAGAAATAGTAGTTTCAATGTATAATTTACTATTGCAAGATATGGAGCTGATATTTGAAGTTATATTTGTGAGTGTTGGCCGTCGATAAGGTAATCGCGGGTTTTAATCCCACCTTTGACTTAAGCTTTCAGTGAAAGTGACAGCGTCAGAAAACTCATGGCGTGGTAGTCGAGCATTTAGTACTCGCCTAGCTAACTATTGCTATCATAGATCATAATTGTCTCAGAAGACATGCCGTCGTCGGTTGTGTTTTTATAACATGATGTATGTATGAACGTTGTCACAATACACCGGTACTGTGACAGAACTGTTATTATCAGTATGGTAAATTTTTTCATGTTTGAAACTTCCGGCTATGGGGCTGGCCGGCATGAAAAAAAGATAACAAACGTGGTCACCGCGTCTTGCAGCGTAAACTCCCTGAGGATGGGCATCGGACAAGACCGAAACCTAGTTCGATAACGTCGGCTAATTACGTGAAGTCGGTTTTAATATTTAATAAGATAACGAATAGTTTGGCAAATCAGTTTTAATGCAATATAAGCCTATAATGATTATAAGCCCTACGCCCGCATGATATAAATGCAGTCCCATCCAGAGCTTAGTGCTGTATTGTGCTCATCACTCTGAGGTTTTTACTGCAGTACGCTTCACAGCCTAACACAGTAATGCTTGCGCACTGTTGCTTCGCGGTAGAATATCTGACACTGCGGTGATAGCAACCAATACGGTCTCTTGCACAAAATGCCTACCACCTAGTTAGTTAGGTTTCCTTGCGTCTTGCGATTACGCATCACGGCGGTGGTGCGGGATTTTGGATTTTTCTACCGACTTCCAAAAAAAGGAGAAGATACTCAATTCGACTGTATTTTTTTATATTTGTTACCTCATAACTTTCGACTGGGTAAACCGATTCCCAAAATTATTTTTTGTTTGAAAGCTGGTGCTTCTCGTGTGGTCCCATTTAAATTTCATCAAATTCGGTTAATTAGTTTTTGAGATACAACCAATAGGTAACTGAATAGAATGGAAGCCGGTATACATTTTTCTACAGACTTCCAAAAAGGAGGAGATACTCAATTCGACTGTATTTTTTTAATATTTTTGTTACCTAATAACTATCGATTGTGTGAACCGATTCTCAAAATTCTTTTTTTGTTTAAAAGCTGGTGCTTGCCGTGTGGTCCCATTTAAATTACATCAAATTCGGTCCGGTATAATTTTTATTAAATTTTTCATATTGTACTTGTTTTAAATTCGTCCCTTCACGGAATGAAAAAAAAACGTTAAAAGATAGGTGTCTGCTTACGGCAATATGAAAGTCAAAAACCACTTTGTTTACCAATGAAGCGTCCTACGATAATTAAATTTACGAACTAGTGTTCGCAAAAACCCCCCGAAAACCCGCCATTTAAAAATGCGCGCGGACGCGGTAATTTCGTTGTAGTAAATTATATATTGAAGCTATTTTATATCCCAATACTCAATACTTTATTGCATTTTGTAGGTTTTGAATATACAGTACAGATGGAATGCACAAAAATGATCACTACACGGCCGTGTGGGCCGCGCAATGTGAAGACAGAAGGACTACTTGTTTGTTTTTGCATAAAATTGCAAAGTCAAATTTTTAATTCGATTTATATGAATACTTAGCCTAAATTTAATATGTTCAGTCCATTTAATAGAAATTTTATAATGAGAATTACATTGTATTTATCAGATATAATTGTAGACGGCATAAAGTAACATTAAAGATCGCCCTTGCCTAAATGTAACGTTCTGATACCACAAAATAATAAAGTATCTGATACCGACACTATTTAGGGCTATCGACTTCTTACATGTATGGTTATATTACTTACGCCACATCCGGGCCTGGCCACAGGACGTAGCGTACTAGTGTACCAACATACCAAACCAAACCTCTATAGCCAACATTATAAAGGTAACTTTTGAAATGTTGTTTTACTTTATTTAATAACTACCTGTGCTCCGCGGTTTCAACCGTGCAGTGATGGATGATGATGATGATTCAAATATGGCGTATGTTACTCTGTCGTAATAAAGCTTTCTACTGGTAAAAGAATTTTCTGAAACGCTTATGTAGTTTTTGCGTTTGTCCGTTACAAACAAACTATCAAATCTTTCTTCTTTGTTAATACGAGTAGTAGGTAAGAATTAGCATCAAGGTACGAATGTGGCCTAGTTTGTACGGGCGTTAACATTGCATATATTAACACGGAAAAATAGTTATTGTGACATAACTGTAATAGTTAGAAATATCATACATAAATAAATAAATATTCCACAACTATCACACAACGCCATCTAGTCCCAAGCTAAGCAGAGCTTGTGTTATGGGTACTAGACAACTGATAAACATACTTATATATTTCTAAATACATACATATTATAGATAATTTACACCCAGACACAGAACAGATGATCGTGCTCATTACACAAACATTTGTCCTGAGTGGGAATCGCACCCACGACCTCCGGCATAGCAGTCAGGGTCACTAACCACTAGACCAACGGGCCTGTCAAATATACTTATTTGTAGACATTGATGTCGCCTATAAAACTATGGTAAATCACTTTGCTCTGTTATCTGTAGTTTCCGCAGCGTAAGCGATATCCTTACATCCTTTTGTTATTTGGTGTTTTTTCACATCTTTGGTTACATAATCGAAGTTTTCATACGGATCCCAAACTTTTTTGAAAATATTATATATCCTATATTACGCAGTGATAATGTAGGTTTCTAACTGCAAAAGAATTTTTGAAATCGGTCCAGTAGTTTTTATGTTTATTCGTTACGTACAAAACTACAATATTTTCCTCTTGTATATATAGATGTTTACTTATGAACGGAATGAACCTTTACGATGTCGTGGTCGCGCATTTCCGTGATATAAACTTATTATTATTGTTAGGTACAATATAAATAAATAATTTAAAGTTCAAGGCTAACAGTTCACTTACTTTAAGTATCCGCGTTTAAAGTCAGAATAGTTTAAATTCTTGAACATATGTAATAATTCAAACTATTACATTTCATCACCCTTGACTGTACCTTTTCACTTTCACAAAAGATATCGTGGAATCCGTCAAACGAAACTTCGTAGTTCATTTTTGGGAGTATAGGCCCAGGCAGCGTGGTAGTAGGTCTTTTTCTGGTGCCATCCTCGTTACCTACACTCTCAAAATTGAAAACCAGTCGCTTAACACGTAATAGTGTGTTCCGACAGCTGTTCTTTAGAGCCGCCGCCTTATTGTTTATTGTTTATTGCTTACAAATAATAGAAACACTTGTTATTACATACATGACAAATTGTTGTAATATAAAATTTATCTTAAATACAGTTGCATGTTTAAGCAATGGGTTCCAAACTAGGCGCGGCCTGTATCTTGGATACCCGGGAATTTAAGGTTAAAATTATAATTTCTCATTCTAAATCATTGGACTTTACTGAATAAGTGCTTTACTTTATATATATATTATTATTATCTATTTCCTCTAAAGAGAAAGTGTGTGAGTATGGAGTGAGTGTGTGTGTGAGTTGTGGTTGTGTGAATGTTATATATGTAATGTATGTTATGCGAACAGAAGTAATGTTATAATACTGGAGTTAATAAACTCTCAGTCTCTTCATATGAGAGTGAGTGTAGCCAAGTGCATTATTATGTTCTCTTTTGTAAGGCAACACACTGGAGCTAATATTTGTAGTACCTAAGTAAAAACATTGTAAAAACATCTGTATAAAAAGAATGGCCCCGAGTTTCTTGCCGCTTCTTCTCGGTAGGCTCTATATATTTTGGAACGCGGCGGTAGTCTTTAAAGTACATTATAATGAAAAAATTACGTTCATAAGTGCGTCTTTGATGCCTAAATTGAATAAATGATTTTGACTTTGACTTTGACTTTGCGAAGTTTTATCTTAGCTTCACTTGGTGAGCAAGGAGTGATGTCACAATGATCAAGAACTCTATTATAAGTGTAAGGAAATGACACCAATGGCATTCTGCGAGCAAGTGCAGTATTCGTCCTAGGAAGAAACAGTTTGACAGGACGTTTACGTTTACTGGTGGAATATAATTTCTGTTTATGTGCCTTTAAGCATGCGAGGAGAATAAATAGTTGACGAACACTGAGGACTGACACTTCTTTGTAGAGGAGGTCCGTAGAGTAACGCCGGGGTTTCCCCGTCATTACTTAGAGGATTGCCCTTTGAGTTCTTTCTACTACAAGCATATTAGATTTTGAAGCTCCACCCCATATACCGATACAGTATTGAATGATACTTTGGCACAGAGCAATGTACACGAGCCGACGGACCTCCAGATTTGATCCGCTTCGAAGCAGTTTCATAATGTAAATTAGCTTTCTTAATGTTTTTGCTGTTCTTGCTATGTGTTCTTTAAAGTTAAGTGTTTCATCGATGATTACTCTAAGATATTTAATCGATTATTCATTATTGTCTAATTCTTATTGTCTAACTTGAATGAGAATGAAATGTCAATTCATTCGCATTCCCATTGATGGTTCCAGCCAATAGGATTGCAGAGTTTCGCCCAGAATGGGATTCAAATGTCAAAATGAAGCCCATTCCCGTTCTCAGTAAAGATAGACAATAAGGCCGCAGGTCGTAATTCTTGATCTAGTGTGATATCATCGACCGCATCATCACTCACCATTAAGTGAGATAGTATTCAAATGCAGGACTATCAAGTGTATTGACCAATAGCACTCCTCCTTTACTATATTGCTAGTTATGTATGAAGGTATGTAATGAGTTGTTTTCAACCGTCTTCAACGAGGCGGTTCTCCATGCGACTGTATCTTTTCTACAGACTTCCAAAAAGGAGGAGGTACTCAATTCGACTGTATTTTTTTATTTATTTTTTATTTTTGTTATCTCATAACTTTCGATAGAGTGAACCTATTCTCAAAATAAAAAAAAAATTGTTTGAAAGCTAGTGCTTCCTGTGTGGTCCCATTTAAATTTCATCAAATTCGGTCTAGTAGTTTTCGAGTTACATTCTAATAACTGAATAGATGGAAGTCGGTATTTTTTTTTTATATTGTACTTGTATGTATGTTACGCGATCAATTGATGATTCTTTTTTTGTTTGGTACATCATACTTTAGGGGTGGTCCCATTTACACTTTATCGAAATTGATTCAGCGCTTTTTGAGAAAATATACAAAATATATACCCAGATAATGTTTTGGTCCGTGGTTTCCCTTCAGCAAAATTTTTTCAGATGATAATTTATTGTCAACGTCGAGTCTTAAAGTTTAATGGTTTTAATTTTTAAATAATTATTTCCTTAAGTTCTTTTTTTTTTACTTTACTGAATTATACACGTGACTACTACGTGTGCTTAATTAATTAAATGGGATGTCTAAATAGATTCCTATATTTTAAAGTCGGCCTTTTTATACTGTAACATAAGTTTTTCTTTGCTACTAATCAAGTGACGAGACGGGCCGGTTGCGCGGGTGATGGTAAACGCCACGACTGCCTGTGACAGTTGCAGAGTTGCAGTCCCACCCAGAACTCCTATGTGAAATATGACGCGGCAGTATACAGAGTTGATCACTCGAAGGCGTTTTATTGAATCGTCAAAGCGTTGTTATTATACCAATAAGTAATATATATCCAATCTGTGTCATTTAACTTTGCAATTTTAGGGAGAAAAATACCTACATATCCACGGATGGGATTCGAATCCGCGCCTTCCCACAATTCGTGTCAGACGCCATGACCGCTAGTAGGCCACCGAGGCATGCCATCCGAGCTTCGAATTTTAACTATTTGATTTTAAGACGCGGTCCAACCCCAATTTTAAAATAATCTACGATGCTTTACGTAATGTTGAAAATCGCTTGTTAGATAGGACGATGTAATGCGAAAATGCGTTAATTTTGTACGTTTTCTTTATATTTTTCGATATATACTAACAGAATCTAAAAAACTGCTGGTTATAACTTTAGTACTATACGTTGGCTATGTATTACCTAAAAAAAATATAGTATTATCGCTGAAAATTCTGAGAGTTTCGACGTGTAAGTTTATTTTTGTGGACCTATTCAGGTTTTTTTTCTGCAGAAAGAGAGTTATATTTATGAATTCTAATCGGTTATTACTTTTTTCCTATCCCTTTTCTAAACTTAGTATTTGTTTCATAATATATTATCGATCTGTTTCGTTACACTAGGTGTTTAAAAATTCTGCTTTTTACTATTATCAGGATACGAGCGCGTCTTAACCGTCGTATGGAAACGGAGCGACATCTATTGGACTGCTCTTACAAACACAATCCAATCGAAAGCAGCGTTTTTTCAAACACTCAACTTTCACTTAAAATTGCAATGTATGGTGTCGCTAAGCAGGCGCTAGTGCTAAATAATAAATATACAATATAAAAACATAAAAAAGAGTTCAAAAAGTGGTATGCAGCAAGTAAAAAACTGTGTCATTAATAAGGTCTTGCACCCCACCGTACGATGCTCATCCCCTAATTTTCGCACCTATCTTATACCATCCGCTCGCTCGAGAGTTCTTGGAATATAAAACCGAGGGTACACAACATGTTCCTGGACTAACTCCAGGTCACTAATCTAATCGTATCACTCATGCACTACGAAGGTCGCCTCGGAGTTGCTTTATTCTCGTTGCACGTTAGCAATCCGCCTACAATCCACCATTGTTCTTGTTTACGACTAGAACGGAATGCAACAGGAACTAAATCCGCACCTGATGCCGGTCTAACTACTCTATGTGTATACTTATGAGTACTACACTACTGACTTCCTGGTTTCATGTTTCTATTAGGGACTTTAGGACGTGGCCTTAGGCCTTATATCGATAAGGTTGTCCTCGCGTACCAGGTGGCAGCCCTATCTTGGTGCCACTGTAGTGATTGAGTTTCTGCCTGAGAATGATTTGTAATTTTGTATGTTCGATTTTATTTGAAGATCGACTAAAGAAACTCGCCAATCGCCATATTTGGCCAATAATACAATTGAATTCTCAGAATTCATACTCAGACTACGGGACTTGCGACGTGTGTGGAACAATTAATTAATTCTAATAATTTAATTCTACACATAACATTATACAACTTTGTCGTCTGTACGCATTATCAAAACTTAAACTCTCTAAATTATGACAGTTCTTATTAGTTTAGGCTAAAATCCATATTAGCATAACACTTCCATATGACAGCCCTACAAATAGATATTTCTTTTTAATTGTGGGTATATTTTAGATACATTAGTCGTCACGTAACTTGGTGCTCGCTAATCTAACGTAAATACTTACTTACCCAAACATTGAATGGAAATATCTTAGATTAATCATTGGTCTCTCTCTCGCTCGCGCCCGCGGAGACTAATCATTAATCTAAGGGAAATATCCTATTTTAGAAATGTCATTCCACGTGTTACATGAAGTTGGATTTTAGTATTAACAGAATAAGGACTACCATAATTTAAAGTAAGTTTGCTAGGTTAGTTTAGATTTTAGTTGTTGGTAGGTAGTATGATTTACATAGCTTCTATCTTTTTCTATTCTAAGCAGTGTAAAGCTGTATTTTTATACATTGCCAATCTACAATTCATTTTCAATGACTTCAATGCAATTAGTCAACATTGGAATGAGGTCCCTCCCGACGCCCTTGCCGTACAAGCTTGAGGAATCCCATACATTGTGCACCTGCCGCACTCAACCTTGGGTTAACTGCGCCTTAAAAGGAACAACGTAGATACATAACGGATATCGGCGTGAGAACAACCGCTACAAAAGACAAAGATGACATATTTATGTTATTACCAATTTTTTTTATTATTCTTCAACAATACTGACTCTTTGGTCCGTACCTTTTTTAGATTTGTTTTTTTTTATTTTTTTATATAGGTATTTACATTTTTTTTGGAGATTCGTTCTCCAAAGATCACAATAAACATTCTTAAGCTATGGAAATTGCTTAAAAACTAAAGTGAGTCCATTTTTTTTCTTTTGTAAATACATAAATCTATTGCTAGTGAACAATATTTCCTAATTTTATACTTATGTGTACGCTATTGGCCAGAAGTACTGGCCTCAGGTTCACGCCTTTGCCGTATCCTTTTTAACATAGCCGTTATTTCCACATTCAATTCTTTGACTACCATTTGATAGCTTGTTTTGTTATAAGGTCCAGAAATCTACAGCAAATACTTCACTTTTTAAAACGAATCATTTTTTAAATTTCAGTCTGGTGCTTCAACTTATATAATCATATATCCCAGAATTATTATATTGATACGACGTTTGTATTAGGTACTATTATTGAATACTAGCTGCGCTCTGCGTTTCACCCGCGTGATGATAAATCATCATCATCATCTCAGCCGTAGGACGTCCACTGCTGAACATAGCTGAACAATTATGGGGGAGGCCCATAATTTTCCAAAAGGACCGGTTGGAAGCGGCCTGCATTCAACACCGTCCTGCGACCTTTATCAGGTCGTTTGTCCACCGAGTCGATGGACGACCTATGCTGCACTTGCCGGTCCGTGGTCTATATTCCAGAACCTTACGGCCCCATCGGAAATCAGTTCTGCGTGCTATGTGCACTTCAACTGGCTAATCTTCTGGGCTATGTCGGTGACTTTCGTTCTTCTACGGATCTCCTCATTTCTGATTCGTTCACGTAGAGAAACCCCGAGCATAGCCCTCTCCATAGCTCGTTGTGCGACTTTGAGCTAATCTATGAGGCCCATAGTAAGAGACCACGTTTCAGAGCCATAAGTCATCACTGGTAACACACATTGGTCGAAGACTCTTGTCTTGAGGCACTGAGGTATTTTTGTCGAGAAGACTTCGCGAAGTTTCCGGAACGCTGCCCAGCCGAGTTGAATTCGACAATTGACCTCTTTCTCGAAGTTGAACCTGCCTATATGACTGTTTGTCCCAGGTAGATGTACTCGTCAACAACTTCGAGAACTGAGTCCCAACTGATAGGGGGGTAGGTACAACATGGGCATTAGACATAATTTTCGTCTTGTCCATGTTCATCAAGACATACATTCAAGGTATGATGGGCAAAGAGTTGGAACTGGAATTGTTTATAGATGATAGCAAAATAGATATTCTTTGTATTACTGAACACTGGCTTAAAAAGAACCAACTCTTATTTAATTTTAATAATCATCAAGTTGCTAGCTCCTTCAACAGAGAAAAATCTATACGTGGTGGCTCTTTAATTATTACAAATAAAAATATAAAACTCAAAGAACGAAAAGACATTGTGAGCCTATCTGTTGAACGAGTAATAGAAATGTCCTGTATTGAGTTTGAGCAGTTCCTTGTTCTATGTGTATACAGACCACAATGCTCACCATATGATGATTTTGAAAAGTGCATGGAGGAAACATTAATTAAGCTATCTAATACAAATAAATCAATGATTATCTGTGGAGACTTTAATATTAATTTGCTAGAAAATAATCAGGTAGTGGATAAATTTTTGTTACTGTTTAAATCGTATAATATGTACAATATTTTCTTGGAACCTACTAGGATAACAGCCACAAGTTCCACCTGCATAGACAATATATTTACTAATCTCATACCTATTAAAAATTTCATTATAAATAATCTAGAATCAGACCACTGTGGTCAACTAGCAGTGTTTCCAAGAAAAACTAACAAACCCCAAAGCAAATATGTTAGCTTTGTTCCAGTAAATGCAAGCCGCCTAGAATTGTTAAGAAGTAATATATCACGGAAAGTGCCAGAGTTGCCCAGTCACAATGACCCAAATATATCATATAACTCACTGTTCCATCTTATCAGTGATGAATTTGGCAAAGTGTTTATACCAAAAACAATATCTGTTGGTAATCGTGCTAGGTTTAGTGAATGGGCCACTCCAGGAATTTATAAAAGTAGGCAAAAGTTATATGAATTGTACCATGAAAAATCGTATAATCATAATCCTGTATTTTTGGAATATGTCAAACGTTATTCTAAGTTATTTAAACGAGCCTGTTCCTCAGCTAAATCTATTTATTTAAGAAATAAGATCAAAAATTCTGTTAATAAAATAAAAATGACGTGGAACATTATAAACAGTGAAACTGGTAGGAATACAGTGCGTAATCGAGACTTTCATTTAAAAATTAATAATAAAGATGTAAGAGCAGATTTGGAGGTTGCGGCCGAGTTTGAGAATTTCTTCACTAATATTCCTTCTTTAACAACCAAAACTCTAAAATCTTCCTCCATCTCTGCTGAGATCTTACTTAAACAAAGTGTAACTGAATGTGACACAACTTTTAAATTTTTAATAGTTAATTGCAAAGATATTGTAAGCAGTTTCAAAAGTCTAGATGCAAAAAAAACGGCAGACCTATGGGGTCTTTCTGTGAAGACCGTTTCTTCAATTATAGATGTCATTGCACCCAATCTAGCAGCTGTGTTTAATAGTTGTGTTGCAAGTGGTGTATTTCTTGACCTAATGAAGCACAGTAAAGTGGTTCCCTTATTCAAATCTGGTAGTACTACTGATCCAACAAATTTTCGGCCTATTTCTGTACTACCTACGCTAAGTAAGATTTTCGAAAAAATTATATTACATCAATTAGAAACTCATTTTAGTGCAAACAAAATTTTCCATAAGAATCAATTTGGGTTCACAAGGAATCGCTCTACTATAGACGCAGGTATAGAACTTATAAAATATGTGTTTGATGCCTGGGAGAACTCTCAAGATGCCTTAGGTGTTTTTTGTGACTTATCTAAGGCATTTGACTGCGTCCGACATGATATACTTGTCAGGAAATTACAACACTACGGTATTAGGAACATGGCTCTCAACCTTTTGACTTCATATTTAAATGATAGAATTCAAAGGGTTGACATAAATGGTAAAAAATCGCCCGGCTCTATAATCTCAATGGGCGTTCCACAAGGTTCAATACTAGGGCCGTTCTTGTTTTTAATCTATATTAATGACTTACCTTATTATGTAGAGAAGAATCACGAGATTGTATTGTTTGCAGATGACACTTCACTGTTATTTAAAATTAAAAGGCAGTTATTAAACTATGACGATGTTAACAATGCATTAGCTAAAGTTGTGAATTGGTTCAATACAAATAATCTTCTCCTCAATGAGAAGAAAACTAATTGTATAAAGTTCTCGACGCCAAATGTGAGACAAGTAAAATCCAATATACAATTGAATGGAACAGGGTTGGACCTTGTGGAGTCAACGGTCTTTTTAGGAATTACTATAGACGCTAAATTGCAATGGGGTCCCCACATAAAAAAATTGTCTAGTAGGCTCAGTTCAGCGGCTTATGCTGTTAAAAAAATTAGACTATTAACTGATGTAGACACAGCTAGAATATTTTATTTTAGTTATTTCCATAGCGTTATGACTTATGGCATACTGCTCTGGGGATGTTCTGCAGATATTAATTCCATTTTTATACTGCAAAAAAGGGCTATACGAGCGATCTACAGTTTAGCTCCCAGAGTTTCTCTTAGACAGAAGTTTAAAGACATAAACATTCTAACTGTTGTCTCTCAGTTTATCTATGAAAATCTAATGTATGTAAAGAAAAACATTAGCAGTTTTGATAAAAGGAGTGATGCTCATTCCATCAACACGCGAAATAAGCACAAGCTATCCGTACATGTAACGCGTCTCCACAGAATAAGTCATTCTTTTATGGGACAATGTATACGATTCTATAATAAAGTTCCCAATGTTATCCGAGATTTGCCTATTAATAAGTATAAAATTACTATTAAAACTAAACTCTGTCAAAAAGGTTATTACAAAATTTCGGATTACTTGGAGGATAAAACAGCTTGGGACTGATCACTCCAGGATCTATCTACTCGTGTACTAAGATGTCAAAGTGTAGCGTGTCTTGCCCTACTGATACCATTATTATGTTCTCTTTTGTAAGGCAACACTGGAGCTAATATCTGTAGTACCTAAGTAAAAATATTGTAAAAACATCTATGTAAAAAGAATGGCCCCGAGTTTCTTGCCGCTTCTTCTCGGTAGGCTCTATATATTTTGGAACGCGGCGGTAGTCTTTAAAGTACATTATAATGAAAAATTGACGTTCATAAGTGCGTCTTTGATGCCTAAATTGAATAAATGATTTTGACTTTGACTTTGACTTTGACTTTGACATCTTAAGGTAGGTCTTAAGATGAACATGGACAACACGAAAATTATGTCTTGAATGTCTACGTTGGGAAACTGGAACTTTCAAGACTAATCTAATGATGTATAATTTATCAAAACCAGTTGAGCCGTAGAGTAGTTACGAGGGCACATAGGAACGAACTACTCACTATGTATAATATAAATGTGAATGTTTGGATGGATGTATGGATGTTTGTTACTCTTTCATGCTCAAGCGGCTGGGTCAATTTTAATGAAATTTGATGTGGTGGTAGATGAGGCGCATAGGATACATCGTCATCCCTTATAACGCGGGTGAAACCGCAGCGCGCAACTAGTAATACATATATACTTATTAAACACATAACCCCTCCTTTTGGGCTTCGCCGCTGTCGGGTAAAAAAAACAAAAGCAAGGAAAAACCATGCACCTTGAAACAACGGTATGCAATCTAACAACAGTAATGACATTCTGTTTTTTTTATTTTTTTATTGACAGGCCGGTTGGCGCAGTTGGTAGCAGCCCTGCCTTCTGAGCTGCTGGCCCCGGGTTCGATCCCCGGATAGGTCCAACATTTGTGTGCATGAACATGTCTGTTTGATCTGTGTCTGGGTGTTTATATGTATATAAGTATTTAATATCATAGGTATATAAGTATGTAATAATCAGTCATCAGGTTACCATAGTACAGGCTCTGCCTAATTTGGGACCTGAAGACCTTTGTGTGGATGTTGTCCCATATATATATATATATATATATATATATATATACATATATATATTCCTATCTGAGTGCATTCTGCGATGCTCAGACCGTAAATGGTACTCACCACAAATTATTTGTTAGCTGCCCATTGGACAAGGGGGTACTTGGTGACCATGCGAATGGAAGATACAATGGCGTAGGGAAAATAAGGTTTCCTGGCTGCTCTTACAATTTAGGTATCTAAGAAACATAAGGTACTAGCAAACCCTGCGAACTCCGTTTCGAAAAAAGATTTTCCCGCTTTTCTTTTTATTTTTTTCCTGAATTTTCTTTACTATAAACCTTACGGAGCTCGAGACCTTTCCAACGAATGCAAAACCGTGGAAATCGGTTCGTGCGTTCTGGAGTTATAGCGTCAGGAAGGAAAACCCGACTATATATATATATATATAGTAGATTAAGTCATTTATCTTATAGTCCACTATAAATTAAACATTATTTGAAATTAATAAATATCAACATCATGTCATAAAAACACATTTAATTTGATTTTGTCAAAGTCCCTCACAATCAATGCCCTCTCGCCCAAACGTGCCTATCAGGCTAGCGGCATTCCCGCGTTGTATGGCCAAGGAAATGTTCTGCACAAGATAATGGCCCGACTGAGGATCACGCGTTCTCTCCTTCAGGCGCCGCCCGAGTTAAATATATATATAATAAACTATAAGTTAAATGACTTGTTTAAAAAATATTCAGTGTAACTAGGTTCTAGTGTATCGACCAAATGTTACCACATCTTATTTAAGGTATTAAGTATAGTACTAAGTATCTAAGGTACTTATCAAGAACGCTCTTAAGAAAGACAATTTTAGATTTATGAACTTTGAAGACTAGCTATTTTAAAAACTTGTATTAAAATGACAAAGTTGTACGTGTATAAGTAAGTTTTCAAATATCATCTATGATCTACGATGGAAGGACATATTAATCTATAGTTTAATGGGTCAGACTTCTCCCCTGATTTATACGTAATAGTAATCTATCTATCTATACATATAATAAAAATATAACGGATCGGTGTCTGTACATAGGAGATATATGAGAAAAAATATTATCGGGACTTTTACAAACGAAAATAAAATGAAAAAAAATATTGTTAGAAATTTTGTCCGTTTGTCTATACGTTTGTGCGAACTATTCTTAGAAACGTTTATTGAGATTAAATAATTATTTATTCTCAAAAAAGTTTTCACTAATATATTGTAGTAAATGAATCTTACCACAATATATTATGGTACCATAATATAACATCTAGAAGATCTAGATCCAAACTATTGCACGTGATGGCACCGGTTGTCTATAATCGGCTGCCTGACCATGTGCGAAATGCTACGTCAAGTAACTCTTTTAAAATCCGCCTCAAAAAGTGGCTTGTTGAGCAATCAATCTACAAATTTGATGACATACTGCTATGATTTTATTATTTGACAATTTTATTAAATTAAATTAATTATACGATTTGACTAATTATGTTTTGACGGTATTTTTAATTTTAATTTTGTATTTCTGTATTGTTTATTATATAATTCTATTGAATAGAATTGAATTTATTTTTTAGTGTTATTATTATTTCGAATTTTATAAGTAATTTTCTATAATGAATTGAACTGATTATGATACTTAGTATTTTATGTTATTACAACTACCTAGTAAGGTATGATTATTTTTTGTTGACATGTAACTTATTTGTTATTAATAAAATACTATGACTATGACTATGAGAGCGAAGCCGCTCGCGGGTCAACTACTATATGCCAGCTTATCGATGTTTAACAGGATTCACTTCGGAGAGTGTGCGATCGATCTTCACAATCTTATTCCTTCATCTCCTTTCTTTCATCGAACAACAAGAAGCACAGGAACACATCATCTGTACATGATCGAAATTCCAAAAATACGCACGAAGCGCTTCAAATCTAGCTTCATAATGCGTACGGCGTAAGTATGGAACAACCTACCAGCGTCTATATTTCCTGACATATACAATCTGGGAGCCTTCAAATACAGAGTGAATAGGTACCTTTTAGGCAAGCATGTACCACCGTCGACCGCGTCATCACTCTCCATCAGGTGAGACTGTGGTCAAATGCTTGTTTATCCAATGTAAAAAAAAACTATAAAATGCAGTTAAATCCAGTAAAGTGTCTCTACAGAAATATTAAATACACATTCTCATAGTATAGATCAAATGTAGGCACTGCCGACTGCAACACACAGTATACTAAAGCAGGGTTCAGGACAGGGCTTCAACCATATACTTTGTGACTTATTTTTAGATATTACTCATATTAATATTTATTTATTGGTATTACAAATGCAAATCTAACAAACTTAAGTCTAACAGCCGTATTTATAAACAAGTAATTACTTGACGATACAATACTTCAACATAATATCACATATCTTATTCTATAGTCCAGCAATGAACTTTAGAACACTGTTTTAAACTATCACGGTTGTTCTCTAAGCTTATATATACTATACTATATTACATTACAATACATATATATACATACACATATACTATATTACAACCTTACCACGGTTAATGAACGTTAGGCCTAAAGTAAATGCATGACATAACCCTATCAAAATTGGATGTATGTTTTTACACTTGTAATGGGATTTTAATTTTTACAGTAGGTATAGATCCCTCACAGTTCAGACTTGTGTGCGAATGACATTTTTATACAACTTCACTATTACAATAAGAGCGATAAATGTATTGTCCTATAAAAGTTGCTTCAGATAAAGTATCCTCAGACGCAAAATTGTTAAATGGTCCAAAAGCTACCGATCATCTCGCTGCTTACCGATCATTTTCCAACGTTTGTTGTCCTTCCTATCCGCGCGAACTGTTATTGGCAAAATTGTGGTTACACCGCACAAGCCATACAAACAAGAAGAAGAAGATAAATTGACGTGTTCTCATTGCGCAATGGTTACAAGTCGACCTAAGGTGCGTTCGTTTAGCTTATGAGGGCATTGGTGGCGTTGTCATTGATGGCTCTTTTGTTAAAGCGTTCGTAAAGCTCAAAAACGTTATTTTTGCCACTTTTCCCCACACCCTATTCGAACGCTCAAATGAGCATAAGACCTAAAATCGCATGACTATGCTGTCAAATACATAGCTGTCAAATACATAGCTGTCAAAAACGATCACAAACAACCATACTCCGGACGTGGGTCAAAAATTGCATTGTTTGGTGGCATATATTCCTCTTTTTTATCTTTCCGAAAGCTGAACAAAAAGAGACATGAACGACATTTTCACCCACAGATTCCCAATTCGAACGCCCCTTGTGAGCGTTTTTAGCGTTATTTTCGCTAAAAACACTGACGAGGTACACGTATTCGAACGCACTACTAATGTTTATCTGGAAACTTCGCAATTCGGATATGACTTTATTCGTATTTAGACTGTTGCACAGTCACATCACAAACTAATAATTCAGCCCTGCGATTCTCTAAGAGCAAACATCGTTACATCTTTGACAACATTGACGTGGCTGCAGTGGTCACGGCCCCAACGGTAGACGCGCTAGAGCGGAAATTGAACGACGCAGCTTCCCAACTATCAGGGTGGTTCCACATAAACGGTCTCGCTCTCAACCTTACTAAGACTCATTACATCCAGTTTAGTTTATCGGGTAGATCCCTGAGACCTTTGACAGTGCTTGTGGATGGAGTGAGAATTGAAGAGCAGGAATCAACAACGTTTCTAGGCTTTGAAATAGACCGGGGATTGAAGTGGGACCACCACATAGACATGGTTTGTGGTAGGCTCGGAAGCGCATGCTTCGCACTGAGTCGGGTGGCAAAGGTTGTTCCGGGCGAGGTGGCACGAGCGTGCTATTTTGCAACGGTGCACTCGCAGCTGCAATACGGTGCAGAGATATGGGCTCGAGCCGCGGACTGGGAACGAGCGTTCCGCATGCAGAAACGCGCGGTGCGGTGCGTGGCGCGAGTACCCTTGGACACCCCGGCTCGTCCATACTTCAAGGAGCTGGGTATCCTGACTTTACCTGGCATCTTGATTTATCAAGTGGCAGTGTACGCCAGGATTAACCGAGAGTCGTATGCGGAGCGCGGCTCCAAGCACGTTTGCAACTCGTGACAGACATAGACTCGTTTCCGTCCCGCGGACGTTGGTGAAGTCCTCCAAGTTGACGCATGTCATGGCTCCGACCGTCTACAACCACCTGCCAGACGACATCACAGCAGCCACTAGTCTGAATTCCTTTCAACACAAATTAAAAAAATGGCTGATTGAGCAATCTTTTTATAGTTTTTATGAATTTTTATAATTATAACAAATAGCTTTTGCTGCATTTTATTTTATACTATAATTTTGTTGTTTTTGAATGTTATGTATTATTATTGTTATTAATTTTTTTTTACTGACCGTAAATTTATATTTAATATAATTTTATTTTATTATAATTTTGACATTGGTTTATATTCAATGGACTTGACATCATTGTCCTAATATTATTGTGCTCTATTTTATATGTAATTTTGATATTCCATTGTTACATTAAATTTGACATTTATTATTATATTATTTCACAATTATTTTAAGTAATATAAATTTTAACTTACTATTGACATGTAAAATAAGATTTTATAAATAATTATGAATATGAATAAATATGAATATGAATATGAAACAAATGACGTGATGACAAGAAACGTTGGAAAATCAACCTTATGTACAAAGGCGATATCTCATAAAGCATTTGACATCGGTGAACTCGTCGACGTACACAACAACGAATAATTAAAGAATCACACGGCAGTACCTACACTTCACTTCACGAATTTATTGCAAAGGAAAATGTGACTATTACTCGGCTAAGAATTCTAGCCTTTGATAGTTCTAACTTCAGACAAATTGTAGACAATAGAATCAAAATCGTTGCTTAAGAAATTACTTTTACTTGTTTATAAATACGACAGTATCAGTTGCTCCTTAAAGAACATAGTTACCTACTAATACGCATACCCAGCCTAGTGCTAATGCTAATGCTAATAATGACTAATGTAGGAAACCAAATAAGAATGTATATAATACTATATAGTCCAATAATTTAGAAGATCGCTCACACAAACCTACATTTCCCATTCTGTGAATTCCTTTTTAATTAGCACTGTCTACTTAATTTATTTACTTAATACAATCGTAAAGCTTATCGGAACATATCTTAAGCTTGCGTTTAGCTGCCTTTGTATGGTAATTACAATTCTCACGTCATGGCGGTACAATATCCATCTGTTTGTAAGAACTTGAGAAAATATAGCATTGTGATTTCTTTGAACATTTGTTGAATGGCTGTGGATCAGGTGAACGGATCTGATTAATAATATGAATAAAAATAACTGCTTCCTACGCGTTTATATAATAATTATGATATATTTATTCAGTTAATAATTAAATTAAATGAAATAATTCATCAGTAAGTATATAATTAAGCGAAAAGTTAAAATACTTTACGGCCAAGCAATCGCCAGGCATACACGGACTGCTCGAGCTGTCGACTGCTCTCGAGCAGTTACCAACACCCGCTCCTGTTGTAGTTACCAACTGCTCCAGCATTTATCAATGACAGCTGTTGACTATGACTGCAAGAGCGGTCCGTGTATGTTGATCACTGGCTAGACTGACTGCTTCAAGCTTCCCGTATATGTGGGGCCTGACTTCTTGCGTTTCTCATAATGTTCAAGGTAACCGCGTTGGCTACATGTAGAGGTTCCTCTATTGTTTTATCAGGCCCAAGGCATTGCGAGTTGCTTAGTATAAAAACATGCAAGATTATTCATAAAATCACTAAACACTGCGTGCTTCTTGCCGTGGAGGGTTGTAGTGATCCCTTGGGAACTACCCGTCGAAACGAAATAATATAATAGTAAACCGTGTGACAATCATGGATATAAGCTGTTTACATTCCAAATTTCAACCAAATCAGCCGTTTCAGTGTGAAGAAGTAACAAACTTATACTGTCCCTCTCGCGCTCATTCGCACCCTCACTCTCTCACAAGCTTTTGCTTTCACAATATTAGTGTGAAAGTATGATTGCCTACAAACGTAATATATTTTTTTACCTTGTATACATACAAATATTATGCACCCTATTGATATTACAATCTAGCCTAAAAAGTATAATAAGTAATTGTATTCTATCCTAAACTGCTATATTCACTATACGTAAGAATGTGTCCAGTAACACTTTTCTTATTGTCTCTATTTAAGGCGAAGACACTATGTTCACATGTTCTTTGAAGCAGTACTTACATTAACTACATTTCACTAATACACTAGCACTGATCACTGCACTAACTCGAACGGTTTTGTTCTCTTTAGTCTTCTTACTATATCAGTGTGGTCGAGCAGTAAAACTGCCTCAACGTTCACATGATGATGAAGCCGATGTTGGTGAGCTTCTGCATAGTTTTGTATCACTTTGTCGACGAACTCTACTTTAAGGTCCCGATGGAGATCGTCGTTTCTTATGTACCAAGGTGCGTTCACTATTCCCCTTAGTACCATATTCTGAAAGCGTTGTATTATTAAGATGTTGCTTGGTTTGGTGAAATGTAATATAAGCAGAATTGAGATCTGTGCGAATAGATCGTGTGTGCTGCGAAGTTTTCTAATATTCGTGCTTTGGGTACGTGCGTTTTCCAGCTCAAGCTATCTTCACCTACTTTTCGAACGTACCCTTTGTGTAAATAATCACAAATTTCGTATCAGCTTCTATTATTGTTAAACCATGTTCAGCTTAACAATAAGTAGTAAATCTAACCTAGGTTAGAACGTCTGATACACAGCATCGAATGCATTTCTCTCGACTTTCCCACGGTTTCTAACCTCTAAGGTGTTATTTGTGCGATAAGTTTCTCTATTTGTTACCATTTTCTTTTATCTCTACGCCTCTTCATTCCAGAAGGCCTAGTTTTATAAATATCATATCTTCCTTGAAACTCCGTACATACAGGTGTTCCGAAACTCAACGATAACCTAGCACCAGGCGACAGATCAAGCTATATCTACTAGTTATGAAAAAATAATAATAAAAAACATTTATTTTTGGACCTTTTACATGGAAACCATAACTCGTCAAAACTTAATTTATTTTATTTAATTAGCAATTTTTATTACTCTGATTTGTGGTTGCGATTATTAGTACTGTTATTTGAGATTACATTATTAAAACAATCACCGTAAAAAATCTACTTTCTCAAAAAATTTCCATTAACGCTTGGCTAAGTGACATAGATTTATTTTCTTATTTTTTTTCATAACTAGTATACTTTGGCCACTTGCCCAGTACACAGTAAAAATAATGGAATAGCCCAAACATCATAAGGAAGCACAATATGCATTATTTGTATGATTCCTAGTTGCATTGCATTGTAATTGTATACTGTCTGAAGGTGAAACTAGCGCAACGAATAGGCTTGGTGTAGTTACACCAAGGCTCTTGTGGATGGAACAAAACTATACAATACTTTGCCGTCAACAATCTGAAAGCCGAACTCCTTACCATATAGCACTATATATAAATAAGTATGAGTGTCCAATTCTACAGCACCATATTAAAATATTGACAAGGTAGTGTGAAGAATGTTACTTTAATTATTATTATTAGATAGTGAAACATTAATATTAATTAGGTGACTAATTGACATGAACATATTATTAAATAATTTACTAACACTATAGATCTTTATGTGTCTGAAAATATAATGAAATTATTATTATTTCATTTATTTATTCTGTTCACGGATTTCATCCAGGACTGTAGCCAACGCTTAGATGACTGTTTGGTATGCTGCCTATATATGTCTGCTGTTACCTATTACCTATCGGTTGCCCTCATAGAGATCTATCTGCGATCTGTGGTTGTCCTAGAGGTCGGATTAGTTGGATCCTCATTGTTTCAGGAGAGAGGGAGCGCTTCCAACTATTACTACTTATTACACAATTGTTAAAGGTCTGGCAGATAGGCTGCTGCTGACTGCCACGTATAGACGATGGTTGGCTATAGCCACCTAAATAAATTTTATTTAATTTAAATTTTTATTATTTATTGTAATTTATATTTTTTTTTCTTGTACAATGGATCTCGTGTCTGATAAATAAATGATTATTATTATTATTAGTTATTAATAAATTTAAAAAAAATGTACTTTAAATATAGTCCACATTTTATTAACTTGAAGGACTGGGTAGCACATTTCTTAGCTTGCTTGCTTCTTTGCAACTGCTTTGTCTATTTGTTAGACTGAGACAATGTCATTACATCCGATCAAACACAATCATCGGATTGTTTTTGTTGTTCGTATAGCGCGTTCCTTTACCTATTTTCCAAGGTTGCCCCTACAAACATGAATGAAATGTCCCCTCGGACACCTGTGGCACTAGAATGCTACCCCATGCTACGCCTAATCTATACAATCTTTATTGAAATGGAATAATTTAATCGAACTAATAATATCGATAAACTATGCATAAACTTTTTCTTAAAAATCTTGTTTTAAAATATATGCTAGTAATTGTGAGAAAACTTCAGAATACTACGGAATCCTATACTTAGCATAGCATGATAATAAACTTATTTTTGTTTTTTTTTAATTCTCCAGTATACATACTCTAACCTATGTTTTTTATCGTGTACATTTAGACCCAACGCAAAATAAAAATACTTCAATTAAAAAAGAAACATACCTTTTTCAAAGAGGTTCTACACCGCTTCACATACGACGTCGCATGCCACAGCCGCAACGAACCGCGAAATTATGCAAGATGGCCCCCGATACTCCCTTGCCCTTAATTAAACAATTATAGGATATGTTCTCCAGGCCTCACGTCTTCGTGAATCAAGTTTATATCCTCGAGAAACAATTGCTAACCAATTAACACAGATTTAAAAAAACACACTTGCAAGTAAAATGGTACACCGCTATTACCTTCATTACTTTTCAGCTAAAACGAGAATAGTTTTCAACTGACAGCTGTAAAATTATAAAAAAAACTACTTCTGTTCTACCGACTTCCAAAAAAAGGAGGAGGTACTCAATTCGACTGTATATTTTTTTATGTTTATTACCTCATAACTTTCGACTGGGTGAACCGATTCTCAAAATTGTTTATTTGTTTGAAAGATGGTGCTTTCCGTGTGGTCCTATTTAAATTTCATTAAATTGTTTAATGGTCTAGTAGTTTTTGAGATACACAGATAAGTGAATAGAATGGAAGTCAGTATTAAATTTTTCAAATTGTACTTGTCACATTTCTATTGAACGATATTCCAACTTACTATACAGCACGATGTAAAATTAAAATAATATAAAGTTAAGTACATATAAAATGTTTTTTAAATAATTATTATAATTTACTTTCAACCATTTTTTTAAATAACCTAGATTTTAAGCAAAATATTTATCATTTTCTGTATGAAAATGTAAAATAATGGATGATATATTATAAGTCTTAACTATAACTAATATACAGATACTGATCTTATGAAGAAAAAACAGTTTTTTACTATAGGGTGTATACATTTTGTACTAAAGCACTCGTATTTTATTGCAGGGCCGTCGAGTACCACCGGAGGCGCAACTAACGATGTCTCAATTGTGAAGCTGAGGGCAGAACTCAGAAAGTTACAAGTTAATTTGTTCACCGCTAATGAAGATTTTTGTATAGAATTATTTTTGATAATTAAATTTTTAACGCTTTCTCGGCGCTTTCGCGACGGCGTGGCGGTCGATAGTAATACCGGCGGCTGTGACGAAGCGAGTAAAGAGATTGTTATAAAATCATATACCTACCTATTTCCTGAAAAATCTTAAATAAAACTGAATATTTGAAGAATCTGTATATTAGTATAGTTGTATATTAGTCAGATATCTGTATAAGAATTAGCTATGTTACAATGCATGTCGCAGTAATCTAGATTACTATTACAATGAAGTAGTGACTAGTTCAATAATGAGCTGAAAACGTTGGCTAATCTAAATGTTGGCAACGACTGGTTGGTCGTCTTTAAAAACAATTTATATACAGCAACTACCACCGGCCCCGGAGGCAGTTGCTGTCTAGTTACTAGTTAGTGTTTAGTGGTGCCATAGCAAGCGGTGCCCAAACGGAATCGATATTATCGTAGTAGCTGCTTTCTGGGATATCTTAGGAGCTGTGCTCAATATATTTAATTTATTTTTATTAGATATATGATTAATGAAGCTCTGACGCCTGCTTAACAAAACCTACATTCTGAAATTGAAATTTTACGGAGAACAATTACACATTTCGACGAAATTCGAACCTGCGTCTTCTGACTATCAGTGTCTGACACCATGACTACTATGCCACCGAGATATCCTTACAATAATCATAATATGTATGTAGGTACTCGTATCTCCCTGGTTGATTTTAACAGTGGTATAGGGACGGTCATCGGAGCGCCATCTATCTAATAGTTTGAAAAGCTTTATCCAGCCTATGCAAATACGTGACCGATGCTCGAATATTTTAATTTTATGAGTTGCTTACTTATTAAAACTTTCGCAATTCATGCCCATATAAACGCTCAGATTGCCAGGCAATTTAAAATACATTTAAAATTTCCATTTATGTACGTCACTTCAGTAATCTTTACAGTTGCCTCGAAGCCCATTATTTTATTATACCTAAGTGGAAAAAGGCTAATTGACCAAAACTGTTCTATCTGTTTGCTGAGTTTATGTTTCAAGTACTCGTAATTTAAGTTAATGTGTTTGTGGTTAAGTTAATAAGTAATAAATCCCTAGATTTATTTACTTTCGCCTATTGAGATTTTGCAGCTAATGAAACTTACTTATTAAAACAGGTGTCGTTTGACCTAATGGAACGGTAAAAAATGACTAGCGCAACTCGTCTGTGAAGATAGCGTCCATTCAAAAGCAAGATATCATCGTGAGAGTATACCCTGAATATCCCTTAAACCAAACTTTTATCAACTGGTCAGGGGCCCGTTTCCACTAAATAAATTATGATCCAACTGCAATCTAACCGTAGCTGAACGATGGCTTTTTACGTCAAGAGGCAAAGAAGCAGAGGCAGAAGCCCAAAACGGTGGTCTGACCAGGTTTTGCAGCAGCTTGATATGTAGGTCAACGTAGCTCTGCATGAAGCTGTTGTCTCTCAGTTTATCTATGAAAATCTAATGTATGTAAAGAAAAACATCATTATTAAATTTATCATCAAAACTGTTAAGTTTCATAAAGGTTATTACAAAATTTCCGATTACTTGGAGGATACAACTGCTTGGAACTAATCACTACAGGTTCTACCTACTCGTGTATTAAGATGTCAAAGTGTAGCGTGTCTTGCCCTACTGATACCATTATTATGTTCTCTTTGTAAGGCAACATACTGGAGCTGAAATAAGCGAACAATTGTTATACGATTTGCAGAAGTCCCAACAGCATCCTAAACACATTGTTGTATTGGACTCGAAGTCCGTCGAGCTTTTGGCATAGTTGAACCATAGACTACCCGTGTACATACCCTGACAAAACGCTTTAAATAGCGTTATTTTGACCTGGTCCGTACAACGAGCAAATCTACGTGCCAACATATTGCACCGTACTGCTAAAGCCCTACGCTCCCACTCTACTTCAACATTATCCTTAAGGTCGTCGCTAAGGAAATGCCCGAGGTACTTAAATTTTGTTACTTTATTAATTTTAATGCCATTGAGAGTAATTTCAGGCATTTCCGCAGTGCATTTACCGGCGACCTTAAAGACCATGTACTCGCTCTTTCTTACGTTATATTCTAGCCCATGCGAGGCAGCATAAGTCTCGCAGACTCTCAGCATCTCTTGTATCGACCGTGCCGTCGGACCCAGCAGCACCAGTTTTGAGTTTGAAGCCACAGATCGAAAAAGGTGGAGGGAAGCAGTTAGAAGACTTCAGCAGAGTTACGATCCTAAACACTGAGGGAACGGCTGAGGAGGAGGATACCGCTGTTGAAGAACCGTCCAGCTGCATATGTTTCTATTGACGGCAGCGATCGATCAAAACTTTACTCCAATTTGTCTATAGAAATATAGTAGAATAGCTTTTTGGGTAATTATCGAACGACAACTGTGGCAACAACGAATAATTGCGTAAGTGTAACGTAACGTGTCATTCACGTGAAACAATACACACTGTCATGTATCTAGGGCGACTGTGGCACAGACAACTTATAGTTTATATGCCGAAGCGTGACACGTTGACACTTACTTAATACTTTTTCGCAAATTGTGTTACGGCATCTGCAGTCGAACAGCCGTTGCAGTAGGATAGATCGTTCAACGTTGTCAAATCGTAGAATTGGCCTCCAGTAGTTCCTCTGCGTAAACAAACCAAACAAATGAAGGCCTAATTGCTGGACTACTGAATATTGATTTGTTTGCAGAAAGGAACTACTGCCAGTTGACAGTAGCTTGGGTTTTGGGATGATGACATCTCGCTTCTGCCGTGCGATTCTCTAAGAGCAAACATCGTTGCATCTTTGACAACGATATCTCATAAAATATTTGAAATCGGTAAGCTCGTCGACGAATCATTAGAGAATCGCACGACTGAACGGTAACAAATAGATAGTTGCTTATCTGTTTATCACCAAAAGACACTCAAAATAATATCAACACAAATTAATTTTTTTAAATGGTAAGGTATACGACCAGTAAATGGCGATGTTTTATGCAAAAGGCAGTAAAATAACCGTTGAGATGTATTTATTGATGGCCGCAGGTTTCCGTTTTAGGCGTGTTCCTAAATGCGTTTATATGCCGCCGATATGATGTGTGGGCGCACGGTTGGAGCTTGGGGAGGACCAAATAATATGAAGCTATGAAATATTGATATGGCGATAAAATCTTAGTTAATGAGTGTGTTTTTTTTAACTGAGCCGCTTTATTCAATTCAACTGTATGGCATTTAATTACGTTTAGAGCTAGGCAAAAGAGACTCAAATACCAAGCACTGCAACTATCATGTGCAAGCGTAATGCTAACCATCAGATGCACAACTTGTCCGTCTCGGCACTGACGATCGAAATGGATTGAGGACTGATTGCACGATGACTCCCTGAATGTATTTACGGCCGGTCCCAATAATCTATCTATCTATCGTCGGTTTCCCCTACTATAGAGATAGATATTTAACACTATTTGTATGGACGTTATGTCAAATTTCTTTCCGTAGTAAGTAAAACTGTGGATAGATAGATTATTGGGATCCCCATAAGTGTCCAGTCATCCGTGTCAACATGACGTATTTTGCCTCTATAAACTTCAAACAAGAGACAGAAATAGAACAGTGGTTCTCTTTTGTTTAGCACTAATCGTATTTAGCAATGACGTATACACAATTATTCCAAGACTTATCTTTGATCAGTGTGTGTCATCAGTTATGACTTATGGTATTGAAACGTGGCGGTCGACTATATCCCCATTGGTAAGCTCAAATCTCACGACGAGCTTCTACGTGATCAAATCAGAAATGAAGAGATCCGTAAACGAGCGAAAGTTACCAGATTTAACACAAAGGATAAGCCAGTTGAAGTGGAAGTGGCAGTGGACAGGACACATAGCACGCGGAACTGATGTCCGATAGAGTTGGAACGTTTTGGAGCGGAGACCACGGCACCCTCTGGTTTTTAATAGTCCCGGATTAGTGGACAGCTCTAAAAATAACTGAATCAATTTTTTTATATTATTTTGATTGAGATCTGTTTTGTGCTCTAAACAAATAAAATATGATAATAAAGCCAAGACGATCAATGATTTGGTAGTCTCAGAATTAGTATGGAAAAGATTGAACGCTGTTCGTTCTGTCGCAACAGAATCAACTACTCCTTGTCTACAGTTTTTGCGGACAAATAAGCCGCACGTGAACGTACAACTTTTTGCTGCATTTGCTAATAATAAATGCGCGTTTTGTCATATGGTTACTCGTTTGTGAAATATGGAACAGTCGGAAGTTTTGCATTCCTTCTGAAACAATGTATACATATTAATTAACAGATTATTACGGTGAAAAGGATTGCCAACTGAGCAGCGTTATGCGGGCCGGTATCGTCAGATGTTTCATTGAAACAATATTTAGGTAGCTACATGCGTGTTACTGCAAAGTAGCTGTTGCCAAAATCAAACGAATAATACAGGTGTGGTATTAGCGTCTCGCGTCGTTTAAAATAATGTTGGAAACTTGGCAGATTCAGAATTATGTCTAATCTTATGCCATTGCCCTCGGAAATATATTTTCGCCGAGCTATTATTGATTTGCGTTAACATAAGAAAGCTGTTTGAAGCCAAGATAGCTCAGATTTGCGGATATGACAGTTAACAATTGAAGAAGATAAGAAGAAGAAGGTGATGATAACATTGTAACATAAGCAAGCTAATCCGACTATATATGACTATAATGTGCGTTCTGACAGATGTTCTTGTGGGCTAGTCGCTATTCAAGGTTCAATGCGCCTTTGAAACTTATCAATAAGATACATTGTAGTCAAACGTTAGCATATTTAAACAATACAAAAATCAATACAATAAAATCTACAGCTGTTTCACTTAGAAAAGGTCCTAACCACCACATCCACGTTTCAAACATCCTAAAAAGTCCTAAATTCCTGGTATATCAGGTGATTCTCCATTAATATAAAACTGCAAGCGTGGGTGCATTCGGAGCGCTTGAACAAAGGACCCCGAGCGTTGACTTGAACTGGACACTCAGTCATACGTTATTATAATTACCGTGGGAAGTTTCATCATGAGGAATTATAAAAAATACTGGTCATTTTATGAACAAGGGCAAACAATAAGTTTGTGAACAAGTTCATAGTCTACAAACGTAGTGTCTTTCTTTGCATCCTTCCAACCTTTCGTCTTTGTGATATGGGGGGTAATGATAACATTTTATGATCAGTTTGTAAATATGAATCAAACAAACTTCAAGTCTTATTCAAACACATGAGACGAGCGAGTACGTAAATCCGTAGTCTCTGCCTGCCTTCGCCTCCATGGTTAGGCGGGAATTTATGTGTCTTTATTTTTCATTCATGTTCCCCTTTGTGTACTCATTTGTTATATGTCGGCTCTGTGTTCTGTATTGTATTGTTTAAGTACCTAATAAAAAAATCCTTCTCTCTTTCTCTCTTTCAAAGTCTGTTCTCTCTTCCTCATGTCGTCATAATCGACAATATTTACATAATCATGCCAAATTGCTGTCGAAGCAAGATCTATAGATTACGTTAAAACTTTGAAATGTCAGGTTAAATAAATAGCGGTATTACGTAACGTTGGATACATTTATACACTGCCTACGTATTCGGGGATGTACAGGCGTTACAGTTCCCGGATTAAGGATTGGATTGTGTCCATTATCTTCCTAAATGAATGCCATTTTTCCTGTACCTATATCGGCTTTATTCTTCATTGTTAATCCATATATTATATAGGGCCAACGACAATAAAAATAATAATAAGAGGCGAAAGAGCAAGTACTAAAAATTTCCAATGGTGCAAGCGCTAAAGATCGTAACGCCGGAAGTAACCGCAGCACACCTCTCGACACTCGTTAGCCATCCACGCCAATGTTGCCGCTTTCCTCGCCAATGTTGGCGTCCCTTATGTGGCCCTTGGGTGGCAGACGGTATAATCTCTACCGTAACCCGGATTGAACCGTCAAGATATTCAAAGTCAATAACCCAATTATCAATAACATACTACCCTCTCCTTTCCGTATCTATTTTTACATAAAAAGGTTAAAAAATTATATCAGCTAATGCTAGTGAGCAGTTCTGTGCCTTTCACGGTCTCCTGGTCTTCTCCAGACACGGACACATCGGTTATCTGGATTTAAAAAGACGAAGAAATCTTAATAAAATGTACCGTAACAAAAAAGATTTCGATTTTTCAAAGTGATCGCAATCTTTTTTTGGTGTGTGTAGTAGTGGTAGTGTTTCGCTTATCTTGATTATATCGTTATTGACAGTGAATGACAATCGATCCCGTTAGTAGCAAGGGTCACTAAAAAGGGTGAAAAAATCTTTTTACCTTATATAAATAAATAAATATTCCACAACTATCACACAACGCCATCTAGTCCCAAGCTAAGCAGAGCTTGTGTTATGGGTACTAGACAACTGATAAACATACTTATATATTTCTAAATACATAAATATTATAGATAAATTACACCCAGACACAGAACAAATAATCGTGCTCATTACACAAACATTTGTCCTGGGTGGAAATCGATCCCACGACCTCTGGCATAGCAGTCAGGGTCACTAACCACTAGACCAACAGGCCGGTCGGTATATGGCACTGACTTCAACACGAAAAAGTGGGAAATAACTTGTTGAAGTCGGTACCATGCGCACAATATTGTGATAATAGGTACTTTTGATATATCATAGTACCGACTTCAACAAGTTATTTCACACTTTTTCGTGTTGGTCGGTTCCAATTTATGGTAAAAAAAAATTTAAGTTTCAAGTCGGGTAGTGGCGTAGTTACAGTTGTACTTGAAAACAAAATTATCCTTTGTTGTGTATTTGTCCCTTAGACAAAGATGCAAAGTAGTGAACTTGAGTTGAGTTAGTGAACAGGCGTGAGAAACCTGTGGCCACCGCCAAGCTGCTCCGCCGGAACTTAGTAATGGCAGCGGGTCGGACCGGATGTCGACTGCGCTGGCGCACGTGTACTACAACAAGTTCATCTGGCTTACAACAAGGTAAGGTAGATAAGTAATAGTTTTGTTATAACACTGATCTGTATGTTACTATAGTTTGTGGAAATAGTTATTCTTTTTAAAGTATAATGTCTATAAAGAATAGAGTATTAAAAAAACCCCTAAATAGGTACATATAATGTAGGTTTTTGAGAAGTGTGTGGAACATTTTCGGCCATTCATTTCATTTTATTCAATAATGTAAAAATGAAAAATTATTTAATAAATTGTTAGAAAAGCAATAATTTTGTAAAGAAAATACGAAAAGATATCATTAATAATTCTGAAAATTATTTTGAACTATTTCTTTTTTTAAATTTACACTAAAGTATCCAAAAATTTGAAATAAAATTGTTGAAAATTTAATGACAAAAAAAAAAGATAACTGTTTTTTAGAAATTTCACTTTAATATCTATAGGTATCTAATAAAATAGTGAATAATATTTTTTAATGTTAAAAATTGTATCAATATCTAGAAAAATTGTTAAAAGAATGTTCCGTTTTTGTAAGAAATTTCACTCAAATAGTGAAGTTATTAAAAGATTCAAAATAAAATTTCAATAAAAATGTAATAATACAAAAAATTTGGAAATACATATGATAAAATTTAGTATATATTTTTTTGTGAAATTTTAATTAAATATCTGAAAATACAGCAGTTAAAAATTAAATTATATTAAATTATATATTGTAAAAATGAATAATTTTCCAATAAATTGTTAAAAAGCAATAACAATAAAAATAAAATATAAAAAATACGTTTATAGTTTAAAAACCTTGAAAAATATTCGTATTTTAAGAAATTCAGTTTTTTTAGTAATTTCACTAACATATCTGAAATATATTAAAATAAGCAATAATTTGTTTTTTTTTTAAATAAAAGCGGTAATATATTTTTTGACATTTTATTTTATTATTAAAATACTATATATCTGATACTATCCAAATTGTGAATAATGCACAAATAATGTCGAAAAACTACGAAAATATATTAAAATCTTGGAAAAAATATGAAGAATTATCTGTTTTTTTAAGAAATTTCACTAAAATATCTGAAATTATTAATAGTGTTTAAAATGTTTAGTAGTTAATAGTAGTTAAAATTTCAACAAACATGTAAAAAAGCAATCATATATACATAGAAAAAGTCGAGATTATTTTTTAAATTTCTTTATAATATCTCAAAATATTAAAGGATATTTATTGTAGTTGTCTAAAAATAACCATCAAATGATTTTCAATTTTCAGGTTACGCATCGCCCGACTTCTTTCACTCCAGTACCACAGCATAAAAGTAGTAGGTACGTACCAGTACGCGAGGAACGTGTACATTTTGTCACATACTCATATTTCTTTGAAGCTATGGCATACTTCGATTACGACAGTAATAGATTTATCTAATTATAACTGAACAGTTAATTTAAGATCAGTCGACCGTCCCCAATCAGATTACAAGACATAGATCCCGCGGAAAGGCTGCGTCGAATGAAGCGTTAAATTAAAACTATTAATAACTAATGGTAAGTATAATTTATAAACAGGTTCTTAATAAGTTGTAATTGTATTTATTAATTACCTGTTGCTACCGATATTAATATTGAATGTGGTATGTAATTATTTCTACCGCATGCGAATTATGTTACAATTTGCTTGTTAACTTTTACAATTTAATACAAGAATTAAACGAAATTTTCTTGGAAGGGTGTATGAACTACACAAAGAAGTTTATTGGAAACATTGCTTAGAAAGTGGACACCTTTAGGACCATTTTTATTAGTCTAAAATCTACGAAGAAATAATGTCAGGAAGCATAACTCAGAACAAATTCCACACAAAAAGTGGTCCTTCAAACCAAAACGACGTATGATTCCAAATACGAATTACTTCCGAGGTTACAAATAGACATGTTCAGTGATTGGTTTAAATTTCAGAAGGAAAGCAGGGATTGGTCCACGCGCGTGCTGTAACGTCTACTATGACAGCTGAGTCATAGCGGCGTGAAAGATGTTATTGATTTAGCACGACTTTTATTAGGTCACTTTATTAAGGCAGTTACTCTTCCTGATATTATTTCTTCGTAGACTAAAATAGATCAATTCATTCACAGCATATTTAGTCCTAATATTTAATATAAATAAGAATCAAAATACAGAAGCGTTTGAACCAAGTCTATAGGTAGTTCAAATGAACCTGCATGTTCAGAGGCGTATCAAAATTGTTGGCTGCGTTGGATTGCGAAGCTGAATATTTGGACAAATTATAGGCCCGCGTTTTGATCACTTGTTGACTCTTTTACCGCCCCGCGAAACCCTGATTAATGCGATAGAATGCAACGTTTCGTTTGAGTACTTATTATTTATTTGATGCCAAGCAACTAAAAAAGTTGCATCTGTTGAAGTGTAATACTGTCGGGCTTTTAACAATCTTCGCGTATATACCATTCATAGATAACTGACAAATGATATTGTTTATTAGACTAAACATCCTTTTTTATAAGCATATCAAAATTATGGAAAAATATTTCATTATCATTCTGTAATAATAACACCATCGATTAATCAAGACACCTTATATATGTACCAATTGGGACGTTTGACAATGTATTTGACAATCCCTCGTGTCCCTTCAAAGTAATGAAAAAAGAGAAATCGCTTCTCTTAAATTTTAAATCTTTGGTCGTAGTTTTATTTTTATATTTAATAAAAGTTATCTTATAGTCCATTATTTTCAAATTCTTAAAAAGAAAAACAAAACGTTATTTTATAAAGTATAACTGTATAAGAACAGATTACGATACTATTATTGCCTGTTATTGTTAGCACAGCACTACAAATATAAAGCGCTGACATAACCTTGTAATAGCGCAGTTTAGATTTAGAAAAATATTGTTGTTTTAATGCTCATCAATTGTTAAAACGGTAAACAACCAGCAATAATATTTTTATCGTAACTGCAACGCCATTACAAAGTTACGTCGTCAGTTCAATCGCGACGCGTCAGGAACGCATTCTCTGAACGGCCGTAGTTTTATAATTCGTTGATGCACTCACCAATGTCAAACATTTTAAGAGATATCTCCCTTGTACACGCTTTTCCAACGTTTCTTGTCATCTCGTCATTTGTTTCACGGATGTTATCAAAGATGCAACGATGCTTGCTCTTAGAGAATCACACGGCTGGATTGTTTGTTGTTGTATTTCAAAGTCGTCATCATCATCCTAGCAATTTCCCGGTTGCATCCTTACCTTCCGCCAAGAAGCCCGGGGTCTGCTTTCCTGCTTTTTTCCCTCCACTTCGCACGGTGTTCAGCATCCCTAATGGTGAGACCATTGGCACGCATATCACCCTTTACGATGTCAAGCCAGCACTTCCTGGGTCTACCCAGTCTGCCGGGCCCGGGCGGAGGCGGTATGACAAGACATTTATTCCCCACGTAATCAGCCGGTTTCCGTATAACAACAACAAGGGATAGGTATTCATATCCTACGAGATATCACCGCCGTAGTACTAAGTACAAGACGTATGTGTTGAATCGTGCGCTTGTACAGAAGCACAAGCATTCTGGTAAACACAATATGCAGCAGTAGGTACGATGTTTAGGCGTAGAATTATGTTATTCAGCAGGGCGACTACATATCTCAGTTACAATCAAATATTTTGTTAAATATTAAATTATATTAAGCTATTGTTTTTATAAAAACTAACGTGGTTTTCACTCATTATTAATTAAAAATATGGGATTACTCACGTAATATTTAATACAATCAAATAATAATTGAAATCTTGAAAAATGGCGGCTTTATGTCAGTTTTGACTACTCACGCCGAAATAGCATTTTATAGAGAGAAAAAAATAACATACTACCATCTCTATCAGACGCCATGACCAACTAGGCCACCGAGGCTGGAGGTCCGAGAATAGAATTTTAACTCTATCTGATTTTAACCGTCGTCGTATGGGGACCGATTCTCTCTAAATATTACAATGTTATATTATAGCTAAGCAGGCGTTAGTGCTTTAAAGAAGTAATACTATAAAAACACCGCAGAAATGTTAGTAAGTTGGATTTTATAAATAACTACTGACTGCCCGCGCGTAATATGCACGGCCTTAGGCCTCGCTATAACATCCCATATTTTCTTATTTTTTTTATGTATTGGACTTGTTAGAAATTATTTTAAAAAAGATGAATGAAATTGGTTAAACCGTTCTCAAGTTATAGCGTGACCAGGAGCAGTAGGGTATCATTTTTATATTTATAGATATAATAATAAGAATAATATGAGACGCAAGAGCAAGAAACAAAAAGCTCCATGGGAGGAAGTGTTAAAAGGCATAACTCCGGTAGTAGCGCTCTAGTGAAACCGCAGCACACCTCTCAACACCTTTCAGCCATCCACACCAACGTTGCCCCTTTTGTCCCCATTGATGGTGGCTCTTATGGGGGGCCCGTTTAGTGGGTGGCAAGTCACCACCTGCCTAAACATTTTAAGATGAGACTGAAATTGGCAGGTGCCTAGTCTCTTCCATAACCCACTATCTCCCGTACCACTAATAAGTACATATCAATAGCCATGCCATTTTACCCATTTTTGTAATAGATATACCATGTAACCATGCATCCAAAATGTTTCTGTTTTTATACTACATTGTATTTTTATACAAAACGGGCCTTTAAGTGTTGGCTACAGCCCCACTTATGCCTATGTAAATGGCCGGGTGAAACCCGTGAAATATGTCAAATAAAAAGAATAATATTAATAATGACTGGAACTGATAAAATTGAAATTATATGATTATTAACGGGATATTTACCGTGGTAAGGTTGTGGAATGAGCTCCCGATATTTCGGCGCAATTACATGCACCATGTTCACGGGAAGACTGAAGAATGCGGGTGGTTGGTCAAAAAGTTTAAAAGTTAGGTGCAGACATAACGATCTACCCTCTTTCTTAGTCTTTTGCTACGGTTATCACTGGAACTCGAACTCGATCCTAAGTCCCGACAAAACACACTCACTGTATCACTGCGTATAGTATTTTGAACACATTTTGAACGCGGACTTTTATTTTTAAAACAACCTAATACTGGATTCCACGCACTGGCGAGTTGAAAACCATCACCTCGATTGAAATTCTGGCATTTCGAGATCTCAATAGTTTCCTTTACTAGCCTTGGTATGTAATGGCGTTCGGTGGACAAGATTTTAGGGTTATGGAATTCAATCCAGTGGTTAGGACCCGCGTCCAGCAGATGCTCAGCTATGGCAGATTTGTGTCTTTCATTGTTTTTTACTGCCTTTATGTGTTCCTTGATGCGGCATGATAAAATTGATATGAAGCCGTCATTCTTTTCAAGTTTGATTGAAAGTGAGATACCTGATAGACCTGCAGGAGTTTAGAAGACAGTGGTACTGATTCGCTTGTGCGTATACTAAACTAAAATTCTCTAAACTATGGTAGTTCTTATTATGTTAAACCTAAGATCCATATTTGTGTAACACTTAGAATGATAATTCTAAACATATGATTATTCTATTCAAATGTGGGTAGTTTTATATGAGTTTGGTTTAGTTTAGAGGGCACGAACTTACATGACGATTAAACTTGCACTAAACATACCCACAATTAAACAGAAACGGCAAATTTAAGAATTGTCACTTGCAAGCATTATATGAATTTGGACTTAAGTATGAACAGAATAAGAACTACCATGATTAACTAAAAATAGAATTTAGTTCGCTAGTTTAGTTTGGTTTTCTGAACAAGCGAATTACTACCAGTAGCAAATTAAATTGCTTAAATGGGACTAGTATAGGGCTATGTGTTGGTGTGCTAAATATATCCCTGTCGATAGGAATCAGGAGTGATGCAACCCAATGCTACAGAACACGTTGCCTCATTTACGTTGTAACAGCTTGATTTGTTTTGTAAATCACTTAATTGCTAAATTTATTGGATCAACAGTTATAGGGGAAGCTTGCTTGGGATTTCTATAATAAGGAAAAAAAACTACATTGACACTTTGTGTCTTGTTTTGAGGACCTAGTTCGATGGAGTTTCTAGTTCTTCAACGAATCCCTATAAACGGTGCCCGGGTGGTTTCCATCAGGTACTGACTTTTACTGGAGTCCTTGGTGGACGAAACTGCAATGCCATAATTTCCATGCAGTATTATGTAAGATAGCTGGCCCGCCAACGACATCCCCCGTCCGACAATCAGATGGATTTTTAAATAGGTATGTTCAAACTGCGTTTTAATCCTTTTCCTTTAGGCTTTTTTATATCTTTATAACTTAGTTTCCTTTAAACCATAGAACATATCTTGAATTCCTTGCTGCTACTATGGCAGTGGATAACTCAATCAAGCTTAACAAGCTTATTCAGATTGTTATGTTTCTTTTCAATAATTACTTACTAGTTTAAGCGGGCACTTCGCCTGCGTAAAATGTGGTTGTCAAGTTATTTCGGAACTACCCTTTCAATTGGGATAATTTGTAGCCTAAATTATAATTAGTACTCACGGGATGTACACCACGACTTACAAGGTTTTCGAATTCCCGATATTTTGGCACAGTTGCATGCATAATCTACTATATAAAAATAAGTCGGGTTTTCCTTCCTGACGCTATAACTCCAGAACGCACTAACCGATTTCCACGGTTTTGCATTGGTCTCGGGCTCCGTGAGCTTTATAGTAAAGAAAATTCAGGAAAAATATAAAAAGAAAAGCGGGAAAATCTTTTTTCACATACAGCGCCATCTCTGATACATAGCATGTACTACAAACCAATATTTTAAGTAGATGGCGCCAAACGGAATGTTACATAAAACGAAGCCATCTGGTGGCGAAACGGAGTTCGCAGGGTTTGCTAGTTATAATATAATTAACAACCGCGAAAGTCTATGCATTGATCCTGGGTGCATTCTTTGCGTGATTATCAAATATCCAAACATCCAAACATAAAAGTTGTACCTACATACCAGTTTTATGTGTAGATATACCTATTACATATCTTTCAATGAGGTATAACATCGTTGTGTATATTATTGTGCTATTAAGGTACTTATTGCTAATATTGTATAGCGTTTCTTCGAAATCATATCCCCACATATATGGTGCAAGCACTCCTTTACATGCAATACTCAGTCGATTTCCTATTTAGTCACAATAGAGCCGTATATCCAACACGTGCTAAACGTCGCGACACGTGTTGATGGCCCTATCGATATTAGTATGTGAGAAGTACCAACAGTGGACGAAATAATGGCAATATGACTCTTACGGAATTATACACATAAGGTTCAGGGTTGGCACCTGTAGCCTTAACTCTGATAAACTTTATGATGATTAGCCTATATTATTTAGACATATAAACATTGTTGGTTACGTTTGGCGTAGACAAGGTATTTTAATTTTCGTGCCTCCTGATGCTCAGGGGGCATTGTACCGTATTTTTAGTTCTTATTTCTCGCTATACCAAAAGTGAAACGAAGGGCAAGAAAAGAGAGTACTTCTTGAGTTTATCAGATTTGTAAGTTCTATTATGTTTTGTATACTCTAATATCAAACGCAAATATATAAGCTTGTTAACTAATTCACGGGCGACCTCCACCGGTATTAACCTTTTTAGGCTATCATCATCATCTCAGCCGCAGGATGTCCACTGCTGAACATAAGTCTCCCCCACAAATTTCCAAAAGGACCGGTTGGAAGCGGCCTGCATCCAACGTCGTCCTGCTATCTTTATCAGGTCGTCAGTCCACCTTGTCGGTGGACGATCTACGATGCGCTTGCCGGTCCGTGGTCTCCACTCCAGAAACTTTCGGCCTCATCGGCCATCTGTTCTGCGTGCTATGTGGCCTGTCCACTGCCACTTCAAATGGCTTATGTTCTGGGCTATGTCGGTGACTTTAGTTCGTCTACGGATCTCCTAATTTCTGATTCGATCATGTAGAGAAACCCCGAGCATAGCCCTCTCCATAGCTCGTTGTGCGACTTTGAGCTTATCTATGAGGCCCATAGTAAGAGACCACGTTTCAGTGCCATAATCAAAAAACGATATAAAAAAATATTTGGTGACACTTCCGCTGATAAAAAACAATGATTTTGGCCTATTTGGGGTGGTGCACACCAATATCGTTTTTTGATAATGGATTTCCGCAAAGAATTCCCGAATCAATAAATTATCAGTGCCATAAGTCATCACTGGTAACTGACTTTTTATTGTCTCCATCAGTGTAGTTGATTATGAATACAAAGACTTATAAGTACCTATCATATAACACGCAGCTGGCAGCCCTGAACAATGCCACGTACGCGGGTACATTCTACTTCCTAATCGGGGAACAGGAAACGCGCCGGACGAAAGCTCAAGTCGAAGCACATGATGGCATTTAACAATGGGCTTGTACAGAATACAGTTAGAAGCTTTTGATTATATTGACGATTCAATGGTAGTAGCTTCAAATAAATAAATAAATAAATAAATAAATGTTAGATACTACTTCCAGAAGCAAAGTAAAAGGCCTCTCAATGACCATTCCAAAAATCATCATCATCATCTCAGCCGTAGGACGTCCACTGCTGAACATAGGCCTGCCCTTTAATTATCCAAATGCTTCGGTTGAATGCGGCCTGCATCAACTTTGTCCTACGACCCTTATCAGGTCCACCGTGTCGGTGGACGACCTACTCTGTGCTTGCCGGTCCGCGGTCTCCACTTCCGGCTCCAGCGGCCATCTGTTCTGCGTGCTATGTGCCCTGCCCACTGCCACTTTAACTGATGGCTAATCTTCTGGGCTAATGTCGGTGACTTTAGTTAGTCTACGAATTTCCTCATTTCTGATTCGATCACGTAGAGAAACCCCGAGCATAGCCCTCTCTATAGCTCGTTGTGCGACTTTGAGCTTATCTATGAGGCCCATAGTAAGAGACCACGTTTAAGTGCCATAAGTCATCACTGGTAACACACACTAGTCAAAGACCTAAAGTGAAGGGTTAACAAAACCTTATGCCACCCCTATTAACTACTACTAGTCCCTGTGCACAACTTCGTCTGCGTTGAATAAAGTTTTTGTAATCCTACAAGGGCTAACCGTTGAATAAGTATAGTACTAGAATGTTAATCGTGGGCATGAGATATGTCCAATAATATTTTTTAGAGCAATTTCACTAAAAAAGCAACAAATACTATAAGCATTTATAAACTTTCGATCATACGTAATCACATATACAGATAAATAAAATTAAAGTTTATGTTTGTAATTTCAAATTAAAAGTTGTATACTAAATGCAGCAAGTATATACGGTACTAACATAAAATCATTTTTAGACTTCTGTCTGTTTGTTCCGGCTAATCTCAGAAACGGCAAGACCGATTTTAATGGGACTTAAGGAGTAATAGTACGTAGTATAAGTACTTATAAGCAGTAACTTAGACTACATATATTTCATCATCATCATCCATCACCACGCGGATGAAACCACAAAGCGCAGCTAGTACTAAAAGTTAAAAATATTTTTGTTTCTTTATTTATACGCGGTAATCTCTGCAACTAAAAGTCCGATTTAAGACTTAGTTTATACTATTATACTATGGACTATACTATTACGTAATGAATTTGGCTGTCATTATTGATGGCCAAATTCATTACCAAATAGTATAGGCTGTCAAGCATCAGCTGTATTAGGCCCGTAGTATCAATAGGATTTAGGCCGTCCTAAAATAAAAATGATGCAGACTCCTTTCGTTACAAACGTGGTTATAAGTGTGATGTGATCAATCAAATTATGATTTCTTAAATATGCGCGGTTGGAAGACAACTAGCTTATAATAAAAGTGTAATTTTGTCAAGCCACAAGTAAATACCTACTTGTTTTCCCGAACTTATGGCCGCCACGCATACAGCGGTTCTTTTAGAACTATTTGTGAATGAGTTCGTCCAGGGTAGCATTGCCACCATTATCTTTGTCTACCATGAATCAATAATGTTCGCAATACTGGGTTTTTCTTTTTTTTTTGGGACAACATCCACACAAAGATCTTCAGGTCCCAAACTAGGCAGAGCCTGTACTATGGTAACCTGATGACTGATTATTACATTACATACTTATATACATATACACACCCAGACACAGATCAAACAGACATGTTCATTCACATGGTTGACCTGTCCGGGGATCGAACCAATGTTTTGGTTCGAAGGTATTGTTGCCAGCGAAATTACAGGCACACGAGACTTGAGAACTTAATGTCTCTGGTGTACGGGCGCAATGCAGTTCGTGACTTGTGAGGAAATGCATCTATTCTAGGCAGAGGTTACAACTATGGTGTCCTATAATAATATAAAAAAACCTCATATGTTCGAGATACGTTTTAAGTTCTAAGTACTTGTGATATTATAAATAATGCGAACATTCCAGCAGGTGAGCTTTCAACTGCTCCTTCCTGTCTCCCTTTAAGGAAGTACAATTCGTACGCGTGGAGCATTCTAATCTAAATCTATGGTAATAAAATTCCTTCGTAGGTATCAATGGTCGAAGTAAATAAATAATAAAAAGGCAAAGTAGAGCATGAGGCGGGAAATCGGGTATTTACTATCAAGGAAAAGTCAACTTCGACTACGATCAGATCTTGTGACTATGAAGTTATATAAAACTAAATAAACGAGTGGTAAAAGAAAGAGTCCTCTGAAATCTCAAGTTGTATTAAGTTTTTGTATATTCAGTTTCAGGGGTTTCAGCATCCTACTACCACCGAAACGTGGGTGGTATGTTCGTGTGCTATATTTTTTTTTAAACTTCAATCCACAGACTCCAGGGCCCGTGCCTTTTTTCAACTTTTGGGGTTTTCAAAACTTACGATTAATTTATTACATGCAACAAATATACATGCATGGGGAACATATTAAACTAAATAACAATTTACTTGTTTAGGGATCTGGCGAAACGTTTGTTTGAGGCGTCGGGTGACCGAAATGCTGGCGCCTATTTTGGGCAAAAACTTAGCATTGCCATCCAGCGTGGCAATGCCGCCAGCGTTTTGGCCACTTTTCCCCCCACCATGGGGCTTATAGATTAGAATGTTATTATTATTATTATTTTATTTAATTTTTAATTACTAATAAATGTTTTATTACATATTATCTCACAGTTAAAATAAAATTTACTATATTATATACTAAATTTATTAACTAATACATATAACTAAATTTATTATTACTATTAAGATTATTCTGAGTTGGTTGGTTGGTTATTCTGATTGAGTACCTCCTCCTTTTTTGGAAGTCGGTAGATAAACCGATTTAACTGTTGTATGCAATCATGTTAGGGCGACGTTGGATGCAGGCCGCTTCCAACCGGTCCTTTTGGAAATTCATGGGGGAGGTCTATGTTCAGCTGTGGACGTCCTAGATAGATGATGATGATGATGATGATGATGCAATCAAGTGACGAGACGAGCAAGTCGTGCGTCTGAAGGTAAGTACCATACGCTTGTCCATGACAGTTGCAGTGCCAACCAGAACTCCAGTTTCCCGTGGCACTGCAGTACGCTCGGCACTTCGAGATTTAAGTTTGAGTCTCAAATAAGTCATTTCGCTCATAGTTTTCACACACACAGTGCCCTTCACACTCATCATAATCAGCCCATTTTTTTCCCACTGCTGAGACAAGAGAGAGAGAGAGTTGGGCCATAATCCACCGCGCGGGTTCAGTGCGGCTTAGTGGATGGGCTAGTGGCCAACCCATGTCGAAGTTTTCAGACTACCCGAACGCCTTCAACATAGCCTAACGACTGTTGCCCTAAGACAAACGACCGGGACCGACGGGTTAACGTGCCCTTCGAAGCACGGAAGCGCTCAGATGAATAATGCCCTAGCGATCACCCATCCAACTCTTGACCATAGGAAGCGTTGTTTAACTTGTACGGTTAAGATCGCCAAGTGAAGCTCCGCTGCGAGCGCTTCCCCCCTAACACTACTTGCGCGCTATTGCTAGGATCGGTAGAATATATGGCACTGCGGTGGTACCCAATAAGACAGCATCTTCCACCTATTAAGTCTGGTTTCCTCGTCTCTTACAATTCACATACCGATGGCGGCGGGAATATTCTTCAGTTCTAGTTATATGTTAGGACTCAGTTAATATGTATGTAGGTATATATGTATATATTTATAAATATTTATTATTTTTTATCAATATCTCAGTAAGTATAGTTAATATAATATAGGTATATTGTTATATTTATATATGTTCTCCTCCATGCTTTGTACTATTTGTACACCTCCATCCCTTTTTATGCTGTTATTCCTCCCCTAAAGGGTGTCTGGAAGAGATTGTTTTGAGCAATAAGACCGCCTATTGTAACACTTTTCTAACTGTATTGATTATTAAAATTTATGGAGTTCAATGATGAGTGTATCTTTGTGTTTCATAGACAGATGAAACGGTTTCCCCTAGTTACATCGGCTTACTCATGAACAAGGCATAAACAATAAAATTGAGTTTGCTCCGGCATTGAGTGCTCAAAACAAAATTTATTAAGTATACATCGTAAATATTCCAGTCCTAAATTTCTTGCACCTATAATTATGTCAGTTTAAAAACTTTTTAGAATCGATTTCTTTATATTTTTTTTAAAATAGCTTAAATTTGGAAACAACTACCTACTAACCTTCGAGTAGCAGTGAAAAAGTCGTAAAATTAAACATTAATTACTAAAATAACCAAACTTTTTACTGATCGTCACATGCGTGTTTACTTGCCGCATCCTCTCCCTGAGGGATGCCTCTGTCTTAAACTAATTAATTTTAATTATATAGTTTTGTCAATGTCGTTAAAATGCAGTAAACATTTTTAAAGACGCTTTGAACCAGAAGTACAGTGAATGCAATGCTTTTCAAACGTTTCTAAAAATATCGGACTAATTTATTCCTACCATGTATTATTTTTAGGTTAAGTAAGCACCGATTTTAGCAAAGCGTGGCTGCAATTATCAGATTTATTTTTGCAAATGTTGGGTTTGATGATCTTAAAAAAAGTTTGAATATTTTCTTCAATGATTCACAAAAATTAAATGTACCTGCTCAGCGACACGTAGATTGGCAAAGTCGCCATTATGCCGGAACTGCGCCTACCTGCAAAGAAATAAAAAATAAAAGCTTATGAAATGGGTAATTAATTTTAAAGAACTCCACTATTGAAGTATTAAATCGGTAGACTGTGCGCTACTGAGAGATAGATTTAGAGCTTAGAGTCAGTACACATAACTATCGAGCGCGTTTTAGTAAGTATGAACCGAAAGCACAAGTATGAACAGCACAGTCGCTCAACAGTATGAGTAATTTTATTGTATTAATTTTTAAAGCACTAACGCCTGCTTTAGTGATCTCAAACATTGAAATTTATGGAGAGGAAAATTCTCATCCTCGGACGGGATTCGAACCCGCGTCTTCTGACTTTCCGTGTCAATCTCTATCTGACTAACCGTCTTACGGGGACGGAACGACATCTATTGAACAGCTTTGACAATATCCAACCGAAAAAAGCATTATTTAGAAATACTTAAACTTTCGTATTGACATCGCAACCCTTGTAATTTTTATTATAGGTATTACTTTTTAAAGCAGCACTAACGCCTACTTTAGCGACCTCAAACATTGAAATTTATAGAGAGAAAAATGTACATCCTCGGACGGGATAAGATCCCGCGTCTTTTGACTCTCCGTGTCAGACGCCATTGACCAACTAGGCCACTGAGGTTCGGATTTGAAGAAATTTAAATGGGACCACGCGGGCAGCACCAGCTTTCAAACAAAAAGAATTTTGAGAATCGGTTCACCCAATCAACATTTATAAGGTAACAAACGTAACAAAAAAAAATACATTCGAATTGAGTACCTCCTCCTTTTTGGAAGTTGGTAGAAAACGCATACGGGTTGTGTATAATACGTATGCGTGTTGATTTGAAAGACCTTTATGGAGGTCGGTTAATATGTTAAGGTGAGTGGTTTCGTCAACCAAGAAACTCTATGCAGGCTTATGCCAATACCTAAGGAGGTTTCATTAATCTATTCGCATCAGGACAAAAAATAACAATAGATTTATGAATGAAACTTGCCTCGAATGAGGCTTGCTGATTCGGACAGATTAAGAAGTCTTAGTAATATAGGGTACCGTTTTAGCTTTTGGGTCCGTACCCAAAAGCGAAAACCCTAAAGTCAAAGTCAAAATCATTTATTCAATTTAGGCATCAAAGACGCACTTTTGAAAAAGCAAGGAAGGAACAGCACAAATTGTATAACCCACAGTGAATGAAATTCCCACATCCTCATATGGATATCAATAACGTTGAAAATTGAACTTTCACAAACTCACACCTCTGCTTTCCGAGTCACTCCGAGTCTGAGGACTCCCTATGTCGCGGGAGACGTGTGTTTATGGCGGCACTTCGACTATGTAATGGAATAATAAAAAGACTATTATTAAATATCTTCTAGAAACAACAAGAGCGAAATATATTTAAGAGGCAGCTGGGTTAACGATTATTTAAACACCATAGAGTCACAAAGTAAGCCGAATAAAACGAGGCTGCCGGCTAGGGTGAGGGTTATCTATCTCTGGGGTACCCGTGTCTATACGGAAAAATAATCCTTCTCCCTCGTTGTGAGTTGTCGAGCGGTGGTGGGGGTTGATTGGGGTGCAAGTTATAATGTCCCCCGTGTTAAGAGCGTAGAAGCCCATCTTGGTGGGTCTGCAATGTTGATTTCATTTGACTGTATATCGTTCGATGGCTATATTTTTTTTTTTATATTTAAATTTTTTTTGTTTCATTTATTATATTTATACTGATCTTGATCTAAAATACGTATGGAGTTAGATAGAGCTTGAGTATATGTATATAGTCTCATCATATATGATTTTAAGTATTGCGAAATATTTTTGTTTATATTACAATTTTTGCTTATTTCTTTATTAGTAATATATATGTGTGTGTTGGTGTTACAATAAGGAGTTAATCTATCTATCTATCTATAAGTATATATATCTCTGCGATGTACGGCTCGTTGATCGAGTTTGCAAACTATTTTTAGCTTTGAGGTTAGTCGCTGTCCAAGCGCTGAAAAAGACCCTACCACGATTCACTAGGATTCTTCACGATTCAAGTCTCAAGTGGGATTGGAACCGTCTCACCAGAAGCCGACCCACTACCTTTTAGCTATAATTACCTCAAAATTATATATAACAGAATATAAATTAATAATAAAGATTTTTTTCCATTATCTAATTCGTAAAAAAGATTGAGTGATGATTGACTATGTTTAAATAGATAATAAAATAATATTTAAAATTTGCAAGTGCAATCACAAGAAAGAAGTCTGTAACTGGCACCACTGGTTCAATACTCACTTTTGGACTTTGTTTTGCTATTTTTTTTTAAGAGCTGTAGGCATCTCTAGTAATATGACGTAATGACTAAAGCAGTAGCGATTTCACTGCGCTCGTCATTCTTCGCAATTTTAGAGTGCCCTCCAAGCCTAAACACAGTAGGTAAGTAAGGCCGTAGGTATAAAAATCATCGAGCTATTATAAAAATTTCTGAAAGATAGAAATGAATAGGTACCTACTATGCTTGCGCGGATTTAAGAGAGAATATTGTAACATCAGGTTCTGCCATGGTACAAGCCGAATTCGACTCTTCTTAAAGACTCCTACAACCTGGTAGCATTAAAGACTATTAATGAAAGAAACAAAAAGCAAAAAATAGTGTAAGATTACGTACAACCGTTATTGTTTTTTTAAATGGCCACCATTTTGACCGGATGCGGTATCTATAGACAATGCAGGGCAATTCGATAAGCACTCCATCTATTGTTCCGATTCAGCTAACACAATAGGCTTTTTTATCTCTGTCTTTGGGGTTTTAATTACAGTATTAGGTGGGGTGAATAGGCGTGAATAAAAGGTTAAACTCCCCACTTCTACCTTGTTGAGTGTTACATTCGATATAACGTATTATTCGGAAGCAATTGAACCTACCAGTACCGGTTGATATGGTAGGATGTTGCCAGGTAGCCCACAGTCCCACACCGATTACAATGAAAATTAAATGTCTTATAAAATTTCTTATTAACTCAAGTTTGATGATTAAAACCAAAGTTACCCACAGGTAGAAATCATATTATTCAGTTCCAGAAAATATACCATGAGAACCGACTCCCGCAAGGATGACCTGGATATTAGCATAGCGTCGTATCTGCTTTCCTTTTAGTAAAGCAGATCGAAAAAGCAATAATTAGGTTCTTTAATCCTTCCTATACCGTGATAATTAAAACAAAAGATTTATGAATGTAACTGACGTATATTTACGTCTCTGGGACCCTTTGCGGTTAAACCTAATTATTGCTCAAGCTAAAAATATTCACATTTTGTAGTACATATTGTTCTGATACTTATTAGCTCTGATTTATTAAAAGGAGAGCAAATACGACGTCAGCTACGAAAATCTCCAACATTTTCCCTACATATTATACGATTAAAATACTATTTATAGTACTTAATTATTATTTTAAAAATGTATTTTCTAGCAAATGTTTGAGTTTGGCAAAAAACACTGATTATTTGACCTACAACTTGTTTTGAAATTTGTGTAGGTACACTAATAGAATAACCGCAAAAATATATTTATTACACATTTTAAAAACATTCAAATTATCCATTTTTATATATCTATTTTTTACCATTTATTCAAAAATCGAGAATAATTTTCGCTAGAAGACCGTGCGCTGAGGTCACGCGGCAGTCAGCAGTCAGAGGTGACTTTCGTTTACCACCCAGAACCAGATTTTAAAGATTATTTGCTATGGGATGCGCCTTAAAAAACCCAGTAGAGTCGGCAGAGGTGTCGTACCTAAAATTTCTAAAAGGTACACAGCACAGTAGATATATATAGAGCATCTAGTCAAAATCAAAATAATTTATTCAATTTAGGCATCAAAGACGCACTTATGAACGTCAATTATGAATTAAAGTGTACATTAAAGACTCTACCGACGCGTTCCAAAATATACAGGGTTAATGGTAAGTCGACCTATTCCCGTTAAGGGCGTGTAGTTTACATCGTTTCTGACTGATTTAACTATGCAACACCCTATCCTGAATGTAACCGTTTTCGAGTTATTTGAATTTAATTGTTTTATTATTTATAAGTTTGTATACATTTCAATTATCTACGAGTACAAAGACTTTATTATTAACTTATGTAAGTACAATATTGGTTATTGAGGTCCTAAAGCATCTAATTTACATGTAAAAATCAAATATTAATAACAAGGGTTACACATTTCAATTAAATTCAATTATCTCGAAAATGGTTCGATTTAGGAGAGGGTGTTGAATACGAGTACTTAAATCAGTCAGAAAAGATGTAAACTACACGCCCTTAACGGAAATAGGCCGACTTGCCAATAACCCTGTATAGAGCCTACCGAGAAGAAGCGGCAAAAAACTCGGAGATCACTAGATACGCCTTTACAATTTGTGTTCGCTACCCTTGGGTTTCATCCAGAATTGCCACCGGATAACTTATATAGTCTGACATTTCGGAAGGCGAATGTTTATTCTGTTAAAACGCACCGGGGTGAATTGATAGGGGTTGATCAAATCGATATTTGGTATTTGTTTTTACAAAGGGCGATAAAAGCCGCATTGGCCTGTGTTTGTTTTGGCCAACCCATCCTATCGTATCAAATGTAGTTAGTTACTCGTAATACTAGTAGTTCTGCGAACAGTAGACCTCGCGAGCAGTCTAATTAGCGGAAATTTTTCGCAGTCTTTCACAACCTATTATCTCGGCAACCACTTGACCAATTCATCAAATCAAATCATTTATTTGTCAAACATGTACACACTAAGCTAAGCAAGTATGCAAGTTCTTAACAGTAGAGAGGCAGGCCAAACATGTTTTGCTCATATTTTAAGCATACAAATTCTCAAACTTACGTTATAATATTATTACGATCTATTGATTTTAATGTTCTCCGTATTATATGTAAGGTCAGCTGGAAAAATATAAAATAATGTCAAAAGTGGTTAAACAATTCAGCTTATTAGTTAATAATAATTATTTGTCAGATCAAATCAAATTATTATTATATTCATATAAGAATATCCTCTTTAAAGTCAGGTACGTAATATGTGTAGTGTACGTACTATGCCTACCAAATTTTGATTTAAATCGGTCGGTAAATAGCGCCGCAGCAAACTATTCTAAAAAACGGGGGACCCGTTTTAGGAGATTAAACCAATACAGAACTTAAGAGATTTTGGGCCGAATTGTGACGTGTGATGCAAAGTAGATTCTTTACGATAATTTCAAGTGAACAACACAATGGTTGACCTCAGGTCAAACGCCACAACTATGTCCTAAATCTAAGCTTACCAATAGAAAGGTGATGGTAACGGTTCGGTGGCCACTTCATGGTGTAATTTACTATAGCTTCCTCAGACCCAGTCAGGCAATAACAGCAGAAGTCTACTGTGCAGAACTCCGAACAATGCCAAAACTCGCAATAAAACAGGCCCGACTGTCGATCGGTCTTCACCGTTATTGCTTCATAAAACCTCACACTGTTCGTCAATCAGTTTAACACTACAAAACCTGCAGTTAGAATCCAACCGTCATCCTTAACACTTGTTGGATCTCGCCCCAACCGACTACAATTGATAATATTTTGCACGTAACAAAATGTTCTTGCCCCCAGGCAATGCATTTTGGCTTAAAAATTGTAAAAAAAAAACATCACATGGTTAATGGACTTCCGATTATATAGCAGAAATGTAGAAATTACGAGGTTTAGGTAATTACGATTACTTTGATTAAATAAATATATACTATCCTAAAAAATGTTTCAATTATTCAGTACAAAATGGCAATGATACTTTAACCCTATTATAAACTAAATTCCGACAAAATAATGATAAAATAATTTAAAAAATATATATGATTTTTAATAGATTTAATAGCACATTTGTCATCCAAATCTGAACTTAAAGTTCTGATTAATTTAATTATTAATTAGATTGCATAATTTCATATATGATTGTATAATAAATATGTTTGGTTATACGAATACATGCAAGTAGTTCTACCCTGCCCAGTTTCTACTACATAAGTACCTACGTAGATAGATGCCGTTATTACAAAATATAACTATAAGTCGTAATATAGAACAGGGTGCTCCACCTGGTTTCATAACTACAAAGATATTATTAAGGTATTACTCGTAAGATATAACAAACTATTTAAAATGAGTTTATGATATATGCATAATTTTGAGCTCGCTTATCAGCTCTAATCTAAATATTAAAGCAACCATTGGTATAAATATGAAAACATCATAATAAACATAACCCAGAAATTTCAGTTAACCAGAGAGCAAAACTCTCATGCACCACTGGTAAATGAGTCATATTTTTTTATTGAAGTGGGAAGTCAAAATAATGCTTGTATTAAAATACATGCTTACATAAAAAATCAACGTTAATGATTCATACAAAAACACACCTTGTACAAAATATATCAAAACAATAATAAAGAAAGCTTTAAGTACCTACCCCACTGTTACATAATCCAGAACATAAAACCAGAGAGCAAAACTATCAAAACACTGGCACAAGAGACAATTTAAATTTTAAAAAACATGCGAAATTCGAATTTGACGTAACCGATCCCGCAATAAGTCACGCGCGCGGCCAGTCATTCACTCATTGTCTATGAACGAAAATGGCGGCTGTTTATTTTTACTTTACTCTTTAAAGCTTGGCATGGGGTTGGTATGGTGTAATTTGGGGCAACAAGTGGCGTATTATTCGAGTCGCGCATGCGTGGTGGTCGCGCTGTGACTACGCAAATAAGTAGGAGGGAGTTCGCGGGGGGTAGTAGAAAGTTGAAAATGAATGAACAGTGAGCAGGTAGGTGATCGGTGACAACGTAGTGTATGATTGCCGCTGGGAAAGTTTTGAAATCGTACAATTAGGAGCATTTGTGAATGAATGGAAATTGTATTTCACAGGAGAAAATAGCGTCGTGTTGTCTATTACAGACTATACAGTGTGCTATTTCATGGGTGCAGATATATACCAACCCAATCGAAAGTTACTAATAGATATGTCAAACAAGTAAAATTTGAAATATTTAATACCGACTTCCATTCTATTCAGTTATTGGAGTGTATCTCAAAAACCACTGGACCGAGTTTGATGAAAATTAAATGGGATCACACGGGAAGCGCCAGCTTTCAAACAAAAAATGAGTATGAGTCGAATTACAAGTACCTCCTACTTTTTTAGGAAGTCTGTAGAAAATCAACAAGAGTGTAAGGGTAAATTAAGTTCTTCACGCTTTGTGTGTTAACTTAATATTTCCTAGGTGCATAAGACGTATATTTTTACGGATATTTGACTATTTTTTTGCGTACGTCATCATTTATGGATCAACTTTTTAAGACCTTATAAAGTGAAATGGTTAAAGTAAGTAGGTTCATCTGCCTTGAGGCAGGCCGACAGGAATCACGCTCAGCCGAGCGCGGAGAGGCTTATGGATGCATGGATAGGGACCATTACTCACAATGCCAGGTCATAAAGAAAATGCATTTATACATGGTGTTGGTAACAACGGGTGTACCTCTAAATATCGACAAGTTCACTACTTGGACAGGTCAATTACTTTTAAAAATATAGTTCGACAAGTCATTGCTTCGGCAAGACATATATTCGACAAGAATGTTATTCCAAAAGTTCTGCGTTATATCCTTATCGAGATGTAGGTTAGCTAATTCTAGCGCTTCGCCGGCCGCTGCCGCGGCTCGCTCGCTACGCTCGCTCAGCTCGGGCGTTGTGTGGTCACCAGCCGTGCGATTCTGTAATGATTCGTCGACGAGCTCACAGATTTCAAATAATTTATGAAATATCGCCATTGTACATAAGGTTGCTTTTCTAACGTTTCTTGTCATCTCTTCATTTGTTTCAAGGATGCTGTCAATGATGCAACGATGTTTGCTCTTACAGAATCGCACAGCAGTGCATAATGCCAATAACGCGAACTGTCAGAATCGCAAAAATTCGCAAGACGCAAAAAAGCAATATTTCTCAAATCCTGTATAAAAATGCAAAAAAAATCGTTCAATCATTCATTTAATTGCATTAATATACATTTTTCGTAAAACGCTTTATGTCAGAGCGCTAGTCTAGCATGATGTTAAAATATGAGAAACTGGTAATGCCAGAGTTCGTAGAATATTTTTATTACATAGGTACTTATGAACAGCCCTTAAGCATGTTACGCTTACCATCCGGCAAATTACCTGCAGGCCTAGACAAAAGATGTTTCTGTTAACGTTAACGCCAAACGACAACTTCAAAATGTATGGCGTTGACATTACGTGTGGAAAAGTCACGTGACGTCACGCTAAGTTCGTAGACACATTTTTGTCTGTAGCGTGTGCGGAAACACGCCTGTTTTAATTTTATCTATGCCTACATTATTGACATGCGATTGATGGATATACTCGTTCTATTAGCATACAACGACAAATATAAAAATAACCTAAGTATCGACACATCCTGTATTAAAAGAATTTACTTTTTGTACTAAAAGCGTGCCATCTATATACAGTAATGTGTTAATGTAAAAAGATCGGACCGGGTTCAAACGGTAGTGAACCCGACACGAGTCGTATAAAAAAACTCTACTGGCAAAAAGTAAACGGCAAATCAAACCCTAAGAAAGAACTGGGTACTTACATACTTTTTGATTAAATGAAGGAATACTGTTCTGTTCTGATGAGTGATTAAAATCGAATAAAGGCAATATGTTAGACCCTTACATATTTTTTGTGTCTCTCTAAAGTAGGGTTGCCATCCGTCTGGGTTTCCCCGGATTTGTCCTAGTTTAGAGTGCGTCCGGGGAGCGTCCGGGCGGGGTTTCATTAGTAGTCCGCGAAAAAATTTGAAGTCTAAAAAATCTAACTGATTATTAACAAAATTTTTAAGATTCTGTTTTGTTACGTACATTTAAAATGTCTTTGTTTAAAAAAACAACCAAGAAAAACCGGTTAATATGTCCGTCTCTAAAATCCGGGGTTTTCACGCATTTGTCCTGGTTGCCAAATTTTAGATATGGCAACTCTACTCTAAAGACAAGTTTTAGTATTCCGTTAATTAGGTACATGGTCTTGAAACCTTACGATCTTGCACGAGTGACATACCTTACGGTTTAGCTCCGTCCGTATTTCTGGGTGTCACGGAAACTGCTGCAATTACAATTTTTATTAATCACTTTTTTTAACCCAGACATCTCTGGTGATTTCAAAATAATAATAGATACTCATATATTATTATTTTTGTTATCCCCATTAAACGATATCTTATCCCTTATCGCATAAGTATTTGAAGTATATTTTCCTAAATAGCGAGAATATTTTTTGTAAAATTCTAATACCTACTACCTACATACATACACGTCGTAGTTTTGTACAATTACTTTTATAGTTTCGTAAGAATAGTTTAGACAAGATATCACGTCTAAGAAAATGTACCTAATTATGTATATATGTCCATAAATGGAACTGAATGCCTATTTTTTTTCTAAAGGATATTATATTTAGGAAGCAATTAAATTTGGCCTGCAGATCAACGCAGCTAAGACGCATTATCTTGCCACCTAGCCCATGCAGGTAGAGGATTTGACTGTGGAGAGTAGCACTATGACTGGGGTCAGCTGTTTCAGATACTTGGGCTCAGACCTTGGTGAGGCAATATGCCACCATACGCTCGATGATAGGGGGGGGGGGGGGGGGTAATTGTGGTTATACCTGTACACGTGGGAGGTGTCGAGGAGCTCTGGGTCTGATGAGGGCTGGTGACCGTAAGTCCTAGGTGGAGGCGTCTTGCTGTCGACGGCGTGCTGAATGAGCTGAAGAACTATTGTCAGTTGGTTCTAATGTTTGTATTGTCCCTTTGGGTCGTGCACTGGTTTACGCGGCGGGCTGAATGCGTGTGTACACACGTGCTGATTTTGGAGTGGTGTGTGGTCGGGCCGAACACACCCTGAAGGTCACTCGCGGCGAAGTCATTCGCGGTGACTTGTGCTGATAATAATGGCGGTGCCATGCGGTCGCTGCGCGGAACGCAGCGGTACACGTCCGCCGGTTACGAGTATAAAAAGGTGACTGTTTCCGCTTCCTTTTGCTGCTTGCTTGTTGCCTGACAGCTGCAGGACAGCGGCGGGGGAACGCGGGGGCGCGGGTGCGCGCCTTTAGGTGACGTCACGCTCTGGCGTGAACAGACCTCAATGCACAGAATACAATGGAAGAGGAAATAAAAGCCAGAATTACTGCCGGCTACAAGTGCTACTATGCATGCAAGCAAATGCTGAGTAGCAAGCTTCTCACTGCCAAATCAAAAATTGCCATCTATAGAACAATAATACGCCCAGTGGTAACCTACGCGTGTGAGACCTGGACACTAACCCAAAAGGATGAGCAGAAACTGAGCGTATTTGAAAGAAAAATTCTACGGAAAATCTTTGGGCCACTGCGAGTCGAGGATGGTGACTACCGCATTAGAATGAACCACGAGCTGGATAATTTAATCGAGAACGAGACCATAGTTCGGTGGATTAAAGCGCAAAGATTGAGATGGGCAGGACATTTAGTGAGAATGGAAGACAGCAGAGCTGTAAAAACTCTTTCAGGTTGGACTCCACAACAGTCACGACGACGGGGCAGACCCAGAAAGAGCTGGATTAACTGTGTGGAGGAAGACCTGAGCAGAATGGACAAACTCACAGCCTGGCGGAGGTCAGCCAAAGATAGAGCAAAGTGGTGGAAGTTGGTAGAGGAGGCCAAGACCCACATCGGGTTGTAGCGCCGTAGAAAGAAGAAGATGAAGGTCTAATGAAGTCTAATGATATTATTCGTAATCATTTTTTATCTGAATACCTTTTCCGAAATATGGCCCGCCTAAATGGCTTAGCCCTCACTCTGCGATTTCTAAACTATACATATAAACATTACAATCTTCCACGTTGATAAATCATAATATTTAATTCGCCCTAACAATATTTTTAGAGGGGGATGAAATTTACCACGTTTGAAAGGGTATAGGTAGAGATATTAACTGATCCGTGGAGACGTCCTAGCCTAATAAAACTGTAGTAAAAACTATTTTTTTTGACGTGATAACGTCTTATAAATCGATGAACGCCGGCTGCACGTATAAAAAATTATGACTCTTGTCATGTTCCGCCTGAGCCGAGCGTGCAAGCGAGAGCGCGGAACAAGCGATAGAGAGGCTCGATTGGCCTAAGCGTTCGGCTTGTCTTATGACGTTATCACGTAAAATTATCGTCCGTAAACCGACTTTACAGTAAACCATTTTTTTTATCAGTAAAGACTACTTTAAAGATACAGAACCCTATGCACAGTAACCAAGCCCGGCATGCTCTTGGCATTTTTAGTAAGTACGAGAAGCGTGCTACCATCCGACATTTATAAAACATGCAATTGTGAAAGGGCAATCCAGGTTCAAATGGTAGTGACCCGCGCACGAGCCGCATAAAAACAACAACAATTTATTACACTGAAGTAGTTAACTACTTTATAGGAATGCATTAAGTTATTTATGAAGCAATCTGCAAATGCAAACTTTTTGTTAACTATTTGTACCTGCCCTTAGTTTAAAATCACGCCATTTGAAATTAATAATTAATTATAGACAAATACTGCTTGCTGCTATCTAGACAAATAATAGAATTCTCTGGAACATTTCAAGCTATATTCTCACGATCTCTCTCTTCTCCCTAAATCTCATCTACATGATTCTTGGTCCAAGTACTGGGAATCAACCGTTTCTTCCCAAAATTCCTTGGTTTTTCAAATTTCGCAAATTCAGCAGTTACTACATCGACGGTCTGCCGCCTCCGGCTGGATCATGCTTGTACACCTGTTCACTTGTCCAAACTGAGGATTCGGGATAGTTCGTTACGTGAATGTGGTTTAGATAAAGGAGACTATGGTCACATCAAAAAAAATCACGTCCAATTTCATTCAAATATCTTCTATCCCTTACTTTTCTTCTTGAATTATCTGTATATTATGTTATTATATTATTAGAAATAAAATAAAATTAAATTGTTTCTTATGTATCCCTTAATATTTATTTTAGAAATGTTGGTGTAGTTTTTAATATGATATGATATTGTTGTATTGTTTTTGATTTGTATTTTGTTCTTATTTATGTTGTTTTTGTGTGTTTTAGAGTAATCACGGGAGTGGAACAGTTTGTTTGATTATCTCTTCTAACCACCGACCATATTCTAACGGCCTTAATAATAAACTTGGCTTACACCCGGAGTAGTTAAAACATATATCTGTAAATTTTTCGCTTGCAGTAAATGTCACGCGTGAAAGCAAGACAAAGCATGTTACGCCTAATATAGGTTTACGCAACGTTTATTAATAAAGGCCTATAAGTTTACTTTAATTTCTCCTGCGGTTTATGTAACTATAATGTAAAAGATACTGGCAAAGTTACGACACTCAAAACAAGTCGCAGAGTCCATTCTCAAAGAATCTAATCTAATCAATTATAAAACTCTAACTCTATTTGGTTGTAAGAGTTTTTTATATATTTAAGTTGTATTTAAGTGCGAGGCGGAACGCAACGACGAGCGCACCGCACCCAAGATCCTGAAGGCTTCCGGACGAAGCTGAAACATGCGTCCATCGTGATCGACAACGCGTGACTCTCACGTTAATCTAGTTTTACTATTACAAAACTGTAATGAACGTGAGTTTCAATAACATTATATTTTCGTTAGTTAGACTTTACTCCCGATATAGAAAGTAAAAAAGCAAGTTTTGTAACTTTTGTCTATTTCACTGCGTCTGTCCTGTCTATTTGTGCATCGAGAAGTTAGTTCCATCTAGTAATTAAGTATATATTCGTAACGTAAGTATAATATATAACTATAGCTGCGGCCCGCGGTTTCACCCACGTGGTGATGGATGATGATGGTAAAAAGTACTTTTCATACCACCTGCTCGAAAATGTCCAATACATATCACGCAATATCAACGTAAAAAAAATGTATGAAACTCCCATGGGCGTAAAGCGATTTGGATTGGGAACGTTAGTTACTTCTAAGGAGACAGCGTACATAAAAAAAAAGAAATAGGCGCGATTGTACTATAGGGAGTGTGATTGTTGTGCGCCTCGTTGCTATGGGTTACGCACGGCCCCCCTCTGCGCATTCAAGGTCATAGTTCTATTTACGGGTCGCGATCTGTAATAAATTTGGAACAATACACGGTGTTTGGTGTTATTTCAACAACTTCCATAAAATGTATACTAGCTTAACTAATACTTAGTTAATAACCGCGCAAGTCTAAAACAGTGTTTTCCATAAAATATGTCTTCCAGAAATATTACTCTGTCCCTCCATAACTGGACAAATGTGTCCAATTTGAATATTGACCATTAATTTGTTTTACTTTTAACTAAATAACTGCTTCATTTTAAAGCTCTGAGTTTTTATTGTCTCGCAGTAGGTATGAAAAGTAGAGTACGCACCTCGAGGATAAAGCCTGTCTTCGTCTTGGGCGGCTTTAACCCCTCGCTTCGCTCAGGACCCCGAACCGAACGCGAAATTCCCGAGCGAAGCGAGGGAATTACCTATGTAGGGACTCAATATACCGCACGTGACGTAAGACACTGTTTTACTGGGTGGGTGCATAATCTACTATTACCTATGTAGGGACTCAATATACCGCACGTGACGTAAGACACTGTTTTACTGGGTGGGTGCATAATCTACTATTACCTATGTAGGGACTCAATATACCGCACGTGACGTAAGACACTGTTTTACTGGATGGGTGCATAATCTACTATTACCTATGTAGGGACTCAATATACCGCACGTGACGTAAGACACTGTTTTACTGGGTGGGTGCATAATCTACTATTACCTATGTAGGGACTCAATATACCGCACGTGACGTAAGACACTGTTTTACTGGGTGGGTGCATAATCTACTATTACCTATGTAGGGACTCAATATACCGCACGTGACGTAAGACACTGTTTTACTGGGTGGGTGCATAATCTACTATTACCTATGTAGGGACTCAATATACCGCACGTGACGTAAGACACTGTTTTACTGGGTGGGTGCATAATCTACTATTACCTATGTAGGGACTCAATATACCGCACGTGACGTAAGACACTGTTTTACTGGGTGGGTGCATAATCTACTATTATCTATGTAGGGACTTAATATACCGCACGTGACGTAAGACACTGTTTTACTGGGTGGGTGCATAATCTACTATTACCTATGTAGGGACTCAATATACCGCACGTGACGTAAGACACTGTTTTACTGGGTGGGTGCATAATCTACTATTACCTATGTAGGGACTCAATATACCGCACGTGACGTAAGACACTGTTTTACTGGGTGGGTGCATAATCTACTATTACCTATGTAGGGACTCAATATACCGCACGTGACGTAAGACACTGTTTTACTGGGTGGGTGCATAATCTACTATTACCTATGTAGGGACTCAATATACCGCACGTGACGTAAGACACTGTTTTACTGGGTGGGTGCATAATCTACTATTACCTATGTAGGGACTCAATATACCGCACGTGACGTAAGACACTGTTTTACTGGATGGGTGCATAATCTACTATTACCTATGTAGGGACTCAATATACCGCACGTGACGTAAGACACTGTTTTACTGGGTGGGTGCATAATCTACTATTACCTATGTAGGGACTCAATATACCGCACGTGACGTAAGACACTGTTTTACTGGGTGGGTGCATAATCTACTATTACCTATGTAGGGACTCAATATACCGCACGTGACGTAAGACACTGTTTTACTGGGTGGGTGCATAATCTACTATTACCTATGTAGGGACTCAATATACCGCACGTGACGTAAGACACTGTTTTACTGGGTGGGTGCATAATCTACTATTACCTATGTAGGGACTCAATATACCGCACGTGACGTAAGACACTGTTTTACTGGGTGGGTGCATAATCTACTATTACCTATGTAGGGACTCAATATACCGCACGTGACGTAAGACACTGTTTTACTGGGTGGGTGCATAATCTACTATTACCTATGTAGGGACTCAATATACCGCACGTGACGTAAGACACTGTTTTACTGGGTGGGTGCATAATCTACTATTACCTATGTAGGGACTCAATATACCGCACGTGACGTAAGACACTGTTTTACTGGGTGGGTGCATAATCTACTATTACCTATGTAGGGACTCAATATACCGCACGTGACGTAAGACACTGTTTTACTGGGTGGGTGCATAATCTACTATTACCTATGTAGGGACTCAATATACCGCACGTGACGTAAGACACTGTTTTACTGGGTGGGTGCATAATCTACTATTACCTATGTAGGGACTCAATATACCGCACGTGACGTAAGACACTGTTTTACTGGGTGGGTGCATAATCTACTATTACCTATGTAGGGACTCAATATACCGCACGTGACGTAAGACACTGTTTTACTGGGTGGGTGCATAATCTACTATTACCTATGTAGGGACTCAATATACCGCACGTGACGTAAGACACTGTTTTACTGGGTGGGTGCATAATCTACTATTACCTATGTAGGGACTCAATATACCGCACGTGACGTAAGACACTGTTTTACTGGGTGGGTGCATAATCTACTATTACCTATGTAGGGACTCAATATACCGCACGTGACGTAAGACACTGTTTTACTGGGTGGGTGCATAATCTACTATTACCTATGTAGGGACTCAATATACCGCACGTGACGTAAGACACTGTTTTACTGGGTGGGTGCATAATCTACTATTACCTATGTAGGGACTCAATATACCGCACGTGACGTAAGACACTGTTTTACTGGGTGGGTGCATAATCTACTATTACCTATGTAGGGACTCAATATACCGCACGTGACGTAAGACACTGTTTTACTGGGTGGGTGCATAATCTACTATTACCTATGTAGGGACTCAATATACCGCACGTGACGTAAGACACTGTTTTACTGGGTGGGTGCATAATCTACTATTACCTATGTAGGGACTCAATATACCGCACGTGACGTAAGACACTGTTTTACTGGGTGGGTGCATAATCTACTATTACCTATGTAGGGACTCAATATACCGCACGTGACGTAAGACACTGTTTTACTGGGTGGGTGCATAATCTACTATTACCTATGTAGGGACTCAATATACCGCACGTGACGTAAGACACTGTTTTACTGGGTGGGTGCATAATCTACTATTACCTATGTAGGGACTCAATATACCGCACGTGACGTAAGGCACTGTTTTACTGGGTGGGTGCATAATCTACTATTACGTCCTATTCTCAGACCTACTGAATATACTCGTACATACGAAGAAATAATATCTTCTTCGTAGGAATATACACACAAAAATCATATGAATTGTTCAAGCCTGTGACACTGTGACACGAGAGTTTTATATGATATTATTATGTACTTACGTAACGTTAATTACATTTAATTCGGTGGTTTTATTGGATTAGTTTAATAACATTTCCTTTTAATATTTTTGCATGTGTTAAAAAGTAGAATATAGAGCAACGTATTTTGTTACCAAGTGCAGATACCTACCCACCTCCTCCTCATGGTCCTGCCAACCTTGCGGTTATAAGGACCGAATCAGCGTACATTTCTGTCTAAGGTCAGATTGTCCTACAAATATTTTTGTTACCAAGTGCAGTGTGAGTTAGTCACACCTGCTCGTTATGTATGGGAAAGCATGTCATTTGTTCGGTTGGAAAGATGGATGTTCCTTACTATACCCGCCGAATCTACGGAACCCTATAAAAGGTCTGTGTACTGAAGCGACCTGTGCGTGGAATAGTTATTTTCTCTGTCAAAACCCCCTCCGTTCGACTTCGACACAGAAGCGACCGTCTCGAAATACGTCTTCCACTAGATGATCATATTTTTTTTCTCCTTTTCGATCCACCTACCGACCGATGCATTACGTTTTTTGCTAAGATTTGACTATTTAAAATCACGCGATACTTACCATCAAAGAATAATAGACAAGACAATGAGTTACAATTTTATATAAACACACGTATATAACTGTATTTTGTATTAAAAACTTCTTAATGTAGATAAATGATATAACTTGAGTTACTGGTAGCATTTTTCAGGACGATCTGTTATACAATCCTGCCGGTGATAATGGCAGTCGTCTCTAGGTGGATCTGAAACAACAGAAAGGCATAGTAGATATTATTATGTCTATGTTCAAGTCTATGTTCATGCTCACATTAGGCCTAGTGCGCACTGCGTTGCGTTTTTATAACGCATATTCTGTGAAGTACGGAGTCATAGAAGTGCGCGCACTGTGGTGAAATAAACGCACGGGCATGCGGTAAAGTCAACGCTGAAAATTTGGGGTGAGTCTTTCGCACAAATTGTTGTATCGCATAGATGTATGTAGAACCAATGCACCCAATACCGTTCGTAAGTCCCCTTTTTTAAGTAATAATAAATATATGCAGATGCAAATAGCGACTCTTGTATGATAGTCTATAACGATATGGCATAGGGCCCATAGCTGAAACTTGAATGCCAACCCATGTGTTTTTTTCGCCTCAGTGCGCGGACTCGTGACTGCGTTCATTCTATCGTACGAATAATTAACCGATCAACAAGTTAAGCAACACTTGTTGCGGTCAGAACTTGGATGGGTGCTACTACCAAACTGTTGATTTCGTCACTTTTCTGTCAACAAGCCCGAGCGAGGGTTTGAAAGGGCTGAGGTGTTATACTACTTATATCTAAGTAGGTATGATCCTCTAAGTGTTATGTGTCTTATATATTTATCTAAGTAGTAATAAATGGTATTCGCACGACGGTCGTTTCGATGTAACCTACAAACCCTGGCAGCTTATATTACCAACTAGCTGCGCTCCGCAGTTTCACCCGCGCGGTGATGGATGATGATGATGATGAATCTCATATAGCTTATGTTACTCAGGGTGAATGTAGCTTTCCAATGCCCAAAGAATTTTTGAAATCGGTCTAGTACTTTTTGAGCCAATTCGTTACAAACATACTTACATACAAATCTTTTCTCTATATATTATATAGTAGGTATATATTATGACTACAATAAGTAAATAAAATATATCTGCAGAGCTAACAGAAACGTACCAATCGTCAAATCATCGTTATAATAGATCAGAATAGCGGGTATCTGCAGGTTGTCTGGGAGAGCCACGTCACTGAACCGCTCGCGTTCATCCGGGATGCCGTTCTGCTCCAGGGTCTTGTTGAAGCAGACCCTCTTGCCCAGGTAGCGCCAGGAGTAGGACATGGCGTGAGCGTTGTGGGGAAGGTAGCGCATCATGATCTGGTATACTGTCTCTTCGGAGCACACTTCTAATGTCACTGTAGAACCTGTAACGGACGCGCATGATTACATTTAAAGAGAACAGCCCCGAGAGATTGCCGCTTCTCTTGGTTATGGGCTCATCAGTTTACGTTTGTACATTTGCCATTCTTCAAGTTATTTATGTAGGTAAATATTTATAGTTGCATCAAGTTAGAAGTATGACAGTTTCCGTATGCGTTTGGGCCTTACTATGAGCTCTTAAAGCAGGAGTTCTAGAACTGCCCGGCTTATTCGTACCATGAGAACGTTAAAGCAGGCCTGCCCAGGCCTACTATTCAAGAACCGCAGAAAAACCCTAAGTATGGACTCTCGTTAACATGACGCTCTAAGCCCGCTCAGTTTATAAGCTTACAAATTAAAAAAAAAAAGTTAATTTGTTAGAATGCCAGAGACAACATACCTGTTCATCTTTGAGGAAAACGATATTCAAACAGTTCACATTAATGAGCGTCATGGTATGATTTCATCCATATAATCAAATAGCACTGCATAGTGACCATGCACTAACTTGAAATTCCAGTTTTAACCAGAGATTCCGCATACATGTCATATTGAAGTATGGAAACCGGTATTTTTTCAGAAACCGTTCGGACTGATGCTAAGTGTTTTCATTAGGCTCTAAGTAATGTACTAATACTAACTATTTAATAAAATGTTTAAATTATTGTGTACGGGATGCATAGCGATAGAGGTTTATTAGCTGTTGACTACCTAATGTAGTGAACCTATTTACTAATGTTTAAAATACATAAGATAACACTGTGTACCTACCGTAAAATAGAAACAGATCGGACTAAATATGCTATCTTGGTATGCTTTTCCGTGATAGGACGGAGATAAAGGTTCGGGAGGTGCATCTAGTTAAAGAGCGAGTAAACATGCCTTACCAGGTAGTAAGCCTGCAAGACGCCGTCTTGGTTGGTACCACCGCACAGCCAGATATCCTGCCGCGAAGTAATAGTGCACAAGCATTCGGTACTGTTACGGCTCGGTAGAAAGAGAAACTATAGGGAGAGACTCAAACACCAAAAACCAATGTCTCGAGGGGAAAAGCTCAGTGGGCCGAGCACGAAAATCTGCTTAAGTGTAACCTTTTCGTATAATTTACGTATTCAGTACAAACTATGAATTATCTGTGTAACTATTGTACTAGATAAATGACAGTTTGTACTAAATACGCTAACGATGCGACTACGTTACACTTAAGCAGATTTTCGTGCTCGGCCCACTGGACAGTGCCAAGCAAAACTACAGTTCTAGCCCCTAGGTAGCATTGCATTTGTCATGTGCAAGCGAGTGCTTACCACCAAGCGCATGTCGTCAGGGCACTTGATTGCGGCATTGCGCCTGACGCGCGACAGACGGCATTCCAGTGCAGCAGGATCTATGGATCCAAAAACCTCAATAATCTACATCCTACCAATCAAAGAGTTAGTGATCCTAATCGGTCTTGTCCTCGCTGTAGCCTTCCCCACCACCCGCTCCTCATCCAGCCACCAGGGTTTCTCCAGCGGACGCCACTTGGTAGACGGCACCACCGGTTGCGAGCGGCCTGGCCCGTGCCGGTGGAACGGGACCCTGATACCGGTGACGGGGTGGGTGTACTGGACCCACTCATCGCCGTTGAACCAGTGGCTGACGTCCTTGCCAGCAAAAGCTAGGATTTTCGTGGCCAGCTGTGATAGATAAGGTTTAAAGAAAATAGAGAGGTGTAAGCATGCTGAGTATAATGACAAGTATTAGGTACTGAGCCCTCCTTCAAACATAGAATCTGATTCACCACTAGATGCACTACCTTCCCTGTTTTTTCCATGTATTTCCCATGAAATAGAAGTAGATGCTATTGCAATTGCATTGCCTTAGGTAGGCTTAATGCTGAATAAAATGTAGGTACGTATGAGAAAGAAGAGTTATAGGAAGTGAAGTGAAGCGGAAGACCGATTTATCGGTCCATCCTTTGTAGGTTTGTTTGTCCTTTCACGCTTAGCGCACTGAACCGATTGTGACCAAACTTGGCGTGGATATTGGCACCGTGTTAGCATAACCGTAACGTCAGCCTAGAACTTAATGTTAGGGGGGGCTATTCCGAGGATGGCGGTAGCTATGGAAAATTGTGTAGTGAATTAACAACCGACATTTAGGGTAGCTGATTTGGTGCTATCTCTTCTAGAACAGTCACAACGCAAGTGGATGAAGCCGCGGGTCGCAAGTACAAATCTATAAAATCATATCTGGGAGCCGAGTCATGCATAGCAATGTAATCTCTCAGACTGATGAGTAGCACTGTTTTGTGAACATTAACATTAACAGGGGCCCTACTCCCACCTCTTAAAGTAGTCAAATTGAAACCTTACCATTAAATTTGGTACCACGACGTCAATGCTTACTATCATAAAACAATAATGGGTTACGATAGACATTTTGATGACGTATTATCAAATAGTGCTCTCAATTCGCGTACTTTGGAACAACGTTACTGTTCTATTCGGGTTGGGCATTATAGGTATTGATCCTGGAACGCACCATCAGGATCTATTTCGGCTAAAAATGGAACACGTTGTAAATAGTATTGAAGTAATATGTTCGACCGTTTTGTGTCGGTGGGAATAATCAGTATAATAATCAGTATAATCAATTTATTAGTAAATACAATTTACAAGTCAAAAATTACATTTAAATTAGATCAAAATAATACATTTTTAAAATAATAACAAAATTAATAATATAATATAGAATAATAACAAAATAATTAATCAAAATCATAACCATTATGATACATTTAAATAATCAATTCATTAAAAAGGTATATCATCATCACATATAAAAAGGTTTTGTTAATGTATTCATTAACATCGTTATATATAATATGTCAACCTAAAATAAGTACATGAATTTAAAACTTAGTATTCAATTACTAAAGAGTAAATGTGCTTATTATATTATATTTTACAATATGTAACAATTTATCTGTCAACTTATCCTCATTATAATATCAACTGATCTAGTATATATGATAACTAGACAACACAGAATTTTATTTTGATTCCAGTAAGAATTCGTCAAAAGTGTAAAACGATTTCTCGATGAGCCAGTTCTTTAATTTCAAATTAAATAATGTCAGACTTAGAGCGCTTGTAATTACATCAGGCAACAAGTTGTAGACTGTAGGTCCAATTACGTGAGGCAGTTTACCCGACCGCACCAGTCTCCTAGACACGCTTGCGAGTTTGTGTTTACCGCGGGTGTTCAATTTGTGCATATCCTTGCGCCTCACGAACTCTATTAGATGTTGTCGCACGTACATAGCAATTTGAAAAATTACAAGTGAAGGCAATGTTAGTATTTTTAATGATTTAAAGTATGATCTCACTGATGTGAACCGTGACACCTGTGCAATTACCCTCACAGCTCTTTTTTGCATGCGGAAAGCCCGCAACCAGTCGGCTGCGCGTCCCCATAGCTCGATGCCGTATTGAAGGAGCGAGTGCACAGTAGCAAAGTAGCACGTGCGAACCACATCAGTAGACACCACATGCGACAGACGCTTAAGCGCGAAACAAGCACTACCTAGTTTGGCGCATATCTTGTCTACGTGCGAACTCCACGTCATGCCGCGATCTATTTCGAACCCAAGAAAGGTTATCGCGTCTGCTTGTCGTAAACGCTCGCCGCCGACATGGACACACAAAGGTCCCGTTGACCACCCGGGTAGACAGAAATGCATAAAATGGGTTTTCTTTAAATTAAGAACAAGTCCATTCTGTTTAAACCATTGTCCTAACTCCTGTGCTGTACCGTTGATTCGGCACTCTAGTTCATCAATAGACTGTGCACTGATAACTGCCGCTACATCGTCAGCATACATAAAAATGTCACTCGTAACGATTGCATCCGGTAGGTCGTTTAACAACAAAGAGAAGAGGATATTAGACAGTGATGAGCCTTGGGCCACGCCCATAGTTGTGAAACGTGGGTCCGACTTTGTATTTCCTCCGTCACTCACTACGACCTGGGACCTGTTCCGCAGCATGTCGGTCAACAGTGCATGTGCAGATGCATTCACTCCATAGTGGTGCAGCTTGGCGGCAAGGATGCTGTGGTCTGCGACGTCGAAGGCTTTTGACAGGTCACAGCACAGCACGGCGACCTGTTGCTTCCGCTCGCACGCACTGAGGACGTGTCTTATCAGGTCTCTAGTGAGTGAGGTGGTTGATCGACCTGCCCTATAAGCATATTGCCGATCCGAAAGGGCCCCTGTTGATGTCATAAACTCAGTAAGGCGTTTACTTACTCCGTTTTCAAAGATTTTTGCGACTGCCGGTATAATAGACACGGGCCGATATGCGTCGATGTCGTCACGTTTTCCTTTACCTTTATATAAAGGAGAGATTTTACTCACTTTCATGGACACTGGATAACGACCAGCACGTATGCAGCGGTTGTAAAGTGCTGCTAAAATGGGAGCTATTTCAGCTGCTGTTGTGTGAAGCACATCCATAGATATATCATAAATATCTTTAGTAAGTTTTCGGGGAATGCGAACCTTGATAATGTTATAGACCTCATCGGCGGAGAAGGATTCAAGCCTAAGCGAGCGGTCAGCCGGTCGGCGCGCTGAGCTGAGCGCGGCCTTTACAAGTGCGAGGTTGGCGCGCGGCGCTCCACACGCGGCAGCTGCGCCCACGAACCTCGCGTTCATGGTGTCCGCAGCCGTTTTCTTCGACTCAAACTTACAACCGTCCACATCTTTGACCACGTCTGCAAAACCGGTCACTCCTCGTGAATTTTGTCCTCTCTCCGTGTTCACGACTCGCCACAGCGCTTTATTTTTACAACTACTGTTTGAGATAAATTTAGAATAGTAACGGGACTTATGACTTCTTACACAATTTTCGTACAACACGTTAAGTTCATTAGTTACACATATTAGATGTTCATTCTCTGGAAATTTATTGCATAAATCAAAAGTGTCCAGTAAAAGCGATTTCATTTGAAGAATTTTATCCGATATCCATGACTCCTTTTTAATGTTTATACGTTTCATAGGAAAGCATATATAAAATTTATTTGCTAGTATATTTAATAAAGATGTAGCTAGACTGTCGATAGAATTAGTATGTTTTTTAAAAATCATATCCCAGTCGACGCTAGAAATTGCTAAACAGTAGTTGATGCGACTCACCATCGAGTAGGTACTTGCGAGGCGCGTGCGCGGCCGAGGTTGTCGCAGAGTACATGCTATCTCGACGCGCACCGCCCGGTGGTCGCTTAGTTTCATGATAACAGGTGCCTCCACGGAACATGCCGTCACAGTACCTTGTTGCCTATTGCTATATACATGGTCTAAACATGTAGAGGATGAAGAGATTACCCGCGTTGGAAAGTCAACAACATTAATAAAATTGTTTGCTGATAGCATATCACACAGTCGCTGGTACACTGCACATTTGTAACCAAGCCAATCGATGTTGACATCGCCCACAATTACAATTTCTTTACCTATATCACTGGCTCGTTCGAGTAGACGTTCAAGATATGGTAAAAACTCTGTTGAGCTTATTAAGTTGGTCCTATATATACATAGTACAATTATATTATATTCTAATAGTTCAACTGCCGACACTTCACAGTAACGTTCTGTGGACATATTTGTAAATTCCGTACACTCTGTAGCTTTCACATCATTTTTCACGAATATACAAGAGCCACCATGAGCAGTCGCTTCCCGGCAGTAGCTGGACATCAGTACGTATCCATTTATATTCACGTTCTTAATGTTTGCTTCGGACAGCCAATGCTCCGATATTGCAAGCACATCGCATTGTAGCTCGTCGAGTAAAAGAACTTCTAGACTATGCGTTTTATTAGCAAGGGATCTGATGTTTTGATGACAAATTGTTACCGTTGTATTGCTGTCGTATTCACACAACACCTGTGGTCGTCGGGGTGGAAGAGATGGCGACAGCCCGTACATTAGTGTGACTTCCCCGCTGTTCACGGGGTCTGACGAGAAACCACTCAGCAAACCGAACGCCCGGCGGCCATACCGAGGGAGCACATACACAATCCTTCAGAGATTCGGGAAATCCAATGATGAACGAGGAGTGTTTGTTGGTTTTCATGTCTCTTTTTTCTATGGAGTAGTTTGCTTGAGCTATTTTATTTAGATAGTTACGTACCATGTCAACTGTTGTTTCAGGCTTCAGTGACCAAGCCTGAATATATTTTTTACGCTCGATGGTCTGTAACTCGTCATTCTGTTTCCCGGTCCCAACAAATACAGGACGTGGTCTCCGTTGTTTTTTTTTTGAGTGTACAGTTTGCCATTCTTCACTGGTTATTGAGTTACGCAAACGATCCTGATTCGTGAAAGAGCAATTATTTTTCTCCAATTTATCAACATTTTTACAAAATACAATTTTATTCACGTTAACTTCATCATTAGATATAATTGTAGGTAGAATTTCGATCGCCTTTGAGTTGTTTACTAATGCTGGCTTCGTATTAGCTGTTTTCGCATCGACACTTTTTACGTTTTCAGCGCTGCAAGCGCTACGTTTTTTCGGTGCGCTTGAGTTTATGGTTGCAACGGCTTTGAGATGTGCTAAGCGCTTTGAGCGCTGCGTCGACATCGGCTCATCATCGGGTCTTAATGATTTGCGGGTACATGTGGGTTTTTTGTCTTCTTTACCTTCGAAATCCATATCTGCAATAATTTCACTTTGTTTCGTTATTTTCTCATTTAACGATATTATTTGGCACTCTTGAGCATCCACTTTATTCACTAGTGTCGTTACTGTTTTTATTAGTTCTCGGACAAGACTTTCAATTGATTTTAGTGACATTTTCACAAGTTTAAATAATAAACTACGGAGCCACACAAGAACACGTCTGCACCACCGTAGTTGCGCGGAACACTACGATACGATCATACGATAGTATGATTATTCTAAGCTTATTACAAAATGCTCCTGATATATGATAGTTTCGTTAAAGGTGGGAGTAGGCCCCCAGGGCTCAGAGAAGCATGAAGTGAAGCCCTTAGCTCACGCTATAACAATATAATGGTCTCGTTTACGAAGACGCTGGGCACAACGCGGCGCGTGCAGAATGTAACACTTCGCACCTTCGATCATATAAACTGGTAACTAGTACTTATTTTATGATCGGACCTTTCACTGCGAAGAATCGATGAAGGCCTAGCTGTCCGCAGCAAAAAACACTGTCAAGGAAACGCCTGTGTATGTATCTGCTTATAGCACATCGTTACAAGTCTTAACTCCAGTTTCTAGTACGTTTATCAAAGTTTGATCAGCTAAAAAACGGAATACTGACCGCTGATTGGTCACATATCGTGTCATAGAATACCATTAACCAATGAGCGTTTAGTATTTAGTTGGTCAACTAATCAAGGATTTGACAATCGTTCCAGAATCTGGGGGTCAATAAATAAGTCCTAACCCTCTTTGAATCACAATAGAGGAACCCCCTCTTGAAGCAGGGGCAGTACTCGACGCACTGGTCCCCGCAGTACCAGGACTGCACGGTGCAGGAGCAGGATTTGGTGCAGTGGCACAGGTGGAACTGCTCCTCGAGCCACGAGCTCAAGTCTATTACCTTGTGAATGTAAAAATAATTTAAATTAGTCATAGTTTTGTTCATGCAAAAGATTATCCATGCATAGAATCTAATATTGTAAGCGCTAGTCTATAGTAGGTGTTGTAAACAGCATGCATAGTGGATGTTAATAACGCCATAAGAATGATAGGATCAAATCAAGTCGATAAATTATTGAGGGGTTCATTCAATATCGGACTTCATGTCTTAATCAACGCAGGCCACGCGATCCTGATACTTAGAGTATAACATTAGCTATTCTGTGCTTAGAGGGAATTCGTAGTTGTATTTACAAATCCGGATCACCAGAAATGAAGTCACAGGTTTGGCACAAGTTCGCATTTACGGTAAGGAATCTCTGTAAACTACCTACCTACCTGCGTATATATCTAGTACACAGTATAGTGTAGAAGTCCTAGTACATTTTCTTGGAAATTAATTGTATTATTGGCCAAATATGGCGACTGCTGAGTCTCCGGGGAGTAGTCGAATCATATGCCTTACCAGAGCGCTCCACCGAGATCATCACGCTTCCTGCCCAGGGGGTCACATTATAAAACGGGTGCTACTGTGTACTAGTCCACTGTGCAGAGGCTGCTTGCAGGAGGACGCGACCGTGAGGCACGTGCTGTTGCAGTGCACGGCTACGGAAAATATACGGAACACTACCGGACTACTTGAAAATCACTATAGCTCGTCATCAGCCCAAATATCACTGGAGCAGTTGTGCCAGCGACTCAGGATCCTCCGTAATAATGGAGTTGGGATGGCTTGGGTAAAGGCTGGCGGGGGACACAATACACCCCAAGCGAGACGTCAGTGCAGGACTGAGCGCCCCTAATCGGAACAAGAATAAGCGGGGGATCACATTTTTGTATGAAGTTACCATTCACCGCCCCGCTCAATAACCCCCGAAAGCTGGCTGGTGATTACCTTCCCGTTGAGAGAGACCCAGCAATCAGTAGTCTTATTATGCACGGCTATCTCTGCAGGTGTGTACCATTCCTGTTTCGTGTAAATCATGGTTGTGTATACAAGTAATGTAATAGATATTTCTGTTGTAGACTGTTTAGGAAATATTCGTTATAAAGTTATATGATTATTAACGGGATATTTACCGTGGTAAGGTTGTGGAGTGAGCTCCCGATATTTCGGCGCAGTTACATGCACCATGTTCACGGGAAGACTGAAGAATGCGGGTGGTTGGTCAAAAAGTTTATCGGGAGCTCACTCCACAACCTTACCACGGTAAATATCCCGTTAATAATCATATAACTTTAGAGAACAACCGTGATAGTTTAAAACAGTGTTTTATTCGTTATAAAGTTGTTAGTTTTTACTTTCAAGGTTATTGTCAAGTTATTGTAAATAAAGTCTGATTAATCTATGGGTTATTGTGACATTACCATGGTGACGTTGAAGAGTTGGATATAAGCCACAGATTAGAAAGTATATTTATTTGTTATGTTGTGTTTAGTTGAAGAGTCTGCTGGTCAGGACCAAAGAGAATATAACGCTACGCGTCGGGACCACAACTTTGATAGTTAAGTATTTAGATAGTTTGGTACCATAGAGTTAATGGAAACTCTATGGTACCTACTTAACAACGAGTCCGACATTATATTATTATAATACTAGCTGCGCCCCGCGGTTTCACCCGCGTGGTGATGGATGATGATGATGATGATGATGAAAAGTATCCTATGTGTTAATCCAGCGCCTCATCTACCCCCATACCAAATTTCATCAACATTAGCCCCCCCGTTTGTGCGTGAAAGAGTAACAAACATCCATACATCCATACATACAAACTTTCACGTTTATAATATTAATAGGATACTAGCTGACCCAGTAGCTTCGCTGGCGCGGCCTCGAAGCATACGGTTAATTACAGTTTTTTAACTATCCCACGGGAACTCTTTGATTTACCGGGATCAAAAGTATCCTATATGTTGACCAGGGATATAAGCTACCACCATACAAAATTTCATTTAAATCGGTCCAGTCGTTTTGGAGATTAGTCCGTACAAACAGACAGACAAACAGACAAGTCACTGGGGAAGTATTACTACTTCCTCGTGATGTTTTGTGATGTAAAAATATAATACTTACGTATACATAAGACGTCTACTTATACCTTCATATAATAAAACTGTAGAGGTCGAATTTCTGTACAATGAAAAAATATGCAAAAAACCATGTCATGTACCATGTAAGGAGCGAGATCGAACGAATTTAGATTCTGTTAATTTTTTTTTCTCTGTTGTCTGTCTGTTGCCTGGGTCACGTACGTACCTACCTACTACATACGCCAGGCATGACACCTTATATAAATACTAAGGGTGTATTCCATTCACAGTAATTTTTATAATTTTTGATAGTTTTATTCAAGTTTGCTGTTCCACACACGCTAAGATTGATCAATAGGAGCGTTGTAACACTTTTCACCCCTGTTCCACACACGCTAAGATTGATCAATAGGAGCGTTGTAACACTTTTCACCCCTGTTCCACACACGCTAAGATTGATCAATAGGAGCGTTGTAACACTTTTCACCCCTGTTCCACACACGCTAAGATTGATCAATAGGAGCGTTGTAACACTTTTCACCCCTGTTCCACACACGCTAAGATTGATCATTAGGAGCGTTGTAACACTTTTCACCCCTGTTCCACACACGCTAAGATTGATCATTAGGAGCGTTGTAACACTTTTCACCCCTGTTCCACACACGCTAAGATTGATCATTAGGAGCGTTGTAACACTTTTCACCCCTGTTCCACACACGCTAATATTGATCATTAGGAGCGTTGTAACACTTTTCACCCCTGTTCCACACACGCTAAGATTGATCATTAGGAGCGTTGTAACACTTTTCACCCCTGTTCCACACACGCTAAGATTGATCATTAGGAGCGTTGTAACACTTTTCACCCCTGTTCCACACACGCTAAGATTGATCATTAGGAGCGTTGTAACACTTTTCACCCCTGTTCCACACACGCTAAGATTGATCATTAGGAGCGTTGTAACACTTTTCACCCCTGTTCCACACACGCTAAGATTGATCATTAGGAGCGTTGTAACACTTTTCACCCCTGTTCCACACACGCTAAGATTGATCATTAGGAGCGTTGTAACACTTTTCACCCCTGTTCCACACACGCTAAGATTGATCATTAGGAGCGTTGTAACACTTTTCACCCCTGTTCCACACACGCTAAGATTGATCATTAGGAGCGTTGTAACACTTTTCACCCCTGTTCCACACACGCTAAGATTGATCATTAGGAGCGTTGTAACACTTTTCACCCCTGTTCCACACACGCTAAGATTGATCATTAGGAGCGTTGTAACACTTTTCACCCCTGTTCCACACACGCTAAGATTGATCATTAGGAGCGTTGTAACACTTTTCACCCCTGTTCCACACACGCTAAGATTGATCATTAGGAGCGTTGTAACACTTTTCACCCCTGTTCCACACACGCTAAGATTGATCATTAGGAGCGTTGTAACACTTTTCACCCCTGTTCCACACACGCTAAGATTGATCATTAGGAGCGTTGTAACACTTTTCACCCCTGTTCCACACACGCTAAGATTGATCATTAGGAGCGTTGTAACACTTTTCACCCCTGTTCCACACACGCTAAGATTGATCATTAGGAGCGTTGTAACACTTTTCACCCCTGTTCCACACACGCTAAGATTGATCATTAGGAGCGTTGTAACACTTTTCACCCCTGTTCCACACACGCTAAGATTGATCATTAGGAGCGTTGTAACACTTTTCACCCCTGTTCCACACACGCTAAGATTGATCATTAGGAGCGTTGTAACACTTTTCACCCCTGTTCCACACACGCTAAGATTGATCATTAGGAGCGTTGTAACACTTTTCACCCCTGTTCCACACACGCTAAGATTGATCATTAGGAGCGTTGTAACACTTTTCACCCCTGTTCCACACACGCTAAGATTGATCATTAGGAGCGTTGTAACACTTTTCACCCCTGTTCCACACACGCTAATATTGATCATTAGGAGCGTTGTAACACTTTGCACCCCTGTTCCACACACGCTAAGATTGATCATTAGGAGCGTTGTAACACTTTTCACCCCTGTTCCACACACGCTAAGATTGATCATTAGGAGCGTTGTAACACTTTTCACCCCTGTTCCACACACGCTAAGATTGATCATTAGGAGCGTTGTAACACTTTTCACCCCTGTTCCACACACGCTAAGATTGATCATTAGGAGCGTTGTAACACTTTTCACCCCTGTTCCACACACGCTAAGATTGATCATTAGGAGCGTTGTAACACTTTTCACCCCTGTTCCACACACGCTAAGATTGATCATTAGGAGCGTTGTAACACTTTTCACCCCTGTTCCACACACGCTAAGATTGATCATTAGGAGCGTTGTAACACTTTTCACCCCTGTTCCACACACGCTAAGATTGATCATTAGGAGCGTTGTAACACTTTTCACCCCTGTTCCACACACGCTAAGATTGATCATTAGGAGCGTTGTAACACTTTTCACCCCTGTTCCACACACGCTAAGATTGATCATTAGGAGCGTTGTAACACTTTTCACCCCTGTTCCACACACGCTAAGATTGATCATTAGGAGCGTTGTAACACTTTTCACCCCTGTTCCACACACGCTAAGATTGATCATTAGGAGCGTTGTAACACTTTTCACCCCTGTTCCACACACGCTAAGATTGATCATTAGGAGCGTTGTAACACTTTTCACCCCTGTTCCACACACGCTAAGATTGATCATTAGGAGCGTTGTAACACTTTTCACCCCTGTTCCACACACGCTAAGATTGATCATTAGGAGCGTTGTAACACTTTTCACCCCTGTTCCACACACGCTAAGATTGATCATTAGGAGCGTTGTAACACTTTTCACCCCTGTTCCACACACGATAATTTTGCTAAGAATAGGTACTCCTGACAATTTGCTAATATGACCACATCGATCCGGAACTCACCCCGAAAAATTGTTAAAATGTATTCTTGTCATTTTTGACAGTTCTCCGAGTAAAGTTTTAGGTTCCGATTTACTAATTATTTTCTTATAATTTTTTAGAGTCATGGCCTTTGAATAAATTTTAGATTACTCATTTGGAAATAAGTTAATACATAGAAGTTTGTAGTTTGGTTATAGTTTAAACACTTGTAGGTAGTAATTTTATTGTTTATATCAATTTTTACTGATGTAAAAATAAGCTTATTTTGTACCTACTTATTTTTAGGTGACATCGGATAATTTTGAATCGGTTCTCGTGGCGGACCCGAAGACGGCGAGAACATTAAAAAAATGTCTTTCGAAAATTTTAACACGTGCATGACAGGTGCATGCACTTATTTCTACGACTAAAATTGGCAAAGGTTTATTATTTTATTTAACTTAAAACAAAAAATATGTTTCTTATACGAATACAAATCACAATTTTTTCCAAAAGGAACAGCTTATTGAGTGTGATCATATTAACGTTCGCAGCAAAAATATCATGCGAATGGAATACACCCTCAGTACGTATATAAGTACTTATACGGGAACATTTTTTTATGGCATAGGTTGGCAAACGAGCAGGTGGCTCACCTGGTGGTAAGTAACACCGTCGCCCACGGACATCCTCAATACCAGGTCTCGAGGATGCGTTGCTGGCCTTTGAGGAAGGAACAGGCTCTCTTCTTGAAGGTTCCCAAGTCGTATCTGTTCGGAAACACCTCAAGTGGCAGCTGGTTCCACAAAGTGGTAGTGTGAGACAGAAAGTGCCGCCGGAATCGCACGGTTGTATGCGATCTTCCTCGCCTCGACCTAAGTACTGCTTACTGCCACTTAGTATAAGCGTATATTTGCACGTGTGTGCAAATATATTGTACTTGTGTATTACACGATGTTAGTGTAATATACAATTTAATACCTACTTTCATTCTATTCAGTTATTGGATATACTTATCTCAAAAACTACTGAAGCGAATTTGATGAAATTTAAATGGGACCACACGGGAAGCACCAGCTCTCAATAAAAAAATAACTTTGAAAAACTAAAAAAAAATACAGTCGAATTGAGTACCTTATGGGGGAGGCTTATGTTCAGCAGTGGACATCCTACGGCTGAGATGATGATGAGTACCTCCTCCTTTTTTTTGGAAGGCAGTAGAAAAATTAAGTGTTTGAAAAAAAATCCTTTGGTTAGTAAATGCTGTCAATCTGTTCAGTAGAACAGCTTGACATCACTATACGACGGTTAAAATCGTATAGAGTTAAAATTCGATGATCGTACGGTAACCCTCGTTGGCCAGGTGGTCATGACATCTACTCGGATTGCCAGATTTAGCTCCCGCCATCGGCTTCACTCGCTTCAACAAAACTTTCAAGTTTGCCTCAGCGGTTATGCGTTGATGAAAGTCAGGCGAGTAAATATATACAGCGTGTAACAAAAAGTTCTAGGAATACTAAAACCCCACACTCAGAAGCTTGCACACAATTGGGACCTAACTACTGCGTTCCAGGAAGTAGTATACAACCTAGCTATGATAACCAGGATACTACTTTTAATTTCTATGAAAAAATTATAAGCGATTTAAATTACGACACTACGATATGTGAATATGTAAACCTTTCACACGTGTTCACTTTCTACTCTTTTATTCAACACAACATTTCAACTGTAAAACAAACAAATACATATAAATAATAGGTATATATTTCATTAAACATAATTTACAAACTGTAATGCAATTTATAAGCTATATACAATTTTTGTCCCATGTAGACAAATAAACGGAAGTGTTGGAAGGGGAAGACCTAGGCGAACGTTCCGAAATCAGATTGAAGATGTTCTGAAAAAAGGCCAGGTCAAAAGTACCCTAAACCGACGCTTATGTATGAAAGGATTGATGAGTATAGATGAAGCGAAAGAGATATGTCAGGATCGTAGTAAGTGGAAATCCGTGGTCTCTGCCTACCCCTACGGGAAAGAGGCGTGATTTTATGTATGTATGTATACAATTTTTGAAGCGTCTTTTCCAAGAGCTCCCCGAAGGATGATATAAAACTGGGCCGATACCATTAACTAAATATTGCTTCAATTGCAATCGAACCATTTCTAACCGTTCCGAATTACTTTTGTTTTCTTATTCTGCTACGAAAAACAGTCCAGTTACAATCATTGAGCTATTAATATACAGAAGACGCTACATACACTACCACAGTAAACCAACCAGGCGCGGATCCAGCCCACAAAAAAGGTTGCGGTCACAGCCACTCGAAAATCAGCTTCAACACAAGTGTCGAAGTCGGTACCATGCGCACAATATTGTGCTAATAGGTTCTTTTGAACTATGGTAGTATCTGTTTTGAGATACGGTGTAATATTCTGGGGTAACTCGATAGACAAAGAAGCGGTATTTAAGGCTCAGAAGAGGTGTGTGAGAGCGATTTGTAGACTTAGGCAAGCTGACACTTGTAAATCTTCTTTCATTGGTTTGAAGCTACTAACGTTTCCATGCATTTATATTTATGAGGTTTGTGTTTTTGTATATTCAAATGAAAATATGTTCGATCACCTAAATACCCAACGGCATAATGTAAAAGTGTGTTTTCCGCCAAACAAGACTGCACCATTTAACAAGAGCATTTTATGTATGGCCCCTCGTATTTTTAATCATTTACCAATTACGATAATTATCTGTGAACATATTATTCAATTTAAATTTAAATTAAAACAGTTTTTGTTACACAAGGCGTATTATAATGTAAATGAATACCTTAATGATAACTTTTATCCACACTAATTATTTAATTTTTAATTGCTTAATTTGCAGTGACTTTCATAATGTATATATATTTTATTACTTTGACCTTGTATATTTAATTCATAATTGACATAGGGATCAAATTATAATTTATTTAAGTAGTTTTCGTATGCCAAAACACAACATTGTTCAGTTTAACGTTGTGTGGTGTTATTATTGTGTATAACTTTATTTTGACAGTCTCAAGCATGTCTACCTTCACCAACTTTTGTTATTGTTGCATGCCGAAAGGCTGAATATAGCCGAGCATTTGAACTTGTAACAACTTATTAGGTAACCTATATTCGCAATAAACGATTTGAATTTGAAAAAAAAATTGAAATTTGAATATCATAGCAACCCGTTGTAGTCGTACCATAGTGGTACCGACTTCGACGGGTTATTTCACATATTTTAGTGTAGAAGTCGGTTCATTAGTTAATAAAATATTTTTACATCTCTCATATTCGGGAAGTAGTACTTTATTACCCCCAAATGGGGCTTATAGGTGACCAATTAGCGCTTTAGGGTAATAATGTAACTAAAAAGCCCTAGGGCGGTTTACATCTCTCATATTCGGTAAGTAGGTCCTTGTTACCCCCAAATGGGGCTTTTAGGTGACCAATTAGCGCTCTGGGGTAATAATGTAGCTATAAAAACCCTAGGGCGGTAAGTAAATAAAAAAACTTCACTCTTTCAAAACGTTCGCGTACATCTAACCATCATACTGGCAATAGACATCATGCATTCAGCCCAATGACAAAAGAGGTCGCTTCGTTATTCAGCCTTGTCTTCGTATGAGTATAATAGTCATCAATTTTATTTTTGTAATGTCGGTTTTTTTCTACATACCTCACAATCGAGATGTAAAGCAGAGTAGTTAGCTCGGGTGTAAGCATCACCCTCGAACTATTTATAATATAACTATATATAAATATCTCAGGCTGCAATTGATGCCTTACAGCCCTTGGCTACTAATCTACTATTTCACCCTTCTTACGGCCGGTCCCAATAATCTATCTATCGCCGGTTTACCTTACTAGAGATAGATATTTGACACTATTTGTATGGACGTTATGTCAAATTTCTATCGGTAGTAAGGAAAACTGTGGATAGATAGATTATTGGGATCCCTTTTAGTGACCGTTGCTACTTACGGGATAGATTGTCATTCACTGTCAATAACGATATCAAGATCAAACTTTTTACTTCTTCAAGGCGAAACTTTTTTAGTTATTAAAGTGTAACTCAAAAACCGCTTGACGAATTTGATTAAATTTAAATGGAACCACCTCGGAAGTACACTCTATCAAACAAAAAGAGTTCAGAACAAAATCGGACTACTCTGTAAAAGTAATGCATGGCCATAAAAAAAAATATACGCGTCGTTTGATAACCTACTCTGGACTCTACACCTATATAACCTACTACTACCTCTTTTGGATTGCCTTTGTTTAAGTAAGTAAGTATTTAAATTAAGTGTAAAACATTATACCTATATCAACTCAATTCTCAGCGTGTCGTCTAGCCAATATGTCACTACTATAGACCACGCTAGATGGCGTTGTTCGTCTCTAACACACGCAAGTGTTTGTATCCGAGAAAGAATGGACTTAGCGCCAAGTTCAAATTTTGAATAAGGTTCGAAAACAAGAAATACAAGACAGAATAAGTTTCGAATAAGTTTCCTGCTAATCTGAGTTCTCTTCTATCACTCGTTTTTACCAAACACATCTATATTTTAAGTATGTTTATCATAATTAATAAAATTAAATTGTAGTTTATCATAATTGTTTGTAGGAAACTAACATATTTGTGTAGTCATTTTTATTATATTCAATACATAGTATACTTCATTGTAGTTCAATACATAGTATTTATTTTGTGCCGTCCTGTATTGTCCTATAAAAGTTGCTTCAGATAAAGTATCCTCAGACGCAAAATTGTTAAATGTTTGAAAAACTACCGATCATCTCGCTGCTTACCGATCATTCTCCAACGTTTGTTGCCCTTCCTATCCGCGCGAACTGTTATTGGCAAAATTGTGGTTACGCCGCACAAGCCATACAAACAAGAAGAAGAAGTTTCGAATAAAAGAGTGAAGGCACTGGAAGTGGTTTCAATGAAATCCTGAAGGTGGTATTCCCTGGCAGTCAATTGATCCGCTACGGTCGCGGGTGCTGGTCTGCAATACTTTTGAACAGGCCCTATTCAATAGGGTATAGGTATGGTACACAGTTACTAACGATAAATAGCGCCTCTATACTATAGAACAGCTTTAATATTAACGTACAGCGTATTGAACATTAAACAAGGGTATAAAACGCCTGACGAAAGTCAAATATAACCTTATATGCAGTAAATATTGCTGTAAGAAAGTTTCATTTTAACTTACGTACGGTTAAAATCGCCTTACAACGGTTTAAAATCATCGTCAGCTCTTCGTTTTTAACCTGACTTACCATGTTTACTGATTTTTCATTACGGCTAATCTGTTCGATAGTACGTCGAAACAAATAATATATCGAGTCATATTAATCGTATTCTACTTGTTGAAATCGCCGTAAACTAAGGCGTTTATCGCTTTCTGCATAGAAGGCAATTTTGTTCGTATTACGTTTGGTCGGTTTTTTGCCGTCATACCAACCGAATCGGCCGTTATTACGATGCTTTCAGCTTTAGATTTTTCTCAGTGTAGCGACATGAAGCGACGACACGTTGTCTGCGGCTGCGACGTGTAGCCGGCTACCAACTTGCACCTTTAAGCTGCACGATTTTAGCCGCGCGGCGAAAATCGACCGATCTAAAGGACAATTCGACTAGCCCGTGACTAAAAATCGCAAGCCCCAAAGTAGCCTAGCATTCGATTTTACCGCTTCGGCCTCCTACATAACCGTATTGTCGTAACCAGTTACGAATGAAGGAAAAATGATCTTTATACGAAACCAGTTTCGCACGTAGTAGATTCGGCATTCGGTCTCGCCAGAACCATCTTTTCTTGGTTTTTCTTTCATAAGAACCTTCTCTTGACAATAAATAACACTTATTATTATATATATAATATATATAACGTTACTATAATATATATATACGTTATTTAAGAATTAACTATATATATAAATGAACCCCAATTTCTCTTGGTCATATAGCATGTTTATATAATTATGATGTTTACATAATTTTATTTAATCTATTTTTAATTAAGTCATGTATATACCTGTATTGTTAAATGTAGGTACGTTTCTAAGGGTAAATCACAGATAACCCCCAATAGATTCCGCGTATTAAGCAAAAGACGCGCAAGACATATTTGATTTAGCTTATATAAGCAGGCACGCTTCGGGTCACAACGTCAGTCTCGACCAACCTTGAGATCCGTGCGCGAGTGCGTATTTAATTCAATTAAAATTGCGAAAATACCTTTTAAATGGCTTCTTGTGCAGTGAAATGGTGTGGAAAGACAGCCAAAACTTCAAGCTTCAAAAAGGATGGCATTACGTTTCACCGGTAAGTGGATTTGTAATTTTTTCACACTTATTTTAAAAATCTCGCAGAGTTCCGTTTATACTGGTGCATGTTCATTCTAAAACTAGCACCCGTTGATGTCTTTTGTAAAAGTCTCTTTTACTCTTTACGCTAATGCAATTTAGTTGTCCTTATCTAACGGGAGCACGTGTAAACTAGGGTTGGGGTATCTAATATGCTCAAGTCAGTATCGATATTTCAATAAAAAAAATATTTTGTTAACTGCAACCGTATTCCCATTGACTTTTAATTCGAATACAGAAAAGCTTCCGTTTCGAAATGCTTTGCAGCGATTCCCAACCCCGAACTCGTAAAAATCGACACATCATCATCGTGATCTGCATGTGAAATAATTCCGACAGCTATTTGCTCCCGGAATCAATCTGTCCTCGACGACAATGACGATTTCTAAACATACTACTGTGTTTTGGACGATTTTTAATTTTCAATAATGAATCTTAATTCTCAATAATATATAAGAATCAATGTTCTGACTGATTGACTGACCGACTGAAAGACAACTCAAAGCCTAAAGATCGTAGAGACTTCGAATTTGGAGAACGTATTTGTCTCCATACGTAGAGGTGTAACTAAGAAACGAGCTCTATTGATAACAACAATAAACTTTAATGATGAGTTAATTATCGATATTTGACGAGTTGGACTGTATGGTTTGTTGTGCGTGACAAATCATAACATTGAGCACATCGTAAGTTATACAAAACTTGATATATACCAAAATGAATGCATTTTATTAATTTAACGCTGAATTACATGCGCGAGTGTAGGCAAGAAATGAAATGTGATGAATGACATCATTCATCACATGATGAACATAATTTTTTTTGTTTAAGGTTTCCTAGATGCCCTGTTAGAAAAAAGAAATGGATAGACTCAACTCAACGGGGGGACGAATGGTTTCCTACTAATAACAGCGTCATTTGCTCAAGGCATTTCTCAGAAGATAATTTTCTCAATATGAATAAGCGTAGAAGATTGATGGATTCAGCTGTACCAACGTTATATTTACCAGTTTTGGTATGGACTCATTACCTGATTACGTGGTTGTTAACGAATTTATTATTTTGTTGTTTTATCTTGACTGAAAATGTTTGTTTCAGATACCCACTCCATCTATCAGAAACTCAAGCCCAAACAGTATGCTTAAGAATAGAGAAGCTGCTTTAGCTGATACATCATCTAAGAAATTGGTAAGTGTTGGTAAGAAAGTTGTTTAAAGTAAATTGTTCGACCTAAGCCACACGACTTCTTAGTATGCGTGGGAAAAGTGTTTTATACTAAACAGTTACGTGTTTTCAGGTTTCTGGTTCATCGGTCTTAGCGACCCCAACTAAAAGAACTCGAAGAGGTTCCCCTATACCTGGTACACCATCTGCGTATGACTCTCCAGTTAAGAAACGTCTTTGTAGGAGAATAATTGAACTCTCTAACGTGGTAAAGCTAAAAAACAAGAAAATAAAAAAAAATAAGAGATTACAATAGAAGATTAAAAAGACAAATAGTTTCATTAAAATCGTTATTGGCCGAATAAAAAGAAATTTCATAACAGCTGAAAATAATGACGTATTAAACTCTTTAGGTGTCAAATGCAGAGAAATTATGCGCCGGCAAATATCTAAGGAAAATCTGGCACAATTGTCAGGAAGAAATATCCTCCACAGTTAAGAGCATTTGCTCTTACATTAAATTTTTATACCACAAAGGCTTACAACTATGTTCGCAAAACATTTGATACCTGCTTACCATCCGTGAAAACATTGGGAAAGTGGTACAGATCTGTAGACGGGCATCCAGGATTCACAAAAGAAGCTTTTGAAGCTTTGAAATTCAAGGCAGCACAGACAAATAAGTCTATATATTGTTGTATTGTGTTCGATGTAATGAAAATTAGGCGAAAAGTAGAGAAAACATTTGGTTATGTAGATTTCGGAGGGAGTTTAGATTCGGATTGTAGAGAAGAATGCACTGACGCATTAGTTTATCTAGTTGTTCCTTTACACGGAAAATGGAAAGTGCCCATTGGGTATTTCTTTATAAATAAGGTAACAGCGGATCAAAAAAAATTTTTGCTTACTCAAGCTATTGAACTATGCAATGAAGCTAATGTGGTAGTCAAAGCTGTTACCTTTGATGGCTGTCCAGCCAACATAGCAATGTCCAAGAAACTTGGGTGCGAATTAGATCCAGACAAATTAAAAACCGTCTTTAAAGTGCAGAACAACGAAATAGCAATCTTCCTGGATCCTCCTCACATGATTAAATTAGTCCGGAATAGTTTCGAATATTATAAGGAATTTAAAAATGCTGAAGGCAAAGACATAAAATGGAGTCACATTGAACTGTTACATCAGTTACAAGAAGACGAGAAGTTTCACGCAGCTAACAAGCTCAGATCTGAACATATCCTATTCAAAAAAAAAATTATGAAAGTCAAGCTTGCGACGCAACTGTTCAGTAGAAGTGTGGCAATAGCCCTTCAATTCTACAAAAACACTTTGAAAATAAATGCATTTGCAGAAACAGACGGGACTACAGACATATTGTTAGCTTTAAACGACTTATTTGATATTCTAAATTCAAAAGTGCATGGATATGGATTCAAAAGGGCTTTAAATGCAGAAAACGCTGAACTTATACTATCCCAAATCGATATGTGCAAAAACATGCTAATGAATTTGACGACTACTATCAAAACTAAACAGACGCGATTAATAGATTCGCCCAGATTCACAGGATTTTTAGGACTTTGTGTATGTATCGAAAGCCTAAAATATTTATAAGGTGATTTGATTAAAAATCTGTGTTGCCCTTTTATATCATTTCACCGAATCAGCCAAGACCACATAGAATTATTTTTTTGCAACATGAGATCACACGGTGGATCTAACAATAACCCAACGCCGAAACAGTTTTATGGTGTATACCGCAAAATGCTGATACACATGGAGTTACAAGAATTGAATACCGGCAACTGCATGGCGTTAGAAAACATCGCCATTTTAAACTGCTCTTCAGCTCTAAAACGCATTAATTTGACTACTGAAAGAGGAGACAGCGAGAATGAAGAACTCCTCGATGACACATTTTTCGAATCATTGCAGCAAATTTCGTTGTCACAGTTTTCAGATAGCATAATCGAATATATCGCTGGAGCTGTTGTACACTACTTAATTAAGCATATCAAATGTAATACTTGCGTAAGAGCTTTGGTATCCCTGGATGAAAAAAAAACAAGTTTGATATATGCAAGAGATGCAGGTGGACTACTATATCCGTCCAATATGGTCACAAAAATTTGCAGGCGAAGTGAAAAAGTAATTCGAAGCTCGATACATTTAGACCCAAGTTCCAAGGTATATTATAAAGACAAATTCCGTTTTGTGACATTTTGTTAACGAAGACATTTTCCCCCAAATAAACAGCCACCATTTTGATCATGAAAGCTGTAACCATGTTATTGATTTAGCTAAAAGTGTCATGGAAAAATATAAAGATATAAGATTAATATACCTAACGAGAAAAACCGACCCAAAAAATTCCGTAAGAAGAATTTACACAAAACTTGTTCATTTTAAAAATCAATAGCATGCTATCTGAAAAGTTCTAAATACATAGGTACCAACGTAAAAATAACTCTAGTTTATTCTAAAAAATTAAGTTGATATCTGGAGTAAGAGCTTTTTTTGTACGTAGATGTTTCAATTTGTGTGTTAATTTATGTTGATATCTGGTGTAAGAGTTCTTGAATTTTTTTTAAGAGGTTTGATTTTATTTATATGTTGATATCTAGTGAAATTTTGATTTTTATAAAATGTTTAAGTAAAACGGTATCTGGAGTAAGAGTAAGCTTTGTCATAATTAATTAAAATGAATAATTATAATGTGTATTTCTTTTATTTAAAAGCTCGCGTATCTGCTGAAATAATTGTATTTTTAATGTCATTTGTTGGTACAAAGTCGCGTAAGTGAATTTACAAGAAAGTTTTTAGTAGTTTTCGTTAAATTTATATAATTAAGGTAGCAAAGAAACTGCTACAAGATGCAGTCGATAGTATAAATGACTGAGTTATCAAGTTTTTTCTTCTTATAAAATACTAAATTATGATTCTATGATCGACCGGCCGTTAAACGTCCCATCACTACGGTCAGAACATGATTGAGCGTGACCTTGAATACGCCAATCACAGCGCAGTTGTCGCGTTCCCCTTACCCCTTTCTTTCTTCCTAATTGTGTGACTTCGAATCGCTTACAAAAACTCAATGATGCGGAATCTATTGGGAGTTATCTGTGGGGTAAATATTATGTAAAACTATTGCCACTACTAACTGCACTATCGCATTAGGTTATCCTGTGATTAGATGTATTTAATCCAATAAATAATATATATATATATATATATCCCTATAGCCTTGCAGATCACATTACGATTGACAACAATAAACAGATCCATACTATTGAATAAGAACTCTCCCTCTGCAGGTTTTACAAAACACACATAATTTATTCCCTACCCACACAAAAGCACAGATCGAAGTATTCTTCTCTTCTCTTCTTCTCTTCGCCAATCAGCAGATGTGTCATGAGGTGGCGGCGGACTGGTGCGGTACTTGCGACAGATGTTTGACGATGTCCACCCAGTCCCAACCGCGCGGCTTTTCCCCGCCGCGACCCATTTCAGCGCGATCCCACGCGCGTCTTTTCTGCGCCTTGGTTAGCTGTTCTTTCTTGTCTATCACCTTCTTTTCGCCCTGTAGTTGAAATAACACAGCTGTTGAAATTCACGTCACATTGATATGGTCATTTGACAGGCAACTAATCTATACAGATAATTTTCAATTGATAATTAATCAATTGACATTGGTAGCGATTCACTTGTTCCAAAAAAACTCGAGCTTAAAAATTATTATGGGGGCCGTATTCTGTTAAAAATAAAATCCAAAATCATTTAACACTTAGAATGACACTTCTAAAAATAGGGTTATTCTATTCAATTTTGGGTTATTTTAGGTTTGTTTAGCCAACACCAAGTTACGTGACGACTAAACTGTCTAAAATATGCCGACAATTGAAGAGAAATACCCAATTTTAGTGTCATTCGGAAGTGTTATACTAATTTGGATTTTAGCCTAAATAAAATAAGTATTGCCATAATATAGGGTTTTTAGTTAAGAGAAGGTATAGAGGTTAGGTAATAGAGTTAAGTTTGCTGACAGAATCGACACCAATCAACTTTATTATACTAGTTATTACGTTGTTTTTTTATATTAGTGATAGAAATATTGAAATACAAATTTTAACTGGACATAATTATAGGCAGCAACTTTATATTATAATTAATTATTTTTTACTATTGAACATATTTGTATTTGAGGACACTGTATACATTTTGTATACAGTTTCACTATGTTTTAGATTTACTCTATATGAACCAAAATGAATTTGTCATATACAAAGTTTATGAATAAATAAGTATTACTTAGAGTATTAAAAAAATTAAAGTTTCTGTTTGTAATTCCAAATTACCAGCTTTCACTAAATGCATATGAAATATACGGTACGGTATTAAAAAACAAAATTTGGTCCGTCTTGTACAGTACTTGGAGGGCGCGGCCCCTAGTGAGTAGAACATCTTCGCGATAAATAGGAGACAAAGGTGGGAAGAGGCGGTGCAGTGGGGGCGGAGAACGCTTGCCGGCTCTCTTTAAATGTCATTGTTTTCTGTTGTGTATGTATGCTACCAACAAAAAAGATCAATCGTAGATGCGATGCTCAACCTGCGTCAATCAACGCTAGTAGGGAAGACATTCTACTTAAAGATTGAAGAATTGAAGACTAATATAATATGGAGGCGTACCTGATCAGCATCATTAATAGCGATCTTCTCGACTCGCGCCACGACCGCCTCTGCAGCCTGCTCGGCGAGGATCTCCGGTACTTTCTCCTTGAGGCACTCGAACAGTGTGTACGTCATCGCGCACCCGACCCATTGCTCGGCTTCCTCATTCACTATTGATAGTACCTTTTCTTTTACTGGTGCTATTCTAAAACGGATTAATAATAATAATAATATATATTTAATATTATTATAAAATATTATTATAAAATATATAATAATAACCCTATACACAACTCTACATTACAGTTAGGGATTCATCTTCAGTCTCGGCTCCCTGTACTGTCAAAAAACCCCTTCAGGCCAAAAGTCTATTCTATCTATCGATTAATGGCACGAAGGTAAGTAGGTATTGCAACAACTCCACACCATATATCCGTCACTCTTGTCTTTGACTCGATGATGGGCATAATCAATCCTTTTTAAGGTTGCGTACTCACAGGGTAAAACGGGACTATTAACTTAACGGGAATTACTAAGAATCTCCTACTACTAAGAACGCTGTCCGTCCGTCAGTCTGTCCGTCTGTCACCAGGCTGTATCTCATGAACCGTGTTAGTTAGACAGTTGAAATTTTCACGGATGATGTATTTCTGTTGCCGCTATAACAACAAATACTAAAAATCAGAATAAAATAGATATTTAACGGGGCTCCCATACGTGATTTTTTTGCTCGTTTTTATAGATAATGGTACGGAACCCTTCGTGCGCGAGTCCGAGTCGCACTTGGCCGATTTTTTGTCTGTTGCCTCATGGTAAGCGTCATGGGCAGGGCTGCTCATGACAGTTGCAATTCAAATGGCAACCCATTACTGTGGAGACTGGTTGTACGTGGTCACGATCCTCAGCAGTGAGGGAACGAGAAGAGATGAGGATCAAACGCAAAAAAAAACAAAATAGGAGTGACTCAGAACACCATACCAACTGGACAAATAGTGCCAGCGACCTAGAGCAGTACTCCGGCACATAAATATTAATACTCGTATATTAATAAGTGTAAATGGCTATTCCGTTGTTATTAAATAAAATAAAATAAAGGAGTGGGATGGCTCCGGTAAAGGCTGGCGGGAGAAATACACTTCGCGCCCCCACACTGATTAAGAATAAGACTCAGCCACCACAAGCAAGATGTCAACTTGCAGAACTGTCCTTCCACTTAGTATGTGACCGGATTGGCATCACCTCGAGATCACTTAGTAAGTATTCACTGTATGTGCTCCTGAAGGAAGTTTATCCTGAAGGAGTCGATCTTGAAGGAAGAGTATCCTGAAGTAAGTGTATCCTGAAGGAAGTGTATCCTGAAGGAAGTGTATCCTGAAGGAAGTGTATCCTGAAGTAAGTGTATCCTGAAGGAAGTGTATCCTGAAGGAAGTCTATCCTGAAGGAAGTGTATCCTGAAGGAAGTGTACCCTGAAGGAAGTGTATCCTGATGGACCTAAGGACGCAAGTCGCCTAGTCTTGGTACTGATTACTTTTTAACCGACTTCAAATAGGAGGATGTTCGACTGCAAATAATACATAAAACATACATAAAAAAAAAATTGTTTATGTATGTTCACCGATTTCTCCCCCATCTGTAGAATGATTCGCAAAATTCTTTTTTTGTTTGGTAAAGTATAGTTCTGAGATGGTACTATTTAAATTTCATCAAATTCGGTTCAGCTTTGAGCTACACTCCAATAACTGAAAAGTATTACACCTATTTTGATGATTTTATCATTGATGGTGAATCACAACCGATCCCGTAATTAGCAAGGGTCACTAAAAACGGTTAAAAAAATTTACCCAAAATGTGGAACCGACTTCATCACCAAAAAGTGTGAAGCAACTTGTTACCACGCACACAATATTGTGATAATAGATATTTTTCAACTATCATCATACCAACTTCAACAAGTTATTTCACACTCTATAGTGTTGAAATTGGTTCCATTATTTGGGTAATTTATTATTTAATACTTACAAATGCTGGTTATAGAAAATTTCTAGATTAAATGTAGGTTTCTCTGTAGGATAAGTAGGTCCCCATGATATTTCCAGAATGAATGACTTTTCTCCATCAATGTACTGAAAAACAAAACAAACATACTTTAATATATCTGAACCATTTTATGACCCTGAAACATAAAATGGTTCAGATATATTAAAGTAAATAAAAGAGAGCATATAACTAAATACAACTATATAAAATAATATAAAAATTATAATCTATATATATATATATATATATATGTATATAATAGTATTACTTTTTAAAGCATTAACGCCTGCTTTTGTGATCTCAAACATTGAAATTTATAGAGAGAAACAATCCATCCTCGGACGGGATTCGGACCCGCGTCTGCTGACTCTCCGTGTCAGACGCCATTGACCAACTAGACCACCAAGGTTCTGGTCCGAGCATTGAATTTTAACTCTCTATTTGACTAACCGTCTTGCGGGGACGGAGCGACATCTATTGGACTTATATATAATAACCCCTATTTCTCCTGGTCACGCTATAACTTGAGAACGAATGCAACATTCTCGTTAACTCTTTTTTTGTTGCATTATTTATTGTCAGGAGAAGGTTCTTATAAAAGAAAGACCAAGAAAAGAAGGAAGGTTATGGCAAGGCCGAAGGCCGAACTAACTACGCGAACGAATTCGCTTAATGTGTAAGAGACATCTATAAAAGCCTATATCTTTTTAAATTACTTTTTAGCTAAGACATAAGGGTGAATTTTAATCGAGAATTTAACTGCCATCGCAGTTGTACACACATGCAAGCCAGTTATGTTAAAGTGGTATCACTTAATTTTTATATTCTATTATTTGACAGAAAGGTAGCCTTCTCTACCCTGTTCTTCTTCTTCTAATCTTCTTTCTGGCAAAAATAAACCTACAATTACATTACAAATACCTACATAATGTAACTTTCCTCAGCTGCCGATGCACAATGTACCTCGAGTAGGATGTGAGTGCTGGATCCCAAACTGAATAAGAAGACTGCCCAACCAGTGGCCCTAGCACAAATAAGTGTAACATAACATGTCATTCCAGGAAATTGCATTCAAGGAAAAGAATTGCAAAGGAAATAAGAAGACGAATAGGGATGGCCAAAAACGCCATGGCTCAACTTGCAAAAATATGGAGAGACTGGAACATACTGAAACATCTCATGAAACACATAAAAAAATCTTGTCCAGACATTGGTGTTCTCCATATTTAGCTATGGCTCTGAGACATGAGTTATGAAAAAAGCTGATAGAGACCGCATCGACTCATTTGAAATGTGGTGTTGGCGAAAAATGTTACAGATACCTTGGACTGCATTCCGCACCAATGCGTCTATTCTGCGAGAGCTTAGTATAGAAATCAGACTATCTACCATCTGTCTACGCAGAATACTAGATTTTTTCGGACACATAGCACGCGCAAAGACAGTCAACACATCAAACAGGTGACAGGCAAGGTTGATGGCAAAAGACCAAGAGGCTGCAGTCCAACGAGATGGTCGTACCAAATTCGATCGCCACTAAACACCAATCTATACAAAGCCCTCCACGAAGCAAAGGACCGGAACAGATGGAGGGAGTTAGTCCATAAGAAAATTATTCAGCGAGGGAGTCACAACCCTCAGTAATGAGGAATATACCGCGAGGAGGGAGGAACATGTCATTCATGTGTAACATAACATGTCCCTTATGTGTAAAATAACATGTTGTTCATGTGTAACATAACATGTCGTTCATGTGTAACATAACATGTTGCTCATGTGTAACATAACATGTCATCATATGTAACATAACATGTCCCTTATGTGTAAAATAACATGTTGTTCATGTGTAACATAACATGTCGTTCATGTGTAACATAACATGTTGCTCATGTGTAACATAACATGTCATCATATGTAACATAACATGTTGTTCACAAAAAAAGTACAAACTCTCATTTATCTAGGTCTACTGTCGTACAGATAACTCATAGTTTCTATGCTGAAGTGTGACATGTTGACTCTTATGAACAAATACTTTTTTGCAAATTATTTGTGCTACAGCCTCAGATGCCTAAGAATATATGACATGTGTATTTTTCATTATAGCTATCATCTACAGGTGGCACCCTCAGTTGATTTGAGGTGAGACCCTCTATTATAAGTATAGATTGCATATAGAGCGCTGATTCGGTGCACAATTTTTATATGTTACATATAAAAAGCTACTAAATATGTACCTTGTATTGATAAGTTTTAGCATCTACTTGTTTAAAGTTCTCATCACCTTCATAGATGGATTTCAATACTTCAATCTCTTCAATTTGCTGCTCTGCATCATCGGACATTGTAAGTGCACCTGAAACAAAATTATGGTTTATTTGGTTATTTATTACCCAATGGTATATTAATGGTAATTTATTAAGTTAATTTCATCAGACCAACGTTTTCTTTAACATCCTCTTTTTTTTTTTTTTTTTTAATCTGGGGGTCCATTCTGTTATATTTTTTTTTTATTTTAGCCACGAAATACAAAAGACCTCAAAGAATTTAATAAGCTATAGTTAGAAATATTGTTGAGAATAACATTAATAATTAAATAAAGCTTAAATTAACTCAAACATATGTATCAAAAGTTAACTATAAACCTAGTACCACAAATTCTTATTACATTATTATGTACTGTAAAGATATATAGAAAAAAATTAAAATATTTAGACATCATTTTCTTTGTCTTTTCTGCATTCCTATACAACTCTTCCAAATTATTTTCCAATTGCCAAATTCACCCTGGACTTAAATGAGACCACTGACTCGTGGCTGAGGAACATAATATATTAATAATGATTCATGTAAATATTACACTCATTTTTGTGTTAGTATCACCCTAATATTAAATTTTTTTAATATAAAATATTGTAAAATAGGTATGTAAGTGTCTTATTTCAATATAAAATATACTAACTCTACTTGTATATAATCTAGGTGACTACGAATAATTGAATTATATATGAGCTTTTGAGTGAAGGGATGAGAACCCCACCATACACCTGTTAGGGAACATATGACATTAATAATTTTTCACATTTCTACAAACCAGATGAAACACACTTGGTGCTGAATGTCTCAATGACAATTGGTTGATTTGATTTTTTTCATTGTTGTTCATATAGCAAAATATCTAACTTGTAAGGTATATAAAGTATCATGGTATGAATAATTACTGAAGTATTTGTTCTGTGCAAGTTTCAAACCTCAGAGATCTTGTAAGATGCGTTCATTTAGCTTATGAGGGCATTGGTGGCATTGTCATTGATGGGTCTTTTGTTAAAGCATTCGGAAAGCTCAAAAACATTATTTTTGCTACTTTTGCTCATACCCTATTTGAATGCTCAACTGAGCATAAGACCTTAAATCGCATGATTATGCTGTCAAATACATAGCTATCAACGATCACAAACAACCATGCTCAGGATGTGGGTCAAAAATTGCACCAACAGATACCCCAAGTTTAAGCGTTTTTAGCGTTATTTTCGACAAGATCTCGATCAGAAGTGATCTATTCGAACGCACTAATAGTAAATGTTTAGCTTCAGTTTATCATTTAGCTATTTATTCTTACAAACGAAATTAAGATTATCGTACCAATGTTGTGTGGCTGTAGCATGTGTTATATGCTAAAATAAATTATATACTTACAGGTTTTTGTGAACAAGTCTTGGTTATACCCACAAATACACCAGTTGAAGAATTTATACTCCTCAGCGTAACAATTTCTGTACGAAAATAATTACTTCTATGTCTAACCAAGGAAAGTAGTAAGTACCTAAGTACAGATCCTTGACCTTTGTAAAATTACCCAGGGACTTTCCTCTGTGAAATTACTTCAGACAGGATCAGATCAAGGCAAGATTACAGAGATGTACAACCATATTTAAAATAAAGTACTTTGTATTGTACATATAAAATTTGTAGAATGTAGACGGCAGAGCAGACCCAAATTACCTATACCCAACCCAATTCTTAATTCATATGCGCCATAGGTTGTGATATGCCCAAAAACCCCAAAATCCAAAATAAAAATAATTCTAATCTTCTTCTTCGTAAGTTGACATCCGTATATACAATTTTCTCTATGGTTGACATGAGGTGCGTTCGTTTAGGCTTATGAGGGCATTGGTGGCGTTGTCATTGATGGCTCTTTTGTTAATGCTTTCGTAATGCTCAAAAACGTTATTTTTGTCACTTTTGCCACTTTTGCTCACACCCTATTCCCACGGTCAACTGAGCATAAGACCTAAAATCGCATGATTATCCTGTCAAATACATGCTGTCTAAAAACGATCACAAACAACCATGCTTTGGACGTGGGTCAAACATTGCACTTTTTGGTGGCAAAAATTCCTCTTTTTTTAGCTTTCCGAACGCTGAACAAAAAAAACATGAACGACATTTTACACACAGATTCCCAAATCGAACGCCCCTTGTGAGCGTTATTTTCGCTAAAAATGATCACAAATAGCCTATTCGAACGCACAGAATGACAACGCCACCAATGCCTTCATAAGCTAAATGAACGCACCTCTACTAGGGCTTCGTTCTGATAAGCACCGTCAACGCTCACAACTGTCGCGCCCCGGTTTAGCGTTCCGGTTGGAATGAATGCTTGCAATGTTCAATCAACCCAAGTGGAACAGTTACGCGGTCGCAAAAAGTACGCCAAATTTTCTGTCAAAAATCGATAGAATCCTATACATTTCATGTTTGACAGTGACAGCTCGCAAACGACCACGAAAACCCACCTACGATCTGCGAGCGTTGTGAGCGTTTTTGGTGACGTCATCGATCATCATCGATGACGTATCGAGTTCGCTCACGATGAACCTGGGCTTTTAAGGGAATGGGTGTGTGAACGCCGCGAGTGATTTCGGCGCTTCCCGGAACGTAGCCAAGGTAGTATTTGTTATTTTATGGACGTGACGTGACGGCTAAGGCTACATACGTTCTGGCAAGCGCCCTCAACGCTCACAACTGTCGTGCCCCGGTTTGCCGTTCCCTTTGGTTGACAGTGACAGCTCGCAATGATCACGTAGACACAGTATAAGGATACAACAGTATGGAAACGATTCGGGATAGTTCGTAATGCGAATGTGGCTTAGATGAAGGAGACTGATCATATTTTCTTTAGCTGTCCAAATTTGAAATATTCACTGTATGATATTCTTCCACAAAAAATATCCCGTCCTATTTCATTCAAATCTCTTCTGTCCCTTACTTTTTCTTCTTTAATTAACTGTATATTATGTAATTACATTAGTAGAAATAAAATTAAATTATAATATATTCCGTTTTATTTATTTTATAAATGAATGAATTTTTATTAGTATTATTTTTATTATAAATGATATGTGTAAATGTTTTTGTTTTGAATTTTGTTCTTATTTATGTTGTGTTTGTGTGTTTTAGAGTAATCACTGGAGTGGAACAGTTTGTTTGATTCTCTCTTCTAATCACCGACCATATTCTAAAAGTTTACTTTAATTTCTCCTACAGTTTATGAAACTATCATGTAACATATACTGGCAAAGTTGCGACACTCAAACAAGTCGCAGGGGCCATACACAAAGAATCTAACCTAATCAGTATGGAAACTAAGCTAGTTGATCAAATAATTATCTATGCCCCATAGGGTTGTCAATTTTAATGTATTAAAGGGAGGCAGCAAACTTGCTGAGTGTGAGCACAATCGTAACTAGAAACCTAATAGTTGTGTTTGATAAATCTGGCTTTAAGATTATGAAAGCTGAAGGATGTAAGGTTAATGCTGATGTTTTGCATACAGGCAATGTATAGAATGGTGTTTACAAAATACAATATCGTTCACAGGAAGCTTCGACAGCTTCAGAGCAAATGATATTGTGGCACCGGCGCATGGGACATCTAGGGGTACGGAACCTTACATTATTTAAGGATAAAATGGCGCAAGGGGTAAGTTTTTCTAACAATATTTCAAAACTAGAGTGTGAAGCATGTGTTATAGGGAAACAGACTAAGCAGCCATTCAAGAAGACAGGTGCTAGTAGGGCTAAAGAGGTTTTAGGGTAAGTTGATACTGATGTGTGTTGACCTATGAGTGAGAATTCGTACGGAGGGTACAGATATTTTCTAACATTCATTGACGACTTTACCCGAAAATTTTATGTGTACTACTTGAAAAATAAAGGAGAGGTCTTTGACACATTTACCGAATTTGTCAAGTTGACAGAGCGTGAAACAGAAAAAAAAATTGAAAATTATCAAATCTGACAAGGCAAAGAGTTTGTCAACAAACGTATGGATGAGTTCTGCAAAGCAAGGGGAATACGTCATCAACTGACAGTAGAGTACACACCCGAACAAACGGAGTAGCCGAGCGCTCTAACATAACGATCACAGAGAAAGCTAGAACAATGATAGAAGAAGCTGGTTTAAGCAGACGGCTGTGGGCTGAAGCAGTTAACACTGCAGTGTATCTGAAAAACAGATCTCCCACCATAGCTGTGAAAAATATGACGCCAGAAGAGGCATGGACTGGAAATGCGGTAGACCTAAGTCTTCTCAGAGTATTTGGATGTCGGGCATACCTGCATGTTCCAGATCAAAAGCGAAAAAAGTGGGATCGTAAAAGCAAGGAGTTGGTGAACCAACTCCTTGCTTCTTCGCAGTATTCTGTTCGCAGTAAGAAACTAAAGGATATCGCTTAGTTGATCCACAAACAGGTGAGCTACATAAGGAAAGAGACGTAGTATTCTTCGAGAATCAAAAATACGGAAACAAGCGTGAAACACCTGTAGAAACAGCTGTTCCTCCAACAGAAGCCGTTATTGAATTAGAGAGTATCCCAGAAACAACTCAAGAGGAAGAGGTTTTCGATTTCAGCCTACATAAGCAACAACAACAGCAAGGCAACGCTGAAGTCAGAGAGGTGATTCCTGACACCGATATTGTTGATGATGATGCATGGGAAACATCCGATGAGAGAGAAGAATCAGATGTTGAGGAGAACCTGCTAAATGATGATAATGAGATATCGGACAGGAGATATCAACTACGAGAAAGGCAACCAAAACAGTTCCCGGATTTTGTAACTTACAAAGCTGCTGCTTCATCCTTAGATCCGTTGACAGTAAAGGATGCATTATGTAGAGATGATGGAGCGAAATGGAAAGTAGCAATTGAGGAGGAGCTAGAGGCCCACAAGAAAAACAATACTTGTGAAGCCACCGAGGTCGTGCAACATTGTCGATTAAGGCACGTCTCGTTGCGAGAGGCTTCAGTCAACGGAGAGGTGTTGACTATTTTGACACTTTTTCGCCTGTTATAAGGCACAGTTCGTTGAGGGTATTGATAGCTTCAGCGGCTAAAATGGGTCTAAAAATCGACCAAATGGACGGCTTTCCTAAATGGAGACTTAAGTGAAGTCGTTTATTTGAAACAACCGGAGGGGTTTGAGGAAAAAGTCAAGGAAAATTATGTCTGTCTTTTAAAGAAATCGTTATACGGTTTGAAGCAAGCTCCACGAGCATGGAACTCAAAACTTCATTCAGAGCTAACGAGATTGAAATTCAAAAGATCAGAAAATGAGCCGTGCGTCTACACGTGGACACAAAATGATAATGTGATCATTATTGCAGTCTATGTCGACGACATCCTGATTTTCGATTGAATAACGAGCAGGATTTGAATAAGGTCAAGAAAGATTTAAAGTCTACTTTTGAAATGAAAGACCTTGGCAAAGCTGAGCTTATGCTAGGAATTCATATTGAACAAGATGCTAATGGGATTAAGTTGCATCAGGAGAACTATGTAGAAATCTTTTGACAGCATAAAATATGAAGGACTCATATTTTACGCTGTCAAATTACTAGTACTAATATTTTATTTTACTCTACCTGAGTGTTTGCGCGGAGTTTGTGCGAGTGTGATATTACGATGAATTTAGTTTTCGAGAGGTTCATGTTCAATCCGAATTTTCTGCTGTGTAACGAAACTCTGTTAACTATCTCTTGAAGGCCTTCTTTAGTGTTTGCTATTAGAACGGTATCGTCAGCATAGCGTAAATTATTTATTATAAATACCTATTATAAATTGCCCGTTGATTACGACACCGTGCTCTACGTTTTCAAGCACTTCTTCGATAATCACTTCGAGTAATTGTTGAACAGGATCGGAGACATAACACAACCCTGGCTCATAATACACCCTTCTGTACGGAGACTGGGTTTGTCTGCTCGCCATCTACCTTTACCGTCACACATTAAAAAAACTATACACATCGACTTTCGAACCTCCACCTTTTGCAAATTGGTTAAAAATTATTTATATGTTCTGATAAACATAAAATATGCACAAAAACAATTTATTTATAACAACATTACTCGCTTATAAACATTGTCCGCGTAATTTTTTATTTTATTTTTTTCTTTTAAACATATCATCAATTATTTTTTCTTCCGACTTTCACAAGATTAAATTAATTATGTCCTCTACTAAAGTATTCTAAAAGTCATATTATTAAAATTTTATCAAAAGACCTATTTGACTTTAATTTGTCTCATCAGAACCTTCATAGTTCAATACAAAGAGTTTATAGATGTGGATAAATCTATATTGCAGCCGCAGTTAAAGAGCGTTGATGAACAGTTTTTAAATTGTAAAAATAAAAATATTTAGGAAAAATAATAATGTGGACATTCTTAGAACTTGGAAATTAACAATTTGGAATAAAAAACAGCGTTGGACACAACAAAACCCAGCCAAGAGCGAGTTGGACTCGTGCACGAAGGTTTCCGTACCATTATATAAAAATATCCCATATAAGAGAAATGATATTTTGCCGTTTTTACGGAAACCATCGTGCGCGAGTCCAACTCGCACTTAGCGGGTTTTCAACGGACTTCCAAAAAAAAGAGGAGGTTCTCAATTCGTTGTTTTTTTTTAAGTTTGTTACCTGAACTTTCGACTGGGCGAACCGATACTGAAAATATTTTTTGTTTGAAAGCTGGTACTTCACGCGTGGTCCCATTTCAATTTCATCAAATTTGGTCTAGCAGTATTGAGTTACACTCCAATTACTGAAAATGTTTTGCCTATTTTAATAATTTGATTTCATATCTGTCACTAAATGGGTGAAAAAATAATTTTACTAAAAAATGGAACCGACTTCAATTCTAATATGTGTGAAATAACTTGTCGACGTCGGTACCATTCACTCAACACTGCGGTCCGTATCGCGATATTTTTGCTCACAGTGCTATCGTCTACCAAAGCCGGTCCGAGACAAATATCGCGATTTTGACAGCTCGTGGCACTGTAAGCGTGTTGATAAATCGGACCAGAGTTGTAGCAATAACGAACCATTAGCGCGCGAAAAACAAATTCATAAAAATAACGTGCATAGTGTGAAGGTTAACTACGTGGTGTGTGGATTAAAGAGAAATAATGGAATGGATGGACCGACTTTTACAACTTTTACATAAAAACAGTATTTAGTGGCTCGAAATTGTGATCTTGTCTAGTGGTTAGGAACATACGCTGTGTTAAAGTAGTACTCAAATTCTTTTGGAGATTAGATCCAGAGAAGCGTTTAGCAGATGAAAATGAGCTTAACTTTTTTTTTTTGGAGGGGGGAAATGCTGTATACTTTCCTTCTATTACGGGAATTGACGGAAGGGGGTATGTGGGGCTCAGACCCACTAAAACCCCCCGTGAGCAGTCCTCCGCCAGATGGGGCGACATAGGGTTGCGCTGGCATTCACCATCTCGCTCCAGCGGTAACTAACCCTATATAAATAAATATCTAGCCTATGTCACCTAAACCGCATACCTATCCTAGAGTACTATAGCTCGCTTATTTTACTTCACAATATTATTCTTATCTATGGTCCTTTTAACATATTTTAGTAAATGTTAATATTTTTACACTATAATTGTTTTGTTATTGCTGAATAGATATAGCTAGATTAATATAATTCTGCTAAATACTGTTTGGAATTAAGCTTATATAATTATCTTATTTTTGTAACTTTGACAATAAAAATTTGAGTAGGAAGGGGTAATTTGTTCATTTAAAATTAAATAAAACCCTTTTATTACTAGCTTATACTAATAAGTATCCGGGTAGAACTTTAGTGAAATGTATTTGATAGATTATTAAATATCCTAAAAGTTTAGTATTTTATTGAAGCTACCTTGTGCTGTGCGATACTAGAAATTTTAATAGTATTTTTATTTAGGTCTTGCCTTCAAGACATAGATTTTATTAATGTATTTATCTCGAGTCTATTACTATCATTTACAGTTGGATTTAAGCTTTATTAGGTTGTCAATATAAATATAGTATGGTTCTAGATTTCTAGATATTAGTCTTGTTTGTATTTTGTTATTCTACAAGTAGGCATGTTGCTTGAACATGTAGTCGATTGCTACACAAGTTTGCATAATTTTCGTAATAGGTACGAGGGCATTTGAAAAGTTCTTAGCCTAACATGGTTAAAGTCATTGGTTTTTTTTATAACTACCCTCATTTTGTAGTTACATTATTTAGCAACAAGTATGCACAGTTTAGTTAATTCACAGTAACTCATTGTTCGTTTACACGTGATACCGTAAGTCAAGTCAGAGCTATTTATGAAAATGGATAAAATTGAACATCGTGCAGTGATAAAATACCTGAATTTGAAAGGTTTAACTCCAAAAGCTATACATGAAGACATGTCTGCTAGTTTGGGTGAGTCCGCTCCTTCGTATGCGACTGTTAAAAACTGGGTGGCAGGGTTTAAACGTGGTCGTGAGACCATTCAAGATGAGCCCCGTAGTGGCCGGCCTTCGGCTGCTTCCACTGATCAAAACAAAGAAACACATAAAATCTGTGATTTAATTTTATCTGATAGAAGATTGCCTGCGAGGAGATAGCTAAGACTGTAGGCATCTCATCTGAGTGAACACATCATATAATTACTACTGAACTTTGATTCTCTAAGGTGTCTGCGTGGGGGGTTCCACGTCTGCTTTCAGTGGAACAAAAACGCAACCGACTCGCAACTTCTCGCGACTGTTTAGAGTTATATGAAGCTGACCCAATAGAATTTGTTGAAAGATTTATAACCATAGATGAAACTTGGGTTCACCACAATACACCCGAAACAAAAGAACAGTCGAAACAATGGAAAAGAGCAGGATCGCCCACCCCAAAGAAGGCAAAGGTGGTTTTATCGGCGGGCAAAGTCATGTCATCTGTTTTTTGGGATGCAAAGGGTATAATTCTCGTGGATTATTTAAAAAAGGGTGAAACAATAAACTTCGATTACTATTGCAACCTGTTGCGTCGTTTGGGAGAAGAAATCAAAGAAAAATGTCCAGGTTTATTGAGGAGAAAAGTCTTGTTTCGTCAGGACAATGCGCGCGTTCACACCTCTGCGCAATCCATGGCAGAAATCCATCAATGTGGCTTCGAATTGTTACCTCATCCCTCATATTCACCGGATTTAGCACCGTCCGACTTTTATCTGTTCCCAAAGCTGAAAAAAATTTTAGGTGTTACACATTTTTTTACAAATGAAGAGGTCATAGCCGCCGTGGACGCTTATTTTGAGGAGTTAGACGACGATTTTTTTAAAACGGCCTTACCGGGTCGATGGAAAAAGTGTTTTGAGCTTGGAGGAGAGTATGTTGAAAAATAAAAATAAACCGAAAATCGTGTGGTTGATGACCCTCGTATTTAAATATTTCATTCTAATTTTGCTTATTGACGTATTTTATGAATGGGTATTCGGATAATCCTAGACAGTCGAGATTATTATTAGTTCAGGCTATTGGTCATTTTTAAACGCTTTTGTTTAATATAATTGTATTAGACTGTTCACTAAGTTGGAGTATACTGAGTCTAATGCAAATGAGCGGAAGGGATCTTTTGGCATATCCATGGACTTGCAACCTTGGATCGTAGGGTTAAGGTACCTTTACAGAAGCTAATGCTCCCCTTTTGCTACACCAGATCCCAACCTACGACAATATATGGCGCTAGTTATATACGGTTCAATGCTGAGATATTGTTTCCCAATAGAGTTGTATGAAATATATTTTACTAAGTTTGATATAGGTTCCTCCTCAACGTTTTACATGTGAATCATATAAAAGCATAGACAGCAACATCCATATCTAATGTTTTTTCGGTAAACGAAAAAAACTCTTTTCAAACAAGTTCAGATAACTTTTCACACAAATACTTTTGTAACGTAATCAGAAGGCAAAAATGTACACATTATACATAATAATTTAATATGTACTTATTCAATAAAATAAATAACATCAAATCTAGTTTGGAGATTGCTGTGTTTTTGTGTGCTTAACACTTGGATATTGATGTGTTTGAATCTTAATGCAAAGGATGTTGCTGTTTATGATCTAAACGACGTCGCCATATTGAATATTGAATGTTAGTTCTACTTGAAGTAAAATAGTTTTATACTTTTTTGTAAACATGTACCTGCGCAGTATCCTAAAAAAATATAAGTAGAAATTATATTTAATAATGAAAATATTTTATGGTTAAAGTATTGATATAGGTAGTTTTCATAAATTACGAAGAAAAAAACCAAACCACTGTAACGCTTCTACTTGATGTAAGTGCCCACCTATCGCTAACTTAGTGGGTAGAACAACATCAACAACTAAAACGTTAACAATATTTTATTAGAAGATATTTATACAGAGTCGGGGTCCGAACGCGTCTGAACTGATTGCTCAACGTATATTTGCCACTGGCCTGAGCGTAAGAGAGCAGCTAGCAGCAGAAGCGTAGCGGAAGCGCAGCGGAAGCGCAGCGGAAGCGCAGCGGAGATGGTATGAAAGCCCGGCGTTGTTGGTAAGGTTCACGGTGATGCTTCTTGGGGTAGGTCCTAGGCCGTCGGGCGATGAATACTCCCTGAAGACCCAGACTGCAGAGGTATACTCGTGGCAAGAGCTAGTAGTATGAACCCTGGAAACCACAAGAATTTTGTGTCTCAAGTACCATCCAAAGTTCGTGCTTGATTTTCTGCTTACATTCTCAAAGCTAAACACAGTGGTAGCTATGCAATAAATAGTTATCAATGATGAGGCGGTCAAACAGTGACGATTACAGCTACGCTACAAGTACAAATTAACTTTAGGATATTTTGAGAATGTTGGTCATTTTGCGAACGCGTAATATTCTGTTTTCCCTTGTATAATGGGGCGGTCAAACAGTGATTATTACAGCTAAGCAAAAGGTACAATTGACTTTAGGACATTTTGAGAATGTTGGTCATTTTGCGAACGCCTGATATTCTAATAATTAATGTTTCTATGTAAGTAAGAGCATGTATTACGCACAATTAATTACTTCAATTATGAATTCCCTTTACGGGACGCTATGAATAACTAGTATTTTAATAATTATGGAGATAGGCGTGTTCAGTGATTTGATACTACAATATACGAATATTTTCATACTACAGTTACTTAATTGCATGATTTCTAATATCTACAATGAATTATGTTAGTAAAACGACCTCGTAAAACAGTACGCTAATATTACAATTATAACGATACAGTGGTCGAGTCATAACTAGTAAGTAACTCGAACACTTACCAAGATCAATCCACTATTACATTGGCACACTTCACTTGCAACACTCACCCAATTAGGGTTTTCCACTGCACAGCGAGTAATTTTATAATTTCATATATTTAGAGTTAACAATATAATACTTAAATATAGTATATTAGTAGTACGAAGATTTTGGCGAAGAGTAATACGTGCGTGCTCCGAAGTAGGTCGGCGACGCATGGCGAGATGGCGGCAGGGATGTTAGATGCCAACTCAGGAATTATGACATCGGCTCTTCAAAATTATGGTACTTCAGATAAAATTATGGTACGGTTTTCTGAGGGTCTATATTGGTCTAGGACAACAACCACTGTATGTGGTATACCAGGACTTTATTTCACATCATTTAACTTAATTCTGTGTTATCAACGATAGCCCAGTCCGATTAGGATTTGAACTGGGAAAAATTATAAATATAAATTTTCCTTCGGAATTATATGGGAAAGGTCACTGGCAGTCTAAATTTTATTGTGCGTGGTAATCGATCCGCCATCTTTATTTAAAGGGTCAAATTTTGTTTATTGAATTTATCGTGTACTGAAGTACACTGTACATTGAACATGGTTAAACAATATAAGATCAATACGATTTCACAACAGTTGTTTAAAATTGGATTGCCTACAATTTTGATACTCTGATTTTTTTTCTAAGATCGATATTCTCTAATTTATAACCAAAAGAGGGGGCGAATTGTTGTTAGACTAACAACTCTTTTATTTTCATTTTACCTACATGAAACTTTGTTGTAAGTAAACAAAGTTGTTAGCAATTAAGTTTTCTATTAATTTGGTTCTTATATTTTTTCTTCGGATCGATATTTTTCTATTTATACCCGAAAAGAGGTGGAGGTAATATCTTATCATTGCATAATCATGTTTATTTTCAATTTTACATGGAAAATTGATACCAACAAACTTGTTTGTAATTCAATTTGCTACAATGGCAGGACTTGTAAACTAACTTTAAATAAGTGAGTGAGTAGCAGTCTACGGTACTCACTTTGATTTTTCAGGCATATTAAAAATTAAATATGCCTGACTGCCTACTAACAATATTGACACAAAAGTAGTATTTTGGGTTGAATTTAATACTTACAATGAAAAATTTTATTGTGATTTGGAATGCGGGAATGATGTAAAAACAATGATCCTGCAAAAGGTATTCAAAATTGTTGTATTTATTTCTGTCTCTATGTATCGATGATAAATGAGAAATTATGGTACATTTGCGTACCATAATGAATGTTCCATGGTACATGGTACAGACATCTGGATAATGGTACGTATAACATCGCTTGGCGGCGGTCACCGGCCGTGGCGTTGCGACTGGCCTCTCCCCGCTACCCCTTCGTACGTTTCACATTCCTAAGTATGTGGCATGTGACGCTCGCGGCGTAAGAACGAGCTGCAGTACATTTTGTTTTACTAGATTTAGTTTAAGGTTGTATTAAAGTAACCCTATAATTAAATAGATTTATGTACCTAATAAGTAACGTAAAATAAGTGATACTCCCAAATAACCTAAGTGTTTTATAATCATTATATACTGATTAAAATAAGAATCAGTATGTATAGTAACAAGATCGTTACACCACCAAACCAGCGAAGTGAGGGATTCTTTAGTAGAATCCTGAACGTAGCGAGGGATTCAAAGTACGTCACCCAAGCTAAACATATATTTTGCGCCCGAGGGATACACTCTACTTTTCATCAGCCTCTATGAGAAAATAAAAGGCGCCTCTTTTTTATTTTAATATTATTATTTAATAAAACATAGAATAACAATTAAATTGAAATTATATAGTATCTAATAATAAAACAATTCAAAGTACGTCGCCCAAGCTAAACATATATTTTGCCCCCGGGGGATACACTCTACTTTTCATCAGCCTCTATGAGAAAATATAAGGCGCCTCTTTTTTATTTTAATATTATTATTTAATAAAACATAGAATAACAACTAGAAACTAAATTGAAATTATATAGTATCTAATAATAAAACAACTATTTTTTTTACACATGCGGCGGCGCGACTATGGGCAAACGTACCAGCCAGTCTTTATGCAAACAATATTTGAGTTTGATTTCTTTGGTGCTGAAGAACATTCATTGCAAAATAAAAAAATCAACTGTTATACATTATTTTGCTGTAGCCAATTAGAGCGCAGAACTCGTGTCTAGCAAAGAATGTACTGCAGAGGTCCGTCTGATACGTAGTATCTTATAGTTTGTGACATGCCGGGCTCTCTTAGAATATTTGGACTTGCTCAGGCTTTTTGTATGGAAACTACTGCTATCTACATTTGGTGCGCTAAACTATTTGCTCGTCAATGTAGCCACAGGAAAAACAATTATAAAAAAATGTGTTTTCACATAGGGTAACGCCGATGAACTTGAGGAATGGCAAATAGACAAACGTACGAGTGCAATGCAATTGTAAAGAAAAATTATATTTACCAAAGAGAATAAAAACACTTCGTTTTACTATTTAAGCTGGTATCAGACAGCCGGAATAGCTCTCTGGATTCATAACCTGGAATTCATAATCTTTATTCCGGCGTCTTGCCTCACACATATCTTAATAAATCAGATTGATCAGTAGTCTCGTGCTCGTGGTTCCCGGCACATGCACACGTCTTTATGGAAGAGGAATGAACACTAATCGCATTACTTTTGGCTCTAGGTACATAATAAAAAAAAGAAATGCAAAGGCAAATACTGGATTCATTCTTATATGTGAACAGAGTAAAGGAGAGTCAGTAACACATTACGGCGAGAAAATTACAACAGTACCCTGACAGATTCTTCGATTACAACAGAATGTCAGTGGCATCATATGATGAACCGGCTGACCCGCCAGCGGCTTCGCTCGCTTGGTCTTGGTGTAGTGGTAGAAATGCCGTTTTGGAACCTCGAGGTCAAGGGTTCAATCCCCGGATTGGAACAGTTATTGTGTTTTTCTGAGAAAGAAAGATATTCTCAATAACAGTCCGGTGACTATAACAATGCGCCGTAGATGGCAATAGGCTCGCCCCCTGTTACATGATCACGTGACCAAAACATATAATGGCGAAACGTAGGCGATGAAAATACCGCTGATTAACCCTTCGAGGATATACCCAAAGGCAAAAGTATCAATTAACTCAAGACCGCTAGGCTGATATTACCGCGCCGCTGCATATGCCTTCCAGGATATATTTACAGGTGAAACTTTTTGTTATGTTGTGTTTAAAAATAACATGTAAGTATTGCGGGCGATTCACTCTAGACCGCTAGACTGGTATTTAACCTCCGTGGTGATGGCGGAATCACTTGACTACAGTCGGCTAAACAACAAGGATGGATGACATGCCGACTCTATCGCCGAGCCCGTCCAGGGTATCGATTATATTTCAAAAAGCGTGGTTTTGACTAAGCTATCAGAAACTCTTTGATAGAACTCTATTGACAGATAATAGTCATAAATTACGATCTTGTTATTTTGTCTATGCTGTGCACAATGATATTAGGCTTTTTCACCCGCGTGGTGATAGATGATGATAATGGTGATGATGAAGAAAAGTAGCCTATGTGCTACTCCAGACTATAATCTATCTCTGTGCCAAATTTCAAACAGATCCGTCAGCCGTTCTGCTGTGATTGAATAACAAACATCCATGCATGCATCCATCCATTCATCCATCTAAACTTTCACATTTCGAATATTAGTGAGATTGCTATGTATGCTGCGGAATAAAATCCAAAAAAGACACACACATGAGAAGAGCCATTTCCGCTGAAGAAAGACTTACAAAAAAGCATAAACACTTAAGTAGGTGGGATAATTTTAATCAATATGTACAGTATTATTTTTGTTGGAATCAATAACTATAACCATCATACAGTGTCATTTTCATTTAAAAATCAGTTAAATAATTATTCAGCAGCGTTTTACATTACTACTGCGAGATAGCCCGGTTTTACCCTATCCATAATCTGATTTCAGTATGTGTGTGCCGCTCTATTAAAATGTATGGGAATATGCGCGTTATGAAATCATAATCTTAAATATTCCGACCCGGAATCTCAGTATCATTCTTACAGATCGATCTGAAATAATAATAATCTGAAGAAATCAGAATCGGTGTGGAGTATACTGATTTTGTTTGTATGATATTCTGGGCTTTCTGAATTATTAATGTGAATTAAGGTTATGAATCCAGAGAGGCATTCCGGCTGTCTGATGCCAGCCTTACTTTACCAGAGAGATTTCCGAAAATTTTTGACGTTTATATTTGAATTATCTAAAATAAATAAAAATTAAATCATAAATTTTATGTACGTCCAATTAATCCATGTGTTAATTGTAATAGTTTTATTGTAGAAAACGGTACGGCTGCTCGGAGTATATTATTCCTTTTAAGAACCGAGGTTGGCTCCATATGGTAACTGTTGCAAAGAACTTGTGGTGATTTGTTTTTCTGGAGACCAGATTCAGTGATTGTCCTCATAGCAAATCGTGTACCAGAATGCAAGGATATAAAGATGGTAAATAGTTTACGTATTTTATGTTTTCCTTGACTTGTACCAGCATATTATTTATACCTACCTATATATAAATTCTATGTGGGCGAAAACCGCATGCGTGTGTGTACACGCACCGAGTTTGTGTAAATCTCGCTATTACTTAGGTACTTAATTAACTTATAAGATTTAAATAAAAAGATTTCATCAAAATTGGGTTTGATCTCTTATATTAAGTCCCTCATATTTGAGTAAACTGGAAATTTGGGGTAGTCAAGGGGGTTCGTACTAAGGGCCTTGAGGCAATATTCGCTGCCCGAGATGCGTTGAAATATGTGAAATAATTTCTCGAAAATACGTGAAATCTTAAGAAAAATTGGTACGACTTTCCATCTACGTCCGTAGAATTGAGTGGGGAAGGGTGATGGGGAGAGGAAAGGGTAAGTAAGTACTTGCTAACTTATGAATGTGGGTTATGAAAAAACAAAGCCCGTCGTCCATTTGATAGAATATCTGGTTAGGTTAGGACTGCCTAACCTAACCAGGTATTCTATCAAATTTTCTTAAATCACGCACGATGTGCCGCATTAAGGCGGCATGGATGAGACTAACATCAGTCGTCAGCGATGAGAGTCAAATGTTACACGTTATTTAAGTGTAGTATTATAACGTAACATATTGGTAACTTTTCTCGTTACCTACTAGTCATGTGCACTAAAACAATCAAAATCTAGAGAACGATAAATACGTAATTATCCAGTTTTAGTATAAATCGAAAATCCAGGACCTTGAACTTCCAAAAAGGTGCTTCCACCACTACACCAAGACCAAGCGAGCAAAGCTGCTGTTGAGTCAACTGGTTTGTTATCAAATTCTGTGTAGAACGGCACCAATATTGTCAATGTAATCAAATTTAAGCGAAAACAGATTGTTCCGTAGAAAAAACAAATTGTTGATTGCGTATCGGTTTGAAACTAGTTCATCTGAGAATAGTCTATAAACAATGTTCAAGCAGAGATTTTAATCTCAAGTATTGATTAGATGATCAGATATCAAACTGTATTTGAGTTGCATTCTGGAACATGGGACTTAGGTACCTACTTAGATTTTGCCAAGGCCGAACTAAACACAATGACACTGTGTTTACTATTATCTTTTCCGGATTTTCTGTTCCAACGAGACCCTATTACTAACCTTCGCACCAGTCCTTATAATGTACTAGCTGCGTTCCGTGGTTTCACCCACATGGTGATAAATGATGATGAAGATAATTATGATGACGATGACAAGGATCCTACGTCCTTTGCCGAAATCCTCGATTAGGCGTGAGAGCGTAACACATAAACAAAATTGCAACATTAGTTAAGATGTCTTTGACAGGGTTGTATTTTTCGCAAGTAGAAAATAGCCTTCGTGCGCGAGCCTAGCACGTGACTAATTTTTAATAAAATGTGTTTATGATATTTTTATTTGTTTTAAAAGCACGGTGTTAAACGTCAATATAAAAAGATGAGGAGAATAATAATAAAGTCAATTAATTTAGCATAAAGTAAAGATGGGCGATTGTGTGACATATTTTTTAGACAATGCGGTATTTTTTTCAAGAGATTGACAAAAATGGTTTCATGTAAAGTAAAAAAAATACGTCAAGTGCGAGTCGGACTCGTGCACGAAGGGTTCCATAACATAACATTATATATAATAATTGTAGGTAATGCTCTGCTAATTATAAATTTAATGGATATTTTATACTGCCCTTCATAAACAGTTACCTTTTTTTTCAGGAAGGAATGAGATTACTAAACATGAAATGAAATTGAAGTACCTACATCAATCATAAAGCTAAAAGCCTAACTGTGTTACATTCCAATTTTGGTAACATTACGTAAACAAGTTTGTATGATATATTGTTATATTTATGCATGTATAGCATTGATGGCCAATAATGTTCTAATGTATGATACATTTCATATATATATATATATATATGAATAAAAGTATATGAATACTATCATTCCATTTCCTGATATTAAGTGACAGACCCATAACAATTGCTGTATGTCTCAATTCTCTAAAGCTCTGCACGATATTCACTACGTTTGTCACCCGATTATTGTTTTTTCTCCGCAGTGATTTCCAATAATTTTGTCTGCTACGATATCCTACAAATCTAAATACTCACTGTGTTTGCATGCTACTAACTAGAGGCAGAATACCTGGTATCGCAACGGTGCTCCCCACATAGCATGAGAGAGATGGAATCATGTTATTACATGGGATCATGTGTAGAGATGTAGAGATTTACTGTAAACGCGGGTGAATATGTTCTTACTATATGATATTACAAATGTGTCTGAAAATTTTGATGTTAATAATAAATATATTCTGATTTCATAGTTGTTTCAAAAGCTTTAATTTTTATTCTAGAAGTAATTACAAAATTGTTTGTTTGTTGCCTTAAGCGTTTTAAATGTATAATCAATAAATTTGTAATAAATAATTGTTGTCCAATTTATTGTCCTTTTCTTTAATGGTCGTTATTATAATGCAGTAAAATAGAAAATGTCTTTTATTAACTGTGGTTTGACAGAACTCTCTTTTCACGGTTACAGTCATTTTTCGTGTACATGTCAATGTAACGTACAATAATACCTTGACCACTATTTCCAGGAAATCGGTTGTTCCATGAGCAGTTCATTTCCTGTATTCGAATTTGAATGGTTAATTTGGATGATTAACAATAACAACGTATTAGAGCAAATATACCATTTTATTGTTACCTATCTCAAAACACAGCCTAGTGTGTATAAGTGTATAATTATATAGTAGCGATAGTATGTACAAATATAAAAAATATATGTAGAGAAACTGAGCCCACGTATGCAATTTATGCAACGCATTACATCTAGACTTGAATTTCTATGAAAACAGTAAAGCAACGTTGCGTTTATTAAGTATGTTTCTGATTAAACGGTTTTCATACAAATTCCAGAGTCTAGCTATATAATATATACATACATCTACAGCGCCATCTATCCTTGGTTATCTTGGCTTTAAATGTATATATAACACAAAAAAGGTTAAAGATACCAGTCCTTTTCCTAGTATATACTTTGGTCTATGGTTTGTGATACTAATCTGTGCAGCGAGCAGTTGTAAAATCCGTTAATTCCGATTTTTTAAAATTTGCTCACTTTGTCATTTTTTGATTTCAAAACAAAAGAGTACACTTGTAGTTTAGGAATATGAACAGGCAGAAATGCAACTGTAAGGAGAACCACCCCCCGATCCGTAGCCGGTCTGGTTGTAATTGCTCCACGAACTTTCAAACAATGCCTTTAGATAGCTTCAAAGTTCCAGCTGTCCCTGGCCGCCCGCTCGCTACTAAATCGAACACCGTCGAGATCAAGGAAGAACCTTCCTCTGCGCATTCATCAACTTCTGAGATAAAGGATGATAAGAAAAAATCATGGACTCTTGCGGACTTCGACCTAGGACGTCCTCTTGGCAAAGGTAAATTCGGCAATGTTTACTTAGCACGTGAAAAAGAGTCTCATTACGTAGTAGCTTTGAAAGTTTTGTTCAAGAGTCAGATACTGGACTCGGAGATTGAACATCAGGTGCGCCGTGAAGTAGAAATTCAGTGTCGGCTGAGGCACCCAAACATCCTTCGCATGTATGGGTACTTTCATGATGAAAAGAGAATCTATTTAATTCTAGAATATGCAAAGCAGGGTGCCTTGTATAAATTGCTGAAGGAGCGTAAACGCTTTGATGAGAAGACTGCTGCCATTTATGTCAGAGACCTCACAAAGGCTCTTATTTACTGCCATTCCAAAAAAATTATACATAGAGACATCAAGCCAGAGAACTTGCTAATTGGACACAATGGGGAGCTCAAGATAGCTGACTTTGGCTGGTCAGTTCACTCTCCATCTTCAAGAAGAATGACTCTTTGTGGAACTTTGGACTATTTGTCTCCAGAAATGATTGCCGGAAAGCCTCATAGTTATTCAGTAGACATTTGGAGCCTTGGAGTGTTATGTTATGAATTGCTGGTTGGCCTGCCTCCATTTGATGCAAAAGATTCTCATCAGACATATAAAATGATTAAATATGTGATTATAAAATATCCTGAGTTTGTATCGCAGGAAGCCAAAGACTTGATGGGGAAGTTGTTAGTGACTGATCCTGATGCTAGGCTGCCATTGACAGCAGTGCTTCACCACCCATGGATTGTACAAAACGCTCCAGAGGGTGTGAAGCCTCCAGTTTTTGGAAATGCTGCTCCAGAAAAGAAATAGATAGAAATAAATTAGAATATGAGTTTCTTGATGAAGTTTTTGGCATAATGTACTGTCACAAAACAAACATATCATTTGCTTTGTGGTACTGTTGTGTAAACATGTTGTGGTGCTGCTCTAATAGTTCTAATGGTGCCAGTGGGTGTGGGACCATCATACAGTAGAGTACATATGAATGGAGATGTATTATGATTGCTAAATAAGACTTCATTACTTTGACATCACATCACTGGTTGTTCATGATGCATCTCTCCTGCACTTTATTTAATTAGGGCTTTGGAGCCTCTTTCAATTCCACAACTTTCTCTATAATATATTACAATACTTAATTTTAAATGTGCAAAATTCAATTGTTCTAGACAGGGTTGATTGGGTAGTAGGCCATACCGGTCATAGATATTGAAACAACTTTGTATGTTATTGAAAAATTTTATACTGCACACATAATCACAAACATTGTTTAAACTTGACTTATGATATTAACAAACATTGGCAGATTTTTGACAACTAGTTGCAGAAGCTTTAATGTAAGAACTAAACTGACTTATGACAACTTTTACTTACATACTTAGCTGAAGATATAAATGAAACCAAAAATGTGATGAAAGTACTTACTAGTCTTGTGTTTATTCTTTAAGAAGTGGCTCTGGGAACTGTGGTTACATGCTGAAGCCCACGCTTGCCACAGTGCAGCATAGTGACACCCAGACAAAGAACATCAAATAAGTTCAAGCTGGCCAGAGAAAGTATCCAGGTAAATATCATGAGATTCCTAGCCGGTTCTTAAATAATAATTATGGACACAATTCTCAATAGTTTTGAATACAAACTCAAATAGTCTTGTATTTTGAATAGAAAATCTGTTTTAAGGTTTATAGCTGCTTAAAGTCTTTAATGTACTTGATTATTATATTTTCTTTACAATTGTTCTAATGTGCAAGCAAGAAAGTTGTGGAAGTGGAATGAATGCACACAGGTAGCCTGTGTATATTTGATGGGATACTCTAATGCACTTATGCAGCATGACTGCTTCATGCTTTACTTAAGAACTAGACTGTAAGAGACTTAATATAGCAAGGAAACAAGGCCCGTGTTTGGTTTTGAAGAGATTCTATATTAACGAGAGAAAGACCACAACCAGTAGACACTTGATCCTTCGTACAAGTTTTCACTTGAATGTAACCTGACATTGGGAGTGGACCAAATGTGCATTTTTCTGGATATATTTGTAAGCGCCTTATTCACTTGTTATATTATGTTCTTAGCTAAAATGTATTAAATAATAATTAAAATACTAAATGGAATAGTTGATTATGAGTTGATGGCAGAGGGAGCAAAATCTGTGTGTTAATTTTTTTATGTATGTATGTATTATGTAATTAATTATGTATTTATTTCACAATTTATTTAAAACTACAATATAGAGACGAGTGACATGCTTTCTATGAACAGAGTTTCTTACTATTTACCTTTTTCTAAGAAGTTTTATAATAAAGTGAAACCTTAGATTGTATATAAACGTCATATAATCCGTTTATATACAATCTAATCTAAGAGTGAAACACTGTTTGCTCATGTTATTCCACCAAACATAATTCTAAATCGAATTTATATTTAGCAGAAATATACTGTAATTTGATAAAACATTTTCCTAGATATATTCATTATCATGTCATTTTAAATGTTAACTAAAATGTATCACAACTGACTGAATAAATTATTTATGTCTAAAGTCTGAGATCATGATGTTCATATAATATATAGTAAATTAATGTAAATAATTTGAATACAGACTAAATGTTTATTACTGCTTTTTGTTTTTATTCATGTAGTACAAATCCACTGCATACTTATCGAACGTAGGGTCCCTTTTAACTATAAAATTCCAATGAATCATTTCACCGATGAGAGCAATTGCGCTCACAGTATACCCGATTCCAAGAGCAATGAATGCTCCATATAGCTTCCTCAAATTCATCAATGCTTTGATTTCCTCTTCATTAGTTTCCAAGGACCTTATTGGATGCATGGCGTCATTAAGCCACTTTTCAACCAGTCCCACTTCTACAATTCTCTTCATGTAGACGTCTGCTAATGGCTTCAAGGGCGAGTTTTTGTGGAATCCTATCGAAATCGGAATGTGTACTACACAATCGGACATTACGTGCAAATTCCTTTCCGAGTCAGCTTTGACTACAGCCGTTACATTAGAATTATTTCCGATCCGATCATCAATTGATTGCATCACAAAGCCGCTCCTCCTTTTCACGCTTATAAACTTCAAAAAATCTCTATTATCATAATAGGCGTATACCCCTTGCGCGACTTTATTAGCGGCGTCTATTGGGTCGTCGATCGTTTCGAATCTCGCGCCTATTTTTTGACCAATTTCATCCAAAGAGTTCTCGAAAAACTTCTTAGTTTCGCTTCCCCACCCTCCGCAAGTCACCTTGCTGTCTACCAGCTCTTGTAGCGTGTCTATAGTGACTCTGGGAGCAGGGTTAGCCAATATAGCGGTCATGCTGGCTCTGTACGAAACCACTAGAAGGATGCAGTACAGCCAATACCATCCCGTGAGAAGTCTTATCGACCAGCCTGTTGGTAGTTTAGGTAAAGAGACGACGAGCAACATTCCGTATGTGTAAAGGATGCTGTTAATTATTTCTCCAAACAAATACAGTCCGACAGGTTTTGCATCTGCAAAAGTAAATACAGTCAGTTCATTGAACCTTAATGCGCTAAAACACAGGCAAGGGATGTGGCATATTCACATTCAACACGTTTGTTGGAAAATTTGTGTTATCTAACCAGTTACCTAGTAAACAAGTCCATATATAGCAAACAAGTTACAGTACTGATTGGAACTATGTTGAAATAATATGAAAGTAGGTACTTAACTACTTATACTAAATCAAAATATATATATATATATATATAGCTGATTATGATTACACTATATTACGTTATGACCCTTAGTAAATAGGTAGGTCAAATTAGGTTCCCAATATTATAGTATTATCTATGAGGCAGCTCATTATTAAAAAGGAAAGATGTAGGTACGTATATGACGAAAAGTTTACAAGGTTGGAGCACAATTAATATCGATGTCGGGCTTAGCTCTGAATGAATCAACTTGGTCACTAGGTGACCCCTAGTGGCAGCTTTTAAAACACTTCCGTTCTTCAGTTGGTACATTGAGTAATCTGTCCTGTTGTTTGCCTTAAGTCTTGATCATTGCGGTGATAAGCGAGCCACGGGCTTGCCACTACCTTGTCCGCCGACCGGCACTGGGCCTGTGTGGTGGCATATGGCTCATACTCTCTATGGAAGGCCCGCGGTCAGCAATGAGAACATCAGGATCTGTTAATGCTGTACTGTTACTACTTCGCGAACGAGTTTAACGGGCAGATGCTATAATAATGATCAAGCAAAATATTGACGAAACCTTCGAAATGCTCTCGCTTAACGCTTGGTTTAATGTTAGCCCCGTGGTCTTTCTTGAACTCCTGCAGTGTTATGTAATATCTCGCGAGTCCGTGAAATATGGTCCCCGTGATCAATAGGACTAGAAGTACAGCTATCCACATGTATAGTCTGAAAGAAAGGTAAGTGTAAAGTTAATATGGGTATATACATAGTTATCACCTAAGACTTCCACTGTTGATCATAGATCTACCTTTTCGAAGGGTAATTTGTTATTTGCACGAAATGATTTTGAATACAAAGCCGCGATATTGGTAAATGGTACCTTCAGTACGTTTTACTCCTCGCTATTTCTGAGAGCTTTTTTATTATATGATTATTCAAGCACTAACGCCTGCTTTGCGAGACAGAACATTGCGATTTTTCCTCTTCTCTGCCTTCCGACAATCCGTGTTAGACGCCATTACCACTAGGCCACGTGATATTTGAGCATCGAATTTTAATTCTAGGTAGGTCTGAGAGTCCACAACCGTGCGATTCCGACGGCACTTTCTCACTACATACTACTATATGGAACCAGCTGCCACTTGAGGTGTTTCCGAACAGATACGACTTGGGAGTCTTCAAGAAGAGAGCATAGGTATGCCTTCCTCAAAGGCCGGCAACGCATCCTCGAGACCTGGTATTGAGGATGTCCGTAGGCGACGGTATCACTTACCATCAGGTGAGCCGCCTGCTGGTTTACCAATTTATCCCATAAAAAAAAGGTACCTATGTGTACCTTACCTTCCCACAGATAATACTCAGTACATTATATCGTGATTGCTTATTCTCAAGGAAATGGGTACAGTTAGTTAGGGACTAAATATATACTTGAAAGGCAAAATGAGAGTCTTCCAAGAGTTATCAGTTAGTGCTTCAGGAGTCACGAACGTCCAGCATTGGGATGTGTACGGAATGCTCAAGTCCGTGAGTTCCAAATTGTATGGATTGTACTGTAGGTTCCCCAGAGCCACGTCAGCGTGACCGTTCACCATTTCACCCAGGAGTCCCGAGAACGAGCCATTGGGTTGCTTCTGACCCCACTTGTGCAGTTCTGAGTTGGCGGGCTGGTACAGTCTTGGTATGAAGTTCATTTTTTCCGATAGAGTATTCAGGATCTGAAAGAAGTCAAAGTATACCTATTTACGTTATTCTTGCCACTGCGTTACTACTCCGAAGTGGAGATATTTTTATACTAATCTAACCATAACTTAAAATTGAAGTCAAATGCTATGTATACCTTGCATTTAAATGCATAAAAATCATAAAAAGCTAAACCAACCCTAAAACCAAAACCCACTTATGCATGTTCATCACAGATGTGTGAAGCGTCCTTATTGGATTTGGCGTAGTCGGTTAAGCCAAACTCGTTGCGGTCATACTTCATGAAAAAATCAACTGCCTGCTGGTAGAAAAATTTCTACTCCGCCTCATTAAAGCTGTCGTGCGCAATGGGCCTACAGTAGAGTGTGTCGCAGCAGCATTCCTTAAGACATTAATACTAAGCTTACCTGATCTACTATGTTGGCCAACGTCGGTATATATAGTACGACCACTGTATACAGTGTAGGATAGAAGTCAAAGTAATCGAAACACTATCCTATCAGTTATACAGTTATAGTTATACTTCCGTACCACCCTACATCTGATTTGTTTTATAAATTTATTCTTAGCATGATTAAAACATGGCAACTATTCCTGCTTTAAACTTTTAAAATTCTACTATAATTATATGTACCAAGCTTGACGTTTATACAAAAATACATCAATTTAAAAGTAGTACAGAAAGACAAACAGAAGAAGAGTGATAGCTTAGTAACTGGGTCGTGTAGTCTCGGAACTTAACATTAAATTCTGGTCCTTTGAGCCGGATTATTACATTATGCAGCTGGACGATAATAGTCTAAAAGTTAACAACTTACTTCGCTTTCGATGCCTCCAATTTTTTTAGTCTTATTATTCTGTGATACGACTACCGAAGGCACATGATCCAGGTAGACCACGTTGAGGGTTTCTCCATTCAGATTGCTGGTCTTGTCTTTAAACAGAGCTCTATTATAGTGGAACTTGCCGTTACTCCAGATATCTACTCTTCTGGGAACTAGAACACTCTGAAAGTAACTCGTATTAGATAGATCATATTGATGGGCTTTATTATTTTCACACGAGACGGCATTAAATAAAGGGCATCGACTTAACCATATGGTTTATAATTTATCATGTATAAATATTTACTACTCCTTATACTCTCTACTACCTCTTACTTACCCGAATAGGATTAGGGAATGGTACAGTAGACAGATCAAACCAAGCCTTGCTCTTCTGGACTCCAGTAATTCTCCTATGGTACTTTAAGAATATGACGTTGACAATCCTCTTCCAGAGGTAGTGCAAATCACTATGGAACAACCGGAAGTCATGGAGAATGATGAACTTTGCTCTGGTGTCTATTATCCTGTGTCTGAAATTGCATTACCTATCTAGTTTTGTTTTAATCATATCAACAGTAACTAACAGCAACATAGTGTGGATAAGCTATCCACACTATGTTTTAGACTTTCGCGGTTGTTAACTAAATTATAATTAGTACTCACGGGAGGTACACCACGATTAGGAAGGTTTTGGAGTTCCACAAATGATTGTACATCCTGTGAGTACTAATTATAATTTAGTTAACATCCGCAAAAGTCTAAAACATAGTGTGAATAGCCAGAAAACAGAGAGCAGCCTAGCAGATGCTAATGTTGTTTTTGATATACAGTGCGGTGCTGAAATTTGCTTTGAACTGCTTTTACTTCTGAACATCGTGATCTAACTCATCATGTTCCTCTGTTTCTAATGTTATAAATGATCAGTGCGTAAGATAACGGAAATGATTCATCAGCTATTTATATTACCTGTCACCGAATCTAAGTAGCCTCGCGGTCTGGAGCCCATTAGCCAGAAGAATGAGATAAATATTGCACCCATCCTTCCTGATTGCTCTCAGGTTCTCCAGGGTGTCGAAATTTGGAGACAGTAAATCTTCTCGATCTTCTACCACGGTCTAGTAAGAAAATAAAAAAACTAGTAACATGAAGATGTCTTTAATTCTGTATTCACGAGCTTCAAATGTCATTAGTATGGAAATGAGCTTGTATTTTGTGTAGGTAGGTATATCTACTTGAGGTGTTTTCTAAAGTCCACAATGTACATTTTGGTGCTGTTCTTACTTTTCATATATTATTAATTGGGACTAAGTAAGAATGTCTCTTTAATTATGTTTAAATGTTACACATTCTTAAATAACTTAGAAATGGCACCCTGGAGTCTGTGGAGCAACGTTTTATAATAAAAAAAAATCAGTGACTCTCCAGGTGATTCCCCTAGATTTCACTGACTCCCCCTGACCTCTCCATTTTTTCCAGAAAGTGATGCAGGTACCTATACCCACACAACAATATACTACACAAGACAAGACATAATTTATGAATAAGGATAAGTTTCTAATAGTCTTAAATTGTATCTTCTTACCATAACATACGGCAACCTAAATATCCTCCGAAATAAACCGCCATCAAAAACGTTCAAGTACACCGTGTCGCATATGATAGCGGCGCAAGTGACGTCATCGCTGTGACGTCGCGTCAGCCCGCTCAACACATCTATGAGTAAGAACTGCAGGTCTTTGCGGATGTTTAGCTCTTCGAGGATTGGAGAGTCCGCTCGAATACTGTAATTGTTGTAGCTATGTTAACTACTTTAAAGTTTTAATGTAGTTTCTTTACATTTATACTTAGTAAGGAGGATGTTTCCCCACTATCTCACCTGATGGTCACTGATGATATGATGCCATCGAAGGTGGAATCACACTAGACCTAGAATAGCGATTGGCTTTCAAGGACACCTGCCGTAACCACGGATTTAGTAAGGGATGTGTTGAGAAGGAGTGGAAGGTGTAGCAGCAATAAGTTCCGGAGAACTTGTTGGCTAAAGTTGTAAATATGGGCACCAGTCGCACTTATTCCACGGTCGTGCCAAAATTGATTAATTATCACAAAATGTCAATTTGTGCCGTCAGTACGTACAAGAACAAAAGTGAGAAGGTGAACTATAGCAATGGGATATCATTCCACATGTAAGTACAAGAATTCACATGCTGTTATTAAAAAGTTCATTATAATTCCAAACGAAGTTACCAGAGCAGTACAAAATGTTCGATCTATGAAAAAGTGTAGCATATTCATTTAGACATCCATTGCTGCTAGTGTTATGAAATTGTTTACAACTGAATAAGCAAATGCCGCAATGTGGTATTGCGTTAAACGATACTCTCAGCGCGCATCGCCGCGTGGTATAGTGCGGCCGCTGGGCCGGGAGTAATGAGTTGGTGTAAGTATAGCTAATAAGTTACGTTCACTGTATTACTTCATGAGTTTATTGTTTAATTTGTAAGTGTAAAGTGCAGTGGGGATACGTACTTAGTTGAAAAATTGCGACATATGAACCAGTAGAATAATTGCCTCGCGCCATATCCCCTCATTTCCTAAATCCGAGGCCGTAACACATTGAGGTGAAGGTCCAGATGAAATATCTGGGTCTAGTGCTTGACAGCAGGTGGCGCTTCGGCCCGCACTTCAGCGGGCTGTCGACGCGCCTGCTAAAAGTTGCGGGTGCCCTCTCGTGGCTCCTCCCAAACTTGGGGGGGCCCAAAGGGCGGTGCCGGCTTTTGTATGCCGGCATCCTGAGGAGCATGGCCCTTTACGGGGCCCCTATCTGGGCTGACTCCCTCCAAAGAAGGGAGAAAGCCAGTGCACTACGCAGGCCCCAAAGAGCCATTGCACCGGGTGGCGAGGGCCTACCGGTCGGTGGGCTTCGCGGCGGCATGCGCTTTGCCTGGCACCCCTCCTTGGGAGCTCCAGGCAGAAGTGCTCGCCAAAGTGTACCAATGGACGGCAAGGCGTCGGGCGCTCGGGGAGTGTCCCACCTTGGAGGAGCGGGTGGCCGTCCGGCGTGAAGCGAGGGACGCAGTCGTCCATCATTGGAGGACCTCGCCACCGCCACTTTTGGTCGCCGCACGTTGGACGCTCTCGGGCCGGTCCTACAAGACTGGCTCGGGCGGTCCCACGGTTTCCTCTCATTCCGTCTGGTGCAGGTGTTATCCGGGCACGGATGCTTCGGATCATACCTGCACCAGTCAGGCGGACACCAGAAGTGCCCTAGCTACCACCATGCTGTGGATTTCATCACGATGTTACCTTCACCACGCTCAAGCCCAAGGTGATAATCGATCTTGTAACCTAATCAACGGTCGACCCTTGTTATCGCTACGCTATCATCGCTTTAAAAATAAGTTACTAAAGGCGAATCAGCTCTAAAAGACTACGTTTTTACGCGAAGATCAGGACTCAGCATACGTACTTAAAGGTATGATGTGCCTTAGGATTTGTTCATCCATTCCCGGCGAACTTTGGCGAAGACCAATAAAATTTTAAAAGCGAGTAGATTCCCCTATATATAGTATTTATCTATAGATATTAATAGAATAGCTGTTTCTAAGTAAATAGAAGTGAGCACTCATTATCGAGTTAAGGATAACCAATCTCCGTTTTAAGTGCCATTTCAAAAATTGAGAAACTTATTAACACTAGAACTCTAAACTATTTTAAATATTTCAAGATCTTGTCTAGTTCACAATTTGGTTTTAGACACGGTAAATCTACTGAAGATGCGGTCTCAGCTTTAACCACGATGATCATCAATCAGTTGGATAAAAACTCAAAATGCTTGAGTGTTTTCCTCGATCTCAGGAAAGCTTTCGACACCGTGTCTATACCCATTCTTGTGCAAAAGTTAGAGAGCATAGGGATACGAGATATTCCTCTAGCCCTTCTGAAAGACTACCTCACTAATAGAACACAAAGCGTAAAAATCGCAGAAATGACTAGCGCTGATGTAGATGTAACTTTTGGTATTCCCCATGGAAGCGTGTTAGGGCCCACCTTATTTTTAATATGCATTAACGAGCTTTGTGATCTAAAGATGGAAAACGGACATATCTTCTCTTACGCTGATGACACTGCCATTTTCTTTACTGGTAGTACTTGGAATGAATTAAGAAATAATGCAGAAAAAGGTATGGCCATAGTTTTAGAATGGCTTAGAGAAAATCTGCTTACGTTAAACACTAGTAAGACAAACTATATGTGCTACTCTATATATAATAAGTTTCAACCCCAACTTTCAAACTTCCATATAAAAATACATGAAAACAACAATACATGATGACTGTAACTGTCCTACTATTGAAAAGGTAGCCACTGTGAAATATCTTGGTGTGATGCTGAACCAACGTCTTGGTACCCGCAGATTAATCTCGTCTCAAATCGAATACGTAAATTAATTTGGGTTTTTAAAATATTGAGGCATGTAGCTTCAAAAACCTATTGTTTAAAATTTATAAGGCCCTAGCAGAGTCTATAATAACGTACTGCATTTCGATATGGGGAGGTGCTGCAAAGACAGAATTTCTCATTCTTGAGAGAGCTCAGAGGTCACTCTTAAAAGTAATAAACTTTAAACATTATAGATTTCCTACGTCTCAACTTTATTCAATCAGTAATGTACTTAGCGTTAGAAAATTTAACATATATCAAGTAATATTAAAAACGCATAAATCCCTTCCTTATCATTCAAGTGTTTTTGGGAAAAAAGAACTAATCGCTACGTCGCAAAAGGTGTTATGTGTGAGTGTGGTACTTCTCCGGTCGTGCCGGCCCATTCGGCTGTGGGGTTACAGCGTGGTACTAGGTACCACCGGATAACTAAACTATATTTTGTAATAATATAATTTTAATAAATAAGCTATTTGAGCTCTACTAATTATTTAGAATTGGTTATTGTTTTTGCACTGGCAAACGGTAATACCGAGTAGTCTATGTGATCAAATCTTTCGTACTCAGTCGGTATTAAAATGAAAACGTGGGAATAAAATACATCTGGAAATATCTTCGAGTAATTATTGTAACTTATCAACACCACAATCATACCCTCATTTCAATAGTTAAACATAAAGAATTACTCACCTGACTACAAGAAAAGCCACTAAAAATATATTCAACATTTTCCATCTAACTTCGGTTACTTACTAACAAACGAAATAACATTTAACTCGCCCTTACCTGCGTGGTAAACTTAAACAGTGAGTGACACATTCAATTCCATTCCTCATTATATATGCAGAGCTCAATTACAAAAGTACCTTACCATTTATTTCTACAGAAACTACAGGAGGAAATAAAAGTAGGATAGTACAAAAAATAACAATATATTTCATAAAAGTGTTGTATAAAACATTGTTCTTAGTATCTAAATTGTTACTGTAAAAAATGTACCTAACATTATTTATAAATGTTATATAAAAAAAACATATCAAAAACGTATACCTAAAGTACGGTCAACAGGGAAACTATGGAATGACCTAAGCTACCTTACGATACGACTGCAAAGTAAAGCGGCTTCCCCACCAGCGAAGCGAGGCGATATCGCGTTGGCAAGCTACGAAATAATTAAGGCACGTTGATATCTTAATAATAAAATAAAGCAGAATCTTCAAACATCTAGTGTAACGAAACAGATCGATATTATTATTCTATGAAAAAAATACTTTCATTAAAAAAGAAACAGGAAAATAATGTGAACCAAATAGAAATAAATATTACTTGGCTTCTGCAGGAAAAAAAATAGGTCCTCCAAATATTTTTTCACGTCCATACTCTCTGAATTTTCCACGAACACAATTTTTTTTGTAAATATAGCATTAAAATGTTAAATAGTACTTTTTTAAATTGTATTAGTATATATCGGAAAATCTAAAGAAAACGTACAAAATTAAAGCACCTTCGCATTACATCTTCGATTCTGATAAGCAATTTTAAACCTTACGTAATGCATCGTAAATTATTTTAAAGTTGGAATTGAATCGCGCCTTTGCCAATAGAACTGATTAATTATGATGTCATAGGGAAACGAAGCGATCTCTCATTGGCTAACATGTTCATAAACCGCCGCTAAGCTGTCGTGAAAAGCAACCTTACTCTGCGGCTGCAGTGCATTTGTACGGGCAACACTTTATAAACGTAGTAACTAGTACATATATTATATCACTAACAATAAATGTCCCTTGGGGCCTATTTCATAAAACGACAAATCTCTCAGTTAATAAGTAATGTCAGTCGAAAGTTTTAGACCAGATACAGTAGGCGTTCGGTAGTCCGGCGCTCGCAGTAATCCGGCACTTAGCGACTCAGGTAACTCGCACGATAATTCGCTATTCGTACATCGGGTTTGTACCGTTATTCAGAGTTTTCTTAGAGCCGCAAATTAAGAAAAAAACAATAACAAATATTTCGTACGTCGCTCAACAATTCATAAATATAATAAACTATTCCCACTTCTTTGATTATCGGATTAACGGACCGTTAAAGTTTATACCTAATATTTAACATGGTCCCGTATGTGCTAAAAACGGTGCAAACCTAAAAAATATTGTCGCGATATCATGAAACGAAATTTGACTGACACTTGCTGACTGACTTTAATCGGTGAATTGTATTTCTATGAAATATGCCCTAGTATTAGCCGAGGGACAATGTGGGAATGACAATTATTACTTATGTACATATAAATTAAAAGGTAAATATAAAATAACAAATTTTTAATAAATTTTCTAAACCTACCCTTTGTCCAACTTATTATATAAATGTTATATTCTATAGATAAGACTATAGAATGTTATAGTCCGGCAAAGCCGTGCGCTTCCGTGCTATGCGGTGACAGACGGAGACGGGGACGCGGTACTATAGTATAGCCACGACAACACGAGTTAACACTACCAGTAACATCGCCATTTTTCTTCAGCTTTTTTATATTACGGAAATATTTAATCATAATAAACGTGACATCTTTAAAAAATTTAGTTTTACCAAAAACGGAACCGACTTCAACACTAAAAAGTGTGAAATAACTTATTGAAGTCGGTACCATGATAGTTCAAGAGTACATCTCATTATCACAATATTGCGCGCATGGTATTGACTTCGACAAGTTGTTTTACACTTTTTTAGTGTTGAAGTCGGTTCTGTGTATGGTAAAAAAAAAGTTACCTTTTTTAGTGACGCTTCTACTTACGGGATACACCGTCAATAATGATATCATCAAGATAAATCAACACTTCAGTTTTTGGAGTGTAACTCAAAAACTGCTTGACCGCATTTCATGAAATTTATATAAGATCAAGCAGGCAAGCGTCGTAGAATGTTAAGGCAAGGCCCATGTCTAAACATTTTACGTTATACATGTTCCAAACTAAGCAACGTTACTTACAATTACTTACACGGCTTTATTCGCGTACATTCTATATTATATAATTCCTCTTTTCGAACAATTGACTTTTTGATAACGGTCAAACGTGGAGGGGATTTCGTCTAAAAACAATCTATACTAATATGATAAAAATACAAATACAATTTGAAAAATTCAATACCGACTTCCATTCTATTCAGTTATTGGAGTGTAACTCAAAAACGACTAGACCGAATTTGATGAAATTTAAATGGGACCACACGGGAAGCACCAGCTTTCAAACCAAAAAATAATTTTGAGAATCGGTTCAGCCTATTAAAGCCATGGGGTAACAAACATAAAAAATACAGTCGAATTGAGTACCTCCTCCTTTTTGGAAGTCGGTAGAAAAGATTTGTATTTTTATATTTGTATCGAACTCATAAAACTACTGAACCGATTTTGAAAATTCACAACATTAGAATGCTACATTATCCCTGAATAATATAACATGTTCATTGATCGTCATCATCATCGTGGTCCATCACCACGCGGGTGAAACCGCGGAGTGTAGCCAGTGTTTAATAATAGCGGAAACCTTACAAACGGTTAGGTATTATTTCATCGTGAAATGAAATGAAATTATATGTATTGCAGAACCCGTGTTGAAACAGATCTTATTAAGGCACTTTTAGTGCTTCAGGAACCACAGTTTGTCCATGGCGGACGTACAAAATGAAAATTATATAACATTACAAATTAAATTAAAAGAAGACTTAATCAAAATAAGAAATTATAAAACTACAAAAATTACATATCATGTCATGTTGCTTATTGTTAAAATATTAAGAATGTCTCTAGCTAGGTCATTCTGAGTGTACACAAAAATATAACTTGTTTAGTAGTAAAGTAAAATTACAATAATTACAAGATTATTAATGTTCCTAATTATGTAACTTATGTCCTATTTATCGTGCACATAACAATTCGCTGATCTAATAAAAACATTTCTCTGTTTGCCACCCAAAGAGTTTTATCTTGAACTCCTTAGTTGGTAGCTCTCTAGTGTTGCCGTGGTCATACGATTTAAAATTATTTTGCCTTTATGTTTTACTGTAGTTTATAAATAAAGAGTTTTCTATCAATCTATAACATATATCACAATTTGATATTGAGTATTTGGCAAGTTATATTTTTTTATTTATTTATATTACTATCAATACATAAGTTATAACTTAATATACTATTGTACTTTAAGTACAACGTTCAATAACACCTTGCGGAGGTTTCTGTTGTGCTAGGTCCTCAGCTCTTAAGAGGATTGCATAGCTAGTACTTTCCATGCTAAAATAAATAACATTTTTCTACCTCTTAACATTGTCCAATTTCAGTGATTTTTTTTCATGTAATCATCACATTGTTTACTATGCCCGAACGTTTTTTTTTGAGTTTTATATAAGGTAATTTATAGTACTTTGAAATACTGAAGAAATCAAAACGTACGGGCGTAGTAAACAATGTGATGAACATGAAAAAAAATCACTGAAATCGGACAATGTTAAGAGGTAGAAAAGAGTTTATTCTTTTAGTATGGAAAGTACTAGCTATGCAATCCTCTCAAAACACTAATCGAATTAATTACAAGCTTCAGTTCTCGTTTTGGTTCGCCACAGCATGTAGCGTACATCATGAGTATATAATAATATATGTCTAAACCTCGTTTGTAATAACATTACAATAAATTACCAAAATGTTTGATTGCACACAATAAATAATTAATAATTAAATAAAAAGAAAAAAAGCTTACCCCCGGTTTCTAGAACGTTTGTCAAAGCCTTGATTAGTTGACCAACTAAATAATAAACGCTTATTGGTCAGTGGTACTCTATGACGCGATATGTGACCAATCAGCGGTCAGTATTCCGTTTGTTAGCTAATCAAACTTTGGCATACGGTCCAAAAACTGGAGGATAGGGTTTCAAATACATAAGCATAATAGATTTTCATTTTGAGCTCACTGACCATCACAAGGTTAACAAATAGAAAGTATTTTAATACGACTTATTTAATTTATAATATAAGCACTGCCTAGATAAATATCAACGCTGTTAGCGACATTGACAGGTGTGTAGTTTCAATGTGGCGCTTACAATTAGGCGAGCGCCTCAGCAAAATCGTCACTTGAAAAAATAAAAATAAGCGGCCCGAGTATAAAATAAGCCCGGCATAATGGTTTTCACGCCATCATTCGCAAAAAGGTCGCGTCATTGATGAGTAGAGTGCGGGCAAGTCAGAACAGCATTCTGAAAACGGTGGCGGAGAGTTTCCCCTCTCCTATTTTGAGGCATTTTGTGCGGACGGTAATGTCATCCGCTGCCTAAAGTGCTTCTAAAAATATAATTAAATCTTTCTCATGTTTTTCAATATTAATTTTAATTTAGTATAATAATATAATTAATAAGTCTTCGCTGTACTAATAAATTGATCTTAGTTATCTGAAATAAATATACATATTGAGTGATTAATATTTATATCTATCACCACAGAATAAAGTAGGACAGAAGTATACTCCGATCTTCTCCCTTGATTTTGATGCAGGTCTCGGGTGCAGTAGTAGGGTTGGCAGTTGACAGCAGTTTTTTTTGGATTGAACTCTATATCTCTAAACATAATAACGTATTTGTCTCATAAAACATTAATTATCTTTCATTATTATATTGAGTCGCACAGAAAGCGGGTCCGTTACAAAAAAAGCGAACTTTTAATATATTATTAATATTTTATACTTATTTTCACATTTTAGTATTTCGTATTGCCACCGCGAACTGTTAAACATGCCCAAATAAAATAGTAAAATGTGTAGAAGTTGCATATATCATATTGTAGCAGTCTACGAAATGTAAGAAAGAACAGAATAAAAAAATCTTCCTTTTTTGTTTGAATTAATTAAACTTTCCTTTTTTAGATTTTAAAAGTATTGCTAAAATATTATAAAAGTTATCGCATTTTTTGTAACCGGCCCACGGTTTTCTTCGCGGCCTAATATATTTAGTGTTGTTTACAACTTGCTGGGTATGTACGAGTTCCAGAAGACGACGTCCCCCCACCACGCGGGCCGGGAAGTGCCCCCCGGGTACGTCATCACGCTCGTCTGGAGGTGCTTGTATGCCTGCAAGCGTATACATGCAGATATAACATTTAACTAAACTCGATCGGGAACCTTATATGTATGTTGAGTTTATGTTAACTTTTTGAGCTATAAAAGTCTATAACTTGTTGCGATTTTAGAGAGCAAAATTGACATCCTCGGACGGGATTTGAACCCGTTCTGACAATCCCTGTCAGACGCCATGATCGCCACCGAGGCGATCTGTTAGAGGATCGAATTTTAACCACTCAGACAAATCCAGTCTGAGGATGTAAATTTTACTTTTTAAAATTGCAAAGTTTGGTCTTGCTAAGCAGGCGTTCTCAACACCCACAGAGGCGGGAGGCGCGGGCAAGCGGACGCGATCCGGGACGGTATTTTCTTTTTTTGTTCGAATTGGTATGCACCCTGATTTCAAGTGGGCGCGATCAGGCGCGGTGCGATATGTCAGGGTGCATACAAATTCGAACAAAAAAATAAAATATTATAAATGTGAAAGTTTGGATGGATGGATGAAAAGATATTTGTTACTCTTTCACGCTCAAGCGGCTGGACCAATTTTGATGAAATTTGGTATGGAGATAGATCATCATCATCCATCACCACGCGAGTGTAACCGCAGGGCGCAGCTAGTACTAAATATATCATAAAAATCTAGAACGCGTGTTTTAAACATTTTTCATTTTCAATTGTTGATACTATTAAAAATGTCACACACACATAAGTGACAATATTATCGCTGCTCGCCTAGGTTCTAATACGTTGAAGACAATCAGAGTTTTTTTTTTTATCTTGCATTCAGTCATATTGACTATAAACAGATGAGGTTAAGGCTTTTTGGCGTGAGGGTGCTACTCCCAGTGGAGTTAGCCCCTTTTTTACAAACTCAGTCTATCTGACTATCTTGATCGAAGATGTCCCGCCGTTTTTTTAGCCGACGTACTGCTTCAGGTATAGTAAGCTGTCCCGCAAGCTGATTCGGGTGCGTTTCTAGTCTCTGTTTGTAGCTGGCTCCATGAGTAAGGATTTCCTGTCTTATCATAGCCATATTTGAAGACTATCAGAGTAATGCGGGAAGAATAATAAATTAACAATAACCAGCATAGTATAATCTTATGCCCGTTTTCACCAACATTTTAGGTAACACTTAAGCCAAGTTAGGTGACAACTTTGTACTACTAGTACGTTGTACTAGTACTAAGTGTTATCTAGCTGGCCTAGGTGTTACCTAAAGTGTTGGTGAAATCGGGCATAAGTGTTCAAATTACTTTTGCTTTATCGAAACCGTAGCAACCTATACGTTCAACTTTGGTCAAACATCCCATTAAATCATTATCGTACTTTGATTATAAATAGACTAGCTGACCCGCCAACGGTTTCGCTCGCAAGTAATAGACTAAATACACTTCGAATTTAAGGTAAATTTAACCCTATCACCAAGAACTGACGACCCAGTTTTTAGTGAGAGTAGTGAGGCAGCGGTTTAGGGTCTATCATTGATGATTAAGAGATGTGTCCCAAAAGTATCCGACCTGTGCTGTGAGCATGGATCTGATGATAGCTCTTGTCGAGTCGATAAACTGACTTTTATCAGCTATCTTACCATATATGGTAAGATATATAACTAGAGATATATCTCTAGTACGGATTTAGCTGCGATAGCTATATCGCGGGCTGTCTTTTACCGACAATTTTATCCTATCGACATTTACAAAAAAATGGTAGGTACTTACTGTACAAACTGGTAGATATATATATGGTACATATATATTTTTTATTCTATTTTTTTTTGTCAAAATTAACGTAGTATAACTATGCTGGTTTTCACAGGCAGTCATACTCTTGTTATTCTAGTTTAAGTGCAGTTAAGCACTTATTTTGCCGCATTGAATCGGCAAGGAAACGAGAATAAAACATAATAAGCAAAACACATTGCTGTTACATTTCTATACTTAGTTCTGAAGAAAAAATACACCCCAAACCTAATGAGCTGCCGACTATGATCAAATTTGCAAACCAGATTCTCAAAAACCCCGCAAAAAAGTGACTGTCGCTTTTTCGTTGATATTACCGATCTGGTATCTTTCAAATGATAATTTGTTATGTAAAAAAAAATTCCAGGTCCTTTACAGCATCAAAAAAACAAAACATTAGCTGAAATCTATTGTATATTTGAATAGATAACATTTCTAATTAGATCCTTAAATGATTTGGCTTTGGCATAGCTGTATGCCAAGGCGGCTTTACGGAAGTTTTGTTTGGCATACAGGTATGCCAAGGCCAAATCACCAAACACCGACTTTATTTTGCATATTATTGGTCAATACTGTGCAAAATTAAGTCCTCGACCTCGACTTGTTAACGTATTTGAACAGTTTTGAATACTTGAGTAGGTACGACTTTTGTTGAGTTATTTTTTTCCTGACTTATTATTTATTCGTAGAGTACAGGTCGGATACTTTTGGGACACACCTCGTAGTCATAGTAAGTGTATATACATAATATTATTTTTGTAAAGTGTTGTATATGTTTACCTCTCCATCAGACTGGCCCAGGATAGACTTGAGACAGAAGTCAGGAGGAGCCAGGGTGTCGACTAGTGCGACGGCTTGCGAGGCGAGTGCCGCACACAGCTGCAGGACGCCTTCGCGGAGGAGCAACCCTTGTGCACCGGAGAAGTACCCGCCCTGCGTCACAATACAATATAATCTGTAGATATATCATTTTAGCAGCTACAGTTTAGCTCCCAGAGTTTCCCTTAGACAGAAGTTTACAAGACATAAACATTCTAACTGTTGTCTCTCAGTTTATCTATGAAAATCGAATGCATGTAAAGAAAAACATTAGCAGTTTTGATAAAAGGAGTGATGCTCATTCCATCAACACGCGAAATAAGCCTCAGACAAAATAAAAAAGTCAAGACAGAATGTTGTGAACAGAGCAGTGAGGCCGGTTTTCTATGCATGTAGTGCGTGAATCGGTGCTGCCATGATAATTTAAATTACCCCATAAAAATAACGTTATAAATTTAATAAAGTTATAACGTTATTAGTTTTAATATAATAATAAGGTTCCTACATTAGGTGTCGGTAAAAAGTAGTGGCATTGGGTGGTGAAAGAGAAAAGACAAAGAGTTTCAGAAATAAAATTACTCGGTATAACTGCTAGTTTTATTTAAAAACCTTTATGCTGAATTAATTTTTTGTACGCTTGTCGTTTACTTTGCACTGATTTAGAAATACTTTCTAATTTAGCAATATGGTGGAATCTAATGTTTAAGTATTTCTCAATCACACACCGTATTAAATTAAGTTTATGTTCCTGCCCACCATATTCATGTTTTGACTCTAAATTGATAAAAATCTGATTGTTTCCAATGAATTTCTTTAATATGTTCAAGACTATAGTTTGGTGTTGATTTTCTGCGGTTATTGCAATATTTTCATTCAATAATTTTCGAACAACTGCTTCACAAGTGACACAAATGTCAAAAAGATCCTTAGACGGGAAGCGAAGACCGCCTTTGTTTTTTAAACTAATGAGCTTGTGAAAATAAAGTTTCGCATCAGTCTGCAGGGCATTTTAACATTTAGAGCATTTTATGGTTTTAACAAGATAGTGCACTGTACTTCCAGATATGTAACCAATTATCATTTTTCTGTAGTCACCATAATATGAATTGTCATGTATACAACTGGCCCAATCAAATGATTCATTAACAATTTCATTAAGAAGTTGCAATGTTTCTTCTTCTTCTTCGTGTATATACGACGATGAAGTGCTATTTATAATTATAGTTGTTGAAGTGCAATTAAGTATTGCTATGTGTTCTAAAGGAACACTATTACTTTTTGTAAGACATTTTAATTCTAAATGACATAGTTTTTTTTGTAGCTTGCTTTAAACTGTCTTACGTTAGGGTTATCGTTGAACCCTCCATGCATCCTAATAGACGTAAATAGAATCTCCAAATGATCCTGGCTTTTTTTATAAGTAGATAAAATAAACAGCCTTTTTTCATTTTCTATGTACTTCGTATAAAGCGCTTTTAAACTTTCAATATTTATTAATGTACCTATGAATCCTGCTTTGCATTTTTCTTCTACGACTGGTTTATAAAATCGCGTGATGACAAAGACTGGTCGACCATCTCGTATAACTTTCCGCATACTAACTACACACAACAACATTCAATATAGATACACCCTAAAAACAAAAGACTTCAATAGAAATATGGTTGATTTTTACAAAAATACATAACCGCCTTCAATATTTACGAAATTGAAAATCCAGTGTGAAATTAATGCGAGTCCATATTAAAAGTATCAGGTTTCCAACAAAAAAATAATTGTTCAAATCGATTTATAAATAACGGACTTATGAGGTAACAAGTATTTAAAACAATAGAACCTAATTGCGAACCTACTCCTTTTAGATGACGGTTAACCTTACAGGCTTTACCATGGCAACACTTTCTATGTTCCAAGCAATAACCTTTATTTTTATTTATTTAAAATATTGGTTTCCAAGTTACTTACGTGTGAAATGTGATTCCATCCTTCTTTTTATATTTTGATGTTTGTTTTATACACCTTTTCACGACACAAATCTTTGACTGGTAAATTTGTTGATTTACTTTACATGTTGCTTCCACGCGCAGCCATAGTTCGACTGACGAGTCAAGGCGTAGTTTCGTTGTGCGTGTGTGTGTGTAATTGTGTATGTACACGGCGAGGCGTAGTTTTATCGGCTTCACTTTTCTGTTCACAACATTCTGTCTTGACTTTTTTATTTTGTCTGAGAAATAAGCACAAGCTATCCGTACATGTAACGCGTCTCCACAGAATAAGTCATTCTTTTATAGGACAATGTATACGATTCTATAATAAAGTTCCCAATGTTATCCGAGATTTGCCTATTAATAAGTTTAAAATTACTATTAAAACTAAACTCTGTCAATAAGGTTATTACAAAATTTCGGATTACTTGGAGGATAAAACAGCTTGGGACTGATCACTCCAGGATCTATCTACTCGTGTACTAAGATGTCAAAGTGTAGCGTGTCTTGCCCTACTGATACCATTATTATGTTCTCTTTTGTAAGGCAACACACCGGAGCTAATATTTGTAGTACCTAAGTAAAAACATTGTATAAACATCTATATAAAAAGAATGGCCCCGAGTTTCTTGCCGCTTCTTCTCGGTGGACTCTATATATTTTGGAACGCGGCGGTAGCCTTTAAAGTACATTATAATGAAAAATTGACGTTCATAAGTGCGTCATTGATGCCTAAATTGAATAAATGATTTTGACTTTGACTTTGATTTAAGTTGAAATGGTAGTGAACTTATATGGTTGTATTAAATAGGTTCTTAGAGAACGATGTTCAAATACATTCTTTAATTTTATTTTATCGTGTACGTGGATTTTAACAATGTTAACGTGCTTTTAAATAATATGTTTAATATTTTTTAGTTATATATATTTTAACCACACACGTTGCAGTTCCTGGAAAAGTAGGTTGATTTCTGCGAAATCTATTGTATTATTGGCTATTGCGTGAAAAAAATCGCTTTTACAACAAAACTGAATATATTAAAGTATTTCAATGTTTTTTTTTATAGTATTACTTTTAAACCACTAACGCCTGCTTAAGCGATCTCAAACATTGAAATTTATAGAGAGAAAAATTCCATCCTCGGACGGGATTCGAACCCGCGTCTTCTGACTCTCCGTGTCAGACGCCATTGACCAACTAGGCCACCGAGAATCTGGTCCGAGCATCGAATTTAACTCTCTATTTGACTAACCGTCTTGCGGGGACGGAGCGACATATATTATTCCAATGTTTGTTGGGATTGCACACATATTTTTTTAAATATAAATAGCAACAGAATGCGTATGATTTAAAACATCGACGGGAAATAAGTGATACATTTCACAATATACCTTATTCGGATATGTTCACCGATACACGATTAAAGAAAATTGGCTCGATAGAAAAACAAAACGCCGTCATCCTCAATATATTGTCATCATCGTTTTATATTGTGAAATTTTCGATAATTCGTAACGACGAATTGTCATATTTCAAAAATATTTTAGTCTTAAACATAAACATATAAAAATCGTTTATACCGTTCCTACTCTAAAAAGCTTATTTTATTCACTGAAAACAGTGAATAAAAAGGCCTTTTAATCACTGTTTTGGTGTTTGAACTTCGAACACACCAATATATTCGATATCCATCTCAATGCTTATACATCTTCCTTACGCAAATAATAGTCGACATACAAACTCTTTGTGCAAGTAACTCCTCGAGATTTGATTGGTCGATATTTGAGACAAGGAGTTTAGCATTAGAATAAAAACTGTATTGTGTTCTTTGCTGCGATTATAGAAAAAAATATATAATAATAATAAATAAATTACTTTTATGTTTAGTGATTGTTCTAACTTTAATGGGAGTTTAATTAATTTAACTTCCTTACTTTAATTTAATTTTCCTTTTTTCTCGTAGTCAAGTCTCCTTAAATTATTTCTTTTTCTCGTAGTCAAGGTATAAAGTATAGTATGCTACTCTTGAATAAAACGGATTTATATCGAGGGCCATGAATCACTCGCATCGCTCAGGATTCTAACACTTGATCAATAATCACGAATCACTCCCTGCGGTCGTGATTCAGTCGTTAGAATCCTTCACTTACTCGTGATTCATCTATGGCCCTCGCTTTATATCCGTCCTTTATTCACTAGTTGCTTAATATACTATTATTAACATAACACTTGTTGGAACTTGCGTAAGTATTGGACGCATTAGATTGTATTTTGAGGGATTGGCTTATGCGGTAGGTACAGTCAAGTAAGCGTCCTCCGACCCCACCCACCGCCTCTTCCCACTTTTATCGCTTATTTATCGTTATAACGTTCTACTTACTTGGGGCCGCGCGGTCTAAGTACTTTATTATTATGTTGTGTGATGATCTGGAGTAAATCTATATTCTACTGTATTCTAATATATATTTTAGGTAAGTTTTAAAGTTATAGTTTTAAGTTACTTACTATGTAAAGTGTTGCCAGATGCTTTTCTAACAAGAAAGCTCCGTACAGGGACACCAGCTTCAACAGCACTTCTCGGCACTTCGGCTCTCCGAACTCCATTGCAGACTTGTAGAAATGATTCAATACATAATTCTGAAATTTATATAATATACATTAGCTTTCACATTACTTACTTAAGTTATCATCTATAATTATATAATATTATAATGAGGAAAGATTTGTATGTAAGTATGTTTGTAACGAATTGGTTCAAAAAGTACTGGACCGATTTCAAAAATTCTTTCACCATTGGAAATCTACATTCACCCTGAGTAACATAGCCTATATAAGATTCATCATCATCATCATCATCATCCATCACCACGCGGGTGAAACCGCGGAGAGCAGCTAGTAATACATACTTTCATCTATATGAAATTATCTAAGTAATTCGGGGGAGATACTGCCTTCTGCATCACAGTTTCAACTAAGGCAGTAGGCAGGGTTTATAGTAAATAAGTTTACATTATGTATTAAGAAGAAATAAACATTTAGTACTTGTATTTTGTTTAAAATTAAATGTACTTCGTGAAGGGAACAAGTTATAGAATTATTATACCCGTCTGATGCGAATGGTAAGAGCTAAGCAAACCCAACTTTTAGGTTATGCACACGAGACTTACCGCCTCTTGGGCATAACACCATCTTGGTTGGTGAAGTCATAGAAAGTCATATTGGGTGAATGGGACTACACTTATGCCAGTGTAACACGGTAACGAGCACAGTGCAGTACATAAAACAAAAGTTAGACAGGCGTAGCGCTCCCTATCAACCGCACGACTTGCGCGGTTGTACCATGACTACATTGTATAAACAATAATAGTACGTGAATATTCTATACAACTGGTACTTCTTGGGGTACATTTACATAGCTGTGGAATTTAAGGTGCGAATTCCTAGGGCATTCCCTGTTTTTGGGTCGTATTAGTACGTTACGCAAATGACATAAAGTTCACTATCCTATGTACGTAATATCACGTCTATTTAAATTAACCTTTAAATATTCTAAGTCAACAATATTGTTTACTTGCAACGCTTCGCGGTTTCACCCGCTAGATGATAGATGATGATTTAAAATATATACCTTATGTTCATCAGGGATAATGTAACATTTTGTGTGTGCGTTTTTTACAATAAAATCCCTAAACACATAACTGAGCTCACAGAGGACAAATTCAAGTTGACTGTAAAAAATGTTTAAATAAAAAAAGCTTATTATAAAGTCCGACATTATATAGAAGATAAAGATGCTTGGAATACTCCACTTTTGGCAAGTTGTCTCTCTGCCACCCGTAAAATGTAATATTTGTATTACCTAAGTAGAAACATTGTAAACATCTATATAAAAAGAATGGCCCCGAGTTTCTTGCCGCTTCTTCTCGGTGGGCTCTATATATTTTGGAACGCGGCGGTAGAGTCTTTAAAGTACATTATAATGAAAAGTTGACGTTCATAAGTGCGTCTTTGATGCCTAAATTGAATAAATGATTTTGACTTTGACTTTGATTGTAATGGTGAAAGATTTTTTTAAATCGCTCCAGTAGTTTCGAGGCCTATTCAATGCAAACAAACAAATCTTTCCTCTTTTAATATGATTACTATTAGTATAGATTTGTTCCGTCTAGTGAGCACCACCGCAGTGCTATTTTGCTGTCTCTATGCACAAGTTTAGCGGTGGTAAGGTCGGTCGCCAAACAGATGGTCGCGGGTTCTAATCCTACGATCTTTCAGTGAAGATCGTGAGGCACATTCTAAGCATTGCCAACCACTTTACAGTACTTGCCTGTGTACTTAATAATGAAATGTGGTCAGCAGGGCAATTGCGTATCTCTAAGTCAAAAGTTAATTAAAATCTTGAAAGATTGCGCGTTTTGACAACTCCAGAAAGCAAAAATGTTAGTAAATTGATGACTAGAGCTGACAAAGTGACATAAAGCCGCCATTTTTTTAGATTTTAATCAACTTTTGATTGCAACTGAACGACGTAATAGCCCTGCTGAAAGCTGTCCCTGGAAACTGTTCGCCAAAGCATATTAGTTTAGGTTTTTGGTTGTAGGTTGCCGTTCGGGTCTCGGCTTGCACGGTGACGACTCAGCGGTGCCCACGGAATATGAACGCTCGTATCACAGAATAAGTTTCAATTTAGCATGCAAGCAGAAACGTTTGTAGGGATAGGCTAATTTTCATAACTTAACTTGACTTTTGTTCACTTGTCTACTATTAACTATTCCGTGGCATAAGCTCCGCTCTGGCGACCGCCTGTTTAGCGTACCTTATGTACCCTATCATCGCTGCAAACTTAACGCTAACGTCTTTCCGTCAAACAGTTATCTAAGAAACATATAATTTACCTCTCCATAGACCAAGGACAAGGTGACAGCATTGAAGGATTGCGAATCGTTCTTGGCCTCGAAGTTGTCTTTGCCCTGACTCTTCAACAGAGCCACCTTCTCCGCGGTCATCTTCAGGACGTACGCTGTCAGCCATTTGTACATTTGAATTATATCTGAGGGGAAAAAACGTAAAGCGTGTGAAGGGCACTTATTCTTATTCGTTTTGGGGGCGATGAGGCGTGCACTGACGTCCCGCTTGGGGTGTTTTGTTCATTCCCCCTGCCAGCATTTACTCAAGCAAACTTAACTCCTTCACATAGCGGAGTATGGCTTTAGGTTGCTGGCACAACTGCTCCAGTGTAGTTTGAGATGATGGATGAACAAGGTTGTGAGCACTGTAGACAGGTGAAGGGCACTGTAGAATGTGATATTTCTGGGTGAATGAGTGAAAACAGTTGTTAAAAGAACTCAATGGGACGAGAGCAGTGTAGATATTGTTTGGGCTACGACCTCTGTAGTTTTCCTAACAGTGTAAATAAAATTAAATGTGACAATCGATCCCATAAGTAGCAAAGATCACTTAAAAGGTTAACAAAAAAAATGTTTACCAAAAAATAGAACCGACTTCAACACTAAAAAGTGTGAAATAACGTGTCGAAGTCAGTACCATGTGCACAATATTGTGATAATAGGTACTTTTGAATTATCATGTTACCGACTACGACAAGTTATTTCACACTTTTTAGTATTGCATTCGGTTCGATTTTTTGGTAAAAAAAAATACCACTTTTTAAGTGATCTTGGCTGATGAAACTTAATTGGGACCACACAGAAAGCACCAGCTTTCAAATAAAATAAGTATAATCCAAATAGGTTCCACCCAATCGAAAGTTCTGAGGTAACAAATATAAACAAGCTAGATTCGTTTAGTTTTTTGAACAAGTAAATCGATACAAATAGCTATTGATTCACTAAGTATACGGTTGTAGTGTTAGTTTGTTTGCTGTAGTAGTATTAATCCACAGTGACGTCACAGACTGGCTCCAACGGAAGACCAGCGCTCGTTTACACCAGCATTATGCTGAGTTGGGGACCATTTTATGACGTAGCAGTAAATTGTAATTCTTCTTTCTTACTTTTATTTACCAATGTTATATGCTGCCGTCATAAATCTGTATATATATATAAAAATGAACCCCTATTTCTCCTGGTCACGCTATAACTCCAGATCGGCTTTACAGATTTCATTCAATATTTTTTATTAGGTTTTCTAAAAATTTGTAGATGGTTCTTACATAAAAAAAATTAAGAAAGGACGGCCGAGCCTACTACGCGGACGAACTAAATTATATTTTCATTTTCATAATAAAAAAAAGAGATACATACCCGTCAACTTGAGAATCATTTTTTTTTTAAGTCTGTTAAAGAAAATCCAACTCACTCGCAGGTTGTACCAGCTGATCCACAGTCGTCCATCCACAAGTGGAGGCCAAGACTTCGTCAGCCCCGTCCAGGAACCGCAGCGAGTGCAGCGGCGAGGATGTAGCGCCGAGATGCCTTCGCGACCACACAGTAAGGAGCCAGTTGCTGGTCTGCTGCAGAAGAAGGCTGTTCTCTCCTTCGTACGTGCAGTTCGCATCGTTGTCGTTCCGCAAGTCGCCGAGGCATGCCGCTGGAAACAGACCATTACATTTGAGGCCCAAAATACAGATAGTACAGTAGTGCTGCGAACAGTATAGACCTCGCGAGTGCAGTCTTTTCAGCAGCAATTTTTCGCACTCTGAGCTATCTGTAGTTGTAATATTACCAACCTCGTCCAATGTTTAAACTTATATCTCGTCAACCACTTGAGCAATTTGACAGGCCAGTTGGCGCAGTTAGTAGATGGTTGGTAGAACCGTTGGTCCCGGGTTCTATCCCCGGACAGGTCCAACATTTGGGTGCACGAACATGTCTGTTTGATCTGTGTCTGGGTGTGTATATGTATATAAGTATGTATATGAGGTTACCATAGTACAGGCTCTGTCTAGTTTGGCATCTGAAGACATTGTGTGGATGTAACAATAAATAATATACTCATATCCAAGATTCCTCTTTAATATCAAGTACAGCAGAACCTCTTTAATCCGAACATCCTTTAATCCGAACCCTTCTATAATCCGAACGCCCCGTACCTACCCCGCTCCTTCACTAGCCGTCCCACCACTTGCTTACCGACTGTCGAGTGAAGGTGTCGTGCGCAGTTATTTGTTGTTGATGGGATAGAGGTAGCAGACACCCTGGATTAACATAAGGTTTCTTTTTATCGTCATCATGCAACTGGTATGTATTATAATCCAAACGCTCCGTGAGCCCGAACGGGGTAAACTTTTCAGTGTTCGGATTAAAGAGGTCCTACTGTACTTAATATGTGTAGCAAACTTTATCAAAATCGGTCGGTAAATATCGCTGCAGTAACTTCCCCACTTTTTAGGAAAAGTACTCAAAAATTGCCGACAACCAAAAAATATATATTGAATAGTAAAGAAAGAAAGAAAGAATTTTATTCAGGACATCACACAACATAACATACAAAAATACTGACAAAATAGGACAAACATCATAATAATAATGTTGCGTAATGCTATGAAAGAGCCCCGACTCAGCATACGCTAGGGTAAACCCAAGCACTGATTTTCAGTCGGCGCTCATCACTGACATCACGAACGTAACTAGTGACACAAAGAAACAAATAAACAATAGAAAATAAATACAGATACATAGTATTAAGAAACAAAGATAATTAGTATAATTACAGTCAAAAAAAAAACAAAAACAAACAAGATGGTGCATTCCGAGACACTTCGCGCGTTGCCGACAGCCAAGCGACGATTAGCACTATTGGCGTGTTTCGGGCTGGCCAAAAATATCACATAATTATTATGGTAACACCATGACGTGGCGCCATGCCACCAACGGATTCTTGTTTATGTATGCGTGCCACGTACCGCCACGTCTACAAGCCTTTGTAGTGTAGTCCACAGATAATTATATGTACTACGTATTGTAGTCCGAGTCTACAAATAAATACAAAGAGAATATAATTCAAGTTTGTGTACAATACTGTAAAACTAGAACTAATGATTTATAATTAGTAGAACATGTATACCAAGTTTTGTCAAGATTGGTTGAAAATGCGACCTGCACAGGAAGACAAACGCACAACCTAACAAACATGCGCACTGATGAAAATCAATTTAGACATTTAAAGCAGAGACGCTTCGCTCGCTCGTTCAATTATTTTCTCTTTTTACATGAATGTGGAAAAAATCAGTGGTCAATACACAATATACACACGAACTTATAACCTCCTCCTTTTTTGAAGTCGGTTAAAAAGAAAAAAAGCATAAACTTTTTAGTGTTGTACACGTGATTAATAAATTTATACAAGTTTTATGAACCTATGTTCATAAAACTTGTATAAATATATAGCTGCGCTCCACGATTACGCCCGCGTGGTGATAGATGATGATGATGAAAAAGTATTCTTTAAGTTATTCCAGCGCTTCATCTATCTACATACCAAATTTCATTAAATCCATTCAGCAGTGTAGAGTAACAAACATAACATCCATATACACAAAATTCCGAGTTTATAATATTAGTATAAGTTGTTTTTGTATGGACTCGTAAATTTGTACATTTGCCATTCTTGTAGTTAATGATGTCAATACTTATAGTTGCATCAAGTGAGACTAGTAATTAAGTAGTTAAGTCACAAGCTACGATCGATGAGGAAAACACAAAAACGTTTCCTGCTTATTTACGCTTTGCCTACACTCATGTACTATTTATTATAAAAGGTTATGAACCCACCACTATTAGACACGGCTAAACTCGAAGAACCACAAACCTAGTTATATTAAACAAAATCAATGATGACTCAGTTTACTCGTGACCATGGCGGCAGGCGCGGATCCAGCCATCGAAAAAGGTTGTCTTCACATCCACCAGAAATTCGGCCAAGTGCGAGTTGGAATAATAACGACGAGTCCATATATGATTGACATAGTACATTCCAACAAAAGACATTTTTACGAAGTATAACACTCTGCCCAGGATTTTCTAACATGTATAGTTTCACATGGGAAAAGCATGTGGTGAACACTAGTAAATTAATAAATCTGTTAAAGATTAGTTTGTTCGCTCACCAACATTACAAAAGCGACAGTGAGTTTTTCCAATAAGTACTTACAAGTATTCTTGTGCCAAAAAGAAATAGATAGGTACTACCTATGTGGTCTAAAATGTGTGTAAATTAATGTCTGATGTGTGTAAAGTGTGTCAGCACATCGTCTTTCATACATTTCGTTTTATTTTATTAAGGCATTGGATATATCAGCTTGTGGACATTGATATACCGTGCAAGTGTGACGTCACAAGTTTGTTAGGGTTGTGGGCATGCCCATCGTGCCCACAACGGTGGATCCGTGCTTGCCATGGCGCTTACAATAGTACCGAAATATCGGGATTTAAAAAAAAATACAACTGCACGGTAAATATCCCGTTTCTAATTCAAAAGTGACCGTGACAGTTTAAAAACTTATATCAATGATAAAAATCAATCAAAATGAATGATAGTCGTTATTGGGCTATTCCCGCCATCCCCAATATAGTTCCCTGCTTACCCTTCAAATATCCGTGTCCCCCGCACGCCTCCCTGCAGTTCTGTATGGCGTCCCGCGCCGTCCACCCGAACAACGGCTTCACGGCCGACGAGAGCGCGTGCAGTTCCATACCGCGCGCCGCGGCGTTGTCCTCACCGCCTACCCTCCAACAAAACATTATTTTTACAATATACTTGAATGTGCATAACACATACTCAAGAAGAATAAAACGATACGTGCACGCCGCTACCAAACAAACACACATACTTCCACATTAACAAATAAAGGACAATACAACCACAATTACTTTGTCTTCGCACTTATTTACATAGTTTTTTATAGAATTACTGTTTTTAAAGCACTAACGCCTTACTACAACGCCACACTAATGTCAAACATTGAAATTTATAGGGAGAAAAAAATCTCTATATAAATTTCAATGTTTGACATCGCTAAGCAGGCGTTAGTGCTTAAAAAAAAGTAATACTACACAAATTATACGACGTTGGATGCAGGCCGCTTCCAACCGGTCCTTTTGGAAATTTGTGGGGGAGCCATATGTTCAGCAGTGGACGTCCTACGGCTGAGATGATGATGATAAAAATTATAAATTGTGCGAAGTCAGTACGAAAGTTTATTTTTTCTTTTCTTTCGGTTGGATATTGCGATAGTTAAAATTAAAATTCGATGCTCGGACCTCGAGCCTGGGTGGCCTAGATGGTCATGGCGCCTGACATAGATAGTCAGAAGACGCGACAGGGTTCGAATCCCGACTGAGGATGTGAATTTTTCTCTATAAATTTAAATATTTACATAGTGCCCGCGCTATCTACTCGTCGAGTCGTCGGGCCGTGAATCATTATAATCAGGCTATCTCGCTCGCACTCATTGGGGTTATGGAGCGTCATAATGATGTGTGTTACGACAGGTAGTCGATATCGACAAGATATAATACATTGAATCTTAAGCAGCACAGGCCGTTATAAAGTCACGCGGGAGAAAATCGTGCTTTAATGCAAAATGAACGCGATGCGATGCGAATTTATTTCCGCGCAGTATAAAGTAGGTATTGCTATGGCCGCACACGAGTAACCAGAAAATGCCTACAATTATATAGAACACTAGCTGCTCTCAGCGGTTTCACCCGCGCGGTGATGGACGATGAATCTTATTATAGCCTATGTAACTCAGGGTGAATGTAGCTTTCTAATGGTGAAAGAAATTTTGAAATCGGTCCAGTACTTATTGAGCCAATGCGTTACTAACATACATACAAATATTACCTCTTATAATATTAGTATGATTTAATCACGCTGATGAAAGAAAGCACGAGACCTCTCTTGTGTGGAACACATTTGCTCCAGTTATAAGTACACACGGGATGTACACCACGATTTAGTACATTTTGAAGTTCCCGATATTTCGGCACAGTTAGATGCACCATGTTCACGGGTAGACGTATTAAGTCGTGGTCTACATCCCGTGACTACGTATTATAACCTAGTTAACAACCGCTAAAATCTAAAACAAAATTAAAACCTTAGTACTACGACAGAATATTGAAGGCGATGTAATAAAACATTTTTATTAATGATTTTAGTAGTCATTCTGTAATATCGGAAAAAGTTCTGTGTTTTCGAAGCTCTTGATATTTTTTATATATGAATCCTTTCATAGGTCTCATGGCCGTAAATGGGTGAATCCAATGTACATGACATCTTTTGATAGGCCTGTCACGCCGCCGCCCCGCCGCCTTAGTATCAGCAGGGCTATTATGCATCTCAGTTGCTAATAAATATTGATTGAAATCTTGAAAAATGGCCGCTCTATGTCAGTTTTGACATCTCCGGTAAGCAAAAATGTTAGTAAGTTGATCACTGGAGCTGACAAAAGTGACATAGAGCGGCTATTTTTTCCGATTTCAATCCACATTTGTTAGCAACTGAGATACATAATAGCCCAGCGGGTAATGCTCTTCAAAAAAGGTAAGTTCCGTGCTCTCTAAACCGAAGTAAAACTACCCACAATAACAATTGATAAGAATAATCATATCTTTACAATTGTCATTCTTACGACTAATTACCCAATAATCTATATATCGCCGGTTTACCTTACTAGAGTTAGATATTTGACACTATTTGTATGGACGTTATGTCAAATTTCTATCATATCATAATTTCTATCAGTAAGGAAAACCGTGGATAGATAGATTATTGGGATCCTCCATAAGTTAAACACGAGTGTGGATTTTAGTGCGCACAAAATACGACCTACCATGTTTAGATAATTCAAATATATTTATTGCATATCACATAACAATAACGATTGAAACATAAAGTTGTAGTTCCTGTGATACCTCGTAAGGGCACTGCAACTTAAGATACACATGTTAGACAATATCTATGAACAACAACGTATAATCAAGATTTATTTAGGTACTATTATTTTTATGAAAACTTACCAAAGTATTTTAGTATATAATTTGAGATGCTAGTTAGTTTGGTTCTGCAGATGCGAATTGCTACAATTAGCCGAGTATGATATAGTTAAAACAGACAAGGTACAGGTGCTAAAGTACATTCTACGCGTGGGAGATGACCTGTGACTCACGTTTATAAAAATATAACTTACTTCAGGCACTAGTCTCCACACAGCTAGATTATATTCCGTCAATATTTTTGATATATATTTTTTTGCCAACGAACGAAATAAATATTTATTAATTTTTGGATTTGATTTGAGTTATGACCGACTAGGCAAGTATTGTGTCTTTTTCGGTTTTCACTCACCCATCATGTTCTGTATGGTCATGTTGATGTGCACTTCCGACATCCAGACGGAGAATATCTTCATCGCGTACGCAGCCGCCAGATACGGGACCAGCCTTATTTGCTAACAACAATACAAAAATATACCAGTTACATTTCAATTATCAAACAAGTATTGGAAATGCGAAACTATTCCTAAATTGATGGACATTGGTTACTGTGAAACTTAGTAGTTGTGCCGTGAAAGGGTGACGTAGCTGTTACTTATCTGTTAGTAAGATAAGCGGAACTCTGCACTATATACGCATCTCTTTCCCACACTTATGGCAGTATCTCTTGCCTTCGTTTCCAAATTCCATTGCTGGGACACACGGCTTCTGGTCAAAGTAGACAGTACGGGTTAACGGACAGCATAAATTACAAACAAGTACAATTTGATAAATTGTATACCGACTTCCATTCTATTCAGTTATTGTAGTGTAACTCAAAAACTACTGGACCTAATTTGATGAAATTTAAATGGGACCACACGGGAAAGCTGGCGCTTTCAAACAAAAAATAATTTTGTCAAACTTTTCACCCAGTCGAAAGTTATGATAGCAAGCATATAAGTTATGGTAACAAATATAAAAAAAATACAGTCGCATTGGGTACCTCCTCCTTTTTGGAAGTCGGTAGAAAAATGGAACCGAATGCAACACTAAAAAGAGTGAAAGAACTTGTTGAAGTCGGTACCACGATAGTTCAAAAGTATATATTATCAGAATATTGTGCGCGTGGTACCGACTTCGACAAGGTCAATTTTTTGGTAAAAAACATTTATAATTTTTTTTTGTGACAATTCGGTATGCTAAAAAAAATTAACCTATGCCAATTCCGAAACCATTTCGAGATTTTATGTTACAAACCCTTATTTTTCTACTCTGACCTTTTAAAACGATAAGATGCCATTTATTTTAACAAAAAACGATGAAATAATTCGACTTTCATTGACCTCTAAATGACGTCACTTTTTTGCACTTTTGTTTTGATTGAATATAGACTTACGAATTAGTAGGTGTCACTGTCAAGTGTCAAAGTAAATTCTAGTTTCTTTTTTTTTACTCGCGTGCTTTTCTTGGCTCCTCAACGCAACTACATATTTGTGCAAAAAAGTGACGTCATAGGATTCAAATTTTCAAAAAAATATTATAAAATAACTACTGAATATAAAACAAAAATATTGAAATTAGTTTCTTATAATGACCTAATCTACGAAATAAAAATATAAAAAAAATACCAAAAAAAAACTTTACATACCGAATTGCTACTTACGGGATCGTTGGTCATTCGCCGTCATATATATATAATCATCAATATAGGAGAAACACTTTTCAGTTATTGGAGTGTAACTCAAAAACCACTTGACCGAATTTGATGAAATTTAAATGGGACCACCTCGGAAGTATACCTTCCAAACAAACAAAAAAAGAATTCAAATCAGATTACTCTGTAAAAACTTATGCGTGGTCATACATAAAAAAATATACGCAGACTTGAGAAATTCCTCCTTTTGGAAGTCGGTTAAAAACGCCCATTGAATCACGGAAGCGCACAGTTTAAACATAAACGAGCACCCATCTAAGTACTTGTACAAGCTACATAATGGTTGCTTATAAAGAGTTGCCTTAGAAATCTATACTATCTTTTTTTTTCTTTTTTGAAGGGGGGAAATGCTGTCCACTTCCCTTCCGCTACGGGGGTAGACGGAAGGTGGTATGTGGGGCTCCGACCCACTAAAACCCCCCCGTGAGCAGTCCTCCGCCAGATGGTGCGAGATTGGGTTGCGCTGGCATTCACAATCTCGCCCCAGCGGTAGGCCCGGATTGATCTTAACCGGGCCTCGGCGCCTGTGATGGGGTGCCCTTGCTCACCAAGGGCACTCCTCAGACGTGTGGGGTCGTGCAAGCCGACGAAGAGTCCCCCGACTCTTCGCCAGTGACCCCAGAATCTATACTATCTATACCAAGGATGGCCAACTTGATTACAACCAAGATCTACTGTTGTTGAAGAAACTCTTTGCGATCTACCAATTACATACATACCTACTTTATGAAATGTTTAATATTATTATTTGAATAGGAGAGAAAACATACTTTTGCTTTTTTAATATGTTTTAATTAACTACTTATTTATATTAGTGTGAGCATTGCGTTGAAGCGCCTTCCTGTAGATTAGCAAGGTCAGGTTTGTGGACATAACTTTAAAGAATCCAACGTGTGAGCACCTGACAGGCGAGAAAGGTGTTTATATCTTGGTTGTTTTTTGTCATTAAACTTATATTAATTTTGCCTTGTTTGGTCCATGATCGACGGGACCAAAGGCCGCGATCTAGTGGTCGATCGCGATCGACCTGTTGGCCACCCTTGATCTATACTAATATTATAAAGAGGAAAGATTTGTATGTTTGTAACGAAATGGCTCTAAAAGTACTGGACCGATTTCAAAACTTCTTTCACCATTGGAAAGCTACATTCACACTGAGTAACATAGGCTATATGATTCATCATCATCATCCATCACCGCGCACGTGAAACCGCGGAGAGCAGCTAGTATAAACTAACCTGTTGTTGATACTCCAACACCGGCGTCTCCTCGGCAGCATTTTCGGGCCCGAACTGTTTCCTCACGGCAGAGTACCGAATGGCGATCACTATGGCTTTCGTTATGTAGTATGTGGATATCGACATGATGTGAACTCTTCCACCTGAAATAGACAAATGTAAAGAAAGCTTTTTTCAGTTTTTACTTGATTTAATAAATATGTGAACAATTGTGTTGGAACAGGTATATATGAGTCCGTTATTGCAGTCCAGTATTACATACTTTAAACCAATCCGGATGGCCATTTCTCTCCTGCTCCGTTTTCAAACAAATACAACACTAACCAGGACAACGTTCTTAAGGCCTGTTCGAATAGTTTGCAAAGCCCGGTTGACCAGTTGAGTAGCGTATCCGCTAATCCATACAGGGCCTGTGTGAGGGATTATGGGCCATCGTCTCTCATGGCCGTTATTAATAATAGATCTGTCCGCAGTTTTCCAGCAAAATTCTGAATGTAGTACTTAGGACGATCGACTTACTCGTCGATTTTGGAATTAATATTAAGACGTACAGCTGACAAACAGGACGAAGGTCAGGGTCTCACCGGACAAAATGCCGAGGGAAGCACCGAACCTCTTGCTGGGGTCTCGGAACGGAGTCTTGTAGTCGCCGTCGTCGTCGACGCCGCCGAGCTTGTCCAACGCTATCTCCTTCGGAAGGTGGTAGTCGTTAAACATCACGAATCTGAAATGAATAACCTTTTACTGCAAAACACCCACGTAGATAAAGGTCGCAGGACGACGTTGGATGCAGACCGCTTCCAACCACCCAGGACCGACGGTTTAACGTGCCGTCCGAAGCACGGAAGCGCTCAGTTGAATAATGCCACTAGCACACCCATCCAACTCCTGACCGCAGCAAGCGCTGCTTAACTTGTTGATCGGTTAAGATCGCCAAGTCAAGCTCCGCTGCGAGCGCTTCATTTCAGATTTACGTTAATCATTGTAAACTGCATTTTTTTTTCTCATGAGAAACAAATTACCTCGATATCTATGGGCTGATATATAAATATTTATATGAAAATATCTCTAAAAGAGATCACCTTTGAATACAAGAACGGCCAACGGCATACAAACTAAGCAATTTAGATTTAGAATTAAATCTACGTTAATATAATACTACGGTTCCTACCACTAAGATCCACATCACTTCCCTGCTCCAACAGACTTTTAAATGTCCGAGTCGAGGCGTTCCGAATGTTACTAATATGTACTAAGTGTGATGAATTAAGGCAGAACATGCACACCAAACGCAGAACATGCGCGGTGCATTTCGTTGACGCGCCCGCGCGTGATGTATCAAACACGGTACATCAACTACGGCGGAAGGCCCGCGCTTGTCATCATCATCATAATCTCAGTCGTAGGACATCCACTGCTGAACATGTGCCTCCCCTATAATTTTCCAAAAGGACCGGTTGGAAGCGGCTTGCATCCAGTCGTCCTGCGATCTTTATCAGGTCGTCTGTCCACCGTGTCGGTGGTCGACCTACGCTGCACTTGCTGGTGCGTGGTCTCCACTACAAAATCTTTCGGCCCCATCGGCCATCTATTCTGCGTGCTATGTGCCCTGCCCACTGCCACTTTAACTGGCTAATCTTCTGGGCTATGTCGGTGACTTTTGTTCTTCTACGTATCTCCTCATTTCTGATTCGATCACGTAGAGAAACCCCGAGCATAGCCCTCTCCATAGCTCGTTGGGCGACTTTGAGCTTGCTTATGAGGCCCATAGTAAGAGACCAAGCCCGCGCTTGTACGAGTATTAAATTTACTGTACTTATTTGATACATTTCGATGCAGAACACGCGCGGGCCCCGACGGAGCGCACCGCGCACGTTCTGCGTTTGGTGTGCTGAAGCCTGGATTAAATTGTTATTATAAATCGGCCTATGGCCATTTCCTTCACGGAGATCTATTGGGCTTTTAACTATACAGTCAAACCTAGCAAACAGGCCGTTTTCCATCGCTGAGATCTGGTTGATTTTTCCCGGATCATTAGCAGACTCCCAGAAGTTGACCTAGAAGCGCCATAACAACATGTACTAAAAATTTAAACTGGACGCCTATGGCCGTTTTCATCACTAAGCTCCGGTTCACTTTTTCCTGCTTATCAACAGACCCTTAATATTGTATGTCTAGGCTCAATACTTAACGTACTACATGCCTACTAAATATACGATTTATTCTTTGCTGTAAGTCAAAAGTTGGCACCTCGGCTCTTTTCATCCAGAGATCCTACTCTACTCTACTCCGACTCATCCAACCCGCAGATGAGTGAAACCCGCAGAAATCCACTTATCAAAGAGCGCAAACGTTCAAGTTTCACATAATATTGTAATAGCTGTAGTCAAATAAAATATAAGTATGTTATTATTATTATTTCTTTTATTCAAAACAAAATCTCGGATTTCATCCGGTCCTTTACAAAGGCATAAGTGGGGCTGTAGCCAACACTTAGAGGTATGTTTGGTATAAAAATACAAAGGAGTATAAAAGAGAGAAAAAAAATGTTGGATGAAGGGTAACATGGTACTTATAACTATTAGAAATATGGGTAAAATGGCCAGGCTATTGATATGAAATTATTAGTGACAAGGAAGTTAGTGGGCTATGGAAGAAACTACGGCACCTGCCAATTTTAGTCTCATGTTAAAATATTTAGGCAGGTGGTGACTTGCCATCCACTAAACGGGCCCCCCATAAAGGCCACCATGAGTGGTGACAAAAGGGGCAACGTTGGTGTGGATGGCTAAAGGGTGTCGAGAGGTGTGCTGCGGTTTCACTAGAGCGCTACTACCGGCGTTATGCCCTTTAACACTTCCGACCTTGGAGCTTTTTGTTAGTTGCTCTTGCGTCTCCACTCCCGGACGGCCAATTAAGGCAAGCCGGGGGTCAGGGGTCTCATTTAGCCCCAGGGAGAATCAGGGTCCACGGTGTCGCCACTCACCGAATCCAAATCGGGTATTTTGCGAAATGTTATATCTACACGGTGTCTAATATTTAATATACAAACTTACGATATGATGCGTGCGTACCATTATAAACCTTATTGTTTTATGATAGGTGTTAAATTTTTCCTCACCCGTTGTCTACCCCGTTGAGTCCAACCTTCTCCCCCAGGTCTCCGACCAGTACTCCTGGATAAGGCTTCAAGGTCTTCGGATCTCGGATGGGCACCACGAACGCGTGGAGACCGTGGTTCTTGCCTTTAGAATGCAGCATCGCGTACACAATGGCATGGGTCGCGCATTTACCTGCAAAAACAATTATGTTAGTAAAAAAACCTTTACACACTTATAACAAACACCTAAGATCTGAGAATAAACATTTCTGCATCATACATATATTATCATCATATAATACATATTTTGCTCCCCCGTCAGGGATTGAACTTGGGTCCCCACGCTTTAAAGCCTTGGGCGCTACCAACTATGCTATCAGAGGCCTACTCACCTTTTACGAAACTATCATAATTCAAGAGCGTTTTGTAATAAGCTTAGAATACTTACTATCGTACTCCCACCGACACAAAAAGTCAACCATATTTAATGGTCAGGTTGCAATATGACTATTTTATGAGATGGGTGTAAGGATCTTAAAAAACTTCAGCTTTGGAACAATGAAACTTAGTGTCAAAACACACGTCAAAGTACGCGAATTGAGTGAAATATTTGATACTACGTCATCAAAACGTCTATCGTAATTAGGGTTAGGAATAAAAATATAATAATAATATTAATAATAATATTGTAAAAAAATTAATTTTAAGAAAAAGAAATAAATAATGTGATTAATAATAATAATAATAGGTAATAGGGAAGTCCCGACAATTTTAAAGTCCCGGGATATCGAAACTTAAGGAAAATGTGTTATTTTTATATTTTTAAGAGGGGTAAGCTTTTTTGTAACGTTTAAATTAAATTAATAACTGGTGACACGTATTAAAAATAGGCAATTTTTGTAAAAATCAACCGTTATCAAACAGAAAATTAAAGCTTAATAACTTTACTATTAATTTCAGTCTTAATAACTGCTTTGTTTATTTCGTTTAATCACACACAGATTCCCTTTTAAGCAGTTAAATCATATAATAAAAACTAACTTATTTAAAAATTCTAGTAATTCTTAAAAACTTTATTACTATTATCTAGCATCTTATCATTGGTCAAAATCACATTGTTAATTGTCATAACCACAGATTTTTTCCTTTGGGCTGCTGCTTCACTCGCCGAGCGTTTCTCTCAAAAGTGTGGACATCAGAAATAATAGTTAATAACAAAAGAGGTATATAATAAAGTAACTTAAATAATTAACTCTAACAGAATCGTACTGCTGATCTTGATGTACTTTATTGAGTAATCCAATATTTTAAGATTAACGATTGAGATAGAAAAACCGTTTCATTAAATGGGTCATAAATAGTAAACAGTAAGTTTTAAAAAAAGTTTACAAGAAATAAGAGACGTGAAATTTTATTCTCTACAATAATCACCATAACAGTCGCCCTAAAGTGCATAATTACCGAGCTCTATATCGGCTAATAACTTTTTTGAAAATGGCGCTTGTAGCTCCACCCGGATCTGTCAGCATTTTGTAATTTTATGACCAGTACGATATATAGGTGACCCTATACGTTTAAAAAAAGTTGGTTCAGAAATTTACTGCAATGTTGACCAAAAACGGCTATTTTTACTGGCCTAGACAATCTTGTCTCGAGCGACACTAAAGTCCCGGGACTCGAGACACCTAAAATTACGAAGAGTCCCGGGACTTCGAGACACGAGACGTCCCGGGACCTAAACCCTAATCGTAATCCATTATTATTTTAAGTTTGATATATTGGCGTGGTGATACCAAATTTAATGGTAAGGTTGAAACGTGACTACTTTAAGAGGTGGGAGTACCGGACCGACAAATGTAGACTAGGTATGTACTTTAAACATAATGGAACTTTATATGTATTGTCAGTATGTATCATTGAAATAACACCCCTCCGCGCGAGCAACAAGGCATAGAAACTTAAAAAATTAAAAAGAATCTTTATAGACCCTTGATAGATTAGTGTTTGACCACTACATCACTGGATGGTCAGTGATGATGCGGTCGGAGGTGGTAGCACACTAGATCTAGAATAGCTCGTGGCTCTCAAGGACAACTGCCGGAAAACACTGTTAGGTGTTTCGCGATAGACTTTCAAACTTGAGACTGTCAGCTAGTCAGGCGGACTCCAGAAGTACCATCATAATGTAGATTTCATCACGATGGTACCTTCGACGAAACGTTAAGCTTGTGGTAGGGATCGATCCCGTGCCCATCTGATCGACGGACGTCCCTTGTTACCGCTAGGCTATCATCGTTAATCATATCGTTATATATTGTACTAGCTGACCCGCCAGCGGCTTCGCTCGCTTAGACGGACTTGGTGTAGTGGTGGAAGCACCCTTTTAGAATCTCGGGGTCCTATGTTCGATCCCCAGGTTGGACAGCTATTGGAATTTTCCTGACAAAGAAACGCTCAATAGCAGTCCGTAGAACGTAGAAGTTTTGCGCCAAATGGGAAAGAATGTCGAACTGAACCGGACTATAAAGCAGAGAAAAGTCGCCTACCTCGGACATGTTCTACGGCATGATCGGTATTCTCTCCTGCAGATCATCATGATGGGAAATGTACCCGGGAAGCATAAATCGGGTAGAGGAAAGATGTATTGGCTCCGTAATATCAGGGAGTGGACAGGGATTAAGAACGTGGAGCAATTGTTCAGATTGGCGCTTGACAGGACCAATTTTAGAAGCTGTCTGATAACCTTCAGTAATAGAGAGGCACTTAAAGAAGAAGAATAGCAGTCCAGAATCTGGAATAGTGCCCCGTAGATGACAATAGGCACTATTACACGGGGCCAAAAATATATCTGGCGAAACGCAGGTGTTTAAAACACCGCTGCTTACCCCCTTCGAGGATATATAGATGTGACGATTTGTTATCTTGTTTTTAAAAACAACGAGTATTGCATTATTTTCGTTAAGGTTTATTTTTACAAAGTTTTGAGGGCATTGCACCAGAAATATTATTTTTAATACAGTTGCTCAAAAAGTGGCGTATTGCAGGGACGTATAGCGTTCGGGATGTGGGCTATTACATACTCGTGCTTTTTTTTACCTTTCCCGAACTCGTGTGTTCTCTTTCCTAACTGTCAAAATAATGTCTATTAAAAAGAAAAACCAACCATGAAGGTTTTACAACAAAAAAAATCATAGAAGTTTTTATGATTCATGCAAATACGTATATTTCTAAAAAGAAGCTACTAATTTGTTTCAATATCAGATTTAATGATTTGATTGAATGAGTTAGGTTAGGTTTCATTTCATTTCATCTCATTAAATTTCATTTTCATTCCATATCAATAAAAATATTCTACTGAAGACTTGGCTGTATGGGCATAGTTCCCTTTGCCTACCAGAATGGGTAAAGAAAAAAATATATGCTTATATTCTACGGTTGGCGCCATTTTCCAGAAATTTTCTTTGCGAGCTTATTTTATTAAATTGCTTCATTTTTTTCGCAACTGTATTAAAAATAGTCGTTCAGTACACGTGCAGAACCGTCATTGCAACTTGTTCCGACTGTCAACCCTCGCCTTCGGCTGCGCCTCGGGTAGACATTTGTCGGAACTCTTTGCAATGACAGCCTTTCCCCACTTGTAATGAAATATACTATTCCTTACCTATAATAATTTCTAAACTTTACTGCACACCTATATGGGTATATTTGCAAAAATTAAAGAAGAGTTACATTCTTAATTATTACGGATTTTGGCCGTACCATAGAAGTTCATGCGCACCGACCAGTCAATCGAAACCCCAGTTTTATATGAGACCGTGTAGCATAGAGAGATCAAGCTGCCATCTTGGATTTACGTGAGGGAACCCGACAAAAAGTTTATAGTTGGATGCTCCGGGCTTTATTTCATCCATATACCAAATTTTCATAGAAATCTGTGCGATAGTTTTTAAGTAATGCGTGAGCATACAAACAGGCAGACAGATAGATATTTTTTTTTTAAAAACGTCATATTCTTGTTCAGTAGGTAATTTTACGTCTTCTTACCCACTTTATCTTATTTTTCTTTCGAGTACATAGTTTTGGCCTCTACTCCTTTATTATAAGTATAGATGTCATTTCAAAGTTTAAGTATTAGGACGTGCAATGGCATGAACGCTCGCCTTTTATAACGCTTCGTGGCGATGCGATCAATGGAGACCTGTCACTCAAGTGTTTTGTGGATGTTTTGTGTATATATTTATCTAATTAATTCATTATTATTTTTTACTAATAATTAATTAACATTATATGTATCTACAATTAGATTAAATTTAGATAATATTAGACAGTTCTCTACTGACTGCAGTGTCCTACTGGTGGCTCTTTTTAGAACGTAACAAACGAAAGCAAATGAAATTTTTTTTTTAATTATTCTTCCACACTACAGACTCTTTGGTCCGTACCTTTTTTAGATTTGTTTTTTTTTTTATATTACTATTTTCTAGGAGATAAAAATGTGGAAAGCTTCACGATTTTGCGTGTCATCCTTGCGCAGGGCCATACTAATCTTCTCTGTATCGTTCCAATCTTAGTATATGTCCTGCCGAAGCAAGTACAATGAATGAAAAATATTTCGTTTGTATGAAGTTCAAATAGAGCACCTATAGAAATACGACCTTATAATTATGTACATAAACTAACGGTGTCAGTATCCTGACTACAATACAATATTAGGGAAAGCGCGCACTTCCTTGCGGTGCGTTTATTCTACCGTACGGTACAATAAACGCAGTCACGGGTCCGCGCACTGCGGCGAAAAAAACGCACGTTTTGGTATTCAAGTTACAACTGTGGGCCCTATACCATATCGTTATAGACTATCATACAAGAGTCGCTATTTGCATCTGCATATATTTATTATTACGTAAAAAAGGTACTTAAACGTAATTGGGAGCATCCCTCCTACATACATATATGAGATACAACGTTTTGTGCGGTATAGACTCACCGATGAGGTGACTTTACCGCATAACCGCGAGTTTATTTCTGATGACATGACTCTCCTTCAGAATCTCCCCCTCTCCTTCCTTCCTTTCAGAATGTGCGTTATAAAAACGCAACGCAGTGCGCGCTAGGTCTTAAACATATTTTAATTTTTTACCTACTGTTTGGTTTTATGCAAATTAGTCGTATTGTGTGTAAATTAATGCGTTAGGAATAAAAAGCTATGTTAAGGGCGGATTCACATAAGGCGGACATACATCCAATATATTCTACGTAGCAGGACCAAAGTCGCGCGTTTTACTCGTGAATTTAATACGCTACTCTTCGGCTAGTAAAAATACTTATTACCCGACTGTGACCAAGCCGAAAAGGAGGGTAATGTGTTGACTGACCTGTATGTACGTAACTACTCAACGGCTCAACCGATTTTGATACATGATACGTCGTTAAACTCGACTTGATGTCGTCAATGTAACTACACACTAAAATGCTAGAAAAATCAAAATGGCGGAATTTATACGCTGTAATGTGCTATTTTTTATTAAGCTCCTGTCTTAGAAGCTGTAATATATATAAAGGTTGTTTGGTAGAGGGACCGACAAACCAAATGAGCGTGTTCGGGGGACCACTTGGACAATACAAGTTGGCCAAAAAAAATCCCCCGAACACGCTCATTTGGTTTGTCGGTCCCTCTACCAAACACCCTGTATATAGATATATTAAAGCTAGCTTATACGAGTACGCTAGATATATATATTTATCTTACATTTACTTATATATATATTGGTGTAGATGTAAGTCTTGTCGCCATAATAAGCCACGTGGTGTTAGACAGCGTTGAATAATGTTTCACGCGTGAAACAGACGTATACGTTTGAACGTGTGATAACGTGGACTTAGGAATAGTACCAAAATTTAAAAACAACAATATGCTTTAGTTAACGTGTATTTCAACGTTAGATGCATTTTAACTTTTTTTTCTTAGGATACATACAAATAATATAAATAGGATAGGGTATTTATATTACAATCAAGCCTAAAAATAAAAAGTTATAATATAAGGCTAATAAATAATTTAACTCTATCCTAAACTGCTTAATTCACAATAGTGAATTCTAATGCCGATAGAGTTGTAGAGGGAATGTAGATTTTTTTTGAGATAATCTTTAAAGATTTTTTTAGAATTTAGGGGAAGGATAGTGTTATCGGACACATTCTTACTTATAAGTATAGTACGCTTTTACTTATACTTGTTTTAGTTTTTACTTGTACTTGAAACTTATAATTAACGTTGACCAAAATTTAAAGCCAACAAACGGAGAAGAACAATACTCTTATCAGTTTAACACTCGCTTTAGATATCACATGAACTGAGCGTCTTTACCTTAAATAGAAACAATAAGAAAAGTGTTATTGGAAACATACTTATAAGTAAGAATGTGTCCGATAACAGTTTTGGTCAACGTTAGCTATAAGTTTCAAGTACAAGTAAAAACTTAATGAGTCTAATTACGTGCAAAATGACTGATGGCGAAAAAAATGGCGGTCATTGATTTTGTTGCCGCGAGTTTTGACTTTTTATATTATTAACCAGCGTTCGTAATAGTGCACGAATGTAGGCAAAGTGTACAAAGTGTCTTGTTTTCCTAGACAAAGACGCTTGGAACACTCCACTTCTGGCAAGTTGTCATCTGCCACGCATAATAAAATGTACTACTCGTAATATAAGTACCTTAGTAGAAACATTGTAAAAATCTATATCAAAATAATGGCGTCTTGCCGCTTCTCGGTTGGTTCTATTCGGTGGTATATAGAACCAACCGACGTATATATATATATATATATATATATATATTGGACCGCGGCGGTAGAGTCTTTAAAGTACATTATAATGAATAATTGACGCTCTTAAGTGCGTCTTTGATGCCTAAATGAAAAATTATGACTTTGACTGTGTCATTGAAATTAATATAATGAATGTATCATTGTGAACATAGTCAATATTATAATAACACTTCTGCAAAATTATTTTCTAAAGTGTAAATTTGAATATGTTGATTTTATTTTCATCTTTTATTTTGTGTAGTGTATTATAAGTTTTAACTGCCATTGGTTTGATTGATTTGATAGGTTTTAAGACTTCGCAACGCTACCGGTTACCGGGGGGTAGTTGCCCCCCGAGATTCTGCAGGGGCAAGGAGCATAGCTCGAGGGCCAAACCAGCTCCTAAGAGGCTGAAGATACTGCTGCTGCTGCTACCAGCCGTAGTGATGTGGACTCTGCTGTAGCGCCATTGTCGCGCCACTATTCTTTTTATGTAAAAGAGTTTAATACTTACTATCAGATCGAATTCACGAATTTACATTCACAAATCTGCCTGTCAGGTACTTGAATAGCTGTCCAATGTATTTATTCATAGAGGGCAAAAGGTCTCCCCCCACAGGATCAAACCATTCATATATTTAAATGTAATGACGTTAAAACTTTTTGCTCTGAATTGAATTTATTATGGCATTAAACATTATACAAAATAAGAATAACAATGGAACCGACTTCAACACTAAAAGTGTGAAATAACTTGTTGAAGTCGGTACCACGATAGTTCAAAACTACCTGTTATCACAATATTGTGCGCATGGTACCGACATTGATAAATTATTTCACATTTTTTGGTGTTGAAGTTGGTTCCATTTTATGATAATTTTTTCACCCTTTTGTGACCCTTGCTACTTACGGGATGTCATTTTACCGTCAATAAGGATATCATCAAGATGCACGAAACATTTTTCAGTTGTTGGAGTGTACCTCAAAAACTGCTTGACGGAATTTGATGAAAGGTACATAAGTACACACATACCGGACTAAAACATAAACCTCCATTTTGCTTCGCCGTAGTCGGTCGTAGTATAAACCACTTGCCTTATTTATTAATTCTATAAATATCGGTTAACAAGCTATTCCTTTTTATGTGGTGTCGAGCGTAGATAAGTAGCACATTATTGTAAAAATAATGACTTAGTACAAACTAAGTAATATTAAGCTCACTTAGAGTACTATTAAACTCATCTAGAGTAATATTAAGCTCACCTTAAGTAATATTAAACTTACGTAAAGTGATATTAAACTCATCTAGAGTAATATTAAGCTCATCTAAAGTAATATTAAACTCACGCAAAGTAATATTAAATTCACGTAAAGTAATATTAAACTCACCTAAAGACCCGACCCAGAACTTCGCCGCCTCAAAATCTGGCGAATGGAGAACAAACTGCTTCTTCTCTGGTATATACGTAGCCGTGGTCCTCATGCCCTTTGCATTGGATCCGTGGGCCACTTCCGTCAACGCAAAGCATCCCCCAATCTTCCCTTTATTGATGTCTTCTACATAATGGTAGTGGTGGTTTCTCCCACTGCCCGTGATGACGTTGCTGAACATGCGGAAGGTTAATGACACTTTGACAGCAAGAGAACTGTCAAACATGAACATTGCCTCTGTCTCAGCTTGAAAGACTTTTGGGTCTTCTGCTATCTGAAAAGGTGATTTAGCTCTTGTTTACTTTTTTAAATTCTATAGATCAGAACAGTTTTTAAGCATGATTAAGACAATATTGAGACTTTATCGCGCACACATTATTATCATCTTTGACTGTATCATTAATTTATTATTATTATTATAATCCTTCTGATAGATATTGGACAATCGTGAATCCGGAATCGGGCCTGTGATCATCCCTTTGTATGTCTGTTTCTTCCTTATGAACACAGTATGGCATATAGCTTTCTCTAAAGATTTTTGTTGCAACTTTTCTACTTTGCAAATTATACTCGTATCTAGGGGAATGACATAGGATACTTTTCATAATTATCTTCTATCAACACACGGGTGAAACCGCGGGGTGCAGATACTACTTTATATATGAGTACAGCTACTTATAGCCAATACCTAGTTGATAAGTTTCACTTGTCATAAGAGGTTGATAACACTGTACAACTTTATCATAAACAAGATTATAGATTTTTATAATATTCCAAAGTTCAACATACCAAATAGCAATTTTCAATAAGTAGATATTGCACTGATATAAGCAAATTTATGGAAGTTAGCGAGTGTGTGAGGAATTCGTGATGAAACGGCCCAATAGGTTTGGAAGAAATTAGCAATGAAGTTTTTTTTTTACCTTATTTTAGTTTAGGGACTATTGTCTTTTGCCATGTCAGTCCCAGCGTACCTTGTATATATATATATATACAGCATGTAACAAAAAGGTGTAGTTATACTAAAACCACACACGCAGAAGCTTGCACACAATTGGGACCTAACTACTGCGTCCCAGGAAGTAGTAAACATTCCGAGCTATGAGTAACAAAAGTTTTCTAATACTCAGACAGATTCAACCCTGAAAACTAGGCCAGAGACGGCAATGACCTCCAGAACGTAACCTAGGTAAACAAGGGGCCTACGCAGGAACTGGCAAAGGTGTAGCGTGGGGAGAGGGCGCATGCAGGATAGGGGGACCGAGATGAATGAAGAGATGGAGTACGGATTGCAAAGCGCATTGACCCCAACAAACTCCAAGCATATGCATGTCTAAAATGGCTGACCAAAAAAATTCAGGATATAATTTTTTTTTTACTTTGTATGAAAAAAAAATATGAGAATTAAAATTTGATACTTTGCTATGTGAATCCTGACCATGTACATATGCATACCTTTCAGTATACTTTTTGTTACTACTTTGTACAACTTTACTGCATCCTCTGATGCAGGTTCTGCGAGAATGCCAATAAATACTCCTACATCTAAAACATGTAAGTTGGTGATGTTTCTTTCCTCATTACATATCCAAAATTATAAAAAGGGTTCCTACGGAATACTTTACATATTAATTCAAATGCAACTCTAACATAGTTCTGTTAGGTTGAACTATCTACCATAAACATGTCAACATGACAACTAACCTTCTCCATAGGTATGAAGTTTTCGTTGAACATTGCATACATTCTCTTCGTAGTGATGTGTCTCTCCTCATCCAAGGGGCGGGTGACATCGGTGTGCTGGAACAGTGGGTGCTTCTGCATGAAGCTCCAGATGTTGTGCTGGAAAATACAGTAGCAGTTTTTAGATAAGTAAATGCTGTGGACCTCAGTTCTGACAAATTACCAGGTTGATTTATATATTAAATGGTTTTCTAATTCATTCTAATTAAATATCAAACTGTGATATGTGTTTAACTAGAAATGTAGTCTTATTCTTATTGTTACATTCCCGTTATGGATTTGTGGAATCGATGCATATACCTGTAGGATATAAACAATATTCTAATTTGAAAATGTATTTGTTAGCAAAATTGCACTGTATCAATCCACATGTGAAATAATTAGAAATATTAAACCATTTAAACTATGGGACCAATATGCTGGTGACTCAAACTCAAATTAACAATAGGCATCCTGCATACATCCCTAGTGTGAAAGGGTTCCTGGATATGATCATTTCCAATGTGTGGATAGGGAGGCATTTGTTTTTAATTATTATTTGGGGGCATGGCAAAGACCTGGTATATAACAAAAAATTTACAGCTAAGTCACAATAGGTAGGTACATTCAGAATAATTTTACTTATTTTTTTATTCATTCTGATACCATAATTGTAACTGTGAATCTGTCCCACAAATTAGAGGGGTACAACTTGTACCACTGCTTTTGCCAATTAACTCTTCAGCAACCCAAACTTCGGGGGGTTTGTTTATAAAGCCATCATGATTTCTTTTATACCTAAAATTAAAGACTTAAGACTGAAGACTAAAAGAAACTAAAATTAAGTAGAACTCAGAGATCAAAGAAAGAGCTCGCAACTTACTTTCAACTTAATGGTGTTCAAGTTTTCATAGGTAAGTTTCATTCGCCTCCAGTCAAAGGTCGCCTTTTCCCTGTATCTATCCAGTGGACCCAAAGGTAAATCAGGGTAATAATGTTTTAGGTCTTCATCAGAGACAGACAATTTTGTAATTTCCATTTTTACACACTTACACCGCAACTGGTTATCTTAATATAAGTGCAAAGTGCAAATTACATTGACTGAGTTTATTATTAATAATGGATAAATACTAAATGGAACAGGACTGAACTGAGTTGAACTTTGAAATGGGTACAAAAAGCTAACATTTTGTTTTGTTTATCAATAAGTCAGTGTTGCTAGGTTTTGTCCAGCTTTCCCCATAGATGCATTTAAAGCCCTTAGTTTCGATTGATAAAAACCTCTGATATTTTTTTGTGTAGCGATGCCACGTATGTTATGTGATGATGATGCCATGTTCGTTGTCATGTTACAAGTGTGGACCCACCTTAATATTTAAAATATTTCATCTAATGCCTTTTGTAATTCGCCTTTTTCTAAAATATCATCGTTCATCTGAAAAAGCCACACCACAACGTTTCATAAACAAGTTTGAAAGTAAAGCTCATGATTCTAAACAGACATTTTTAAACATTTTCATACTAACAAAACTATTTCAGCAATAAAGCTATTTCGAGGTTTACTTTTAAATACATTCATTTCGGAATATAATCTCTCAACAGAAGCATTAGACAAAGGAGACATATACTTATACGGTAATATTTTTGTAATATTCTGATTTTTTTAGTGGCACAAGTGGCACAGTTCTTAATGGCAAATACAAAAATCCTACCATATCTTATTGTGTTCACGAGCATAAGCACAATAGCAGTGATGATTCAGAGGATATCAGGAAGATATGCACTTATCAATATATCCGGCAATATGATAGCTGAATTAAAAAGCAAAGGAAACAATACCGGCTGCATTTGTTATGCCTGTAACACTTGTGCCTACGACTGATTTTGTTCATGTTGACCAACATTATTTTTCTTCTGACGCATAATTATATCTTTACCCCACGAAAAATTAATAGCATGTGTAGAATTGATATCTCATGCATTTCATAATAACCAGTATTGTCTGATTTCATAATATACCATTTTTAGTTATAATTGTGAAGAGCCTTCAGAAATCCTCCTATATTTTTTTTTATATAAAAAAAGTAATACTACTTTTTTTAAAGCACTAACGCCTGCTTTAGCGATCTCAAACATTGAAATTTATAGAGATTAAAATTCCATCCTCGGACGGGATTCGAACCCGCGTCTTCTGACTCTCCGTGTCAGACGCCATTGACCAACTAGGCCACCGAGAATCTGGTCCGAGCATCGAATTTTAACTCTCTATTTGACTAACCGTCTTGCGGGGACGGAGCGACATCTATTGGACAGTTTTAACAGTACCATACAACCGAAAGAAGCATTATTTAGAAATACTTGAAACTTTCGTATTGACATCGCGGCCCTTGTAATTTTTTATAGTATTACTTTTTTTTAAAGCACTAACGCCTGCTTTAGCGATCTCAAACATTGAAATTTATAGAGATTAAAATTCCTCCTATATTGATTTAGTGATATCGAAACCTCCAAAAAACCACAAGGATCTGCAAAAACCCATAAGGTTCAGGGAAACCTCCGAGTCTGGTAATCAATGCAATCATAGTTCAATTAAGACGTGCTAAAAGACTAGAATCCATGGGCGAAATAATAAAAAAAACGGCATGGTGTGTTCTAACTAGTAGTGCGTTCGAAAGTTGGTGAAAATAATGCTAAAAACGCTCACAAGCGTTCGAATTGGGAATCTGTGGGTGAAAATGTCGTTTATGGCTCTTTTTGTTCAGCGTTCCGAAAGCTAAAAAACAGTTATTTTTGCCATCAAAAGTGCAATATTTTGACCCACGCCCGGAGCATGGTTGATTGTGATCGTTTTTTGACAACTATGTATTTGACAGCATAATCGAACGCTCAACCGCGCATAAGACCTAAAATCGCATTTTAGGTCTTATGCTCGGTTGAGCGTTCGAGTATAGTGTGGGCAACAATAACATTTTTGACTTTACACGACAATTTTACACGAGGGTTTGGTCAGATGATGACAATGTCACCCCCGTAAGACAAATCAACGCATTAAATGTCAGCCGTAAAGAAACATGTAAATTTAAATTAGCCTCCTGGCCTCATCAGAACAAGGAAAGGCAAGGAGACTATTACAGATTCCCATATCGTGCACATAATTATTAAAAAAACCTTGTAGTTGCGCATCGTTTCGGACACATTCCATCAAAACATGTTGGACATCTTCAACTACACCACAGTCTATACAGTTTGGTGTGTCTGACAGGCCAATTAAAAATTTAAACTTGTTTGACGGAACGTGTCCGGAGCGAAGTCTCAGCAGCGCTACTATGTCTTTGGCGCTTAGTTGACATCATATCAAACCACGGGTAACGAGGGAGCTCACACTGGATTGTTCTGTACCATATCCCTTTGGCGCGAGATCGCTCATCAAAATACTCTTGCCATTGACCTCTACACATTTCTTTAACTTGTAACAGCAACTCACTGTGTAAGGGAAGAATGTGGGTTAGTATTCCGTCAGTCGTGCCCTCGTTCGCCACTCTGTCTGCTTCCTCGTTACCTGTGATTCCAACATGAGACGGTATCCACTGCAGTACCACTGTCTTGTCTAAGCCATGAAGCCTATAAATATCACAGAGAATTGTGACACCTGTACCTCTAAATGACAGATGAGAACATTGGACCTAAAACTGTCTTGTAATAACTTTTTAGCGAATAAATATAGCTCAGCGTACAAAATCTTCACAGACGGATCCAAGCAGGGGAAAAAATCCGGCGCGGCCTTCTTTGACCCTCAGTTGGGTTTACATGCTAAATTCAGAATAGACTCTGACATCTCCATCATGCATAGTGAACTTATTGCAATTTCTGGGTCACTGGGTGACAGATTTGTAATTCTGACGGATTCGAAGAGTGCACTATTACATTTAGCTAGGTTAACTTCGACCGTTCGAAGTCACCCTATAGCTTATACAACGCTATAACAAAAGAGCCAACAATGGCAACGCCATCAATCATGCCATCACTGCTTAACGAACGCAAAGGGTGTTCGAATTGGGAATCTGTGGGTGAAAATGTCGTTTATGGCTTTTATTGTTCAGCGTTCGGAAAGCTAAAGAGTTACCTATTATTGCCACCAAAATGTGCAATTTCTAACCCACACGTTCGGAGCATGGTTGTTTGTGATCGTTTCTTGACAATTATGTATTTTGACTGCATTATCATGCGATTTTAGGTTTTATGTTCGGTTAAGCGTTCGAATGGGGTTTAAAATAACGTAATTGAGCTTTATGAACGCTTTAACAATAGCCACGCTACCAATGCTGTCATTGCTAATCGAACCATAGAAATAATGTACCCTAACGGAATCGAACGCTTCTGTAAAGACACATCGAAATGTTAAAATTCTTTTTTAAGCGGGAACTTTATTTATTGCCATTGCAAGACATGCACACTATGCACTTTTGTACTATTAGCATATTATTGTACTACACTACATCAGCGATGTTATACGTACCATAATTATGGTACACGTACCATTATCCAGATGTCTGTACCATGTACCATGGAACATTCATTATGGTACGCAAATGTACCATAATTTCTCATTTATCATAGATACATAGAGACAGAAATAAATACAACAATTTTGAATACCTTTTGCTCATCATTGGATCATTGTTTTTACATCATTCCCGCATTCCAAATCACAATAAAATTTTTCATTGTAAGTATTAAATTCAACCCAAAATTCTTTTTTTGTGTCAATATTGGTAGTAGGCAGTCAGGCATATTTAATTTTTAATATGCCTGAAAAATCAAAGTGAGTACCGTAGACTGCTACTCACTCACTTATTTAAAGTTAGTTAGTCCTGCCATTGTAGCAAATTGAATTACAAACAAGTTTGTTGGTATCAATTTTCCATATAAAATTGAAAATAAACATGATTATGCAATGATAAGATATTACCTCCACCTCTTTTCGGGTATAAATAGAAAAAAAAATCGATCCGAAGAAAAAAATATAAGAACCAAATTAATAGAAAACTTAATTGCTAACTACTTTGTTTATTTACAACAAATTTTCATGTAGGTAAAATGAAAATAAAAGAGTTGTTAGTCAAACAACAATTCGCCCCCTCTTTTGGGTATAAATCAGAAAATATCGATCTTAGAAAAAAAATAAGAGTATCAAAATTGTAGGCAATCCAATTTTAAACAACTGTTGTGAAATCGTATTGACCTTTTATTGTTTAACCATGTTCAATGTACAGTGTACTTCAGTACACGATAAATTCAATAAACAAAATTTGACCCTTTAAATAAAGATGGCGGATCGATTACCACGCACAATAAAATTTATTCTGCCAGTGACCTTTCCCATATAATTCCGAAGGAAAATTTATAATTTTTCCCAGGTCAAATCCTAATCGGACTGGGCTATCGTTGATAACACAGAATTAGGTTAAATGATGTGAAATAAAGTCCTGGTATACCACATACAGTGGTTGTTGTCCTAGACCAATATAGACCCTCAGAAAACCGTACCATAATTTTATATAAAGTACCATAATTTTGAAGAGCCGATTGGCATCTAACATCCCTGCACTACATTGTATGTAGGTATATATTTTATGCCCGTGTTGGCGACAGCCACACTTATACTTTTGTATTGTATATTGTATAGGATCGGATGTAGTCCTTGAAATAAATAGAATAAGATAATAACATATATAGTACATATAAGTAATAGATTTATTTTAATACACGTAAGATGTTCAATAATCAAAATGTTGTACCTAAATGATTAATGTATTTAATTACATTTTTATTTTGGTAACGCCACTACAGCAGCAGAACGCGCCTTTGGAGAAACAAAACAATAACAAAAAACTAACCTCTAAAAAGTTATCTAAAGTTTGATTTATTTTAATAACACGCTAATATTAGACAATAATATTACCGTGGCAATAGCAACCTTCTTTCTCAAAAGTTAAATACCGACATTTATACACATTTCTTTTCTTTTGTTCTGTTTTGTGCGTTGAGATGTTTTTTAATGCTATACATAACAAGAATCAAAGTGAGTAGTTCTAATAGGTAAATGTCAAGAAAAGAAAACAATGATGTTCGGTAAGTGCATATTCATTCATTCTGTACCTGCTAATTTAGTTTAGTGGTAGAAGAGAAAAATAGTGATTAAACCCTGGTTATAAGTTTTTAACTATCATGGTTACAAACAGAAATATTCAAATTACCAACGGGATATTTACCATGAATATTTTCTATGAGTTTCCGATATTTCGGCACTGTTGCAAGCGCCATGATCACGCATAAACTGAGGAATTGTGGGTGAATGTTCAACGTGCAGACGAGGCGGTCTACCCTCTTCCGTACTCGTTAGTTTTGCGAGGGTAGATTATGTATAGAATACTGTTCTCGTCTATGGGATGAATGGATCAACCAAGTCATTCAGAATAGAGCCAAGAAAAGCTTTGACGATCACAAGCAATGCAATACAAGGCTTCAGAGCCTAAAGCATTGTTGCGAGGTCAGAACTCTTTTCCTATTTTTCTTTTAACATCAGTTTTTGTATCAGATACATTTTAGGGTGTGTGCTATGAAATAGCCAGATTTAATCCCAATTTTTCCATTGCACAACCAGACTTACTACCATGTGTCATTGTTACATTGTAGAAATTCCAAACATATGAACTAAACATTTGTTTCTACTGTTAACATTATCATACAAACTGCTATGGAATGCAACTCCTAGTCGGAGTTCATTTTCTTAACCACACATGTCACATTTCCTGGAATCATAGTATGTTTTGTGGGAAAACTATTGTTAGAAGTATTCAAATTATCAACGGGATGATTACCATGTATATTTTCTGAGAGTTTCCAATATTTCAGCACTGCTGCAAGCGCCATGATCACGGATGAACTCAAATATACATGGTAATTATCCCGTTGATAATTTGAATACTTCTAATGTTTGTGACCATGATAGTTTAAAAACTATTGTTCTTATATAACTTAATAATTTATTCCTGACTTCTAAGGCAAAATCCATACCTAACCTCAATAATATAAAGTCTATGCTCAACTGCATATGCTAAAAATAAAATTAAGGAGTAGATAATATTCTCTGCTTATAGTGTTGCAACTTTGCCAGTATCTGTTGCACAATAGTTTCATAAACTACATGGAGAAATCAAAAAAAAGTTTAAGAATAGTTTATAGATTAGGTTTGTTGGTATGTGACCAATTTGCAGCTCATCTTTGAATATCACTGCCATGCCATACGTTAAGTATTTATCGGTAGACTCGCCAGTCCCCATATTTGGCCAAAATAATTGTTTCTCAGAAAACATACTATGTAGTAATGTATCTGTGTTGTTTTTAAACAAAAACATTGATGGTCGACTGTTGGGCGTAATTAGTTTGTAGACAACGAGATTTTATATTTAATACAATGGCCAGCATTACTCACACAATTACCCACTCTATTATTCTACTAGTTAAAAGGTTGAGGTTAATCAAAATTATATATTCAGACTAGCTGACCTGCCAGCAGCTTCGCTCGCGTGACCTCGCGGAATACGGTTAATTACAGTTTTTTAACTATCCCATGGGAACTCATTAATTTACAGGAATCAAAAGTATCAGGCAGGTATATATATATGTTGCCCAGGAATATAAACTACCGCCATACAAAATTTCATTTAAATCGGTCCAGTCGTTTCAGAGATTAGCCCATAAAAACAGGTAGACAAACAGAGAAACTAAAAATTTATAAATATCTTAATTACTTCGATTTCACTTCTTACATCGCCCTAACTCCGTTTTTTAGCATTTTTTCCATTGTACAGAAATTCGACCTCTACAGTTTTATTGTATGTGTACTGTATAATATATAACCCAAAGGGTAACATAATATGTTTGCAAACAATATTAGTGTACTACGGAGTGACTTAACTTCAGCACCTCGGCCGAAAACGCGAAATACTGCACATTAGCAAAAAATAACTACGTAATATAAAAATTATGGACAAGATCTATTACATCCCCATAAGACTAGGTTAAAATCAAATAAAGTTAAAATTCGATGCTCGGTTGGCGAGCCTTCGTGGCCTGACACAGATTGTCATGCGACGAATGTTGTCCAAGGATGTGACCTATTTTTCACTAAATTGCAAAGTTTGGTCTCGCTAAGCAGGTGTTAGTGCTCTAAAAATCGTATAATTAATTGATCAGTAGTATAATTAATAATAAATTATCGGATCTGAGATCATTCTATTTCTGTCTTACGTTTGCGAGTTGATGAAGACATAATCAAGATTTAACAGTCTTTATCTTAAATTTTATTTACTTTGCCTACATTCGTCCACAATCAAATAAATAACCATTACTTTTAGAGTGTAGAGTTTTGCAGAATTAAACAAAATTATTATAACTATTGACAACATTGTTGGGAGTTTTCCCGAAAACTCCCGTCAGTTTACTTCATATAATGGAACATTCGAGTTTACGAGCTAACATTTTTCTATGTGTGTGACCAAATGATGAAACTGCCTGAACTATGACATAGCTTTTTCTCATAAATTGTTCACATCCAAACCGGTTTGTCAATATTTAGGTAACATCACGAATATTATTATATCCACTTTAAAAACCGGTCAAAGTAAAGGCTACTTTATTTTTGCAGTGCCAATAAAGAGGGTGATTTTATAAGTGGGGGAATAATAGGGTGGGAGGAGAGTTCCATTACTTGGTCGAGTTAATAGCTTACATACTGCATTGGTTCTATTTCGTGATTGGCTTTTTAACTGTCTCCTACAGCACTGGATTGGTTTTTAATAGAAATCGAACTAAGATTTTTTTTCTATTTACTTTAAAATGGTTCTGCTCGTGTTTTGTTTACTTACGCGTTTTTTTTTGGTTTCGTTGGTTAGGAAAAATACTACATTTTAAATAGATTAGTATTTTGTATTATTATTTAACCAATTTCGTCGTAGAATTTATGTTTTAAGGTCCTTATATTGATGGAATCTAAAACTTCATATTGTTTCGTGACCATTTTTCTCCCTACCCTTTTTTTCCGAATTTATTTAAGCTGTTTAAGATTATTGGTCACAGACGTGCTGGCCCCATTATTACATTAATTTTGCACTATGGAATGTGTAAAGTGCCCACACCAAATCTGCCAAATTGTTCCAATCATATCGCTTCATCAATATACCTTCCGCCCCGTTGGGCTTCAAATAATCAAATCTTAAGAGGCGATGTAGCCGATGCCAATAGTAACATGTTTATATGTGACAGACGTTGACCACTAGCATGTCGGTATAGTAGCCGATAGTAGTAATTTCCGATCCAAATTTTTTTATAAGGTTTAGGCTCACTTACTGAGCAAAAAATAACAAAAATCATTAATTAGCCGATATCTCGGAACCTATGCACCTAAGGGCGAAAATTATAGCGACCATTATTGTACAGAATACAATTTCACATCTTTTATTCCCTGTAAACTTTTATGTTAAACTTACCGTACGATATATGGCCCATTTAATGAGCCGGTTTTTCTATCTCGGCCGATAACTTTTAAAATATTGGATTAATCAATAAAATGCTATCCATTTTAAAAGATCAGATTATTCTTTACAACTTTTGTTTAAATCTTTTTTCTCATACTTTTTGAGTTATAGGATGACTGGCCTAGTAAGTATGATTACGTAAGTTTGTAAGCGGCTCTTTCAAACTCGGCTTGATGAATCAGTCACTCAGGATAAATAATTGTAGATAAAGTATAGATACATGTGAATGATACAGAAATGCGATGTCTCATTAAAATGTATTACAGATCTGTCTATAAATCAAGGGTCGTGCGAACATGGTGACATGATGCAAATAATATTGGTTCCGTATGTAAATGCGTACTTGATGCGCACGTCGCAACAATGCCGTGTACTTACTACCACAGCATAAATAATAGGTGTACAACTAGTATAGTTATCTGTATCTATATGCTCAACATAATAAACGCCTACCGGTGCTTACGACTCGTAATATATGTTGAATCACGGTGTTACGTCCTGTGGGTCTAGCACGAATAACTGCGTAAACCTAACGTAACGTGTCGTTCACGTGAAACAGTACAAACTGTTAATTTTCTAGGGCAACAGTGACAAAGACAACTCACAGTTTGTACGCCGCAGCGTGACATGTTGACGCTTGCGATACGAATACTTTTTCGCAAATTGTTTGTGCTATGGCCTTGTACTCGTTGTAGGAAGAACTCACAGGAAGAAAAATCTATAGATTTTTAGTCATAATTTGTTAGTCACGAAGTACTGGTACTGTATATACAATACGATGCGGAACAGAACATTTGAGATAATTAAATAAATTAACTTAAGAGTCAAAGCTGTCAAAAAGACAATTAAGGTTCTAAAAGCGTACCTTAACAAGTTACTATAAGGTAGAAACATTGCGGTTTTATCTTATAGTAAACCTAAGAGGCTATTTAGATCCCGTTGAGGTAACTCTACTCATCGCACAGAAGCACGCTCAGCTGTGAGTCTAGGCTCGAGTACAGATTTGAGTTAATTTTGCATACTACTAATTCACATATACCATGGCCAAACTATGTAAAAATCTATAAGTAGAACGTCTTCCCTAGCGTTGCTTCACGCAGGTTTGGCGCAGGCGCGTGCAGGGATATCAACATCGCCACAAAACAAGTACAAATCGCATCTACGTTTTGTTGGTAGCATACCTACGCAACAGAAAACAATGACATTTAAAAACCGCCAACCCCGACCGCTCTGCCGGCACTCACGTAAAAATTACCGGCAAGCGTTCTCCGCCCCCATTCACCGTCTCTTCCCACTTTTATCGCCTATTTATCGCGATGACGTTTTACTTATTCCGGGCCGCGCGGTCTACGTACTTTGGCATGTTATTTACTGTCAAATTTCCGCTAATGCCGAGATTGACACGAAGCACTTTTCTAAAATACCGCCCTTAACGTCTCTGGATACTTGCGTTTCTTCAATCTTGTTGATTTAGGAAACGTAAATATAGTATAACTTATCAGGGCCGTTAGCTATGACCACTTAAACAAGTAACGTTGCGCGCTATATCTTCAAGGAATGACCGTGAAATCAATACAAATTTACGATTATTGCTTGAAGATGTCGTAACGCGCCGCGTTATTTGTTGAATGGACATAGCGAATGAGGCCCCAGTAGCCTAGAATTCATGTCTAAAAGCGCCACCACGCAGTACTCTACCGGATACCGTCAAACCTTCTTCCTGACTATCAAGATCTTAAATCTAGAAGTTTCACATCTATGTCCTAAAGTGAGGCAGAATGTAAGTCCCGAGAACGTAGATTATATCATAGAACCTTCCGTTTGGAAGTCGGATGCTAAAGGAGATCACCCAGCCGCCATAAATTTTTGGGCTATTTTTTAAAAGTGCCGGCCAACTAAAATGAAATTGATCCTGAATATTATAGAACATGACAAAATAAACATTTATTGTTATTAGAGTTAATATGTAAATGAAGTCTGAAAGATAATATTCAAACTTAAAATATCTATGCTTTATGTGGAATAAAACCTAATTATTATTATATTTCTCGGAATAATGTGCAAGTTGGAATGTACAAAACGTAGGTATCACCGCAGGTGATGGGCAGGCCTGCGCTTGCGTCGCATGCTATCTCGCTCACACCCACCGCAACACTGAGTACCTTTCACCGCGCAACTATAATAGTAATCCCTTTAGTTCTCCATGCAACTTCTCTTACATCGGGCGGCTATCCTGTTGTTTGTTTTTTTACCTTTTTTTTGTCTTGTTTTTTTTACCTGAGTTTATTTTTACGCAGATTGTTTTGCTTCCGCATAGATCTCCTTCAGTTTCTTCTAATATTTGGCGTTGTAATATAAACTGCTCAACAGTACTCCTGCAGTCTTCTTTTAATCATCACTCCATCTTTGATATGGTCTCCTACGCTGTCTTGTTCCTTCTCTAGGATACCATTCGGTTAGTTATTTAGACGTTTTCCTTTGTGTTTCGAGATACTGAGGTTAAATATTCAAAGCTAAATATAATCTTAAGAAATAACCTTAGGACTTTGGTGTAATGAATATTTATAATACTGAGTTCTATTAAAATAATGCGTTTATATTTGTTGGCCCACAAAATAAAAATTACCACAATCTGGGTGATCTCATTTACTTTTGTTTGATTAATAATAAATTTTGTGTAAGTCAACTAGAAATTATATTTATATGTCACTTCTCTAGCGTAGCGTTATATTCTCTTTGGTCACTTCATAACATTTACACAGATCAACTACTTGAATAGCACAGAACAACGAAAATTTCAATGCAAATGTTCATATGTATCCTCACATATCAGAGCAATGGTTCCAGCCAAGTCATCGTAAACTGTTTCATTCGACCTCCTGCTTCCTTTTACTGCACACGTGCATCGTGAAACCAGCTCTTGGGGTGAAATTCGTTAACTTAATGCTCGTCTCGGACACTTACTGCGGCAATATTGCTGTTATCTTTTAGATTTTTCTAGAAAGTCGTATAAAATTATAGTTTCAATCCGGCTGGAATATATAAAATAACTTTCGATAATACTGCAAATAATACTGCAAAGTAGGGGGTTTCCCCGCGATTTTGCCTTGCACGGATCACATTCATTCAGTGATTCAAAAATGTAGCAAAGGTTGTCTGGAAGGATCGGTCTTAGCAATAAACCCGCTTATTGTGACACTTTAAGCTTTTCATTGTTCTGCAATGTTGGTAATATATTTGTTCTGTGGTGCGACGTTGCAATAAAGAGTTTATCTACCTATCATAGACACAGAAGAGACATTAACACTTCAGTGTAACCGTCTGTTAGTGATCTATGGATGACTCAGATTCGAAGTGTAAAACTTTTGATTTCATTCTCTCTTCCATAGACAAAATATATACTAGTTCTTTGATAATTATTTACATTAATACATACAGTATGTTAGGAAAAAGTCCTGTCTAACTACTAATGAGGCGGGAATGACTTACGAATTAACGATTCCTTGTCTTACTCCATAAATAATTTCATCCAACAACGAATCTAATGCATATTTAAGTTTATATTTCTACGTCGCTGGTATTTAACAATTATGTTGGTTTGTCATAAACAAGATGTTTAAAAGTCTCCGTTCTGTTAATAAAACAAAAGAAAAATAAAACGGACAATTTAAACAAGGTTCTTTAAGGGATTACAAACGCAAACAAATCACAATCAACTAGTGGGAATGTGGATGCTCCAATCAGTCTGATTGATTCTCTAGTTTCGCGTTCCAAATTAGCCTTTTGTCAATTTGCGGCTGTTGTACTTCACTATAGGAAAATATTCGCTCCGACCGTGCTGCAGTACTGACGATACATACCCTGTGTGTACTATTGTCGAATTTTAAGTGACCGTTGTCTGTAAAGTGAAATATTTAGAATAAATATGACTACACATTTACTTGAAATACTTAAATGATTAGTTAATTTTAGTACCTGCGGCTCTCTGATAAGATCCATAGATCGATAAAATCTAAGTTTGACATTATTAGCCTTTATTTAAATTTTTTTAACATTTATCTTCCAAACATACATGTATATAAGCAAGTTAAAAATATATTAGATAGATTAACACATCATTCAGACATCACATTCTTAATATTAAAAAGAACAATTCTAAAACCTAGGTGTAACAATGGGCGGTCTTATCGCTCAGAACGATCTCTTCCACACAACCTATGGGTTGTCTCTTTCAGACAGTCTCATCCAGATATTGTGTATTTATGATAATAAATAATTTTAAACATCAATCAAATCAGTGTTATTTTTTGTCATAGGCGTTAAACTTACCATTACTCTTATTTTATACCAGTCAAATAAAGGAAAACAATCATATTTTAAACATCGACAGTACAGCATGCGGCCCGTGGGTTATACGTTGTCGATATAATATTGATAGTGCCATGTTTGTAATGTCCTGCCGAGTTCACAGACTAATTGCAATGTCAATTCGTATTCCCATTTATTGTTTAAATTTGGCCAAAGGCTTTAATTTGCAGAAATCGTTAAAGTAATATAATTTTCAACGAATAATTATTTGTCCAGCACAAATGTGTTGTAACGCGTAATTGCGGCATGAAATTGGTCTTTATTATAATTAAAAACACGTAAATTCAGATCGTTTTTGATATTTACTGTTTTACTTTTCTGCCTACTATCGCCCTACATAATATGTGTTATTAGTGGTCACATTTGAGATTTACGTTTGGAAACCTCAATACCTAGATATCCTATAACTTTACGAACCAAACACACTGCGAAAGTGTAACCAAAGTGTGTGTAATAACCAAAGCTGCTAAGATTGCTACGCCGTAGGTATTTCATTCGTAGCTGGCGGCAATGTTGTAACGAGCTCGTAGCCTCGTAGCACGCTATTTGCTTTGTGTTGCAGTAGAGCGAACATCCGAACTGCGAATTACTCCTAACAAAGAAACTGAACTATTGCCTTTTATGTTACTTCGTATCGTAGCTTCGCCGCGTTCCGCTGTATCTCGGGATTTTCGGAGCGAAGCCAGCATAAAGAAAATTTTGTATATATGAGAGCCAGTACGAATTCGAACGACTGAGGAGGTGCACGCCTCCTCTGTAAAGTTTCCCGCCAATATGTACGCGAGAGGTACACACGCGGTCTTACTTAAGATGATTAATTGTAACTTTCGAAGAACTTCGCTAATTGTATTTTTTTCGTTTCAGTTACTAAATTGGTGCTAATTCTCGCCTTCGTACTGCAATGTGTACAGAGTTTTGGTGAGTGTTTAAATTGTTTCTAATACTTTGAATATAATATTCGTATATATATGTGTGTGTGTGTGTTGTGTTATAGTTACCAGAATTTCTATTAGCTTAATGGCACAGTTAAAATTAGGTGATATAAAACCAACTTTCTACATTCGATTTTAAGCTGCAAAGATGTTACGAGTACCTGATTCAATACTCAACTTCAGAAATGTGATATTTACTATGTTTTGTATTAGTTTTGAGCACTCGATATATCAGAACAGTTGCATGAATGAAATCATTTATTTGTTAGAGCTTTAGGTAATAAATGGTTGCTTAGATGTAACAGCATAGTAAAGATCCAACAAAATTGTGCCCGATCAGGCGTACAAGTAATAATTGTAAGATAAGTCATTAAAATTTATATTTTATTTTTACAATAATGTGCCAACTAGCTACGCTGCTATTGTATTTACAGAAATTGGAAACATAAACATAATTATAATTGTGTAATAATAATAATAATAACAGTCGCAGCCCCACTTATGTATTTGCAAAGGACCGGACGTAATCCGTGAAATAAATTGAATAAATATTAATAATAATAAATTTTTATTTGCGAGTAATGTAGGTACAGTAGTTCTTATAGTTAAAATAGAAAGGATCTATTACATTCTGCCTCATCAAGGCGTGCAAAAATAGTATTAAGTACAATTTTAAAATATAGTATTTAAATGTATGAACCTACCAAAATTATTAATAACAATGTCAAACCTTAAATGTAATCATGCAAACAAATTGAAAGCTGATTTAGATTACATAGAAATTATATGAGTCACATAGAAATCTGCTTAAATTTTAATGGCGATATTAAAATTGTAAAATAATAAATGTCAGCAAAGTTAATTTTTATAAGTCAAATATTCCTTAACATCATAAAAACTCTTGTCTAATAACCATATTTTTAATTTCAATTTAAATATGTTCAAAGGTAGATCTTTGAAGTCATTTGGCAGTTTATTGAAAATCGTAATGCCATGATAATAAACATTGCGTTTGACAAGGTCCAGATGACATGGAGGTACATACAGTGTGTGTTTGTGCCTTGTATTCCTGGCTAGAGTATCCGAATGTTTTTTTGAAAAAATGAGGATATTGTTTCATAAATACACAAATGTCCCTTATATACATGCACGCTAATGGGAGTATGTGAAACCTTTTTAATAATGATTTGCAGCTATCCGTACTCCATGCTCCACAGATGGCTCGTACACATTTTTTCTGTATCCTAAAGGCTTTCTGTATATCAACCGAGTTCCCTCACAAAATTAACCCATAAGCTAACACCTATGAAACGTAACCGTGATATGCTCCCAGTGCTGCATTAATAGATACTCTTTGTCTAAGCCGTTTTATTGCATATATAAACTTATCTAATTTGTCACACAAACATGTTATATGTGTCTTCCAATTACAATGCTGATCTAGCCAAATCCCTAAAAAATTTGCTGTCTCAACTTCTGCAATTGGAGTATTATTATGTTGTATCTCAAATTTTTCCTTCAACTGGCGACAGGTCCCAAACTGTACTATGCTAGTTTTATCAAGATTAACTTGCAGGTTATTTTGATTTAACCAGTAATTGTATTATTTAAAGTATTAATAATTTCTCTTTCGAATGTCAATTTATTTTCTCCCCTTACACACACATTAAAATCACTGATAAAATGTAAAAAAATATAAATTAATAATTAGGTTATTTCTTATTTGGGTAGTCCTTACTGAATAGTAAGCTTTGTCCAAAAGATAGTCAAATACTTTCTGTTTAAATTCATTATCATATTTTTTTTTATTAATATTAGGTACTTATTAAATTCAATTCAATCTTCAATACGAAAGTTTAAAGTATTTCTAAAATAATGCTTCTTTCGGTTGGATAGTACTGACAAAGCTGTTCAATAGATGTCGCTCCGTCCCCGTAAGACGTTTAAAGTCCGATAGAGAGTTAAAATTCGATGCTCGGACCCGAACCTCGGTGGCCTACTTGGTCAATGGCGTCTGACACGGAGAGTCGCGGGCTCGAACCCCGTCCGAGGATTTAAATTTTTCGCTCTATAAATTTCAATACTTATTAAATATAAGTCGGCCGAGTTGGTGGACCTTAGCTTCGAAGCGTGGTGTCCCAGGTGCGATCCCTTGCCGGGGTGAATATATGTGATAAGCGGAAATGTTTTTTATCGGGAGTTGGATGTTAGTGATGTGTTACTGTGTGTGTCCGTGCCCCCCGCGACACAGAACGTCCTAGTGCGGATGTAGCGTTCTTTGGTGCTATCCAGTGAGTCAAGAAAGAAAGCAAGTCTATGTTTAATAATAACAATGAAAAAATATGCAAATATTGCGACGACATAACATATATACGTAGCTGTATATGTTAGGTCTGCAGTGAAAAGTAAAATATTCACAAATCCAACTAAAGTAGAGTGATGATATATAATCTGCTTCACGTATAGGTTTTATCCACGTAATTAAATACACCGATTCAAAGTCAAAGACAATAAATTGTATTATAATTCGATAATTCGTCGCTGATCCTTTGAAAAATATTTATAAAAAGTATCAGCCGAGTGAATCTCATTTCTAATATCAAAAGTTTAAGTCATCAGTAACACGTGGCAAAAATAAAACATTCTAAAGCCAAAAAAAGATAAATAAAATTACAGAAGCTTCAAAAATCAAAACCTTAAACTCAAGTTAATTATTGAATCGTGGAGCGAACGTATTTCGGAGCCAATGAAGATATAGAAGTGTAGCGCGCGTAACCAATTCGATATCAAAGCGGGAACCATTAGAGCGTGGATCGAAATCAATCGGCCAGGAGCCAGCTAATCGCACGGAAACTGAATCGTTCACGTATGAACGGTTGCAGTTAACATCTACGTGTGAGCGCGCCCTTTGAAGATGAACTCCGTGAGAGGGGTTTCCTTTGGACTTGTTACCTGTTCATCCTGATATAAATCTGTAAATGTGTTTGTTGGTAGTAAGAGGCAAGAGGCACTAATCGGTGTTTTATATACATATACAGGATGAATTTTAGAGACGGGGCAGTAAGGGCAACTATACCTTAGCCGTTATTGTTACAGAAAAAAAATAATATACTTAATACATAACTTTTACTCAGAATATCGCATGCATTCACAGATTTTGGGGAAAAAATGTACAGCCAGTGAAAAAAATGCTTAAATACCAATTATTTTATGCTAATCGATCCTATATAAAGGGATCAAAATGCTATGGGGCCAACTGTTGTTTGAGTACTAGAAATGTGAGAAATCGCCAAAATTTTCTCCCACACGTTTTGTACCGAATACGATTAATCAACTCGAAATATTTGTTGTTGCTAATCGATCTCGTTTGTGATCGTGATCAAAAGACTAATTAAAGCCAACTGTAGTATAAGTACAGACAGACACTATATTTTTTATGTGTCTCAGGGAAATCCTTTATGGATACCACCTACCGCGGGGAGGTAGTTGGTTATGTGGCAGTCCGTATATCCACCAAAACCCCGGGGTGTTCCGTCACTGCCGCTCTTGGCGGGAACGCGGGACAGATTTGGCACACAACCGCGAGTCCACCGCGGCTGTCCGTTGTCGGACCCCTCTCTTCGCGGCATGCCAGAACACATGGCGCGCCGCAACTGCCTCGCGGACCAAACCCGCCAATGGACGCCAGAATTCCCCGCGTCAGCAGGCCTAGACAAAATTCAAACAGGCATGTTTCCGCACATCCGACAGACAAAACTGTATCTACGAATTTAGCACGACGTCACGTGAATTTTTTACAGGTAATGTCAACACCATACATTTTGAAGTCTTCTTTTGGCGTTAACGATAACAGAAACATCTCTTGGCTCTAGGCCTGCTCGACGGATAGAGAGAGCGGCGTGTCGCCAATCTGACTCATCAATACGTCACGCTTCGGCGTACAAACTATAGATAAATTACAGTTTGCACTATTTCACGTGAACGACACGTTACATAACATTTACGCAGTTATTCGCGCTAGGCCCACTGTTTTTGCAGTCAACCAAAATTAATTTATCTACCATTAGGAGGTATCAAAATATAAATTCTTAAAGAAAAAGGTAAGTATTAAAAGAACTTTCCTTCACAGGAAAACTTCAGTAACAAGGGAGCTTTAAACTTAACCAACTTAAAGCGGCTAACGTGCGCGCATCCTGCATAACTTACTCCACGTGTACCTACTTAGCCAAGTTACCTTTTATTTATGAACGACGACGGAGCTCTAAAGAATGTGCTTCGTTTTAACCCGTCCGCATCAGCGCAAAAAATAACAATAGATTTATGAATGAAACTTAACTCGAAATAGGCTTGCTGATTCGGACAGATTAATAAAGTTATGGAACCGCATGACTAACTAAAGTGGCTTAGCTTTGTCAGTTCTCTTTTCCTAGCATTGGGAATGTTGATATCATCCGGTAAAAGTACACATGAAATACAACATTTACTGCTTACGACCTATACGATCGATATCGAAATATAAATAATTAAGTTTTTTTCTTCGATACCGGTCCGCAGGTTCGATTCCCGAATTGAGAAGTTTTTAAAAATCTATTTATATATATATATATATATATATATATATATATATATATATATATATATATATATATATAAATAGATTGACATGCTTCCTAAGAAGAAATCTTTGTATAGGTATCTAATACTAATATTGTCCACTTGTCCGCTTGTAACTCAGTTAAAGTGTTCGTCCCGCACTTTACCTACAGCTGAAGTAATAAACACTGAGATTGAGTTTGTGCAAAGTTTGTTGGACGATGTTGGCAAGATCTGGTTATAGTGCAAAACGTCCGGCACAATGTGCGCGCTCTAACCGGTGATTGTTCTAACTGGCCGTCTTCAGCCGTCGCAACGGGACTTATTAACAACATTTAGTACCACTGAGGACAGTTGAAAGTTTCAGACGTTGTTAAAAGTTTTGATATGTAGTCTGAAGCTGGTAATGTGGTTTTAAGAAGGTTTAAATGCATTTGCGGAGCTAATTATAATGCAAAACTTTAGCTAAGTTGGAGACTGCGGTAAGGACTTAAATGTATGTTATCTTTTAAATAGTTTTTTGTTCTTGCGGCGCGTTATTATTCATATAAAAATAACAAACATAATAAATCGTCCACAATTTCACACTCAGAATCTGAAACATTGAACTTGCACACCTGAAGATATACACACACATAGACATAATAATATGAGTGTGACGCCAATATGCATGTGTATGCGGCTATGCGGCACGAGTGTGCACACCAACTCTCCTGTTCATATTGCATAGTATACGTTGCATGCGTGCGCTCAGTTTGTGCTTACCTGACGCCGCGTCCTGACGATCTCGATTAATATCTCAAAAAAACAAAAGACATACTTTCGTCTTATCTCGTTTGTAATATTTATAAGCTATCTAATGACGTGTGTCTTAACAATTTCCCGGAAAGTACTCGGTTATTATTTTTGTAAACTTAGCACATCAATGGATGATATTGAAAATTTAAGACGGTAATAATTGTGCGTTACACGCGATGCACAAGGGTAAACGTTGACTTCCAGTTATTTCCTTTGTACTAGAAACGTGTGTATAAAAACAACGCGTTCGATTTTCAATTATCGCTGTCTGTTTTTTTCAGTTCACTGCGAGGTCTATTATTATTCCATTTTTGTTCTGTTACTGAAACTATAATTGTTTTTTCTATAAGTCGCTATTAGTGTTTTGTGCCAATACTGTTAGAACTACAGCTTGTGGAAGAGATAATATTTTAATATTCAGAGAGAGTTATATTTTAATATTCTATGTAAATTCCAGAATGGCAGAAGATTGTTTCGTGAGAGTTTGTTTCGGTCTCTGCCTTTTAAAATACGAAATGTTCTTGATGTGAAGTGAAGAACCAGAGAAGTCCTTCTTCTGAGGTTAAGCACTATACCTACTGTTAACAGTTACAAGGCGCGTCCCAAAGCAAATGCTGCGCAGAATCTGTAGTTTGAAGCTAACGCGTTATTATCGATAGCAAATCTTTTTAAAAAAACAAATCACTAATCTATGTAACAATATGAAAATGGTTTTACCATAGGTATACTATAGAAAACACCCGTCCATGGAACTTCAGACAACATTGTTGTTGGAAATCCTCACTTGCAAATCGCAAGGCATATATAGCGTTGCATCAGAACTGGAGATAAAATCCGTATTCATGCGGAACTGTAAACTCAAATCTGATAAGCCTTTATTCAAGCCAGAGTCCTGTTAAGCTACGTGTAGTACACTCGTACCTACACTGCAGCAGCGGGAGCGGGCCGACGGCTTTACTTTATTATTATCTTGTCTCAATTTATATCTAAACTACGCTTATATCTATATAATAGTAAAACTGTAGAGGTTAATCAAAATAGTCTGTGCATTGGTTAGACTTAATAAAATACAAAAGGGCTGTTAGAAATAAACAATAGATCAATAAAAACATATTTAAACCTTTTGGTTGTCTTTCTGCGTGTTTGTTACCTTATCACACAAGAAGTAATGGATATATCTGGATCGAGTTTTCGCAGATATTCTACTTATTCGTTTTCCACAAGATACACTATATCTTACGCTGACCCCTTGAGAGGCTGTTGATCCGTGCTGATGACCGGGTGCCGTCAATTAGATCTAAATAATAGAAACATTGTACTTCTACCTAATACTTACGTGGTCGTTCGACTCTTAAAAGCCTAGTATACCACAATTTTGATTATTGAATCAATGTTTTGGCGGATCACTTTTAGATCTAAACTCTTATGGATGTACGAATGCTTCAAAAGCGACTATGTGGTAAAACTATTTTAGCCAATGCAGTTCTGTAGGCAAAGCGAGTGAAGCCAGGAGCAGGTTAGTTTCAATAGTTCAGTATTAAATAGTATTCAATTAAAATTTTGGTTGTGTTAAATCTGGTTACTAGTTTTTTTCTATAAGCATCTCATTTAACATTTTTTAAAAAGAAAAATATCAAGGAGGTTATCGAGTCCACGAGCATAATTTTTTGACTCTGCTTTGCTGTTGATGCCGACTGTAGTGTACGCGCAGCTTTAGGGACGGACTAGACAAGTTTTTCGGCGATCAAGATTCAGTAGTTTGTCGAAAGGCCAATCCACACTTGTCTTTGAGAGCAAAACTTCACGGACGATCTTTTGAACATACATATATAGGTATATGTGTATAAATAAGTACTTGTATTGTTTCAGGGTGCTGCCACTCTTGAACTTGCTTTAAGGAGCGAGTTTCTTAAGTGCTCTGAGAGTTTTCGTTACCTTTGTTCCTAGATACACTGATAACAGTACAGTTGCATGTAGTATTTTGGTGTTTATTATTTTATTTTTTATTTTTAGTTTGGTGGATGTTCACGGCTCGTACATGTTGGTTTCAATAGAACCAAGCGGCTAGACATTACATGGTCGTCCGTATGTGTATAGCTAGGTTAAGCAAAGTATGCTGCTGTCTCCGTTTGGATGGGAGACCGATAATGGCATTTTTAACTTAACGCTTCTGGGAAGAGTTAAGTTAAAAATGTCAAGTAAAAAATTCTACATTTCTGAACCTCAACTTCGGAAGCACGTTAAGTCTATATCTAAATGGGTTAGTACAAAATAACTGATTATGCGGCGTCGGAGATGTCCCTGATTGAATATAGACCGCTCTAACGAAAACAAGGCAATTTAACCAACCTAAGAATGATCGATTAGGTAAATATAACAAAGTTTACCAAAATGTTATATTCTCCACTGATATTGAAAAACAAAGAGATTTTTCTATTACGGCAGCACCAGACGGCACACAGAAATGCCTGTTCCACTGTATCGCAGAGCTGAGTGCGGCATCAATAATTCGGCGTCACATTGCGGGTCCCATCCTCAGGGATTGAGTATCGAGCATCTCGTATTCCTGGGCCAGTTAACGCTTGCTTTCAATTTGCCGTCCCATTTATTTATGCCTTCAATCTTTGGTCCAATCTGTGCCTATTGGTAGTTTGGGCTAGTGTCTATTTCAAGTAGAAAATTGTTACATTTTCTGGTACACTTTAGGCGAGAGCCATTTTTGATTCACAACTTGTTAGATTTATCTGATCAGTAAACTTACAGCGCAGAAAGGATGTGTTGGTGGTCATTGGATTGGTGGCAAAGTTCAGTTTATAAATTATACACGAGTAACAGATGGTCTTTAAGTTTTTTTTTACAGCACACTGTAGTGTTTGGCTACTAGAATGCGGTCGAAGGTATCACACTAGACCTGGAACAGCGACTGTCATAGCTTTCAAAGACAGCTTCCGGAACACATCGCTAGGTGCTTATCGACAGGCTTACAATCTTGATGGTGGTAGCTAGCCAGGCAGTTACCATAAAGTGCCCCTACCACCCACGCTGTGGATTTCATCACGATGTTACTTTCACCGACAGCCCGCGGTAGGGATCGATCCGGCAGCCGTCGCTCATCACCCATATACTGTCATCGCTCCAAAATAATACAAATGAATGTCGATAAGTCACTTCTCGAACGCAATCCTACTCTTGCCAACATCGTAGCTAACTCGAATGTCCACGTCACGGGCGATGGATAGCGCGGCATCACCGAACACCTCTAAAGCCACAGCTCATTCTGTGCCGGATTAAAGCATAAATAAACAGAGTCAAATTGACGCTCACGCGTGCTGGCTTCCCAAAATACATGGTGATCCCTCAGGGCGGCGGCTGGAGCGGTGTGAGCTGACGAGGAATTATTGATGGAGTTTGAACAAGAGGCTTTCCGTGAGACTTAAGTATAAGTTAAAATCTATCGTATAGTTTATGTATAGCTTTAGCCTCTTGAGTAAGAATACGTCTTGGTTGGTATCATTTGAAGGTTTAAAGGGAATTATATATTTGGTAAGATTAATGCGCGATAGAAACTCGACGTCAGTGCAGTGCCACAATAATCTACCGATATAAGTTCTAATTGGTACTGAGCGGTACTGCGACAGTGTTGCAACTTGCATGGGTAAGCACAGATATAGTAAGTGGTTACTGTCAGGCGCACGTCTAGCGCATCTCATCAGTAGGAAGCATAACAATGTATTGAGAATTTAAAATGTAATCCTAAATTTATTCGGAGCCGTGGGAGGAAGTTATACGTTTAGATCTGATTCAAACTGACAGAAGGTTAAACGGCTAAGCTTTGTGGTCGGGCGGTGCCGAATAAAACAATAGTCGTAGCCCAGGAAGATAAATAATGTTGCACTATACACTTCTTCATGTAAATATTGGAAGCTAATAATTTAATTTGTAATAATATGTCGACCTTACTGGTTTTGTCAAAGTTTTCTGGACACAAATGTATGTTTATTTATAATGGATTATCTATATGACTAATCTATATGGATTATATATATATGGATAAAGAGACTTCCTCTCGCCTGATGGAAAGCGAGGATGCAATCAAGAAGCGATGCCCATCACTGCAGCCGTAAGCTGCGCTTCGTCACTTTTGACAAAATGCATCTGCTATAGTCAGAGGTTACCACTAACACCAGGTGGACCTCGTGCTTACAACAATAAAACTTAAATTGTACAAATTCCTTACACCAACACGCGCTGACTTCAGAAGTTGGAAGCAATACGGCAGAGACGAGAGTTCTCTTAATGTAATTGCGTTTTGTTCAACAATGTCTTACACAATAAGAAATGCTCTTCGATATTGAAAAGCATTTTATTTCACAGCAACGTGAAGTTTCTCACGGTTACATCATATTGCGCAGCACTCTAATGAAATTAAGAGTCTTTATAATCGGGTCTTGCCAGATGCGAACAGTCTACATGTTAGAGTAGGTAGGTATAGACATTTCTCAAATTAATGATGTAATAAGCCCTCTATAGTTTTATTGGCTCTTAATTCCGCATTTCATTCCACATTAATTTTTAATTATTAATATTTTTCAAAAAGCTTTAAACCTAAAACTTAAACTTTTTTAAATGCAGGTACCGTAAGTACAGTCGCCTGCAATAAGATGTGTACATTCCGTAGTTTTACAAAATTATGATACAGTACTACGTGTATATTTTATTATGATAAGTATTAATTTAAACAGTATAAAATAATATAAAAAAACTTCTCTCGACAGGTTGGCGCAGTCGGTAGATCCCTGCCTTCTGAGCCGTTGGTCCCCGGTCTGATCCCCGGACGGTCAAATATTTGTGTACCAAAAAATTCTGTTTGATCTGTGTCTAAGTGTGTAAATAGATATGTATATAAGTAAGTATGTAAACCAGGTTACCGTGTACAGGCTCTGTCTAATTCGGGACTGCATACCTTGTGTGGATTTTGTCACTTCAATAGTTGACCCGCCAGCGGCTTCACTCACTTGCTCTTGGTGTAGTGATGGAAACGCCGTTTTTTAATCTCGGGTTTGATCCGCGGGTTGGGGATTTTCTAAACAAACATACTCAATAGCAGTCAGGAGTCTGGAACAGTGTCCCGTAGATGGCAATATGCTCACACCCTATACCCACATGGAGACAAAAATATATCTGGCGAAACGCAGGTGTTTAAAACACCCCTGCTTATAGCTTCGAGGATATATAGGCGTGACAAATTGTTATGTTATGTTTAAAAATAACATCTTTTGTATTATTTACGTTAAAGTTTATTTTTACCAAGTTTTGAGTGAATTGCATCAGTTATATTTTTTCCTTTTAATAATTTTTAAACTTTACTCCAAAACTTATACAACTGTGTATATTTAAAAAAAAAAGAACGTATAACATTCTTAATTATTACGGTTTTTATCCGTACCATACAAGTTCATGAACAACGACCATCCAATCCAGACCCCAGTTTTACATGACTCCGTGTAGCATAGATATATAAAGCTGCCAACTTGGATGTATGTGTTCGATCAAGATAAAAAATATAGTTGGAACTCCGGGTTCTATTCTATCCATATACCAAATTTCAACGAAATCTGCGTAGTATTTTTTAAGTTATGCGTGAGCATACCAACAGAATTTTTTTTCAAAAACGTCATATTCTTGTTCTGTTGGTAATTTTACGTCTTCTGGCCCACATTTTTATTTTTATTTTCTCCCAAGTAAGTACAGACTTTTTGGCCACTATATCTGTATTAGTATAGAATAGATTTTGGAAAAAATCTCATGACAATTTTTATGAAATTTATTTTGAAAGTTGTTAAATCTATACTTACAACTTATTGCAAGCGACTGTAATTATTTTAATTTAATTATAATGCAATTTACTTGTAACTATTACAAAAGTGGTTGCTGTAGCGGTTACAATATGTCTGAAGGTTACCTCCGAGCAAAAGCACGACTACAATATGCGGCAGACGTTTAAAGCTCTCGCTTCACTTCCATTCGCCGTATCTCGGCGCTCGTCATCTTATCCAATATGTCCCGACCCCGTCCGTGACTCCTAACTGCCATTAACGCGTTCCTAAACCATATGTATTAGGGGCACAGTATGGATTCAGAAAGGGCACTCGTGTATTCATTTTTATTTATTTCTTCTGCAATGTGGGAGTCAACACCAGAAACAAAACACACGCTATATCTTTAATTTATGTCTGTGGATTGAAATAATGATGGAGCTGATAAATCTTTGAAAATCTATATTGTTTCTGAGTGTTTATTGCATTTATAAGCTAATCTGGTAGTTTTTCTCAAATGGCAGTATGAATTTAACGTACGTTGTCCCCGTGCGAGGTTTCCCGTGTCGCAGGAGGCATGGTGACACATACTAACACATCCAAAACTCAAGGGCAAATATATCTGCTCCACAAACAAAATATATATATACCAAAGATAGAAACTGGGATTTCGCGTTTCAAAGGAAGTGTCACTATCAAGTATGAACTGAACGGAGCCATCAATAACCGTTGTTGGGAAAAGTGAGTTTCAGAATTCTTTGGACTATTTTCGTCTCTAGTTTTCCCCTGACGTATATGGCCCAAGATGTTCATGACAGGACTATAATCTTAGCATGACAATAATATTGGAAACAGCCGTGCGATTCTCCAAGAGCAAACATCGTTGCATCTTTGACAACATCCGTGAAACCAATGACGAGATGACGTTTCTACGTTGGAAAACAACCTTAAGTACAAGGGCGATTCCTCATAAAGCATTACTTATTATGTGGAGACGCGTAACATGTACGGATAGCTTGTGCTTATTTCGCGTGTTGATGGAATGAGCATCACTCCTTTTATCATAACTGCTATTGTTTTCCTTTACATACATTCGATTTTCATAGATAAAATAGATTTGTATTCAAGTAGTCAGAGTCAAGTTACAGACCAATAAGTCTGTCATTGAGTCACTTTCCTGTCTAAGTCACGTTCTAGTAAAGTTATTGATACATTACTATAACTGGATAAGTCGATTGACGAAGAAAACAACGATAACAATGTTTCATGATTTTGTACACTTTGCCTATACTCGCCTTTACGAACACAACGGTTAACAATCCACCATTATTACACGTCAAACTCTAAGAAACACAAACCTAGGAAAATGTAACAAAATCAACGGTAGCCATTGTTGATTCTTTTTCCTGCCATCTTAAACGTTGTTCTGTAAAAAATAAAAAAAATGTACTCGTAGATCGAACTCAACAAATTTTAAGAAAATGTTACAAAAGCAAAAAAGCTCATACTGTTTATGCATCGTGCCATATATCTGAAACCAAGCCCCAGCGCCTCGAGGGCGTCGTAAAGCGCCGAATGCGATTTTAATGTGTCGCAGGTGATCTTCGGATTTGCATTATATGGAAGTTAGTGGGGTTTAATAGAGTGGTCGTTGGTAGATTGATACGGGCCGATCGATGTGTATGAGGAAAGGACTGGCATCGACGTGAAAAAAGTTGTTTTGGCTAGCGCTGGCGTCAGGTCGCGCTAAGGAGACCGGCGTGGTCGTTTAGAAATTATATCTACTAGTAATATATAATTCTAACTTATTGTGTGTCCGTTTAAAGACTTAAATGGATTAGGGATACTGTTACATTAGAGACAATGATTTGTTTTATCACCTACAAACAAGCCGGACTGCCTCACAATATGTCATTGGCAGGAAGTCACGTTGCAAAGTAAACACTGTCGTTTTCCGCGTCTGCCTGCATATCCGCTGTCTCCTTCTGAACCTTGCTATGGATTTTGATGCGGTTTCCATCATCAGGAAGATTTATATGAATGCTTAAACCTAATTAAGTTTTTATGTCATTAAAAAAACCTTTAAATTTTTACCTTTTTTTCTCTAAATTATTATAATTCGGTACGAAGCCGGGGGCGGGTTGCTAGTTAAATAATAAAATTTAGAATTGGCTCCACCAGAGTTGGGTGCGCCTGAAAAATTCATGTTGACTTTCAATTGAGTACGAGTGGATATTGGACATCGAAAGTATTTTCTCCCTAAGATGAATTGAGGATATTGATGATGACGAGAGTAAGGGCACTTCTCATAAAAATGTTAAAACGCAATAAGAAAACTAATGATTCATTGTGTGATTTCAGTTTTAAACAAACTGATTGTAACCAACCGCAACATGGTAATGGTTATGGGCCCAGCCGCAGTCAGAACACTCCGAGTCGGAATTTGGGCAGCGGCTCAAAATAGGCAGTGCTTTTGAAATATGTATATCTACTAAATCTACTTGATATTTTAGATTTGTAATATTCGTAAAACCAATGATCCACGTAAAGGATAATATTTTCTTTTTATTTGTTCTTTTGATGGTCCATAGTCCTTATTGTGGTCTTTACGAAGAATAGAAATGGGCTTCATTTGACATGTGAACCCCATTCTGGGCGAAATCCTGCAAACCTATTGGTTGGAACCATCAATAGGAATGAGAATGAAATGACATTTAATTCTCATTCAAGACAGTAAGGCGGCAGGTTCGTTTACATAATTTGCTTCGTTTAAAACTGGCTATAAACTGAATGTCTTCAAGAGATGCAGCGAACTATATTTTCCGATATAAAGCCAAACCCATAAGCACATGTCTATGACCTGAAGCCTGCAAATGCTACCTAGTACCTTAACTTTGATTGATGTGATCGCTATGCCCTAAGCTCCATTGTTCTGCTACTTTAGACCTTACTTCCCTACAATACAGGTGTCCCTGAAAGGAACGACGCTAGTTCTATTCAGCGTACAATATTCAACCTTACCATTGCCTGTTATAGAGTTAATGGTCTCTAGAAACAAATTATCTTGCTTACACCTGTGACTACAACGTGAGGTCCATTCTGTACCTTATTGCTTTATAACCCAGCGTCCAAAGTGTTATGCAAGGGATAGAACCTAGTCATTGTATAGGGGTGCTATCAGTCACAATTTGAGGTAATGCTGTAAGCACGATACGGAGTCAGATTATGACAATGATGTGTGTAGTGATGCGATATTGATTGATTATTGCACATGAGGCAACTGGCTCTATCGATTAAGCGGCGTCTATTGTTCATACGTTAATGTAGCGTAATATGGATGTAGGTTTGGTCTTGGATTGTTTTAATATTATCTAACAGTTATTTTTCTATATTTAAAAGTTTTGTCTTAGCATGCTAGGAACATTGTGTAATGCCTACTAAACGATTAGATACGGTTTTCGCTCTATACATCTCTTACATTTTAATTACTAATCAGAAACAGTCTGGTGCTCTGATACATAAACATTTTTGTATTATTTTAATTTATGAAATAAGGTAGCATCTATCTTTTAAGGTTGGAACATTTTAGGATCAGAGATGTTCAGGAATGAGTCCCCATGTCCATAAAACACGCATCATATTATCAAAGCCTATATTATATCCATAGTACACTGATACTGTGCTGAGTCGGAATTTATTCCTGACATCAAGCAACATTGCAATGCATATAGTAAGTAATTATTTTGTAGTGTTGTATGTTGTTAGCAATAAATGTGTTCTCTACGGTTCCAATTTTTTATCATCGAGTCATAAGACGGGCAAGTTCCGCCCCGGATGGTAAGCGCCACGCCTTCAGATGACGGTTGCAACTGTCCGCCGGAAGTTTTACGTGCGTCACTGTACGCGTGTATGTGTGAGTCTCAATCACCCAGTGATGCCAGTTGCTGCAGTACCATTTAAACTTTAACACTGAGTATCTGGCACTACCGTGGTCGCACCCAGCTTTGTTTCTGGCACAAGACACCTTCCAACAATGTATGGTGTGGGGTTTCCTCTCCTCTCATGTCAGAGGCATCTCCGTCCCCTTACGAACCACTTATATATTTACAATGGGTTATATTATGTGTAAAAATTACAGTATGTATAGTACAACTAAACTACATTATATCACACGATCCAGGCCAACTTATGTGTAAGATGCCTTACGTAATGATAAAGATACAACCTAGTGAAAGGAGCTGGTAGTAACCGCATGCAGAGACCTGAAGACCAAACAGTATGGCATATTTAAGCAGATGTGTATCAGCGTTTTGGAGTGTAGGCTGCTGATAATAATAAAGTAATACATTTGTCTTTTGTTTCAGACTCAAAAAACGTAGTATTTATTATAATAAGTCAACCGGAGCCGTACCACGCGAGCGTCGCGAGTAGACTAAAGCAAAACATTGAGGGTCAAGTCTTCCAGTTGGAAAACGTAAGTGGGCCCGTTAAAGCTTATGGTAATTTATTATCTACTATACTACCAACTGATGTGTTGCCCATTGTAGAGAAGGTAGTCACGCTAAAAACAACACACTACCTCTTGGAGATTGAATGTTTGACAATAAGATAGCACAGATCTATCAATACTTTGCCCAGTAGTTTCACGACTCACATCTCGGCAGCAAGGGTATGTTAAATATATCCCACAGAAGTACCAAGGAGAGCTCGACGTCACTTATATATTAATACCAAAATCGTTTATTCATGAAGATCGGTAAAAGCTTTTACGATTGATAATGATTGAATTGAAAGGCGTATCCTGAAATAACATTGTCATCCATTTGTTACACCGAATTTGCATTGGATTGAATCATTACAATGCAATTTATATCAAAATTGTATATATATATCACAATCTTATACGCAGGACGTCCACCGCTGAACATATGCCTCCCCCATAGATTTCCAAATGGACCGGTTGGAAGCGGCCTGCATCCAACGTCGTCCTGCGATCTTTATTAAGTCGTCTGTCCAGCTGGCCGGTGGACGCGCTACGCTGCCAGGACCTTCCGGCCCTGTCGGCTATAAGTTCTGCTTGCTATGTGTCCTTACCACTGCCCTAATGGCTTATCATCTGGGCTATGTTCACTACGTTGAGTCACTTTGAACTTTTTATATATGAAGCCCACAGCAGCCCTGTGACCTGCGAATTGAACTGCGGGGTTCCATGTTCGATCCCTCGCTGAGAAAATAGTTGTGGGATAAGCAGAAATGAATTGGGTCTTTGATGCTTGTGATGTGTTCATGTAAGTGCCCGTGCCTCCAGCACAATGAAAGTACTTAAAAAAAGATTTAAAACTCGCCACTTTTTTTTATTACCTTTATAGAAGAAACCAAGCGTCCACCTTACCCACGAAGACTTTCCTGCACCAGGCGCGTGGACTATCATGCCCCTACTGGGACCACTGACAGCCAAATTTGGCACGAGCGACGTTAGGTGGGTGCTGTTTGTGGAAGCCCATACCGCTGTCAGGTGTGACAAACTGTTGGAGGCTTTGGCTGCAGCTGACAAGCAGAAGGTAAGAAACTGTGTCATTGTTGATACTTTCTGTCGATAGTATTTATGCAGATGGCGCAGGCTGGCGTATCGTTGATGTTAATGGTCAATCAAGTATGGCATGACCTCAAGTGCCGAAGTTTGGTGCACCCTTTCGAAATTCATACCGTTGACAGTAACAAAAATAGTTCAATAATTTACAAGCTCTCTCATTTCCTATCCTATTAATATTATAAACGTGAAATTAATATTATAAACGTGAAAGTTTGTATGTATGGATGTATGGATGTTTGTTACTCTTTCACGCACAAACGGGGGGGCTAATGTTGATGAAATTTGGTATGGGGGTAGATGAGGCGCTGGATTAACACATAGGATACTTTTCATCATCATCATCATCATCATCCATCACCACGCGGGTGAAACCGCGGGGCGCAGCTAGTCTATAATAAAAACAGGTCTAATTATAAATTGCACCGCCCATTACAACCCATATATCTCAACACTCTACCTGGAATGGCCCACATTCGAATTTAATTGTTCGAATTATTATCATACTCTTCTGTTTAGACTAATATCATAAGGAAGAAAGATTTGATTTGTCAAAATGGATAAATTAAAAAAATACATATCTCTCATTAAAGTACAACTCTTTCACCCCTTTGAAAGCTACATTATTCCGGAGTAATATGAGCTATATTTTATTACTATTGAAAAGTTTATCCTGCGAGATAGACGGGCCGGGACCTTTAATGTGCCTCGGTGTTGTGATATTGCATGTGAGTGGCCCTTATCTACAGTTGGCACATTTTCTAACAAGCTAGATAATGTACGTATATCTCCCAAGTTATCAAAAACCATCCAATGGGTAGATAATGATGTCAATTCCCATTAAACGATGCTAAGGGCTCTTATGATATGTCATTGGTTCATAATAGTACATTACTGCAGAATCCAGTAAGTAAGCCTACCTAAAACCTCGGTTATATACGAGGTTTTATCCAATATGATTAATAAACTGAAATTCCACACTATACTCCTAAAACAATACTTAGTACCGAACGCATCGTGCATACTTTTTCTGCGTCGCGTTAAGTGTCATAGACTATAAAATGGCTGTTTATTTAAGGCTCCGAAAAGTATATAGTAAATATATCTATCTCATAATTTATGAGATTTGTAGATTACTTTTCACCGGTTCTACTTCGGATGCGTTCATTTAATAAGTCTGACAAGGGACAGTAAATAGTTGGACGGGTCCGTTTCAGTTAGTAGTGACTCTGCCTTCGTAACGCGGAATCCCAGATTCCATCCCAGGACGGTGTACATATTTGTGTCATGACCAAAAATTTTGTTGTGGGGTCTTGGATGTCTATCCAATTTAATTTATAAGTGTTACGTTAGCGAATACTAATTGATAAATGGGTCCTGAAGCAGATTCGTGTTTATTTACTTAGGAATTAACTTGCTATGATTATCTGTAGGACACGATGTGGATAGGATACCCGTTGAGCGACGAGGAGCCGACTATCATCCACCACTTCAGCATATACGAGGAGTTGGAGGAGGAAGGTGGCTTCGTGTACCCCAACTTCGCGAGTGGCTTTGCTATGAGGATGGAGCTTATCAACAAGTGAGTATAAGGTTAATTTGTGTGATGGTATTCTGTACTCGGCCTAACTTTATGTTACATTGTTATATAGACTAGCAAGTTTGTGTGTATTCTCAACTTGAGTGAAAATAATGGAAAAATAACCTGGATTAACACATTGGTTACTTTTAAGCACGGCAAAAGGTTACTACGCTGGCAGAGTCGCAGAGTGAGCATTTACTAAATGGTAAGTTAGCGATTGAACACCGCATCTCTTGCAAACTCTTAAATTTTCCAGTCGTAACCAACCCATCTAAACGTAATAAATCTATGAAATCGAAGCTTTCTCCCAATCTTTACAATGTACACGTTTTTTCACTTACAAATAAATATATTTTTAACGAAAACCGCAATAAGAACAGTCACGCACATAACAGCAATACATTTTGTCCCAATAACCGTACTAATTGTAAAAGCTTGTTCCACGCAACATTAACTAACGCTTTTGTCCTCGTGCGGGACCTCATTCGGTAAAAAGCCCTCGCTTTGTCACCGGCCGCCGCCGAACTGTACGGCGCTAGTCATTTGTCATTCTTATGAATTCGCAGGTTTTAGGTGGATTACAAAAAAGTTGTTAGGTACAAGCTTTTTACGTTTATAGTCTCGTGTTCAAAATCCACATTATAACGCGGGTTTTATATTTTTTTTAAATAACACAACAATAGGTAACTACGATGCTCAGTACTTGCCTCGCGCAGTAAAGTTCTCTGCGCGCCCCTGCATCGCACGGCTCACGGCTCGGCTCGGCAGTAGCGCGATGCTTTACCACGGGAGACGCAAGTAGGTACGCTATCGTCGGTTACGCGCTGAACAATATTATATCATGGCTATACCTACTAAAACTAAGTGAAACCACATCCTCCACGACTCACGTAAACTGTCTAAGTGTAATTGTATACGTGTGTTTTAATACGACAATAAACTTGTAACCAAATATTGTTGTTAATAAAACATTTCTTCACTACTAGCGACTGTCCGCGACTTCTTTCGCGTAGTAGGCTCGGCCTTCGGCCTCGCCACAAACTCTCCTTTTTTCTTGGATTTCTTTCAGAATAACCTTCTCCTGAAAATAATTAATAAAACAGGAAAATAATTAGCGAGATTGTTTCATCCCTTCTCAAGTTATAGCGTGACCAGAAGAAATAGATGTTCATTTTATAAATGTCTTAGGGAAATGAGGATATTTCATATTAGGGATTTTGAAGAAAAATATAAATGCTCTAAATCTTTTCTCCTGGCGCACCGCCGGACGCTGCCGCGGCACGCTCGCTTCGCTCGTTACGCTTTACGGGTGTTTTGGTCAAAAGATCCTTACACTCCTCGCTTCGCTCGTTGTCGTACCTATATATGACTTTGCCTTAGACTGGTCATATCCCCCCGGAGGGATAAATTCTTTTAGTAAGAAGACGAAATATGAAAAAATATTCGAGATCTACCGGAATTTCGTGATATCCCTAGGGATATCCTCATTTCCCTGCGACATATATATACAGAAGACTAGCTGCGCCCGCAGTTTCGCACGCGTGGTGATGTAGATGTTGATAAAAATTATCGTATGTTCTTCCTTGGGATATAATTTATCTCTGCCAAATTTCATCGAAATCGGTATAGTCGTACTCAAAGGGAAATAGAGGTTCATTTTTATAAAACTATATATAGATAGATAGAATTGGTACGATAGTCGAGAAGTTAGGCCAATATATTAGAATTTTTGACCAACTGACTGACTGGTACCAACAGAGTGTTTGCACTCAGGCAACGAAAAGATAGATGTCATGCAATCGGGCTAAGGACTATAGCTTTCTATAGTCATCATAACCTTAAGATTATAGTTATTTTACCCGACCCGTCTACTTTTGAAAAGAGAGCCGCCGAGGTGTATAATGAGGAGTAATTTGTCATTCTTATGAATTAAGCGGGTTTCGTGTCGGATCACGAAGTTAGTCGGCTCGTGACAAGCTTTTCGTTTCGTGAATCACATGCCGAGTACTTGTGAGTGGAGAAATTGTGTTTTATGAAGGCAGCATTACATTTATGTAGAGTTCAAATGCGTTATCATTAGTAAGGTTTCCGCACATGCGTTGTGCACGTGTGGAAGCCACATGTCGCTTGTAGAATAAATAGTTTTGTGTTCGCGTTGAAACGCATCCGTAAGATCGCTGAAGGTTGCTCTCTCGACTTATTGCCGTTATATTCGACCTATTTTGCGATACGGGTTATCATTATTGATGAGTTATTGCGCACTTGTTTTGGACTATCGCAACAGCCTCTTTCAGCGCGCTCTCTTATGAACTTTATTCCGTTCCATATTGGTATTTCGTTCCATATGTATATATTAAAGCAACCGTATGCTTATTTGGGCACATTCATGTCTCTTACGAAAATATTAACCTAATCTATACAACTTACGTCACTCGCACAATACACATCTTTTCGTCTTTGTAATAGAATAAACTGAACTTAAACATCTTTAAACGGTATAAATCGCGTATGTTGTAATTATATTTTTAGTTCCTGTAATCAATATAAAATACTAGAATATGCGAGTGACTTCGTCCGCGTGCAATAGAGTTAGGTTATCATGATTCCTCGGGAGCTCCCCTTTGAATCGGAATAAACAGTTGCTTATGTATAGGTATCTCCACTTTAAATTTCACCTAAATCCGTTAAACCGTTTTTGTATGATCCAAGGCAGATTCACATCACCTCCGAGCTGTCAACGCTTCATTCTACTTCTTCTTATACTTTTTCATTATCCTTAATTATCAGCATTATTTCGCTCCATGCAGGCTCTTAACACAAATGGAGAGTGGTGAGCGTCGCCTCGAGGCGGACTTCTCAATAGACCCCGCATTCGAACTGGCGCAGCTGGTGTACGGCGCCGGGGAGCAGCACGGACCTCTGCTCACTGCGGACCTCAGCTTCTGCATAGTCGCGGGCGATAACTGTGCCACGTACCCGACGCAGTTCGATACATGTGTGAGTATGACAGTTCGTGACGTATGAAATGCTATGTATAACCAAAAGAATAAATATCCGAGCTGAAACGACATTGTGGGCGTGCAATTATTTCGCCTACTCGCAGTCACAGAATAACTAACTGTAGTACTAGTTTCCTTTGCTTAAATGTAAAACATATGAATTCAGCACCTACTACGTACAATATTAGAGTAATTACTACAGTGGATGGCCCCGTTAGTTGGTTTGAAAAGCGCTCCTATTCAATTGACGATATTAATAGTTCCTCGCAAACTTTACGGTCTGAACCCATGCCTGCTTTGATCGAATTTGGCCTAGTTTTTTAGCATAAGGTTTCACAAAGTACTTCAGAGAACTCGGGTTATGTGTCGTGTTGGAGAAACTTGGTAAACTACACCGTAACAACAAATATTAATCACTTGCAATATTAAGTCACGACTTATAAGAGGACAAATTTAAAGACATTTCCCAAACCACCAATCAGTCACCATTTATCCTGATCATATCTATCGAACTCTGTGCGGGCAGGGAATTCAGGAACGTGCCCACTGCCCTCAATATGTTAATCATAAAAAACTAATAAACCGAACGTAAGTGGTAGGCCTGTTGTCGAGAGCACCACAGTGCCAGATATTCTGCCACTAAACAATACTGCGCAAGCATTGCTGTGTTACGTTGTAAAAGGCACAGAGAGGTGGTGTGCCTTACACGCCATAACCCAGTAAGGTATAGTCAGTTCAATAATTGAGCGATTTACAAACACCCATTTTACGGGTGACGAGTGTAACACAGTGCCCCGCAAAAATTCAGTTCTAAGCTCTGTGTAACGACGCTTACCTTCAGGTGCACGAGTCGCCCGTCTCGCCACTTGATTGTATACCAAAACTATCCCTGTATTCTAACTTAGTGCGGTTCTCGGCAGGGCAGTGCCATACCCGAAGAGTCGATATTGTTCGCCGTGAAGACCTGGAGCGGCTTCCACGGAACGCGGGCCAAAGTTGTGAAGAAGACCTGGGGACGGCACGTCACCAATCTGCTGTTCTTTAGCGACATCGATGGTTAGTACCATGCACCGTCGGGAAGACCAGATTTGAGTTCCATTGCATATGAGTGTAGTTGGTAGTCTTCAAACACCTTGAGCAGCTTCCACAGTTACAGCGTCAAAAGTACCTGAAAAAATACAGAAATATGATTTCATCTAATTTACTTTGGGTTAAACTCTCAATTTCATTTTTGATTAACAACGTTAACTAGCTTATATTGGGAAGCCATTAATATGAAAATTTAAATATTTTTCCGTCATTGTTAATTTTATTTTATCAATATTGCCCAGCTACTTTTTTACTGGCCTTACCAGAGAACAGGTGTCCAGCTACCTTATTGTCTAACTTGAATGAGAATGAAATGTCACTTTATTCTCATTCCCATTGATGGTTCCAGCCAATCGGCTTGCAAGGTTTCGCCCAGCATTAAATCCCATTGGATTTAATTGTCAAAATGAAGCCCATTCCCATTCTCCGTAAAGATAGACAATAAGGCCGCTGGACTCGTATCACTATACTACTATACTCGAATATTATCCTCTGGTGAGTTATCTTCAATAAACATTGTATATAATAAAGTTAAAAAAATATCTGGTAAGATTCGGTGATTCACAAATGTTGGCTTGCTGCATCCATTGTCTCTCTGCTATCTGTGCTTCTGTGTTAAATTTCCCAAAAAAGTATGCTCTATTATATTTAAAAAAAATATATTTTATTTTATAAAATTTAAAATACTAACAATAGTGTCAACGTATATTCTGGAAATGTGTAAATTTGTAAAAAAAATACCCAGACTATTTTAAAAGGGCATCTGATAAATCGCGCAGTATTAGGCCGCAATTTAGACATAAACTAATCGAACCAAAGTCCAACCTAGAAATACACAGCTCTGGCCCTAAATCAATGGCCGTTAAAATATTTAATATATTGCCAAATGTATTAAAAGATATCGAAAAAGAAGTAACTTTTATAAATAACTCAAAAGGTATTTTAGTATCCAAATGTAATTACAACTAAGAAGAATTTTTCAATGATAATTTCGACAAAATGAACATAGATCGTTCCGTTCCGACTATTGCCATACCCAAATAGGGTCATATGTTTTACTTTATATTTAAACATGTTAATTTAAGAACTCCATGTACCTACATATGTCTGCAATAAAATATTGAGTCATCATCATCATCATCATCATCTCAGCCGTAGGACGTCCACTGCTGAACATAGGCCTCCCCCATGATTTTCCAAAAGGACCGGTTGGAAGCGGCCTGCATCCAACGTCGTCCTGCGACCTTCATCAGGTCGTCTGTCCACCGTGTCGGTGGACGACCTACGCTGCGCTTGCCGGTCCGTGGTCTACACTCCAGAACCTTTCGGCCCCATCGGCCATCTGTTCTGCGTGCTATGTGCCCTGCCCACTGCCACTTCAACTGGCTAATCTTCTGGGCTATGTCGGTGACTTTCGTTCTTCTACGGATCTCCTCATTTCTGATTCGATCACGTAGAGAAACCCCGAGCATAGCCCTCTCCATAGCTCGTTGTGCGACTTTGAGCTTGTCTATGAGGCCCATAGTAAGAGACCACGTTTCAGTGCCATAAGTCATCACTGGTAACACACATTGGTCGAAGACTCTTGTCTCGAGGCACTGAGGTATTTTTACGAGAAGACTTCGCGAAGTTGGATTCGACGATTGACCTCTTTCTCGAAGTTGGACCTGCCTAGTTTGACTGTCTGTCCCAGGTAGATGTACTCGTCAACAACTTCGAGAACTGAGTTCCCAACTGATATTGGGGTAGGTACAACATGGGCATTAGACATAATTTTCGTCTTATCCATGTTCATCTTAAGACCTACCCGTTGGGAAACTCAATGGAGGCCTTCGAGCATTGTACTGAGGTCTTCCATGGATTCTGCCATGACTACAATATCGTCGGCAAATCGAAGGTGAGTGATGTATTCGCCGTTAATATTAATGCCAAGTCCTTGCCATTCCAGAAGCTTGAAGGCGTCTTCCAATGTACCGGTGAACAGTTTCGGAGATATAACGTCTCCCTGTCTCACGCCTCTTTGCAATGGAATTGCCTTCGAACTCTGCTCCTGTACTCGGACTGACATGTAGGCGTTTTTGTACAAACACTTCAGCACTTCAATATACCGATAGTCAATACGGCACCGCTGGAGAGACTCAAGCACTGCCCACGTCTCGATCGAATCAAAGGCTTTCTCATAGTCCACAAACGCTAGACAAAGAGGCAAGTTATACTCTTCGGTCTTCTGTGTAACTTGCCGTAGCGTGTTGATGTGGTCTATGGTACTATAGCCTTTTCGGAAACCGGCTTGTTCCGGAGGCTGGAATTCATCAAACCTGCGACTGAGACGGTTCGTTATGACCTTCGAAAACAGCTTATAAACATGGCTCAAAAGCGAGATGGGTCTGTAATTTTTAAGTAAAGTGTTGTCACCTTTCTTGAAAAACAGCACCACCACGCTTTTGTTCCATGCTTCTGGCGTTGAACCTTCGAGTAAGACGGTATTAAAGAGCTTCTGAAGGACTTTAAGTACCGGTGTTCCACCCGCTTTCAGAAGCTCAGATGTGATACCGTCGTCAACAGGCGCCTTGTTGTTCTTAAGCTGTTTCAAGGCCATTCTAATCTCGTACAGGCTGATGTCCGGGATATCTTCGGTATAATGTCGGGTCAGCTTGGCTCTTGGATCTTTGGCCGAGCTGCTAACAGGTTTAGCGACCGAGGTGTATAGCTGTCCGTAGAAACTCTCTACCTCTCCTAATACTTCTGCTTTGGTCGACGCTACACTGCCGTCTTCTCTATTCAGCTTCGTCAACTGGCTTTGCCCAATAGACATGTCTCTTGCAAACACTTTGGAGCCTTTTTTCCGCTCTATCGTCTCTTTAATACGGTTTGTATTAAAGATCCGGATGTCGTGTCGCAAGGACTTCCATATTCGTCTATTGAGCAGCCTATATGCTTCAGCATCATCCGAAGACTGCAGTTTCAATGAGCGTCGTTCAGCCATGAGGTTGAGGGTATCGTTGGAGAGTTTCTGTGACCTACCTGTACGGTGGGGTTTAAAGTACTTGGAACCCACTGTATGGACAGTTTCTACTAACCTGTTATTGATCTCGTCCACTGAAGCGATGTTCTCAAGGCAATCGATGCGATTGGATAGCTCAAGTTGAAAGCTCTCGGGGTCTTGAATACGGGCACGAGTGGGTTGGAGCGTAGACTTCATCAGACGAGACCTCTCCAGTTTGACATTAATATTCACCGTGCCTCTTACCATTCGGTGATCACTACCGGTTTTAACCCTGTTGATCACGGAGACATCAGTGAATATTTGCCTTTTGGTGGTCATAATGAAGTCAATCTCATTTCTCGTGGAACCATCGGGACTCAGCCAGGTCCATTTCCTGTGAGGTGGCTTCTGAAAGAAAGAGTTCATCATAAAGAGTCCCTCTTTCTCCAGGAAGTTGGCCAACCTCTGTCCCCTACGGTTCCGTTGTCCATATCCAAATTGCCCCACTTTCAACTCATCCTCGCTTCTCTTACCCAACTTCGCGTTGAAGTCCCCCATAACAACTAGAAAGTGCGTTTCAGAGGTATGTATGGCCCGACTAATGTCCTCATACATATCCTCCACCTCATCATCCGGGTGCGACTTCGTCGGTGCGTATACCTGAATGACCTTCAGCGAATATCGTTTGGATACTCTGAGTATTAGGTATACGACCCTATTGGAAACGCTATCGATCTTAAGTATGTTGTTAGTAAGGGACTTGTGGACGAGAAAACCGACACCACCTTGGGACTTTTGGTCGCCCTCCCGGTAGTAGAGTAGGTTACCTGATTTCAGGGTTATCGTGTCCTCACCCGCTCTACGGACTTCAGATAACCCCACAATGTCCCAGTGTAGTCTTACTCATTTCTTCTTCCAGCTCATATATCTTCTCGTCTGTCCTCATTGTGCGTATGTTGTGTGTCACCAGGGCCAGTCGTCGTCGTTGGGGGTGGTAGCCGGGCGTCTGCCGGGGATTCTTAGCACCCCCTGCCCCACCGTTACCGTGGCCGCTACCGTAGCCAGGAATAGCGGGGCTGCCGGGGACTGGGGGCCTGGTTCCTAATGTGTCCGTCATTGGGGGGATTTTGCCAATACTCGCCACGCTTGGCAGGCGGGTTGGCGAGCGCAGTTTTGGGGTTTTAATACTGGGAAGATGCTGCTGCCCGCCCACCTTCCGATTGTTATCCCTTAGCAGATTTTTACGCACCCACGGGTAGAGTTGGGGGGGGTACTATTCTAAGACGGTACCCCACGGCAAGAAAGGTAATATTGAGTATTGAGTATTAAATTTAAATCCTCATGTTTCGAAAAATGTTCACCGATTGACAAGTTATTGATGTCTACCGTCGATATTTTAATCAATACGTTCCCGATACTCACAGTATTCGGTAACGACGTCCAAAGATTAATTTATAGTTAATCTATGCAATTTTGTTTCGCTAAATTAGCATATTAACTCGTATTTCCCAATATGGTTTAAGTTTTCGTATACCAGATCCGACGTTACCGGCGGTGTCGACGGGCGTGCCGAACAGCAAGACGGGCCACTGCGTCAAAACCAACGCCATTCTGAAGCAAGCCGTCGCGCGCGCCAGCAACATGCCGCACGTCAAGTGGATATTCCTGGCAGACGATGATACTATACTGGGGTAAGGTTTTGAATAATATATTGACGGCTAAACTTACGCGGTAGGTACAGTCGAGTATTGCTACTCGTGCACCCGGCTGCGTCCGCGCTAGTACCTACTGGGGCAAGATTGAATTAGATTGAGACATTGAGTACAACCATTAAAAATAATGATGTAAAATGTTTATAGTATTCCTCTAATTTTTTGCAGCAATAAACAAACAACATTAGACCGCCATCGTTTTGCTTTTAACTTTTTTTGTTAATAATTGTAATATTAGCTTTTGACGACTATTTCACTTCATTACCACATGGTCAATGATGATGCGGTCGAAGACGGTATCACGCTACACCCAGATTATCGACTGACCTCGGAGATCAGCCGCAATACCGTTAGGTGCTTGGTTTGATTAATACAGACATATATTGGTGACAACCAAGCACCTACCCGCCTGTCTAGCTAGCAGTGGGGTGATAGCTAGCCAGGCGGGCACGGCACACAGCAAGCTGTCTCATTTCCAGCGTGCGAAGACTGTGCGAGGTGCTGAGTTGTTACCGCGGCGGGGATGACGTCACAATCCTCGGCGAGAGATACGGATACGGATATGGAAAGAGGGAGACAGCTGCTAAAGGTCAGCATAGTCATATTACATACTAAACTTAGTATGTAGTTAGCAATTATAATCAGCATGTTGTTTTAAGTAAAGCTGTCCCACTGTGTCAAATAGACAGAATACGAACCTGCATACTTTGGGTTTGCAGAACCAGGCTCTGAGCCATAAGCTACTAATATTCTGCATTGAGTCTCGATTTAAGGTTGTCGAAGCTGAACTCCTCTCTCCGAGAGGAATATTTGAGTCCCAGCAGTGGGAACATGATAGGCTGATTATACCAACAATGTATGTCTATTTTTGTTAATAAATAATTTCTCGTACAAACAAGGTTACGACTACATAACGGGTGGCGGCGGCACAGTACTGAGCGTGCGCGCTGCACGCTTGCTGACCGCATGCGCGTGCGCAGGGCTCAGCGCGCCCGACGACATGACGCTCGGCGCGTGCGCGACGCATCGGCTCAACCTCACCGCTACCCATGTGCCGCTGTTCCATCAGGTAATGTACATTTCAAGTAAGTAAGTATTGTCACAGTAGGAGTCCCCGTGCCGCAGGAGGCATGGATGGGAGTTATCTCATTTGAATGTCAGTGATAATTAGATGAAAGGTAACATACTAAACCTGGGCAGTTACTGTAACTCACAGGTAAAGGTTTAGCGACTGGTTTACAATCCTAACGGTGGTGACTAGCCAGGCGAACTCTAGAATGTAGCGTACATTCTAGAGTTCGCCTGCTTCCTTCGCCTACTAACTTGCTGTGGATTTCTTCATGTAATACTTTTATCAAAAGCTCCAGCCCGAGATAGGATTCAGGTAGGCTTAATGAGCGGCGAGCTGTTGGCGCGTTCGGCGCCTGCCTTTGCCCGCTCGACAGTTGTTTTCCCTGATTTCTATGTTTATATGTAATTAGTGTTAGTAAATTGTAAAACCTATTGTGTATTTATACCGCTTCGTTCGTGAGTACCTGTTTTTCTATCTACACACCCTAGCTCTGGAGAAAAAAAGCTCCAACGAGAACTTAAAATTATTTCGCACTTGGCCGGTATTTAAAATTCCGCCTCGGATGAGGGCTAAACATTATTGCTCTCCAAACCGACCTAAAATATTTAATTTAGATCTCGATACTTTCTTGTGAAACTATTAAAAAGAATTTCTCAAATATTGTAAAAGTATCACATTTTTTTAAAACTGTAATCCAAGTGTATGATTGCTTCAAAAAATAGTAGCCCAGTGTATGATTGCCTCAAAAGTAAAATGGCCCAGTGTTTGATTGCCCAAAGTAAAGTGGTCTAGTGTATTATTGCCTCAAAAGTAACGAAGTCCAGTATGATTGCCTCAAAAGTTAAGTTGTCCAGTGTATGTTTGCCTCAAAAGTAAAGTTGCCCAGTGTATGATTTCCTCAAAAGTAATGTGACCCATTGTATGATTACTTCAAAAGTAAAGTACCCCAGTGTATGAATGCGTTAAAAGTAAAGCTGCCCAGTTTATTATTGCCTCAAACGTAACGAGATCCAGGGTATGATTGCCACAAAGTAAAGCGGCTCAGTGTATGATTGTTTTAAAAGTAAAGTGGCCCAGTGTGTGATTACTTAAAAGGTAAAATGGCTTAGTGTACGATTGCCTTAAAAGTAAAGTTGCCCAGTGTATTATTGCCTCAAAGTAACGCGGTCCAGTATATGATTGCCTCAAAACTATGCTGCCCAGTGTATGATTGCCTCAAAAGTAAATTAGCCGAATCTATGATTGCCTTAAAAGTAAAGTGGCCCAGTGTACGATTGTCTCAAATGTAAAGTACCGGAATGGATTGCAGGCCCGACCGCAGGACTACGCGCGCGAGGTGCTATCCCGGGACCGGCCCGTCTCCTTCCACCGGCACTCCTCCCCGGACCCGCTGCGCGTGTACGCCGCGTGGTTCCAGCACGACGATCTCGCGCTGCGCACGAGGAAACGGGACGAGTTGTAGGACAACTACGCTAATCAAGCAGCCAACATATGCCATGTGAACACAGTCCATGAGGTATTCTCGCTGTGTTCTTTTGACCCAGTATTATTACTATTTATGCATTAATCTATAGCTTTATATACAGACAACAGCAGAAACGATTCTCACTATAAATGTTCTTTTAAAACTTAACTATAATTTGTACATTATCTCCATCTCATTAATAAACTAGCTGTACCATTTATATTTGTAAAATGGGTATTTCAAAATACCACAAAAAAAGTCGGTTAGACCTCTTGTCATCTCTTTTTAATACAATATTAATAACAAGGACAGGTAATATTTAAACAAGTTCATTAAAGCTTTGTGTTATTATATTTACTGTTATTGATTGTTAGATTTAAATTAAGAAATGGTTAATTAAAATACTAGCTCTGAAATTGAATAATCTGATTAATTAATTCGTAAAATTTATTTTACGTTGAAATTTTTACCACGTATATATTGTTAATAAGCTTCCGTGATTGTTTAAACAACGTGGCTTTGTATCTCAGTTATGTACTAAAAGTAATAGATTTATGTTAATGATCAGCCTAGCTATATAGTCACAGAAGTCTAGCCAAGTTCTGGTTAACAATGCTTCGCACAAAAAGGTGCATTTTCAATGTGACGCGATGGCGTGCCATCTTATTAATAGTAATGTTGGTTAGATAATTAACCTCATAATTCTGTGTATTTTTCTAGTACTACATAAAATTAAGCATAATGAAGTGTTGTATTGACTGCCTGCGAGTACGGCTCACCGACCAATCAGAGACTTAGTTGAGAGTTCGTTCAATTCGAGTGCCTACTTCCAGAAATTGTCTATGTTGTGGGTCACATTTAGAGTTGAGAAAGATATACTCAAATACTCGTTTTTAACATTTCCTGCTTCTCTAATAACCCTCACGAACATTAACTAAACAAGGTATTTCCCAATAGATAATGTACATACCGTCTGTGCATACATAAATATTTGCCCCGTTCAGGAATCTAACCTGGAACCCCGCGCTATGAAGGCAGGACCGCTACCAACTAGGTCAATGGGGCTGTCAACATTATATGAGTAACTTAGATAATGTTAAGTACTTTTAATATACATCATGATTAATATTAAACTATCTATGAGTTTTCTTGTATTTAGCAAATCGGTAGTGTTCGCAAAAACTCTTCTTGCGGTTATCAAATAAAATTTCTTTGCAAGTGATTCTATAGATGGTGCCTCCGGCCCCATAAGACAGTTAAAACAACAAGCAAAGTAAATTCGATTCTCCAACTGTAGCCTGTATGACGTGTGATCATGGCGTCTGACACCGTTAGTCGGAAGACGCCGATTCGTATTCCATCTGAGGATGTAATTTTGTCTCTAAAAATTGCAAAAGTGGGTAATTACTAATTATACTCCATTAGCGATTGTTTATGGAATATGGAAGTTATTCAAATTAACCTCTAGGTAAAGGTAAGTACGTAGTAGAATATATGAATATGGGCCATTCAGCTTTTGTAAAAGATACCTTTCCACTACGACTGACATATAACAGCTAAAGTATATTAGACTTGTTTATACCAGCTTGCGTGTACTGCGAACGATGTGTGTGCGTTAGATTGTACTTGTAGGGGAAACTAACATATCAGTTGTCTAGATAAGTGTACATATGTAATGGAATAAAGTTTACTATTTTGATTGAACCGGCCTTTTCTTTACATACTCTATGTGTACCTTAAAACATATTAAGTAAATTAAATTGCATAATAAAGTTTTGAAGCGAATCAAACAGCATTACTTGAAAATTTATAGTAGTCATCCAGTTGTATCATCATCAGCTCACACTCGGCCACTACCGGCCTCTCTTAAAATACCTAAGTGTGCACCCAACTGACCCATCATGGCATGCTGTGTGCTGGTCAGCGCTGGGATGGTTCCGTGGCAAAATGGCATTAATGCTTATTTTTAAGGCATGAGTAAGCACCAAGAGACCAAACATCTTTTTGGAAATTAAACTTAACCAAACTGTCAGGCAGAAATCCAGCCACAAGTTTAGAAAATAAGACAAGAGAGCTGATATAAGCCAGAAAGGAGGTAAAAACAAGTATAAGTCACTCACCACCACGAATCGTCACTAACGACATGCTGGTGGTAGGGTTAACGCCAGGGACGGGAACTTGCAAAGGGTAAGTACATACCTATAATGATGGCCGACACAAAACAGGGCACAACCTTAGGGGAGGACACGAGTACCGAGTCAACCAATCTCCATAAACAAAGTGAAATAAAAGGGTTATTTGGATCAAATTTGGTTGGTTGATAGATGAGGCTGAATTAACACACATTCTAGATATTTTTATCATCATCATTCCTCACAACGTGATGCGGTAAGTTCTGTCTAAATACACATAGGTATTTATGCTCTATGAAATTATAATTTATGAATTTTGAGGTCTTCCGCTTTCTACGCGGCAGCGCCAGCACGATCAGTCGTCCCAGTAGCTTAGGGAGATGAGACGCTGGCAGTGTGTTTGCTTCCACAGTCATGTAGCGTCAATCCTAAACCCTTTTACCGACAATGAGTCAGCAAAAGGCGAATCATTAATTAGCGAGTCTCACGTTGTCTTGGCTAATGGAAGTATTGAGTAAAGCGATCTGCGGAAACCTCCAGTCACGGTCGGTAATAGTCAATCATAGTATTGTAAAGGAGTCGCTTTTATACATCAATCTGTATTGGTTACTTGAGCCAAAACCGAAGTGAATATGCAGAGTGGCATATTGAGATGGGCCAGTATGGAAATATAAGGAACTATTGGAGATTTGTCGTCTATTTTAGAGTAAAATAAAACTAGATTCCATATAAATCGGATCAAAATATCTCATCATCATCATCTCAGCCGTAGGCCTGCATCCAACGTCGTCCTGCTAACTTTATCAGGTCGTCGGTCCACCTTGTCAGTGGACAACCTACGCTGCGCTTGCCGGTCTGTGGTCTCCACTCCAGAACCTTCCGGCCCCGTTGGCCATCTGTTCTGCATGCTATGTGGCCTGTCCACTGCCACTTCACCTGGCTTATCTTCTGGGCTATGTCGGTGATTTTAGTTCTTGTACGGATCTCCTCATTTTCTGATTCGATCACGTAGAGAAACCCCGAGCATAGCCCTCTCCATAGCTCGTTGTGCGACTTTGAGCTTGCTAATACGAGTAAGGCCCGTAGTAAGTAGAAAAGTTTGTATGTTACCAAATACAAAACTTTTATATAAAAAATAATGTTTTGTCCAACTCCCAATACGGTTTTCAACCAACCAAGTCAACTTCACAGCTGCTATCTAAATTTACGAACGAAGTGAACAAGTACCTCAATGACAGGAACCACGTAGTTCTATTATTTATAGATTTTAGCAAGGCTTTCGAAACACTACGGCATGACACGCTATTAAAAAAACTGGAGAACTCAGGTGTTCGATGCCCCATTCTAGAATGGTGCAAGGATTACCTTAGTAACCGTAAATACAGCGTCAAAGTGAGTGATGAAATCAGTGATGCAGTTTTAGTCACTGAAGGGACGACCCAAGGTTCGGTGTTAGGGCCTTTGCACTATTTTGCTTATGTCAATGATATGGAAAATGTGGTTAACCATTTCTCCATATATCAATATGCAGATGACACCTGCCTCTTAACTGCTAGCAAGGATATAAGCGAAGCATCTCAATGGCTGCAACAAGATTTTACGCATATATCCAAATGGGCACACGATGCAGGACTTGTAGTAAATGCAAACAAAACTAAAATTATTCACGCCCGTTCTAATTATTTAAAATGTTATACCTCGTTTAAGATAGTCGCCCACGGCCACACGTGCCTGCACAAGCCAATCTTAACAGACACTTGTGGGTGTCGAGCAAGTTACTCACCACACTTACCTAGGATTAGCTGTAGATAACCGATTTAGCTGGAGCTTCCATATAGACTATATATGCAACAAACTGCGAGCTATACTAGCTAAGTTCTACATTCTAAAACCAAAGGTACCGTATAAAATACTACTCAACATGTACACAGCCTTAGCAGAATCAATTATTTCATACGGTATTACGAGTTATGGTAGAACATTTAGAACATATATTGAAAGAATATATAATCTACAAGTAAGGCTATTAAAACGCATTGTACCCGATAAAATAAAACAGAAATATAAAGATAATATCATAGATATTTTCAAGTACTGCAATATATTGCCTGTACATATAAGACTTCATATGGCCCTCTTAGTTGAACAATTTAATAATAAAGAAATACAAATACCCGTATCCCATAAAATAAAAACGAGGAATATTTGTAAGAATAAACTAACAGTACCTACATCAACAAATTATTATGGTAAGCGAACTGTCGAATACTTAATCCCAACCATAATTAATAACATCCCACAAAACATACAAAAAGAAATTAACATAACAAATTACAAACTTAAATACAAAATAAAATTAAATACAAGTAAAAATACTTTTATGAAAATATTACATAAACAAAACACATATCACTTAATCAGTTATTTTTAATTAATTAATTTAAATTATTTTTATTGTTATTATTTATTTTTAATGGTATATTAACATCTTATAACGTTCGTATTTTACCCTTTCACTGCATTACAAATCGATTCATCCTGTATATGAGTGTTTACGCCGTCCGGCAGAACCAGTTCATGATAAGAAGTTATTCCACGAACACAATATGGCGGCACTGAGTATTGAATGAGTTTATTGAATGAGTTTGCCTACCGCATAATTAGTAAGTAGTTAAGACACAAAATTATAAGGCATACCCTATTTTTGTATATGATACCATAAAGTTAAGTTTAATATTAAGCAGTGTACGTTGCGAATCTGAGTACCAATACAAACTATGTCTGGTTTAATGGTACAAAACAATAAAGATTACGTTAAATGTGTAATATATAAATAAATAAAAAAAGAGATCACGTTTCAGTACTGAAACGTGAACATATTATGTCATCACTGGTAAGTAACAAAATGATAAGCCTTTTCAAGCCTTCCGATAGATTGTAGGTATACGAACGAAAGTACATACGAAACCGATAACAATATAGAATCAGTAAAAACTAATAAGGAGATACATATCAGTATCATGTCTTTGGATTGGTGCCTCGGTGGTTTGTTGATCATGGCATCTGGCATGGTTAGTCAGTAGACACGGGTTCGAAACCCTTCTGTGGCTTTATTATTGTCTCTATTCAAGACATTGACATTAGTTATCCGTATGGTTTCGTTCGCAAGTGTTATTGCTTTAAAACCCCATAAATTAAAAATACATTATTTAATTATATTTTAAAAACCTATACTTACAGCAGCGTTGCTAAAGAAATGAATTACATTACTTTTTAATTGTTTAATGTAAATTTCTATTAATTGGAAGCATTACTTTTTGCATTTTTGCAGAGAAAAAACTATAATTGAGATAAGTAGGTTGGTATATCGTTTCATTTAGGTAACTTACATTACTGTCCCATACACTGTTAAAAAAAATAAACGTGTTTTTATTTTATAAATATTGGACATATTTTTGACTCCTAATATTTAAAACATACAAATTAATATATATTGACAAAATATGTAAACGAATATTTACAAAAAATATGATTCAACGACTGAATTATCTATTTTGACTGCCCATTGCCTTACCATTTAAACAAGTTCCTATGCGCTTCAAAGTCACGTGACATTCGTTTCACACACCCCAGGGACGCGCGTTACTCATCTATCCCGTACCGATCATAACCAGGTTTTCCTTTTGCACTGAAAGTTCCATCAATCAATATTTTTCCCGAAAGTTCAAGAAGTTCGAAAGGATCAAAGGCAGTCAGAGCTGGTCATTTGTCATTCAACGTGCGATACTTCGCTAAGTACCCCCTCGACTCGAACTCGAACCAACTTACATTTTTCATTACGGAAAACTTTTGAGAGGCAACCTTAATTTTGTATACTACATACAGCGAAAAAGTCACCTTACTGCATATGTAATAAAGATTCTATTTCCTAGTCTTGTCGAGGTTTGGCGTGACGTGTTTTTCTCAGTTAGACTGCGTTGTATTAATCAGAAATATTAGTTTTGTAAAGCTCCGAAAGGCTTTTAGCACTTCTAAGCCTCTTTCCTCTTTCTTTTATTGGAAAGAGATAATCTGCCTTCATATATAATATTAGTAAATGGCAAAACGGCTCTAGATAAACTGTTTTTGTGGTATAATTGCGTCGTCTGAAAGGAAAACTAGTGATTGCTATTATTATTTAACCATATGATGCTTACCAAGTTCGTTGTTAGTACTTTTGCTGTAAACATCGACGAGTAATGGTTATTTTCTTTTCTTATAAACACGTACTAATCTATTGGATTTAGTTTAAGTCGGAAGCAGTTCCTTCATTCATATCGAAGTTTCATGCAGCCGTTGTACAGTGGACTGCGCTTGACATTTCAAGCCCGGGCAGGCTCCCAATGTCTGCAGGTATTTACTCTTTGTCTCATTGATAAGTAAATGGGCGAGAATGAATCGACTGTTCGCTCTTGTAACTGGTTTATTACTGCCGCTCGGCGTGAAGCCGAAGGCAGTCGAATACACATCACTCCTCTGACATTATTTTGAAGACCTGGCAATATACAAAAGCTAATATTAAAAAAAACTTCTTATAGCTAGTTACCTGTCTCGGTCTTTTTGATCGCTCATGCGCTCTGCCAAACTCTGACTGCCCTTCCGATTCTGCTAAATCATTACCCGAACTATTTTCATTAGAAAAGCGCCTGGGATCTATACAATCCGATTCCATAGGAATGCCTACAATATTTTCTCTAGCCTCCGCCCAATCATCTCTGTCCTCCTCTCCGCCATCGACGTTAGAAACATTAAGGCCGCTTATGGCGGCCGCTTATGGTTCGATGGCAAGCAAGGATCATGCACTCTCGTCGCTTGAGAGTCAGTTTGCAACGATGGCGAAGAAGGTGCAGAGAGGTTTGTCGGATCTGGTGCCTGAAATAGTGATGGCGTGGAAGGCCGCAATGGAACAAACGCTGTCGAAACGTACGAATCATCGTCGTCATAAACTTTTCTCCCGTTGTGGCTCGATTAAGTGAACTTTCTTATCTGATCTACATGCCGTAATCACGAAACGTTATATTTCTCAAATAAAATACTATACATTCTATTACCTATTTTGTTTGTAATCTTACCGACCGTCCATTTAGCATTTCGCGCAGAAAACCATCTAGTCCAAACAAGCTCTCCAACTTCAAAACATCTGGCTTTGTTTAAATCGCAGTGATAATCGTTAGGTACATGAGTATAGTTTTGAGGTAAAACTAAATCTAATCTAGATCCCATCCTCGTCGCCAGTTGATAAGTATATGGGCGAGAAATGAAACGACTGTTCGCTTTTGTAACTGGTTTATTACTGCCACTTGGCGTGAAGCCGAAGGCAGTCGAATACACATCACTCATACATAAGTCAGTCCTAGTACAAACATTTGCGTAGGTGTAACGTTATCGTACCGTTGACGTATACAGTACAAACTATGAATTATCTGTGTCACAGTTGTACAAGGTAATTGATTGCGCATCCAGATGTTAAAATATTTTGTTCTCAGCGTAAACAGGTATGCCGAGGTGTACTTAGTCACAATGTATTTGATTATTATGTGTATGTTGTTGTGTTAGGTAGGAAATTTTCAATACCTGAGTAGAACATCTAAGTATTACACGTAACTGCTTTATAAATAAGCATTTGAAACATAACGGTAATATCCTAGATATTACACTATTGTAAATAAGTGTTCAAAAGTATTAAATAAATACAAGATCGCTATTATTATTAAGTATATGTATATATACTTATTATATATTTAATTATATACTGTTATTATTGAATTACTAATGATAATACGTGCTTCTTAAATATATGCATGCTAGGTATAATATAATACAAACAAATGCAAAAGCTAGGAGCAACTAGCAGCAGAATATTGTTGGAATATTAAATTTATATAGTATATTTATTGATATTTATTAATATAAAATGAAATGAAATGAATCGAAATCATTCATTAATAATACGGCATGTAACTGTACGTAACTACCTATATACTAACTCAGTGGCCTTATCAACATAACCACAGAAATAACAAGAAATCTGCTATAAAAGTAAGCAATAAAATAAGACTTTTTAATGAGTTATGGACATAGGTACTTCCAGGAATATTTATCATTATGTATTTATTCAGGTAGACGAAACGAAATGTATGTATTCCAGAGAGATGTGATAGTGTAAGTGGCAGAGGCCATGTGTAATAGTCTATTCCTGTTGATTACAATGGTTACGGGTCTATTAACTGGTAAGAAGAAATGTTAAATATAACGAATTTCAAAAACATACAGATGTACTTTTTACGTTATTTCACTTAATGCTGTATCTATAACTTTTGCTAAATATCACGTGTAGGAACATTTCAAATGTGACCCACTACAACATACTGATGTTATAATCATATTATTTAACTTACCTTCTTCTGAAATCAGTACCGTTTAAGGGTTGTCCTCAGCTGAGCCTGATGAAGAACACCAACAAATTGAAGACACAAACTTTTTACCAAACAGCGTTGACAAATATATTCAACAAAGCCGATTTCAAGGAATCCCTGCAATCGTCAAAGATCTCCTTCCTTGCAAGTGCAACCCTCGGGTCATCAGCACTGTCTGCGCAGGAAACGAGAACTTCAAAAATCAGTGTTATTTATCCTGTGTTAATGCAGTGCGACGTCGATTGAATCAATCAGAACTGAAAGTTGTGTGTAGGGCATCTTGCGATACTTGCGAGACATCTTCAGTAGTTAAAATTGAGCAAAATCATAAAGAAGAAACACACCCGCCGTTTTTTGAGGCTAAAGAACGATTTCAAACAAAACATCTTACAGAAACAAGATCTTTGGTGTCAATGCCAGAGGAGTTCAAAAAGCGTCTAATAAAAAGTCAACCATTAAAAACAGATATTGAGAACGACGAACAGCAGCAGCCTATTGAACCTGTACCTGAGATCATACGTGATCTAATTCCTTGCAAGTGTAATCGTCATATAACAAATCCAGTCTGTGCTGCCGACAAGAATTTCCAGAACCGATGCTACCTGGCCTGCGATAACGCAGTGCGACGTCGCTTGAAACAACCAGAGCTGAAAGATGTATGCTTTGCATCTTGCGATACTTGCAAATCTCAAACATCTTCATTGATTCAAATTGAGCAAAATCAATACAAAAACAAAGAAACGAAACCGGCATTTATTAAGGATGTTGGACAAAATTCATTAAATTATTTTACACAACCAAGACATCCACTGTCTAATCCTGTGGAGCTTCAAAATTATCCAATGGGATCTAACCCTCCAACAGGCGAAGTTGATAAAGTATCTCAGCAGAAAAAAATAGAAAAAGTTCCTGAAACCGTACGCGATTTGCTTCCTTGCCGATGCAATCGTCGAATAACAAACCCAATCTGTGCAGGAGACAAAAACTTTCAGAACCGATGCTACCTGGCCTGCGAGAACGCAGTCCGTCGTCGTTTGAACAGACCAGAAATAAAAACAGTCTGTTTCGCCACATGCGATAGTTGTAAAGCTCTCAACGACATTCAACAAAACTTTACAAAAGCAGCCTCATTAAAGCCCGAGGAAACTCAACGATAACCTTATATAAAAACTGAAGCAGGAGAATTAAAACCACGCCAAGCAACAAATCCTTTCACGATAAACCAACAGAGACGCCTTTTTACTGTTAAACTTTCAGAGGTACTACTTGAAGAAGGAGTTCCTACAAATATGAACGATCTGGTACCGTGCAAGTGCAATCGCCTTCTGATAAACCCACTGTGCGCCGGAGAAGTTAACTTTAAGAACCAGTGCTACCTGGCCTGTGAGAACGCAGTGCGTTCCCGCTTGAATATTGAACAATTGAATGTTACCTGCTATGCTAAATGTATGGTTTGTGATGTTATTGGCCCACATACTTCATCCGTCGAAGTGGAGGGAATAAATAAAGGAATATAAATTTTAACTGCACAATGTCCCCAATGTTTCGTATTAAATAAATGGATCCATTTTTAAAATTACTTTTGTATTTTGTCGTGAGTGCTTGTTTTTCTCCAAATTTTCTCAAAGCAAAATTATATGAAATTAGTTTGGATACACAATTTCGGTGCACAAATAGGTGGAAAATGCTTCAAAATCATAAGTATATATAGTTGAAAAGTTATACTTAAGTGCTTAGGTGTGCTTTGATTTCATTATTGGTTTCACCCCAACCAGCAAAAATCCCTCTTACAACAGTCTCAAGACTAGAAATTTTCGCTCTTATATTGATCCTATATCATCGTATAAGCCTGGATTTGGGCACAAATTATAAGCGTATTTAATTTAATATCGTCTTAATATCAGTCTTAATGAATGCTGTTTGCACTTATAGTAATCTTGCCAAAACTATTTTAAGCTGCCTTAGGCTAATATCGCTTTCGAGTAAGTATATTATAAGCCTATTTAAGCTTATATTAGTCTAACGTTAGAATGATAACCTTGACACCTTATTACTTTGATTTTTTTATTACTACGTTATCTGTAAAAATATTATTGTGAAAAACTGTGAGTTGTGTAAAAATATAATAACGACGTGTTAGTTATCAAACACACACCGTGTTTGTGTTGTACGGTAAGTATTCCCTTTGGAATATATTATTTACTGTAAAATAGACCCTGTTTTACGCTTCAAACTTCATGCGCTCAATCAAATAAGCATTTTAAATGATATATTTAATCCTCATTTTAATGTTTTATTTCTTTATTGTATGGATTTGATGACATTTTTATAGTTGCATTTTGCCAGCGCACTATTAGACCATTGTAAGATCATTTGTGCTAATATTAGCATTCTAAAATGCAAAGGGTATGGCCATGTTGAATTAATTTAGGGTTCGTTGATTGACCTACATAAAACCTTAATTTTTTAATCTTTTCCTTTTTGACCCTTTTTTGTATTGTAAGTATGTTAATCCAATATCACTCTAATATCTTACTAAACTTGTGTAATTGATCTTATAACAGTTTTAAATAAGATCAGAAAAGCACGCACTTGTAGTGGTTTTATGTTATGCTGATATTAGTCTGACGTTCTTACAAAAGCATTTATCAAGACCATTATGAAATCAAATGAACTTAGAGAATGGGGATATAAGAGCAGTTATTCTCAAGTGCAATAAGTCTTCGTAAATGTTATTGTAGGAGTAAGAGGCTTATAATGGTATTATAAAATGCGCTTATATACATATATGAGACAAGGTAATAAGAGAGAGAGCTCTTGAGTCCGTACTAGCTTGTCAAATGCTAATATAAGAGCAATAACATGTTCCAAAACAATCAAGTTCAAAATCATAAGTATATATAGTTGAAAAGTTATACTTAAGTGCTTAGGTGTGCTTTGATTTCATTATTGGTTTCACGTTACCTAGAGGCACAAAATTTAATATCTGTTCACAATTTTTGTCTGTCCATCTGTCTTTCTGTAATGCTCATGCGCAATCACTCTGAAACTAAAAGCCTTAGATATAGATAAAAGTGGACACAGTGATAACTTATATCATGGAATAACATTATAGAATATATATAAAACGAAAGGATCATGTGAAAGGCGACTGAATGAGGTTGAAAGTAAGAATATTGAAACAAATTAACTACTTGACGGATTTTCTAAGCAATTTTCTCTGTTCAGTAGCTAAAAAGTAAACTTACATTCTAAGCCATGTTTTATCTCTGTATGGAATCGAAGTGTTAAAAAATAACGTGTTGAAGAGCGGCTTTTGGAGCAGAGTAACAACGCCGGGAATTATGCCTGTATGTATAGCAACGATAAGATTATTTCGCCGAGAACAAAAGAACAAATACGTCTTTCGAACTATTATATTTCTGTGCCAATGGTCCAAGGTTTAAATTCCACCCCGACGATAGTTGATTGATGAAGGTCGCAGGACGACGTTGGATGCAGGCCGCTTTCAACCGGTTCTTTTGGAAAGTCATGGGGGAGGCATATGTTCAGCAGTGGACGTCCTACGGCTGAGATGATGATGATAGTTGATTTGCTTCTTAAACTTTTAGTTATTTTGTAATATGAGGCAGTATAACTTTTCTAGACACAATATATAAATTGTAGGATAACAATTGGAATTAGTGCTTGAATGGCATGCACAGTTTTGTTGAAATTGCAAACTATCAAATGCATATTAGCATAGCAGCAGCAATAGTATTTAACTTCCACCAAACTTTGGTCGAAGGTATTTAATATCTAATTTATTTGGTAAGCTAACAGTCCACATCATTTAGACTTTATTTGCGATTCAAATCGGGGAGAATCTCACAAGAGCACGTATTCTGAACTCGAATAGCATTCGTTTTAAATGTGAGCGATTTCATATAATACTTATGTTCCATATCGGTTTTGAAGACTCTCCGTCTGAGGACTCTACATCAGGGATATATTAAGGAGGCTGGGGGACAAGGGGGTATTTTTAGCATTCAGGGAAGTAAAAATATTACAATAAGTCGCCTGAATTTGGTAGGTTAGGTTTAGTAAGATTCACCCCCCGCTTTTCCTCCCCGGCGGAGGTGCGTAGTTTTTTAAATATTCATTTAATAATTTAATTTTTAGAGAGGAAAATCCGCGCAAAGAGGGGTAGGGGACAGTCGCCGACTGCGACAACAAAGGCACTGTCAAATAAAACACCTAAATATCAACTTTTAAAATTACTTTATTTTGTATACATATTTAATCCTTCTAATCGTGATAATTAAAACAAAATATTGTAATATTTAAAATATTTAAAATATATGAGTTAAAATATTTTGGCGCAGCTCCGGCAGCTAAAACTGCATGGGAACGCTTGAGATGAACCCCCTTGAACAGTGGCAGACTTCTCCAATTCAATTAACTGGTTTTAAGATGCAACCTTTCAGGGAATTTTAGAAGGTTTGCTTTCGTGTTTCCTATCTTGTATGTAACATAAACATAATCATGTAGTATAAACAATGTAAACCTCGTGAAAATGTGGTAATAAAACTATGAACTATACTTACATATGTGACGCAAAGTGCTTGGTTAGTTGTCTTTTATCCACATATTTAGTAGGTACCAGATTTTATATTTATATATAGTTACCTAACACTTTACTCATAACCTCATCACTACGTAGGTACATTTCTTTAACCGTTATCAATACGGTTTATGAAATATCTACTCTATTGCAATGCAGAGTAAATTAACGCATTATTTAAGTGTTTGTTTTTATCAGTAACATTTTACTGTTCAGTTTGAATGTATGCTGGTAAAGTTAATTTCCATATCACCAAAACTTCTTATTTCAATTAATATGACTTACTTGACCTTTCATCCTTAACTACAGCCCTGACCGTTGCCGAAGCGAGCGAGTCTTGAGCAAAATGCAAATAAGCGAAGCCGAGCAAATCGTAAATCAAGGCACTTTGAGATTCGGTACTGGCGCGGTTGGGTTCCATTGTGGCGACGACTACGTATTATTTCGCTATACGTAGCTGGGAGGATTAATAGTTTACAATGTATTTGATTACTTTCGGACTTACCTACCTATACATATACAGTCCCTTTGGCGGGTTGAAACGCGGATTGGCAGATGTTTTAACATTTTAATATTAGGTACTGAAGGGGATTATCATTGTACAACCGACTATATTCGTCATCGTAGTTATGTACCGTGCTATGCGAGTATCGTGACCTAGGAGAAACGATATCGGTAGTCTTCCTTTGGTTAGATTTAAAATATTAGATATATTTAACGATAGCCGTATTATACACCTAGATACATCACATGTGTTAATTACGTCATGTCTGTACAATGCGTGATGATCCAGGCGTATACGTGTAACGTCCCAGCCACGATCCAGAGGAGACGACAAGGCACGCACTGGTATGTACAACGGAAACAGGCGCAGGTGATACGGTGGGAAATACTTATCAAAAACACATTGCCACTTCAAACCTCACAGAAGTCAATTCCAGCGCTTTGATCAACGACTACTTCGTGAAGATTAAAAGGAACAATCAGTTTGAAACAGCTTTTGCGGGTTGCAGCAGCAGTATCTTCAGCCTAGGGGCTGGTTGGGGCGTCGAGCATATGCTCCTTGCCCCTGCAGAATCTCGGGGGGCAACAACCCCCCGGTAACTTAACCCTACACAGGTTGCAATTGAGACAACTCTGTGCAGGGGCTGTATTGCACTCAGTGCTTTCAGTAATGAATCTACATTTTTATTATATTCTCGTTTTTAATGTGTTTGGTTTGGCGCGCTACTTACCGCCGGAGTCTCCGTATCATCCGATATCAGGAGCTCACGGGGTAGTGCGCGCCACGTCTTCTTCGCGTCCGGTGGTCTGGTATGGTGAGGTGCTACCCCGTGGAGATGGGTGTGAGGTCCGTTATCCGCTGCATCGTACATCTTCCTGGCCAAGCGGACCACGAACCTCTCCACGGATTCCATCTTGGTGTCTTTGACAATTGTGTCGTTTCTAACGTAGCGCCCGGCTCTAGTAATGACTCTGAGCGCTATGTTTTGCTGTGCTTCTAGCTTTTTCTTATTTGTTTTGGAACAAAGTTGGAACCAAGCTGGGGCTGCATAGGTCAGTCTTGACCGTATGTAGGTCTTATAAATTCCCAGCTTGGTCCTTAGTTGTAGGTTGGATTGGAGCACGGGTCTAAGCATGGCTCTTGCCGCTCTAGTTTGCCTCACCGCGCGCCCCACTTGTGCCGTCATGGTTAATTTTCTGTCAATTTCGACTCCAAGGTATCTCACTGATGTATTCCAATCTATGGCTTGTCCTTGGAGTCGAAGTTGGTCTGGGATCGTCCTTGTTCTGCTGACAAGCAGCGCTGCAGTCTTGGACACGTTAACCGCAATGCGCCACTTATCGAGCCAATCCGGGAGAAAGTTGAGTAGCCGTTGCATCCTTTTATGCGCTATCTTGACAGAAGATGATGAAGACATGTACGCGCTATCATCTGCGTATAAGGCTAGAACGACATCCCTCTCACCTTCCTTTAAGTGGTCTTCTAGGGTGGGGATGTCGTTAGTAAAAAGCGCGTACAGTCCAGGCGATAAGCAACTGCCTTGTGGTACGCCTGCCTGTATGGTCTTCGTATCTGATTCACGGCCTTCTACCGTTACATAGAAGGTCCGGTTAGTATAGTTAGTAGTGTTGCGGGTTGGATTTAGCCTTTTTGGTCGAAACGGATTGGCAATGTTTAGTTTTCTTGCTTCCATATACATTTTAGTTTTAGATTGTACATACTTGCTTATGTTTAAGAAGGAAAATATAATGCACCTGGTTAGCAATTCTATAAGCAGTTCCACTCCTGTATGTTTGGAGACTATTCAAGGGATGATAAGCCAGTTGTGCACTAGATGGTAAGCGCTACGCCTTCCAATGACAGTTGTTGTGGCACCAAGGGCTTTAAGCTGAAGTTAAGTGTCTCGCTGCACTGCACTAAATACCACGATGCATTGATTTCGGGGTGTCATTTGCCTAGTAAGTTCACTGGCTACACAGTTTTTCAAACCCTATCAAAAACTAGATTATGGACATCATTTCTTAAGATTGAAAATTTGGCAAAGATGCAAAAGACTCTTCTTCAATAAGAGGTCTACAATCTAGCGCTGCTATTGACGCGCTAACCAAAGGCAGCCTGTTGGATAGTGTTGTTACTGGTAACCCTTCTGTAAAGCAGTGGCACAGGAGACAGCAGAGCGGGGCAAGGAGAATGACGTTTGGCCTTACCCGCTCCGGTGCAGACGGACGGGAGAACGGAGGAGGCAGTTCGCACGCCGCCTCCATACTTCATAGTGGGGTCACTGGTGGAGAGTCGGGGGACTGTCCACTGGCTTACACGGGCCACACGTCTAGGGCGTGGTGTTGGTGAGCAAGGTCACCCCTTCACAGACGCTGAGTCCGGGTTAAAATTTATCCGGATCTCGCTGAGGCGAGATGATGAATACTAGCGCGACCACACCTCGCCCCACCTACTTGGCGGTAGACTGCTCACGGGGGGTTTTAGTGGGTCTAAGCCGCAAACGCCCCCTTCCGTCACCCTCGTGGCGGAAGGGAAGCACGGTTACGGAAGGCAAGTGCGCAGCATTTTTTTATTTAAGTTTGTAACGAGGTCACAAACCAATGTTTCTGTGATGGCATAATTATTAAAGGACGCTCATATGAACGTGATTACTGAAGCAATATTTCTACTTGGTCACTTTGATTTAATTGGTCACCGTGGTTTTGACTTCAAAACCATGGTGACCAATTAAATCGTATAATACAACATTATGTTTTGATACATATCTGAACAGCCCATGATTAAAACTAAACTGTTGCTTAAAGTCGAAAAACTATCCCTAAGACTCTGTAATTCTCAGGAACTTTCCTCATTTAATTTTCAATTACCGCGGCAAACGCGAATCAGTGGTCATAGCGAAATTTCTTAAAACGCCTAAATTCTTTAACCTAGATATATTTTTCTCTCTCTAAAACAGCAAAGCTTGGTTTCTAACAACCTAATGTGTTTTGATAATTTAATAAAGTATTTCCTTTTTTATATACTTTCTGTTTCTGTGCACACAAGCCGAACTGTTTCTCAACAAAGAAACCTTCCCCAAGGCTAAATAGGATAAAATAGAGTCCAGAATAATAGCCCTTTATAGCGCGTCACAGTTATCATTACTATACTACAACAGTGGGTAGATATGTTTGTCTGTCATCACTCAACACAAAACGAAAATTAACTGTCCGTCTGTCCGTTTTTCAGGCCAATCTCCGTGCAGTACCTACCGATATAATTAATTAACGATTTACAAATGTTTTAATATTAATAATAATATAATACGGGAAAAACATCATAAATAACATTTAAAAGTTTATTAATATGCATTTTTTTTTCGTAGGCATTTCAATCTAATTTATTTAAAAACACATTAAATATCAGATTTGAAAGTATTACGACATCAACAGCAGGCGGATGTTTGATGCACTTCCAAACAGCTCGCGATGCCAAAACTAAATACTGAATTGTGTAAAAATTGCATTATTGATACCGTAGCACGTGTTTTGAAAATAAACGAAACGTGGTCATGAATTCAAGAAGAAATAAAAAGGTTTACTTCGTCCTATATTGTAATAAAATAAACTTTAATTTACTTTTTACTTAAACGGATTGCTCACATTTTGCGATGCGATTTTTTGCGGCAAGTGTATTAAGTGTGATTACGGAAAAAATTTAAAAGAGAATATTACCTAAATGTATTATTTCCGTGGAAAACATAAGTTCCCTGCGAGTATAGCCGCGTAGTAAAGCTAGTGGCATATAAAAGGCGGCCGGGCGCTGTCCAATTTATTTTATTGGCGCTTATATCGCGTCCATCGTAAAGATGGCATCTTATTCGTGGTGCTTATGAACAGCGTTATCTTCGTGGCTTGTATCGTAAAGCGAATTGGAGTTAAACGCCAAATTATTCGAGGGCTGAACACGGTTTGTTCTACGTTCTATTATTTTGGCGACTGGCTGACGATACAATGCAAAAGGCGCAATAGTTTTTTCGGCTTTTAAATTATTATCTATTGTACTATTTGAACTTAATTAAATATCTATGATACACACACGCCTGCTCGTTCGGGTTAACTCGGCTCAACAAACCTATTTCCTCGGGGATCTCAATGCAGTCCCCTTCGCGGGGCGACGCTTTACATATTCTAGACGTAAATTTCCTCTTTAGAACCTTCATTCTCTCTTTTTCAAACACCAATGATGATTGTTTCTTAAAGAACAATTTTCCGAGTATTACAATTAACCAAAATCAATTGGGACGAATATATTACTTGCTATTTGATATTTGTGCTACCGTTAATGTAACGCCTCCTTCTGGTGAAAATAGAATCTGTAAAATTGGAAGTACCTGTATGAAATACAAGCTGCAGCAGTAAGTAGGTAGTATGCCAACGATCTCAAAAACCCATACAACTTTACCTATATACATTACATTCATCCACTATGGGCCTTATGTGTTACCTTGTGTGTATACCTTACATGTGCTTAAAGTCACGCGACGATCTATTGAGAGGGTTATGCTCGGGGTTTCTCGATCAGAAATGAGGAGATCCGTAGAAAAACGAAAGTCACCGCCATAGCTCCGAAGGCAAGCAGTAAAAAATTAGCAGTGGGCAGGGCACATAGTACGCAGAATAGTTGGCCGGATGAGGCCGGAAGTTACTGGAGTGGAGATCACGGACCGGCAAGCGCAGCGTAGGTCGTCCACCGATGGACAATAAGGGTCGCAGGACGACGTTGCGTAGATGCAGGCCGCTTCCTGTCTTTTTGAAATATATGGGAGAGGCATATGTTCAGCAGCGGACGTCCTACGGCTGAGGAGATGATGTTGATGATGCTGTTTCGTGCTTATAAGACCTAAAGCTGGTGTTTGTAAAAACGATCGTGATTCCAAAACACAATACATTCAAGTTACCAAACGTACGTTTTCGTTCACCAATATTACTTTCTCCTTTAAGACCCAATCGATGCTTCAACCCTCGCCTTACGATCCGTCCTAATTCTTGGACCACAAAGTCCCAAAAATATGATTATCATATTGTCCTATCCCGCCCCTATTGTCAATACTCCGGGCTTTAACAACATTATTCTCAGCCCGTTTGGAAATTCTGTATAAATATGCCGGGATCAGGGATAATACCCGGCAATCCTGTGTTGTACAAATGGGGTTGGAGTCTGGTCACGATTTAAACGTTTTTTCGGTAAATACTGGAATATATTATTATGTAAACAATACTCTACAACAGTATTGTTCGGGTTGATACCGTCCTGCAGTGATGAGGAATGATAAAATGTTCACTGTTATAAACTTTGTATATTAAAATGTTCTAAATTGTTAAATGTTATATGTTTATGTTATGAATGCAACCGTATGCCGTAAGTACTAAACGTGCACTGTCTTAATAAATGTATTTCCATAATTAGGTAGTTGCGACACACGGCTACATGTGCTGTGTCAGGAAAATGTTTGGAGTTACACCGAACAAGTATTGTGTCGTACGAAGGGATCAGGGATTACAGACCTATACAGGATGTTTCCACTGATACGTAATGTAGAGGGAAAGAACTTTAAATAGATATAACATACATTACACATAAAAGATATATATTTATATTATGACAGATCTAATGAAATAAAATAGGGAGATTTAACTTAAGAGATATTTTTTTTTTAAACAAAAAACAGAACTGTACAAGTAATAAAAAATCAAATGTTATCCGACTGGATTTAGGTTATACCCAAAACAACCAGTAAACAACAAATATATTGCGTTTCGTATGTATTAACAGTCTGTACTAATCCGTAACTAAGTATAATATGTAACAAATGCGAATATTTGTTGGTTTGTATGTGCTTTTTTACGTTTTAAATTACTGTACCTATTTGGATTGTTTTTTTAAGTGTATCCGATGCTATTATCCTGTAATAGGTCCAGTGGGGTAGCCACTAACAGCACGGGTGAAGCCAAGGGGCGTGTCACTAGTTTAGAAAATAAAATGAAATCGTCATAAATAGATGACCTATTTTCAATGATTATTATTATTGTATTTTTCCTCTGTGTTGCATAGCGATGAGAATGGGACATACTGTATATAGTTCTGCTTTACCCTGTCGACCTCGAACCTCGAAATAACTTACACATCGTTAATAAAATTATATCCTAGGGACATAACAGAAAGGAAGCGTTCTATAACATTGTTTTAAACCATTATATAATAAAAATAATAATTATTTTTACATTTTTATTATCCGACTTCAAAAAAGGACGAGGTTATATGTTCGATTGTATCTATTTTTATGTGTTTTTTGCTATACAAGCGTAGCCGATTTCTCGACCATTTGTGGACCGATTTTCAAAATAATTATTGGTATAGTATACTACAGATATAGACCCATTTAAACTTCATCAAATTCTGTTACACTCCAAAAACTGAAAAGAACCTATCCTGTTATAATCATTACGGTGAATGACAATCGATCCCATAAGTAGCAAGGGTCACTAAAAATGCCAAATATTCAAAAATAGGTTCTATCTAACTTTTGAACTAGTATGGTACCGACTTCAACAAGTTATGGTGACATAACTAATATTGAAATTTATAGAGAGAAAAATTCCATCCTCAGACGGGATTCGAACCCGCGTCTTCTGACTCTCCGTGTCAGACGCCATTGACCAACTAGGCCACCGAGAATCTGGTCCGAGCATCGAATTTTAACTCTCTATTTGACTAACCGTCTTGCGGGGACGGAGCGACATCTATTGGACAGTTTAACAGTACCATCCAACCGAAAGAAGCATTATTTAGAAATACTTGAAACTTTCGTATTGACATCGCAGCCCTTGTAATTTTTATAGTATTACTTTTTAAAGCACTAACGCCTGCTTAAGCGATCTCAAACATTGAAATTTATAGAGAGAAAAATTCTATCCTCGGACGGGATTCGAACCCGCGTCTTCTGACTCTCCGTGTCAGACGCCATTGACCAACTAGGCCACCGAGAATCTGGTCCGAGCATCGGATTCAGGCACAAACAGAGTTGGTGCTAGGTATAGTGGTTTTATTTAAAAATATATTAAGTATATGTCCATAGTACTTCATTTTAAGACCATTATTGTTATGTTTTATATTACACTCGGTTTTTTTTCGCGTGTTTATTTACATTACTATTAGATAAGATATATAAATTTTGAAATTTATAGAGAGAAAAATTCCATCCTCGGACGGGATTCGAACCCGAGTCCCGAGAGACTCTCCGTGTCAGACGCCATTGACCAACTAGGCCACCGAGGTTCTGGTCCGAGCATAGAATTTTAACTCTCTATTTGACTAACCGTCTTGCGGGGACGGAGCGACATCTATTTGACAGTTTTAACAGTACCATCCAACCGAAAGAAGCATTATTTAGAAATACTTAAACTTTCGTATTGACATCGCAGCCCTTGTAATTGTTGTTGTTAAAATTTCAATGTTTGAGATCGCTAAAGCAGGCGTTAGTGCTTATAAAATTAATACTTTAAAGATATATAAATGTTACTACATAATAGATGATAGCGTGAAGGTATAAATAAATATATTGTATAGAAGAATTATTTTCCTCACAGTCGATATATACATTCGATAAATTACCAGTTAATATTGGAGTACCGCACTAATTTACACGTGCCAGTGAATAAAAGAGACGGCGTTATCTACAACTGCAAAGAACAGTACGGGATGGCAAAAGACATCAACGCGTTCCCATATTTATTTTATTTTTGAGTCACTGTTTAATTACTTCATTTGTGTATTTTGTTTTCTTCCAATAATTAATAAACTAAAATTATCTGTGAAAGGCAATTCCATCCTTTGCATACCTGGATGTCTACCTGTTTTTTCGGTACCACTTTACTGAACAATAAGGCATAATTGAATTTGTTTTAAATTTTTTTCATCCGCTTGTTCTCCACGCTCAGTCAAACTGGTACTGACGTGTTGGTTCGATACGTTAGCTTTTTATTGTCATAGTCTTGGCAGCTGAGGGGAAGCCGTATGAGCAGTCAAGTGGTTATATGGTCTGTGGTGGCAAGTCACCGCCTGCCCAAAAAAATTAAAATGAGACTGAAAGTGGCAGGTGCCGTAGTAGTCTCTTCCATAGCCCTTGCCACTTGCCATTTACCCATTTTTATAATAGATATACCATGTCACCATCCATCCAAAAGTTTCTGTTTTTTATACTACATTGTATTTCTTACCTCAAACAGGCCTCTAAGTGTTGGCTATAGCCTCACTAATGCCTTTGCAAAGGACCGGATGAAATCCGTGAACATAATTGATGTAATAATAAATCCACAGTCTATGTAACTTACGATTTTTACGATGTTGCTCTACTATGTTATCAAATTTTTGTAATAGATATACCTTAACTTCATCCGAAATGCTGTTTTACACACTATTGTATATTTTGTACCAAACAGGCATCTAGGTGTCGACTACAGCCCCAGAGATACCTTTACTCTAATAAGAGGAATATTAATAATAATACGTATTTATTAATATCTTCACAATAATGTTTCTTAATGATAGACACTTACATGGTTTGATGACAGTATTGCGTAAACCTGTTTTGTGTGAGACTGGTGCCTGAGTTAGGTGCCGAAGGTATCTGTAAGGGTCACCAGTGCTCTACTCCGCGACATTAAACAATTTGACTTTTTATTTAGTTAATACTCAGTGTTTCCATTTATTTCCTAACTATAATCCACATTAACAGGGTAGTTACATAATTACACTACCATGGAGAACAATTTTCTATAAAAAACCAAAATAAAAGGAAAAGGTACGAGTAGACCTTCCTTTAAACTAACCGTTGTTTAGTGCAAAGTGATAGGTGTGGCACAGACAGCGGTTAGTAGACCGCAGGACCAATTTCACGTTAACCATTGGAAAATTGCTTTTCCTGGTCAGCGCCCCGCGTTGAGTCACTTCCAGTTTGAGTTGCTATCGGGGTTCTTATGATTTAATTTAAAACTATGTTTACTAGTTATTTAAATACGTACGTACACATATACATATATATAAGCAAGTAATAAAAGTAGAGTAGATTAAAGGTAAGTTGCAAAAGGTTTCTTAAAGCATGTTTACTATTGTCTTGTACGGATAAAATCTTGGTATTTCGGTTTGTATGTATTAATGATTCATGCAGCTATACTGTGCTGACATAGCATCCTGTTAACGATTAAAACGAAAGATTTATGAAGTAAAGTAACAACGACGGATGCGTAAGGGACAAAGGCTACTGAAAAATCCAATAAAAAATGGAATGTTTTTAACTAAATAGTATCAAACACACGGAGCGTATTTTTTGCATGAAGAGCCTTCTTTGTTCAAATTTTGACTTTCAGCCATTAACCAACTGCAATACCCAAAGTATTGCACGTTAGTACTTATTTTTTAAATATGTTAATGAAACATTTCCTCACTTTAAATCTTGAAAAAACTAAATTTATGACGTTTGCGATTAAAAACTCCTCAAAACCCCCAGCCGACTTCAAACTTCAACTCCACAAATGTAATTTTACCTTAAGACCTATATTATGCGGGTGCACGGAGATTAAAATAACAAATGAAGTTAAGTATCTTGGTGTCATAATTGATGATCTTTGCAAATGGAAACTTCACATTGAACTCACCACCTCCAGAGTTCGTAAGTTATCATGGATATTTAAAAAACTAAGACACCTTGCAAATAACAACGTGATGTTCATGGTACATAAAGCTATTTGTCTATCGATAATTCGGTACTGCATATCTGTATGGGGAGGAGCGCATAAAACTCACCTTTTACAGCTGGAAAGAGCACAAAGGCGTATTTTGAAAGTCATGTTATTTAAACCGTTTAGATATTCAACACACCAATTATATAGTGAATGTAAACAACTTACTGTAAGGAAAACATACATTTTACACATAACACTACGGAAACATAAAATTACACCATACCTTGAGATTTCAAGTACAAAAAGGCGAAAAGACACAATTTGCACCAACACTCTGACTCGAACAGCTTATCAACAACGGCAGACGACATACATGTCTAACTTTATTTATAATAAAATAAATCAAGTTCTGAGCATTCACCGACTCATGCGTTATGAATGTAAATCAAAAATGTATGAATGGTTACTGACTCTCACCTATGATGAAATAGAAGAAATATTAAACTCTCATAAGTAAACACACAATACAATTTAACTATTTTTATAAAATCTATTAGTATTAACAATTATTTATTTTACAAAATGATTTCTCAACGCGTACTTGCGCATACGTAGGTCTACCCTTACAAACCTTCACTACACACACACACACGCTTACACCCTTACACTCCTACATACACACACCCTCGCACTTACGCACGCAAATGCACGTTCATCTTAATATAGATATTTTCTTTCATTTTCTTTATATTAATAATAAATTTTGTATTTTGTCTTTAACTTTAATATTATAACGTTATGTTTAGAAATATATGTATCAAATAGGAATGAGGTTCCCAAGATACAGGTTAACCTAGTTTGGGGACCAATGAAACCATGCTCTGTACAATGTAATCTACGTCAATAAACGTTATTATTATTATTATTATTTTAAATAATAATAATTATTATTATTATTTTACGTAGTCAGCAACAAAATACACTTGAAATCGTTAATTATAATTAAAAATTTGTATAATCTAACAATGGTACGCAGGACTTAAAACATCACATACGTTGATCGTCATTATCATTCATCACTACGCGGGTGAAACTGCGGGGCGCAACAAGTAAAAATAGTACTAAACATATTTTGATACACATCTAAACCTTTGTGTAGTCTTTTAGTTAATATATAATAAGTCAAAATATTAAATTAGGGACAAAAACGTCTAACCTCTTCAAAATCAAGCAAATTTTGAAGGTGGAGTGAGTACCGACCAGTTATCGTAGGCTTCAATAAAAATAAAGCTATCTATATGAAATAATAAAGTATATAACAAAACTATATTGTTTGCCGTCGTTTCGTAATATTCAAAGTTGCAAAGTTATCTTGTCTGCATGTTAACGCTTAATAGCTTAGCGCACCAAGTTGCAGTATGGTTATGACGGATTGCCTGAAACTTGAGCTGCCAATTTAGCGCTTCCGGGTTCCTGTGCGATGCAACTTGGGAACTCGCGACGTCGTGTCACGTGGGATGGGATATAGGTTGAGTTAGAACCGCTTGATGTACGGCACTTACCAGAGAACAATAATTGTATAAGGAGGTGTTCCCAAAGCTTTCATTTAGTTAAACGACGTATATAATTATCACTGTACGGAAACGATTTAAAGCAGTGACGTAAAAAGGTTTGAGGTGTCTACACCTTTTGTTAATCACCGCCGCTTTACCCTTCACAGGCATACGACAACAGTTAAAGCGGAGCATGAATAGTGTTCACCACAGAATAAATATTTCTTACGGCTGCAATTTCTCCTTTTCATATCCGTCTATCGCTCTCAAGTCACATCATCTGCACGCAGATTTATAAAAAAAACATATTCCAGAAGTTAATTCAGTAGTGAATCTATATTTGAGTACAGATCTGAGTAAACTTTCTAGAGATTTACTGTCAAATGTCCCTTTAGGTCGAGGTTCACAACTGAACATCTTCAGGTCGGTATTCCGGTCAGAAAAACAATTTTATTGTCAATCTCTTTGTTTGGCAGTAAAGCCAACTTTCTGATCTTTACTGAAGTCTAGATTCACTGAGCTTATTTCTGGAATACGGCCTAATAAAGTACCTAATTCAGTCGGACGGATTTTTAAAACGTCATCACATCGTTAGCCGGAACGTTTTACTCCTCTCCTAGCAGAGTGCTACAGCGAAAGGTTGTTCATGTCTGTTCATATTATGCCTTTGCCATCATTTCCAAGGCTCCTTCCCAGGCTTATGTGGATTGTTGCCAATTAACATGTATCACACAATTAATGACAGATATACTTAATTGAACTTAAAATCAATTAGTTTCGGCGATTAAAAATTTGAAGGCAACAAAAAAATCTGACGGGCACTACGTTAGCTGGATATTTAAAAAGGTACAAACCACACCCTTTTAAGATCTTCCGCGCCGTTTTCCACTCCACCACGTACGCACTAATTTCTCCCTCCGTTCATCACATAGAGCTATACATTTGTATTCCTGCGGCAGCGGAACGCGGATCGTCTCACTTTATTTAATAACCGTCTTAATGAGCGATCATAATTTGGTGTAAGCCGACCACTGGCCGCCACCGCCGGGAGAATATTGACACAATAAGTGGGCGCCACTGTCGCGAACGGTATCGGAATTGCCGATGAGGGACGGTGCAGTCACATTGCCTTACGATTCAATGAAATGTTCGTTGTTGGAAATCCACATTGTTTCGGAAGCAACGGTTTTCTGGAATCAGAGGTCAATACATTAAGTATACTTACATTTATAGAATTATTCCGTGCTGATCGTGAGAACGTACTCTCTCTAAGTTGGTGTGTGGTATGGGAAAGCATAGTATAGAGTGCTCTTGAAGTTGATTAACAACTGGATACTTAGACAATTTTAAATGACATCTCTTGATAAGTAAATATATCCAAATTAGTATCCCTATTTGGCAAGAAAATTCTGAAGTAGTATCATGACTAACGAAATCTCAAATATTATATTTATAAATGTAAATTAGAATAACACTAGCATTTGGCAGACTTCTAAAAAGCCACGAATTCACATGATGACTGAAACAGAGATTCACATGCGTAAAGGTTCGTACCTTGTACTGTAATGGAGTCGGTCTGCACGAACCCAACACTAGGGGAATCCCAAACGAGCTCTTAATAATACCTCTATGATATCGCCATCTGGACAAATCTAGTATATTCCGGATTTACTGTCTAAAAAACTACTTCCGACCGTATTGTTGGTGCGGTCACATTACTGTTAAACTGGTTGCCTGTGGAGTGGTAATGGTCAAAGGAATTGAATTTTGGAATCGTGCTGCATCGTAACGACGTGGGAACGAGTTTGTTGTGCGAAAATATGGTGTTGTTTAGAGTCATAATAGTGCTGCCTTTTTCTTTTATCAGGCCGTACTCATACACATGCGGCAGAGAAACAATTAGTAAATGTGCAGTTAGTAAAATGATAATTAACTATTTTTGATAGCATAGCGGTCTCATCAGATAGATTATTTACTGAAATACTTTCATGTTCTATAGTTTATTTGAGATGGTTCATTATTCGTGTAGGTAGGTGAATTCCAATCATTGGATGTACTTAGTGTTCCGCCAGCAGGACGCGCCTCGAAATCAATTCTAATTCTTTTTGTGATTTTTGCACAAATGTCCTTCTTGTTTAGTACCTATGGAATCTTCTAAGTATGATTCTGCTAAATTGCTAGATCACCACCCACCGTGACGCTTCAAAGTCATTATATCAGCTCCTGAATTATCCAGCTGAAGTTCTTCTGAAACTATGTCCGTTTAGCTCTCAGCATCTGCTAAACCTAAAAACTTAGCGATTTCTTTAGGCATAGAACCAAAGTTTATAACTATAGGCTTACAGGTACATTTACCATTCTGGTAATTTAAAAAGAAACGGTCATTTATTGCTTTTGGCGAACGCAAACTTTCATAATTCTTAACAATTTCATGACCGTGTATAGTGAATGACCTCGGTATTTCATTTTTCGTGAAGTATCTTCACTAAAAGCATCTGGCCATGGTTATCTACATCTTTTACAGTTACATTTGTTTCACGATGTTATTCTGTTTAATTTTTTTGTTTAACGATGTACCCACTGCTTCAAAAATATCAATTCATTTTGTCGATAATGAGAAATAATAGAATAAGTCAATTGTTTACAAAACTAACGTGAACAAACTAAAGGAGCTTCAGCTATATTTATGGATTTAACAAAAGCGTTCGATTTTGTAAACCATGATACTTTGTTATGCAAGTTGGAAGCTTATGGAATTCGAGGTAATGTGCTCGCACTTTTTGAGTCGTATCTCAAAAACCGAAAACAATGCACTCAGATCACTCGCATTTGTGCAAAATCGAAAAAAGAAACTGTGTTTTCTTCTGATTACCGCGATGTTACTCAAGGTGTACCTCAAGGCAGTGTCCTAGGTCCATTATTATTCATAATATATATCAACGACTTACCTAAAGTAGTTGATCAAAACATGGTCTTATTTGCTGACGACAGCACTGTCATATTTACTGGTAAGGACAAAACGATATTAGAATTACAGATGAATGATACACTTGACTCAATAATTAAATGGCTTAATTGCAATAACTTATTAATAAATTTGGAGAAGACTAATATTATGACATTTATTAAAAAAAAATACTTTGACAGATATTGACATAATTTATAATGGACAAAAGCTTGAAGAAGCAAAAAGTGCTAAATTCTTAGGTCTTGAACTCGACTGCAGCTTAAATTGGAAAACTCAAGTCGAAAAAGTATGTGGTAGATTAAACCAATTTTCTTATGCACTGTATATGTTGAGTAAAGTTGTGAACCAATCTGCGGTGATCACAGCTTATCACGGTTTTGTCGAATCTGTACTCAGGTATGGCGTTATATTTTGGGGAAACACTACAGAAAGAGAAAGCGCATTCAAAGCTCAAAAGAAGTGTGTGAGAGCAATTTGCAAACTCAAACCACGAGATTCGTGTAAACCCTCATTTACCGCCTTAAAACTTTTAACATTGCCATGTATTTATGTGTATGAGATATCTGTGTTTGTATACACAAATATATCCATGTTTGAGAATCAAAAAAGCAAACGTCATAAGACAAAAATTTGTTATCCGCGTAACACTACAGCACAATTAAATAAAAGCATTTTTTGCATGGCTCCTCGAGTGTACAACCATTTGCCCGAGGACATTCGAAGTTGCTCAAACATTGAATTATTTAAATTTAATCTAAGGAAACTGTTAACGCAAAAAGCCAATTATAATGTCAACGAATATTTGAGTGACCCTTTTAATTGATTCCTATTTACTTTATTTATTTTGACATTTGAAATTAATTTGATTAACGATTTATTGTGGTTAGTTTGTTGACATCATTAGTTTTGTGGTTACTGTATTATAATTTTATATAATTAATTCTGAATATCATAAATACGAATATGGTAAAATAACTATAATTAAGGATTATAATATTATTATGTAATAGCTATAATTAATTGCATGCTAATCGGCAGAATATAGTGATACTATAAAATAGATGTAAGTATGTAACAGCCACTAAACCTATATTCGCAATAAACGCTTGATTGATTGATTGATTGATTAATTGGAGATTGTGATTACATTCCAACAGATTCAACCTCTTTACATAGTATTAGACCTATTTATATATCTTTGTACTAGCTGCTCTCCGCGGTTTCACCCACGCAGTGATGGATGATGATGATGATGATGAGTTTTCAATTTTCATAACATTCACACATATTAACTTTGAAAGCTCAGAAGTTTAGATATTAGATAGTTTGGAAGCCATATTTAGAAGTGCTGTTTTAAATATTTTATTATACAACGAAAACATCAATGCAAATGTACGTATGTATCCTCACATACCAGAGCAATGGTTCCAGCCAAGTCATCGTAAACTGTTTCATTCGACCTCCTGCTTCCTTTTACTGCACACGTGCATCGTGAAACCAGCTCTTTGGGTGAAATTCGTTAACTTAATGCTCGTCTCGGACACTTACTGCGGCAATATTGCTGTTATCTTTTAGATTTTTCTAGAAAGTCGTATTAAATTATAGTTTCAATCCGGCTGGAATAATTAAAATAAGTTTCCCAAGTTATACTGCATGGTGGGTTCTCCGCGCGGTTTTGCCTTGTACGAATCACGTTCTTTCGGTGATGCATAAATGTAGCAAAGGTCGTCTAGAAGTGATGCCTATAAGCCTATTGTGGCCACTTATTTTCACTTTTTCATGTTTCTGCAATGTTTTTATTGAGAATATTATCTTATTGTGTATATATTTGTGATATTTTTGTACTGTGGTGCAACAATGCAATAAAGAGTCTACCTATCTATGACAGACACAGAAGAAACATTAACACTTTGTGGCGTACACTCACATAACTCAGTCATCTAATGAGTTGGACCAACACTATGCATTTCGATTAAATCGCTACCTCTTGTGATCTTGGTCCAGCTCCTTAGATGGCCGGTTATCTGTTGTGTGACCACCCGCGCCGCGCGCTGCCTCCGCTATCGCCTGCCGCGCCGCTGCGACCCGTTCTGCCGGCCGACATACGCACACGGAGATCGCTATACGCCGCTCGTCGCGATTTTTATTATTTCATTGTTTAATCTCCGTAGTCCTAAATTAATAACTTACCTACATGTATACTTCCAATATTGAAATAAACAAGTGTCCAATCGATAATAAAATATTCATTTCTTTCGGCCTCTAAACAATACCTTAAAATCATTAAAATTTACCCGTGGTGTCGCTTCACGACCCACATCAACCTTCTGATCGTCAAGTGTTCTTCTGGATAGTACGGGAGCCAGGAATAAACGGAATCCGGCTATATTGGTGACCCCGACGTGATATTTTGGACTTTGGACACCGCGCGTCGTCATTGGATCGTCCTCTACGGAACGTTCGAGCAGTGGGTGTGTGGTACAAAGTAAAAAGGGTGAGCGATTTTATTTTTCTATATCGAAATGGCAAGTCGTAATACAGATAATTTAGAAGATGCTCTGCCAACGACAAACCCCGAAGTTTTGAGAGTAGGTGTCAGAATACCTCCATTTTGGCCAGAAGAACCACAGTTATGGTTCGCCCAAGTGGAGAGCCAGTTTACATTGTCAAAGATTACCACCGATGAAACAAAATTTTGTTACCTAGTAGCACAGCTAGATCATCAGTATGCTGCAGAGGTTAAGGACATTATCACCGACCCTCCACCAACTGATAAATATATTAAACTTAAAAGTGAGCTCATAAAACGCCTTTCAGCTTCGCAGGAAAAACGGGTCAAACAACTGTTAATGCATGAGGAGCTCGGAGACAGGAAGCCGTCGCAATTTTTGCGCCACTTACAGAGCCTTGCAGGTCCATCAGTGCCTAAGGATTTTTTGAGCACTATATGGTCTAGCCTTCAAACATCCAGACCGTCATAGCTTCTCAGATAGACCTGGCCTTAGATAAGCTGGCAGAATTAGCAGATAGGGTGCAGGAAATAGCCCCTTCGACTCCACAGGTAGCTAGTACTTCTAGAGCCACACTTGGTACTTCCACACCATCACCGCAGTACGACGAACTAGCAAAACAAGTCTGCGAGCTGACAAAGCAAGTAGCGAAACTTACAGAACAAGTCGCCTCAGGAGAACGTTCACGTTCACAATACAGAAATAGACGGTTTGACCGTTCTCGTTCTCGCTCTCACTCTCGCTCACGCCCTAGACAACCACCACCAAACCACCCTCACTGTTTCTACCATTTTACCTACGGAGATAAAGCCCAAAAATGTAAGCAGCCTTGCAGTTACGTGTCGGAAAACTACAAGGGCGGTCGCAAATAGCGGCCAACGACTGCCCTTCTTCTTCATCAGGCCGTCTTTTTGTCACCGATCGCGTCACGAAAATGCAATTCCTCGTGGATACTGGTTCAGACTTGTGTGTTTTCCCGCGATCAGCAGTCAAGACGCCCTGCTTTAAGTCAAAGTTTGACCTTGCAGCTGCCAATAACTCAGTGATACACACATACGGTCTCACACAACTGCAGCTCGACTTAGGACTTCGACGTATGTTCACCTGGAGTTTCACCATAGCAGATGTCTCAAGACCCATTATTGGTATAGATCTTCTGAGCTACTATGGATTGCTCGTCGATTGCAAAAATCAACGCTTGATTGATGGTATCACTTCAATGTCGGTAAACGCACTTCAAACCAACTCACCTGACGACATAGCATCTATTAAGGCTGTGACAGGTGAATCGGACTTCCATGAGTTACTACGTGAGTTTCCAGAGATCACAAGACCTGCAGGTGTACCGTCCGCCCCTAAACATAACACTCTACACTTCATAAGGACAACTCCAGGCCCTCCAGTCTCTTGCAAACCTAGACGCCTTGACCCTGTTCGACTACAAGCAGCAAAGAAGGAGTTTGAGGACATGTTGGCAAGTGGTGTAGCCAAGCGTTCTGAAAGTCCATGGTCATCTGCACTGCATCTCGTTAGGAAGAAGGACGACGGATGGAGGCCCTGCGGTGACTACCGCGCACTCAACGCCAGGACTATTCCTGACAGATACCCCATCCGCCACATTCAGGACTTTTCTCAACAGCTCTCTGGATGCTCCATCTTCTCTACCATCGACCTGGTTAAGGCCTATCATCACATCAAAGTAAATCCAGATGACGTACCCAAAACTGCGCTGACCACCCCCTTCGGAATGTTCGAATTCGAGTTCATTAATTTTGGGTTACGCAATGCAGCTCAAACCTTTCAGAGGTTCATTGACGAAGTGCTCCTGGGCCTTGACTTCTGTTACGGGTACATTGACGATATACTGTGCTTTTCGTCCACAATAGAAGACCACAAGAGTCATCTCCGTCAGCTATTTGAACGTCTGAAACAGTACGGAGTGCTGATAAATACTTCAAAGTGTGTCCTAGGCAAGTCTGAAGTAAATTTCTTAGGATACCATGTTTCAGCTGCTGGTACTCGACCGTTAGATACTAAAGTCCAAGCTATACAGGACTATGCTGTTCCGAAGACTGTAAAAGAGCTCCGACGTTTCTTAGGAATGTTAAATTTCTATCGTCGCTTCATTCCCAACGCAGCTCAGCTTTAAGCGCCGTTGAACGCTCTTCTATCCGGACCTAAAATAAAAGGTTCACATCCTGTTAAGATGACACCGGAACTTCTGACTGTATTCGAAGATTGCAAAGCCTCTCTATCTTTAGCAACTTTACTGGCTCATCCAGATGCGTCCGCTGAGTTGGCAATCGTCACCGACGCCTCTGATCTCGCAATCGGTGCAGTATTACAACAGCGCAAAGGTTTAGACTGGCAACCACTAGCTTTCTATTCGCATAAGCTTTCTAGTGCACAGACAAAATATAGTCCCTACGACCGGGAACTACTCGCTGTTTATGAAGCTATAAAATATTTTCGGCACATGGTGGAAGCCAGGACGTTCACAATCTACACGGATCACAAGCCCTTGACGTTTGCTTTCTCTATGACTAAGGAAAAATGTTCACCACGACAGTTCCGCCACTTGGATTTTATTGCCCAATTCACAACGGACATACGTTATCTTCCGGGGAAGAAAAACATCGTCGCAGATGCATTGTCCCGTGTGGAAGAGATCACTGCTGTCGACTATCAAGCTCTTGCTCGATATCAGGACTCAGACCCAGAACTGCAAGACTTGCTACAAAATGGTTCCAGTTTGAAACTTGAAAGATTGAAGTCAACTGACAGTAACATTCCAATCTACTGCGATACTTCTATTGGACTGCCTCGACCATTTGTACCACCACAACTTCGTAGACAAATCTTCGACACTCTACACCGACTACATCACCCAGGAAGTTCAGCTACTGTACGACTGGTTACTCAGCGATTTGTGTGGCCAGGGATTCGTAAAGATTGTAGAGAGTGGGCTAGGCAATGCTTAAAGTGCCAACAATGCAAAATTTCCCGACACACCAAATCTCCACTTTCCTCCTTCCTTACCCCTTCGTCGAGGTTCTCTCACATACACCTCGACATTGTAGGACCATTACCCTTGTCGTCTGATTACAGGTACTGCCTCACTGTCATTGACCGATTTACCCGATGGCCTGAGGCAATCCCACTCAAAGACGTCACTGCTGAAACCTGCGCTGCTGCCTTGGTATCTGGCTGGATCTCCAGATTCGGATGCCCTGCTCGTGTGACCACTGACCGAGGACGCCAGTTTACGAGCCAGCTTTTCCAGTCTCTAGCTGCTCTGGTTGGTGCACGGCACTTTTGCACCACTGCTTATCACCCGGCGGCGAATGGCATCATTGAACGTCTCCACCGCCAACTCAAAGCAGCGATCATGTGCCACACTACTTCACAGTGGACAGAAGCCCTTCCACTGGTACTCCTTGGCATGCGCAGCTCATGGAAAGAAGATCTACAGACGTCAGCTGCAGAATTGGTATATGGCGAGCCCCTACGCTTACCTGGTCAGTTCGTGTCCCCACAAGATGACAACACCTCAAACGACATCACCCAGTATGCTACGCGTCTTCGAGACCACATACAAAAACTTACACCCAGACCAACGTCGTGGCATACCTCGTCACCATTTTACTATCCACGTGACTTGCAAAAATCATCCCATGTGTTCCTGCGTCAAGATCACGTACGTGCCTCACTCGTACCTCCATACGCTGGTCCCTACCTTGTGATCAAGAGACAGCCAAAGTTCTTCACCATTGACGTTAAAGGAAAACATATGAACGTCACTGTCGACAGGCTAAAACCAGCGTACATGGCTAAAGAAGCGATCTCAACATTACCATTGGCCACGGCACCTCAGACAGATTCTAGACCGCCACCAGTTACCCAACCAGTTTTGGAAGCCGTTCCAGAAGAGAAGAAAACCCGGAGCGGTAGAAAAGTCCGGTTTACTAATTTCTATCGACCGTAGTCACGGTCTGGCCAGGGGGAATATGTGGCGTACACTCACATAACTCAGTCATCTAATGAGTTGGACCAACACTATGCATTTCGATTAAATCGCTACCTCTTGTGATCTTGGTCCAGCTCCTTAGATGGCCGGTTATCTGTTGTGTGACCACCCGCGCCGCGCGCTGCCTCCGCTATCGCCTGCCGCGCCGCTGCGACCCGTTCTGCCGGCCGACATACGCACACGGAGATCGCTATACGCCGCTCGTCGCGATTTTTATTATTTCATTGTTTAATCTCCGTAGTCCTAAATTAATAACTTACCTACATGTATACTTCCAATATTGAAATAAACAAGTGTCCAATCGATAATAAAATATTCATTTCTTTCGGCCTCTAAACAATACCTTAAAATCATTAAAATTTACCCGTGGTGTCGCTTCACGACCCACATCAACCTTCTGATCGTCCAGTGTTCTTCTGGATAGTACGGGAACCAGGAATAAACGGAATCCGGCTATAACTTCAATGAAACCGGCTGTTAGTGATCGATGGGTAACTCAGATTCGTACAGGTGTAAAACTTTTGATTTCATTCTCTCTTCTTCTTTGACAATTATCATTACTATGTTAGGAAGAAGTCATTTCTAATTACTAATGAGGCGGGAATGACTTACGAACTAACGATTCCTTGTCATACTTCATAAATAATTTCATCCATCATCGAATCTAATGTTTATTTAAGTTAAGTTTGTACGTCGCTAGCATTTAATAATTGTTGGATCTATCATAAACTATATGTATATACGAGTAAGTCCCCGTTAAAATTCATAAGGTAAAAATAAGAACAATTTAAACAAGGATATTTAAAAGCACAAACAAACAAAAGCCAATCAGATAGTGGGAATGTGGATGCTCCAATCGGTCTGATTGATTCTCTACTTTCGCGTTCCAAATAATTAGCCGTTTGTTAATTTGCGGCTGTTGTACAACGCCGCGCGCCGTAGGAAAATATTCGCTCCGACCGTGCTGCCGTACTGACGATACATACCCTGTGTGTACTATTGTAGAATTTTAAGTGACTTCGTTGTCTGTAAAGTGAAATATTTAAAATATAATGAGTATAATTGAGGCTAAAATTGATCTTTATCATAATTAAAAACAAGTTGATGCAGATTTTTTGATATTTACTGTTTTACTTTTCTGCCTATTATCGCCCTATATAATATGTGTAATTAGTGGTCACATTTGAGATTTACGTTAGAAATCTAAAAAAACATGGAAACCTAGATATCCTTAACTTTACGAACCAAACACACTGCAAAAGTGTTACCAAAGTCTGTGGAATAACCAAAGCTGCTAAGATTGCTACGCCGTAGGTATTTCATTCGTAGCTGGCGTCAATGCGGTAACGAGCTCGTAGCCTCGTAGCCTCGTAGCACACTATTCGCTTTGCGTTGCAGTAGAGCGAACTTCCGAACTGCAAATTACTCCTAAAAAAGAAACTGAACTATTGCCTTTTATGTTACTTTGTATCGTAGCTTCGCCGCGTTCCGCTGTATCTCAGGATTTTCGGAGCGAAGCGCGAAGCCAGTACGCATTCGAACGACGGAAGAGGTGCGCGCATCCTCTGTAAAGTTTCCCGCCAATATGTACGCGAGAGGTACGGACGCGGTCTTAGTTAATATTAATTGTAACTATCGAAGAACTTCGCTTATTGTAATTTTTTCGTTTCAGTTACGAAATTGGTGCTAATTCTCGTCTTCGTACTGCAATGTGTACAGAGTTTTGGTGAGTGTTTAAATTGTTTCTTAATATTTTGATTATAATAGTAATATATATATACATATCTGTGGGTGTGTGTGTGTGTGTGTGTTATAGTTACCAGAATTTATTTTAGCTTAATGGAATGGAACAGTTAAAGTTAGGTGATATAAAATCAACTTTCTACATTCGATTTTTAGCTGCAAAGGTTTTACGAGTGCCTGATTCAATACTCAACTTCATAAATGTGATATTTACCATGTTTTGTATTAGTTCCGAGCACTCAATATTGATGAACATGAATGAAATAATTTATTTCTCAGAGTTTAGGTAATAAATGGTTGCTTAACAATGGTAGTAACAGCATAGTAAAGATCCAACAAAATTCTGCCCGATCAGGCGTACAAGTACTTATTAAAAGATAAGTAATTAAATTTATATTTTATTAACAATAATGTGCTTGCTACACTGCTATTGTATTTACAGAAATTGGAAACTTAAACAATAATTATAATTGTGTAAATCACTGATAAAATGTCAAAAAAATATAAATGAATAATTAGGTTACTTATTTCTTATTTGGGTAGTCCTTACAGAATAGTAAGCTTTGTCTAAAAGGTAGTCAAATACTTTCTGTTTAAATTCATTATTATATATTTTTTTTCATATTAGGTACTTATTAAATTAAATTCAATCTTCAATACGAAAGTTTAAAGTATTTCTAAAATAATGCTTCTTTCGGTTGGATAGTACAGACAAAGCTGTTCAATAGATGTCGCTCCGTCCCCGTAAGACGGTTAAATTCCGATAGAGAGTTAAAATTCGATGCTCGGACCCGAACCTCGGTGGCCTACTTGGTCAATGGCGTCTGACACGGAGAGTCAGAAGATGCGGGCTCGAATCCCGTCCGAGGATGTGAATTTTTCACTCAATAAATTTCAATACTTATTAAATATTCGTATTGCCATACAGTGTGTGTATCATGTGGCTAATATTTGATTGCCCCGTCGTCGGCCGAGTTGGTGGACCTTAGCTTCGAAGCGTGGTGTCCCAGGTGCGATCCCTTGCCGGGGTTAATATATGTGATAATCGGAAATGTTTTTTATCGGGAGTTGGATGTTAGTGATGTGTTACTGTGTGTGTCCGTGTCCCCCGTGACACAGAACGTCCTAGTGCGGATGTAGCGTTCTTTGGTGCTATCCAGTGAGACAGGCAAGAAAGCAAGTCTATGTTTAATAATAGTAATGACAAAATGCGCAAATATTGCGACGACATAACATATACACGTAGCTGTATACGGTATGCAACGTAAGTAGATATTTGTAAAAGAAAATGTAGGTCTGCAGTGAAAAGTTAACTATTCACAAATCCAACCAAAATTGAGTGATGATATATAACCTGCTTCACGTATAGGTTTTATCCACGTAATTAAATACACCGATTCAAAGTCAAAGACAATAAATTGTATTATAATTCGATAATTCGTCGCTGATCCTTTGAAAAATATTTATAAAAAGTATCAGCCGAGTGAATCTCATTTCTAATATCAAACCTTTAAGTCATCAGTGACACGTGGCAAAAATAAAACATGCAAAAGTCAAAAAAAGTAAATAAAATTACAGAAGCTTCAAAAAATCAAAACGTTACACTCAAGTTAATTATTGAAACATGTAGCGAACGTATTCCGGAGCCAATAAAAATATAGAAGTGTAGCGCGCGTAACCAATTCGATATCAAAGCGAGAACCATTAGAGCGTGGATCGAAATCAATCGGCCAGGATCCAGCTAATCGCACGGAAACTGAATCGTTCACGTATGAACGGTTGCAGTTAACATCTAACGTGTATACGCGCCCTATGAGGATGAATTCCGTGAGAGGGGTTTCCTTTGGACTTGTTACCTGTTCATCCTGATATAAATCTGTAAATGTGTTTGTTGGTAGTAAGTGAGGCAAGAGTCAACTGGCACTATAGTAGATCCAACCGTTTATCCTCTTTTTGACAGATCTAATTTGTCAGTTAAAGTGTTGTGACCAAGTGATTATAGTGGACACGATTTCGATTCATTTTTCTATCGAGTCTGTGCGGAAAGAGAATAGTCCTAGGAATGGCGCCATGACCATGGCTATTGGCCATCTAGAAATACGTCAGCCAATGGGGAATGTTGAAAGGGCGTGGACAGGCCGTCATGGCATGGCCATCTAGAAACGCATCAGCCAATGGGAAATGCTGACGCATTTCTAGATGGCCATGCCCAGATGGCGAGGCCACGCCGTCCGGTTACACCCGTGTAGTTTCCAAGGTAAGCTATCAAATTCTGAGTTATAAGTTTTCACTTCTATCGGCAATTCCTATGACTGCCAATTTTTTTGTCTATGGGTAAGCAGTAGTATTTTATCAAGGTAGTAAAACTCAATGGTCCACCGCCGTTTTGTATTTGTCACTGTCACTCGCAACAAGACGCCCGTGCTAGTAATTATTTGCTGAGTTTTATATTGGAACTATAAAATGCCGAAAGGATCAGTGCTGAAAGGACAGACGAGAGAAATGGTGATCAAGCTTCGTAATTACTTTGAAGCAGAGTATCAAAATGGCGGCCCGCTTTTACCATTGTCGCAAGTGAGAGAGCGCGTTGCGGCCGCGTTAGGTATTAGTGCATCTACGATTACAAAAATTACTACCGAAGCCTACGGAACAAGCGGCATGCAGGAGAATAAGCTTCGTACGCCGAAGAAAAAACGCCAACCACGTCGTGTGACTTCGGTTGACAACTTTGACGCAGACGCTATACGCCGTCATATATATAACTATTACTTACGTAAAGAAGTTCCAACACTTAAAAAACTTGTTGCTTCTTTGCGTGAATGTGATTTGTTCCGAGGTCAAAAATCGTCATTGGTAAAGGTCTTGAATGAAATTGGATTTACTTATAAAAAATCGGACAAACGCAAAATATTGATGGAGCGTCGCGACGTAGCTTTTGCTCGTTGCGAATTTTTGAGCGAAGCCAAAAAAATTACAGATTGGTCAAATGTTGTTTTCACTGACGAAACTTGGCTGAATGCGAACCACACAGTGTCTAAGAGCTGGACTGATGACACCGCTGCTTCCACTACCTCAGTACCGATGGGAAAAGGAGAACGTCTAATCATTTGCCATGCAGGGTCTGTGAAAGGATTCATGCCAGATGCTTTGTTGGCCTTTAAATCCAAAAAAACAGTTGAGTACCACGAAGAAATGAATTCTGAGGTTTACGAAAGTTGGTTTAAGGAAATGGTACAATCATTGGAAGAACCGTCAGTTATTATTATGGATAACGCATCCTATCACTCACGCCAAATTGATAAAATGCCGACCCAGGCCGACAAAAAACAAGTAATCATTGACTGGCTTCAACGACATGGTGAAAATGTTGATAACTCCTTACTAAAAGTACAATTACTAAATATATTACGAACAAAAAAACACTTCCCAAAACGATATGTGATCGACGAAATAGCTGCAGAACATGGTCATTGGGTTCTTAGACTTCCACCCTATCATTGTCAATACAATGCCATTGAATTAATATGGGCTCAAGTTAAAGGACACGCTGCTAGAAATAACACAAAACCCCCATTCACGGCAAACAAAATGGTAAATTTATTAAAAAATGCATGTGTGAAAGTAACTGCGGAAAGCTGGCAAAATGTAATTCAAAAAACACAAGAAACTATAATGGCAGATTGGGATAAACACGTGGCGATAGATTATATGAGTCAACAATTAATTATAAATGTCGGCAATAGCTCGAGTGACAGCAACGATGAATCTGATTTTGATTAATAAATAAATAAAAATAAAAGATTAGATTTCGTTTGCTTAAATTGGAATTGGGGTTGCTCAAACTTTACTATTTTCTGGTACCAAACGGCAGACTTTAATGTCTGCCATCCCCAGCGAGCAACACGGAAGGGAGTAGCCTTAGCTAAAAAATATTGTTCAAATCTTTCTGTCATTTCTTGCGGGAGGGGAAGTTGCACACTAGCGCAAAGCCGCACTATTACATACAAAACATACCTGTACCGATCCATTGCCGATCATACTCACACAACCAAATCACTAACACATAAAAAATAAAGCACCATTCACAAATCTAGCCCCGCCCTCACCCCACAGTATATTATCAAACTCCATGGTCCATGCGGACTTGTACTTTGACAGAGGGGAAACGCTGTGTATGCCTACTCCCTTCCGTGTTGCTCGCTGGCCATCCCAGATTTAACCGGTAACAGCTTCGTCAAGTATGACTTGTACTTGTAATCATCATAGTCATCATAACCTTGTTCTTTTTTGGATATACACCAGGAGATAAACACGTCTTCAAATAATGCTGTATGTTTTCCTGAGGCGCATCAATATAACGGTTTTACATAAAAATAAATCCGATATTATGTGCCGAGAACGGAAAACACCCGTGTAAAAATAGTTCATAAACAATATCGATATCTCAATCGTAACTTCGTAACATCACTATGTTGATAGCCATAGAACGTAATTTTTTAAAAACGTTTGTTATTTTATGGAATTTATAAAAAAACTACTGCACTTATGGACTCATTTTGTGAAAGATGATTATTATACGGGATCAAGGAGCAAATTTAAGCAGTTGTCATATTTTTAAAACCTCGCATTTATAAGTTAACTTTTGCGTAACATCGTCATGTTACGTTCTATTGGTGCTGTCAAAAAGAGGATAAACGGTTGGATCTACTATAATCGGTGTTTTTATATACATATACAGGATGAATTTTAGAGTCGGAGCAGTAGTAAGGGCAACTATACCTTAGCCGTTATTGTTAGGAAAACATTCCGAGGAGACTTAATACTTAATAGACTTAATAATATACTTAATACATAACTTTTACTCAGAATATCGCATGCAATCACAGATTTTGGGAAAAATGTACAGCCAGTGAAAAAAATGCTTAAATACCAATTATTTTATGCTAATCGATCCTATATAAAGGCATCAAAATGCTATGGGGCCAACTGATGTTTGAGTACTAGAAATGTGAGAAATCGCCAAAATTTTCTCCCACACGTTTTGTACCGAATACGATTAATCAACTCGAAATATTTGTTGTTGCTAATCGATCTCGTTTGTGATCGTGATCAAAAGACTAATTAAAGCCAACTGTAGTAAAAGTACAGACAGACACTATATTTTTTTTGTGTCTCGGGGAAATCCTTTATGGATACCACCTACCACGGGCAGTCCGTATATCCACCAAAACTCCGGGGTGCTCCGTCACTGCCGCTCTTGGCGGGAACGCGGGACAGATTTGGCACACAACCGCGAGTCCACCGCGGCTGTCCGTTGCCGGACCCCTCTCTTCGTGGCATGCCAGAACACATGGCGCGCTGCAACTGCCTCGCGGAACAAACCCGCCGATGGACGCCAGAATTCCCCGCGTCAGCAGGCCTAGACAAAATTCAAACAGGCATGTTTCCGCACATCCGACAGACAAAACTGTATCTATGAACTTAGCACGACGTCACGTGAATTTTTTACAGGTAATGTCAACACCATACATTTTGAAGTTATCTTTTGGCGTTAACGATAACAGAAACATCTCTTGGCTCTAGGCCTGCTCGACGGATAGAGAGAGCGGCGTGTCGCCAATCTGACTCATCAATACGTCACGCTTCGGCGTACAAACTATAGATAAATTACAGTTTGCACTAATTCACGTGAACGACACGTTACATAACATTTACGCAGTTATTCGCGCTAGGCCCACTGTTTTTGCAGTCAACCAAAACTTAATTTATCTACCATTAGGAGGTATCATAATATAAATTCTTAAAGAAAAAGGTAAGTATTAAAAGAACTTTCCTTCACAGGAAAACTTCAGTAACAAGGGAGCTTTAAACTTAACCAACTTAAAGCGGCTAACGTGCGCGCATCCTGCATAACTTACTCCACGTGTACCTACTTAGCCAAGTTACCTTTTATTTATGAACGACGACGGAGCTCTAAAGAATGTGCTTCGTTTTAATAAAGTTATGGAACCGCATGACTAACTAACGTGGCTTAGCTTTGTCAGTTCTCTTTTCCTAGCATTGGGAATATTGATATTATCCGGTAAAAGTACACATGAAATAACAACATTTACTGCTTACGACCTATACGATGAATACCGAAATAGAAATAATGTAAGTTTTTTTCTTCGATACCGGTTCGGTCCGCTGGTTCGATTCCCGAATTGAGAAGTTTTTAAAAATCTATCTATATATATATATATATATATAATCTATGAATGCCGATTTTCATGTTAATAAAATCGATGATATGCTTCCTAAGAAGAAATCTTTGTATAGGTATATAATACTTTCAGACTTGCCCATACTGACCCATTAAAATGGCCCAATCTGTACAAAACTGAGCGATTGATGGTGTATTGCTAGAAAGTAATAATAGTATTACACCTTATTAATACACAATATTGTCCACTTGTCCGCTTGTAACTCAGTTAAAGTGTTCGTCCCGCACTTTACCTACAGCTGAAGTAATAAACACTGAGATTGAGTTTGTGCAAAGTTTGTTGGACGATGTTGGCAAGATCTGGTTATGGTGCGAAACGTCCGGGACAATGTGCGCGCCTTAACCGGTGATTGTTCTAACTGGCCGTCTTCAGCCGTCGCACCGGGACTTATTAACAACATTTAGTACCACTGAGGACAGTTGAAAGTTTCAGACGTTGTTAAAAGTTTTGATATGTAGTCTGAAGCTGGTAATGTGGTTTTAAGAAGGTTTAAATGCATTTGCAGAGCTAATTATAATGCAAAACTTTAGCTAAATTGAAGACTGCGGTAAGGAGTTAAATGTATGATATATTATATATCGTTCTTTGTTCTTGCGGCACGTCATTATTCATATAAAAAATAACAAACATCGTCCACAATTTCACTCTCAGAATCTGAAACATTGTACTTACACACCTGAAGATATACACACACATAGACATAATAATATGAGTGTGACGCCAATATGCATGTGTATGCGGCTATGCGGCACGAGTGTGCACACCAACTCTCCTGCTCATATTGCATAGTATACGTTGCATGCGTGCGCTCAGTTTGTGTTTACCTTTTACCGCCGCGTCCTGACCATTTCGATTAATATCTCAAATAAACAAAAGACATACTTTCAATTCATCAATGGATGATAGTGAAAATTTAAGACGGTAATAATTGTGCGTTACACGCGATGCACGAGGGTAAACATTTACTGTTAAAAGTTGTCTTCGAGTCGTTTAGTAACTTCGAGTTCATTCCTTTGTACCTATCTATAAACGTGTGTATAAAAACAACGTGTTCGATTTTCAATTATCGCTGTCCGGTTTTTTCAGTTTACTGCGAGTTCTATTATTATTCCATTTTTGTTCTGTTACTGAAACTATAATTGTTTTCTCTATAAGTCGTTATTAGGGCTGTCAAAATAAATTGTGTTTTATGCCAATACTGTTAAAACTGCAGCTTTTGTGGAAGTGATAAAATAGAAATATTTTAATATTCTATGTAAATTCCAGAATGGCAGAAGATTGTTTCGAGAGTTTGTCTCGGTCTCTGCCTTTTAAAATACGAAATGTTCTTGATGTAAAGTGAAGAAGCAGAGTCAAAGTCAAAGTCATTCAAAAAATCATTTATTCAATTTAGGCATCAAAGACGCACTTATGAACGTTTATTTTTCATTATAATGTACTTTAAAGCCTACCGCCGCGTTCCAAAATACAAAGAGCCTACCGAGAAGAAGCGGCAAGAAACTCGGGGCCATTCTTTTTATATAGATGTTTTTACAATGTTTTTACTTAGGTATTACAAATATTAGCTCCAGTATGTTGCCTTACAAAAGAGAACATAATAATGGTATCAGTAGGATAGACATGCTACACTTTGACATCTTAGTACACGAGTAGATAGATCCTGGAGTGATCAGTCCCAAGCTGTTTTATCCTCCAAGTAATTCGAAATTTTGTAATAACTTTTTTGACAGAGTTAAGATTTAATAGTAATTTTAAACTTATTAATGGGCAAATCTCGGATAACATTGGGAACTTTATTATAAAATCGTATACATTGTCCCATAAAAGAATGACTTATTCTGTGGAGACGCGTTACATGAACGGATAGAGATTTAGAGAATTCATTCTTCTGATGTTAAGCACTATACCTACTCATAACAGTTACAAGGCGCGTCCCAAAGCAAATGCTGCGCAGAATCTGTAGTTTGAAGCTAACGCGTTATTATCGGTAGCAAATCTTTTCGAAACCAAATCATAAATCTATGTAACAAATTGTTTTACCATATACTATAGAAAACACCCGTCCATGGAACTTCAGACAACATTGTTGTTGGAAATCCTCGCTTGCAAATCGCAAGGCATATATAGCGTTGCATCAGAACTGGAGAGAAAATCCGTATTCATGCGGATTTGGAAACTCAAATCTGATAAGCCTTTATTCAAGCCAGAGTCCTGTTAAGCTACGTGTAGTACACTCCTACCTACACTGCAGCAGCGGGAGCGGGCCGACGGCTTTACTTTATTATTATCTTGTCACAATTTATATCTAAACTACGTCTATATCTATATAATAGTAAAACTGTAGAGGTTAATCAAAATAGTCTGTGCATTTGATAGACTTAATAAAATATAAAAGGGCTGTTAGAAATAAACAATAGATCAATAAAAACAAATTTAAGCCTTTTGGTGGTCTTTCTGCGTGTTTGTTACCTTATCACACAAGAAGTAATGGATATATCTGGATCAAGTTTTCGCAGATATTCTACTTATTCGTTTTCCACAAGATACACCATATCTTACGCTGACCCCTTGAGAGGCTGTTGATCCGTGCTGATGACCGGGTGCCGTCAATTAGATCTAAGTGAGAGAAACATTGTTCTTCTACCTAATACTTACGTGGTCGATCGACTCTTAAAAGCCTAGGATATCACAATTAAAACAAATATTGAATCAATTTTTTGGCGGATCACTTTTAGATCTAAACTCTTATGGATGTACGAATGCTTCAATAGCGACTATGTGGTAAAACTATATTAGCCAATGCAGTTCTGAAGGCAAAGCGAGTGAAGCCAGGAAGGAGCAGGTTAGTTTCAATAGTTCAGTATTAAATAGTATTCAATAAAAATTTTGGTTGAGTTAAATCTGGTTACTAGTTTTTTTTCTACAAGCTTCTCATTTAAAATTTTTAAAAGGAAACATATTAAGGAGGTTATCAAGTCCACGAGCATACTTTTTGACTCTGCTTTGCCGTTGATGCCGACTGTAGTGTACGCGCAGCTTTAGGGACGGACTACACAAGTTCTTCGGGATCAAGATTCAGTAGTTTGTCGAAAGGCCAATCCACACTTGTCTTTGAGAGCAAAACTTCACGGACGATCTTTTGTACATACACATATAGGTATATGTGTATAAATAAGTACTTGTATTGTTTCAGGGTGCTGCCACTCTTGAACTTGCTTTAAGGAGCGAGTTTCTTAAGTGTTATGAGAGTTTTCGTTACCTTTGTTCCTAGATACACTGATAACAGTATCTACAGTTGCAAGTGGTTGTTTGGTGGATGTTCACGGCTCATACATGTTAGGTTCAATAGGACCAAGCGGTCTACCGCTAGACATTAACAGGTCGTCCGTATGTATTTAGCTAGGTTAAGCAAAGTACGCTGCTGTCTCCGTTTGGATGGGTAACCGCTAGTGGCACGCTTCCTAGAAGCATTAAGTAAAAAATGCCACACTTCTGAAGCTCAACTTCAGAAGCACGTTAAGTCTGTATCCAAATGAGCACGTAATAACTGATTATGCGGCATCGGAGATGTCCTTGATAGAATATAGAGCGCTCTAACTAAAACAAGGTAAATGAAACAACCTAAGAATGATCGATTAAGTAAATTTTATATAACATACAAAGTTTACCAAAATTGTATATTCTCCACTGATATTGAAAAACAAAGAGATTTTTCTATTACGGCAGCGCCAGACGGCACACAGAAATGCCTGTTCCACTGTATCGCAGAGCTGAGTGCGGCATCAATAATTCGGCGTCACATTGCGGGTCCCATCCTCAGGGATTGAGTATCGAGCATCTCGTATTCCTGGGCCAGATAACGCCTGCTTTCAATTTGCCGTCCCATTTATTTATGCCTCCAATCTTTGGTTCAATCTGTGCCATTGGGTAGTTTGGGCTACTTTCTATTTCATGTCGAAAATTGTAACATTTTCTACTAAATTGGAGGTAAGAGTTGTATTTATTGAAACAGTACGCCTTTTCTGATTCACAACTTGTTAGATTTATCTGATCTGTAAACTTACAGCGCAGAAGCGCTGAAGGACAGCTTCCGTATCACATCGTTAGGAGCTTAACGACAGGTTTTAGATCTTTAGAGAGGTAGCTAGCCTGGCGGTTACCAGAAATGGCTTACATTATCCATATTGTGGATTTAATCACGACGATACCTTCACCGGAAGCCCGCGGTAGGGATCGATCCGGCAGCCGTCGCTCATTATCGTAGCGTAACTCGAATGTCCACGTCACGGGCGATGGATAGCGCGGCGTCACCGAACACCTCTAAACCCACGGCCCAGTCTGTGCCGGATTGAAGCATAAATAAACAGAGTCATGATCCCTCAGGGCGGCGGCTGAAACGGTGTGAGCTGACGAGGAATTATTGATGGAGTTTGAACAAGAGGATTTCCGTGTGATTTAAGTATACTAACTATGATAAAATCGATAAATTGAATCATATAGTTTATGTATAGCTTTAGGTACGCCTCTTGAGTAAGAATACGTCTTGGTTGGTATCATTTGAAGGTTTAAAGGGATTTATTTATTTGGTAAGATTAATGCGCGATAGAAACTCGACGTCAGTGCAGTGCCATAATAATATACCGATTTAAGTTCTAAGTGGTGAGCGGTACTGCGACAGTGTTGCAACTTGCATGGACAAGCTCTGTATAGTACTATCAGGCGCACGTCTAGCGCATATCATCCGCAGGAAGCATACAAAAGTATTGAGAACTTAAAATGCAATCCTAAATTTATGGCGGGAGGATGTTATACGTTTAGATCTGATTCAAACAGACATTAGGTTAAACGACTAAGCCTTGTGGTCGGGTGGTGCCGAATAAAACAATAGTCTCAGCTCAGGAAGATAAATAATGTTGCACTATACACTTCTTCATGTAAATATTGGAAGCTAATAATTTAATTTGTAATAATATGTCGGCCTTACTGGTTTTGTCAAAGTTTTCTGGACACAAATGTATGTTTATTTATAATGGATTATCTATATGACTAATCTATATGGATTATATATATATGGATAAAGAGACTTCCTCTCGCCTGATGGAAAGCGAGCATGAAATCAAGAAGCGATGCCCATTACTGCAGCCGTAAGCTGCGCTTCGTCACTTATGACAAAATGCATCTGCTATAGTCAGAGGTTACCACTAACACCAGGTGGACCTCGTGCTTACAGCAATACAACTTAAATTGTACAAATTCCTTACACCAACACGCGCTGACTTCAGAAGTTGGAAGCAATACGGCAGAGACGAGAGTTCTCTTAATGTAATTGCGTTTTGTTCAACAATGTCTTACACAATAAGAAATGCTCTTCGATATTGAAAAGCATTTTATTTTACAGCAACGTGAAGTTTCTCACGGTTAAATCATATTGCGCAGCACTCTAATGAAATTAAGAGTCTTTATAATCGGGTCTTGCCTGATGCGAACAGTCTACATTTAAGAGTAGGTCGGTAAAGACATTTCTTAAATTAATGATGTAATACGCCCTCTATAGTTTTATTGGCCCTTAATTCCGCACATTCACTACTACTAAAACAATTTACAATTAATTCATAGTTTTAGTGAAATATACGTATGTTAAAACATTATTTTAAAACGTCAGAACAACATATTGTAAAATAATGCTCAATTTTATTCGTTTAAAGTTGGTTAATTTTAATATTTTTCAAAAACCTTTAAACCTAAAACTTAAACTTTTGCGGAAAAAATGTAGCAGATAGGTACCGTAAGTACAGTCGCCTGCAATAAGATGTGTACATTCCGAAGTTTTACAAAATTATGATACAGTACTACGTACATGTATATCTTTTTTATTACAATAAGGGTATTTGTATATGATAAGTATTAATTTAAACAGTATAAAATAATTTAAAAATTCTCTCGACAGGTTGGCGCAGTCGGTAGATCGCTGCCTTCTGAGCCGCAGGTCCCCGGTCTGACCCCCGGACGGTCAAAAATATTTGTGTACGAAAAATTTCTGTTTGATCTGTGCCTAAGTGTGTAAATAGATATGTATATAAGTATGTAAACCAGGTTACCATGTACAGGCTCTGTCTAGTTTGGGACTACCATACCTTGTGTGGATTTTGTCACTTCAATAGCTGACCCGCCAGCGGCTTCGCTCATTTGCTCTTGGTGTAGTGATGGCAACGCCGGTTTGTAATCTCGGGTTTGATCCGCGGGTTGGGGATTTTCTAAACAAACATACTCAATAGCAGTCCGGAGTCTGGAACAGTGTCCCGTAGATGGCAATATGCTCAAACCCTATACCCACATGGGGACTCTCGGCGGTGGTTCTTTTCCGAAGACAGCGGTAGAATCATTTAAAAATTTTGACGTTCATAAGAGTGTCTATGATGCGTAAACTGAATAAATAATTTTTGAATTTTGAATTTGAATTTTGGACCAAAATATATCTGGCGAAACGCAGGTGTTTAAAACACCGCTGCTTATAGCTTCGAGGATATATAGGTGTGACAATTTGATATGTTATGTTTAAAAATAACATCTTTTGTATTATTTTCGTTAAAGTTAATTTTTACCAAGTTTTGAGTGAATTGCATCAGTTATATTTTTCCTTTTAATAATTTCTAAACTTTACTCCAAAACTTATACAACTGTGTATATTTACAAAAAAATAAAAAGACGTATCACATTCTTAATTATTACGGTTTTTATCCGTACCATACAAGTTCATGAACAACGACCATCCAATCCAGACCCCAGTCTTATATGACTCCGTGTAGCATAGATATATCAAGCTGCCAACTTGGATGTATGTGTTCGATCAAGATAAAAAATAAAGTTGGAACTCCGGGCTCTATTCTATCCATATGTTACAGCCAAAGTAATAAATCTGGATAATATATATACTGTCTAGCCATTATATATAATATCTACTCAATTTAGATAAAGTGATAATTGACACAAAATTAATCATATTAACTAGCTATTTTATATAATATCTTCGAAGACTTGGATAATGTAATAAAACAAGTAGATATTCGTTTAAGAATAAGTTTGTATTTCAATTTGCCTTAAGCATGCCTCAATTAACATTGTTATAAAGTAATTGTTAATTATTTAAAAGTTTAAATATGTAACATAAGATAATCATTTCAATTAACATTGTTATAAAGTTATTTAACTTTAATTTATAACGTAAATTTAAAGCTCACTGGCTATAAAACAAAAAAATAAAAAACAGAGATCCAAACACAATAAAGACAATTTGTATTTCAATTTGCCTTAAGCATGCCTCAATTAGCATTGTTATAAAGTAATTATTAATTATTTAAAAGTTTAAATATGTAACACAAGATAATCATTTCAATTAACATTGTTATAAAGTTATTTAACTTTAATTTATAACGTAAATTTAAAGCTCACTGGCTATAAAACAAAAAAATAAAAAAACAGAGATCCAAACACAATAAAGACAAAAATAATAAAGTTTTTAAAACGAACTGACATTAATCAACGAGATCATAATTATTATTTATTCTTACAAGTAAGACTCTTGTGACATTTTGAGTTACACAGGAGGTTTGATTTTTTACATTTACACCTATTTGAAACGCATTGTCCAGTACAGTTGCAATGCTGAAATCCTTGGCCGCCAAGATGTGACTCTTTTTTTGCACATTCCCTGATGGTAACTTCTTGTTGAAGAACGGTATCTATTGTAATAAACTTTACACGCCACGCGGGAGGGAGGTGTAACAAGTCGGCTAGACCGTATTATTACTTTAGCTAACTTTGACACGCTGTTATGAATAATGTCCAGATAAAGTGATTAATTAATTACATTATCTAGTGAATTTGGCTTTTATATATAATGACCAGTCATTATGTATAATAACTATTTAATCACTATGACTGTAACACATATATCAAATTTCATCGAAATCTGCGTGGTGTTTTTAAGTTATGCGTGAGCATACCAACAGACATTTTTTTCAAAAATGTCATATTCTTGTTCTGTAGGTAATTTTACGACTTCTGGCCCACATTTTTATTTTTATTTTCTCCCAAGTAAGTAAAGACTTTTTGGCCACTATATCTGTATTAGTATAGAATAGATTTTGGAAAAATCTCATGACAATTTTTATGAAATTTATTTTGAAAGTTGTTAAATCTATATTTACAACTTATTGCAAGCAACTATAATTATTTAATTTAATTATAATGCTATTTTCTTGTAACTATTACAAAAGTGGTTGCTCTGGCGGTTATAATATGTCTGAACGTTATCTCCGAGCAAAAGCACGACTACAATATACGGCAGACGTTTAAATCTCTCGCTTCACTTCCATTCGCCGTATCTCGGCGCTCGTCATCTTATCCAATATGTCCCGACCCCGTCCGTGACTTCTAACTGCCATTAACGCGTTCCCAAACCATATGTATTAGGGACACAGTATGGATACAGAAAGGGGCACTCGTGTATCCATTTTTATTTATTTCTTCTGCAATGTGGGAGTCAACACCAGAAACAAAACACACGCTATATCTTTAATTTATGTCTGTGGATTGAAATAATGATGGAGCTGATAAATCTTTGAAAATCTATATTGTTTCTGAGTGTTTATTGCATTTATAAGCTAATCTGGTAGTTTTTCTCAAATGACAGTATGAATTTAACGTACGTTGTCCCCGTGCGAGGTTTCCCGTGTCGCAGGAGGCATGGTGACACATACTAACACATCCAAAACTCAATGGCAAATATATCTGCTCCACAAACATATATTTATACCGGAGATAGAAACTGGGATCTCGCGTTTCAAAGGAAGTGTCACTATCAAGTATGAACTGAACGGAGCCATCAATAACCGTTGTTGGGAAAAGTGAGTTTCAGAATTCTTTGGACTATTTTCGTCTCTAGTTTTCCCCTGACGTCTATGGCCCAAGATGTTCATGACAGGACTATAATCTTAGCGTGACCATAATATTGGAAACAGACGTGCGATTCTCTAAGAGCAAACATCGTTGACAACATCCGTGAAACCAATGACGAGATGACAAGAAACGTTGGAAAAACAACCTTAAGTACAAGGGCGATTTCTCATAAAGCATTACTTATTCTGTGGAAACGCGTAACATGTACGGATAGCTTGTGCTTATTTCGCGTGTTGATGGAATGAGCATCACTCCTCTTATCAAAACTGTCAACGTTTTCCTTTACATACATTAGATTTTTATAGATAAAATACATTTGTATTCAAGTAGTCAGAGTCAAGTTACAGACCAATAAGTCTGTCATTGAGTCACTGTCCTGTCTAAGTCACGTTCTAGTAAAGTTATTGATACATTACTATAACTGGATAAGTCGATTGACGAAGAGAACAACGAAAACAATGTTTCATGATTTTGTACATTTTGCCTATACTCGCCTTTACGAACACAACGGTTAACAATCCACCATTATTACACGTCAAACTCTAAGAAACACAAACCTAGGAAAATGTAACCAAATCAACGGTAGCCATTGTTGATTCTTTTTCCCGCTATCTTAAACAATATTCTGTAAAATATAGATCAAACTAAAAAAAATTTAAGAAAATGTTACACAAGCAAAAAGTTCATACTGTTTTTGCATCGTGCCATATATCTGAAACCAAGCCCCAGCGCCTCGAGGGCGTCGTAAAGCGTCGAATGCGATTTTAATGTGTCGCAGGTGATCTTCGGATTTGCATTATATGGAAGTTAGTGGGGTTTTTAATAGAGTGGTCGTTGGTAGATTGATACGGGCCGATCGATGTGTATGAGGAAAGGACTGGCATCGCAGTGGAAAATGTTGTTTTGGCTAGCGCTGGCGTCAGGTCGCTCTAAGGAGACCAGCGCGGTCGTTTAGAAATTATATCTACTAGTAATATATAATTCTAACTTATTGTGTGTCCGTTTAAAGACTTAAATGGATTAGGGATACTGTTACAGTAGAGACAATTATTTGTTATATCACCTACAAACAAGCCGGACTGCCTCACAATATATCATTGGCAGGAAGTCACGTTGCAAAGTAAACACTGTCGTTTTCCGCGTCTGCCTGCATATCCGCTGTCTCCTTCTGAACCATGCTATGGATTTTGATGCGGTTTACATCATCAGGAAGATTTAAATGAATGCTTAAACCTAATTAAGTTTTTATGTCATTAAAAAAACCTTTATATTTTTACCTTTTTTTTTCTCTAAATTATTATAATTCGGTACGAAGCCGGGGGCGGGTTGCTAGTTAAATAATAAAATTTAGAATTGGCTCCACCAGAGTTGGGGGCGCCTGAATAATTCATGTTGACTTTCAACTGAGTACGAGTGGATATTGGACATCGAAAGTATTTTCTCCCTAAGATGAATGGAGGATATTGATGATGACGAGAGAAAGGGCACTTCTCATAAAAATGTTAAAACGCAATAAGAAAACTAATGATTCATTGTGTGATTTAAGTTTTAAACAAACTGATTGTAACCAACCGCAACATGGTAATGGTTATGGGCCCAGCCGCAGTCAGAACACTCCGAGTCGGAATTTGGGCAGCGGCTCAAAATAGCCAGTGCTTTTGAAATATGTATATCTACTAAATCTACTTAATATTTTAGATTTGTAATATTCGTAAAACCAATGATCCACGTAAAGGATAATATTTTCTTTTTATTTGTTCTTTTGATGATCCAGAGTCCTTATTGTGGTCTTTACGAAGAATAGAAATGGGCTTCATTTGACATGTGAACCCCATTCTGGGCGAAATCCTGCAAACCTATTGGTTGGAACCATCAATAGGAATGAGAATGAAGTGACATTTAATTCTCATTCAAGTTAGACCATAAGGCGGCAGGTTCGTTTACATAATTTGCTTCGTTTAAAACTGGCTATATACTGAATATCTTCAAGAGATGCAGCGAACTATATTTTCCGATATAAAGCCAAACCCATAAGCACATGTCTATAACCTGAAGCCTGCAAATGCTACCTAGTACCTTAACTTTGATTGATGTGATCGCTATGCCCTAAGCTCCATTGTTCTGCTACTTTAGACCTTACTACCCTACAATACAGGTGTCCCTGGATGGAACCAAGCTAGTTCTATTCAGCGTACAATACTCAACCTTACCACCGCCTGTTATAGAGTTAATGGTCTCTAGAAACAAATTTTCTTGCTTACACCTGTGACTACAACGTGAGGTCCATTCTGAATCTTATTGCTTTATACCCAGAGTCCAATGTGTTATGCAAGGGATAGAACCTAGTCATTGTATAGGGGTGCTATCAGTCACAATTTGAGTTAATGCTGTAAGCACGATACGGAGTCAGATTATGACAATGACGTGTGTAGTGATGTGATATTGATGATGACGATTATTGCACATGAGGCAACTGGCTCTATCGATTAAGCGGCGTCTATTGTTCATGCGTTAACGTAGCGTAATATGGATGTTTGGTTGATGAAGGTTTGGTCTTGGATTGTTTTAATTTTTCTATATTTAAAAGTTTTGTCTTAGCATGCTAGGAACATTGTGTAATGCGTACTAAACGATTAGATACGGTTTTTGCTCTATACATCTCTTACATTTTAATTACTAATCAGAAACAATCTGGTGCTCTGATACATAAACATTTATGTATTATTTTAATTTATAAATAACGTAGCATCTATCTTTTAAGGTTGTAACATTTTATGGTCAGAGATATTCAGGAATGAGTCCCCATGTCCATAAAACACGCATCATATTATCAAAGCCTATATTATATCCATAGTACACTGATACTGTGCTGAGTCGGGATTTATTCCTGACATCAAGCAACATTGCAATGCATATAGTAAGTAATTATTTTATAGTGTTGTATGTTGTTAGCAATAAATGTGTTCTCTACGGTTCAAATTTTTTATCATCGAGTCATAAGACGGGCAAGTTCCGCCCCGGATGGTTAGCGCCACGCCTTCAGATGACGGTTGCAACTGTCCGCCGGAAGTTTTACGTGCATCACTGTACGCGTGTATGTGAGTCTCAATCACCCAGTGATGACAGGTGCTGCAGTACCCTTTAAACTTTAACACAGAGTATCTGGCACTACCGTGGTCGCACCCAGCTTTGTCTCTGGCACAAGACACCTTCTACATATGTATGGTGTGGGGTTTCCTCTACTCTCATGTCAGGGGCATCTCCGTCCCCTCACGGACCACTTACATTTTTACAATGGGTTATATTATGTGTAAAAATTACAGTATGTATAGTACAACTAAACTACATTATATCACACGATCCAGGCCAACTTATGTTTAAGATGCCTTACGTAATGATAAAGATACGACCTAGTGAAAGCGGCTGGTAGTAACCTCATGCAGAGACCTGAAGACCAAACAGTGTGGCATATTTAAGCAGATGTGTATCAGCGTTTTGGAGTGTAGGCTGCTGATAATAATTAAGTAATACATTTGTCTTTTGTTGCAGACTCAAAAAACGTAGTATTTATTATAATAAGTCAACCAGAGCCGTACCACGCGAGCGTCGCGAGTAGACTAAAGCAAAACATTGAGGGTCAAGTCTTCCAGTTGGAAAACGTAAGTGGGCCCGTTAAAGCTTATGGTAAAATATTGCGTTCCTTTAATGATAAGCGAAAATATCTACTATACCAACTGATGTGTTGCCCATTGTAGAGAAGGTAGTCGCACTAAAAAACAACACACTACCTCTTGGAGATTGAATGTTTGACAATAAGATAGCACAGATCTTTCAATACTTTGTCCAGTAGTTTCACGACTCACATCTCGGCAGCAAGGGTATGTTTAATATATCCCACAGAAGTACCAAGGAGAGCTCGACGTCACTTATATATTAATACCAAAATCGTTTATTCATGAAGATCGGTAAAAGCTTTTACGATTGATAATGATTGAATTGAAAGGCGTATCCTGAAATAACATTGTCATCCATTTGTTACACCGAATTTGCATTACAATGCAACTTATATCAAAATTGTATATATATCACAATCTTACACGCAGGACGTCCACCGCTGAACATATGCCTACCCCATAGATTTCCAAATGGACCGGTTGGAAGCGGCCTGCATCCAACGTCGTCCTGCGATCTTTATTAAGTCGTCTGTCCACCTGGCCGGTGGACGCGCTACGCTGCCAGGAACCTACCTATCATCTGGGCTATGTTCACTACGTTGAGTCACTTTGAACTTTTTATATATGAAGCCCACAGCAGCCCTGTGACCTGCGAATTGAACTGCGGGGTTCCATGTTCGATCCCTGGCTGAGAAAATAGTTGTGGGATAAGCAGAAATGAATTGGGTCTTTGATGCTTGTGATGTGTTCATGTAAGTGCCCGTGCCTCCAGCACAATAAAAGTACTTAAAAAAAGATTAAAAACTCGCCACTTTTTTTTTATTACCTTTATAGAAGAAACCAAGCGTCCACCTTACCCACGAAGACTTTCCTGCACCAGGAGCGTGGACTATCATGCCCCTACTGGGACCACTGATAGCCAAATATGGCACGAGCGACGTTAGGTGGGTGCTGTTTGTGGAATCCCATACCGCTGTCAGGTGTGACAAACTGTTGGAGGCTTTGGCTGCAGCTGACAAGCACAAGGTAAGAAACTGTGCCATTGTTAGTACTTTCTGTCGATAGTATTTATGCAGATGGCGCAGGCTGGCGTATCGTTGATGTTAATGGTCGATCAAGTATGGCACGACCTCAAATACCGAAGTTTGGTGCACCCTTTCGAAATTCATACCGTTGACAGTAACAAAAACAGTTCAATAATTTACAAGTAAAGCTCTCTCATTTCTTATCTATAATAAAAACAGGTCTAATTATAAATTGCACCGCCCATCACAACCCATATATCACAACACTCTACCTGGTATGGCCCACATTCGAATTTAATTGTTTGAATTATTATCATACTCTTCTGTTTAGACTAATATCATAAGGAGGAAAGATTTGATTTGACAAAATGGATAAATTTAAAAAATACATATCGCTCATTAAAAAAACTCTTTCACCTTTTGAAAGCTACATTATTCCGGAGTAATATGAGCTATATTTTATTACTATTGAAAAGTTTATCATGCGAGATAGACGGGCCGGGACCTTTAATGTGCCTCGATATTGTGATATCGCATGTGTGTGGCCCTTATCTACAGTTGGCACATTTTCTAACAAGCTAGATAATGTACATATATCGCCTAAGTTATCAAAAACCATCCGATGGGTAGATAATGATGTCAATTCCCATTTAACGATGCTAAGGGCTCTTATGATATGTCATTGGTTCATAATAGTACATTACTGCAGAATCCAGTAAGGGTTACAAGCAAACAAACGCACTTTCACATTTAAAGTATTAGTTAGGTTAACTGGTCCTGATCGACTGACTTATTCAACGCAGAGCCTTAAGCGCTGGGGCCACATACTTGAAATTTGTACAGGCCGCTTGGAGATTAGTTTTTATCGGTTCTACTTCGGATGCTTTAATTTAATAAGTCTGACAAGGGACAGTAAATAGTTGGACGGGTCCGTTTCAGTTAGTAGTGACCTTCGTAACGCGGAATCCCAGATTCCATCCCAGGCCGGGGTACATATTGGTGTCATGAGCAAAAATGTTGTCGGGTCTTGGATGTCTACCCCAGTGTGTACGAGTGCGTAAGCATTACTATTGTGTTACGTTAGTGTTACCTTGGCGAATACTAATTGATAAATGGGTCCTGAAGCAGATTCGTGTTCATTTACTTAGGAATTAACTTATTATGATTATCTGTAGGACACGATGTGGATAGGATACCCGTTGAGCGACGAGGAGCCGACTATCATCCACCACTTCAGCATATACGAGGAGTTGGAGGAGGAAGGTGGCTTCGTGTACCCCAACTTCGCGAGTGGCTTTGCTATGAGGATGGAGCTTATCAACAAGTGAGTATAAGGTTCATTTGGGTGATGGTATTCTGTACTCGGCCTAACTTTATGTTACATTGTTATATAGACTAGCAAGTTTGTGTGTTTTCATTATATTCATCTTGAGTGAAAATAATGGAAATATAACCCGGAATAACACATTGATTACTTTAAAGCATGGCAAAAGGTTTGTTAACAACGCAGACAGAGTCCCGGATTGAGCTTTTGCTAAATGGTTAGTTAGCGATTGACCACTGCTGCATCTCTTGCAAATTATTTTCATTTTTCCTGTCGTAACCAACCCATCTAAACGTAATAAATCTATAAAATCGAAGCTTCCTCCCAATCATTACAATGCACACGTTTTTTCACTTACAAATAAATATATTTTTAACGAAAACCGCAATAAGAACAGTCACGCACAAAACAGTAATACATTTTGTCCCCAATAACCGTACTAATTGTAAAAGCTTGTTCCACGCAACATTAACTAACGCTATTGTCCTCGTGCGGGACCTCATTCGGTAAAAAGCCCTCGCTTTGTCACCGGCCGCCGCCGAACTATACGGCGCTAGTCATTTGTCATTCTTATGAATTACGCAGGTTTTGTGTTGGATTACAAAAAAGTTGTTAGGTACAAGCTTTTTACGTTTATAGTCTCGTGTTCAAAATCCACATTATAACGCGGGTTTTATATTTTTTTAAATAACACAACAATAGGTAACTACAATGCTAAGTACTTGCCTCGCGCAGTAAAGTTCTCTGCGCGCCCTGCCCCGCACGGCTCACGGCTCGGTTCGGCAGTAGCGCGATGCATACCACGGGAGACGCAAGTAGGTAAGCTATCGTCGGTTAAGCCCATCACACACGATGAAGATACTATATATTATCTTAGAGCAGATTCGGACATATCGCTCACCATATAATTCAATGAGCAACCACACACGCGGTGAATATACTATAATATTTTACCTTAGAGTAGCTTAAGATGCCACCGATATTCGAAAGGCATGTTAAGATACGCTACGACTATGCAGATAATGAAGACATCTTAAGATAGTGTGCGCTACTGATCTTAAAATCATATACAGGTTGTTGACAAAACCGTTGCAGTAAATGGACGTCTGGTCTTCATTTACCGAACAAATTTATATTTTCACATCAAAATCTAATAAAGCGTCACATTATCTTAGGTCTATTTTGTTTCGAACCTGTAGACATATTCTTTGTAAATTAAAATGAAACTAACTTCTGACTTACACGAATCAACTTGGTCAAACAAAGGAAATCATCGTAAAAGTGATACTTTCTATCTACTTACCGAACTAGTGGTATGACATGTTATCTTATTAAAACTTTTAAAGATTTTCCATGGGCTTAACCTCATCCGTCTTATTATGGTTGAAGGTTTAAACCTCAGTTTACTAAGTCTCGATCTATGGAAACTTTTGGTTTAGACTCGGTCGGTATAAATCGCGTATGTTGTAATTATATTTTTAGTTCCTGTAATCAATATAAAATACTAGTTGATTGAGCGACTTCGTCCGCGTGCAATAGAGTTAGGTTATCATGATTCGTCGGGAACTCCCCGTTGAATCGGGATAAACAGTTGCTTATGTACATCTCCACTCCAAATTTTACCTAAACCCGTTCAGCCATTTTTGTGTGATCATAGGCAGCTTCACATCACCTCCGAGCTGTCACCGCTTCATTCTACTTCTTCTTATACTTTTTCATTATCCTTTATTATCAGCATTATTTCGCTCCATACAGGCTCTTAACACAAATGGAGAGCGGAGAGCGTCGCCTCGAGGCAGACTTCTCTATAGACCCCGCATTCGAACTAGCGCAGCTGGTGTACGGCACCGGGGAGCAGCACGGACCTCTGCTCACTGCGGACCTCAGCTTCTGCATAGTCACGGGCGATAACTGTGCCACGTACCCGACGCAGTTCGATACATGTGTGAGTATGTTAGTTCGTGACGTCTGAAATGCTATGTATAACCAAAAGAATAAATATCCGAGCTGAAACGACACTGCAGGCGTGCAATTATTTCACCTAGGTACTCGCAGTCACAGAATAACTAACTGTAGTACCAGTTTCCTTTGCTTAAATGTAAAACATATGAATTCAGCACCTACTACGTACAATATTAGAGTACTTACTACAGTGGATGGCCCCGTTAGTTGGTTTGAAAAGCGCTCCTATTCAATTGACGATATTAATAGTTCCTCGCAAACTTTACGGTCTGAACCCATGCCTGCTTTGATCGAATTTGCCCTAGTTTTTCTAGCATAAGGTTTCACAAAGTACTTCAGAGAACTCGGGTTATGTGTCGTATTGGAGAAACTTGGTAAACTACACCGTAACAACAAATATTAATCACTTGCAATATTAAGTCACGACTTATAAGAGGACAAATTTAAAGACATTTCCTGAACCACCAATCAGTCACCATTTATCCTGATCATATCTATCAAACTCTGTGAGGGGAGGGAATTCAAGAACGTGCCCACTGCCCTCAATATGTTAATCATAAAAGACTAATAAACCGAACGTAAGTGGTAGGCCTGTTGTCGAGAGCACCACAGTGCCAGATATTCTGCCACTAAACAATACTGCGCAAGCATTGCTGTGTTACGTTGTAAAAGGCACAGAGAGGTGGTGTGCCTTACACGCCATAACCCAGTAAGGTATAGTCAGTTCAATAATTGAGCGATTTACAAACACCCATTTTACGGGTGACGAGCGTAACACAGTGCCCCGCAAAAATTCAGTTCTAAGCTCTGTGTAACAGCGCTTACCTTCAGGTGCACGAGTCGCCCGTCTCGCCACTTGATTGTACACCAAAACTATCCCTGTATCCTAACTTAGTGCGGTTCTCGGCAGGGCAGTGCCATACCCGAAGAGTCGATATTGTTCGCCGTGAAGACCTGGAGCGGCTTCCACGGAACGCGGGCCAAAGTTGTGAAGAAGACCTGGGGACGGCACGTCACCCATCTGCTGTTCTTTAGCGACATCGATGGTTAGTACCATGCACCGTCGGGAAGACCAGATTTGAGTTCCATTGCATATGAGTGTAGTTGGTAGTCTTCAAACACCTTGAGCAGCTTCCACAGTTACAGCGTAAAAAGTACCTGAATAAATACAGAAATAAGATTTCATCTAATTTACTTTGGGTTAAAATCTCAATTTCATTTTTGATTAACAACGTTAACTAGCTTATATTGGGAAGCCATTAATATGAAAATTTAAATATTTTTCCGTCATTGTTTATTTTATTTTATCAATATTGCACAGCTACTTTTTTACTGGCCTTACCAGAGAACAGGTGTCCAGCTACCTTATTGTCTAACTTGAATGAGAATGAAATGTCACTTTATTCTCATTCCCATTGATGGTTCCAGCCAATCGGCTTGCAAGGTTTCGCCCAGCATTAAAATCCCATTGGATTTAATTGTCAAAATGAAGCCCATTCCCATTCTCCGTAAAGATAGACAATAAGGCCGCTGGACTCGTATCACTATACTACTATACTCGAATATTATCCTCTGGTGAGTATCTATCTTCAATAAACTTTGTATATAATAAAGTTAAAAATATATCTGGTAAGATTCCGTGATTCACAAATGTTGGCTAGTTGCATCCATCTGCTTTCTGTGCTTCTGTGTTAAATTTCCCAAAAAAGTATGCTCTATTATATTTAAAAAAATGTATTTTATTTTATAAAATTTAAATACTATTAATAGTGTCAACGTATATTCTGGAAATGTGTAAATTTGTAAAAAAATACCCAGACTATTTTAAAAGGGCATCTGATAAATCGCGCAGTATTAGGCCGCAATTTAGACATAAATTAATCGAACCAAAGTCCAACCTAGGAATACACAGCTCTGGCCCTAAATCAATGGCCGTTGAAATATTTAATAAATTGCCAAATGAATTAAAAGATATCGAAAAAGAAGTAACTTTTATAAATAACTCAAAAGGTATTTTTGAATCCAAATGTTATTACAACTTAGAAGAATTTTTCAATGATAATTTCGACAAAATGAACATAGATCGTCCCGTTCCGACTATTGCCATACCCAGATAGGGTCATATGTTTTACTTTATATTTAAACATGTTAATTTAAGAACTCCATGTACCTACATAAGTCTGCAATAAAATATTGAGTATTGAGTATTAAATTTGAATCTTCATGTTTCGAACAATTTTCACCGATCGACAAGTTATTCATGTCTACCGTCGATATTTTAATCAATACGTTCCCGATACTCACAGTATTCGGTTACGATGTCCAGAGATTAATTTATAGTTAATATATGCAATTTTGTTTCGCTAAATTAGCATATTAACTCGTATTTCCCAATATGGTGTAAGTTTTCGTATCCCAGATCCGACGTTACCGGCGGTGTCGACGGGCGTGCCGAACAGCAAGACGGGCCACTGCGTCAAAACCAACGCCATTCTGAAGCAAGCCGTCGCGCGCGCCAGCAACATGCCGCACGTCAAGTGGATATTCCTGGCAGACGATGATACTATACTGGGGTAAGGTTTTGAAAAATATATTGACGGCTAAACTTACGCGGTAGGTACAGTCGCCTGCAATGAGATGTATACATTACATAATTTTCAAAGGTGCCTCAACATACAATTTCATGAAAATTGAGATCAGAATTATTAGACACTGAAGTCATTCATATTACTTTACTGATTATAATAATACTTATCTACATTGTTATAAAATGTAGTACTGTATCAAAGTTTTGGAAATTATGGAATGTATACATCTTATTGCAGGTGACTGTACAGTCGAGTATTGCTACTCGTGCACCCGGCTGCGTCCGCGCTAGTACCTACTGGGGCAAGATTGAATTAGATTGAGACATTGAGTACAACCATTAAAAATAATGATGTAAAATGTTTATAGTATTCCTCTAATTTTTTGCAGCAATAATCAGACAACATTAGACCGCCATCGTTTTGCTTTTAACTTTTTTTGTTAATAATTGTAATGTTAGCTTTTGACGACTATTTCACTTCATTACCAAGTTTTTTTTTTTTTAACCAAGGTCAATGATGATGCGATCGAAGACGGTATCACGCTACACCCAGATTATCGACTGACCTCGGTGATCAGCTGCAATACCGTTAGGTGCTTGGTGACTTCTGTTTTGATTAATACATATATTGGTGACAACCAAGCACCTACCCGCCTGTCTAGCTAGCAGAGTGGGGTGATAGCTAGCCAGGCGGGCACGGCACACAGCAAGCTTTACAAACAATGTCTCATTTCCAGCGTGCGAAGACTGTGCGAAGTGCTGAGTTGTTACCGCGGCGGGGATGACGTCACAATCCTCGGCGAGAGATACGGATACGGATATGGAAAGAGGGAGACAGCTGCTAAAGGTCAGCATAGTCATATTACATACTAAACTTAGTAAGTAGTTAACAATTATAATCAGGATGTTGTCAAAACACTAACGCATGTTAAGTAAAGCTGTCCTACTTTGTCAAATAGACAGAATACGAACCTGCATACTTTGGGTTTGCAGTACCAGGCTCTGAGACATAAACTACTAATATTCTGCATTGAGTCTCGATTTAAAGTTGTCGAAGCTGAACTCCTGTCTCCGAGAGGAATATTTGAGTCCCAGCAGTGGGAACATGATACGCTGATTATCTTAACCAACAATGTATGTCTATTTTTGTTAATAAATAATTTCTCGTACAAACAAGGTTACGACTACATAACGGGTGGCGGCGGCACAGTACTGAGCGTGCGCGCTGCACGCGTGCTGACCGCGTGCGCGTGCGCAGGGCTCAGCGCGCCCGACGACATGACGCTCGGCGCGTGCGCGACGCATCGGCTCAACCTCACCGCTACCCATGTGCCGCTGTTCCATCAGGTAATGTACATTTCAAGTAAGTAAGTATTGTCACAGTAGGAGTCCCTGTGCCGCAGGAGGCACCGATGGGAGTTGTCTCATTTGAATGTTAGTGATAAGCCGATGAAAGCTAACATACTAGACCTGGGCAGTTGCTGTAACTCACAGGTAAAGGTTGAGCGACTGTTTTACAATCCTAATAGTGGTAGCTAGATCCAGGCGATTTCAAAAATGTACGCTACCAACTTGCTGTGGATTGCTTCATGTAACGCACTTTTATCAAAAGCTCCAGCCCGAGATAGGACTCAGGTAGGCTTAATGAGCGGCGAGCTGTTGGCGCGTTCGGCCCCTGCCTTGCCCGCTCGACAGTTGTTTAAACTTAAAATTATTTCGCGTTTGGACGTTTTTTAAAATTCCGCCTCGGATGAAGGCTAAACATTATTGCTCTCCAAACCGACCTAAAATAATTATTTTAGATCCCGATAATTTCTTGTGAAACTATTAAAAATAATTTCTCAAATATTGTAAAAGTTATCACATTTTTTTAAACTGTAATCCAAGTGTATGATTGCTTAAAAAAATAGTAGCCCAGTGTATAATTGCCTCAAAAGTAAAGTGGTCTAGTGTATTATTGCCTCAAAAGTAACGTAGTCCAGTATATGATTACCTCAAACGTTAATTTGCCCAGTGTATGTTTGCCTCAAAAGTAATGTGACCCATTGTATGATTGCCTCAAGAGTAAAGTTGCCCAGTGGAGGATTACTTCAAAAGTAAAGTACCCCAGTGTATGAATGCGTTAAAAGTAAAGTTGCCTAGTTTATTATTGCCTCAAAAGTAACGCAGTCCTGTATATGATTGCCTCAAAGCTAAGCTGCCCAGTGTATGATTGCCTCAAAAGTAAATTAGCCGAATCTATGATTGCCTTAAAAGTAAAGTACCGGGGTGGATTGCAGGCCCGACCGCAGGACTACGCGCGCGAGGTGCTATCCCGGGACCGGCCCGTCTCCTTCCACCGGCACTCCTCCCCGGACCCGCTGCGCGTGTACGCCGCGTGGTTCCAGCACGACGATCTCGCGCTGCGCACGAGGAAACGGGACGAGTTGTAGGACAACTACGCTAATCAAGCAGCCAACATATGCCATGTGAACACAGTCCATGAAGTATTCTCGCTGTGTTCTTTTGACCCAGTATTATTACTATTTATGCATTAATCTATAGCTTTATATACAAACAACAGCAGAAACGATTCTCACTATAAATGTTCTTTTAAAACTTTACTATAATTTGTACATTATCTCCATCTCATTAATAAACTAGTTGTACCATTTATATTTATAAAATGGGTATTTCAAAATACCACAAATAAAGTCGGTTAGACCTCTTGTCATCTCTTTTAAATACAATATTAATAACAAGGACAGGTAATATTTAAACAAGTTCATTAAAGCTTTGTGTTATTATATTTACTGTTATTGATTGTTAGATTTAAATTAAATAATGGTTAATTAAAAAACTAGCTCTGAAATTGCATAATCTGATTAATTAATTCGTAAAATTTATTTTACATTGACATTGTTACCACGTATCTATTGTTAATAAGCTTCCGTGATTGTTTAAACAACGTGGCTTTGTATCTCAGTTATGTACTAAAAGTAATAGATTTATGTTAATGATCAGCCTAGCTATATAGTCACAGACGTCTAGCCAAGTTCTGGTTAACAATGCTTCGCACAAAAAGGTGCATTTTCAATGTGACGCGATGGCGTGCCATCTTATTAATAGTAATGTTGGTTAGATAATTAACCTCATAATTCTGTGTATTTTTCTAGTACTACATAAATTAAGCATAATGAAGTGTTGTATTGACTGCCTGCGAGTGCGGCTCACCGACCAATCAGAGACTTAGTTGAGAGTTCGTTCAATTCGAGTGCCTACTTCCAGAAATTGTCAATGTTGTGGGTCTCATGAATAGTTTTAGAGTTGAGAAAGATATACTCAAATACTCGATTTTAACATTTCCTGCTTCTCTAATAATCCTCACAAACATTAACTAAGCAAGTATTTCCCAATAGATATGCACATACCGTCTGTGCATACATAAATATTTGCCCCGTTCAGGAATCTAACCTGGAACCCCGCGCTATGAAGGCAGGACCGCTACCAACTAGGTCAACGGGGCTGTCAATATTATATGTGAAGGTTAGATAACGTCAAGTATTTTTAATAGATATCATGATTAATATTAAACAATCTATGAGTTTTCTGGTATTTAGCAAACCGGTAGTGTTCGCAAAAACTCTTCTTGCGGTTATCAAATAAAATTTCTTTGCAAGTGATTCTATAGATGGCGCCTCCGGCCCCATAAGACGGTCAAAACAACTAGAAACGTAAATTCGATTCTCGAACTGTAGCCTCAGTGACGTGTGGTCATGGCGTCTGACACCGTTAGTCGGAAGACGCCGATTCGTATTCCATCTGAGGATGTAATTTTGTCTCTAAAAATTGCATAAGTGGGTAATTACTAATTATACTCCATTTGCGATTGTTTATGGAATATGGAAGTTATTCAAATTTTAACCTCTAGGTGTAGGTAAGTACCTAGTAGAATATATGAATCTGGTCTATTCACCTTTTGTATAAGATACCTCTCCACTACGACTGACATATAACAGCTAAAGTATATTAGACTTGTTTATACCAGCTTGCGTGTACTGCGAACGATGTGTGTGCGTTAGATTGTACTTGTAGTGGAAACTAACATATCAGTTGTCTAGATAAGTGTACATATGTAATGGAATAAAGTATACTATTTTTTTTAAACCGGCCTTTTCTTTACATACTCTATGTGTACCTTAAAACATATTAAGTAAATTAAATTGCATGATAAAGTTTTGAATCGTATCAAACAGCTTTGCTTGAAATTTACAGTTGTATCATCATCAGCTCACACTCGGCCACTACTGGTCTCTCTTAAAGTACCTAACTAGCAATAACCCAGTGTGTGCACCCATCATGGCATGCTCTGGTAATGGTCAGCGCTGGGACGGTTCTGTGGCAAAATGGCATTAATGCTTATTTTTAAGGCATGAGTAAGCACCAAGAGACCAAAACATCTTTTTGGAAATTAAACTTAACCAAACTGTCAGGCAGAAATCCAGCCACAAGTTTAGAAAATAAGACAAGAGAGCTGATATAAGCCAGAAAGGAGGTAAAAACAAGTATAAGTCACTCACCACCACGAATCGTCACTAACGACATGCTGGTGGTAGGGTTAACGCCAGGGACGGAAACTTGCAACGGGTAAGTACATACCTATAATGATGGCCGACACAAAACAGGACATAACTTTAGGGGAGGACACGAGTACCGAGTCAACCAATCTCTATAAACAAAGGGAAATAAAAGGGTTATTTGGATCAAATTTGGTTGGTTGATAGATGAGGCTGAATTAACACACATTCTAGATACTTTTTATCATCATCATTCCTCACAACGTGATGCGGTAAGTTCTGTCTAAATAAACATAGGTATTTATGCTCTATGAAATTATTATTTATGAATTTAGAGGTCTTCCGCTTTAGACGCGGCATCGCCAGCACGATCAGTCGTCCCAGTAGCTTAGGGAGATGAGACGCTGGCAGTGTGTTTGCTTCCACAGTCATGTAGCGTCAATCCTAAACCCTTTTACCGACAATGAGTCAGCAAAGGGCGAATCATTAATTAGCGAGTCTCACGTTGTCTTGGCTAATGGAAGTATTGAGTAAAGCCAGTCACGGTAGGTAATAGCCAATCGTAGTATCGTAAAGGAGTCGCTTTTATACATCACTCTGTAGTGTTTTCTTGAGCCAAAACCGAAGTGAATAATATTGATAGATGGGCCAGTATGAAAAGATTAGGAACTATTTGAGGTTTGCCGTATTATTTAGAGTAAACTAAAACCAGATTAAATCGGACAAAAATATCTAATATAATCAGATAAAAATGTCGCATAAGGCATTTCAAGTAATTCTATAGTTGTTATGCTTCATCCCCGGTGCTTCATGAACGGTTTAAACTACTAGCGAGAAGAATTCAGTCTTTGAATAGTGCCTCGGTGACCTGGTGGTCATAGCGGCATGGTTAGTCGGTAGAGACGGGTTCGAATCCCTTCAGAGGCTGTAATTATTGTCTCTAGATCCAAGTTTGGTTTCAAGATCCCCTTCCTCAGTCGTTCCCTCAGTGTTGAGGATCGTGACTCTTCCAAAGTCTTCTAACTGCTTCCCTCCACCTTTTTCGATCTGTGTCTTCATGGAGAGCTACGTTGACCGGCATATCAAGCTTCTGCGAAACCTGGTCAGACCACCGTTTTGGACTTCTTCCTCTTGGCCTTTGCCTTCTATTTTTCCTGTGACAATTAATCTTTCCAGGTTGTCAGGGTTTCTGCGTTCTACATGACCAAAGTACTGCAGGACCCGTTGAAGACAAATAGTTGTTTTCAATTTTAAGCTCTTTTTGGATCGATTCGTTTGTTCGAAACGCTCTCCAGGGGATTCTTAACATTCGGCGCCAACACCACATCTTTTAGGATATGTTATGACATTAGTTATCCGTATGGTTTCACTAGAAAGGCGTTCATCATCATCATCTCAGCCGTAGGACGTCCATTGATGAACTATTGGATCGCCTCTCCCACAAATTTCCATAGGGACCGGTTGGAAGTGCCCTGCATCCACCGTCGTTGTGCGACCTTTATCAGGTCGTCTCTGCACCTTGTCGGTGGACGACCTACTCCAGAACCTTTCGGCCCCATCGGCCATCTGTTCTGCGTGCTATGTGCCCTGCCCACTGCCACTTCAACTGGCTAATCTTCTGGGCTATGTCGGTGACTTTTGTTAGTCTACGGTGTTGTTGCTAAAAGCCATGAATTATAAATAATATTTTCGAAAAATGTATCACTCTTACAGGTCTAGCAAGTTTTTCTGAATTAACTCGCTCGTCGACTTTTTATATCGATGTCGCAGTAAGAGAAGAAAACTAAATTTAATTGTAAAATTACAATACATTATATAATTATAATACATCATTGGACCTCATTGGCCTAGTGCTCATGACTTCTGACAAGAGTTATTGGAAGACGCGGGCTCGAATCTCGTTCTAGAGAGTGTAATTTTTTCGCTAAAACGCCAATATGAATGCCAACATTCCGATATTCTCCGTAGTGGCTATCGCAGCTTGCCGAGAGAGGGAGAGGGAAGGTACGGAGCATGAGCTACGAGATTTTGACTCATGCTCGGTCCAGTTTGGGGTCTTGAAAAACAGTTCAAGAACTTCAAAAGTTCAAACATCTTCTTGTATTAAACGTCTTGCGGCACAGGTGTAACTCATGAATATTTTGAAGTAAAGGAAATCTCAGTTAAAAGTATCTCCCCTAGCAACACACTGACAGTTTTTTATGTTTCATGTTAGGACTAACTGTCCCATGGACACTGTGGAATAAAATTATTATTATATAATTTTTGGTTTGCAAACATTGTCATATTGTTCACTGTTAATATTCAAAATATACAAATAAATGTATATGGGCTAATTAAGTAGTAGATTAGTTAATTAGTAAGGCTAACGAAGTAAATAAATGGTTATATAAAAAAAACCTGTAACCAACGACTTAGTTTTTTTGTCACACTTTGCGCTTTGTTACATAGAAGCTCACCTCACCCTTTTTATAAGCTCGCAACCAGACTCTATGCAATTCTAATTCTACTCCGACCGGTGTTCGAGCAGTACTGATGCCTGTGCACCGCTGTCAGTGTTTCCACATTGGAAAATTGAAATTACAGTGCAGGGTTAATGAATTTAGAGTATTTTTATTAAAATAACAGTGTTTGTTTAGGTATTATAAATTACAGCATAATTACAATGAATTAAAATCTTACGATTATAAAGGTTTTTCAGTCATTTTGAGACTTTGATTCATTCCAGGAACTTGCTCGGTTTTATAAAAAGTTGAATTAAAGACATTCATCATATTATCGTAAGGCTTGAAATTTACACAATTACAACGAGCCTGCCTAGTAGCGTAACCGTGCTAAATGTGCCTCAAATCAAAACCCACACCGAAACTCAAGTCTAACGACATAATTTTTGTAATATGATTTTGAAAGCACAAACGCCTGCTTAGTAATACCAAACATTTCCATTTTAGAGAGAAAACGACATATTTTATTTTACTGATTTATTAAGCAGTAAAATGAAATATATCGTTTTCTCTATATATTATTTTGAGGGTATTCCCCCAAAATATTAGAGTTAGCGATAGGGCCTCGTCGCTGAATAATAGTACTTAGGTACCAACCGCAATAACACGTTTCTTTTCATCCATTTACAACTAGACTTTTTAGTCACAGATAAGTATCGATTTTTCAAAAATTTCTACGTACTTCCCTTTACACAACAATTACAGTTCTCTAAAACACTGTATTTACAGTAATACAGTGTACAGTAGATGGAGTGAAATTACAGTTACGGTGTATCTGGAGAAACTCACCGCTGTGAACTAGCGGCCCTCGCTGCTAGACCACGCTCTCCATGAGGATGGGCATCAGTACTGCCCGAACACCGGTCGGAGTATAACGACTCGATGATAGATGTGAGTTCTCACGCAAGTTTCTAGGACAATTCTAATTTAACGTTACATAAGTTGTACAGATCAGTTCTCCTGAGATGCGCGTTTCTCATCTATCCCGTACCGATCATAACCAGGTTTTCCTTTTACACTGAAAGTTCCATCAATCAATATTTCTCCCGAAAGTTCAAGAAGTTGGAAAGGATCAAAGGCAGTCAGAGCTGGTCATTTGTCATTCAACGTGCGATACTTCGCTAAGTACCCCCTCGACTCGAACTCGAACCAACTTACATTTTTCATTACGGAAAACTTTTGAGAGGCAACCTTAATTTTGTATACTACATACAGCGAAAAAAACACCTTACTGCATATTTAACCCTACAACTACAACATCCAAATTTAATTAAACGAACCACAACATGGGTCATGGGTGACCCCAAAATAAAAAAAAATATTACTTACAAAATATTAAACCTAATAATAAATAATAATAATAATAAATACCCAATATTAAACCATAAACTTAACAATTATTACAAGGTTTTTTGGATATTAATGGAATGCTTAAGGGAAAAAAATTTAGTACAAATCTGAAAATCTAGATACATTAGTGACAAATAGGTAACCAGTGTTGTGCACATATATTTTTGGAGCACTTAACACATTTCTCTCTGCCCTTCCTATCTTTGGCTCTAGTGCATAAATAGCAGCGGGAACTTGAAGTTGATCGAGCTTGGGCTACCTGAGCACTGTTTTCTTCATCTACTCCCAAAACATGAAGCATTATCACTTTAAGAGATTGGGGCAAATTTTTGACCGCATCAAGGCGGCGTTTCACGTAGGGCTGTACAATCCGCAAGTAATGTACCAAAAATTCGAACCTGTTCTTTGACATTGTGGCCCTGAAAATAGGTGGACCATCCACAATCGACCATAACTCGGACAAGTTTGTTTTAGCTGTTTTGTATAAACCACTACGATACATTAATCCAAATAAAGCCATCAACTCCACTTTATCAGTTTTAAAAGTGTAAAGTTGGTTTTTTATGGTCTCAGAAATTCTGTCAATTTGTGTATTGGTATGCATCACAATAATATCCAATATGTCGTCTGGAAAAAATTGCTTCCACGCTTCTAACTCTGTTTTTACGTCGCGTGCGATACCTTTAGGACCAGGTTGATTTATCACGATGTTTCTACTTGCAGTGCGTGTATTAGGAACAGTGAACGGAGTTCTTCGCCAAGTATAACCATTTTTGCTCATACAGAAATCAGACAGAAGAACATCATCATCATCTGATCCAGATTCAACATCAAACAAATCATCTTCATCGGAGTGTTCGCATATATGTTCATTTTCTGCAGTTTCAGGTCCATCTTCGTCCGAAGAACTGGAGGTTTCACCTTCATATTCCTCCAAAAGTTGCTCAATGTCATGACTTTCAAGGGCTCGTGACGTTGAGGCCATATTGAAAGACTATTCGTGAAATAAACGTGAAATCACAACACAGTTAATCACAAAAAAATAGTTTCGATAACCACAACACGGGTCGCGGGCGACCCCAAACTGCAATATCTCCGAACCTAATGAGCGAGCGCACCCCGCCATGCGTCACGGGCCACTGATTACCAATTACGGAAGGTACCTAGACGCACAGTGTTGTAGGTGCAAAACTCGCTAAATTAAAATAAAAATACGTGTGCGTGGGGTGACCCATGACCCCATGTTGTGGTTCTAGGGTTAATAAAGATTATATTTCCTAGTCTTGTCAAGATTTGTCGTGAAGTGTTTTTCTCAGTTAGACTGCGTTGTATTAATCAGAAATATTAGTTTTGTAAAGCTCCGAAAGGCTTTTAGCACTTCTAAGCCTCTTTCCTCTTTCTTTTATAGGAAAGAGATAATCTGCCTTCATATACAGGGTTTCCCAGAAATAGTGGATAATCCTGCACGTGCATGTGCGGGGGGGAAGGTGGGCCCCACATTCTAAAACAAAAAATTCTATTTCCAACAGTTCGAGGTTTATGACATTTTTTGTAAAATTTAGAAATTTTCCAGTTTTTCTCATATTTGTGGTCATTACGCCCGCTACATGAGGCCTAATTTGGATTTTTTTATTTTGACGTGTTCCCTAATAGTGGTATTCCTAAATTACCTTTAAAAAAACTTACCTACTTAAAATAGTCATAGTATGCCTACAATATTTTCTCTAGCCTCCGCCCAATCATCTCTGTCCTCCTCCCCGCCATCGACGTTAGAAACATTAAGGCCGCTTATGGCGGCCGCTTATGGTTCGATGGCAAGCAAGGATCATGCACTCTCGTCGCTTGAGAGTCAGTTTGCAACGATGGCGAAGAAGGTGCAGAGAGGTTTGTCGGATCTGGTGCCTGAAATGGTGACGGCGAGGAAGGCTGCAATGGAACAAACGCTGTCGAAACGTACGAATCATCGTCGACATAAACGTTTCTCCCGTTGTGGCTCGATTTAGTGAACTTCTGATATTTCTCAAATAAAATACTATACATTCTATTACCTATTTTGTTTGTAATCTTACCGACCGTCCATTTAGCCTTTCGCGCAGAAAACCATCTAGTCCACACAAGCTCCCCAACTTCAAAACATCTGGCTTTGTTTAAATCGCAGTGATAATCGTTAGGTACATGAGTGTAGTTTTGAGGTAAAACTAAATCTAATCTAGATCCCATCCTCGTCGCCAGTTGATAAGTATATGGGCGAGAAATGAAACGACTGTTCGCTTTTGTAACTGGTTTATTACTGCCGCTTGGCGTGAAGCCGAAGGCAATCGAATACACATCACTAATACATAAGTCAGTCCTAGTACAAACATTTGCGTAGGTGTAACGTTATCGTATCGTTGACGTATACAGTACAAACTATGAATTATCTGTGTCACAGTTGTACTAGATAAGTGATTGCGCATCCAGATGTTAATTTCGTTCATAAATATTTTGTTCTCAGCGTAAACAGGTATGCCGGGCCGTTAATACTTAGTCACAAAGTATTTGATTATTATGTGTATGTAGTTGTGTTAGGTAGGAAATTTTCAATACAAGTAGAACATCTAAGTATTATACGTAACTGCTTTATAAATAAGCATTTAAACATAACGGTAATATCCTAGATATCACACTATTGTAAATAAGTGTTTAAAAGTATTCAATAAATACAAGATCGCTATTATTATTAAGTATATGTATATATACTTATTATATATTTATTTATATACTGTTATTATTGAATTACTAATGATATTACGTGCTTCTTAAATATATGCATGCTATAATATAATACCAACAAATGCAAAAGCTAGGAGCAACTTGCAGCAGAATATTGTTGGAATATTAAATTTATATAGTACATTTATTGATATTTATTAATATAAAATGAAATGAAATGAATCGAAATCATTCATTAAAAATACGGCATGTAACTGTACGTAACTACCTATATACTAACTCAGTGGCCTTATCAACATAACCACAGAAATAACAAGAAATCTGCTATAAAAGTAAGCAATAAAATAAGACTTTTTAATGAGTTATGGACATAGGTACTTCCAGGAATATTTATCATTATGTATTTATTCAGGTAGACGAAACGAAATGTATGTATTCCAGAGAGATGTGATAGTGTAGGTGGCAGAGGCCATGTGTAATAGTCTATTCCTGTTGATTACAATGGTTACGGGTCTATTAACTGGTAAGAAGAAATGTTAAATATAACGAATTTCAAAAACATACAGATGTACTTTTTACGTTATTTCACTTAATGCTGTATCTATAACTTTTGCTAAATATCACGTGTAGGAACATTTCAAATGTGACCCACTACAACATACTGATGTTATAATTATATTGTTTAACTTACCTTCTTCTGAAATCAGTACCGTTTAAGGGTTGTCCTCAGCTGAGCCTGATGAAGAACACCAACATATTGAAGTCACAAACTTTTTACCAAACAGCGTTGACAAAAATATTAAACAAAACCAATTTCAAGGAATCCATGCAATCGTCAAAGATCTCCTTCCTTGCAAGTGCAACCCTCGGGTCATCAGCACTGTCTGCGCAGGAAACGAGAACTTCAAAAATCAGTGTTATTTATCCTGTGTTAATGCAGTGCGACGTCGATTGAATCAATCAGAATTGAAAGTTGTGTGTTTGGCATCTTGCGATACTTGCGAGACATCTTCAGTAGTTAAACTTGAGCAAAATCATAAAGAAGAAACACACCCGCCGTTTTATGAGGCTAAAGAACGATTTCAAACAAAACATCTTACAGAAACAAGATCTTTGGTGTCAATGCCAGAGGAGTTCAAAAATCGTCTAATAAAAAGTAAACCTTTAAAAACAGATATTGAGAATGACGAACAGCAGCAGCCTATTGAACCTGTACCTGAGATCATACGTGATCTAATTCCTTGCAAGTGTAATCGTCATATAACAAATCCAGTCTGTGCTGGCGACAAGAATTTCCAGAACCGATGCTACCTGGCCTGCGATAACGCAGTGCGACGTCGCTTGAAACAACCAGAGCTGAAAGATGTATGCTTTGCATCTTGCGATACTTGCAAATCTCAAACATCTTCATTGATTAAAATTGAGCAAAATCAATACAAAAACAAAGAAACGAAACCGGCATTTATTAAGGATGTTGAACAAAATTCATTATATTATTTTACACAACCAAGACATCCACTGTCTAATCCTGTGGAGCTTCAAAATTATCCAATGGGATCTAACCCTCCAACAGGCGAAGTTGATAAAGTATCTCAGCAGAAAAAAATAGAAAAAGTTCCTGAAAACGTACGCGATTTGCTTCCTTGCCGATGCAATCGTCGAATAACAAACCCAATCTGTGCAGGAGACAAAAACTTTCAGAACCGATGCTACCTGGCCTGCGAGAACGCAGTCCGTCGTCGTTTGAACAGAACAGAAATAAAAACAGTCTGTTTCGCCACATGCGATAGTTGTAAAGCTCTCAACGACATTCAACAAAACTTTACAAAAGCAGCCTCATTAAAGCCCGAGGAAACTCAACGAAAACCTTATATAAAAACTGAAGCAGGAGAATTAAAACCACGCCAAGCAACAAATCGTTTCACGATAAACCAACAGAGACGCCTTTTTACTGTTAAACTTTCAGAGGTACTACTTGAAGAAGGAGTTCCTACAAATATGAACGATCTGGTACCGTGCAAGTGCAATCGCCTTCTGATAAACCCACTGTGCGCCGGAGAAGTTAACTTTAAGAACCAGTGCTACCTGGCCTGTGAGAACGCAGTGCGTTCCCGCTTGAATATTGAACAATTGAATGTTACCTGCTATGCTAAATGTATGGTTTGTGATGTTATTGGCCCACATACTTCATCCGTCGAAGTGGAGGGAACAAATAAAGGAATATAAATTTTAACTGCACAATGTCCCCAATGTTTCGTATTAAATAAATGGATCCATTTTTAAAATTACTTTTGTATTTTGTCGTGAGCGCTTTTTTTTCTCCAAATTTTCTCAAAGCAAAAGTATATGAAATTAGTTTGGATACACAATTTCGGTGCACAAATAGGTGGAAAATGCTTCAAAATCATAAGTATATGTAGTTGAAAAGTTATACTTAAGTGCTTAGGTGTGCTTTGATTTCATTATTGGTTTCACGTTACCTAGAGGCACAAAATTTAATATCTGTTCACAATTTTTTTCTCTCTGAAACTAAAAGCCTTAGATATAGATAAAAGTGGACACAGTGATAACTTATATCATGGAATAACATTATAGAACATATATATGACGACCTCAGTGGCGCAGCGGGCGAGAGTCCGCCTGCGACGCAAGAGGTTGCGGGTTCGATTCCCGCCTTGGGACAAATTTGTGTACGATCTGCAGAAACTTGTTCCGTTGGTCTGGGTGTTCTATGTATAATAAAAATATCTATGTATGTATATAATGTATTAAATATATCAGTTATCTAGTACCCATAACACAAGCTTTGAGTAGCTTACTTTGGGGCTAGATGGTGCTGTGTGGATGGATTGTCCAGTATTATTATTATTATTATTATATTATTATATAAAACGAAAGGATCATGTGAAAGGCGCCTGAATGAGGTTGAAAGTAAGAATATTGAAACAAATTAACTACTTGACGGATTTTCTAAGCAATTTTCTCTGTTCAGTAGCTAAAAAGTAAACTTACATTCTAAGCCATGTTTTATCTCTGTATGGAATCGAAGTGTTAAAAAATAACGTGTTGAAGAGCAGGCTTTTGGAGCAGAGTAACAACGTCGGGAATTATACCTGTATGTATAGCAACGATAAGATTATTGCGCTGAGAACAAAAGAACAAATACGTCTTTCGAACTATTATATTTCTGTGCCAATGGTCCAAGGTTTAAATTCCATCCCGACGATAGTTGATTGATGAAGGTCGCAGGACGACGTTGGATGCAGGCCGCTTTCAACCGGTTCTTTTGGAAAGTCATGGGGGAGGCATATGTTCAGCAGTGGACGTCCTACGGCTGAGATGATGATGATAGTTGATTTGCTTTTTAAACTTTTAGTTATTTTGTAATATGAGGCAGTATAACTTTTTTAGACACAATATATAAATTGTAGGATAACAATTGGAATTAGTGGTTAAATGGCATGCACAATTTTGTAGAAATTGCAAACTATCAAATGCATATTAGCATAGCAGCAGCAATAGTATTTAACTTCCACCAAACTTTGGTCGAAGGTATTTAATATCTAATTTATTTGGTAAGCTAACAGTCCACATCATTTAGATTTTATTTCCGATTCAAATCGGGGAGAATCTCACAAGAGCACGTATTCTGAACTCGAATAGCATTCGATTTAAATGTGAGCGATTTCATATTATACCTATGTTCCATATCGGTTTTGAAGACTCTCCGTTTGAGGACTCTACATCAGGGATATATTAAGGATATGGAGGTGCGTAGTTTTTTAAATATTCATTTAATAATTTAATTTTTAGAGAGGAAAATCGCGCAAAGAGGGGTAGGGGACAGTCGCCGACTGCGACAACAAAGGCACTGTCTATTTTGTATACATATTTAATCATTCTAATCGTGATAATTAAAACAAAAGATTGTAATATTTAAAATATATAATATATATAAGTTAAAATATTTTGGCGCAGCTCCGGCAGCTAAAACTGCATGGGAACGCTTGAGATGAACCCTCTTGAACAGTGGCAGACTCCTCCAATTCAATTAACTGGTTTTAAGATGCAACCTTTCAGGGAATTTTAGAAGGTTTGCTTTCGTGTTTCCTATCTTGTATGTAACATAAACATAATCATGTAGTATAAACAATGTGAAATAACAACTCGTGAAAATGTGGTAACAAAACTATGAACTATACTTACATATGTGACGCAAAGTGCTTGGTTAGCTGTCTTTTATACACATATTTAGTAGCTACCAGATTTTATACTTATATATAGTTACCTAACACTTTACTCATAACCTCATCACTACGTAGGTACATTTCTTTAACCGTTATCAATACGGTTTATGAAATATCTACTCTATTGCAATGCAGAAGTAAATTAACGCATAATTTAAGTGTTTGTTTTTATTAGTAACATTTTACTGTTCAGTTTGAACGTATGCTGGTAAAGTTTATTTCCATATCACCAAAACTTCTTATTTCAATTAATATGACTTACTTGACCTGTCATCCTTAACTACAGCCCTGACCGTTGCCGAAGCGAGCAAGTCTTGAGCGAAATGCAAATAAGCGAAGCCGAGCAAATCGTAAATCAAGGCACTTTGAGATTCGGTACTGGCGCGGTTGGGTTCCATTGTGGCGACGACTACGTATTATTTCGCTATACGTAGCTGGGAGGATTAATAGTTTACAATGTATTTGATTACTTTCGGACTTACCTACCTATACATAGACAGTCCCTTTGGCGGGTTGAAACGCGGATGTTTTAACATTTTAATATTAGGTACTGAAGGGGATTAGCATTGTACAACCGACTATATTCGTCATCGTAGTTATGTACCGTGCTATGCGAGTATCGTGACCTAGGAGAAACGATATCGGTAGTCTTCCTTTGGTTAGATTTCAAATATTAGATATGTTTAACGATAGCCGTATTATACACCTAGATACATCACATGTGTGAATTACGTCATGTCTTTTGATACGTACTTTTGATGTCTACGCGTATACGTGTAACGTCCCAGCCACGATCCAGAGGAGACGACAAGTCACGCTTGCCATCACTGGTATGTACAACGGAAACAGGCGCAGGTGACACGGTGGGAAATACTTATCAAAAACACATTGCCACTTCAAACCTCACAGAAGTCAATTCCAGCGCTTTGATCAACGACTACTGCGTGAAAATGAAAAAGAATTCAACTCGTTTGATACAGTTTTTGCGGGTTTGACTAGCCCTTTAGGACCAAACGGATTGGCAATGTTTAGTTTCCTTGCTTCCATATACATTTTAGTTTTGGTACATACATTGTACATACTTGCTTATGTTTAAGAAGGAAAATATAATGAACCTGGATAGCAATTCTATAAGCAGTTCCACTCCTGTATGTTTTGGGGACTAATCAAGGGATTATGAGCCAGTTGTGCACTAGATGGTAAGCGCTACGTCTTCCAATGACAGCTGCTGTGGCACCAAGGGCTTTAAGCTGAAGTTAAGTGTCTCGCTGCACTGCACTAATCACCACGAGGAATTGATTTCGGGGTGTCATTTGCCTAGTAAGTTCTCTGGCTACATTGTTTTTCAAACCCTATCAAAAACTAGATTTTGGACATAATTTCTTAAGATTGAAAATTTGGCAATGATGCAAAGGACTCTTCAATAAGAGGTCTACAATGTAGCGCTGCTATTGGCGCGCTAACCAAAGGCAGCCTGTTGGATAGTGTTGTTACTGGTAGCCCTTCTGTAAAGCAGTGATGGCACAGGAGGCAGCAGAGCGGGTCAACGAGAATGACGTTTGGGCTGACCCGCTCCGGTGCAGACGGACGGGAGAACGGAGGAGGCAGTTCGCACGCCGCCTCCCTACTTCCTAGTGGGGTCACTGGTGGAGAGTCGGGGGACTGTCCACCGGCTTACACGGGCCACACGTCTAGGGCGTGGTGTTGGTGAGCAAGGTCACCCCTTCACAGACGCAGAAGCCGGGCTAAAATCAATCCGGATCTCGCTGAGGCGAGATGATGAATACTAGCGCGACCACACCTCGCCCCACTTACTTGGCGGTAAACTGCTCACGGGGGGTTTTAGTGGGTCTAAGCCCCAAACGCCCCCTTCCGTCACCCTCGTGGCGGAAGGGAAGCACGGTTACGGAAGGCAAGTGCGCAGCATTTTTTTATTTAAAATTGGAACGAAGTCACAAACCAATGTTTCTGTGTTGGCATAATTATTAAAGGACGCTCATATGAACGTGATTACTGAAGCGATATTTCTACTTGGTCACTATGGTTTTGAAGTCAAAACCATGGTGACCAATTAAATCGTATAATACAACATTATGTTTTGATACGTATATCTGAACAGTCCATGATTAAAACTAAACTGTTGCTTAAAGTCGAAAAACTATCCTTATGACTCTGTAATTCCCAGGAACTTTCCTCATTTAATTTTCAATTACCGCGGCAAACGCGAACCAGTGGTCATAGTGAAATTTCTTAAAACGCCTAAATTCTTTAACCTAGATATATTTTTCTCTCTCTAAAACAGCAAAGCTTGGTTTCTAACAACCTAATGTGTGTTGATAATTTAATAAAGTATTTCATTTTTTATATACTTTCTGTTTCTGTGCACACAAGCCGAACTGTTTCTCAACAAAGAAACCTTCCCCAAGGCTAAATAGGATAAAACAGAGTCCAGAATAATAGCCCTTTATAGCGCGTCACAGTTATCATTACTATACTACAACAGTGGGTAGATATGTTTGTCTGTCATCACTCAACACAAAACGAAAATTAACTGTCCGTCTGTCCGTTTTTCTGGCCAATCTCCGTGCAGTACCTACCGATATAATTAATTAACGATTTACAAATGTTTTAATATTAATAATAATATAATACAGGAAAAACATCATATAAAACATTTAAAAGTTTATTAATATGCATTTTTTTTTCGTAGTCATTTCAATCTAATTTATTTAAAAACGCATTAAATATCAGATTTGAAAGTATTACGACATCAACAGCAGGCGGATGTTTGTTGCACTTCCAAACAGCTCGCGATGCCAAAACTAAATACTGAATTGTGTAAAAATTGTATTATTGATACCACAGCACGTGTTTTGAAAATAAACGAAACGTGGTGATGCATTCAAGAAGAAATAAAAAGGTTTACTTCGTCCTATATTGTAATAAAATAAACTTTAATTTACTTTTTACTTAAACGGATTGCTCACATTTTGCGATGCGATTTTTTGCGGCTAGTGTATTAAGTGTGATTACGGAAAAAAATTAAAAGAGAATATTACCTAAATGTATTATTTCCGTGGAAAACATAAGTTCCCTGCGAGTATAGCCGCGTAGTAAAGCTAGTGGCATATAACAGGCGGCCGGGCGCTGTCCAATTTATTTTATTGACGCTTATATCGCGTCCATCGTAAAGATGGCATCTTATTCGTGGTGCTTATGAACAGCGTTATCTTCGTGGCTTGTATCGTAAAGCGAATTGGAGTTAAACGCCAAATTATTCGAGGGCTGAACACGGTTTGTTCTACGTTCTATTATTTTGGCGACTGGCTGACGATACAATGCAAAAGGCGCAATAGTTTTTTCGGCTTTTAAATTATTATCTATTGTACTATTTGAACTTAATTAAATATATATGATACACACACGCCTGCTCGTTCGGGTTAACTCAGCTCAACATACCTATTTCCTCGGGGATCTCACTGCAGTCCCCTTCGCGGGGCGACGCTTTACATATTCTAGACGTAAATTTCCTCTTTAGAACCTTCATTCTGTCTTTTTCAAACACCAATGATGATTGTTTCTTAAAGAACAATTTTCCAAGTATGACAATTAACCAAAATCAAATGGGACGAATATATTACTTGCTATTTGATATTTGTGCTACCGTTAATGTAACGCCTCCTTCTGGTGAAAATGGAATCTGTACTATTGGAAGCACCTGTATAAAATACAAAATGCAACAGTAAGTAGGTAGTATGCCGACGATCTCAAAAACCCATACAACTTTACCTATATACATTACATTCATCCACTATGGGCCTTATGTGTTACCTTGTGTGTACCTTATGTGTGCTTAAAGTCACGCGACGATCTATTGAGAGGGCTATGCTCGGGGTTTCTCGATCAGAAATGAGGAGATCCGTAGAAAAACGAAAGTCACCGCCATAGCTCAGAAGGCAAGCAGTAAAAAATTGGGAGTGGGCAGGGCACATAGTACGCAGAATAGTTGGCCGGATGAGGCCGGAAGTTACTGGAGTGGAGACCACGGACTGGCAAGCGCAGCGTAAGTCGTCTACCGATGGACAATAAGGGTCGCGGGACGACGTTGCATAGATGCAGGCCGCTTCCTGTCTTTTTAAAATGGGAGGAATATGGGAGAGGCATATGTTCAGCAGCGGACGTCCTACGGCTGAGGAGATGATGTTGATGATGCTGTTCCGTGCTTATAAGACCTAAAGCTGGTGTTTGTAAAAACGATCGTGATTCCAAAACACAATACATTCAAGTTACAAACGTACGTTTTCGTTCACCAATATTACTTTTCCTTCAAGACCCAATCGATGCTTCAACCCTCGCCTTACGATCCGTCCTAATTCTTGGACCACAAAGTCCCAAAAATATCATTATCATATTGTCCTATCCCGCCCCTATTGTCAATACTCCGGGCTTTAACAACAATATTCTCAACCCGTTATAAATATGCCGGGATCAGGGATAATACCCGGCAATCCTGAATTGTACAAATGGGGTCGGAGTCTGGTCACGATTTAAACGTTTTTTCGGTAAATACTGAAAAGTATATTATGTAAACAAAACTCTACAACAGTGTTATGTCGTGCGAAGATTCAGGGATAACAGATCTATACAGGGTGTACACTGATACGTAACTTGGAGGGAAAGTACGATAAATAGATACATTTAGACTATATTACACAGATTAATTTCTCTTATGATATATATAAAGAAATGATATGAGAAGATTTATCTCGAGGGATGTTTCATTCTATTTTTATTACAGAAAACAGAACTTTACATGTAGGTAACCCTTTCGGTGTAATTAAAAAAATTTTGAGCCAAAAAACAACTAGTAAACAACATATTTATTGTGTTTTGTGTGTATCAAAAGTATGCACTAATCTTTTGTGTTATAAAAACTAACGAGGTTTAACTCATCATTAATTAGAAATACGGGATTACTCACGTAATATTTATCGGATAGATCCAAATATAGTTTCGACCACATTCGGTGGCCTTTTTCAAGGAGTGTTCGGGACGCCCGCGTCGATGACGTCTCGCCTAGCATTGCGGTCGGCAGCTCGTAGCGCTCGTGATGTTAAAGGTTGTTGCCGGGGGCGGGATACACTATGTACACTATGTAGCAGGCGCTTCACCAGCGACGACAATCAAGAGGGTTCACACCAAGACGCGCCAACGCAACATAGTGTATCCCGCCCTCTGCACCAACCTTTAACATCACGAATTCATCAAATTGGGTGAAGCAGTTTTTGAGTTACACTCCAAAAACTGAAAAGAACCTATCTTTATAATACCATCATTACGGTGAATGACAATCGATCCCATAAGTAGGAGGGTAAGTAGCAACTAGAGTAAGTACTAAAAATGGTAAAAATCATTTTTTACCAACAGATGGAACCGACTTCAACACCAAAACTGTGAAATAACTTGTCGACGTCGGTACCAAGCGGACAAACCTATTATCACAATATTATAGGTAAACTACTTTTGAACCATCATGGTACCGACTTCATCAAGGTATTTCACACTTTTTGGTGTTGCAGTCGGTTCTATTTGTATTTTTTTATTTAGAACCCTACCACAATCTATGTAACTTACGATTTTTACGCTGTGGCCCTATGTGGTACTATGTTATAAAAAAATTAATAGATATACCTTGTTAACTTCATCCGAAACGCTGTTTTACACACTATTGTATATTTTGTACCAAACAGGCATCTAGGTGTCGACTACAGCCCCAGATATGCCTTTACTTTTATAATTGGAATAATAATAATAATACGTGTTTATTAATATCATCACAATAATGTTTCTTAATGATAGACACTTACAGGGTTTGATGACAGTATAACGTAAACCTGTTTTGTGGGAATCTGGTGAGAGAATTAGGTTCCCGAAGATATCTGTAATACAGGTCATCAGTGCTCTACTCCACGACATTTAACAATAAAGGCATTAACATTAAACAATTTGACTATTTATTTAATTAATCCTCAGTGTTTTCATTTATTTCCTAACTATAATCGATATTAACAGGGTAGTTACATATTTACACTAACATTGAGAAATCCTACGGGTAGTAACAATTTTCTATAAATGATCCAAATGAAAAGAGAATATACGAGTATACCTTCTTTAAAACTAACCGTTGTTTAGTGCAAAGTGGTAGGTGTGCCACAGACAGCGGTTAGTAGAACGCAGGACCAATTTCACGTTAACCATCGGAAAATTGCTTTTCCTGGTCAGCGCCCCGCGTTGAGTCACTTCCAGTTTGAGTTGCTATCGGGGTTCTTATGGTTTAATTTAAAACTATGTTTAGTAGTTATTTAAATACGTACGTACACATATACATATTATAAGCGAGTAATAAAAGTAGAGTATATTAAAGTTAAGTTGCATAAGGTTTCTTAAAGCATGTTTACTATTGTCTTGTACGGATAAAATCTTGGTATTTCGGTTTGTATGTATTAATGATTCATGCAGCTATACTGTAATGACTTAGCATCCTGTTAACGATTAGAACGAAAGATTTATGAAGTAAAGTAACAACGACGGATGCGTAAGGGATAAAGGCTACTGAAAAGTCCAATAAAAAATGGAATGTTTTTAACTAAAAAGTATCAAACACACTGAGCGTATTTTTTGCATGAAGAGCCTTTTTTGTTCAAATTTTGACTTTCAGCCCAACTGCAATATACTAAAGTATTGCACGTAAGTACTTATTTTTTAAATATGTTAATAAAACATTTTACGTAGTCAGCAACAAAATACACTTGAAATCGTTAATTATAACTAAAAATTTGTATAATCTAACAATGGTACGCAGGACTTCACATACGTTGATCGGCATCATCATTCATCACGACGCGGGCGAAACTGCGGGGCGCAAAAAGTAAAAATAGTACTTAACATATTTTGATACACATCCAAACCTTTGTAGTCTTTTAGTTAAAAATATTATTGGGGTCAAAAAACGTCTAAACTCTTCAAAATCAAGCAAATTTTGAAGGTGGAGTGAGTACCGACCAGTTATCGTAGTCTCTAGGCTTCAATTAAAATAAAGCTATGTCTATATGAAATAATAAAGTATATAACAAACTATCTTGTTTGCTGTCGTTTCGTAACATTCAAAGTTGCAAAGTTACCTTGTCTGCATGTTAACGCTGTCGCATGCGGCTAGCTTAGCGCACCAAGTTGCAGTATGGTTATGACGGATTGCCTGAAACTTGAGCTGCCAATTTAGCGCTTCCGGGTTCCTGTGCGATGCAACTTGGGAACTCGCGACGTCGTGTCACGTGGGATATGATATAGGCTGAGTTAGAACCGCTTGATGTACGGCACGTACCAGAGAACAATAATAGTATAAGGAGGTGTTCCCAAAGCTTTCATTTAGTTAAACGACGTATATAATTATCACTGTACGGAAACGATTTACAGCAGTAACGTAAAAAGGTTTGAGGTGTCTACACCTTTTGTTCATCACCGCCGCTTTACCCTTCACAGGCATACGACAACAGTTGAAGCGGAGCATGAATAGTGTTCACCACAGATTAAATATTTCTTACGGCTGCAATTTCTCCTTTTCATATCCGTCTATCGCTCTCAAGTCACATCATCTGCACGCAGATTTATAAAAACCATATTCCAGAAGTTAATTCAGTAGTGAATCTATATTTGAGTACAGATCTGAGTAAATTTTCTAGAGTTTTACTGTCAAATGTTCCTTTAGGTCGAGGTTCACAACTGAACGTCTTCAGGTCGGTATTCCGGTCAGAAAAACAATTGTCAATCTCTACTGGCGGGGATTTGGCAGTAAAGCCAACTTTCTGATATTTACTGAAGCCTAGATTCACTACTGAGCTTATTTCTGGAATACGGCCTTATAAAGTAGCTAATTCAGTCTGGACCCGTCTTAGATTCTAAAAACGTCATCACATCGTTAGCCAGAACGTTTTACTCCTCTCCTAGCAAAGTGCTACAGCGAAAGGTTGTTGATGTCTGTTCATATTATGCCTTTGCCATCATTTCCAAGACTCCTTCCCAGGCTTATGTGGATTGTTGCCAATTAACATGTATCACACAATTAATGACAGATATACTTAATTGAACTTAAAATCAATTAGTTTCGGCGATTCAAAATTTGAGGGCAACAAAAATATCTGATGGGCACTACGTTAGCTGGATATTTAAAAAGGTACAAACCACACCCTTTTAAGATCTTCCGCGCCGTTTTCCACTCCACCACGTACGCACTAATTTCTCCTTCCGTTCTTCACAAAGAACTGTACATTTGTATTCCTGCGGCAGCCGACCGCGGATCGTCTCACTTTATTTAATAACCGTCTTAATGAGCGATCATAATTTGGTGTAAGCCGACCACTGGCCGCCACCGCCGGGAGAATATTGACACAATAAGTGGGCGCCACTGTCGCGAACGGTATCGGAATTGCCGATGAGGGACGGTGCAGTCACATTGCCTTACGATTCAATGAAATGATCGTTGTTGGAAATCCACATTGTTTCGAAAGCAATGGTTTTCTGGAATCAGAGGTCAATATATTAAGTATACTTACACTTATAGAATTATTCCGTGCTGATCGTGAGAACGTACTCTCTCTAAGTTGGTGTATGGTAGAGGTATGGGAAATCATAGTATAGAGTGCTCTTGAAGTTGATTAACAACTGGATACTTAGACAACTTTAAATGACATCTCTTGATAAGTAAATACATCCAAATTAGTATCCCTAATTGGCAAGAAAATTCTGAAGTAGTATCATGACTAACGAAATCTCAAATATTATATTTATAAATGTAAATTAGAATAACACTAGCATTTGGCAGACTTCTAAAAAGCCACGAATTCACATGATGACTGAAACAGAGATTCACATGCGTAAAGGTTCGTACCTTGTACAGTAATGGAGTCGGTCTCATGCACAAACACAACACTAGGGAATCCCAAACGAGCTCTTAATAATACCTCTATGATATCGCCATCCGGACAAATCTAGTATATTCCGGATTTACTGTCTCAAAAACTACTTCTGACCGTATTGTTGGTGCGGTAAGGGTCACATTACTGTTAAACTGGTTGCCTGTGGAGTGGTAATGGTCAAAGGAATTGAATTTTGGAAACGTGCTGCATCGTAACGACGTGGGAACGAGTTTGTTGTGCGAAAATATGGTGTTGTTTGGAGTCATAATAGTGCTGCCTTTTTATTTTATGTATGATTTCTATCATGAAGCATATCCTTGGAAAGGGTAAGAACTAAAATAAATTAAAGAGAAAGCTAACTTCAAACCGGCTTTTAGTTTTTGTGCAATGAATTCAGAAGTTTTCACTTTTCATAACATTCACACATATTAACTTTGAAAGCTCAGAAGTTTAGATATTATATGGTATGGAAGCCATATTTAGAAGGGCTGTTTTATATATTTTACTATACAACGAAAACTTCAATGCAAATGTACGTATGTATCCTCACATACCACATAAATGGTTCCAGCCAAGTCATTGTAAAATATTTCATTGGACCTCCTGCTTCCTTTTACTGCACACGTGCATCGTGAAACCAGCTCTTGGGGTGAAATTCGTTAACCCAATGCTCGTCTCGGACACTTACTGCGGCAATATTGCTGTTATCTTTTAAATTTTTCTAGACAGTCGTATTAAATTATAGTTTCAATCCGGCTGGGATATATAAAATAAGTTTCCCAAGTTATACTGCATGGTGTGTTCTCCGCGCGGTTTTGCCTCGTACGAATCACGTTCTTTCGGTGATGCAAAAATGTAGCAAAGGTCGTTTAGAAGTGATCGGTCTGAGCGATAAGATTGCCTATAAGCCTATTGTGGCCACTTATTTTTAACCTTTTCATGTTTCTGCAATGTTTTTGTTGAGAATATTATCTTATTGTGTTTCTATGTTTGTGATATTTTTGTACTGTGATGCGACGATGCAATAAAGAGTCTACCTATCTATGATAGACACAGAAGAAACATTAACACTTCAATGAAACCGGCTGTTAGTGATCGATGGGTAACTCAGATTTGTACAGGTGTAAAACTATTGATTTCATTCTCTCTTCTTCTTTGACAATTATCATTACTTTGTTAGGAAGAAGTCATGTCTAACTACTAATGAGGCGAGAATGACTTACGAACTAACGATTCCTTGTCATACTTCATAAATAATTTCATCCATCATCGAATCTAATGTTTATTTTAGTTAAGTTTGTACGTCGCTGGCATTTAATAATTGTTGGATCTGTCATAAACTAGATGTATATAAGTCCCCGTTAAAAATTCATAAGGTAAAAATTAGAACAATTTAAACAAGGATCTTTAAAAGCACAAACAAACAAAAGCCAATCAGATAGTGGGAATGTGGATGCTCCAATCAGTCTGATTGATTCTCTACTTTCGCATTCCAAATTAGCCTTTTGTTAATTTGCGGCTGTTGTATAACGCCGTAGGAAAATATTCGCTCCGACCGTGCTGCCGTACGGGCGATACATACCCTGTGTGTACTATTGTAGAATTTTAAGTGACCGTTGTCTGTAAAGTGAAATATATAAAATATAACATGACTACACATTTACTGGAAATACTTAAATGATTAGTTAATTTTGGTACCTTCGGCTCTCTGATAAGATCCATAGATCGATAAACCTAATTTTGATATTATTAGCCTTTATTTCAATTTTTGTAACATTTATCTTCCGAACATATAAAAACAAGTTAAAAAATCATATGAGATAGATATATAACACTTCATTGAGACACCACATTAATCACTTAATATTAAAATGAACAATTTTAAAACATAGGTGTAACAATGGGCTGTCTTATCGCTCAGAACGATCTCTTCCAGACAACCTATGGGTTGTCTCTTCCATTCAGTCTCTTCCAAATATTATGTATTTATGATAATAAAGAATTTTAAACATCAATCAAATCAGTGTTATTTTTTGTCATAGGCGGTTAACTTACCATTACTTTTTTTTACCAGTCAAATAAAGGAAAACAATCATATTTTGAACATCGACAGTACAGCAGACACCGAAAAATCGAGAAAAAACATGCAGGCTAATTGTTGGCTAAATGTTGTCGATATAAAATTGGTAGTGCCATGTTTGATATAACCTGCCGAGTTCACAGACTTATTGTAATGTCAATTCGTGTTCCCGTTTATTGTTTAATTTAGGCCAAAGGCTTTAATTTGCAGAAATAATTACAGTAATATTATTTTCAACGAATAATTACTTGTGCTGGTGTTGTAACGCGTAATTAAGGCTAAAATTGATCTTTATCATAATTAAAAACAAGTTGATGAAGATTTTTTGATATTTACTGTTTTACTTTTCTGCCTACTATCGCCCTATATAATATGTGTAATTAGTGGTCACATTTGAGATCTACGTTAGAAATCTAAAAAAAAATATGAAAACCTAGATATCCTTAACTTTACGAACCAAACACACTGCAAAAGTGTTACCAAAGTCTGTGGAATAACCAAAGCTGCTAAGATTGCTACGCCGTAGGTTTTTCATTCGTAGCTGGCGTCAATGCGGTAACGAGTTCGTAGCCTCGTAGCACACTATTCGCTTTGCGTTGCAGTAGAGCGAACTTCTGAACTGCAAATTACTCCTAACAAAGAAACTGAACTATTGCTTTTTATGTTACTTTGTATCGTAGCTTCGCCGCGTTCCGCTGTATCTCAGGATTTTCGGAGCGAAGCGCGAAGCCAGTACGCATTCGAACGACGGAGGAGGTGCGCGCATCCTCTGTAAAGTTTCCCGCCAATATGTACGCGAGAGGTACGGACGCGGTCTTAGTTAATATTAATTGTAACTATCGGAGAACTTCGCTTATTGTAGTTTTTTCGTTTCAGTTACGAAATTGGTGCTAATTCTCGCCTTCGTACTGCAATGTGTACAGAGTTTTGGTGAGTGTTTAAATTGTTTCTTAATAATTTGATTTTAATAGTAATATATATATATATATATATATATACATATCTGTGTGTGTGTTATAGTTACCAGAATTTATATTAGCTTAATGGAATGGAACAGTTAAAGTTAGGTGATATAAAATCAACTTTCTACATTCGATTTTTAGCTGCAAAGTTTTTCGAGTGCCTGATTCAATACTCAACTTCATAAATGTGATATTCTCTCTTATGGTTCTCAGAGTTTAGGTAATAAATGGTAGCTTAACAATGGTAGTAACAACATAGTAAAGATCCAACAAAATTCTGCCCGATCAGGCGTACAAGTACTTATTAAAAGATAAGTACATAATTAAATTTATATTTTATTTTACCAATAATGTGCTTGCTATACTGCTATTGTATTTACAGAAATTGGAAACTTAAACAATAATTATAATTGAGTAAATCACTGATAAAATGTCAAAAAAATATAAATGAATAATTAGGTTATTTCTTATTTGGGTAGTCCTTACAGAATAGTAAGCTTTGTCCAAAAGGTAGTCAAATACTTTCTGTTTAAATTCATTATCATATTTTTTATTAATATTAGGTACTTATTAAATTCAATTCAATCTTCAATACGAAAGTTTATGTACGTATTTCTAAAATAATGCTTCTTTCGGTTGGATAGTACAGACAAAGCTGTTCAATAGATGTCGCTCCGTCCCCGTAAGACGTTTAAAGTCCGATAGAGAGTTAAAATTCGATGCTCGGACCCGAACCTTTGTGGCCTAGTTGGTCAATGGCGTCTGACACGGAGAGTCAAAAGACGCGGGCCCGAATCCCGTCCAAGGATTTAAATTTTTCGCTCTATAAATTTCAATACTTATTAAATATTCGTATTGCCATACAGTGTGTGTATCATGTGGCTAATATTTGATTGCCCCGTCGGCCGAGTTGGTGGACCTTAGCTTCGAAACGTGGTGTCCCAGGTGCGATCCCTTGCCGGGGTTAATATATGTGATAAGCGGAAATCTTTTTTATCGGGAGTTGGATGTTAGTGATGTGTTACTGTGTGTGTCCGTGCCCCCCGCGACACAGAACGTTCTAGTGCGGATGTAGCGTTCTTTGGTGCTATCCAGCGAGTCAAGAACGAAAGCAAGTCTATGTTTAATAATAGCAATGAAAAAATATGCAAATATTGCGACGACATAACATATACACGTAGCTGTATATGTTAGGTCTGCAGTGTACAGTAAAATATTCACAAATCCAACTAAAGTAGAGCGATGATATATAATCTGCGGGAGGTTTTATCCACGTAATTAAATACACCGATTCAAAGTCAAAGACAAAAAATTGTATTATAATTCGTCGCTGATCCTTTGAAAAATATTTATAAAAAGTATCAGCCGAGTGAATCTCATTTCTAATATCAAACCTTTAAGTCATCAGTGACACGTGGCAAAAATAAAACATGCAAAAGTCAAAAAAAGTAAATAAAATTACAGAAGCTTCAAAAATCAAAACGTTAAACTCAAGTTAATTATTGAAGCGTGGAGCGAACGTATTCCGGAGCCAATGAAGATATAGAAGTGTAGCGCGCGTAACCAATTCGATATCAAAGCGGGAACCATTAGAGCGTGGATCGAAATCAATCGGCCAGGAGCCAGCTAATCGCACGGAAACTGAATCATTCACGCATGAACGGTTGCAGTTAACATCTACGTGTAAACGCGCCATTTTAAGATGAACTCCGTGAGAGGGGTTTCCTTTGGACTTGTTACCTGTTCATCCTGATATAAATCTGTAAATGTGTTTGTTGATTGTTAGTGAGGCAAGAGTCAACTGGCACTAATCGGTGTTTTTATATACAGGATGAATTTTAGAGACGGGGCAGTAAGGGCAATAACAATAACAACCTTAACAGTTATAGTTACAAGAAAACATTCCGAGGAGACTTAATACTTAATAGACTTAATAATATACTTAATACATAACTTTTAGTCAGAATATCGCATGCATTCACAGATTTTGGAAAAAATTTACAGCCAGTGAAAAAATGCTTAAATACCAATAATTTTATGCTATTAGATCCTATATAAAGGGATAAAAATGCTATGGGGCCAACTGATGTTTGAGTACTAGAAATGTGAGAAATCGCCAAACATTTCTTCCATACGTTTTGTACCGAATACGATTAATCAACTCGAAATATTTGTTGCTGCTAATCGATCTCGTTTGTGATCGTGATTAAAATACTATTTAAAGCCAACTGTAGTATAAGTACAGACAGACACTACCTTTTTTTTGTGTCCCGAGGAAATTCTTTTCTCGATTCTGGTTCTTTTATGGATACCACCTACCACGGGGAGGCAGGTGGTTATGTGGGAGTCCGTATACCCACCAAAATCTCGGGGTGTTCCGTCACTGCCGTTTTTCTCTCTTCGCGGCACGCCAGAAGTGCCAGAACACATGGCGCGCCAGAACACTTGGCGCGCCGCAACTGCCTCGGGGTCCAAACCTGCCAATGAACGCCAGACTTCCCCGCATCAGCAGGCCTTGACAAAATTCACACAGGCATGTTTTTGCACACGCTACAGACAAAATAGTGTGTACGAACTTAGTGGGACGTTACGTGACTTCCACAGGTAATGTCAACATTTTGAAGTTGTCGTTTGGCGTTTACGATAACAGAAACGTCTTTTGTCTAGGCCTGCAGATGATAGATGGACGGATAGGGAGAGCAGCGTGTCGCCATACCGACTCTACACGTCACGCCTCGTCGTACAAACTATAGATAAATGACAGTTTGTACCATTTCACGTGAACGACACGTTACATTACATTTACGCAGTTATTCGTGCTAGGCCCACTGTTTTTGCTGTCAACCAAAACATAATTTATCTACCATTAGGAGGTGTCAAAATATAAATTCTTAAAGAAAAAGGTAAGTATTAAAAGAACTTTCCTTCACAGGAAAACTTTAGTAACAAGGGAGCTTTAAACTTAACTAACTTAAAGCGGCTGACGTGCGCGCATCCTGCATAACTTACTCCACGTGTACCTACTTAGCCAAGTTACCTTTAATTTATGTACGACGACGTGGCTCTAAAGAATGTGCTTCATTTTAATAAAGTTATGGAGCCGCCTTACTGATCAACGTGGCTTAGCTTTGTCAGTTGTCTTTTTCTGGCATTGTAAATGTTGATATCATCTGAATGAAATATAGCAGTAAATGTTGACATAACAATATTTACTGCTTACGACCTATACAATCAATATCGAAATATAAATAATGTAAGTTTTTTTCTTCGATACCGGTTCGGTTCGCAGGTTCGATTCCCGAATTGAGAAGTTTTTTATAATCTATCTATACATATATATATATAATCTATGAATGCCGATTTTCATGTTAATAAAATAGATGATATGCTTCCTAAGAAGAAATCTTTGTATAGGTTTCTAATACTTTCAGACTTGCCCATACTGACCCATTAAAATGGCCCAATCTGTACAAAGCTGAGCGATTGATGGTGTATTGCTAGAAAGTAATAATAGTATTACACCTTATTAATACACAATATTGTCCACTTGTCCGCTTGTAACTCAGTTAAAGTGTTCATCCCGCACTTTACCTACACCTGAAGTAATAAACACTGAGATTGAGTTTGTGCAAAGTTTGTTGGACGATGTTGGCAAGATCTGGTTATGGTGCGAAACGTCCGGCACAATGTGCGCGCTCTAACCGGTTATTGTTCAAACTGGCCGTCTTCAGCCGTCGCACCGGGACTTATTAACAACATTTAGTACCACTGAGGACAGTTGAAAGTTTCAGACGTTGTTAAAAGTTTTGATATGTAGTCTGAAGCTGGTAATGTGGTTTTAAGAAGGTTTAAATGCATTTGCGGAGCTAATTATAATGCAAAACTTTAGTTAAGTTGGAGACTGCGGCAAGGAGTTAAATGTATGTTTCTTTTAAATCGTTTTTTGTTCTTGCGGCGCCTTATTATTCATATAAAAATAACAAACATAATAAATCGTCCACAATTTCACTCTCAGAATCTGAAACATTGTACTTACACACCTGAAGATATACACACACATAGACATAATAATATGAGTGTGACGCCAATATGCATGTGTATGCGGCTATGCGGCACGAGTGTGCACACCAACTCTCCTGTTCATATTGCATAGTATACGTTGCATGCGTGCGCTCAGTTTGTGTTTACCTTTTACCGCCGCGTCCTGACGATTTCGATTAATATCTCAAAAAAACAAAAGACATACTTTCGTCTTATCTCGTTTGTAATATTTATAAGCTATCTAATGACGTGCGTGTTAACAATTTCCCGGAAAGTACTCGGTTATTATTTTTGTAAACATTGTGCATCAATTGATGATAGTGAAAATTTAAGACGGTAATAATTGTGCGTTACACGCGATGCACAAGGGTAAACATTTACTGTTAAAAGTTGTCTTTGAGTCGTTTAGTAACTTCGAGTTATTTCCTTTGTACCAGAAACGTGTGTATAAAAACAACGCGTTCGATTTTCAATTATCGCTGTCTGTTTTTTTCAGTTCACTGCGAGTTCTATTATTATTCCATTTTTGTTCTGTTACTGAAACTATAATTGTTTTTTCTATAAATCGTTATTAGTGTTTTGTGCCAATACTGTTAGAACTAGATAGATAGATAGATAGATAATACTTTATTGTTCACAAAAACATAACAATATGAAAACTTAAATGTAATGATTACAAAAATTGTGTCACAATGGGCGGGCGAACTACAGCTTGTGGAAGTGATAATATTTTAATATTCAGAGAAAGTAATATTTTAATATTCAATGTAAATTCCAGAATGGCAGAAGATTGTTTCGTGAGAGTTTGTCTCGGTCTCTGCCTTTTAAAGTACGAAATGTTATGTGCAGTGAAGAACCAGAGAAGTCATTCTTCTGAGGTCAAGCACTATACCTACTCATAACAGTTACAAGGCGCGTCCCAAAGCAAATGCTGCGCAGAATCTGTAGTTTGAAGCTAACGCGTCATTATCGATAGCAAATCTTTTCAAAACCAAATCATAAATCTATGTAAGAAATTGTTTTACCATATACTATAGAAAACACCCGTCCATGGAATGTCAGACAACATTGTTGTTGGAAATCCTCACTTGCAAATCTCAAGGCATATATAGCGTTGCATCAGAACTGGAGATAAAATCCGTGTTCAGGCGAAACTGGAAACTCAAATCTGATAAGCCTTTATTCAAGCCAGAGTCCTGTTAAGCGACGTGTAGTACACTCGTACCTACACTGCAGCGGCGGGAGCGGGCCGACGGCTTTACTTTATTATTATCTTGTCTCAATTTGTATTTAAACTTCGTCTATATCTATATAATAGTAAAACTGTAGAGGTTAATCAAAATAGTCTGTGCATTGGATAGACTTAAAAAATATAAAAGGGCTGTTAGAAATAAACAATAGTTCAATAAAAACAAATTTAAACCTTTTGGTTGTCTTTCTGCGTGTTTGTTACCTTATCACACAAGAAGCAATGGATATATCTGGATCGAGTTTTTGCAGATATTCTACTCATTCGTTTTCCACAAGATACACTATATCTTACGCTGACCCCTTGAGAGGCTGTTGATCAGTGCTGATGACCGGGTGCCGTCAATTAGATCTAAGTGATAGAAACATTGTTCTTCTACCTAATACTTACGTGGTCGTTCGACCTTAAAAGCCTAGGATCTCACAGTTTTGAATATTGAATCAATGTTTTGGAGGATCACTTTTAGATCTAAACTCTTAAGGATGTACTAATGCTTCAAAAGCGACTATGTGGTAAAACTATTTTAGCCAATGCAGTTCTGTAGGCAAAGCGAGTGAAGCCAGGAGCAGGTTAGTTTCAATAGTTCAGTATTAAATAGTATTCAATTAAAATGTTGGTTGTGTTAAATCTGGTTACTAGTTTTTTTCTATAAGCATCTCATTTAACATTTTTTAAAAAGAAAAATATCAAGGAGGTTATCGAGTCCACGAGCATAATTTTTTGACTCTGCTTTGCTGTTGATGCCGACTGTAGTGTACGCGCAGCTTTAGGGACGGACTAGACAAGTTTTTCGGCGATCAAGATTCAGTAGTTTGTCGAAAGGCCAATCCACACTTGTCTTTGAGAGCAAAACTTCACGGACGATCTTTTGAACATACATATATAGGTATATGTGTATAAATAAGTACTTGTATTGTTTCAGGGTGCTGCCGCTCTTGAACTTGCTTTAAGGAGCGAGTTTCTTAAGTGCTCTGAGAGTTTTCGTTACCTTTGTTCCTAGATACACTGATAACAGTACAGTTGCATGTGGTATTTTGGTGTTTATTATTTTAATTTTTATGTTTAGTTTGGTGGATGTTCACGGCTCGTACATGTTGGTTTCAATAGAACCAAGCGGCTAGACATTACATGGTCGTCCGTATGTGTATAGCTAGGTTAAGCAAAGTATGCTGCTGTCTCCGTTTGGATGGGAGACCGATAATGGCATTTTTAACTTAACGCTTCTGGGAAGAGTTAAGTTAAAAATATCAAGTAAAAAATTCTACATTTCTGAACCTCAACTTCGGAAGCACGTTAAGTCTATATCTAAATGGGTTAGTACAAAATAACTGATTATGCGGCGTCGGAGATGTCCCTGATTGAATATAGACCGCTCTAACGAAAACAAGGCAATTTAACCAACCTAAGAATGATCGATTAGTTACAAAGTTTACCAAAATGTTATATTCTCCACTGATATTGAAAAACAAAGAGATTTTTCTATTACGGCAGCACCAGACGGCACACAGAAATGCCTGTTCCACTGTATCGCAGAGCTGAGTGCGGCATCAATAATTCGGCGTCACATTGCGGGTCCCATCCTCAGGGATTGAGTATCGAGCATCTCGTATTCCTGGGCCAGTTAACGCTTGCTTTCAATTTGCCGTCCCATTTATTTATGCCTTCAATCTTTGGTCCAATCTGTGCCTATTGGTAGTTTGGGCTAGTGTCTATTTCAAGTAGAACATTGTTACATTTTCTGGTACACTTTAGGCGAGAGCCATTTTTGATTCACAACTTGTTAGATTTATCTGATCAGTAAACTTACAGCGCAGAAAGGATGTGTTGGTGGTCATTGGATTGGTGGCAAAGTTCAGTTTATAAATTATACACGAGTAACAGATGGTCTTTAAGTTTTTTTTTACAGCACACTGTAGTGTTTGGCTACTAGAATGCGGTCGAAGGTATCACACTAGACCTGGAACAGCGACTGTCATAGCTTTCAAAGACAGCTTCCGGAACACATCGCTAGGTGCTTATCGACAGGCTTACAATCTTGATGGTGGTAGCTAGCCAGGCAGTTACCATAAAGTGCCCCTACCACCCACGCTGTGGATTTCATCACGATGTTACTTTCACCGACAGCCCGCGGTAGGGATCGATCCGGCAGCCGTCGCTCATCACCCATATACTGTCATCGCTCCAAAATAATACAAATGAATGTCGATAAGTCACTTCTCGAACGCAATCCTACTCTTGCCAACATCGTAGCTAACTCGAATGTCCACGTCACGGGCGATGGATAGCGCGGCGTCACCGAACACCTCTAAAGCCACGGCCCAGTCTGTGCCGGATTGAAGCATAAATAAACAGAGTCAAATTGACGCTCACGCGTGCTGGCTTCCCAAAATACATGGTGATCCCTCAGGGCGGCGGCTGGAGCGGTGTGAGCTGACGAGGAATTATTGATGGAGTTTGAACAAGAGGCTTTCCGTGAGACTTAAGTATAAGTTAAAATCTATCGTATAGTTTATGTATAGCTTTAGCCTCTTGAGTAAGAATACGTCTTGGTTGGTATCATTTGAAGGTTTAAAGGGAATTATATATTTGGTAAGATTAATGCGCGATAGAAACTCGACGTCAGTGCAGTGCCACAATAATCTACCGATATAAGTTCTAATTGGTACTGAGCGGTACTGCGACAGTGTTGCAACTTGCATGGGTAAGCACAGATATAGTAAGTGGTTACTGTCAGGCGCACGTCTAGCGCATCTCATCAGTAGGAAGCATAACAATGTATTGAGAACTTAAAATGTAATCCTAAATTTATTCGGAGCCGCGGGAGAAAGTTATACGTTTAGATCTGATTCAAACAGACAGAAGGTTAAACGGCTTAGCTTTGTGGTCGGGCGGTGCCGAATAAAACAATAGTCTTAGCTCAGGAAGATAAATAATGTTGCACTATACACTTCTTCATGTAAATATTGGAAACTAATAATTTAATTTGTAATAATATGTCGACCTTACTGGTTTTGTCAAAGTTTTCTGGACACAAATGTATGTTTATTTATAATGGATTATCTATATGACTAATCTATATGGATTATATATATGGATAAAGAGACTTCCTCTCGCCTGATGGAAAGCGAGGATGCAATCAAGAAGCGATGCCCATTACTGCAGCCGTAAGCTGCGCTTCGTCACTTATGACAAAATGCATCTGCTATAGTCAGAAGTTACCACTAACACCAGGTGGACCTCGTGCTTACAACAATAAAACTTAAATTGTACAAATTCCTTACACCAACACGCGCTGACTTCAGAAGTTGGAAGCAATACGGCAGAGACGCGAGTTCTCTTAATGTAATTGCGTTTTGTTCAACAATGTCTTACACAATAAGAAATGCTCTTCGATATTGAAAAGCATTTTATTTCACAGCAACGTGAAGTTTCTCACGGTTAAATCATATTGCGCAGCACTCTAATGAAATTAAGATTCTTTATAATCGGGTCTTGCCAGATGCGAACAGTCTACATGTTATTCAGATTCAGATTCATTTATTGTTAAACTGTGTTACATTGGGTTCTTAAATTATAATTATTAGTGTCAACAGCTTTGTCCACAGCGAACATACAATATTTTAAACAAGTAGTAAATGATAATTATAGTATAAATTTTAAATTAAGGTCAGTGTAATATTAGATTATTGTCAGGTGTATGATGTCAAGTTTACATAGAAGATATAATATATTTACATAATGTCAATAACCATACAACATAGCATCAGAAAAGTTTTATCATTCAAATATTCATTTATTGTATAGTAACTTTTCAATATAAGAAACTTGAACAATTTACTTTTAAATATATTTACACTTTCCGATTCCAGTATTATTCTTGGCAAATGATTATATATTTTGGGAGCCATACCACATACACCCTTAGTAAAACCTGCGGTTCTATGTGGGGGTATATTTATTTTGTTTTTGTGTCTCTCTCTTTTATTAAACTCAAATAACTGAAAATTATTTCTGACGAATAGTGCCATTTCAAAAATATACAGACATGGGAATGTCAATATTTTTAATTTTAAGAAATGTGGCTTACTAGAATCTGTAGACTTCAGATGACACACAGATCTTAAACATTTCTTTTGTGCCTTGAACAAAGTTTCACGTTCCGTACAATTTCCCCAAAAGATTATACCATAACGTAGGGTAGATGTGACATATGCATGATAAGAGATTATTACTGCTGGACTAACCACTTTTGACAGCAAGTAAAGAGCATATGAATAACTATTAAGTTTGGCACGTACTGACTCGGCATGCATTTTCCAATTCAGATCAGAATCTACATAAAACATGTTAGAGTAGGTAGGTATAGACATTTCTCAAATTAATGATGTAATAAGCCCTCTATAGTGTTATTGGCTCTTAATGCCGCATTTCATTCCATATGAATTTTTAATTATTAATATTTTTCAAAAAGCTTTAAACCTAAAACTTTAAATTTTTTAAATGCGGAACAAATGTAGCAGATAGGTACCGTAAGTACAGTCCTCTGCAATAAGATGTGTACATTCCGTAGTTTTACAAAATTATGATACAGTACTACGTGTATATTTTTTTATTACAATAAGGATATTTGTATATGATAAGTATTAATTTAAACAGTATAAAATAATATAAAAAACTTCTCTCGACAGGTTGGGGCAGTCGGTAGATCCCTGCCTTCTGAGCCGCTGGTCCCCGGTCTGATCCCCGGACGGTCAAATATTTGTGTACCAAAAAATTCTGTTTGATCTGTGTCTAAGTGTGTAAATAGATATGTATATAAGTAAGTTTGTAAACCAGGTTACCATGTACAGGCTCTGTCTAGTTCGGGACTGCATACCTTGTGTGGATTTTGTCACTTCAATAGCTGACCCGCCAGCGGCTTCGCTCACTTGCTCTTAGTGTAGTGATGGCAACGCCGTTTTGTAATCTCGGGTTTGATCCGCGGGTTGGGGATTATCTAAAGAAACATACTCAATAGCAGTCCGGAGTCTGGAACAGTGTCCCGTAGATGGCAATATGCTCAAACCCCATACCAACATGGGGACAAAAATATATCTGGCGAAACGCAGGTGTTTAAAACACACCTGCTTATAGCTTCGAGGATATATAGGCGTGACAAATTGTTATGTTATGTTTAAAAATAACATCTTTTGTATTATTTTCGTTAAAGTTAATTTTTACTAAGTTTTGAGTGAATTGCATCAGTTATATTTTTCCTTTTAATAATTTCTAAACTAAAGTTTTGGAGTAAACTCCAAAACTTATACAACTGTGTATATTTACAAAACAATAAAAAGACGTATCACATTCTTAATTATTACGGTTATTATCCGTACCATACAAGTTCATGAACAACGACCATCCAATCCAGACCCCAGTTTTATATGACTCCGTGTAGCATAGTGTAGTATAGTATATCAAGCTGCCAACTTGGATGTATGTGTTCGATCAAGATAAAAAATATAGTTGGGAACTCTATTCTATATATGTACCAAATTTCATCGAAATCTGCGTAGTATTTTTTAAGTTATGCGTGAGCATACCAACAGAATTTTTTTTCAAAAACGTCATATTCTTGTTCTGTAGGTAATTTTACGTCTTCTGGCCCACATTTTTATTTTTATTTTCTCCCAAGTAAGTACAGACTTTTTGGCCACTATATCAGTATTAGTATGGAATAGATTTTGGAAAAAAATCTCATGACAATTTTTAAGAAATTTATTTTGAAAGTTGTTAAATCTATATTTACAACTTATTGCAAGCAACTATAATTATTTAATTTAATTATAATGCTATTTTCTTGTAACTATTACAAAAGTGGTTGCTGTAGCGGTTATAATATGTCTGAACGTTACCTCCGAGCAAAAGCATGACTACAATATGCGGCAGACGTTTAAAGCTCTCGCTTCACTTCCATTCGCCGTATCTCGGCGCCCGTCATCTTATCCAATATGTCCCGACCCCGTCCGTGACTCCTAACTGCCATTAACGCGTTCCCAAACCATATGTCTTAGGGACACAGTATGGATTCAGAAAGGGCACTCGTGTATTCATTTTTATTTATTTCTTCTGCAATGTGGGAGTCAACACCAGAAACAAAACACACGCTATATCTTTAATTTATGTCTGTGGATTGAAATAATGATGGAGCTGATAAATCTTTGAAAATCTATATTGTTTCTGAGTGTTTATTGCATTTATAAGCTAATCTGGTAGTTTTTCTCAAATGGCAGTATGAATTTAACGTACGTTGTCCCCGTGCGAGGTTTCCCGTGTCGCAGGAGGCATGGTGACACATACTAACACATCCAAAACTCAAGGGCAAATATATCTGCTCCACAAACATAATATATTTATACCAAAGATGGAAACTGGGATCTCGCGTTTCAAAGGAAGTGTCACTATCAAGTATGAACTGAACGGAGCCATCAATAACCGTTGTTGGGAAAAGTGAGTTTCAGAATTCTTTGGACTATTTTCGTCTCTAGTTTTCCTCTGACGTCTATGGCCCAAGATGTTCATGACAGGACTATAATCTTAGCATGACAATAATATTGGAAACAGCCGTGCGATTCTCTAAGAGCAAACATCGTTGCATCTTTGACAACATCCGTGAAACCAATGACGAGTTGACAAGAAACGTTGGAAAACAACCTTAAGTACAAGGGCGATTTCTCATAAAGCATTACTTATTCTGTGGAGACGCGTAACATGTACGGATAGCTTGTGCTTATTTCGCGTGTTGATGGAATGAGCATCACTCCTTTTATCAAAACTGTCAATCTTTACATACATCCGATTTTCATAGATAAAATAGATTTGTATTCAAGTAGTCAGAGTCAAGTTACAGACCAATAAGTCTGTCATTGAGTCACTGTCCTGTCTAAGTCACGTTCTAGTAAAGTTATTGATACATTACTATAACTATATAAGTCGATTGACGAAGAAAACAACGAAAACAATGTTGCATGATTTTGTACACTTTGCCTATACTCGCCTTTACGAACACAACGGTTAACAATCCACCATTATTACACGTCAAACTCTAAGAAACACAAACCTAGGAAAATGTAACTAAATCAACGGTAGCCATTGTTGATTCTTTTTCCCGCCATCTTAAACGATGTTCTGTAAAATATAGATCGAACTCAAATAAATGTTACACAAGCAAAAAGCTCATACTGTTTATGCATCGTGCCATATATCTGAAACCAAGCCCCAGCGCCTCGAGGGCGTCGTAAAGCGCCGAATGCGATTTTAATGTGTCGCAGGTGATCTTCGGATTTGCATTATATGGAAGTTAGTGGGGTTTAATAGAGTGGTCGTTGGTAGATTGATACGGGCCGATCGATGTGTATGAGGAAAGGACTGGCATCGACGTGGAAAATGTTGTTTTGGCTAGCGCTGGCGTCAGGTCGCGCTAAGGAGACCGGCGTGGTCGTTTAGAAATTATATCTACTAGTAATATATAATTCTAACTTATTGTGTGTCCGTTTAAAGACTTAAATGGATTAGGGATACTGTTACAGTAGAGACAATGATTTGTTTTATCACCTACAAACAAGCCGGACTGCCTCACAATATATCATTGGCAGGAAGTCACGTTGCAAAGTAAACACTGTCGTTTTCCGCGTCTGCCTGCATATCCGCTGTCTCCTTCTGAACCATGCTATGGATTTTTATGCGGTTTACATCATCAGGAAGATTTATATGATTTTTTTTTTTTTTTTATACCGAACTGGGTAGCACTTGACCACTATCTCACCTGATGCTAAGTGATGATGCGATCGATGATGGAGCGCGCTTACCCAGAAGATACCTACGCACTCGTGTTTTGAAGACCCCCATATCGTACTTAACCGGAAACACCGACTCAGGGAGGGTGTTAATTCCCTAGCGGTTCGTATGATAAACGAAGAAGTAAATCGCTTCGTCCGGGTAAATGGAATATCCACCATAAAGCGGTGGCGCTTCTGAGTATCTCTGGATGTCCGATTATAGAATGGGGATGGCGGAATCAAATTGTGAAGTTCCATTGCACACTCACCGAAATGTATCCGATAAAAAACCGATAAACAAGCGACTTTGCGGCGATGCTCGAGACTCTGGAGTCTCTTGCGTACTAGGTGGTCGTCGTTAATGAGTCTCTTGGCTCTCCTCTCAATAGCTTCCAGTGTCTCCAGCTGGTATTTGGCAGAACCATCCCAAAGGTGAGAACAGTACTCCATATACGACCGGACTAGGGCTTGATAAAGATTAAGCAACTGTCACGGTGTGAAGTATTGTCTCACCTTAGCCAAAACACCAAGCTTTTTTGAGGCAAGCTGGGCTTTGGACTCAATGTAGGAGCCGAAATTGAGAGTTGGTGTTAATGAGATGCCAAGAAGCTCGAAATGGTTACTTATCGGCACGGACACATCCCTGAAAGTAGGAGCCAGCTGGAAAGCGGCTCCGTTTGGCGGAGAAAAGACACGCCTGGGTTTTAGCAGCATTGAACTTAACTAGATTGGCATCGCCCCAATCGGAGACTGCCTGCAAAGAAAAGTTCAAGCGCTGAACCATCGCTTCCCTATGAGACTGGATTTGTAATGCACTGGTTCGTGCGTTAGATGTGTAACTCTCCACAACGGTGATGTCATCTGCGTAACCAAAAATACCGGGTTTCAGCAGGTCATTAATATGCAGCAGAAAAAGTGTTGCGGAGAGTACTGATCCTTGGGGGACTCCGGCATTTATAGTCAATTGGGCGGAAGAACAGCCATTGATGACTACTCGAATCGACCGATCCCTCAAAAAATCTGAAATCCAGACACACAAACCAGTGGGAAGGCCGTACGAAGGAAGCTTGTTAATGAGGCTATCGTGCCAGACCCTGTCAAAAGCCTTCGAGATATCGAGAGAGACAGCAAGCGCCTCTCCGTGGTTCTCGATGGCTGAGTTCCAGATGTGAGTGGCATACGCTAGAAGATCCCCAGTAGACCGGTTTCGGCGAAATCCGTATTGTCGGTCACTGAGGAGATCGTTCACTTCTAGGTATGCCAGGAGCCTGTGGTTCAGTACACGTTCCATCGTCTTACATAGTACGGAAGTGACTGAAATAGGCCTGTAATTAGCAGGGTCTGCGCGACTACCTTTTTGGGCATGGGCTGCACGTTTGCAAGCTTCCAGGACTTTGGCACTTGACCAGTCGTCATAGACAAGCGAAAGAGGCGAGTCAATACAGGAGTCAACTCTGGCGCACACATCCTTAAGACTACAGCTGGTATACAGTCTGGACCACTAGCTTTGTTCACGTCTAGATTGCGCAACGCTTTGCGGACTTCAGACTGTCGAATTCGAATTTCTGACATTACCGTCCCGCAATTTGGCAGACTAGAAGGTACAGCATTACCAGCATCTAGACGTGAAGATTCTGCAAACAGAGTGGCAAATAAATTTGCTTTCTCTTCAGCAGTATGCGCTAGTGAGCCGTCGGGTTTCAGCAGTGGAGGCAGTGAGGGACGGCAGAAGTTCTCTTCGATCGACCTCGCCAGGGACCAGAACGCTTTGCTACCCGAAGGGTAAGAAGCAAGTTTGTTCCCTGTCCGGCGTATGTGGTCGAAGCGAGCCATCTTGAGAGCCTTTTTGCAGGACTTGGCGGCAAGGTTAAATGCTTGAACCTAATGCTTAAATGAATGAATGCTTAAACCTAATTAAGTTTTTATGTCATTAAAAAAAACCTTTAAATTTTTACCTTTTTTTTCTCTAAATTATAATAATTCGGTACGAAGCCGCGGGCGGGTTGCTAGTTAAATAATAAAATTTAAAATTGGCTCCACCAGAGTTGGGTGCGCCTGAATAATTCATGTTGACTTTCCATTGAGTACGAGTGGATATTGGACATCGAAAGTATTTTCTCCCTAAGATGAATTGAGGATATGGATGATGACGAGAGTAAGGGCACTTCTCATAAAAATGTTAAAACTCAATAAACTAATGATTCATTGTGTGATTTAAGTTTTAATCAAACTGATTGTAACCAACCGCAACATGGTAATGGTTATGGGCCCAGCCGCAGTCAGAACATTCCGAGTCGGAATTTGGGCAGCGGCTCAAAATAGGCAGTGCTTTTGAAATATGTATATCTACTAAATCTACTTAATATTTTAGATTTGTAATATTCGTAAAACCAATGATCCACGTAAAGGATAATATTTTCTTTTTATTTGTTCTTTTGATGGTCCAGAGTCCTTATTGTGGTCTTTACGAAGAATAGAAATGGGCTTCATTTGACATGTGAACCCCATTCTGGGCGAAATCCTGCAAACCTATTGGTTGGAACCATCAATAGAAATGAGAATGAAGTGACCTTTAATTCTCATTCAAGTTAGACAATAAGGCGGCAGGTTCGTTTACATAATTTGCTTCGTTTAAAACTGGCTATAAACTGAATGTCTTCAAGAGATGCAGCGAACTATATTTTCCGATATAAAGCCAAACCCATAAGCACATGTCTATGACCTGAAGCCTGCAAATGCTACCTAGTACCTTAACTTTGATTGATGTGATCGCTATGCCCTAAGCTCCATTGTTCTGCTACTTTAGACCTTACTACCCTACAATACAGGTGTCCATGGAAGGAACGAAGCTAGTTCTATTCAGCGTACAATATTCAACCTTACCTTTGCCTGTTAATGGTCTCCAGAAACAAATTATCTTGCTTACACCTGTGACTACAACGTGAGGTCCATTCTGTACCTTATTGCTTTATAACCCAGCGTCCAAAGTGTTATGCAAAGGATATAACCTAGTCATTGTATAGGGGTGCAATCAGTCACAATTTGAGGTAATGCTGTAAGCACGATACGGAGTCAGATTATAACAATGATGTTTGTAGTGATGTGATATTGATTGATTATTGCACATGAGGAAACTGGCTCTATCGATTAAGCGGCGTCTATTGTTCATACGTTAACGTAGCGTAATATGGATGTAGGTTTGGTCTTGGATTGTTTTAATATTATCTAACAGTTATTTATCTATATTTAAAAGTTTTATCTTAGCATGCTAGGAACATTGTGTTATGTCTAATAAACGATTAGATACGGTTTTTGTTCTATACATCTCTTACATTTTAATTAATAATCAGAAACAATCTGGTGCTCTGATACATAAACATTTTTGTATTATTTTAATTTATGAAATAAGGTAGCATCTATCTTTAAGGTTGTAACATTTTAGGGTCAGAGATATTTAGGAATGAGTCCCCATGTCCATAAAACACGCATCATATTATCAAAGCCTATATTATATCCATAGTACACTGATACTGTGCTGAGTCGGGATTTATTCCTGACATCAAGCAACATTGCAATGCATATAGTAAGTAATTATTTTGTAGTGTTGTATGTTGTTAGCAATAAATGTGTTCTCTACGGTTCCAATTTTTTATCATCGAGTCATAAGACGGGCAAGTTCCGCTCCGGATGGTAAGCGCCACGCCTTCAGATGACGGTTGCAACTGTCCGCCGGAAGTTTTACGAGCGTCACTGTACGCGTGTACGTGTGAGTCTCAATCACCCAGTGATGACAGGTGCTGCAGTACCCTTTAAACTTTAACACAGAGTATCTAGCACTACCGTAGTCGCACCCAGCTTTGTCTCTGGCACAAGACACCTACATATGTATGGAGTGGGGTTTCCTCTATTCTCATGTCAGGGGCATCTCCGTCCCCTCAGGGACCACTTATATTTTTACAATGGGTTATATTATATGTAAAAATTACAGTATGTATAGTACAACTAAACTACATTATATCACACGATCCAGGCAAACTTATGTTTAAGATGCCTTACGTAATGATAAAGATACGACCTTGTGAAAGGGGCTGGTAGTAACCTCATACAGATACTTTAAGACCAAACTGTGTGGCATATTTTAGCAGATGTGTATCAGCGTTTTGGAGTGTAGGCTGCTGAAAATAATTAAGTAATACATTTATTTTTTGTTTCAGACTCAAAAAACGTAGTATTTACTATTATAAGTCAACCGGAGCCGTACCACGCGAGCGTCGCGAGTAGACTAAAGCAAAACATTGAGGGTCAAGTCTTCCAGTTGGAAAACGTAAGTGGGCCCGTTAAATATTATGGTAAAAATGACATCCCTCTAATGATGAAAATTTCAACTATAACCATAGAAGTTTTGTCCATTGTACAGAAGGTAGCCGCGCTAAAAAACAACATACTATTTCTTGGAGGTCGAATGTTTGACAATAAGATAGCACAGATCTATAGATACTTTGCCCAGTAGTCTCACGATTCACATCTCGGCAGCAAAGGGAGTATGTTTAATATATTCACCGAAGTACCGAGGAGAGTTTTACGTCAATTCTATATTATTACTAAAATCGTTTATTTATGAAGATCGGTACAAGCTTTTAAGATTGTTATTGATGGAACGGCGTATCCTGAAATAACATTATCATTCATTTGTTACACCGAATTTGTATCACAATTGTAAATATATTTTATGTCATCTTCATAATCTTAGCCGTAGGACTTCTACTGCTGAACATATCCCTCCCTATAGATTTCCATAAGTACCGATTGGAAGCGGCCTACATCCAACGACATCTTGCGATCTTTATCAGGTCGTCTATCCACCTGGCTGGTGGTCGCGCTACACTACCAGAACCTTCCGACCCCATCAGTTCTGCGTGCTATGTGCTCTGACTACTGCCGCTGATGGCTTATCTTCTGAGCTATGCCGCTGACTATCGTTCGTCTACGGATCTCTTTCCCTCTCGCATAGCCCGTTGTGCTACTTTGAGCTTACTTATGAAGATCATAGTAACACGGTGACCCGGCCTTCGAACCGCGGAGTTCCAAGTTTGATCCATGGTTGGGTAAATATGTGTGATGAGGAGAAATGTTTCTATTTGGGACTTTGATGCTTGTGATATGTTCATGTGTGTGCAATGTGTGGAGGCACGGGCCTCCAGTAATAATGAGTGTACTTAAAAATATTCAAAATTCGTTACTTCATTTTACTTACCTCTATAGAAGAAACCAAGCGTCCACCTTACCCACGAAGACTTTCCTGCGCCAGGAGCGTGGACTATCATACCCCTACTGGGACCACTGACAGCCAAATATGGCACGAGCGACGTGAGGTGGGTGCTGTTTGTGGAAGCCCATACCGCTGTCAGGTGTGACAAACTGTTGGAGGCTTTGGCTGCAGCTGACAAGCAGAAGGTAAGAAACGGTGCCATTGGTACTTTCCGTCGATAGTATTTATGTAGATGGCGCAGGCTGGCGTATCGTTGATGTTAATGGTCAATCAAGTATGGCACGACCTCGAGTGCCGAAGTTTGGTGCACCTTGCCGATATCTATACCGCTGACAGTAACAACAGTAAGTATAATTTCAAAATATTATTAATAATTCAAAATATAATTTAGGTATGTAAAACTCTCCCTTTTCATACCTAACAAAAATAACTTGCCGATCACAAATTGATAAATGCGTCTTTATTTAATTAGGAATGAACTTATTATGATTATCTGTAGGACACGATGTGGATAGGATACCCGTTGAGCGACGAGGAGCCGACTATCATCCACCACTTCAGCATATACGAGGAGTTGGAGGAGGAAGGTGGCTTTGTGTACCCCAACTTCGCGAGTGGCTTTGCTATGAGGATGGAGCTTATCAACAAGTGAGTATATGGTTCATTTATATGATCATAGTTTTTGGTTATTTGGTTCTCGGCCTAAATTTAGGTTAGCAAGTTTGTGTGTTTTTCCTAACATGAGTAAGAATACACACAAAAAAAAAAACCCTTTTTATTTATGATAATATGACACTTACACAAATATTAGTTTTTTTGTCGTAAAATGTAGGTACATTAATAACAATATATCTGAGGGTACAGGCTCTGAGCTAGTGTGTACTGTGTTTCAGGAGTGGCTTCTTTCAAAACTATTCTACAGGTAATATATTATATCTATCATATTCATAAGTGCTTAAAGTGCGAGAGATGTAATTTATAAAGGTTATGTTAATATTTTCGTAAGGGACATGCTGACATCTGCCCAAAGAAGCATAATATAGGCTGCTATAATATATATATAGCACGAAATACCAACGGAATAAATTACGATCGCGCGATGCAAAGAAGCTGTTACGGTAGTCCAAAACATGTGGGCAATTACGCATGAATAGATAATATGATAGCCCGTATCTCAAAATATTAGTTGGTTCAAACCATTCGGTGGGCAGCAGCACCTTCTGTTCACACTCCGCCTACGAATAATAATTATTATTCGTAGCACTCCGCCAAAAACTGCGCTCGCCAACCCGCCTGCCAAGCGTGGCGAGTATTGGCAAAATCCTCCATGAACAGTACAAATGGAACCAGGCCCCCAGTCCCCGGCAGCCCCGCTATTCCTGGCTACGGTAGCGGCCATGGTAACGGTGGGGCAGGGGGTGCTAAAAATCCCCGGCAGACGCCCGGCTACCACCCTCAACAACGACGACTGGCCCTGGTAACACACAACATACGCAAGATGAGGACAGACGAGAAGATTAACGCGCTGGAAGAAGAAATGAGTAGGTTACACTGGGACATCGTGGGGTTATCAGAAGTCCGAAGAGCGATAACCCTAAAATCAGGTAACCTACTCTACTACCGAGAGTGCGACCAACAGTCCCAAGGTGGTGTCGGGTTTCTCGTCCACAAGTACGTCCCTTACAAACAACATTGTAACGATCGATAGCGTTTCCAATAAGGTCGTATACCTAATACTCAGAGTATCTAAAAGATACTCGCTGAAGGTCATTCAGGTATACGCACCGACGAAGTCGCACCTGGATGATGAGGTGGAGGATATGTATGGGGATATTAGTTGGGCCATAAATACCTCTGAAACGCAGTTTCTAGTTGTAATGGGGAAAGTGGGGCAATTTGGTTATGGACAACGGAACGGAGGTTGGCCGACTTCCTGGAGAAAGAGGGACTCTTTATGATGAACTCTTTCTTTCAGAAGCCATCTCATAGGAAATGGACCTGGCTGAGTCCCGATGGTTCCACGAGAAATGAGATTGACTTCAGTATGACCACCAAGAGACAAATATTCACTGATGTCTCCGTGATCCACAGGGTATAAAACCGGTAGTGATCACCGAATGGTAAGAGGCACATTGAATATAAATGTCAAATTTGAGAGTTCTCGTCTGTTAAAGTCTACGCTCCGACCTACTCGTGCCCATATTCAAGACCCCGAGAGCTTTCAACTTGAACTGTCAAATCGCTTCGATTGCCTTGAGAACATCGCTTCAGTGGACGAGATCAATAACAGGTTAGTAGAAACTGTCCATACAGTGGGTTCCAAGCACTTTAAACCCCACCGTACAGATAGGCCACAGAAACCCTCAACCTCATGGCTGAACGACGCTCATTGAAACTGCAGTCTTCGGATGATGCTGAAGCATAAAGGCTGCTCAACAGACGAATATGGAAGTCCTTGCGACACGACATTCGGATCTTTAATACAAATCGTATTAAAGAGACGATAGAGGATAAAAGGCTCCAAAGTGTTTGAAAAAGACATGTATATCGGGCAAAGCCAGTGGACGAAGCTGTAGAGAGAAGACGGCAGTGAAGCGTCGATCAAAGCAGAAGTGCTAGAAGAGGTCTTTGGTCGCTAAACCTGTTAGCAGCTCGGCCAAAGACCCAAGAGCCAAGCTGACTCTACATTATACCGAAGATATCCCGTACATCAGCCTGTACGAGATTAGGATGGCCTTGAAACAGCTTAAGAACAACAAGGCGCCGGGTGATGATAGTATCACATCTGAGCTACTGAAAGCGGGTGGAACACCGGTACTTAAAGTCCTTCAGAAGCTCTTTAGTACCGTCTTACTCGAAGGATTAACGCCAGAAGCATGGAACAAAAGCGTGGTGGTTCTATTCTTTAAAAAAGGTGACAGTACCTTACTTAAGAATTACAGACCCATCTCGTTTTTGAGCCATGTTTATAAGCTGTTTTCAAAGGTCATCACGAACCGTCTCAGTCACAGGTTCGATGAATTCCAGCCTCCGAAACAAGCCGGTTTCCAAAAAAGACTATAGTACCATAGACAACATCCACACGCTACGGCAAATTATACAGAAGACCGAAGAGTATAACTTGCCTCTTTGTTTAGCGTTTGTGGACTAAGAGAAGGCTGTTGATTTGATCGAGACGTGGGCAGTGCTTGAGTCTCTCCAGCGGTGCCGTATTGACTATCGGTATATTGAAGTGCTGAAGTGTTTGTACAAAAACGCTAACATGTCAGTCCGAGTACAGGAGCAGAGTTCGAAAGCAATTCCATTGCAAAGAGGCGTGAGACAGGGAGACGTTATATCTCCGAAACTGTTTACCGCGGCATTGGAAGACACCTTCAAGCTTCTGGAATGGCAAGGACTCGGCATAAACATCAACGGCGAATACATCACTCACCTTCGATTTGCCGACGATATTGTAGTCATGGCAGAATCCATGGAAGACCTCAGTACAATGTCCGAAGGCCTCCATCGAGTTTCCCAACGTGTAGGCCTTAAGATGAACATGGACAAGACGAAAACTATGTCTAATCACCATGTTGTGGCTACCCCAATATCAGTTCGAAACTCAGTTCTCGAAGTTGTTGACGAATACATTTACCTGGGACAGACAGTCAAACTAGGGAGGTCCAAATTTGAGAAAGAGGTGAATCGTCGAAACCAACTCGGATGGGCAGCGTTCCGGAAACTTCGCGATATCTTCTCGTCAAAAATACATCAGTGCCTCAAGACAAGTCTTTGACCAATGTGTGTTACCAGTGATGACATATGGTCACTGAAACGTGCGCTCTAACTATGGGCCTCATAAGCAAGCTCAAAGTCGCACAACGAGCTATGGAAAGGGCTATGCTCGGGGGTTCTCTACGTGATCGAATCAGTAAATGATGAGATCCGTAGACGAACTAAAGTCACCGACATAGCCCAGAAGATAAGCCAGTTGAAGTGGCAGTGGGCAGGCCACATAGCACGCAGAACAGAATGCCGATGGGGCCGGAAGGTTCTAGAGTGGAGACCACGGACTGGCAAGCGCAGCGTAGGTCGTCCACTGACGAGGTGGACTGACGACCTGATAAAGGTAGAAGGACGACGTTGGATGCAGGCCGCTTCCAACCGGTCCTTTTGGAAACTTGTGAGGGAGGCATATGTTCAGCAGTGGACGTTCTACGGCTGAGATGATGATGATCTCAAAATAGGTCGAATATAACGGGAATAAGTCGAGAGAGCCACCTTCGGCGATCTTACGGATGTGTTTCTACATGAAGACAAAACTTTTGATTTCACAAGCGACATGTGGTTTCCACACATCCAAAGCGCATTTTCGTAAACCTTGCTATCATTAGTAAGGCATTTAGACTACAAAAATATAATTTTGCCGTTATTAAACTTCAATTTCTCTGCTTAAAAGTACTCGGCATGTGATTCACGAAACGAAAAGCTTGTCACGAGCCGACTAACTTCGTGATCCGACACGAAACCCGCTTAATTCATGAGAATGACAAATCACTTCTCATTATACCCTTCGGTGGCGCCATTTTACGAAAGGAGCGAACCAGCTCGGTTATAATAACTATAGTGTTATTATAGGTAATGATGACTATATGAAGCTATAGTCCTAAGCCCGATTTCATGACGTATCTTCTCGTAGCCGTAGTGCAAAACTTTCTGTTCCAATCAGTCAGTCGGTCAGTCATATATTCTAATATATTGGCCTAATTTCTCGAGTATTGCACTAAATTTATCTATCAAAAGTTGAGAACGACTTTACCGATTTCGACGAAATTTGGCAAACAAGTAGATTATATCCCGGTGAATATACGATACTTTTTATCATCATCCACATCACCACGCGTGTCCAACCGCGCGGCGCAGCTAGTAGTTAGTAAATGTGAATTATGAACACCATAATATAAACGTAAAAAGCTTGTACCTAACAACTTTTTGTAATCCACATAAAACCTGCGTAATTCATAAGAATGACAAATGACTAGCGCCATACAGTTCGGCGGCGGCCGGTGACAAAGCGAGGGCTTTTTACCGAATGAGGTCCCGTACGAAGACAACAGCGTTAGTTAATGTTGCGTGGAACAAGCTTTTACAATTAGTACGGTTATTGGGACAAAATGTCTGTTTTGTGCGTGACTGCTATTTGCGGTTTTCGTTAAAAAATAAATGTAAGTGAAAATACGTGTGCATTGTTATGATTGGGAGGAAGCTTCGATTTTATAGATTTATTACGTTTAGATGGGTTGGTTACGACTGGAAAATTGATGAGTTTGCAAGAAGTGCAGTGGTCAACAGCTAACTAACCATTTAGTAAAATCTCACTCCGGGACTCTGCCTGTGCTGATAGGAAACCTTTTGCCGAGTTTATAAGTAACCAATGAGTTATTTCAGGTTTTTCCGTTAAATCATTCTTACTCACTCTCTACATCACTCTAGCCCAGCCGTTATATCGTAGAATGATAAGACTTATTAGGTTCATTACGCTCTTCGCTTGATACCAACAGTCTCATTTATACACAGTTTACTAGTTTGGTGCCCTGTGTTACCCGGAATACGACAGCAGTTAGACTGTCGCGATTATTGAACATTAGTTGCGCTCCGCGGTTTCACCCGGGTTGATAATAATGGTGAATCAAAACATAGTCTTTGTTTTTCAGAAATAATGTAGCATTCTAATGGTGTAAGAATTTTTGAAATGGGTCCAGCAGTTTTTGAGTTTATTCGTTACAAACATCTCTTTATAATCTTGGTATAGGTTGAATTTTAACATAATATATAAACAGTATAAGTCGCGTATGTTGTATTTATATTTTAGTCTCTGTTATGAACATAAATAATTAGTAGTTTATGCGAGCGACTATATGGAATAGTGTTATCATGACTCCTCGGACCATCACCGATGCATCGGGATAAAGAGTAGCTTATCTCCACTCCAAATTTCACATAAATCCGTTCAGCCGTTTGATTCGCGACAGATCCACATTACCTCTGAGCTGTCACCGCTTCATTCTACTTCTTCTACTTTTTTCATTATACTTTATTGTCAGCATTATTTCGCTCCATGCAGGCTATTAACACAAATGGAGAGCGGAGAGCGTCGCCTCGAGGCGGACTTCTCAATAGACCCCGCATTCGAACTGGCGCAGCTGGTGTACGGCGCCGGGGAGCAGCACGGACCTCTGCTCACTGCGGACCTCAGCTTCTGCATAGTCGCGGGCGATAACTGTGCCACGTACCCGACGCAGTTCGATACATGTGTGAGTATTATAAAGTCCCTTCCGCATACAAGACACGCAGGAAGTGTACATATGTGGAAACACTTTTGGTTGATAAAGTTGCTTGCACTAGCGCGTTCATATAATCGATACTGTCTGTTCTAGTATACTGTCTTTGTTTATGGTTAAAAAATAATAACAATATACTCTAACCAGCGCATTCGTAAAGTACTTTAGAGGGCTCAGGTTGTGTCGTATGTAAATTTAGTAAACTATACAGTATTGCAACTACGACTTTTAACCACTTGTACTAAAGAACTAGTTCAAGGATGGATTAAACGAATTTTCCCAAACTACCAACCAGTCGCCATTGAAATAGTTGACAAACAAATCAAATCTATGGAACTTTGTGAGGTATGGGAGTCCAGGAGCATGCCCACTGGCCTCAATATGCTAATCTTAAGAGACGAAGAAACCGGACTTGGTGGTATAGGCCTCTTGTGCGAGAGGTACCAACGCAGAGTGAGATGTTCTGCCGCTAAGCAATACGGCGCATTACTGTGTTAGGGAGTTAAAGGCACAGAAAGGTGGTGTGCCTTTCATATACTTATTATATTTTATATACTTTCATATAACCCAGTAAGGTATAGTAAGTTTAAATACTGAGCGATTTACAAAAACCCATTTTCCGGGTGACGAGCGCAACACAGTGCCCCGCAAGACTTCAGTTGCAAGCTCTGTGTACCAGCCCTTACCTTCAGGTGCACGAGTCGCCCTTCTCGTTACTTGATTGTACACCAAACCTATCCATGTATCCTAACTTAGTGCGGTTCTCGGCAGGGCAGTGCCATACCCGAAGAGACGATATTGTTCGCCGTGAAGACCTGGAGCGGGTTCCACGGATCGCGGGCCAAAGTTGTGAAGAAGACCTGGGGACGGTACGTCACCAATCTGCTGTTCTTTAGCGACATCGATGGTTAGTATAATGCACCGTCGAGAAGACCAGATTAGAGTTCCATTGCATATGAGCCAATGTGTAGTTGATAGTGTTCAAACACCTTGAGCAGCTTCCACAGTTACAGCGTTAAAAGTACCTGAATAAATACAGAAATAAGATAACTTTCATCTAATTTATTTTGGGTTACAATCTCAATTTCATTTTTGATTAACAACGTTAACTAGCTTATTTTGGGAAGCTATTAATATGAAAATTTAAATATTTTTCACACACATTTTTTTTATTTTATCGATATTGCCCAGCTACTTTTTACTGGCCTTACCAGAGAAAAGGTATTCTGGACTCGTGTCACTATACTACTATACTCGAATATTATTCTCTGGTGAGTATCTATCTTTAATAAACTTTATACGGATTGAAAAATAAAGTTAAAAATATATCTGGTAAGATTCGGTGATTCACAAATTTTGGCTTGCAGCATCCATTGTCTCAGTGCAAGGTTTCTGTGCTTCTGTGTTACATTTCTCAAAAAAGTATGCTCTATTATATTTTAAATTTTTATCCTCATGTTTCGAAGAGTTTTCACCGATTGACAAGTTATTGATGTCTACCGTCGATATTTTAATCAATACGTTCCCGATACTCACAGTATTCGGTAACGACGTCCAGAGATTAATTTATAGTTAATATATGCAATTTTGTTTCGTTGAATTAGCATATTAACTCGTATTTCCCAATATGGTTTAAGTTTTCGTATCCCAGATCCGACGTTACCGGCGGTGTCGACGGGCGTGCCGAACAGCAAGACGGGCCACTGCGTCAGAACCAACGTCATTCTGAAGCAAGCCGTCGCGCGCGCCAGAAACATGCCGCACGTCAAGTGGATATTCCTGGCAGACGATGATACTATACTGGGGTAAGGTTTTGAATAATATATTGACAGCGAAACTTACGCGGTAGGTACAGTCGCCTGCAATGAGATGTATACATTATATAATTTTCAATGGTGCCTCAGCATACAATTTCATGAAACCTGAGATCAGAATTATTAGACACTGAAGTCATTCATATTACTTTACTTATTCTTATCTACATTGTTATAAAATGTAGTAATCAAATCAAAGTTTTGGGAATTATGGAATGTATACATCTTATTGCAGGCGACTGTACAGTCGAGTATTGCTACTCGTGCATCCGGCTGCGTCCGCGCTAGTGCCTACTGGGGCAAGATTGAATTAGATTGAGACATTGAGTACAACCATTAAAAATAATGATGTCAATTTTTTACAGTATTCCTCTAATTTTTTGCAGCAATAATCAGACAACACTAGACCGCCATCGTTTTCCTTTTAACTTTTTTTTGTTAATAATTGTAAAGATAGCTTTTGAAGACTATCTAACTTCATCATCACATGGTCAGTGATGATGCGGTCGAAGACGGTATCACGCTACACCCAGATTATCGACTGACCTCGGAGATCAGCTGAAATACCGTTAGGTGCTTGGTGACATCTGTTTTGATTAATACAGACATATATTGGTGACAACCAAGCACCTACCCGCCTGTCTGCTAGCAGTGGGGTGATAGCTAGCCAGGCGGGCACGGCACACAGCAAGCTTTACAAACAATGTCTCATTTCCAGCGTGCGAAGACTGTGCGAAGTGCTGAGTTGTTACCGCGGCGGGGATGACGTCACAATCCTCGGCGAGAGATACGGATACGGATATGGAAAGAGGGAGACAGCTGCTAAAGGTCAGCATAGTCATATTACATACTAAACTTAGTAAGTAGTTAACAATTATAATCAGGATGTTCTCAAAACACTAACGCATGTTAAGTAAAGCTGTCCTACTTTGTCAAATAGACAGAATACGAACCTGCATACTTTGGGTTTGCAGTACCAGGCTCTGAGACATAAACTACTAATATTCTGCATTGAGTCTCGATTTAAAGTTGTCGAAGCTGAACTCCTGTCTCCGAGAGGAATATTTGAGTCCCAGCAGTGGGAACATGATACGCTGATTATCTTAACCAACAATGTATGTCTATTTTTGTTAATAAATAATTTCTCGTACAAACAAGGTTACGACTACATAACGGGTGGCGGCGGCACAGTACTGAGCGTGCACGCTGCACGCTTGCTGACCGCGTGCGCGTGCGCAGGGCTCGGCGCGCCCGACGACATGACGCTCGGCGCGTGCGCGACGCATCGGCTCAACCTCACCGCTACCCATGTGCCGCTGTTCCATCAGGTAATGTACATTTCAAGTAAGTAAGTATTGTCACAGTAGGAGTCCCTGTGCCGCAGGAGGCACCGATGGGAGTTGTCTCATTTGAATGTTAGTGATAAGCCGATGAAAGCTAATATACTAGACCTGGGCAGTTGCTGTAACTCACAGGTAAAGGTTGAGCGACTGTTTTACAATCCTAATAGTGGTAGCTAGATCCAGGCGATTTCAAGAATGTACGCTACCAACTTGCTGTGGATTGCTTCATGTAACGCACTTTTATCAAAAGCTCCAGCCCGAGATAGGACTCAGGTAGGCTTAATGAGCGGCGAGCTGTTGGCGCGTTCGGCCCCTGCCTTGCCCGCTCGACAGTTGTTTAAACTTAAAATTATTTCGCGTTTGGACGTTTTTTAAAATTCCGCCTCGGATGAGGGCTAAACATTATTGCTCTCCAAACCGACCTAAAATAATTATTTTAGATCCCGATAATTTCTTGTGAAACTATTAAAAATAATTTCTCAAATATTGTAAAAGTTATCACATTTTTTTAAACTGTAATCCAAGTGTATGATTGCTTAAAAAAATAGTAGCCCAGTGTATAATTGCCTCAAAAGTAAAGTGGTCTAGTGTATTATTGCCTCAAAAGTAACGTAGTCCAGTATATGATTGCCTCAAACGTTAATTTGCCCAGTGTATGTTTGCCTCAAAAGTAATGTGACCCATTGTATGATTGCCTCAAGAGTAAAGTTGCCCAGTGGAGGATTACTTCAAAAGTAAAGTACCCCAGTGTATGAATGCGTTAAAAGTAAAGTTGCCTAGTTTATTATTGCCTCAAAAGTAACGCAGTCCTGTATATGATTGCCTCAAAGCTAAGCTGCCCAGTGTATGATTGCCTCAAAAGTAAATTAGCCGAATCTATGATTGCCTTAAAAGTAAAGTACCGGGGTGGATTGCAGGCCCGACCGCAGGACTACGCGCGCGAGGTGCTATCCCGGGACCGGCCCGTCTCCTTCCACCGGCACTCCTCCCCGGACCCGCTGCGCGTGTACGCCGCGTGGTTCCAGCACGACGATCTCGCGCTGCGCACGAGGAAACGGGACGAGTTGTAGGACAACTACGCTAATCAAGCAGCCAACATACGCCATGTGAACACAGTCCATGAAGTATTCTCGCTGTGTTCTTTTGACCCAGTATTATTACTATTTATGCATTAATCTATAGCTTTATATACAAACAACAGCAGAAACGATTCTCACTATAAATGTTCTTTTAAAACTTTACTATAATTTGTACATTATCTCCATCTCATTAATAAACTAGTTGTACCATTTATATTTATAAAATGGGTATTTCAAAATACCACAAATAAAGTCGGTTAGACCTCTTGTCATCTCTTTTAAATACAATATTAATAACAAGGACAGGTAATATTTAAACAAGTTCATTAAAGCTTTGTGTTATTATATTTACTGTTATTGATTGTTAGATTTAAATTAAGTAATGGTTAATTAAAAAACTAGCTCTGAAATTGAATAATCTGATTAATTAATTCGTAAAATTTATTTTACATTGACATTGTTACCACGTATCTATTGTTAATAAGCTTCCGTGATTGTTTAAACAACGTGGCTTTGTATCTCAGTTATGTACTAAAAGTAATAGATTTATGTTAATGATCAGCCTAGCTATATAGTTACAGACGTCTAGCCAAGTTCTGGTTAACAATGCTTCGCACAAAAAGGTGCATTTTCAATGTGACGCGATGGCGTGCCATCTTATTAATAGTAATGTTGGTTAGATAATTAACCTCATAATTCTGTGTATTTTTCTAGTACTACATAAATTAAGCATAATGAAGTGTTGTATTGACTGCCTGCGAGTGCGGCTCACCGACCAATCAGAGACTTAGTTGAGAGTTCGTTCAATTCGAGTGCCTACTTCCAGAAATTGTCAATGTTGTGGGTCTCATGAATAGTTTTAGAGTTGAGAAAGATATACTCAAATACTCGATTTTAACATTTCCTGCTTCTCTAATAATCCTCACAAACATTAACTAAGCAAGTATTTCCCAATAGATATGCACATACCGTCTGTGCATACATAAATATTTGCCCCGTTCAGGAATCTAACCTGGAACCCCGCACTATGAAGGCAGGACCGCTACCAACTAGGTCAACGGGGCTGTCAATATTATATGTGAAGGTTAGATAACGTCAAGTATTTTTAATAGATATCATGATTAATATTAAACAATCTATGAGTTTTCTGGTATTTAGCAAACCGGTAGTGTTCGCAAAAACTCTTCTTGCGGTTATCAAATAAAATTTCTTTGCAAGTGATTCTATAGATGGCGCCTCCGGCCCCATAAGACGGTCAAAACAACTAGAAACGTAAATTCGATTCTCGAACTGTAGCCTCAGTGACGTGTGGTCATGGCGTCTGACACCGTTAGTCGGAAGACGCCGATTCGTATTCCATCTGAGGATGTAATTTTGTCTCTAAAAATTGCATAAGTGGGTAATTACTAATTATACTCCATTTGCGATTGTTTATGGAATATGGAAGTTATTCAAATTTTAACCTCTAGGTGTAGGTAAGTACCTAGTAGAATATATGAATCTGGTCTATTCACCTTTTGTATAAGATACCTCTCCACTACGACTGACATATAACAGCTAAAGTATATTAGACTTGTTTATACCAGCTTGCGTGTACTGCGAACGATGTGTGTGCGTTAGATTGTACTTGTAGTGGAAACTAACATATCAGTTGTCTAGATAAGTGTACATATGTAATGGAATAAAGTATACTATTTTTTTTAAACCGGCCTTTACATACTCTATGTGTACTTTAAAACATATTAAGTAAATTAAATTGCATGATAAAGTTTTGAATCGTATCAAACAGCTTTGCTTGAAATTTACAGTTGTATCATCATCAGCTCACACTCGGCCACTACTGGTCTCTCTTAAAGTACCTAACTAGCAATAACCCAGTGTGTGCACCCATCATGGCATGCTCTGGTAATGGTCAGCGCTGGGACGGTTCTGTGGCAAAATGGCATTAATGCTTATTTTTAAGGCATGAGTAAGCACCAAGAGACCAAAACATCTTTTTGGAAATTAAACTTAACCAAACTGTCAGGCAGAAATCCAGCCACAAGTTTAGAAAATAAGACAAGAGAGCTGATATAAGCCAGAAAGGAGGTAAAAACAAGTATAAGTCACTCACCACCACGAATCGTCACTAACGACATGCTGGTGGTAGGGTTAACGCCAGGGACGGAAATTTGCAACGGGTAAGTACATACCTATAATGATGGCCGACACAAAACAGGACATAACTTTAGGGGAGGACACGAGTACCGAGTCAACCAATCTCTATAAACAAAGGGAAATAAAAGGGTTTTTTGGATCAAATTTGGTTGGTTGATAGATGAGGCTGAATTAACACACATTCTAGATACTTTTTATCATCATCATTCCTCACAACGTGATGCGGTAAGTTCTGTCTAAATACACATAGGTATTTATGCTCTATGAAATTATGATTTATGAATTTTGAGGTCTTTCGCTTTCGACGCGGCAGCGCCAGCACGATCAGTCGTCCCAGTAGCTTAGGGAGATGAGACGCTGGCAGTGTGTTTGCTTCCACAGTCGTGTAGCGTCAATCCTAAACCCTTTTACCGACAATGAGTCAGCAAAGGGCGAATCATTAATTAGCGAGTCTCACGTTGTCTTGGCTAATGGAAGTATTGAGTAAATCGATCTGCGGAACCCTCCAGTCACGGTCGGTAATATCCAATCGTAGTATCGTAAAGGAGTCGCTTTTATACATCACTCTGTAGTGTTTTCTTGAGCCAAAACCGAAGTGAATAATATTGATAGATGGGGCAGTATGAAAAGATATGGAACTATTTGAGGTTTGTCGTATTATTTAGAGTAAACTAAAACCAGATTAAATCGGACAAAAATATCTAATCAGATAAAAATGTCGCATAAGGCATTTCAAGTAATTCTATAGTTGTTATGCTTCATCCCCGGTGCTTCATGAACGGTTTAAACTACTAGCGAGAAGAATTCAGTCTTTGAATAGTGCCTCGGTGTGGTCATAGCGGCATGGTTAGTCAGTAGAGACGGGTTCGAATCCCTTCAGAGGCTGTAATTATTGTCTCTAGATCCAAGTTTGGTTTCAAGATCCCCTTCCTCAGTCGTTCCCTCAGTGTTGAGGATCGTGACTGTTCCGAGACTTCTAACTGCTTCCCTCCACCTTTTTCGATCTGTGTCTTCATGGAGAGCTACGTTGACCGGCATATCAAGCTGCTGCGAAACCTGGTCAGACCACCGTTTTGGACTTCTTCCTCTTGGCCTTTGCCCTCTATTTTTCCTGTGACAATTAATCTTTCCAGGTTGTCAGGGTTTCTGCGTGCTACATGACCAAAGTACTGCAGGACCCGTTGAAGACAAATAGGTGTTTTCAATTTTAAGCTCTTTTAGGATCGATTCGTTTGTTCGAAACGCTCTCCAGGGGATTCTTAACATTCGGCGCCAACACCACATCTTTTAGGATAAGTGATGACATTAGTTATCCGTATGGTTTCACTAGAAAGGCGTTCATCATCATCATCTCAGCCATAGGACGTCCATTGATGAACTATTGGATCGCCTCTCCCACAAATTTCCATAGGGACCGGTTGGAAGTGCCCTGCATCCACCGTCGTTGTGCGACCTTTATCAGGTCGTCTCTCCACCTTGTCGGTGGACGACCTACTCCAGAACCTTGCGGCTCCATCGGCCATCTGTTCTGCGTGCTATGTGCCCTGCCCACTGCCACTTCAACTGGCTAATCTTCTGGGCTATGTCGGTGACTTTAGTTAGTCTACGGTGTTGTTGCTTTAAGCTATGAATTATAAATAATATTTTCGAAAAAATGTATCACTCTTACAGGTCTAGCAAGTTTTTCTGAATTAACTCGCTCGTCGACTTTTTATATCGATGTCGCAGTTAGAGAAGAAAACTAAATTTAATTGTAAAATTACAAATCATTGGACCTCAGTGGCCTAGTGCTCATGACTTCTGACAAGAGTTATTGGAAGACGCGGGCTTGAATCTCGTTCTAGAGAGTGTAATTTTTTCGCTAAAACATTACAAAGTACGAGTAAAACAAATGTTAGGCATACAATTAGGATATTTAGTTTTAATCTAGCACTTAATTTCGCATATATATTAATAGTGTGATTTCATCACAATGAAATAAAGGTACATACTTATCGTTATTACAATGATGTGCGAGGAGATATGAATGCATTGTCATTCCTATATTCTCCGTAGTGGCTATCGCAGCTTGCCGAGAGAGGGAGAGGGAAGGTACGGAGCATGAGCGACGAGATTTTGACTTATTTCTGTCCAGTTTGAGGTCTTGAAAAACAGTTCAAAAACTTCAAACTTCTTCTTGTATTGAACGTCTTGCGGCACAGGTGTAGCTCATCAATATTTAAGAGTAAAGGAAGTCTTAGTTAAAAGTATCTTCTCCGCTTTCATTTTTTTAAGCAGTAATTTTAGGGTAGTATAAAATAAATTGTTATTTTGATATATATCGTTTCATGTGTCACTGTCCCATAACACTGTGGAATATAAATATTATTATATAATTTTTAGTTAACACACATTGTCATATTATCACTATTAATATTCAAAATATACAAATAAATGTATATGGGCTAATTAAGTACCTATCTAAATAAATTGTTATTTAAAAAACATGTAAACAACGACTTAGTTTTTTTGTCACACTTTGCGCTTTGTTACATAGAAGCTCACCTCACCCTTTGTATAAGCTCGCAACCAGATTCTATGCAATTCTAATTCACAATTAAATGGTAAAACCAGCAAACACTCGCGTCTATCATCTAGTCGTTATACTCCGACCGTTATACTGATGCCTGTGCACCGCTGTCAGTGTTTCCACATTGGAAAATTGAAATTACAGTGCAGGATTAACTAATGAATTTAGAGTATTTTTATTAAAATTACAGTGTTTGTTTAGGTATTATAAATAACAGCATAATTACAATGAATTAAAATCTTACGATTATAAAGGTTTTTCAGTCATTTTGAGACTTTGATTCATTCCAGGAACTTGCTCGGTTTTATAAAAAGTTGAATTAAATACATTCATCATATTATCGTAAGGCTTGAAATTTACACAATTACAACGAGCTTGCATAGTAGCGTAACCGTGCTAAATGTGCCTCAAATCAAAACCCACACCGAAACTCAAGTCTAACGACATAATTTTTGTAATATGATTTTGAAAGCACAAACGCCTGCTTAGTAATACCTAACATTTCCATTTTAGAGAGAAAAAACATATTTTATTTTACTGCTTTATTAAGCAGTAAAATGAAATATATCGTTTTCTCTATATATTATTTTGGGGGTATTCCCCCAAAATATTAGAGTTAGCGATAGAGCCTCGTCGCTGAATAATAGTACTTAGGTACCAACCGCAATAACACGTTTCTTTTCATCCATTTACAACTAGACTTTTTAGTCACAGATAAGTATCGATTTTTCAAAAATTTCTACGTACTTCCCTTTACACAACAATTACAGTTCTCTAAAACACTGTATTTACAGTAATACAGTGTACAGTAGATGGAGTAAAATTACAGTGAATCTACTGTAATTACTGTGTATCTGGAGAAACTCACCGCTGTGAACTAGCGACCCTCGCTGCTAGACCACGCTCTCCATGAGGATGGGCATCAGTACTGCCCGAACACCGGTCGGAGTATAACGAATAGATGATAGATGAGAGTTCTCACGCATGTTTCTAGGACAATTCTAATTTATCGTTACATAAGTTGTACAGATCAGTTTCTCATCTATCCCGTACCGATCATAACCAGGTTTTCCTTTTGCACTGAAAGTTCCATCAATCAATATTTCTCCCGAAAGTTCAAGAAGTTCGAAAGGATCAAAGGCAGTCAGAGCTGGTCATTTGTCATTCAACGTGCGATACTTCGCTAAGTACCCCCTCGACTCGAACTCGAACCAACTTACATTTTTCATTACGGAAAACTTTTGGGAGGCAACCTTAATTTTGTATACTACATACAGCGAAAAAGTCACCTTACTGCATATGTAATAAAGATAATATTTCCTAGTCTTGTCAAGATTTGGCGTGAAGTGTTTCTCTCAGTTAGACTGGGTTGTATTAATCAGGAATATTAGTTTTGTAAAGCCCCGAAAGGCTTTTAGCACTTCTAAGCCTCTTTCCCCTTTCTTTTATTGGAAAGAGATAATCTGCCTTCATATATAATATTAGTAAATGGCAAAACGGCTCTGGAGAAACTGTTTTCCTCGTATAATTGCGTCGTCTGAAAGGAAAACTTGTGATTGCTATTATTATTTAACCTTTGTTGTTTTTTTGTTTGTAATTTATTTAATGCTTACCAAGTTCGTTGTTAGTACTTTTGCTGTAAACATCGACGAGTAATGGTTATTTTCTTTTCTTATAAACACGTACTAATCTATTGGATTTAGTTTAAGTCGGAAGCAGTTCCTTCATTCATATCGAAGGTTCATGCAGCCGTTGTACAGTGGACTGCGCTTGACATTTCAAGCCCGGGCAGGCTCCCAATGTCTGCAGGTATTAACTCTTTGTCTCATTGATAAGTAAATGGGCGAGAATGAATCGACTGTTCGCTCTTGTAACTGGTTTATTACTGCCGCTCGGCGTGAAGCCGAAGGCAGTCGAATACACATCACTCCTCTGACATTATTTTGAAGACCTGGCAATATACAAAAGCTAATATTAAAAAAAACTTCTTATAGCTAATTACCTGTCTCGGTCTTTTTGATCGCTCATGCGCTCTGCCAAACTCTGACTGCCCTTCCGATTCTGCTAAATCATTACCCGAACTATTTTCATTGGAAAAGCGCCTGGGATCTATACAATCCGATTCCATAGGAATGCCTACAATATTTTCTCTAGCCTCCGCCCAATCATCTCTGTCCTCCTCCCCGCCATCGACGTTAGAAACATAAAGCAAGCAAGCATCATGCACTCTCGTCGCTTGAGAGTCAGTTTGCAACGATGGCGAAGAAGGTGCAGAGAGGTTTGTCGGATCTGGTGCCTGAAATGGTGACGGCGTGGAAGGCCGCAATGGAACAAACGCTTTCGAAACGTACGAATCATCGTCGTCATAAACGTTTCTCCCGTTGTGGCTCGATTAAGTAAACTTTCTTATCTGATCTACGGCCGTAATCACGAAACGTTATATTTCTCAAATAAAATACTATACATTCTATTACCTATTTTGTTTGTAATCTTACCGACCGTCCATTTAGCCTTCCGCGCAGAAAATCATCTAGTCCACACAAGCTCCCCAACTTCAAAATATCTATCTGGCTTTGTTTAAATTGCAGTGATAATCGTTAGGTACATGAGTATAGTTTTGAGGTAAAACTAAATCTAATCTAGATCCCATCCTCGTCGTCAGTTGATAAGTATAGGTATGGGCGAGAAATGAAACGACTGTTCGCTTTTGTAACTGGTTTATTACTGCCACTTGGCGTGAAGCCGAAGGCAGTCGAATACACATCACTCATACATAAGTCAGTCCTAGTACAAACATTTGCGTAGGTGTAACGTTATCGTATCGTTGACGTATACAGCACAAACTATGAATTATCTGTGTCACAGTTGTATAAGATAAGTGATTGTGCATCGAGATGTTAATTTCATTCATAAATATTTTGTTCTCAGCGTAAACAGGTATGCCGGGCCGTTAATACTTAGTCACAATGTATTTGATTATTATGTGTATGTAGTTGTGTTTGGTAGGATATTTTCAATACCTAAGTAGAACATCTAAGTATTATACGTAACTGCTTTATAAATAAGCATTTTAAACATAACGGTAATATCCTAGATATCACACTATTGTAAACAAGTGTTCAAAAGTATTAAAAAAATACAAGATCGGCTATTATTATTAAGTCAAAAAATCAAATCAAAATCAAAAATCATTTATTTGTTCAAGGCAATATTACAAAAAATATATAAATTAAACACCTGGTTCCTACACTAGGCTCATAAAGGCATGTGTGATAGGATCCAGGCCTCTCTCGTCGGTGAACCGATAAATCATTGCCATTAAAATGTTACACTTATACAATAAAACTTTAAATCAAAATCAACATTTAAATAAAAAGAATATTAAATTTAGTATAAGAAATAAAAATATCATTAAACTTAGAATTAAGATTAGATTTAAATGTAGAATTCAGATTAGAACTAAAATCAACAATTAAATTTAAATAAAAATCATAATTAAAATAAGTTCAAAATCACAATCAAAATCAAATATTAACAAACATTGCATTCCATTAAGTATATATATTAACTTATTTTATATGCCTAGGTACTATTATTATCGAATTACTAAAGATAATACGTGCTTCTTAAAAATAGGTATGCTTGGAACTGTAATATAATCTACCAACATAAGCAAAAACTAGGAGCAACTTGCAGCAGAATATTGTTGGAATATTAAATTTATAAATACATGAAATGAATCGAAAACATTCATTATTTATTCGGTATGTAACTGTACGTAACTACCTATATACTAACTCAGTGGCCTTATCAACATAACCACAGAAATAACAAGAAATCTGCTATAAAAATAAGCAATAAAATAAGACATTTTAATGAGTTATGGACATAGGTACTTCCAGGAATATTTATCATTATGTATTTATTCAGGTAGACGAAACGAAATGTATGTATTCCAGAGAGATGTGACAGTGTAGGTGGCAGAGGCCATGTGTAATAGTCTATTCCTGTTGATTACAATGGTTACGGGTCTATTAACTGGTAAGAAGAAATGTTAAATATAACGAATTTCAAAAACATGCAGATGTACTTTTTACGTTATTTCACTTAAAGCTGTATCTATAACTTTTGCAAAATATCACGTGTAGGAACATTTCAAATGTGACCCACTACAACATATTGTCCTCAGCTGAGCGTGATGAAGAACACCAACATATTGAAGTCAGAAACTTTTTACCAAACAGCGTTGACAAAAATATTCAACAAAACCAATTTCAAGGAATCCCTGCAATCGTCAAAGATCTCCTTCCTTGCAAGTGCAACCCTCGGGTCATCAGCACTCTCTGCGCAGGAAACGAGAACTTCAAAAATCAGTGTTATTTATTCTGTGTTAATGCAGTGCGACGTCGATTGAATCAATCAGAACTGAAAGTTGTGTGTTTGGCATCTTGCGATACTTGCGAGACATCTTCAGTAGTTAAACTTGACCAAAATCATAAAGAAGAAACACACCCGCCGTTTTTTGAGGCTAAAGAACGATTTCAAACAAAACATCTTACAGAAACAAGATCTTTGGTGTCAATGCCAGAGGAGTTCAAAAATCGTCTATTAAAAAGTAAACCTTTAAAAACAGATATTGAGAACGACGAACAGCAGCAGCCTATTGAACCTGTACCTGAGACCATACGTGATCTAATTCCTTGCAAGTGTAATCGTCATATAACAAATCCAGTCTGTGCTGGCGACAAGAATTTCCAGAACCGATGCTACCTGGCCTGCGATAACGCAGTACGACGTCGCTTGAAACAAGCAGAGCTGAAAGATGTATTCTTTGCATCTTGCGATACTTGCAAATCTCAAACATCTTCATTGATTAAAATTGAGCAAAATCAATACAAAAACAAAGAAACGAAACCGGCATTTATTAAGGATGTTGAACAAAATTCGTTAAATCATTTTACACAACCAAGACATCCACTGTCTAATCCTGTGAAGCTTCAAAATTATCCAATGGGATCTAACCCTCCAACAGGCGAAGTTGATAAAGTATATCAGCAGAAAAAAATAGAAAAAGTTCCTGAAAACGTACGCGATTTGCTTCCTTGCCGATGCAATCGTCGAATAATTTGTTATTCGACGATCCCAATCTGTGCAGGAGACAAAAACTTTCAGAACCGATGCTACCTGGCCTGCGAGAACGCAGTCCGTCGTCGTTTGAACAGACCAGAAATAAAAACAGTCTGTTTCGCCACATGCGATAGTTGTAAAGCTCTCAACGACATTCAACAAAACTTTACAAAAGCAGCCTCATTAAAGCCCGAGGAAACTCAACGAAAACCTTATATAAAAACTGAAGCAGGAGAATTAAAACCACGCCAAGCAACAAATCCTTTCACGATAAACCAACAGAGACGCCTTTTTACTGTTAAACTATCAGAGGTACTACTAGAAGAAGGAGTTCCTACAAATATGAATGATCTGGTACCGTGCAAGTGCAATCGCCTTCTGATAAACCCACTGTGCGCCGGAGAAGTTAACTTTAAGAACCAGTGCTACCTGGCCTGTGAGAACGCAGTGCGTTCCCGCTTGAATATTGAACAATTGAATGTTACCTGCTATGCTAAATGTATGGTTTGTGATGTTATTGGCCCACATACTTCATCCGTCGAAGTGGAGGGAACAAATAAAGGAATATAAATTTTAACTGCACAATGTCCCCAATGTTTCGTATTAAATAAATGGATCCATTTTTAAAATTACTTTTGTATTTGTCGTGAGTGCTTGTTTTTCTTCAAATTTTCTCAAAGCAAAATTATATGAAATTAGTTTGGATACACAATTTCGGTGCACAAATAGGTGGAAAATGCTTCAAAATCATAAGTATATATAGTTGAAAAGTTATACTTAAGTGATTAGGTGTGCTTTGATTTCATTATTGGTTTCACGTTACCTAGAGGCACAATATTTAATATCTGTTTACAATTTTTGTCTGTCCATCTGTCTTTCTGTAATGCGCGCAATCACTCTGAAACTAAAAGCCTTAGATATAGATGAAAGTGGACACAGTGATAACTTATATCATGAATTAACATTATAGAATATATATAAAACGAAAGGATCATGTGAAAGGCGCCTGAATGAGGTTGAAAGTAAGAATATTGAAACAAATTAACTACTTGACGGATTTTCTAAGCAATTTTCTCTGTTCAGTAGCTAAAAAGTAAACTTACATTCTAAGCCATGTTTTATCTCTGTATGGAATCGAAGTGTTAAAAAATAACGTGTTGTGAGAAGGCTTTTGGAGCAGAATAACAACGCCGGGAATTATACCTGTATGTATAGCAACGATAAGATTATTTCGCCGAGAACAAAAGAACAAATACATCTTTCGAACTATTATATTTCTGTGCCAATGGTCCAAGGTTTAAATTCCACCCCGACGATAGTTGATTGATGAAGGTCGCAGGACAACGTTGGATGCAGGCCGCTTCCAACCGATTCTTTTGGAAAGTCATGGGGGAGGCCTATGTTCAGCAGTGGACGTCCTACGGCTGAGATGATGATGATAGTTGATTTGCTTTTTAAACTTTTAGTTATTTTGTAATATGAGACAGTATAACTTTTCTAGACACAATATAGAAATTGTAGGATAACAATTGGAATTAGTGCTTGAATGGCATGCACAGTTTTGTTGAAATTGCAAACTATCAAATGCATATTAGCATAGCAGCAGCAATAGTATTTAACTTCCACCAAACTTTGGTCGACGGTATTTAATATTTAATTTATTTGGTAAGCTAACAGTCCACATCATTTAGATTTTATTTCCGATTCAAATCGGGGAGAATCTCACAAGAGCACGTATTCTGTACTCGAATAGCATTCGATTTAAATGTGAGCGATTTCATATTATACCTATGTTCCATATCGGTTTTGAAGACTCTCCGTTTGAGGACTCTACATCAGGGATATATTAAGGAGGCTGGGGGACAAGGGGGTATTTTTAGCATTCAGGGAAGTAAAAATATTACAATAAATCGCCTGAATTTGGTAGGTTAGGGGGGGGGGGGAGTTATATTCACCCCCCGCTTTTCCTCCCCGGCGGAGGTGCGTAGTTTTTTAAATATTCATTTAATTTTTAGAGAGGAAAATCGCGCAAAGAGGGGTAGGGGACAGTCGCCGACTGCGACAACAAAGGCACTGTCTATTTTGTATACATATTTAATCCTTCTAATCGTGATAATTAAAACAAAATATTGTAATATATAAAATATATAATATATATGAGTTAAAATATTTTGGCGCAGCTCCGGCAGCTAAAACTGCATGGGAACGCTTGAGATGAACCCCCTTGAACAGTGGCAGACTCCTCCAATTCAATTAACTGGTTTTAAGATTCAACCTTTCAGGGAATTTTAGAAGGTTTGCTTTCGTGTTTCCTATCTTGTATGTAACATATAATAAACATAATCATGTAGTATAAACAAAATAAACCTCGTGAAAATGTGGTAACAAAACTATGAACTATACTTACATATGTGACGCAAAGTGCTTGGTTAGTTGTCTTTTATACACATATTTAGTAGGTACCAGATTTTATATTTATATATAGTTACCTAACACTTTACTCATAACCTCATCACTACGTAGGTACATTTCTTTAACCGTTTTCAATACGGTTTATGAAATATCTACTCTATTGCAATGCTATATAAATATATTTCATTATTATCAATAAGTAAATTAACGCATAATTTAAATGTTTGTTTTTATTACTAACATTTTACTGTTCAATGTGAACGTATGTTGGTTAAGTTAATTTCCATATCACCAAAATTTCTTATTTCAAGTTATATGACTTATACTAACCTCTCATCCTTAGCTACAGCCCTGACCATTGCCGAAGCGGGCGAGTCTTGAGCGAAATGCAAATAAGCGAAGCCGAGCAAATCGTAAATCAAGGCACTTTGAGATTCGGTACTGGCGCGGTTGGGTTCCAATGTGGCGACGACTACGTATTATTTCGCTATACGTAGCTGGGAGGATTAATAGTTTACAATGTATTTGATTACTTTCGGACTTACCTACCTATACATATACAGTCCCTTTGACGGGTTGAAACGCGGATTGGCAGATGTTTTAACATTTTAATATTAGGTACTGAAGGGGATTATCATTGTACAACCGACTATATTCGTCATCGTAGTTATGTACCGTGCTATGCGATTATCGTGACCTAGGAGAAACGATATCGGTAGTCTTCCTTTGTTTAGATTTCAAATATGAGATATATTTAACGATAGCCGTATTATACACCTAGATACATCACTACATGTGTGAATTACGTCATGTCTTTTTATCACGTCTTAATGTGATCTACGCGTATACGTGTAACGATCCAGAGGAGACGACAAGGCACGCTCTGGTATGTACAACGGAAACAGGCGCAGGTGATACGGTGGGAAATACTTATCAAAAACACATTGCCACTTCAAACCTCACAGAAGTCAATTCCAGCGCTTTGATCAACGACTACTTCGTGAAGATTAAAAGGAACAATCAGTTTGAAACAGCTTTTGCGGGTTGGATTTAGCCTTTTTGGTCGAAACGGATTGGAAATGTTTAGTTTTCTTGCTTCCATATACATTTTAGTTTTAGATTGTACATACTTGCTTATGTTTAAGAAGGAAAATATAATGCACCTGGTTAGCAATTCTATAAGCAGTTCCACTCCTGTATGTTTGGAGACTATTCAAGGGATGATAAGCCAGTTGTGCACTAGATGGTAAGCGCTACGTCTTCCAATGACAGTTGTTGTGGCACCAAGTGCTTTAAGCTGAAGTTAAGTGTCTCGCTGCACTGCACTAAATACCACGATGCATTGATTTCGGGGTGTCATTTGCCTAGTAAGTTCACTGGCTACATAGTTTTTTAAACCCTATCAAAAACTAGATTATGGACATCATTTCTTAAGATTGAAAATTTGGCAAAGATGCAAAAGACTCTTCAATAAGAGGTCTACAATCTAGCGCTGCTATTGACGCGCTAACCAAAGGCAGCCTGTTGGATAGTGTTGTTACTGGTAACCCTTCTGTAAAGCAGTGGCACAGGAGACAGCAGAGCGGGGCAAGGAGAATGACGTTTGGCCTGACCCGCTCCGGTGCAGACGGACGGGAGAACGGAGAAGGCAGTTCGCACGCCGCCTCCATACTTCATAGTGGGGTCACTGGTGGAGAGTCGGGGGACTGTCCACCGGCTTACACGGGCCACACGTCTAGGGCGTGGTGTTGGTGAGCAAGGTCACCCCTTCACAGACGCAGAAGCCGGGCTAAAATCAATCCGGATCTCACTGAGGCGAGATGATGAATACTAGCGCGACCACACCTCGCCCCACTTACTTGGCGGTAGACTGCTCATGGGGGGTTTTAGTGGGTCTAAGCCCCAAACGCCCCCTTCCGTCACCCTCGTGGCGGAAAGGATGTACGGTTACGGAAGGCAAGTGCGCAGCATTTTTTTATTTAAATTTGGAACGAGTCACAATACAATGTTTCTGTGATTACTGAAGCGATATGGTTTTGAAATCAAAACCATGGTGGCCTATTAAATCGTGTAATACATCATTATGTTTTGATACATATCTGAACACGCCCATGAGTAAAACTAAACTGATGCTTAAAGTCGAAAAACTACCCTTATGACTCTGTAATTCTCAGTAACTTTCCTCATTCAATTTATATTTACCGCGGCAAACGCGAATCTTCTGTTAAAGCGAAATTTCTTAAAACGCCTAATTTCTTTAACCTAGATATATTTTCCACTCTCTTAAATAACAAAGCTTGGTTTCCAACAACCTGGAGCGTTTTGATAGCTTAATAAAGTATTTCCTTTTTTATATAATTTCTGTTTCTGTGCACACAAGCCGAAATGTTTCTCAACAAAGAAACCTTCCCCAAGGCTAAATAGGATAAAATAGAGTCCAGAATAATAGCCCTTTATAGCGCGTCACAGTTATCATTACTATACTACAACAGTGGGTAGATATGTTTGTCTGTTCATCACTCAACACAAAACGAAAATTAACTGTCCGTCTGTCCGTTTTTCAGGCCAATCTCCGTGCAGTACCTACCGATATAATTAATTAACGATTTACAAATGTTTTAATATTGATAATAATATAATACGGGAAAAACATCATAAATAACATTTAAAAGTTTATTAATATGTATAAATTTTTTTTCGTAGGCATTTTGATCTAATTTATTTAAAAACACATTAAATATCAGATTTGAAAGTATTGCGACATCAACAGCAGGCGGATGTTTGTTGCACTTCCAAACAGCTCGCGATGCCAAAACTAAATACTGAATTGTGTAAAAATTGCATTATTGATACCGTAGCACGTGTTTTGAAAATAAACGAAACGCGGTGATGCATTCAAGAAGAAATAAAAAGGTTTACTTCGTCCTATATTGTAATAAAATAAACTTTAATTTACTTTTTACTTAAACGGATTGCTCACATTTTGCGATGCGATTTTTTGCGGCTAGTGTATTAAGTGTGATTACGGAAAAAATTTAAAAGAGAATATTACCTAAATGTATTATTTCCGTGGAAAACATAAGTTCCCTGCGAGTATAGCCGCGTAGTAAAGCTAGTGGCATATAACAGGCGGCCGGGCGCTGTCCAATTTATTTTATTGACGCTTATATCGCGTCCATCGTAAAGATGGCATCTTATTCGTGGTGCTTATGAACAGCGTTATCTTCGTGGCTTGTATCGTAAAGCGAATTGGAGTTAAACGCCAAATTATTCGAGGGCTGAACACGGTTTGTTCTACGTTCTATTATTTTGGCGACTGGCTGACGATACAATGCAAAAGGCGCAATAGTTTTTTCGGCTTTTAAATTATTATCTATTGTACTATTTGAACTTAATTAAATATATATGATACACACACGCCTGCTCGTTCGGGTTAACTCAGCTCAACATACCTATTTCCTCGGGGATCTCACTGCAGTCCCCTTCGCGGGGCGACGCTTTACATATTCTAGACGTAAATTTCCTCTTTAGAACCTTCATTCTGTCTTTTTCAAACACCAATGATGATTGTTTCTTAAAGAACAATTTTCCAAGTATGACAATTAACCAAAATCAAATGGGACGAATATATTACTTGCTATTTGATATTTGTGCTACCGTTAATGTAACGCCTCCTTCTGGTGAAAATAGAATCTGTAAAATTGGAAGCACCTGTATAAAATACAAGCTGCCGCAGTAAGTAGGTAGTATGCCAACGATCTCAAAAACCCATACAACTTTACCTATATACATTACATTCATCCACTATGGGCCTTATATGTTACCTTGTGTGTATACCTTACATGTGCTTAAAGTCACGCGACGATCTATTGAGAGGGCTATGCTCGGGGTTTCTCGATCAGAAATGAGGAGATCCGTAGAAAAACGAAAGTCACCGCCATAGCTCCGAAGGCAAGCAGTAAAAAATTAGCAGTGGGCAGGGCACATAGTACGCAGAATAGTTGGCCGGATGAGGCCGGAAGTTACTGGAGTGGAGATCACGGACCGGCAAGCGCAGCGTAGGTCGTCCACCGATGGACAATAAGGGTCGCGGGACGACGTTGCATGGATGCAGGCCGCTTCCTGTCTTTTTGAAATATATGGGAGAGGCATATGTTCAGCAGCGGACATCCTACGGCTGAGGAGATGATGTTGATGATGCTGTTTCTTGCTTATAAGACCTAAAGCTGGTGTTTGTAAAAACGATCGTGATTCCAAAACACAATACATTCAAGTTACCAAACGTACGTTTTCGTTCACCAATATTACTTTTTCCTTTAAGACCCAATCGATGCTTCAACCCTCGCCTTACGATCCGTCCTAATTCTTGGACCACAAAGTCCCAAAAATATGATTATCATATTGTCCTATCCCGCCCCTATTGTCAATACTCCGGGCTTTATTCTCAGTCCGTTTGGATATTCTGTATAAATATGCCGGGATCAGGGATAATACCCGGCAATCCTGTATTGTACAAATGGGGTCGGAGTCTGGTCACGATTTAAACGTTTTTTCGGTAAATACAGAAATATATTATTATGTAAACAAAACTCTACAACAGTATTGTTCGGGTTGATACCGTCCTGCAGTGATGAGGAATGATAAAATTTTCACTGTTATAAACTTTGTATATTAAAATGTTCTAAATTGTTAAATTTTATATGTTTATGTTATGAATGCAACCGTATGCCGTAAATACCAAACGTGCACTGTCTTAATAAATGTATTTCCATAATTAGGTAGTTGCGACACACGGCTAAATGTGCGGTGTCAGGAAAATGTTTGGAGTTACACCGAACAAGTATTGTGCCGTGCGAAGGGATCAGGGATTACAGACCTATACAGGATGTTTCCACTGACACGTAATGTAAAGGGAATGTACTTTAAATAGATATAACATACATTACACATAAAAGATATATATTTATATTATGACAGATCTAATGAAATAAAATAAGGAGATTTAACTTAAGAGATATTTTATTTGATTTTTAAAACAAAAAACAGAACTGTTACAAGTGATAAAAAATCAAATGTTATCCGACTGGATTCCTGGTTATACCCAAAATAACCAGTAAACAACAAATATATTGCGTTTCGTATGTATTAACAGTCTGTACTAATCCGTAACTAAGTATAATATGTAACAAATGCGAATATTTTTTGGTTTGTATGTGCTTTTTTACGTTTTAAATTACTGTACCTATTTGGACTGTTTTTTTAAGTGTATCCGATGCTATTATCCTGTAATAAGTTCCAGTGGGGTAGCCACTAACAGCACGGGTGAAGCCAAGGGGCGTGTCACTAGTTTAGAAAATAAAATGAAATCGTCATAAACAGATGACCTATTTTCAATGATTATTATTATTGTATTTTTCCTCTGTGTTGCATAGCGATGAGAATGGGACATACTGTATATATTTCTGCTTTACCCTGTCGACCTCGAACCTCGAAATAACATACAATCTTTAATAAAATTATATCCTAGGGACATAACAGAAAGGAAGCGTTCTATAACATTGTTTTAAACCATTATATAATAAAAATAATAATTATTTTTACATTATTATTATCCGACTTCAAAAAAGGACGAGGTTATATGTTCAATTGTATCTATTTTTATGTGTTTTTTTCTATACAAGCGTAGCCGATTTCTCGACCATTTGTGGACCGACTTTCAAAATAATTATTGGTATAGTATACTACAGATATAGACCCATTTAAACTTCATCAAATTCTGTTACACTCCAAAAACCGAAAAGAACCTATCCTGTTATAATCATTACGGTGAATGACAATCGATCCCATAAGTAGCAAGGGTCACTAAAAATGCCAAATATTCAAAAATTGGTTCTATCTAACTTTTGAACTAGTATGGTACCGACTTCAACAAGTTATGGTGACATAACTAATATTGATATAAAATTAGAAGTCACGCCAAAACCAATCAATAGTGAAACCGCAGCACACCGCTCGACACCCTTTAGCCACCCACACAAACGTTGCCCTTTTGATGGTGGCTCTTAAGGGGGACCCGTTTAGTGGGTGGCAAGTCACCACCTGCCCAAAAAATTTAAAATGAGACTGAAAGTGGCAGGTGCCGTAGTAGTCTCTTCCATAGCCCACTATCTTCCTTATCACTAATGAGTTCATATCAATAGCCTTGCCACTTGCCATTTACCCATTTTTATAATATATATACCATGTCACCATCCATAAATCCAAATAAAAAAAATAAAATCCAAAAGTTTCTGTTTTTATACTACATTGTATTTGTTACCTCAAACAGGCCTCTAAGTGTTGGCTATAGCCTCACTAATGCCTTTGCAAAGGACCGGATGAAATCCGTGAACATAATTGATATAATAATAAAACCACAGTCTATGTAACTTACGATTTTTACGATGTGGCTCTACTATGTTATCAAATTTTTGTAATACATATACCTTAACTTCATCCCAAATGCTGTTTACACACTATTGTATATTTTGTACCAAACAGGCATCTAGGTGTCGACTATAGCACCAGATATGCCTTTAATTTTATAATTGGAATAATAATAATAATACGTGTTTATTAATATCATCACAATCATGTTTCTTAATGATAGACACTTACAGGGTTTGATGTCAGTATAACGTAAACCTGTTTTGTGTGAGACTGGTGCCTGAATTAGGTGCCGAAGGTATCTGTAAGGGTCACCCATGCTCTACTCCGCGACATTAAACAATTTGGCTTTTTATTTAATTAATCCTCAGTGTTTCCATTTATTTCCTAACTATAATCCACATTAACAGGGTAGTTACATAATTACACTACCATGGAGAACAATTTTATATAAAAAACCAAAATAAAAGGAAAAGGTACGAGTAGACCTTCCTTTAAACTAACCGTTGTTTAGTGCAAAGTGGTAGGTGTGCCACAGACAGCGGTTAGTAGAACGCAGGACCAATTTCACGTTAACCATCGGAAAATTGCTTTTCCTGGTCAGCGCCCCGCGTTGAGTCACTTCCAGTTTGAGTTGCTATCGGGGTTCTTATGATTTAATTTAAAACCTTGTTTACTAGTTATTTAAATACGTACGTACACATATACATATATAAGCAAGTAATAAAAGTAGAGTAGATTAAAGGTAAGTTGCAAAAGGTTTCTTAAAGCATGTTTACTATTGTCTTGTACGGATAAAATCTTGGTATTTCGGTTTGTATGTATTAATGATTCATGCGGCTATACTGTGCTGACATAGCATCCTGTTAACGATTGGAACGAAAGATTTATGAACTAAAGTAACAACGACGGATGCGTAAGGGATAAAGGCTACTGAAAAATCCAATAAAAATTGAATGTTTTTAACTAAATAGTATCAAACACACGGAACGTATTTTTTGCATGAAGAGCCTTCTTTGTTCAAATTTTGACTTTCAGCCATTAACCAACTGCAATATACTAAAGTATTGCACGTAAGTTATCACTTATTTTTTAAATATGTTAATAAAACATTTTACGTAGTCAGCAACAAAATACACTTGAAATCGTTAATTATAACTAATGATTTGTATAATCTAACAATGGTACGCAGGACTTCACATACGTTGATCGGCATCATCATTCATCACAACGCGGGCGAAACTACGGGGCGCAAGAAGTAAAAATAGTACTTAACATATTTTGATACACATCTAAACCTTTGTAGTGTTTTAGTTAAAAATATTATTGGGGTCAAAAAACGTCTAAACTCTTCAAAATCAAGCAAATTTTGAAGGTGGAGTGAGTACCGACCAGTTATCGTAGTCTCTAGGCTTCAATTAAAATAAAGCTACGTCTATATGAAATAATAAAGTATATAACAAAACTATCTTGTTTGTCGTCGTTTCGTAATATTCAAAGTTGCAAAGTTACCTTGTCTGCATGTTAACGCTGTCGCATGCGGCTAGCTTAGCGCACCAAGTTGCAGTATGGTTTACGTAGTAACTTATTTAATCTGTGGTATGGTTATGACGGATTGCCTGAAACTTGAGCTGCCAATTTAGCGTTTCCGGGTTCCTGTGCGATGCAACTTGGGAACTCGCGACGTCGTGTCACGTGGGATGGGATATAGGTTGAGTTAGAACCGCTTGATGTACGGCACTTACCAGAGAACAATAATAGTATAAGGAGGTGTTCCCGAAGCTTTCATTTAGTTAAACGACGTATATAATTATCACTGTACGGAAACGATTTAAAGCAGTGACGTAAAAAGGTTTGAGGTGTCTACACCTTTTGTTCGTCACCGCCGCTTTACCCTTGACCTGCATACGACAACAGTTGAAGCGGAGCATGAATAGTGTTCACCACAGATTAAATATTTCTTACGGCCGCAATTTCTCCTTTTCATATCCGTCTATCGCTCTCAAGTCACATCATCTGCACGCAGATTTATAAAAAACCATATTCCAGAAATTAATTCAGTAGTGAATCTATATTTGAGTACAGGTCTGAGTAAATTTTCTAGAGATTTACTGTCAAATGTCCCTTTAGGTCGAGGTTCACAACTGAACATCTTCAGGTCGGTATTCCGGTCAGAAAAACAATAGTCAATCTCTACTTGGGGGGTTTGGCAGTAAAGCCAACTTTCTGATCTTTACTGAAGTCTAGATTCACTGAGTTTATTTCTGGAATACGGCCTAATAAAGTACCTAATTCAGTCCGGACCCGTCTTAGATTTTTAAAACGTCATCACATCGTTAGCCGGAACGTTTTACTCCTCTCCTAGCAGAGTGCTACAGCGAAAGGTTGTTCATGTCTGTTCATATTATGCCTTTGCCATCATTTCCAAGGCTCCTTCCCAGGCTTATGTGGATTGTTGCCAATTAACATGTATCACACAATTAATGACAGATATACTTAATTGAACTTCAAATCAATTAGTTGCGGCGATTAAAAATTTGAGGGCAACAAAAAAATCTGACGGGCACTACGTTAGCTGGATATTTAAAAAGGTACAAACCACACCCTTTTAAAATCTTCCGCGCTGTTTTCCACTCCACCACGTACGCACTAATTTCTCCCTCCATTCTTCACAAAGAGCTATACATTTGTATTCCTGCGGCAGCGGAACGCGGATCGTCTCACTTTATTTAATAACCGTCTTAATGAGCGATCATAATTTGGTGTAAGCCGACCACTGGCCGCCACCGCCGCCGGGAGAATATTGCCACAATAAGTGGGCGCCACTGTCGCGAACGGTATCGGAATTGCCGATGAGGGACGGTGCAGTCACATTGCCTTACGATTCAATGAAAAGATCGTTGTTGGAAATCCACATTGTTTCGGAAGCAACGGTTTTCTGGAATCAGAGGTCAATACGTTAAGTATACTTACACTTATAGAATTATTCCGTGCTGATCGTGAGAACGTACTCTCTCTAAGTTGGTGTATGGTAGAGGTATGGGCAAGCATAGTATAGAGTGCTCTTGAAGTTGATTAACAACTGGATACTCAGACAACTTTAAATGACATCTCTTGATAAGTAAATACATCCAAATTAGTATCCCTAATTGGCAAGAAAATTCTGAAGTAGTATCATGACTAACGAAATCTCAAATATTATATTTATAAATGTAAATTAGAATAACACTAGCATTTGGCAGACTTCTAAAAAGCCACGAATTCACATGATGACTGAAACAGAGATTCACATGCGTAAAGGTTCGTACCTTGTACAGTAATGGAGTCGGTCTCATGCACGAACACAACACTAGGGGAATCCCAAACGAGCTCTTAATAATACCTCTATGATATCGCCATCCGGACAAATCTAGTATATTCCGGATTTACTGTCTAAAAAATTACTTTCTTATCGTATTGTTGACGGGGTAAGGGTCACATTACTGTTAAACTAGTTGCGTGGAGTGGTAATGGTCAAAGGAATTGAATTTTGGAAACGTGCTGCATCGTAACGACGTGGGAACGGGTTTGTTGTGCGAAAATATGGTGTTGTTTGGAGTCATAATAGTGCTGCCTTTTTCTTTTATCAGGCCGTACTCATACACAGGCGACAGATAAACAATTAGTAAATGTGCAGTTAGTAAAATGATAATTAACTATTTTTGATAGCATAGCGGTCTCATCAGATAGATTATTTACTGAAATACTTTCATGTTCTATTGTTTATTTGAGATGGTTCATTATTCGTGTAGGTAGGTGAATTCCAATCATTGGATGTACTTGGTGTTCCGCCAGCAGGACGCGCCTCGAAATCAATTCTAATTCTTTTTGTGATTTTTGCATAAATGTCCTTCTTGTTTAGTATGGAATCTTCTAAGTATGATTCTGCTCAATTGCTAGATCACCACCCACCGTGACGCTTCAAAGTCATTATATCAGCTCCTGAATTATCCAGCTGAAGTTCTTCTGAAACTATGTCCAGTTTAGCTCTCAGCATCTGCTAAACCTAAAAACTTAGCGATTTCTTCAGGCATAGAACCAAAGTTTATAACTATAGGCTTACAGGTACATTTACCATTCTGGTAATCTAAAAAGAAACGGTCATTTATTGCTTTTGGCGAACGCAAACTTTCACAATTCTTAACAATTTCATGACCGTGTATAGTGAATGACCTCGGTATTTCATTTTTCGTGAAGTATCTTCACTAAAAGCATCTGGCCATGGTTATCTACATCTTTTACAGTTACATCTGTTTCACGATGTTATTCTGTTTAATTTTGTTTGTTTAACGATGTACCCACTGCGTCAAAAATATCAATTCATTTTGTCGATAATGAGAAATAATAGAATGAGTCAATTGTTTACAAAACTAACGTGAACAAACTAAAGGAGACTGTGACTACATTCCAACAGATTCAACCTCTTTACATAGTATTAGACCTATTTGTATATCTTTGTACTAGCTGCTCTCCGCGGTTTCACCCACGCAGTGATGGATGATAATGATGATGATGATGAATCTTATATAGCCTTTGTTACTCAGGGTGAATGTAGCTTTCCAATGGTGAAAGAATTTTTGAAATTGGTCCAGTACTTTTTGAGCCAATTCGTTACAAACATACTTACATACAAATATTTTCTCTTTATAATATTAGTATAGATAACGGATACAGGGGGAGCAGAGTTCGAAGGCAATTCCATTGCAAAGAGGCGTGAGACAGGGAGACGTTATATCTCCGAAACTGTTCACCGCTACATTGGAAGACGCCTTCAAGCTTCTGGAATGGCAAGGACTTGGCATTAATATTAACGGCGAATACATCACTCACCTTCGATTTGCCGACGATATTGTAGTCATGGCAGAATCCATAGAAGACCTCAGTACAATGCTCGAAGGCCTCCATCGAGTTTCCCAACGGGTAGGTCTTAAGATGAACATGGATAAGACGAAAATTATGTCTAATGCCCATGTTGTACCTACCCCAATATCAGTTGGGAACTCAGTTCTCGAAGTTGTTGACGAGTACATCTACCTGGGACAGACAGTCAAACTAGGCAGGTCCAACTTCGAGAAAGAGGTTAATCGTCGAATCCAACTCGGCTGGGCAGCGTTCCGGAAACTTCGCGAAGTCTTCTCGTCAAAAATACCTCAGGGCCTCAAGACAAGAGTCTTCGACCAATGTGTGTTACCAGTGATGACTTATAGCACTGAAACGTGGTCTCTTACTATGGGCCTCATAGACAAGCTCAAAGTCGTACAACGAGCTATGGAGAGGGCTATGCTCGGGGTTTCTCTACGTGATCGAATCAGAAATGAGGAGATCCGTAGAAGAACGAAAGTCACCGACATAGCCCAGAAGATTAGCCAGTTGAAGTGGCAGTGGAAAGGGCACATAGCACGCAGAACAGATGGCCGATGGGGCCGAAAGGTTCTGGAGTGGAGACCATGGACCGGCAAGCGCAGCGTAGGTCGTCCACCGACACGGTGGACAGACGACCTGATGAAGGTCGCAGGACGACGTTGGATGCAGGCCGCTTCCAACCGGTCCTTTTGGAAAATCATGGGGGAGGCTTATGTTCAGCAGTGGACGTCCTACGGCTGAGATGATGATGATGATGATGATAGATAACGATAAAGGCTTCACATCTTATTTCGGGCGGTCTACAACATAAATCATTTCTTCATAATTTTAGTACTTGTAGACATTTTAATCAATTAATAACTGTAGGTTTAACAGTGGAAACGAGTTCTGAATAGAATTTCGCTTTCGCGGGAAACATTAATTAGTTTTCCTATGCGCGCTTATCTAACAATGGCGATCGGCCATATACTTAAAGAATGAGGTTTCTCTTTTTGGCTTTTCGTGGATAGCTTCTCTGTGCATCACCCGCTTTGCTCGTTGGGTCAATTATGCAAATGCTTGTATTATGTAATGTATGCTTAATCTAAATAAATCATTACTTGATATTCAGATTTAAAAACTTCTTAAAGTGGCAAATCGAAAAGGTGTAAATGTTCTGTACTTTGAAAAGTTCTTTACTTATTACGCGACGGTATAAGAGATCGCTGAGTCGATCCCTGATGTATGATATCTATCATGAAGCATATCCTTGGAAAGGGTAAGAACTAAAATAAATTAAAGAGAAAGCTAACTTCAAACCGGCTTTTAGTTTTTGTGCAATGAATTAGAAGTTTTCACATTTCATAACATTCACACATATTAACTTTGAAAGCTCAGAAGCTTAGATATTAGATAGTTTGGAAGCCATATTTAGAAGTGCTGTTTTATATATTTTACTATACAACGAAAACTTCAATGCAAATGTACGTATGTATCCTCACATACCACATAAATGGTTCCAGCCAAGTCATCGTTAAATATTTCATTGGACCTCCTGCTTCCTTTTACTGCACACGTGCATCGTGAAACCAGCTCTTGGGGTGAAATTCGTTAACCCAATGCTCGTCTCGGACACTTACTGCGGCATTATTGCTGTTATCTTTTAGATTTTTCTAGACAGTCGTATTAAATTATAGTTTCAATCCGGCTGGGATATATAAAATAAGTTTCCCAAGTTATACTGCATGGTGGGTTCTCCGCGCGGTTTTGCCTTGTACGAATCACGTTCTTTCGGTGATGCAAAAGTGTAGCAAAGGTCGTTTAGAAATGATCGGTCTGAGCGATAAGATTGCCTAAAAGCCTATTGTGGCCACTTATTTTTAACCTTTTCATGTTTCTGCAATGTTTTTGTTGAGAATATTATCTTATTGTGTTTCTATGTTTGTGATATATTTGTACTGTGGTGCAACATTGCAATAAAGAGTCTACCTATCTATGATAGACGCAGAAGAAACATTAACACTTCACTGAAACCGGCTGTTAGTGATCGATGGATAACTCAGATTCGTACAATTGTAAAACTTTTGATTTCATTCTCTCTTCTTCTTTGACAATTATCATTATTATGTTAGGAAGAAGTCATGTCTAACTACTAATGAGGCGGGAATGACTTACGAACTAACGATTCCTTGTCATACTTCATAAATAATTTCATCCATTATCGAACCTAATGTTTATTTAAGTTAAGTTTGTACGTCGCTGGCATTTAATAATTGTTGGAACTGTCATAAACTAGATGTATATAAGTCCCCGTTAAAAATTCATAAGGTAAAAATAAGAACAATTTAAACAAGAATCTTTAAAAGCACAAACAAACAAAAGCCAATCAGATAGTGGGAATGTGGATGCTCCAATCAGTCTGATTGATTCTCTACTTTCGCGTTCCAAATTAGCCTTTTGTTAATTTGCGGCTGTTGTATAGCGCCGTAGGAAAATATTCGCTCCGACCGTGCTGCCGTACTGACGATACATACCCTGTGTGTACTATTGTAGAATTTTAAGTGACCGTTGTCTGTAAAGTAAAATATTTAAAATATAACATGACTACACATTTACTGGAAATACTCGTACTTAAATGATTAGTTAATTTTGGTACCTTCGGCTCACTGACAAGATCCATAGATCGATAAAGCTAATTTTGATATAATTAGCCTTTATTTCAATTTTTGTAACATTTATCTTACAAATATATAAAAACAAGTTAAAAAATTATATTAGATAGATAGATAACACTTCATTGAGACACCACATTAATCACTTAATATTAAAAAGAACAATTCTAAAACATAGGTGTAACAATGGACTGTCTTATCGCTCAGAACGATCTCTTCCAGACAACCTATGGGTTGTCTCTTCCATTCAGTCTCTTCCAAATATTATTTATTTTATTTATTTATTTATTATGAAACACCAACAGTATACATATTAACCTTATTTAGATACTAACATTGTATTTTAATATATTGTTCTGATATGTATACCTTTTACAGGTGTTTACAACATTCGCTGTTAAATGAGTGGTTAGACAGAAGATACTTAATAATAAAATTAAATAAAATATATAGAATGGTTGGTACAATGCAATAATATTATGTATTTATGATAATAAAGAATTTTAAACATCAATCAAATCAGTGTTATTTTTTGTCATAGGCGGTTAACTTACCATTACTTTTTTTTTACCAGTCAAATAAAGGAAAACAATCATACTTTGAACATCGATAGTACAGCAGACACCGAAATATCGAGAAAAAGCATGCAGGCTAATTGTTGGCTAAATGTTGTCGATATAAAATTGGTAGTGCCATGTTTGATATAACCCGCCGAGTTCACAGACTAATTGCAATGTCAATTCGTGTTCCCGTTTATTGTTTAATTTAGGCCAAAGGCTTTAATTTGCAGAAATAATTACAGTAATATTATTTTTAACGAATAATTACTTGTGCTGGTGTTGTAACGCGTAATTGAGGCTAAAATTGATCTTTATCATAATTAAAAACAAGTTGATGCAGATTTTTTGATATTTACTGTTTTACTTTTCTGCATACTATCGCCCTATATAATATGTGTAATTAGTGACATTTGAGATTTACGTTAGAAATCTAAAAAAAACATGGAAACCTAGATATCCTTAACTTTACGAACCAAACACACTGCAAAAGTGTTACCAAAGTCTGTGGAATAACCAAAGCTGCTAAGAGGTAGGTATTTCATTCGTAGCTGGCGTCAATGCGGTAACGAGCTCGTAGCCTCGTAGCCTCGTAGCACACTATTCGCTTTGCGTTGCAGTAGAGCGAACTTCCGAACTGCAAATTACTCCTAACAAAGAAACTGAACTATTGCCTTTTATGTTACTTTGTATCGTAGCTTCACCGCGTTCCGCTGTATCTCAGGATTATCGGAGCGAAGTGCGAAGCCAGTACGCATTCGAACGACGGAGGAGGTGCGCGCATCCTCTGTAAAGTTTCCCGCCAATATGTACGCGAGAGGTACGGACGCGGTCTTAGTTAATATTAATTGTAACTATCGAAGAACTTCGCTTATTGTAGTTTTTTCGTTTCAGTTACGAAATTGGTGCTAATTCTCGCCTTCGTACTGCAATGTGTACAGAGTTTTGGTGAGTGTTTAAATTGTTTCTTAATATTTTGATTATAATAGTAATATATATATACATATCTGTGAGTGTGTGTGTGTGTGTGTGTGTGTGTGTTATAGTTACCAGAATTTATTTTAGCTTAATGGAATGGAACAGTTAAAGTTAGGTGATATAAAATCAACTTTCTACATTCGATTTTTAACTGCAAAGGTTTTACGAGTGCCTGATTCAATACTCAACTTCATAAATGTGATATTTACCATGTTTTGTTCCGAGCACTCAATATTGATGAACATGAATGAAATAATTTATTTCTCAGAGTTTAGGTAATAAATGGTTGCTTAGATGTAACAGCATAGTAAAGATCCAACAAAATTCTGCCCGATGAGGCGTACAAGTACTTATAAAATGATAAGTAATTTAATTTATATTTTATTTTAACAATAACGTGCTTGCTACACTGCTATTGTATTTACAGAAATTGGAAACTTAAACAATAATTATAATTGTGTAAATCACTGATAAAATGTCAAAAAAATATAAATGAATAATTAGGTTACTTATTTCTTATTTGGGTAGTCCTTACAGAATAGTAAGCTTTGTCTAAATGGTAGTCAAATACTTTCTGTTTAAATTCATTATCATATTTTTTTTTCATATTAGGTACTTATTAAATTCAATTCAATCTTCAATACGAAAGTTTAAAGTATTTCTAAAATAATGCTTCTTTCGGTTGTATAGTACAGACAAAGCTGTTCAATAGATGTCGCTCCGTCCCCGTAAGACGTTTAAAGTCCGATAGAGAGTTAAAATTCGATGCTCGGACCCGAACCTCGGTGGCCTAGTTGGTCAATGGCGTCTGAAACGGAGAGTCAGAAGACGCGGGCTTGAACCCCGTCCGAGGATTTGAATTTTTCGCTCTTTAAATTTCAATACTTATTCAATATTCGTATTGCCATACAGTGTGTGTATCATGTGGCTAATATTTGATTGCCCCGTCGGCCGAGTTGGTGGACCTTAGCTTCGAAGCGTGGTGTCCCAGATGCGATCCCTTGCCGGGGTGAATATATGTGATAAGCGGAAATGTTTTTTATCGGGAGTTGGATGTTAGTGATGTGTTACTGTGTGTGTCCGTGCCCCCCGCGACACAGAACGTCCTAGTGCGGATGTAGCGTTCTTTAGTGCTATCCAGTGAGTCGAGAAAGAAAGCAAGTCTATGTTTAATAATAACAATAAATAATAATAATAACAATGAAAAAATATGCAAATATTGCGACGACATAACATATATACGTAGCTGTATATGTTAGGTCTGCAGTGAAAAGTAAAGTATTCACAAATCCAACTAAAGTAGAGTGATGATATATAATCTGCTTCACGTATAGGTTTTATCCACGTAATTAAATACACCGATTCAAAGTTTTGCTGACGCTCGCGTGGATGGCTTCCATGCTATCATGCGCAAGCGAGCGGCCTCGATGCTTAGCCGGGTCCGGGGCAGCGCCAATAGTCTCCTGGGTGTTATTGCAGGAAGACATGACTGCCCTTTCATCACCCATGCGGCTCAACTCCATGTTCCTATAGTTAGGTAATTGTATGTGTTTGTTGTATTATAATTATTACTATTATTATTATTTTTGAATCTGTAATTGTTATTCATATTGACATTCATCCATTTCATTGACATTATTAATATTAATTGTATTGTGCTAGTTAGTAACCATATGGACTTTGTCTGAAATAAATAAATTGAATTGAATTGAAAGTCAAAGACAATAAATTGTATTATAATTCGATAATTCGTCGCTGATCCATTGAAAAATATTTATAAAAAGTATCAGCCGAGTGAATCTCATTTCTAATATCAAACGTTTAAGTCATCAGTGACACGTGGCAAAAATAAAACATGCAAAAGTCAAAAAAAGTAAATAAAATTACAGAAGCTTCAAAAATCAAAACGTTAAACTCAAGTTAATTATTGAAGCGTGGTGCGAACGTATTCAGGAGCCAATGAAGACATAGAAGTGTAGCGTGCGTAACCAATCCGATATCGAAGCGGGAACCATTAGAGCGTGGATCGAAATCAATCGGCCAGGAGCCAGCTAATCGCACGGAAACTGAATCGTTCACGTATGAACGGTTGCAGTTAACATCTAACGTGTATACGCGCCCTTTGAGGATGAACTCCGTGAGAGGGGTTTCCTTTGGACTTGTTACCTGTTCATCCTGATATAAATCTGTAAATGTGTTTGTTGGTAGTAAGTGAGGCAAGAGTCAACTGGCACTAATCGGTGTTTGTATATACATATACAGGATGAATTTTAGAGACGGAGCAGTAAGGGCAACTATACCTTAGCCGTTATTGTTAGAAAACATTCCGAGGAGACTTAATACTTAATAGACTTAATAATATACTTAATACATAACTTTTACTCAGAATATCGCATGCATTCACAGATTTTGGGAAAAATGTACAGCCAGTGAAAAAATGCTTATATACCAATTATTTTATGCTAATCGATCCTATATAAAGGAATCAAAATACTATGGGGCCAACTGATGTTTGAGTACTAGAAATGTGAGAAATCGCCAAAATTTTCTCCCATACGTTTTGTACCGAATACGATTAATCAACTCGAAATATTTGTTGTTGCTACTCGATCTCGTTTGTGATCGTGATCAAAAGACTAATTAAAGCCAACTGTAGTATAAGTACAGACAGACACTATATTTTTTTTGTGTCTCGGGGAAATCCTTTATGGATACCACCTACCACGGGGAGGTAGTTGGTTATGTGGCAGTCCGTATATCCACCAAAACCCCGGGGTGCTCCGTCACTGCCGCTTTTGGCGGGAACGCGGGACAGATTTGGCACACAACCGCGAGTCCACCGCGGCTGTCCGTTGCCGGACCCCTCTCTTCGCGGCATGCCAGAACACATGGCGCGCCGCAACTGCCTCGCGGACCAAACCCGCCAATGGACGCCAGAATTCCCCGCGTCAGCAGGCCTAGACAAAATTCAAACAGGCATGTTTCCGCACATCCGACAGACAAAACTGTATCTACGAATTTAGCACGACGTCACGTGAATTTTTTACAGGTAATGTCAACACCATACATTTTGAAGTTATCTTTTGGCGTTAACGATAACAGAAACATCTCTTGGCATCCGTCGAGCAGGCCTAGGCCTGCTCGACGGATAGAGAGAGCGGCGTGTCGCCAATCTGACTCATCAATACGTCACGCTTCGGCGTACAAACTATAGATAAATTACAGTTTGCACTATTTCACGTGAACGACACGTTACATAACATTTACGCAGTTATTCGCGCTAGGCTCACTGTTTTTGCAGTCAACCAAAACTTAATTTATCTACCATTAGGAGGTATCAAAATATAAATTCTTAAAGAAAAATGTAAGTATTAAAAGAACTTTCCTTCACAGGAAAACTTCAGTAACAAGGGAGCTTTAAACTTAACCAACTTAAAGCGGCTAACGTGCGCGCATCCTGCATAACTTACTCCACGTGTACCTACTTAGCCAAGTTACCTTTTATTTATGAACGACGACGGAGCTCTAAAGAATGTGCATCGTTTTAATAAAGTTATGGAACCGCATGACTAACTATAGTGGCTTAGCTTTGTCAGTTCTTTTCCTAGCATTGGGAATATTGATATCATCCGGTAAAAGTACATATGAAATAACAACATTTACTGCTTACGACCTATACGATCAATATCGAAATAGAAATAATGTAAGTTTTTTTCTTCGATACCGGTTCGGTCCGCTGGTTCGATTCCCGAATTGAGAAGTTTTTAAAAATCTATCTATATATATATATATATATATATAATCTATGAATGCCGATTTTCATATTAATATAATCGATGACATGCTTCCTAAGAAGAAATTTTTGTATAGGTATCTAATACTTTCAGACTTGCCCATACTGACCCATTAAAATGGCCCACTCTGTACAAAGCTGAGCGATTGATGGTGTATTGCTAGAAAGTAATAATAGTATTACACCTTATTAATACACAATATTGTCCACTTGTCCGCTTGTAACTCAGTTAAAGTGTTCGTCCCGCACTTTACCTACAGCTGAAGTAATAAACACTGAGATTGAGTTTGTGCAAAGTTTGTTGGACAATGTTGGCAAGATCTGGTTATTGTGCAAAACGTCCGGCACAATGTGCGCGCTCTAACCGGTGATTGTTCTAACTGGCTGTCTTCAGCCGTCGCACCGGGACTTATTAACAACATTTAGTACCACTGAGGACAGTTGAAAGTTTCAGACGTTGTTAAAAGTTTTGATATGTAGTATGAAGCTGGTAATGTGGTTTTAAGAAGGTTTAAATGTATTTGCAGAGCTAATTATAATGCAAAACTTTAGCTATTTTGGAGACTGCGGCAAGGAGTTAAATGATGATAAATTTTATATCGTTCATTGTTCTTGCGGCACGTCATTATTCATATAAAAAATAACAAACATCGTCCACAATTTCACTCTCACAATCTGAAACATTGTACTTACACACCTGAAGATATACACACGCATAGACATAATAATATGAGTGTGACGCCAATATGCATGTGTCTGCGGCTATGCGGCACGAGTGTGCACACCAACTCTCCTGTTCATATTGCATAGTATACGTTGCATGTGTGCGCTCAGTTTGTGTTTACCTTTTACTGCCGCGTCCTGACGATTTCGATTAATATCTCAATAAAACAATAGTGTCGCGTATCCGAGCTTCTTATAAAATGTTACATGTGTCGCGTATCCGAGCTTCACCTAGATGTCAATTCTGACAGGTGACTTCACTCATCAAGTTCATTGTAAAAATTGTCTAATACAATATTATAAAATAGATAAAACTATCTTTTCATGCATTATCCTCGCCAATTTGAACCGCTAAGATCGCTATGACTTAAACGAGAGGAATCACCAATGTCATCGCGAACATATTGGACCTTCGAAGCCGAATATACAACGGAACTACGCACGCACGACCTTCGCATGACCTCTTGGGCGTATAGTCATCGGCTAATTTCTGAAGATTGAAGAAGGATTCTTCGAAGGATTTGACCAGGATCGCTGTCCACAAGCACGCATACCGACCAAGAGAAACGGTACGGCCAGCCATCCAACCTATCCAAACGCCTGTCTTTTCTTGTGTTAATTTCGCATAATAAACTGTTTCAGTGATTGAGACGCAGGGAGCTACGATCAGTTAGTACAGTGTCTAGCAGCGTAAGCCGCAGCCGGCATAGCTGCCACTTGCCAACCGTAAGTACTCCACCCTTTACTGAACCGCCAAGATGAGCACTGAACCAAGGGCTAGGTCTAAATCCCCGTACAAGTTAACGGTTACGGATGACGAGGAAACAGATAAGCTAATACGTGAGCTAATCAAAAAGAGAGCTATTGTCAAAGGCCGTCTTACTCGCTTTTCTAACTACCTAAATACAATAAAATTAGACGCACCTTTGCCTGTACAAACGCGTGCAGATTTAAAGCTACGCATTCAAGGAGCTTCTAGTCTATTCACAGAGTTTAATAATCTGCAAATGCAGCTAGAACAATCGGTTTTAGAAGTAGATCTCGATGAGCAAATTAGCCAACGCGACTTGTTTGAAGATACCTACTACCACACTGTAGCTAGGGCTGAATGTATGCTCGGCAGTGGAGATGACTCAAGTTCCAAGAAAGCTTCCAGTAGCGACATAAAGTCAGTAAAATTGCCTACGATTACAATACCTACCTTTGATGGTTCTTATGAGCATTGGTTGGAGTTTAGGGATACTTTTCAGTCGCCTATTCACAACCCCGATCATATCACTAGCATCCAAAAGTTCCACTACCTCAAGTCCTCACTGAAGGGCAGCGCAGCGTTGGTAATCGATTCACTAGAATTTTCCAGCAATAACTACGTCATAGCATGGGAACTGCTTCTCAGTAGGTACGACAATAGCAGGCTGCTCGTACACAATCACGTTAAGTCACTATTTACCATCCAGGCTTTGACAAAAGAGGCACCAGATCTATTACGTCATTTAGTAGACACGATTTTAAAGAATATACGCGCTTTAAAATTATTAGGTGAACCGGTGGAAACCTGGGACACTTTAATTATTTATATTATTGTCACAAAATTAGATAAAATCACAGAACGCGAATGGGAACAATATAAAAACACAACACTAAAACAATCTGGTGACCCCAAGTCGACCCTGAAGGTGGATGATTTATTGACGTTTCTCAAAGACAGGGCGGATATGTTGGAAACATTGCAAGTATCACATGCGAGCACTAGTAACAAAAAACAATTTACAAACGCGCATACTAGTCATAAAGTTCATTGCAATGTCTCCACCGATAATCCGCACAGTCAAGCAAAAAAGTCATGTTTGATTTGTAAACAACACAACCATCCACTGTATGCATGTCAAACATTTCTTAACTACGGCTTAGAAACTAAATTAAAATTCGTCAAAGATAATAGGCTATGCCCGAACTGTTTACGTGCGGGGCATACCGTAAATGAATGCAGGTTCGGCCCGTGCAGGAAATGCGAACAAAAGCATAACTCGTTAATTCACAAAAATAACGTAGTAAATCGTAACGCTTCTCCCGCTTTTAATGAAAATAGCAAACCGGTTTTGGCGATGCAGCCGTCCGTCAGCGCGCCACCAGTAGAACCTAACAAGTTTACGGTAGGTACGCACACCAACATTCTATGCGGTAATTATCCGTGTGCGCAACCTGTCTTGTTATCAACGGCAGTGGTGGAGGTTAAAGATAGGTACGATAATTATCAACAAGCGCGCGCGCTCCTTGATTCGGGAAGCGAGCGGTGTATTATAACGCAATCATTATGCGATAAACTAGGCGCTCAACTTATACAGTCCACTCACGACATACGCGGGGTTGGTAATTCCGTTTCACAGTCTACGCAAATATGTGATATCGAAGTTAAATCACGAACCAACCCATTTATAATGCGGATGCAATGTATTGTTTTACCAAACATTACATCAACGTTGCCAGCGATACCTAAACAACACGCGCAGTTTGGGATCCCTGAAAACTTACAGTTAGCCGATCCTAATTTTCATGAGTCTCAAAGCATCGATATCCTAATAGGCGCGGATAAGTTTTGGGATTTATTATGCGATGGAAAAATACGATTACCTAAAGGTCCTTTCCTACAAAATACGCAGTTAGGGTGGATCGTTTCGGGTCCTATAAATATAAAGCGAAGTCAAAATTACATTCGTTGTAATTTCACTCAAACGGTAGAAGCTCAATTACGCAAGTTTTGGGAGCTTGAGGAGCTTCCTAAGCTTTGTGATACGCGTTCGGAGGAAGAGAAGAAGTGCGAAGACCATTTCGTTAAAACTACAAAGCGCAATAGTGATGGAAGGTTTTGCGTCAACATTCCACTCAAGTCCCCAACACAAAGCTTAGGAGAAACGTATCCTCAAGCACTCAATCGATTTTTATCGTTAGAAAAACGGTTGCAACGCGATCCCGAATATAAACGGCTGTACACAGACTTTATCCACGAGTATGTATACTTAGGCCATATGACGCGAGTAGATTCACACGGGGTACCTAATTTTTTCCTACCGCATCACGGTGTATTACGCGAACATAGCACCACAATAAAGCTGCGGGTGGTATTCAACGCGAGTGCTGCTTCGAGCACGGGAGTCTCGCTAAACGATCTCCAGCTTGTAGGTCCGCCTATACAGGGTGATTTGTTAGCTATACTATTGCGCCTACGAATACATAAATACGTTGCTTGCGCAGACGTTGAGAAAATGTACAGGCAAGCTGAAATATGTGAAACACAGCGTGATTTGCAATTAATCATATGGCGCGACGATCCGAGCCAAGAAATAGGTATTTATCGTCATAACCGTATCGTATACGGTACAGCGGCAGCGGCTTTTATGGCATGTCGATGTCTCAAGCAAACTGCAGTTGATTGCAGTGATCCTGAGGTCAAAAGGGTAATTAATGAGGACTTCTTCGTAGATGATATGCTCACCACGTTAGATGATAAGGACGAGTTACTCGATTTATGCGAAAAAACATACAAAGTTTTACAATCAGGGTGCTTTCCACTACGCAAATGGGTATTTAATTTTGATTGTGGCGAGCGGGCATCATCTAAAATGTTAGACGGCGTTAAATCGTTAAATTTGGACGAGTCTAGCCAGTGCAAGACGTTAGGTATCGGTTGGAATAACGTAACCGATGAATTTCATTATAACACGCAATTTAAAAATGATACAAAGATCACTAAGCGTTCTATATTGTCTCACGTGTCTCAAATCTTTGACCCGTATGGTTTGCTCAGTCCCACAATCATGATTGCGAAAGTTTTATTACAAAAGCTTTGGCTAATAAAATTAGACTGGGATGACACGCTGCCCCAGGACGTCGTGGAGGCTTGGAACCGTTTTGCTACTAGCTTGTCGGCGCTCAACAACTTCCGAATACCGCGCCACGTCACAGATATTGAGGCTAGTTATATCGAACTTCATATTTACACCGACGCATCGCAAATTTCTTACGGTTGCTGCTCGTATATTCGCACGGTCAACGATAAGTCAGGCAGTGCATCAGTCAGGTTGCTTTGCTCCAAGGGCAAGGTCGCGCCGTTAAAACCGGTTAGTATACCTAGGCTCGAATTATGTGGAGCATTGTTAGGCGCACAGTTGTATGCTAAAATACGCGAATCCCTGCACTGTGAGTTTAAAAGTGTAGTGTTCTGGACTGACTCCACTATAGTGTTAGGGTGGCTGCGCATGGCACCTAGCCTGCTCAAAACTTTCGTGCAAAATCGAGTAGCTGAAATTAATGAAATTACGAAAGACTTACCATGGAGACATGTAAGTGGAAAGGACAACCCAGCTGACTTAGTGTCTCGAGGGTGCTCCTTACCTGACCTCACATCTTCTTCGCTTTGGTGGGAAGGGCCGCCTTTCCTCCGCGATGCTGACTTCGACTGCTCCAGCTTAACTTCAGACTCCAGTTCATCCATAATGCCGGACGACGAGCTTCCCGAGGTTAAGGGAAGCGCATTAAACGTACTAATCACTAAACGAAAGGTAGAACTATTTCCTTTTGTCAGGTTTTCTCAGTTCGAACGTATGAGACGTTCTTTCGCGTACGTACTACGGTTTGTTAACAACGCGCGCGACAAAATAAAGCGTCAGTCAGGCGCACTTACTTTAGACGAGCTAAGAGAATCTGAGTTAGGGCTAGCAAGACTTTCGCAAACGGAATCTTTTATTGAAGCGTACGATTTGATTTCTAAAAATCACTCATTAAAGGGGACACCGAGGCTATTTAAATTAAATTTATTTATCGACTCCAACAAAATAATGCGAGTCGGCGGTCGAATAAACTACGCTGAAAGCTTTGATTACGATAAAATGCATCCAATTTTATTATGTTCAAAACATCCGTTTACAATTTTGCTTATGCGACACGAGCACCAACGTTTGTTTCATGCCGCTCCTCAAGCACTGCTGTACGACATTCGCCAACGATGGTGGCCTGTCGGGGGGAGGAATCTCGCACGGAAAATTGTGAACGATTGCGTTGCGTGCAAGCGATTGAAAGGTAAAACTTTAAATCCAATTATGGGCAGTCTGCCGAAGGAACGACTGAGTCCTACTTACCCCTTCTTATTTTGTGGGGTAGATTATGCGGGCCCAGTGCTCACCCTAAATCGCAAAGGCAGGGGTGCTAAGACTGAAAAATCGTATATATGTTTGTTTATTTGCTTCGTCACGCGCGCTGTTCATTTGGAACTAGTCAGCGATCTATCTACTGAAGCATACATTCTAGCTTTAAAACGGTTTATTTCACGGCGTGCAAAGCCAGCCCAAATTTTTTCGGACAATGGGACAAATTTCGTCGGCGCCAAAAATGAGTTATCTAGATTTTTAACCAATTGTTCTAGTGATATAACTGAGTACGCTCGTAGCCAAGCTATACGGCTAAGATTCATTCCAAAATACAGCGCTCATTTTGGTGGTTTATGGGAGGCTGGAGTAAAATCATGCAAGCTACACCTCGCTCGTGTAGTCGGTAACGCGCATTTAACCTTTGAGGAGCTTACCACTGTCTTAACCCAAGTAGAAGCCATCCTAAACTTCCTTCCTCTCAGCCCCGGCCATTTCCTGGTTGGGCGTACGCTTACAGCACCGGTATATCAGGACATGCGAGGCGAACCTGAACGAATACTTAACCGGTATCAGCGAGTGGAGCAGATTCGACACAACTTTTGGGCACGCTGGGCGAAAGAATACGTGTCGGAGCTGCAAATCAGATGTAAATGGAGAGAGAACGTCGACAGTCTGGAGCCAAACACGCTAGTTATTATCAAGGATGACAAGCTTCCTCCATTGAAGTGGTCCCTTGGTCGAATCATCAACACTATCAGCGGCAAAGACGGCGTATCGCGCGTGGCTGTCATCCGGACGGCATCCGGCACAATACGGCGCAGCTTTAACAAAATATGTCCCTTGTTCCGGGAAGAAGAAGCCAAGCAGCAAGAAGAGGATCAACACTCACACTTTTAGGAAGCTGGAGCTTCCAAGGCCGGGGGCATGTCGCGTATCCGAGCTTCTTATAAAATGTTACATGTGTCGCGTATCCGAGCTTCACCTAGATGTCAATTCTGACAGGTGACTTCACTCATCAAGTTCATTGTAAAAATTGTCTAATACAATATTATAAAATAGATAAAACTATCTTTTCATGCATTATCCTCGCCAATTTGAACCGCTAAGATCGCTATGACTTAAACGAGAGGAATCACCAATGTCATCGCGAACAATAGACATACTTTCGTCTTATCTCGTTTGTAATATTTATAAGCTATCTAATGACGTGTGTGTTAACAATTTCCATGAAAGTAATCGGTTATTATTTTTGTAAACTTTGTGCATCAATGTATGATAATAAAAAATTAAGACGCTAATTTAATTGTGCGTTACACGTGATGCACAAGGGTAAACATTGACCGTTGAAAGTTGTGTTTAAGTCGTCTAGTAACTTTCAGTTTTTTTCTTTGTACTAGAAACGTGTGTATTAAAACAACGCGTTCGATTTTAAATTATTGCTGTCTGTTTTTTTCAGTTTACTGCGAGTTCTATTATTATTCCATTTTTGTTCTGTTAAGAACTGTCAGGTTACTGAAACTATAATTGTTTTCTCTATAAGTCGTTATTAGGGCTGTCAAAATAAATTGTGTTTTATGCCAATACTATTAAAACTGCAGCTTTTGTGCAAGTGATAAAATAGGAATATTTTAATATTCTATGCAAATTCCAGAATGGCAGAAGATTGTTTCGAGAGTTTGTCTCTGCCTTTTAAAATACGAAATGTTCTTGATGTAAAGTAAAAAAGCAGAGAATTCATTCTTCTGATGTTAAGCACTATACCTACTCATAACAGTTACAAGGCGCGTCCCAAAGCAAATGCTGCGCAGAATCTGTAGTTTGAAGCTAACGCGTTATTATCGATAGCAAATCTTTTCAAAACCAAATCACAAATCTATGTAACAAATTGTCCATGAAAACACCCGTCCATGGAATGTCAGACAACATTGTTGTTGGAAATCCTCGCTTGCAAATCGCAAGGCATATAAAGCGTTGCATCAGAACTGGAGAGAAAATCCGTATTCATGCGAAACTGGAAACTCAAATCTGATAAACCTTTATTCAAGCCAGAGTCCTGTTAAGCTACGTGTAGTACACTCGTACCTACACTGCAGCAGCGGGAGCGGGCCGACGGCTTTACTTTATTATTATCTTGTCTCAATTTGTATCTAAACTACGTCTATATCTATATAATAGTAAAACAAAATAGTCTGTGCATTGGATAGGCTTAAAAAAATACAAAAGGGCTGTTAGAAACAATTAATAGTTCAATAAAAACAAATTTATGCCTTTTGGTTGTCTTTCTGCGTGTTTGTTACCTTATCACACAAGAAGTAATGGATATATCTGGATCGAGTTTTCGCAGATATTCTACTTATTCGTTTTCCACAAGATACACTATATCTTACGCTGACCCCTTGAGAGGCTGTTGATCCGTGCTGATGACCGGGTGCCGTCAATTAGATCTAAGTGATAGAAACATTGTTCTTCTACCTTCTACTTACGTGGTCGTTCGACTCTTAAAAGCCAAGGATATCACAATTTTGAACATTGAATCAATGTTTTGGCGGATCACTTTTAGATCTAAACTCTTAAGGATGTACTAATGCTTCAATAGCGACTATGTGGTAAAACTATTTTAGCCAATGCAGTTCTGTAGGCAAAGCGAGTGAAGCCAGGAGCAGGTTAGTTTCAATAGTTCAGTATTCAATAGTATTCAACTTAAATTTTGGTTGAGTTAAATCTGGTTACTAGTTTTTTCTATAAGCTTCATTTAACATTTTTTAAAAAGAAAAATATCAAGGAGGTTATCGAGCATAATTTTTTGACTCTGCTTTGCTGTTGATGCCGAAGGTAGTGTACGCGCAGCTTTAGGGACGGACTACACAAGTTCTTCGGGATCAAGATTCAGTAGTTTGTCGAAAGGCCAATCCACACTTGTCTTTGAGAGCAAAACTTCACGGACGATCTTTTGTACATACACATATAGGTATATGTGTATAAATAAGTACTTGTATTGTTTCAGGGCGCTGCCACTCTTGAACTTGCTTTAAGGAGCGAGTTTCTGTTCTGAGAGTTTTCGTAACCTTTGTTCCTAGATACATACTGTTATCACAGTATCTTCAGTTGCAAGTGGTTGTTTAGTGGATGTTCACGGCTCATACGTGTTAATTCAATAGGACCAAGCGGTCTACCGCTAGACATTAACTGGTTGTCCGTATGTATTTAGCTAGGTTAAGCAAAGTATGCTGCTGTCTCCGTTTAGATGGGTAATCGCTATTGGCACGTTTCCTAGAAGCATTAAGTAAAAAATGCCACACTTCTGAAGCTCAACTTCGGAAGCACGTTAAGTCTGTATCCAAATGGGCACGTAATAACTGATTATGCGGCATCGGAGATGTCCTTGATAGAATATAGAGCGCTCTAACGAAAACAAGGTAAATGAAACAACCTAAAAATGATCTATTAAGTAAATTTTATTTAACATACAAAGTTTACCAAAATGTTATATTCTCCACTGATATTGAAAAACAAAGAGATTTTTCTATTACGGCAGCACCAGACGGCACACAGAAATGCCTGTTCCACTGTATAGCAGAGCTGAGTGCGGCATCAATAATTCGGCGTCACATTGCGGGTCCCATCCTCAGGGATTGAGTATCGAGCATCTCGTATTCCTGGGCCAGTTAACGCCTGCTTTCAATTTGCCGTCCCATTTATTTATGCCTCCAATCTTTGGTTCAATCTGTGCCATTGGGTAGTTTGGGCTACTTTCTATTTCATGTCGAAAATTGTAACATTTTCTACTAAATTGGAGGTAAGAGTTGTATTTATTGAAACAGTACGCCTTTTCTGATTCAAAACTTGTTAGATTTATCTGATCTGTAAACTTACAGCGCAGAAGCGCTGAAGGGCAGCTTCCGGATCACATCGTTAGGAGCTTAACGACAGGTTTTCGACCTTGAGGGTGGTAGCTAGCCTGGCAGTTACCAGAAATGCCTTACATTATCCATGTTGTGGATTTAATCACGACGATACCTTCACCGGAAGCCCGCGGTAGGGATCGATCCGGCAGCCGTCGCTCATTATCATCATCATCGCTCCGAAATAATACAAATGAATGTCGATAAGTCACTTTTCGAACGCAAGCTTACTCTTGCCAACATCGTAGCGTAACTCGAATGTCCACGTCACGGGCGATGGATAGCGCGGCGTCACCGAACACCTCTAAAGCCACAGCTCATTCTGTGCCGGATTGAAGCGTTAATAAACAAAGTCAAATTGACGCTCACGCGTGCTGGCTTCCCAAAATACATGGTGATCCCTCAGGGCGGCGCCTGGAGCGGTGTGAGCTGACGAGGAATTATTGATGGAGTTTGAACAAGAGGATTTCCGTGTGATTTAATTATACTAACTACGATAAAATCTATCGTATAGTTTATGTATAGCTTTAGGTACGCCTCTTGAGTAAGAATACGTCTTGGTTGGTATCATTTGAAGGTTTAAAGGGAATTATATATTTGGTAAGATTAATGCGCGATAGAAACTCGACGTCAGTGCAGTGCCACAATAATCTACCGATATAAGTTCTAAGTGGTACTGAGCGGTACTGCGAAAGTGTTGCAACTTGCATGGACAAGCTCTGTATAGTACTATCAGGCGCACGTCTAGCGCATCTCATCAGTAGGAAGCATACAAAAGTATTGAGAACATAAAAAGTAATCCTAAATTTATTCAGAGCCGCGGGAGGAAGTAATACGTTTACATCTGATTCAAACAGACAGTAGGTTAAACGACTAAGCCTTGTGGTCGGGTGGTGCCGAATAAAACAATAGTCTTAGCCCAGGAAGATAAATAATGTTGCACTATACACTTCTTCATGTAAATATTGGAAGCTATTAATTTAATTTGTAATAATATGTCGGCCTTACTGGTTTTGTCAAAGTTTTCTGAACACAAATGTATGTTTATTTATAATGGATTATCTATATGACTAATCTATATGGATTATATATGTATATGGATAGAGTGACTTCCTCCCGCCTGATGGAAAGCGAGGATGAAATCAGGAAGCGATGCGAATCCATATAGATTACTGCAGCCGTAAGCTGCGCTTCGTCACTTATGACAAAATGCATCTGCTATAGTCAGAGGTTACCACTAACACCAGGTGGATCTCGTGCTTACAGCAATAAAACTTAAATTGTACAAATTCCTTACACCAACACGCGCTGACTTCAGAAGTTGGAAGCAATACGGCAGAGACGAGAGTTCACTTAATGTATTTGCGTTTTGTTCAACAATGTTTTACACAATAAGAAATGCTCTTCGATATTGAAAAGCATTTTATTTCACAGCGACGTAGAGTTTCTCACGGTTACTTTATATTGCGCAGCACTCTAATGAAATTAAGAGTCTTTATAATCGAGTCTTGCCTGATGCGAACAGTCTACATGTTAGAGTAGGTAGGTATAGACATTTCTCAAATTAATGATGTAATAAGCCCTCTATAGTGTTATTGGCTCTTAATTCCGCATTTCATTCCATATTAATTTATAATTATTAATATTTTTCAAAAAGCTTTAAACCTAAAACTTAAACTTTTTTAAATGCGGAACAAATGTAGCAGATAGGTATCGTAAGTACAGTCGCCTGCAATAAGATGTGTACATTCCGTAGTTTTACAAAATTATGATACAGTACTACGTGTATATTTTATTATGATAAGTATTAATTTAAACAGTATCAAATAATATAAAAAACTTCTCTCGACAGGTTGGCGCAGTCGGTAGATCCCTGCCTTCTGAGCCGTTGGTCCCCGGTCTGATCCCCGAATGATCAAATATTTGTGTGCCAAAAATGTCTGTTTGATCTGTGTCTTAGTGTGTAAATATATATGCATATAATAAGTATGTAAATCAGGTTACCATGTACAGGTCTATTTGGGACTGAGTACCTTGTATGGATCTTGTCACTTCAATAGCTGACCCGCCAGCGGCTTCGCTCGCTTGCTCTTGGTGTAGTGATGGAAACGCCGGTTTGGAATCTCGGGTTCGATCCGCGGGTTTACTAAACATTTACTAAACAAACATTCTCAATAGCAGTCCGGAGTCTGGAACAGTGTCCCGTAGATGGCAATATGCTCACACCCTATACCCACATGGGGACAAAAATATATCTGGCGAAACGCAGGTGTTTAAAACACCCCTGCTTATAGCTTCGAGGATATATAGGTGTGACAATTTGTTATGTTATGTTTAAAAATAACATCTTTTGTATTATTTTCGTTAAAGTTAATTTTAACAAGTTTCGAGTGAATTGCATCACTTATATTTTTCCTTTTAGTAATTTTTAAACTTAACTCCAAAACTTATACAACTGTGTATATTTACAAAAAAAGACGTATCACATTCTTAATTATTACGGTTTTTATCCGTACCATACAAGTTCATGAACAACGACCATCCAATCCAGACCCCAGTTTTATATGACTCCGTGTAGCATAGATATATCAAGCTGCCAACTTGGATGTATGTGTTCGATCAAGATAAAAAATATAGTTGGGAACTCCGGGCTCTATTCTATCCAAATACCAAATTTCATCGAAATCTGCGTGGTAGTTTTTAAGTTAGGCGTGAGCATACCAATAGACAGACAGACAGACAGGCAGATTTTTTTTTCAAAAACGTCATATTCTTGTTCTGTGGGTAATTTTACGTCTTCTGGCCCACATTTTTATTTTTATTTTCTCCTAAGTAAGTACAGACTTTTAGGCCACTATATCTGTATTAGTATGGAATAGATTTTGGAAAAAATCTCATGACAATTTTTATGAAATTTATTTTGAAAGTTGTTAAATCTATACTTAAATCTTATTGCAAGCAACTATAATTATTTTATTTTATTATAATGCTATTTTCTTGTAACTATTACAAAAGTGGTTGCTGTGGCGGTTTCAACATGTCTGAAGGTTACCTCCGAGCAAAAGTATGACTACAATATGCGGCAGACGTTTAAAGCTCTCGCTTCACTTCCATTCGCCGTATCTCGGCGCCCGTCATCTTATCCAATATGTCCCGACCCCGTCCGTGACTTCTAACTGCCATTAACGCATTCCCAAACCGTATGTCTTAGGGACACAGTATGGATACAGAAAGGGCACTCGTGTATTCATTTTTATTTATTTCTTCTGCAATGTGGGAATCAACACCAGAAACAAAGCACACGCTATATCTTTAATTTATGTCTGTGGATTGAAATAATGATGGAGCTGATAAATCTTTAAAAATCTATATTGTTTCTGAGTGTTTATTGCATTTATAAGCTAATCTGGTAGTTTTTCTCAAATGACAGTATGAATTAAACGTACGTTGTCCCCGTGCGAGGTTTCCCGTGTCGCAGGAGGCATGGTGACACATACTAACACATCCAAAACTCAATGGCAAATATATCTGCTCCACAAACATATATTTATAATGGAGATAGAAACTGGGATCTCGCGTTTCAAAGGAAGTGTCACTATCAAGTATGAACTGAACGAAGCCATCAATAACCGTTGTTGGGAAAAGTGAGTTTCAGAATTCTTTGGACTATTTTTGTCTCTAGTTTTCCCCTGACGTCTATGGCCCAAGATGTTCATGACAGGACTATAATCTTAGCGTGACCATAATATTGGAAACAGACGTGCGATTCTCTAAGAGCAAACATCGTTGACAACATCCGTGAAACCAATGACGAGATGACAAGAAACGTTGGAAAACAACCTTAAGTACAAGGGCGATTTCTCATAATGCATTACTTATTCTGTGGAGACGCGTAACATGTACGGATAGCTTGTGCTTATTTCGCGTGTTGATGGAATGAGCATCACTCCTTTTATCAAAACTGCTAATGTTTTTCTTTACATACCTAAGATTTTCATAGATAAAATATATTTGTAGTTATATATATTATTTATAGTCAAGTTACAGACCAATAAGTCTGTCATTGAGTCACTGTCCTGTCTAAGTCACGTTCTAGTAAAGTTATTAATACATTACTATAACTGGATAAGTCGATTGACGAAGAGAACAACGAAATCAATGTTTCATGATTTTGTACACTTTGCCTATACTCGCCTTTACGAACACAACGGTTAACAATCCACCATTATTACACGTCAAACTCTAAGAAACACAAACCTAGGAAAATGTAACAAAATCAACGGTAGCCATTGTTGATTCTTTTTCCCGCTATCTTAAACGATGTTCTGTAAAATATAGATCGAACTCAAAAAAATGTTACAGAAGCAAAAAACTCATACTGTTTATGCATCGTGCCATATATCTGAAACCAAGCCCCAGCGCCTCGAGGGCGTCGTAAAGCGCCGAATGCGATTTTAATGTGTCGCAGGTGATCTTCGGATTTGCATTATATGGAAGTTAGTGGGGTTTAATAGAGTGGTCGTTGGTAGATTGATACGGGCCGATCGATGTGTATGAGGAAAGGACTGGCATCGCAGTGGAAAATGTTGTTTTGGCTGGCGCTGGCGTCAGGTCGCGCTAAGGAGACCGGCGTGGTCGTTTAGAAATTATATCTACTAGTAATATATAATTCTAACTTATTGTGTGTCCGTTTAAAGACTTAAATGGATTAGGGATACTGTTACAGTAGAGACAATGATTTGTTTTATCACCTACAAACAAGCCGGACTGCCTCACAATATATCATTGGCAGGAAGTGACGTTGCAAAGTAAACACTGTCGTTTTCCGCATCTGCCTGCATATCCGCTGTCTCCTTCTGAACCATGCTATGGATTTTGATGCGGTTTACATCATCAGGAAGATTTATATGAATGCTTAAACCTAATTAAGTTTTTATGTCATTAAAAATCCCTTTAAACTTTTACCTTTTTTTTCTCTAAATTATTATAATTCGGTACGAAGCCCGGGGGCGGGTTGCTAGTTAAATAATAAAATTTAGAATTGGCTCCACCAGAGTTGGGTGCGCCTGAATAATTCATGTTGACTTTCAACTGAGTACGAGTGGATATTGGACATCGAAAGTATTTTCTCCCTAAGATGAATTGAGGATATTGATGATGACGAGAGTAAGGGCACTTCTCATAAAAATGTTAAAACGCAATAAGAAAACTAATGATTCATTGTGTGATTTAAGTTTTAATCAAACTGATTGTAACCAACCGCAACATGGTAATGGTTATGGGCCCAGCCGCAGTCAGAACACTCCGAGTCGGAATTTGGGCAGCAGCTCAAAATAGGCAGTGCTTTTGAAATATGTATATCTACTAAATCTACTTAATATTTTAGATTTGTAATATTCGTAAAACCAATGATCCACGTAAAGGATAATATTTTCTTTTTATTTGTTCTTTTGATGGTCCAGAGTCCTTATTGTGGTCTTTACGAAGTATAGGAATTGGCTTCATTTGACATGTGAACCCCATTCTGGGTGAAATCCTGCAAACCTATTGGTTGGAACCATCAATAGGAATGAGAATGAAATGACATTTAATTCTCATTCAAGTTAGACAATAAGGCGGCAGGTTCGTTTACATAATTTGCTTCGTTTAAAACTGGCTATAAACTGAATGTCTTCAAGAGATGCAGCGAACTATATTTTCCGATATAAAGCCAAACCCATAAGCACATGTCTATGACTATGTGCTACCTAGTACCTTAACTTTGATTAATGTGATCGCTATGCCCTAAGCTCCATTGTTCTGCTACTTTAGACCTTACTACCCTACAATACAGGTGTCCATGGAAGGAACGAAGCTAGTTCTATTCAGCGTACAATATTCAACCTTACCTTTGCCTGTTATAGAGTTAATGGTCTCCAGAAACAAATTATCTTGCTTACACCTGTGACTACAACGTGAGGTTCATTCTGTACCTTATTGCTTTATAACCCAGCGTCCAAAGTGTTATGCAAAGGATATAACCTAGTCATTGTATAGGGGTGCTATCAGTCACAATTTGAGGTAATGCTGTAAGCACGATACGGAGTCAGATTATAACAATGATGTGTGTAGTGATGTGATATTGATTGATTATTGCACATGAGGCAACTGGCTCTATCGATTAAGCGGCGTCTATTGTTCATACGTTAACGTAGCCTAATATGGATGTAGGTTTGGTCTTGGATTGTTTTAATATTATCTAACAGTTATTTTTCTATATTTAAAAGTTTCGTCTTAGCATGCTAGGAACATTGTGTTATGCCTACTAAACGATTAGATACGGTTTTTGCTCTATACATCTCTTACATTTTAATTACTAATCAGAAACAGTCTGGTGCTCTGATACATAAACATTTTTGTATTATTTTAATTTATAAATAACGTAGCATCTATCTTTTAAGGTTGTAACGTTTTAGGGTCAGAGATATTCAGGAATGAGTCCCCATGTCCATAAAACACGCATCATATTATCAAAGCCTATATTATATCCATAGTACACTGATACTGTGCTGAGTCGGGATTTATTCCTGACATCAAGCAACATTGCAATGCATATAGTAAGTAATTATTTTGTAGTGTTGTATGTTGTTAGCAATAAATGTGTTCTACGGTTCCAATTTTTTATCATCGAGTCACAAGACGGACAAGTCCCGCCCCGGATGGTAAGCGCCACACCTTCAGATGACGGTTGCAACTGTCCGCCGGAAGTTTTACGTGCAACACTGTACGCGTGTATGTGTGTGTCTCAATCACCCAGTGATGACAGTTTGCTGCAGTACCCTTTAAACTTTAACACAGAGTATCTGGCGCTACCGTAGTCGCACCCAGCTTTGTCTCTGGCACAAGACACCTTCTACATATGTATGGTGTGGGGTTTCCTCTACTCTCATGTCAGAGGCATCTCCGTCCCCTCACGGACCACTTATATTTTTACAATGGGTTATATTATGTGTAAAAATTACAGTATGTACAGTACAACTAAACTACATTATATCACACGATCCAGGCCAACTTATGTGTAAGATGCCTTACGTAATGATAAAGATACGACCTAGTGAAAGGGGCTGGTAGTAACCTCATGCAGAGACCTTAAGACCAAACAGTGTGGCATATTTTAGCAGATGTGTATCAGCGTTTTGGAGTGTAGGCCGCTGAAAATAATTAAGTAATACATTTGTCTTTTGTTGCAGACTCAAAAAACGTAGTATTTACTATTATAAGTCAACCGGAGCCGTACCACGCGAGCGTCGCGAGTAGACTAAAGCAAAACATTGAGGGTCAAGTCTCCCAGTTGGAAAACGTAAGTGGGCAGCCGTTAAATATTATGGTAAAAATGACATTCCTCTAATGATGAAAATTTCAACTATAACACAATAGAAGTGTTGTCCATTGTACAGTAGTGGTAGTCGCGCTAAAAAACAACAAACTATTTCTTGGAGGTCGAATGTTTGACAATAAGATAGCACAGATCTATAGATACTTTGCGTAGTAGTCTCACGATTCACATCTCGGCAGCAAAGGGACTATGTTTAATATAGTCACCGAAGTACCGAGGAGAGCTTTACGTCAATTCTATATTATCACTAAAATCGTTTATTCATGAAGATCGGTAAAAGCTTTTAAGATTGTTATTGATGGAACGGCGTATCCTGAAATAACATTATCATTCATTTGTTACACCGAATTTGTATCATAATTGTAAATATATTTTATGTCATCTTCATAATCTTAGCCGTAGGACTTCTACTGCTGAATATATCCCTCCCTATAGATTTCCATAAGTACCGATTGGAACGGCCTACATCCAACGACATCTTGCGATCTTTATCAGGTCGTCTATCCACCTGGACGGTGGTCGCGCTTCACTGCCAGAACCTTCCGACCCCATCAGTTCTGCGTGCTATGTGCTCTAACTACTGCCGCTGATGGCCACTTCTGAGCTATGCCGCTGACTATCGTTCGTCTACGGAACTTTTTACCTCTCCCATAGCCCGTTGTGCCACTTTGAGATTACTTATGAAGCCCATAGTAACGGTGACCCGGCCTTCGAACCGCGGAGTTCCAAGTTTGATCCATGGTTGGGTAAATATGTGTGATGAGGAGAAATGTTTCTATTTGGGACTTTGATGCTTGTGATATGTTCATGTGTGTGCAGTAATAATGAGTGTACTTAAAAAATATTCAAATTTCGTTACTTCATTTTACTTATCTCTATAGAAGAAACCAAGCGTCCACCTTACCCATGAAGACTTTCCTGCACCAGGAGCGTGGACTATCATGCCCCTACTGGGACCACTGACAGCCAAATATGGCACGGGCGACGTGAGGTGGGTGCTGTTTGTGGAAGCCCATACCGCTGTCAGGTGTGACAAACTGTTGGAGGCTTTGGCTGCAGCTGACAAGCAGAAGGTAAGAAACGGTGCCATTGTTAGTACTTTCCGTCGATAGTATTTAAGTAGATGGCGCAGGCTGGCGTATCGTTGATGTTAATGGTCAATCAAGTATGGCACGACCTTAAGTGCCGAAGTTTGGAGCACCTTGCCGATATCCATACCGCTGACAGCAACAACAGTAAGTATAGTTTCAAAATATACAAGCTCTCCCTTTTCATACCTAACAAAAATATCTTGGCAATCACAAATTGATAAATGCGTCTTTATTTAATTAGGAATGAACTTATTATGATTATCTGTTAGGACACGATGTGGATAGGATACCCGTTGAGCGACGAGGAGCCGACTATCATCCACCACTTCAGCATATACGAGGAGTTGGAGGAGGAAGGTGGCTTCGTGTACCCCAACTTCGCGAGTGGCTTTGCTATGAGGATGGAGCTTATAAACAAGTGAGTATAAGGTTCAATTGGATGATCGTAGTTTTTTGGTATTTTGGTTTTCGGCCTAAATTTAGGTTAGAAAGTATGTGTGTTTTTCCTAACATGGGAATACACGCAAACAAATAAATCCTTTTTTATTTATTTTAGTATTACACTTACACACATATTAGTTTTATTGTCGTAAAATGTAGGTACATTAATAATATATCTGAAGGTACAGGCTCCCGAGCTAGTGTGTACTGTGTTTCAGGAGTGGCTTCTCTCAAAATTATTTTACAGGTAATATATTATATCTATCATATTCATAAGTGCTTAAAGTGCGAGAGATGTAATTTATAAACGTTATGTTAATATTTTCGTAAGGGACATGCTGACATCTACCCAAATAATCATTAAATAGGCTGCTATATATCACGAAATACCAATGGAATAAATTACGATCGCGTGATGCAAAGAAGCTGTTACGGTAGTCCAAAAAATGTGGGCAATTACGCATGAATAATGATAATATGATATTCCGTATCTCAAAAGATTACTTTGCCGTGGGGTACCGGCTTAAAATAGTACCACCTTTCTCGTTCACAAGTCCCTTACAGACAACATTGTAACGATCGATAGCGTTTTCAATAGGGTCGTATACTTAATACTCAGAGTATCTAAAAGATACTCGCTGAAGGTCATTCAGGTATACGCACCGACGAAGTACCACCCGGATGATGAGGAGGATATGTATGATGATATTAGTCGGGCCATACATACCTCTGAAACGCAATTTCTAGTCGTAATGGGGGAAAGTGGGGCAATTTGGTTATGGACAACGGAACGGAGGTTGGCCGACTTCCTGGAGAAAGAGGGACTCTTTATGATGAACTCTTTCTTTCAGAAGCCACCTCATAGGAAATGGACCTGGATGAGTCCCGATGGTTCCACGAGAAATGAGATTGACTTTATTATGACCACCAAGAGACAAATATTCACTGATGTCTCCATGATCCACAGCGTGAAAACCGTTAGTGATCACCGAATGGTAAGAGGCACGTTAATATTAATGTCAAACTTGAGAGGTCTCGTCTGTTGAAGTCTACGTTCCGACCTACTCGTGCCCATATTCAAGACCCCGAGAGCTTTCAACTTGAACTGTCAAATCGCTTCGATTGCGTTGAGAACATCACTTCAGTGGACGAGCACTTTAAACCCCACCGTACAGATAGGCCACAGAAACTCTCCATGACCTCATGGCTGAACGACGCTCATTGAAACTGCAGTCTTCGGATAATGCTGAAGGATACAGGCTGCTCAACAGACGAATATGGAAGTCCTTGCGACACGACATCCGGAGCTTAAATACAAATCGTATTAAAGAGACGATAGAGCGGATAAAAGGCTCCAAAGTGTTTGCAAAATACATGTCTATTGGGCAAAGCCAGTGGACAAAGCTGAAGAGAGAAGACGGCAGTGTAGCGTCGACCAAAGCAGAAGTGCTAGGAGAGGTCTTTGGTCGCTAAACCTGTTAGCAGCTCGGCCAAAGACCCAAGAGCCAAGCTGACTCGACATTATACCGAAGATATCCCAGACATCAGCCTGTACGAGATTAGGATGGCCTTGAAACAGCTTAAGAACAGCAAGGCGCCGGGTGATGATGGTATCACATCTGAGCTTCTGAAAACGGGTGGAACACCGGTACTTAAAGTCCTTTAGAAGCTCTTTAATACCGTCTTACTCGAAGGATTAACGCCAGAAGCATGGAACAAAAGCGTGGTGGTTCTATTCTTTAAGAAAGGTGACAACACTTTACTTAAAAATTACAGACCCATCTCGCTTTTGAGCCATGTTTATAAGCTGTTTTCGAAGGTCATAACGAACCGTCTCAGTCGCAGGTTTGATGAATTCCAGCCTCCGGAACAAGCCGGTTTCCGAAAAGGCTATAGTACCATAGACCACATCCACACGCTACGGCAAGTTATACAGAAGACCGAAGAGTATAACTTGCCTCTTTGTCTAGCGTTTGTGGACTATGAGAAAGCCTTTGATTCGATCGAGACGTGAGCAGTGCTTGAGTCTCTCCAGCGGTGCCGTATTGACTATCGGTATATTGAAGTGCTGAAGTGTTTGTACAAAAACGCCTACATGTCAGTCCGAGTACAGGAGCAGAGTTCGAAGGCAATTCCATTGCAAAGAGACGTGAGACAGGGAGACGTTATATCTCCGAAACTGTTTACCGCGGCGTTGGAAGACGCCTTCAAGCTTCTGGAATGGCAAGGACTCGGCATCAACATCAACGGCGAATACATCACTCACCTTCGATTTGCCGACGATATTGTAGTCATGGCAGAATCCATGGAAGATCTCAGTACAATCCTCGAAGGCCTCCATCGAGTTTCCCAACGGGTAGGTTAAGATGAACATGGATAAAACGAAAACTATGTCTAACGCCCATGTTGTGCCTACCCCAATATCAGTTCGAAACTCAGTTCTCGAAGTTGTTGACGAATACATCTACCTGGGACAGACAGTCAAACTAGGGAGGTCCAACTTTGAGAAACAGGTCAATCGTCGAATCCAACTCGGCTGGGCAGCGTTCCGGAAACTTCGCGATGTCTTCTCGTCAAAAATACCTCAGTGCCTCAAGACAAGAGTGTGTCTTTGACCAATGTGTGTTACCAGTGATGACATATGGCAGTGAAACGTGGTCTCTTACTATGGACATAGCCCAGAAGATAAGCCAGTTGAAGTGGCAGTGGGCAGGCAGCATAGCACGCAAAACAGAATGCCGATGGGGCCGGAAGGTTCTAGAGTGGAGACCACGGACTGGCAAGCGCAGCGTAGGTCGTCCACTGACGAGGTGGACTGACGACCTGATAAAGGTAGCAGGACGGCGTTGGATGCAGGCCACTTCTAACCGGTCCTTTTGGAAATTTGTGGGGAAGGCATAACGGGAATAAGTCGAGAGAGCCACCTTCGGCGATTTTACGGATGTGTTTCTATACGAAGACAAAACTTTTGATTTCACAAGCGACATGTGGTTTCCACACATCCAAAACGCATTTGCGGAAACCTTACCAATGATAATGCATTTGCACTCTATAAAATATAATTTTGCCTTCATGAAACTTCAATTTCTCCGCTTAAAAGTACTCGGCATGTGATTCACGAAACGAAAAGCTTGTCACGAGCCGACTAACTTCGTGATCCGACACGAAACCCGCTTAATTCATGAGAATGACAAATCACTTCTCATTATACCCTTCAGAGGCGCCCTTTTACGCAAGGAGCGAACCAGCTCGGTTATGATAACTATAGTCTTTTATACTAGCTCTAGACTATAGCTCCATATTCAGTCATCATTACCTATGGAGCTATAGTCCTCAGCCCGATTGCATTACGTATCTTCTCGTTGTCGTAGTGCAAAACGTTCTGTTCCAGTCAGTCAGTCGGTCAGTCATATATTCTAATATATTGGCCTAATTTTTACGAGTATCGTACTAAATGTACTTATCTATCAAAAGTTGAGAACGACTTTACCGATTTCGACGAAATTTGGCAAACAAGTAGATTATATCCCGGTGAATATACGATACTTTTATCATCATCCACATCACCACGCGTGTCCAACCGCGCGGCGCAGCTAGTAGTTAGTAAATGTGAATTATGAACACCATAATATAAACGTAAAAAGCTTGTACCGAACAACTTTTTGTAATCCAACACAAAACCTGCGTAATTCATAAGAATGACAAATGACTAGCGCCGTACAGTTCGGCGGCGGCCGTTGACAAAGCGAGGGCTTTTTAGCAAATGAGGTCCCGCACGAGGACAACAGCGTTAGTTAATGTTGCGTGGAACAAGCTTTTACAATTAGTACGGTTATTGGGGACAAAATGTATTGCTGTTTTGTGCGTGACTGTCATTTGCGGGTTTCGTTGAAATATACCTAAATGGAAGTGAAAATTAGTGTGCATTGTTATGATTGGGAGGGAACTTCGATTTTCTAGATTTATCACGTAATCCATCCAGGATTGGTTACGACTGGAAAATTGATGAGTTTGCAAGAAGTGCAGTGGTCAATAGCTAACTAACCATTTAGTAAAAACTTACTCCGGGACTCTGCCTGTGCTGATAAGAAACCTGTTGCCGAGCTTATAAGTAACCAATGAGTTATTTCAGGTTTTTCCATTAAATCATTCAAAACTCGCCCAGCCGTTATATCGTAGAATGATAAGACTTATTAGGTTCATTACGCTCTTCGCTTGATACCAACAGTCTCATTTATACACAGTTTACTAGTTTGGTGCCCTGTGTACCCGGAATACGACAATAGTTAGACTGTCGCGATTATTGAACATTAGCTGCGCTCCGTGGTTTCACCCGCGTGGTGGTGTATGATAATAATGATGAATCAAAACTTATAGTCATTGTACTCAGGAATAATTTAGCATTCTAATGGTGTAAGAATTTTTGAAATGGGTGTGGTAGTTTTCGTATCGTATTCATTACAAACATCTTTTTATAATATAATATTGGTATATAGATTGAAGTTTAACATAATATTTAAACGGTATATGTCGCGTATGTTGTAATCATATTTTTGGTTTCTGTTATGAACATAAAATACTAGTTTATACGAACGACTTCGTCCGCGTGCAACAGGGTGATCATGACTCCTCGAAATCTGACCGATGCATCGCGATAAAGAGTAGCTTATCTCTACTACGAGTACGATATTTACATAAATCCGTTCAGCCGTTTGATTCGCGACAGATCCACGTCACCTCTGAGCTAACACCGCTTCATTCTACTTCTTCTTCTTATACTTTTTCATTATCCTTTATTGTCCGTATTATTTCGCTCCATGCAGGCTATTAACACAAATGGAGAGCGGAGAGCGTCGTCTCGAGGCGGACTTCTCAATAGACCCCGCATTCGAACTGGCGCAGCTGGTGTACGGCGCCGGGGAACAGCACGGACCTCTGCTCACTGCGGACCTCAGCTTCTGCATAGTCGCGGGCGATAACTGTGCCACGTACCCGACGCAGTTCGATACATGTGTGAGTATCATAAAGTCCCTTCCGCATACGAGACACGCAGGAAGTGTACATATGTGGAAACACTTTTGGTTGATAAAGTTGCTTGCATTAGCGCGTTCATATAATCGAGTTGGCTAATCTCGCGTGAACTTAGCAGTACTGTCTGTTCTAGTATACTGTCTTTGTTTATGGTTAAAAAATAATAACAATATACTCTAACCTGCGCATTCGTAAAGTACTTTAGAGGGCTCAGGTTGTGTCGTATGTAAATTTAGTAAACTATACAGTATTGCAACTATGACTTTTAACCACTTGTACTAAAGAACTAGTTCAAGGATGGATTTAACGAATTTTCCCAAACTACCAACCAGTCGCCATTGAAATAGTTGATGAACAAATCAAATCTATGGAACTTTGTGAGGTATGGGAGTCCAGGAGCATGCCCACTGGCCTCAATATGCTAATCTTAAGAGACGAAGAAACCGGACTTGGTGGTATAGGCCTCTTGTGCGAGAGGTACCAACGCAGAGTCAGATGTTCTGCCGCTAAGCAATACGGCGCAAGCATTACTGTGTTAGGGAGTTAAAGGCACAGAAAGGTGGTGTGCCTTTCATATACTTATTATATTTTATATACTTTCATATAACCCAGTAAGGTATAGTAAGTTCAAATACTGAGTGATTTACAAAAACCCATTTTCCGGGTGACGAGCGCAACCCAGTGCCCCGCAAAACTTCAGTTGCAAGCTCTGTGTACCAGCCCTTACCTTCAGGTGCACGAGTCGCCCTTCTCGTTACTTGATTGTACACCAAGACTATCCATGTATCCTGACTTAGCGCGGTTCTCGGCAGGGCAGTGCCATACCCGAAGAGACGATATTGTTCGCCGTGAAGACCTGGAGCGGGTTCCACGGAACGCGGGCCAAAGTTGTGAAGAAGACCTGGGGACGGCACGTCACCAATCTGCTGTTCTTTAGCGACATCGATGGTTCGTATCATGTACCGTCGGGAAGACAAGATTTGAGTTCCATTGCATATGAGTGTAGTTGGTAGTCTTCAAACACCTTGAGCAGCTTCCACAGTTACAGCGTCAAAAGTACCTGAATAAATACAGAAATAAGATTTAATCTAATTTACTTTGGGTTGAAATCTCAATTTCATTTTTGATTAACAACGTTAACTAGCTTATATTGGGAAGCCATTAATATGAAAATTTAAATATTTTTCCGTCATTGTTAATTTTATTTTATCAATATTGCCCAGCTACTTTTTTACTGGCCTTACCAGAGAAAAGGTGTCCAGCTTCCTTATTGTCTAACTTGAATGAGAATGAAATGTCACTTTATTCTCATACCCATTGATGGTTCCAGCCAATCGGCTTGCAAGGTTTCGCCCAGCATTAAATCCCATTGGATTTAATTGTGAAAATGAAGCCGACGACACATGTATGTTCTACTTTGACCACTCTATTGAATCTATTATATCTGAAGCACAAAACGATCTGAACCTTATAAATGAATGGTTTCAGCAAAATATTCTTACCATAAATGCAACAAAAACAAACTACACAATATTTGCAGCTAAAAATAAAAAAATTGGCGATCATATGCCGCTTAAGATCAAATTATTAATAAAGTTGAACAAGAAAAATATCTTGGACTTATTTTAGACAGCAAAATGACATGGCTTCCCCATATAAATAAGATAAAATCAAATGTAACAGCACTTACAGGAGCTCTAAAGAGTTGTGTGCACTGTTTCCCTCATCAAGTAAAATATACAATCTATAATTCATTGGTAAAACCACACCTTCATTACTTAATTGAAGTATGGGGTACGGCTGCAAAAACCAATTTGGGATTAATACAAACTGCACAAAATAAATTGATAAAAGTTTTATTCCACTATGATTATCTAACACCTTCAGAAAAGCTTTACAAAGAAACAAAACTAATGAATATCTGTCAATTATACATATACTATAATTGCATACTTATACGTAAGATTCTACACAAGGATATACATACAAATACGGCCTTCTCTAAAACTCAAAAAACCCATACAATGACATTAAGACGTGTAAATGATATCGCTCTTTACAAACCGCGTACAAAGTATGCTTTGAAAAGTATTGTCTACGAAGGGGCTAAATTGTACAATAAATTACCGAGAGATATAAAACAGTCCAAATCTCTACCTACTTTTAAAAAACTATTAAAATTTTACATAATGAAAAATAAAAATTCATTAATATAGTTTTTAATCAATATATTTATTAATTGCTAATCTATTATAAAATATATATATATATATATATATATATATATATATATGTCTATTACCTCATCGATATTAATACATAAAATTCATAATTTTTTAACACCAGAACTATTTCTAAAATTTCTATAATAAAACTGCTTATGGCTTCGTCGATATTAATATATAAAATGCACAATTCATTAACACAGGTATTAAGTTATTGCAATAAATTCTATAATATTACTATATAAAATTCCTATAATATGAAAATCGGCCTACGGCCTCATCGATATTAACTTAAAAATAAAAAGATATTTACCTAACTTACTATTGTATACATTAAAACTGTACCTAACTTATTATCGTATACATTAAAACAAACTACACTACTCATTTGCTCATCTAAAACTAGAGAAAAAAAAAAAAATGAATACATTATAATATATATGCTATTCCATAAAACAACACAGAAAAAAATACTTACAATTTTAATGTAGGTGCGCTTGAGCCACTTCCAGGTACGCTTGATCTTCGTCTGTAACTTGTTAGTAGCCAGTTGTGGCTAAACCTCGCTCGTATCGAACCAAACAATATAGATGACTGATTTTATCTATTTGTAACTACCCTACAATAAAAAAAAAAATAATATCTTTGCTTTGTACGACATCGATAATTATTAGTTATGCTTATGTTCATATTATTCTCATGTAAGTGAAATATGTTCTTATGAGAAATAAAATATCTCAAAAAAATAATATAATATAATCAAACCTCAAGCCCATTCCCATTCTCCGTAAAGATAGACAATAAGGCCGCTGGACTCGTATCACTATACTACTATACTCGAATATTATGCTCTGATGGTGAGTATCTTCTATAAACTTTGTATATAATAAAGTTAAAAATATATCTGGTAAGATTCGGTGATTCACAAATGTTGGCTTGCTGCATCCATTGTCTCTCTGCTTTCTGTGCTTCTTTGTTAAATTTCCCAAAAAAGTATGCTCTATTATATTTAAAAAAAATATATTTTATTTTATAAAATTTAAAATACTAACAATAGTGTCAACGTATATTCTGGAAATGTGTAAATTTGTAAAAAAATACCCAGACTATTTTAAAAGGGCATCTGATAAATCGCGCAGTATTAGGCCGCAATTTAGAAATAAATTAATCGAACCAAAGTCCAACCTAGAAATACACAGCTCTGGCCCTAAATCAATGGCCGTTAAAATATTTAATAAATTGCCAAATGAATTAAAAGATATCGAAAAAGAAGTAACTTTTATAAATAACTCAAAAGGTATTTTAGAATCCAAATGTTATTACAACTAAGAAGAATTTTTCAATGATAATTTCGACAAAATGAACATAGATCGTCCCGTTCCGACTAGTGCCATACCCAAATAGGGTCATATGTTTTACTTTATATTTAAACATGTTAATTTAAGAACTCCATGTACCTACATATGTCTGCAATAAAATATTGAGTATTGAGTATTAAATTTTTATCCTCATGTTTCGAAGAGTTTTCACCGATTGACAAGTTATTCATGTCTACCGTCGATATTTTAATCAATACGTTCCCGATACTCACAGTATTCACGGTTATAGACATTTATTTCTCAAAAAAGAATGAAATTCACTTACATACAGAAATACAGGATACTTAATTAACTGTAAGTCTTACCAAATAAGTATTAGCTAATAAGTAGGTACTGAACGGACATTATTTGCTGTTAGTATAGGTACTGAATTTGACACTTAGTAAAATACGAGCTAGTCTATGCACACTACAGCTGGTAGGTATGCTTATTTGGTCATTTCAAATACGTACACAATACACATGTTAGTTTCATACACGAATTACTTAGAATTAAACCTACTACATCATACATATTGATTTATCAAAAATGCAGGTAGGCGAAAAACTAACAACTCGTTCAACAAAACAACACTACCAGTTTGACTAACTGATCGCATGAATTACGTATTAGCTTTGCAATTGCTATCGAGGTGAAACATGATAGGAATAATATTTGTTTTGGTGTACATGTTGAAAGAGTTGATAGTAATTCAGTAATTAATAATTATCGGTTTTCTTATATACTAGATATGTGGAGTAAGTTATGTACATATTTATTAATTACTATTATATTACCTATTTATAGCCGACAGATATTTAAGCTTAAAGTTTAATTAGCAAATTAATTAATTTAGATTACTAATAATTAATTTACATTTTTAATACAAGAGTGTTTGATAAATATTTTAATGGATATATTAAAAGATATGTATTTAAATATGTGCACTTATATTATTTAGACACAAGTTATTTTTTGTTTTTTTCACAAAATAATATTTTAATTGCCTTTTAAACAGAGGAAATGATTGTATTTCTTTAATGGTTCGGGGAAGCTTATTATATATTTGAGCACCTTCATATTTGATATATCTATGACCATAACACTTTGTTCGTGGCTTGAGTAAGCAGATGTTACTTGCATTTCTCATTAGCCTCGTTTGGAATTGCGATTTTTTTGTGAAAGTGATTTGCGTATGTATATCTTTTTTTATAATTTTTCTGATTAATATACAAGTATGATATTTATACATCTGGTCAATTGTCATTAGTTTAGTTTTGTCAAACACTATAGATGTTGGTGTTAAATAGTGAAGGTGATAGTAATTTGATGAGTTTGTTTTGCGTAAATTGTAACTTTTTTAAATTAGTTTTGGCAGCTGAACCCCACACTTCGTTTACGATGGTGGACATATTCGGTTACGATGTCCAGAGATTAATTTATAGTTAATATATGCAATTTTGTTTCGTTGAATTAGCATATTAACTCGTATTTCCCAATATGGTGTAAGTTTTCGTATCCCAGATCCGACGTTACCGGCGGTGTCGACGGGCGTACCGAACAGCAAGACGGGCCACTGCGTCAAAACCAACGTCATTCTGAAGCAAGCCGTCGCGCGCGCCAGCAACATGCCGCACGTCAAGTGGATATTCCTGGCAGACGATGATACTATACTGGGGTAAGGTTTTGAATAATATATTGACGGCTAAACTTACGCGGTAGGTACAGTCGCCAGCAATGAGATGTAGGTATACATTATATAATTTTCAAAGGTGCCTCAGCATACAATTTCATGAAAATTGAGATCAGAATTATTAGACACTGAAGTCATTCATATTACTTTGCTGATTATAATAATCCTTATGTACATTGTTATAAAATGTAGTAATGTATCAATGTTTTGGAAATTATGGAATGTATACATCTTATTGCAGGCGACTGTACAGTCGAGTATTGCTACTCGTGCACCCGGCTGCGTCCGCGCTAGTGCCTTCTGGGGTAAGATTGAATTAGATTGAGACATTGAGTACAACCATTAAAAATAATGTTGTAATTTTTTTATAGTATTCCTCTAATTTTTTGCAGCAATAATCAGACAACATTAGACCGCCATCGTTTTGCTTTTAACTTTTTTGTTAATTGTAATGTTAGCTTTTGACGACTATTTCACTTCATTACCACATGGTCAATGATGATGCGGTCGAAGACGGTATCACGCTACACCCAGATTATCGACTGACCTCGGAGATCAGCTGCAATACCGTTAGGTGCTTGGTGACTTCTGCTTAGATTAATACAGACATATATTGGTGACAACCAAGCACCTACCCGCCTGTCTAGCTAGCAGTGGGGTGATAGCTAGCCAGGCGGGCACGGCACACAGCAAGCTTTACAACAAATGTCTCATTTCCAGCGTGCGAAGACTGTGCGAGGTGCTGAGTTGTTACCGCGGCGGGGATGACGTCACAATCCTCGGCGAGAGATACGGATACGGATATGGAAAAAGGGAGACAGCTGCTAAAGGTCAGCATAGTCATATTACATACTGAACTTAGTATGTAGTTAGCAATTATAATCAGCATGTTGTTTTAAGTAAAGCTGTCTTGAGCTGTCTAGCTGTTTTAAGGAAGGTACTTTGTGAAATAGATAGAATACGAACCTGCATACTTTGGGTTTGCAGAACCAGGCTCTGAGCCATAAGCTACTAATATTCTGCATTGAGTCTCGATTTAAGGTTGTCGAAGCTGAACTCCTGTCTCCGAGAGGAATATTTGAGTCCCAGCATTGAGAACATGATAGGCTGATTATCTTAACCAACAATGTATGTCTATTTTTGTTAATAAATAATTTCTCGTACAAACAAGGTTACGACTACATAACGGGCGGCGGCGGCACAGTACTGAGCGTGCGCGCTGCACGCGTGCTGACCGCGTGCGCGTGCGCAGGGCTCAGCGCGCCCGACGACATGACGCTCGGCGCGTGCGCGACGCATCGGCTCAACCTCACCGCTACCCATGTGCCGCTGTTCCATCAGGTAATGTACATTTCAAGTAAGTAAGTATTGTCACACTAGGAGTCCCCGTGCCGCAGGAGGCATGGATGGAAGGTGTCTCATTTGAATGTCAGTGATAATTAGAGAAAGGTAACATACTAAACCTGGGCAGTTACTGTAACTCACAGGTAAAGGTTTAGCGACTGGTTTACAATCCTAACGGTGGTGACTAGCCAGGCGAACTCTAGAATGTAGCGTAACTTCTAGAGTTCGCCTGCTTCCTTCGCCTAATAACTTGCTGTGGATTGCTTCATGTAATACTTTTATCAAAAGCTCCAGCCCGAGATAGGATTCAGGTAGGCTTAATGAGCGGCGAGCTGTTGGCGCGTTCGGCCCCTGCCTTGCCCGCTCGACAGTTGTTTTCCCTGATTTCTATGTTTATATGTAATTAGTGTTAGTGAATTGTAAAACCTATTGTGTATTTATACCGCTTCGTTCGTGAGTACCTGTTTTTCTATCTACACACCCTAGCTCTGGAGAAAAAAAGCTCTAACGAAAACTTAAAATTATTTCGCACTTGGCCGGTTTTTAAAATTCCGCCTCGGATGAGGGCTAAACATTATTGCTCTCCAAACTGACCTAAAATTATTATTTTAGATCTAGATAATTTCTTGTGAAATTATTAAAAAGAATTTCTCAAATATTGTAAAAGTTATCACATTTTTTTAAAACTGTAATCCAAGTGTATGATTGCTTCAAAAAATAGTAGCCCAGTGTATGATTGCCTCAAAAGTAAAATGGCCCAGTGTTTGATTGCCCAAAGTAAAGTGGTCTAGTGTATTATTGCCTCAAAACTAACGAAGTCCAGTATATGATTGCCTCAAAAGTTAAGTTGCCCAGTGTATGTTTGCCTCAAAAGTAAAGTTGCCCAGTGTATGATTTCCTCAAAAGTAATGTGACCCATTGTATGATTGCCTCAAGAGTAAAGTTGCCCAGTGGACGATTACTTCAAAAGTAAAGTACCCCAGTGTATGAATGCGTTAAAAGTAAAGCTGCCCAGTTTATTATTGCCTCAAACGTAACGAGATCCAGGGTATGATTGCCACAAAGTAAAGCGGCTCAGTGTATGATTGTTTTAAAAGTAAATTGGCCCAGTGTATGATTACTTAAAAGGTAAAATGGCTAAGTGTACGATTGCCTTAAAAGTAAAGTTGCCCAGTGTATTATTGCCTCAAAAGTAACGCGGTCCTGTATATGATTGCCTCAAAACTAAGCTGCCCAGTGTATGATTGCCTCAAAAGTAAATTAGCCGAATCTATGATTGCCTTAAAAGTAAAATGGCCCAGTGTACGATTGTCTCAAAAGTAAAGTACCGGGGTGGATTGCAGGCCCGACCGCAGGACTACGCGCGCGAGGTGCTATCCCGGGACCGGCCCGTCTCCTTCCACCGGCACTCCTCCCCGGACCCTCTGCGCGTGTACGCCGCGTGGTTCCAGCACGACGATCTTGCGCTGCGCACGAGGAAACGGGACGAGTTCTAGGACAACTACGCTAATCAAGAAGCCAACATATGCCATGTGAAAACAGTCCATGAGGTATTCTAGCTGTGTTCTTTTGACCCAGTATTATTACTATTTATGCATTAATCTATAGCTTTATATACAGACAACAGCAGAAACGATTCTCACTATAAATGTTCTTTTAAAACTTTACTATAATTTGTATATTATCTCCATCTCATTAATAAACTAGTTGTACCATTTATATTTGTAAAATGGGTATTTCAAAATACCACAAATAAAGTCGGTTATACCTCTTGTCATCTCTTTTTAATACAATATTAATAACAAGGACAGGTAATATTTAAACAAGTTCATTAAAGCTTTGTGTTATTATATTTACTGTTATTGATTGTTAGATTTAAATTAAGAAATGGTTTATTAAAAAACTAGCTCTGAAATTGAATAATCTGATTAATTAATTCGTAAAATTTATTTTACATTGAAATTGTTACCACGTATATATTGTTAATAAGCTTCCGTGATTGTTTAAACAACGTGGCTTTGTATCTCAGTTATGTACTAAAAGTAATAGATTTATGTTAATGATCAGCCTAGCTATATAGTCACAGACGTCTAGCCAAGTTCTGGTTAACAATGCTTCGCACAAAAAGGTGCATTTTCAATGTGACGCGATGGCGTGCCATCTTATTAATAGTAATGTTGGTTAGATAATTAACCTCATAATTCTGTGTATTTTTCTAGTACTACATAAAATTAAGCATAATGAAGTGTTGTATTGACTGCCTGCGAGTACGGCTCACCGACCAATCAGACACTTAGTTGAGAGTTCGTTCAATTCGAGTGCCTACTTCCAGAAATTGTCAATGTTGTGGGTCACATTTAGAGTTGAGAAAGATATACTCAAATACTCGTTTTTAACATTTCCTGCTTCTCTAATAACCCTCACGAACATTAACTAAACAAGGTATTTCCCAATAGATAATGTACATACCGTCTGTGCATACATAAATATTTGCCCCGTTCAGGAATCTAACCTGGAACCCCGCGCTATGAAGGCAGGACCGCTACCAACTAGGTCAACGGGGCTGTCAACATTATATGAGTAACTTAGATAATGTTAAGTACTTTTAATATACATCATGATTAATATTAAACAATCTATGAGTTTTCTTGTATTTAGCAAACCGGTAGTGTTCGCAAAAACTCTTCTTGCGGTTATCAAATAAAGTTTCTTTGCAAGTGATTCTATAGATGGTGCCTCCGGCCCCATAAGACAGTTAAAACAACAAGCAAAGTAAATTCGATTCTCCAACTGTAGCCTGTATGACGTGTGGTCATGGCGTCTGATACCGTTAGTCGGAAGACGCCGATTCGTATTCCATCTGAGGATGTAATTTTGTCTCTAAAAATTGCAAAAGTGGGTAGTTACTAATTATACTCCATTAGCGATTGTTTATGGAATATGGAAGTTATTCAAATTAACCTCTAGGTGTAGGTAAGTACGTAGTAGAATATATGAATCTGGGCTACTCACCTTTTGTATAAGATACCTCTCCACTACGATTGACATATAACAGCTAAAGTATATTAGACTTGTTTATACCAGCTTGCGTGTACTGCGAACGATGTGTGTGCGTTAGATTGTACTTGTAGTGGAAACTAACATATCAGTTGTCTAGATAAGTGTACATATGTAATGGAATAAAGTTTACTATTTTTATTAAACCGGCCTTTTCTTTACATACTCTATGTGTTCTTTAAAACATATTAAGTAAATTAAATTGCATGATAAAGTTTTGAATCGTATCAAACAGCTTTGCTTGAATATTTACAGTTGTATCATCATCAGCTCACACTCGGCCACTACTGGTCTCTCTTAAAGTACCTAACTAGCAAAAACCCAGTATGTGCACCCAACTGACCCATCATGGCATGCTGTGTGCTGGTCAGCGCTGAGACGGTTCCGTGTCAAAATGGCATTGATGCTTATTTGTAAGCCATGAGTAAGCACCAAGAGACCAAAACATCTTTTTGGAAATTAAACTTAACCAAACTGTCAGGCAGAAATCCAGCCACAAGTTTAGAAAATAAGACAAGAGAGCTGATATAAGCCAGAAAGGAGGTAAAATTAAGTATAAGTCACTCACCACCTCGAATCGTCACTAACGACATGCTGGTGGTAGGGTTAACGCCAGGGACGGAAAATTGCAAAGGGTAAGTACATACCTATAATGATGGCCGACACAAAACAGGGCACAACCTTAGGGGAGGACACGAGTACCGAGTCAACCAATCTCCATAAACAAAGTGAAATAAAAGGGTTATTTGGATCAAATTTGGTTGGTTGACAGATGAGGCTGAATTAACACACGTTCTAGATACTTTTTATCATCATCATTCCTCACAACGTGATGCGGTAAGTTCTGTCTAAATACACATAGGTATTTATGCTCCATTCAATTATTATTTATGAATTTAGAGGTCTTCCGCTTTAGACGCGGCATCGCCAGCACGATCAGTCATCCCAGTAACTTAGGCAGTGTGTTTGCGTCCACAGTCATGTAGCGTCACTTCTAAACCCTTTTACCGACAATGAGTCAGCAAAGGGCGAATCATTAATTAGCGAGTCTCACGTTGTCTTGGCTAATGGAAGTATTGAGTAAAGCGATCTGCGGAACCCTCCAGTCACGGTCGGTAATAGCCAATCATAGTATTGTAAAGGAGTCGCTTTTATACATCAATCTGTATTTGGTTACTTGAGCCAAAACCGAAGTGAATATGCAGAGTGGCATATTGAGATGGGCCAGTATGGAAATATAAGGAACTATTGGAGATTTGTCGTCTATTTTAGAGTGAACTAAAACTTGATTCAATATAAAGCACTAGACCACCAGCGTGCAAAGATGTGTATTTTTTTCTATGTAAAATTGCTAGGAAATGAAGCAAATATTTTGGACAAAGGTTTAGTCTTTGACACTATAACTTACTTTCGCATATATAATATTAGTATGATTTCATCACAATTATATATATATATATCGTTATTGGATAGAGATATGAATGCCAACATTCCGATATTCTCCGTAGTGGCTATCGCAGCTTGCCGAGAGAGGGAGAGGGAAGGTACGGAGCATGAGCTACGAGATTTTGACTCATGCTCGGTCCAGTTTGAGGTCTTGAAAAACAGTTCAACAACTTCAAACTTCTTCTTGTATTGAACGTCGTGCGTCACAGGTGTAACTCATGAATATTTTAAAGTAAATTAGCCTAAGAGTATCTCCCCTGGGAAATCACTGACAGTTTATTACGAAGTCTTATTTATTTTTAAATTTATTTCATATTTATTATTAAAAAATAACTAGTCATGTCATTTTAAGATATATATCGTTACATGTAAATTAGTTACTGTCCCATAAAACCGTGAATTAAAAATAAAGTTTTTTAGTTCACAAACATATTCACTCTTAATAATATTCAAAACATACAGTAGAATCCGTTTATTATGACTCCGCCCATATTGACCGACCGCTTATTGTGAAGTAATTACACAGCGAAGTCTGGTTTTCACATAAAATTATTTATAACTACGTCGGATATAATTACTTCGCTTATAGTGACATGTCGTTTATTGTGACCCATCTATCTATATAATTTATATATATATTGTATATTTATATATATATTTACATCACGCTATAACTCTTGCGTCCACCCTCAAAAAATCCCATAGTAATACTGCGTCCGGTATACGGGTGCAAGATTATTTTCACCGATTGTCCGCTAGAGTCGCTGCATCGCTGTATATTTTTGGGTGTATATTATCGTAAATGTAGCCGATAATGTTACGTCCACCTCCAATGCGACAATGCGACGATGCCACTTCGTACAGTGCGTATAGTTGCCCTTGGAATGAAATGCGACGTTGCCGCTTGGGTGCGTTGAGGCTGTGATATTTGCCGCGTGCGACGATTGTGTGATTCTATAATAATAATAATAATAATTTATTTTATTTTGCATAAATATATTACATTTTATATAATGAATCCATAGGCTCCCGAACTAGTTAAAAACTGTGTTTCGGGTGCCAGTGGCTTCTCCCATCTAGATTTATTTTAATATTTTATGCTTACAAATACATATAACAAACATATTTTTGTATATATAAACACGCATTATATATATATATATATATATATATATATATATATATATATATATATATATATAAACATAAAGCCTATATATATACAGCATAGTCTATATAACTAAAAATATAAAACACATGGAACAGCATACATAATGGTTAATAAATGCTAAGCAAAAATGTTTTGAAATTAGATAAAACACGCTCATTTTATAATATTTATTTGAGGGTGTGTTGGGATGTTATTGTAGTGTGTGTGTGAATGTATGTTTAAGTGTATATCATCTCCGTCAAAGCACCCAACTCAAGTGGAGTAAAAGTGGGTTGGAGGATATTTGTGTATGTTGTGTGAAGGTGTGGAAGTGTAGGTATGAAAGTGATTTAAGTATGTAAAGCAATGTTTGTGGCGTTTAGCACACCGTACACTGTGTGTAACGTTGTGTGCACCGGGCATTGCGTGTGATATTGCGCAGAACGCAGTTGAATAAATGGGGTATATGCTCAAAATATCATTCTCTAAAACTATTAAGCATCCTTTCGATGCCTTCATAATCATATTGACAAAGCCAAGTAAGTAGCACCTTTTTAATTTCGTTATTACTTAACTTTTTAGCCTTATGTACTTTATTAAATTTGTTGTATAGGAGAGGCACAATGACGTTAAAATGCTTGTGTGCAAATTTGCTCTTAACACGTGGAACAGGACACATATCTATTCGCTTTCTAGAGTCAGGCAGAGTTGGAACAACTTTTCTGTGATAACGCCTTAAGCCTTCGTAAATGAATAGCTTCCTGACACTTAGGACATTAGCCTCTTCATACACAGCAGTGGTTGAGTGTCTATATGGTAGATATAGAAGAACTTTTAGAACAGCACGCTGGGCACGCTCCACAGTTATTAGATGAGTCTTTGCTGCATTACCCCACGTGCAAATGCAATATCTGATTAGGCACTCGCACAATGCCTTATATATCCCTATTGCAAGCTGCCTATCTACAACTTCTCTCAGATTTTTAAAGGCATAGATAAATTTTCTTGTCCTAGATGCCAAAGCCATTATGTGGGGGGTCCAGTTCAATTTATCGTCAATCATTATCCCCAGGTATTTAATAGTATCAACCCTTGATAAAACTGCGCAGTTACATTTGTTAGTTGTTTGTTTATTTCGGTTACATGGAAAGGTGTGTATTTTTAAGCTAATATTAGTTCCAGGGGATCCTACTTGAGTCTTATTGAAACACATATACTTAGTTTTGCTGGTATTGAGGGAAAGAAGACTATTTTCAAGCCATTGCGTTACATTTGAAAGGCAGAGCTCTGCTAGTGTGATAACTTTTTCCCATGTCTTATCATGAAGGAGAAGCACGGTGTCGTCTGCAAACATAAGGAGATCTAGTCCAGGCAAAGTAGTATCACATAGATCGTTAATATAAATTAGAAAAAGTGTTGGGCCTAGTGTACTACCTTGCGGCACTCCGTACGTGCACACCGCACCATCGCTCTCAAAATTGTCGACTTTAACCTTTTGAGTCCTACCGGTCAAATAGTCTGTGAACCAGTCAAGTGCAACACCTCTTATACCAACATTATTTAGCCTCGTCAATAGAATGGGTATGGAGACTGTATCAAAGGCTTTTTGGAGGTCCAAAAAAACCTCTAAGCATTTGTCTCCATCATCCAAATATGACGTGACCAAAGAAGTTAGCATCAGAATAGCGTCTTCAGTCGACTTGCCTTCTCTGAATCCATGCTGGTTTTTATGTAACAGGTTGTTCTTTTCTAGATATCGCATCACTCTTCTTTTCACCAGTTTTTCTAGGACTTTAGAAAGAGTTGAAAGAAGCGATATAGGTCTATAAATAGAGGCACTTTGCTTATCGCCAGCTTTAAAAATAGGGCAAACAACAACTTTTTTAAAAGCAGAAGGGAAAATTCCAGACTCTAGACTTAGGTTACATAAATAAGTGATTGGTTCGATAATAAAATGTATGAACCTTTTTAATAAATATGTGGTTATTTTGTCCCATCCGGGTGCACTATTTGATTTCAATTCAAATATTATACTTTTCACTTCAGCTGGGTCGGTAGGAAATAGAGTCATTGAGTTGACTGTGGAGTTTGATGATTTAGCAAGTGAGGCCAATTGACTTTCAGTGACATCTAGCTTGTTAAGAGTCTCGTTGGCAAGGGTACCTCCAATAGATGTGAAATACTTGTTTACTATATTAAGCGATTCGGTGGGGGTATTAGCAATTTTCAATAATTCCTTAGAAGGCCCTTTAGATTTTTTGATGTTACACACTTCTTTTATTATTTTCCAAGTTTCTTTTATATCTCCTCTATTTTCTATTAGTTTGTTTTTGTAGTATTCTTTTTTTAAATTACTTATTATTTTATTACATATATTTCTATAGTTAGTATACTTTTTTTTTAATTTCTCATTTTTAGGTGATTTCTTAGCTTTCATATGTAATCTATCTCGCTTTCTAATACATTTTACTACTCCTTTAGTAATCCATGGTTTAAGTGGTCGATTCTTTTTTGATATAGTTTTTATATGTGTATTATTATTTATTATATTGAGTAATCTAGTTGTAAATAATTCGGTCGCAATATTAACATGATTAATTTTATATAATTCCTGCCAAGTCTCTTTTAAAAATAGTTCTTTTATATCGTCATATTTAATTATTATTTTACTATACGTTGTAAGCTTCTTAGTTACTTTAGCATTATTGATGTAAAGCAAAATTGGTGAGTGGTCAGTGAGCTGTTGTTCAAATACAATAGTTTTCCACAGTCCACAGGTTTTTATCATAAAATGATCAAGGCACGTAGATATTCTCGTTGGGCGATTTATTCCTTGACTTAAACCGTGCATAGCCATTAGGTTTAGGTAATCTTGAGAACAGGTAGATAGATTATTAGACAAAATATCTAAGTTGATATCGCCAGTAAATATTATATTGTTTGTACGTATATTTCCCAGTATGATATTAACCGATTCCAAGTATTTACTCGCGTTTCGAAAACACGGCGGACGATACGAGCACACAATAGTATAATCTGGTAAAATGTTAACTATAAGGCAGTTACCTTCGCAAAGAGAAGGTTCAATCGCAGTGGTAACAAGTTCATTTCGGACGTATACGACCACGCCATCGTTCTGATTAATACTATGTTTAGTCCAAAAAACGTTGTAACTATTTAGTGCGGGTGGAGGTATATGACCACTCGTCCAGCATTCTGTCAGAACAAAAACATCTACCGATATGTCCAAGCTAGAAACAAATGCCAAAAATAGGTCAAAATTACAGTTTATACTTCTTATATTTACTGTTAATACTGCAAGCGAACACTTATTATTAATATATCATCGACTTCTGTGATAATAAATGAGTTATCCATTATTGAAAAACGAAGTAAATAGGTGCAAATAAACATATTTAAGCATATACCTTGCAAATATATACCTACTTATAATTAATATATATGTTGAGTAGTATAATTTATTCATATAGAAATTAAATGCTATATTATGTGTATAATAAAAATATGTATGTATCAGGAGATTCATGTGTGAAAGATCGGTATAAGTGTGTAAGTTGTGTACATAATATGTGTATTTGTATTTTGTGTGAACGTGTTGGTTTATTTTAATGAATCCTTGTAATTTTAGATTGTGTTTTAACTTTACAAAAATATAATACGAGAAAAAAATATAAAAATATAATTTTACATTACTGCTAAAAGCTGTTTTAAAAAAATAGCGAAATATAATTAATAATAAAATGTAAACTAAATAAATATTTATATCTAGTCATTTACTAATTATGTTTTCTAGGTCGCTTTCGTGATTTACCCGTATAAGTGGAGCTCCATCTGCTCTTCTCAGGTACACTCTGCCTCGCGAGGTCCAGCAGTACTTGTACTCGCTTTTTTTTGCAAACTCCCTGGCCAGGAAGAACAACTTCCTATCCTTCATGGTCAGACTCTCGGACACAAATATCGGCTTAGGTGGGCCTTCAAGTTTTATATTTGAAGTGCTGAACTTGCAGGTCGTATATTTTTTATTGTACGCCTTGACGGTACCAACGATCTTGTCTCTAAGAGTTACACTAGTGAGCTCGGCAACTATAGGCTGGTTATTTACGTTCTTGTTATTAATTCTATACACATCACGAACCTCAACCGGCTGGATTGTTACCCCGACCGCAGAACTCACTTTCCTAACGATATTCAGTAAGTCATCCTTTGTTTCGCCTGCTTTTTTAGGAACATTGCGCACTTCTAGGCTCGAACTACGCAGGTTTCGTTCCATCTGCTGTAACCTGCCTTCTAGGGACTGTATATGCTTAAGATTCGCAGCTTTTTCCTGTTCTAGGGAGCTAACTCTTGAGACCATCTCATCATATTTTTTTGCAAGAAAATCGATTGAATTGGCGATGTCTTTGTTTTGCTCCGTGTGTGTATTTATTCCACTTTGAACCGTATTCATAAGAGCCTTAAATTTTTCATTTTGTTTATTCTCGAGCTCGGTAAACATTTCCAAAATTTCCTCCCTACTTATCTCATCCTTCCTATTACGTTTACGCACAGCAATGTTGGGGTCGCTCGAGGCATGTTCGCGCGAGATCCGAGGCACTTCGAGAGTATCGACGAGCGGCTGCGGCGGCGCGATGTTCGAGTCCGACTTACAATGCGTCAGCGGGGCGGAAAAGGTAGGCGTCGTTGGCGGGGTACGTTTGAGCGGCATCTTGGTTGCGCGGGGGACAGGGCAAGTGCGTACAAACGGCTATCACGTACCAGGTACTAGGCGCGCAGAACGTTGAAGCGTGCGCGTAAACAGCGGGCAGTCGTATAGTCACACGTACAGATGCACGTTGCGTATGTGTGCAATGCGCAGCAAGTAGGTACAGCACGCTGACGCGCTTTCAAATGTGTGTGTATGCACTCACCAAGTACTTTAGCTCCTCACGACTTATGCGATCCTATTATTTCGTTCGATTTATGGTGTCAATAATTTTGTTTAAATTTTGAATAAATATTTATTGAGTACTGGTTAAACACGTCTGCTTGACACAGCGGTCCGGGGGAGAGGAATTCTGCTCGTGAACTTTGCGGACGCTATAGTAATCCGTACGAAAGGATTTGATTATAGTATATTATGATACAAGTGAGCTATGTAGCCTATCATACACGAGGCCGCGGGTTGCAGCCCGAGCCGTAGGCGAGGGCGTAAATCAGTCGAGTTTTTAGTGAGCAAGTTGCGCACTTTTTCAATACACTTGCAAGGAAAGAAGAAACATGTAGGTATTGCATAATTCGTTTAACTATTAAAAAAAATGGTGAATGAACAATTTCCAAAAAAACGACATGGGAATGAATTTTATTGTTTGCTTTGGCCTGAAAGTTAATGTTTTCATCCAGAGTTGCTTTACGAAATATTTTATTTTTATTTTATTGTTTTTTTTTTATTTTACAATTTTAGGTAAAACTTACATCAAGGTGTTACAAGATAAATAAATTAATAAAATACAGAAGGCCAATTAAAAATGTTCACCAATAAGTTATAAATATCATAAATATTAATTTGAAGCTCGTTACCAGTTTCTATGCAATAATTCTAATTCACATTACATTGGTTGTACAGATCAGTTCTCCTGAGACGCGCGTTTCTCATCTATCCCGTACCGATCATAACCAGGTTTTCCTTTTGCACTGAAAGTTCCATCAATCAATATTTCTCCCGAAAGTTCAAGAAGTTGGAAAGGATCAAAGCCAGTCAGAGCTGGTCATTTGTCATTCAACGTGCGATACTTCGCTAAGAACCCCTCCGACTCGAACTCGAACCAACTTACATTTTTCATTACAGAAAACTTTTGAAAGGCAACTCTAATTTTGTATACTGCATACAACGGAAAAATCACCTTTCTGCTTATGTACTAAAAATTATATTTCCTAGTCTTGTGTCAAGGTTTGGCGTGAAGTGTTATTCTCAGTTAGACTGGGATGTATTAATCAGAAATATTAGTTTTGTAAAGCTCCGAAAGGCTTTTAACACTTCTAAGCCTCTTTCCTCTTTCTTTTATTGGAAAGAGATAATCTGCCTTCATATATAATATTAGTAAATGGCAAAACGGCTCTAGATAAACTGTTTTCGTCGTATAATTGCGTCGTCTGAAAGGAAAACTTGTGATTGCTATTATTACTCGTATTTAACCATATGATGCTTACCAAATTCGTTGTTAGTACTTTTGCTGTAAACATCGACGAGTAATGGTTATTTTCTTTTCTTATAAACACGTACTAATCTATTGGATTTAGTTTAAGTCGGAAGCAGTTCCTTCATTAATTTGTTCAAAAAGGCTCTAAAAAATTTTCTAATTGAGAAGTGATATTATAAAATCAATGACTTTTTGCTTTTGACTTTAGTTTAAGTTGACATATTATTGTTGTTATTATTTTATGACATTGCTTCAAATTTATTGTTTAATTATACATTAACATAATTGATATTCAAATTATTATTATACTGACACATTGTATTAAGTTTATATATAATTTGATTATAAAAATAATGTTCCTTTTATGCATGCCATCGCTCGACTAATTTGCACGCCTGTGGGCAAAATACGATGTAAGTTCATCTATATCTATTATATTCACCTGATCTAATACAACCTGCGCATATTATTGTGTTGTATGTATACTCGTATTTTGAGCAAATAAATGATTCTTATTCTTATTCTTATTCTATTCATTCATATGGAAGGTTCTTGCAGCCGTTGTACAGTGGACTGCGCTTGACATTTCAAGCCCGGACTGGCTTCCAATGTCTGCAGGTATTAACTCTTTGTCTCATTGATAAGTATATGGGCGAGAAATGAATCGACTGTTCGCTCTTATAGCTGGTTTATTACTGCCGCTCGGCGTGAAGCCGAAGGCAGTCGAATACACATCACTCCTCTGACATTATTTTGAAGACCTGGCAATATACAAAAGCTAATATTAAAAAAACTTCTTATAGCTAATTACCTGCGTCGGTCTTTTTGATCGCTCATGCGCTCTGCCAAACTCTGACTGCCCTTCCGATTCTGCTAAATCATTACCCGAACTATTTTCATTGGAAAAGCGCCTGGGATCTATACAATCCGATTCAATAGGAATGCCTACAATATTTTCTATAGCCTCCGCCCAATCATCTCTGTCCTCCTATCCGCCATCGACGTTAGAAACATTAAGGCCGCTTATGGCGGCCGCTTATGGTTCGATGGCAAGCAAGGATCATGCACTCTCGTCGCTTGAGAGTCAGTTTGCAACGATGGCGAAGAAGGTGCAGAGAGGTTTGTCGGATCTGGTGCCTGAAATAGTGATGGCGTGGAAGGCCGCAATGGAACAAACGCTGTCGAAACGTACGAATCATCGTCGTCATAAAGTTTTCTCCCGTTGTGGCTCGATTAAGTGAACTTTCTTATCTGATCTACATGCCGTTATCATGAAACGTTATATTTCTCAAATAAAATACTATACATTCTATTACCTATTTTGTTTGTAATCTTACCGACCGTCCATTTAGCATTTCGCGCAGAAAACCATCTAGTCCAAACAAGCTCTCCAACTTCAAAACATCTGGCTTTGTTTAAATCGCAGTGATAATCGTTAGGTACATGAGTATAGTTTTGAGGTAAAACTAAATCTAATCTAGATCCCATCCTCGTCGCCAGTTGATGAGTATATGGGCGAGAAATGAAACGACTGTTCGCTTTTGTAACTGGTTTATTACTGCCACTTGGCGTGAAGCCGAAGGCAGTCGAATACACATCACTCATACATAAGTCAGTCCTAGTACAAACATTTGCGTAGGTGTAACGTTATCGTACCGTTGACGTATACAGTACAAACTATGAATTATCTGTGTCACAGTTGTACAAGGTAATTGATTGCGCATCCAGATGTTAAAATATTTTGTTCTCAGCGTAAACAGGTATGCCGAGGTGTACTTAGTCACAATGTATTTGATTATTATGTGTATGTAGTTGTGTTCGGTAGGAAATTTTCAATACCTGAGTAGAACATCTAAGTATTACACGTAACTGCTTTATAAATAAGCATTTGAAACATAACGGTAATATCCTAGATATTACACTATTGTAAATAAGTGTTCAAAAGTATTCAATAAATACAAGATCGCTATTATTATTAAGTATATGTATATATACTTATTATATATTTAATTATATACTGTTATTATTGAATTACTAATGATAATACGTGCTTCTTAAATATATGCATGCTAGGTATAATATAATACCAACAAATGCAAAAGCTAGGAGCAACTAGCAGCAGAATATTGTTGGAATATTAAATTTATATAGTATATTTATTTATATTTATTAATATAAAATTAAATGAAATGAATCGAAAACATTCATTAATAATTCGGTATGTAACTGTACGTAACTACCTATATACTAACTCAGTGGCCTTATCAACATAACCACAGAAATAACAAGAAATCTGCTATAAAAGTAAGCAATAAAATAAGACATTTTAACGAGTTATGGACATAGGTACTTCCAGGAATATTTATCATTATGTATTTATTCAGGTAGACGAAACGAAATGTATGTATTCCAGAGAGATGTGATAGTGTAGGTGGCAGAGGCCATGTGTAATAGTCTATTCGTGTTGATTACAATGGTTACGGGTCTATTAACTGGTAAGAAGAAATGTTAAATATAACGAATTTCAAAAACATACAGATGTACTTTTTACGTTATTTCACTTAATGCTGTATCTATAACTTTTGAAAATATCACGTGTAGGAACATTTCAAATGTGACCCACTACAACATACTTATGTTATAATCATATTATTTAACTTACCTTCTTCTGAAATCAGTACCGTTTAAGGGTTGTCCTCAGCTGAGCCTGATGAAGAACACCAACATATTGAAGTCACAAACTTTTCACCAAACAGCGTTGACAAAAATATTCAACAAAGCCAATTTCAAGGAATCCCTGCAATCGTCAAAGATCTCCTTCCTTGCAAGTGCAACCCTCGGGTCATCAGCACTATCTGCGCAGGAAACGAGAACTTCAAAAATCAGTGTTATTTATCCTGTGTTAATGCAATGCGACGTCGATTGAATCAATCAGAACTGAAAGTTGTGTGTTTGGCATCTTGCGATACTTGCGAGACATCTTCAGTAGTTAAACTTGACCAAAATCATGAAGAAGAAACACACCCGCCGTTTTTTGAGGCTAAAGAACGATTTCAAACAAAACAACTTACAGAAACAAGATCTTTGGTGTCAATGCCAGAGGAGTTCAAAAATCGTCTAATAAAAAGTAAACCTTTAAAAACAGATATTGAGAACGACGAACAGCAGCAGCCTATTGAACCTGTACCTGAGATCATACGTGATCTAATTCCTTGCAAGTGTAATCGTCATATAACAAATCCAGTCTGTGCTGGCGACAAGAATTTCCAGAACCGATGCTACCTGGCCTGCGATAACGCAGTGCGACGTCGCTTGAAACAACCAGAGCTGAAAGATGTATGCTTTGCATCTTGCGATACTTGCAAATCTCAAACATCTTCATTGATTCAAATTGAGCAAAATCAATACAAAAACAAAGAAACGAAACCGGCATTTATTAAGGATAATGAACAAAATTCATTAAATCATTTTACACAACCAAGACATCCACTGTATAATCCTGTGGAGCTTCAAAATTATCCAATGGGATCTAACCCTCCAACAGGCGAAGTTGATAAAGTATCTCAGCAGAAAAAAATAGAAAAAGTTCCTGAAAACGTACGCGATTTGCTTCCTTGCCGATGCAATCGTCGAATAACAAACCCAATCTGTGCAGGAGACAAAAACTTTCAGAACCGATGCTACCTGGCCTGCGAGAACGCAGTCCGTCGTCGTTTGAACAGACCAGAAATAAAAACAGTCTGTTTCGCCACATGCGATAGTTGTAAAGCTCTCAACGACATTCAACAAAACTTTACAAAAGCAGCCTCATTAAAGCCCGAGGAAACTCAACGAAAACCTTATATAAAAACTGAAGCAAGAGAATTAAAACCACGCCAAGCAACAAATCCTTTCACGATAAACCAACAGAGACGCCTTTTTACTGTTAAACTTTCAGAGGTACTACTTGAAGAAGGAGTTCCTATAAATATGAACGATCTGGTACCGTGCAAGTGCAATCGCCTTCTGATAAAACCACTGTGCGCCGGAGAAGTTAACTTTAAGAACCAGTGCTACCTGGCCTGTGAGAACGCAGTGCGTTCCCGCTTGAATATTGAACAATTGAATGTTACCTACTATGCTAAATGTATGGTTTGTGATGTTATTGGCCCACATACTTCATCCGTCGAAGTGGAGGGAATAAATAAAGGAATATAAATTTTAACTGCACAATGTCCCCAATGTTTCGTATTAAATAATGGGGAGTTAACAAAATATTGTAATATTTAAAATATATAATATATATATGAGTTAAAATATTTTGGCGCAGCTCCGGCAGCTAAAACTGCATGGGAACGCTTGAGATGAACCCCCTTGAACAGTGGCAGACTCCTCCAATTCAATTAACTGGTTTTAAGATTCAACCTTTCAGGGAATTTTAGAAGGTTTGCTTTCGTGTTTCCTATCTTGTATGTAACATAAACATAATCATGTAGTATAAACAAAATAAACCTCGTGAAAATGTGGTAACAAAACTATGAACTATACTTACATATGTGACGCAAAGTGCTTGGTTAGTTGTCTTTTATCCACATATTTAGTAGGTACCAGATTTTATATTTATATATAGTTACCTAACACTTTACTCATAACCTCATCACTACGTAGGTACATTTCTTTAACCGTTTTCAATACGGTTTATGAAATATCTACTCTATTGCAATGCTATATATAGTAGATTGTATCATAAGGGAGCAAAATAATATTTTTACGGCGAGGGCGCTTTTTTGAATCCAGAGCGAAGTGAGGGATTCTAGAGTAGAATCCCGAGCGTAGCGAGGGATTCTTTAGTAGAATCCTGAACGTAGCGAGGGATTCAAAGTACGTCGCCCGAGCCAAAAATATACCTCGAGAGCATAGAAATCGCACACCCCCAACATTTTCATTATGACCTTATTTTTTTTTTTTGTTGACGATTGGTTGCAATTATAAGTAAAATTAAATTAAAGTACACAATGTTAGCTTCCTAAAAACCCATAATGTTTGGCCTAGACTTTCAAAATCATAACAATGGCAACTAAACAATAGAATGCCCTAAATTTGCTCGTTTCAGGTAGAGCGGTTTGTGGGACTTTGAGCAGGTATAAAAGGTTAAAAAAACAATAAATTTGTGAAAGTAACGATTTATTAATACGAGGTGTTGCCTCCCCTAGCCTGTATAACAGCTTCCATTCGATGTTTCATTGAAGAAATCAATTTTTTTACGAAATCCTGCGGTATGAGCTCCCATTCTTCCTTGATCGCGGTTTGGAGCTCTCTGAGACTCGAAGGCGCTGCATTTCTGGCTCTTACTCGTTTTTTTAGTTCGTCCCATAAGTGCTCAATGGGATTGAGATCTGGGCTTCGAGCAGGCCACGCCATAACAGGTACTTCAACCTCCTCCAAGTACTGGCGTACTATAGCAGCAGTGTGTGGTCTAGCGTTATCTTGCATAAAAACGAAATTTTCGCCGATAAATCCCGAAAAGGGCACAACATGTTCTTGCAGGATCTCCTCGACGTAACGTTGGGAAGTCAATCCACCCGATCGACGGTTTGTATCGGGCCCTGTGATGAAGACAAGTTCAGTTTTAGCTTCTAGTGATATGCCTCCCCAGAACATGCACGAGCCACCGCCGTATGAGACCCGTTCGGAGATGCAGCATTGGGCAAAGCGCTCACTGGATCTTCGGTAGACTCTTCCTCGTCCGTCGTTACCATAGAGACACATCCTGCACTCATCAGAGAAGAGAACTGCCTGCCATTGATCCATAGTCCAATTAACATGATTTCGAGCAAACTGAAGGCGTGCTTGTCTGTGCGCTGGGGTCAATTTTGGGCCAGTTGCTGGTCTGTGCGCTGTCAGGCCTCCTTCGGCCAGTCTTCTTCTAACCGTCCACCGACTCACTTCCACTTCTCTAACTTCCTGGAGCTGCTGTCCGAGTTGAACCGCATTTAACCGGCGATTTCGTAGTGATGTATTCACAAGAAAACGGTCATCGCGCCGTGTTGTCGCACGTTTTCGGCCTGTTCCTGGTCGCCTGGTATAGCCACCAGTTTGCTGATATCGCTGGTATACACGTCGAACAGCATATCTGCTCAAATTTAATTGACGAGCCACTTGACATTGGTTCTGTCCAGCTTCGAGTAGTGCAACCACTTGAGACGCTGCTTCCGGTGTGGTGTCCATTTTCTTGTTCAGAGTGATGACTTTTTCGTTTTAGAACCTTTCTGACTGGGAGTTGGTATGCAAATGATGTCATTTTACACATCCCTTATCATTTTATACCTGTTCAAAGTCCCACAAACCGTACTACCTGAAACGAGCGAATTTAGGGCATTCTATTGTTTATTTACCCCTATTATGATTTTGAAGGTCAAGGCTAAGCATTATGGGTTTTTAGGAAGCTAACAGTGTGTACTTTAATTTAATATTACTTATAATTGCAACCAATCGTCAATAAAAAAAAAAATAAGGACATAATGAAAATGTTGGGGGTGTGCGATTTCTATGCTCTCGATTTTGCGCCCGAGTGATACACTCTACTTTTCATCACCCACTATGAGAAAATAAAAGCGCCTCATATTTTATTGTAATATTCATCATCATCATCATCATCATTATCAGCCGGAAGACGTCCACTGCTGAACATAGGCCTCCCCCATAGAACGCCACTTGGACCGGCTACTCGCTTCCTGCATCCAGCGATTCCCCGCGGTTTTTATGAGGTCGTCGGTCCACCTAGCGGGGGGCCGGCCTACACTACGCCTTCCGGTGCGTGGTCGCCACTCGAGAACCTTTCTTCCCCATCGGTTATCAGTTCTGCGAGCGATGTGGCCTGCCCATTGCCACTTCAACTTGCTAATTTTGAGAGCTATGTCGGTGACCTTAGTTCTCCTACGGATCTCCTCATTTCGGATCTTATCACGCAGGGAAACCCCAAGCATAGCCCTCTCCATTGCTCGTTGAGCGACTTCAAGCTTGTTAATGAGGCCCACAGTAAGGGACCACGTCTCAGTGCCATAAGTCATCACTGGCAACACACACTGGTTGAAAACCTTGGTTTTCAGGCTCTGAGGTATTGGGGACGAAAAGATGGATCGAAGCTTCCCGAACGCTGCCCATCCGAGCTGGATTCTTCGTACGACCTCCTTGTCGAAGTTGGACCTACCTAATTGGACAGTCTGTCCCAGGTAGACGTACTCGTCTACAACTTCGAGTGTATCGTTTCCAACAATTACCGGTATAGGTGGAACATGGACATTGGACATGATTTTCGTCTTATCCATGTTCATCTTAAGACCAACCTGTTGGGAAACTCTACTGAGGTCGTTGAGCATGGTGCCGATATCCTCGAGCGACTCCGCCATTATAACTATATCATCGGCAAAACGAAGGTTAGTGATGTATTCGCCATTAATGTTGATGCCACATCCTTTCCAGTCCAAAAGTTTGAAAACATCCTCCAATGCGTTAGTGAACAGTTTCGGAGAGATGACGTCTCCCTGTCTCACACCTCTCTGCAATGGAATTTGTTCCGTACTCTGGTCCTGTAATCGGACTGACATAGTGGCCTTGCTGTATAAACACTTCAACGCTTCGATATATCTATAGTCAATTTGGCATCGCTGCAAGGACTGCAGTATGGCCCACTTCTCGATAGAATCAAAGGCTTTCTCGTAATCCACAAACGCTAGACACAGTGGCTGATTATACTCTTCGGTCTTCTGTATAATCTGCCGTAGTGTATGAATATGGTCTACGGTGCTAAAGCCTCTTCGGAAACCGGCTTGTTCGGGAGGCTGGAACTCATCAAACCTGCGTGCGAGACGGTTCGTGATGACTCTCGAAAACAGCTTGTACACGTGGCTCAAGAGCGATATGGGCCTATAATTCTTCAATAAGGTTTTATCACCTTTTTTGAAGAACAGCACCACCACGCTCTTGTGCCACGTTTCCGGTATTTTGCCTTCGAAGATGACAGAATTGAATAACTTCTGGAGGACTAAAAGTATCGGTTTACCACCCGCCCTCAGAAGTTCAGTCGTAATTCCGTCCTCTCCTGGCGCCTTGTTGTTCTTAAGCTGTTTGAGAGCCATTCTAATCTCGTACAGGCTGATGTCCGGGATGTCTTCGGTATAGTGTCGGACTAATTTTGCTCTGGTGTCCTGAGCTGCTTCAGTAACGGGTTCGCGCGTCGAGGTATATAACTGTCGATAGAAGCTCTCAATCTCTTTCAGAATCTCAGGCTTGGATGAAACGATACTGCCATTTTCGGTCTTCAGTTTTGTCATTTGGCTTTGCCCAATAGACGAATCCTTTGCAAACACTTTAGAGCCCTGGTTCCGCTCAATTGCTGCCGTAATACACGCAGTATTATAAGCACGCAAGTCGTGTCGCATGGACTTCCAAACTCGTCTATTGAGTTTACCGTAATCCGACATATCAACTGCGGACTGCAGTCTCATTTCGCTCCGTTCTGCCATTAGTTTCAGAGTTTCTTTTGAGAGTTTTTGAGCTTTCCTGCGGCGTTTGGTCTCACAGAATTCGGACCCAACCACTTGGACAGTTTCCACCAACCCGTTGTTCAACTCATCCACTGTGTCGCATTCAGCTAAGCACTGAAAACGATTTTGAAGTTCAAGTTGAAACTTTTCGGGGTTTTGGATTTGGGCACGATTTGGACGGAGCGTAGACTTCACCAGACGTGACCTCTCAAGCTTGACATTGATATTCAATGCGCCTCTTACGATGCGGTGATCGCTGCCGGTTTTTACCTTGCTGATCACAGAGACGTCATTGAATATGCGCTTATTGGTCGTCATGATTAAGTCGATCTCGTTCGTAGTGGAACCGTCGGGACTCATCCACGTCCACTTCCTGGATGGCCGCTTCATGTAGAAGGAGTTCATCATAAAGAGTCCCTCCTTCTCCATGAAGTCAGCCAGCCTCTGTCCCCTCGAGTTCCGCTGCCCGTATCCAAATGGCCCTACTCTCAACTCATCACGTTTCCTTGTGCCTAGCTTTGCGTTGAAGTCTCCCATTACAACAGTGAAGTAGGTTTCAGAAGTATGCATGGCCCTGGATATATCCTCGTACATACTTTCTACTTCATTGTCCGAGTGTGCCGAGGTCGGTGCGTATACCTGTATAACCTTCAGCGAATACCGTTTGGTTATTCTGAGTATAAGGAACGCTACCCTAGCCGACACACTATTGACTTTCACTACGTTGTTAACGAGAGAATTGCGGACGAGGAACCCGACACCACCCTGGGATTGTTGGTCTCCCTCCCGGTGGAAGAACAAGTTGCCGGAATTTAGAATTATCGTGTCCTGTCCCTGTCTTCGGACTTCAGATAATCCCATGACATCCCAGCGTAACTTGAGCGTCTCTTCCTCCAATTCGACCATCTTTTCGTCGGTCCTGAGCGTGCGTGTATTGTATGTTGCCAGGGCCAGGGGTCGTTTTTGGGATTGGTAGCCGGATCTCTGCCGGAGATTCTTCGCACCCCCTGCTTCACCGTTACAATGGCCGCTACCGTAGCCACGGATAGCAGAGCTGCCGGGAACTGGGGGCCGTGGTTTAATGTTAATTGTCATGGGGGGGGATTTGCCTTAATGCACCACGCTTGGCAGGCGTCTTGGTGATCGCAGTGGATGTTGACGCAGACTACGGGAAATGCTGCTGCCCATTACCCGGATATATATATTATATTTAATAAAACATAGAGTAACAACTAAATTGAAATTACTTAATTAATTAATTACATTTGAGACATTTTCGCAATTATGAAAATTTATTGTTACAGTTTTATTAGGAATAGAGATTGTTGTAGATTTTATATTCTGCGTGTGTGAAATGTCCGAATCTGGATCATTTTGAGGAAAATGTGACGGTGAATCTCGTTGTTTGGATGTAGATAGGCGCGGCGACAGTGGTATGGATGGATTAACTGAAGGTTGCAATTTAATGTTTTCCACGATGCGTTCAGATATTTTCGCCTTGTTCTCAATGGAATCTTCTATATACCCTTCTGCTACAGCACTCGATTTCCATCCTCCATGTCGCTTGAGAACAGTTAAGTCCGCTCCAGTATCTGCCAAAAGGGTAGCAGAAGTACGACGAAACAATGTCCTGTATACAGTTTGATATCTGGTAACTTCAAATAAGTAGCAATTTCTTGTGGCATGTTAGAAATTTTATTTTTTCCCATCACTTGTTTGAAGCACTTGCCATTTTGATAACGGATGAAAAACCGATTGGTCTTCATAGCAGCAGGACGCAGGTCCAGGTATTTCTGTACAATAGTTTTGTATTCTCCTCGTATTACGAAGGATCGGTCAATTTTGGTTTTTGTATCGGTCAGCTTTACTAACAGTTAATCATCCGAGTGATTTTCGACATCATCAACAGTTATTTTTAAAAGTTGCCACGACAAGCTCCATGTAATCCGAAAATTAAAGCCACCTGTAACAAAACCGAATGTGAATAAGACAAGTATCTATCAAAGTACAGGTTACAATAAAATGTGCATTTTTATACACTATGATTATATTTTACTAATCCACCGTAAACATAGTTACCTACTTACTTTTACGGCAAGAAAGACTTTGTCGGGTGCTTCATTAAGGAAAGTCTCCACGTTTTTGACTGAGAACACTTTTTTGGATTTTTTAGGTTTAAATCCATCAGACATCCTCTTCAGGTACGCTATTAATTTCGAATATATGTCCAGTTTTACATCGTTATTAGAACTGACTGTTGATTTTAGCATTGAGTATGTACTCCAAAGAGTGGAAGGTTGTTTAGTTTTGGCTAAGTACTGGAAGTAGGCCAAAAACACAGATTCTGAAAAATTCTTGGCGCTTCTTGCATTTCTCCATTCAATAAAATTACCATAGGCTTTCATATATTTCTCCTGGGATTTTGCAGGTAATAGATTATCCATCACATTTCTTGCGTCAGTTCTAATGCATTCAGGAGTTAATTCTATACTTTCACTGTCACTTGAAGAACTCATTTTCCAAAACAAAACAAAACAATGAATTTCTAACAATCCGTGAAAATTTACGAAAACGCGGGCTGTAGTTCGCGCTTTTTTAATTTGTTTTTTTTTTTTCATTCATCCGGCGGCGTGACTATGGGCCGTCGTACCAGCCAGTCTTTATTCAAACAATATTTGCGTTCGATTTCTTTGGTGCTGAACACTAAGATGTTCCAAATTCAAAAAGTGCGCGGCAAAGATAATTGCGGCGCACTTATAAAGAGGATTAAAAACTCATTACTGCCCGCTAAAACTTTCTTATAGAAAACACCACCTTTGGGTGCACATAAAGGCGAACCAAGTCGTCCTTTTCGAATAGATGGGATGAAAAATATATTTCATTATTATCAATAAGTAAATTAACGCATAATTTAAATGTTTGTTTTTATTACTAACATTTTACTGTTCAATGTGAACGTATGTTGGTTAAGTTAATTTCCATATCACCAAAATTTCTTATTTCAAGTTATATGACTTATACTAACCTCTCATCCTTAGCTACAGCCCTGACCATTGCCGAAGCGGGCGAGTCTTGAGCGAAATGCAAATAAGCGAAGCCGAGCAAATCGTAAATCAAGGCACTTTGAGATTCGGTACTGGCGCGGTTGGGTTCCAATGTGGCGACGTGACTACGTATTATTTCGCTATACGTAGCTGGGAGGATTAATAGTTTACAATGTATTTGATTACTTTCGGACTTACCTACCTATACATATACAGTCCCTTTGGCGGGTTGAAACGCGGATTGGCAGATGTTTTAACATTTTAATATTAGGTACTGAAGGGGATTATCATTGTACAACCGACTATATTCGTCATCGTAGTTATGTACCGTGCTATGCGAGTATCGTGACCTAGGAGAAACGATATCGGTAGTCTTCCTTTGGTTAGATTTCAAATATTAGATATGTTTAACGTTAGCCGTATTATACACCTATATACATCACATGTGTGAATTACGTCATGTCTTATGATCACGTCTTAATGTGATCTACGCGTATACGTGTAACGTCCCAGCCACGATCCAGAGGAGACGACAAGGCACGCACTGGTATGTACAACGGAAACAGGCGCAGGTGATACGGTGGGAAATACTTATCAAAAACACATTGCCACTTCAAACCTCACAGAAGTCAATTCCAGCGCTTTGATCAACGACTACTGCGTGAAAATGAAAAAGAATTCAACTCGTTTGATACAGTTTTTGCGGGTTTGACTAGCCCTTTAGGACCAAACGGATTGGCAATGTTTAGTTTCCTTGCTTCCATATACATTTTAGTTTTACATTGTACATACTTGCTTATGTTTAAGAAGGAAAATATAATGAACCTGGATAGCAATTCTATAAGCAGTTCCACTCCTGTATGTTTTGGGGACTAATCAAGGGATGATGAGCCAGTTGTGCACTAGATGGTAAGCGATACGTCTTCCAATGACAGCTGCTGTGGCACCAAGGGCTTTAAGCTGAAGTTAAGTGTCTCGCTGCACTGCACTAATCACCACGAGGAATTGATTTCGGGGTGTCATTTGCCTAGTAAGTTCTCTGGCTACATTGTTTTTCAAACCCTATCAAAAACTAGATTTTGGACATAATTTCTTAAGATTGAAAATTTGGCAATGATGCAAAGGACTCTTCAATAAGAGGTCTACAATGTAGCGCTGCTATTGGCGCGCTAACCAAAGGCAGCCTGTTGGATAGTGTTGTTACTGGTAGCCCTTCTGTAAAGCAGTGATGGCACAGGAGGCAGCAGAGCGGGTCAACGAGAATGACGTTTGGGCTGACCCGCTCCGGTGCAGACGGACGGGAGAACGGAGGAGGCAGTTCGCACGCCGCCTCCCTACTTCCTAGTGGGGTCACTGGTGGAGAGTCGGGGGACTGTCCACCGGCTTACACGGGCCACACGTCTAGGGCGTGGTGTTGGTGAGCAAGGTCACCCCTTCACAGACGCAGAAGCCGGGCTAAAATGAATCCGGATCTCGCTGAGGCGAGATGATGAATACTAGCGCGACCACACCTCGCCCCACTTACTTGGCGGTAAACTGCTCACGGGGGGTTTTAGTGGGTCTAAGCCCCAAACGCCCCCTTCCGTCACCCTCGTGGCGGAAGGGAAGCACGGTTACGGAAGGCAAGTGCGCAGCATTTTTTTATTTAAAATTGGAACGAAGTCACAAACCAATGTTTCTGTGTTGGCATAATTATTAAAGGACGCTCATATGAACGTGATTACTGAAGCGATATTTCTACTTGGTCACTATGGTTTTGAAGTCAAAACCATGGTGACCAATTAAATCGTATAATACAACATTATGTTTTGATACGTATATCTGAACAGTCCATGATTAAAACTAAACTGTTGCTTAAAGTCGAAAAACTATCCTTATGACTCTGTAATTCCCAGGAACTTTCCTCATTTAATTTTCAATTACCGCGGCAAACGCGAACCAGTGGTCATAGTGAAATTTCTTAAAACGCCTAAATTCTTTAACCTAGATATATTTTTCTCTCTCTAAAACAGCAAAGCTTGGTTTCTAACAACCTAATGTGTGTTGATAATTTAATAAAGTATTTCATTTTTTATATACTTTCTGTTTCTGTGCACACAAGCCGAACTGTTTCTCAACAAAGAAACCTTCCCCAAGGCTAAATAGGATAAAACAGAGTCCAGAATAATAGCCCTTTATAGCGCGTCACAGTTATCATTACTATACTACAACAGTGGGTAGATATGTTTGTCTGTCATCACTCAACACAAAACGAAAATTAACTGTCCGTCTGTCCGTTTTTCTGGCCAATCTCCGTGCAGTACCTACCGATATAATTAATTAACGATTTACAAATGTTTTAATATTAATAATAATATAATACAGGAAAAACATCATATAAAACATTTAAAAGTTTATTAATATGCATTTTTTTTTCGTAGTCATTTCAATCTAATTTATTTAAAAACGCATTAAATATCAGATTTGAAAGTATTACGACATCAACAGCAGGCGGATGTTTGTTGCACTTCCAAACAGCTCGCGATGCCAAAACTAAATACTGAATTGTGTAAAAATTGTATTATTGATACCACAGCACGTGTTTTGAAAATAAACGAAACGTGGTGATGCATTCAAGAAGAAATAAAAAGGTTTACTTCGTCCTATATTGTAATAAAATAAACTTTAATTTACTTTTTACTTAAACGGATTGCTCACATTTTGCGATGCGATTTTTTGCGGCTAGTGTATTAAGTGTGATTACGGAAAAAAATTAAAAGAGAATATTACCTAAATGTATTATTTCCGTGGAAAACATAAGTTCCCTGCGAGTATAGCCGCGTAGTAAAGCTAGTGGCATATAACAGGCGGCCGGGCGCTGTCCAATTTATTTTATTGACGCTTATATCGCGTCCATCGTAAAGATGGCATCTTATTCGTGGTGCTTATGAACAGCGTTATCTTCGTGGCTTGTATCGTAAAGCGAATTGGAGTTAAACGCCAAATTATTCGAGGGCTGAACACGGTTTGTTCTACGTTCTATTATTTTGGCGACTGGCTGACGATACAATGCAAAAGGCGCAATAGTTTTTTCGGCTTTTAAATTATTATCTATTGTACTATTTGAACTTAATTAAATATATATGATACACACACGCCTGCTCGTTCGGGTTAACTCAGCTCAACATACCTATTTCCTCGGGGATCTCACTGCAGTCCCCTTCGCGGGGCGACGCTTTACATATTCTAGACGTAAATTTCCTCTTTAGAACCTTCATTCTGTCTTTTTCAAACACCAATGATGATTGTTTCTTAAAGAACAATTTTCCAAGTATGACAATTAACCAAAATCAAATGGGACGAATATATTACTTGCTATTTGATATTTGTGCTACCGTTAATGTAACGCCTCCTTCTGGTGAAAATAGAATCTGTAAAATTGGAAGCACCTGTATGAAATACAAGCTGCCGCAGTAAGTAGGTAGTATGCCAACGATCTCAAAAACCCATACAACTTTACCTATATACATTACATTCATCCACTATGGGCCTTATGTGTTACCTTGTGTGTATACCTTACATGTGCTTAAAGTCACGCGACGATCTATTGAGAGGGCTATGCTCGGGGTTTCTCGATCAGAAATGAGGAGATCCGTAGAAAAACGAAAGTCACCGCCATAGCTCCGAAGGCAAGCAGTAAAAAATTAGCAGTGGGCAGGGCACATAGTACGCAGAATAGTTGGCCGGATGAGGCCGGAAGTTACTGGAGTGGAGATCACGGACCGGCAAGCGCAGCGTAGGTCGTCCACCGATGGACAATAAGGGTCGCGGGACGATGTTGCATGGATGCAGGCCGCTTCCTGTCTTTTTGAAATATATGGGAGAGGCATATGTTCAGCAGCGGACGTCCTACGGCTGTGGAGATGATGTTGATGATGCTGTTTCTTGCTTATAAGACCTAAAGCTGGTGTTTGTAAAAACGATCGTGATTCCAAAACACAATACATTCAAGTTACGAGCGTACGTTTTCGTTCACCAATATTACTTTTTCCTTCAAGACCCAATCGATGCTTCAACCCTCGCCTTACGATCCGTCCTAATTCTTGGACCACAAAGTCCCAAAAATATGATTATCATATTGTCCTATCCCGCCCCTATTGTCAATACTCCGGGCTTTAACAACATTATTCTCAGTCCGTTTGGAAATTCTGTATAAATATGCCGGGATCAGGGATAATGCCCGGCAATCCTGTATTGTACAAATGGGGTCGGAGTCTGGTCACGATTTAAACGTTTTTTTGGTAAATACAGAAATATATTATTATGTAAACAAAACTCTACAACAGTATTGTTCGGGTTGATACCGTCCTGCAGTGATGAGGAATGATAAAATATTCACTGTTATAAACTTTGTATATTAAAATGTTCTAAATTGTTAAATTTTATATGTTTATGTTATGAATGCAACCGTATGCCGTAAATACCAAACGTGCACTGTCTTAATAAATGTATTTCCATAATTAGGTAGTTGCGACACACGGCTAAATGTGCGGTGTCAGGAAAATGTTTGGAGTTACACCGAACAAGTATTGTGCCGTGCGAAGGGATCAGGGATTACAGACCTATACAGGATGTTTCCACTGACACGTAATGTAAAGGGAATGTACTTTAAATAGATATAACATACATTACACATAAAAGATATATATTTATATTATGACAGATCTAATGAAATAAAATAAGGAGATTTAACTTAAGAGATATTTTATTTGATTTTTAAAACAAAAAACAGAACTGTACAAGTGATAAAAAATCAAATGTTATCCGACTGGATTCCTGGTTATACCCAAAACAACCAGTAAACAACAAATATATTGCGTTTCGTATGTATTAACAGTCTGTACTAATCCGTAACTAAGTATAATATGTAACAAATGCGAATATTTGTTGGTTTGTATGTGCTTTTTTACGTTTTAAATTACTGTACCTATTTGGACTGTTTTTTTAAGTGTATCCGATGCTATTATCCTGTAATAAGTTCCAGTGGGGTAGCCACTAACAGCACGGGTGAAGCCAAGGGGCGTGTCACTAGTTTAGAAAATAAAATGAAATCGTCATAAACAGATGACCTATTTTCAATGATTATTATTATTGTATTTTTCCTCTGTGTTGCATAGCGATGAGAATGGGACATACTGTATATAGTTCTGCTTTACCCTGTCGACCTCGAACCTCGAAATAACTAACACATCGTTAATAAAATTATATCCTAGGGACATAACAGAAAGGAAGCGTTCTATAACATTGTTTTAAACCATTATATAATAAAAATAATATTTATTTTTACATATTTATTATCCGACTTCAAAAAAGGACGAGGTTATATGTTCGATTGTATCTTTTTTTTGTGTTTTTTTTCTATACAAGTGTAGCCGATTTCTCGACCATTTGTGGACCGATTTTCAAAATAATTATTGGTATAGTATACTACAGATATAGACCCATTTAAACTTCATCAAATTTTGTTACACTCCAAAAACTGAAAAGAACCTATCCTGTTATAATCATTACGGTGAATGACAATCGATCCCATAATTAGCAAGGGTCACAAAAAATGCCAAATATTCAAAAATTGGTTTTATCTAACTTTTGAACTAGTATGATACCGACTTCAACAAGTTATGGTGACATATCTAATATTGATATAAAATTAGAAGTCACGCCAAAACCAATCCATAGTGAAACCGCAGCACACCGCTCGACACCCTTTAGCCATCCACACAAACGTTGCCCTTTTGATGGTGGCCCTTATGGGGGACCCGTTTAGTAGGTGGCAAGTCACCACCTGCCCAAAAAATTTAAAATGAGACTGAAAGTGGCAGGTGCCGTAGTAGTCTCTTCCATAGCCCACTATCTTCCTTATCACTAATGAGTTCATATCAATAGCCTTGCCACTTGCCATTTACCCATTTTTATAATAGATATACCATGTCACCATCCATAAATCCAAATAAAAAAAAAAAAATCCAAAAGTTTCTGTTTTTATACTACATTGTATTTGTTACCTCAAACAGGCCTCTAAGTGTTGGCTATAGCCTCACTTATGCCTTTGCAAAGGACCGGATGAAATCCGTGAACATAATTGATATAATAATAAAACCACAGTCTATGTAACTTACGATTTTTACGATGTGGCTCTACTATGTTATCAAATTTTTGTAATACATATACCTTAACTTCATCCTAAATGCTGTTTACACACTATTGTATATTTTGTACCAAACAGGCATCTAAGTGTCGACTACAGCCCCAGAGATACCTTTACTTTTATAATTGGAATAATAATAATAATACGTATTTATTATCATCATCATCATCATCATCAGCCTGTAGCAGTCCACTGCTGGACATAGGCCTCTCCAATTGCACGCCACTTAGGTCTATCTTGGGCTTCTCGCATCCAGTTTTTGCCAGCCGTCTTGCGCAGATCGTCACTCCACCGTGCCTCAGGACGTCCTACACTACGTTTGCCGAGACGCGGTCTCCACTCTAGAACTCGTTTACCCCAACGGTTGTCGGTTCTACGGCTAATATGGCCAGCCCACTGCCACTTCAGCTTGCTGATCCGGTGGGCTATGTCGATGACCTTGGTTCTCTGACGGATCACTTCATTTCTGATGCGATCCCTCAGAGAAACACCGAGCATAGCCCTTTCCATAGCCCGCTGAGCGACCTTGAGCTTGTGGACCATTTGAGCCGTCAGTGTCCACGTTTCGGCTCCGTATGTCATGACGGGTAGGACGCACTGATTGAAGACTTTCGTCTTCAGGCACTGTGGAATCGGCGAAGTAAGGACTCGACGTAGCTTCCCAAACGCTGCCCAGCCCAGCCGAATTCTTCTATTCACCTCGTTCTCAAAGTTGTTTTTTCCCAACTGCAATGTCTGCCCGAGGTACACATATTTTTGAACAACTTCGAGAACGGCGCCATGTATCGCAATCGGTTCCGGTAGAACATGTTCGTTGAACATGACCTTGGTTTTGTCCAAGTTCATCCGTAGGCCGATGCGTATAGAAGAGTCAGCCAGGTCATTCAGCATCTGTTGCAGGTCCTGCAGCGTCTCTGCCACGATGACGATATCGTCAGCAAATCGCAAGTGAGAGATGTATTCGCCGTTGATATTAATGCCACGTCCTTTCCAGTTCAGCGTCTTGAACATATCCTCCATTGCATTTGGAAACAATTTCGGGGAAATAACGTCCCCTTGTCTCACTCCTCGATGCAACGGTATGGGACTTGTTTGCTGATTCTGTACTTGGACGGACATGGTGGCGGTTTCGTAAAGACATCTCATCACTTGGATGTATCGCCAATCTATCTGGCAACGCTGCAGGGACTCCAGAACAGACCAGATTTCAACCGAGTCAAAGGCCTTCTCATAGTCCACGAATGCTAGACACAGGGGCTGATTATATTCTTCGGTCTTCTGTTTAATCTGCCGCACTGTGTGAATGTGGTCTATGGTGCCGTATCCGCTCCGAAACCCAGCCTGTTCCGGTGGTTGGAATTCGTCGAGTCTACGCGCAAGACGGTTCGTGATCACTCTTGAAAACAGCTTATAGACGTGGCTTAGAAGGGGGTGGGGGGTATGGGTCGATAGTTCTTCAGCAGGGTCTTATCTCCCTTTTTGAAGAACAGGACGACCATACTCCTACTCCACGCCTCTGGAGTTCTCCCTTCGAACAAGACAGCGTTAAAAAGCTTCTGGAGCTCCCTCAGTACGGGTTTACCTCCTGCTTTTAGTAGCTCTGTTGTAACGCCATCCTCTCCAGGGGCTTTTCCATTTTTAAGCTGTCCAAGAGCGATCTCGATTTCGCCAATACTGACTTCTGGCAAGTCTTCGGTGAAATGGCGTGTTAACGTGGCTCTAGGATCATTTTCAGGATCAGGTCGAGATGCATGCGATGCGTATAATCGGCCATAAAAGTTCTCCACTTCCGAAAGGACTGCCGGCTTCGAAGCAACGACTTCTCCACTAGCTGTGGTCAACTTCGTCAGGTGGCTTCTTCCAAGAGATTGTACGAACACCTTTGACCCCCGATTCTGCTCGATCGCTCTTTCGATCGAAAGAGTATTGAAGCACCGGAGGTCGTGTCGTACGTTCTTGTTGATCTCTCGGTTTAGAGTCCGCTTTTCTGACGAAGTGATGGGTGGGTTTTCACGTCGTTCCTTCATTAGCCCCAAAGTCTTTTCTGAAAGCTTGGACTTCTTGCCCTTACGCTGCATGTAACAAAATCTCGTACCTTCTTCCCTGAGGACCCGAGTCACATTTTCGAGGTTCTGGTTTACGTCTGTGGTGGTTTCCACGGCAGCGAATTGGTTCTCCAGGTTTAGCTGGAATGTTTCAGATCCTGCAATGGTTTGGAGCAGTGTTGGTCGGAGCCTGGACTTCATCAGACGGACACGTTGCGCCTTGAAGTTGATATTCAGAGAGCCTCGGACAAGTCGGTGATCGCTACCGGTATTGAACCTGTTGATCACGGAGACATCTCTAAATATGTGCCTTTTATTCGTCATGATGAAGTCAATCTCATTTTTAGTCCTAGTGTCGGGGCTTAGCCACGTCCACTTCCTTTGGGGCTGTTTCTTAAAGAAGGAGTTCATCAAGAAGAGCCCCTCCCGTTCGAGGAAGTTGACGAGCATTTGCCCCCTATGATTTCTGCGTCCAAAGCCATGGCATCCTAGTACCGATTCGCCGAAATTCTGTACTCCCACTTTAGCGTTAAAGTCCCCCATGACAACGGTGTACTGGGTCTTTGTAGTGAAGTGGAGGGCCCTCGATATGTCATCGAACATATCCTCCACTTCATCGTCCGAGTGTGTCGAGGTCGGTGCGTACACTTGCACCACCTTGAGGCTATACCTCTCGGTGAGCTTTACAATAAGGTACGCTACCCTGTTCGACACACTGGACACTTCCACAACGTTGTCAGAAAGGGACTTGTTTACCAGAAACCCAACGCCACCTTGGGATTGTTGGTCTCCCTCTCGGAAGTACATAAGGTGGCCCGATTCTAGGGATAAGATGTCCTCCCCCTCTCTTCGGACTTCACTCAACCCCAGTATGTGCCACCTAATTTTCCCAAGTTCCACCTCTAGTTGCGCCAGATGCGAGTCAAGCCTTAACGTGCGTCCGTTATACGTCGCCAGGGTCAGTTGTTTGTGGTGGCCTCCCGTAGCCCGGAGATTCTTAGCACCCCTCGCCCCGCCGTTACCATGGTCGCCACCATGACCAGGAATAGCAGGGCCGCCGGGAACTAGGGGCCGTGACTTTTTGTTGTCCTGCATTGGAGGAGTATTTATTAATATCATCACAATAATGTTTATTTAAGATAGACACTTACATGGTTTGATGTCAGTATAACGTAAACCTGTTTTGTGTGAGACTGGTGCCTGAATTAGGTGCCGAAGGTATATGTAAGGGTCACCAGTGCTCTACTCCGCGACATTAAACAATTTGGCTTTTTATTTAATTAATCCTCAGTGTTTCCATTTATTTCCTAACTGTAATCCACATTAACAGGGTAGTTACATAATTACACTACCATGGAGAACAATTTTCTATAAAAAACCAAAATAAAAGAAAAAGGTACGAGTAGACCTTCCTTTAAACTAACCGTTGTTTAGTGCAAAGTGGTAGGTGTGCCACAGACAGAGGTTAGTAGAACGCAGAACCAAATTCACGTTAACCATCGGAAAATTGCTTATCCTGGTCAGCGCCCCGCGTTGACTCACTTCAAGTTTGAGTTGCTATCGGGGTTCTTATGGTTTAATTTAAAACTATTTTTACTAGTTATTTAAATACGTACGTACACATATACATATATAAGCAAGCAATAAAAGTAGAGTAGATTAAAGGTAAGTTGCAAAAGGTTTCTTAAAGCATGTTTACTATTGTCTTGTACGGATAAAATCTTGGTATTTCGGTTTGTATGTATTAATGATTCATGCAGCTATACTGTGCTGACTTAGCATCCTGTTAACGATTAGAACGAAAGATTTATGAAGTAAAGTAACGACGACGGATGCGTAAGGGATAAAGGCTACTGAAAAATCCAATAAAAATGGAATGTTTTTAACTAAATAGTATCAAACACACTGAGCGTATTTTTTGCATGAAGAGCCTTCTTTGTTCAAATTTTGACTTTCAGCCATTAACCAACTGCAATACCCAAAGTATTGCACGTAAGTACTTATTTTTTAAATATGTTAATGAAACATTTCCTCACTTTAAATCTTGAAAAAACTAAATTTATGACGTTTGCGATTAAAAACTCCTCAAAACCCCCAGCCGACTTCAAACTTCAACTCTACAAATGTAATTTTACCTTAAGACCTATATTATGCGGGTGCACGGAGATTAAAATAACAAATGAAGTTAAGTATCTTGGTGTCATAATTGATGATCTTTGCAAATGGAAACTTCACATTGAACTCACCACCTCCAGAGTTCGTAAGTTATCATGGATCTTTAAAAAACTAAGACACCATGCAAACAACAACGTGATGTTCATGGTACATAAAGCTATTTGTCTATCGATAATTCGGTACTGCATATCTGTATGGGGAGGAGCGCATAAAACTCACCTTTTACAGCTGGAAAGAGCACAAAGGCTATTTTGAAAGTCATGTTATTTAAACCGTTTAGATATTCAACACACCAATTATATAGTGAATGTAAACAACTTACTGTAAGGAAAACATACATTTTACACATAACACTACGGAAACATAAAATTACACCATACCTTGAGATTTCAAGTACAAAAAGGCGAAAAGACACAATTTGCACCAACACTCTGACTCGAACAGCTTATCAAAAACGGCAGACGACATACATGTCTAACTTTATTTATAATAAAACAATTCACCGACTCATGCGTTATGAATGTAAATCAAAAATGTATGAATGGTTAGATGGAATGTATGATGGAAATAGAAGAAATATTAAACTCTCATAAGTAAACACACAATACAATTTAACTATTTTTATAAAATCTATTAGTATTAACAATTATTTATTTTACAAAATGATTTCTCAACGCGTACTTGCGCATACGTAGTTATACCCTTACAAACCTTCACTACACACACACACGCTTACATCCTTACACGTCTTACATACACACACCCTCGCACTTACGCACGCAAATGCACGTTCATCTTAATATAGATATTTTCTTCCATTTTCTTTATATTAATAATAAATTTTGTATTTTGTCTTTAACTTTAATATTATAACGTTATGTTTAGAAATATATGTATCAAATAGGAATGAGGTTCCCAAGATACAGGTTAACCTAGTTTGGGGACCAATGAAACCATGCTCTGTACAATGTAATCTACGTCAATAAACGTTATTATTATTATTATTATTTTAAATAAAAATAATTATTATTATTATTTTACGTAGTCAGCAACAAAATACACTTGAAATCGTTAATTATAATTAAAAATTTGTATAATCTAACAATGGTACGCAGGACTTAAAACATCACATACGTTGATCGTCATTATCATTCATCACTACGCGGGCGAAACTGCGGGGCGCAACAAGTAAAAATAGTACTAAACATATTTTGATACACATCTAAACCTTTTTGTAGTCTTTTAGTTAATATATAATAAGTCAAAATATTAAATTAGGGACAAAAACGTCTAACCTCTTCAAAATCAAGCAAATTTTGAAGGTGGAGTGAGTACCGACCAGTTATCTATACCATACATAGACCATACATAGACCAGATATACTTGTCAGGAAATTACAACACTACGGTATTAGGAACATGGCTCTCAACCTTTTGACTTCATATTTAAATGGTAGAATTCAAAGGGTTGACATAAATGGTAAAAAATCGGCCGGCTCTATAATCTCAATGGGCGTTCCACAAGGTTCAATACTAGGGCCGTTCTTGTTTTTAATCTATATTAATGACTTACCTTATTATGTAGAGAAGAATCACGAGATTGTATTGTTTGCAGATGACACTTCACTGTTATTTAAAATTAAAAGGCAGCTATTAAACTATGACGATGTTAACAATGCATTAGCTAAAGTTGTGAATTGGTTCAATACAAATAATCTTCTCCTCAATGAGAAGAAAACTAATTGTATAAAGTTCTCGACACCAAATGTGAGACAAGTAGAATCCAATATACAATTGAATGGAACAGGGTTGGACCTTGTGGAGTCAACAGTCTTTTTAGGAATTACTATAGACGCTAAATTGCAATGGGGTCCCCACATTAAAAAATTGTCTAGTAGGCTCAGTTCAGCAGCTTATGCTGTTAAAAAAATTAGACTATTAACTGATGTAGACACAGCTAGAATAGTTTATTTTAGTTATTTCCATAGCGTTATGACTTATGGCATACTGCTCTGGGGATGTTCTGCAGATATTAACTCTATTTTTATACTGCAAAAAAGGGCTATACGAGCGATCTACAGTTTGGCTCCTAGAGTTTCCCTTAGACAGAAATTTAAAGACATAAACATTCTAACTGTTGTCTCTCAGTTTATCTATGAAAATCTAATGTATGTAAAGAAAAACATTAACAGTTTTGATAAAAGGAGTGATGCTCATTCCATCAACATGCGAAATAAGCACAAGCTATCCGTACATGTAACGCGTCTCCACAGAATAAGTCATTCTTTTATGGGACAATGTATACGATTCTATAATAAAGTTCCCAATGTTATCCGAGATTTGCCTATTAATAAGTTTAAAATTACTATTAAAACTAAACTCTGTCAAAAAGGTTATTACAAAATTTCGGATTACTTGGAAGATAAAACAGCTTGGGACTGATCACTCCAGGATCTATCTACTCGTGTACTAAGATGTCAAAGTGTAGCGTGTCTTGCCCTACTGATACCATTATTATGTTCTCTTTTGTAAGGCAACACACTGGAGCTAATATTTGTAGTACCTAAGTAAAAACATTGTAAAAAATCTATATAAAAAGAATGGCCCCGAGTTTCTTGCCGCTTCTTCTCGGTTGGCTCTATGTATTTTGGAACGCGGCGGTAGGCTTTAAAGTACATTATAATGAAAAATTGACGTTCATAAGTGCTTCTTTGATGCCTAAATTGAATAAATGATTTTGAGTTTGAGTTTTGAGTTTATCGTAGGCTTCAATAAAAATAAAGCTATCTATATGAAATAATAAAGTATATAACAAAACTATATTGTTTGCCGTCGTTTCGTAATATTCAAAGTTGCAAAGTTATCTTGTCTGCATGTTAACGCTTAATAGCTTAGCGCACCAAGTTGCAGTATGGTTATGACGGATTGCCTGAAACTTGAGCTGCCAATTTAGCGCTTCCGGGTTCCTGTGCGGTGCAACTTGGGAACTCGCGACGTCGTGTCCGTGGGATGGTATATAGGTTCAGTTAGAACCGCTTGATGTACGGCACTTACCAGAGAACAATAATAGTATAAGGAGGTATTCCCAAAGCTTTCATTTAGTTAAACGACGTATATAATTATCACTGTACGGAAACGATTTAAAGCAGTGACGTAAAAAGGTTTGAGGTGTCTACACCTTTTGTTCGTCACCGCCGCTTTACCCTTGACCTGCATACGACAACAGTTGAAGCGGAGCATGAATAGTGTTCACCACAGATTAAATATTTCTTACGGCCGCAATTTCTCCTTTTCATATTCGTCTATCGCTCTCAAGTCACATCATCTGCACGCAGATTTATAAAAAACCATATTCCAGAAGTTAATTCAGTAGTGAATCTATATTTGAGTACAGATCTGAGTAAATGTTCTAGAGATTTACTGTCAAATGTCCCTTTAGGTCGAGGTTCACAACTGAACATCTTCAGGTCGGTATTCCGGTCAGAAAAATAATTGTCAATCTCTACTTGGGGGGTTTGGCAGTAAAGCCAACTTTCTGATCTTTACTGAAGTCTAGATTCATTGAGCTTATTTCTGGAATACGGCCTAATAAAGTACCTAATTCAGTCCGGACCCGTCTTAGATTTTTAAAACGTCATCACATCGTTAGCCGGAACGTTTTACTCCTCTCCTAGCAGAGTGCTACAGCGAAAAGTTGTTGATGTCTGTTCATATTATGCCTTTGCCATCATTTCCAAGCCTCTTTCCAAGGCTTATGTGGATGTTGCCAATTAACATGTATCACACAATTAATGACAGATATACCTAATTGAACTTAAAATCAATTAGTTTCGGCGATTAAAAATTTGAGGGCAACAAAAAAATCTGATGGGCACTACGTTAGCTGGATATTTAAAAAGGTACAAACCACACCCTTTTAAGATCTTCCGCGCCGTTTTCCACTCCACCACGTACGCACTAATTTCTCCCTCCATTCTTCACAAAGAGCTATACATTTGTATTCCTGCGGCAGCCGACCGCGGGTCGTCTCTCTTTATTTAATAACCGTCTTAATGAGCGATCATAATTTGGTGTAAGCCGACCACTGGCCGCCACCGCCGGGAAAATATTGACACAATAAGTGGGCGCCACTGTCGCGAACGGTATCGGAATTGCCGATGAGGGACGGTGCAGTCACATTGCCTTACGATTCAATGAAATGATCGTTGTTGGAAATCCACATTGTTTCGGAAGCAACGGATTTCTGGAATCAGAGGTCAATACATTAAGTATACTTACACTTATAGAATTATTCCGTGCTGATCGCGAGAACGTACTCTCTCTAAGTTGGTGTACGGTAGAGGTATGGGCAAGCATAGTATAGAGTGCTCTTGAAGTTGATTAACAACTGGATACTTAGACAACTTTAAATGACATCTCTTGATAAGTAAATACATCCCAATTAGTATCCCTATTTGGCAAGAAAATTCTGAAGTAGTATCATGACTAACGAAATCTCAAATATTATATTTGTAAATGTAAATTAGAATAACACTAGCATTTGGCAGACTTCTAAAAAGCCACGAATTCACATGATGACTGAAACAGAGATTCACATGCGTAAAGGTTCGTACCTTGTACAGTAATGGAGTCGGTCTGCACGAACACAACACTAGGGGAATCCCAAACGAGCTCTTAATAATACCTCTATGATATCGCCATCCGGACAAATCTAGTATATTCCGGATTTACTGTCTTAAAAACTACTTCCGACCGTATTGTTGGTGCGGTAAGGGTCACGTTACTGTTAAACTAGTTGCCTGTGGAGTGGTAATGGTCAAAGGAATTGAATTTTGGAAACGTGCTGCATCGCAACGACGTGAGAACGAGTTTGTTGTGCGAAAATATGGTGTTGTTTGGAGTCATAATAGTGCTGCCTTTTTCTTTTATCAGGCCGTACTCATACACAGGCGGCAGATAAACAATTAGTAAATGTGCAGTTAGTAAAATGATAATTAACTATTTTTGATAACATAGCGGTCTCATTAGATAGATTATTTACTGAAATACTTTCATGTTCTATAGTTTATTTGAGATGGTTCATTATTCGTGTAGGTAGGTGAATTCCAATCATTGGATGTACTTAGTGTTCCGCCAGGACGCGCCTCGAAATCAATTCTAATTCTTTTTGTGATTTTTGCACAAATGTTCTTCTTGTTTAGTATGGAATCTTCTAAGTATGATTCTGCTAAATTGCTTGATCACTACCCACCGTGACGCTTCAAAGTCATTATATCAGCTCCTGAATTATCCAGCTGAAGTTCTTCTGAAACTATGTCCAGTTTAGCTCTCAGCATCTGCTAAACCTAAAAACTTAGCGATTTCTTTAGGCATAGAACCAAAGTTTATAACTATAGGCTTACAGGTACATTTACCTTTCTGGTAATTTAAAAAGAAACGGTCATTTATTACTTTTGGCGAACGCAAACTTTCATAATCCATGGTTATCTACATCTTTTACAGTTACATCTGTTTCACGATGTTATTCTGTTTAATTTTTTTGTTTAACAATGTCCCCTCTGAGTCAAAAATATCAATTAATTTTGTCGATAATGAGAAATAATAGAATAAGTCAATTGTTAACAAAACTAACGTGAACAAACTAAAAGAGACTGTGACTACATTCCAAAAGATTCAACCTCTTTACATACTATTAGACCTATTTACATATCTTTGTACTAGCTGCTCTCCGCGGTTTCACCCACGCTGTGATGGATGATGATCAGACCAGAGAGAAAAAGTGAGAATGTTATATCAATTATAACACAAATTTCTAATACTACTAACTTTGATTTGAAGGATGAGAATATACTAAGTTGTAGTCGCATAGCTAAAATGAACCAGAATAGCTCCAGGGCTCGCTCCATTGTGGTGCAGTTTAACTCGCCTCGAGTTAGAGATGCTTTCCTGGCGTCATGCATTGCATTTAACAAATCGCATGTGAACAACAAACTAAATAGTTCCCATATTGGCCTTGGAGGCGAGAAGACCCCCATCTTCATCATGGAACACCTGTCATCTGCAAATAAGGCACTCCATGCAGCGGCTAGAGCGAAGGCTAAGGAGATGGGGTATAAGTATGTATGGGTCCGAAATGGGCGTATTTACCTGCGGAAGTCGGATACCTCAGATCACAAACTCATAAAAGACTTTGAAAGCTTAGAAAGAATAGATAGGTAGGTTGTCTTAAAACATGTTAGTTAGCAAATGTGTTTCGTGTTGTTTATCCAAGTGCCTGATAAATGGTGCGTGGGTATGTGTATTTATGTACCTTTACTTGTTGTCTTTCTTTCCATTTTGTTGTAAAAGGATGTATGGGTCCAAAATGGGCGTATTTACCTGAGGAAGTCGGGTACCTAAGACAACAAATTTATTTAAGACTTTGAAAGCTTAGAAAGAATAGATGGATATGTTGTCTTAAAACATGTTGAAAATGTGTCTCATGTTGTTTACCCCACTGCCAGATAAACAGGGTGTGGGGATGTGTATTATGTACCATTACTTTGGTCTTTCTATTCATTTTGTGTATTCATACTAATGAAAGTGTGTGTTTAGTTACTGATAATTAAAAATATCTATCTGATCTAAGAACTTAAAATGATGTAGAATTTCGGTACTAACATAGATATGTTAACTACATTTCATTTTGTTGATATTAAAAAATCTACTTAATTATAACTATCTATATAATATGTAAATATCCTAAATATATCTTATAAAAAATTATATCTTTTTCATGTATGATTACTTGAATAGTACCTAGTTAAATGAACAGGTGATCTATTAGCTACCTTGTCAACTGTTATATAAAACATAATAATTATAGTTTGCAAGTAGGATGTCTTCAAGGGTTTATATATATTTGTTTTTACAGGTAGTCATATTCTTGGAAACACAAATTGATACTTTGAGGCTATGACTGACTTCTTAATTATTTAGTATATTTTAAAAATAATATAGCTCGGTATGTCTAACAGTTCACTACAAACTTTCATTACAAAATTGTCTTACATTTAGTTTGTAGTAGGTAGTTATAAGCATCACATTCCTCAACACTAGAAAGGAAGTTACTGTTGGCAATTGGTATGTGTACGGAGCACACAATTAAACTAATTTATAAGTGACTAATATTTATTAGATACTTGATTGTTAAACAAGACTAAGAAATCTTGGAATGTGAATCGGATCTAATCTTAATTACTAGCTTAGGTACAACAAATTAAGTGAGTGTGTGTATAACTAAGTGCTATTAGAAACTCAACTATTGATTGTTAAAACATAGAAATCTAAGCTTATAATCTTTTTAATTAGTTTAGGTAGTGGATGCTATGACTGACCTGTGACCACTTAATTATTTAGTACAACTTAAATAAAAGTAATATTATATTGTATGTCTAAGTGTTAACTACTTACACATTCTCATTACGAAACTGTTCTACTATTAGTTTATAAATATTTTTTATAAGTTTCACATTCCTCAACACTAGAAAGAAAGTTACTGTTGGCAATTGTTATTTGTACGGAACACAAAATTAAACTAATTTACAAGTGATTAATATTTATTAGATACTTGATTGTTAAAACAAGACTAAGAAATCTTGGAATATGAATAGGACCTAATCTTATAAACTAGTTTAGGTACAACAAATAAGTAAGTAATATTAAGAAGATCTTATGCTAATATTTTAATAAATATGTTAATATATCTGTATAGGTAGAGTTAAGATAAAAACAATATTTATTTGTTGTTTTTGTTTTGTATAATTTCTGACTTTAGTGTTATTTTTAGTATAAAAATTGTTTTTAGAATGGTTGAATTGAATATCTACTACCAGAATACACGTGGCCTAAGAACAAAAACTTCGAATTTTAAGCGTAATTTAAGCTGTTCTCATTATAACGTAATTGTGCTAAGCGAAACATGGTTAAATACTAATATTTTAGATCAAGAGCTATTTGACAACAGATATACTATTTATAGGCGAGATAGAGGAACTACTGGTTTTCATAAAGACAAGGATGGTGGAGGTGTTCTAATAGCTGTCTTAAAAACACTTAAATCTATTAGAATGAAAAGTTGGGATAGCAGTTGTGAGGATCTATGGGTTACGTTAGAGTTACAATAAAAAAAAGGCTACCAAAATATTGCGTTGTGTGGAGTGTACCTACCACCACCTGTACGAAAGCAAATGCTAGAACACTTTATTAGAAACTGTAATAGAATAACTGATATAAGCAATTTTCCATTGTGCATAGTTGGAGATTTCAACTTAGGTGGTTTAAATTGGAATGTTATGAATTCCCCATTGTCTAATATAAAACTTACGCAAGTGGAGCACACTCTTATTGATTTTATAAACCTTCATGACTTAAAACAGTTTAATAATGTAGTCAACAATCGGAGTAAAATTTTAGACCTACCTAGTTATCTCCAAAACTTCAATGTGTAGCGTTGCAGCCTCAACTGATGCCTTACTTGTACTTGGTACTTGGTGGGCTGGCTCTTTTCCGCAACCAGGCCGCTGTGGCGCGGCCCATTTTGCGTGATAGCCGGGTGACGCTGATCAGTCCAGCCACCCGGTGTCGCCCAGGAAAGCCAGCAGCTCCTTCGGCTTGGCGCAGGCTTCCCACACTGTCCTCGGCGAGCCGAGGTTAGCTGCCCTTTGTGCCGCCACGCTCCTGCATTCGATGAGCAGATGCGCAGCTGTTTCTTCCGCCTCCATGCAGCCTCTGCATAGGGGGCTGTCTGTAACACCTAGATTAAACAGGTGTTTGTTTAAGGATCAATGACCGGTCATAATTCCGACGATATGTCGTACATTATTTCTTTTAAGATTGAGGAGTTTTCTGGAGAATTTCAGATTTAGAATTGGAAAAGCCTCCTTCGACTGCCTACAACCCTCGATACTTGCCCAGTAGTTCTGATGCTGGTCCTTAGTTTTTTTGCGAATCCATGCACGAATTTGACTGAAAGGTAGGGGGATCATTGGTTCTGGTCCTGCACACGTCATACCGGAACCTCTCCTTGCTAGCTCATCAGCCGCATCGTTACCTCTGGAATCGCTGTGCCCCTTTATCCATTATTGTTATGTTTACTTACTTCCTCCAATAGTCGGTGACATTGTATGATCAGCCCCGAAGAGTGGTCGTATCTATTTAGGGCTCGTAGTACCGCAGTGCTGTCGCAGAGTATCCTAATATTACTATTGATTACCTTCCTGCAAAGTACTGCTGCTGTGGCTTGGATGACACCCACACATTCTGCTTGGAATATAGAGTTGTGTTTACCTAGCCCTGTTGCTATGTGTATGTTTAGTTCCTCCGAGAACGCTCCCGCTCCGGTGCCTGTTGCCATCTTGGAGCCATCTGTGTAAATTCTGACTTCATGAATACCTGAGCAGTCGCTTGGCTCTTCATTTAGTTGTACGCGGTAGCTCTTTGTAAAGAAGTGTTGCTTTTGTACTCTATCATAGATAGACTTTATTAAGGGGTTTCCAACTGCAAAGTTTTCTATGATTGTTGTATGGGGTGCTAATTGATCCTGATACCAGAGGTTCAGTGCCTTTAGCCTGTACGCAGCCGCCGCGGCCTCTTGTTGTATGTATAGGTGTAGCGGGGTCAGGCCTATCAGGGCCTCAATCGCGGCGGTTGGTGCAGTGCGCATGCAGCCTGTTGTAGCTACACAGGCAAGTCTCTGAAAGGTTTGTAGCTTGGTGTTGGTGGTGCTCAGGGTGGTTCTGGGCCACCACACAATTGCACCATATGTTAGTGAAGGTCTGATTACCGTTTTATATAGCCACAGGGTGATCTTAGGGCTTAGTCCCCATGTTTTACCTATCATCCTTCTGCATTGCCAGAACGAAATACTGGCCTTGATTAACTTGTTCTCTAAGTGCTTGGCCCAATTCAACTTGCTGTCTAGTGTGACTCCCAGATATTTCACTTCTTCGTTTGTTAGTGAACATCACCAGTTCGGTTTTAGCTGGGTTTACGGAGAGTTCGTATTCTATGCACCATTTTTCGACAACCTTTAACGCATTTCTCATCAGGTCACATGCCATACTGGCAAAATGGCCTGATATTAGTATTGCGAGGTCGTCTGCATACCCTACCGTGAAGAAGCGACTTGTATTCAGCCTGGTGATTAGATCATTGACTACTAGATTCCATAGGAGCGGGGACAGGACACCTCCTTGGGGGCACCCCTTGGCCACCACTCCCCTGGTCGTGCCGTTTAAATCAATACGTATCGCCCTTAATTCTAGCATGTTAATGATCCAATCGATCAGGGTCAGGTCTACTTTATGTTTAAGCAGTGCTGCTCTGATGCTGCTAAAGTTAGTTTTGTCAAAGGCTCCTTCTATATCAATGAAAGCTCCTAGACATAAATTTTTACTTTTAATATCTCGCTCTACTTTGTGTATAACACTGTGTAGGGCGGATTCGGTAGATTTACCTGCGCTGTAAGCGTGCTGTTCTGGGTGAAGTGGCGCGGTAATGAGAACTGTGTCTCTGATGTACCTATCACAGAGCCTCTCCAGGGTTTTCAGGAGAAAGGACGTAAGACTTATCGGTCTATAAGCCTTTGCTTCTGTGTAGTCACTCTTACCCGGCTTTGGTATAAACAAGACCTTAACCTCTCTCCACCCTTTGGGCATGTATCTGTGCGCCAGACATGCCTTGAAGATAGCACTCAATGTCTCGTTTATATGATATTCACTCCATTGTAGGAGTCCTGGGAATATCCCGTCCAAACCTGGCGTTTTGTACGGTGTGAATGTGTTGATTGCCCAGTTTAGTCTCTCTCCTGTAACAACAGTCTGTGCAACAGCCCAGTCTGTCGCTGTAGGTGGTGCCATGGGGTGTTCTGTCCAAACATTTGAGTCTGATATTAGACACCCAGGAAAGTGTGTTTTCAGAAGTATTGTATAGGTTTCTGTTATAGTTTTTGTAAACGTATTGTCGCTTTTCTTTATGGAGGCGATGTCGCGGTTCGGGTTACTAGCGAGTATTTTCCTAACCTTATTCGCTTGTCCATTCGACTTGATGCTGGTGTTGTAGTTTTTCCATGACCTGCGTGACCTGGACCGTATATTTTTCTTATATTTAGCCTTGGCTATTCTATAGTTGTCCCAGTCCTCGTCCATGCATGTATTCATGGCTCTATTGAACAGCTTGCGTACCTTCCGCCTCTGTCGTTCCAGCGCTTTGGTCCACCCCTGATTGTCTCCCCCAGCGTTTGGCAAAGAGAGGGGGCATGCGCTTTCAAAACTCATAGTGAGACTGTACGTGAGTTGTTCAACAGTTTGCTCTATTTCTTCTATGTTTACTAGTTGCGTGTTCGCACTTACTGTGTTCATGTTTTGTTCAAAGGACCTAGTGAAGATCGTCTTGTCAGTCCTGCGGGGGTTGCGGATTGGTGTTAGTATCTGTTTGCTTATTTTTAGTTCATACCTGATCCACCTGTGGTCGGAGCCGGAGTATTCGCCTGATACTTCCCAGTTCTCTATGAGGTTTGTATTACCTGAGACCAAGGTGAGGTCGATGATAGTACGGCTGCGTTGTCTAACAAAAGTTGGTTCCGCGCCTGTATTTGCTATAAGGAGATTTGTAGTAAATAAAAAGTTTACCAGGTCCTCCCCTCTGCTGTTTGACGTGGGCATACCCCATATAGGGTGATGGGCGTTTGTGTCTGCTGATATTACTAGTTTGAAGTCATTGAGCTCGCAGTATCTTACCAGGTCCGCAACGTCTTTCGATGGGATCTCCTCGTCGCCGGGCATGTAGGCTGACGCGACGATCACGTCCCCAGCTTCCTCCCCGAGAACACCCCGGAGCCTGGCAGTAGCCAAGTCTCTGGAACAGAACTCGGTTAGAGGCAATGAAGCAATGTTGCTTGGTACATATATACATGCTCGAATGTTGTTTTTGGAGGTGTTGTCATATATTAACTTACCCCTTAGATTATTGAGACCACACACACGCCCCGCCCTGATCCACGGCTCCTGGATCAAGGCCATGGTCTCCTCGCTGTCATCCCCCAGCACTCTGCGCAGGTTAGCCGTTGCAGTGAGGCTGTGCTGGAGGTTTGTCTGGATGACCTTACACATCATGGAGTATTGGGTCGCCATCATTTAAGCTACCCTCCTCCTCTGACTCAGCCGTGTTGGCCCCGTTTGGATCCCTCCACTCTCCTCTGGTAGGGAGCTCAGGATCCACACTCATATCCTCCGTCACCTTTGAGGACGATGGTTTGGGCGATGAGTGTGACAGCTCGTCCGGAGTTTCCCCCGTCTTGCCGTCTGGAGCCAGCATGGTATCCAGCTTGTCTGCCGGTGTGGGCTTGCTTGCTGGTGCAGGTGGTTCGTCCTGAAGAGACCCGTTCGCTGCATAGAATCGAACGTAGACATTCCCCAGGTTGAAGGCTAGCCTCCGTCCTTTCTCTACGAGTGTAGGTATAAGGGGTTCGGGAATCCCCAACGTGAGGAACATCGTGTCGTCTCCGTGCATGCTATGCGCGAACAGTCTCCAGGTATTCACCTGGGCCCACTTGTTCTGATCCGCCAGAATCAAGCTCGTGTCTTCGACAGAGCTATCACATTCCGGGATGAACAGTGCTGCTCTTACTACTCGGGTTAAATCTCCCTGTCGTTTGACAGTGAGTTTAACCCCTGAGTCAGCTGAAAGACTGCTAACTGCCTTGTTGAGCCACCGCAGTGAAGCATCATCCTCACACCACAGCTTCAGGGCTCCATCTGCAATGATGGGCTTCTTTCTGAAGCAGGGGGAGAATGTGATGTTAGGATCTTTAACATCAGCTAGAATCCTGTTGACCAGGTACTTCTTCACTTTGGTGGCTTGCTCTTCTTTCAGCTCTTGGCTTTCCCCCGTCACCGCTACGCATAGCTCATTCTGAGCAATGTCTGCGTAGCTGGTCAGGGTGCGCCGTAAGCTGTCCAGTTTGGGTCTTTTGTGTTCACCTCTAGGTGACACCGTGTCATCCAACCGGGTACGCTTGCCGGGCTCAGTGCGGGGAGGGGCCTGTGCAGATTTCGAAATGGCCACTGCCCCACGCCTCTGGCGATTGTACCGGTTGCTGTGTTTAGGGTGCGACCACTTGCTCTGGACCCCTGAAGGTCCTGGTTCTGCCGTTAGTGGTGCTCCAGTCTTCAGTGGTTTGGCAGGTGGTGCGGTGCTGTGTCCTGCTTTTTTAAAGAAGTAGCTCGGGCCAGGTGCGCCGTTACTGGCATCTCCAGTCGTCTGCTTCTGACCTTCCGGATGGTCTCCTGCCTTGGGGACTCCAGCCTGAGGCTTAAGTCCCGTTAGGCTAGATCCCGTGCCGGTGTTTTCAGCTTCTGACCTTTGACTAGCCAGTCGCGCTTCGGCCTTTTGCTGCTTCTTTAGCTTCTGCCTCAGTCGGTTTCTTTGACTTTTGCTTAGAGTCTCTGGGAATCCAGCCTCTGGCTTAAGTCCCTTAGCGTTAGCGTGGGGGAATCCAGCTTCTGGCTTAAGTCCCTTAGCGTTAGCATGGGGGAATCCAGCCTTCGGCTTAAGTCCCTTAGCGTCAGCATGGGGGAATCCAGCCTTCGGCTTAAGTCCCTGTTGCTTGTCTCTTGCTTTTTTGCCCTTCGGTCCAACAACCGTCCAGGCAGAGGTGCAGGGCTCCGGGGCCGACATGGCCGCCACGAGCTCCTTCACCGCTTCACCTAAACCCGTGGGGGTTTGCTCACCTCTCTCTTCCTCCACATCGTGCAATACTTTGCCCCCCCCCAGAATACGTGGGGCAGCCCGAGCTATGCTCAGGGAGGGATTCTCCGGGTAAACCGGTACCCTCCTGGGGTAGTTCATTATTTGAGTTTGCAGCCATAGTGTGGTCGGATTTTTATACAGGGGTTTCCTTCCCCCGGCCAGTTATCGGTTTTGTGTATGTTCCCTCGCCCATTCCGCCCATGATCCGGGTCTAGCTACGAAAGTAGCCCGTCCCATTTCACAGGCGGCGTAGGAGCTGGATATATCACTTGGGCGCCGATGATTCGCCTTCGCACTGCATACTTGGCTATTATGGTCACGAGGTAGATGTTATAGGCGGGCTCGTTGGGGACCATAACATTGCCCGGGGAGGACGACCCACAAAGATGTTAGTATGTGGGCCCAGCCCTAGACCGCGGCGGCAGTCTAAAGATGGCGTGGACGTGTATGAAGCACTTGTTGGTGCGCGCCTGTAGTCTAGATCCGCACTTCTAGACGTACGCAGCTGGCATTACTTAGCATTTAGAGGCATGTTCTTTGGCCTTGAACATACCAAAACCAACCCGTTCCTCCCCTTGATGATGCCTTAATTAATATCGATCCATTGCACCCTCCTATTCTTATTACTTTGAAACCAAAATCAAACATCGACAACTTACAAAATAAGGTCAATAACTTAATCCCAAATTTCAGAAAAGCAGATTATGACTCAATAAATGAGTACCTTGAACATCAGTCTTGGGACGAACTTTTCTCTGATTGCAAGGACGTAAATGAAATGTTAGGTATATTTAATGACATTATTAACTCGGCCATTACTTTGTATGTGCCTTTTAGAAAACAAATTAATAGTAGCCGATATCCGATCAGGTTTAGTAAAGAACTTATCAAATCGCTAAAAACCAAAGAAACCACAAGAAATCGTTTAAAAAAATTTATAACCCTTTAGATAGAATTAGACTAAAAACTGTAAGTAATCTTTGTGAGAAGTTATTAGCTAATTGCCATAAATCATACATTGAACATGTGGAAGATATGATTGGGAAAAATATTAAAGGATTTTGGTCATATATTAAATCAAAAAGAAAAGTTATAAGCTCATATCCAGCTTCTATATCTAACGGTGAAAGTAGTACTTCCAACGGCATGGAAATGTGTAATATGTATGCAAAGTATTTTTCTTCAGTCTATTGCATGTCGAGTAAAGCTTATCAAAGGAACACTAATAATATTAGAGCTGAAGCAGAATCCCTTTGCCAAATACAAATCGACTCAAAACAGATACTGAAGAAACTAAAATGTTTAGATAGTAACAAAGGTGCAGGACCTGACAGGTATCCCGCCATTCTTTATAATAAAATGTGCTTCAAAATTAGTATGTCCATTACAACATATTTTCAATAAGTCACTTACTAGCGGGATCTTTCCTGATGAATGGAAGCGGGCTAAAGTTGTCCCTATACCAAAAAGTGAAGATGACAAATTAGTTTCTAATTATAGACCAATTTCTATTCTTTCTGCTTTTGCAAAAATATTTAAATCATTAGTTTGTCCCATTTTACAAACTCATTTCAATCAATTACTTACACCCTACCAACATGGCTTCATTAAAGGACGGTCGACATGCACAAACCTTACCTGCTTTACAGAAAATTTGTTTGAGGCAGTGGATGCTCGTAAACAGGTGGATGTCATTTATACCGACTTCAGTAAAGCTTTCGATCGGGTCTCCCATACTATTTTAATTAATAAACTTTCAACTTACGGTTTAGGAGACCCTATGCTAAGATGGTTACGGTCATACCTAAATAATCGAAAATTTCAAGTAGTCTTAGGTGGTTTTTTATCTGAATTTTACAATATTTTATCTGGAGTTCCTCAAGGGTCGCACCTTGGACCGGTCTTATTTAACATATTTATAAATGACATTACCTCCTGTTTTAAAAATTCCACTCCATTTCTATACGCTGACGACCTTAAATTTTCAAGAATCGTTGAATCTACAGCAGATGTTAGTTTACTTCAAAAGGATCTTGATTGCCTTGTTGCCAGTGGTGTAAAACTAACAACATGACTCTTAATAACAAAAAATGCTACCATATAAAATTTTCTAGAAAACATAAACTCGTGTCCTCCCAATATAACATCGAAAATGAAAGAGTACAAGAAGTTAGCAGTATCCGAGACCTCGGTGTAATCTTCGATCAAAAACTAACATTTGTTCCACATATAGATTCAGTTATCAAAAAAGCTTCTCGTATGCTTGGCTTTATCATCAGAAATGGAAAGTCGTTTAAAAAACCTTTCACTAAAGTCCTGCTTTTCAATTCACTAGTAAGAAGCGTTCTTGAATATAATTCTGTAATCTGGCATCCTCACTTCTCTACCCATAGCTTAAGAATCGAGAGAGTGCAAAAAAGATTCATGTGGCACCTTTTAAGGAGCACCCACCTTGCACGTAGATCAGTGTCCTACCAGAATAGATTGAAACATTTTAAGGTCACTAGCCTTGATAAGAGAAGAGACCTCCTAGATATACAATTTTGGCATAAGCTACTTATAAATCGCATCGACTGTCCCCCACTGGTTGAAAAAGTTAAATACAAAATCCCAGCTAGATATCCTCGTCAGAAGATCAAAGTATTTTCAGGGCCTTTTTGGAAGACTATCCTCGGTAGTAATTCACCTATAGCTCGGTTAGTCAAATTAGCAAATTCATTTGACATAGACTTTTATTTTGATAGCTTAGCACATATACGTTCCACTGTGTTAAATAACTCACAATACCCGTAAAACCATAATTAACATAGTACCTACTATTGATTTGATATTGTTTCTTGTCATTTTTCACTCTTGCCTTTCTTATTTTTTTTTATTATAACTCCATTTCCACCTTGCTATTTAACGCGTTAGTTTTAATATATTAGGTGCAAGCTGTGTTTGCCTATAAGAGGTGTTACATGTTACTTAAGTTTTCCTACCATAAGATTCTAGACTAGTAAACATGTAATTACTGTTGGCAGACCAAATAAATAAAATAAAAAATAAAAATGATAATGATGAATCTTATATATGTTACTCAGATTTTAAATCGGTACAGTACTTTTTGAGCCAATTCGTTACAAACATACTTACATACAAATCTTTTCTCTTTATAATATTAGTATAGATAACGATAAAGGCTCCACGTCTTATTTCGGGCGGTGTACAACATAAATCATTTCTTCATAATTAGTACTTGAAGACATTTTAATCAATTAATAACTGTAGTTTTAACAGTGAAAACGAGTTCTGAATAAAATTTCGCTTTCGCGGGAAACATTAATCAGTTTTCCTATGCGCGCTTATCTAACAATGGCGATCGGCCAAATACTTAAAGAATGAGGTTTCTCTTTTTGGCTTTTCGTGGATAGCGTCTCTGTGCATCACCCGCTTTGCTCGTTCGGTCAATTATGCAAATTATGTAATGTATGCTAAATCTAAATAAATCATTACTTGATATTCAGATTTAAAAACTTCTTAAAGTGGCAAATCTAAAAGGTGTAAATGTTCTGTACTTATTACGCGACGATATAAGAGATCGCTGAGTCGATCCCTGATGTATGATTTCTGTCATGAAGCATATCCTTGGAAAGGATAAGAACTAAAATAAATTAAAGAGAAAGCTAACTTCAAACCGGCTTTTAGTTTTTGTGCAATGAATTCAGAAGATTTCACTTTTCATAACATTCCCACATATTAACTTTGAAAGCTCAGAAGTTTAGATATTAGATAGTTTGCAAGCCATATTTAGAAGTGCTGTTTTATATATTTTACTATAAAACGAAAACTTCAATGCAAATGTACGTATTCTATGTATCCTCACATACCACATAAATGGTTCCAGCCAAGTCATCGTAAAATATTTCATTGGACCTCCTGCTTCCTTTTACTGCACACGTGCATCATGAAACCAGCTCTTGGGGTGAAATTCGTTAACCCAATGCTCGTCTCGGACACTTACTGCGGCAAGTGTCGGAGACACTTGCCGCAAAAGATAACAGCAATATTGCTGTTATCTTTTAGATTTTTCTAGACATTCGTATTAAATTAGAGTTTCAATCCGGCTGGGATATATACAATAAGTTTCCCAAGTTATACTGCATGGTGGGTTCTCCGCGCGGTTTTGCCTTGTACGAATCACGTTCTTTCGGTGATGCAAAAATGTAGCAAAGGTCGTTTAGAAATCATCGGTCTGAGCGATAAGATTGCCTATAAGCCTATTGTGGCCACTTATTTTTAACCTTTTCATGTTTCTGCAATGTTTTTGTTGAGAATATTATCCTATTGTGTTTCTAAGTTTGTGATATATTTGTACTGTGGTGCAACGTTGCAATAAAGAGTCTACCTATCTATGATAGACGCAGAAGAAACATTAACACTTCACTGAAACCGGCTGTTAGTGATCGATGGGTAACTCAGATTCGTACAAGTGTAAAACTTTTGATTTCATTCTCTCTTCTTCTTTGACAATTATCATTACTATGTTAGGAAGAAGAAGTCATGTCTAACTACTAATGAGGCGGGAATGACTTACGAACTAACGATTCCTTGTCATACTTCATAAATAATTTCATCCATCATCGAATCTAATGTTTATTTAAGTTAAGTTTGTACGTCGCTGGCATTTAATAACTGTTGGATCTGTCATAAACTAGATGTATATAAGTCCCCGTTAAAAATTCATAAGGTAAAAATTAGAACAATTTAAACAAGGATCTTTAAAAGCACAACAAACAAAAGCCAATCAGATAGTGGGAATGTGGATGCTCCAATCAGTCTGATTGATTCTCTACTTTCGCGTTCCAAATTAGCCGTTTGTCAATTTGCGGCTGTTGTATAACGCCGTAGGAAAATATTCGTTCCGACCATACAGCCGTTCTGACGTTACATACCCTGTGTGTACTATTGTAGACTTTTAAGTGACCGTTGTCTGTAAAGTGAAATATTTAAAATATAACATGACTACACATTTACTGGAAATACTTAAATGATTAGTTAATTTTGGTACCTTTGGCTCTCTGATAAGATCCATAGATCGATAAAGCTAATTTTGATATTATTAGCCTTTATTTCAATTTTTGTAACATTTATCTTCCAAACATATAAAAACAAGTTAAAAATCATATTAGATAGATATATAACACTTCACTGAGACACCACATTAATCACTTAATATTAAAATGAACAATTCTAAAACAAAGGTGTAACAATGGGCTGTCTTATCGCTCAGAACGATCTCTTCCAGACAACCTATGGGTTGTCTCTTCCATTTAGTCTCTTCCAAATATTACGTATTTATGATAATAAAGAATTTTAAACATCAATCAAATCAGTGTTATTTTTTGTCATAGGCGGTTAACTTACCATTACTTTTTTTAACAGTCAAATAAAGGAAAACAAACATATTGTGAACATCGATAGTACAGCAGACACCGAAAAATCGAGAAAAAGCATGCAGGCTAATTGTTGGCTATATGTTGTCGATATAAAATTGGTAGTGCCATGTTTGATATAACCTGCCGAGTTCACAGACTTATTGCAATGTCAATTCGTATTCCCGTTTATTGTTTAATTTAGGCCGAAGGCTTTAATTTGCAGAAATAATTACAGTAATATTATTTTCAACGAATAATTACTTGTGCTGGTGTTGTAACGCGTAATTAAGGCTAAAATTGATCTTTATCATAATTAAAAACAAGTTGATGCAGATTTTTTGATATTTACTGTTTTACTTTTCTGCCTACTATCGCCCTATATAATATGTGTAATTAGTGGTCACATTTGAGATCTACGTTCGAAATCTAAAAAAAAACATGAAAACCTAGATATCCTTAACTTTACGAACCAAACACACTGCAAAAGTGTTACCAAAGTCTGTGGAATAACCAAAGCTGCTAAGATTGCTACGCCGTAGGTTTTTCATTCGTAGCTGACGTCAATGCGGTAACGAGCTCATAGCCTCGTAGCCTCGTAGCACACTATTCGCTTTGCGTTGCAGTAGAGCGATTTTCCGTACTGCAAATTACTCCTAACAAAGAAACTGAACTATTGCCTTTTATGTTACTTTGTATCGTAGCTTCGCCGCGTTCCGCTGTATCTCAGGATTTTCGGAGCGAAGCGCGAAGCCAGTACGCATTCGAACGACGGAGGAGGTGCGCGCATTCTCTGTAAAGTTTCCCGCCAATATGTACGCGAGAGGTACGGACGCGGTCTTAGTTAATATTAATTGTAACTATTGAAGAACTTCGCTTATTGTAGTTTTTTCGTTTCAGTTACGAAATTGGTGCTAATTCTCGCCTTCGTACTGCAATGTGTACAGAGTTTTGGTGAGTGTTTAAATTGTTTCTTAATATTTTGATTATAATAGTAATATATATATATATACATATATGTGTGTGTGTGTGTGTGTGTGTGTTATTGTTACCAGAATTTATATTAGCTTAATGGAATGGAACAGTTAAAGTTAGGTGATATAAAATCAACTTTCTACATTAGATTTTTAGCTGCGAAGGTTTTACGAGTGCCTGATTCAATACTCAACTTCATAAATGTGATATTTACCATGTTTTGTATTAGTTCCGAGCACTCAATATTGATGAACATGAATGAAATAGTTTATTTCTCAGAGTTTAGGTAATAAATGGTTGCTTAAATGTAACAGCATAGTACAACAAAATTCTGCCCGATCAGGCGTACAAGTACTTATTAAAAAATAAGTAATTAAATTTATATTTTATTTTAACAATAATGTGCTTGCTACACTGCTATTGTATTTACAGAAATTGGAAACTTAAACAATAATTATAATTGTGTAAATCACTGATAAAATGTCAAAAAAATATAAATGAATAATTAGGTTATTTGTTATTTGGGTAGTCCTTACAGAATAGTAAGCTTTGTCTAAAAGGTAGTCAAATACTTTCTGTTTAAATTCATTATCATATTTTTTTATTCATATTAGGTACTTATTAAATTCAATTCAATCTTCAATACGAAAGTTTAAAGTATTTCTAAAATAATGCTTCTTTCGGTTGGATAGTACAGACAAAGCTGTTCAATAGATGTCGCTCCGTCCCCGTAAGACGTTTAAAGTCCGATAGAGAGTTAAAATTATATGCTCGGACCCGAACCTCGATGGCCTAGTTGGTCAATGGCGTCTGACACGGAGAGTCAAAAGACGCGGGCTCGAATTCCGTCCGAGGATTTGAATTTTTCGCTCTATAAATTTCTATACTTATTAAATATTCGTATTGCCATACAGTGTGTGTATCATGTGGCTAATATTTGATTGCCCCGTCGGCCGAGTTGGTGGACCTTAGCTTCGAAGCGTGGTGTCCCAGGTGCGATCCCTTGCCGGGGTTAATATATGTGATAAGCGGAAATGTTTTTTATCGGGAGTTGGATGTTAGTGATGTGTTACTGTGTGTGTCCGTGCCCCCCGCGACACAGAACGTTCTAGTGCGGATGTAGCGTTCTTTGGTGCTATCCGGTGAGTCAAGAAAGAAAACAAGTCTATGTTTAATAATAGCAATGTAGAAATGTGCAAATATTGCGACGACATAACATACACACGTAGCTGTATACGGTATGTAACGTAAGTAGATATTTGTAAAAGAAAATGTAGGTTTGCAGTGTACAGTAAAATATTCACAAATCCAACTAAAGTAGAGTGATGATACACAATCTGCTTCACGGAAGGTTTTATCCACGTAATTAAATACACCGATTCAAAGTCAAAGACAATAAATTGTATTATAATTCGATAGTTCGTCGCTGATCCTTTGAAAAATATTTATAAAAAGTATCAGCTGAGTGAACATCATTTCTAATATCAAAAGTTTAAGTCATCAGTGACACGTGGCAAAAATAAAACATTCTAAAGCCAAAAAAAGATAAATAAAATTACAGAAGCTTCAAAAATCAAAACGTTAAACTCAAGTTAATTATTGAAGCGTGGAGCGAACGTATTCCGGAGCCAATGAAGATATAGAAGTGTAGCGCGCGTAACCAATTCGATATCAAAGCGGGAACCATTAGAGCGTGGATCGAAATCAATCGGCCAGGAGCCAGCTAATCGCACGGAAACTGAATCGTTCACGTATGAACGGTTGCAGTTAACATCTACGTGTGAGCGCGCCCTTTGAAGATGAACTCCGTGAGAGGGGTTTCCTTTGGACTTGTTACCTGTTCATCCTGATATAAATCTGAAAATGTGTTTGTTGGTAGTAAGAGGCAAGAGGCACTAATCGGTGTTTTATATACATATACAGGATGAATTTTAGAGACGGGGCAGTAAGGGCAACTATACCTTAGCCGTTATTGTTACAGAAAAAAAAATAATATACTTAATACATAACTTTTACTCAGAATATCGCATGCATTCACAGATTTTGGGGAAAAAATGTACAGCCAGTGAAAAAAATGCTTAAATACCAATTATTTTATGCTAATCGATCCTATATAAAGGGATCAAAATGCTATTGGGCCAACTGTTGTTTGAGTACTAGAAATGTGAGAAATCGCCAAAATTTTCTCCCACACGTTTTGTACCGAATACGATTAATCAACTCGAAATATTTGTTGTTGCTAATCGATCTCGTTTGTGATCGTGATCAAAAGACTAATTAAAGCCAACTGTAGTATAAGTACAGACAGACACTATATTTTTTATGTGTCTCGGGGAAATCCTTTATGGATACCACCTACCGCGGGGAGGTAGTTGGTTATGTGGCAGTCCGTATATCCACCAAAACCCCGGGGTGTTCCGTCACTGCCGCTCTTGGCGGGAACGCGGGACAGATTTGGCACACAACCGCGAGTCCACCGCGGCTGTCCGTTGTCGGACCCCTCTCTTCGCGGCATGCCAGAACACATGGCGCGCCGCAACTGCCTCGCGGACCAAACCCGCCAATGGACGCCAGAATTCCCCGCGTCAGCAGGCCTAGACAAAATTCAAACAGGCATGTTTCCGCACATCCGACAGACAAAACTGTATCTACGAATTTAGCACGACGTCACGTGAATTTTTTACAGGTAATGTCAACACCATACATTTTGAAGTCTTCTTTTGGCGTTAACGATAACAGAAACATCTCTTGGCTCTAGGCCTGCTCGACGGATAGAGAGAGCGGCGTGTCGCCAATCTGACTCATCAATACGTCACGCTTCGGCGTACAAACTATAGATAAATTACAGTTTGCACTATTTCACGTGAACGACACGTTACATAACATTTACGCAGTTATTCGCGCTAGGCCCACTGTTTTTGCAGTCAACCAAAACTTAATTTATCTACCATTAGGAGGTATCAAAATATAAATTCTTAAAGAAAAAGGCAAGTATTAAAAGAACTTTCCTTCACAGGAAAACTTCAGTAACAAGGGAGCTTTAAACTTAACCAACTTAAAGCGGCTAACGTGCGCGCATCCTGCATAACTTACTCCACGTGTACCTACTTAGCCAAGTTACCTTTTATTTATGAACGACGACGGAGCTCTAAAGAATGTGCTTCGTTTTAATAAAGTTATGGAACCGCATGACTAACTATAGTGGCTTAGATTTGTCAGTTCTCTTTTCCTAGCATTGGGAATGTTGATATCATCCGGTAAAAGTACACATGAAATACAACATTTACTGCTTACGACCTATACGATCGATATCGAAATATAAATAATTAAGTTTTTTTCTTCGATACCGGTCCGCAGGTTCGATTCCCGAATTGAGAAGTTTTTAAAAATCTATTTATATATATATATATATATATATATAATCTATGAATGCCGATTTTCATGTTAATAAAATCGATGACATGCTTCCTAAGAAGAAATCTTTGTATAGGTATCTAATACTAATATTGTCCACTTGTCCGCTTGTAACTCAGTTAAAGTGTTCGTCCCGCACTTTACCTACAGCTGAAGTAATAAACACTGAGATTGAGTTTGTGCAAAGTTTGTTGGACGATGTTGGCAAGATCTGGTTATTGTGCAAAACGTCCGGCACAATGTGCGCGCCTTAACCGGTGATTGTTCTAACTGGCCGTCTTCAGCCGTCGCACCGGGACTTATTAACAACATTTAGTACCACTGAGGACAGTTGAAAGTTTCAGACGTTGTTAAAAGTTTTGATATGTAGTCTGAAGCTGGTAATGTGGTTTTAAGAAGGTTTAAATGCATTTGCGGAGCTAATTATAATGCAAAACTTTAGCTAAGTTGGAGACTGCGGTAAGGACTTAAATGTATGTTATCTTTTAAATAGTTTTTTGTTCTTGCGGCGCGTTATTATTCATATAAAAATAACAAACATAATAAATCGTCCACAATTTCACTCTCAGAATCTGAAACATTGAACTTGCACACCTGAAGATGTCTTATGATGATAGATGATTATTATGTCTATGACACACACATAGACATAATAATATGAGTGTGACGCCAATATGCATGTGTATGCGGCTATGCGGCACGAGTGTGCACACCAACTCTCCTGTTCATATTGCATAGTATACGTTGCATGCGTGCGCTCAGTTTGTGCTTACCTGACGCCGCGTCCTGACGATTTCGATTAATATCTCAAAAAAACAAAAGACATACTTTCGTCTTATCTCGTTTGTAATATTTATAAGCTATCTAATGACGTGTGTGTTAACAATTTCCCGGAAAGTACTCGGTTATTATTTTTGTAAACTTAGCACATCAATGGATGATATTGAAAATTTAAGACGGTAATAATTGTGCGTTACACGCGATGCACAAGGGTAAACGTTGACTTCCAATTATTTCCTTTGTACTAGAAACGTGTGTATAAAAACAACGCGTTCGATTGTCAATTATCGCTGTCTGTTTTTTTCAGTTCACTGCGAGGTCTATTATTATTCCATTTTTGTTCTGTTACTGAAACTATAATTGTTTTTTCTATAAGTCGCTATTAGTGTTTTGTGCCAATACTGTTAGAACTACAGCTTGTGGAAGAGATAATATTTTAATATTCAGAGAGAGTTATATTTTAATATTCTATGTAAATTCCAGAATGGCAGAAGATTGTTTCGTGAGAGTTTGTTTCGGTCTCTGCCTTTTAAAATACGAAATGTTCTTGATGTGAAGTGAAGAACCAGAGAAGTCCTTCTTCTGAGGTTAAGCACTATACCTACTGTTAACAGTTACAAGGCGCGTCCCAAAGCAAATGCTGCGCAGAATCTGTAGTTTGAAGCTAACGCGTTATTATCGATAGCAAATCTTTTTAAAAAAACAAATCACAAATCTATGTAACAGTATGAAAATGGTTTTACCATAATATACTGGGTGGTGCAAAAGTACTGGCACTAAAGAAAATACTTTTTTTTTTTTTTAATTTGACATATCCTGTCATTCTGTTTTTGTAAATTGTGTAGTGAACTAATGTAAAATATCACTGAAAATAAACATGAAGCGTTTTACTCCCCAAGAACGTGGAATAATCGTGTCAATGTTCTTACGGAATAATTCATCAGTGATAAAAACACAACGTGAATTTCGTCGACGATTTTCCCACCGTCCAGCACCGATGGGTCGCACAATTCGACGCTTTGCCACACGCCTCGAAGCAACTGGCTCAACAAAGGATAGACCTAAGTCTGGGAGACCAAGAACAGGCCGTTCAACTGAAAATATCGATGCTGTGCGCGAAGATGTGGAAGAGTGTCCAGAGACATCAACGAGGCGACGTGCCACGCAATTGGGCATTTCCAGACGGACCCTGCAGCGTATTTTGGTGACAGACTTAAAGATGTTTCCGTATAAAACTCAAATGACTCATCAGTTGCTGCCTACTGACCACCGAGCTCGTCTAGAATACAGCCAGCGCGTCATAAACCTAAACCTTGAAGAGGATGATTTTTCTTCAAAATTGGTTATGAGTGACGAAGCGCATTTCCATCTCTCAGGGCATGTTAATAAGCAGAATACTCGGTTCTGGGGCACTGATAATCCGTGCATTATTCAAGAAACACCTTTACACCCACTAAAAGTTACTGTATGGTGTGGCATCTGTGTTGACAGAGTAATCGGACCCTATTTTTTTGAAGACGCTGGAGGCAATGCGATAACTGTCACTGGAGAACGCTACAGAACCATGTTACGTGAGTTTTTGATACCCAGTTTGGACGAATTGGGGCTAGAGCAGATCTGGTTTCAACAAGACGGCGCTACGGCACACACAGCGCGCGACACTATGGACTTACTGAGGGACGCTTTTCCAGGCCGAGTTATCTCTCGTTTTGGCGATTTGCCTTGGCCTGCAAGATCACCCGATATGACCAGTCCAGACTTCTTTCTTTGGGGTTTTTTGAAATCTCGGGTGTATGTGAACAAGCCACAGACTCTCGCAGCTCTAAAAGAAAACATTTATCAAGAAATAAGGAACATATCGCAGGAAGTGTTACGGCTAGTTATGCAAAATGTCATAAATAGGGCTCAGATGTGCATCAACTCTAGAGGTCACCATTTAAAAGACATCATCTTTAAATCCTAATGGTACGAAATTTAATGGCACAAATATACATTTAAAATTACCTTAATCAAGTTTTCTAATTTCGAATTTTTTTTATAACTGAATCAAATTGAGTCTTTACTTTTGCGCCACCCAGTACTATAGAAAACACCCGTCCATGGAACTTCAGACAACATTGTTGTTGGAAATCCTCACTTGCAAATCGCAAGGCATATATAGCGTTGCATCAGAACTGGAGATAAAATCCGTATTCATGCGGAACTGTAAACTCAAATCTGATAAGCCTTTATTCAAGCCAGAGTCCTGTTAAGCTACGTGTAGTACACTCGTACCTACACTGCAGCAGCGGGAGCGGGCCGACGGCTTTACTTTATTATTATCTTGTCTCAATTTGTATCTAAGCTACGTCTATATCTATATAATAGTAAAACTGTAGAGGTTAATCAAAATAGTCTGTGCATTGGTTAGACTTAAAAAAATATAAAAGGGCTGTTAGAAATAAACAATAGATCAATAAAAACAAATTTAAGCCTTTTGGTTGTCTTTCTGCGTGTTTGTTACCTTATCACACAAGAAGTAATGGATATATCTGGATCGAGTTTTCGCAGATATTCTACTTATTCGTTTTCCACAAGATACACTATACCTTACGCTGACCCCTTGAGAGGCTGTTGATCAGTGCTGATGACTGGGTGCCGTCAATTAGATCTAAGTAATAGTAACATTGTTCTTCAACCTAATACTTACGTGGTCGTTCGACTCTTAAAAGCCTAGGATACCACAATTTTGAACATTGAATCAATGTTTTGGCGGATCACTTTTAGATCTAAACTCTTATGGATGTACGAATGCTTCAAAAGCGACTATGTGGTAAAACTATTTGAGCCAATGCAGTTCTGAAGTATAGTATTCTATAGGGCTGTAGGCAAAACGAGTGAAGCCAGGAACAAGTCGGTTTCAATAGTTCAGTATTCAATAGTATTCAACTCAAATTTTGGTTGAGTTAAATCCGGTTACTAGTTTTTTCTATAAGCTTCATTTAACATTTTCGTAAAAGAAAAATATCAAGGAGATTATCGAGTCCACGAGCATAATTTTTTGACTCTGCTTTGCTGTTGAATACGACTGTAGTGTACGCGCAGCGGATCAAGATTCAGTAGTTTGTCGAAAGGCCAATCCACACTTGTATTTGAGAGCCAAACTTCACGGACGATCTTTTGAACATACACATATAGGTATATGTGTATAAATAAGTACTTGTATTGTTTCAGGGTGCTGCCACTCTTGAACTTGCTTTAAGGAGCGAGTTTCTGTTCTGAGAGTTTTCGTAACCTTTGTTCCTAGATACACTGATAACAGTATCTACAGTTGCAAGTGGTTGTTTGGTGGATGTTCACGGCTCATACATGTTAGGTTCAATAGGACCAAGCGGTCTACCGCTAGACATTAACTGGTCGTCCGTATGTATTTAGCTAGGTTAAGCAAAGTACGCTGCTGTCTCCGTTTGGATGGGTAACCGCTATTGGCACGCTTCCTAGAAGCATTAAAAAAAATGCCACACTTCTGAAGCTCAACTTCGGAAGCACGTTAAGTTTGTATCCAAATGGGCACGTAATAACTGATTATGCGGCATCGGAGATGTCCTTGATAGAATATAGAGCGCTCTAACGAAAACAAAGTAAATAACACAACCTAAAAATGATCGATACCCTTTGAAATCGAGCTTGCTCCATATGAAACAGTGCGAAATTTCGTAAAAATCGAGCCGTTCCATATGGAACACTTCGACCTTCGACTGTTTTGAGTCATATATTTGATGGTGTTAGGTTCTTTTTCCCAAAGCTTTATGATTGTATGACGTCAGGTTGAACTAACCGATGGAATGAAACAATAAGTGCGACCATTTTAAAACAAACACTCAGTCATTCAACGGCTAAAGTTCAGTCAACCGAAGCGCGCTAAAGTGACGTCACGCGAGTGTGTTGTGTCCTTGGAATTTACGTGATTTTCCGTTTCATTTCTAAACAATCGGTAAGTTTCTTATTTATTTTACGTTTTAGAGTGTTTTTCCAAGCTTTTTACGTAGTTACAATAACATAATAAGTAGTATTTGTTGATGTAACTTAGAGTAGAAATCGGCGGTGCTCAATCATTTGCGCGCGAATTGGCCGATCTTTGGTTTTGTCTGTATTATTTCTATTGGTTATTTAGTTAGGTATGTATTGAAATATCATTACTTTAGTGAAAGTAGGTACCTAAATAATAACGTTTGTTAGGAATTCACCCGAAAAAAGATCCCGCTGTATACGGCAGTGTAAACACGTATGCGCTTGTCGAGTTCTCGGAATTATGTTGACGCAAGGCCATTATTCAAGTATCATTTGTAAGAGTTTTTTGTTCTATGGTGTAGACGTGTGATACCTTACTAGAAAGGTCTTTTCAATGGCGTTTTGTAGAAAGTATTTTATGCACAGAAAATGCGTTATATAATAGCATTATTTGGAGAATAAAAATCTTCGGATTTTGTCATGAATTTCCTACCTTTGCCGACATTTTTCTCCATAAGGTATATTTTTTTTGAATTATCTCGTCTGATGTATTGTAAAACTAAATCCTGAATATATTTTCTATCGGACAGCATATAAACATAAAGCCTTATGCTAAAAACCTAGTAACAAAAGGATTTGGAAAGAACGGTACTAACGCGTGAAATTTCTGTTCATCTAAATTTTCGTGGGTAAGTTTCATCGTGAAAAACTCAAAATATTACTATGGAAGGATATATATTTTAGTTTTATTTTAGAAAGAACATATCATAATTACTGTAGAAACTTAAAAACTAATAAATAAAACAAATTATTTTTGTTGGAAAAGATATTATTTTCGATAATATAACTATTTTACAACTTTTTGTCAAATGAAAGGTCTGTGTAAAATAAAATAAAAACACAATACAAAACATTTATAGCCTGTCATAAAGCTTGTTTCAATAGCTTTTAGATAAAGTAAGCTGAATCACTCTACTCAAAAGCATTCTATAGCTAGACGTAAAATAACACAAAAGGAGCGGACGCCGACTCACGCGCCGATTGGCTTCGATGTTTGCGGTTTTCTAGCGCAGAGAGTCGCGAGTTCAAAGGGTTAAATAAATTTTATATAACATACAAAGTTTACTAAAATTTTATATTCTTCACTGATATTGAAAAACAAAGATATTTTTCTATTACGGCGGCGCCAGACGGCACACAGAAATGCCTGTTCCTATATCGCAGAGCTGAGTGCGGCATCAATAATTCGGCGTCACATTGCGGGTCCCATCCTCAGGGATTGAGTATCGAGCATCTCGTATTCCTGGGCCAGTTAACGCCTGCTTTCAATTTGCCGTCCCATTTATTTATGCCTTCAATCTTTGGTTCAATCTGTGCCATTGGGTAGTTTGGGCTACTTTCTATTTCATGTCGAAAATTGTAACATTTTCTACTAAATTGGAGGTAAGAGTTGTATTTATTGAAACAGTACGCCTTTTCTGATTCACAACTTGTTAGATTTATCTGATCTGTAAACTTACAGCGCAGAAGCGCTGAAGGACAGCTTCCGTATCACATCGTTAGGAGCTTAACGACAGGTTTTAGATCTTTAGAGAGGTAGCTAGCCTGGCGGTTACCAGAAATGGCTTATTAGATTTAAGTTCTAAGTGGTACTGGTGGTACTGCAACAGTGTTGCAACTTGCTTGGGCAAGCTCTGTATCTCTGTATATATATTAGTTATGAAGTGGTTACTACAGCGATTCCCTGCGGTACTACGTTTTCCGGTGCGTGGTCTGAACTCAAGAGCCTTTCTTCCCCATTGATAAAAGTGGTTTCTCTGGCGGTAATATGTCTGAACGTTATCTCCGAGCAAAATTGTGACTAAAATATGCGGCAGACGTTTAAAGTTCTCGCTTCACTTCCTTTTGCCGTATCTCGGCGCCCGTCATCTTATCCAATATGTCCCGACCCCGTCCGTGACTCCTAACTGCCATTAACGCGTTCCCTAACCATATGTCTTAGGGACACAGTATGGATACAGAAAGGGGCACTCGTGTATCCATTTTTATTAATTTCTTCAGTAATCTCTTCGTAAATAGATTATTGTTTCTGAGTGTATTGCATTCATAAGCTAAACTGGTAGTTTTTGTCAAATGTCAGTATGAATTGAAAGTTCGTAGTTCACGTGCGAGGTTTCACGTATCGCGAAGGCATGGTGACACATATTAACACATCCAAAACTCAATAAGGGCAAATATATGTGCTCAACGCACAAACATATATTTATACCGGAGATAGAAACTATGACCTCGCGTTTCAAAGAAAGTGTCACTATCAATATGAACTGAACGGAGCCATCAATAACCGTTGTTGGGAAAAGTGAGTTTCAGAATTCTTTGGACTATTTTCGTCTCTAGTTTTCCCCTGACGTATATGGCCCAAGATGTTCATGACAGGACTATAACCTTAGCATGACCATAATATTGGAAACAGCCGTGCGATTCTCTAAGAGCAAACATCGTTGCATCTTTGACAACATCCGTGAAACCAATGACGAGATGACAAGAAACGTTGGAAAAACAACCTTAAGTACAAGGGCGATTTCTCATAAAGCATTACTTATTCCGTGGAAACGCGTAAACATGTACGTATAGCTTGTGCTTATTTCGCGTGTTGATGGAATGAGCATCACTCCTTTTATCAAAACTGCTAATGTTTTTCTTTACATACATAAGATTTTCATAGATAAAATATATTTGTAGTCAGAGTCAAGTTACAGACCAATAAGTCTGTCGGGTAAGGTCTTGAATCGAGTCGCCTGAATTTAGGGGGGGAGGGGGGGGAGGGGGGTGGGGGAGGGAGGGGAACCCCCCCCCACCATTTTTCCCTGCCGGATTCGCGTAGTTTTTTTTAAATTTAATATCAAAGATCAATTTTTCTACTCTATTTAAACACTTTTACACTTAACTTTGGGGGAGGGGGAGTGAGTAGGAGGGGGTGTTGGGGGCAGGGAACCCCCCCCTACCATTTCCCCCTGCCGGACCGCGTAGTTTTTTTTTAAATTTAATATCAAAGATAATTTTGTCTACTCTTCTAACACTTTTACACCTAAATTTAGGGGGGGGAGAGAGGGGGGGGGGGGGGGGGTCAGAGTTGGAGTTGTCACTAATTTCGACCTAACCGGTCTGACTTGGACTCCGGGTGGGCTCCCGCATTATTTATAAACACTCTAGGGGTAGTAGCCACAAGAATATGTGGAGTCGGGGTGCTCTGTGTCGGTTTTCTGACTACTTTCAACCTAACCGGTCTGAGTTGGGTCACATTCACGAAAACTCGAAAGCAACGGAATAATGCGAATCATGTATGTCAAATCAACGTCACATACGTCAAACACCACAAACCTCAAAAATAGCGATCAAAACGTTTCGTTTCACGAACATAAACATAGCAGACGTTCAAATTTATGCAATATTTCATGATATTGCGTTCCGTTTCACGCATCCGCATGTTTTTCGTGTGAAATTACAGAAACTTTAAATATTAATTTAAAATACTTTTGCGTAACTCCGGCAGCCAAAATCGAATTGGGAGGGTCAAGACAAAGCCCCTTGACCATTCCACAGTAGCAGAATCCTCAAATTCAGGCGACTCGATTCAAGACCCGACCCAGTCTGTCATTGAGTCACTGTCCTGTCTAAGTCACGTTCTAGTAAAGTTATTGATACATTACTATAACTGGATAAGTCGATTGACGAAGAAAACAACGAAAACAATGTTTCATGATTTTGTACATTTTGCCTATACTCGCTTTTACGAACACAACGGTTAACAATCCACCATTATTACACGTCAAACTCTAAGAAACACAAACCTAGGAAATGTAACAAAATCAACGGTAGCCATTGTTGATTCTCTTTCCCGCCATCTTAAACGATGTTCTGTAAAAATATACTCGTAGATCGAACTCAACAAATTTTAAGAAAATGTTACAAAAGCAAAAAAGCTCATACTGTTTATGCATCGTGCCATATATCTGAAACCAAACCCCAGCTCCTCGAGGGCGTCGTAAAGCGCCGGATGCGATTTTAATGTGTCGCAGGTGATCTTTGGATTTGCATTATATGGAAGTTAGTGGGGTTTAATAGAGTGGTCGTTGGTAGATTGATACGGGCCGATCGATGTGTATGAGGAAAGGACTGGCATCGACGTGAAAAAAGTTGTTTTGGCTAGCGCTGGCGTCAGGTCGCGCTAAGGAGACCGGCGTGGTCGTTTAGAAATTATATCTACTAGTAATATATAATTCTAACTTATTGTGTGTCCGTTTAAAGACCTAAATGGATTAGGGATACTGTTACATTAGAGACAATGATTTGTTTTATCACCTACAAACAAGCCGGACTGCCTCACAATATGTCATTGGCAGGAAGTCACGTTGCAAAGTAAACACTGTCGTTTTCCGCGTCTGCCTGCATATCCGCTGTCTCCTTCTGAACCATGCTATGGATTTTGATGCGGTTTACATCATCAGGAAGATTTATATGAATGCTTAAACCTAATTAAGTTTTTATGTCATTAAAAAAACCTTTAAATTTTTACCTTTTTTCTCTAAATTATTATAATTCGGTACGAAGCCGGGGGCGGGTTGCTAGTTAAATAATAAAATTTAGAATTGGCTCCACCAGAGTTGGGTGCACCTGAATAATTCATGTTGACTTTCAACTGAGTACGAGTGGATATTGGACATCGAAAGTCTTTTCTCCCTAAGATGAATTGAGGATATTGATGATGACGAGAGTAAGGGCACTTCTCATAAAAATGTTAAAACGCAATAAGAAAACTAATGATTCATTGTGTGATTTAAGTTTTAATCAAACTGATTGTAACCAACCGCAACATGGTAATGGTTATGGGCCCAGCCGCAGTCAGAACACTCCGAGTCGGAATTTGGGCAGCGGCTCAAAATAGGCAGTGCTTTTGAAATATGTATATCTACTAAATCTACTTAATATTTAAGATTTGTAATATTCGTAAAACCAATGATCCACGTAAAGGATAATATTTTCTTTTTATTTGTTCTTTTGATGGTCCATAGTCCTTATTGTGGTCTTTACGAAGAATAGAAATGGGCTTCATTTGACATGTGAACCCCATTCTGGGCGAAATCCTGCAAACCTATTGGTTGGAACCATCAATAGGAATGAGAATAAAATGACATTTAATTCTCATTCAAGTTAGACAATAAGGCGGCAGGTTCGTTTACATAATTCGCTTCGTTTAAAACTGGCTATAAACTGAATGTCTTCAAGAGATGCAGCGAACTATATTTTCCGATATAAAGCCAAACCCATAAGCACATGTCTATGACCTGAAGCCTGCAAATGCTACCTAGTACCTTAACTTTGATTGATGTGATCGCTATGCCCTAAGCTCCATTGTTCTGCTACTTAAGACTTTACTACCAATACAGGTGTCCCTGGAAGGAACGAAGCTAGTTCTATTCAGCGTACAATACTCAACCTTACCACCGCCTGTTATAGAGTTAATGGTCTCTAGAAACAAATTATCTTGCTTACACCTGTGACTACAACGTGAGGTCCATTCTGTACCTTATTGCTTTATAACCCAGCCATTTCTCACCAGAGGGCGCTGACCTCATAACACAGTAATTAGTTGAGCTCTTAGTTATTAAATTATTAAAAATAGTTGCAGCAAGTTTTACTAGCCAGCAGTTTGTGAAATAAGTGCATCGGTGTAAGTGAAGTGCTACATTAAACAGGTGCAACATAATTGTAATCAGTGAATTGTTTTCGACACACACAAGGTCACTGATCAATGTTATGGAACTTGCATTAACTTACATGACGAAAAAGGAACCTAATGGTGAACAGTGAGTTTTAGTACGGTTTTTCACAGATATCACTACTGTATCAAAACTTTATTACTGTTTTATTATAATTTCCGATCGCTTGTAAAAATACTGCAAGTCATTAAACATTTGTTTACAATTGGTATACACCGCAAAGTACAGCAGATGGCGCTAGTTGTCGAATAAATTGAATCGAACCATTGGTATATTCAATTCCACAACTTAGTTCGAGTCGTTGATCACAGGTGGCAATAGCGACCAACAACATAGTATTGATGCGAGTTATTATTTACACGGCTAGTTACAAAACCTGCCACCAGGTGCGCAGAAATATTATTGGCGCTTTATAATCGTAAATACCAACATGAATTGCGACGGATGCAAGGGTATTTTAAAACCTAATAATAGTCTTAAATGTCAGGCATGCAAAGGTAGCTATCACTATGAGTGCCTTAATATGAAGGCTGACGAATTCAAGTCTCTCACAAAAGAGTACCGAGCAAGGTGGAACTGCCCTGCGTGCAGCGCGCATATAACTCGGCGCAACAGGTCAAACCAGAATACACCAGTCCGTCAACCTCATGTGGAACTCGTGGAGGATTCTATGGATATGTCATGTGATATTTTGGATAAAAGTGAGTTGTCCTCTTCTTGTATACCAGAGCCAGCTGACTCTATCTCGGCTAATAACTTAAGCGAGTTAATCCGCACTATCAACGCGTGGCGTATTGATATGAACTCGAATATGCAAAATATTAGGGACGATGTTAAGGGTACCTTATTGGAAATACAGTCTGAAATAAAATCACTGCGCTCAGATCAAACTACTATGAAGCATAGTATTTCAAATATAAATACTGAGATTCAATCATTACAAAATAGTTTGCAATTTCAAACCGACGTGCAGGCTTGCTTGAAGAAGCGTGTTGATGGCCTAGTACAGTCAACCTCGGACCAAACCTCTGCTGCTTTCTCTAGCTTAGAGTCTAAGATTGATTCTCTAGAGCAGCAGGCTAGACAGTGCAACGTGGAGATCTGTAACGTGCCTGAGAGGCGTAATGAAAACCTCCCTGGTATTATCGAGGCCATCGGATCCCTAATTCGTTTTCAGCTCTCACAAAATGACTTAATATCTATCCATAGAGTACCGCACGCTCAGCAAGGAAGTGATAGGCCCAAGAACATTATAGTGAAGCTTACTTCACGTATACATCGTGACAATATACTGGCGGCCTTCCGTAAGGCAAAATTGATTAAATCTGATCAACTAGGTATCTCCGGAACATCTTTGAATATCTTCATGAACGAACATCTTACTTTGAAGAAAAAGCATTTATTTCGTATGTGCCGAGATGTCGCAAGAGACCTCCGCTACAAATATGTATGGATCAAAAATTCTACGATACTTCTTAGAGAAAAAGAGGACAGTCCTGCAATCGCTATCAGGTCTGAAAGGGACCTCGAGCGACTTAGAAATAGTTCAACTACGAGTAAATAGTAAAAACGTATGCGACATGTATTCTTTATTCTTACATTATGTTTTACCTTTTTGTGCGTTTTCTTTAACTTTGAAAAACATAGACATTCGTAGTACACAGAGCAATTGCCATATTTACTGTAATAATACCAACATAAAAAAAAAAAAATTATATTATAATTATGAATTTGAACTTTTTAAATTTTTATTGGATAATATCTTTCTGTATCGCTCAAACATTCGACTATTTAGAAAAACTTTACATTCTACACGTATTTATTGCTAAACAGTTAGATTATGGATAGCACAAGTCAAATAAATCATCTTTCTATTTATTATCAGAATTGCAGAGGTACGCGCACGAAGTTGCATGATCTCTATATGAACATAATGGCAAATACTTATGATGTTATAGTGCTTACTGAGACATGGTTAACATCTGACATTGACAGCAACGAATTCATAGACCAAAGGTACGTGGTGTATAGATGCGACCGCAATCGTATAGCTGTCAACAAACTTGATGGCGGCGGCGTGTTAATAGCAGTACTACGAGGATTCAAATCAACCCTTTTTAATACCTCACACATTGTAAATACTTCACAGCAAACTCTCACCGATTATATACTTGTTGAAATACCTAGCATTAATCGTAAGCAAAAACATATCATAGGTGCGTCATATATTCCACCTAAGTCTAAAAATCAGGTATATGAAGATCATTTCGATTTTTTGCAAGAGGCCCTTAACGATCCGTCTATAGACAATATCTTTATAGTAGGAGACTTTAATATCCCGGACACTAGATGGGTTCTACCGGTCTCTACAAACACAACACACCGCACCATGACGCGGCCAGTTGGGCTAGATGGTCTGGGATCTTCTGGCGTGCATTCAATATTAATGAATTTTTTGACAACATTAAATGCATCACAATATAATAATATTCTCAATAAAAATAATAGAATATTAGATTTATTTTTGTCTAATACCCCAACTACCATAACTGCATCTACTAGTCCTCTCGTACGCGTTGACCCCCACCATCCACCTTACATTGCATATGTTAGCGTATCTCACTACTTCCAAACTATGAAAAGGAAACCAAAGACAAAATATAATTTCTATAAAGCTGATTATGATCATATTAATAATAAAATTAAGGATTTAGACTGGGTCGATTTATTAGGTCACCTTTCTTCTGAGCTAGCACTGGATACGTTTTATAAAGCAGTAGATAACATAATTAAACAGCATGCTCCATTATCCAACTCTAGAACAGACGGGTTTCCAGTTTGGTTTTCACGCCCATTAATAAAAATATTTAAGAGTAAACAAAAAGCCTGGGTTAAATGGAAAAAATATAATAATCAGTCTGACTACGAAATATTTTCTCAACATAGGAGTAATTTTAAAGAAGTTTGTGCACAATGCTATTTTAAATACATGGAATCTGTCGAAGATAATATAGTTAAGAATGTGAAGCACTTCTGGACTTATATATCTAACCGCAAGATGAAGCCTCAAATTCCCTCTACCATGCAATATCACAATAAAAAGTCTAACGACCCTGAAATTATTTGTAATTTTTTCTCTGAGTTTTTTTTATCCGCGTTCGAGCCAGCTTCACCTACACTTCCACAATGGCAACCACCTTCAAACAGCTCAGATAGAGATATTTTAATATCAAACATACAAATAAGTGAACATGAAATTACGAAACAAATAAAACTTCTAAACACTTCAAAAGGTCCCGGACCAGATGGATTACCCCCATTGTTTTTAATAAAAACTGTAGCTAATATATGTAAACCATTATACATCATTTATAATAAGTGTCTGGAGGAGGGAGTCTTTCCTGAGATATGGAAGCGTGCTTACATCACCCCAGTGCACAAGAGCGGATCCAAACATGATGTGGAGCAGTACCGCCCTATATCTATTTTGTCCACCCTATCCAAGCTTTTTGAAAGATTAGTGCACATACAGATTTATCCAATTTTACACAATGCTATTATCGAAGAACAGCATGGCTTTGTGAAATGTAGATCTACCATATCTAATTTACTCACATTTACTAATTACCTCTTTGAAAAAGTCGATAACCGTGTACAAATTGATGCAGTGTATACTGACTTTAAAAAAGCCTTTGACAAGGTGGACCACGAACTACTACTAAATAAGCTAGCATTCAACGGTATACGAGGTAATTTATTGCGATGGTTTGCGTCATATATCCTAAATAGATCGCAAAAAATTGTTATCAATGGCTATCAATCAAGCAGTATTTTGGTATCTTCTGGAGTACCACAGGGATCAATTTTGGGACCTTTACTATTTAATATTTTCATAAATGACATAAAGGTATGCTTTCAAAATACAAAATTTTTGCTCTACGCAGATGATCTTAAAGTTTACAAACAAATCAGAAACATTGATGATTGCATATCATTTCAGCGAGACTTAAATAGACTTACTACATACTGTTATAATAATAAACTGCATCTGAGTGTTCCGAAATGTAACTATATACACTATACTAAAAATAAAAACCTCATTGAATTTACATATACCCTTTGTAACGCTCCCTTAATGAATGTTGCTACGATAAGAGACTTAGGAATAAACTTGGACAGTAAACTATGCCTTGGTACACACATAAATAATATTGTTAACAAAGCATTTAAAATGTACGGATTTGTAATGAGATCATGCACTAACTTCAAACGTAGTTCTACATATCTGTATTTGTATAAAACCTTAGTTCGTTCACAACTAGAATATGCAGTACCAATTTGGAATCCCTATTACAATAAATATAAATTGAGCCTTGAAAAAGTTCAAATTAAATTTTTGCGTTCAATGCATTATAGATGTTATAAACATTACATGTCTTATACTGAATTGCTCAGCAAATATAACATGCTCACACTAGAGTCGAGACGCACATACTTAGAAGCGATTACATTGCATAAAATTGTAAATAATGAATTCGATTGCACTGAACTTGTGTCGAGTCTATGTTATGTTGTACCTAGAACCATATTGACGAGAGAGGTGCGCACTCGCCAACTATTTGCCGTGGGCAAGTCCCAAACAAACACTGGGCATCGCACCCCTTCTCGTAGAATGGTGGCCTCTTACAATCAAAATTTCACTGGAATCGATATTTTTAATTGTACTACTAATAGATTTAAGACGGCAGTTTATCAATTTCTTTTGTAATTTGTACTACTTCTCCTGATTATTGTTTGTTGGTTAGTAGCCCTATGTGGCAAAGTAAATATTATTTAAGTAATTTGTGAATAGCGTCGTGGGCTATGTTATTATAAAATCTATGTTATGTGTAGAATCTATTATTGTAACTTTTATAATGTAGCTGTTTGCTGTTTCAAATAAATAAATAAATAAATAAACCCAGCGTCCAAAGTGTTATGCAAGGGATAGAACCTAGTCATTGTATAGGGGTGCTATCAGTCACAATTTGAGGTAATGCTGTAAGCACGATACGGAGTCAGATTATGACAATGATGTGTGTAGTGATGTGATATTGATTGATTATTGCACATGAGGCAACTGGCTCTATCGATTAAGCGGCGTCTATTGTTCATACGTTAACGTAGCGAATATGGATGTAGGTTTGGTCTTGGATTGTTTTAATATTATCTAACAGTTATTTTTCTATATTTAAAACTTTTGTCTTAGCATGCTAGGAACATTGTGTTATGCCTAACGACTAAACGATTAGATACGGTTTTTGCTCTATACATCTCTTACATTTTAATAACTAATCAGAAACACTCTGGTGCTCTGATACATAAACATTTTTGTATTATTTTAATTTATGAAATAAGGTAGCATCTATCTTTTAAGGTTGGAACATTTTAGGGTCAGAGATATTCAGGAATGAGTCCCCATGTCCATAAAACACGCATCATATTATCAAAGCCTATATTATATCCATAGTACACTGATACTGTGCTGAGTCGGGATTTATTCCTAACATCAAGCAACATTGCAATGCATATAGTAAGTAATTATTTTGTAGTGTTGTATGTTGTTAGCAATAAATGTGTTCTCTACGGTTCCGATTTTTTATCATCGAGTCATAAGACGGGCAAGTTCCGCCCCGGATGGTAAGCGCCACGCCTTCAGATGACGGTTGCAACTGTCCGCCGGAAGTTTTACGTGCGTCACTGTACGCGTGTACGTGTGAGTCTCAATCACCCAGTGATGACAGGTGCTGCAGTACCCTTTAAACTTTAACACAAAGTATCTGGCACTACCGTGGTCGCACCCAGCTTTGTCTCTGGCACAAGACACCTTCTACATATGTATGGTGTGGGGTTTCCTCTACTCTCATGTCAGGGGCATCTCCGTCCCCTCACGGACCACTTATATTTTTACAATGGGTTATATTATATGTAAAAATTACAGTATGTATAGTACAACTAAACTACATTATATCACACGATCCAGGCAAACTTATGTTTAAGATGCCTTACGTAATGATAAAGATACGACCTAGTGAAAGGGGCTGGTAGTAACCTCATACAGAGACCTTAAGACCAAACAGTGTGGCATATTTTAGCAGATGTGTATCAGCGTTTTGTAGTGCAGGCCGCTGAAAATAATTAAGTAATACATTTGTTTTTTGTTTCAGACTCAAAAAACGTAGTATTTACTATAATAAGTCAATCGGAGCCGTACCACGCGAGCGTCGCGAGTAGACTAAAGCAAAACATTGAGGGTCAAGTCTCCCTGTTGGAAAATGTAAGTGGGCCCGTTAAATATTATGGTAAAAATGACATCCCTCTAATGATGAAAATTTCAACTATAACCATAGAAGTTTTGTCCATTGTACAGAAGGTAGTCGCGCTAAAAAACAACATACTATTTCTTGGAGGTCGAATGTTTGACAATAAGATAGCACAGATCTATAGATACTTTGCCCAGTAGTCTCACGATTCACATCTCGGCAGCAAAGGGGGTATGTTTAATATATTCACCGAAGTACCGAGGAGAGCTTTACGTCAATTCTATATTATTACTAAAATCGTTTATTCATGAAGATCGGTAAAAGCTTTTAAGATTGTTATTGATGGAACGGCGTAGCCTGAAATAACATTATCATTCATTTGTTACACCGAATTTGTATCATAATTGTAAATATATTTTATGTCATCTTCATAATCTTAGCCGTAGGACTTCTACTGCTGAACATATCCCTCCCTATAGATTTCCATAAGTACCGATTGGAAGCGGCCTACATCCAACGACATCTTGCGATCTTTATCAGGTCGTCTATCCACCTGGCTGGTGGTCACGCTACACTACCAGAACCTTCCGACCCCATCAGTTCTGCCTGCTATGTGCTCTGACTACTGCCGCTCATGGCTTATCTTCTGAGCTATGCCGCTGACTATCGTTCGTCTACGGATCTCTTTCCCTCTCGCATAGCCCGTTGTGCTACTTTGAGCTTACTTATGAAGACCATAGTAACACGGTGACCCGGCCTTCGAACCGCGGAGTTCCAAGTTTGATCCATGGTTGGGTAAATATGTGTGATGAGGAGAAATGTTTCTATTTGGGACTTTGATGCTTGTGATATGTTCATGTGTGTGCAATGTGTGGAGGCACGGGCCTCCAGTAATAATGAGTGTATTTATAAAATATTCAAAATTCGTTACTTCATTTTACTTATCTCTATAGAAGAAACCAAGCATCCACCTTACCCACGAAGACTTTCCTGCACCAGGAGCGTGGACTATCATACCCCTACTGGGACCACTGACAGCCAAATATGGCACCAGTGACGTTAGGTGGGTGCTGTTTGTGGAAGCCCATACCGCTGTCAGGTGTGACAAACTGTTGGAGGCTTTGGCTGCAGCTGACAAGCAGAAGGTAAGAAACTGTGCCATTGTTAGTACTTTCCGTCGATACTATTTATGTAGATGGCGCAGGCTGGCGTATCGTTAATCTTAATGGCAATCAAGTATGGCACGACCTTAAGTGCCGAAGTTTGGTGCACCTTGCCGATATCCATACCGCTGACAGTAACAACAGTATGTATAGTTTCAAAATATACAAGCTCTCCATTTTCATACCTAACAAAAATATCTTGGGGATTACAAATTGATAAATGGGTCCTATAGCAGCTGCGTCTTTATTTAATTAGGAATGAACTTATTATCATTATCTGTAGGACGCGATGTGGATAGGATACCCGTTGAGCGACGAGGAGCCGACTATCATCCACCACTTCAGCATATACGAGGAGTTGGAGGAGGAAGGTGGCTTCGTGTACCCCAACTTCGCGAGTGGCTTTGCTATGAGGATGGAGCTTATCAACAAGTGAGTATAAGGTTCATTTATATGATCATAGTTTTTTGGTTATTTGGTTCTCGGCCTAAATTTAGGTTTGCAAGTTTATGTGTTTTTCCTATCATGAGTATATATATACACAAACAAATAAATCCTTTTTTATTTATGTTAATATTACACTTACACAAATATTAGTTTTACTGTCGTAAAATGTAGGTACATTAATAATAATATATCTGAAGGTACAGGCTCCCGAGCTAGTGTGTACTGTGTTTCAGGAGTGGCTTCTCTCAAAACTATTTTACAGGTAATATAAATACAAATAATATATTATATCTATCATATTCATAAGTGCTTAAAGTGCGAGAGATGTAATTTATAAAGGTTATGTTAATATTTTCGTAAAGGACATGCTGACATCTGCCCAAATAAGCATAATATAGGCTGCTATAATATATATAGCACGAAATACCAACGGAATAAATAACGATCGCGCGATGCAAAGAAGCTGTTACGGTAGTCCAAAACATGTGGGCAATTACGCATGAATAGATAATATGATAGCCCGTATCTCAAAAGATTAGTTTGCCGTGGAGTACCGTCTTAAAATAGTCCCCCCCACCCCCATTCTTCCCGTGGGTGACGTAGAAAGCGGCTAAGGGATAACGCCAACCCGCCTGCCAAGCGTGGCGAGTATTGGCAAAACCCTCCATGAACAGTACAAATGGAACCAGGCCCCCAGTCCCCGGCAGCCCCGCTATTCCTGGCTACGGTAGCGGCCTCGGTAACGGTGGGGCAGGGGGTGCTAAAAATCCCCGGCAGACGCCCGGCTCCCTCAACAACGACGATTGGCCCTGCTAACACACAACATACGTAAGATGAGGACAGACGAGAAGATTAACGCGCTGGAAGAAGAAATGAGTAGATTACACTGGGACATCGTGGGGTTATCAAAAGTCCAAAGAGCGATTACCCTAAAATCAGGTAACCTACTCTACTACCTAACTAACAGTCTGGGCGACTAACAGTCTCAAGGTGGTGTCGGGTTGCTCGTTCACAAGTCCCTCCCCACAAACAACATTGTAACGATCGATAGCGTTTCCAATAGGGTCGTATACTTAATACTCAGAGTATCTAAAAGATACTCGCTGAAGGTCATTCAGGTATACGCACCGACGAAGTCGCACCCGGATGATGAGGTGGAGGATATGTATGAGGATATTAGTCGGGCCATGCATACCTCTGAAACTCAATTTCTAGTTGTAATGGGGGAAAGTTGGGCAATTTGGTTATGGACAACGGAACGGAGGTTGGCCGACTTCCTGACGAAAGAGGGACTCATAATGATGAACTCTTTCTTTCAGAAACCACCTCATAGGAAATGGACCTGGCTGAGTCCCGATGGTTCCACGAGAAATGAGATTGACTTCATTATGACCACCAAGAGACAAATATTCACTGATGTCTCCGTGATCCACAGCGTGAAAACCGGTAGTGATCACCGAATGGTAAGATGATGATGATCTCAAAATAGGTCGAATATAACGGGAATAAGTCGAGAGAGCCACCTTCGGCGATCTTACGGATGTGTTTCTACATGAAGACAAAACTTTTGATTTTACAAGCGACATGTGGTTTCCACACATCTAAAGCGCATTTTCGTAAACCTTACTATCATTAGTAAGGCATTTAGACTACAAAAATATAATTTTGCCTTAATGAAACTTTAATTTCTCCGCTTAAAAGAACTCGGCATGTGATTCACGAAACGAAAAGCTTGTCACGAGCCGACTAACTTCGTGATCCGACACGAAACCCGCTTAATTCATGAGAATGACAAATCACTTCTCATTATACCCTTCAGAGGCGCCCTTTTACGAAAGAAGCGAACCAGCTCAGTTATGATAACTATAGTGTTATTATAGGTAATTATGACTATATGAAGCTATAGTCCTAAGCCCAATTGCATGACGTATCTTCTCGTAGCCGTAGTGCAAAACTTTCTGTTCCAGTCAGTCAGTCGGTCAGTCATATATTCTAATATATTGGCCTAATTTCTCGAGTAATGCACTAAATTTATTTATCAAAAGTTGAGAACGACTTTACCGATTTCGACGAAATTTGGCAAACAAGTAGATTATATCCCGGCGAACATACGATGCTTTTTATCATCATCCACTTCACCACGCGTGTCCAACCGCGCGGCGCAGCTAGTAGTTAGTAAATGTGAATTATGAACACCATAATATAAACGTAAAAAGCTTGTACCGAACAACTTTTTGTAATCTAACACAAAACCTGCGTAATTCATAAGAATGACAAATGACTAGCGCCGTACAGTTCGGCGGCGGCCGGTGACAAAGCGAGGGCTTTTTACCGAATGAGGTCCCGCACGAGGACAACAGCGTTAGTTAATGTTGCGTGGAACAAGCTTTTACAATTAGTACGGTTATTGGGGACAAAATGAATTGCTGTTTTGTGCGTGACTGTCATTGCGGGTTTCGTTAAAATACAAATGGAAGTGAAAATACGTGTGCATTGTTATGATTGGGAGGGAGCTTCAATTTTCTAGATTTATCACGTAATCCATCCAGGATTGGTTGCGACTGGAAAATTGATGAGTTTGCAAGAAGTGCAGTAATCAATAGCTAACTAACCATTTAGTAAAAGCTCACTCCGGGACTCTGCCTGTGCTGATAGGAAACCTTTTGCCGAGCTTATAAGTAACCAATGAGTTAATTCAGGTTTTTCCGTTAAATCATTCAAAACTCGCCCAGCCGTTATATCGTAGAATGATAAGACTTATTAGGTTCATTACGCTCTTCGCTTGATACCAACAGTCTCATTTATACACAGTTTACTAGTTTGGTGCCCTGTGTTACCCGGAATACGACAGCAGTTAGACTGTCGCGATTATTGAACATTAGTTGCGCTCCGTGGTTTCACCCCCGTGGTGGTGTATGAAAATAATGATGAATCAAAACTTATAGTCATTGTACTCAGGAATAATTTAGCATTCTAATGGTGTAAGAATTTTTTAAATGGGTGTGGTAGTTTTCGTATCGTATTCGTTACAAACATCTTTTTATAATATTGGTATATACTCGTAGATTGAATTTTAACATAATATTTAAACGGTATATGTCGCGTATGTTGTAATCATATGTTTGGTCTCTGTTATGAACATAAAATACCAGTTTATACGAACGACTTCGTCCGCGTGCAACAGGGTGATCATGACTCCTCGAAATCTCACCGATGCATCGCGATAAAGAGTAGCGTATCTCTACTACGAGTACGATATATACATAAATCCGTTCAGCCGTTTGGTTCGCGACAGATCCACGTCACCTCTGAGCTGTCACCGCTTCATTCTAATTCTTCTTCTTATACTTTTCATTATCCTTTATTGTCCGTATTATTTCGCTCCATGCAGGCTATTAACACAAATGGAGAGCGGAGAGCGTCGCCTCGAGGCGGACTTCTCAATAGACCCCGCATTCGAACTGGCGCAGCTGGTGTACGGCGCCGGGGAGCTGCACGGACCTCTGCTCACTGCGGACCTCAGCTTCTGCATAGTCGCGGGCGATAACTGTGCCACGTACCCGACGCAGTTCGATACATGTGTGAGTATCATAAAGTCCCTTCCGCATACAAGACACGCAGGAAGAGTACATATGTGGAAACACTTTTGGTTGATAAAGTTGCTTGCATTAGCGCGTTCATATAATCGAGTTGGCTAATCTCGCGTGAACTTAGCAGTACTGTCTGTTCTAGTATACTGTCTTTGTTTATGGTTAAAAAATAATAACAATATACTCTAACCTGCGCATTCGTAAAGTACTTTAGAGGGCTCAGGTTGTGTCGTATGTAAATTTAGTAAACTATACAGTATTGCAACTACGACTTTTAACCACTTGTACTAAAGAACTAGTTCAAGGATGGATTAAACGAATTTTCCCAAACTACCAACCAGTCGCCATTGAAATAGTTGATGAACAAATCAAATCTATGGAACTTTGTGAGGTATGGGAGTCCAGGAGCATGCCCACTGGCCTCAATATGCTAATCTTAAGAGACGAAGAAACCGGACTTGGTGGTATAGGCCTCTTGTGCGAGAGGTACCAACGCAGAGTGAGATGTTCTGCCGCTAAGCAATACGGCGCATTACTGTGTTAGGGAGTTAAAGGCACAGAAAGGTGGTGTGCCTTTCATATACTTATTATATTTTATATACTTTCATATAACCCAGTAAGGTATAGTAAGTTCAAATACTGAGTGATTTACAAAAACCCATTTTCCGGGTGACGAGCGCAACACAGTGCCCCGCAAAACTTCAGTTGTAAGCTCTGTGTACCAGCCCTTACCTTCAGGTGCACGAGTCGCCCTTCTCGTTACTTGATTGTACACCAAAACTATCCATGTATCCTAACTTAGTGCGGTTCTCGGCAGGGCAGTGCCATACCCGAAGAGACGATATTGTTCGCCGTGAAGACCTGGAGCGGGTTCCATGGAACGCGGGCCAAAGTTGTGAAGAAGACCTGGGGACGGCACGTCACCAATCTGCTGTTCTTTAGCGACATCGATGGTTAGTACCATGCACCGTCGAGAAGACCAGATTAGAGTTCCATTGCATATGAGCCAATGTGTAGTTGATAGTGTTCAAACACCTTGAGCAGCTTCCACAGTTACAGCGTTAAAAGTACCTGAATAAATACAGAAATAAGATAACTTTCATCTAATTTATTTTGGGTTACAATCTCAATTTCATTTTTGATTAACAACGTTAACTAGCTTATTTTGGGAAGCTATTAATATGAAAATTTAAATATTTTTCCATCACATTTATTTTATTTTATCGATATTGCCCAGCTACTTTTTACTGGCCTTACCAGAGAAAAGGTATTCTGGTCTCGTATCACTGTACTACTATACTCGTATATTATCCTCTGGTGAGTATCTATCTTTAATAAACTTTATACGGATTGAAAAATAAAGTTAAAAATATATCTGGTAAGATTCGGTGATTCACAAATTTTGGCTTGCAGCATCCATTGCTTTATAAACTTAGGAAAACGTCTACTCGGAAAACGGTTCTTGCGGCGTACCATGGATATGTGTCTTCTGTGCTAAACTATGGTCTTATTTTATGGGGCAACTCTACAGACGTTCAAAAAGTCTTCTTGGCTCAAAAAAAATGCATCAGGGCAATTGCAGGTATACCACCCTGGGAATCATGCAAGCCATTTTTCAAAGAATTTCGTATTCTCACATTACCTTGTATGTATGTTCTGGAAGCAGCTAAATTTGTGAAATTCCATCCAGAGTTATTTAAAATTGCTAAAGATATTTTTCCTAGAAATACAAGAAATCCAGATAGAATTGTCTTACCAAAGGTTGCAAGAACAAAACTGTATCTGAATAACTGTTATGCAATGTGTGGGAATTTATATAATTCTATTCCCAAAGAGATCAAAGAACTGCCAACCAACAGATTCTGTAGGAAACTTAAACTATGGCTCATAGAAAAGTCATACTATTCGTTGCTGGATCTCAAAAATTGCTAGTAATAAAGATTAATTGAATTAAAATTTTGTAATTATAATTATAATAATATTATGTATTTTGAAATGACACTTTTGACATTAGTGGTAATTTTCATTTTGACATTAATAATTGTATACCCACCTAACTAAATATGTTAAATTGTAGATATTGTTTGCACGTCGCTATGCGACACACAAAGAAGCGCGGAAGGTGTGGTTGCTTGATCAGTGTTTTTATTCTCTAAAGGATTATTTAGAATAAGTGATCTTCATTATGTTTATATTCTTCATTTTAATGTGCCTAGTATGAAAAAATAACTAGATAGTATTAGGTACCTATATTATAAGTTTTTGCAAGCTATTTCATTAGCAAAGTGTGTAAGGTCTTACTGTTAATGATTAAATCCACCTAAACTGTACTCACATTTTATGCAAATAAATATTATTCTATTCTATTCCATTGTCTCAATGCAAGGTTTCTGTGTTACATTTCCCAAAAAAGTATGCTCTACTATATTTTAAATTTGAATCCTCATGTATCGAAAAATTTTCACCGATCGACAAGTTATTCATGTCTACCGTCGACATTTTAATCAATACGTTCCCGATACTCACACTATTCGGTAACGATGTCCAGAGATTAATTTATAGTTAATCTATGCAATTTTGTTTCGCTGAATTAGCATATTAACTCGTATTTCCCAATATGGTGTAAGTTTTCGTATCCCAGATCCGACGTTACCGGCGGTGTCGACGGGCGTGCCGAACAGCAAGACGGGCCACTGCGTCAAAACCAACGCCATTCTGAAGCAAGCCGTCGCGCGCGCCAGCAACATGCCGCACGTCAAGTGGATATTCCTGGCAGACGATGATACTATACTGGGGTAAGGTTTTGAATAATATATTGACGGCTAAACTTACGCGGTAGGTACAGTCGCCTGCAATGAGATGTATACATTACATAATTTTCAAAGGTGCCTCAGCATACAATTTCATGAAAATTGAGATCAGAATTATTAGACACTGAAGTCATTCATATTACTTTACTGATTATAATAACCCTTATCTACATTGTTATAAAATGTAGTACTGTATCAAAGTTTTGGAAATTAAGGAATGTATACATCTTATTGCAGGCGACTGTACAGTCGAGTATTGCTACTCGTTCACCCGGCTGCGTCCGCGCTAGTACCTACTGGGGCAAGATTGAATTATATTGAGACATTGAGTACAACCATTAAAAATAATGATGTAAAATTTTTATAGTATTCCTCTAATTTTTTGCAGCAATAATCAGACAACATTGGACCGCCATCGTTTTGCTTTTAACTTTTTTTGTTAATAATTGTAATGTTAGCTTTTGACGACTATTTCACTTCATTACCACATGGTCAATGATGATGCGGTCGAAGACGGTATCACGCTACACCCAGATTATCGACTGACCTCGGAGATCAGCTGCAATACCGTTAGGTGCTTGGTGACTTCTGTTTTGATTAATACAGACATATATTGATAATAACCAAGCACCTACCCGCCTGTCTAGCTAGCAGTGGGGTGATAGCTAGCCAGGCGGGCACGGCACACAGCAAGCTTTACGACAAATGTCTCATTTCCAGCGTGCGAAGACTGTGCGAGGTGCTGAGTTGTTACCGCGGCGGGGATGACGTCACAATCCTCGGAGAGAGATACGGATACGGATATGGAAAGAAGGAGACAGCTGCTAAAGGTCAGCATAGTCATATTACATACTAAACTTAGTATGTAGTTAGCAATTATAATCAGCATGTTGTTTTAAGTAAAGCTGCCCTACTTTGTCAAATAGACAGAATACGAACCTGCATACTTTGGGTTTGCAGAACCAGGCTCTGAGCCATAAGCTACTAATATTCTGCATTGAAACTCGATTTAAGGTTGTCGAACTGAACTCCTCTCTCCGAGAGGAATATTTGAGTCCCAGCAGTGGGAACATGATAGGCTGATTATCTTAACCAACAATGTCTATTTTTGTTAATAAATAATTTCTCGTACAAACAAGGTTACGACTACATAACGGGCGGCGGCGGTACAGTACTGAGCGTGCGCGCTGCACGCGTGCTGACCGCGTGCGCGTGCGCAGGGCTCAGCGCGCCCGACGACATGGCGCTCGGCGCGTGCGCGACGCATCGGCTCAACCTCTCCGCTACCCATGTGCCGCTGTTCCATCAGGTAATGTACATTTCAAGAAAGTAAGTATTGTCATACTAGGAGTACCCGTGCCGCAGGAGGCACCGATGGGAGGTATCTCATTTGGATGTCAGTGATCGGATGAAAGCTAACATACTAGACCTGGGCAGTTGCTGTAACTCACAGGTCAAGGTTGAGCGACTGGTTTACAATCCTAATAGTGGTAGCTAGCCAGGCGATTTCTAGAATGTACGCTATCAACTTACTGTGGAATGCTTCATGTAAAGCACTTTTATCAAAAGCTCCAGCCCGAGATAGAATTCAGGTAGGCTTCATGAGCGGCGAGCTGTTGGCGCGTTCGGCCCCTGCCTTTGCCCGCTCGACAGTTGTTTTCCCTGATTTCTATGTTTATGTGTAATTAGTGTTAGTAAATTGTAAAACCTATTGTGTATTTATACCGCTTCGTTCGTGAGTACCAGTTTTTCTATCTACACACCGTAGCTCTGGAGAAAAAAAGCTCCAACGAGAACTTAAAATTATTTCGCACTTGGCCGGTTTTTAAAATGACGCATCGGATGGGGGCTAAACATTATTACTCTCCAAACCGACCCAAAATAATTATTTCAGATCCCGATAATTTCTTGTGAAACTATTAAAAATAATTTCTCAAATATTGTAAAAGTTATCACATTTTTTAAAACCGTAATCCAAGTGTATGTATGCTTCAAAAAATAGTAGCCCAGTGTATGATTTCCTCAAAAGTAAAGTGATCCATTCTATGATAGCCTCAAGAGTAAAAGTAAAGTTGTCCAGTGTTTATTATTTATTATTGCCTCAAACGTAACGAGGTCCAGTGTATGATTGCCACAAAAGTAAAGTTGCCCAGTGTATTATTGCCTCAAAAGTAACGCGGTGCTGTATATGATTGCCTCAAAACTAAGCTGCCCAGTGTATGATTGCCTCAAACGTAATGCGGCCTAGTGTATGATTGCCTCAAAAGTAAATTAGCCGAATCTATGATTGCCTTAAAAGTAAAGTGGCCCAGTGTACGATTGTCTCAAAAGTAGAGTGGACCAGTGTATGATTGTCTCAACAGTAAAGTACCGGGGTGGATTGCAGGCCCGACCGCAGGACTACGGGCGCGAGGTGCTATCCCGGGACCGGCCCGTCTCCTTCCACCGGCACTCCTCCCCGGACCCGCTGCGCGTGTACGCCGCGTGGTTCCAGCACGACGATCTCGCGCTGCGCACGAGGAAACGGGACGAGTTGTAGGACAACTACGCTAATCAAGCAGCCAACATATGCCATGCGAACACAGTCCATGAAGTATTATCGCTGTGTTCTTTTGACCCAGTATTATTACTTTTTATGCATTAATATATAGCTTTATATACAAACAACAGCAGAAACAATTGTCACTATAAATGTTCTTCTAAAATTGTACTATAATTTGTTCATTATCTCCATCTCATTCATAAACTAGTTGTACTATTTATATTTGTAAAATGGGTCTTTCAAAATACCACAAATAAAGTCGGTTAGACCTCTTGTCATCTCTTTTTAATACAATATAAATAACAAGGACAGATAATATTTAAACAAGTTCACTAAATCTTTGTGTAATTATATTTACTGTAATTGATTGTTAGATTTAAATTAAGTAATGGTTAATTAAAAAACTAGCTCTGAGATTAAATTATCTGATTAATTAATTCGTAAAATTTATTTTACATTGACATTGTTACCACGTATATAAGTTAATAAGCTTCCGTGATTGTTTTAAACAGCGTGGTATCTCAGTTATATATTAAAAGTAATAGATTTATGTTAATGATCAGCCCAGCTATATAGTCACAGACGTCTAGCCAAGTTCAGGTTAACAACGCTTCGCACAAAAAGGTGCATTATCAATGTGACGCGATGGCGTGCCATCTTATTAATAGTAATGTTGGTTATATAATTAACCTCATAATTTTGTGTATTTTTCTATACTACATAAAATTAAGCATAATGAAGTGTTGTATTGACTGCCTGCGAGTGCGGCTCACCGACCAATCAGAGACTTAGTGTAGAGTTCGTTCAAATCGAGTACCTACTTCAAGAAATTGTTAATGTTGTGGGTCAAATGAATAGTTTTAGAGTTTAGAAGGATATATACTTAAATACTCGTTTTTAACATCTCCTGCTTCTCTAATAACCCTCACCAACATTAACTAAACAAGGTATTTCCCAATAGATATGTACATACCGTCTGTTCATACACAAATATTTGCCCCGTTCAGGGATCTAACCTGGAACCCCGCGCTATGAAGTCTAGACCGCTACCAACAAGGTCAACGGGACTGTCAATATTATATGTGAAGCTTAGATAACGTCAAGTATTTTTAATAGATATCATGATTAATATTAAACAATCTATGAGTTTTCTTATATTTAACAAACCGGTAGTGTTCGCAAAAACTCTTCTTGCGGTTATCAAATAAAATTTCATTGCAAGTGATTCTATAGATGGCACCTCCGGCCCCATAAGACAGTTAAAAACAACTAGCAAAGTAAATTCTATTCTCCAACTGTAGCCTCTATGACGTGTGGTCATGGCGTCTGACACCGTTAGTCGGAAGACGCCGATTCGTATTCCGTCTGAGGATGTAATTTTGTCTCTAAAAATTGCATAAGTGGGTAATTACTAATTATACTCCATTAGCGATTGTTTATGGAATATGGAAGTTATTCTAATTAACCTCTAGGTGTAGGTAAGTACCTAGTAGAATATATGAATCTGGGCTACTCAACTTTTGTATAAGATACCTTTCCACTACGACTTGCATATAACAGCTGAAGTATATTAGACTTGTTTATACCAGCTTGCGTGTACTGCGAACGATGTGTGTGCGTTAGATTGTACTTGTAGTGGAAACTAACATATCAGTTGTCTAGATAACTGTACATATGTAATGGAATAAAGTATACTATTTTTATTAAACCGGCCTTTTCTTACTCTATGTGTACCTTAAAACATATTAAGTAAATTAAATTGCATGATAAAGTTTTGAATCGTGTCAAACAGCTTTGCTTGAATATTCACAGTTGTATCATCATCAGCTCACACTCGGCCACTACTGGCCTCTCTTAAGACGCGGTCCAACACCAATTTTAAAATAATTTACGATGCTTTACGTAAGGTTGAAAATCGCTTGTTAGATTGGACGATGTAATGCGAAAATGCGTTAATTTTGTACGTTTTCTTTATATTTTTCGATATATACTAATACAATTGAAAAACTGCTGGTTATAACTTTAGTACTATACGTTGGATATGTATTACCTAAAAAAAATATAATGTTATCGCTGAAAATTCTGAGAGTTTGGACGTGAAAGTTTATTTTTGGGGACCTATTCAGGATTTTTTTCTGCTGAAAGAGAGTTATATTTATGAATTCTATTCGGTTATTACTCTTTTCCTATTCCTTTTCTAACCTTTGTATTTTTTTCATAATATACTATGGATCTGTTTTATTACACTAGGTGTTTAAAAATACTGCTTTTTCTTTAATCAGGGCACGAGCGCGCCACTAGCAATAACCCAGTGTGTGCACCCATCATGGCATGCTCTGGTAATGGTCAGCGCTGGGATGGTTCTGTGGCAAAATGGCATTAATGCTTATTTTTAAGGCATGAGTAAGAGACTGTAAAACTCATGCCTTAAAAATAAACATTAATGCCATTTTGTATTTATGGAAATTAAACTTAACCAAACTGTTAGGTAGAAATCCAGCTACAAGTATAAAAAATAAGATTAGAGAGCTGATATAAGCCAGAAAGGAGGTTAAATTAAGCAGAAGGCACTCACCACCACAAATCGTCACTAACGACATGCTGGTTCTAGGGTTAACGCCAGGGACACAAAATTGCAAAGGATACCTAAAATGATGGCTGACACTAAATAGGTCACAACCTTAGGGCTCATTGATTGTCACAAGTGCTGAGTCAACCAATCTCCATAAACAAATAAAAAAGGGTTATTTGGATGAAATTTGATAGATAGAGGTGGCTGAACACAGGATACTTTTCATTATCATCATTTATTACCGCGTATGCGGCAAGTTCTGTCTAAATACACATAGGTAATAATGCTTTGAGAAATTATTATTTATGAATTTTGAGGTCTTCCGCTTTAGACGTGGCAGCGCCAGCACGATCAGTCGTCCCAGTAACTTAGGGAGATGAGACGCTGGCAGTATTTATTTATTTATTTATTTATTTATTTATTTATTTACTTCAGAGCATATACTAAGCATACTATACATATATTAATATTATAACTATTTAAAACACTTTACAATCATAGAAAAGAAACAATAGCTTCTTATTACATATTACATTACAACATAATTATAAAGAGTTGCTTAATTTTAACAGTTTTTACAGCGTACTAGGTCAGCCTGTGTTACGCTGTTAAAGACCTTCCTATAAGGCAATTATTTATACTAAATCATTATTACTATTACTTAATTATATATAATATTAAATACTTACGAAACATATTAGAATTTTATAAACTTACTTTCCTAACTTATTACTACATAAAACAATAATAAATCTAAACAATAATAAAAAACCCCACAGCCCTTGCTGCAAGGAACAAAATTATTACAAGTGAAATACCTATACAGTTTCAATAACATAGTTTAAAAATACTACTAATAGCTTACCGTGCACAAAGTGGAGGTAGCATACAAAATGGTTGCAAATAAAGAGTTCGGATTACACTCATAAACAAACGTGAAGCTAGCAGCATTTGTGTCATAATGTTCTGTGTAGTGTGACGATGCGCTAGTGATGCGACTACTACTGTCAAAAGCATATTGCTATCGATGCAGATGAAACTATCGATTAGGAGTAGGTATACTATAATAATTGGTATATGTAATAAAGTAGGTACCAATTAAATATACATATATAGTCTCATACCAGAACACTGTACATACTAAGTTTACAAATATATATCTTATCATATTAGAAAATTGGTTGCGCCTTAGGTAGATAATCACTTCAGATGAAAAACATATAACTGCATAGCAAAACATAAAAAAAGAAAAGAAAAGAAAAATAAACTAATTATTAGTCTATAATATACAGTTTTGGATAAAAAACAACCACTTATCAACATAAAATTTAATACAACTAAATATTTATGGCATGCTTTTATATGGTAGTGCTGTTGTTATTTTAGTCATGACATGTATTATTTATTCGCAGCCATTAAAGAGTTTCGATTGATAAGAATATATTTATCTTGGCACATGTAAAGGTTGGCTATCGATAACTACCACAAAGCATGCTTTTTTCCCGCACTATGAGCCGTGGCTTGCATTGTAATAATTCACAGAACACAGACTCGAGGAGTAGCATTAGTCCTAAAAGAATGTTATGAGTATTAAAAATTAAAAATAAACTCAATTATATTTTCACGTTCAATTTAGTTGATGGTTAACAAAATAGTAGTAGTTTCTTATGTAGTGATTTATAACGAAAGTGATTATGTAAAATATAATAAAAAATTAAAATGCGGCAAAAACAGTAGGATGAACACAAATTATTAATAGTATTTGTATTAGAAATGCGTGATAGTGTATGTGTGTGTGTGTGTGTGTGTGTGTGTGTGTGTGAGTGTGGGTGTGTGAGTGTGTGTGTGTGTGTAGACAAGACATACGTTCGTGTATATATTTAGTTATATAGTTAGGCAAAGTATTTTTTCAGTATCATCATAGTCAAGACCAGAAAGGTAACTATTGACCGCAAGTTTACATTTTGCTAAGGTGAGTGGATATAAATTTAGCCGAGCATTAATTTTTTTATATATTAATGTGCCTAAAAAGCAGAATTGTCTACGAGCAAATGCCGAAAAGAACATTGCAGATGGCACTAAACCATCATTTCGTCTTTTATTGAGATGATCACATATATTGTAGGATGTACAAGAATGGATTTTGAGCGTGGATTTTAAAAGAAAGAGCCTTCTTACTGATAATATTTTGGTTTCTGCATAGAGGTCTTTGGTTGAAAATCTAAATGGTATAGAGAATAATACTTTTAATACCACTCTTTGGGATCTTTCCAGTCTCATCATGCACGTTTTGTAAGTGCCACCCCAGACAGTTATGCAATAACTCAGTATTGAATGACAGAGTGCATAATATACTGTTTTTAAAACTTTATTGTCGGTTAAGTGTCTAACACGCTTAAATACTTTTATCAGTATTCTTACTCTTCCAGTTAGTTTTCTGACATGCTCTTGCCAGTCCAAAAATTGGTCAACAATGACTCCCAAGTACTTGATATTACTGAATTTTTGTAATGAGATACAACTACATGTTTTATCAAAGCTAGCGTATGGGCATGTGTGAACCTTGACTTGAAGAGCATCTGGTTGAGGTTGACCAGTCACTGTTTTACTGAAAGTTATGTACTTGGTCTTTGTGACATTTAACGTCAGTAAATTATATCGTAGCCATGACATTACTTCTTTTAAACCAATCTCAGCACGTTTAGCAGCTTCATTCCAAGAAGGTGCAGAAAAAATTAAAACAGTGTCGTCGGCAAAGGCAATTATTTTATCATCGCCAGAAATAGGATAATTGCAAAGATCATTCACATATAACAAGAAAAGAGTAGGACCGAGAACACTTCCTTGAGGAACACCGTACGTTATAGATGTCTCATCGCTCTCGAAATCCCCGATCCTAATTTTTTGTATTCTATTGGTAAGGTAGTTACTGAAAAGACGAAGTGGAACATCACGCACACCCAATCTCTCCATTTTTCTAAGGAGTAAAGGGACAGAAACAGTATCGAAGGCTTTAGCCAGGTCTAAAAAAATACCTATACATTTTTTTTTTGCTATCAACTTTTCGAGCAATGTAGTGTGAAAGTTCAGACAGCGCATGCTCAGTAGATTTTCCTGCAATAAAACCAAACTGATGACTCGAAATCAATTCATATTTTTTTAAATACAAAACTAAACGTTTATTGAGCAATCGTTCGAGAATTTTGGATAGAGATGAGAGAATTGATATAGGTCGATAGTTATTAATACTGCCTCTGTCTCCACTCTTATGGATTGGTTTGATTAAAGCCATTTTAAATAAGTTTGGAAATACGCCAGTTGTAAAGCTTAAATTAGAAATGTAAGCTATATGTGGAGCAATCAACTCTTTGGTAAGCTTTAAAACCGTTGTTGGAATGCCGTCACACCCAGTAGCACAACTAGATTTCATGTTTGCTATAGTAGACAGAACCTCTGAGGTATCAGTTGGCAAAAGAACAAATGAGTTAGGGATATCGTTCATATGATATACCTGAGAAGCAGGTTTACTTGAATCATAGTTAAGTTGAATATTGTTGGCTAGGTTTCTGCCAATATTAGCAAAATAACTATTTATATAATTAATGGATTCTGTAGCATTATCTTTTATTTTCAGTAGCTCATGATTATCATCTTTTTCTTTATTATTTAAGTTAAATTTTCCTACTTTTTTAATTATGTTCCAAGTTTTTTTGATATCATTACCAGCTTTAGCGACCTCTGCCTTTTCAAATTCAGATTTGAGCTTCTTCAAAATTTCACAACAAAAGTTTCTGTACCTTTTATATGTTATCGCCAGGTTCTTGTTATTTGGGTCTTTTCTACACTCAATGTGAAGCTTGTCTCGGTGTCTGACACATCGTAAGAGTCCCGGAGTCATCCACGGCTCATTTAGTCTTTTACGGCACGAAACAAGTTTGGTTATGGTGTTTTTGTCGATAACCCTCTTTAGTTCGTCAACCAAAATACCAGTGGCTTTATTTACTTCGTTAGTGTCGAATATAGTGGACAAAATATCGGAGTTCAGATCGGCCGCAATATTATCATATTTTATAACTTTATATGAGTTACGTCTGTTTTTAGACAGGTGTATATCATCGAGAGCTAAAATTAATGCGTTGTGATCTGTCACTGTAGATATTAAAACTAAAGCTGTTGCATTTAACCGCGTTTTAATAAAAATATGGTCCAGACAACTGTTTTCCCTAGTGGGAAATTGATGGCCCGGTAATAATTCATGAAATGCCATAGCATCAAGGTATTGGTCGACATCTTTTAAGATTCGCGGTTCATTAGATATAATATTAATATTTATGTCACCCGTCAATACAATACTATTAAATGTCTCAATTGAATTTAATATATTCTCCATACCGTATAAAAAATTATCAAGTACCTTATATGCCGGAGGCCGATAGACCGCAACAATAGCTATTTCGTTTCTAAGTTTTATGACTAAACAATTGGCATCAAAAATCAGAGGCTCGCTTACTTGAGCAGATAAGTCACTTCGTATAAACACAACAACGCCTTCGTTTTGTGATCTATTATTTTTTGTGAAATGAGTCGTGAAATTCTGAATCCTAGGAACATAGTCAATAGAGTTGAGCCAACATTCGGTTAGGATAATTATGTCTACGTTAAGTCCGATTCTGGTAAGCAAAACCTGCATTTTCGTGAGGTTACAATCAATACTGCGAATATTTTGGCATACGATGGTCAGCCGCTTTTTTTTAATTTGAGGAAATCGTAATAAAACTTCTTCTGGGCTGCATTGAAATGATTTCGCTACTTGGAAATTATCCAGTTCTTTTCCTAAGTCGTCAATAATCATAATTTTTGAAAAAAAATAGAGACGTGAACAAATAGACTTAATCTATGTCTTTCATGGGAATTTACCATAATATAGCATTTTGGTACCGCATCAGATATTAAAAAAAGGATCAAAGAAAACCGAGTTGGAACTAAATCAATATACACTAGAATGCATGTGTGGGTTGTGTCAAATGGTAAGTTTTGTGTATGTTGAGTATTGTGTTTGACTTTGTATTTTAAGCTAAGACGCATACAGAGCGATGCTGGGCCATAAATAATAATAAGGAAACTAAATATGTGTACCGTTAGTACTGTAGAACATTGCGCATATGATTGATCAATGACGAGTCTTAAGCTCAGCCAGTTGAGTCTCGTCCTTAATAAGTAGCTGAGGGGCACTTTTTTTCCGGAGAAAGATCCTACCACGTGTACACCAACAGTAATCATAGCTGTTTGACTTAGCGAAGTCTCTAGCCAGAAAAAAAAAGACGCCTTGTCTTCAAAGTCATATGCTCGGAAACATAAATTGGAGCCGAGGGAAGTCCAAGTCCAAGTTGAATAGTGGTTAGCTGGTGAGAATGTTCCTTGCTAAATTTTTTAGCTGTCCGGATAAATTCTTCTTTGCGCAGAGTCGTTGTGAATTTAATAAGAATAGGAGGATCGTTCTTTGACTGGGTGTTGACTCTATATATATCCTGAACTTCAGACTTATGAATGTCCATGTTCAGAGCTTTCCCCAGGTTTGTGGTTAGCTCACACAAGGTAGCTTTGGTCTCACCCGTCTTTCTCGGAACATTTCTCAACTCCACTGTAGTAGACCAACTATTCTTCTGCAGAGATTCAAGCTTATCCTCCAGTTCCAGTATATATTTCTTATCCTCATATCTCTCCTGCTTTAGCTGATCATAACTTACTTTAAGTTCATCAAACTTACTCGACATGAATTCAAGAGTTTTAGTTTGTTCCAAACTGTTTTGTTTAATGTCATCACTCAGACTTTTAAATCTGGTATCAAATAGATCTATTAATTCCTTTCTTAACGCACTCAAAGAGTCACTTATATTGTCGTCAGCTACTCTACGCCTTTTTTGTCTGGTAAGAATTGGCTTACCAGTGTCACTTGCTGTCGTCAGTTCGGAATCTGACGGCTGGTTATGGACGGATTGTACATGCGGTGAACAGTGTTGCATTGTTGCTATCAAGTAATGATCGTATTCCCAAATTATCACTGTATATTCACAAACTACTCGTAACAAGACGTGAGAAAATGAAGCGATTAACTAAGACGTACAAACAAAAAACAATAACACGTCCACACTAGGCGGAGGTACGGGCGGAAGTCAAACTGCGTCCACAGTTATGTAGCGTCAATCCTAAACCCTTTTACCGACAATGAGTCAGCAAAGGGCGAATCATTAATTAGCGAGTCTCACGTTGTCTTGGCTAATGGAAGTATAGAGTAAAGCGATCTGCGGAACCCTCCAATCACGGTCGGTAATAGCCAATCGTAGTATTGTAAAGGAATCGCTTTTATACATCACTCTGTATTGGTTACTTGAGCCAAAACCGAACTGAATATGCAGAGTGGCATATTGAGATGGGCCAGTATGGAAATATAAAGAACTATTGGAGATTTGTCGTCTATTTTAGAGTGAAATAAAACTAGATTCCATATAAATCGGATCAAAATATCTCATCTACATCATCTCAGCCGTAGGCCTGCATCCAACGTTGCCCTGCTAACTTTATCAGGTCGTCGGTCCATCTTGTGCTTGCCGGTTTGTGGTCTCCAGTCCAGAACCTTCCAGCCCCGTTGGCCATCTGTTCTGCGTGCTATGTGGCCTGCCCACTGCCACTTCACCTGGCTTATCTTCTGGGCTATGTCGGTGATTTTAGTTCGTATACGGATCTCCTCATTTCTGATTCGATCACGTACTGAAACCCCGAGCATAGCCCTCTCCATAGCTCGTTGTGCGACTTTGAGCTTGCTAATACGAGTAAGGCCCGTAGTAAGAGATCACGTTTCAGTACCATAATACGGTACTGAAACGTGAACATATTATGTCATCACTGGTAAGTAACAAAATGATAAGCCTTTTCAAGCCTTCCGATAGATGGTAGGTACTTCATCCCCATACGAAACCGATAACGATATAGAATCAGTAAAACTAATAACGAGATACATATCAGTATCATGTCTTTGGATTGGTGCCTCGGTGGTTTGTTGATCATGGCATCTGGCATGGTTAGTCAGTAGACACGGGTTCGAAACCCTTCTGTGGCTGTAATTATTGTCTCTATTCAAGATAAATAATGACATTAGTTGAGAGTAGGGCCATTTGGATACGGGCAGCGGAACTCGAGGGGACAGAGGCTGGCTGACTTCATGGAGAAGGAGGGACTCTTTATGATGAACTCCTTCTACATGAAGCGGCCATCCAGGAAGTGGACGTGGATGAGTCCCGACGGTTCCACTACGAACGAGATAGACTTCATCATGACGACCAATAAGCGCATATTCAATGACGTCTCTGTGATCAGCAAGGTAAAAACCGGCAGCGATCACCGCATTGTAAGAGGCGCATTGAATATCAATGTCAAGCTTGAGAGGTCACGTCTGGTGAAGTCTACGCTCCGTCCAAATCGTGCCCAAATCCAAAACCCCGAAAAGTTTCAACTTGAACTTCAAAACCGTTTTCAGTGCTTAGCTGAATGCGACACAGTGGATGAGTTGAACAACGGGTTCGTGGAAACTGTCCAAGCGGTTGGGTCCGAATTCTGTGAGACCAAACGCCGCAGGAAAGCTCAAAAACTCTCAAAAGAAACTCTGAAACTAATGGCAGAACGGAGCGAAATGAGACTGCAGTCCGCAGTTGATATGTCGGATTACGGTAAACTCAATAGACGAATTTGGAAGTCCATGCGACACGACTTGCGTGCTTATAATACTGCGCGTATTACGGCAGCAATTGAGCGGAACCAGGGCTCTAAAGTGTTTGCAAAGGATTCGTCTATTGGGCAAAGCCAAATGACAAAACTGAAGACCGAAAATGGCAGTATCGTTTCATCCAAGCCTGAGATTCTGAGAGAGATTGAGAGCTTCTATCGACAGTTATATACCTCGACGCGCGAACCCGTTACTAAAGCAGCTCAGGACACCAGAGCAAAGTTAGTCCGACACTATACCGAAGACATCCCGGACATCAGCCTGTACGGGATTAGAATGGCTCTCAAACAGCTTAAGAACAACAAGGCGCCAGGAGAGGACGGAATTACGACTGAACTTCTGAGAGCGGGTAGTAGACCGATACTTTTAGTCCTCCAGAAGTTATTCAATTCTGTCATCTTCGAAGGCAAAACGCCGGAAACGTGGCACAAGAGCATGGTGGTGCTGTTCTTCAAAAAAGGTGATAAAACCTTATTGAAGAATTATAGGCCCATATCGCTCTTGAGCCACGTGTACAAGCTGTTTTCGAGAGTCATCACGAACCGTCTCGCACGCAGGTTTGATGAGTTCCAGCCTCCTGAACAAGCCGGTTTCCGAAGAGGCTTTAGCACCGTAGACCATATTCATACACTACGGCAGATTATACAGAAGACCGAAGAGTATAATCAGCCACTGTGTCTAGCGTTTGTGGATTACGAGAAAGCCTTTGATTCTATCGAGAAGTGGGCCATACTGCAGTCCTTGCAGCGATGCCAAATTGACTATAGGTATATCGAAGCGTTGAAGTGTTTATACAGCAAGGCCACTATGTCAGTCCGATTACTGGACCAGAGTACGGAACAAATTCCATTGCAGAGAGGTGTGAGACAGGGAGACGTCATCTCTCCGAAACTGTTCACTAACGCATTGGAGGATGTTTTCAAACTTTTGGACTGGAAAGGATGTGGCATCAACATTAATGGCGAATACATCACTAACCTTTGTTTTGCCGATGATATAGTTATAATGGCGGAGTCGCTCGAGGATATCGGCACCATGCTCAACGACCTCAGTAGAGTTTCCCAACAGGTTGGTCTTAAGATGAACATGGATAAGACGAAAATCATGTCCAATGTCCATGTTCCACCTATACCGGTAATTGTTGGAAACGATACACTCGAAGTTGTAGACGAGTACGTCTATCTGGGACAGACTGTCCAATTAGGTTGGTCCAACTTCGACAAGGAGGTCGCACGAAGAATCCAGCTCGGATGGGCAGCGTTCGGGAAGCTTCGATCCATCTTTTCGTCCCCAATACCTCAGAGCCTGAAAACCAAGGTTTTCAACCAGTGTGTGTTGCCAGTGATGACTTATGGCACTGAGACGTGGTCCCTTACTGTGGGCCTCATTAACAAGCTTGAAGTCGCTCAACGAGCAATGGAGAGGGCTATGCTTGGGGTTTCCCTGCGTGATAAGATCCGAAATGAGGAGATCCGTAGGAGAACTAAGGTCACCGACATAGCTCTCAAAATTAGCAAGTTGAAGTGGCAATGGACAGGCCACATCGCTCGCAGAACTGATAACCGATGGGGAAGAAAGGTTCTCGAGTGGCGACCACGCACCGGAAGGCGTAGTGTAGGCAGGCCCCCCACTAGGTGGACCGACGACCTCATAAAAACCGCGGGGAATCGCTGGATGCAGGAAGCGAGTAGCCGGTCCAAGTGGCGTTCTATGGGGGAGGCCTATGTTCAGCAGTGGACGTCTTCCGGCTGATAATGATGATGATGATGAATGACATTAGTTATCCGCATGGTTTCGTTCGCAGGCGTTATTGCTTTAAAACCCCGTAAATTAATAGTAGATTATGATACTGTTGCATAATAAGGGTTCTAACATGAGTGTGTTTTATGTATGTATAGTATCACACGAGTGTTATAAGACCAATTTATGTACAGTGTCATACACTACTTTATCTACTCTCATACTATAATACGTAAAACAATATTGCAAATAAAACGCTGAATAAAACAACAAATTTATTTTTACTTGTAATAATTATTGATGTTCTGAATATTACAATTATGAAAATGAATTTGAACCGGACAGGAAGCGTTATTGAAGGTACTCGGAGAGGGTATGTTAATGTTGACCTCATTTCCGTTATTTTCAATACTGTTAAGTATTGAATTGGATATAGCGATCTTGTTAGTCATTGAATCATCTATATAGCCTTCTGCAACTGTCGTTGACTTCCAACCACCGTGTCGCTTTAGTGCCGTTATATCTCCACCAGCGTCAACTAGCAAGGTCGCAGATGTTCGGCGAAAGCAGTGTCCTGTGTACAATTCGGGGTCGGTAAGTTGAAGATAGCTGGCAATAACTTTGCCTAAAGCTCCAAATTTGTTAATGCCAACTCTCTGCGTCGTGCATTTTCCGTCAATATAATTTAGAAAAAAACTGTGATTGCTGCACTCAGTTGGTCGTAGCTCTATGTATTTTTTGCATTGTTCATAATTTTTCTCAGTAATGGTAAAATAGGCGGTCCGTCTTGGTTTTAGTTTTACTAATTGTGATCAATAGTGTAGTTTCGAAGTCTTCAACATCTTTGAATTGTATGTTGTATAACTCTTGCCGTCGGCAAGCACCCATTATACCAAAAATTAGTGCAATCTGTAACAACTCATATATACAGCATGACTGGTTGAACACTTTACATAAACAAGGACATGATAATTCATGGTCACATGAAACGTTTAAAAAAATAAAATTAAAAAAATACCGTTAAACTACAGAGGAAACCTTCATTCTATGAATGTGCTATAACTCGAAAATTATGGACACCGTCCGAACGGGGTTAATGACCCAAAGCGCCGCGCCGCGTTCAAAGGAATCAAGCTGCGTCCGAACGGGGTTAATGACCCAAAGGGCCGCGCCGCCCGCGCCGCCAAAGGATGCCGCGATCGTCAGCCGCCCGCCCGGCCGCGCCGCGCTTTTATTACTACACGCGCGCCGCGAGTGACCATGTTTATTGTTTTGATTAGACAATTAAAGTTAAATTAGGTAAATATTAGGCACCTATTTTTTTTTCTTAATTAGAACGAGAATCGAGTACTGAGCACTATATATCAATATGTAAAGTGTTCAACCAGTCACCCTGTATATATTACGGTAAATTAACTCAATATTAACAAAAATAATGTACATGGTTAACTGATAAACAACTAAAATACCTTTTGTGAAGAGATATAATGTGTCTGGGGCTTCATTTAAGAACTTATTTATCTGCTCTGCTGTAAAAGTCTTGAATTTTTTCCCTTTATATCCTTGTGAGTTTCGTTTCAAAAATGCAATCAGCTTGCTATATTTAGTTATGTCAACTTCGTTGTAAATATTGAGTGTACTTTTAATCATGGATATTTAACCCATATACTTGACACTTTATATTTTTCAAATAACTTGAAAGTACGCTAACAACACGTTTTCAGAAAATGATGTAGCATTTTCATTCATTTTCCATTCCATGAATTCGTGGTAACATTCATTATAGCTGCTCCTAGATTTCGCTGGCAACAGGTTCATGGTCATGTTTGGCGCAGCTTCCAGAATGTCTGGTGGTGTACAATCACCACTATCCCCGCTTTCAGACATGTTTTTACACAAAAACCTATGTATTTTACAAACAAAACCAAACTTTGATTAAATATTGAAAAGATTTTTTAAATGTCAAATGTTGGCGCCAAGGCGCAAACACCTATTGCGCATGCGTGTTGCGTCGTCGCGGACTCATTCATTGAAACTTTTTTATTTTTAAAGTAGAGGTTCAACCTTCTTGGTCCAGCTGGAGTTTGTATAGGTGTATCGTTATGATTAAAAAGTTATATTATGTTACAGGTGTCCATACAAGACCTGTATCGTATTAAACTTTTTTTCATTATTTTTGGCCTGTACGTAATGTTTGTCACAAGATTTTTGTTTTCAGTTTTATAATGTTTGTATTATAGTATCAGAATAGATAAAAATACATTATTTAATTATATTTTAAAAACCTATACTTTCAGCAGCGTTGCTAAAGAAATGAATTATATTATTTTTTAATTGTTTAATGTAAATTTCTATTAATTGGAAGGATTAATGTTTGCATTTTTGCAGAGAAAAAACTATAATTGAGATAAGTAGGTTGGTATATCGTTTCATTTAGGTAACTTACATTACTGTCCCAAACACTGCTTAAAAAAATAAACGTATTTTTATTTAATAAATATTAGACATATTTTTGACTCCTAATATTTAAAACATACAAATTAATGTATATTTACAAAATAAGTAAACGAATATTTACAAAAAATATGCTTCAACGTCTGAATTATCTATTTTAACTGCCCATTTCCTTACCATTTAAACAAGTTCCTATGCGCTTCAAAGTCACGTGACATTCGTTTCACACACCCCAGGGACGCGCGTTTCTTATCTGTCCCGTACCGAACATAACCAGGTTTTCCTTTTGTACTGAAAGTTCCATCAATCAATATTTTCCCCGAAAGTTCAAGAAGTTGGAAAGGATCAAAGGCAGTCAGAGCTGGTCATTTGTCATTCAACATGCGATACTTCGCTAAGTACCTCCCCGACTCGAACTCGAACCAACTTACATTTTTCATTACGGAAAACTTTTGAGAGGCAACCCTAATTTTGTATACTGCATACAACGGAAAAATCACCTTTCTGCTTATGTACTAAAGATTATATTTCCTAGTCTTATGTCATGGTTTGGCGTGAAGTGTTTCTCTCAGTTAGACTGGGTTGTATTAATCAGGAATATTAGTTTTGTAAAGCCCCGAAAGGCTTTTAGCACTTCTAAGCCTCTTTCCCCTTTCTTTTATTGGAAAGAGATAATCTGCCTTCATATATAATATTAGTAAATGGCAAAACGGCTCTGGAGAAACTGTTTTCCTCGTATAATTGCGTCGTCTGAAAGGAAAACTTGTGATTGCTATTATTATTTAACCTTTTTTGTTTTTTTTGTTTGTAATTTATTTAATGCTTACCAAGTTCGTTGTTAGTACTTTTGCTGTAAACATCGACGAGTTATTTTCTTTTCTTATAAACACGTACTAATCTATTGGATTTAGTTTAAGTCGGAAGCAGTTCCTTCATTCATATCGAAGGTTCATGCAGCCGTTGTACAGTGGACTGCGCTTGACATTTCAAGCCCGGACACGCTTCCAATGTCTGCAGGTATTAACTCTTTGTCTCATTGATAAGTAAATGGGCGAGAAATGAATCGACTGTTCGCTCTTGTAACTGGTTTATTACTGCCGCTCGGCGTGAAGCCGAAGGCAGTCGAATACACATCACTCCTCTGACATTATTTTGAAGACCTGGCAATATACAAAAGCTAATATTAAAAAAAAATTATAGCTAATTACCTGCCTCGGTCTTTTAGATCGCTCATGCGCTCTGCCAAACTCTGACTGCCCTTCCGATTCTGCTAAATCATTACCCGAACTATTTTCATTGGCAGAGCGTCTGGGATCTATACAATTCGATTCCATAGGAATGCCTACAATATTTTCTCTAGCCTCCGCCCAATCATCTCTGTCCTCCTCCCCGCCATCGACGTTAGAAACATTAAGGCCGCTTGAGGTCGATGGCAAGCAAGGATCATGCACTCTCGTCGCTTGAGATTCAGTTTGCAACGATGGCGCAGAAGGTGCAGAGAGGTTTGTCGGATTTGGTGGCTGAAATGGTGACGGCGTGGAAGGCTGCAATGGAACAAACGCTGTCAAAACGTACGAATCATCGTCGTCATAAACGTTTCTCCTGTTGTGGCTCGATTTAGTGAACTTTCTTATCTGATCTACATGCCGTAAACACCTAACGTTATATTTCTCAAATAAAATACTATATATACATTCTATTACATATTTTGTTTGTAATCTTACCGACCGTTCATTTAGCCTTTCGCGCAGAAAACCATCTAGTCCACACAAGCTCCCCAACTTCAAAACATCTGGCTTTGTTTAAATCGCAGTGATAATCGTTAGGTACATGAGTGTAGTTTTGAGGTAAAACTAAATCTAATCTAGATCCCATCCTCGTCGCCAGTTGATAAGTATATGGGCGAGAAATGAAACTACTGTTCGCTCTTGTAACTGGTTTATTACTGCCGCTTGGCGTGAAGCTCAAGGGCAGTCGATTACACATCACTCATACATAAGTCAATCCTAGTACAAACATTTGCGTAGGTGTAACGTTATCGTATCGTGGACGTATACAATGCATACTATGAATTATCTGTGTCACAGTTGTACAAGATAAGTGATTGCGCATCCAGATGTCTATTTCGTTCATAAATATTTTGTTCTCAGCGTAAACAGGTATGCCGGGCCGTTAATACTTGGTCACAATGTATTTGATTATTATGTGTATGTAGTTGTGTTAGGTAGGAAATGTTCAATACCTAAGTAGAACATCTAAGTATTATACGTAACTGCTTTATAAATAAGCATTTAAAACATAACGGTTATATCCTAGATATCACACTGTTGTAAATAAGTGTTCAAAAGTATTAAAAAAATACAAGATCGGCTATTATTATTAAGTCAAAAAATCAAATCAAAATCGAAAATCATTTATTTGTTCAAGGCAATGTTACAAAAATTATATAAATGCAACACCTGGTTCCTACACTAGGCTCATAAAGGCATGTGTGATAGGATCCAGGCCAACAGGCAACAATTAAATTTAAATAAAAATGATGATTAAAATAAGTTCAAAATCACAATCAAAATCAAATATTAACAAACATTGCATTCCATTAAGTATATATATTAACTTATTTTATATGTCTAGGTACTATTATTATCTAATTACTAATGATAATACGTGCTTCTTAAAAATAGGTATGCTTGGAACTGTAATATAATCTACCAACATATGCAAAAACTAGGAGCAACTTGCAGCAGAATATTGTTGGAATATTAAATTTATAAATACATGAAATGAATCGAAAACATTCATTATTAATACGGTATGTAACTGTACGTAACTACCTATATACTAACTCAGTGGCCTTATCAACATAACCACAGAAATAACAAGAAATCTGCTATAAAAGTAAGCAATAAAATAAGACATTTTAATGAGTTATGGACATATGTACTTCCAGGAATATTTATCATTATGTATTTATTCAGGTAGACGAAACGAAATGCATGTATTCCAGAAAGATGTGATAGTGTAGGTGGCAGAGGCCATGTGTAATAGTCTATTCCTGTTGATTACAATGGTTACGGGTCTATTAACTGGTAAGAAGAAATGTTAAATATAACGAATTTCAAAAACATACAGATGTACTTTTTACGTTATTTCACTTAATGCTGTATCTATAACTTTTGCTAAATATCACGTGTAGGAACATTTCAAATGTGACCCACTACAACATACTGATGTTATAATCATATTATTTAACTTACCTTCTTCTGAAATCAGTACCGTTTAAGGGTTGTCCTCAGCTGAGCCTGATGAAGAACACCAACATATTGAAGTCAGAAACTTTTTACCAAACAGCGTTGACAAAAATATTCAACAAAACCAATTTCAAGGAATCCCTGCAATCGTCAAAGATCTCCTTCCTTGTAAGTGCAACCCTCGGGTCATCAGCACTGTCTGCGCAGGAAACGAGAACTTCAAAAATCAGTGTTATTTATCCTGTGTTAATGCAGTGCGACGTCGATTGAATCAATCAGAACTGAAAGTTGTGTGTTTGGCATCTTGCGATACTTGCGAGACATCTTCATTAGTTAAACTTGAGCAAAATCATAAAGAAGAAACACACCCGCCGTTTTTTGAGGCTAAAGAACGATTTCAAACAAAACATCTTACAGAAACTAGATCTTTGGTGTCAATGCCAGAGGAGTTCAAAAATCGTCTAATAAAAAGTAAACCTTTAAAAACAGATATTGAGAACGACGAACAGCAGCAGCCTATTGAACCTGTACCTGAGATCATACGTGATCTAATTCCTTGCAAGTGTAATCGTCATATAACAAATCCAGTCTGTGCTGCCGACAAGAATTTCCAGAACCGATGCTACCTGGCCTGCGATAACGCAGTGCGACGTCGCTTGAAACAACCAGAGCTGAAAGATGTATGCTTTGCATCTTGCGATACTTGCAAATCTCAAACATCTTCATTGATTCAAATTGAGCAAAATCAATACAAAAACAAAGAAACGAAACCGGCATTTATTAAGGATGTTGAACAAAATTCATTAAATCATTTTACACAACCAAGACATCCACTGTCTAATCCTGTGGAGCTTCAAAATTATCCAATGGGATCTAACCCTCCAACAGGCGAAGTTGATAAAGTATCTCAGCAGAAAAAAATAGAAAAAGTTCCTGAAAACGTACGCGATTTGCTTCCTTGTCGATGCAATCGTCGAATAACAAACCCAATCTGTGCAGGAGACAAAAACTTTCAGAACCGATGCTACCTGGCCTGCGAGAACGCAGTCCGTCGTCGTTTGAACAGACCAGAAATAAAAACAGTCTGTTTCGCCACATGCGATAGTTGTAAAGCTCTCAACGACATTCAACAAAACTTTACAAAAGCAGCCTCATTGAAGCCCGAGGAAACTCAACGAAAATCTTATATAAAAACTGAAGCAGGAGAATTAAAACCACGCCAAGCAACTAATCCTTTCACGATAAACCAACAGAGACGCCTCTTTACTGTTAAACTTTCAGAGGTACTACTTGAAGAAGGAGTTCCTACAAATATGAACGATCTGGTACCGTGCAAGTGCAATCGCCTTCTGATAAACCCACTGTGCGCCGGAGAAGTTAACTTTAAGAACCAGTGCTACCTGGCCTGTGAGAACGCAGTGCGTTCCCGCTTGAATATTGAACAATTGAATGTTACCTGCTATGCTAAATGTATGGTTTGTGATGTTATTGGCCCACATACTTCATCCGTCGAAGTGGAGGGAACAAATAAAGGAATATAAATTTTAACTGCACTATGTCCCCAATGTTTCGTATTAAATAAATGGATCCATTTTTAAAATTACTTTTGTATTTTGTCGTGAGTGCTTGTTTTTCTTCAAATTTTCTCAAAGCAAAATTATATGAAATTAGTTTGGATACACAATTTCGGTGCACAAATAGGTGGAAAATGCTTCAAAATCATAAATATTTAGTTGAAAAGTTATACTTAAGTGCTTAGGTGTGCTTTGATTTCATTAGTGGTTTCACGTTACCTATAGAGGCACAAAATATAATATCTGTTTACAATTTTTGTCTGTCCATCTGTCTTTCTGTAATGCGCGCAATCACTTTGAAACTAAAAGCCTTAGATATAGATGAAAGTGGACACAGTGATAACTTATATCATAGAATAACATTATAGAATATATATAAAACGAAAGTATCATGTGAAAGGCGCCTGATTGAGGTTGAAAGTAAGAATATTGAAACAAATTAACTACTTGACAGATTTTCTAAGCAATTTTCTCTGTTCAGTAGCTAAAAAGTAAACTTACATTCAAAGCCATGTTTTATCTCTGTATGGAATCGAAGTGTTAAAAAATAACGTGTTGAAGAGCAGGCTTTTGGAGCAGAGTAACAACGCCGGGAATTATACCTGTATGTACAGCAACGATAAGATTATTTCGCTGAGAACAAAATAACAAATACGTCTTTCGAACTATTATATTTCTGTGCCAATGGTCCAAGGTTTAAATTCCACCCCGACGATAGTTGATTGATGAAGGTTGCAGGACGACGTTGGGTGCAGGCCGCTTCCAACCAGTTCTTTTGGAAAGTCATGGGGGAGGCATATGTACAGCAGTGGACGTCCTACGGCTGAGATGATGATGATAGTTGATTTGCTTTTTAAACTTTTAGTTATTTTGTAATATGAGGCAGTATTCGTTTTTTAGACACAATATATAAATTGTAGGATAACAATTGGAATTACTGCTTGAATGGCATGCACAGTTTTGTTGAAATTGCAAACTATCAAATGCATATTAGCATAGCAGCAGCAATAGTATTCAACTTCCACCAAACTTTGGTCGAAGGTATTTAATATGTAATTTATTTGGTAAGCTAACAGTCCACATCATTTAGATTTTATTTCCGATTCAAATCGGGGAGAATCTCACAAGAGCACGTATTCTGAACTCGAATAGCATTCGATTTAAATGTGAGCGATTTCATATTATACCTATGTTCCATATCGGTTTTGAAGACTCTCCGTTTGAGGACTCTACATCAGGGATATATTAAGGAGGCTGGGGGACAAGGGGGTATTTTTAGCATTCAGGGAAGTAAAAATCTTACAATAAGTCGCCTGAATTTGGTAGGTTAGGGGGGGGGAGGGGGGAGTTAGATTCACCCCCGCTTTTCCTCCCCGGCGGAGGTGCGTAGTTTTTTAAATATTCATTTAATTTTTAGAGAGGAAAATCGCGCAAAGAGGGGTAGGGGACAATCGCCGACTGCGAGAACAAAGGCACTGTCTATTTTGTATACATATTTAATCCTTCTAATCGTGATAATTAAAACAAAATATTGTAATATTTAAAATATATAATATACATTCTGTGTACTAAATATCGGGAATTTGTCAATAAAACAAAAAATACAAATTATTCATCTAAATTTATTTTATCGCCTTCAAAGTAGGCCCCATCGCTTGCAATAAAACATCTCCAACGCTTCACCCAGTCTTCCATACATTTTTCATAGGCTATTTGCGGTATGGCCTTTACCTCATTCAGCGAATTTTCTTTTATGGCTTCTATCGACTCAAAACGTTTTCCTCGAAGTGGTAATTTTAACTTGGGAAATAAAAAAAAGGCAGACGGAGCCATATCAGGTGAATACGGTGCTTGGTCGAGAACTTTTGTTGAATTTTTCGCTAAAAACTCTTTCACTATAATGGCTGTGTGTGATGGTGCATTATCATGGTGCAGCATCCATGAGTTGTGTTGCCACAAATCTGGACGTTTTCGGCGGATACTCTCACGCAAACGCTTCATGACGCCTAAATAATATTCTTTATTCACTGTTTCTCCCTCTGGAAGGAATTCGGAGTGAACCACACCACGGTAGTCAAAAAAAACTGTCAGCATCACCTTGATTTTGGAGCGACTTTGCCGCGGTTTTTGGGTATCGGCTCGTGTTCGAGACGCCATTCTGAAGACTGTTGGCTTGTTTGCATGTCGTACTCATAAACCCATGTCTCGTCGCCAGTTATTATACGTTTCATAAAGGTCGGATCCGTAGAAGCTCGGGAAAGCATGTCTTCAGCGACATGCTTTCGCTGCGCTTTTTGAACAAAATTGAGCTCTTTTGGAACTAGTCGAGCGGCGACGCGTTTCATGCCTAAAATGTCAATGAGAATGTTGTGGACGGACTTAAAAGATATGTTCACCTCACTAGCCAACTCTCTCAGACTCATACGTCGATTTTCGAGCACTAGCTTCTTGATTCTGTCGATGTTTCCTTTGGTCGTAGCGGTTGAAGGTCTACCAGAACGAGGCAAGTCTACTACTACTTCTCGGCCTTCTTTAAAGCCTTATACCATTCATAAGCCCTTGTTTTCGATATACACGATTCGCCGTAGGTATTTCGCAACATTTTTAGTGATTCACCACATGAAATATCATTCGAAACACAAAATTTAAGGCACACTCTTTGTTCAACAATATTTTCCATTGTAAAAATCGCTGAGAACTCAAAACTATGACCAACAAAAAGTGTAGTTTAAAACAAATTAAATGACAGATCCCGCTCAAACTTTGCGCGCTAAATCAGTACAGTGCTACCAACATGCAGTAAAAAAATTAGAACGACCTCTTTTACACGGGTCTTTTTATTGACATATTCCCGATACTTTTTACACAGAGTAGTATATAAGTTAAAATATTTTGGCGCAGCTCCGGCAGCTAAAATTGCATGGGAACGCTTGGGTGAACCCCCTTGAACAGTGACAGTCCTCAAATTCAATTAACTGGTTTTAAGATGCAACCTTTCAGGGAATTTTAGAAGGTTTGCTTACGTGTTTCCTATCTTGTATGTAACATAAACATAATCATGTAGTATAAACAAAGCAAACCTCGTGAAAATGTGGTAACAAAACTATGAACTATACTTACATATGTGACGCAAAGTGCTTGGTTAGTTGTCTTTTATACACATATTTAGTAGGTACCAGATTTTATATTTATATAAAGTTACCTAACACTTTACTCATAACCTCATCACTACGTAGGTACATTTCTTTAACCGTTTTCAATACGGTTTATGAAATATCTACTCTATTGCAATGCAGAAGTAAATTAACGCATTATTTAAGTGTTTGTTTTTATCAGTAACATTTTACTGTTCAGTTTGAATGTATGCTGGTAAAGTTAATTTCCATATCACCAAAACTTCTTATTTCAATTAATATGACTTACTTGACCTGTCATCCTTAACTGCAGCCCTGACCGTTGCCGAAGCGAGCGAGTCTTGAGCAAAATGCAAATAAGCGAAGCCGAGCAAATCGTAAATCAAGGCACTTTGAGATTCGGTACTGGCGCGGTTGGGTTCCATTGTGGCGACGACTACGTATTATTTCGCTATACGTAGCTTGGATGATTAATAGTTTACAATGTATTTGATTACTTTCGGACTTACCTACCTATACTTATACAGTCCCTTTGGCGGGTTGAAACGCGGATTGACCGATGTTTTACCATTTCAATATTTGGTACTGAAGGGGATTAGCATTGTACAACCGACTATATTCGTCATCGTAGTTATGTACCGTGCTATGCGAGTATCGTGACCTAGGAGAAACGATATCGGTAGTCTTCCTTTGGTTAGATTTCAAATATTAGATATGTTTAACGATAGCCGTATTATACACCTAGATACATCACATGTGTTAATTACGTCATGTCTTTTGATCACGTCTTAACGTGATCTACGCGTATACGTGTAACGTCGCAGCCACGATCCAGAGGAGACGACAAGTCACGCACTGGTATGTACAACGGAAACAGGCGCAGGTGATACGGTGGGAAATACTTATCAAAAACACATTGCCACTTCAAACCTCACAGAAGTCAATTCCAGCGCTTTGATCAACGACTACTACGTGAAAATGAAAAAGAATACAACGCGTTTGATACAGCTTTTGTGGGTTTGACTAGCCCTTTAGGACCAAACGGATTGGCAATGTTTAGTTTCCTTGCTTCCATATACATTTTAGTTTAAGATTGTACATACTTGCTTATGTTTAAGAAGGAAAATATAATGCACCTGGATAACAATTCTATAAGCAGTTCCACTCCTGTATGTTTTGGGGACTATTCAAGGGATGATGAGCCAGTTGTGCACTAGATGGTAAGCGCTACGTCTTCCAATGACAGCTGCTGTGGCACCAAGGGCTTTAAGCTGAAGTTAAGTGTCTCGCTGCACTGCACTAATCACCACGAGGAATTGAATACCGGCCACTTGATTACCGGGTGTCCTTTGCCTAGTAAGTTTACTGGCTACATTGTGTTTCAAACCTTATCAAAAACTAGATTTTGGACATAATTTCTTAAGATTGAAAATTTGGCAATGATGCAAAGGACTCTTCAATAAGAGGTCTACAATCTAGCGCTGCTATTGACGCGCTAACCAAAGGCAGCCTGTTGGATAGTGTTGTTACTGGTAGCCCTTCTTTAAAGCAATGATGGCACAGGAGGCAGCAGAGCGGGTCACGGAGAATGACGTTTGGGCTGACCCGCTCCGGCGCTGATGGACGGGAGAACGGAGGAGGCAGTTCGCACGCCGCCTCCCTACTTCCTAGTGGGGTCACTGGTGGAGAGTCGGGGGACTGTCCACCGGCTTACACGGGCCCACACGTCTAGGGCGTGGTGTTGGTGAGCAAGTTGGTCACCCCTCCACAGACGCTGAGGCCGGGTTAAAATCAATCCGGATCTCGCTGAGGCGAGATGATGAATACTAGCGCGACCCACCTACTTGGCGGTAGACTGCTCACGGGGGGTTTTAGTGGGTCTAAGCCCCAAACGCCCCCTTCCGTCACCCTCGTGGCGGAAAGGATGTACGGTTACGGAAGGCAAGTGCGCAGCATTTTTTTATTTAAATTTGGAACGAAGTCACAATCCAATGTTTCTGTGATTACTGAAGTGATATGGTTTTGAAGTCAAAACAATGGTGACTAATTAAATCGTGTAATACAACATTATGTTTTGATACATATCTGAACACGTCCATGAGTAAAACTAAACTGATGCTTAAAGTCGAAAAACTATCCTTATGACTCTGTAATTCTCAGTAACTTTCCTCATTTAATTTTCAATTACCGCGGCAAACGCGAATCTTCGGTTATAGCGAAATTTCTTAAAAAGCCTAATTTCTTTAACCTAGATATATTTTCCACTATCTTAAATAACAAAGCTTGGTTTCCAACAACCTGGTGTGTTTTGATAATTTAATAAAGTATTTCCTTTTTTATATAATTTCTGTTTCTGTGCACACAAGCCGAACTGTTTCTTAACAAAGAAACCTTCCCCAAGGCTAAATAGGATAAAATAGTGTCCAGAATAATAGCCCTTTATAGCGCGTCACAGTTATCATTACTATACTACAACAGTGGGTAGATATGTTTGTCTGTTCATCGCTCAACACAAAACGAAAATTAACTGTCCGTCTGTCCGTTTTTCAGGCCAATCTCCGTGCAGTACCTACCGATATAATTAATTAACGATTTACAAATGTTTTAATATTACTAATTATATAATACGGGAAAAACATCATAAATAACATTTAAAAGTTTATTAATATGCATAGATATATTTTTTTTCGTAGACATTTCGTTTTCATTTATTTAAAAACACATTAAATATCAGATTTGAAAGTATTGCGACACAACAGCAGGCGGATGTTTGTTGCACTTCCAAACAGCTCGCGATGCCAAAACTAAATACTGAATTGTGTAAAACATTTTATTACTGATACCGTAGCACGTGTTTTGACAATAAACGAAACGTGGTGATGAATTCAAGAAGAAATAAAAAGGTTTACTTTATCCTATATTGTAATAAATTTAACTTTAATTTACTTTTTACTTTAAACAATTTGCTCACGTTTTAAAAGTTAATTCATTTCATATAACCGATTTTTTTGCGGCCAGTGTATTTAGTTTGATTACGGAAAACTGTAAAAGAAAGTCTCACCAAAATGTATTATTTCCGTGGAAACATAAGTTCACTGCGAGTGGAGCCGCATAGTAAAGCTAGTGGCATATAAAAGGCGGCCGGGCGCTGTCCAATTTATTTTATTGACGCTTATATCGCGTCCATCGTAAAGATGGCATCTTATTCGTGGTGCTTATGAACAGCGTTATCTTCGTGGCTTGTATCGTAAAGCGAATTGGAGTTAAACGCCAAATTATTCGAGGGCTGAACACGGTTTGTTCTACGTTCTATTATTTTGGCGACTGGCTGACGATACAATGCAAAAGGCGCAATAGTTTTTTCGGCTTTTAAATTATTATTTATTGTACTATTTGAACTTAATTAAATATCTATGATACACACACGCCTGCTCGTTCGGGTTAACTCAGCTCGACATACCTATTTCCTCGGGGATCTCATTGCAGTCCCCTTCGCGGGCGACGCTTTACATATTATACAGACTTTAATTTTCTCTTACGAACCTTCATTCTCTCTTTTTCAAACACCAATGATGATTGTTTCTTAAAGAACAATTTTCCGAGTATTACAATTAACCAAAATCAAATGGGACGAATATATTACTTGCTATTTGATATTTGTGCTACCGTTAATGTAACGCCTCCTTCTGGTGAAAATGGAATCTGTACTATTGGAAGCACCTGTATAAAATACAAAATGCAACAGTAAGTAGGTAGTATGCCGACGATCTCAAATACCCATACAACTTTACCTATATACATTACATTCATCCACTATGGGCCTTATGTGTTACCTTGTGTGTATACCTTACATGTGCTTAAAGTCACGCGACGATCTATTGAGAGGGCTATGCTCGGGGTTTCTCGATTAGAAATGAGGAGATCCGTAGAAAAACGAAAGTCACCGCCATAGCTCCGAAGGCAAGCAGTAAAAAATTAGCAGTGGGCAGGCCGCATAGTACGCAGAATAGTTGGCCGGATGAGGCCGGAAGTAACTGGAGTGGAGATCACGGACCGGCAAGCGCAGCGTAGGTCGTCCACCGATGGACAATAAGGGTCGCAGGACGACGTTGCGTAGATGCAGGCCGCTTCCTGTCTTTTTGAAATATATGGGAGAGGCATATGTTCAGCAGCGGATGTCCTACGGCTGAGGAGATGATGTTGATGATGCTGTTCCGTGCTTATAAGACCTAAAGCTGGTGTTTGTAAAAACGATCGTGATTCCAAAACACAATACATTCAAGTTACCAAACGTACGTTTTCGTTCACCAATATTACTTTTTCCTTCAAGACCCAATCGATGCTTCAACCCTCGCCTTACGATCCGTCCTAATTCTTGGACCACAAAGTCCCAAAAATATGATTATCATATTGTCCTATCCCGCCCCTATTGTCAATACTCCGGGCTTTAACAACATTATTCTCAGCCCGTTTGGAAATTCTGTATAAATATGCCGGGATCAGGGATAATACCCGGCAATCCTGTATTGTACAAATGGGGTCGGAGTCTGGTCACGATTTAAACGTTTTTTCGGTAAATACAGAAATATATTATTATGTAAACAAAACTCTACAACAGTATTGTTCGGGTTGATACCGTCCTGCAGTGATGAGGAATGATAAAATGTTCACTGTTATAAACTTTGTATATTAAAATGTTCTAAATTGTTAAATGTTATATGTTTATGTTATGAATGCAACCGTATGCCGTAAGTACTAAACGTGCACTGTCTTAATAAATGTATTTCCATAATTAGGTAGTTGCGACACACGGCTACATGTGCTGTGTCAGGAAAATGTTTGGAGTTACACCGAACAAGTATTGTGTCGTACGAAGGGATCAGGGATTACAGACCTATACAGGATGTTTCCACTGATACGTAATGTAGAGGGAAAGAACTTTAAATAGATATAACATACATTACACATAAAAGATATATATTTATATTATGACAGATCTAATGAAATAAAATAGGGAGATTTAACTTAAGAGATATTTTTTTTTTAAACAAAAAACAGAACTGTACAAGTAATAAAAAATCAAATGTTATCCGACTGGATTTAGGTTATACCCAAAACAACCAGTAAACAACAAATATATTGCGTTTCGTATGTATTAACAGTCTGTACTAATCCGTAACTAAGTATAATATGTAACAAATGCGAATATTTGTTGGTTTGTATGTGCTTTTTTACGTTTTAAATTACTGTACCTATTTGGATTGTTTTTTTAAGTGTATCCGATGCTATTATCCTGTAATAGGTCCAGTGGGGTAGCCACTAACAGCACGGGTGAAGCCAAGGGGCGTGTCACTAGTTTAGAAAATAAAATGAAATCGTCATAAATAGATGACCTATTTTCAATGATTATTATTATTGTATTTTTCCTCTGTGTTGCATAGCGATGAGAATGGGACATACTGTATATAGTTCTGCTTTACCCTGTCGACCTCGAACCTCGAAATAACTTACACATCGTTAATAAAATTATATCCTAGGGACATAACAGAAAGGAAGCGTTCTATAACATTGTTTTAAACCATTATATAATAAAAATAATAATTATTTTTACATTTTTATTATCCGACTTCAAAAAAGGACGAGGTTATATGTTCGATTGTATCTATTTTTATGTGTTTTTTGCTATACAAGCGTAGCCGATTTCTCGACCATTTGTGGACCGATTTTCAAAATAATTATTGGTATAGTATACTACAGATATAGACCCATTTAAACTTCATCAAATTCTGTTACACTCCAAAAACTGAAAAGAACCTATCCTGTTATAATCATTACGGTGAATGACAATCGATCCCATAAGTAGCAAGGGTCACTAAAAATGCCAAATATTCAAAAATAGGTTCTATCTAACTTTTGAACTAGTATGGTACCGACTTCAACAAGTTATGGTGACATAACTAATATTGAAATTTATAGAGAGAAAAATTCCATCCTCAGACGGGATTCGAACCCGCGTCTTCTGACTCTCCGTGTCAGACGCCATTGACCAACTAGGCCACCGAGAATCTGGTCCGAGCATCGAATTTTAACTCTCTATTTGACTAACCGTCTTGCGGGGACGGAGCGACATCTATTGGACAGTTTAACAGTACCATCCAACCGAAAGAAGCATTATTTAGAAATACTTGAAACTTTCGTATTGACATCGCAGCCCTTGTAATTTTTATAGTATTACTTTTTAAAGCACTAACGCCTGCTTAAGCGATCTCAAACATTGAAATTTATAGAGAGAAAAATTCTATCCTCGGACGGGATTCGAACCCGCGTCTTCTGACTCTCCGTGTCAGACGCCATTGACCAACTAGGCCACCGAGAATCTGGTCCGAGCATCGGATTCAGGCACAAACAGAGTTGGTGCTAGGTATAGTGATTTTATTTAAAAATATATTAAGTATATGTCCATAGTACTTCATTTTAAGACCATTATTGTTATGTTTTATATTACACTCGGTTTTTTTTCGCGTGTTTATTTACATTACTATTAGATAAGATATATAAATTTTGAAATTTATAGAGAGAAAAATTCCATCCTCGGACGGGATTCGAACCCGAGTCCCGAGAGACTCTCCGTGTCAGACGCCATTGACCAACTAGGCCACCGAGGTTCTGGTCCGAGCATAGAATTTTAACTCTCTATTTGACTAACCGTCTTGCGGGGACGGAGCGACATCTATTTGACAGTTTTAACAGTACCATCCAACCGAAAGAAGCATTATTTAGAAATACTTAAACTTTCGTATTGACATCGCAGCCCTTGTAATTGTTGTTGTTAAAATTTCAATGTTTGAGATCGCTAAAGCAGGCGTTAGTGCTTATAAAATTAATACTTTAAAGATATATGTATAAATGTTACTACATAATTGATGATAGCGTGAAGGTATAAATAAATATATTGTATAGAAGAATTATTTTACTCACAGTCGATATATACATTCGATAAATTACCAGTTAATATTGGAGTACCGCACTAATTTACACGTGCCAGTGAATAAAAGAGACGGCGTTATCTACAACTGCAAAGAACAGTACGGGATGGCAAAAGACATCAACGCGTTCCCATATTTATTTTATTTTTGAGTCACTGTTTAATTACTTCATTTGTGTATTTTGTTTTCTTCCAATAATTAATAAACTAAAATTATCTGTGAAATGTAATTCCATCCTTTGCATACCTGGATGTCTACCTGTTTTTTCAGTACCACTTTACTGAACAATAAGGCATAATTGAATTTATTTGAAATTTTTTTCATCCGCTTGTTCTCCACGCTCAGTCAAACTGGTACTGACGTGTTGGTTCGATACGTTTTTATTGTCATAGTCTTGGCAGCTGAGGGGAAGCCGTATGAGCAGTCAAGTGGTTATATGGTCTGTGGTGGCAAGTCACCACCTGCCCAAAAAAATAAAATGAGACTGAAAGTGGCAGGTGCCGTAGTAGTCTCTTCCATAGCCCTTGCCACTTGCCATTTACCCATTTTTATAATAGATATACCATGTCACCATCCATCCAAAAGTTTCTGTTTTTTATACTACATTGTATTTGTTACCTCAAACAGGCCTCTAAGTGTTGGCTATAGCCTCACTAATGCCTTTGCAAAGGACCGGATGAAATCCGTGAACATAATTGATGTAATAATAAAACCACAGTCTATGTAACTTACGATTTTTACGATGTGGCTCTACTATGTTATCAAATTTTTGTAATACATATACCTTAACTTCATCCTAAATGCTGTTTTACACACTATTGTATATTTTGTACCAAACAAGCATCTAGGTGTCGACTACAGCCCCAGAGATACCTTTACTCTAATAAGAGGAATATTAATAATAATACGTATTTATAAATATCTTCACAATAATGTTTCTTAATGATAGACACTTACAGGGGTTGATGACAGTATTGCGTAAACCTGTTTTGTGTGAGACTGGTGCCTGAATTAGGTGCCAAAGGTATCTGTAAGGGTCACCAGTGCTTTACTCCGCGACATTAAACACAACAATTAGACTTTTTATTTAACTAATCCTCAGTGTTTCCATTTATTTCCCAACTATAATCCACATTAACAGGGTAGTTACATAATTACTTAGACATTACATTAATGTAATATGTAATTAATGCTGTTAGACATGTATGTCGTCTGCCGTTTTTGATAAGCTGTTCGAGTCAGAGTGTTGGTGCAAATTGTGTCTTTTCGCCTTTTTGTACTTGAAATCTCAAGGTATGGTGTAATTTTATGTTTCCGTAGTGTTATGTGTAAAATGTATGTTTTCCTTACAGTAAGTTGTTTACATTCACTATATAATTGGTGTGTTGAATATCTAAACGGTTTAAATAACATGACTTTCAAAATAGCCTTTGTGCTCTTTCCAGCTGTAAAAGGTGAGTTTTATGCGCTCCTCCCCATACAGATATGCAGTACCGAATTATCGATAGACAAATAGCTATATGTACCATGAACATCACGTTGTTGTTTGCATGGTGTCTTAGTTTTTTAAAGATCCATGATAACTTACGAACTCTGGAGGTGGTGAGTTCAATGTGGAGGTTCCATTTGCAAAGATCATCAATTATGACACCAAGATACTTAACTTCATTTGTTATTTTAATCTCCGTGCACCCGCATAATATAGGTCTTAAGGTAAAATTACATTTGTGGAGTTGAAGTTTGAAGTCGGCTGGGGGTTTTGAGGAGTTTTTAATCGCAAACGTCATAAATTTAGTTTTTTCAAGATTTAAAGTGAGGAAATGTTTCATTAACATATTTAAAAAATAAGTACTTACGTGCAATACTTTGGGTATTGCAGTTGGTTAATGGCTGAAAGTCAAAATTTGAACAAAGAAGGCTCTTCATGCAAAAAATACGCTCCGTGTGTTTGATACTATTTAGTTATATATTATAGAAAACATTTCATTTTTATTGGATTTTTCAGTAGCCTTTATCCCTTACACATCCGTCGTTACTTTACTTCATAAATCTTTCGTTCTAATCGTTAACAGGATGCTATGTCAGCACAGTATAGCCGCATGAATCATTAATACATACAAACCGAAATACCAAGATTGTATCCGTACAAGACAATAGTAAACATGCTTTAAGAAACCTTTTGCAACTTACCTTTAGTCTACTCTACTTTTATTACTTGCTTATATATGTATATGTGTACGTACGTATTTAAATAACTAGTAAACATAGTTTTAAATTAAACCATAAGAACCCCGATAGCAACTCAAACTAGAAGTGACTTAACGCGGGGCGCTGACCAGGAAAAGCAATTTTCCGATGGTTAACGTGAAATTGCTCCTGCGTTCTACTAACCGCTGTCTGTGGCACACCTACCACTTTGCACTAAACAACGGTTAGTTTAAAGGAAGGTCTACTCGTACCTTTTCCTTTTATTTTGGTTTTTTATATAAAATTGTTCTCCATGGTAGTGTAATGAAATGAAATGAAATGAAATAACTTTTATTCCGGACTGTGATCCATAACAATACAAATTATTTACTTATTACTAAACTACACTAAGTGATGGGAGTGTGATATGCTCTCCACGTTTTGTGTAGCGGGCTGCTGTCCAATAATTTTAATCCAATAATTAATAATTACATAGTTACATAATAAAACAATTCACCGCCTCATGCGTTATGAATGTAAATCAAAAATGAATGAATGGTTACTGACTCTCACCTATGATGAAATAGAAGAAATATTAAACTCTCATAAGTAAACACACAATACAATTTAACTATTTTTATAAAATCTATTAGTATTAACAATTATTTATTTTACAAAATGATTTCTCAACGCGTACTTGCGCATACGTTGGTCTATACTTACAAACCTTCACCACACACACACACGCTTACATCCTTACACTCCTACATACACACACCCTCGCACTTACGCACGCAAATGCACGTTCATCTTAATATAGATATTTTCTTTCATTTTCTTTATATTAATAATAAATTTTGTATTTTGTCTTTAACTTTAATATTATAACGTTATGTTTAGAAATATATGTATCAAATAGGAATGAGGTTCCCAAGATACAGGTTAACCTAGTTTGGGGACCAATGAAACCATGCTCTGTACAATGTAATCTACGTCAATAAACGTTATTATTATTATTATTATTTTAAATAATAATAATTATTATTATTATTTTACGTAGTCAGCAACAAAATACACTTGAAATCGTTAATTATAATTAAAAATTTGTATAATCTAACAATGGTACGCAGGACTTAAAACATCACATACGTTGATCGTCATTATCATTCATCACTACGCGGGCGAAACTGCGGGGCGCAACAAGTAAAAATAGTACTAAACATATTTTGATACACATCTAAACCTTTGTGTAGTCTTTTAGTTAATATATAATAAGTCAAAATATTAAATTAGGGACAAAAACGTCTAACCTCTTCAAAATCAAGCAAATTTTGAAGGTGGAGTGAGTACCGACCAGTTATCGTCTCTAGGCTTCAATAAAAATATAGCTATCTATATGAAATAATAAAGTATATATGTAACAAAACTATCTTGTTTGCCGTCGTTTCGTAATATTCAAAGTTGCAAAGTTATCTTGTCTGCATGTTAACGCTTAATAGCTTAGCGCACCAAGTTGCAGTATGGTTATGACGGATTGCCTGAAACTTGAGCTGCCAATTTAGCGCTTCCGGGTTCCTGTGCGGTGCAACTTGGGAACTCGCGACGTCGTGTCACGTGGGATGGGATATAGGTTGAGTTAGAACCGCTTGATGTACGGCACTTACCAGAGAACAATAATAGTATAAGGAGGTGTTCCCAAAGCTTTCATTTAGTTAAACGACGTATATAATTATCACTGTACGGAAACGATTTATAGCAGTGACGTAAAAAGGTTTGAGGTGTCTACACCTTTTGTTCGTCACCGCCGCTTTACCTTTCACAGGCATACGACAACAGTTGAAGCGGAGCATGAATAGTGTTCACCACAGATTAAATATTTCTTACGGCTGCAATTTCTCCTTTTCATATCCGTCTATCGCTCTCAAGTCACATCATCTGCACGCAGAATTATAAAAACCATATTCCAGAAATTAATTCAGTAGTGAATCTATATTTGAGTACAGATCTGAGTAAATTTTCTAGAGTTTTACTGTCAAATGTCCCTTTAGGTCGAGGTTCACAACTGAACATCTTCAGGTCGGTATTCCGGTCAGAAAAACAATTGTCAATCTCTACTTGGGGGGTTTGGCAGTAAAGCCAACTTTCTGATCTTTACTGAAGTCTAGATTCACTGAGCTTATTTCTGGAATACGGCCTAATAAAGTACCTAATTCAGTCCGGACCGTCTTAGATTTTTAAAACGTCATCACATCGTTAGCCGGAACGTTTTACTCCTCTCCTAGCAGAGTGCTACAGCGAAAAGTTGTTGATGTCTGTTCATATTATGCCTTTGCTATCATTTCCAAGGCTCCTTCCCAGGCTTATGTGGATTGTTGCCAATTAACATGTATCACACAATTAATGACAGATATACTTAATTGAACTTAAAATCAATTAGTTTCGGCGATTAAACATTTGAGGGCAACAAAAAAATCGGACGGGCACTACGTTAGCTGGATATTTAAAAAGGTACAAACCACACCCTTTTAAGATCTTCCGCGCCGTTTTCCACTCCACCACGTACGCACTAATTTCTCCCTCGGTTCTTCACAAAGAGCTATACATTTGTATTCCTGCGGCAGCCGACCGCGGGTCGTCTCACTTTATTTAATAACCGTCTTAATGAGCGATCATAATTTGGTGTAAGCCGACCACTGGCCGCCACCGCCGGGAGAATATTGACACAATAAGTGGGCGCCACTGTCGCGAACGGTATCGGAATTGCCGATGAGCTACGGTTCAGTCACATTGCCTTACGATTCAATGAAAAGATCGTTGTTGGAAATCCACATTGTTTCGGAAGCAACGGTTTTCTTGAATCAGAGGTCAATACATCAAGTATACTTACACTTATAGAATTATTCCGTGCTGTCGTGAGTCGTGAGAACGTACTCTCTCTAAGTTGGTGTATGGTAGAGGTATGGGAAAGCATAGTATAGAGTGCTCTTGAAGTTGATTAACAACTGGATACTTAGACAACTTTAAATGACATCTCTTGATAAGTAAATACATCCAAATTAGTATCCCTAATTGGCAAGAAAATTCTGAAGTAGTATCATGACTAACAAAATCTCAAATATTATATTTATAAATGTAAATTAGAATAACACTAGCATTTGGCAGACTTCTAAAAAGCCACGAATTCACATGATGACTGAAACAGAGATTCACATGCGTAAAGGTTCGTACCTTGTACAGTAATGGAGTCGGTCTCATGCACGAACACAACACTAGGGGAATCCCAAACGAGCTCTTAATAATACCTCTATGATATCGCCATCCGGACAAATCTAGTATATTCCGGATTTACTGTCTAAAAAACTACTTCCGACCGTATTGTTGATGGGGTAAGGGTCACATTACTGTTAAACTGGTTGCCTGTGGAGTGGTAATGGTCAAAGGAATTGAATTTTGGAAACGTGCTGCATCGTAACGACGTGGGAACGAGTTTGTTGTGCGAAAATATGGTGTTGTTTGGAGTCATAATAGTGCTGCCTTTTTCTTTTATCAGGCCGTACTCATACACATGCGGCAGAGAAACAATTAGTAAATGTACAGTTAGTAAAATGATAATGAACTATTTTTGATAGCATAGCGGTCTCATCAGATAGATTATATACTTAAATACTTTCTTGTTCTACTGTTTATTTGAGATTATTCATTATTCGTGTAGGTAGGTGAATTCCAATCATTGGATGTACTTAGTGTTCCGCCAGCAGGACGCGCCTCGAAATCAATTCTAATTCTTTTTATGATTTTTGCACAAATGTCCTTCTTGTTTAGTATGGAATCTTCTAAGTATGATTCTGCTAAATTGCTAGATCACCACCCACCGTGACGTTTCAAAGTCATTATATCAGCTCCTGAATTATCCAGCTCTCAGCATCTGCTAAACCTAAAAACTTAGCGATTTCTTTAGGCATAGAACCAAAGTTTATAACTATAGGCTTACAGGTACATTTACCATTCTGGTAATTTAAAAAGAAACGGTCATTTATTGCTTTTGGCGAACGCAAACTTTCATAATTCTTAACAATTTCATGACCGTGTATAGTGAATGACCTCGGTATTTCATTTTTCGTGAAGTATCTTCACTAAAAGCATCTGGCCATGGTTATCTACATCTTTTACAGTTACATCTGTTTCACGATGTTATTCTGTTTAATTTTTTTGTTTAACGATGTACCCACTGCGTCAAAAATATCAATTCATTTTGTCGATAATGAGAAATAATAGAATAAGTCAATTGTTTACAAAACTAACGTGAACAAACTAAAGGAGACTGTGACTACATTCCAACAGATTCAACCTCTTTACATAGTATTAGACCTATTTATATATCTTTGTACTAGCTGCTCTCCGCGGTTTCACCCACGCAGTGATGGATGATGATGATGATGATGATGAATCTTATATAGCCTATGTTACTCAGGGTGAATTTAGCTTTCCAATGGTGAAATAATTTTTGAAATCGGTCCAGTACTTTTTGAGCCAATTCGTTACAAACATACTTACAAACTAATTTTTCCTCTTTATAATATTAGTATAGATAATGATAAAGGCTCCACGTCTTATTTCGGTCGGTGTACAACATAAATCATTTTTTCATAATTAGTACTTGTAGACATTTTAATCAATAATTAACTGTAGTTTTAACAGTTAAAACAAGTTCTGAATAAAATTCTTCATTCGCGGGAAACATTAATCAGTTTTCCTATGCGCGCTCATCTAAAAATAGCGATCGGCCATAGACTTAAAGAATGAGGTTTCTTTTTTTGGCTTTTCGTGGATAGCATCTCTTTGCATCACCCGCTTTGCTCGCTCGGTCAGTTATGCAAATGCTTGTATTATGTAATGTATGCTTAATCTAAATAAATCATTACTTGATATTCAGATTTAAAAACTTCTTAAAGTGGCAAATCTAAAAGGTGTAAATGTTCTGTACTTTGAAAAGTTATAAGAGATGTCGATCCCTGATGTATGTATTCTGTCATGAAGCATATCCTTGGATAGGGTAAGAACTAAAATAAATTAAAGAGAAAGCTAACTTCAAACTGGCTTTTAGTTTTTGTGCAATGAATTCAGAAGTTTTCACTTTTCATAACATTCACACATATTAACTTTGAAAGCTCAGAAGTTTAGATATTAGATAGTTTGGAAGCCATATTTAGAAGTACTGTTTTATATATTTTATTATACAACGAAAACTTCAATGCAAATGTACGTATGTATCCTCACATACCAGAGCAATGGTTCCAGCCAAGTCATCGTAAACTGTTTCATTCGACCTCCTGCTTCCGTTTACTGCACACGTGCATCGTGAAACCAGCTCTTTGGGTGAAATTCGAAAAACTTAATGCTCGTCTCGGACACTTACTGCGGCAATATTGCTGTTATCTTTTAGATTTTTCTAGAAAGTCGTATTAAATTATAGTTTCAATCCGGCTGGGATATATACAATAAGTTTCCCAAGTTATACTGCATGGTGGGTTCTCCGCGCGGTTTTGACTTGTACGAATCACGTTCTTTCGGTGATGCATAAATGTAGCAAAGGTCTTCTAGAAGTGATCGGTCTGAGCGATAAGATTGCCTATAAGCCTATTGTGGCCACTTATTTTTAACCTTTTCATGTTTCTGCAATGTTTTTGTTGAGAATATTATCTTATTGTGTTTCTATGTTTGTGATATATTTGTACTGTGGTGCAACATTGCAATAAAGAGTCTACCTATCTATGATAGACGCAGAAGAAACATTAACACTTCACTGAAACCGGCTGTTAGTGATCGATGGATATCTCAGATTCGTACAAGTGTAAAACTTTTGATTTCATTCTCTCTTCTTCTTTGACAATTATCATTACTATGTTAGGAAGAAGTCATGTCTAACTACTAATGAGGCGGGAATGACTTACGAACTAACGATTCCTTGTCATACTTCATAAATAATTTCATCCATCATCGAATCTAATGTTTATTTAAGTTAAGTTTGTACGTCGCTGGCATTTAATAATTGTTGGATCTGTCATAAACTAGATGTATATAAGTCCCCGTTAAAAATTCATAAGGTAAAAATTAGAACAATTTAAACAAGGATCTTTAAAAGCACAACAAACAAAAGCCAATCAGATAGTGGGAATGTGGATGCTCCAATCAGTCTGATTGATCTTGCTGCTTCTTCTCGGCGGTGGTTCTTTTCCGAAGACAGCGGTAGAATCATTTAAAAATTTTTGACGTTCATAAGAGTGTCTATGATGCCTAAACTGAATAAATAATTTTTGAATTTTGAATTTTGAATTGATTCTCTACTTTCGCGTTCCAAATTAGCCGTTTGTCAATTTGCGGCTGTTGTATAACGCCGTAGGAAAATATTCGCTCCGACCATACAGCCGTTCTGACGTTACATACCCTGTGTGTACTATTGTAGAATTTTAAGTGACCGTTGTCTGTAAAGTGAAATATTTAAAATATAACATGACTACACATTTACTGGAAATACTTAAATGATTAGTAAATTTTGGTACCTTCGGCTCTCTGATAAGATCCATAGATCGATAAAGCTAATTTTGATATTATTAGCCTTTATTTCAATTTTTGTAACATTTATCTTCCAAACATATAAAAACAAGTTAAAAATCATATTAGATATATATATAACACTTCACTGAGACACCACATTAATCACTTAATATTAAAATAAATAATTCTAAAACATAGGTGTAACAATGGGCTGTCTTATCGCTCAGAACGATCTCTTCCAGGCAACCTATGGGTTGTCTCTTCCATTTAGTCTCTTCCAAATATTACGTATTTATGATAATAAAGAATTTTAAACATCAATCAAATCAGTGTTATTTTTTGTCATAGGCGGTTAACTTACCATTACTTTTTTTTACCAGTCAAATAAAGGAAAACAAACATATTGTGAACATCGATAGTACAGCAGACACCGAAAAATCGAGAAGCATGCAGGCTAATTGTTGGCCAAATGTTGTCGATATAAAATTGGTAGTGCCATGTTTGATATAACCTGCCGAGTTCACAGACTTATTGTAATGTCAATTCGTATTCCCGTTTATTGTTTAATTACAGTAATATTATTTTCAACGAATAATTACTTGTGCGGGTGTTGTAACGCGTAATTAAGACTAAAATTGATCTTTATCATAATTAAAAACAAGTTAATGCAGATTTTTTGATATTTACTGTTTTACTTTTCTGCCTATTATCGCCCTATATAATATGTGTAATTAGTGGTCACATTTGAGATCTACGTTAGAAATGTAAAAAAAACATGAAAACCTAGATATCCTTAACTTTACGAACCAAACACACTGCAAAAGTGTTACCAAAGCCTGTGGAATAACCAAAGCTGTTAAGATTGCTACGCCGTAGGTTTTTCATTCGTAGCTGACGTCAATGCGGTAACGAGCTCATAGCCTCGTAGCCTCGTAGCACACTATTCGCTTTGCGTTGCAGTAGAGCGATTTTCCGAACTGCAAATTACTCCTAACAAAGAAACTGAACTATTGCCTTTTATGTTACTTTGTATCGTAGCTTCGCCGCGTTCCGCTGTATCTCAGGATTTTCGGAGCGAAGCGCGAAGCCAGTACGCATTCGAACGACGGAGGAGGTGCGCGCATCCTCTGTAAAGTTTCCCGCCAATATGTACGCGAGAGGTACGGACGCGGTCTTAGTTAATATTAATTGTAACTATCGAAGAACTTCGCTTATTGTAGTTTTTTCGTTTCAGTTACGAAATTGGTGCTAATTCTCGCCTTCGTACTGCAATGTGTACAGAGTTTTGGTGAGTGTTTAAATTGTTTCTTAATATTTTGATTATAATAGTAATATATATATATACATATCTGTGTGTGTGTGTGTGTGTGTGTGTGTGTGTGTTATTGTTACCAGAATTTATATTAGCTTAATGGAATGGAACAGTTAAAGTTAGGTGATATAAAATCAACTTTCTACATTCGATTTTTAGCTGCAAAGGTTTTACGAGTGCCTGATTCAATACTCAACTTCATAAATGTGATGTTTACCATGTTTTGTATTAGTTCCGAGCACTCAATATTGATGAACATGAATGAAATAATTTATTTCTCAGAGTTAAGGTAATAAATGGTTGCTTAACAATGGTAGTAACAACATAGTAAAGATCAAACAAAATTCTGCCCGATTAGGCGTACAAGTACTTATTAAAAAATAAGTAATTAAATTTATATTTTATTTTAACAATAATGTGCTTTCTACACTGCTATTGTATTTACAGAAATTGGAAACTTAAACAATAATTATAATTGTGTAAATCACTGATAAAATGTCAAAAAAATATAAATGAATAATTAGGTTATTTCTTATTTGGGTAGTCCTTACAGAATAGTAAGCTTTGTCCAAAAGGTAGTCAAATACTTTCTGTTTAAATTCATTATCATATTTTTTATTAATATTAGGTACTTATTAAATTAAATTCAATCTTCAATACGAAAGTTTATGTATGTATTTCTAAAATAATGCTTCTTTCGGTTGGATAGTACAGACAAAGCTGTTCAATAGATGTCGCTCCGTCCCCGTAAGACGTTTAAAGTCCGATAGAGAGTTAAAATTCGATGCTCGGACCCGAACCTTTGTGGCCTAGTTGGTCAATGGCGTCTGACACGGAGAGTCAAAAGACGCGGGCCCGAATCCCGTCCGAGGATTTAAATTTTTCGCTCTATAAATTTCAATACCTATTAAATATTCGTATTGCCATACAGTGTGTGTATCATGTGGCTAATATTTGATTGCCTCGTCGGCCGAGTTGGTGGACCTTAGCTTCGAAACGTGGTGTCCCAGGTGCGATCCCTTGCCGGGGTTAATATATGTGATGCGGAAATGTTTTTTATCGGGAGTTGGATGTTAGTGATGTGTTACTGTGTGTGTCCGTGCCCCCCGCGACACAGAACGTCCTAGTGCGGATGTAGCGTTCTTTGGTGCTATCCAGTGAGACAAGCAAGAAAGCAAGTCTATGTTTAATAATAGTAATGAAAAAATAAAATATGCAAATATTGCGACGACATAACTATACTCGTATATACGTTGCTGTATACGGTATGTAACGCAAGTAGATATTTGTAAAAGAAAATGTAGGTCTGCAGTGTACAGTAAAATATTCACAAATCCAACTAAAGTAGAGCGATGATATATAATCTGCTTAACGTATAGGTTTTATCCACGTAATTAAATACACCGATTCAAAGTCAAAGACATTTAATTGAAAATATAATAATATTATAATTCGATAATTCGTCGCTAATCCTTTGAAAAATATTTATAAAAAGTATCAACCGAGTGAATCTCATTTCTAATATCAAACGTTTAAGTCATCAGTGAGACGTGACAAAAAAACATGCAAAAGCCAAAAAAAAAGATATATAAAATTACAGAAGCTTCTAAAATCAAAACGTTAAACTCAAGTTAATTATTGAAGCGTGTAGCGAACGTATTCCGGAGCCAATGACGATATAGAAGTGTAGCGCGCGTAACCATTTCGATATCGAAGCGGGAACCATTAGAGCGTGGATCGAAATCAATCGGCCAGGAGCCAGCTAATCGCACGGGAACTGAATCGTTCACGTATGAACGGTTGCAGTTAACATCTACGTGTAAGCGCGCCCTTTGAAGATGAACTCCGTGAGAGGGGTTTCCTTTGGACTTATTACCTGTTCATCCTGATATAAATCTGTAAATGTGTTTGTTGGTAGTAAGTGAGGCAAGAGTCAACTGGCACTAATCGGTGTTTGTATATACATATACAGTATGGATTTTAGAGACGGAGCAGTAAGGGCAACTACCTTAACCGTTATAGTTCCAGGAAAACATTCATAGGAAACTTAATACTTAAAGGACTTAATAATAGACTTAATAACTTTTGATGAGATGTTCATTTTTTCTGTGAAAAACGATTAACTCGAAATATTTGTTGTTGCCAATCTTTACGTCCATTGGCCGCCAGACTTCCCCGCGTCAGCAGGCCTTGACAAAATTCAAACAGGCATGTTTCCGCACACCTTACGGACAAAACTGTATCTACGAACTTAGCACGACGTCACGTGACTTTTTCACACCGTGTGGACGTTTTCATTACGTGTGGACCACACGTAATGTCAACGCCATACATTTTGAAGTTGTCGTTTGGCGTTAACGATAACAGAAACATCTCTTGGCTCTAGGCCTGCTGGATGGATAGAGAGAGCGGCGTGTCGCCAATCCGACTCATCAATACGTCACGCTTCGGCGTACAAACTATAGATAAATTACAGTTTGCACTATTTCACGTGAACGACACGTTACATTACAGTTATTCGTGCTAGGCCCACTGTTTTTGCTGTCAACCGAAACTTAATTTATCTACCATTAGGAGGTGTCAAAATATATATTCTTAAAGAAAAAAGGTAAGTATTAAAAGAACTTTCCTTCACAGGAAAACTTCAGTAACAAGGGAGCTTTAAACTTAACCAACTTAAAGCGGCTAACGTGCGCGCATCCTGCATAACTTACTCCACGTGTACCTACTTAGCCAAGTTACCTTTAATTTATGAACGACGACGGAGCTCTAAAGAATGTGCTTCGTTTTAATAAAGTTATGGAACCGCATGACTAACTAACGTGGCTTAGCTTTGTCAGTTCTCTTTTCCTAGCATTGGGAATATTGATATCATCCGGTAAAAATACACATGAAATAACAACATTTACTGTACGAAATCTTGATTAATTCTTGATGTGAAGTGAAGAACCAGAGAAGTCCTTCTTCTGTGGTTAAACACTATACCTACTCATAACAGTTACAAGGCGCGTCCCAAAGCAAATGCTGCGCAGAATCTGTAGTTTGAAGCTAACGCGTTATTATCGATAGCAAATCTTTTCAAAACCAAATCACAAATCTATGTAACAAATTGTTTTACCATATACTATAGAAAACACCCGTCCATGGAAGATCAGACAACATTGTTGTTGGAAATCCTCGCTTGCAAATCGCAAGGCATATATAGCGTTGCATCAGAACTGGAGAGAAAATCCGTGTTTAGGCGAAACTGGAAACTCAAATCTGATAAGCCTTTATTCAAGCCAGAGTCCTGTTAAGCGACGTGTAGTACACTCCTACCTACACTGCAGCAGCGGGAGCGGGACGACGGCTTTACTTTATTATTATCTTGTTTCATTTTATATCTAATCTATATAATAGTAAAACTGTAGAGGTTAATCAAAATTGTCTGTGCATTGGATAGACTTAATAAAATATAAAAGGGCTGTTAGAAATAAACAATAGATCAATAAAAACAAATTTAAGCCTTTTGGTTGTCTTTCTGCGTGTTTGTTACCTTATCACACAAGAAGTAATGGATATATCTGGATCGAGTTTTCGCAGATATTCTACTTGTTCGTTTTCCACAAGATACACTATACCTTACGCTGACCCCTTGAGAGGCTGTTGATCCGTGCTGATGACTGGGTGCCGTCAATTAGATCTAAGTGATAGAAACATTGTTCTTCTACCTTCTACTTACGTGGTCGTTCGACACTTAAAAGCCTAGGATACCACAATTTTGAATATTGAATCAATGTTTTGGCGGATCACTTTTAGATCTAAACTCTTAAGGATGTACGAATGCTTCAAAAGCGACTATGTGGTAAAACTATTTTAGCCAATGCAGTTCTGTAGGCAAAGCGAGTGAAGCCAGGAACAAGTCGGTTTCAATAGTTCAGTATTCAATAGTATTCAACTTAAATTTTGGTTGAGTTAAATCTGGTTACTAGTTTTTTCTATAAGCTTCATTTAAAATTTTTTAAAAAGAAAAATATCAAGGATGTTATCAAGTCCACGAGCATAATATTTTTGACTCTGCTTTGCCGTTGATGCCGACTGTAGTGTACGCGCAGCTTTAGGGACGGGCTAGACAAGTTCTTCGGGATCAAGATTCAGTAGTTTGTCGAAAGGCCAATCCACACTTGTCTTTGAGAGCAAAACTTCACGGACGATCTTTTGTACATACACATATAGGTATATGTGTATAAATAAGAACTTGTATTGTTTCAGGGTGCTGCCACTCTTGAACTTGCTTTAAGGAGCGAGTTTCTGTTCTGAGAGTTTTCGTTACCTTTGTTTCTAGATACACTGATAACAGTACAGTTGCAAGTGGTTGTTTGGTGGATGTTCACGGCTCATACATGTTAGGTTCAATAGGACCAAGCGGTCTACCGCTAGACATTAACAGGTCGTCCGTATGTATTTAGCTAGGTTAAGCAAAGTACGCTGCTGTCTCCGTTTGGATGGGTAACCGCTAGTGGCACGCTTCCTAGAAGCATTAAAAAAAATACCACACTTCTGAAGCTCAACTTCGTTAAGTCTGTATCCAAATGGGCACGTAATAACTGATTATGCGGCATCGGAGATGTCCTTGATAGAATATAGAGCGCTCTAACGAAAACAAGGTAAATGAAACAACCTAAAAATGATCAATTAAGTAAATTTTATATAACATACAAAGTTTACCAAAATTTTATATTCTCCACTGATATTGAAAAACAAAGAGATTTTTCTATTACGGCGGCGCCAGACGGCTTACAGAAATGCCTGTTCCTATATCGCAGAGCTGAGTGCGGCATCAATAATTCGGCGTCACATTGCAGGTCCCATCCTCAGGGATTGAGTATTGAGCATCTCGTATTCCTGGGCCAGTTAACGCCTGCTTTCAATTTGCCGTCCCATTTATTTATACCTCCAATCTTTGGTTCAATCTGTGCCATTGAGTAGTTTGGGCTACTTTCTATTTCATGTCGAAAATTGTAATATTTTCTACTAAATTGGAGGTGAGAGGTCTATTTATTGAATTAGTACATCCATTTCTGATTCACAACTTGTTAGATTTATCTGATCAGTAAACTTACAGCGCAGAAGCGCTGAAGGACAATTTCGGATCACATCGTTAGGAGCTTAACGACAGGTTTTAGATTTTTAGAGAGGTAGCTAGCCTGGCGGTTATGTACCAGAAATGGCTTACATTATCCATATTGTAGATTTAATCACGACGATACTTTCACCGGAAGCCTGCGGTAGGGATCGATCCGGCAGCCGTCGCTCATTATCGTAGCGTAACTCGAATGTACACGTCACGGGCGATGGATAGCGCGGCGTCACCGAACACCTCTAAAGCCACGGCCCATTCTGTGCCGGATTGAAGCATAAATAAACAGAGTCATGATCCCTCAGGGCGGCGGCTGAAACGGTGTGAGCTTACGAGGAATTATTGATGGAGTTTGAACAAGAGGATTTACGTGTGATTTAAGTATACTAACTACGATAAAATCGTATAGTTTTTTATAAATTGAATCGTATAGTTTATGTATTGCTTTAGGTACGCCTCTTGAGTAAGAATACGTCTTGGTTGGTATCATTTGAAGGTTTAAAGGGATTTATATATTTGGCGCGATAGAAACTCAACGTCAGTGCAGTGCCCCAATAATCTACCGATATAAATTCGAAGTGGTGAACGGTACTGCGACAGTGTTGCAACTAGCATGGACAAGCTCTGTATAGTACTATCAGGCGCACGTCTAGCGCATATCATCAGTAGGAAGCATAACAAAGTATTGAGAACTTAAAATGCAATCCTAAATTTATGGCGGGAGGATGATAGACATTTCTTAAATTATTGATGTAATACGCCCTCTGTAGTGTTATTGGCCCTTAATTCCGCACTACTACTAAAACAATTTACAATTAATTCATAGGTTTAGCGGAATGTACATATTTTTAAACATTCTTTTAAAACGTCGGGACACAATAATGTAAAATTATGCACGATTTAAATTGTTTAAAGTTGGTTAACTTTAATATTTTTCAAAAACCTTTAAACCTAAAACCGAAACTTTTTTAAATGCAGAACAAATGGAGCACATAGGTACCGTAAGTACAATCGCCTGCAATACGATGTGTACATTCCGTAGTTTTACAAAATTATGATACAGTACTACATGTATAATTTTTTTATTACAATAAGGATATTTATATATGATAAGTATTAATTTAAACAGTATAAAATAATTTAAAAATCTTCTCTCGACAGGTTGGCGCAGTCGGTAGATCCCTGCCTTCTGAGCCGCTGGTCCCCGGTCTGATCCCCGGACGGTCAAAAATATTTGTGTACGGAAAAATTCTGTTTGATCTGTGCCTAAGTGTGTAAATAGATATGTATATAAGTATGTAAACCAGGTTACCATGTACAGGCTCTGTCTAATTTGGGAATGCATACCTTGTGTGGATTTTGTCACTTCAATAGCTGACCCGCCAACGGCTTCGCTCACTTGCTCTTGGTGTAGTAATGGAAACGTCGTTTTGTAATCTCGGGTTTGATCCGCGGGTTGGGGATTTTCTAAACAAAGCAAGCAGGGCCTCCATCACCACGCTGTTTCGATCCCTGATTGCCATCTTCAGGTTGTAGCTATAGATGGTTTGTTCGCTCGCAACCATCGCTTGCCTCACAAACCGTCCGATGGCATCATCCTCGTCGTCGGCGTAGTAGACAAAGGTCCTCGTGTGCCGGGAAACCGCGACGACTGCGTGCGGGACGCTCTCGTGCAGCTTCATGTTGCCTTTCGTTTTTATTACCGCGACTGACTCGTACGTCAGTCCCTGCGCCTCGTGAATGGTAAGGGTGCGTGATCCTTCGCCCTTTCCATAGCCCTGGCTGGTCAGGGTCTCCTTTTCCTCCTGAGTGTGGACCAGGAAGAGGGCGTTTTTGGAAGGAATTTGGGGATTTTCGCTCCTGTGTAACTCTCGAGGCGCAGGGACCTTATACTGGGAGCCGAGGAATATATACCGGAGTATATTTCCCTCAGCGCATACGCAACATCCATTGGGTTCCGGTGCGTGCACAACAACTCCTGGCTGATGTTCGTAACCAGGCTAGGGCGGTTATACCTTAGATCGAACAGGTTCTCCCTGTCTATGTAAGGTAATTGGTTGACGTCTCCGATGAGGACAAGTTCGCTAGCTCCAGACAGCCTAGAAGCTATTACTATGGCCCCAAAATGGTTCATGAGAGCCTCGTCCACCATCAAGCGGACGTAACTCTCATTCTTTTTAAAACTATTTTTTATGGGGATTATCCGTAAAAATGCTAGAGTCAATAATAGAAGTTATTGCGCCACATTTGATGATCATATTTAATTTATGTATTGATAGAGGTACATTTCCTGATCTAATGAAAATGAGTAAAATCACCCCTATTTTTAAATCAGGTAGTAAGGCCGACCCCTCAAATTATAGACCGGTCTCTGTGCTTCCGGCTTTGAGCAAAATATTCGAAAAGATAATGCTTCAACAACTCTTGTCTCATTTTAATGAACATAGGATTTTACACGAAAATCAGTTCGGTTTCACGAAAAGCAGATCAACAACAGATGCAGGAGTCCAGTTAGTCAAGCATGTGCTGGAGGCTTGGGAGAGCTCACAGGATGCCATTGGCGTATTTTGTGATCTCTCCAAAGCTTTCGACTGTGTAGAGCACCGCACTCTAATTTATAAGCTACACCACTATGGAATTCGTGGAGCTGCTCTGAATCTTGTAGAATCATACTTATCTGATAGGCAGCAAAAAGTTGGCATTAATGGCGTGACATCTTCTGGATCTTTGGTCAGAATGGGGGTTCCACAGGGGTCGATCTTGGGTCCGTTCTTATTCTTAGCATATATCAATGACTTACCACATATGGTTGAGGGCCTTGCTGACATAGTTCTTTTTGCGGATGATACTTCTCTGATTTTTAAAGTAGATAGGAAAGATAGAGACCTAGTTCAAGTCAACAACGCGTTAACTATTGTTTCAAATTGGTTCGCCGCAAACAACCTGCTTCTCAACGCAAAGAAACGAAATGTTTAAAATTTTCCATGCCTAATGTAAGACATATAGAGCCAAACGTATTACTCGACGGAAATAAATTGAAAATTGACAAGGCAATAGTCTTTCTAGGTATTAGCATAGACTCTAAATTACAATGGGGTCCTCATATTGATGCACTATCTGGAAGACTGAGCTCAGCTGCATATGCGGTTCATAAAATTAGGCAATTGACAGATATAGCTACTGCTCGACTGGTCTACTTTGCTTACTTCCACAGCATAATGTCATATGGTATCCTGCTGTGGGGGTCAGCGGCGGACATAGAGACAGTTTTTATATTGCAAAAGCGGGCAGTTCGAGCCATCTACGAAATGGGTCCCCGCGAATCCTTAAGACAAATGTTCAAAGAAATTAATATATTAACTCTTCCATCTTTGTATATCCTAGAAAATATAATGTACGTTCGTAAAAATATAAAGAAGTTTAGAATAAATAGTGATATGCATAATATTAATACTAGAAATAAGGATAGGATAGCTGTATCTAAATTTAGACTCACGAAAACTAAAAATAAGTCCTTCTTAGGCAATTGTGTACGTTTCTATAATAAAATCCCGAAAGACATTACTGAGCTCACTGAAGGGAAATTCAAGTTACGTGTCAAAAATATACTAATGAAAAAAGCCTATTATAAATTGAGTCACTACTTAGAAGACAAAGATGCCTGGAAGCTTTCCACTTCTGCCTAGTAGCCAACTATTGAATAAATTCGTTATTTTAATACTACTCATATTATGTAACCTCAATGTACAAAGACTTGAAAAAATAATGGCCCACGAGTTTCTTGCTGCTTCTTCTCGGCGGTGGTTCTTTTCCGAAGACAGCGGTAGAATCATTTAAAAATTTTGACGTTCATAAGAGTGTCTATGATGCCTAAACTGAATAAATAATTTTTGAATTTTGAATTTTGAAAAACCATTTACTAAAACCGAGGCCATAGTGCGCACCTTGGTTTTCACCAGGTTTCCGATTCGGTGCGCTAACTTCTCTCTCAGGTCTTTTGCTGCCTCTGTAGTTGTTGTTGCGATAACGTCCTTGTCCACATCGAAGTGTCTTACCACCCAAGTTGTTTTTCCGCATCCGGGAACTCCATTGACCCACTGTATTTTGGATACCTCCCAGTGTTTCCAAAATGTCTTGATCTCAGAGTCTCCCGAAATGGCTTTCGCCATTTGGAAGACTCTGTCATCCAACATTATCTTGGTGCACCGGGCGGTGACGACAATAGGATCGTGTGGTGGTGTTACGTATTTTGGCCTACCAGTCCGTTCGGTATCTTCCTCTTCCAGAAACACAAAGCCACTTGTCGCGTTGTAGGCAGCCATATACTGACCAGACATTGCCCCCATGATGATCGAGGATGTGTCGTTGTCGTACATGGCTGCTTCAGCCTCTTCGAGTCTCTTCTGCAACAGTCGAGATTCGATGATGCTGCCCTCGTTTGCTCGCCTGTAGGACTGCAGGATGTTGTTGCAGTTCCTAAGATTGACGTCTCTTGTTGCTCTCGTTATGGCGAGGAACTCGAAGAAGGCATTCGCTGCATGGCTCACTGGTTCCTGTGCTGGTATGTACTTTGGCGGACTGACTTGTCCCATGTCAGCTCTGGTCCAAGGTCGTTTTTGGAATGTTGAACTGGGAGTTGTCTTTTTCGCAGGCATGTGCGATTTTGGCTCGCACGATTATAGGAACAAGCTTTGTGCTGCTGCTTTGAAAGACGCCAGGAACGCTGTGACACGGCCCTTACACTTGGTAGGGCTGCGCTCCTGGTTCCTTTCTGCTTCTGTTTTTAACGCCGTTCCTAATTAAAATTCCCGTGTCGCAGGAGGCATGGTGACACATACTAACACATCCAAAACACAAGGGCAAATATATCTGCTCCACAAACATAATATATTTATACCAAAGATAGAAACTGGGATCTCGTGTTTCAAAGGAAGTGTCACTATCAAGTATGAACTGAACGGAGCCATCAATAACCGAGTTTCAGAATTCTTTGGACTATTTTCGTCTCTAGTTTTCCTCTGACGTCTATGGCCCAAGATGTTCATGACAGGACTATAATCTTAGCATGACAATAATATTGGAAACAGCCGTGCGATTCTCTAAGAGCAAACATCGTTGCATCTTTGACAACATCCGTGAAACCAATGACGAGATGACAAGAAACGTTGGAAAACAACCTTAAGTACAAGGGCGATTTCTCATAAAGCATTACTTATTATGTGGAGACGCGTAACATGTACGGATAGCTTGTGCTTATTTCGCGTGTTGATGGAATGAGCATCACTCCTTTTATCATAACTGCCAATGTTTTCCTTTACATACATTCGATTTTCATAGATAAAATAGATTTGTATTCAAGTAGTCAAGAGTCAAGTTACAGACCAATTAGTCTGTCATTGAGTCACTTTCCTGTCTAAGTCACGTTCTAGTAAAGTTATTGATACATTACTATAACTATATAAGTCGATTGACGAAGAAAACAACGAAAACAATGTTGCATGATTTTGTACACTTTGCCTATACTCGCCTTTACGAACACAACGGTTAACAATCCACCATTATTACACGTCAAACTCTAAGAAACACAAACCTAGGAAAATGTAATAAAATCAACGGTAGCCATTGTTGATTCTTTTTCCCGCTATCTTAAACGATGTTCTGTAAAATATAGATCGAACTCAAAAAAATGTTACACAAGCAAAAAGCTCATACTGTTTATGCATCGTGCCATATATCTGAAACCAAGCCCCAGCGCCTCGAGGGCGTCGTAAAGCGCCGGATGCGATTTTAATGTGTCGCAGGTGATCTTCGGATTTGCATTATATGGAAGTTAGTGGGGTTTAATAGAGTGGTCGTTGGTAGATTGATACGGGCCGATCGATGTGTATGAGGAAAGGACTGGCATCGACGTGGAAAATGTTGTTTTGGTTAGCGCTGGCGTCAGGTCGCGCTAAGGAGACCGGCGTGGTCGTTTATAAATTATATCTACTAGTAATATATCATTCTAACTTATTGTGTGTCCGTTTAAACACTTAAATGGATTAGGGATACTGTTACAGTAGAGACAATGATATGTTTTATCACCTACAAACAAGCCGGACTGCCTCACAATATATCATTGGCAGGAAGTCACGTTGCAAAGTAAACACTGTCGTTTTCCGCGTCTGCCTGCATATCCGCTGTCTCCTTCTGAACCATGCTATGGATTTTGATGCGGTTTACATCATCAGGAAGATTTATATGAATGCTTAAATTTAATTAAGTTTTTATGTCATTAAAAAATCCTTTAAATTTTTACCTTTTTTTCTCTAAATTATTATAATTCGGCATGAAGCCGGGGGCGGGTTGCTAGTTAAATAATAAAATTTAGAATTGGCTCCACCAGAGTTGGGTGCGCCTGAATAATTCATGTGGACTTTCAACTGAGTACGAGTGGATATTGGACATCGAAAGTATTTTCTCCCTAAGATGAATTGAAGATATTGATGATAACGGGAGTAAGGGCACTTCTCATAAAAATGTTAAAACGCAATAAGAAAACTAATGATTCACTGTGTGATTTAAGTTTTAATCAAACTGATTGTAACCAACCGCAACATGGTAATGGTTATGGGCCCAGCCGCAGTCAGAACACTCCGAGTCGGAATTTGGGCAGCGGCTCAAAATAGGCAGTGCTTTTGAAATATGTATATCTACTAAATCTACTTAATATTTTAGATTTGTAATATTCGTAAAACCAATGATCCACGTAAAGGATAATATTTTCTTTTTATTTGTTCTTTTGATGGTCCAGAGTCCTTATTGTGGTCTTTACGAAGAATAGAAATGGGCTTCATTTGACATGTGAACCCCATTCTGGGCGAAATCCTGCAAACCTATTGGTTGGAACCATCAATAGGAATGAGAATGAAGTGACATTTAATTCTCATTCAAGTTATACAATAAGGCGGAAGGTTCGTTTACATAATTTGCTTCTTTTAAAACTGGCTATAAACTGAATGTCTTCAATAGATGCAGCGAACTATATTTTCCGATATAAATCCAAACCCATAAGCACATGTCTATGACCTGAAGCCTGCAAATGCTACCTAGTACCTTAACTTTGATTGATGTGATCGCTATGCCCTAAGCTCCATTGTTGCTACTTTAGACCTTACTACCCTACAATACAGGTGTCCCTGGAAGGAAGGAAGCTAGTTCTATTCAGCGTACAATATTCAACCTTACCATTGCCTGTTATAAAGTTAATGGTCTCTAGAAACAAATTATCTTGCTTACACCTGTGACTACAACGTGAGGTCCATACTGAATCTTAATGCTTTATACCCAGAGTCCACAGTGTTATGCAAGGGATATAACCTAGTCATTGTATAGGGGTGCTCTCAGTCACAATTTGAGGTAATGCTGTAAGCACGACACGGAGTCAGATTATGACAATGATGTGTGTAGTGATGTGATATTGATTGATTATTGCACATGAGGCAACTGGCTCTATTGATTAAGCGGCGTCTATTGTTCATACGTTAACGTAGCGTAATATGCATGTAGGTTTGGTCTTGGATTGTTTTAATATTATCTAACAGTTATTTTTCTATAGTTAAAAGTTTTGTCTTAGCATGCTAGGAACATTGTGTTATGCCTACTAAACGATTAGATACGGTTTTTGCTCTATACATCTCTTACATTATAATTACTAATCAGAAATAATCTGGTGCTCTGATACATAAACATTTTTGTATTATTTTTATTTATGAAATAAGGTAGCATCTATCTTTTAAGGTTGGAACATTTTAGGGTCAGAGATATTCAGGAATGAGTCCCCATGTCCATAAAACACGCTTCATATTATCAAAGCCTATATTATATCCATAGTACACTGATACTGTGCTGAGTCGGGATTTATTCCTGACATCGAGCAACATTGCAATGCATATAGTAAGTAATTATTTTGTAGTGTTGTATGTTGTTAGCAATAAATGTGTTCTCTACGGTTCCAATTTTATATCATCGAGTCACAAGACGGGCAAGTTCCGCCCCGGATGGTAAGCACCACGCCTTCAGATGACGGTTGCAACTGTCCGCCGGAAGTTTTACGTGCGTCACTGTACACGTGTATGTGTGAGTCTCAATCACCCAGTGATGCCAGTTGCTGCAGTACCATTTAAACTTTAACACTGAGTATCTGGCACTACCATAGTCGCACCCAGCTTTGTTTCTGGCACAAGACACCTTCCAACAATGTATGGTGTGGGGTTTCCTATCCTCTCATCTCCGTCCCCTTACGAACCACTTATATATTTACAATGGGTTATATTATGTGTAAAAATTACAGTATGTACAGTACAACTAAACTACATTATATCACACGATCCAGGCAAACTTATGTGTAAGATGCCTTACGTAATGATAAAGATACGACCTAGTGAATGGGGCTGGTAGTAACCGCATGCAGAGACCTGAAAACCAAACAGTGTGGCATATTTAAGCAGATGTGTATCAGCGTTTTGGAGTGTAGGCTGCTGATAATAATAAAGTAATACATTTGTCTTTTGTTTCAGACTCGAAAAACGTAGTATTTACTATTATAAGTCAACCGGAGCCGTACCACGCGCGCGTCGCGAGTAGACTAAAGCAAAACATTGAGGGTCAAGTCTTCCAGTTGGAAAACGTAAGTGGGCCCGTTAAAGCTTATGGTAATTTATTATCTACTATACCTACCAACTGATGTGTTGCCCATTGTAGAGAAGGTAGTCACGCTAAAAACAACACACTACCTCTTGGAGATTGAATGTTTGACAATAAGATAGCACAGATCTATCAATACTTTGCCCAGTAGTTTCACGACTCGCATCTCGGCAGCAAGGGTATGTTTAATATATCCCACAGAAGTACCAAGGAGAGCTCGACGTCACTTATATATTAATACCAAAATCGTTTATTCATGAAGATCGGTAAAAGCTTTTACGATTGATAATGATTTAATTGAAAGGCGTATCCTGAAATAACATTGTCATCCATTTGTTACACCGAATTTGCATTGGATTGAATCATTACAATGCAATTTATATCAAAATTGTATATATATCACAATCTTATGCGCAGGACGTCCACCGCTGAACATATGCCTCCCCCATAGATTTCCAAATGGACCAGTTGGAAGCGGCCTGCATCCAACGTCGTCCTGCGATCTTTATTTAGTCGTCTGTCCACCTGACCGGTGGACGCGCCACGCTTCCCGGACCTTCTGGCCCTGTCGGCTATAAGTTCTGCGTGCTATGTGCCCTTACCACTGCCCTAATGGCTTATCATCTGGGCTATGTTCACTACGTTGAGTCACTTTGAACTTTTTATATATGAAGCCCACAGCAGCCCTGTGTCCTGCGAATTGAACTGTGGGGTTCCATGTTCGATCCCTGGCTGAGAAAATAGTTGTGGGATAAGCAGAAATGAATTGGGTCTTTGATGCTTGTGATGTGTTCATGTAAGTGCCCGTGCCTCCAGCACAATGAAAGTACTTAAAAAAAGATTAAAAACTCCTTTTTTTTTATTACCTTTATAGAAGAAACCAAGCGTCCACCTTACCCACGAAGACTTTCCTGCACCAGGAGCGTGGACTATCATGCCCCTACTGGGACCACTGACAGCCAAATATGGCACGAGCGACGTGAGGTGGGTGCTGTTTGTGGAAGCCCATACCGCTGTCAGGTGTGACAAACTGTTGGAGGCTTTGGCTGCAGCTGACAAGCACAAGGTAAGAAACGGTGCCATTGTTAGTACTTTCCGTCGATAGTATTTATGTAGATGGCGCAGGCTGGCGTATCGTTGATGTTAATGGTCAATCAAGTATGGCACGATCTCAAGTGCCGAAGTTTGGTGCACCCTTTCGAAATTCATACCGTTGACAGTAACAAAAATAGTTCAATAATTTACAAGTACAAAGCTTTCTCATTTCCTATCTATAATAAAAACAGGTCTAATTATAAATTGCACCGCCCATCACAACCCATATATCTCAACACTCTACCTGGAATGGCCCACATTCGAATTTAATTGTTCGAATTATTATCATACTCTTCTGTCTAGACTAATGTTATAAGGAGCAAAGATTAGATTTAACTAAATGAATAAATTTAAAAAATACATATCTCTCATTAAAAAACTCTTTCACCTATTGAAAGCTACATTATTCCGGAATAATATGAGCTATATTTTATTACTATTGAAAAGTTTATCCTGCGAGATAGACGGGCCGGGCCTTTAATGTGCCTCGGTATTGTGATATCGCATGTGAGTGGCCCTTATCGACAGTTGGCACATTTTCTAACAAGCTAGATAATGTACATATATCGCCTAAGTTATCAAAAACCATCAAATGGGGTAGATAATGATGTCAATTCCCATTAAACGATGCTAAGGGCTCTTATGATATGTCATTGGTTCATAATAGTACATTACTGCAGAATCCAGTAAGGAAACCTATCTAAAACCTCGGTTATATACGAGGTTTTATCCAATATGATTTATAAACTGAAATGATTAAATACAAACATAAAATTCCACACTATACCCCTAAAACAATACTACGTACAAAACGCATTGTGCATACTTTTTCTGCGTCGCGTTAAGTGTCACAGACTATAAAATGGCTGTTTATTTAAGGCTCCAAAAAGTATATAGTAAATATATCTATCTCATTATCTATGAGATATATATATATATATATGGAACCTCCCGCCTATAACCATGTTATAATGGCTAATTTTTAATCTGTGTCTGGTACTATGTTTTTTTTTCCAGTTTCCAGTAAGCAAATACTTACTACAAAAACAATACTTACTATACTTAATGGACAGTAAAAGTTTCCAAATTTAAAATCTCGCTCCATACTGGACACAGTTGTGAATAAGTCTCCGGTAGAGTTCACTTTCTGGATACTTTTTAGAGATGTTACGGCAACATTACGTACCATTTTTGGGAAAAATATATAACCAGCCGCGCCTCGCGGTTTCACCCGCATTGTGACGGATGACGATATGAAAAGTATCCCATGTCCTTCCCCGGGATGTCGTCTATCTCCTTGTTCAGCCGTTAACGCGAAAAGGGTTACAAGCAAACAAACTCACTTTCGCATTTAAAGTATTAGTTAGGTCAACTAGTCCTGATCGACTGACTTATTCAACGCAGAGCCTTAAGCGCTGGGGCCACATACTTGAAATTTGTACAAGCCGCTTGGAGATTAGTTTTTATCGGTTCTACTTCGGATGCTTTAATTTAATAAGTCTGACAAGGGACATTAAATAGTTGGACGGGTCCGTTTCAGTTAGTAGTGACTCTGCCTTCGTAACGCGGTATCCTAGATTCCATCCCAGGACGGTGTACATATTTGTGTCATGAGCAAATCTTGGATGTCTACCCCAGTGTGTATGAGTGCGTAAGCATTATTATTGTGTTACGTTAGTGTTACCTTGGCGAATACTAATTGATAAATGGGTCCTGAAGAAGATTCGTGTTCATTTACTTAGGAATTTACTTATTATGATTAACTGTTAGAACACGATGTGGATAGGATACCCGTTGAGCGACGAGGAGCCGAGTATCATCCACCACTTCAGCATATACGAGGAGTTGGAGGAGGAAGGTGGGTTCGTGTATCCCAACTTCGCGAGTGGCTTTGCTATGAGGATGGAGCTTATCAACAAGTGAGTATAAGGTTAATTTGGGTGATGGTATTCTGTACTCGGCCTAACTTTATGTTACATTGTTATATAGACTAGCAAGTTTGTGTGTATTCTCATCTTGAGTGAAAATAATGGAAAAATAACCCGGAATAACACATTGATTACTTTAAAGCCCGGCAAAAGGTTTGTTAACAACGCAGGCAGAGTCCCGGATTGAGCTTTTGCTAAATGGTTAGTTAGAGATTGACCACTGCTGCATCTCTTGCAAATTATTTTCAATTTTCCTGTCGTAACCAACCCATCTAAACGTAATAAATCTATAAAATCGAAGCTTCCTCCCAATCATTACAATGCACACGTTTTTTCACTTACAAATAAATATATTTTTAACGAAAACCGCAATAAGAACAGTCACGCACAAAACAGTAATACATTTTGTCCCCAATAACCGTACTAATTGTAAAAGCTTGTTCCACGCAACATTAACTAACGCTGTTGTCCTCGTGCGGGACCTCATTCGGTAAAAAGCCCTCGCTTTGTCACCGGCCGCCGCCGAACTGTACGGCGCTAGTCATTTGTCATTCTTATGTATTACGCAGGTTTTGTGTTGGAGGCATGTTAAGATACGCTACGACTACTGCAGATAATAAAGACATCTTAAGATAGTGTGCGCTACTGATCTTAAGATCATATACAGGTTGTTGACAAAACCGTTGCAGTAAATGGACGTCTGGTCTTCAGTTACCGAACAAATTTATATTTTCACAACAAAATCTAATAAAGCGTCACATTATCTTAGGTCCCCATTTTGTTTCGAACCTGTAGACATATTCTTTTTAAATTAAAATGAAACTAACTTCTGACTTACACGAATCAAGTTAGTCAAACAATGGAAATCATCGAAAAAGTGATACTTTCTATCTACTTACCGAACTAGTGGTATGACATGTTATCTTATTAGAACTTTTAAAAGATTTTCCATGGGCTTAACCTCATCCGTCTTATTATGGTTGAAGGTTTAAACCTCAGTTTACTAAGTCTCGATCTATGGAAACTTTTGGTTTAGACTCGGTTGGTATAAATCGCGTATGTTGTAATTATATTTTTAGTTCCTGTAATCAATATAAAATACTAGTTGATGCTAGCGAGTTCGTCCGCGTGCAATAGAGTTAGGTTATCATGATTCGTCGGGAACTCCCCGTTGAATCGGGATAAACAGTTACTTATGTACATCTCCACTCCAAATTTCACCTAAACCCGTTCAGCCATTTTTGTGTGATCATAGGCAGCTTCACATCACCTCCGAGCTGTCAACGCTTCATTCTACTTCTTCTTATATTTTTTCATTATCCTTTATTATCAGCATTATTTCGCTCCATACAGGCTCTTAACACAAATGGAGAGCAGAGAGCGTCGCCTCGAGGCGGACTTCTCAATAGACCCCGCATTCGAACTGGCGCAGCTGGTGTACGGCGCCGGGGAGCAGCACGGACCTCTGCTCACTGCGGACCTCAGCTTCTGCATAGTCGCGGGCGATAACTGTGCCACGTACCCGACGCAGTTCGATACATGTGTGAGTATGACAGTTTGTGACGTCTGAAATGCTATGTATAACCAAAATAATAAATATCCGAGCTGAAACGACACTGCGGGCGTGCAATTATTTCACCTACTCGCAGTCACAGAATAACTAACTGTAGTACTAGTTTCCTTTGCTTAAATGTAAAACATATGAATTCAGCACCTACTACGTACAATTTTAGAGTACTTACTACAGTGGATGGCCCCCCATTAGTTGATTCGCAAAAGCGCACCTATTGACGATATTAATAGTTCCTCGCAAACTTTACGGTCTGAACCCATGCCTGCTTTGATCGAATTTGGCCTAGTTTTCTAGCATAAGGTTTCACAAAGTACTTCAGAGAGCTCGGGTTATGTGTCGTATTGGAGAAACTTGGTAAACTACACCGTAACAACAAATATTAATCACTTGCAATATTAAGTCACGACTTATAAGAGGACAAATTTAAAGACATTTCCCACCATTTATCCTGATCATATCTATCGAACTCTGCACGGGGAGGGAATTCAGGAACGTGCCCACTGCCCTCAATATGTTAATCATAAAAGACTAATAAACCGAACGTAAGTGGTAGGCCTGTTGTCGAGAGCACCACAGTGCCAGATATTCTGCCACTAAACAATACTGCGCAAGCATTGCTGTGTTACGTTGTAAAAGGCACAGAGAGGTGGTGTGCCTTACACGCCATAACCCAGTAAGGTATAGTCAGTTCAATAATTGAGCGATTTACAAACACCCATTTTAAGGGTGACGAGCGTAACACAGTGCCCCGCAAAAATTCAGTTCTAAGCTCTGTGTAACAGCGCTTACCTTCAGGTGCACGAGTCGCCCGTCTCGCCACTTGATTGTAAACCAAAACTATCCCTGTATCCTAACTTAGTGCGGTTCTCGGCAGGGCAGTGTCATACCCGAAGAGTCGATATTGTTCGCCGTGAAGACCTGGAGCGGCTTCCACGGAACGCGGGCCAAAGTTGTGAAGAAGACCTGGGGACGGCACGTCACCCATCTGCTGTTCTTTAGCGACATCGATGGTTAGTACCATGCACCGTCGGGAAGACCAGATTTGAGTTCCATTGCATATGAGTGTAGTTGGTAGTCTTCAAACACCTTGAGCAGCTTCCACAGTTACAGCGTCAAAAGTACCTGAATAAATACAGAAATAAGATTTCATATAATTTACTTTGGGTTAAAATCTCAATTTCATTTTTGATTAACAACGTTAACTAGCTTATATTGGGAAGCCATTAATATGAAAATTTAAATATTTTTCCGTCATTGTTAATTTTATTTTATCAATATTGCCCAGCTACTTTTTTACTGGCCTTACCAGAGAAAAGGTGTCCAGCTACCTTATTGTCTAACATGAATGAGAATGAAATGTCACTTTATTCTCATACCCATTGATGGTTCCAGCCAATCGGCTTGCAAGGTTTCGCCCAGCATTAAATCCCATTGGATTTAATTGTCAAAATGAAGCCCATTCCCATTCTCTGTAAAGATAGACAATAAGGCCGCTGGACTCGTATCACTATACAACTATACTCGAATTCTAATCTCTCCTCTGGTGAGTATCTATCTTCAATAAACGTTGTATATAATAAAGTTAAAAATATATCAGGTAAGATTCGGTGGTTCACAAATGTTGGCTTGCAGCATCCATTGTCTCTCTGCTTTCTGTGCTTCTGTGTTAAATTTCCCAAAAAAGTATGCTCTATTATATTTAAAAAATTTATATTTTATTTTATAAAATTTAAAATACTAACAATAGTGTCAACGTATATTCTGGAAATGTGTAAATTTGTAAAAAAATACCCAGACTATTTTAAAAGGGCATCTGATAAATCGCGCAGTATTAGGCCGCAATTTAGACATAAATTAATCGAACCAAAGTCCAACCTAGAAATACACAGCTCTGGTCCTAAATCAATGGCCGTTAAAATATTTAATAAATTGCCAAATTAATATGCCATATAAATTAAAAGATATCGAAAAAGAAGTAACTTTTATAAATAACTCAAAAGGTATTATAGAATCCAAATGTTATTACAATTTAGAAGAATTTTTCAATGATAATTTCGACAAAATGAACATAGATCGTTCCGTTCCGACTATTGCCATACGCAAATAGGGTCATATGTTTTACTTTATATTTAAACATGTTAATTTAAGAACTCCATGTACCTACATATGTCTGCAATAAAATATTGAGTATTGAGTATTAAATTTGAATCCTCATGTTTCGAAAAATGTTCACCGATTGACAAGTTATTGATGTCTACCGTCGATATTTTAATCAATACGTTCCCGATACTCACAGTATTCGGTTACGATGTCCAGAGATTAATTTATAGTTAATATATGCAATTTTGTTTCGCTAAATTAGCATATTAACTCGTATTTCCCAATATGGTGTAAGTTTTCGTATCCCAGATCCGACGTTACCGGCGGTGTCGACGGGCGTGCCGAACAGCAAGACGGGCCACTGCGTCAAAACCAACGCCATTCTGAAGCAAGCCGTCACGCGCGCCAGCAACATGCCGCACGTCAAGTGGATATTCCTGGCAGACGATGATACTATACTGGGGTAAGGTTTTGAATAATATATTGACGGCTAAACTTACGCGGTAGGTACAGTCGCCTGCAATGAGATGTATACATTATATAATTTTCAAAGGTGCCTCAGCATACAATTTCATGAAAATTGAGATCAGAATTATTAGACACTGAAGTCATTCATATTACTTTTCTGATTATAAAATAATCCTTATCTACATTGTTATAAAATGTAGTAATCAAATCAAAGTTTTGGGAATTATGGAATGTATACATCTTATTGCAGGCGACTGTACAGTCGAGTATTGCTACTCGTGCACCCGGCTGCGTCCGCGCTAGTACCTACTGGGGCAAGATTGAATTAGATTGAGACATTGAGTATAACCATTAAAAATAATGATGTAAAATTTTTATAGTATTCCTCTAATTTTTTGCAGCAATAATCAGACAACATTAGACCGCCATCGTTTTGCTTTTAACTTTTTTTGTTAATAATTATTGTAATGTTAGCTTTTGACGACTATTTCACTTCATTACCAAGTTTTTTTTTTTTTAACCAAGGTCAATGATGATGCGATCGAAGACGGTATCACGCTACACCCAGATTATCGACTGACCTCGGAGATCAGCTGCAATACCGTTAGGTGCTTGGTGACTTCTGTTTTGATTAATACAGACATATATTGGTGACAACCAAGCACCTACCCGCCTGTCTAGCTAGCAGTGGGGTGATAGCTAGCCAGGCGGGCACGGCACACAGCAAGCTTTACAAACAATGTCTCATTTCCAGCGTGCGAAGACTGTGCGAAGTGCTGAGTTGTTACCGCGGCGGGGATGACGTCACAATCCTCGGCGAGAGATACGGATACGGATATGGAAAGAGGGAGACAGCTGCTAAAGGTCAGCATAGTCATATTACATACTGAATAGTAAGTAGTTAACAATTATAATCAGGATGTTGTCAAAACACTAACGCATGTTAAGTAAAGCTGTCCTACTTTGTCAAATAGACAGAATACGAACCTGCATACTTTGGGTTTGCAGTACCAGGCTCTGAGACATAAACTACTAATATTCTGCATTGAGTCTCGATTTAAAGTTGTCGAAGCTGAACTTCTGTCTCCGAGAGGAATATTTGAGTCCCAGCAGTGGGAACATGATACGCTGATTATCTTAACCAACAATGTATGTCTATTTTTGTTAATAAATAATTTCTCGTACAAACAAGGTTACGACTACATAACGGGCGGCGGCGGCACAGTACTGAGCGTGCGCGCTGCACGCGTGCTGACCGCGTGCGCGTGCGCAGGGCTCAGCGCGCCCGACGACATGACGCTCGGCGCGTGCGCGACGCATCGGCTCAACCTCACCGCTACCCATGTGCCGCTGTTCCATCAGGTAATGTGCATTTCAAGTAAGTAAGTATTGTCACACTAGGAGTCCCCGTGCCGCAGGAGGCATGGATGGGAGGTATCTCATTTGAATGTCAGTGATAATTAGATGAAAGGTAACATACTAAACCTGGGCAGTTACTGTAACTCACAGGTAAAGGTTCAGCGACTGGTTTACAATCCTAACGGTGGTGACTAGCCAGGCGAACTCTAGAATGTAGCGTACATTCTACAGTTCGCCTGCTTCCTTCGCCTACTAACTTGCTGTGGATTGCTTCATGTAATACTTTTATCAAAAGCTCCAGCCCGAGATAGGATTCAGGTAGGCTTAATGAGCGGCGAGCTGTTGGCGCGTTCGGTCCCTGCCTTTGCCCGCTCGACAGTTGTTTTCCCTGATTTCTATGTTTATATGTAATTAGTGTTAGTAAATTGTAAAACCTATTGTGTATTTATACCGCTTCGTTCGTGAGTACCTGTTTTTCTATCTACACACCCTAGCTCTGGAGAAAAAAGCTCCGACGAGAAGTTAAAATTATTTCGCACTTGGCCGGTTTTTAAAATTCCGCCTCGGATGAGGGCTAAACATTATTGCTCTCCAAACCGACCTAAAATAATTATTTAAGATCTCGATAATTTCTTGTGAAACTATTAAAAAGAATTTCTCAAATATTGTAAAAGTTATCACATTTTTTTTAAACTATAATCCATGTGTATGATTGCTTCAAAAAATAGTAGCCCAGTGTATGATTGCCTCAAAAGTAAAATGGCCCAGTATTTGATTGCCTCAAAGTAAAGTGGTCTAGTGTATTATTGCCTCAAAAGTAACGAAGTCCAGTATATGATTGCCTCAAAAGTAAAGTTGCACAGTGTATGATTTCCTCAAAAGTAATGTGACCCATTGTATGATTGCCTCAAGAGTAAAGTTGCCCAGTGGAGGATTACTTCAAAAGTAAAGTACCCCAGTGTATGAATGCGTTAAAAGTAAAGCTGCCCAGTTTATTATTGCCTCAAACGTAACGAGGTCCAGGGTATGATTGCCACAAAAGTAAAGCGGCTCAGTGTATGATTGTTTTAAAAGTCAAGTGGCCCAGTGTATGATTACTTTAAAGGTAAAATAGCTTAGTGTACGATTGCCTTAAAATTAAAGTTGCCCAGTGTATTATTGCCTCAAAAGTAACGCGGTCCTGTATATGATTGCCTCAAAACTAAGCTGCCCAGTGTATGATTGCCTCAAAAGTAAATTAGCCGAATCTATGATAGTCTTAAAAGTAAAATGGCCCAGTGTACGATTGTCTCAACAGTAAAGTACCGGGATGGATTGCAGGCCCGACCGCAGGACTACGCGCGCGAGGTGCTATCCCGGGACCGGCCCGTCTCCTTCCACCGGCACTCCTCCCCGGACCCGCTGCGCGTGTACGCCGCGTGGTTCCAGCACGACGATCTCGCGCTGCGCACGAGGAAACGGGACGAGTTGTAGGACAACTACGCTAATCAAGCAGCCAACATATGCCATGTGAACACAGTCCATGAAGTATTCCTGCTGTGTTCTTTTGACCCAGTATTATAACTATTTATGCATTAATCTATAGGTTTATATACAAACAACAGCAGAAACGATTCTCACTATAAATGTTCTTTTAAAACTTTACTATAATTTGTACATTATCTCCATCTCATTAATAAACTAGTTGTACCATTTATATTTGTAAAATGGGTATTTCAAAATACCACAAATAAAGTCGGTTAGACCTCTTGTCATCTCTTTTTAATACAATATTAATAACAAGGACAGGTAATATTTAAACAAGTTCATTAAAGCTTTGTGTTATTAAATTTACTGTTATTGATTGTTAGATTGATATTAAGTGATGGTTAATTAAAAAACAAGCTCTGATATTAATTAATCTGATCAATTAATTCGTAAAATTTATTTTACATTGATATTGTTACCACGTATTTAAGTTAATAAGCTTCCGTGATTGTTTTAAACAACGTGGCTTTGTATCTCAGTGATGTACTAAAAGTAATAGATTTATGTTAATGATCAGCCTAGCTATGTAGTCACAGACGTCTAGCCAAGTTCTGCTTAACAATGCTTCGCAGAAAAAGTTCAATGTGACGCGATGGCGTGCCATCTTAAACTACTTAATATAAAGTATGTTTTATAAACGCCAATGACCAAAATTGGCGCAAAATGACCTTGAGTTTATTTTTACCGCGGCCATCAATCAAACCTAGGTTATTGAGTGTAAAACAATATAATAAGTAAAAGTTATTATATGGTTGTACAACCTAACATCAGTCCGAACTGAGCTATAAAGATTTAAAATTTAAAATAAATCCGTTTTTATTATATATATATTATATTATATATATATCCTTATATGTGTATATATGGTATGTATATATTATAAACAAACCCGACTGCGCCATAAAATCTGTATTAATGTCTAAAAACGCATTTTCGTTTACCTAGACAACATGATGACTATTATTAAGTCTTTTACTCACAACTCGAGGTGTTATATCTCATCTCAGACTGTATATATAAAAAAATCGTTAATACTTTGATTTTCGTGTTAATTTTTCCCAACTCACCGCAAAGTTTCAACGATGGCCGTGGAACAAAATAAATGCGCCACTTCCACATTCATTTTTTTATAGTCAATTTATATACTTTGAAAACAGATTATAAACATTGATAGCCATATTGGCTTTTATTTAGTTTATTTGCATGAGTGTGAAATCAAATATATGTACTTTAATTTAAGTTACAAAGACATTATTTAATTTGTCTAACTACTATTAAAAACCAAAGCTATTGTTGGTTCGATAATTAACCTCATAATTTTGTGTATTTTTCTAGCACTACATAAAATTAAGCTTAATGAAGTGTTATATTGACTGCCAGCTAGTGTGGCTCACCGACCAATTAGAGACTTAGTGGGGTTCGTTCAAATCGAGTACATACTTCCAGAAATTGTCAATGTTGTGTGTCACATGAATAGTTTTAGAGTTGAGAAAGATATACTCAAATACTCGATTTTAACATTTCCTGCTTCTCTAATAATCCTCACAAACATTAACTAAGCAAGTATTTCCCAATAGATATAATACATACTCCCAATACATACCGTCTGTTCATACACAAATATTTGCCCCGTTCAGGAATCTAACCTGGAACCCCGTGCTATGAAGGCAGGACCGCTACCAACTAGGTCAACGGGACTGTCAATATTATATGTGTAGCTTTAATAACGTCAAGTATTTTTAATAGATTTCATGATTAATATTAAACAATCTATGAGTTTTCTGGTATTTAGCAAACCGGTAGTGTTCGCAAAAACTCTTCTTGCGGTTATCAAATAAAATTTCTTTGCAAGTGATTCAATAGATGGCGCCTCCGGCCTCATAAGGCGGTCAAAACAACTAGAAACGTACATTCGCTTCTCGAACTGTAGCCTCAGTGACGTGTGGTCATGGCGTCTGACACCGTTAGTTAGAAGACGCCGATTCGTATTCCATACGAGGATGTAATTTTGTCTCTAAAAATTGCAAAAAGTGGGTAATTACTAATTATACTCTATTAGCGATTGTTTATGGAATATGGAAGTTATTCAAATTTTAACCTCTAGGTGTAGGTTACAGTACCTAGTAGAATATATGAATCTGGGCTACTCACCTTTTGTATAAGATACCTTTCCACTACGACTAGCATATAACAGCTGAAGTATATTAGACTTGTTTATACCAGCTTGCGTGTACTGCGAACGATGTGTGTGCGTTAGATTGTACTTGTAGTGGAAACTAACATATCAGTTGTCTAGATAAGTGTACATATGTAATGGAATAAAGTTTACTATTTTTATTAAACCGGCCTTTTCTTACTCTATGTGTACCTTTAAACATATTAAGTATAAATTAAATTGCATGATAAAGTTTTGAATCATATCAAACAGCATTACTTGAATATTCACAGTAGTCATCCAGTTGTATCATCATCAGCTCACACTCGGCCACTACTGGTCTGTCCTAAGACGCGGTTCAACCCCAATTTTAAAATAATTTACGATGCTTTACGTAAGGTTGAAAATCGCTTGTTAGATTGGACGATGTAATGCGAAAATGCGTTAATTTTGTACGTTTTCTTATTTCGTATTATTTTTCGATATATACTAACACAATTCAAAAACTGCTGGTTATAACTTTAGTACTATACGTTGGATATGTATTACCTAAAAAAAATATAGTGTTATCACTGAAAATTCTGAGAGTTTGGACGTGAAAGTTTATTTTTGAGGACCTATTCAGGATTTTTTTTTTGCTGAAAGAGTTATATTTATGAATTCTATTCGGTTATTACTCTTTTCCTATTCCTTTTCTAACCTTTGTATTTTTTTCATAATATACTATGGATCTGTTTCATTACACTAGGTGTTTAAAAAATACTGCTTTTACTTTAATCAGGGTACGAGCGCGCCACTAGCAATAACCCAGTGTGTGCACCCATCATGGCATGCTCTGGTAATGGTCAGCGCTGGGATGGTTCTGTGGCAAAATGGCATTAATGCTTATTTTTAAGGCATGAGTAAGAGCACCAAGAGACTGTATTTGGTCTCTTGGTGCAACTCTTGGTAACACTGTGTACCGCTGCTGTAACCTTGCTCTTTTCGGAAAGAATTGAAACAGAGAAAACTATTCAGAACTATAGATGCCTAGAGAAACCAATAGCAACGCCTAGGTATTCTGATATTACGATGGATAACTTACTACTACATTACTGAACTGCTAGCTGATAACGAAAAATTGCGATGAACATACTAGATTGCAAATACTTAGTTCTTACAGACTGACTGACTGAGCTGATCCTAGATTTCTAGCTTATGTACTTGATTTGACTTCTAATCGTGAAAGATATTAATCATCAATATAAGTTTCTGAATTTAAGGTCTATGTTATTTGACCATAGAACATAGAAACAGTAGGTTATTTGCAATTTTTACTATATAATTATTAGCTTGCAAAACTACCATAATTAGTTTTCTTTATAGATTTATGTTTGTTGCTATGAGCATTTAGCTGTTGATAAGATTGATATAATCTCTTGCAGACAAAATGTCTCTATAATATATACTATTTGTTTCGTTTATGAAAACTGCTAGGAAATAAATAACAAAAGTAAAGTAAAACCTCGCTTTATATGCGCTTTTGTGATCAGTAGCTACTACGCTGATTATCCAATTCCTTTAGATAAATATTATCAGCCACTATTCCCTGAATAGTTCAATTGTTCAAGTTTAATCATTTACTTGTTTACTGAAGCAATATATGGGAAATAATATCAGTGACTTAGAGAAATCTCTAGACCCTTGTTTGTGGTTTACAAGAATTCTCAAGGTGCTGCATTGCTTGACCAAGTTTGATAAGATTTACCACATACATAAATCTCCTTTTTATACGAGATTGCTATACTTAGATTACTAGTGTTTTACATGACATGCCATCTATTGAACCATTGTAGGAAAAGCAATTATTTTAAATACTTAAGTATTAGCAGAATCTTTGTTGTATTGGTTAGCTCAATACTAGCAGCCATATATTTATTATGATGATTATTATAATAGTTAGCTTTACTTTGCCGAGTAAATTATTGATAGATATCTCTACAATTTAAAGATATAATATATTTTATTAATTTTCATATTGTAAGTAATTAGTTTGATTTTTTTAGATTTGCCGTAGAATTCTAGATTTATTATGATTTAGGAAGTAGGATTCTTGGCATGTTCAAGGCTTACAACTCGAATGCTGGATTAAGAGCTGCTCTTTACTGTGACACAAATGTTCTCCATCATGCCAAGAACCTCTTCTATTTACCCCAAAATTAGTAAGGCCTTACTAAGTCCGTTTGGTAGTTTTCCAAATGTAGAGTTTGCGTCTATAAGCGATTATAATCTTATTTATCTCTTCTTAATAGTATTATTTATCATTACGAATTATCATTTGATTCTAAATATTACATTTGATACTTTCAGCAAATAATTCAATTGCTATAATTTATTACCGCATACCGCAGTGCCGTGGGGTACCGGCTTAGAATAGTACCCCCCCAACTCTACCCGTGGGTGCGTAAAAATCTGCTAAGGGATAACAATCGGAAGGTGGGCAGCAGCACCTTCCCAGTATTAAAACCCCAAAACTGCGCTCGCCAACCCGCCTGCCAAGCGTGGCGAGTATTGGCAAAATCCCCCCAATGACGGACACATTAGGAACCAGGCCCCCAGTCCCCGGCAGCCCCGCTATTCCTGGCTACGGTAGCGGCCACGGTAACGGTGGGGCAGGGGGTGCTAAGAATCCCCGGCAGACGCCCGGCTACCACCCCCAACGACGACGACTGGCCCTGGTGACACACAACATACGCACAATGAGGACAGACGAGAAGATATATGAGCTGGAAGAAGAAATGAGTAAGTTACACTGGGACATAGTAGGGTTATCTGAAGTCCGTAGAGCGGGTGAGGACACGATAACCCTGAAATCAGGTAACCTACTCTACTACCGGGAGGGCGACCAACAGTCCCAAGGTGGTGTCGGTTTTCTCGTCCACAAGTCCCTTACTAACAACATAGTTAAGATCGATAGCGTTTCCAATAGGGTCGTATACCTAATACTCAGAGTATCCAAACGATATTCGCTGAAGGTCATTCAGGTATACGCACCGACGAAGTCGCACCCGGATGATGAGGTGGAGGATATGTATGAGGACATTAGTCGGGCCATACATACCTCTGAAACGCACTTTCTAGTTGTTATGGGGGACTTCAACGCGAAGTTGGGTAAGAGAAGCGAGGATGAGTTGAAAGTGGGGCAATTTGGATATGGACAACGGAACCGTAGGGGACAGAGGTTGGCCGACTTCCTGGAGAAAGAGGGACTCTTTATGATGAACTCTTTCTTTCAGAAGCCACCTCACAGGAAATGGACCTGGCTGAGTCCCGATGGTTCCACGAGAAATGAGATTGACTTCATTATGACCACCAAAAGGCAAATATTCACTGATGTCTCCGTGATCAACAGGGTTAAAACCGGTAGTGATCACCGAATGGTAAGAGGCACGGTGAATATTAATGTCAAACTGGAGAGGTCTCGTCTGATGAAGTCTACGCTCCGACCCACTCGTGCCCGTATTCAAGACCCCGAGAGCTTTCAACTTGAGCTATCCAATCGCTTCGATTGCCTTGAGAACATCGCTTCAGTGGACGAGATCAATAACAGGTTAGTAGAAACTGTCCATACAGTGGGTTCCAAGTACTTTAAACCCCACCGTACAGATAGGCCACAGAAACTCTCCAACGATACCCTCAACCTCATGGCTGAACGACGCTCATTGAAACTGCAGTCTTCGGATGATGCTGAAGCATATAGGCTGCTCAATAAACGAATATGGAAGTCCTTGCGACACGACATCCGGATCTTTAATACAAACCGTATTAAAGAGACGATAGAGCGGAAAAAAGGCTCCAAAGTGTTTGCAAGAGACATGTCTATTGGGCAAAGCCAGTTGACGAAGCTGAAGAGAGAAGACGGCAGTGTAGCGTCGACCAAAGCGGAAGTATTAGGAGAGGTAGAGAGTTTCTACGGACAGCTTTACACCTCGGTCGCTAAACCTGTTAGCAGCTCGGCCAAAGACCCAAGAGCCAAGCTGACCCGACATTATACCGAAGATATCCCGGACATCAGCCTGTACGAGATTAGAATGGCTTTGAAACAGCTTAAGAACAACAAGGCGCCTGGTGACGACGGTATCACATCTGAGCTTCTGAAAGCGGGTGGAACACCGGTACTTAAAGTCCTTCAGAAGCTCTTTAATACCGTCTTACTTGAAGGTTCAACGCCAGAAGCATGGAACAAAAGCGTGGTGGTGCTGTTCTTCAAGAAAGGTGACAACACTTTACTTAAAAATTACAGACCCATCTCGCTTTTGAGCCATGTTTATAAGCTGTTTTCGAAGGTCATAACGAACCATCTCAGTCGCAGGTTTGATGAATTCCAGCCTCCGGAACAAGCCGGTTTCCGAAAAGGCTATAGTACCATAGACCACATCCACACGCTACGGCAAGTTATACAGAAGACCGAAGAGTATAACTTGCCTCTTTGTTTAGCGTTTGTGGACTATGAGAAAGCCTTTGATTCGATCGAGACGTGGGCAGTGCTTGAGTCTCTCCAGCGGTGCCGTATTGACTATCGGTATATTGAAGTGCTGAAGTGTTTGTATAAAAACGCCTACATGTCAGTCCGAGTACAGGAGCAGAGTTCGAAGGCAATTCCATTGCAAAGAGGCGTGAGACAGGGAGACGTTATATCTCCGAAACTGTTCACCGCTACATTGGAAGACGCCTTCAAGCTTCTGGAATGGCAAGGACTTGGCATTGATATTAACGGCGAATACATCACTCACCTTCGATTTGCCGACGATATTGTAGTCATGGCAGAATCCATGGAAGACCTCAGTACAATGCTCGAAGGCCTCCATCGAGTTTCCCAACGGGTAGGTCTTAAGATGAACATGGATAAGACGAAAATTATGTCTAATGCCCATGTTGTACCTACCCCAATATCAGTTGGGAACTCAGTTCTCGAAGTTGTTGACGAGTACATCTACCTGGGACAGACAGTCAAACTAGGCAGGTCCAACTTCGAGAAAGAGGTCAATCGTCGAATCCAACTCGGCTGGGCAGCGTTCCGGAAACTTCGCGAAGTCTTCTCGTCAAAAATACCTCAGTGCCTGAAGACAAGAGTCTTCGACCAGTGTGTGTTACCAGTGATGACTTATGGCACTGAAACGTGGTCTCTTACTATGGGCCTCATAGACAAGCTCAAAGTCGCACAACGAGCTATGGAGAGGGCTATGCTCGGGGTTTCTCTACGTGATCGAATCAGAAATGAGGAGATCCGTAGAAGAACGAAAGTCACCGACATAGCCCAGAAGATCAGCCAGTTGAAGTGGCAGTGGGCAGGGCACATGGCACGCAGAACAGATGGCCGATGGGGCCGAAAGGTTCTGGAGTGGAGACCACGGACCGGCAAGCGCAGCGTAGGTCGTCCACCGACACGGTGGACAGACGACCTGAGGAAGGTCGCAGGACGACGTTGGATGCAGGCCGCTTCCAACCGGTCCTTTTGGAAAATCATGGGGGAGGCCTATGTTCAGCAGTGGACGTCCTACGGCTGAGATGATGATGATGATTACCGCATTCTCATGCTAGAATCAGAGAAACCCAAACTCAAATACACGGACGCGTAACAAAAATGTGTTCCTCACATTAATAAAATATTGACTAGAATAACTGCCGAATGGTAGGCATTAAAACGTCGATGTATCACTAGCCTTAGTCGCAGCGAAAATTGGTCGATGTCATTTCAGGAAACATTCCGAGCAATAATCTTCGATATATTTCGATCATTTCACAGATACGTTCCTGACTCAATATATAGAACTCGCGCGTAGTATTCCATATTCGATCACGATCAAGCCGATACAGGAAGCACCATTATATTTGAATAGCAAAATTCATACCTTCTTTTTGGCATCTACAGCACTAACTCATTTTCATCATCACGTCGGGGTCACCAATGAGGACACCGGAGGGAACACCGATGCGTACCTAGATACTGGCAGCGAACTCCAGCTGTGATCCTTGCCGCTGTTACTAGCACTGGAGAAAGTGTTTCTCTCTCGTAATTTAAATGATACACATGTGGTAGAGAGTAAAATATTCCTTGCACATTTGTTCTCACCTTACATCAATCTACATAAAAACCCTGTCCGAATCGCTGTCATAAAAACATCATCTAATTTTAAATTTGAAAGTGTCAAACAGAAAAGTAAAAGTTAAAGGAACTCTTTATGTATAACTTGGAGTATGTATTACCTACAAGGAGATCGTAGCGAGTCGTCGCCACACCTTTGTATGGTTAGAAATATCAATGCTGCTTATTTTCATGGTAGTTTTATTAATTTTACTTATAACTTTTATGTATTTAAAGGATTACTCAACATTTCCTTTTCCTTGAAGTAACTTATCAGTTCTGTTTGAACAATCGATTTAAATGGTTAATACATAGAATATCTTGATAGCTTAAATATTCTATGCTGCTTATCATTTTCAATAAGTATAATCTTCCTATAAGAAATACCCGACTAAACATCTTAATCTCAATATCACACATTAACGGTTTCTTCTACTTTTGATTTTCTAAATTTCATCAATACTTGTTCATACCAAGATACTTTTTATGCCTCTATATTTGTGAATCGTGACGGAATCCTCATCCAGAGCCTGTTCCGTTACATGCTGAGTCAACCAATCTCCATAAACAAATAAAAAAGGGTTATTTGGATGAAATTTGGTAGATAGAGGTGGCTCAACACAGGATACTTTTCATCATCGTCATTTATTACCGCGTATGCGGCAAGTTGTGTCTAAATACACATAGGTAATAATGCTTTGAGAAATTATTATTTATGAATTTGGAGGTCTTCCGCTTTAGACGCGGCAGCGCCAGCACGATCAGTCGTCCCAGTAACTTAGGGAGATGAGACGCTGGCAGTATGTCTGCGTCCACAGTCATGTAGCGTCAATCCTAAACCCTTTTACCGACAATGAGTCAGCAAAGGGCGAAACATTAATTAGCGAGTCTCACGTTGTCTTGGCTAATGGAAGTATAGAGTAAAGCGATCTGCGGAACCCTCCAGTCACGGTCGGTAATAGTCAATCATAGTATTGTAAAGGAATCGCTTTTATACATCAATCTGTATTGGTTACTTGAGCCAAAACCGAAGTGAATATGCAGAGTGGCATATTGAGATGGCCAGTATGGAAATAAAAGGAACTATTGGAGATTTGTCGTCTATTTTAGAGTGAAATAAAACTAGAGTTCATATAAATCGGATCAAAATATCTCATCATCATCATCTCAGCCGTAGGCCTGCATCCAACGTCGTCCTGCTAACTTTATCAGGTCGTCGGTTCATCTTGTCAGTGGACAACCTACGCTGCGCTTGCCGGTTTGTGGTCTCCACTCCAGAACCTTCCGGCCCCGTTGGCCATCTGTTCTGCGTGCTATGTGGGCTGCCCACTGCCACTTCACCTGGCTTATCTTCTGGGCTATGTCGGTGATTTTAGTTCGTGTACGGATCTCCTCATTTCTGATTCGATCACGTAGAGAAACCCCGAGCATAGCCCTCTCAATAGCTCGTTGTGCGACTTTGAGCTTGCTAATACGAGTAAGGCCTGGCCATAATACGGTACTGAAACGTGAACATATTATGTCATCACTGGTAAGTAACAAAATGATAAGCCTTTTCAAGCCTTCCGATAGATGGTAGGTACTCCATCCCCATACGAAACCGATAACGATATAGAATCAGTAAAACTAATAACGAGATACATATCAGTATCATGTCTTTGGATTGGTGCCTCGGTGGTTTGTTGATCATGGCATCTGGCATGGTTAGTCAGTAGACACGGGTTCGAAACCCTTCTGTGGCTGTAATTATTGTCTCTATTCAAGATAAATAATGACATTAGTTATCCGCATGGTTTCGTTCGCAGGCGTTATTGTTTTAAAACCCCATAAATTAATAGTAGATTATGATACTGTTGCATAATAAGGGTTCTAACATGAGTGTGTTTTATGTATGTATAGTATCACACGAGTGTTATATGACTAATTTATGTACAGTGTCATACACTACTTTATCTACTCTCATACTATAATACGTAAAACAATATTGCAAATAAAACGCTGAATATAACAACAAATTTATTTTTACTTGTAATAATTATTGATGTTCTGAATATTACAATTATGAAAATGAATTTGAACCGGACAGGAAGCGTTATTGGAGGTACTCGGAGAGGGTATGTTAATGTTGACCTCATTTCCGTTATTTTCAATACTGTTAAGTATTTAATTGGATATAGCGATCTTGTTAGTCATTGAATCATCTATATAGCCTTCTGCAACTGTCGTTGACTTCCAACCACCGTGTCGCTTTAGTGCCGTTATATCTTCACCAGCGTCAACTAGCAAGGTCGCAGATGTTCGGCGAAAGCAGTGTCCTGTGTACAATTCGGGGTCGGTAAGTTGAAGATAGCTGGCAATAACTTTGCCTAAAGCTCCAAATTTGTTAATGCCAACTCTCTGCGTCGTGCATTTTCCGTCAATATAGTTTAGAAAAAAACTGGGATTGCTGCACTCAGTTGGTCGTAGCTCTATGTATTTTTTGCATTGTTCATAATATTTCCCAGTAATGGTAAAAGAGCGGTCCGTCTTGGTTTTAGTTTTACTAATTTTGATCAATAGTGTAGTTTCGAAGTCTTCAACATCTTTGAATTGTATGTTGTATAACTCTTGCCGTCGGCAAGCACCCATTATACCAAAATATAGTGCAATCTGTAATAACTCATATATATATTACGGTAAATTAACTCAATATTAACAAAAAAAATGTACATGGTTAACTGATAAACAACTAAAATACCTTTGTGAAGAGATATAGTGTGTCTGGGGCTTCATTTAAGAACTTATTTATCTGCTCTGCTGTAAAAGTCTTGGATTTTTTCCCTTTATATCCTTGTGAGTTTCGTTTCAAAAATGCAATCAGCTTGCTATATTTAGTTATGTCAACTTCGTTGTAAATATTGAGTGTACTTTTAGTCATGGAGTATTTGACCCATATACTTGGCACTTTATATTTTCAAATAACTTGAAAGTACGCTAACAACACGTTTTCAGAAAATGATGTAGCATTTTTATTCATTTTCCATTCCATGAATTCGTGGTAACATTTATTATAGTTGCTCCTAGATTTCGCTGGCAACAGGTTCATGGTCATGTTTGGCGCAGCTTCCAGAATGTCTGGTGGTGTACAATCACCACTATCTCCACTTTCAGACATGTTTTTACATAAAAACCTATGTATTTTACAAACAAAACCAAACTTTGATTAAATATTGAAAAGATTTTTTAAATGTCAAATGTTGGCGCCAAGGCGCAAACATCTATTGCGCATGCGTGTTGCGTCGTCGCGGACTCGTACATTGTAACTTTTTTATTTTTAAAGTAGAGGTTCAACCTTCTTGGTCCAGCTGGAGTTTGTATAGGTGTATCGTTATGATTAAAAAGTTATATTGTTACAGGTGTCCATACAAGACCTGTATCGTATTAAACTTTTTTTCATTATTTTTGGCCTGTACGTAATGTTTGTCACAAGAATTTTGTTTTCAGTTTTATAATGTTTGTGTTATAGTATCAGAAGAGATAAAAATACATTATTTAATTATATTTTAAAAACCTATACTTTCAGCAGCGTTGCTAAAGAAATGAATTATATTATTTTTTAATTGTTTAATGTAAATTTCTATTAATTGGAAGGATTAATGTTTGCATTTTTGCAGAGAAAAAACTATAATTGAGATAAGTAGGTTGGTATATCGTTTCATTTAGGTAACTTACATTACTGTCCCAAACACTGCTTAAAAAAATAAACGTATTTTTATTTAATAAATATTAGACATATTTTTGACTCCTAATATTTAAAACATACAAATTAATGTATATATCGGCGCAACTACAACAGTTCGTCGAGAATAATTAAGTTTAATCATTTGATTGCCCTAAAAATAGTTTATAAATCATCAGTTGATTATTTTTGAGTTGATTACGATGTAAAATTAATGTTATGATTGTAATTTCAATACTTTACCAACAAACTTGTAAACTCGTGCACGTGCGCCGAGTCCTATAAATACGGCCGCACTGTAGGCGCTCAGCTCAGTCGCTCTCGAGTCGCCGTACAGTACGGACCTCTTTGTGACGTTGTTACGCTGCTCGTTGAATATACGAAGCTTATAAAAGTACTTGTGAAGTTTTACTTCGAGGACCCAAAAATGAGTGATCATCATGAAAACAACAATTGTGACGTCAGCAATGCTGACGTCACACTTTTTAAAAACACTCCGGAGGTGCTTTCTCCGACAACTAAACGAAGAGCCAAGCGACTGCTCAGGTATTCATGAAATCAGAATTTACACAGATGGCTCTAAGATGGCAACAGGTACCGGAGCGGGAGCGTTCTCGGAGGAACTAAACATACACATAGCAACAGGGCTAGGTAAACACAACTCTATATTCCAAGCAGAATGCGTGGGTGTCATCCAAGCCACAGCAGCAGTACTTCGCAGAAAGGTAACCGATAGTAATATTAGGATACTCTGCGACAGCACTGCGGTACTACGAGCCCTAAATAGATACGACCACTCTTCGGGGCTGATCATACAATGTCATCGACTATTGGAGGAAGTAAGTAGCCATAACAATAATGTCACACTCCAATGGATAAAGGGGCATAGCGATTCCAGAGGTAACGATGCGGCTGATGAGCTAGCTAGGAGAGGTTCCGGAATGACGTGTGCAGGACCAGAACCAATGATCCCCCTACCTTTCAGTCAAATTCGTGCATGGATTCGCAAAAAAACTAAGGACCAGCATCAGGACTACTAAGTATCGAGGGTTGTAGGCAGTCGAAGGAGGCTTTTCCGATTCTAAATCTGAAATTCTCCAGAAAACTCCTCAATCTTAAAAGAAATAATGTACGACATATCGTCGGAATTATGACCGGTCATTGCTCCTTAAACAAACACCTGTTTAATCTAGGTGTTACAGACAGCCCCCTATGCAGAGGCTGCATGGAGGCGGAAGAAACAGCTGCGCATCTGCTCATTGAATGCAGGAGCGTGGCGGCACAAAGGGCAGCAAACCTCGGCTCGCCGAGGACTGTGTGGGAAGCCTGCGCCAAGCTGAAGGAGTTGCTGGCTTTCCTGGGCGACACCGGGTGGCTGGACTGATCAGCTTCACCCGGCTATCACGCAAAATGGGCCGCGCCACAGCGGCCTGGTTGCGGAAAAGAGCCAGCCCACCAAGTACCAAGTACCAAGTAAGTAAGGTGCTTTCTCCGTCATCAGAAGTGGGATCAGAACAAGCTCTGGTCCCAACCACATCCTCATCGACTTCGGTTCAACCTGTCACGACTGGAACAGCGCAGGGCAGTACCAGGCTGATAGGCCCTGCCTCATTGAACACTTCAGGAGTACCAGCAAACAACTTTAATACCATGCAGCCCATCACAACGGGAATTACCACAGACATGACGTCCACACCAATCGCTGCGGGAGATGATCTCGATACACTGCAAAACAACGCTGCAATCGCCCCTGATTCTGTATCATCCACATCTCAAGCTGGCTAGTCAGTCCGGATAACTCACAACGACGAACACGCATCAACGGATTAAAACCGGCGAGTATAAAATTCATTATGTTTCACGATATTTTCAACTAGAATCTACAAGAATAAAATGTCTGGAGAGTGATACCTCTGAGCTAACCATGTGTTACCTTTGAGCTAACCACGGATCCTTGATGCATCCACAAGTGAACCATGAGATACCGTGGGGACGCCTTGTGGAACTATGGGTAGATACGTATACACCACAGATTCTAAATTAATAAGGCAGTGCACTTAGGATGTCTTAGTGTTCTGTAGTAATCTACAAAAATGTCTGGAGAGTGATACCTCTGAGCTAACCATGTGTTACCCTTGAGCTAGCCACGGATCCTTGATGCATCCACAAGTGAACCCTGAGATACCGTGGGGACGCCTTGTGGAACTATGGGTAGACACGTATACACCACAGATTCTAAATTAATAAGGCAGTGCACTTAAGATGTCTTAGTGTACTGTTGTAATCTACAAAAATGTCTGGAGAGTGATACCTCTGAGCTAACCATGTGTTACCCTTGAGCTAACCACGGATCCTTGATGCATCCACAAGTGAACCATGAGATACCGTGGGGACGCCTTGTGGAACTATGGGTAGACACGTATACACCACAGATTCTAAATTAATAAGGCAGTGCACTTAAGATGTCTTAGTGTACTGTAGTAATCTACAAAAATGTCTGGAGAGTGATACCTCTGAGCTAACCATGTGTTACCCTTGAGCTAGCCACGGATCCTTGATGCATCCACAAGTGAACCCTGAGATACCGTGGGGACGCCTTGTGGAACTATGGGTAGACACGTATACACCACAGATTCTAAATCAATAAGTCAGTGCACGATGTCTTTGTGTACTGTTTACTAATCAAAAGACTCAGAAAACAAAAAGTGTGACTTTTTTAAAAACACTCCGGAGGTGCTTTCTCCGTCTATATTTACAAAATAAGTAAACGAATATTTACAAAAAATATGCTTCAACGTCTGAATTATCTATTTTAACTGCCCATTTCCTTACCATTTAAACAAGTTCCTATGCGCTTCAAAGTCACGTGACATTCGTTTCACACACCCCAGGGACGCGCGTTTCTTATCTGTCCCGTACCGAACATAACCAGGTTTTCCTTTTGTACTGAAAGTTCCATCAATCAATATTTTTCCCGAAAGTTCAAGAAGTTGGAAAGGATCAAAGGCAGTCAGAGCTGGTCATTTGTCATTCAACATGCGATACTTCGCTAAGTACCTCCCCGACTCGAACTCGAACCAACTTACATTTTTCATTACGGAAAACTTTTGAGAGGCAACCCTAATTTTGTATACTGCATACAACGGAAAAATCACCTTTCTGCTTATGTACTAAAGATTATATTTCCTAGTCTTGTGTCATGGTTTGGCGTGAAGTGTTTCTCTCAGTTAGACTGGGTTGTATTAATCAGGAATATTAGTTTTGTAAAGCCCCTAAAGGCTTTTAGCACTTCTAAGCCTCTTTCCCCTTTCTTTTATTGGAAAGAGATAATCTGCCTTCATATATAATATTAGTAAATGGCAAAACGGCTCTGGAGAAACTGTTTTCCTCGTATAATTGCGTCGTCTGAAAGGAAAACTTGTGATTGCTATTATTATTTAACCTTTTTTGTTTTTTTTGTTTGTAATTTATTTAATGCTTACCAAGTTCGTTGTTAGTACTTTTGCTGTAAACATCGACGAGTTATTTTCTTTTCTTATAAACACGTACTAATCTATTGGATTTAGTTTAAGTCGGAAGCAGTTCCTTCATTCATATCGAAGGTTCATGCAGCCGTTGTACAGTGGACTGCGCTTGACATTTCAAGCCCGGACAGGCTCCCAATGTCTGCAGGTATTAACTCTTTGTCTCATTGATAAGTAAATGGGCGAGAATGAATCGACTGTTCGCTCTTGTAACTGGTTTATTACTGCCGCTCGGCGTGAAGCCGAAGGCAGTCGAATACACATCACTCCTCTGACATTATTTTGAAGACCTGGCAATATACAAAAGCTAATATTAAAAAAAAATCTTATAGCTAATTACCTACCTCGGTCTTTTAGATCGCTCATGCGCTCTGCCAAACTCTAACTGCCCTTCCGATTCTGCTAAATCATTACCCGAACTATTTTCATTGGCAGAGCGTCTGGGATCTATACAATTCGATTCCATAGGAATGCCTACAATATTTTCTCTAGCCTCCGCCCAATCATCTCTGTCCTCCTCCCCGCCATCGACGTTAGAAACATTAAGGCCGCTTGAGGTCGATGGCAAGCAAGGATCATGCACTCTCGTCGCTTGAGATTCAGTTTACAACGATGGCGCAAAAAGTGCAGAGAGGTTTGTCGGATCTGGTGGCTGAAATGGTGACGGCGTGGAAGGCTGCAATGGAACAAACGCTGTCGAAAAGTACGAATCATCGTCGTCATAAACGTTTCTCCCGTTGTGGCTCGATTAAGTGAACTTTCTTATCTGATCTACATGCCGTAATCACGAAACGTTATATTTCTCAAATAAAATACTATACATTATATTACCTATTTTGTTTGTAATCTTACCGACCGTCCATTTAGCCTTTCGCGCAGAAAACCATCTAGTCCACACAAGCTCCCCAACTTCAAAACATCTGGCTTTGTTTAAATCGCAGTGATAATCGTTAGGTACGTGAGTGTAGTTTTGAGGTAAAACTAAATCTAATCTAGATCCCATCCTCGTCGCCAGTTGATAAGTATATGGGCGAGAAATGAAACGACTGTTCGCTTTTGTAACTGGTTTATTACTGCCGCTTGGCGTGAAGTCGAAGACATTACTCATACATAAGTCAGTCCTAGTACAAACATTTGCGTAGGTGTAACGTTATCGTATCGTGGACGTATACAGTGCAAACTATGAATTGTCTGTGTCACAGTTGTACTAGATAAGTGATTGCGCATCCAGATGTTAATTTCGTTCATAAATATTTTGTTCTCAGCGTAAATGGTATGCCGGGCCGTTAATACTTAGTCACAATGTATTTGATTATTATGTGTATGTAGTTGTGTTTGGTAGGAAATGTTAAATACCTAAGTAGAACATCTAAGTATTATACGTAACTGCTTTATAAATAAGCATTTTAAACATAACGGTAATATCCTAGATATCACACTATTGTAAATAAGTGTTCAAAAGTGTTAAAAAAAATACAAGATCGGCTATTATTATTCAGTCAAAAAATCAAATTAAAATCAAAAATCATTTATTTGTTCAAGGCAATGTTACAAAAATTATATAAATGAAACACCTGGTTCCTACACTAGGCTCATAAAGGCATGTGTGATAGGATCCAGGCCTCTCTCGTCGGTGAACCGATAAATCATTGCCATTAAATTCTATACACTTATACAATAAAACTTTAAATCATAATCAACATTTAAATAAAAAGAATATTAAATGTAGTATAAGAAATAAAAATATCATTAAACTTATAATTAAGATTAGATTTAAATGTAGAATTCAGATTAGAACTAATGTCAACAATTAAATTTAAATAAAAATCATGATTAAAATAAGTTCAAAATCACAATCAAAATCAAATATTAACAAACATTGCATTCCATTAAGTATATATATTAACTTATTTTATATGCCTAGGTACTATTATTATCGAATTACTAATGATAATACGTGCTTCTTAAAAATAGGTTTGCTTGGAACTGTAATATAATCTACCAACATAAGCAAAAACTAGGAGCAACTTGCAGCAGAATATTGTTGGAAAATTAAATTTATAAATACATGAAATGAATCGAAAACATTCATTATTAATACGGTATGTACGTAACTACCTATATACTAACTCAGTGGCCTTATCAATATAACCACAGAAATAACAAGAAATCTGCTATAAAAATAAGCAATAAAATAAGACATTTTAATGAGTTATGGACATAGGTACTTCCAGGAATATTTATCATTATGTATTTATTCAGGTAGACGAAACGAAATGTATGTATTCCAGAGAGATGTGATAGTGTAGGTGGCAGAGGCCATGTGTAATAGTCTATTCCTGTTGATTACAATGGTTACGGGTCTATTAACTGGTAAGAAGAAATGTTAAATATAACGAATTTCAAAAACATACAGATGTACTTTTTACGTTATTTCACTTAATGCTGTATCTATAACTTTTGCAAAATATCACGTGTAGGAACATTTCAAATGTGACCCACTACAACATACTAATGTTATAATCATATTAATTAACTTACCTTCTTCTGAAATCAGTACCGTTTAAGGGTTGTCCTCAGCTGAGCCTGATGAAGAACACCAACAAATTGAAGTCACAAACTTTTTACCAAACAGCGTTGACAAAAATATTCAACAAAACCAATTTCAAGGAATCCCTGCAATAGTCAAAGATCTCCTTCCTTGCAAGTGCAACCCTCGGGTCATCAGCACTGTCTGCGCAGGAAACGAGAACTTCAAAAATCAGTGTTATTTATCCTGTGTTAATGCAGTGCGACGTCGATTGAATCAATCAGAACTGAAAGTTGTGTGTTTGGCATCTTGCGATACTTGCGAGACATCTTCAGTAGTTAAACTTGACCAAAATCATAAAGAAGAAACACACCCGCCGTTTTTTGAGGCTAAAGAACGATTTCAAACAAAACATCTTACAGAAACAAGATCTTTGGTGTCAATGCCAGAGGAGTTAAAAAATCGTCTATTAAAAAGTAAACCTTCAAAAACAGATATTGAGAACGACGAACAGCAGCAGCCTATTGAACCTGTACCTGAGATCATACGTGATCTAATTCCTTGCAAGTGTAATCGTCATATAACAAATCCAGTCTGTGCTGGCGACAAGAATTTCCAGAACCGATGCTACCTGGCCTGCGATAACGCAGTGCGACGTCGCTTGAAACAACCAGAGCTGAAAGATGTATGCTTTGCATCTTGCGATACTTGCAAATCTCAAACATCTTCATTGATTAAAATTGAGCAAAATCAATACAAAAACAAAGAAACGAAACCGGCATTTATTAAAGATGTTGAACAAAATTCATTAAATCATTTTACACAACCAAGACATCCACTGTATAATCCTGTGGAGCTTCAAAATTATCCAATGGGATCTAACCCTCCAACAGGCGAAGTTGATAAAGTATCTTAGCAGAAAAAAATAGAAAAAGTTCCTGAAAACGTACGCGATTTGCTTCCTTGCCGATGCAATCGTCGAATAACAAACCCAATCTGTGCAGGAGAAAAAAACTTTCAGAACCGATGCTACCTGGCCTGCGAGAACGCAGTCCGTCGTCGTTTGAACAGACCAGAAATAAAAACAGTCTGTTTCGCCACATGCGATAGTTGTAAAGCTCTCAACGACATTCAACAAAACTTTACAAAAGCAGCCTCATTAAAGCCCGAGGAAACTCAACGAAAACCTTATATAAAAACTGAAGCAAGAGAATTAAAACCACGCCAAGCAACAAATCCTTTCACGATAAACCAACAGAGACGCCTTTTTACTGTTAAACTTTCAGAGGTACTACTTGAAGAAGGAGTTCCTACAAATATGAACGATCTGGTACCGTGCAAGTGCAATCGCCTTCTGATAAACCCACTGTGCGCCGGAGAAGTTAACTTTAAGAACCAGTGCTACCTGGCCTGTGAGAACGCAGTGCGTTCCCGCTTGAATATTGAACAATTGAATGTTACCTGCTATGCTAAATGTATGGTTTGTGATGTTATTGGCCCACATACTTCATCCGTCGAAGTGGAGGGAATAAATAAAGGAATATAAATTTTAACTGCACTATGTCCCCAATGTTTCGTATTAAATAAATGGATCCATTTTTAAAATTACTTTTGTATTTTGTCGTGAGTGCTTGTTTTTCTTCAAATTTTCTCAAAGCAAATTTATATGAAATTAGTTTGGATACACAATTTCGGTGCACAAATAGGTGGAAAATGCTTCAAAATCATAAGTATATATAGTTGAAAAGTTATACTTAAGTGATTAGGTGTGCTTTGATTTCATTATTGGTTTCACGTTACCTAGAGGCACAATATTTAATATCTGTTTACATTTTTTGTCTGTCCATCTGTCTTTCTGTAATGCGCGCAATCACTCTGAAACTAAAAGCCTTAGATATAGATGAAAGTGGACACAGTGATAACTTATATCATGGATTAACATTATAGAATATATATAAAACAAAAGGATCATGTGAAAGGCGCCTGAATGAGGTTGAAAGTAAGAATATTGAAACAAATTAACTACTTGACGGATTTTCTAAGCAATTTTCTCTGTTCAGTAGCTAAAAAGTAAACTTACATTCTAAGCCATGTTTTATCTCTGTATGGAATCGAAGTGTTAAAAAATAACGTGTTGAAGAGCGGGCTTTTGGAGCAGAGTAACAACGCCGGGAATTATACCTGTATGTATAGCAACGATAAGATTATTTCGCTGAGAACAAAAGAACAAATACGTCTTTCGAACTATTATATATCTGTGCCAATGGTCCAAGGTTTTAATTCTATCCCGATGATAGTTGATTGATGAAGGTCGCAGGACGACGTTGGATGCAGGCCGCTTCCAACCAGTTCTTTTGGAAAGTCATGGGAGAGGACTATGTTCAGCAGTGGACGTCCTACGGCTGAGATGATGATGATAGTTGATTTGCTTTTTAAACTTTTAGTTATTTTGTAATATGAGGCCGTATTAGTTTTTGAGACACAATATATAAATTGTAGGATAACAATTGGAATTAGTGCTTGAATGGCATGCACAGTTTTGTTGAAATTGCAAACTATCAAATGCATATTAGCATAGCAGTAGCAATAGTATTTAACTTCCACCAAACTTTGGTCGAAGGTATTTAATATGTAATTTATTTGGTAAGCTAACAGTCCACATCATTTAGATTTTATTTCCTATTCAAATCGGGGAGAATCTTACAAGAGCACGTATTCTGAACTCGAATAGCATTCGATTTAAATGTGAGCGATTTCATATTATACCTATGTTCCATATCGGTTTTGAAGACTCTCCGTTTGAGGACTCTACATCAGGGATATATTAAGGAGGCTGGGGGACAAGGGGGTATTTTTAGCATTCAGGGAAGTAAAAATCTTACAATAAGTCGCCTGAATTTGGTAGGTTGAAGGAGAGGAGGGATAGAGTCACCCCCCGCCATTCCTCCCCGGCGGAGGTGCGTAGTTTTTATATATTCATTTAAAGTATATAATTTTTAGAGAGGAAAATCGCGCAAAGAGAGGGAGGGGAAGTGGGTTTCTAGATTCTAGGTTGCTATATTTTTTTATATGTCTACTGTCACGTTGAACAGTCGCCGACTGTTCGACAACAAAGGCACTGTCAAATCAAACACTACAATGTCAACTTTTAAAATTACTTTAATTTGTACACATATTTATTTCTTCTTATACCGTGATATTCAACACAAAAGATTATAATATTTAAAATATATAACATAAATAAGTTAAAATATTATGGCGCAGCTCCGGCAGCTAAAAAGTCAAAGTCAAAGTCAAAATCATTTATTCAATTTAGGCATCAAAGACGCACTTATGAACGTCAATTTTTTATTATAATGTACTTTAAAGACTACCGCCGCGTTCCAAAATATATAGAGCCTACCGAGAAGAAGCGGCAAGAAACTCGGGGCCATTCTTTTTTATACAGATGTTTTTACAATGTTTTTACTTAGGTACTACAAATATTAGCTCCAGTGTGTTGCCTTACAAAAGAGAACATAATAATGGTATCAGTAGGGCAAGACACGCTACACTTTGACATCTTAATACACGAGTAGATAGATCCTGGAGTGATCAGTCCCAAGCTGTTTTATCCTCCAAGTAATCCGAAATTTTGTAATAACCTTTTTGACAGAGTTTAGTTTTAATAGTAATTTTAAACTTATTAATAGGCAAATCTCGGATAACATTGGGAACTTTATTATAGAATCGTATACATTGTCCCATAAAAGAATGACTTATTCTGTGGAGACGCGTTACATGTACGGATAGCTTGTGCTTATTTCGCGTGTTGATGGAATGATCATCACTCCTTTTATCAAAACTGCTAATGTTTTTCTTTACATACATTAGATTTTCATAGATAAACTGAGAGACAACAGTTAGAATGTTTATGTCTTTAAATTTCTGTCTAAGGGAAACTCTGGGAGCCAAACTGTAGATTGCTCGTATAGCCCTTTTTTGCAGTATAAAAATAGAATTAATATCTGTAGAACATCCCCAGAGCAGTATGCCATAAGTCATAACGCTATGGAAATAACTAAAATAAACTATTCTAGCTGTGTCTACATCAGTTAATAGTCTAATTTTTTTAACAGCATAAGCTGCTGAACTGAGCCTACTAGACAATTTTTTAATGTGGGGACCCCATTGCAATTTAGCGTCTATAGTAATTCCTAAAAAGACTGTTGACTCCACAAGGTCCAACCCTGTTCCATTCAATTGTATATTGGATTCTACTTGTCTCACATTTGGTGTCGAGAATTTTATACAATTAGTTTTCTTCTCATTGAGGAGAAGATTATTTGTATTGAACCAATTCACAACTTTAGCTAATGCATTGTTAACATCGTCATAGTTTAATAACTGCCTTTTAATTTTAAATAACAGTGAAGTGTCATCTGCAAACAATACAATCTCGTGATTCTTCTCTACATAATAAGGTAAGTCATTAATATAGAGTAAAAACAAGAACGGCCCTAGTATTGAACCTTGTGGAACGCCCATTGAGATTATAGAGCCGGGCGATTTTTTACCATTTATGTCAACCCTTTGAATTCTATCATTTAAATATGAAGTCAAAAGGTTGAGAGCCATGTTCCTAATACCGTAGTGTTGTAATTTCCTGACAAGTATATCATGTCGGACGCAGTCAAATGCCTTAGATAAGTCACAAAAAACACCTAAGGCATCTTGAGACTTCTCCCAGGCATCAAACACATCTTTTATAAGTTCTATACCTGCGTCTATAGTAGAGCGATTCCTTGTGAACCCAAATTGATTCTTATGGAAAATTTTGTTTGCACTAAAATGAGTTTCTAATTGATGTAATATAATTTTTTCGAAAATCTTACTTAGCGTAGGTAGTACAGAAATAGGCCGAAAATTTGTTAGTAGTACTACCAGATTTGAATAAAGGAACCACTTTACTGTGCTTCATTAGGTCAGGAAATACACCACTTGCAACACAACTATTAAACACAGCTGCTAGATTGGGTGCAATGACATCTATAATTGAAGAAACGGTCTTCACAGAAAGACCCCATAGGTCTGCCGTTTTTTTTGCATCTAGACTTTTGAAACTGCTTACAATATCTTTGCAATTAACTATTGAAAATTTAAAAGTTGTGTCACATTCAGTTACACTTTGTTTAAGTAAGATCTCAGCAGAGATGGAGGAAGATTTTAGAGTTTTGGTTGTTAAAGAAGGAATATTAGTGAAGAAATTCTCAAACTCGGCCGCTACCTCCAAATCTGCTCTTACATCTTTATTATTAATTTTTAAATGAAAGTCTCGATTACGCACTGTATTCCTACCAGTTTCACTGTTTATAATGTTCCACGTCATTTTTATTTTATTTACGATATTTTTGATCTTATTTCTTAAACAAATAGATTTAGCTGAGGAATAGGCTCGTTTAAATAACTTAGAATAACGTTTGACATATTCCAAAAATACAGGATTATGATTATACGATTTTTCATGGTACAATTCATATAACTTTTGCCTACTTTTATAAATTCCTGGAGTTGCCCATTCACTAAACTTAGCACGATTACCAACAGATATTGTTTTTGGTACAAACACTTTGCCAAATTCATCACTGATAAGATGGAACAGTGAGTTATATGATATATTTGGGTCATTGTGACTGGGCAACTCTGGCACTTTCCGGGATATTATATTACTTCTTAACAATTCTAGGCGGCTTGCATTTATTGGAACAAAGCTAACATATTTGCTTTGGGGTTTGTTAGTTTTTCTTGGAAACACTGCTAGTTGACCACAGTGGTCTGATTCTAGATTATTTATAATGAAATTTTTAATAGGTTTGAGATTAGTAAATATATTGTCTATGCAGGTGGAACTTGTGGCTGTTATCCTAGTTGGTTCCAAGAAAATATTGTACATATTATAAGATTTAAACAGTAACAAAAATTTATCTACTACCTGATTATTTTCTAGCAAATTAATATTAAAGTCTCCACAGATAATCATTGATTTATTTGTATTAGATAGCTTAATTAATGTTTCCTCCATGCACTTTTCAAAATCATCATATGGTGAGCATGGAGGTCTGTATACACATAGAACAAGGAACTGCTCAAACTCAATACAGGACATTTCTATTACTCGTTCAACAGATAGGCTCACAATGTCTTTTCGTTCTTTGAGTTTTATATTTTTATTTGTAATAATTAAAGAGCCACCACGTATAGATTTTTCTCTGTTGAAGGAGCTAGCAACTTGATGATTATTAAAATTAAATAAGAGTTGGTTCTTTTTAAGCCAGTGTTCAGTAATACAAAGAATATCTATTTTCCCATCATCTATAAACAATTCCAGTTCCAACTCTTTTGCCCATCATACCTTGAATGTTCTGATGAACAATATTGATTGATTTAATGCAAGAGGTTGTCTCTATTGTCTTAGGCACTAATTTAATTTATTTACAATGTCATTAGTAGCCAAGCAATTGGCTGAATTAAAAATGTCAAATTGCTCAATAGAAGCGTTGTCAATACTATTGGATTGCTCAATAGAAGCAACCTTGTTAGCCAAATTTTTGGCTGCAATATCAAATAAATATGATAGCGACACAGCTATCTGTCTTCTATAATAATTAGAAAGATAGTAATTATCTTTTGTCAAGAAGAATTTTTTTATATAATTATTAATGTCAATTAAATTAAATTTATTTCCATAAAAAATATTATTACATATAATGTATAATGCTAAATTAAGCTTATATCTAATATCATTTTCCACCTGTGGCAAACTATTACTATAGGGAAATGTAAACATTATGACATTATCTACTGTAAGATTAGATAGACGGTTGTTGAAATCAATTATTTGTTTTTTGTTTACATTCCCCCTATTTCCTATTAAAATTAATAATGTTGTGTTGGGGCTAAAGCTATAAGTTAAAATTCTAGTCATAATTTCCTGATATGATAGACCAGGTGTACAGTAATTTATTACATTATGTCCCTTGGATGTATTCGACAATAAGTGACCCATGTCTTTGCCAATTTCATCACTAAATATTAAAATTTTTGGTTTGTCTATAGTTGATGGTATACTATTTGTATTTTGGGAACCACTTGTTAAAGTTGTATCTTGACATATATTTTTACATGTTCGCACTATTTTAGAACTACATGATGGCAATGAATGATCCAGTGATAATCGGTTCTTTATGTTATCATTGTATACAGGATTGCCAGTAGAATTACATTTAATCATCTCATTCATTGCCAATATGTACTCTTTTAGCTGTTTTTCTGAGCGTTCATACTTATTTTTAATTGATTTTAACTTTTCCTCTAGAGAGTCAATCTCACATTTCAGGTTATGTGTGTCACTTTCATATTGCAATGTATTATTTTCTAATTTAGAAGCATACATATCCAACGTATCTAACAGACGAAGACGCTCTCCATTTAATTTCACATTTTTGATGAAAAATTTGTGTTTTTTACAAGTTTTGAGTTTTTTTAATAGGTATATTTGTTAATTTTTACATATTTTTTTAGTTTGTTTTTGCTGCAGTTAGACTTAGGTATAGTGCTAGGTGTTACTACACTGTCATTGGTTAGGTCAATTGTAACCATTGGTTTAGTATTAACTGCAGCAGAAACCATGCCCGGGGCACTGCACACCAACTCATCAAATAAACTTTGGTTCAAAGAGGCAGTGATGTTTAGTTTAGCTATCTCAAAGTTATAGTATATGCCTCCTGTAGCTGATGTTCTAGTGAATTAATTCGAGTAAGAGCGTTTTCATACTCTAAGCTACAGTTTTTGAACCCGTCCACAACAAGCTGGAGCCTGTCCCGAGCATCAGATACAACCAACAATTGAGTGTGTAACTCAGCCATTTCAATTTTTTGGTTTTTATTTCTACTTATTAATTCAAGAAGTTCCCGTTCATTATCATCTCGTTCCTTATTCATTTCATCACACAACTTTTTCGCAGATTGCAATTCCCTCAAAGCCATTTGGAGTTTGGACGCCTCCTGGCGAGCCAAAGCACTGCGAGTCATCATTTTAATCTAATATATAATAAGTACCTACTAATCTGAGTTGTGTGAAGATACTAAAATAAGGAAACCAAGGTAAGTACTGGTTCTTGTTGTATACAGGTATGTTAGGTTATGTCCGAATTCTATGTAGGTTTCTAATTATATTGTAGTCAGACGGTAAATAAAGTATGATAAACAAAGTTAAAAGAACATACCTGAACACGACAGAACAACACATAAATAACACCTAACGTTTACAGTTTTTTCGAAAATATGCCGGTTACTCGAGTAGAACTGTCTATGAACTATCACTTTTCGAATTTCGTTTTGTATTGAAATTATGCACAAACACGTTGAGTATAACACTTATTTCATATTAACACTTATTTTACTTAATGACCAATTGGTATTTAGATCAAGAAATCAATTATAAATATATTTTAACAATAAAATACGAATAACAAATTCAAATCAACTGTTAGCCCCAGTGTTGCCACAGTGGGAAACCCCAGTGGAAAAATTGCATGGGAGCGCATGAGATGAACCCCCTTGAACTGGTCGACTGGTTTTAAGATCCAAGCTTCAGGGAATTTTTAAAAGCACTGCTTTCGTGTTTCCTATCTTGTATGTAATATAAACATGATCATGTAGTATAAACAATGTAAACTTCGTGAAAATGTGGTAACAAAACTGTGCTTAAATAAGTGACGCGAAGTGCTTGGTTAGTTGTCTTTTGTCCACATATTTAGTACCAGCTTTTATATTTATATATACGAGAACTGTTTACACTTTACCATAACCTCATCACTACGCAGGTACATTTTTTTAACCGTTTTCAATACGGTTCATGAAATATATATTTTATTGCAATGCAGAAGTAAATTAACGCCTAATTTAAGTTTTTGTTTTTATTAGTAACATTTTACTGTTCAATGTGAACGTATGCTGGTTAAGTTAATTTCCATATCACCAAAACTTCTTATATTTAAAGTAATATTACTTATAACCTCTCATCCTTAACTACAGCCATTGCCGAAGCGGGCGAGTCTTGAGCAAAATGCAAATAAGCGAAGCCGAGCAAATCTTAAATCAAGGCACTTTGAGATTCGGTACTGGCGCGGTTGGGTTCCAATGTGGCGACGACTACGTATTATTTCGCTATACGTAGCTGGGAGGATTAATAGTTTACAATGTATTTGATTACTTTCGGACTTACCTACCTATACATATACAGTCCCTTTGGCGGGTTGAAACGCGGATTGGCAGATGTTTTAACATTTTAATATTAGGTACTGAAGGGGATTATCATTGTACAACCGACTATATTCGTCATCGTAGTTATGTACCGTGCTATGCGAGTATCGTGACCTAGGAGAAACGATATCGGTAGTCTTCCTTTGGTTAGATTTAAAATATTAGATATATTTAACGATAGCCGTATTATACACCTAGATACATCACTACATGTGTGAATTACGTCATGGCTTTTTATCACGTCTTAATGTGATCTACGCGTATACGTGTAACGATCCAGAGGAGACGACAAGGCACGCACTGGTATGTACAACGGAAACAGGCGCAGGTGATACGGTGGGAAATACTTATCAAAAACACATTGCCACTTCAAACCTCACAGAAGTCAATTCCAGCGCTTTGATCAACGACTACTTCGTGAAGATTAAAAGGAACAATCAGTTTGAAACAGCTTTTGCGGGTTGGATTTAGCCTTTTTGGTCGAAACGGATTGGCAATGTTTAGTTTTCTTGCTTCCATATACATTTTAGTTTTAGATTGTACATACTTGCTTATGTTTAAGAAGGAAAATATAATGCACCTGGATAGCAATTCTATAAGCAGTTCCACTCCTGTATGTTTGGAGACTATTCAAGGGATGATAAGCCAGTTGTGCACTAGATGGTAAGCGCTACGTCTTCCAATGACAGTTGTTGTGGCACCAAGTGCTTTAAGGTGAAGTTAAGTGTCTCGCTGCACTGCACTAAATACCACGATGCATTGATTTCGGGGTGTCATTTGCCTAGTAAGTTCACTGGCTACATAGTTTTTCAAACCCTATCAAAAACTAGATTATGGACATCATTTCTTAAGATTGAAAATTTGGCAAAGATGCAAAAGACTCTTCAATAAGAGGTCTACAATCTAGCGCTGCTATTGACGCGCTAACCAAAGGCAGCCTGTTGGATAGTGTTGTTACTGGTAACCCTTCTGTAAAGCAGTAATGGCACAGGAGACAGCAGAGCGGGGCAAGGAGAATGACGTTTGGCCTGACCCGCTCCGGTGCAGACGGACGGGAGAACGGAGGAGGCAGTTCGCACGCCGCCTCCATACTTCATAGTGGGGTCACTGGTGGAGAGTCGGGGGACTGTCCACCGGCTTACACGGGCCACACGTCTAGGGCGTGGTGTTGGTGAGCAAGGTCACCCCTTCACAGACGCAGAAGCCGGGCTAAAATCAATCCGGATCTCGCTGAGGCGAGATGATGAATACTAGCGCGACCACACCTCGCCCCACTTACTTGGCGGTAGACTGCTCACGGGGGGTTTTAGTGGGTCTAAGCCCCAAACGCCCCCTTCCGTCACCCTCGTGGCGGAAAGGATGTACGGTTACGGAAGGCAAGTGCGCAGCAATTTTTTATTTAAATTTGGAACGAGTCACAATCCAATGTTTCTGTGATTACTGAAGCGATATGGTTTTGAAATCAAAACCATGGTGACCTATTAAATCGTGTAATACAACATTATGTTTTGATACATATCTGAACACGTCCATGAGTAAAACTAAACTGATGCTTAAAGTCGAAAAACTATCCTTATGACTCTGTAATTCTCAGTAACTTTCCTCATTCAATTTATAATTACCGCGGCAAACGCGAATCTTCGGTTAAAGCGAAATTTCTTAAAACGCCTAATTTCTTTAACCTTGGTTTCCAACAACCTGGAGCGTTTTGATAGCTTAATAAAGTATTTCCTTTTTTATATAATTTCTGTTTCTGTGCACACAAGCCGAACTGTTTCTCAACAAAGAAACCTTCCCCAAGGCTAAATAGGATAAAATAGAGTCCAGAATAAGCCCTTTATAGCGCGTCACAGTTATCATTACTATACTACAACAGTGGGTAGATATGTTTGTCTGTTCATCACTCAACACAAAACGAAAATTAACAGTCCGTCTGTCCGTTTTTCAGGCCAATCTCGCGTGCAGTACCTACCGATATAATTAATTAACGATTTACAAATGTTTTAATATTACTAATAATATAATACGGGAAAAACATCATAAATAACATTTAAAAGTTTATTAATATGCATTTTTTTTTCGTAGGCATTTCGTTCTCATTTATTTAAAAACACAATATATATCAGATTTGAAAGTATTGCGACATCAACAGCAGGCGGATGTTTTTTGCACTTCCAAACAGCTCGCGATGCCAAAACTAAATACTGAATTGTGTAAAATTTTTATTATCGATACCGTAGCACGTGTTTTATAAATAAACGAAGCGTGGTGATGCATTCAAGGAGAAATAAAAAGGTTTACTGCGTCATATATTGTAATTAAATAAACTTTAATTTACTTTTTACTTAAACGGATTGCTCACATTTTGCGATGCGATTTTTTGCGGCAAGTGTATTAAGTGTGATTACGGAAAAAATTTAAAAGAGAATATTACCTAAATGTATTATTTCCGTGGAAAACATAAGTTCCCTGCGAGTATAGCCGCGTAGTAAAGCTAGTGGCATATAAAAGGCGGCCGGGCGCTGTCCAATTTATTTTATTGACGCTTATATCGCGTCCATCGTAAAGATGGCATCTTATTCGTGGTGCTTATGAACAGCGTTATCTTCGTGGCTTGTATCGTAAAGCGAATTGGAGTTAAACGCCGAATTATTCGAGGGCTGAACACGGTTTGTTCTACGTTCTATTATTTTGGCGACTGGCTGACGATACAATGCAAAAGGCGCAACAGTTTTTTCGGCTTTTAAATTATTATCTATTGTACTATTTGAACTTAATTAAATATCTATGATACACACACGCCTGCTCGTTCGGGTTAACTCGGCTCAACAAACCTATTTCCTCGGGGATCTCACTGCAGTCCCCTTCGCGGGCGGCGCTTTACATATTCTAGACGTAAATTTCCTCTCACGAACCTTCATTCTCTCTTTTTCAAACACCAATGATGATTGTTTCTTAAATAACAATTTTCCAAGTATGACAGCTAACCAAAATCAAATGGGACGAATATATTACTTGCTATTTGATATTTGTGCTACCGTTAATGTAACGCCTCCTTCTGGTGAAAATGGAATCTGTAAAATTGGAAGCACCTGTATGAAATACAAACTGCAGCAGTAAGTAGGTAGTATGCCAACGATCTCAAATACCCATACAACTTTACCTATATACATTACATTCATCCATTATGGGCCTTATGTGTTACCTTGTGTGTACCTTATGTGTGCTTAAAGTCACGCGACGATCTATTGAGAGGGCTATGCTCGGGGTTTCTCGATCAGAAATGAGGAGATCCGTAGAAAAACGAAAGTCACCGCCATAGCTCCGAAGGCAAGCAGTAAAAAAATAGCAGTGGGCAGGGCACATAGTACGCAGAATAGTTGGCCGGATGAGGCCGGAAGTTACTGGAGTGGAGATCACGGACCGGCAAGCGCAGCGTAGGTCGTCCACCGATGGACAATAAGGGTCGCGGGACGACGTTGCATGGATGCAGGCCGCTTCCTGTCTTTTTGAAATATATGGGAGAGGCATATGTTCAGCAGCGGACATCCTACGGCTGAGGAGATGATGTTGATGATGCTGTTTCTTGCTTATAAGACCTAAAGCTGGTGTTTGTAAAAACGATCGTGATTCCAAAACACAATACATTCAAGTTACCAAACGTACGTTTTCGTTCACCAATATTACTTTTTCCTTCAAGACCCAATCGATGCTTCAACCCTCGCCTTACGATCCGTCCTAATTCTTGGACCACAAAGTCCCAAAAATATGATTATCATATTGTCCTATCCCGCCCCTATTGTCAATACTCCGGGCTTTAACAACATTATTCTCAGCCCGTTTGGAAATTCTGTATAAATATGCCGGGATCAGGGATAATACCCGGCAATCCTGTATTGTACAAATGGGGTCGGAGTCTGGTCACGATTTAAACGTTTTTTCGGTAAATACAGAAATATATTATTATGTAAACAAAACTCTACAACAGTATTGTTCGGGTTGATACCGTCCTGCAGTGATGAGGAATGATAAAATATTCACTGTTATAAACTTTGTATATTAAAATGTTCTAAATTGTTAAATTTTATATGTTTATGTTATGAATGCAACCGTATGCCGTAAATACCAAACGTGCACTGTCTTAATAAATGTATTTCCATAATTAGGTAGTTGCGACACACGGCTAAATGTGCGGTGTCAGGAAAATGTTTGGAGTTACACCGAACAAGTATTGTGCCGTGCAAAGGGATCAGGGATTACAGACCTATACAGGATGTTTCCATTGATACGTAATGTAGAGGGAAAGTACTTTAAATAGATATAACATACATACATTACACATAAAATATATATATTTATATTATGACAGATCTAATAAAATAAAATAAGGAGATTTAACTTAGGAGATATTTTATTTTATTTTTAAAACAAAAAACAGAACTGTACAAGTAATAAAAAATCAAATGTTATCCGACTGGATTCCTGGTTATACCCAAAATAACCAGTAAACAACAAATATATTGCGTTTCGTATGTATTAACAGTCTGTACTAATCCGTAACTAAGTATAATATGTAACAAATGCGAATATTTGTTGGTTTGTATGTGCTTTTTTACGTTTTAAATTACTGTACCTATTTGGATTGTTTTTTTAAGTGTATCCGATGCTATTATCCTGTAATAAGTTCCAGTGGGATAGCCACTAACAGCACGGGTGAAGCCAAGGGGCGTGTCACTAGTTTAGAAAATAAAATTAAATCGTCATAAACAGATGACCTATTTTCAATGATTATTATTATTGTATTTTTCCTCTGTGTTGCATAGCGATGAGAATGGGACATACTGTATATAGTTCTGCTTTACCCTGTCGACCTCGCACCTCGAAATAACTTACACATCGTTAATAAAATTATATCCTAGGGACATAACAGAAAGGAAGCGTTCTAAAACATTGTTTTAAACCATTATATAATAAAAATAATAATTATTTTTACATTTTTATTATCCGACTTCAAAAAAGGACGAGGTTATATGTTCGATTGTATCTATTTTTATGTGTTTTTTGCTATACAAGCGTAGCCGATTTCTCGACCATTTGTGGACCGATTTTCAAAATAATTATTGGTATAGTATACTACAGATATAGACCCATTTAAACTTCATCAAATTCTGTTACACTCCAAAAACTGAAAAGAACTTATCCTGTTATAATCATTACGGTGAATGACAATCGATCCCATAAGTAGCAAGGGGTGAAAATGCCAAATATTCAAAAATAGGTTCTATCTAACTTTTGAACTAGTATGGTACCGACTTCAACAAGTTATGATGACATAACTAATATTGACATAAAAATAGAAGTCACGCCAATACCAATCCATAGTGAAACCGCAGCACACCGCTCGACACCCTTTAGCCATCCACACAAACGTTGCCCCTTTTGATGGTGGCCCTTATGGGGGACCCGTTTAGTGGGTGGCAAGCACAAACCATATAACCACTTGACTGCGTGTAGTTCAATTTCTTCTAAGAACTAACACAAGTCACCACTGCGGGTCGGGGGGCTACGTACAAAAAAGGATTTTGATTGGCCAGCTCAAAATGTAGCTCTACTCATAGTACCTAAAGAGTGTTGTGGTACAGCATTATGTAATCACCTTAGTTGTCGATAAAGTTCACTACAAATTATCGTTTACCTTAACTGTACAACGATCTGAAATATGTATGTAAGTATTAAGCAAATAAGGTTATGTAAAAAAACTTCTATTAATGAAATTATCTTAATAATTCATTCGATGTTTCACGGTGAAACATAACACATTGATCTGAGTATGTATATTTTGCGTTTTAAAAATAGTTATCACTGTCTTTTTATCGTATTCTTACTGATTATTCAGTATGTAAGTACTTACTTAATACCACCATCAAATAATTATATATATCTTTACCACAGTAAAACAACATCGTTATAATTTTTAAATAGTTTTAATTGTACAAAGTATCCAAAGCCTTTACTCAAAATGTGATTAAGTAATGATTTTAAACAAACAATTAGATTATATTTATATACTTTTTTGGCACTGTATATTATACAGTCATTAGGATACAAGGATACAACACCTCATTCTATACAATACTGGATTTGTACTACCGTAAAATTTGTCAATGTAAGGACGAGACCTACAAATTATATATATTTTTGACCGACTCGCACTTTTTACTTTTAGAAGCCGGTTCCATGTTATTGTTAAAAATAACTATATGTGTATATCTAAATCATATAAAAAGATGCCAGCTGGGCAGAGAAGAAGTAGTAGAATTATCCAATTATTCAAACTAAATAGTCACTTAAAGAGGCACAAACAGAGTTGGTGCTAGGTATAGTGATTTTATTTAAAAATATATTAAGTATATGTCCATAGTACTTAATTTTAAGACCATTATTATTATGTTTTATATTACACTCGGGTTTTTTTCGCGTGTTTATTTACATTACTATTAGATAAGATATATAAGTTTTGAAATTTATAGAGAGAATAATTCCATCTTCGGACGGGATTCGAACCCGAGTCCCGAGAGACTCTCCGTGTCAGACGCCATTGACCAACTAGGCCACCGAGGTTCTGGTCCGAGCATAGAATTTTAACTCTCTATTTGACTAACCGTCTTGCGGGGACGGAGCGACATCTATTGGACAGTTTTAACAGTACCATCCAACCGAAAGAAGCATTATTTAGAAATACTTAAACTTTCGTATTGACATCGCAGCCCTTGTAATTGTTGTTGTTAAAATTTCAATGTTTGAGATCGCTTAAGGCAGTTAGTGCTTATAAAATTAATACTTTAAAGATATATGTATAAATGTTACTACATAATTGATGATAGCGTGAAGGTATAAATAAATATATTGAATAGAAGAATTATTTTCCTCACAGTCGATATATACATTCGATAAATTACCAGTTAATATTGGAGTACCGCACTAATTTACACGTGCCAGTGAATAAAAGAGACGGCGTTATCTACAACTGCAAAGAACAGTACGGGATGGCAAAAGACATCAACGCGTTCCCATATTTATTTTATTTTTGAGTCACTGTTTAATTACTTCATTTGTGTATTTTGTTTTCTTCCAATAATGAATAAACTAAAATTATCTGTGAAATGTAATTCCATCCTTTGCATACCTGGATGTCTACCTGTTTTTTCGGTACCACTTTACTGAACAATAAGGCATAATTGAATTTATTTGAATTTTTTTTCATCCGCTTGTTCTCCACGCTCAGTCAAACTGGTACTGACGTGTTGGTTCGATACGTTTTTATTGTCATAGTCTTGGCAGCTGAGGGGAAGCCGTATGAGCAGTCAAGTGGTTATATGGTCTGTGGTGGCAAGTCACCGCCTGCCCAAAAAAACAAAAAAGGAGACTGAAAGTGGCAGGTGCCGTAGTAGTCTCTTCCATAGCCCTTGCCACTTGCCATTTACCCATTTTTATAATAGATATACCATGTCACCATCCATCCAAAAGTTTCTGTTTTTTATACTACATTGTATTTCTTACCTCAAACATTATTAAGCTTTCTAATACAAATAAATCAATGATTATCTGTGGAGACTTTAATATTAATTTGCTAGAAAATAATCAGACAGTGGATAAATTTTTGTTACTGTTTAAATCTTATAATATGTACAATATTTTCTTGGAACCAACTAGGATAACAGCCACAAGTTCCACCTGCATAGACAATATATTTACTAATCTAAAACCTATTAAAAATTTAATTATAAATAATCTAGAATCAGACCACTGTGGTCAACTAGCAGTGTTTCCAAGAAAAACAAACAAACCCCAAAGCAAATATGTTAGCTTTGTTCCAATAAATGCAAGCCGCCTAGAATTGTTAAGAAGTAATATATCCCAGAAAGTGCCAGAGTTGACCAGTCACAATGACCCAAATATATTATATAACTCACTGTTCCATCTTATCTGCGATGAATTTGGCAAAGTGTTTGTACCAAAAACAATATCTGTTGGTAATCGTGCTAAGTTTAGTGAATGGGCAACTCCAGGAATTTATAAAAGTAGGCAAAAGTTATATGAATTGTACCATGAAAAATCGCATAATCATAATCCTGTATTTTTGGAATATGTCAAACGTTATTCTAAGTTATTTAAACGAGCCTGTTCCTCAGCAAAATCTATTTATTTAAGAAATAAGATCAAAAATTCTGTTAATAAAATAAAAATGACGTGGAACATTATAAACAGTGAAACTGGTAGAAATACAGTGCGTAATCGAGACTTTAATTTAAAAATTAATAATAAAGATGTAAGAGCAGATTTGGAGGTAGCGGCCGAGTTTGAGAAATTTTTCACTAATATTCCTTCTTTAACAACCAAAACTCTAAAATCTTCCTCCATTTCTGCTGAGATCTTACTTAAACAAAGTGTAACTGAATGTGACACAACTTTTAAATTTTCAGTAGTTAATTGCAAAGATATTGTAAGCAGTTTCAAAAGTCTAGATGCAAAAAAAACGGCAGACCTATGGGGTCTTTCTGTGAAGACCGTTTCTTCAATTATAGATGTCATTGCACCCAATCTAGCAGCTGTGTTTAATAGTTGTGTTGCAAGTGGTGTATTTCCTGACCTAATGAAGCACAGTAAAGTGGTTCCTTTATTCAAATCTGGTAGTACTACTGATCCAACAAATTTTCGGCCTATTTCTGTACTACCTACGCTAAGTAAGATTTTCGAAAAAATCATATTACATCAATTAGAAACTCATTTTAGTGCAAACAAAATTTTCCATAAAAATCAATTTGGGTTTACAAGGAATCGCTCTACTATAGACGCAGGTATAGAACTAATAAAAGATGTGTTTGATGCCTGGGAGAACTCTCAAGATGCCTTAGGTGTTTTTTGTGACTTATCTAAGGCATTTGACTGCGTCCGACATGATATACTAGTCAGGAAATTACAACACTACGGTATTAGGGACATGGCTCTCAACCTTTTGACTTCATATTTAAATGGTAGAATTCAAAGGGTTGACATAAATGGTAAAAAATCGCCCGGCTCTATAATCTCAATGGGCGTTCCACAAGGTTCAATACTAGGGCCGTTCTTGTTTTTAATCTATATTAATGACTTACCTTATTATGTAGAGAAGAATAACGAGATTGTATTGTTTGCAGATGACACTTCACTGTTATTTAAAATTAAAAGGCAGTTACTAAACTATGACGATGTTAACAATGCATTAGCTAAAGTTGTGAATTGGTTCAATACAAATAATCTTCTCCTCAATGAGAAGAAAACTAATTGTATAAAATTCTCGACACCAAATGTGAGACAAGTAGAATCCAATATACAATTGAATGGAACAGGGTTGGACCTTGTGGAGTCAACAGTCTTTTTAGGAATTACTATAGACGCTAAATTGCAATGGGGTCCCCACATTAAAAAATTGTCTAGTAGGCTCAGTTCAGCAGCTTATGCTGTTAAAAAAATTAGACTATTAACTGATGTAGACACAGCTAGAATAGTTTATTTTAGTTATTTCCATAGCGTTATGACTTATGGCATACTGCTCTGGGGATGTTCTACAGATATTAATTCTATTTTTATACTGCAAAAAAGGGCTATACGAGCAATCTACAGTTTGGCTCCCAGAGTTTCCCTTAGACAGAAATTTAAAGACATAAACATTCTAACTGTTGTCTCTCAGTTTATCTATGAAAATCTAATGTATGTAAAGAAAAACATTAGCAGTTTTGATAAAAGGAGTGATGCTCATTCCATCAACACGCGAAATAAGCACAAGCTATCCGTACATGTAACGCGTCTCCACAGAATAAGTCATTCTTTTATGGGACAATGTATACGATTTTATAATAAAGTTCCCAATGTTATCCGAGATTTGCCTATTAATAAGTTTAAAATTGCTATTAAAACTAAACTCTGTCAAAAAGGTTATTACAAAATTTCGGATTACTTGGAGGATAAAACAGCTTGGGACTGATCACCCCAGGATCTATCTACTCGTGTACTAAGATGTCAAAGTTTAGCGTGTCTTGCCCTACTGATACCATTATTATGTTCTCTTTTGTAAGGCAACACACTGGAGCTAATATTTGTAGTACCTAAGTAAAAACATTGTAAAAACATCTATATAAAAAGAATGGCCCCGAGTTTCTTGCCGCTTCTTCTCGGTTGGCTCTATGTATTTTGGAACGCGGCGGTAGGCTTTAAAGTACATTTTAATGAAAAATTGACGTTCATAAGTGCGTCTTTGATGCCTAAATTGAATAAATGATTTTGACTTTGACTTTGACTTTGAACAGGCCTCTAAGTGTTGGCTATAGCCTCACTAATGCCTTTGCAAAGGACCGGATGAAATCCGTGAACATAATTGATGTAATAATAAAACCACAGTCTATGTAACTTACGATTTTTACGATGTGGCTCTACTATGTTATCAAATTTTTGTAATACATATACCTTAACTTCATCCGAAATGCTGTTTACACACTATTGTATATTTTGTACCAAACAGGCATCTAGGTGTCGACTACAGCCCCAGAGATACCTTTACTCTAATAAGAGGAATATTAATAATAATACGTATTTATTAATATCTTCACAATAATGTTTCTTAATGATAGACACTTACACGTCTTGATGACAGTATTGCGTAAACCTGTTTTGTGTGAGACTGGTGCCTGAATTAGGTGCCGAAGGTATCTGTAAGGGTCACCAGTGCTCTACTCCGCGACATTAAACAATTTGACTTTTTATTTAGTTAATACTCAGTGTTTCCATTTATTTCCCAACTATAATCCACATTAACAGGGTAGTTACATAATTACTTAGACATTACATTAATGTAATATGTAATTAATGCTGTTAGACATGTATGTCGTCTGCCGTTTTTGATAAGCTGTTCGAGTCAGAGTGTTGGTGCAAATTGTGTCTTTTCGCCTTTTTGTACTTGAAATCTCAAGGTATGGTGTAATTTTATGTTTCCGTAGTGTTATGTGTAAAATGTATGTTTTCCTTACAGTAAGTTGTTTACATTCACTATATAATTGGTGTGTTGAATATCTAAACGGTTTAAATAACATGACTTTCAAAATAGCCTTTGTGCTCTTTCCAGCTGTAAAAGGTGAGTTTTATGCGCTCCTCCCCATACAGATATGCAGTACCGAATTATCGATAGACAAATAGCTATATGTACCATGAACATCACGTTGTTGTTTGCATGGTGTCTTAGTTTTTTAAAGATCCATGATAACTTACGAACTCTGGAGGTGGTGAGTTCAATGTGGAGGTTCCATTTGCAAAGATCATCAATTATGACACCAAGATACTTAACTTCATTTGTTATTTTAATCTCCGTGCACCCGCATAATATAGGTCTTAAGGTAAAATTACATTTGTGGAGTTGAAGTTTGAAGTCGGCTGGGGGTTTTGAGGAGTTTTTAATCGCAAACGTCATAAATTTAGTTTTTTCAAGATTTAAAGTGAGGAAATGTTTCATTAACATATTTAAAAAATAGGTACTGACGTGCAATACTTTGGGTATTGCAGTTGGTTAATGGCTGAAAGTCAAAATTTGAACAAAGAAGGCTCTTCATGCAAAAAATACGCTCCGTGTGTTTGATACTATTTAGTTATATATTATAGAAAACATTTCATTTTTATTGGATTTTTCAGTAGCCTTTATCCCTTACACATCCGTCGTTACTTTACTTCATAAATCTTTCGTTCTAATCGTTAACAGGATGCTATGTCAGCACAGTATAGCCGCATGAATCATTAATACATACAAACCGAAATACCAAGATTTTATCCGTACAAGACAATAGTAAACATGCTTTAAGAAACCTTTTGCAACTTACCTTTAGTCTACTCTACTTTTATTACTTGCTTATATATGTATATGTGTACGTACGTATTTAAATAACTAGTAAACATAGTTTTAAATTAAACCATAAGAACCCCGATAGCAACTCAAACTAGAAGTGACTTAACGCGGGGCGCTGACCAGGAAAAGCAATTTTCCGATGGTTAACGTGAAATTGCTCCTGCGTTCTACTAACCGCTGTCTGTGGCACACCTACCACTTTGCACTAAACAACGGTTAGTTTAAAGGAAGGTCTACTCGTACCTTTTCCTTTTATTTTGGTTTTTTATATAAAATTGTTCTCCATGGTAGTGTAATGAAATGAAATGAAATGAAATAACTTTTATTCCGGACTGTGATCCATAACAATACAAATTATTTACTTATTACTAAACTACACTAAGTGATGGGAGTGTGATATGCTCTCCACGTTTTGTGTAGCGGGCTGCTGTCCAATAATTTAAATCCAATAATTAATAATTACATAGTTACATAATAAAACAATTCACCGCCTCATGCGTTATGAATGTAAATCAAAAATGTATGAATGATTACTGACTCTCACCTATGATGAAATAGAAGAAATATTAAACTCTCATAAGTAAACACACAATACAATTTAACTATTTTTATAAAATCTATTAGTATTAACAATTATTTATTTTACAAAATGATTTCTCAACGCGTACTTGCGCATACGTAGTTATACCCTTACAAACCTTCACTACACACACACACGCTTACATCCTTACACGTCTTACATACACACACCCTCGCACTTACGCACGCAAATGCACGTTCATCTTAATATAGATATTTTCTTTCATTTTCTTTATATTAATAATAAATTTTGTATTTTGTCTTTAACTTTAATATTATAACGTTATGTTTAGAAATATATGTATCAAATAGGAATGAGGTTCCCAAGATACAGGTTAACCTAGTTTGGGGACCAATGAAACCATGCTCTGTACAATGTAATCTACGTCAATAAACGTTATTATTATTATTATTATTTTAAATAATAATAATAATTATTATTATTTTACGTAGTCAGCAACAAAATACACTTGAAATCGTTAATTATAATTAAAAATTTGTATAATCTAACAATGGTACGCAGGACTTAAAACATCACATACGTTGATCGTCATTATCATTCATCACTACGCGGGTGAAACTGCGGGGCGCAACAAGTAAAAATAGTACTAAACATATTTTGATACACATCTAAACCTTTGTGTAGTCTTTTAGTTAATATATAATAAGTCAAAATATTAAATTAGGGACAAAAACGTCTAACCTCTTCAAAATCAAGCAAATTTTGAACGTGTGTGTGTACCGACCAGTTATCGTAGTCTCTAGGCTTCAATAAAAATAAAGCTATCTATATGAAATAATAAAGTATATAACAAAACTATCTTGTTTGCCGTCGTTTCGTAATATTCAAAGTTGCAAAGTTATCTTGTCTGTATGTTAACGCTGTCGCATGCGGCTAGCTTAGCGCACCAATTTGCAGTATGGTTATGACGGATTGCCTGAAACTTGAGCTGCCAATTTAGCGCTTCCGGGTTCCTGTGCGATGCAACTTGGGAACTCGCGACGTCGTGTCACGTGGGATGGGATATAGGTTGAGTTAGAACCGCTTGATGTACGGCACGTACCAGAGAACAATAATTGTATAAGGAGGTGTTCCCAAAGCTTTCATTTAGTTAAACGACGTATATAATTATCACTGTACGGAAACGATTTAAAGCAGTAACGTAAAAAGGTTAGAGGTGTCTACACCTTTTGTTCGTCACCGCCGCTTTACCCTTGACCTGCATACGACAACAGTTGAAGCGGAGCATGAATAGTGTTCACCACAGATTAAATATTTCTTACGGCTGCAATTTCTCCTTTTCATATCCGTCTATCGCTCTCAAGTCACATCATCTGCACGCAGATTTATAAAAAACCATATTCCAGAAGTTAATTCAGTAGTGAATCTATATTTGAGTACAGATCTGAGTAAATTTTCTAGAGATTTACTGTCAAATGTCCCTTTAGGTCGAGGTTCACAACTGAACATCTTCAGGTCGGTATTCCGGTCAGAAAAACAATAGTCAATCTCTACTTGGGGGGTTTGGCAGTAAAGCCAACTTTCTGATCTTTACTGAAGTCTAGATTCACTGAGTTTATTTCTGGAATACGGCCTAATAAAGTACCTAATTCAGTCCGGACCCGTCTTAGATTTTTAAAACGTCATCACATCGTTAGCCGGAACGTTTTACTCCTCTCCTAGCAGAGTGCTACAGCGAAAGGTTGTTCATGTCTGTTCATATTATGCCTTTGCCATCATTTCCAAGGCTCCATCCCAGGCTTATGTGGATTGTTGCCAATTAACATGTATCACACAATTAATGACAGATATACTTAATTGAACTTCAAATCAATTAGTTGCGGCGATTAAAAATTTGAGGGCAACAAAAAAATCTGACGGGCACTACGTTAGCTGGATATTTAAAAAGGTACAAACCACACCCTTTTAAGATCTTCCGCGCTGTTTTCCACTCCACCACGTACGCACTAATTTCTCCCTCCATTCTTCACAAAGAGCTATACATTTGTATTCCTGCGGCAGCGGAACGCGGATCGTCTCACTTTATTTAATAACCGTCTTAATGAGCGATCATAATTTGGTGTAAGCCGACCACTGGCCGCCACCGCCGCCGGGAGAATATTGCCACAATAAGTGGGCGCCACTGTCGCGAACGGTATCGGAATTGCCGATGAGGGACGGTGCAGTCACATTGCCTTACGATTCAATGAAAAGATCGTTGTTGGAAATCCACATTGTTTCGGAAGCAACGGTTTTCTGGAATCAGAGGTCAATACGTTAAGTATACTTACACTTATAGAATTATTCCGTGCTGATCGTGAGAACGTACTCTCTCTAAGTTGGTGTATGGTAGAGGTATGGGCAAGCATAGTATAGAGTGCTCTTGAAGTTGATTAACAACTGGATACTTAGACAACTTTAAATGACATCTCTTGATAAGTAAATACATCCAAATTAGTATCCCTAATTGGCAAGAAAATTCTGAAGTAGTATCATGACTAACGAAATCTCAAATATTATATTTATAAATGTAAATTAGAATAACACTAGCATTTGGCAGACTTCTAAAAAGCCACGAATTCACATGATGACTGAAACAGAGATTCACATGCGTAAAGGTTCGTACCTTGTACAGTAATGGAGTCGGTCTCATGCACGAACACAACACTAGGGGAATCCCAAACGAGCTCTTAATAATACCTCTATGATATCGCCATCCGGACAAATCTAGTATATTCCGGATTTACTGTCAAAAAAAATTACTTCTGACCGTATTGTTGACGGGGTAAGGGTCACATTACTGTTAAACTAGTTGCGTGGAGTGGTAATGGTCAAAGGAATTGAATTTTGGAAACGTGCTGCATCGTAACGACGTGGGAACGGGTTTGTTGTGCGAAAATATGGTGTTGTTTGGAGTCATAATAGTGCTGCCTTTTTCTTTTATCAGGCCGTACTCATACACAGGCGACAGATAAACAATTAGTAAATGTGCAGTTAGTAAAATGATAATTAACTATTTTTGATAGCATAGCGGTCTCATCAGATAGATTATTTACTGAAATACTTTCATGTTCTATTGTTTATTTGAGATGGTTCATTATTCGTGTAGGTAGGTGAATTCCAATCATTGGATGTACTTGGTGTTCCGCCAGCAGGACGCGCCTCGAAATCAATTCTAATTCTTTTTGTGATTTTTGCATAAATGTCCTTCTTGTTTAGTATGGAATCTTCTAAGTATGATTCTGCTCAATTGCTAGATCACCACCCACCGTGACGCTTCAAAGTCATTATATCAGCTCCTGAATTATCCAGCTGAAGTTCTTCTGAAACTATGTCCAGTTTAGCTCTCAGCATCTGCTAAACCTCAAAACTTAGCGATTTCTTCAGGCATAGAACCAAAGTTTATAACTATAGGCTTACAGGTACATTTACCATTCTGGTAATCTAAAAAGAAACGGTCATTTATTGCTTTTGGCGAACGCAAACTTTCATAATTCTTAACAATTTCATGACCGTGTATAGTGAATGACCTCGGTATTTCATTTTTCGTGAAGTATCTTCACTAAAAGCATCTGGCCATGGTTATCTACATCTTTTACAGGTACATCTGTTTCACGATGTTATTCTGTTTAATTTTTTTGTTTAACGATGTACCCACTGCGTCAAAAATATCAATTCATTTTGTCGATAATGAGAAATAATAGAATAAGTCAATTGTTTACAAAACTAACGTGAACAAACTAAAGGAGACTGTGACTACATTCCAACAGATTCAACCTCTTTACATAGTATTAGACCTATTTATATATCTTTGTACTAGCTGCTCTCCGCGGTTTCACCCACGCAGTGATGGATGATGATGATGATGATGATGAATCTTATATAGCCTATGTTACTCAGGGTGAATTTAGCTTTCTAATGGTGAAATAATTTTTGAAATCGGTCCAGTACTTTTTGAGCCAATTCGTTACAAACATACTTACATACAAATTTTTCCTCTTTATAATATTAGTATAGATAATGATAAAGGCTCCACGTCTTATTTCGGTCGGTGTACAACATAAATCATTTTTTCATAATTAGTACTTGTAGACATTTTAATCAATAATTAACTGTAGTTTTAACAGTTAAAACAAGTTCTGAATAAAATTCTTCATTCGCGGGAAACATTAATCAGTTTTCCTATGCGCGCTCATCTAAAAATAGCGATCGGCCATAGACTTAAAGAATGAGGTTTCTTTTTTTGGCTTTTCGTGGATAGCGTCTCTTTGCATCACCCGCTTTGCTCGCTCGGTCAGTTATGCAAATGCTTGTATTATGTAATGTATGCTTAATCTAAATAAATCATTACTTGATATTCAGATTTAAAAACTTCTTAAAGTGGCAAATCTAAAAGGTGTAAATGTTCTGTACTTTGAAAAGTTATAAGAGATGTCGATCCCTGATGTATGTATTCTGTCATGAAGCATATCCTTGGATAGGGTAAGAACTAAAATAAATTAAAGAGAAAGCTAACTTCAAACTGGCTTTTAGTTTTTGTGCAATGAATTCAGAAGTTTTCACTTTTCATAACATTCACACATATTAACTTTGAAAGCTCAGAAGTTTAGATATTAGATAGTTTGGAAGCCATATTTAGAAGTGCTGTTTTATATATTTTATTATACAACGAAAACATCAATGCAAATGTACGTATGTATCCTCACATACCAGAGCAATGCTTCCAGCCAAGTCATCGTAAACTGTTTCATTCGACCTCCTGCTTCCGTTTACTGCACACGTGCATCGTGAAACCAGCTCTTTGGGTGAAATTCGAAAAACTTAATGCTCGTCTCGGACACTTACTGCGGCAATATTGCTGTTATCTTTTAGATTTTTCTAGAAAGTCGTATTAAATTATAGTTTCAATCCGGCTGGGATATATACAATAAGTTTCCCAAGTTATACTGCATGGTGGGTTCTCCGCGCGGTTTTGACTTGTACGAATCACGTTCTTTCGGTGATGCATAAATGTAGCAAAGGTCTTCTAGAAGTGATCGGTCTGAGCGATAAGATTGCCTATAAGCCTATTGTGGCCACTTATTTTTAACCTTTTCATGTTTCTGCAATGTTTTTGTTGAGAATATTATCTTATTGTGTTTCTATGTTTGTGATATATTTGTACTGTGGTGCAACATTGCAATAAAGAGTCTACCTATCTAATTCGACGGGTCCTACGTAAACTGGTACAAGCAGCAAAATGTCAAAAACGGTTTTATTGCATCATTCGTACTTAAATAACCCATCCTTTAATTTCCTGAAAAAATAATTTCCAACAATCGATAAGTTTCGAAGATAAAAATATGTAAACTGGTGCAAATAACACTTTTTTGCGCTAAAAGACTGTCAGCACTGGTGTAAGCCGCTTGCATCAGTCTACGCGATCCCGAACTGCGCGACGCTCGAGTGCAAGTGACGGTCACACCAGTATACGCGAGGCGCTGCTACCGCCCGCACGTTTAAAACTGGTGTAAGTGCATAGAGTTTGCGTTAGTCTTACCTATGTTCAAAGAAATAGCATATTAGTTAGATTTTAATTTTAAGGCTATAATCAAAGTTATAACGATGAAGCGTTCACGAGGAAAATTAATGTTAAATTTATTAGAAAATAAACGAACAAAAGTGAAAACACCTGATAATTACAAAGGTAAGAATGAATTTATCTTTTTAAACACTGTAATGAATAATTAAACTTTCATATAATTGAACCTTCTCAATTAATTATGTTTTTTTTTGTTTTTTTATTTCACTTGCACCAGTATACTTGGTGCTTAGTGGTGTAAGTGAATTTTCATGATTAATGTTTTTATAAACTGATAAATGAAGCGTGATACTATATTATTTTTCAATTTTCAGATGCAGTTCCAGTACAAGCACGCATTTCTCATGAAGAATGGGATCTGAATACATTACCACACCAAACTACAGAACCACGAATGGACGAATTATTAAATTTTACCAATTAAAACCTACAAGCTAAGCCAGATAATAAAATTGTATATTACTATTGCGAATAACTGCTGTTACAAATGAGTAACCGAACATGGGATAGGTACTCAAATATGGAATACTAGCACAAATCAATTATTTATGTGCAATTTTATTCAATTCCAATTTTAATAATAGAGGATTATTATAAGTGTTTTATTTTTAAGTTTAATTTAAGTACAATATATTATTCCTATACTTATTAAGCTGAAGAGTTTGTTTGTTTGAACGCGCTAATTTCAGTAACTATTGGTCTAATTTGGCCAGTGTAGACCGCTAGCAATATCATAAACAGTATAATCGCGGGATACAACTAGTATAGACAAAAGGAGCATTTTAATAATAATTAATAAAATATTATTATTGTTTGTTATTTTAGATTCACCCTTGCCCCCAAATGCAGAAGTTGTGGCTAAAGAAATGGCATTTATCAACCAGGTGATTAACTTAAGCAATACAGAAGACATATTCGACGAAACACCAACAGTTGATAATTTATATAACAATTTGTCAAACATGTCGCTAGATTCAGAAAGTTCTACGGATTGTTTTAACATACTAACTATAACTGCTACTGTACATAATATACCAGAATAAGAAATTAAGCTTCAACATGTCAACTCTCATTCTGAATTATATGTTTCAATATCAGATAACTTTTCAGTAAATGAAATTGACAGCCTCACGTCTATGTCTTCACCACCAGTATCTTTTTCACCAGCCAACCAACAAATTGAAGATGAGATAGATCCAAATTTATATGAATACTACCCAATAACAAGAGTATTTACGAGACACAAGACTAATATTGTTTCATGTTTCAAAGTTATTATTTTGATATTGTTCTTTTATTATGCTGTTTAATAAGATTAGATTAGGTTAATTGTTTTAATATTTCATTTTTCGATTATGTTTTATATTTTATTAGTCTGAAAGAGTGATTAAAGTGTAAGTTTTATTTCTGCCTAATACGAGTAATATACAGTTAATAGAGTTTGCTCAAAATATTTTGTTGATTAAGTTGACTCAAATATAATTTAGTTTGATTTTTAAACTTAAACTTTACATTTAAACTTTTATTTCTCCTTGAAAATTATTAAAAATAAAACTATTTGATTTCTGCATATTTTTGTTTCATTTAAACATGAAAATATATAAAGCTAATTGATACAGTAGAACATGGATAACTGGTGCAAGTACTCTTCAGAACCACGTAAACCAATACAAGTGTTAAAAGTCGAACAAAATGTAATATTTTGTACCTTACTAGCTTTCGTATGCATTAATAAGCAGCAATACATATTTTAAGTAATGATTTATCATTCAATTACCATAACTGTAAGTAAAACATATAACGGTGTAAACTGGTGTAAGTGCCACTTACACCAGTTTACCTTTTCATAAAACTTTAAGAAAAATAAGCTACGTGAATGCAAGTACAGCTATTTTCTAAAGTTTAAGAAATAATAAAAAAATATTAATGTAGTTTTTTTCCAAAAGGATTCAAGTATGCCCCGCGGCACCCGCGGCGTGCCACAGGGCAGCATCTTAGGTCCTACTTTATTTTTAATTTATATAAACGATCTTTGTTCGTTAGCACCTCGAAATGGGAAACTAATTTCTTATGCGGATGATACAGTTGTAACATTCGCTGCCAAGTCATGGTTCGATGTTTTCGATGCTGCTCAAGAAGGTTTCAATGTCGTTACGAAATGGCTACACGAAAATGCTTTATTGCTCAACATTGAAAAAACCAAATATTTAACGTATTCAATTCGAAGCACCCCAGTCCTAAACAACCTAAAATTATATGCACATAATTATTCCTGTATTTTGAACAATATAGCTAATTGTTCATGTCGAGCTATAGAACCTTCTATTTCAATTAAATACTTGGGCATTACAATAGATAACAATTTAAATTTTAAACAACACTTTATGAACTTAAGTGGACGAATTCGTAAAGTCATGTTTATTTTTAAAAAACTTAAACCTATTGCACAATCAAACCTAATTAAACAAATATATTTAGCTTTATGTCAATCACTCGTTACTTATTGCATTTCATCCTGGGGAGGCGCACCGAAAACAACCATACTTCCTATAGAGATATCCCAAAGAGCTGTATTGAAAGTCAGCACTGGTAGACCTTTTCGGTTTCCTACTATTTTATTGTATGAGTCTTGTAACGTTCTTTCTGTTCGACAACTTTTTATTCTGAGCACTATTCTCAGACAACATTCCATGATAACTTTTGAACCCCACATGGAAAAAAGACGAAGGAAACATAATGTTTGTACCCTGCCGGATAAACTCAGAACAATATTCAGTCACCGTTTCTCTTATTTTCTAGGTCCCTATCTCTACAACAAAATAAACAAATGCCTTAACATATATCCTTTGTCAAGATCTGAAGTTAAATTCAAAGTCACGTCTTGGTTGAAAAAACTTAGTTATGATGAAACAGAGGAGCTTTTGAATGTAATATCATAGATACATATCACAGTCTATATTTATTTACTTGTAGTAGTTTTATCTTACCATGTTTGAAAGATAAATATACATTAAAATTTCAACCATTCAAATATCGTTTATTTTATGATGCAGACATTAAACTCATAATAATTGTTATTTTATTCTCATTTAAATAGCAAGTATGCTCCGTTTCAGTCTTTGTTTCTTTTTGTTTCCATAATTAAGTTATGTACTTAAAATACTTGGTCCTTAATTAGTTTTGATTCACAACTGACACCCTCTCACACTCACACATGCAATTACACTGTACACACAGAGAGGAACATCTACAACATTTTAAACTATTTTTCAACATTTTTGGTATTTAATGTTTTAATCTATTTAAGTTTAGTGTACTTACATTGTTAATTATATGCCTAAGATTTAAGTTAAAAATATTTAAGATTATTAGTAATTAATAACCAGGCTAGCTCCATGAGATAAAATAGGGGGAGGGCGCTGTATGCTGAAACACAGGCGATAAGCCTAGTTCGGCGACAGACACTTCAAACATTTTTATGTAACATTCTAGCCATATTATATAAGTTCAAAACTATGTAAGTGCTAATATTATGAAATAAATTATTATTATTATTATTATTATTATTATTAGTATAACATTTCAAAATTTCAACTATGTATGTTGAATAATGTTAAAATTACACGCATTAGAACATTCAAATCGCTCTACTGTAAAGTTGTGTAAATGCACTTGCACCAGTTTACGTAGGACCCGTCGCTATGATAGACGCAGAAGAAACATTAACACTTCACTGAAACCGGCTGTTAGTGATCGATGGATATCTCAGATTCGTACAAGTGTAAAACTTTTGATTTCATTCTCTCTTCTTTTTTGACAATTATCATTACTATGTTAGGAAGAAGTCATGTCTAACTACTAATGAGGCGGGAATGACTTACGAACTAACGATTCCTTGTCATACTTCATAAATAATTTCATCCATCATCGAATCTAATGTTTATTTAAGTTAAGTTTGTACGTCGCTGGCATTTAATAATTGTTGGATCTGTCATAAACTAGATGTATATAAGTCCCCGTTAAAAATTCATAAGGTAAAAATTAGAACAATTTAAACAAGGATCTTTAAAAGCACAACAAACAAAAGCCAATCAGATAGTGGGAATGTGGATGCTCCAATCAGTCTGATTGACCTCAATGCTTCTTCTCGGCGGTGGTTCTTTTCCGAAGACAGCGGTAGAATCATTTAAAAATTTTTGACGTTCATAAGAGTGTCTATGATGCCTAAACTGAATAAATAATTTTTGAATTTTGAATTTTGAATTGATTCTCTACTTTCGCGTTCCAAATTAGCCGTTTGTCAATTTGCGGCTGTTGTATAACGCCGTAGGAAAATATTCGCTCCGACCATACAGCCGTTCTGACGTTACATACCCTGTGTGTACTATTGTAGAATTTTAAGTGACCGTTGTCTGTAAAGTGAAATATTTAAAATATAACATGACTACACATTTACTGGAAATACTTAAATGATTAGTTAATTTTGGTACCTTCGGCTCTCTGATAAGATCCATAGATCGATAAAGCTAATTTTGATATTATTAGCCTTTATTTCAATTTTTGTAACATTTATCTTCCAAACATATAAAAACAAGTTAAAAATCATATTAGATATATATATATAACACTTCACTGAGACACCACATTAATCACTTAATATTAAAATGAATAATTCTAAAACATAGGTGTAACAATGGGCTGTCTTATCGCTCAGAACGATCTCTTCCAGGCAACCTATGGGTTGTCTCTTCCATTTAGTCTCTTCCAAATATTACGTATTTATGATAATAAAGAATTTTAAACATCAATCAAATCAGTGTTATTTTTTGTCATAGGCGGTTAACTTACCATTACTTTTTTTTACCAGTCAAATAAAGGAAAACAAACATATTGTGAACATCGATAGTACAGCAGACACCGAAAAATCGAGAAAAAGCATGCAGGCTAATTGTTGGCTATATGTTGTCGATATAAAATTGGTAGTGCCATGTTTGATATAACCTGCCGAGTTCACACACTAATTGTAATGTCAATTCGTATTCCCGTTTATTGTTTAATTACAGTAATATTATTTTCAACGAATAATTACTTGTGCTGGTGTTGTAACGCGTAATTAAGACTAAAATTGATCTTTATCATAATTAAAAACAAGTTGATGCAGATTTTTTGATATTTACTGTTTTACTTTTCTGCCTACTATCATGTGTAATTAGTGACATTTGAGATTTACGTTAGAAATCTAAAAAAAAACATGGAAATCTAGATATCCTTAACTTTACGAACCAAACACACTGCAAAAGTGTTACCAAAGTCTGTGGAATAACCAAAGCTGCTAAGATTGCTACGCCGCAGGTATTTCATTCGTAGCTGGCGTCTAAGCGGTAACGAGCTCGTAGCCTCGTAGCCTCGTAGCACACTATTCGCTTTGCGTTGCAGTAGAGCGAACTTCCGAACTGCAAATTACTCCTAACAAAGAAACTGAACTATTGCCTTTTATGTTACTTTGAATCGTAGCTTCGCCGCGTTCCGCTGTATCTCAGGATTTTCGGAGCGAAGCGCGAAGCCAGTACGCATTCGAACGACGGAGGAGGTGCGCGCATCCTCTGTAAAGTTTCCCGCCAATATGTACGCGAGAGGTACGGACGCGGTCTTAGTTAATATTAATTGTAACTATCGAAGAACTTCACTTATTGTAGTTTTTTCGTTTCAGTTACGAAATTGGTGCTAATTCTCGCTTTCGTACTGCAATGTGTACAGAGTTTTGGTGAGTGTTTAAATTGTTTCTTAATATTTTGATTATAATAGTAATATATATATATACATATCTGTGTGTGTGTGTGTGTGTGTTATAGTTACCAGAATTTATTTTAGCCTAATGGAATGGAACAGTTAAAGTTACGTGATATAAAATCAACTTTCTACATTCGATTTTTAGCTGCAAAGGTTTTACGAGTGCCTGATTCAATACTCAACTTCATAAATGTGATATTTACCATGTTTTGTATTAGTTCCGAGCACTCAATATTGATGAACATGAATGAAATAATTTATTTCTCAAAGTTTAGGCAATAAATGGTTGCTTAACAATGGTAGTAACAGCATAGTAAAGATCCAACAAAATTCTGCCCGATCAGGCGTACAAGTACTTATTAAAAGATAAGTAATTAAATTTATATTTTATTTTAACAATAATGTGCTTGCTACACTGCTATTGTATTTTCAGAAATAGGAAACTTAAACAATAATTATAATTGTGTAAATCACTGATAAAATGTCAAAAAAATATAAATGAATAATTAGGTTACTTATTTCTTATTTGGGTAGTCCTTACAGAATAGTAAGCTTTGTCTAAAAGGTAGTCAAATACTTTCTGTTTAAATTCATTATCATATTTTTTTTCATATTAGGTACTTATTAAATTAAATTCAAACTTCAATACGAAAGTTTAAAGTATTTCTAAAATAATGCTTCTTTCGGTTGGATAGTACCGACAAAGCTGTTCAATAGATGTCGCTCCGTCCCCGTAAGACGTTTAAAGTCCGATAGAAAGTTAAAATTAGATGCTCGGACCCGAACCTCGATGGCCTAGTTGGTCAATGGCGTCTGACACGGAGAGTCAAAAGACGCGGGCTTGAATCCCGTCCGAGGATGTGAATTTTTCGCTCTATAAATCACTGTATGGCAATACTTATTAAATATTCGTATTGCCATACAGTGTGTGTATCATGTGGCTAATATTCGAATGCCCCGTCGGCCGAGTTGGTGGACCTTAGCTTCGAAGCGTGGTGTCCCAGGTGCGATCCCTTGTCGGGGTTAATATATGTGATAAGCGGAAATGTTTTTTATCGGGAGTTGGATGTTAGTGATGTGTTACTGTGTGTGTCCGTGCCCCCCGCGACACAGAACGCCCTAGTGCGGATGTAGCGTTCTTTAGTGCTATCCAGTGAGTCAAGAAAGAAAGCAAGTTCAGTTTAATAATAACAATGAAAAAATATGCAAATATTGCGACGACATAACATATATACGTAGCTGTATATGTTAGGTCTGCAGTGAAAAGTAAACTATTCACAAATCCAACTAAAGTAGAGTGATGATATATAATCTGCTTCACGTATAGGTTTTATTCACGTAATTAAATACGCCGATTCAAAGTCAAAGACAATAAATTGTATTATAATTCGATAATTCGTGGCTGATCCTTTGAAAAATATTTATAAAAAGTATCAGCTGAGTGAATCTCATTTCTAATATCAAAAGTTTAAGTCATCAGTGACACGTGGCAAAAATAATACATGCAAAAGTCAAAAAAAGTAAATATAATTACAGAAGCTTCAAAAATCAAAACGTTAAACTCAAGTTAATTATTGAAGCGTGGAGCGAACGTATTCCGGAGCCAATGAAGATATAGAAGTGTAGCGCGCGTAACGAATTCGATATCAAAGCGGGAACCATTAGAGCGTGGATCGAAATCAATCGCCAGGAGCCAGCTAATCGCACGGAAACTGAATCGTTCACGTATGAACGGTTGCAGTTAACATCTACGTGTATATGCGAGCTTTGAGGATGAACTCCGTGAGAGGGTTTGCCCTTGGACTTGTTACCTGTTCATCCTGATATAAATCTGTAAATGTGTTTGTTGGTAGTAAATGAGGCAAGAATCAACTGGCACAAATCGGTGTTTTTATATACATATACAGGGTGGATTTTAGAGACGGAGCAGTAAGGGCAACTACCTTAACCGTTATAGTTCCAGGAAAACATTCCTAGGAGACTTAATACTTAAAGGACTTAGGAAGGATATTCATTTTTTCTGTGAAAAACGATTAATTAACTCGAAATATTTCTTGTTGCCAATCTTTACGTCCATTGGCCGCCAGACTTCCCCGCGTCAGCAGGCCTTGACAAAATTCAAACAGGCATGTTTCCGCACACCCTACAGACAAAACTGTATCTACGAACTTAGCACGACGTCACGTGACTTTTCCACACGTAATGTCAACGCCATACATTTTGAAGTTGTCGTTTGGCGTTAACGATAACAGAAACATCTCTTGGCTCTAGGCCTGCTGAATGGATAGAGAGAGCAGCGTGTCGCCAATCCGACTCGTCAATACGTCACGCTTCGGCGTACAAACTATAGATAAATTACAGTTTGCACTATTTCACGTGAATGACACGTTACATTACAGTTATTCGTGCTAGGCCCACTGTTTTTTGCTGTCAACCGAAACTTAATTTATCTACCATTAGCAGGTGTCAAAATATATATTCTTAAAGAAAAAAGGTAAGTATTAAAAGAACTTTCCTTCACAGGAAAACTTCAGTAACAAGGGAGCTTTAAACTTAACCAACTTAAAGCGGCTAACGTGCGCGCATCCTGCATAACTTACTCCACGTGTACCTACTTAGCCAAGTTACCTTTAATTTATGAACGACGACGGAGCTCTAAAGAATGTGCTTCGTTTTAATAAAGTTATGGAACCGCATGACTAACTAACGTGGCTTAGCTTTGTCAGTTCTCTTTTCCTAGCATTGGGAATGTTGATATCATCCGGTAAAAGTACACATGAAATAACAACATTTACTGCTGACGACCTATACGATCAATATCGAAATAGAATTAATGTAGGTTTTTTCTTCGATACCAGTTCGGTTCGCTGGTTCGATTCCCGAATTGAGAAATTTTTAAAAATCTATATATATATATAATCTATGAATGCATACTTTCATGTTACAAAAATCGATGACATACTCCTAAGAAAAGATCTTTATATATCTAATAGGTTCAGACTTGCCCATACTGACCCATTAAAATGGCCCAATCTGTACAAAGCTGAGCGATTGATGGTGTATTGCTATAAGGTAATAATAATATTACACCTTATTAATACACAATATTGTCCACTTGTCCGCTTGTAACTCAGTTAAAGTGCTCATCCCGCACTTTACCCACAGCTGCATGCCTAGCACGCGGCGGAGAGAAATAGTCTTTCCACCATTTTTATCCACCTATTAGTAGAAATAATTTTGTTCTCCACCTTACAGAGCACGGCAACCGGGGAAAGAGATAAAATCTTTCCTTTTGACGTTTCTCGTAGACAGTATGTCCCGCTACTCCCGCTATAGAGCACGGACTCGGCGAAACGTGGATATAATTCTCTCCGATTGACATAATGCGGAGAAAGGTGTAGTCATTTTCTTTGAAGGTGGTGGATAAAAATTTATTACCATTCAAAAATGTCTCTCGTATGTTATAATAAATATATTTTGTCGCGGGAAATGAAATGAAATGAAATTATATTTATTTAAGACTAAGTGACACTAAATTAACATGTACAAGACAAGGCAAGCACGGAATTATAAAAACCAGTGAAAAGACAAACAATAAACAAAAAGGTAAATAAAAAACACGTACCTACGAGTACGTGTTGCTGTGTGTAAAATTATAAGGTACACGCTAACTAAATGGTACCTGTCTCAAAATGGACCCATCTCAGCATATGCTGGTTACTAACCAACGCTGGTCTTCCGATGGACCCAGTGGGTGACGTCATAACAGCACAACGCCAACTCACTCACCGTAAAACAACAAACGCTACTACATCATTAATCATAAAATCCATGTAAAGTAAAAAAGAAAAAAAAAGATATACTGTTACAATTATATGAATTAAATAGTAATTATTCAGGTGTTAAATTAATACATGTTATTGCAGACAAAATTTCTATAACATTTTGTGTTATGAGATAATAAATAATTTGGCATCATATTAGTAATAACATACATAAGAATGAACAGTTGAACTGGATAATGCAAGTTGTAGACTCAAAGAGCACTCGTATCATGCTTCATAGTTTCCTGAAAAAATGGAAAGAAAATTACACCGGAGAGGTATATCCGAGATGCCACTAACCCCTTCGATTACCCAGATAATGAATACAAGCACATATTTCGGGTCAATAAAGAAATGGCGTTGTAATGCATTGCAGACTCGAATGCATACGAATGGTTTGCTGGTGCATATCAAGGTTATTAATGTATTACTTTTCTATCTACATTCTGTGAAATACCTAAGTTATATAATAATTATTTGTTTTACTCTACAATAGGTCCCCACTTCCATACGCATAATGAGTCTTAGTAAACGAAATAGGATACTACGTATGGATAGCAAACGCTACTCAGAGACTTTTGTTACATTTGCTTTAAATGGCACCTACGAAGTACAAACCATAGGAAACGCTACTCCCGCCGTCTATCCACGTGGATGAACTATCCTCTGACGTTGCCGTGCTCGAAAGGGAGATAAAAATGACATGGTGGAAAAGATTTCTTTCCTCTCCACGGGGATGACTAATCCATTGCCCGTGCTAGCCCTGCTGAAGTAATATCGTCACAAACACTGAGATTGAGTTTGTGCAAAGTTTGTTGGACGATGTTGCCAAGATCTGGTTATGGTGCGAAACGTCCGGCACAATGTGCGTGCTCTAACCGGTGATTGTTCTAACTGGCCGTCTTCAGCCGTCGCACCGAGACTTATTAAAAACATTTAGTACCATTGAGGACAGTTGAAAGTTTCAGAAGTTGTTAAAAGTTTTGATATGTAGTATGAAGCTGGTAATGTGGTTTAAGAAGGTTAAAATACATTTTCAAAGCTAATTATAATGCAAAACTTTAGCTAAGTTGGATACTGCGGTAAGGACTTAAATGTATGTTATCTTTTAAATCTAATAAATTCATAAAAGTTTAGTAACTTCCAGTTATTTCCTTTGTACTAGAAACGTGTGTATAAAAACAACGCGTTCGATTTTCAATTATCGCTGTCTGTTTTTTCAGTTCACTGCGAGTTCTATTATTATTCCATTTTTGTTCTGTTACTGAAACTATAATTGTTTTTTCTATAAGTAATTATTAGTGTTTTGTACCAATACTGTTAGAACTACAGCTTGTGGAAGTGATAATATTTTAATATTCAGAGAGAGTAATATTTTAATATTCTATGTAAATTCCTGAATGGCAGAAGATTGTTTCGTGAGAGTTTGTCTCGGTCTCTGCCTTTTAAAGTACGAAATGTTCTTGATGTGAAGTGAAGAACCAGAGAAGTCCTTCTCCTGAGGTTAAGCACTATACCTACTCATAACAGTTACAAGGCGCGTCCCAAAGCAAATGCTGCGCAGAATCTGTAGTTTGAAGCTAACGCGTTATTATCGATAGCAAATCTTTTCAAAACCAAATCACAAATCTATGTAACAAATTGTTTTACCATATACTATAGAAAACACCCGTCCATGGAAGATCAGACAACATTGTTGTTGGAAATCCTCGCTTGCAAATCGCAAGGCATATAATTATAGCGTTGCATCAGAACTGGAGATAAAATCCGTATTCATGCGAAACCGGAAACTCAAATCTGATAAGCCTTTATTCAAGCCAGAGTCCTGTTAAGCTACGTGTAGTACACTCGTACCTACGCTGCAGCAGCGGGAGCGGGCCGACGGCTTTACTTTATTATTATCTTGTCTCAATTTGTATCTAAACTACGTCTATATCTATATAATAGTAAAACTGTAGAGGTTTATCAAAATAGTCTGTGCATTGGTTAGACTTAAAAAAATATAAAAGGGCTGTTAGAAATAAACAACAGATCAATAAAAACAAATTTAAACCTTTTGGTTGTCTTTCTGCGTGTTTGTTACCTTATCACACAAGAAGTAAAGGATATATCTGGATCGAGTTTTCGCAGATATTCTACTTATTCGTATGCCGACTGTAGTGTACGCGCAGCTTTAGGGACGGACTACACAAGTTCTTCGGGATCAAGATTCAGTAGTTTGTCGAAAGGCCAATCCACACTTGTCTTTGAGAGCAAAACTTCACGGACGATCTTTTGTATATACACATATAGGTATATGTGTATAAATAAGTAGGTACTTGTATTGTTTCAGGGCGCTGCCACACTTGAACTTGCTTTAAGGAGCGAGTTTCTGTTCTGAGAGTTTTCGTAACCTTTGTTCCTAGATACATACTGTTATCACAGTATCTTCAGTTGCAAGTGGTTGTTTGGTGGATGTTCACGGCTCATACATGTTAATTCAATAGGACCAAGCGGTCTACCGCTAGACATTAACAGGTCGTCCGTATGTATTTAGCTAGGTTAAGCAAAGTACGCTGCTAACTCCGTTTGGATGGGTAACCGCTATTGGCACGCTCCCTAGAAGCATTTGGTAAAAAATGCCACACTTCTGAAGCTCAACTTCGGAAGCACGTTAAGTCTGTATCCAAATGGGCACGTAATAACTGATTATGCGGCATCGGAGATGTCCTTGATAGAATATAGAGCGCTCTAACGAAAACAAGGTAAATGAAACAACCTAAAAATGATCTATTAAGTAAATTTTATATAACATACAAAATTTACCAAAATGTTATATTCTCCACTGATATTGAAAAACAAAGAGATTTTTCTATTACGGCAGCACCAGACGGCACACAGAAATGCCTGTTCCACTGTATCGCAGAGCTGAGTGCGGCATCAATAATTCGGCGTCACATTGCGGGTCCCATCCTCAGGTATTGAGTATCGAGCATCTCGTATTCCTGGGCTAGTTAACGCCTGCTTTCAATTTGCCGTCCCATTTATTTATGCCTCCAATCTTTGGTTCAATCTGTGCCATTGGGTAGTTTGGGCTTCTTTCTATATCATGTCGAAAATTGTAATATTTTCTACTAAATTGGAGGTGAGAGGTCTATTTATTGAAACAGTACATCCATTTCTGATTCACAACTTGTTAGATTTATCTGATCAGTAAACTTACAGCGCAGAAGCGCTGAAGGACAGCTTCCGGATCACATCGTTAGGAGCTTAACGACAGGTTTTAGATTTTTAGAGAGGTAGCTAGCCTGGCGGTTACCAGAAATAGCTTACATTATCTATATTGTGGATTTAATCACGACGATACTTTCACCGGAAGCCTGCGGTAGGGATCGATCCGGCAGCCGTCGCTCATTATCGTAGCGTAACTCGAATGTCCACGTCACGGGCGATGGATAGCGCGGCGTCACCGAACACCTCTAAAGCCACGGCCCATTCTGTGCCAGATTGAAGCATAAATAAACAGAGTCATGATCCCTCAGGGCGGCGGCTGAAACGGTGTGAGCTTACGAGGAATTATTGATGGAGTTTGAACAAGAGGATTTCCGTGTGATTTTTAGTAAGTATACTAACTACGATAAAATCGATAAATTGAACCGTATAGTTTATGTATAGCTTTAGGTACGCCTCTTGAGTAAGAATACGTCTTGGTTGGTATCATTTGAAGGTTTCAAGGGAATTATATATTTGGTAAGATTAATGCGCGATAGAAACTCGACGTCAGTGCAGTGCCACAATAATCTACCGATATAAGTTCTAAGTGGTGAGCGGTACTGCGACAGTGTTGCAACTAGCATGGACAAGCTCTGTATAGTACTATCAGGCGCACGTCTAGCGCATCTCATCAGTAGGAAGCATACAAAAGTATTGAGAACATAAAAAGTAATCCTAAATTTATTCGGAGCCGCGGGAGGAAGTAATACGTTTACATCTGATTCAAACAGACAGTAGGTTAAACGACTAAGCCTTGTGGTCGGGTGGTGCCGAATATAACAATAGTCTTAGCTCAGGAAGATAAATAATGTTGCACTATACACTTCTTCATGTAAATATTGGAAGCTAATAATTTAATTTGTAATAATATGTCGGCATTACTGGTTTTGTCAAAGTTTTCTGGACACAAATGTATGTTTATTTATAATGGATTATCTATATGGCTAAACTATATGGATTATATATGTATATGGATAGAGTGACTTCCTCTCGCCTGATCGAAAGCAAGGATGAAATCAAGAAGCGATGCCCATTACTGCAGCCGTAAGCTGCGCTTCGTCACTTATGACGAAATGCATCTGCTATAGGCAGAGGTTACCACTAACACCAGGTGGGCCTCGTGCTTGTAACAATATAACTTAAATTGTACAAATTCCTCACACCAACACGCGCTGACTTCAGAAGTTCGAAGCAATACGGCAGAGACGAGAGGTCTCTTAATGTAATTGCGTTTTGTTCAACTTGTGAATGTCATCATGAAAAACAATGTCTTACACAATAAGAAATGCTCTTCGATATTGAAAAGCATTTTATTTCACAGCGACGTGAAGTTTCTCACGGTAACATCATATTGCGCAGGACTCTAATGAAATTAAGAGTCTTTATAATCGGGTCTTGCCTGATGCGAACAGTCTACATTTAAGAGTAGGTCGGTATAGACATTTCTTAAATTAATGATGTAATACGCCCTCTATAGTTTTATTGGCCCTTAATTCCGCACATTCACTACTACTAAAACAATTTTCAATTAATTCATAGTTTTAGTGAAATATATGTATTTTAAAACATTATTTTAAAACGTCAGAACAACATATTGTAAAATAATGCTCAATTTTATTCGTTTAAAGTTGGTTAATTTTATTCAAATTCAAATTCAAATATATTTATTGCATATCACATAACTGAACGGTTGATACATAAAATGGTAGTTCCTGTGATACCCCGTAAGGGCACTGCAACTTAAGAGAGGGGTACATTACTTATTTGAACCTCTAATCATAATCATGTTAAAAATTTTTAATTTTTTTACATATATATACATATATACATTTTAATATTTTTCAAAAAGCTTTAAACCTAAAACTTAAACTTTTTTAAATGCAGAACAAATGGAGCACATAGGTACCGTAAGTACAATCGCCTGCAATACGATGTGTACATTCCGTAGTTTTACAAAATTATGATACAGTACTACGTGTTTATTTTTTTATTACAATAAGGATATTTGTATATGATAAGTATTAATTTAAACAGAATAAAATAATACAAAAAACTTCTCTCGACAGGTTGGCGCAGTCGGTAGATCCCTGCCTTCTGAGCCGTTGGTCCCCGGTCTGATCCCCGAATGGTCAAATATTTGTGTGCCAAAAAATTCTGTTTGATCTGTGTCTAAGTGTGTCAATAGATATGTATATAAGTAAGTATGTAAACCAGGTTACCATGTACAGGCTCTGTCTAGTTCGGGACTGCATACCTTGTGTGGATTTTGTCACTTCAATAGCTGACCCGCCAGCGGCTTCGCTCACTTGCTCTTGGTGTAGTGGTGGAAACGCCTTTTTGTAATCTCGGGTTTGATCCGCGGGTTGGGGATTTTCTAAACAAACATACTCAATAGCAGTCCGGAGTCGGGAACATTGTCCCGTAGATGGCAATATGCTCACACCCTATACCAACATGGGGACAAAAATATATCTGACGAAACGCAGGTGTTTAAAACACCCCTGCTTATAGCTTCGAGGATATATAGGTATGACAATTTGTTATGTTATGTTTAAAAATAACATCTTTTGTATTATTTTCGTTAAAGTTAATTTATACCATGTTTTGAGTGAATTGCATCAGTTATATTTTTCCTTTTAATAATTTCTAAACTTTACTCCAAAATTTATACTACTGTTTATATTTAAAAAAAAAGACGTATCACATTCTTAACTATTACGGTTTTTTTACGTACCATACAAGTTCATGAACAACGACCATCCAATCCAGACCCCAGTTTTATATGACTCCGTGTTGCATAGATATATCAAGCTGCCAACTTGGATGTATGTGTTCGATCAAGATAAAAAATATAGTTGGGAACTCCGGGCTCTATTCTATCCAATACCGAATTTCATCGAAAGCTGCGTGGTAGTTTTTATGTTATGCGTGAGCATACAGACAGACAGACAGGCAGACATTTTTTTCAACATGTCATATTCTTGTTCTGAAGGTAATTTTACCCACATTTTTATTTTTATTTTCTCCAAAGTAAGTAAAGACTTTTTGGCCACTATGTCTGTATTAGTATAGAATAGATTTTGGAAAAAATCTCATGACAATTTTTATGAAATTTATTTTGAAAGTTGTCAAGTCAAAGTCAAAGTCTAAATCATTTATTCTATTTAGGCATCAAAGACGCACTTATGAACGTCAACTTTTCATTATAATGTACTTTAAAGACTCTACCGCCGCGTTCCAAAATATATAGAATCCACCGAGAAGAAGCGGCAAGAAACTCGGGGCCATTCTTTTTATATGGATGTTTACAATGTTTCTACTTAGGTACTACAAATATTACATTTTATGGGTGGCAGAGACAGCTTGCCAGAAGTGGAGTATTCCAAGCATCTTTATCTTCTATATAATGTCGAACTTTATAGTAAGCTTTTTTTATTAAAACGTTTTTTACAGTCGACTTGAATTTGCCCTCTGTGAGCTCAGTTATGTGCTTTGGGATTTTATTGTAAAAACGCACACAATTTCCTAGGAATGACTTATTAGTCTTCGCAAGTCTAAAACTAGGTACAGCTATCCTATTTGTATTTCTGGTATTAAAAGTGTGGTGATCACTATTTAACTTATATTTATGTAAATTTTTACGAACATACATTATATTTTCAAATACATATACATAACACAGGTGTTTAAAACACCCCTGCTTATAGCTTCGAGGATATATAGGCGTGACAAATTGTTATGTTATGTTAAAAAATAACATCTTTTGTATTATTTTCGTTAAAGTTAATTTTTACCAAGTTTTGAGTGAATTGCATCAGTTATATTTTTCCTTTTAATAATTTCTAAACTAAAGTTTTGAGTAAACTCCAAAACTTATACAACTGTGTATATTTACAAAAAAATAAAAAGACGTATCAAATTCTTAATTATTACGGTTTTTATCCGTACCATACAAGTTCATGAACAACGACCATCCAATCCAGACCCCAGTTTTATATGACTCCGTGTAGCATAGATATATCAAGCTGCCAACTTGGATGTATGTGTTCGATCAAGATAAAAAATATAGTTGGAACTCCGGGTTCTATTCTATCCATATACCAAATTTCATCGAAATCTGCGTAGTATTTTTTAAGTTATGCGTGAGCATACCAACAGAATTTTTTTTTCAAAAACGTCATATTCTTGTTCTGTTGGTAATTTTACGTCTTCTGGCCCACATTTTTATTTTTATTTTCTCCCAAGTAAGTACAGACTTTTTGGCCACTATATCTGTTTTATATGTATTATTATGTATTAGTATTGAATAGATTTTGGAAAAAAGCTCATGGCAATTTTTATGAAATTTATTTTGAAAATTGTTAAATCTATACTTACAACTTATTGCAAGCGACTGTAATTATTTTAATTTAACTTACTTTATTTTATTTATCTATTACAAAAGTGGTTGCTCTGGCGGTTATAATATGTCTGAAGGTTACCTCCGAGCAAAAGCACGACTACAATATGCGGCAGACGTATAAAGCTCTCGCTTCACTTCCATTCGCCGTATCTCGACGCCCGTCATCTTATCCAATATGTCCCGACCCCGTCCGTGACTCCTAACTGCCATTAACGCGTTCCCAAACCATATGTCTTAGGGACACAGTATGGATTCAGTAAAGGCATTGATTTGTATTTATTTCTTCAGCAATCTGCGAGTCAAAAACACATGTTGTATGTTTAATGTATGTCTGTGTTGAAGTGATTATTATGGACCTAATCAATATTTCATATTTAAATTGACTGGTTGAATATACATAATCTTGACATGAATTATTCAAAAACTAAAATCATGCAATTGAAGCCCTATCGAAAATATCCTTTGGCAATAGACTTTGTTTACAATAACTCCAAAAAAAAAAGTCAAAAGTCATTTAGTCAATTTAGGCATCAACGACGCACTTATGAACGTCAACTTTTCATTATAATGTACTTTAAAGACTCTACCGCCGCGTTCCAAAATATATAGAGCCCACCGAGAAGAAGCGGTAGAAACTCGGGGCCATTCTTTTTATATAGATGTTTACAATGTTTCTACTTAGGTAATACAAATATTACATTTTATGGGTGGCAGAGTGACAGCTTGCCAGAAGTGGAGTTCTCCAAGCATCTTTATCTTCTATATAATGTCGAACTTTATAGTAAGCTTTTTTTATTAAAACGTTTTTTACAGTCAACTTGAATTTGCCCTCTGTGAGCTCAGTTATGTGTTTTGGGATTTTATTGTAAAAACGCACACAATTTCCTAGGAATGACTTATTAGTCTTCGCAAGTCTAAAACTAGGTACAGCTACCCTATTTGTATTTCTAGTATTAAAAGTGTGGTGATCACTATTTAACTTATATTTAAGTAATTTTTTACGAACATACATTATATTTTCAAATACATATAAGGAAGGCAACATTAATATATTGATTTCTTTAAATAAATCTCTCAAAGATTCACTCCAAATTGAAATGCGTTGACACATTTTCATTGTTGGGATTAAATATAGACACCCATATACATTGGAAAAGTAATACCCAAAAGATTAAGAACAAACTCTTAACAACTATACAGTGTACATATGATTGCAATAAAAAATTGAGTAAACATTCGAAATCATTTATTGTTTCCGAGTGTTTATTGCATTCATAAGCTAATCTGGTAGTTTTGTCAAATTTCAGTATGAAGTTAACGTTAGACGTTATTCCCGTGTCGCAGGAGGCATGGACTCACACACTAACACATCACACACGTCCAAGACTCAAGACCAGAGATCGAACTTGGGACCGCGCGCTTCAAACGAAATGTCGGTATCAAGTATCAACTCAACGGCAGAGTACCTCTAGCGCGCGGCCCCGAGTTTACTTTGTCAGACAGAGCTATCAATTATTTTCTACTGTTGGTGGGAAAAGTGGTTCTCAGAAATCTGTGAACACAATTCCTTCTGTAATTTTCCCCTGTGACCATATATTGGAAACAGTATGAAGCTAAAGTAATAAAACAAATAAATAAAGTAAATAATTAACTATTACTTACTTTACCCTGATGACCTACAAAGCAAAGATTGCCAAATAATGTTTCATGATTTTTTACGAATACTTAATGATTGGAATGGAATAAATGGAAAACATAACAAAATCAACGGTAGCCATTGTTAGTTCTTATCCCGCCATATTAAACGATTGTCCTTTAAAATATGGAAAGAACTCAACAAATTTGTAATTAAACTTTCCAAAAGCAAATGAGCTCATACTGTTTATGCAACGTGCCATATATCTGAAATCAAACCCCAGCTCCTCGAGGGCGTCGTAAAGCGCCGAATGCGATTTTAATGTGTCGCAGGTGATCTTCGGATTTGCATTATATGGAAGTTAGTGGGGTTTAATAGAGTGGTCGTTGGTAGATTGATACGGGCCGATCGATGTGTATGAGGAAAGAACTGGCAAAGACATGGAAAATGATGTATGGGCAGGCGCTGGCGTCAGGTCGCGCTACGGAGAAATGCTAAGTACTATATATGGTGTGGTCGTTGAATACATGTATAATATAAATCTACTAATCTACTTTTTGTGTGTCCGTGAAAAGACTTAATGCATTAGGTAAACTGTTACAGTAGAGACATTGATTTATATCGACATTAGCTACAAACAATCCGGACTGTTTCACAATATATAATTGGTAGGAAGTCACGATCCAAAGTAAACACAGTCGCTTTCGATTTTATTGTGATTTTCACCATCCAAAACCTAAAAAAAATTATGTCAGTGCAAAAAATACTTCACATTTAATCCTTATATTCTCTATATTACGTACGTGCGAAGCCGGGTCGGGTAGCTAGTTAAATATAAAGTTTCGAATTGGCTCCATCAAAGATGGGTGCGCCTGAATAATTCTTGTTTACTTTCCCACTGCATACGAGTCGATATTGGACATCGAAAATCTTTTCTCTTGAAGACGGATTGAGGATATTGGTGATGAGAGTAAGGGCATTTCTCATAAAAATGTTAAAACGCAATAAGAAAACTAATGATTCGTTGTGTGATTTCAGTTTTAAACAAACTTATTGTAACCAATCGTCTCGGATCTGTGTCGGAATTTGGGCAGCGGCTCAATATAGGCAGTGTTTTTGAAATATGTATATCTACTAAATCTACTTAATATTTTAGATTTGTAATATTCGTAAAACTAATGATCCACGTAAAGGATAATATTTTCTTTTTATTTGTTCTTTTGATGGTCCAGAGTCCTTCTTATCTATCTATACGAAGAATAGGAATGGGCTTCATTTTGACATGTGAACCCCATTCTGGACGAAATCCTGCAAGCCTATTGGTTGGAACCATCAATAGGAATGAGAATGAAGTGACATTTAATTCTCATTCAAGTTAGATAATAAGGCGGCAGGTTCGTTTACATAATTTGCTTCGTTTAAAACTGGCTATAAACTGAATGTCTTCAAGAGATGCAGCGAACTATATTTTCCGATATAAAGCCAAACCCATAAGCACATGTCTATGACCTGAAGCCTGCAAATGCTACCTAGTACCTTAACTTTGATTGATGTGATCGCTATGCCCTAAGCTCCATTGTTCTGGTACTTTAGACCTTACTACCCTACAATACAGGTGTCCCTGGATGGAACCAAGCTAGTTCTATTCAGCGTACAATACTCAACCTTACCACCGCCTGTTATAGAGTTAATGGTCTCTAGAAACAAATTATCTTGCTTACACCTGTGACTACAACGTGAGGTCCATTCTGAATCTTATTGCTTTATACCCAGAGTCCAATGTGTTATGCAAGGGATAGAACCTAGTCATTGTATAGGGGTGCTATCAGTCACAATTTGAGTTAATGCTGTAAGCACGATACGGAGTCAGATTATGACAATGATGTGTGTAGTGATGTGATATTGATTGATTATTGCACATGAGGCAACTGGCTCTATCGATTAAGCGGCGTCTATTGTTCATGCGTTAACGTAGCGTAATATGGATGTTTGGTTGATGAAGGTTTGGTCTTGGATTGTTTAAATTTTTCTATATTTAAAAGTTTTGTCTTAGCATGCTAGGAACATTGTGTTATGCCTACTAAACGATTAGATACGGTTTTCGCTCTATACATCTCTTACATTTTAATTACAAATCAGAAACACTATGGTTCTCTGATACATAAACATTTTTGTATTATTTTAATTTATGAAATAAGGTAGCATCTATCTTTAAGGTTGTAACATTTTAGGGTCACAGATATATTCAGGAATGAGTCCCCATGTCCATAAAACACGCATCATATTATCAAAGCCTATATTATATCCATAGTACACTGATACTGTGCTGAGTCGGGATTTATTCCTGACATCAAGCAACATTGCAATGCATATAGTAAGTAATTATTTTGTAGTGTTGTATGTTGTTAGCAATAAATGTGTTCTCTACGGTTCCGATTTTTTATCATCGAGTCACAAGACGGGCAAGTCCCGCCCCGGATGGTAAGCGCCACGCCTTCAGATGACGGTTGCAACTGTCCGCCGGAAGTTTTACGTGCGTCACTGTACGCGTGTATGTGTGAGTCTCAATCACCCAGTGATGACAGTTGCTGCAGTACCCTTTAAACTTTAACACAGAGTATCTGGCGCTACCGTAGTCGCACCCAGCTTTGTCTCTGGCACAAGACACCTTCTACATATGTATGGTGTGGAGTTTCCTCTACTCTCATGTCAGAGGCATCTCCGTTCCCTCACGGACCACTTATATTTTTATAATGGGTTATATTATGTATAAAAATTACAGTATGTACAGTACAACTAAACTACATAATATCACACGATCTAGGCAAACTTATGTGTAAGATGCCTTACGTAATGATAAAGATACGACCTAGTGAAAGGGGCTGGTAGTAACCTCATGCCAAACCTTAAGACCTTAAGACCGACCAAACAGTGTGGCATATTTTAGCAGATGTGTATCAGCGTTTTGTAGTGCAGGCCGCTGAAAATAATTAAGTAATACATTTGTTTTTTGTTTCAGACTCAAAAAACGTAGTATTTACTATAATAAGTCAATCGGAGCCGTACCACGCGAGCGTCGCGAGTAGACTAAAGCAAAACATTGAGGGTCAAGTCTCCCTGTTGGAAAATGTAAGTGGGCCCGTTAAATATTATGGTAAAAATGACATCCCTCTAATGATGAAAATTTCAACTATAACCATAGAAGTTTTGTCCATTGTACAGAAGGTAGTCGCGCTAAAAAACAACATACTATTTCTTGGAGGTCGAATGTTTGACAATAAGATAGCACAGATCTATAGATACTTTGCCCAGTAGTCTCACGATTCACATCTCGGCAGCAAAGGGGGTATGTTTAATATATTCACCGAAGTACCGAGGAGAGCTTTACGTCAATTCTATATTATTACTAAAATCGTTTATTCATGAAGATCGGTAAAAGCTTTTAAGATTGTTATTGATGGAACGGCGTAGCCTGAAATAACATTATCATTCATTTGTTACACCGAATTTGTATCATAATTGTAAATATATTTTATGTCATCTTCATAATCTTAGCCGTAGGACTTCTACTGCTGAACATATCCCTCCCTATAGATTTCCATAAGTACCGATTGGAAGCGGCCTACATCCAACGACATCTTGCGATCTTTATCAGGTCGTCTATCCACCTGGCTGGTGGTCACGCTACACTACCAGAACCTTCCGACCCCATCAGTTCTGCCTGCTATGTGCTCTGACTACTGCCGCTCATGGCTTATCTTCTGAGCTATGCCGCTGACTATCGTTCGTCTACGGATCTCTTTCCCTCTCGCATAGCCCGTTGTGCTACTTTGAGCTTACTTATGAAGACCATAGTAACACGGTGACCCGGCCTTCGAACCGCGGAGTTCCAAGTTTGATCCATGGTTGGGTAAATATGTGTGATGAGGAGAAATGTTTCTATTTGGGACTTTGATGCTTGTGATATGTTCATGTGTGTGCAATGTGTGGAGGCACGGGCCTCCAGTAATAATGAGTGTATTTATAAAATATTCAAAATTCGTTACTTCATTTTACTTATCTCTATAGAAGAAACCAAGCATCCACCTTACCCACGAAGACTTTCCTGCACCAGGAGCGTGGACTATCATACCCCTACTGGGACCACTGACAGCCAAATATGGCACCAGTGACGTTAGGTGGGTGCTGTTTGTGGAAGCCCATACCGCTGTCAGGTGTGACAAACTGTTGGAGGCTTTGGCTGCAGCTGACAAGCAGAAGGTAAGAAACTGTGCCATTGTTAGTACTTTCCGTCGATACTATTTATGTAGATGGCGCAGGCTGGCGTATCGTTAATGTTAATGGCAATCAAGTATGGCACGACCTTAAGTGCCGAAGTTTGGTGCACCTTGCCGATATCCATACCGCTGACAGTAACAACAGTATGTATAGTTTCAAAATATACAAGCTCTCCATTTTCATACCTAACAAAAATATCTTGGGGATTACAAATTGATAAATGGGTCCTATAGCAGCTGCGTCTTTATTTAATTAGGAATGAACTTATTATCATTATCTGTAGGACGCGATGTGGATAGGATACCCGTTGAGCGACGAGGAGCCGACTATCATCCACCACTTCAGCATATACGAGGAGTTGGAGGAGGAAGGTGGCTTCGTGTACCCCAACTTCGCGAGTGGCTTTGCTATGAGGATGGAGCTTATCAACAAGTGAGTATAAGGTTCATTTATATGATCATAGTTTTTTGGTTATTTGGTTCTCGGCCTAAATTTAGGTTTGCAAGTTTATGTGTTTTTCCTATCATGAGTATATATATACACAAACAAATAAATCCTTTTTTATTTATGTTAATATTACACTTACACAAATATTAGTTTTACTGTCGTAAAATGTAGGTACATTAATAATAATATATCTGAAGGTACAGGCTCCCGAGCTAGTGTGTACTGTGTTTCAGGAGTGGCTTCTCTCAAAACTATTTTACAGGTAATATAAATACAAATAATATATTATATCTATCATATTCATAAGTGCTTAAAGTGCGAGAGATGTAATTTATAAAGGTTATGTTAATATTTTCGTAAAGGACATGCTGACATCTGCCCAAATAAGCATAATATAGGCTGCTATAATATATATAGCACGAAATACCAACGGAATAAATAACGATCGCGCGATGCAAAGAAGCTGTTACGGTAGTCCAAAACATGTGGGCAATTACGCATGAATAGATAATATGATAGCCCGTATCTCAAAAGATTAGTTTGCCGTGGAGTACCGTCTTAAAATAGTCCCCCCCACCCCCATTCTTCCCGTGGGTGACGTAGAAAGCGGCTAAGGGATAACGCCAACCCGCCTGCCAAGCGTGGCGAGTATTGGCAAAACCCTCCATGAACAGTACAAATGGAACCAGGCCCCCAGTCCCCGGCAGCCCCGCTATTCCTGGCTACGGTAGCGGCCTCGGTAACGGTGGGGCAGGGGGTGCTAAAAATCCCCGGCAGACGCCCGGCTCCCTCAACAACGACGATTGGCCCTGCTAACACACAACATACGTAAGATGAGGACAGACGAGAAGATTAACGCGCTGGAAGAAGAAATGAGTAGATTACACTGGGACATCGTGGGGTTATCAAAAGTCCAAAGAGCGATTACCCTAAAATCAGGTAACCTACTCTACTACCGGGAGGGCGACTAACAGTCTCAAGGTGGTGTCGGGTTGCTCGTTCACAAGTCCCTCCCCACAAACAACATTGTAACGATCGATAGCGTTTCCAATAGGGTCGTATACTTAATACTCAGAGTATCTAAAAGATACTCGCTGAAGGTCATTCAGGTATACGCACCGACGAAGTCGCACCCGGATGATGAGGTGGAGGATATGTATGAGGATATTAGTCGGGCCATGCATACCTCTGAAACTCAATTTCTAGTTGTAATGGGGGAAAGTTGGGCAATTTGGTTATGGACAACGGAACGGAGGTTGGCCGACTTCCTGACGAAAGAGGGACTCATAATGATGAACTCTTTCTTTCAGAAACCACCTCATAGGAAATGGACCTGGCTGAGTCCCGATGGTTCCACGAGAAATGAGATTGACTTCATTATGACCACCAAGAGACAAATATTCACTGATGTCTCCGTGATCCACAGCGTGAAAACCGGTAGTGATCACCGAATGGTAAGATGATGATGATCTCAAAATAGGTCGAATATAACGGGAATAAGTCGAGAGAGCCACCTTCGGCGATCTTACGGATGTGTTTCTACATGAAGACAAAACTTTTGATTTCACAAGCGACATGTGGTTTCCACACATCTAAAGCGCATTTTCGTAAACCTTACTATCATTAGTAAGGCATTTAGACTACAAAAATATAATTTTGCCTTAATGAAACTTTAATTGCTCCGCTTAAAAGAACTCGGCATGTGATTCACGAAACGAAAAGCTTGTCACGAGCCGACTAACTTCGTGATCCGACACGAAACCCGCTTAATTCATGAGAATGACAAATCACTTCTCATTATACCCTTCAGAGGCGCCCTTTTACGAAAGAAGCGAACCAGCTCAGTTATGATAACTATAGTGTTATTATAGGTAATTATGACTATATGAAGCTATAGTCCTAAGCCCAATTGGATGACGTATCTTCTCGTAGCCGTAGTGCAAAACTTTCTGTTCCAGTCAGTCAGTCGGTCAGTCATATATTCTAATATATTGGCCTAATTTCTCGAGTAATGCACTAAATTTATTTATCAAAAGTTGAGAACGACTTTACCGATTTCGACGAAATTTGGCAAACAAGTAGATTATATCCCGGCGAACATACGATGCTTTTTATCATCATCCACTTCACCACGCGTGTCCAACCGCGCGGCGCAGCTAGTAGTTAGTAAATGTGAATTATGAACACCATAATATAAACGTAAAAAGCTTGTACCGAACAAATTTTTGTAATCTAACACAAAACCTGCGTAATTCATAAGAATGACAAATGACTAGCGCCGTACAGTTCGGCGGCGGCCGGTGACAAAGCGAGGGCTTTTTACCGAATGAGGTCCCGCACGAGGACAACAGCGTTAGTTAATGTTGCGTGGAACAAGCTTTTACAATTAGTACGGTTATTGGGGACAAAATGAATTGCTGTTTTGTGCGTGACTGTCATTGCGGGTTTCGTTAAAATACAAATGGAAGTGAAAATACGTGTGCATTGTTATGATTGGGAGGGAGCTTCAATTTTCTAGATTTATCACGTAATCCATCCAGGATTGGTTGCGACTGGAAAATTGATGAGTTTGCAAGAAGTGCAGTAATCAATAGCTAACTAACCATTTAGTAAAAGCTCACTCCGGGACTCTGCCTGTGCTGATAGGAAACCTTTTGCCGAGCTTATAAGTAACCAATGAGTTAATTCAGGTTTTTCCGTTAAATCATTCAAAACTCGCCCAGCCGTTATATCGTAGAATGATAAGACTTATTAGGTTCATTACGCTCTTCGCTTGATACCAACAGTCTCATTTATACACAGTTTACTAGTTTGGTGCCCTGTGTTACCCGGAATACGACAGCAGTTAGACTGTCGCGATTATTGAACATTAGTTGCGCTCCGTGGTTTCACCCCCGTGGTGGTGTATGAAAATAATGATGAATCAAAACTTATAGTCATTGTACTCAGGAATAATTTAGCATTCTAATGGTGTAAGAATTTTTTAAATGGGTGTGGTAGTTTTCGTATCGTATTCGTTACAAACATCTTTTTATAATATTGGTATATACTCGTAGATTGAATTTTAACATAATATTTAAACGGTATATGTCGCGTATGTTGTAATCATATGTTTGGTCTCTGTTATGAACATAAAATACCAGTTTATACGAACGACTTCGTCCGCGTGCAACAGGGTGATCATGACTCCTCGAAATCTCACCGATGCATCGCGATAAAGAGTAGCGTATCTCTACTACGAGTACGATATATACATAAATCCGTTCAGCCGTTTGGTTCGCGACAGATCCACGTCACCTCTGAGCTGTCACCGCTTCATTCTAATTCTTCTTCTTATACTTTTCATTATCCTTTATTGTCCGTATTATTTCGCTCCATGCAGGCTATTAACACAAATGGAGAGCGGAGAGCGTCGCCTCGAGGCGGACTTCTCAATAGACCCCGCATTCGAACTGGCGCAGCTGGTGTACGGCGCCGGGGAGCTGCACGGACCTCTGCTCACTGCGGACCTCAGCTTCTGCATAGTCGCGGGCGATAACTGTGCCACGTACCCGACGCAGTTCGATACATGTGTGAGTATCATAAAGTCCCTTCCGCATACAAGACACGCAGGAAGAGTACATATGTGGAAACACTTTTGGTTGATAAAGTTGCTTGCATTAGCGCGTTCATATAATCGAGTTGGCTAATCTCGCGTGAACTTAGCAGTACTGTCTGTTCTAGTATACTGTCTTTGTTTATGGTTAAAAAATAATAACAATATACTCTAACCTGCGCATTCGTAAAGTACTTTAGAGGGCTCAGGTTGTGTCGTATGTAAATTTAGTAAACTATACAGTATTGCAACTACGACTTTTAACCACTTGTACTAAAGAACTAGTTCAAGGATGGATTAAACGAATTTTCCCAAACTACCAACCAGTCGCCATTGAAATAGTTGATGAACAAATCAAATCTATGGAACTTTGTGAGGTATGGGAGTCCAGGAGCATGCCCACTGGCCTCAATACTTGGTGACTTGGTGGTATAGGCCTCTTGTGCGAGAGGTACCAACGCAGAGTGAGATGTTCTGCCGCTAAGCAATACGGCGCATTACTGTGTTAGGGAGTTAAAGGCACAGAAAGGTGGTGTGCCTTTCATATACTTATTATATTTTATATACTTTCATATAACCCAGTAAGGTATAGTAAGTTCAAATACTGAGTGATTTACAAAAACCCATTTTCCGGGTGACGAGCGCAACACAGTGCCCCGCAAAACTTCAGTTGTAAGCTCTGTGTACCAGCCCTTACCTTCAGGTGCACGAGTCGCCCTTCTCGTTACTTGATTGTACACCAAAACTATCCATGTATCCTAACTTAGTGCGGTTCTCGGCAGGGCAGTGCCATACCCGAAGAGACGATATTGTTCGCCGTGAAGACCTGGAGCGGGTTCCATGGAACGCGGGCCAAAGTTGTGAAGAAGACCTGGGGACGGCACGTCACCAATCTGCTGTTCTTTAGCGACATCGATGGTTAGTACCATGCACCGTCGAGAAGACCAGATTAGAGTTCCATTGCATATGAGCCAATGTGTAGTTGATAGTGTTCAAACACCTTGAGCAGCTTCCACAGTTACAGCGTTAAAAGTACCTGAATAAATACAGAAATAAGATAACTTTCATCTAATTTATTTTGGGTTACAATCTCAATTTCATTTTTGATTAACAACGTTAACTAGCTTATTTTGGGAAGCTATTAATATGAAAATTTAAATATTTTTCCATCACATTTATTTTATTTTATCGATATTGCCCAGCTACTTTTTACTGGCCTTACCAGAGAAAAGGTATTCTGGTCTCGTATCACTATACTACTATACTCGAATATTATCCTCTGGTGAGTATCTATCTTTAATAAACTTTATACGGATTGAAAAATAAAGTTAAAAATATATCTGGTAAGATTCGGTGATTCACAAATTTTGGCTTGCAGCATCCATTGCTTTATAAACTTAGGAAAACGTCTACTCGGAAAACGGTTCTTGCGGCGTACCATGGATATGTGTCTTCTGTGCTAAACTATGGTCTTATTTTATGGGGCAACTCTACAGACGTTCAAAAAGTCTTCTTGGCTCAAAAAAAATGCATCAGGGCAATTGCAGGTATACCACCCTGGGAATCATGCAAGCCATTTTTCAAAGAATTTCGTATTCTCACATTACCTTGTATGTATGTTCTGGAAGCAGCTAAATTTGTGAAATTCCATCCAGAGTTATTTAAAATTGCTAAAGATATTTTTCCTAGAAATACAAGAAATCCAGATAGAATTGTCTTACCAAAGGTTGCAAGAACAAAACTGTATCTGAATAACTGTTATGCAATGTGTGGGAATTTATATAATTCTATTCCCAAAGAGATCAAAGAACTGCCAACCAACAGATTCTGTAGGAAACTTAAACTATGGCTCATAGAAAAGTCATACTATTCGTTGCTGGATCTCAAAAATTGCTAGTAATAAAGATTAATTGAATTAAAATTTTGTAATTATAATTATAATAATATTATGTATTTTGAAATGACACTTTTGACATTAGTGGTAATTTTCATTTTGACATTAATAATTGTATACCCACCTAACTAAATATGTTAAATTGTAGATATTGTTTGCACGTCGCTATGCGACACACAAAGAAGCGCGGAAGGTGTGGTTGCTTGATCAGTGTTTTTATTCTCTAAAGGATTATTTAGAATAAGTGATCTTCATTATGTTTATATTCTTCATTTTAATGTGCCTAGTATGAAAAAATAACTAGATAGTATTAGGTACCTATATTATAAGTTTTTGCAAGCTATTTCATTAGCAAATTGTGTAAGGTCTTACTGTTAATGATTAAATCCACCTAAACTGTACTCACATTTTATGCAAATAAATATTATTCTATTCTATTCCATTGTCTCAATGCAAGGTTTCTGTGTTACATTTCCCAAAAAAGTATGCTCTACTATATTTTAAATTTGAATCCTCATGTATCGAAAAATTTTCACCGATCGACAAGTTATTCATGTCTACCGTCGACATTTTAATCAATACGTTCCCGATACTCACACTATTCGGTAACGATGTCCAGAGATTAATTTATAGTTAATCTATGCAATTTTGTTTCGCTGAATTAGCATATTAACTCGTATTTCCCAATATGGTGTAAGTTTTCGTATCCCAGATCCGACGTTACCGGCGGTGTCGACGGGCGTGCCGAACAGCAAGACGGGCCACTGCGTCAAAACCAACGCCATTCTGAAGCAAGCCGTCGCGCGCGCCAGCAACATGCCGCACGTCAAGTGGATATTCCTGGCAGACGATGATACTATACTGGGGTAAGGTTTTGAATAATATATTGACGGCTAAACTTACGCGGTAGGTACAGTCGCCTGCAATGAGATGTATACATTACATAATTTTCAAAGGTGCCTCAGCATACATGAAAATTTCATGAAAATTGAGATCAGAATTATTAGACACTGAAGTCATTCATATTACTTTACTGATTATAATAATCCTTATGTACATTGTTATAAAATGTAGTACTGTATCAAAGTTTTGGAAATCATGGAATGTATACATCTTATTGCAGGCGACTGTACAGTCGAGTATTGCTACTCGTGCACCCGGCTGCGTCCGCGCTAGTACCTACTGGGGCAAGATTGAATTAGATTGAGACATTGAGTACAACTATTAAAAATAATGATGTAAAATTTTTATAGTATTCCTCTATTTTTTTGCAGCAATAATCAGACAACATTGGACCGCCATCGTTTTGCTTTTAACTTTTTTTGTTAATAATTGTAATGTTAGCTTTTGACGACTATTTCACTTCATTACCACATGGTCAATGATGATGCGGTCGAAGACGGTATCACGCTACACCCAGATTATCGACTGACCTCGGAGATCAGCTGCAATACCGTTAGGTGCTTGGTGACTTCTGTTTTGATTAATACAGACATATATTGGTGACAACCAAGCACCTACCCGCCTGTCTAGCTAGCAGAGTGGGGTGATAGCTAGCCAGGCGGGCACGGCACACAGCAAGCTTTACAACAAATGTCTCATTTCCAGCGTGCGAAGACTGTGCGAAGTGCTGAGTTGTTACCGCGGCGGGGATGACGTCACAATCCTCGGCGAGAGATACGGATACGGATATGGAAAGAGGGAGACAGCTGCTAAAGGTCAGCATAGTCATATTACATACTCGACTTAGTAAGTAGTTAACAATTATAATCAGCATGTTGTTTAAGTAAAGCTGTCCTACTTTGTCAAATAGACAGAATACGAACCTGCATACTTTGCGTTTGCAGAACCAGGCTCTGAGCCATAAGCTACTAATATTCTGCATTAAGTCTCGATTTAAGGTTGTCGAAGCTGAACTCCTGTCTCCGAGAGGAATATTTGAGCCCCAGCAGTGGGAACACGATAGGCTGATTATCTTAACCAACAATGTATGTCTATTTTTGTTAATAAATAATTTCTCGTACAAACAAGGTTACGACTACATAACGGGCGGCGGCGGCACAGTACTGAGCGTGCGCGCTGCACGCGTGCTGACCGCGTGCGCGTGCGCAGGGCTCAGCGCGCCCGACGACATGACGCTCGGCGCGTGCGCGACGCATCGGCTCAACCTCACCGCTACCCATGTGCCGCTGTTCCATCAGGTAATGTGCATTTCAAGTAAGTAAGTATTGTCACACTAGGAGTCCCCCTTCCGCAGGAGGCATGGATGGGAGGTATCTCATTTGAATGTCAGTGATAATTAGATGAAAGGTAACATATTAAACCTGGGCAGCTACTGTAACTCACAGGTAAAGGTTTAGCGACTGGTTTACAATCCTAACGGTGGTGACTAGCCAGGTGAACTCTAGAATGTAGCGTACATTCCAGAGTTCGCCTGCTTCCTTAGCCTACTAACTTGCTGTGGATTGCTTCATGTAATACTTTTATCAAAAGCTCCAGCCCGAGATAGGATTCAGGTAGGCTTAATGAGCGGCGAGCTGTTGGCGCGTTTGGCCCCTGCCTTTGCCCGCTCGACAGTTGTTTTCCCTGATTTCTATGTTTATATGTAATTAGTTTTAGTAAATTGTAAAACCTATTGTGTATTTATACCGCTTCGTTCGTGAGTACCTGTTTTTCTATCTACACACCCTAGCTCTGGAGAAAAAAAGCTCCAACGAGAACTTAAAATTATTTCGCATTTGGCCGGTTTTTAAAACACGCATCGGATGGGGGCTAAACATTATTACTCTCCAAACCGACCCAAAATAATTATTTCAGATCCCGATAATTTCTTGTGAAACTATTAAAAATAATTTCTCAAATATTGTAAAAGTTATCACATTTTTTAAAACCGTAATCCAAGTGTATGATTGCTTCAAAAAATAGTAGCCCAGTGTATGATTTCCTCAAAAGTAAAGTGATCCATTCTATGATAGCCTCAAGAGTAAAAGTAAAGTTGTCCAATGTTTATTATTTATTATTGCCTCAAACGTAACGAGGTCCAGTGTATGATTGCCACAAAAGTAAAGTTGCCCAGTGTATTATTGCCTCAAAAGTAACGCGGTGGTGTATATGATTGCCTCAAAACTAAGCTGCCCAGTGTATGATTGCCTCAAACGTAATGCGGCCTAGTGTATGATTGCCTCAAAAGTAAATTAGCCGAATCTATGATTGCCTTAAAAGTAAAGTGGCCCAGTGTACGATTGTCTCAAAAGTAGAGTGGACCAGTGTATGATTGTCTCAACAGTAAAGTACCGGGGTGGATTGCAGGCCCGACCGCAGGACTACGCGCGTGAGGTGCTATCCCGGGACCGGCCCGTCTCCTTCCACCGGCACTCCTCCCCGGACCCGCTGCGCGTGTACGCCGCGTGGTTCCAGCACGACGATCTCGCGCTGCGCACGAGGAAACGGGACGAGTTGTAGGACAACTACGCTAATCAAGCAGCCAACATATGCCATGCGGACACAGTCCATGATGTATTCCCGCTGTGTTCTTTTGACCCAGTATTATTACTATTTATGCATTAATCTATAGCTTTATATACAAACAACAGCAGAAACGATTCTCACTATAAATGTTCTTCTAAAACTTTACTATAATTTGTACATTATCTCCATCTCATTCATAAACTACTTGTACCATTTATATTTGTAAAATGGGTATTTAAAATACCACAAATAAAGTCAGTTAGATCTCTTGTCATATCTTTTTAATACAATATAAATAACAAGGACAGATAATATTTAAACAAGTTCACTAAATCTTTGTGTTATTATATTTACTGTAAGTAATTGATTGTTAGATTTAAATTAAGTAATGGTTTATTAAAAAACTAGCTCTGAGATTAAATAATCTGATTAATTAATTCGTAAAATTTATTTTACATTGACATTGTTACCAAGTATATAAGTTAATAAGCTTCCGTGATTGTTTTAAACAACGTGGCTTTGTATCTCAGTTATATATTAAAAGTAATAGATTTATGTTAATGATCAGCCCAGCTATATAGTCACAGACGTCTAGCCAAGTTCAGGTTAACAACGCTTCGCACAAAAAGGTGCATTTTCAATGTGACGCGATGGCATGCCATCTTATTAATAGTAATGTTGGTTAGATAATTAACCTCATAATTCTGTGTATTTGTCTAGTACTACATAAAATTATGCATAATGAAGTGTTGTATTGACTGCCTGCGAGTACGGCTCACCGACCAATCAGAGACTTAGTTGAGAGTTCGTTCAATTCGAGTACCTACTTCCAGAAATTGTCAATGTTGTGGGTCACATGAATAGTTTTAGAATTGTTAAGATATACTCAAATACTCGATTTTAACATTTCCTGCTTCTCTAATAATCCTCACAAACATTAACTAAGCAAGTATTTCCCAATAGATATGTACATACCGTCTGTTCATACACAAATATTTGCCCCGCTCAGGGATCTAACCTGGAACCCCGCGCTATGAAGTCTAGACCGCTACCAACTAGGTCAACGGGACTGTCAATATTATATGAGTAGCTTAGATAACGTCAAGTATTTTTAATAGATATCATGATTAATATTAAACAATCTATGAGTTTTCTGGTATTTAGCAAACCGGTAGTGTTCGCAAAAACTCTTCTTGCGGTTATCAAATAAAATTTCTTTGCAAGTGATTCTATAGATGGCGCCTCCGGCCTCATAAGGCGGTCAAAACAACTAGAAACGTACAGTCGATTCTCGAACTGTAGCCTCAGTGACGTGTGGTCATGGTGTCTGACACCGTTAGTTAGAAGACGCCGCCGATTCGTATTCCATACGAGGATGTAATTTTGTCTCTAAAAATTGCAAGAAGTGGGTAATTACTAATTATACTCCATTAGCGATTGTTTATGGAATATGGAAGTTATTCAAATTTTAACCTCTAGGTGTAGGTTACAGTACCTAGTAGAATATATGAATCTGGGCTACTCAACTTTTGTATAAGATACCTTTCCACTACGACTTGCATATAACAGCTGAAGTATATTAGACTTGTTTATACCAGCTTGCGTGTACTGCGAACGATGTGTGTGCGTTAGATTGTACTTGTAGGGGAAACTAACATATCAGTTGTCTAGATAAGTGTACATATGTAATGGAATAAAGTATACTATTTTTATTAAACCGGCCTTTTCTTTACAAACTCTATGTGTTCTTTAAAACATATTAAGTAAATTAAATTGCATGATAAAGTTTTGAATCGTATCAAACAGCTTTACTTGAATATTTACAGTTGTATCATCATCAGCTCACACTCGGCTACTACCGGTCTCTCTTAAAGTACCTAACTAGCAATAACCCAGTGTGTGCACCCAACTGACCCATCATGGCATGCTCTGGTAATGGTCAGCGCTGGGATGGTTCTGTGGCAAAATGGCATTAATGCTTATTTTTAAGGCATGAGTAAGCACCAAGAGACCAAATACATCTTTTTGGAAATTAAACTTAACCAAACTGTCAGGCAGAAATCCAGCTACAAGTTTAGAAAATAAGACAAGAGAGCTGATATAAGCCAGAAAGGAGGTAAAAACAAGAATAAGTCACTCACCACCACGAATCGTCACTAACGGCATGCTGGTGGTAGGGTTGACGCCAGGGACGGAAAATTGCAAAGGGTAAGTACATACCTATAATGATGGCCGACACAAAACAGGGCACAACCTTAGGGGAGAACACGAGTACCGAGTCAACCAATCTCCATAAACAAAGTGAAATAAAAGGGTTATTTGGATCAAATTTGGTTGGTTGATAGATGAGGCTGAATTAACACACATTCTAGATACTTTTTATCATCATCATTCCTCACAACGTGATGCGGTAAGTTCTGTCTAAATACACATAGGTATTTATCCTCTATGAAATTATTATTTATGAATTTAGAGGTCCTTCCGCTTTAGACGCGGCAGCGCCAGCACATCACGATCAGTCATCCCAGTAACTTAGGCAGTGTGTTTGCGTCCACAGTCATGTAGCGTCACTTCTAAATCCTTTGACCGACACTGAGTCAGCAAAGGGCGAATCATTAATTAGCGAGTCTCACGTTACGTGTCTTGGCTAATGGAAGTATTGTGTAAAGCGTTCTGCGGAAACCTCCAGTCACGGTCGGTAATAGTCAATCATAGTATTGTAAAGGAGTCGCTTTTGTACATCACTCTGTATTGATTACCTGAGCCAAAACCGAAGTGAATATGCAGAGTGGCATATTGAGATGGGCCAGTATGGAAATATAAGGAACTATTGGAGATTTGTCGTCTATCTTAGAGTTAACTAGAACTTGATTCAATATAAAGCACTAGACCACCAGCGTGCAAAGATGTGTAATTTTTTCTATGTAAAATTGCTAGGAAATGAAGCAAATGTTTTGGACTAAGGTTTTGTCTTTGACTGTAAAACTTACTTTCGCATCTAAAATATTAGTATGATTTCATCACAATTATATATATACACGTAATTTGTATAATTACCAAAAAAAAATAGGCGGTACAAAAGTGTTAATACATTGTAGATATGTAGTCAAAATTTTTTATTACTTCACAGTGAAATAATTATTAATTGTTAAAGTTTTCGAAAATTCCATCTTTACAAAAATACTACATGCCTATGTACAACTTATTAATGAAAACACATGATTCGCGTCAGTGAAAAAATATCTCTCTTACTCTTTCTTACACCCCCCACCCGAGCGTTTGTTGTGAAAGAGATTGTCGAGTTTCGGCTTTCGTTCGTTCGTTTTCGGAAGAAACAAAGGCCGCGCGGTGGCAGGGCGGAGGGTGCGGGGTTGGTCCGGTGGCCAGGTCTTGCGAGAATGCCCGAGCGCACAGAATGAATAATAATATGTACTAACGAGCTAGGACGCGAGTTTGCCGAATGTTATGATTATGAATGATACATTTCTATGTAGGGGTGTTAAGTTTCATGCATAAACCGCGCGCCTGTAGTATATCTTAATGAATAGTGGAAATGCCTAGAATAAAATTTGTAGGTGTGAATCAATCTAGACGTTTGACCAAATATTGATGATTATGTGGGAAATATTTTTTTAAAGTAGTTTTAAATATTCTTCCCATGTATGTATTAAGTACCAGCCGCATATAGTGCTGTTTTTTTTTGGTAACTATACAAATTACGTGTATATCGTTATTGCAATGATGCGCGAGGAGATATGAATGCCAACATTCCGATATTCTCCGTAGTGGCTATCGCAGCTTACCGAGAGAGGGAGAGGGAAGGTACGGAGCACGAGCTACGAGATTTTGACTTATGCTCGGTCCAGTTTGAGGTCTTGAAAAACAGTTCAAAAACTTCAAACTTCTTCTTGTATTGGACGTCGTGCGTCACAGGTGTAACTCATGAATATTTTAAAGTAAATTAGCCTAAGAGTATCTCCCCTAGGAAATCACTGACAGTTTATTACGAAGTCTTATTTATTTTTAAATTTATTTCATATTTATTATTAAAAAATAACTAGGTATGTCATTTTAAGATATATATCGTTACATTTAAATTACTTACTGTCCCATAAATTCGTGAATTAAAAAAAAAGTTTTTTAGTTCACAAACATATTATGCACTCTTAATAATATTCAAAACATACAGTAGAATCCGTTTATTATGACTCCGCCCATATTGAACGACCGCTTATTATGAAGTAATTACACAGCGAAGTCTGGTTTTCACATAAAATTATTTATAACTACGTCGGATATAATTACTTCGCTTATAGTGACATGTCGTTTATTGTATATATATATAATTTATATATATATCGGCGCAACTACAACAGTTCGTCGAGAATAATTAAGTTTAATCATTTGATTGCCCTAAAAATTGTTTATAAATCATCAGTTGATTATTTTTGAGTTGATTACGATGTAAAATTAATGTTATGATTGTAATTTCAATACTTTACCAACAAACTTGTAAACTCGTGCACGTGCGCCGAGTCCTATAAATACGGCCGCACGGTAGGCGCTCGTCTCAGTCGCTCTCGAGTCGCCGTACAGTACGGACCTCTTTGTGACGTTATTACGCTGCTCGTTGAATATACGAAGCTTATAAAAGTACTTGTGAAGTTTTACTTCGAGGACCCAAAAATGAGTGATCATCATGAAAACAACAATTGTGACGTCAGCAATGCTGACGTCACACTTTTTAAAAACACTCCGGAGGTGCTTTCTCCGTCATCAGAAGTGGGATCAGAACAAGCTCTGGTCCCAACCACATCCTCATCGACTTCGGTTCAACCTGTCACGACTGGAACAGCGCAGGGCAGTACCAGGCTGATAGGCCCTGCCTCATTGAACACTTCAGGAGTACCAGCAAACAACTTTAATACCGTGCAGCCCATCACAACGGGAATTACCACAGGCATGACGTCTACACCAATCGCTGCGGGAATACCAGCTTCCGTCGGGATACCATTCATGTCAATGGGACCCACATCTTACAATCAAGAAGTATACCTTTCAGGGGTACCCATCGCTGCTGGATCGTCCCACACAACGAATATGCATCCAACTACTCATATAGTCGGATGCCCTCCCCAGTTTATGATGCAAATGATGGATATGATCTCGATACACTGCAAAACAACGTTGCAACCGCCCCTGATTAAGTGTGATCCACATCTCAAGCTGGCCAGTCAGTCCAGATAACTCACGACGACGAACACGCATCATCGGATTAAAACCGGCAAGTATAACATTCATTATGTTTCACGATATTTTCAACTAGAATCTACAAGAATAAAATGTCTGGAGAGTGATACCTCTGAGCTAAACCATGTGTTACCCTTGAGCTAACCACGGATCCTTGATGCATCCACAAGTGAACCCTGAGATACTGTGGGGACGCCTTGTGGAACTATGGGTAGACACGTATACACCACAGATTCTAAATTAATAAGGCAGTGCACTTAAGATGTCTTAGTGTACTGTTGTAATCTACAAAAATAAAATGTCTGGAGAGTGATACCTCTGAGCTAACCATGTGTTACCCTTGAGCTAACCACGGGTCCTTGATGCATCCACAAGTGAACCCTGAGATACTGTGGGGACGCCTTGTGGAACTATGGGTAGACACGTATACACCACAGATTCTAAATTAATAAGGCAGTGCACTTAAGATGTCTTAGTGTACTGTTGTAATCTACAAAAATAAAATGTCGCCACGAGTACCCACGAGTATCCACGAGTACCCACGAGTATCCACGAGTATCCACGAGTATCCACGAGTACCCACAACTATCCTAAAAACACTTCTAAATATTTTTACAACACTCATTAACACTAAGCAACACAAGTTGCTTACAGATACCAAACTCAGAAGAAAACCATTTCGTTGTTTCAGATACACAATCAGGCTGGTGCAGAGCACGCACCGCCTGTCAGAATGGCCGTATCGGCGCAACTACAACAGTTCGTCGAGAATAATTAAGTTTAATCATTTGATTGCCCTAAAAATTGTTTATAAATCATCAGTTGATTATTTTTGAGTTGATTACGATGTAAAATTAATGTTATGATTGTAATTTCAATACTTTACCAACAAACTTGTAAACTCGTGCACGTGCGCCGAGTCCTATAAATACGACCGCACGGTAGGCGCTCGTCTCAGTCGCTCTCGAGTCGCCGTACAGTACGGACCTCTTTGTGACGTTGTTACGCTGCTCGTTGAATATACGAAGCTTATAAAAGTACTTGTGAAGTTTTACTTCGAGGACCCAAAAATGAGTGATCATCATGAAAACAACAATTGTGACGTCAGCAATGCTGACGTCACACTTTTTAAAAACACTCCGGAGGTGCTTTCTCCGTCATATATATTGTATATTTATATATATATTTACATCACGCTATTACTCTTGCGTCCACCCTCAAAAAATCCCATAGTAATACTGCATCCGGTATACGGGTGCAAGATTATTTTCACCGATTGTCCGCTAGAGTCGCTGCATCGCTGTATATTTTGTGGGTGTATATTTTCGTAAATGTAGCCGATAATGTTGCGTCCACCTCCGATGCGACAATGCGACGTTGCCACTTCGTACAGTGCGTATAGTTGCCCTTGGAATGAAATGCGACGTTGCCGCTTGGGTGCGTTGAGGCTGTGATATTTGCCGCGTCCGACGATTGTGTGATTCTGCTCGTGAACTTTGCGGACGCTATAGTAATCCGTACGAAAGGATTTGATTATAGTATATTATGATACAAGTGAGCTATGTAGCTTATCATACACGAGGCCGCGGGTTGCAGCCCGAGCCACAGGCGAGGGCGTAAATCAGTCGAGTTTTTAGTGAGCAAGTTGCGCATTTTTTCAATACACTTGCAAGGAAAGGAGAAACATGTAGGTATTGCATAATTCGTTTAACTATTAAAAAAATGGTGAATGAACAATTTCCAAAAAAAACAACATTGGAATGAATTTTATTGTTTGGTTGGCCTGAAAGTTAATGTTTTCATCCAGAGTTGCTTTACGAAATATTTTATTTTTATTTTATTGATTTTATTTTTTATTTTACAATTTTAGGAAAAACTTACATCAAGGAGTAACAACATAAATAAATTAATAAAATACAAAAGGCCAATTAAAAGTTTTCACCAATAAGTTATAAATATCATGAATATAAATTTGAAGCTCGTTACCAGTTTCTATGCAATAATTCTAATTCACATTACATTGGTTGTACAGATCAGTTCTCCTGAGACGCGCGTTTCTCATCTATCCCGTACCGATCATAACCAGGTTTTCCTTTTGCACTGAAAGTTCCATCAATCAATATTTCTCCCGAAAGTTCAAGAAGTTGGAAAGGATCAAAGCCAGTCAGAGCTGGTCATTTGTCATTCAACGTGCGATACTTCGCTAAGTACCCCGACTTGAACTTGAACCAACTTACATTTTTCATTACGGAAAACTTTTGAGAGGCAACCCTAATTTTGTATACTGCATACAACGGAAAAATCACCTTTCTGCTTATGTACTAAAGATTATATTTCCTAGTCTTGTGTCAAGGTTTGGCGTGAAGTGTTTTTCTCAGTTAGACTGGGTTGTATTAATCAGAAATATTAGTTTTGTAAAGCTCCGAAAGGCTTTTAGCACTTCTAAGCCTCTTTCCTCTTTCTTTTATTGGAAAGAGATAATCTGCCTTCATATAATATATAATATTAGTAAATGGCAAAACAGCTCTGGAGAAACTGTTTTCGTCGTATAATTGCGTCGTCTGAAAGGAAAACTTGTGATTGCTATTATTATTTAACCATATGATGCTTACCAAGTTCGATGTTAGTACTTTTGCTGTAAACATCGACGAGTAATGGTTATTTTCTTTTCTTATAAACACGTACTAATGTATTGGATTTAGTTTAAGTCGGAAGCAGTTCCTTCATTCATATCTAAGGTTCATGCAGCCGTTGTACAGTGGACTGCGCTTGACATTTCAAGCCCGGACAGGCTCCCAATGTCTGCAGGTATTAACTCTTTGTCTCATTGATAAGTATATGGGCGAGAAATGAATCGACTGTTCGCTCTTGTAACTGGTTTATTACTGCCGCTTGGCGTGAAGCCGAAGACAGTCGAATACACATCACTCATACATAAGTCAGTCCTAGTACAAACATTTGCGTAGGTTTAACGTTATCGTATCGTGGACGTATACAGTACAAACTATGAATTATCTGTGTCACAGTTGTACAAGATAAGTAATTACGCATCCAGATGTTAATTTCGTTCATAAATATTTGTTCTAAGCGTAAACAGGTAAGCCGAGGTGTACTTAGTCACAATGTATTTGATTATTATGTGTATGTAGTTGTTTTAGGTAGGAAATGTTCAATACCTAAGTAGAACATCTAAGTATTATACGTAACTGCTTTATAAATAAGCATTTTAAACATAACGGTAATATCACAATTATTACACTATTGTAAATAAGTGTTCAAAAGTATTAAAAAAATACAAGATCGGCTATTATTATTCAGTCAAAAAATCAAATCAAAATCAAAAATCATTTATTTGTTCAAGGCAATGTTACAAAAATTATATAAATGTAATACCTGGTTCCTACACTAGGCTCATAAATGCATGTGTGATAGGATCCAGGCCTCTCTCGTCAGTGAACCGATAAATCATTGCCATTAAATTCTATACACTTATACAATAAAACTTTAAATCAAAATCAACATTTATATAAAAAGAATATTAAAATTACTATAAGTAATAAAAATATCATTAAACTTAGAATTAAGATTAGATTTAAATGTAGAATTTAGATTAGAACTAATATCAACAATTAAATTTAAATAAAAATCATGATTGAAATAAGTTAAAAATCACAATCAAAATCAAATATTAACAAACATTGCATTCCATTAAATATATATATTAACTTATTTTATATTATTTTATATCATCATCATCATCATCATCAGCCTGTAGCAGTCCACTGCTGGACATACGCCTCTCCAATTGCACGCCACTTAGGTCTATCTTGGGCTTCTCGCATCCAGTTTTTGCCATTTTATATGCTTAGGTACTATTATTATCTAATTACTAATGATAATACGTGCTTCTTAAAAATAGGTTCGCTTGGAACTGTAATATAATCTACCAACATAAGCAAAAACAGGAGCAACTTGCAGCAGAATATTGTTGGAATATTAAATTTATAAATACATGAAATGAATCGAAAACATTCATTATTAATACGGTATGTAACTGTACGTAACTACCTATATACTAACTCAGTGGCCTTATCAACATAACCACAGAAATAACAAGAAATCTGCTATAAAAGTAAGCAATAAAATAAGACATTTTAATGAGTTATGGACATAGGTACTTCCAGGAATATTTATCATTATGTATTTATTCAGGTAGACGAAACGAAATGTATGTATTCCAGAGAGATGTGATAGTGTAGGTGGCAGAGGCCATGTGTAATAGTCTATTCCTGTTGATTACAATGGTTACGGGTCTATTAACTGGTAAGAAGAAATGTTAAATATAACGAATTTCAAAAACATACAGATGTACTTTTTACGTTATTTCACTTAATGCTGTATCTATAACTTTTGAAAATATCACGTGTAGGAACATTTCAAATGTGACCCACTACAACATACTGATGTTATAATCATATTATTTAACTTACCTTCTTCTGAAATCAGTACCGTTTAAGGGTTGTCCTCAGCTGAGCCTGATGAAGAACACCAACATATTGAAGTCAGAAACTTTTTACCAAACAGCGTTGACAAAAATATTCAACAAAACCAATTTCAAGGAATCCCTGCAATCGTCAAAGATCTCCTTCCTTGTAAGTGCAACCCTCGGGTCATCAGCACTGTCTGCGCAGGAAACGAGAACTTCAAAAATCAGTGTTATTTATCCTGTGTTAATGCAGTGCGACGTCGATTGAATCAATCAGAACTGAAAGTTGTGTGTTTGGCATCTTGCGATACTTGCGAGACATCTTCATTAGTTAAACTTGAGCAAAATCATAAAGAAGAAACACACCCGCCGTTTTTTGAGGCTAAAGAACGATTTCAAACAAAACATCTTACAGAAACTAGATCTTTGGTGTCAATGCCAGAGGAGTTCAAAAATCGTCTAATAAAAAGTAAACCTTTAAAAACAGATATTGAGAACGACGAACAGCAGCAGCCTATTGAACCTGTACCTGAGATCATACGTGATCTAATTCCTTGCAAGTGTAATCGTCATATAACAAATCCAGTCTGTGCTGCCGACAAGAATTTCCAGAACCGATGCTACCTGGCCTGCGATAACGCAGTGCGACGTCGCTTGAAACAACCAGAGCTGAAAGATGTATGCTTTGCATCTTGCGATACTTGCAAATCTCAAACATCTTCATTGATTCAAATTGAGCAAAATCAATACAAAAACAAAGAAACGAAACCGGCATTTATTAAGGATGTTGAACAAAATTCATTAAATCATTTTACACAACCAAGACATCCACTGTCTAATCCTGTGGAGCTTCAAAATTATCCAATGGGATCTAACCCTCCAACAGGCGAAGTTGATAAAGTATCTCAGCAGAAAAAAATAGAAAAAGTTCCTGAAAACGTACGCGATTTGCTTCCTTGTCGATGCAATCGTCGAATAACAAACCCAATCTGTGCAGGAGACAAAAACTTTCAGAACCGATGCTACCTGGCCTGCGAGAACGCAGTCCGTCGTCGTTTGAACAGACCAGAAATAAAAACAGTCTGTTTCGCCACATGCGATAGTTGTAAAGCTCTCAACGACATTCAACAAAACTTTACAAAAGCAGCCTCATTGAAGCCCGAGGAAACTCAACGAAAATCTTATATAAAAACTGAAGCAGGAGAATTAAAACCACGCCAAGCAACTAATCCTTTCACGATAAACCAACAGAGACGCCTCTTTACTGTTAAACTTTCAGAGGAAGAAGAAGGAGAACTTGAAGAAGGAGTTCCTACAAATATGAACGATCTGGTACCGTGCAAGTGCAATCGCCTTCTGATAAACCCACTGTGCGCCGGAGAAGTTAACTTTAAGAACCAGTGCTACCTGGCCTGTGAGAACGCAGTGCGTTCCCGCTTGAATATTGAACAATTGAATGTTACCTGCTATGCTAAATGTATGGTTTGTGATGTTATTGGCCCACATACTTCATCCGTCGAAGTGGAGGGAACAAATAAAGGAATATAAATTTTAACTGCACTATGTCCCCAATGTTTCGTATTAAATAAATGGATCCATTTTTAAAATTACTTTTGTATTTTGTCGTGAGTGCTTGTTTTTCTTCAAATTTTCTCAAAGCAAAATTATATGAAATTAGTTTGGATACACAATTTCGGTGCACAAATAGGTGGAAAATGCTTCAAAATCATAAATATTTAGTTGAAAAGTTATACTTAAGTGCTTAGGTGTGCTTTGATTTCATTAGTGGTTTCACGTTACCTATAGAGGCACAAAATATAATATCTGTTTACAATTTTTGTCTGTCCATCTGTCTTTCTGTAATGCGCGCAATCACTTTGAAACTAAAAGCCTTAGATATAGATGAAAGTGGACACAGTGATAACTTATATCATAGAATAACATTATAGAATATATATAAAACGAAAGTATCATGTGAAAGGCGCCTGATTGAGGTTGAAAGTAAGAATATTGAAACAAATTAACTACTTGACAGATTTTCTAAGCAATTTTCTCTGTTCAGTAGCTAAAAAGTAAACTTACATTCAAAGCCATGTTTTATCTCTGTATGGAATCGAAGTGTTAAAAAATAACGTGTTGAAGAGCAGGCTTTTGGAGCAGAGTAACAACGCCGGGAATTATACCTGTATGTACAGCAACGATAAGATTATTTCGCTGAGAACAAAATAACAAATACGTCTTTCGAACTATTATATTTCTGTGCCAATGGTCCAAGGTTTAAATTCCACCCCGACGATAGTTGATTGATGAAGGTTGCAGGACGACGTTGGGTGCAGGCCGCTTCCAACCAGTTCTTTTGGAATGTCATGGGGGAGGCATATGTACAGCAGTGGACGTCCTACGGCTGAGATGATGATGATAGTTGATTTGCTTTTTAAACTTTTAGTTATTTTGTAATATGAGGCAGTATTCGTTTTTTAGACACAATATATAAATTGTAGGATAACAATTGGAATTACTGCTTGAATGGCATGCACAGTTTTGTTGAAATTGCAAACTATCAAATGCATATTAGCATAGCAGCAGCAATAGTATTCAACTTCCACCAAACTTTGGTCGAAGGTATTTAATATGTAATTTATTTGGTAAGCTAACAGTCCACATCATTTAGATTTTATTTCCGATTCAAATCGGGGAGAATCTCACAAGAGCACGTATTCTGAACTCGAATAGCATTCGATTTAAATGTGAGCGATTTCATATTATACCTATGTTCCATATCGGTTTTGAAGACTCTCCGTTTGAGGACTCTACATCAGGGATATATTAAGGAGGCTGGGGGACAAGGGGGTATTTTTAGCATTCAGGGAAGTAAAAATCTTACAATAAGTCGCCTGAATTTGGTAGGTTAGGGGGGGAGGGGGGAGTTAGATTCACCCCCGCTTTTCCTCCCCGGCGGAGGTGCGTAGTTTTTTAAATATTCATTTAATTTTTAGAGAGGAAAATCGCGCAAAGAGGGGTAGGGGACAATCGCCGACTGCGAGAACAAAGGCACTGTCTATTTTGTATACATATTTAATCCTTCTAATCGTGATAATTAAAACAAAATATTGTAATATTTAAAATATATAATATATATAAGTTAAAATATTTTGGCGCAGCTCCGGCAGCTAAAATTGCATGGGAACGCTTGAGATGAACCCCCTTGAACAGTGGCAGTCCTCAAATTCAATTAACTGGTTTTAAGATGCAACCTTTCAGGGAATTTTAGAAGGTTTGCTTACGTGTTTCCTATCTTGTATGTAACATAAACATAATCATGTAGTATAAACAAAGCAAACCTCGTGAAAATGTGGTAACAAAACTATGAACTATACTTACATATGTGACGCAAAGTGCTTGGTTAGTTGTCTTTTATACACATATTTAGTAGGTACCAGGTTTTATATTTATATAAAGTTACCTAACACTTTACTCATAACCTCATCACTACGTAGGTACATTTCTTTAACCGTTTTCAATACGGTTTATGAAATATCTACTCTATTGCAATGCAGAAGTAAATTAACGCATTATTTAAGTGTTTGTTTTTATCAGTAACATTTTACTGTTCAGTTTGAATGTATGCTGGTAAAGTTAATTTCCATATCACCAAAACTTCTTATTTCAATTAATATGACTTACTTGACCTGTCATCCTTAACTACAGCCCTGATCGTTGCCGAAGCGAGCGAGTCTTGAGCAAAATGCAAATAAGCGAAGCCGAGCAAATCGTAAATCAAGGCACTTTGAGATTCGGTACTGGCGCGGTTGGGTTCCATTGTGGCGACGACTACGTATTATTTCGCTATACGTAGCTTGGATGATTAATAGTTTACAATGTATTTGATTACTTTCGGACTTACCTACCTATACATATAGGGGAGAACAGGGCAATGGGAGCCTACTAAGGGAAAGTTTTAATAAAAACCACGTTCGTCAAAATTCTATTAATTTTTTATTATAAACTCTTACCTTTATTATAAGAGAATACTTTAATCACAGTTATAATCAACTACAGACATGTATTAAGGTACAATCACAGTTTTACAAAAAAAGTCAGTCGCTCCTATTACCCGACAAATACGGCTAATGAGAGCCCATGTAACGCTCATACGGAAAATGGGAGCCATTATAATTACTCTCAAAGAATAAAATTAACAAAACGTACTATAAATGAGATCTCAGTTATTATAATAAAATAAAACTATTTGTATCACAAATAAACATGAAAACAAATCAAACAAAACGCAGATAAAACATGAAATTATTAATGGAAAAGAAAAGATCCAGACTTTACGGATCCAAACAAAATGCACAAATATAAGTATCTGGACTATCACTGCCAGAACACTCTTTAGTTTCCGCAACTTCTGCATCGGTACCACATCCCTCCACTTTTTTTTTGTAGTCAGCTTTCGCTAAATTGTATCTCTTCTTTAGAGAGCTGTAAGGAATGCCAGTTTGTTGAGATACTTTGTACACCGAAATGCCTCCTCTTTTGAGAACAGATACCGCATTTTATAATGAATCCACTGTCCAAAAAGCTTTTGTGGTTGTCCGAGTTCTTTTACGTGGCATCTAAAACAAAAAAACAAGGCTTTTATGTCTCTAAAATGACTAAATGGGGTAACAGGAGCTATGTCGGGTAATGAGAGCCTAGCTAGGCTACCATTAGCCGCTGACCACCATTTTAAAAAGTAATAACATAAATATGTAATTCTATTCTCAATCACAATTAAACTAATTGGACTTGTTAGTAAACGAATCTAGGGATATAATAAGCATAAATACAACAAAATAAGAATATAATTTCATGCTTACCTTTATGCTGGCAATCGACAATTTCTTGTAAGCATGGAGCGAAAAACACACAACCGTCCCTCGTGACTAAAAGAATGGCACTAACGGTTCGAGCGCGTCAGGCGAAGTTTGCCGATAGTTGACGGAAGTAGCCGAGTGCTTACGATCGCGCAAATGTGCCTGCATTCCGTCCAAACACCATAGCTCCCATTGCCCGACCGCTCTCATTACCCCGCGTTCCCAGTCCCTTTGGCGGGTTGAAACGCGGATTGACCGATGTTTTAACATTTCTATATTTGGTACAGAAGGGGATTAGCATTGTACAACCGACTATATTCGTCATCGTAGTTATGTACCGTGCTATGCGAGTATCGTGACCTAGGAGAAACGATATCGGTAGTCTTCCTTTGGTTAGATTTCAAATATTAAATATGTTTAACGATAACCGTATTATACACCTAGATAAATCACAGGTGTGAGTTACGTCATGTCTGTATAAGACGTGATCTATATACGTGTAACGTCCCAGCCACGACCCAGAGGAGACGACAAGGCACGCACTGGTATGTACAACGGAAACAGGCGCAGGTGATACGGTGGGAAATACTTATCAAAAACACATTGCCACTTCAAACCTCACAGAAGTCAATTCCAGCGCTTTGATCAACGACTACTGCGCGAAAATGAAAAAGAATTCATTTCGTTTGATACAGCTTTTGCGGGTTTGACTAGCCCTTTAGGACCAAACGGATTGGCAATGTTTAGTTTCCTTGCTTCCATATACATTTTAGTTTTACATTGTACATACTTGCTTATGTTTAAGAAGGAAAATATAATGCACCTGGATAGCAATTCTATAAGCAGTTCCACTCCTGTATTTTTTGGAGACTATTTAAGGGATGTTGAGCCAGTTGTGCAATAGATGGTAAGCGCTAGGTCTTCCAATGACAGTTGCTGTGCCTCCGAGGGCTTTAAGCTGAAGTTAAGTGTCTCGCTGCACTGCACTAATCACCACGAGGAATTGATTTCGGGGTGTCATTTGCCTAGTAAGTTCTCTGGCTACATTGTTTTTCAAACCCTATCAAAACTAGTTTTGGATATTTATTTATTTATTTATTTATTTTCTTAACTTACAACTATAATTTCTTAAGATTGAAAATTTGGCAATGATGCAAAGGACTCTTCAATAAGAGGTCTACAGTGTAGCGCTGCTATTGGCGCGCTAACCAAAGGCAGCCTGTTGGATAGTGTTGTTACTGGTAGCCCTTCTGTAAAGCAGTGATGGCACAGGAGGCAGCAGAGCGGGTCAACGAGAATGACGTTTGGGCTGACCCGCTCCGGTGCAGACGGACGGGAGAACGGAGGAGGCAGTTCGCACGCCGCCTCACTACTTCCTAGTGGGGTCACTGGTGGAGAGTCGGGAGACTGTCCACCGGCTTACACGTCTTGGGCGTGGTGTTGGTGAGCAAGGTCACCCCTTCACAGACGCTGAGGCCGGGTTAAAATTTATCCGGATCTCGCTGAGGCGAGATGATGAATACTAGCGCGACCACACCTCGCCCCACCTACTTGGCGGTAGACTGCTCACGGGGGGTTTTAGTGGGTCTAAGCCGCGAACGCCCCCTTCCGTCACCCTCGTGGCGGAAGGGAAGCACGGTTACGGAAGGCAAGTGCGCAGCATTTTTTTGTTTAAGTTTGTAACGAGGTCACAAATCAATGTTTCTGTGATGGCATAATTATTAAAGGACGCTCATATGAACGTGATTACTGAAGCGATATTTCTACTTGGTCACTTTGATTTAATTGGTCACCATGGTTTTGACTTCAAAACCATGGTGACCAATTAAATCGTATAATACAACATTATGTTTTGATACATATCTGAACAGCCCATGATTAAAACTAAACTGTTGCTTAAAGTCGAAAAACTATCCTTAAGACTCTGTAATTCTCAGGAACTTTCCTCATTTAATTTTCAATTACCGCGGCAAACGCGAATCAGTGGTCATAGCGAAATTTCTTAAAACGCCTAAATTCTTTAACCTAGATATATTTTTCTCTCTCTAAAACAGCAAAGCTTGGTTTCTAACAACCTAATGTGTTTTGATAATTTAATAAAGTATTTCCTTTTTTATATACTTTCTGTTTCTGTGCACACAAGCCGAACTGTTTCTCAACAAAGAAACCTTCCCCAAGGCTAAATAGGATAAAATAGAGTCCAGAATAATAGCCCTTTATAGCGCGTCACAGTTATCATTACTATACTACAACAGTGGGTAGATATGTTTGTCTGTTCATCGCTCAACACAAAACGAAAATTAACTGTCCGTCTGTCCGTTTTTCAGGCCAATCTCCGTGCAGTACCTACCGATATAATTAATTAACGATTTACAAATGTTTTAATATTACTAATAATATAATACGGGAAAAACATAATAAATCACATTTAAAAGTTTATTAATATGCATATTTTTTTTTCGTAGGCATTTCGTTCTCATTTATTTAAAAACACATTAAATTTCAGATTTGAAAGTATTGCGACATCAACAGCAAGCGGATGTTTGTTGCACTCCTAAACAGCTCTTGGTGGCAATACTAAACACTGAATTGTGTAATAAATGTTTTATTGATACCGTAGCACGTGTTTTGAAAATAAACGAAACGTGGTGATGCATTCAAGAAGAAATAAAAAGGTTTATTTCGTCCTATATTGTAATAAAATAAACTTTAATTTACTTTTTACTTAAACGGATTGCTCACATTTTGCGATGCGATTTTTTGCGGCAAGTGTATTAAGTGTGATTACGGAAAAAAATTAAAAGAAAATATTACCTAAATGTATTATTTCCGTGGAAAACATAAGTTCCCTGCGAGTATAGCCGCGTAGTAAAGCTAGTGGCATATAAAAGGCGGCCGGGCGCTGTCCAATTTATTTTATTGACGCTTATATCGCGTCCATCGTTAAGATGGCATCTTATTCGTGGTGCTTATGAACAGCGTTATCTTCGTGGCTTGTATCGTACAATCGTGACTGGCTAACGATACAATGCAATAGGCGAAATAGTTTTTTCGGCTTTTAAATTATTATATATTGTACTATTTGAACTTAATTAAATATCTGTATCATAGATATTTAATTAAGTTGTTGCACACGCCTGCTCGTTCGGGTTAACGCAGCTCAACATACCTATTTCCTCGGGGATCTCACTGCAGTCCCCTTCGCGGGCGGCGCTTTACAAATTCTAGACGTAAATTTCCTCTCACGAACCTTCATTCTATCTTTTTCAAACACCAATGATGATTGTTTCTTAAAAAACAATTTTCCGAGTATTACATTTAACCAAAATCAAATGGGACGAATATATTACTTGCTATTTGATATTTGCGCTACGGTTAATGTAACGCCTCCTTCTGGTGAAAATGGAATCTGTAAAATTGGAAGCACCTGTATGTAATACAAGCTGCCGCAGTAAGTAGGTAGTATGCCAACGATCTCAAAAACCCATATAATTTTACCATTACATTACATTCATCCACTATGGGCCTTATGTGTTACCTTGTGTGTGTACCTTATGTGTGCTTAAAGTCACGCGACGATCTATTGAGAGGGCTATGCTCGGGGTTTCTCGATCAGAAATGAGGAGATCCGTAGAAAAACGAAAGTCACCGCCATAGCTCCGAAGGCAAGCAGTAAAACATTAGCAGTGGGCAGGGCACATAGTACGCAGAATAGTTAGCCGGATGAGTCGGAAGTTACTGGAGTGGTACCACGAACTGGCAAGCGCAGCGTAAGTCGTCTACCGATGGACAATAAGGGTCGCGGGACGACGTTGCATAGATGCAGGCCGCTTCCTGTCTTTTTGAAATGGGAGGAATATGGGAGAGGCATATGTTCAGCAGCGGACGTCCTACGGCTGAGGAGATGATGTTGATGATGCTGTTTCGTGCTTATAAGACCTAAAGCTGGTGTTTGTAAAAACGATCGTGATTCCAAAACACAATACATTCAAGTTACAAACGTACGTTTTCGTTCACCAATATTACTTTTTCCTTCAAGACTGAAAATATTGTTGTTAAAGCCCCGAGTATTGACAATAGGGGAGAGATAGGACAATATGATAATCATATTTTTGGGACTTTGTGGTCCAAGAATTAGGACGGATCGTAAGGCGAGGGTTGAAGCATCGATTGGATGCTTCAACTGCCCAAAAATATGATTATCATATTGTCCTATCGCTCCCCTATTGTCAATACTCGGGGCTTTAACAACAATATTTTCAGCCCGTTTGGATATTCTGTACCTATAAATATGCCGGGATCAGGGACAATACCCGGCAATCCTGTATTGTACAAATGGGGTCGGAGTCTGGTCACGATTTAAACGTTTTTTCGGTAAATACTGAAATGTATATTATGTTAACAAAACTCTACAACAGTGTTATGTCGTGCGAAGATTCAGGGATAACAGATCTATACAGGGTGTACACTGATACGTAACTTGGAGGGAAAGTACGATAAATAGATACATTTAGACTATATTACACAGATTAATTTATCTTATTGTATATATATATATATATATATATATATATATATATATATATATATATATATATATATATATAAAGAAATGATATGAGAAGATTTATCTCGAGGGATGTTTCATTCTATTTTTATTACGTTTCATTCTATTTTAACGAGGTTTAACTCATCATTAATTAGAAATACGGGATTACTCACGTAATATTTATCGGATAGGTCCAACTATAGTTTCGACCACATTCGGTGGCCTTTTTCAAGGAGTGTTCGGGACGGCCGCGTCGATGACGTCTCGCCTAGCATTGCGGTCGGCAGCTCGTTGCGCTCGTGATGTTAAAGGTTGTTGCCGGGGGCGGGATACACTATGTACACTATGTAGCAACGGCTTCACCAGCGACGACAATCAAGAGGGTTCACACCAAGACGCGCCAACGCAACATAGTGTATCCCGCCCCTTGTACCAACCTTTAACATCACGAATTCATCAAATTGGGTGAAGCAGTTTTTGAGTTACACTCCAAAAACTGAAAAGAACCTATCTTTATGATACCATCATTACGGTGAATGACAATCGATCCCATAAGTAGGAGGGTAAGTAGCAATCACTAAAAATGGTAAAAATATTTTTTTACCAACAAATGGAACCGACTTCAACACCAAAACTGTGAAATAACTTGTCGACGTTGGTACCAAGCCGACAAACCTATTATCACAATATCATAGGTAAACTACTTTTGAACCATCATGGTACCGACTTCATCAAGGTATTTCACACTTTTTGGTGTTGCAGTCGGTTCTATTTGTATTTTTTTATTTAGAGAGCACGCCAATACCCCTACCACAATCTATGTAACTTACGATTTTTACGCTGTGTACTACGAGTATGTTATCAAATTTTTGTAATAGATATACCTTAACTTCATCCGAAATGCTGTTTTACACACTATTGTATATTTTGTACCAAACTGGCATCTAGGTGTCGACAACAGCCCCAGATATGCCTTTACTTTTATAATTGGAATAATAATAATAATACGTATTTATTAATATCATCACAATAATGTTTCTTAATGATAGACACTTACAGGGTTTGATGACAGTATAACGTAAACCTGTTTTGTGGGAATCTGGTGAGGGAAATAGGTTCCCGAAGATATCTGTAATACAGGTAACCAGTGCTTCTCCGCGACATTTTACAATGAAGGCATTAACATTAAACAATTTGACTATTTATTTAATTAATCCTCAGTGTTTTCATTTATTTCCTAACTATAATCGATATTAACAGGGTAGTTACATATTTACACTAACATTGAGAAAGCCTGCGGGTAGTAACAATTTTCTATAAATGATCCAAATGAAAAGAGAATATACGAGTATACCTTCTTTAAAACTAACCGTTGTTTAGTGCAAAGTGGTAGGTGTGCCACCGACAGCGGTTAGTAGAACGCAGGACCAATTTCACGTTAACCATCGGAAAATTGCTTTCCTGGTCAGCGCCCCACGTTGTTTCACTTTTAGTTTGAGTTGTTATCGGGCTTAGTAAGGTTTAATTTAAAAACTTTGTTTACTAGTTGTTTACATACGTACGTACACATATACCTACCTATAACTATAAGCAAGTAATAAAAGTAGAGCTATTAAAGGTAAGTTGCAAAAGGTTTCATGTCTAGGATTGTCTTGTACGGATAAAATCTTGGTATTTCGGTTTGTATGTATTAATGATTCATGCAGCTATACTGTAATGACTTAGCATCATATTTACGTTTAGAACACAAGATTTATGAATTTAAGTAACAACGAACAACTAAGTAAGGTAACAAGTAAGTAAGGGATAAAAGGCTATAGGGTAGTCGGACCAAAAGATGACCACCCCCCAGTAGATGACCGAAACGCACATTTTCTCGAATTATAAGAATTGAGTGGTACTCCCTGTAGTGGCGTATTTTTTCTTTAGAAGCGGCAACACTGTTCCCTCTTTTAAAAATTAATACATCGTCATTGGACCCTCAGTCAAGCTCCAGGACCTCATTTAGTGCGGACGTGTTTCGGCCATCGCCATTTTGTATGGACAACGAGCTAAGGTGAGTAAACCAGTTTCTTAAGCTTATGAGTGGATTGCCGATTTCTTGATATAATTAGGCCCCATTTATGAGTTCCCCTGCATTTATGACTATTATCTCAAGTAGAAAATCAAAGAAAATAAGTATTTTTTAATAAGGTTTTCGAGAAATTTGCTGTTCAATTACTGGTCTAAAAAAGATACATAAATCCTATTTGTGACCGAGCGGTCAGAATTAGCTCCGACCTGCAAATTTTGTTTTGATATTGTAGATTGTATCTTTGATTTTTTATTGATTTTTTACGTTTATCTTAATGGTTTTGGATACATAATTCTATAAACCAAAACATGACCGGAGGTTAATTACAGAAAAATCGTTGTTTTGGGCTGTTATTTTTTAGCTGGTCATTTATTGTTCCAAACGCTCTATTTGTGACCGAAGAAATTTGTTCGTTCATAATTTGGACCTCAAAACCTAATTGTGACCGACTGATTTTGACTGTTGCAATAAAACTGTTGTGGAATTTTACTATATATGTGTAGACTGATTGTTATTTGTTTATTAAGCAATTAAAATTATGATAAGTACCTTAGTATTATAATGCAGACAAAATTATGTAGGTATACGGAACCCCACTTCTTTCAAATAAAGTCTCTTGTTATGAAGAATTTCGCCTTTTATTTTGTCGGTCATAAATAGGGCCGATTTCGGTCAGAATTAGTTCCAAACCGGTCACAATTAGGGCCAAAGTCATTTATTTGATATTTTTGCAATTTTAACTTATTTACAAATAGTTCAGAGTAAAAACAGTTTATCTAGTTGATGCACCAAATATCTACCTACGTATACAACCAAAAACATAAAATATTCCTTGAATAGGAGTTGAGATAAAAAATAAAATAACTTGAATTCCGCTTAATCAGTCATCTATTGGTCCAACCACCCTACTGGCGTGCGATTCTTTAATAATTCGTCGTCGCGCTCGTCGACGAGCTCACCGATATCAAATACTTTATGAGATATTACCCTAGTACATAAGGTTGTTTTACCAACGTTTCTTCTCATTTCGTCATTACTTTCACGGATGTTGTCAAAGATGCAACGTTGTTTGCTCTTAGAGAATCGCACGGCTGATAAATCCAATAAAAATGATTTTTTTTTTTTTATTTTTTTTTTTTTATTGGTTTGCAAACCGGATGTTACAGCATTTAGATGTGACAATAGCTAAAGAATACAATACATGATAGGCTGAACATCCTTTTAAGTACAAACACAACATGCATATGAATCTAATGCTCAAATATGCAACTTTACTAGTTGCATATCAATATAACAAAACAAATTTATAGGGGTATTATTATAGTAAGTAAAGATAAATATTAAAATGTAAATCTAAATAAAGGTTGTGTTACAAAGAAATGGGGTTGCTTAGGATAAATTTCTTAATTTTGTTGACCGATGTATCGAAAATGTCAAGCTCCTGACAAACACTATTGTAGGTACAACATAGGCGGTTTATGGGTGAATTTTGGGCATAATTAGTGCGGCAAATAGGCAGGGCGAGTGTCTTGCAGTTACTGCGTGGGTTAACTGTTCTGGGAATAGTAAAGTTGATTTTTTTTAGCGAGTCAGGACTGTCGATTTTACTATGGATAAGCTTATAAAGGAAAACGATGTCAGCTACCTTGCGCCTGAGGCTAAGCGGAGTTGCTTTATAATGCTCAAGTCTGGAATCGTAACTTTGAAGACTATGACATTTGTTATTAGCGTACGAGAGATGATAGAAAAATTTCTTTTGGATTGCTTCAATTCTTTTATCGTGAACTGCATAGAATGGGTTCCATATGGGACTACAATATTCTAAGAGGCTACGAACATAACAATTAAAAAGGATTATAGGGATTTCAGGTTTCTTGAATGACTTTGTTTAATGAAACCTGAATTGAAATCTTAATAACGAAAAAGTATCAAACACACGGAGCATATTTTTTGCATGCAGAGCCTTCTTTGTATAAATTTTGACTTTCAGCCAATAACCAACTGTAATACCCAATGTTTTGTGCGTAGTTATTTTTTAAACATGTTAAAATATAAAATAATAAATGATAAAACATTTTACGTAGTCAGCAGAAAATTACAGTTGAAATAGTTTATCGTAACTAAAAACTTGTATAATATAACAATGGTACGCAGGACTTAAAACATCACATACGTTGATCGTCATTATCATTCATCACCACGCGGGTGAAACTGTGGGGCGCAACAAGTAAAAATAGTTAAATAACAAGTACAACTTGGGTCCAAGTCGCTTCTCGATCCACACATTGGTTGCATCAGTACGCGCTCTGTCGATGCGTGTGCTGGACGTGCTGCGATATCTTTTCTCCAAACGCCGAGTGGACGAATGAACAAGTGTTGGAGTTCATTGAATTATATCGAGCAGAAGAAGCACTGTGGAATCCAGTTAATAAATACCACAAAAATAAAAATGTACTAGCAGATTCGTGGGAAAGGATTCGAAAACAGATGTGCGTGGAAGATATGACTGTTATAATGTTAAATTTGATTTTTGATTGATAATTTGACTGTTAAATTTTATGAATAAAAGATACCTGCTCGAACGTCCAGCCTTCCAATGCTCTTGGCATGAGTGTTTGCCCAATTATATTGGAGCCCATATGAGGCCGCAACCTTGGTTGCAATTATTGGCCATTCTATTCGTAGCCAACGTTGGAACCAAGTCATAAGCCCATGTGAGGCGCCGGCATTATATTCAAAGTTGCAAATTTATCTTGTCTGCATGTTAACGCTGTCGCATGCGGCTAGCTTAGCGAACCAAGTAGCAGCTTAGTATGGTTATGACGGATTGCCTTAAACTTGAGCTGCCAATTTAGCGCTTCCGGGTTCCGGGTGCGCTGCAACTTGGGACCTCGCGACGTCGTGTCACGTGGGATGAGATATAGGTTGAGTTTGAACCGGTTGATGTATGTCACGTTTCACACAATACCAGAAAATAATAATAGTATAAGTAGTAGGTGTTTGCAAGAACGACGTATATAATTATCACTGTACGGAAACGATTTAAAGAAGTGACGTCAAAAGGTCTGAGGTGTCTACACCTTATTTCGTCACCGCCGCTTTACCCTTGACCACATGCATAAGACAACAGTTGAAGCGACGCATGAATAGTGTTCACCACAGATTAAATATTTCTTACGGCTGCAATTTCTCCTTTTCTAACCCGCCTATCGCTCTCAAGTCACATCATCTGCACGCAGATTAAAAAAAACACCATATTCCAGAAGTAAACTCAGTAGTGAATCTTTATTTGAGTACAGATCTGAGTAAATTTTCTAGGACTTTACTGTCAAATGCCCCTTTAGGTCGAGGTTCACAACTGAACGTCTTCAGGTCGGTAATCCGGTCAGAAAAACAATTGTCAATCTCTACTTGGGGGGTTTGGCAGTAAAGCCAACTTTCTGATCTTTACTGAAGTCTAGATTCACTGAGCTTATTTCTGGAATACGGCCTAATAAAGTACCTAATTCAGTCCGGACCCGTCTTAGATTTAAAACGTCATCACATCGTTAGCCGGAACGTTTTACTCCTCTCCTAGCAGATTGCTACAGCGAAAGGTTGTTGATGTCTGTTCATATTATGCCTTTGCCATCATTTCCAAGGCTCCTTCCCAGGCTTATGTGGACTGTTGCCAATCAACATGTATCACACAATTAATGACAGATATCCTTAATAAAATTTAAAATCAATTAGTTTCGGCGATTAAAATTTTGAGGGCAACAAAAAAATCTGATGGGCACTATGTTAGCTGGATATTTAAAAAGGTACAAACCACACCCTTTTAAGATCTTCCGCGCCGTTTTCCACTCCACCACGTGCGCACTAATTTCTCCCTCCGTTCTTCACAAAGAGCTATACATTTGTATTCCTGCGGCAGCCGAACGCGGATCGTCTCACTTCATTTAATAACCGTCTTAATGAGCGATCATAATTTGGTGTAAGCCGACCACTGGCCGCCACCGCCGGGAGAATATTGACACAATAAGTGGGAGCCACTGTCGCGAACGGTATCGGAATTGCCGATGAGCTACGGTGCAGTCACATTGCCTTACGATTCAATGAAATGATCGTTGTTGGAAATCCACATTGTTTCGGAAGCAACGGTTTTCTGGAATCAGAGGTCAATACATTAAGTATACTTACACTTATAGAATTATTCCGTGCTGATCGTGAGAACGTACTCTCTCTAAGTTGGTGTATGGTAGAGGTATGGGAAAGCATAGTATAGAGTGCTCTTGAAGTTGATTAACAACTGGATAATTAGACAACTTTAAATGACATCTCTTGATAAGTAAATACATCCAAATTAGTATCCCTATTTGGCAAGAAAATTCTGAAGTAGTATCATGACTAACGAAATCTCAAATATTATATTTATAAATGTAAATTAGAATAACACTAGCATTTGGCAGACTTCTAAAAAGCCACGAATTCACGTGATGACTGAAACAGAGATTCACATGCGTAAAGGTTCGTACCTTGTACAGTAATGGAGTCGGTCTCATGCACGAACACAACACTAGGGGAATCCCAAACGAGCTCTTAATAATACCTCTATGATATCGCCATCCGGACAAATCTAGTATATTCCGGATTTACTGTCTCAAAAACTACTTCTGACCGTATTGTTGGTGGGGTAAGGGTCACATTACTGTTAAACTGGTTGCCTGTGGAGTGGTAATGGTCAAAGGAATTGAATTTTGGAAACGTGCTGCATCGTAACGACGTGGGAACGAGTTTGTTGTGCGAAAATATGGTGTTGTTTGGAGTCATAATAGTGCTGCCTTTTTCTTTTATCAGGCCGTACTCATACACAGGCGACAGATAAACAATTAGTAAATGTGCAGTTAGTAAAATGATAATTAACTATTTTTGATAGCATAGCGGTATCATCAGATAGATTATTTACTGAAATACTTTCATGTTCTATAGTTTATTTGAGATGGTTCATTATTCGTGTAGGTAGGTGAATTCCAATCATTGGATGTACTTAGTGTTCCGCCAGCAGGACGCGCCTCGAAATCAATTCTAATTCTTTTTGTGATTTTTGCACAAATGTCCTTCTTGTTTAGTATGGAATCTTCTAAGTATGATTCTGCTGAATTGCTAGATCACCACCTACCGTGACGCTTCAAAGTCATTAGGTATATCAGCTCCTATATTATCCAGCAATGTAGCTGAAGTTCTTCTGAAACTATGTCCAGTTTAGCTCTCAGCATCTGCTAAACCTAAAAACTTAGCGATTTCTTTAGGCATAGAACCAAAGTTTATACCCATAGGCTGACAGGTACATTTACCATTCTGGTAATTTAGAAAGAAATGGTCATTGATTGCTTTTGGTGAACGCAAACTTTTATACTTCTTAACAATTTCATGACCGTGTATAGTGAATGGCCTCGGTATTTCATTTTTCGTGAAGCATCTTCGCTAAAAGCATCTGGCCATGGTTATCTACATCTTTTACAGTTACATCTATTAATTCTTGTATGCTACAAGCACCAGTTACACCAAATATTAAGCAACCTGGGAAAAAGAAACAATAATTAAGTTCAAAACACAATACAGGCTAAAGTCGTGTAGATATTTAGAATTATTTTAACCAACCTAGGTAGCCCGATATTGGTTATCTGGAGCATCTTTTGTAAAGTTTTTCAATATCGTCAGATGATAAAACCTTTGATAACTTGCTTCTAATTCCTTCGGATAGTCTCTTTAGACAAGCTGACAAATTAGAGTATGTTTCTAAGTCCACTCCATTCTTTGTTCGGACTGTACCTACTTTTGAATATTGCGTATATACACCACAAAGGGTTCGCGACCCGTGCACCCACTGGCTTCACCCACCGATGGCTGTAGGGGTAATTACTGTTCAACGATGTACCCACTGCGTCAAAAATATCAATTAATTTTGTCGATAATGAGAAATAATAGAATAAGTCAATTGTTAACAAAACTAACGTGAACAAACTAAAGAAGACTGTGACTACATTCCAACAGATTCAACCTCTTTACATACTATTAGACCTATTTATATATCTTTGTACTAGCTGCTCTCCGCGGTTTCACCCACGCGGTGATGGATGATAATGATGATGATGATGAATCTTATATAGCCTTTGTTACTCAGGGTGAATGTAGCTTTCCAATGGTGAAAGAATTTTTGAAATCGGTCCAGTACTTTTTGAGCCAATCCGTTACAAACATACTTACATACAAATAATTTCTCTTTATAATATTAGTATAGATAACGATAAAGGCTTCACATCTTATTTCGGGCGGTGTACAACATAAAATATTTCTTCATAATTAGTACTTGTAGACATTTTAATCAATTAATAACTGTAGTTTTAACAGTAAAAACGAGTTCTGAATAGAATTCCGCTTTCGCGGGAAACATTAATCAGTTTTCCTATGCGCGCTTATCTAACAATGGCGATCGGCCATAGACTTAAAGAATGAGGTTTCTCTTTTTGGCTTTTCGTGGATAGCGTCTCTGCGCTTTGCTCGCTCGGTCAATTATGCAAACGCTTGTATTATGTAATGTATGCTTAATCTAAATAAATCGTTACTTGATATTCTGATTTAAAAACTTCTTAAAGTGGCAAATCTAACAGGTGTAAATGTTCTGTACTTTGAAAAGTTCTTTACTTATTACGCGACGATATAAGAGATGTCGATCCCTGATGTATGATTTCTGTCATGAAGCATATCCTTGGTAAGGGTAAGAACTAAAATAAATTAAAGAGAAAGCTAACTTCAAACCGGCTTTTAGTTTTTGTCAATCAATCAATCAATCAATCAATCAATCAATCAATTATTTTATTTCAGATTAAAATCCATTTCTTACATTTAATTATATATAAAAACATCATAATTTAAATAGTTAATTATTAAATTAAGTAATCATTAAATTAAATTGCGTAAAATGTAATTAAATTAAATAATACTAAATCAAACCTCAATAAATGAATTTAAACTAAATCAAAACAAAATAAAATTATATCAATATCAATTAAATTATGTCAAAATGAAAAATTATATATAATAAATCTATATATCCCATGAAATAGTTCCCATAATTTATTTGGCGCAACGGCGGAAAGGTAGCACATGCATCTTGATCATGTGGTTAAGGATGGGCCCATCTACCCTATCCGCCACCACGCTCAGGCAACTGTTACTGCTGTCACGCACCCGCCGCATCAGGGAAGCCACACTCTTACGCATGATGGCTGAGAAAGCATCGATGTGTGCTTCTGCAAACATACCTGATGCGCTGCAGAACCGCGGCAACCCCAACATCATTCTGAACGCATTATTATATTGAACGCGGAGGGCGCTCAAAGCCTTTTGAGTACAATTTATCCACAGGCTGCAGGTGTAAAACACTTGGCAGTATGCTCTGAATAGCGTCAGCTTAACTTCTCTTGAGCATCCTGCAAACCTACGGATCAACATGTTACTCCTAACTGCAAGCGCCCTACGCTCCCTCTCGATGTCCATGTCATCATGGAGCGTGTCTGTGACCCAGTGTCCCAGGTATTTAAAATAAGATACCAGTTTGAGCGTGGTACCGGACAGCGTCACCTCTGGTACACATGGGTAATGTTTTGTGCCCGCCTTGAAAGCCATTAACTCACTTTTAATAGCATTATACTTGAGGCCATGTGCCCCCGCATAACGCTCGCAGATAGCCACCAGTTTCCGAAGACCGCTGATTGATGGGCTAAGCAACACCATATCATCGGCGTAACTAATGTTGTTCATAATCTTCCCATCAACAGAGCAACCCACCATGGCACTGCTGAGCTCACCAATCAGGCCATCTATGTAGAGGTTAAAAAGTTTCGGTGAGGACAACCCCCCTTGCCTCACACCGCATTCCAACCGATACGGTTCAGATTGTGCATCAGCCCACTTAACCACGTTACTCTGGTGCCCATACCAATACTTGAACAGTTCAATTATTTCCGAGGGTAGTTCTGTATCCTGGTATAGCTTCTTCCAAAGTTCATTATAAGAAACCATATCGAAAGCTTTGGACAGATCCAAAAAGCATGCATAAACTGGCGTCTTTCTGTCTGTGTAGTAACGGACAGTGTGCTTGAGGCAAAGAACTGCAGATTCTGTAGAGAGTCCAGACCTAAAGCCAAACTGGGCATCATGCAACGTTAGATATTTCTCAAGCTGTTTCTCAAGCATACTGTCCAACACTTTTGCCACAATAGTAGCTAACGATATAGGTCTATAATTACTTACATTAGACGCATCTCCCGTCTTATTTTTTATTAAGGGCACCACCACAGTTTTTGTCATACTGTCTGGTAAGTATGAATGACCAATACATAGATTGAAAAACAAGGCGAGCACTCTCGGCAGATGAGTCCCTGCATGCTGCAGGTGTTCAATGCTAAGAGAGTTTTGTGCAATGAATTCAGAAGTTTTCACTTTTCATAACATTCACACATATTAACTTTGAAAGCTCAGAAGTTTAGATATTAGATAGTTTGGAAGCCATATTTAGAAGTGCTGTTTTATATATTTTACTATAAAACGAAAACTTCAATGCAAATTTACGTATGTATCCTCACATACCAGAGCAATGGTTCCAGCCAAGTCATCGTAAACTGTTTAATTGGACCTCCTGCTTCCTTTTACTGCACACGTGCATCGTGAAACCAGCTCTTGGGGTGAAATTTGTGAACCGAATGCTCGTCTCGGACACTTACTGCGGCAATATTGCTGTTATCTTTTAGAATTTTCTAGAAAGTCGTATTAAATTATAGTTTCAATCCTGATATGAAATAAGTTTCCCAATTTATACTGCATGGTGGGTTCTCCGCGCGGTTTCGCCTTGTACGAATCACGTTCTTTCGGTGATGCAAAAGTGTAGCAAAGGTCGTTTAGAAATGATCGGTCTGAGCGATAAGATTGCCTATAAGCCTATTGTGGCCACTTATTTTTAACCTTTTCATGTTTCTGCAATGTTTTTGTTGAGAATATTATCCTATTGTGTTTCTAAGTTTGTGATATATTTGTACTGTGGTGCAACGTTGCAATAAAGAGTCTACCTATCTATGATAGACGCAGAAGAAACATTAACACTTCACTGAAACCGGCTGTTAGTGATCGATGGGTAACTCAGATTCGTACAAGTGTAAAACTTTTGATTTCATTCTCTCTTCTTCTTTGACAATTATCATTACTATGTTAGGAAGAAGAAGTCATGTCTAACTACTAATGAGGCGGAAATGACTTACGAACTAACGATTCCTTGTCATACTTCATAAATAATTTCATCCATCATCGAATCTAATGTTTATTTAAGTTAAGTTTGTACGTCGCTGGCATTTAACAATTGTTGTATCTGTCATAAACTAGATGTACATAAGTCCCCGTTAAAAATTCATACGGTAAAAATAAGAACAAGAATCTTTAAAAGCACAAACAAACAAAAGCCAATCAGATAGCGGGAATGTGGATGCTCCAATCAGTCTGATTGATTCTCTACTTTCGCGTTCCAAATTAGCCGTTTGTTAATTTGCGGCTGTTGTACAACGCCGTAGGAAAATATTCGCTCCGACCGTGCTGCCGTACTGACGATACATGCCCTGTGTGTACTATTGTAGAATTTTAAGTGACCGTTGTCTATAAAGTGAAATATTTAAAATATAACATGACTACACATTTACTGGAAATACTCGTACATAAATGATTAGTTAATTTTGGTACCTTCGGCTCTCTGATAAGATCCATAGATCGATAAAGCTAATTTTGATATAATTAGTCTTTATTTCAATTTTTGTAACATTTATCTTCCAAATATATAAAAACAAGTTAAAAAATTATATTAGATAGTGTAATGTTATGGTTACTTACATTGGTAGAATACCTAGCTGAAGGCCTAGCTAGCTATCTAAAAAAATAAAAAGGAACATCAGAAATATAAATAAAGTTATAATAATAAGTATTACGTGACCTGGCGGATAACACTTCACTACAAGTCCACACACACACGTTCCATCAAAGATTCCAGTTAGCTTCTTACTTTATCCAAGGCTTCAGTTCTGAGCTCAGAGAACACGGGATACCCCAAATAGCTTGTTTTATATATCAAGGCGAGAGTATTTATCAAATCAACACCCTCGATTTGTTATTAATTAATACATATGAAAATATCTTTCCAAGTCTTGACTTCAGGAATGTAATTGACAATATCGAGAGTGACTCGTCGGTTACAAATCACTATTTCACCAACTTCAACACCTCACCGTCAACTAGGGTTTCCAGGGAATATAATTATTTCGTGTCTCGGCACACCAAATTGGAATCTTCCTATAATCTTTTTTTAATCGGACGTATCCGTGATCCAATACTCTCTCTCCCAAAATCCAAATCAATATTAAAATTAATGAAAAATCCCTGACGTCTCTATTCTGTCAATCCATCATGGTTCTCCTTTTTTAAAGTTTGTCACATTTTATGTTAATCTAATAATAAGAAATAGTTTTTAAATATACAAAATAAGTATTTAATGTAATGAAGTATGATCATGAAATTATATTACAATAGATAGATAACACTTCATTGAGACACCACATTAATCACTTAATATTAAAAAGAACAATTCTAAAACATAGGTGTAACAATGGGCTGTCTTATCGCTCAGAACGATCTCTTCCAGACAACCTATGGGTTGTCTCTTCCATTCAGTCTCTTCCAAATATTATGTATTTATGATAATAAAGAATTTTAAACATCAATCAAATCAGTGTAATTTTTTGTCATAGGCGGTTAACTTACCATTACTTTTTTTTTACCAGTCAAATAAAGGAAAACAATCATATTTTAAACATCGACAGTACAGCAGACACCGAAAAATCGAGAAAAAGCATGCAGGCTAATTGTTTGCCAAATGTTGTCGATATAAAATTGGTAGTGCCATGTTTGATATAACCTGCCGAGTTCACAGACTAATTGCAATGTCAATTCGTGTTCCCGTTTATTGTTTAATTTAGGCCGAAGGCTTTAATTTGCAGAAATAATTACAGTAATATTATTTTCAACGAATAATTACTTGTGCTGGTGTTGTAACGCGTAATTAAGGCTAAAATTGATCTTTATCATAATTAAAAACAAGTTGATGCAGATTTTTTGATATTTACTGTTTTACTTTTCTGCCTACTATCGCCCTATATAATATATTGTTCACGCGAAAGCGTGACGTCACCTCACCCACAGTGCGTCCCCCGCTACCCGCCGGTAAGGGGAAACGTCAAACGCGGCGGCTCTCGCACGCCACCACTGAGCGACACGGCTTCTGCTCGCGCGCACGCAAAACTAAGTGAAATCCGCTCTGCACCGCCGCCATTTTGCCACGAGTCGGAAACGCCCCCAATAATTTTACCGACGACACATACGCGTACGCGAGTGCACAAATAAAAGGGACACTGACAATACAAACCCAAGTGAACAAGTGAACAATCGCCTTCAGCTCATTCAGCACGCCGTCGACAGCAGGACGCCTCCACGAGGACCCACGGTCACCAGCTCTCACCAGTTCCAGAGTCTCCCGACATACCCCACGGAACCCAGGTACCATTAATTCTTCCCTACCTATCGTATGGTGGCATATTGCCTCACCATATTTTCCTTCGAGCCGGATATCCGGCAACATATTTTCTTTCGCTGCCGGATAAAAGAACCAGTGCTATCCCCCCTTGTAAAAAATAATAATTCCTTTTAATACAGTCCACCCCCCATATAAGCCCTATTTAATTTACAAACTACTTATTATAGATTCAATTTAATTTAAATCCTTACGTCATACAAATCAATCCGAAGCTTCTAGACGAGTGAACCGGCAGTGCGATTTGCCAAGCCAAACTAACCCGTCTAGCCACATTTCACGAAGTACGCTATCATTGTTCGTTTGACACTCGCGCGCCACAGAATAGACAATAATACTGCAGAGTTGTTTGGTTTGAAATTCCAAACTCGTTAACGATAACGTTAATGAGGCGTTTGTTTTTATGATTGTTAACTATTGTTTGCAAGAAAGTCGTAAATAACATAACTAAAGGCCAGGTACTTAGTTGATTTTAATTATAAAATTATACTAAGTACTGTTAAAAGATTTACTTGTGTTCGTGATTATCATGAAATAATTAATGTAAGTTAATTGTTTACATTTAAGAGACCAGCACAAAACGTCTTAGGGTCCCGTACAGAATTTACGTAAATAACATAACGATATTTACGGAATATAATTAATTAAGTAATTAAACCATCAGCTCATATAAGGTTTATTTAGGCGTTATTTTAACCGACTTCCGAAAAAGGAGGTGCGGAATTTCACCGAGGATTAAATAATTTAATAATTTTAATTACTTTTTTTTTTTTTTTTTTTTTCTCTCCTTGTGTCTGACTTCGACGTCGACGTTACGATGCCTTCCAAATCGCAGGCCGCTCGTTTTAGAGAGGGACAACGCGCTTTAATTGCCCTTTCGGAAATTGCGACGTCGTTACGAGAAGGGAAACAGAAGTATACGAACGCAGATTTCAACGCGAAGGTTGCGGACGTGAGAACCATGCGTGATAAACTCGACGCCGTATACTACGAAATATTAGATACCGACGATTTGTCAGACGCCCAGGAGAAATTGTACATGGAGCAATACGAACGGGCAATAGAAGCCTATGACGCGATTCTGGTTGCACATGTAGATATTAATATATTGCCATCAGCCCAAAGTGACGAGGTACCATCAGCACACAACCCGGGAAACGTCACAGCACCAGCTACGGTAAACTCGGTTTTGCCCCAAATCGAGTTACCCAAATTTACCTGGCGACTCGAGGACTGGCCCTCCTTCATATCGGTATTTAAGAGCTTGACCGATAACATGGCCAACCTTACGGGTGCAGTAAAACTGCACTATTTACTTTCCTGTCTGGCGGGGGAATCGCGGTCGCTCATTGCACATTTAACGATCACGAATGAAAATTACGTAGTAGCCTTAGATATCCTGACGCGAAGGTACGAAAATCGGCGGTTACTCATAGATCGTTTCGTGGACGTAATTTTCGATTTGCCCACCATATCGTCGCGTTCGGAAATCAGGAGGCAGTTCCTAACTCCGCTCATATCCGCACAATCCGCGCTTGCCAATTTAAACTTATCTACTACTGGAGATAGTGGATATATTTTAGTGTCGATCGTAGTACGAAAACTCAAGGGGGAACTTAGGTCCTTCTTTGAGCGTCAACACGGGTCATCTGACCGACTCCCGACCCTAGCCGACCTCGTCACCTTCCTCGAGCATCACGCACGCTGCAACGAGGTCAGCGTATCGACCGCCATAGCTCCGCCCACGCCCGGACCAAACGCAAACCGAGCGTCACCGTCCGGGGCACAACGCGAGCGCAAGTATCACCACGACTACGCGCAGGCTCGACGGGTACATACTGCGAACACATCCCCGACACACTCCGAGGATTCGAACCCGCGACCTCAGCGTTATGCACAGGCGTTAACCGCACGACCCGCGCGCTTCTCGCCCCCACCTCGGCAGGGATCGAACCCGCAACCGCCGCGCTATACACAGGCATTGACACCATCACCCGCGCGCTTCTCGCCCCCACCTCAGCAGACATTTTCTAGAGGTAATCATTACTGCCCGTGGTGTAATGCCCGGGGCCACAAGCTACGGGTGTGCCCACAGTATAACAAGCAACCAGTGCAGGGTCGCTGGGATTTTATCTACGCGCGCAACCGCTGCGCCAAATGTCTAGGCCCGCATTATGACGATGAGTGCACGTCAACGGGCCTATGCAAAACATGCGGCAGTGCAAACCACCACACGACCCTGCACAGGTTGGGGTGTACCTCACCTACGCACAATTCCGCGCATTTACTACCCGCACAACAGCGCGAGATACCACGCCGCCGTCACTCACCTGATACGGACCGGATGGTGTCCTTCAGACGTACTCCAACGCGCACTACCTCGCGTTCGCCTCCGCCCCCTAGGCAGTGACTAGGGCGGCACCATCAGCACATATCAGCCCAGCTAACGGTTAATCATCAGCACACACATCAGCCCGAAGCTAATCAGCACACATCCCAGCGCGAAGATAATCAGCACCCATCTCAGCGCAACATTAATCAGCACACATCGCAGCGCGCAGATTATCGGCCCACAACTACACACACAACACGACGACAAAATGTCGTCGCAAACACCTTGAGTCATACTGCTGACATCTCAACGCCAAACAGTATGCATAATAGACCTGTACTACTACCTACAGTCTCACTCGAGATAGCAGACTGCAAGGGCAATTTTCACCAAGCACGAGCGTTATTAGACTGTGGCTCTATGATAACACTAATAGACGAAAACATAGTAAAGCGACTTTGTTTACCTACTCAGCGCACCCAATTAAAAATAAAAGGTATAGGTGATCAGCACTCAGAAAATTCTTCGTCATATGTCGACATTACTTTTCGACCTGTACATACGGACAGGCCCGTAATAAGGACAAAGGCATATGTGCTCAAAAACGTAACGGGAGTTTTACCGCACACTAAACTGCCTGGTTTGGATGAAAGCACCAATTACGTTCCACTAGCAGATTTTTCTTTTAATATACCTGCACCGATTGACCTCTTATTAGGGTCAGACATATTAGGTAGCATCTTAGACGGTACTAAAATTTCTCTAGGGCCCGGCAGACCCATAGCCTTCGGCACGATATTTAACTTCACGTTATTAGGCCCAGTATCACAAGATACGGGCACTCAGCCTCAAATCAACTCAGCTCAAATTGACCATACTGACTTGGCACTACAGTCCAGCCAAGACATCCAGTCAGCTCTAGAGAGATTCTGGGAAGTAGAAGAAGTCAGTAATACCATTCCCGATGGTACATCAGCGCACGAAGAGTGCGAAAAAATATACCAGTCCACCACCACGAGGGACCAGTCTGGTAAATATATAGTCGCGCTACCATTTGTTACGGATGCCCCCGAACTAGGGGCTACGCACGCTATAGCACTTCGGCGGTTTCTCAACCTCGAAAAGAAACTCCAACGAAACCCCGAACTCCGCTCAAAATATGTAGCGTTTATGCAGGAGTACCTAGATAAAGGTCACATGAACCCCTGCCATCCAAACACGTTCCGCGATCAGCCCCACTGCTACATACCGCACCATGGCATTTTCAAGGCCAATTCAGACAAGCTACGTACAGTCTTTGACGCTAGTTGTAAAAGCGCAAATGGCACTAGTCTCAACGACACCTTACATACGGGACCGGCCCTGCAGCGAGATATCACGGATATCATTTTAAACTTCCGAACACACAAGGTCGTTTTCAGCACAGACATACAACAGATGTTCAGAAACATTATGATTCAGCCCGACCACAGACGGTTTCAGCTCATTCTCTGGCGTTCATCGCCAGATCAGCCCTTATTAACATATGCATTGTCCACCGTGACTTACGGATTACGCTCCAGCCCATTCTTAGCGAACCGCACCATCCAGCAGTTGATCGCGGATGAAGGGCAACGCTATCCCAGAGCCGCTCAGGTGCTCTCTAGGTCAATATTTGTTGACGACGTGCTCACCGGACATGATACTGTCGGTGAAGCCATGAACTTACAAACCGAGTTGATTAGCCTACTCGCACTGGGGGGTTTCCAACTGCGTAAGTGGACATCCAACTCACGCCAGCTCTTAGAAAGGTTCCCAGATGACCAGTGCGAGATGTCGAAAGATTTTGACGTTAGCCCAGACGATAACTCCATCAAAGTCCTTGGCATACAATGGATACCACAAACTGACGAATTTACCTACAGTGTCTCAGTACCTACGGTAGATGGATTCACCAAGAGGTCAATACTCAGCACCATAGCGCGTCTGTACGACCCATGCGGTTGGATCAGCCCCGTCATCTTCCGCGCTAAAACCTTGATTCAAAGGTTGTGGACCTTAAAACTCGATTGGGACGAACGAGTACCCAGTGATGTCACTCTTGAGTGTCAGAATATCTATCGTGACCTACCACGCCTCTCAGCGCTCAGGTTTCCAAGAAACGTCTGCTCAAACAAGGCATCCACACACACCCTTCAGGGATATGCGGATGCTTCAGAACTCGGCTACGCCGCGGTTATTTACCTCCACGAAACTACACCTGATGGACAGGTTCATGTGCACTTGCTCATGTCCAAATCAAAGGTAGCTCCTATTAAAAACCGCCAAACCATTCCTAAACTGGAGCTCTCAGCCGCCCACTTGTTGGCTAAGCTCATGGCCCATGTCTCGGCCCAGTTATCAGCTCACATCACCGTTCGTCAGCACATATGTTGGTCAGACAGTACCATAGTACTGGCCTGGCTGAACACGCCTGTACAATCGCTTCAGACATTTGAAGCCAACAGAGTCTCCTCAATCAAGGCAAATACGTGCAATCTCACGTGGAGACATGTACCTTCCGCCCTAAATCCTGCTGACTGTGCCAGCAGGGGCATGTCAGCTCAAGATCTCTTGAAGCATGATATGTGGTGGTCACCGTCCTGGCTTAAGGACCCGCCACAAACATGGCCAGCCCTACCGCCCGCGTTGGGCCATCACGCCCTACCAGGCCTCAAGCCAAAGAAGGCCGTCGCCCACATAGCGGTACCTGACCTCGACGAGACTCTGCTCACACGATTCAGCTCACTAGATAAACTGATAGGTGTAACGGCGTGTATAAAACGATTCATACACAATTGCAGACAGAGCCGCTCTGCGCGTGTCGCTGGGCCCATTACGGTTAGCGAACGAAAGGAAGCCCTTTTACATTGGGTGCGCTCAGTACAACACAATTGCTTTGCTGAAGACATACATCGCTTAAAACACAACAAAGAATGTACGATACGTGTACAACGCCTGTCACCATTCTTAGAGATCGACTTACTGAAAGTGAGTGGTCGACTCACCCAGTCTGCTCTGCGTTACGACGCTCAGCACCCACTGATATTACCCAGCTCGAGTCCACTAGTTGATCTCATTATAGACTACTATCATAAAATTTACTGTCATCCAGGGGCGGACACTCTGCACTCACTCTTACGCCAGCAATTCTGGATATTATCAGCCCGCCGCGTTATTCGCCATCGAGTATACAAATGTATACATTGTTTTCGTTTCCGCGCTAAAACTAAGGCCCCGTACATGGCCGACCTACCCGCCGACCGCGTAAACGTTCAGCCCGTATTTAGCAAAGTCACGACGGACTTTGCTGGACCATTTTTGATAAAATCCAGTACACTTAGAAACGCCAAGCTATTAAAGGGCTACTTCTGTGTTATAACATGTCTAGCCACGAAGGCGGTCCATCTCGAACCGGTATCTGAGTTATCCACGGAAGCGTTCCTTGCGGCATTACAGCGTTTTGTTTCTAGGCGCGGTGTACCGACGTTAATTAGGTCTGATTGCGGTACAAATTATGTAGGCGCTAGGAATGAACTTAGGGAAATACAGGCCTTTCTTGCAACCAATAATGACAGTATCGCACATACGCTTTCTAAACAGCACATAACATGGTGGCTAAATCCACCAAAGGCACCCTGGTTCGGTGCACTTCATGAAACAGCGGTAAAGTCAGCTAAACAATTACTGTACCGTGTGGTCGGCGAACAACGCCTCACATTTGAAGAGTTTTCAACTCTATTAGCACGCATTGAAGCCGTGCTCAATTCACGCCCTCTCAGCCCACTCTCTTCTGACCCTGCGGATCTTGATGCTCTCACCGCAGGTCATTTCCTTATTGGCCGTCCGCTCACAGCCTTACCTGAATATTCGGTAGAAGGCCGAGCCATTTCTGCACTAAAAAGGTTCAAGCTCGTCCAATCCTTATCCCAACACTTTTGGCGATCCTGGTCCAAGTCCTACCTGCACACCCTCCAAACCCGCTCCAAATGGACTTCCCGATCCAGCCCACCTCAAGTCGGGGAACTGGTACTGATAGTGGACGACCAGGTGCCGCCTCTACACTGGCGCATGGGCCGCATCACCAAGACGCTCCCGGGGAGGGATGGCGTCACCCGAGTGGTGGAACTCAAGACGACTTTGGGCATACTGACGCGACCTGTCCTCAAGATCGCCCGCCTGCCTATCGATTGAGCACCACACCACACCTTTGCCGCGTGGGGAATATGTTCACGCGAAAGCGTGACGTCACCTCACCCACAGTGCGTCCCCCGCTACCCGCCGGTAAGGGGAAACGTCAAACGCGGCGGCTCTCGCACGCCACCACTGAGCGACACGGCTTCTGCTCGCGCGCACGCAAAACTAAGTGAAATCCGCTCTGCACCGCCGCCATTTTGCCACGAGTCGGAAACGCCCCCAATAATTTTACCGACGACACATACGCGTACGCGAGTGCACAAATAAAAGGGACACTGACAATACAAACCCAAGTGAACAAGTGAACAATCGCCTTCAGCTCATTCAGCACGCCGTCGACAGCAGGACGCCTCCACGAGGACCCACGGTCACCAGCTCTCACCAGTTCCAGAGTCTCCCGACATACCCCACGGAACCCAGGTACCATTAATTCTTCCCTACCTATCGTATGGTGGCATATTGCCTCACCATATATTGTGTAATTAGTGGTCACATTTGAGATTTACGTTAGAAATCTAAAAAAAAACATGGAAACCTAGATATCCTTAACTTTACGAACCAAACACACTGCAAAAGTGTTGCCAAAGTCTGTGGAATAACCAAAGCTGCTAAGATTGCTACGCCGTAGGTATTTCATTCGTAGCTGGCGTCAATGCGGTAACGAGCTCGTAGCCTCGTAGCCTCGTAGCACACTATTCGCTTTGCGTTGCAGTAGAGCGAACTTCCGAACTGCAAATTACTCCTAACAAAGAAACTGAACTATTGCCTTTTATGTTACTTTGTATCGTAGCTTCGCCGCGTTCCGCTGTATCTCAGGATTTTCGGAGCGAAGCGCGAAGCCAGTACGCATTCGAACGACGGAGGAGGTGCGCGCATCCTCTGTAAAGTTTCCCGCCAATATGTACGCGAGAGGTACGGACGCGGTCTTAGTTAATATTAATTGTAACTATCGAAGAACTTCGCTTATTGTAGTTTTTTCGTTTCAGTTACGAAATTGGTGCTAATTCTCGCCTTCGTACTGCAATGTGTACAGAGTTTTGGTGAGTGTTTAAATTGTTTGTTAATATTTTGATTATAATAGTGATATACATATCTCTCTCTGTGTGTGTGTGTTATAGTTACCAGAATTTATATTAGCTTAATGGAATGGAACAGTTAAAGTAAGGTGATATAAAATCAACTTTCTACATTCGATTTTTAGCTGCAAAGGTTTCACGAGTGCCTGATTCAATACTCAACTTCATAAATGTGATATTTACCATGTTTTGTATTAGTTCCGAGCACTCAATATTGATGAACATGAATGAAATAATTTATTTCTCAGAGTTTAGGTAATAAATGGTTGCTTAGATGTAACAGCATAGTAAAGATCCAACAAAACTCTGCATGATCAGGCGTACAAGTACTTATTAAAAAATAAGTAATTAAATTTATATTTTATTTTAACAATAATGTGCTTGCTACACTGCTATTGTATTTACAGAAACTGGAAACTTAAACAATAATTATAATTGTGTAAATCACTGATAAAATGTAAAAAAATATAAATGAATAATTAGGTTATTTCTTATTTGGGTAATCCTTACAGAATACATAGTAAGCTTTGTCCAAAAGGTAGTCCAATACTTTCTGTTTAAATTCATTATCATATTTTTTTATTCATATTAGGTACTTATTAAATTCAATTCAATCTTCAATCGTATTGAAGATTGAATTGAATTTAATATAATTAATAAGACTAATAAAAATAAGATAATAATTAATAAAAATAAAGTTTAAAGTATTTCTAAAATAATGCTTCTTTCGGTTGGATAGTACAGACAAAGCTGTTCAATAGATGTCGCTCCGTCCCCGTAAGACGGTTAAAGTAAGATAGAGAGTTTAAATTCGATGCTCGTACCCGAACCTCGGTGGCCTAGTTGGTCAATGGCGTCTGACACGGAGAGTCAGAAGACGCGGGCTCGAATCCCGTCCGAGGATGTGAATTTTTCGCTCTATAAATTTCAATACTTATTAAATATTCGTATTGCCATACAGTGTGTGTATAATGTGGCTGATATTTGATTGCCCCGTCGGCCGAGTTGATGGATCTTAGCTTCGAAGCGTGGTGTCCCAGGTGCGATTCCTTGTCGGGGTTAATATATGTGATAAGAGGATTTTTTTTTCGAGAGTTGGATGTTGGTGATGTGTTACTGTGTGTGTCCGTGTCCCCCGCGACACAGAACGTCCTAGTGCGGATGTAGCGTTCTTTATTTGGTGCTATCCAGTGAGACAAGCAAGAAAGCAAGTCTATGTTTAATAATAGCAATGAAAAAATATGCAAATATTGCGACGACTTAACATATACACGTAGCTGTATACGGTATGTAACGTAAGTAGATATTTGTAAAAGAAAATGTAGGTCTGCAGTGAAAAGTAAACTATTCACAAATCCAACTAAAGTAGAGTGATGATATATAATCTGCTTCACGTATAGGTTTTATCCACGTAATTAAATACACCGATTCAAAGTCAAAGACAATAAATTGTATTATAATTCGATAATTCGTCGTTGATCCTATGAAAAATATTTATAAAAAGTATCAGCCGAGTGAATCTCATATCTAATATCAAACGGATCCCAATAATCTATCTATCCACGGTTTTCCTTACTACCGATAGAAATTTGACATAACGTCCATAAAAATAGTGTCAAATATCTAACTCTAGTAAGGTAAACCGGCGATAGATAGATTATTGGGACCGGCCGTTAGTCATCAGTGATACGTGACAAAAATAAAACATGCAAAAGTCAAAAAAAGTAAATAAAATTACAGAAGCTTCAAAAATCAAAACGTTAAACTCAAGTTAAATATTGAAGCGTGGAGCGAACGTATTCCGGAGCCAATGAAGATATAGAAGTGTAGCGCGCGTAACGAATTCGATATCAAAGCGGAAACCATTAGAGCGTGGATCGAAATCAATCGGCCAGGAGCCAGCTAATCGCACGGAAACTGAATCGTTCACGTATGAACGGTTGCAGTTAACATCTACGTGTATATGCGAGCTTTGAGGATGAACTCCGTGAGAGAGTTTGCCCTTGGACTTGTTCATCCTGATATAAATTTGTAAATGTGTTTGTTGGTAGTAAGTGAGGCAAGATTCAACTGGCACAAATCGGTGTTTGTATATATACATATACAGGATGTATTTTAGAGACGGGGCAGTAAGGACAACTTCCTTAACCGTTATAGTTACAGGAAAACATTCAGACTTGATACTTAATATACTTCATACATAACTTTTGAGATACGAGTATTCAGAATATCGCATGCATTCACAGATTTTGGGAAAAATGTACAGCCAGTGAAAATATTCTTATATACCAAATATTTTATGCTAATCGATCCTATTTCAAAATGCTATGGGGCAAACTGATGTACCTGTGTTTGAGTACTAGAAATGTCAGATATAGCAAAAAAATAATTCTCATACGTTTTGTACCGAGAAACGATTAAGTAACTCGAAATATTTGTTGCCAATCGATCTCTTTTGTTATCGTGATCAAAAGTCTATTTAAAGCCAACTGTAGTATAAGTACAGACAGATACTAGCTTTTTTGTGTCCCGGGGAAATCCTTTATGGATACCACCTACTACGGGGAGGTAGGTTGTTATGTGGGAGTCCGTACACCCACCAAAACCCCGGGGTGTTCCGTCACTGCTGCGGGAACGCGGGACTGATTTCGCACACGACCGCGAACCCGTCGCGGCTGTCCGTTGCCGGACCCCTCTCTTCGCGGCACGCCAGAGCACATGGCGCGCCGTGACTGCTTCGGGGACCAAACCCGCCAATGGACGCCAGACTTCCCCGCGTCAGCAGGCCTTGACAAAATTCAAACAGGCATGTTTCCGCACACCCTACAGACAAAACTGTATCTACGAACTTAGCACGACGTCACGTGACTTTTCCACACGTAATGTCAACGCCATACATTTTGAAGTTGTCGTTTGGCGTTAACGATAACAGAAACATCTCTTGGCTCTAGACCTGCTGGATGAATAGAGAGAGCAGCGTGTCGCCAATCCGACTCATCAATACGTCACGCTTCGGCGTACAAACTATAGATAAATTACAGTTTGCACTATTTTACGTGAACGACACGTTACATAACAGTTATTCGCGCTAGGCCCACTGTTTTTGCTGTCAACCGAAACTTAATTTATCTACCATTAGGAGGTGTCAAAATATATATTCTTAAAGAAAAAGGTAAGTATTAAAAGAACTTTCCTTCACAGGAAAACTTCAGTAACAAGGGAGCTTTAAACTTAACCAACTTTAAGCGGCTAACGTGCGCGCATCCTGCATAACTTATGCCACGTGTACCTACTTAGCCAAGTTACCTTTAATTTATGAACGACGACGGAGCTCTAAAGAATGTGCTTCGTTTTAATAAAGTTATGGAACCGCATGACTAACTAACGTGGATTAGCTTTGTCAGTTCTCTTTTCCTAGCATTGGGAATATTGATATCATCCGGTAAAAGTACACATGAACTAACAACATTAACTGCTGACGACCTATACGATCAATATCGAAATGGAAATAATGTAGGTTTTTTTCTTCGATACCGGTTCGGCCCGCAGGGTTCGATTCCCGAATTGAGAAGTTTTTAAAAATCAATCTATATATATAATCTATGAATGCATATTTTCATGTTACAGAAATCGATGACATACTTCCTAAGAAGAAAGAAAGAAAGAAAGAAAGAAAGAAACATTTTTATTAGGTACTTAAACATATACAGAACACAGAGCCGACATATAACAAATTAATAAACAAGGTGGAACAAACATGAAACATAAAGACACTTACATAACGCACCGCCTGAACCCTGGAGGGGAAGGCAGGCAGAGACTACGGATTTACGTACACTACGCTCGTCTCATGTGCCTGAATACTTGACAAGTACCTAACTGGTATTCAGCTCAGCATGAGTTGGGTGTGTTACCAACACCCAACGCTGGTTTTCAGCTGTGACCAATAAGTGGAGAAGATAGTGCAGCAGTGACAATGAAAATAACATACAAACGTTGTAGGGTACATACTCATATATCATAAACAAACATAAGGTATGATAAATATAATACTGTATCATAAATAATATAAACAAGAGTAGGGATATTGAAGTTTTACATATATAAATTTGAGTGAGGTCGCAAATAATACGTATTCTTTACATGAACAATGGTTGGTTGAGACAGATTTAAATTATATTTTAATTAAATTAAATTATTAAATAAAATAAAATTATATTATGGAGAAATTTAAATTATAGCTTTATTTTATACCACAACAAAAAAATAGTAAGGTGTAGATATATTGGCTAAATAAGCGAAATGTCCACATTTATAATACCATGCTGTATTTGGCCGTCAATAAAAAACTTTTTTAGTTTTTGTCTAAAACTGTAAACGCTTTTTGAATTTCTTATTGGCGGTGGCAAATTATTCCAACACCTGGAAGCCGCATACCTAAAACTACTTCTGAAACTTTCAGATCTGTGGTGTTGTGTGGACAATTGAGTGGAACATTGCCTTCTTTCACAGCCTCTATTGCTAGACATCCAACAAAGTTTATCGTACAAGTACTTAGGAGTACCGTAACGAATTACCCCAAAGAGGAGACATGCTAAATGTAGTTTGCGGCGAGATTTCATTTTGAGAGTGTAATGTTTATTAAGAAATGGCATAATATGGCTTCTTGGGGGCACAATGAAACAAAACCTCGCGCAGGCATTTTGAACTCGCTGGATAAGATGTTGGGTTCGCACAACCAGCCGCGGACCGTATACAGTGTCTGCGTAGTTTAGTTTAGATAGTACTAACGATTCAACAAGATGTATACGTAATTCCTCGCTGATAAAGGGTCTTATCTTATATAAGACTTTTAGCCTGTAAAAGCAATTCCGTACACAATCAGCGACATGTTTTTCAAAACGTAAATTCGAATCCATAATGACGCCCAAGTTTCGAGCTTCAAAAACACGCTCAACTGCTTCGCCCTCAATTAACACACTCGTATCGAAGTTTAAAGAGGCTACTTGATGTTTACTACCAAAAATCATATATTTAGTCTTAAGTGGATTGAGGACTAGGCTGTTTGCTTTGGACCAGGACGTGATCCTGGTTAAATCATCATTTATAGCGGTAATAGCGCTGTTAAGGTCTTGTGGCTTAAAAGAAATGTAAATCTGAACGTCATCTGCATATATATGATATTTACAATTTTTAATTTGATTCTTGATATCGGCACTATACAAAACAAATAAAGTAGGACCAAGAATGGAGCCTTGGGGTACACCCCGGTTTATATGAGATAATTGAGGGCAGAGCGAGGAACCGTTATTATTCTTTAACTCAACATATTGGTAACGGTCTTTAAGATAGCTGTCAAACCATTTTAAAGTATTTTGGTCAAAACCATAATAGCGTAGCTTTGACAACAGCAACGAAGTATTGATTGCATCAAATGCCCTAGAAAAGTCAAGAAGCACTAACAGAGTACACATACCCTGGTCTTGAGCTGCCAGTATATTATCAGTGACGTCCAAAAGAGCTGTAGCTGTACTACGGCGCTTTCGAAAGCCAGATTGAGCATCAGGCAAAATATTGTGCTTTTCGATAAAATCTGTTAACTGATGGCTAACAGCTTTTTCTATAATTTTCGACAGGCATGGCAGTATACTGATCGGCCTCAATTCCTTAAAAGCAGTAGGGTTATTAATCTTAGGCAGTGGTCGCACAATGGCAACTTTGCAAACATCTGGGAAGGTTGACGTGGAGATTGACCGATTTACAATAGCTGTGATTGTTACTAGCGATAGAAGAAGCGTCAACAACAGCATCTCAAGAGTTATACCATCGAACCCTTCAGCGTTCGATTTAAGATTATTAATTATCTTAATGATACAATCCTCGCTAACCGGTAGCAATGAAAAAACTTCCTCACTAAACCTATGAAATTCAAAGAAAGTAAGAAGGGAGATACAAATGGTTAACGTGCCCGGAACATTCAAGAAATGGACATTAATCGCATCTGCATCGTCAAAATGCGATGGCAATGTGATATCATTTTTAGGCGGTAAGACCGTCGATTTTAAATTTTTCCAAAGAGCTTTAGGCTGTTTCATATAATTATTAACGTTATGTTTGTAATATGCGACCTTTTCATAAAACAAGGACTGTGAGACTAACGATTTCAGGCAAAAGCCTGAAATCGTTAGTGTTATAATAAAAAAAAGTATTACAAAAGTAATACTTTTTTTAATTATCTAATTTTGATATGCGATAAGCACTCAGCGCGTTATCTCGCAACCTCATCATTAGTTTAACATTGTCTGTCACCCAGGGATAGCTACGTTCTTTTATAATACACATTTTTTTTGACGCATGAACATCAAATATACATAAGATGCTAGCATTAAAACAATCAACCATTTCGTTAACATCACCAATCTTAGAGATTAGATCCCAGCGAATAAATTGCATGTCATTATTAAATGTTTCCATTTCAATGTTTTTTAGTGGTCTGTAAGAAATAGTATAAGGCACGTGTTTGACTCTAGTCACATAAAACTCACAGGTAATTAAAGCATGTCCATTAAGACTACCTATGAACCTAAGAAGAGATCTTTGTATATCTAATAGGTTCAGACTTGCCCATACTGACCCATTAAAATGGCCCACTCTGTATAAAAAGCTGAGCGATTGATGGTGTATTGCTATAAAGTAATAATAATATTACACCTTATTAATACACAATATTGTCCACTTGTAACTCAGTTAAAGTGCTCGTCCCGCACTTTACCCACAGCTGCATGCCTAGCACGCGGCGGAGAGAAATAGTCTTTCCACCGTTTTTATCCACCTATCAGTAGAAATAATTGTCTTCTCCACCTTAAAGAGCACGGCAATCGGGGAAAGAGATAAAATCTTTCCTTTTGATGTTTCTCGTAGACAGTATGTCCCGCTACTCCTGCTATAGAGCACGGACTCGGCAAAACGTGGATATAATTCTCTCCGATTGACATAATGCGGAGAAAGGTGTAGTCATTTTCTTTGAAGGTGATGGATAAAAGTTCATTACCATTCAAAAATGTCTCTCGCATGTTATAATAATTATATTTTGTCGCGGGAAATGGAAACAATGGAAAGAAAATTACACCGGAGAGGTATATCCGAGATGCCACTAACCCCTTCGATTACCCAGATATTGAATACAAGCACATATTTCGGGTCAATAAAGAAATGGCGTTGTAATGCATTGCAGACTCGAATGCATACGAATGGTTTGCTGGTGCATATCAAGGTTATTATTGTATTACTTTCCTATCTACATTCTGTGAAATACCTAAGTTAAATAATAATTATTTGTTTTACTCTACAATAGGTCCCCACTTCCATACGCATAATGAGTCTTAGTAAACGAAATAGGATACTAAGTATGGATAGCAAACGCTACTCAGAGACTTTTGTTACATTTGCTTTAAATGGCACCTACGAAGTACAAACCACAGGAAACCCTACTCCCGCCGTCTATCCACATGGATGAACTATCCTCTGACGTTGCCGTGCTCGAAAGCGAGATAAAAATGACATGGTGGAAAAGATTTATTTCCTCTCCACGGGGATAACTAATTCATTGCCCGTGCTAGCCCTGCTGAAGTAATATCGTCACAAACACTGAGATTGAGTTTGTGCAAAGTTTGTTGGACGATGTTGCCAAGATCTGGTTATGGTGCGAAACGTCCGGCACAATGTGCGCGCTTTAACCGGTGATTGTTCAAAGTGGCTGTCTTCAGCCGTCGCACCGGGACTTATTAACAACATTTAGTACCACTGAGGATAGTTGAAAGTTTCAGAAGTTGTTAAAAGTTTTGATATGTAGTATGAAGCTGGTAATGTGGTTTAAGAAGGTTAAAATGCATTTTCAAAGCTAATTATAATGCAAAACTTTAGCTAAGTTGGAGACTGCGGTAAGGACTTAAATGTATGTTATCTTTTAAATCGTTTTTTGATCTTGCGGCGCGTTATTATTCATATAAAAATAACAAACATAATAAATCGTCCACAATTTCACTCTCAGAATCTGAAACATTGTACTTACACACCTGAAGATATACACACACATAGACATAATAATATGAGTGTGACGCCAATATGCATGTGTATGCGGCTATGCGGCACGAGTGTGCACACCAACTCTCCTGTTCATATTGCACAGTATACGTTGCATGCGTGCGCTCAGTTTGTGTTTACCTTTTACCGCCGCTTCCTGACGATTTCGATTAATATCTCAAAAAAACCAAAAGACATACTTTCGTCTTATCTCGTTTGTAATATTTATAAGCTATCTAATGACGTGTGTGTTAACAATTTCCCGGAAAGTACTCGGTTATTATTTTTGTAGACGGTAATAATTGTGCGTTACATGCGATGCACGAGGGTCAACATTGACTGTTAAAAGTTGTGTCAAAGTCGTTTAGTAACTTCCAGTTATTTTCTTTGTACTATAAACGTGTGTATAAAAACAACGCGTTCGATTTTCAATTATCGCTTTTTTTTTTTCAGTTCACTGCGAGTTCCATTATTATTCCATCTTTGTTCTGTTACTGAAACTATAATTGTTTTTTCTATAAGTCGTTATTAGTGTTTTGTACCAATACTGTTAGAACTACAGCTTGTGGAAGTGATAATATTTTAATATTCAGAGAGAGAGTAATATTTTAATATTCTATGTAAATTCCAGAATGGCAGAAGATTGTTTCGTGAGAGTTTGTCTCGGTCTCTGCCTTTTAAAATACGAAATGTTGAAGTCATTCTTCTGAGGTCAAGCACTATACCTACTCATAACAGTTACAAGGCGCGTCCCAAAGCAAATGCTGCGCAGAATCTGTAGTTTGAAGCTAACGCGTTATTATCGATAGCAAATCTTTTTAAAAAACCAAATCACAAATTTATGTAACAATATGAAAATGGTTTTACCATATACTATAGAAAACACCCGTCCATGGAAGATCAGACAACATTGTTGTTGGAAATCCTCGCTTGCAAATCGCAAGGCATATATAGCGTTGCATCAGAACTGGAGATAAAATCCGTGTTCATGCGGAACTGGAAACTCAAATCTGATAAACCTTTATTCAAGCCAGAGTCCTGTTAAGCTACGTGTAGTACACTCGTACCTACACTGCAGCAGCGGGAGCGGGCCGACGGCTTTACTTTATTATTATCTTGTCTCAATTTGTATCTAAACTACGTCTATATCTATATAATAGTAAAACTGTAGAGGTTAATCAAAATAGTCTGTACAGCTGTTAGAAATAAACAATAGATCAATAAAAACATATTTAAACCTTTTGGTTGTCTTTCTGCGTGTTTGTTACCTTATCACACAAGAAGTAATGGATATATCTGGATCGAGTTTTCGCAGATATTCTACTTATTCGTTTTCCACAAGATACACTATATCTTACGCCGACGCCTTGAGAGGCTGTTGATCAGTGCTGATGACCGGGTGCCGTCAACTAGATCTAAGTAATAGAAACATTGTTCTTCTACCTAATACTTACGTGGTCGTTCGACTCTTAAAAGCCTAGGATACCACAATTGAACATTGAATCAATGTTTTGGCGGATCACTTTTAGATCTAAACTCTTATGGATGTACGAATGCTTCAAAAGCGACTATGTGGTAAAACTATTTGAGCCAATGCAGTTTTGAAGTATAGTATTCTATAGGGCTGTAGGCAAAACGAGTGAAGCCAGGAACAAGTCGGTTTCAATAGTTCAGTATTCAATAGTATTCAACTTAAATTTTGGTTGAATTAAATCTGGTTACTAGTTTTTTCTATAAGCTTCTCATTTAACATTTTTTAAAAAGAAAAATATCAAGGAGGTTATCGAGTCCACGAGCATAATTTTTTGACTCTGCTTTGCCGTTGATGCCGACTGTAGTGTACGCGCAGCTTTAGGGACGGACTAGACAAGTTTTTCGGCGATCAAGATTCAGTAGTTTGTCGAAAGGCCAATCCACACTTGTCTTTGAGAGCAAAACTTCACGGACGATCTTTTGAACATACACATATAGGTATATGTGTATAAATAAGTACTTGTATTGTTTCAGGGTGCTGCCACTCTTGAACTTGCTTTAAGGAGCGAGTTTCTTAAGTGCTCTGAGAGTTTTCGTTACCTTTGTTCCTAGATACACTGATAACAGTACAGTTGCATGTGGTATTTTGGTGTTTATTATTTTATTTTTTTATTTTTAGTTTGGTGGATGTTCACGGCTCGTACATGTTGGTTTCAATAGAACCAAGCGGCTAGACATTACCTGGTCGTCCGTATGTGTATAGCTAGGTTAAGCAAAGTATGCTGCTGTCTCCGTTTGGATGGGTGACCGCTAATGGCTAAATTTCAGTCACGTCCATTCTCTGTAAGAGCATGGAACGTGTCTTGAACAGCAGGCTCCTGGCGTATCTAGAATCTAATGACCTCCTCAGTGATCGACAATATGGCTTCCGCCGGAATCGTTCCACTGGGGATCTTCTAGTATACGCCACACACATCTGGAGTGAAGCCATAGAGAAATACGGGGAAGCACTTGCGGTTTCCCTAGATATATCTAAGGCCTTCGACAGGGTCTGGCACGATTGCCTTATTAGCAAGCTTTCCTCTTTCGGCTTGCCCATTGGTTTCATTGCGTGGATATCGGACTTTCTGAGGAATCGATCTATACGAGTGGTCATCGATGGCCGCTCGTCGGATCCAAGGGCGATTAATGCCGGTGTTCCTCAAGGGTCGGTGCTCTCTGCAACACTCTTCTTGCTCCATATCAACGATCTGCTAAAACCCGGTATCTTTGGGTATGCAGACGACAGCACTGTTGTGGAGAGCTATATATCCAACGCGCGTGCCAGTGCGGCCGAAATTCAGTCACTAAGAGAGACCATGGTTGAGCGCTTGAACCTCTCCCTTAAGGCAGTCTCCGACTGGGGCGATGCCAACCTGGTGAAGTTCAATGCAGCAAAGACCCAGGCGTGTCTGTTCTCTGCCAAGAGGAGGCCATTTGATCTGGCTCCGACTTTCCGTGGTACAACTTTGGCGATCACTGACCACCTGGAGCTTCTTGGCATTACTCTGAACCCAACTCTCAACTTCGGTTCCTATATTGAGTCGAAGGCTCAATTGGCTGCCAAAAAGCTGGGTGTTCTCGCAAAGGTGCGACAGTACTTTAAGCCGGAACAGTTGCTTACCTTGTATCAAGCACAAGTTCGGTCGTGCATGGAGTACTGTTCGCACCTTTGGGATAGATCGGCTAAATGTCAGCTTCAGGCGCTGGAATCGATTGAGAAGAGAGCCAGGAAGCTCATAGGCAGTGAATCCCTTTGCAAATCTAAGCTGCAAAGTTTAGAACATCGTCGCAAAGTTGCTTGCCTTTCGGTTTTTTATCGGTTGCACTTCGGAGAGTGTGCATCGGAATTACACGATCTTATTCCCCCATCCCCATTTTATCACCGGACGAGCAGAGACACCTCAAGGCGTCACCGCTACATGGTTGAAGTTCCAGGGACTCGCACTAAGCGGTTTTCTGGCTCTTACATTGTGCGAACTGCCAAACTGTGGAACTTACTGCCGATGTCTCTGTTTCCTGATAAATATAATCTACGAGTCTTTAAGTCGAGAGTGAATCGGTATCTTCTAGGTAAGCGCGCTCCATCGTAGATCACAACTACGCTTAACATCAGGCGAGTTGTGGTCAAGCGCTAACCTATAGTACATAAAAAAAAAAAAAAAAAAATTGGCATTTCTAACTTAACGCTTCTGGGAAGAGTTAATTAAAAAATTCTACACTTCTGAACCTCAACTTCGGAAGCACGTTAAGTCTATATCTAAATGGGTTAGTACAAAATAACTGATTATGCGGCGTCGGAGATGTCCCTGATTGAATATAGACCGCTCTAACGAAAACAAGGCAATTTAACCAACCTAAGAATGATCGATTAGGTAAATATAACAAACAAAGTTTATCAAAATGTTATTTTCTCCACGTTTGTTTATTTATATAATGGATTATCTATATGGATTATATATATGGATAAAGTAACTTCCTCTAGCCTGATGGAAAGCGAGGATGAAATCAAGAAGCGATGCCCATTACTGCAGCCGTAAGCTGCGCTTCGTCACTTATGACGAAATGCATTTGCTATAGGCATTACCCCTAACACCAGGTGGACCTCGTGCTTGTAACAATAAAACTTAAATTGTACAAATTCTTTACCCCAACACGCGCTGACTTCAGAAGTTCGAAGCAATATGGCAAAGACGAGAGTTCTCTTAATGAAATTGCGTTTTGTTCAACAATGTCTTACACAATAAGAAATGCTCTTTGATATTGAAAAGCATTTTATTTCACAGCGACGTAGAGTTTCTCACGGTTACATCATATTACGCAGCACTCTAATGAAATTAAGAGTCTTTATAATCGGGTCTTGCCTGATGCGAACAGTCTACATTTAAGAGTAGGTAGGTATAGACATTTCTCAAATTAATGATGTAATACGCCCTCTATAGTGTTATTGGCTCTTAATTCCGCATTTCATTCCATATTAATTTTTAATTATTAATATTTTTTAAAAAGCCTTAAACCTAAAACATAAACTTTTTTAAATGCGGAACAAATGTAGCAGATAGGTACCGTAAGTACAGTCGCCTGCAATACGATGTGTACATTCCGTAGTTTTACAAAATTATGATACAGTACTACATGTATATTTTTTTATTACAATAAGGATATTTGTATATGATAAGTATTAATTTAAACAGTATAAAATAATATAAAAAACTTCTCTCGACAGGTTGGCGCAGTCGGTAGATCCCTGCTTTCTGAGCCGCCGGTCTGATCCCCGGACGGTCAAATATTATTAGTGTGTAAATAGATATGTATATAAGTATGTAAACCAGTACAGTACAGCTTGGACTACCATACCTTGTGTGGATTTTGTCACTTCAATAGCTGACCCGCCAACGGCGTAGATGGCAATATGCTCACACCCTATAACCACATGGGGACAAAAATATATCTGGCGAAACGCAGATGTTTAAAACACCGCTGCTTATAGCTTCGAGGATATATAGGTGTGACAATTTGATATGTTATGTTTAAATATAACATCTTTTGTATTATTTTTGTTAAAGTTAATTTTTACCAAGTTTCGAGTGAATTGCATCAGTTATATTGTTTCCTTTTAATAATTTTTAAACTTTACTCCGAAACTTATACAACTGTGTATATTTACAAAATAATAAAAAGACGTACTTGGTACTTGGTACTTGGTGGGCTGGCTCTTTTCCGCAACCAGGCCGCTGTGGCGCGGCCCATTTTGCGTGATAGCCGGGTGAAGCTGATCAGTCCAGCCACCCGGTGTCGCCCAGGAAAGCCAGCAACCCCTTCAGCTTGGCGCAGGCTTCCCACACAGTCCTCGGCGAGCCGAGGTTTGCTGCCCTTTGTGCCGCCACGCTCCTGCATTCAATGAGCAGATGCGCAGCTGTTTCTTCCGCCTCCATGCAGCCTCTGCATAGGGGGCTGTCTGTAACACCTAGATTAAACAGGTGTTTGTTTAAGGAGCAATGACCGGTCATAATTCCGACGATATGTCGTACATTATTTCTTTTAAGATTGAGGAGTTTTCTGGAGAATTTCAGATTTAGAATCGGAAAAGCCTCCTTCGACTGCCTACAACCCTCGATACTTGCCCAGTAGTCCTGATGCTGGTCCTTAGTTTTTTTGCGAATCCATGCACGAATTTGACTGAAAGGTAGGGGGATCATTGGTTCTGGTCCTGCACACGTCATTCCGGAACCTCTCCTAGCTAGCTCATCAGCCGCATCGTTACCTCTGGAATCGCTATGCCCCTTTATCCATTGGAGTGTGACATTATTGTTATGGCTACTTACTTCCTCCAATAGTCGATGACATTGTATGATCAGCCCCGAAGAGTGGTCGTATCTATTTAGGGCTCGTAGTACCGCAGTGCTGTCGCAGAGTATCCTAATATTACTATTGGTTACCTTTCTGCGAAGTACTGCTGCTGTGGCTTGGATGACACCCACGCATTCTGCTTGGAATATAGAGTTGTGTTTACCTAGCCCTGTTGCTATGTGTATGTTTAGTTCCTCCGAGAACGCTCCCGCTCCGGTACCTGTTGCCATCTTAGAGCCATCTGTGTAAATTCTGATTTCATGAATACCTGAGCAGTCGCTTGGCTCTTCGTTTAGTTGTACGCGGTAGCTCTTTGTAAAGAAGTGTTGCTTTTGTACTCTATCATAGATAGACTTTATTAGAGGGTTTCCAACTGCAAAGTCTTCTATGATTGTTGTATGGGGTGCTAATTGGTCCTGATACCAGAGGTTTAGTGCCTTTAGCCTGTACGCAGCCGCCGCGGCCTCTTGTTGTATTTATAGGTGTAGTGGGGTTAGGCCTATCAGGGCCTCAATCGCGGCGGTTGGTGCAGTGCGCATGCAGCCTGTTACGGCTACACAGGCAAGTCTCTGAAAGGTTTGTAGCTTGGTTTTGGTGGTGCTCAGGGTGGTTCTGGGCCACCACACAATTGCACCATATGTTAGTGAAGGTCTGATTACAGTTTTATATAACCACAGGGTGATCTTAGGGCTTAGTCCCCATGTTTTACCTATCATCCTTCTGCATTGCCAGAACGAAATACTGGCCTTGATTAATTTGTTCTCTAGGTGCTTGGCCCAATTCAACTTGCTGTCTAGTGTGACTCCCAGATATTTCACTTCTTCTGACAGTTTCAGTTGCTTGTTAAATAGGCTAGGAAGTGTAAACCTGCCTAGGGTTCGTTTGTTAGTGAACATCACCAGTTCGGTTTTAGCTGGGTTTACGGAGAGTTCGTATTCTATGCACCATTTTTCGACAACCTTTAACGCATTTCTCATCAGGTCACATGCCACACTGGCAAAATGGCCTGATATGAGTATTGCGAGGTCGTCTGCATACCCTACCGTGAAGAAGCGACTTGTATTCAGCCTGGTGATTAGATCATTGACTACTAGATTCCATAGGAGCGGGGACAGGACACCTCCTTGGGGGCACCCCTTGGCCACCACTCCCCTGGTTGTGCCGTTTAAATCAATGCGTATCGCCCTTAATTCTAGCATGTTAATGATCCAATCGATCAGGGTCAGGTCTACTTTATGTTTAAGTAATCCTGTTCTGATGCTGCTAAAGTTAGTTTTGTCAAAGGCTCCTTCTATATCGATGAAATCTCCTAGACATAGATTTTTACTTTTAATATCCCCCTCTACTTTGTGTATAACATTGTGTAGGGCGGATTCGGTAGACTTACCTGAGCTGTAAGCGTGCTGTTTTGGGTGAAGTGGCGCGGTAATGAGAACTGTGTCTCTGATGTACCTATCACAGAGCCTCTCCAGGGTTTTCAGGAGAAAAGACGTAAGACTTATCGGTCTATAAGCCTTAGCTTCTGTGTAGTCACTCTTACCCGGCTTTGGTATAAACAAGACCTTGACCTCTCTCCACCCTTTGGCATGTATCTGTGCGCCAGACATGCCTTGAAGATAGCGCTCAGTGTCTCGTTTATATGATATTCACTCCATTGTAGGAGTCCTGGGAATATCCCGTCCAAACCTGGCGTTTTGTACGGTGTGAATGTGTTGATTGCCCAGTTTAGTCTCTCTCCTGTAACAACAGTCTGTGCAACAGCCCAGTCTGTCGCTGTAGGTGGTGCCATGAGGTGTTCTGTCCAAACATTCGAGTCTGATATTAGGCACCCAGGAAAGTGTGTTTCCAGGAGTATTGTATGGGTTTCTGTTATAGTTCTTCTAAACGTATTGTCGCTTTTCTTTATGGAGCCGATGTCGCGGTTCGGGTTACTAGCTAGTATTTTCCTAACCCTATTCGCTTGTCCATTCGACTTGATGCTGGTGTTGTAGTTTTTCCATGATCTGCGTGACCTGGACCGTATATCTTTCTTGTATTTAGCCTTGGCTATTCTATAGTTATCCCAGTCCTCGTCCATGCAGGTATTCATGGCTCTATTGAACAGCTTGCGTACCTTCCACCTCTGTCGTTCCAGCGCTTTGGTCCACCCTTGATTGCCTCCCCTGGCATTTGGCAGAGATAGGGGGCATGCGCTCTCAAAACTCATAGTGAGACTATACGTGAGTTGTTCAACAGTTTGCTCTATTTCTTCTATGTTTACCAGTTGCGTGTTCGCACTTACTTTGTTCATGTTTTGTTCAAGGGACCTTGTAAAGATCGTCTTGTCAGTCCTGCGAGGGTTGCGGATTGGTGTTAGTATCTGTTTGCTTATTTTTAGTTCATACCTGATCCACCTGTGGTCGGAGCCGGAGTATTCGCCTGATACTTCCCAGTTCTCTATGAGGTTTGTATTACCTGAGACCAAGGTGAGGTCGATGATAGTACGGCTGCGTTGTCTAACAAAAGTTGGCTCCGCGCCTGTATTTGCTATAAGGAGATTTGTAGTAAATAAAAAGTTTACCAGGTCTTCCCCTCTGCTGTTTGGCGTGGGCATACCCCATATAGGGTGATGGGCGTTTGTGTCTGCTGATATTACTAGTTTGAAGTCATTGAGTTCGCAGTATCTTACCAGGTCCGCAACGTCTTTCGATGGGATCTCCTCGTCGCCGGGCATGTAGGCTGACGCGACGATCACGTCCCCAGCTTCCTCCCCGAGAATACCCCGGAGCCTGGCAGTAGCCAAGTCTCTGGAACAGAACTCGGTTAGAGGCATTGATGCAATGTTGCTTGGTACATATATACATGCTCGAATGTTGTTGGAGGTGTTGTCATATATTAACTTACCCCTTAGATTATTGAGACCACACACACGCCCCGCCCTGATCCACGGCTCCTGGATCAAGGCCATGGTCTCCTCGCTGTCATCCCCCAGCACTCTGCGCAGGTTAGCCGTTGCAGTGAGGCTGTGCTGGAGGTTGGTCTGTATGACTTTACACGTCATGGAGGATTGGGTCGCCATCATCCAGGCTTCCCTCCTCCTCTGACTCTGCCTTGTTGTTGGCCCCGTTTGGATCCCTCCACTCTCCTCTAGTAGGGGGGTCAGGATCCACACTCATATCCTCCGTCGCCTTTGAGGACGATGGTTTGGGCGATGAGTGTGACGGCTCGTCCGGAGTTTCCCCCGTCTTGCCGTCTGGAGCCATGGTATCCGGTTAAATCCGGTGTAATAAAAAGACGTATCACATTCTTAATTATTACGGTTTTTATCCATATATACCATACAAGTTCATGAACAACGACCATCCAATCCAGGCCCCAGTTTTATGACTCCGTGTAGCATAGATATATAAAGCTGCCAACTTGGACGTATGTGTTCGATCAAGATAAAAAATATAGTTGGTAGCTCTGGGCTCTTCTATTCTATCCATAGGTATACCGAATTTCATCGAAATCTGCGTGGTAGTTTTTAAGTTATGCGTGAGCATACTGTAACTATACCACCTCCCTCAAAAGAACGAACTACTCTCGTCATGTGTAAATATAAGTAACCTTGGTTCTTTTAGAGTTGTAGAGACTTTCAAGGTAATTAATGTGTGCATATATAAGTAATAAAAATTTAGTTTGTTATATAAGATTGAGGGCCCCATCCATCGCCTACAACTATGAGTGCCATCCAATGTCTGCACCCCCTTGGAGGGGAAGGATAGGTATAGGAATGGTTAACTTAGTGTATAACAATACACTGTATAACAATAGAAATGGTGGCACTGGTTGTCGGTAGGATAGGGTTATTGGGACTCCGGGTCGCGCTCGATAAGTCGGAGGCTGTGTGTTTTCACGGCCCTCGCAGGGCGCCACCCAGGGGTTCCTTCATCTCTATCGGTGAGACCCGGATCAAGGTCGAGTCTTCGATAAAATATCTTGGGCTCTTCCTTGATAGCAGGTGGAATTTCCGCGAGCACTTCACTCGCATGTCACCCCGATTGATTGGGGCGGCCGCTGCCTTAAAGCGACTGATGCCCAACATTGGGGGACCGAGAGGAAGCAGTCGCCGCCTGTATTTGGAGGTGGTGCGATCCATGGCCCTGTATGGAGCCCCCATCTGGGTGGATGCCCTAACGGAGTCAAACATTGCTCTGCTGAGGAGATCTCAGAGAGTGATGGCCATCGGGGTCGTACGTGGGTACCGCACCACCTCCTACGAGGCGGCGTGCGTATTGGCGGGGTCTCCCCCCTGGGATTTGGAGGCCGAGTTCTACGCAAATACGTACGTGTGGCGCTCGCAGCACCGAATCCGAGGGGAGATTCTCCCGCCAAGAGAAGTGCAAGCATGGCAAAACCGCGCTCGACAGTCCCTTATTGGGTGGTGGAGGGAGCGGCTGGACCAACCTAGGGCTGGCCACTGGACTGTTGAGGCTGTCTGACCCGTCCTTCAGGACTGGTTGGACAGGGAACACGGGTCACTTACCTTCCGGTTGGTGCAAGTCCTTACGGGCCACGGGTGCTTTGGGAAGTACCTGTGTCGCATCGCCGGAAGAGAACCGACAACAGAGTGTCACCATTGTAGCTGTGACGAAGATACAGCGCAGCATACGCTCGAGGAAAGCCCAGCTTGGGAGAGCGAGCGCCGTGAACTCGTCGCAGTAGTGGGGGACGACATCTCGCTTCCGTCATTGGTCAAGGCCATGGTGGAAAGCGAAAAGTCGTGGGACGCGGGGCTAGAATTCTGCGAACGGGTCGTGTCGCAGAAGGAGGCTGCCGAAAGGGAGAGGGAGATCACCTCTACTCTTCCGATCCGCACCCGGAGACCCGGGCGTAGGAGGAGGGCGTATCAAGCCCTCCTCCATCCCCCATAACAGAGGTCTCGGTGATGGACACGGGGGTGTCCATCGCCATTTAAAGACCTCGAGGTGGCGCGCGCGGTGTTTCCGCGTGCCCCTCATTGATGCTGGGGTGGAGTGACTCCTGCTCCATCCCACCGGGATGGGGTTCTCATGAGAGGACCAACGTTGCCGGGACCGCGGACGATTGCAAAAGCTTGCCCGTAGTCCCGACATTAAGGCGCCCGGAGAAACACCGTGTGGTGGTTTAGTCGGTATGGTCTGCTTGCTGCTATGGGTGCAGTTGGCGATACAAGACGAGTCCGACATACCCCGTTGAATCTCCCCGGATTTGGCGGGGATGTGTAAGTGCATTCCCCACACGATAATAAAAAAAAAAAAAATAAAAAATTAAAAAAAGTGTATAACAATAACCATTCAACCCTGCTTGATGAAACTTCAATTCTGTTGCACTAGCCTTGACTAGTATTGTAGTAAAAGGACTAATTGTCCTAAGTTGTAAATTGGCACACAACAGTGACCTAGCAATCAATACTCAATATGATTATAAATCAGTGTTCTGTTGCACTAGCCTTGACTAGTAATGTAGTAAAAGGACTAATTGTCCTAGGTTTGTAAATTGGCACACAACTGTGGCCTAGTAATCAATACTCAATACGATTATAAATCGGTTATAGTTTTATACCTGTATTATAACAACAGTCAGATATATCTCCTTGCCTCACAAGATGAGATAATAGATAATTATTTTGGGGTTCAACCCAATCTGGTTATACCAGTTTTCCATAGTTATTCAATCGATTCAGTAATTACACGCATTCATCAAAGAATAAGATCCCAATTAATCCCCGCAACCAAGCAGAGCCAAAATTTACACGAAAGGGTCCCAAGTGCACGCCTACACCGAAGTATCAACAGCGAACACTCGATATTCTATCAGTGCCGGGTACCTGACTACGGAAGACATCAAGATACATACTCAATTGGTTCATGATAGTAATCAAGACCCATATCATACTGAGGTTTATTACAACCAAATTGTTTAACAGTTAAAGAAAGTTAATTTCATCTTGAAATAATAATTAGTTCTATATGTTTCATATAAATTATTTTCTCACATAGAACTTAGTATGTGTATAGTTTAAGAATAATTCATTCTATATTCACAAGTAACATCATGCTAGGGCTGAATAGTTTTATTCAGTTACTTGTAATAATATCAGTTCTCCTTTCTAATATATAGGAACAGAAGGGTAGGAAGTGATTAAATGGATTAGGGTAGGACTTCAACCTCCCGCGATCAATTAATATTAACCCAACCATAATTCGATGATGTCGTGTATAATGTTTGTAAATGGTCCAATAAATAAATAACTCTTTGGCCGAAGAGCATCCTTTATCGAACCGATGTTCAGTGTGCGTAAAATTTCTCAGCGGCGTGTATAGTACATATGCTTGCAGTCGAAGCTTTCCAAATTAAGCAATCATGCGAGGGAGTTTATTAATCCCGGGGGTTGTGAGGCCCCAAAATCGCAACTAGCTCAACATTTATTATATAATTATAAAAGCACTCCAGTCTGATGAATTTATCAAACTATTGTCAGGTTAAATATATCACAATTTAAATACTTGAACGAATTAACGAAAGAAGGACTTAGGGTTTCATAGTTAAGTTCAATTAACAAGAATCTAATTTAATCAAGTCAAAGGCAACCAGTATTATCACAACCGAATTGATTATGAAATATGATTTCCGAGTCTTGGCACTCAATAAATGGTAATTGAACAGATACGCCTTAACTGCATTAACTTAATTATTCATCTTAAGAGACATAATGATAACAAAGCTGGGCTGCAAAACGTTACTTTGAAAGCAGATTACTTCCGGTCCCTGTTCATTTCTAACTCGTAAGTGAATCTATTTACGCTTAATTGCTTATCGATTAAAGATCAATATATATATATAGTCAAGGCTATTCCATAAATTCCCCATACATTCCTATAAGAGTAATAAATTCCAAGCCAAGAACACACTGACCCCTAAGAGTCGCCTTATTTGCTGTAACTTTAAAAATATCTTGTGAATATTCTACCACCCGCTGTAAAACTTAGGTAAGGTAGGATAATATTAACTATTCCGTAAAATGATTAAGTCTCCTTTGAAAAATCTATAACAAATGGTGAATACGTCAAACATACTCATATTTATAATATTCCGCTAGATTAGGTAGTTTTAATTAATCGATGTGACAATCTCTGAAAATTGGTTAAATAAAGTTAAATATAATGTTCCATTGACATAACTATAAAAAGTTGTGTAACCATAAAACATAATATAAATTATTATCAAATAAACAATGACCATCTCTGAAAGAAATTGGTTAAACAAAAGCACATAAGTTCCCTTGATATACAATAGTATTCCGCCTGATATACCTAGAAGTAGTGATCACGTCAACATATACTTAACTATAATATACAGCAAGATAATATAAAACATATATGTAAACATCTCTGGAAAATGGATAGACAAGTTCATCGTATTTCCTTGTTATACAATAAGTGACTTTGTAATTATTTACTGTTAATAAATTAAATGTTGGCAAAGTAATCAGTCACCCATTGTATTAATTAGGATTTCCCATATCGGTTAAGCATACACAACGTTTCATCTTGAGAAATGATAGTTATATTAGAAATAATATAATTCAAAATATATTTTTTTTTAGTAAGACAATTATTTTAATTAAAATATAATTTTAATTTTATAGTACAACAGTTGGTTGTAAACAAAACCGATATGGTGAGTTTAAAATAACATGCCACAAACCTTCGAAGACTTCTTTTAGACTGTGAGTCGTCATGTAATTCAACCTGGAAATATACCTAATAGTACCAATCTATTATTTAATCCTCACTACGCTTGAATTTACGTTGAATATTATTTCGTCGACTTCAGAAGAATGATTTGTATTTTGGAATAAAATAATTCAAGTTAAACATCCAGTAAATAGTTACTTGCTTTAAAGATTCAATTACGTCGATACGTCCTAGTAAGTCTCGATTTTAATCAAATGAATAAAATTTACACATCTGTACCTACTCTAGTACACTACTAATTTAATACGTATTTTCAGTATTGACGATATTAAAATAATTCAATTCTTTACGATAAATCTACATGACAGACAACCCACAGTTCGGCAAACAGCTCTCGAACTTCCTGTGTTCTGGAAGAAACAGAATTATCACCCCCCCAAATCGAAGAAATAACGCAATTATTACAACTATATAAATAGGAATTTACCGCGGAGGAGAGAGAAGCAGATACTCAATCGTCCATCACTAATGGTTTCATGTTTCTAACTACACTTAGATGTAATTAAATCTACACGTGGACGCTGAAAGAAAAAGTTATTAACTTAAATCTACATGAAACCTCCGGCACACGTCATCGGGTATCCACAAGTTTGATTATTTTTTGTCACTTTCTCCTCTTCATTACCTTAAGAGTATCAAATCCAATTTCGGACATTTTTGATATTTCCAAAAGTAATGTTATATTTATTTAACTCCGACAGGATTTTATTATTTAATAATTTTAAGATTATACTCGCGTCTGTGTTCATATTTATTTACCAAATGATTAAAGTTATTAAGTGCATTCACACATAAAAAACCTAATTAAAGATTATGGCTTCTTACTTGCAAGGGAAATAACTTCATTCGAAAAGCAGTCGCCCTTGTTAGCACTTTGCTCTAAATAACGAGCATACAAACTAAGTTTCTTGTTATGTAACACAGTCCCTATTAAATGCCTAACTTCCCACTTAAACTAGCTGAAAACTGGTGAACCACTCATATGTATTTATTTAAATACACAGAAGGTGTATTTTACTAATTTTATTATTACAGAGATTTAATCTCAAGCTTTGGTTTAAGTTCTGCCCTAAATCTTAAAAACTAAAATCGAAAGACCTCTACAAATAGTCTTGTTCTACCGACTTAAACCAATAGCTTTAAAATTGTTGTTAAGTAGTGTTGTAGCTTGTGTACTTGTGTGTTGTTATTTCTGAACAAATTCGAATTTTGACACAATGGTTGTCGATAGGATAATCAATAAATTGAAACCCATTGACTATGCAAGATCATTTTGATATCTTCTGGATAGTCTCGATTTAATATCGACCAGTTAACACCATTAATCTTAGCCCTTGTACCACAATACAAATAATTTTATACAGACGAAATTACAGTTATTCAATTATATATAATGTCGAGGCTCCCTTTTATCTTGGTAAATGAATTATGGTGTGTAATTTATGATGTAAAAATGTGAAGGTAACTACTTATTTCTAGATGTTACTTAAATTTAAGCTGTGTTAATTTTATGTTGTCACACTTTCATGATTTATTATATCCTCCTTAGAGTAATAAATCATTACTTTTATTGAGTAAGCATTCCCTAAAATTCATTTAGATCCGTGGATTATATTAATTCACGTCCAATTGAATTTAAATTATATATTATAATGTAATGTGTAATTATATGAGTGATTCAACCAAACACAAGAAATAAAATGAACAATACAATAAAAATATGATTATGACAGAAGTAATAAAACACTCATTAAAATATTACTTTACAACAAACAATTTTCGATACATTTAATGAATGTTCTACCCCTCAAATGCATAAAAGATACCATCACTCACAGACAAAGCTCAGAAGGATTTATTATATTAATAATAGAATAATGAATATGTTCTTCAATGCTAATTTATACTAGAATTCGATTTAAACTAACTACATAAAAATTAGAAAACATCTAATTAATTGTGTATTGAATCAATATTATATTATATGTAAATCATTTTATCATACAATAATTATTTAATTATTTTGGCATGATAGTGAATTATTAGACAATTTTTGCTACGTTTTAAATGACAAAATTTTATAAAAGACTATAAAATTATACTGCTTAATCATCCCTTTAATACTAATCACTAAAAACAGCAAACTTTGAAATATTAAAATTTAAATAATAAGTCTAATTTTAAAACAAAACCCACGGAGTTTCGCTGAGAGGCTAAAATTAAAGAAACACTTACATAACCAGTCCTGGAAGACACCTCACTACACTCCACTTGACTCTAATTTAAATATATTTTCTCTTTAAACGAGCGCGCGACCGTCGTTTATAGAATCCTGGTTCACTACTGAGCCTTGCGTAACCGCCGATCTCCCTCAAGCAAAAAGGTCCGAGGCATTCCGTTCGCTGGCGTGCTCTGATTGGTCGGCTGCACCTGCCGGCTACCTGACTATCCCGTTTACTACTTTAAGTTTATGTTCCGATAGTAAAATATGACCTTATTTTCTCATTAATAGAATTTAATTCAGTGTAAACGTTTATTTTTTAACCGCAATTGATTATTTGTAACGCAATCGATTCGTGTTTACCCTATAGCTATCTCCCTTTAACTCTTTTATGTGTTCAAATTGAAGATAGGTACAATACCAACAGACAGACAGGCAGATATTTTTTCAAAAACGTCATATTCTTGTTCTGTAGGTAATTTTACGTCATCTGGCCCACGTTTTTTTTTATTTTTCTTCCAAGTAAGTACGGAATTTTTTGGCCTCTACATATGTATTAGTATGGAACAGATTTTAGAATAAAGTTAATGATTTTTACGAAATGAAATGCTGAGGCTTTTGAAAATTGTTAAATCTATACTTAAATATTATTGCAAGCAACTTAATTCTAGCTTTTCTCTGTCGGTGGAGGTTCATATAATCCGAAATACAAGTTCCTATGATACTTAGTTCAGAGACATGTTCCTCCAGATGATAGGAGGCTGAATGGTGTGGGTTAAACGGAACCAATGTATGCTACGATTAAAGTGTAATAATATACCTATTTAATTACAATATTACCTAGTAACTAGCATAAATCTTGTAAAGTTTTATTACAAATAAAAATATTATTATTATTTATTATATTATTTTAATTTAATTATAATGCAATTTTCTTGTAACAATTACAAAAGTGGTTGCTCTGGCGGTTACAATATACCTGAACGTTATCTCCGAGCAAAAGCACGACTACAATATGCGGCAGACGTTTAAAGCTCTCGCTTCACTTCCATTCGCCGTATCTCGGCGCTCGTCATCTTATCCAATATGTCCCGACCCCGTCCGTGACTCCTAACTGCCATTAACGCGTTCCCAAACCATATGTATTAGGGGCACAGTATGGATTCAGAAAGGGCACTCTTGTATTCATTTTTATTTATGTCTTCAGCAACCTTCGAGTCAACCCATGCTAAACATAACACATGTTTAATTTATGTCTGTGGTTGGTTCTTTTTCCTGCCATCTTAAACGATTTTCCTTTAAAATATAGAACGAACTCAACAAATTTCAAACAAGCAAAAAGCTCATACTGTTTATGCATCGTACCATATATCTGAAACCAAGCCCCAGTGCTTCGAGGGCGTCGTAAAGCGCCGAATGCGATTTTAATGTGTTGCAGGTGATCTTCGGATTTGCATTATATGGAAGTTAGTGGGGTTTAATAGAGTGGCCGTTGGTAGATTGATACGGGCCGATCGATGTGTATGAGGAAAGGACTGGCATCGACGTGGAAAATGTTGTTTTGGCTAGCGCTGGCGTCAGGTCGCGCTAAGGAGACCGGCGTGGTCGTTTATAAATTATATCTACTAGTAATATATAATTCTAACTTATTGTGTGTCCGTTTAAAGACTTAAATGGATTAGGGATACTGTTACAGTAGAGACAATGATTTGTTTTATCACCTACAAACAAGCCGGACTGCCTCACAATATATCATTGGCAGGAGTAAACACTGTCGTTTTCCGCATCTGCCTGCATATCCGCTGTCTCCTTCTGAACCATGCCATGGATTTTGATGCGGTTTACATCATCAGGAAGATTTATATGAATGCTTAAACCTAATTAAGTTTTTATGTCATTAAAAAACCTTTAAATTTTTTCCTTTTTTTTCTCTAAATTATTATAATTCGGTACGAAGCCGGGGGCGGGTTGCTAGTTAAATAATAAAATTTTGAATTGGCTCCACCAGAGTTGGGTGCGCCTGAATAATTCTTGTTGACTTTCAACTGAGTACGAGTGGATATTGGACATCGAAAGTATTTTCTCCCTAAGATGAATTGAGGATATTGATGATGACGAGAGTAAGGGCACTTCTCATAAAAATGTTAAAACGCAATAAGAAAACTAATGATTCGTGCTGTGATTTAAGTTTTAATCAAACTGATTGTAACCAACCGCAACATGGTAATGGTTATGGGCCCAGCCGCAGTCAGAACACTCCGAGTCGGAATTTGGGCAGCGGCTCAAAATAGGCAGTGCTTTTGAAATATGTATATCTACTAAATCTACTTAATATTTAAGATTTGTAATATTCGTAAAACCAATGATCCACGTAAAGGATAATATTTTCTTTTTATTTGTTCTTTTGATGGTCCATAGTCCTTATTGTGGTCTTTACGAAGAATAGAAATGGGCTTCATTTGACATGTGAACCCCATTCTGGGCGAAATCATGCAAACCTATTGGTTGGAACCATCAATAGGAATGAGAATGAAATGACATTTAATTCTCATTCAAGTTAGACAATAAGGCGGCAGGTTCGTTTACATAATTTGCTTCGTTTAAAACTGGCTATAAACTGAATGTCTTCAAGAGATGCAGCGAACTATATTTTCCGATATAAAGCCAAACCCATAAGCACATGTCTATGACCTGAAGCCTGCAAATGCTACCTAGTACCTTAACTTTGATTGATGTGATCGCTATGCCCTAAGCTCCATTGTTCTGCTACTTTAGACCTTACTACCCTACAATACAGGTGTCCATGGAAGGAACGAAGCTAGTTCTATTCAGCGTACAATATTCAACCTTACCTTTGCCTGTTATAGAGTTAATGGTCTCCAGAAACAAATTATCTTGCTTACACCTGTGACTACACAACGTGAGGTCCATTCTGTACCTTATTGCTTTATAACCCAGCGTCCAAAGTGTTATGCAAAGGATATAACCTAGTCATTGTATAGGGGTGCTATCAGTCACAATTTGAGGTAATGCTGTAAGCACGATACGGAGTCAGATTATAACAATGATGTGTTTAGTGATGTGATATTGATTGATTATTGCACATGAGGCAACTGGCTCTATCGATTAAGCGGCTTCTATTGTTCATGCGTTAACGTAGCGTAATATGGATGTAGGTTTGGTCTTGGATTGTTTTAATATTATCTAACAGTTATTTTTCTATATTTAAAAGTTTTGTCTTTGTATGCTAGGAACATTGTGTTATGCCTAACGACTAAACGATTAGATACGGTTTTTGCTCTATACATCTCTTACATTTTAATTACTAATCAGAAACAATCTGGTGCTCTGATACATAAATATTTTTGTATTATTTTAATTTATAAATAACGTAGCATCTATCTTTTAAGGTTGTAACGTTTTAGGGTCAGAGATATTCAGGAATGAGTCCCCATGTCCATAAAACATATCATATTATCAAAGCCTATATTATATCCATAGTACACTGATACTGTGCTGAGTCGGGATTTATTCCTGACATCAAGCAACATTGCAATGCATATAGGGTGGTTGGACCAATAGATGACTGATTAAGCGGAATTCAAGTTATTTTATTTTTTATCTCAACTCCTATTCAAGGAATATTTTATGTTTTTGGTTGTATACGTAGGTAGATATTTGGTGCATCAACTAGATAAACTGTTTTTACTCTGAACTATTTGTAAATAAGTTAAAATTGCAAAAATATCAAATAAATGACTTTGGCCCTAATTGTGACCGGTTTGGAACTAATTCTGACCGAAATCGGCCCTATTTATGACCGACAAAATAAAAGGCGAAATTCTTCACAACAAGAGACTTTATTTGAAAGAAGTGGGGTTCCGTATACCTACATAATTTTGTCTGCATTATAATACTAAGGTAGGCCGTTTAGGAAAATGTAATTTATTTTATTTACGTATTAAAGAAAAACTATGATAGCAAGTAATGTAATGATGACAACAGTTTGTGAGGCCAACGAAATTGGTTTACTTTTGATTACGAAGAACCCTAGTAAAATTCCACAACAGTTTTATTGCAACAGTCAAAATCAGTCGGTCACAATTAGGTTTTGAGGTCCAAATTATGAACGAACAAATTTCTTCGGTCACAAATAGAGCGTTTGGAACAATAAATGACCAGCTAAAAAATAACAGCCCAAAACAACGATTTTTCTGTAATTAACCTCCGGTCATGTTTTGGTTTATAGAATTATGTATCCAAAACCATTAAGAGAAACGTATAAAATCAATAAAAAATCAAAGATACAATCTACAATATCAAAACAAAATTTGCAGGTCGGAGCTAATTCTGACCGCTCGGTCACAAATAGGATTTATGTATCTTTTTTAGACCAGTAATTGAACAGCAAATTTCTCGAAAACCTTATTAAAAAATACTTATTTTCTTTGATTTTCTACTTGAGATAATAGTCATAAATGCAGGGGAACTCATAAATGGGGCCTAATTATATCAAGAAATCGGCAATCCACTCATAAGCTTAAGAAACTGGTTTGCTCACCTTAGCTCGTTGTCCATACAAAATGGCGATGGCCGAAACACGTCCGCACTAAATGAGGTCCTGGAGCATGACTGAGGGTCCAATGACGATGTATTAATTTTTAAAAGAGGGAACAGTGTTGCCGCTTCTAAAGAAAAAATACGCTACTACAGGGAGTACCACTCAATTCTTATAATTCGAGAAAATGTGCGTTTCGGTCATCTACTGGGGGGTGGTCATCTTTTGGTCCGACTACCCTAGTAAGTAATTATTTTGTAGTGTTGTATGTTGTTAGCAATAAATGTGTTCTCTACGGTTCCAATTTTTTATCATCGAGTTACAAGACGGGCAAGTTCCGCCCCGGATGGTAAGCGCCACGCCTTCAGATGACGGTTGCAACTGTCCGCCGGAAGTTTTACGTGCGTCACTGTACGCGTGTATGTGTGAGTCTCAATCACCCAGTGATGACAGTTGCTGCAGTACCCTTTAAACTTTAACACAGAGTATCTGGCACTACCGTAGTCGCACCCAGCTTTGTCTCTGGCACAAGACACCTTCTACATATGTATGGTTTGGGGTTTCCTCTACTCTCATGTCAGAGGCATCTCCGTCCCCTCACGGACCACTTATATTTTTACAATGGGTTATATTATGTGTAAAAATTACAGTATGTATAGTGCTACTAAACTACATTATATCACACGATCCAGGCAAACTTATGTTTAAGATGCCTTACGTAATGATAAAGATACGACCTAGTGAAAGGGGCTGGTAGTAACCTCATGCAGAGACCTTAAGACCAAACAGTGTGGCATATTGTAGCAGATGTGTATCAGCGTTTTGGAGTGTAGGCTGCTGAAAATAATTAAGTAATACATTTGTCTTTTGTTTCAGACTCAAAAAACGTAGTATTTACTATAATAAGTCAGCCGGAGCCGTACCACGCGAGTGTCGCTAGTAGACTAAAGCAAAACATTGAGAGTCAAGTCTCCCAGTTGGAAAACGTAAGTGGGCCCGTTAAATATTGTGGTAAAAATGACATCCCTCTAATGATGAAAATTTCAACTATAACACAATAGAAGTGTTGTCCATTGTACAGTAGTGGTAGTCGCGCTACAAAACAACATACTATTTCTTGGAGGTCGAATGTTTGACAATAAGATAGCACAGATCTATAGATACTTTGCCCAGTAGTCTCACGATTCACATCTCGGCAGCAAAGGGAGTATGTTTAATATATTCACCGAAGTACCGAGGAGAGCTTTACGTCAATTCTATATTATTACTAAAATCGTTTATTCATGAAGATCGGTAAAAGCTTTTAAGATTGTTATTGATGGAACGGCGTAGCCTGAAATAACATTATCATTCATTTGTTACACCGAATTTGTATCATAATTGTAAATATATTTTATGTCATCTTCATAATCTAAGCCGTAGGACTTCTACTGCTGAACATATCCCTCCCTATAGATTTCCATAAGTACCGATTGGAAGCGGCCTACATCCAATGACATCTTGCGATCTTTATCAGGTCGTCTATCCACCTGGCCGGTGGTCGCGCTTCACTGCCAGAACCTTCCGACCCCATCTGTTCTGCGTGCTATGTGCTCTGACTACTGCCGTTGATGGCCACTTCTGAGCTATGCCGCTGACTATCGTTCGTCTACGGATCTCTTTCCCTCTCCCATAGCCCGTTGTGCCACTTTGAGCTTACTTATGAAGCCCATAGTAACACGGTGACCCGGTTTTCGAACCGCGGTGTTCCAAGTTTGATCCATGGTTGGGTAAATATGTGTGATGAGGAGAAATGTTTCTATTTGGGACTTTGATGCTTTGATTTGTGTACTTAAAAAATATTCAAATTTCGTTACTTCATTTTACTTATCTCTATAGAAGAAACCAAGCGTCCACCTTACCCACGAAGACTTTCCTGCACCAGGAGCGTGGACTATCATGCCCCTACTGGGACCACTGACAGCCAAATATGGCACGAGCGACGTGAGGTGGGTGCTGTTTGTGGAAGCCCATACCGCTGTCAGGTGTGACAAACTGTTGGAGGCTTTGGCTGCAGCTGACAAGCAGAAGGTAAGAGACGGTGCCATTGTTAGTACTTTCCGTCGATACTATTTATGTAGATGGCGCAGGCTGGCGTATCGTTGATATTAATGGTCAATCAAGTATGGCACGACCTCAAGTGCCGAAGTTTGGTGCACCTTGCCGATATCTATACCGCTGACAGTAACAACAGTAAGTATAGTTTCAAAATATTATTAATAATTCAAAATATAATTTAGGTATGTAAAGCTCTCCCTTTTCATACCTAACAAAAATATCTTGGCGATCACAAATTGATAAATGCGTCTTTATTTAATTAGGAATGAACTTATTATGATTATCTGTAGGACACGATGTGGATAGGATACCCGTTGAGCGACGAGGAGCCGACTATCATCCACCACTTCAGCATATACGAGGAGTTGGAGGAGGAAGGTGGCTTTGTGTACCCCAACTTCGCGAGTGGCTTTGCTATGAGGATGGAGCTTATCAACAAGTGAGTATATGGTTCATTTATATGATCATAGTTTTTTGGTTATTTTGTTCTCGGCCTAAATTTAGGTTAGCAAGTTTGTGTGTTTTTCCTAACATGAGTGAGAATACACACAAACAAATAAATCCTTTTTTATTTATGATTAATGTTACACTTACACAAATATTAGTTTTTTTGTTGTAAAATGTAGGTACCTACATTAATAACAATATATCTGAAGGTACAGGCTCCCGAGCTAGTGTATACTGTGTTTCAGGAGTGGCTTCTTTCAAAACTATTTTACAGGTAATATGTTATATCTATCATATTCATAAGTGCTTAAAGTGCGAGAGATGTAATTTATAAAGGTTATGTTAATATTTTCGTAAGGGACATGCTGACATCTGCCCAAAGAAGCATAATATAGGCTGCTATAATATATATATAGCACGAAATACCAACGGAATAAATTACGATCGCGCGATGCAAAGAAGCTGTTACGGTAGTCCAAAACATGTGGGCAATTACGCATGAATAGATAATATGATAGCCCGTATCTCAAAATATTTTCAAACCATTCGGTGGGCAGCAGCACCTTCTGTTCACACTCCGCCTACGAATAATAATTATTATTCGTAGCACTCTGCCAAAAACTGCGGTCGCCAACCCGCCTGCCAAGCGTGGCGAGTATTGGCAAAATCCTCCATGAACAGTACAAATGGAACCAGGCCCCCAGTCCCCGGCAGCCCCGCTATTCCTGGCTACGGTAGCGGCCATGGTAACGGTGGGGCAGGGGGTGCTAAAAATCCCCGGCAGACGCCCGGCTACCACCCTCAACAACGACGACTGGCCCTGGTAACACACAACATACGCAAGATGAGGACAGACGAGAAGATTAACGCGCTGGAAGAAGAAATGAGTAGGTAACACTGGGACATCGTGGGGTTATCAGAAGTCCGAAGAGCGATAACCCTAAAATCAGGTAACCTACTCTACTACCGAGAGTGCGACCAACAGTCCCAAGGTGGTGTCGGGTTTCTCGTCCACAAGTACGTCCCTTACAAACAACATTGTAACGATCGATAGCGTTTCCAATAAGGTCGTATACCTAATACTCAGAGTATCTAAAAGATACTCGCTGAAGGTCATTCAGGTATACGCACCGACGAAGTCGCACCTGGATGATGAGGTGGAGGATATGTATGGGGATATTAGTTGGGCCATACATACCTCTGAAACGCAGTTTCTAGTTGTAATGGGGGAAAGTGGGGCAATTTGGTTATGGACAACGGAACGGAGGTTGGCCGACTTCCTGGAGAAAGAGGGAATCTTTATGATGAACTTTTTCTTTCAGAAGCCATCTCATAGGAAATGGACCTGGCTGAGTCCCGATGGTTCCACGAGAAATGAGATTGACTTCAGTATGACCACCAAGAGACAAATATTCACTGATGTCTCCGTGATCCACAGGGTATAAAACCGGTAGTGATCACCGAATGGTAAGAGGCACATTGAATATAAATGTCAAATTTGAGAGTTCTCGTCTGTTGAAGTCTACGCTCCGACCTACTCGTGCCCATATTCAAGACCCCGAGAGCTTTCAACTTGAACTGTCAAATCGCTTCGATTGCCTTGAGAACATCGCTTCAGTGGACGAGATCAATAACAGGTTAGTAGAAACTGTCCATACAGTGGGTTCCAAGCACTTTAAACCCCACCGTACAGATAGGCCACAGAAACCCTCAACCTCATGGCTGAACGACGCTCATTGAAACTGCAGTCTTCGGATGATGCTGAAGCATAAAGGCTGCTCAACAGACGAATATGGAAGTCCTTGCGACACGACATTCGGATCTTTAATACAAATCGTATTAAAGAGACGATAGAGGATAAAAGGCTCCAAAGTGTTTGAAAAAGACATGTATATCGGGCAAAGCCAGTGGACGAAGCTGAAGAGAGAAGACGGCAGTGTAGCGTCGATCAAAGCAGAAGTGCTAGAAGAGGTCTTTGGTCGCTAAACCTGTTAGCAGCTCGGCCAAAGACCCAAAAGCCAAGCTGACTCTACATTATACCGAAGATATCCCGTACATCAGCCTGTACGAGATTAGGATGGCCTTGAAACAGCTTAAGAACAACAAGGCGCCGGGTGATGATAGTATCACATCTGAGCTACTGAAAGCGGGTGGAACACCGGTACTTAAAGTCCTTCAGAAGCTCTTTAGTACCGTCTTACTCGAAGGATTAACGCCAGAAGCATGGAACAAAAGCGTGGTGGTTCTATTCTTTAAAAAAGGTGACAGTACCTTACTTAAGAATTACAGACCCATCTCGTTTTTGAGCCATGTTTATAAGCTGTTTTCAAAGGTCATCACGAACCGTCTCAGTCACAGGTTCGATGAATTCCAGCCTCCGAAACAAGCCGGTTTCCAAAAAAGACTATAGTACCATAGACAACATCCACACGCTACGGCAAATTATACAGAAGACCGAAGAGTATAACTTGCCTCTTTGTTTAGCGTTTGTGGACTAAGAGAAGGCCGTTGATTTGATCGAGACGTGGGCAGTGCTTGAGTCTCTCCAGCGGTGCCGTATTGACTATCGGTATATTGAAGTGCTGAAGTGTTTGTACAAAAACGCTAACATGTCAGTCCGAGTACAGGAGCAGAGTTCGAAAGCAATTCCATTGCAAAGAGGCGTGAGACAGGGAGACGTTATATCTCCGAAACTGTTTACCGCGGCATTGGAAGACACCTTCAAGCTTCTGGAATGGCAAGGACTCGGCATAAACATCAACGGCGAATACATCACTCGCCTTCGATTTGCCGACGATATTGTAGTCATGGCAGAATCCATGGAAGACCTCAGTACAATGTCCGAAGGCCTCCATCGAGTTTCCCAACGTGTAGGCCTTAAGATGAACATGGACAAGACGAAAACTATGTCTAATCACCATGTTGTGGCTACCCCAATATCAGTTCGAAACTCAGTTCTCGAAGTTGTTGACGAATACATTTACCTGGGACAGACAGTCAAACTAGGGAGGTCCAAATTTGAGAAAGAGGTGAATCGTCGAAACCAACTCGGATGGGCAGCGTTCCGGAAACTTCGCGATATCTTCTAGTCAAAAATACCTCAGTGCCTCAAGACAAGTCTTTGACCAATGTGTGTTACCAGTGATGACATATGGTCACTGAAACGTGCGCTCTAACTACGGCCACCTTCGGCGATCTTACGGATGTGTTTCTACATGAAGACAAAACTTTTGATTTCACAAGCGACATGTGGTTTCCACACATCCAAAGCGCATTTTCGTAAACCTTACTATCATTAGTAAGGCATTTAGACTACAAAAATATAATTTTGCCTTTATTAAACTTTAATTTCTCCGCTTAAAAGTACTCGGCATGTGATTCACGAAACGAAAGGCTTGTCACGAGCCGACTAACTTCGTGATCCGACACGAAACCCGCTTAATTCATGAGAATGACAAATCACTTCTCATTATACCCTTCAGAGGCGCCATTTTACGAAAGGAGCGAACCAGCTCGGTTATGATAACTATAGTGTTATTATAGGTAATGATGACTATATGAAGCTATAGTCCTAAGCCCGATTGCATGCCGTATCTTCTCGTAGCCGTAGTGCAAAACATTCTGTTCCAGTCAGTCATTCGGTCAGTCATATATTCTAATATATTGGCCTAATTTCTCGAGTTTTGCACTAAATTTATCTATCAAAAGTTGAGAACGACTTTACCGATTTTGACGAAATTTGGCAAACAAGTAGATTATATCCCGGTGAATATACGATACTTTTATCATCATCCACATCACCACGCGTGTCCAACCGCGCGGCGCAGCTAGTAGTTAGTAAATGTGAATTATGAACACCATAATATAAACGTAAAAAGCTTGTACCTAACAACTTTTTGTAATCTAACACCTAACCTGCGTAATTCATAAGAATGACAAATGACTAGCGCCGTACAGTTCGGCGGCGGCCGGTGACAAAGCGAGGGCTTTCTACCGAATGAGGTCCCGCACGAGGACAACAGCGTTAGTTAATGTTGCGTGGAACAAGCTTTTACAATTAGTACGGTTATTGGGGACAAAATGTATTGCTGTTTTGTGCGTGACTGTCATTTGCGGGTTTCGTTAAAATACAAATGGAAGTGAAAATACGTGTGCATTGTTATGATTGGGAGGGAGCTTCAATTTTCTAGATTTATCACGTAATCCATCCAGGATTGGACTGGAAAATTGATGAGTTTGCAAGAAGTGCAGTAATCAATAGCTAACTAACCATTTAGTAAAAGCTCACTCCGGGACTCTGCCTGTGCTGATAGGAAACCTTTTGCCGAGCTTATAAGTAACCAATGAGTTAATTCAGGTTTTTCCGTTAAATCATTCAAAACTCGCCCAGCCGTTATATCGTAGAATGATAAGACTTATTAGGTTCATTACGCTCTTCGCTTGATACCAACAGTCTCATTTATACACAGTTTACTAGTTTGGTGCCCTGTGTTACCCGGAATACGACAGCAGTTAGACTATCGCGATTATTGAACATTAGTTGCGCTCCGCGGTTTCACCCGCGTGGTGGTGTATGAAAATAATGATGCATCAAAACTTATAGTCATTGTACTCAGGAATAATTTAGCATTCTAATCGTGTAAGAATTTTTTAAATGGGTGTGGTAGTTTTCGTATCGTATTCGTTACAAACATCTTTTTATAATATTGGTATATACTCGTAGATTGAATTTTAACATAACATTTAAACGGTATATGTCGCGTATGTTGTAATCATATTTTTGGTCTCTGTTATGAACATAAAATACCAGTTTATACGAACGACTTCGTCCGCGTGCAACAGGGTGATCATGACTCCTCGAAATCTCACCGATGCATCGCGATAAAGAGTAGCGTATCTCTACTACGAGTACGATATATACATAAATCCGTTCAGCCGTTTGATTCGCGACAGATCCACGTCACCTCTGAGCTGTCACCGCTTCATTCTAATTCTTCTTCTTATACTTTTCATTATCCTTTATTGTCCGTATTATTTCGCTCCATGCAGGCTATTAACACAAATGGAGAGCGGAGAGCGTCGCCTCGAGGCGGACTTCTCAATAGACCCTGCATTCGAACTGGCGCAGCTGGTGTACGGCGCCGGGGAGCAGCACGGACCTCTGCTCACTGCGGACCTCAGCTTCTGCATAGTCGCGGGCGATAACTGTGCCACGTACCCGACGCAGTTCGATACATGTGTGAGTATCATAAAGTCCCTTCCGCATACGAGACACGCAGGAAGTGTACATATGTGGAAACACTTTTGGTTGATAAAGTTGCTTGCATTAGCGCGTTCATATAATCGAGTTGGCTAATCTCGCGTGAACTTAGCAGTACTGTCTGTTCTAGTATACTGTCTTTGTTTATGGTTAAAAAATAATAACAATATACTCTAACCTGCGCATTCGTAAAGTACTTTAGAGGGCTCAGGTTGTGTCGTATGTAAATTTAGTAAACTATACAGTATTGCAACTACGACTTTTAACCACTTGTACTAAAGAACTAGTTCAAGGATGGATTAAACGAATTTTCCCAAACTACCAACCAGTCGCCATTGAAATAGTTGATGAACAAATCAAATCTATGGAACTTTGTGAGGTATGGGAGTCCAGGAGCATGCCCACTGGCCTCAATATGCTAATCTTAAGAGACGAAGAAACCGGACTTGGTGGTATAGGCCTCTTGTGCGAGAGGTACCAACGCAGAGTCAGATGTTCTGCGCTACGCTAAGCAATACGGCGCAAGCATTACTGTGTTAGGGAGTTAAAGGCACAGAAAGGTTGTGTGCCTTTCATATACTTATTATATTTTATATACTTTCATATAACCCAGTAAGGTATAGTAAGTTCAAATACTGAGTGATTTACAAAAACACATTTTCCGGGTGACGAGCGCAACACAGTGCCCCGTAAAACTTCAGTTGCAAGCTCTGTGTACCAGCCCTTACCTTCAGGTGCACGAGTCGCCCTTCTCGTTACTTGATTGTACACCAAAACTATCCATGTATCCTAACTTAGTGCTGTTCTCGGCAGGGCAGTGCCATACCCGAAGAGACGATATTGTTCGCCGTGAAGACCTGGAGCGGGTTCCACGGAACGCGGGCCAAAGTTGTGAAGAAGACCTGGGGACGGCACGTCACCAATCTGCTGTTCTTTAGCGACATCGATGGTTAGTATCATGCACCGTCGAGAAGACCAGATTAGAGTTCCATTGCATATGAGCCAATGTGTAGTTGATAGTGTTCAAACACCTTGAGCAGCTTCCACAGTTACAGCGTTAAAAGTACCTGAATAAATACAGAAATAAGATAACTTTCATCTAATTTATTTTGGGTTACAATCTCAATTTCATTTTTGATTAACAACGTTAACTAGCTTATTTTGGGAAGCTATTAATATGAAAATTTAAATATTTTTCCATCACATTTTTTTTATTTTATCGATATTGCCCAGCTACTTTTTACTGGCCTTACCAGAGAAAAGGTATTCTGGTCTCGTATCACTATACTACTATACTCGAATATTATCCTCTAGTGAGTATCTATCTTTAATAAACTTTATACGGATTGAAAAATAAAGTTAAACATATATCTGGTATGATTCGGTGATTCACAAATTTAGGCTTGCAGCATCCATTGTCTCAGTGCAAGGTTTCTGTGCTTCTGTGTTACATTTCCCAAAAAAGTATGCCCTATTATATGTTAAATTTGAATCTTCATGTTTCGAACAATTTTCACCGATCGACAAGTTATTGATGTCTACCGTCGATATTTTAATCAATACGTTCCCGATACTCACAGTATTCGGTTACGATGTCCAGAGGTCTATGTATTGTAAATCTATGCAATTTTGTTTCGCTGAATTAGCATATTAACTCGTATTTCCCAATATGGTGTAAGTTTTCGTATCCCAGATCCGACGTTACCGGCGGTGTCGACGGGCGTACCGAACAGCAAGACGGGCCACTGCGTCAAAACCAACGCCATTCTGAAGCAAGCCGTCGCGCGCGCCAGCAACATGCCGCACGTCAAGTGGATATTCCTGGCAGACGATGATACTATACTGGGGTAAGGGTTCAAACCCTATTATATTGACGGCTAAACTTAGATACGCGGTAGGTACAGTCGAGTATTGCTACTCGTGCACCCGGCTGCGTCCGCGCTAGTGCCTACTGGGGTAAGATTGAATTAGATTGACACATTGAGTACAACCATTAAAAATAATGATGTAAAAATGTTTATAGTGTTCCTCCAATTTTTTCCAGCAATAATGAGACAACATTGGACCGCCAGCGTTTTTTTTTAAGTTTTTTGTTAATTATTGTAAAGTTATCGTTTGACAACTATTTCACTTCATAATCACATGGTCAGTGATGATGCGGTCGAAGACGGTAACACCCTACACCCAGATCATCGACTGACCTCGGAGATCAGCAATACCGTTAGGTGCTTGGTGACATCTGTTTTGATTAATACAGACATATATTGGTGACAACCAAGCACCTACCCGCCTGTCTAGCTAGCAGTGGAGTGATAGCTAGCCAGGCGGGCACGGCACACAGCAAGCTTTACAACAAATGTCTCATTTCCAGCGTGCGAAGACTGTGCGAGGTGCTGAGTTGTTACCGCGGCGGGGATGACGTCACAATCCTCGGCGAGAGATACGGATACGGATATGGAAAGAGGGAGACAGCTGCTAAAGGTCAGCATAGTCATATTACATACTAAACTTAGTATGTAGTTAGCAATTATAATCAGCATGTTGTTTTAAGTAAAGCTGTCCCACTTTGTCAAATAGACAGAATACGAACTTGCATACTTTGGGTTTGCAGAACCAGGCTCTGAACCATAAGCTACTAATATTCTGCATTGAATCTCGATTTAAGGTTGTCGAAGCTGAACTCCTCTCTCCGAGAGGAATATTTGAGTCCCAGCAGTGGGAACACAGGCTGATTATCTTAACCAACAATGTATGTCTAATTTTGTTAATAAATAATGTCTCGTACAAACAAGGTTACGACTACATAACGGGCGGCGGCGGCACAGTACTGAGCGTGCGCGCTGCACGCTTGCTGACCGCGTGCGTGTGCGCAGGGCTCAGCGCACCCGATGACATGACGCTCGGCGCGTGCGCGACGCATCGGCTCAACCTCACCGCTACCCATGTGCCGCTGTTCCATCAGGTAATGTACATTTCAAGTAAGTAAGTATTGTCACAGTAGGAGTCCCTGTGCCGCAGGAGGCACCGATGGGAGGTGTCTCATTTGAATGTTAAATTATAATTATTTATAATAATTATTTTAGATCTCGATAATTTCTTGTGAAACTATTAAAAATAATTTCTCAAATATTGTAAAAGTTATCACATTTTTTAAAAACTGTAATCCAAGTGTATGATTGCTTCAAAAAATAGTAGCCCAGTGTATGATTGCCTCAAAAGTAAAATGGCCCAGTGTTTGATTGCCTCAAAGTAAAGTGGTCTAGTGTATTATTGCCTCAAAAGTAACGAAGTCCAGTATATGATTGCCTCAAAAGTTAAATTGCCCAGTGTATGTTTGCCTCAAAAGTAAAGTTGCCCAGTGTATGATTTCCTCAAAAGTAATGTGACCCATTGTATGATTGCCTCAAGAGTAAAGTTGCCCAGTGGAGGATTACTTCAAAAGTAAAGTACCCCAGTGTATGAATGCGTTAAAAGTAAAGCTACCCAGTTTATTATTGCCTCAAACGTAACGAGGTCCAGGGCATGATTGCCACAAAAGTAAAGCGGCTCAGTGTATGATTGTTTTAAAAGTCAAGTGGCCCAGTGTATGATTACTTTAAAGGTAAAATGGCTTAGTGTACGATTGCCTTAAAAGTAAAGTTGCCCAGTGTATTATTGCCTCAAAAGTAACGCGGTCCTGTATATGATTGCCTCAACACTAAGCTGCCCAGTGTATGATTGCCTCAAAAGTAAATTAGCCGAATCTATGATTGCCTTAAAAGTAAAGTGGCCCAGTGTACGATTGTCTCAAAAGTAAAGTACCGGGATGGATTGCAGGCCCGACCGCAGGACTACGCGCGCGAGGTGCTATCCCGGGACCGGCCCATCTCCTTCCACCGGCACTCCTCCCCGGACCCGCTGCGCGTGTACGCCGCGTGGTTCCAGCACGACGATCTCGCGCTGCGCACGAGGAAACGGGACGAGTTGTAGGACAACTACGCTAATCAAGCAGCCAACATATGCCATGTGAACACAGTCTATGAAGTATTCTCGCTGTGTTCTTTTGACCCAGTATTATTACTTTTTATGCATTAATATATAGGTTTATATACAAACAACAACAGAAACAATTCTCACTATAAATGTTCTTCTAAAACATTACTATAATTTGTACATTATCTCCATCTCATTCATAAACTAGTTGCACCATTTATATTTGTAAAATGGGTATTTCAAAATACCACAAATAAAGTCGGTTAGACCTCTTGTCATCTCTTTTTAATACAATATAAATAACAAGGACAGGTAATATTTAAACAAGTTCATTAAAGCTTTGTGTTATAATATTTACTGTTATTGATTGTTAGATTGAAATTAAGTGATGGTTAATTAAAAAACAAGCTCTGATATTAATTAATCTGATTAATTAATTCGTAAAATTTATTTTACATTGACATTGTTACCACGTATATAAGTTAATAAGCTTCCGTGATTGTTTTAAACAACGTGGCTTTGTATCTCAGTGATGTACTAAAAGTAATAGATTTATGTTAATGATCAGCCTAGCTATATAGTCACAGACGTCTAGCCAAATTCTGCTTAACAATGCTTCGCACAAAAAGTTCAATGTGACGCGATGGCGTGCCATCGTAAACTACTTAATATGAAGTATGTTTTATAAACGCCATTGACCAAAATTGGCGCAAAATGACCTTGAGTTTATTTTTACCGCGGCCATCAATCAAACCTAGGTTATTGAGTGTAAAACAATATAATAAGTAAAAGTTATTATATGGTTGTACAACCTAACATCAGTCCGAACTGAGCTATAAAGATTTAAAATAAATCCGTTTTTATTATATATATATTATATTATATATATATCCTTATATGTGTATATATGGTATGTATGTATTATAAACAAACCCGACTGCGCCATAAAATCTGTATTAATGTCTGAAAACGCATTTTCGTTTACCTAGACAACATGATGACTATTATTAAGTCTTTTACTCACAACTCGAGGTGTTATATCTCATCTCAGACTGTATATATAAAAAAATCGTTAATACTTTGATTTTCGTGTTAATTTTTCCCAACTCACCGCAAAGTTTCAACGATGGCCGTGGAACAAAATAAATGCGCCACTTCCACATTCATTTTTTTATAGTCAATTTATATACTTTGAAAACAGATTATAAACATTGATAGCCATATTGGCTTTTGTTGCTAATAAACTTATTTGCATGAGTGTGAAATCAAATATATGTACTTTAATTTAAGTTACAAAGACATTATTTAATTTGTCTAACTACTATTAAAAACCAAAGCTATTGTTGGTTCGATAATTAACCTCATAATTTTGTGTATTTTTCTAGCACTACATAAAATTAAGCTTAATGAAGTGTTGTATTGACTGCCTGCGAGTGCGGCTCACCGACCAATCAGAGACTTAGTGTAGAGTTCGTTCAAATCGAGTACCTACTTCAAGAAATTGTTAATGTTGTGGGTCAAATGAATAGTTTTAGAGTTTAGAAGGATATATACTTAAATACTCGTTTTTAACATCTCCTGCTTCTCTAATAACCCTCACCAACATTAACTAAACAAGGTATTTCCCAATAGATATGTACATACCGTCTGTTCATACACAAATATTTGCCCCGTTCAGGGATCTAACCTGGAACCCCGCGCTATGAAGTCTAGACCGCTACCAACAAGGTCAACGGGACTGTCAATATTATATGTGAAGCTTAGATAACGTCAAGTATTTTTAATAGATATCATGATTAATATTAAACAATCTATGAGTTTTCTTATATTTAACAAACCGGTAGTGTTCGCAAAAACTCTTCTTGCGGTTATCAAATAAAATTTCATTGCAAGTGATTCTATAGATGGCACCTCCGGCCCCATAAGACAGTTAAAAACAACTAGCAAAGTAAATTCTATTCTCCAACTGTAGCCTCTATGACGTGTGGTCATGGCGTCTGACACCGTTAGTCGGAAGACGCCGATTCGTATTCCGTCTGAGGATGTAATTTTGTCTCTAAAAATTGCATAAGTGGGTAATTACTAATTATACTCCATTAGCGATTGTTTATGGAATATGGAAGTTATTCTATAGTAGATCCAACCGTTTATCCTCTTTTTGACAGCACCAATAGAACGTAACATGACGATGTTACGCAAAAGTTAACTTATAAATGCGAGGTTTTAAAAATATGACAACTGCTTAAATTTGCTCCTTGATCCCGTATAATAATCATCTTTCACAAAATGAGTCCATAAGTGCAGTAGTTTTTTTATAAATTCCATAAAATAACAAACGTTTTTAAAAAATTACGTTCTATGGCTATCAACATAGTGATGTTACGAAGTTACGATTGAGATATCGATATTGTTTATGAACTATTTTTACACGGGTGTTTTCCGTTCTCGGCACATAATATCGGATTTATTTTTATGTAAAACCGTTATATTGATGCGCCTCAGGAAAACATACAGCATTATTTGAAGACGTGTTTATCTCCTGGTGTATATCCAAAAAAGAACAAGGTTATGATGACTATGATGATTACAAGTACAAGTCATACTTGACGAAGCTGTTACCGGTTAAATCTGGGATGGCCAGCGAGCAACACGGAAGGGAGTAGGCATACACAGCGTTTCCCCTCTGTCAAAGTACAAGTCCGCATGGACCATGGAGTTTGATAATATACTGTGGGGTGAGGGCGGGGCTAGATTTGTGAATGGTGCTTTATTTTTTATGTGTTAGTGATTTGGTTGTGTGAGTATGATCGGCAATGGATCGGTACAGGTATGTTTTGTATGTAATAGTGCGGCTTTGCGCTAGTGTGCAACTTCCCCTCCCGCAAGAAATGACAGAAAGATTTGAACAATATTTTTTAGCTAAGGCTACTCCCTTCCGTGTTGCTCGCTGGGGATGGCAGACATTAAAGTCTGCCGTTTGGTACCAGAAAATAGTAAAGTTTGAGCAACCCCAATTCCAATTTAAGCAAACGAAATCTAATCTTTTATTTTTATTTATTTATTAATCAAAATCAGATTCATCGTTGCTGTCACTCGAGCTATTGCCGACATTTATAATTAATTGTTGACTCATATAATCTATCGCCACGTGTTTATCCCAATCTGCCATTATAGTTTCTTGTGTTTTTTGAATTACATTTTGCCAGCTTTCCGCAGTTACTTTCACACATGCATTTTTTAATAAATTTACCATTTTGTTTGCCGTGAATGGGGGTTTTGTGTTATTTCTAGCAGCGTGTCCTTTAACTTGAGCCCATATTAATTCAATGGCATTGTATTGACAATGATAGGGTGGAAGTCTAAGAACCCAATGACCATGTTCTGCAGCTATTTCGTCGATCACATATCGTTTTGGGAAGTGTTTTTTTGTTCGTAATATATTTAGTAATTGTACTTTTAGTAAGGAGTTATCAACATTTTCACCATGTCGTTGAAGCCAGTCAATGATTACTTGTTTTTTGTCGGCCTGGGTCGGCATTTTATCAATTTGGCGTGAGTGATAGGATGCGTTATCCATAATAATAACTGACGGTTCTTCCAATGATTGTACCATTTCCTTAAACCAACTTTCGTAAACCTCAGAATTCATTTCTTCGTGGTACTCAACTGTTTTTTTGGATTTAAAGGCCAACAAAGCATCTGGCATGAATCCTTTCACAGACCCTGCATGGCAAATGATTAGACGTTCTCCTTTTCCCATCGGTACTGAGGTAGTGGAAGCAGCGGTGTCATCAGTCCAGCTCTTAGACACTGTGTGGTTCGCATTCAGCCAAGTTTCGTCAGTGAAAACAACATTTGACCAATCTGTAATTTTTTTGGCTTCGCTCAAAAATTCGCAACGAGCAAAAGCTACGTCGCGACGCTCCATCAATATTTTGCGTTTGTCCGATTTTTTATAAGTAAATCCAATTTCATTCAAGACCTTTACCAATGACGATTTTTGACCTCGGAACAAATCACATTCACGCAAAGAAGCAACAAGTTTTTTAAGTGTTGGAACTTCTTTACGTAAGTAATAGTTATATATATGACGGCGTATAGCGTCTGCGTCAAAGTTGTCAACCGAAGTCACACGACGTGGTTGGCGTTTTTTCTTCGGCGTACGAAGCTTATTCTCCTGCATGCCGCTTGTTCCGTAGGCTTCGGTAGTAATTTTTGTAATCGTAGATGCACTAATACCTAACGCGGCCGCAACGCGCTCTCTCACTTGCGACAATGGTAAAAGCGGGCCGCCATTTTGATACTCTGCTTCAAAGTAATTACGAAGCTTGATCACCATTTCTCTCGTCTGTCCTTTCAGCACTGATCCTTTCGGCATTTTATAGTTCCAATATAAAACTCAGCAAATAATTACTAGCACGGGCGTCTTGTTGCGAGTGACAGTGACAAATACAAAACGGCGGTGGACCATTGAGTTTTACTACCTTGATAAAATACTACTGCTTACCCATAGACAAAAAAATTGGCAGTCATAGGAATTGCCGATAGAAGTGAAAACTTATAACTCAGAATTTGATAGCTTACCTTGGAAACTACACGGGTGTAACCGGACGGCGTGGCCTCGCCATCTGGGCATGGCCATCTAGAAATGCGTCAGCATTTCCCATTGGCTGATGCGTTTCTAGATGGCCATGCCATGACGGCCTGTCCACGCCCTTTCAACATTCCCCATTGGCTGACGTATTTCTAGATGGCCAATAGCCATGGTCATGGCGCCATTCCTAGGACTATTCTCTTTCCGCACAGACTCGATAGAAAAATGAATCGAAATCGTGTCCACTATAATCACTTGGTCACAACACTTTAACTGACAAATTAGATCTGTCAAAAAGAGGATAAACGGTTGGATCTACTATAATTAAGCTCTAGGTGTAGGTAAGTACCTAGTAGAATATATGAATCTGGGCTACTCAACTTTTGTATAATATACCTTTCCACTACGACTTGCATATAACAGCTAATGTATATTAGACTTGTTTATACCAGCTTGCGTGTACTGCGAACGATGTGTGTGCGTTAGATTGTACTTGTAGTGAAAACTAACATATCAGTTGTCTAGATAAGTGTACATATGTAATGGAATAAAGTTTACTATTTTTATTAAACCGGCCTTTTATTTACATACTCTATGTGTACTTTAAAACATATTAAGTAAAATAAATTGCATGATAAAGTTTTGAATCGTATCAAACAGCTTTGCTTGAATATTTACAGTTGTATCATCATCAGCTCACACTCGGCCACTAACGGCCTCTCTTAAAGTACCTAACTAGCAACAACCCAGTGTGTGCACCCATCATGGCATGCTCTGGTAATGGTCAGCGCTGGGATGGTTCTGTGGCAAAATGGCATTAATGCTTATTTTTAAGGCATGAGTAAGCACCAAGAGACCAAATACATCTTTTTGGAAATTAAACTTAACCAAACTGTCAGGCAGAAATCCAGCCACAAGTTTAGAAAATAAGACAAGAGAGCTGATATAAGCCAGAAAGGAGGTAAAAACAAGTATAAGTCACTCACCACCACGAATCGTCACTAACGACATGCTGGTGGTAGGGTTAACGCCAGGGACGGAAAATTGCAAAGGGTAAGTACATACCTATAATGATGGCCGACACAAAACAGGGCACAACCTTAGGGGAGGACACGAGTACCGAGTCAACCAATCTCTATAAACAAAGGGAAATAAAAGGGTTATTTGGATCAAATTTGGTTGGTTGATAGATGAGGCTGAGAATTAACACACATTCTAGATACTTTTTATCATCATCATTCCTCACAACGTGATGCGGTAAGTTCGGTCTAAATACACATAGGTATTTATGCTCTATGAAATTATAATTTATGAATTTTGAGGTCTTCCGCTTTCGACGCGGCAGCGCCAGCACGATCAGTCGTCCCAGTAGCTTAGGGAGATGAGACGCTGGCAGTGTGTTTGCTTCCACAGTCATGTAGCGTCAATCCTAAACCCTTTTACCGACAATGAGTCAGCAAAGGTCGAATCATTAATTAGCGAGTCTCACGTTGTCTAGGCTAATGGAAGTATTGAGTAAAGCGATCTGCGGAACCCTCCAGTCACGGTCGGTAATAGCCAATCGTAGTATCGTAAAGGAATCGCTTTTATACATCACTTTGTAGTGTTTTCTTGAGCCAAAACCGAAGTGAATAATATTGATAGATGGGCCAGTATGAAAAGATTAGGAACTATTTGAGGTTTGTCGTATTATTTAGAGTAAACTAAAACCAGATTAAATCGGACAAAAATATCTAATCAGATAAAAATATCGCATAAGGCATTTCAAGTAATTCTATAGATGTTATGCTTCATCCCCGGTGCTTCATGAACGGTTTAAACTACTAGCGAGAAGAATTCAGTCTTTGAATAGTACCTCGGTGGCCTGGTGGTCATAGCGGCATGGTTAGTCGGTAGAGACGGGTTCGAATCCCTTCAGAGGCTGTAATTATTGCCTCTACATCCAAGTTTGGTTTCAAGAACACCTTCCTCAGTCGTTCTCTCAGTGTTGAGGATCGTGACTCTTCCGAAGTCTTCTAACTGCTTCCCTCCACCTTTTTCGATCTGTGTCTTCATGGAGAGCTACGTTGACCGGCATATCAAGCTGCTGCGAAACCTGGTCAGACCACCGTTTTGGACATCTTCCTCTTGGCCTTTGCCCTCTATTTTTCCTGTGACAATCAATCTTTTCAGGTTGTCAGGGTTTCTGCGTGCTACATGACCAAAGTACTGCAGGACCCGATGAAGACAAATAGGTGTTTTCAATTTTAAGCTCTTTTAGGATCTCCAGGGGATTCTTAACATTCGGTGCCAACGCCACATCTTTTAGGATAAGTGATGACATTAGTTATCCGTATGGTTTCACTAGAAAGGCGTTTATCATCATCATCTCAGCCGTAGGACGTCCACTGATGAACTATTGGATCGCCTCTCCCACAAATTTCCATAGGGACCGGTTGGAAGCGCCCTGCATCCACCGTCGTTTCGCGACCTTTATCAGGTCGTCTCTCCACCTTGTCGGTGGACGACCTACTCCAGAACCTTGCGGCCCCATCGGCCATCTGTTCTGCGTGCTATGTGCCCTGCCCACTGCCACTTCAACTGGCTAATCTTCTGGGCTATGTCGGTGACTTTAGTTAGTCTACGGTGTTGTTGCTTTAAGCCATGAATTATAAATAATATTTTCGAAAAAATGTATCACTCTTACAGGTCTAGCAAGTTTTTCTGAATTAACTCGCTCGTCGACTTTTTATATCGATGTCGCAGTAAGAGAAGAAAACTAAATTTAATTGTAAAATTAGAAATCAATGGACCTCAGTGGCCTAGTGCTCATGACTTCTGACAAGAGTTATTGGAAGACGCGGGCTCGAATCTCGTTCGAGAGAGTGTAACTTTTTCGCTAAAACATTACAAAGTACGAGTAAAACAAATGTAAGGCATACAATTCGGATATTTAGTTCTAATCTAGAACTTAATTTCGCAAATATATCAATAGTGTGATTTCATCACAATTAAATATAGGTTCCTATCGTTATTGCAATGATGCGCGAGGAGATATGAATGCATTGTCATTCCGATATTCTTCGTAGTGGGTATCGCAGCTTGCCGAGAGAGGGAGAGGGAAGGTACGGAGCACGAGCCACGAGATTTTGACTTATTTCTGTCCAGTTTGAGGTCTTGAAAAACAGTTGAAGAACTTCAAAAGTTCAATCGTCTTCTTGTATTAAACGTCTTGCGGCACAGGTGTGGCTCATGAATATTTTGAAGTAAAGGAAATCTCAGTTAAAAGTATCTCCCCTAGCAACACACTGACAGTTTTTTATGTTTCATGTTAGGACTAACTGTCCCATGGACACTGGAATAAAAATATTATTATATAATTTTTGGTTCGCAAACATTGTCATGTTAATATTCAAAATATACAAATAAATGTATATGGGCTAATTAAGTAGTAGATTAGTTAATTAGTAAGGCTAACGAAGTAAATAAATGGTTATATAAAAAAACCTGTAACCAACGACTTAGTTTTTTTGTCACACTTTGCGCTTTGTTACATAGAAGCTCACCTCACCCTTTTTATAAGCTCGCAACCAACGCTATGCAATTCTAATTCACAATTAAATGGTAAAACCAGCAAACACTCGCGTCTATCATCTAGTCGTTATACTCCGACCGGTGTTCGAGCAGTACTGATGCCTGTGCACCGCTGTCAGTGTTTCCACATTGGAAAATTGAAATTACAGTGCAGGGTTAATGAATTTAGAGTATTTTTATTAAAATTACAGTGTTTGTTTAGGTATTATAAATTACACCATAATTACAATGAATTAAAATCTTACGATTATAAAGGTTTTTCAGTCATTTTGAGACTTTGATTCATTCCAGGAACTTGCTCGGTTTTATAAAAAGTTGAATTAAAGACATTCATCATATTATCGTAAGGCTTGAAATTTACACAATTACAACGAACCTGCCTAGTAGCGTAACCGTGCTAAATGTGCCTCAAATCAAAACCCACACCGAAACTCAAGTCTAACGACATAATTTTTGTAATATGATTTTGAAAGCACAAACGCCTGCTTAGTAATACCTAACATTTCCATTTTAGAGAGAAAAAACATATTTTATTTTACTGCTTTATTAAGCAGTAAAATGAAATATATCGTTTTCTCTATATATTATTTTGGGGGTATTCCCCCAAAATATTAGAGTTAGCGATAGGGCCTCGTCGCTGAAAAATAGTACTTAGGTACCAACCGCAATAACACGTTTCTTTTCATCCATTTACAACTAGACATTTTAGTCACAGATAAGTATCGATTTTTCAAAAATGTCTACGTACTTCCCTTTACACAAAAATTACAGTTCTCGAAAACACTGTATTTACAGTAATACAGTGTACAGTAGATGGAGTAAAATTACAGTGAATCTACTGAAATTACGGTGTATCTGGAGAAACCGCTGTGAACTAGCGGCCCTCGCTGCTAGACCACGCTCTCCATGAGGATGGGCATCAGTACTGCCCGAACACCGGTCGGAGTATAACGACTCGATGATAGATGTGAGTTCTCACGCAAGTTTCTAGGACAGTTCTAATTTATCGTTACATAAGTTGTACAGATCAGTTCTCCTGAGATGCGCGTTTCTCATCTATCCCGTACCGATCATAACCAGGTTTTTCTTTTGCACTGAAAGTTCCATCAATCAATATTTCTCCCGAAAGTTCAAGAAGTTCGAAAGGATCAAAGGCAGTCAGAGCTGGTCATTTGTCATTCAACGTGCGATACTTCGCTAAGTACCCCCTCGACTCGAACTCGAACCAACTTACATTTTTCATTACGAAAAACTTTTGAGAGGCAACCTTAATTTTGTACACTTCATACAGCGAAAAAGTCACCTTACTGCATATGTAATAAAGATTATATTTCCTAGTCTTGTCAAGGTTTGGCGTGAAGTGATTCTCTCAGTTAGACTGGGTTGTATTAATCAGGAATATTAGTTTTGTAAAGCCCCCAAAGGCTTTTAGCACTTCTAAGCCTCTTTCCCCTTTCTTTTATTGGAAAGAGATAATCTGCCTTCATATATAATATTAGTAAATGGCAAAACGGCTCTGGAGAAACTGTTTTCGTCCTATAATTGCGTCGTCTGAAAGGAAAACTTGTGATTGCTATTATTATTTAACCATATGATGCTTACCAAGTTCGTTGTTAGTACTTTTGCTGTAAACATCGACGAGTAATGGTTATTTTCCTATCTTATAAACACGTACTAATCTATTGGATTTAGTTTAAGTCGGAAGCAGTTCCTTCATTCATATCGAAGGTTCATGCAGCCGTTGTACAGTGGACTGCGCTTGACATTTCAAGCCCGGACAGGCTTCCAATGTCTGCAGGTATTAACTCTTTATCTCATTGATAAGTATATGGGCGAGAAATGAATCGACTGTTCGCTCTTGTAACTGGTTTATTACTGCCGCTCGGCGTGAAGCCGAAGGCAGTCGAATACACATCACTCCTCTGACATTATTTTGAAGACCTGGCAATATACAAAAGCTAATATAAAAAAAAAACTTATAGCTAATTACATGCCTCGGTCTTTTAGATCGCTCATGCGCTCTGCCAAACTCTGACTGCCCTTCCGATTCTGCTAAATCATAACCCGAGCTATTTTCATTGGCAGAGCGTATGGGATCTATACAATCCGATTCCATAGGAATGCCTACAAAATTTTCTCTAGCGTCCGCCCAATCATCTCTGTCCTCCTCCCCGCCATCGACGTTAGAAACATTAAGACCGCTTGAGGTCGTTGGCAAGCAAGGATCATGCATTCTCTTCGCTTGAGAGTCAGTTTGCAACGATGGCGAAGAAGGTGCAGAGAGGTTTGTCGGATCTGGTGCCTGAAATGGTGACGGCGTGGAAGGCCGCAATGGAACAAACGCTGTCGAAACGTACGAATCATCGTCGTCATAAACGTTTCTCCCGTTGTGGCTCGATTAAGTAAACTTTCTTATCTGATCTACATGCCGTAATCACGAAACGTTATATTTCTCAAATAAAATACTATACATTCTATTACCTATTTTGTTTGTAATCTTACCGACCGTCCATTTAGCCTTTCGCGCAGAAAACCATCTAGTCCACACAAGCTCCCTAACTTCAAAACATCTGGCTTTGTTTAAATCGCAGTGATAATCGTTAGGTACGTGAGTGTAGTTTTGAGGTAAAACTAAATCTAAGCTAGATCCCATCCTCGTCGTCAGTTAATAAGTATATGGGCGAGAAATGAAACGACTGTTCGCTCTTGTAACTGGTTTATTACTGCCGCTTGGCGTGAAGCCGAAGGCAGTCGATTACACATCACTCATACATAAGTCAGTCCTAGTACCACAGACCAGTGGTTATATGGTCTGTGCCTAGTACAAACATTTGCGTAGGTGTAACGTTATCGTATCGTGGACGTATACAGTGCAAACTATGAATTATCTGTGTCATTGTTGTACTAGATAAGTGATTGCGCATCGAGATGTTAATTTCATTCATAAATATTTGTTCTAAGCGTAAACAGGTATGCCGGGCCGTTAATACTTAGTCACAATGTATTTGATTATTATGTGTGTGTAGTTGTGTTAGGTAGGAAATTTTCAATACCTAAGTAGAACATCTAAGTATTATACGTAACTGCTTTATAAATAAGCATTTTAAACATAACGTTAATATCCCAGATATTACACTATTGTAAATAAGTGTTTAAAAGTATTAAAAAAATACAAGATCGGCTATTCTTATTAATTCAAAAAATCAAATCAAAATAAAAAATCATTTATTTGTTCAAGGCAATATTACAATAATTATATAAATGAAACACCTGGTTCCTACACTAGGCTCATAAAGGCATGTGTGATAGGATCCAGGCCTCTCTCATTAGTGAACCGATAAATCATTGCCATGAAAATGTTACACTTATACAATAAAACTTTAAATCAAAATCAACATTTAAATAAAAAGAATATTAAATTTAGTATAAGAAATAAAAATATTATTAAACTTATAATTAAGATTAGATTTAAATGTAGAATTCAGATTAGAACTAATATGAACAATTAAATTTAAATAAAAATCATGATTAAAATAAGTTCAAATTCACAATCAAAATCAAATATTAACAAACATTGCATTCCATTAAGTATATATATTAACTTATTTTATATTATTTTATATGTCTAGGTACTATTATTATCGAATTACTAATGATAATACGTGCTTCTTAAAAATAGGTATGCTTGGAACTGTAATATAATCTACCAACATAAGCAAAAACTAGGAGCAACTTGCAGCAGAATATTTTTTTGTCCAATATGTTGGAATATTAAATTTATAAATACATGAAATGAATCGAAAACATTCATTATTTATTCGGTATGTAACTGTACGTAACTACCTATATACTAACTCAGTGGCCTTATCAACATAACCACAGAAATAACAAGAAATCTGCTATAAAAATAAGCAATAAAATAAGACATTTTAATGAGTTATGGACATAGGTACTTCCAGGAATATTTATCATTATGTATTTATTCAGGTAGACGAAACGAAATGTATGTATTCCAGAGAGATGTGATAGTGTAGGTGGCAGAGGCCATGTGTAATAGTCTATTCCTGTTGATTACAATGGTTACGGGTCTATTAACTGGTAAGAAGAAATGTTAAATATAACGAATTTCAAAAACATACAGATGTACTTTTTACGTTATTTCACTTAATGCTGTATCTATAACTTTTGCTAAATATCACGTGTAGGAACATTTCAAATGTGACCCACTACAACATACTGATGTTATAATCATATTATTTAACTTACCTTCTTCTGAAATCAGTACCGTTTAAGGGTTGTCCTCAGCTGAGCCTGATGAAGAACACCAACATATTGAAGTCACAAACTTTTTACCAAACAGCGTTGACAAAAATATTCAACAAAACCAATTTCAAGGAATCCCTGCAATCGTCAAAGATCTCCTTCCTTGCAAGTGCAACCCTCGGGTCATCAGCACTGTCTGCGCAGGAAACGAGAACTTCAAAAATCAGTGTTATTTATCCTGTGTTAATGCAGTGCGACGTCGATTGAATCAATCAGAACTGAAAGTTGTGTGTAGGGCATCTTGCGATACTTGCGACACATCTTCAGTAGTTAAAATTGAGCAAAATCATAAAGAAGAAACACACCCGCCGTTTTTTGAGGCTAAAGAACGATTTCAAACAAAACATCTTACAGAAACAAGATCTTTGGTGTCAATGCCAGAGGAGTTCAAAAATCGTCTAATAAAAAGTCAACCTTTAAAAACAGATATTGAGAACGACGAACAGCAGCAGCCTATTGAACCTGTACCTGAGATCATACGTGATCTAATTCCTTGCAAGTGTAATCGTCATATAACAAATCCAGTCTGTGCTGGCGACAAGAATTTCCAGAACCGATGCTACCTGGCCTGCGATAACGCAGTGCGACGTCGCTTGAAACAACCAGAGCTGAAAGATGTATGCTTTGCATCTTGCGATACTTGCAAATCTCAAACATCTTCATTGATTCAAATTGAGCAAAATCAATACAAAAACAAAGAAACGAAACCGGCATTTATTAAGGATGTTGAACAAAATTCATTAAATTATTTTGCACAACCAAGACATCTACTGTCTAATCCTGTGGAGCTTCAAAATTATCCAATGGGATCTAACCCTCCAACAGGCGAAGTTGATAAAGTATCTCAGCAGAAAAAAATAGAAAAAGTTCCTGAAAACGTACGCGATTTGCTTCCTTGCCGATGCAATCGTCGAATAACAAACCCAATCTGTGCAGGAGACAAAAACTTTCAGAACCGATGCTACCTGGCCTGCGAGAACGCAGTCCGTCGTCGTTTGAACAGACCAGAAATAAAAACAGTCTGTTTCGCCACATGCGATAGTTGTAAAGCTCTCAACGACATTCAACAAAACTTTACAAAAGCAGCCTCATTAAAGCCCGAGGAAACTCAACGAAAACCTTATATAAAAACTGAAGCAGGAGAATTAAAACCACGCCAAGCAAAAAATCCTTTCACGATAAACCAACAGAGACGCCTTTTTACTGTTAAACTTTCAGAGGTACTACTTGAAGAAGGAGTTCCTACAAATATGAACGATCTGGTACCGTGCAAGTGCAATCGTCTTCTGATAAACCCACTGTGCGCCGGAGAAGTTAACTTTAAGAACCAGTGCTACCTGGCCTGTGAGAACGCAGTGCGTTCCCGCTTGAATATTGAACAATTGAATGTTACCTGCTATGCTAAATGTATGGTTTGTGATGTTATTGGCCCACATACTTCATCCGTCGAAGTGGAGGGAACAAATAAAGGAATATAAATTTTAGCTGCACAATGTCCCCAATGTTTCGTATTAAATAAATGGATCCTTTTTAAAAATTACTTTTGTATTTTGTCGTGAGTGCTTGTTTTTCTCCAAATTTTCTCAAAGCAAAATTATATGAAATTAGTTTGGATACACAATTTCGGTGCACAAATAGGTGGAAAATGCTTCAAAATCATAAGTATATATAGTTGAAAAGTTTTACTTAAGTGCTTAGGTGTGCTTTGATTTCATTATTGGTTTCACGTTACCTAGAGGCACAAAATTTAATATCTGTTCACAATTTTTGTCTGTCCATCTGTCTTTCTGTAATGCGCGCAATCACTCTGAAACTAAAAGCCTTAGATATAGACAAAAGTGGACACAGTGATAACTTATATCATGGAATAAAATTATAGAATATATATAAAACGAAAGGATCATGTTAAAGGCGCCTGCATGAGGTTGAAAGTAAGAATATTGAAACAAATTAACTACTTGACGGATTTTCTAAGCAATTTTCTCTGTTCAGTAGCTAAAAAGTAAACTTACATTCTAAGCCATGTTTTATCTCTGTATAGAATCGAAGTGTTAAAAAATAACGTGTTGAAGAGCAGGCTTTTGGAGCAGAGTAACAACGCCGGGAATTATACCTGTATGTACAGCAACGATAAGATTATTTGAACAAAATAACAAATACGTCTTTCGAACTATCATATTTCTGTGCCAATGGTCCATGGTTTAAATTCCATTCCGACGATAGTTGATTGATGAAGGTCGCAGGACGACGTTGGATGCAGGCCGCTTCCAACCGGTTCTTTTGGAAAGTCATGGGGGAGGCATATGTTCAGCAGTGGACGTCCTACGGCTGAGATGATGATAATTTGCTTTTTAAACTTTTAGTTTTTTTTGTAATATGAGAGCAGTATAACTTTTCTAGACACAATATATAAATTGTAGGATAACAATTGGAATTAGTGCTTGAATGGCATGCACAGTTTTGTTGAAATTGCAAACTATCAAATGCATATTAGCATAGCAGCAGCAATAGTATTGAACTTCCACCAAACTTTGGTCGAAGGTATTTAATATCTAATTTATTTGGTAAGCTAACAGTCCACATCATTTAGATTTTATTTGCGATTCAAATCGGGGAGAATCTCACAAGAGCACGTATTCTGAACTCGAATAGCATTCGATTTAAATGTGAGCGATTTCATATTATACCTATGTTCCATATCGGTTTTGAAGACTCTCCGTTTGAGGACTCTACATCAGGGATATATTAAGGAGGCTGGGGGACAAGGGGGTATTTTAGCATTCAGGGAAGTAAAAATATTACAATAAATCGCCTGAATTTGGTAGGTTAGGGGGGGGGGAGTTAGATTCACCCCCCGCTTTTCCTCCCCGGCGGAGGTGCGTAGTTTTTTAAATATTCATTTAATAATTTAGTTTTTAGAGAGGAAAATCGCGCAAAGAGGGGTAGGGGACGACAGGAGACAACAAAGGCACTGTCAAATAAAACACCAAAATATCAACTTTTAAAATTACTTTATTTTGTATACATATTTAATCCTTCTAATCGTGATAATTAAAACAAAAGATTGTAATATTTAAAATATATAATATATATGAGTTAAAATATTTTGGCGCAGCTCCGGCAGCTAAAACTGCATGGGAACGCTTGAGATGAACCCCATTGAACAGTGGCAGACTCCTCCAATTCAATTAACTGGTTTTAAGATTCAACCTTTCAGGGAATTTTAGAAGGTTTGCTTTCGTGTTTCCTATCTTGTATGTAACATAAACATAATCATGTAGTATAAACAAAATAAACCTCGTGAAAATTTGGTAACAAAACTATGAACTATACTTACATATGTGACGCAAAGTGCTTGGTTAGTTGTCTTTTATACACATATTTAGTAGGTACCAGATTTTATATTTATATATAGTTACCTAACACTTTACTCATAACCTCATCACTACGTAGGTACATTTCTTTAACCGTTTTCAATACGGTTTATGAAATATCTACTCTATTGCAATGCTATATAAATATATTTCATTATTATCAATAAGTAAATTAACGCATAATTTAAATGTTTGAATTTATTACTAACATTTTACTGTTCAATGTGAACGTATGTTGGTTAAGTTAATTTCCATATCACCAAAATTTCTTATTTCAAGTTATATGACTTATACTAACCTCTCATCCTTAGCTACAGCCCTGACCATTGCCGAAGCGGGCGAGTCTTGAGCGAAATGCAAATAAGCGAAGCCGAGCAAATCGTAAATCAAGGCACTTTGAGATTCGGTACTGGCGCGGTTGGGTTCCATTGTGGCGACGACTACGTATTATTTCGCTATACGTAGCTGGGATGATTAATAGTTTACAATGTATTTGATTACTTTCGGACTTACCTACCTATACATATACAGTCCCTTTGGCGGGTTGAAACGCGGATTGACCGATGTTTTAACATTTCAATATTTGGTACTGAAGGGGATTAGCATTGTACAACCGACTATATTCGTCATCGTAGTTATGTACCGTGCTATGCGAGTATCGTGACCTAGGAGAAACGATATCGGTAGTCTTCCTTTGGTTAGATTTAAAATATTAGATATATTTAACGATAGCCGTATTATACACCTAGATACATCACTACATGTGTGAATTACGTCATGTCTTTTTATCACGTCTTAATGTGATCTACGCGTATACGTGTAACGATCCAGAGGAGACGACAAGGCACGCACTGGTATGTACAACGGAAACAGGCGCAGGTGATACGGTGGGAAATACTTATCAAAAACTCATTGCCACTTCAAATCTCACAGAAGTCAATTCCAGCGCTTTGATCACACGACTACTGCGTGAAAATGAAAAGGAACAATCTGTTTGAAACAGCTTTTGCGGGTTTGACTAGCCTTTTGGTCGAAACGGATTGGCAATGTTTAGTTTTCTTGCTTCCATATACATTTTAGTTTTAGATTGTACATACTTGCTTATGTTTAAGAAGGAAAATATAATGCACCTGGATAGCAATTCTATAAGCAGTTCCACTCCTGTATGTTTGGAGACTATTCAAGGGATGATAAGCCAGTTGTGCACTAGATGGTAAGCGCTACGTCTTCCAATGACAGTTGTTGTGGCACCAAGTGCTTTAAGCTGAAGTTAAGTGTCTCGCTGCACTGCACTAAATACCACGATGCATTGATTTCGGGGTGTCATTTGCCTAGTAAGTTCACTGGCTACATAGTTTTTCAAACCCTATCAAAAACTAGATTATGGACATCATTTCTTAAGATTGAAAATTTGGCAAAGATGCAAAAGACTCTTCAATAAGAGGTCTACAATCTAGCGCTGCTATTGACGCGCTAACCAAAGGCAGCCTGTTGGATAGTGTTGTTACTGGTAACCCTTCTGTAAAGCAGTGATGGCACAGGAGACAGCAGAGCGGGGCAAGGAGAATGACGTTTGGCCTGACCCGCTCCGGTGCAGACGGACGGGAGAACGGAGGAGGCAGTTCGCACGCCGCCTCCATACTTTATAGTGGGGTCACTGGTGGAGAGTCGGGGGACTGTCCACCGGCTTACACGGGCCACACGTCTAGGGCGTGGTGTTGGTGAGCAAGGTCACCCCTTCACAGACGCAGAAGCCGGGCTAAAATCAATCTGGATCTCGCTGAGGCGAGATGATGAATACTAGCGCGACCACACCTCGCCCCACTTACTTGACGGTAGACTGCTCACGGGGGGTTTTAGTGGGTCTAAGCCCAAAACGCCCCCTTCCGTCACTCTCGTGGCGGAAAGGATGGACGGTTACGGAAGGCAAGTGCGCAGCATTTTTTTATTTAATTTTGGAACGAAGTCACAATCCAATGTTTCTGTGATTACTGAAGCGATATGGTTTTGAAATCAAAACCATGGTGACCTATTAAATCGTGTAATACAACATTATGTTTTGATACATATCTGAACACGTCCATGAGTAAAACTAAACTGATGCTTAAAGTCGAAAAACTACCCTTATGACTCTGTAATTCTCAGTAACTTTCCTCATTTAATTTATAATTACCGCGGCAAACGCGAATCTTCGGTTACAGCGAAATTTCTTAAAACGCCTAATTTCTTTAACCTAGATATATATTTTCCACTCTCTTAAATAACAAAGCTTGGTTTCCAACAACCTGGTGTGTTTTGGTAATTTAATAAAGTATTTCCTTTTTTATATACTTTCTGTTTCTGTGCACACAAGCCGAACTGTTTCTTAACAAAGAAACCTTCCCCAAGGCTAAATAGGATAAAATAGAGTCCAGAATAATAGCCCTTTATAGCGCGTCACAGTTATCATTACTATACTACAACAGTGGGTAGATACGAGTATGTGTGTCTGTTCATCACTCAACACAAAACGAAAATTAACTGTCCGTCTGTCCGTTTTTCAGGCCAATCTCCGTGCAGTACCTACCGATATAATTAATTAACGATTTACAAATGTTTTAATATTAATAATAATATAATACGGGAAAAACATCATAAATAACATTTAAAAGTTTATTAATATGCATATTTTTTTTTTCGTAGGCATTTCGTTCTAATTTATTTAAAAACACATTAAATATCAGATTTGAAAGTATTGCGACATCAACAGCAGGCGGATGTTTGTTGCACTTCCAAACAGCTCGCGATGCCAAAACTAAATACTGAAATGTGTAAAAATTTTATTATCGATACCGTAGCACGTGTTTTATAAATAAACGAAGCGTGGTGATGCATTCAAGAAGAAATAAAAAGGTTTACTTCGTCCTATATTGTAATAAAATAAACTTTAATTTACTTTTTACTTAAACGGATTGCTCACATTTTGCGATGCGATTTCTTGCGGCAAGTGTATTAAGTGTGATTACGGAAAAAATTTAAAAGAGAATATTACCTAAATGTATTATTTCCGTGGAAAACATAAGTTCCCTGCGAGTATAGCCGCGTAGTAAAGCTAGTGGCATATAAAAGGCGGCCGGGCGCTGTCCAATTTATTTTATTGACGCTTATATCGCGTCCATCGTAAAGATGGCATCTTATTCGTGGTGCTTATGAACAGCGTTATCTTCGTGGCTTGTATCGTAAAGCGAATTGGAGTTAAACGCCAAATTATTCGAGGGCTGAACACGGTTTGATCTGTATCACTTTGCATTGTATCGGCGACTGGCTGACGATACAATGCAAAAGGCGCAATAGTTTTTTCGGCTTTTAAATTATTATCTATTGTACTATTTGAACTTAATTATATCTATGATACACACACGCCTGCTCGTTCGGGTTAACTCAGCTCAACATACCTATTTCCTCGGGGATCTCACTGCAGTCCCCTTCGCGGGCGGCGCTTTACATATTCTAGACGTAAATTTCCTCTCACGAACCTTCATTCTCTCTTTTTCAAACACCAATGATGATTGTTTCTTAAAGAACAATTTTCCGAGTATTACAATTAACCAAAATCAAATGGGACGAATATATTACTTGCTATTTGATATTTGTGCTACCGTCAATGCAACGCCTTCTTCTGGTGAAAATAGAATCAGAAAATGAGATGATGTTGATGATGCTGTTTTTTGCTTATAAGACCTAAAGCTGGTGTTGGTAAAACTATCGTGATTGCAAAACACAATAGATTCAAGTTACAAACGTACGTTTTCGTTCACCAATATTACTTTTTCCTTCAAGACCCAATCGATGCTTCAACCCTCGCCTTACGATCCGTCCTAATTCTTTGACCACAAAGTCCCAAAAATATGATTATCATATTGTCCTATCCCGCCCCTATTGTCAATACTCCGGGCTTTAACAACAATATTCTCAACCCCTTTAGATATTCTGTATAAATATGCCGGGATCAGGGATAATACCCGGCAATCCTGTATTGTACAAATGGGTTCGGAGTCTGGTCACAATTTTAAACGTTTTTTCGGTAAATACTGAAATGTATTTATGTAAATAAAACTCTACAACAGTATTATGTCGTGCGAAGATTCAGGGATAACAGATCTAAATACAGGCTGTTTCCACTGATACGTCATGTAGAGGGAAAGTACTTTAAATAGATACATTACACATAAAAGATATATTTATATATACTATACGGAGATACCTGAATTACAGGTTTCCAGCACCTCTCCACGAAACTTTACAATGAAGGCATATAAATTAAAGCTTTCACTATTAAGAAAATCATGAGTGCATATAATTGCTATCAGGCTTACATAATTAAATTTACATTGAGAAAGCCAACGGGTAGTAACAGTTAAAAGGTCCAAATGAAAATATAAAATTTAAGTAAACCTTCCTTTAAACTAACTGTTGTTTAGTGTAAAGTGGTAGGTGTGGCGCCGACAGCGGTTAGTAGAACGCAGGACCAATTTCACGTTAACCATCGGAAAATTGCTTTCCTGGTCAGCGCCCCGCGTTGTTTCACTTTTAGTTTGAGTTGCTATCGGAGTTCATTAGGTTTAATTTAAAAACTTTGTTTACTAGTTATTTAAATACGTACGTAAATATATACCTACCTATAACTATAAGCAAGTAATAAAAGTAGAGCTATTAAAGGTAAGTTGCAAAAGGTTTCATGTCTAGGATTGTCTTGTACGGATAAAATCTTGGTATTTCGGTTTGTATGTATTAATGATTCATGCAGCTATACTGTAATGACTTAGCATCCTGTTAACGATTAGAACGAAAGATTTATGAAGTAAAGTAACGACGACGGATGCGTAAGGCTCTACTGATAAAATATCTTGTAAAAATTAAATGGTAATAACGAAAGTATAGTTTTTGTATGCAGAACCTTCTTTGTTGAATTTGGTTTTTCAGCTAATAAGCAACTGCAATTTAAATTAAATTAAATCACCTAACTAATAATTTGTATCATCTAACAATGGTATGCAGATGTTACATCACATACGTTGATAATCAGCATCATGCATCACAACGCGGGTGAAACTGCGGGGCGCAATAAGTAAAAATAGTACTAACTAAGTATATATTGCTACATCTCTAAATCTTTGTATCTTTTTAGTTCTAAATAGGTACTATATTAGGGACAAAAAACGTTGAACCTCTTCAAAATGAAGCAAATTTTGAAGGTGGAGTCAGTACCAACCAGTTAGCGTATTCTCTAGGCTTCAATAAATATCTCTATCTATATGTATGAAATAATAAAGTATATAACATACATCTTGTTCACCGTCGTTTCGACATATTACGCGATATATACGCCAAATGACAGCGCTTCCGGATCCTGGGTGCTGCAAACTTGGGAACTCATAACTTCTTGTCACGTGGGATAGGATATAGGTTGAGTTTAAATAATAATAGTATAGTAGGTAATCGCAATGTTGATATTTGTTCATATAATGCCTTAGCCATCATTTCCAAGGCTCTAAAGGTTTATGGGGATTGCTGCCAATTGACATAAATTGTAAACTTAATGACAGCTATAATTAATTCAACTTAAAACAATTAGCTCTGGCGATTAATTATATATAAGAGTATATAAAAGTAGGTTCAAGAAAATCTGATGGCCACTACGTTAGCCGGGTATTTAAAAAGGTACAAACCACACATTTTTAAAATCGTCCTCGCCGTTTTCCACTCCACCACGTGCGCACTAATTTCTCCCTCCATTCTTCACAAAGAGCTACATTTGTATTCCTGCGGCAGCCGACCGCTGGTCGTCTCACTTTATTTAATAACCGTCTTAATAAGCGATTTTAATTTGGTGTAAGCCGACCACTGGCCGCCACCGCCGGGAAAATATTGACACAATAAGTGGGAGCCACTGTCGCGAACGGTGTCGGAATTGCCGATTAGAGACGGTGCAGTCCCATTGACTAACGGTTAAATAAAATGATCGTGTTTGAAAATCCATAATTTTGGAACAATCAATTTCTGGAATCGAACACATTAAGTGCACTTTCATTATAAAATTATTACGTTGTGACCATAAGAAGCGGCAAGAGCTGATTTTAATATCTCTGCTTGTCTCTTTCGTTGATGTAACTACATATACTTGCCAGACTTATCAAGAAGTCTTCACTGAAAATGTCCGCATGTTTGTGTTTTAAAATTAAAACTGTGAAATTCTTGGAGCATTTCCATCTGCAGAGTAGCTTTATCACTCCCGAAAACGATTTGTTTTCGAATTGACGTTAACAAAGATAATGCGGAGGATACATTTCGGTAAGCACGGTAAGGTAGGTGTTTTTAAGCTTGATTGCCAGGCCACTAAGAAAACTTTACTTAACTCATTATCTTTACAAGTAAATACACCAAATTAGCACCCCATTGGCCAAGAAGAAGATTCTAAAAATGTTACCAATGAAATCTCAATTACGTTGGGTTTATTTAAATAGTTATTGTTTTATGTATAAATTTAAATTAGAATAAATAATGTATAGCAAGTACTAATCTATTTTGGCAGACTTCTAGAAAGCCACAAAAGATAGATTGAAACAGAGATCCGCATACATAACGTGTTAGGTTCGTAACTTGTGCGGTAATGGAGTCGGTCTCATGCACAAACACAACACTAAGGGAATCCCAAACGAGCTCTTAATAATACCTCTATGATATCGCCATCCGGGCGAATCCAGTAAATTCCGGATTTACTATCCAAAAAACTACTTGTGACCGTATTGTTGGTGCGGTAAGGGTCACATTACTGTTAAACTGGTTGCCTGTGGAGTGGTAATGGTCAAAGGAATTGAATTTTGGAAACGTGCTGCATCGTAACGACGTGGGAACGAGTTTGTTGTGCGAAAATTCGGTGTTATTTGGTGTTATAATAGTGCTGCTTTTTAGCGTGTATTATTTAATACTAATTACATGTATCGGCAATGGTAAAATCATATCGATTCAAGCGTCATTTTCCTTAATAAATAACAAGAAAGCGCCAATTTTAAAACTTTTGCAACACATCAATAAAAAACCCACTGATAAAATATCCCGTCTACCTGTCAACCTCACATGCTCCCAGAACAGGAAGAGGTGAAGACTAGTGAGGAGTATATCAATCAATCAATAAATCAATCAATCAAAATATTTATTTGTTAAACATGTGTTTACATACTCTTAGCATGTTAGGTCTTATAAAGATAGGTAGCTCATACATGTTTTGCCTGGCAGGGCATACAAATATATATATATATATATTTTACAAATAATTACAGTTATAGCATTAAGTTATTTAATATTAATTATTTTTATTATATTAATAATAATGTTTATGTTAATATAAAATGGATGCATTAAACTCAAATAAAAGATAAACTTAAAATGTATCAGACAAAAATTCACTTAAGTGATAATAACACCTCTCAACCAACAGTTGCTGCATATAACAAATACAGCTATATAATCTGTCTGTACATATGATACCAGTAAAACATCTCTTTAATCTTTAACCGTTTCTCTCGTAGCAATATAATTAAACCGAGAGCTTTTTATTTACTAAAAACCAATATTTAGATTTTTTCTAATAACGTTTCTCAAATTATACATTGCTTTTACTTTATTCCAATAGTAACTGACCTGTCAGCGGCTTCGCTCGCTTCACCTCCTTAGGGAATACATTTCCCAATATTCTTCCTTAGTGGATGGACTAATTGCGTCCGTTGTGCACTTTAAAATACACAACACCAATAACAAAAGGAACTAATACAAAAAACAAGTTGGCTGTAAAAAATGTTTTCATTAAAATCATATAATCATGAGATACTAGGTGCGCTCCGCGGTTTCGCCCGCGTGGTGATGGATGATGATGATGACGATGAATCAGATATAGCGTATGTTACTCAGGCATAATGTAGCTTTCCACTGCTTCGGAAAGTACGTGCACCAAATCGCGAGACGGGAGGCGACCCCAGCCTGCCACGAGTGAGGGGCGCCGGAAGATACAGCGCAACACACGCTGGAAGTGTGTGCTGCATGGGGCCCGCAGCGGCACACGCTTTCAGCGGAAATAGGCGGAGATCTCTCCCTGCCGAGCGTGGTAATCTCCATGCTCGGCAGCGAAAGATCGTGGCAGGCGGTGGCGACCTTCTGTGAAGCGGTGATGGCGCAGAAGGAGGCTGCGGAGCGGATCAGGGAGAACGAGCTGACGGCGCAGACGACCGGGGGAACGGAGGAGACGGTTCGCACGTCTCCTCCCTTCCCCGTAGTGGGGTCACTGGCGAAGAGTCGGGGGACTCTTCGTCGGCTTGCACGGCTCTACACGTCTAGGGGGTGACCTTGGTGAGCAAGGTCATCCCTTCACAGGCGCTGAGGCCCGATTAAGATCAATCCTGGCCTACCGCTGGGGCGAGATGGTGACTGCCAGCGCGACCCTGTCTCGCCGCACCTTGGCGGAGGACTGCTCACGGGGGGGGGTTTTAGTGGGTCTGAGCCCCACACGCCCCCTTCCGTCACCCCCGTGGCGGAAGGGAAGTGCACAGCATTTCCCCCCCCGCAAAAAAAAAAAAGCTTTCTACTGCTGAAAGAATTTATTGAATCGGTTTACTAGTTTTTGTGTATCCATTACAAACAAACAAACAAAAAATGAAATCTTTCTTTTAATTATTAGGTTAAATACTTAGTTACGAAAAATGTGGTTTAGTCTGTACCGGCGTTACTATTGCATAGTTTAAACGTGAAAAAGCAGTTATTGTGACAACTGTAATGTGGTCACAATTATGAAGAAAACAGATTTCTCAATGGATTATTCCACTTCTACCATATCGTTATGTGCCACCTCTATATATATATATATATATATATATCTTCATAATTGTGACCACATTACAGTTGTCACAATAACTGCTTTTTCACGTTTAAACTATGCAATAGTAACGCCGGTACAGATTAAACCACATTATTCGTAACTAAGTATTTAACCTAATAATTAAAAGAAAGATTATTGTATATATCAGATTATAGCAAGTGCAATTTGAAACAAATGCAATTTGAAACAAGTGCAATTTGAAACAAATGCAATTTGAAACTAGTGCAATTTGAAACTAGTGCAATTTGAAACAAGTGCAATTTGAAACAAATGCAATTTGAAACTAGTGCAATTTGAAACAAGTGCAATTTGAAACAAATGCAATTTGAAACAAGTGCAATTTGAAACAAATGCAATTTGAAACAAGTGCAATTTGAAACTAGTGCAATTTGAAACTAGTGTAATTTGAAACTAGTGCAATTTGAAACTAGTGCAATTTGAAACAAGTGCAATTTGAAAATTTTTATACCGACTTCCATTCTATTACTTTGGTAAAAATCAGTTATTGGAGTGTAACTCAAAAACTACCAGACCGAACTTGATGAAATTTAAATGGAGACACGAGAAGCACCTGCTTTCAAACAAAAAAAAAAGAATTTTGAGACTCGGTTCACCCATTCGAAAGTTATAAGGTAAAAAACATTTTAAAAAATACAGTCCAATTGAGTACCTCTTCCTTTTTCGATAGTCGGTAGAAAATACAGTGCAAAAACAATTTTAACAGAATGGGCATAGCCTTTTAGAGTACCTTCATCAATTTGTAATAAGAGCGCATTTGAAGCCATTATACGGCATGTCATGCTTGAATAAATTATTTTGTAATTGGATCAAATTTGAGTTTACATATTAGTAAGCTCACGTGGATAAGTTTAGTGTACATTCAATCAAGTGGTACCGCAGGGTGTTCGTAACAGCAAAGTTTGCTTTGGAGTTGGTTGCAACTAATACATGTCGAAACTTGCTGTGCACTAAACATTTTGCAGAACTACCTCTGTTCATTAGGTCTGCAGGGTTCGTGTTGTAAGTTTTAGATGTTGCGCAATTATAATTAAGTGATACGGTTATTAAACGGATGTCTAATTAAGCGATACGAAATTGTTAACGATTCAGCATCTAAATATACGACCATATTCGCATGAAGTGTCTAGTTTGACTTTAGCTTAAATTCACAAACCAATGGATTTGTAGCGATACGCGAATTATATTTAATAATTTAAAGTTTTAAACTAAGGGAACATTAATAAAACCTGATGACAAGCCCCAATGCAATCCATGTGTGTCGCTCACCCACACACCCTAACTTTATAGAAGATAAATAAATATAACGCTTGCGAACACAGGATTCGCTGTGATGTGTGTGTGTGCGGGAAGCACACATTAACTCACGATTAACATCCAATACCCGAAAACAAACATCTCTGCCATACATTTTCTACGCCCTAAGATCGATCCTGGGTTTGGGTTTCAGAGGAGAGGATCACACGTAGTCAGAGGTCAAACATAACTGATAAAAATGTTTTATTCCACATTTCATATAATAGTTACATTCTATATCATGTTAGACTGCATTTACTCATACTATATGAGTTCTTCCGAGAAAGCATTGCCAGCGTACCGACCTATTTCTACCGCGAAGCAGTAATGTTCGCAATACTGTGTTCTGGTTGTAATAGTATGGGTGCCGGCGAAATTACAGGAACATGACTTAACAACTTAATGCTTCAGGGTTGCTGGCGCAGTGCAGTTCGTCACTTGACGAAATGCATCTCTTCTAGTCTGGTAATCTCACTTCAGAGGTCCCCCAAGGGCAAGTGGCCCTCGTGCTTGTACCATCTTCTAATAACATAAAAAAACAACGTCCGTAATGAAACTACTACTTAACTACAAACATTTACGACATTTGTTTTAATAATTTTGATTGTGAACATTCCGAGTAAGACCGCGTTTGGTTATCATTTCTGAAACACTAACGAGACTCCATACAAGAAGTTTCAAATATTCTGTCCTTCAGCAAAAGTCGTGTTGTAGTAGAAGATAAATATAATGAAGACAATGGACATAAAGAAGAGACGAGAGGACTCATTTGTAGTGTCGTGCACACAGCAAGAGACAACGTCCATCGTAAGTAAGTAATTCACATCATGGTGAATACCGATATATGAGTAAATGATCGAGCTGTGATTAATCTCTAATTACACTTTGGTATTGATTATGTAACTAAACATATCATCATCATCATCATCATCATCATCACGATAGCCTCATTAGCAAGCTTCCTTCATACGGCCTTCCCACTGGTTTGTGTGTCTGGATTTCAGATTTTTTGAGGGACCGGTCGATTCGAGTAGTCATCAATGGCTGTTCTTCCGCCCAATTGGCTATAAACCGGAGTCCCCCAAGGATCAGTACTCTCCGCAACACTTTTTCTGCTGCATATTAATGACCTGCTGAAACCCGGTATTTTTGGTTACGCAGATGACAGCACCGTTGTGGAGAGTTACACATCTAACGCACGAACCAGTGCATTACAAATCCAGTCTCATAGGGAAGCGATGGTTCAGCGCTTGAACTTTTCTTTGCAGGCAGTCTCCGATTGGGGCGATGCCAATCTAGTTAAGTTCAATGCTGCTAAAACCCAGGCGTGTCTTTTCTCCGCCAAACGGAGCCCTTTTCAGCTGGCTCCTACTTTCAGGGATGTGTCCGTGCCGATAAATAACCATTTCGAGCTTCTTGCTCATTAACACCAACTCTCAATTTCGGCTCCTACATTGAGTCCAAAGCCCAGCTTGCCTCAAAAAAGCTTGGTGTTTTGGCTAAGGTGAGACAATACTTCACACCGGGACAGTTGCTTAATCTTTATCAAGCCCAAGTCCAGTCGTGTATGGAGTACTGTTCTCACCTTTGGGATGGTTCTGCCAAATACCAGCTGGAGACACTGGAAGCTATTGAGAGGAGAGCCAAGAGACTCATTAACGACGACCACCTAGTACGCAAGAGACTCCAGAGTCTCGAGCATCGCCGCAAAGTCGCTTGTTTATCGGTTTTTTATCGGATACATTTCGGTGAGTGTGCAATGGAACTTCACAATTTGATTCCGCCATCCCCATTCTATAATCGGACATCCAGAGATACTCAGAAGCGCCACCGCTTTATGGTGGATGTTCCATTTACCCGGACGAAGCGATTTACTTCTTCGTTTATCATACGAACCGCTCGGGAATGGAACACCCTCCCTGAGTCGGTGTTTCCGGTTAAGTACGATATGGGGGTCTTCAAAACACGAGTGCATAGGTATCTTCTGGGTAAGCGCGCTCCATCATCGATCGCATCATCACTTAGCATCAGGTGAGATAGTGGTCAAGTGCTACCCAGTTCGGTAAAAAAAAAAAAAAAAAAAAAAAAAAAAAAAAAACAGCCTGTAGCAGTCCACTGCTGGACATAAGCCTCTCCAATTGCACGCCACTTAGGTCTATCTTGGGCTTCTCGCATCCAGTTTTTGCCAGCCGTCTTGCGCAGATCGTCACTCCACCGTGCCTCAGGACGTCCTACACTACGTTTGCCGAGACGCGGTCTCCACTCTAGAACTCGTTTACCCCAACGGTTGTCGGTTCTACGGCTAATATGGCCAGCCCACTGCCACTTCAGCTTGCTGATCTGGTGGGCTATGTCGATGACCTTGGTTCTCTGACGGATCACTTCATTTCTGATGCGATCAGAGAAACACCGAGCATAGCCCTTTCCATAGCCCGCTGAGCGACCTTGAGCTTGTGGACTAAACATACCAACTAAATAAAAAATACATGAAGTTTTCCCGATCGAGCAAACTATGCAATTCCAATTATTTCGTTATCAATAAATTCATACTGCCGATACAATGTATATACACTTAGGCCTTTATTAATAAACGTTGCGTAAACCTATATTAGGCGTAACATGCTTTGTCTTGCTTTCACGCGTGACATTTACTGCAAGCGAGAAATTGACAGATAGATGTTTTAACTACTCCGGGTGTACGCCAAGTTTATTAATAAGGCTGTTACAGTATTTCAAAACGTTTGTATACAATATTTGGTAATCATTGATTTTTAAATCAACTTCTATAAACGTTACGAAGAGCATGAGCATGTCGGAAATGCCATAATAGGGCATGGTAACAATAGCATCTTCCATTGCGATATTTTAACTTCCTTGTAGAAGGACTCGTAGGTTTGTGCTGTCGCTATTCCTCAGGCAGGTACCACTTTGCAGACCAGTTAAATAGGCTGTATTTCGCGTTACAGCTCATTTAATTCTCACGAAAAAATCAAATATTGGTCAAATAGATTGTCTTTTTAAAATATTTTTCTTTGCACTTGTACCTTGTTATAAACGGAATATAGTTGCTTAAATTCTCACTTAAATGCGGTCTATTCCAAGATGTAAAGTAAAGCAAAGCGATAAGTTAAGATGGCATTATTATTTCAATGACCAAAAGGTCACACTTGCATCGATAATTATTAAGAGTCTGTTACTTTATACGAAAACATAATAAACTTAAAATACGTACATAATACGAGCAAGTTTAGTTCTACTTTAAATGATAATTAATCACTATTAATTAAATCATGTAATATAGAGTAGTTCCCGTCAATTCTAGATATGAATGAGGTAACAAGCATTAAAAAAATACAGTCGAATTGAGTACCTCCTACTTTTTGGAAGTCGGTAGAAATGAAAAGGCTATTATTTTGATGTCGGTATGTCGCTTCAAAGTATGATCTCATTATTGTGCTCATGGTACTGACTACCACCAGTTATTTCACACGTTTTAGTTTCACTTTCATTTCATCAACAATGGTTGATGAAGTTAAATACGAATAACAGCGCCACATAAAATGTTAATGTCACTTTGTGACACACAAACACATTTTTGACCAATATCTTAGACCATTACCTTTTTCACTCATTTAAACTTTACCTGTAAAAATAAAAAAAACATAAATGATTTTATCAAACGGTAACGGCGGCGCCGCAACGAACTTCAACCATTTTCCACAGTCCAATAAAAAAGACGTGTGGCACTCGGACCCTGCCGCGTTAAAGCTATTGCATAACTGTTTTTATCAACTTATGCAATTATAATTATTTAACCAATGCCATCTAGAGGCGATTTGCTGAACTAAAGAGACAAGCGTGATATTTCAAAAAGTCATTAAAAGTTCTGCTATTCATCGATAGATGGAGTCGGAGTTAGGTTATTTTCGTTACGGAATTTCTGGATTCGGTCTCCACGCTCAAGGCCCGCGATAGAAGCTATGCAATAGCTTAAAAAACGCCGATCATAAATTGTACGGATTTGTAGAATCTAGTCACTCAGCTTAGTCTTAGGCCGGTATTCGAGAAAGACGCTCTGTAGTAAATCTACCCTTGAGTACAGATCTGAGTAAATTTTGTATTGCATTAACTGTCAAATCTATACTCAAGCGAGATTCAAAACTGTGCATTGTTCTGAAATATACTAGATAATCTACTCAGTTTCGTCAAGGTTAGTTGAAAAATATGACCTGTACGCGAGTACTAACATCCGGACCGGACGGATGAAAGCAAATTTGGCGAGTTGTTGCATACACTTCGTTCGCTTCGCTAATAGGTGATAAGAAAATAGACAGATCTTTTTACGGCTCTGTTAGTCTTATTTTCAGAGCGTTATGTTTTTTAGTTCCTTTTTTCAAAGGCGTTTTTCCACACAGTGACCGTGTCACCCCATCATCCCTCCAGAGTTATGTTATAACAGTAATTTATGCGTATAAAGTACCTAATAGTACTTAGTTTAAGACTAGTGCAGCCGAATGAGTCTTTTTTCCGTGTATGCTACGCTGTTACAATAATACTCCAACAAACTTCAGTTGAATTTACTTTCATGAAACTTCATCAGTAAATTTGCATACGCGTAGCTAATACATGAATTTAAATTCATCAGTAAATTTGCTTACGCGTTGGTAATGTTTTTTTCAGCAATCTGCTGTTAAAACGAGTGCTATACTCTTAAATACATTAATTTTTGTTTATTCGTACAAGACAGTGACTCAATGTGTCAAAGAGGTCAAGATGACAAGATAAATGTCTCTTTAAATATGATTGCTTATAGTCACTCATCGTATGTATTCCATATTTATTGTATGTGTATACACGCGTTTTTGAATGCGTATATATAAAAATGAATTTACCAAACTATTCATGGACAGTGCTATTTCTAATTGTTGTGGCGGAGAGCGAATGTGGTCTAGTTGACGGCATTTACGGAACAGTTAAGAATACAGCAAGTGGACTAAAACAGGATGCTAGTAATGTTTGGTCCTTTAGCAAAAGATTAGTCGGGCTGGACAATAAGAACAATGAAGATTTCAGAACTGAAGAGGAGAAGAGAGGACTCATCGGTGGCATGATACACTCGACACGAGAGAAGGTCCATTCAGTTCGCAATTACTTCTGGAATACTGACGAATATAACAATGACGCAGGACTGTTTGGAAATATGTATAACCGTGTTAAAACCCGTCTGATGAAAGTAACAGGTTTTATTTTAGAAGATAAACAAATCGATGGACAAACCACACCACCCCCGAGTGAAAAAGTTCAAGTTATTAAAGACGCGTTGAATAAGCTTTTCTTTGGAAATGGGACAAGGAAAGTCCACGGAAATGCTTTTCAAGAAGCTATCGAGAAATTGAGAAGAAAAGTTCATGAAATTCACAGTAATATGACTGTTAGTACTACAATGGCACCAGTGCATGACGGAGATGGATTGATTGATGTTCGCACACAAGCTCGGAATGTTGAAGAAAATGTTAACGATAACAGTGATAGTATTAAAAACAATATTTATGACAAAGTTGACGATAGTGTAAATGCGGTTAGCGATAAAACTGCAAAAACTTACCAAGATATTAAACTTACTGGTGACAAATCAAAAAACGAGATCAGTAAAGGCATAAATGACTTAAAAGACAAAATTTCCGATGCTGTAACATCGGCTAAAGAAAATGAAATGTTAGGAAACACAAATCTGAATGACAACGCTAAAAATATAAGTGACAAAGTAAAAGATACACTTGAAGAAGTAGAACGATTATCTTATTAATAAGTAACAAATAATTCTTACTTTTTATTTTAAAGTAAACTGATAGTTTTAAAATGATCCATAGTTTAATAATTAAATAAACTGTAACATTATGAAAACTGTCACAGTGTCACTTGTCGTTTTGCAAAATAATAAAGGTGGCCAAATAATACAAATGTTATAGTGGCAGTTGATATATCTGCTATAGCCAACGACCTTATATACGGTAACGGTTGACTATAGCAGTTAGATTACAATCAACCATACAACTATATACTAAAATTTATTATACATCACATTAACTATAAAAGGATCACTTTGACTTTGATTTCCTAAGTTGCTGGTGGAGATCCATTCAGGCGGAGAACTTAGTTAGAGGACGGCACCGTATTCTATAAATGTATCTCCAATACTTTAAATACTTAGGGCATAATCTGTGCTTCGATAGTGTTCTAAAACTGTTTAAAGTAAAGAATGACCACATTTTCGCTGACTCTGATTTTTTCAAAAGGGACCGTGGAATTAAACGCTCTCGAAGTTATTTCAGAATATGAACCCATCTGCCTTTCAGCACTTAGTTCAGCAGTAATTATATCCTTGCCAAGAGTATTCTCATTTATAATATAGTTTAATATTTTCATTACTAAAATCATCATCTGATTTAGCAAACAGATGCTTCAAAAAAAGTTAAAGGTCAGAGCGGCCGGTTGCAAGCACTCTGAACGACCTAATAGACTTTGATATTTTCATATGAGACAAATTGCTCCGGACAATGTAAAAAAGTTAAACTTCAAATCTAGTATCAATATGAAACAAACCACGGTCCAAGACCCGTGAATCTAGATCCACGGGTCAACTATCGTGTCCTGTGAGTTTAGATACTCGTACCAACGTGGGTAAACTAAGCAAATTAATTGCAACATGTGTCAACTCATGCGTGCATAAGGTACAAAATTATATAAATATTGTTTTATATTTACCACTGTCTCATTGCTATTCGAAACAATGTCATCAAGCCCTCCCCTTGAAAGCATGCTCTGCTCCAATATCGATATGATTTATGACATCTTCGTGTCCACAGCGGCGCCTGCTGTGACAACTTTATGCCTGCACCATAGTTTCGCCACGACTGCGGTGCCAGGGTGTAATGTCACCGAACCAGGCGTAGGCGTAGCTAACTTTGAGAACTTTATGATCACGTGTTTGGAGATTGACTGGCTGCCGTTTGATTTATGTAGATAGATCCATTTTGGTATAAAAAATCAACGTGTTTATACGTATTTACGTAGATTTGGATCGGCTCGCATGACGGTATTCCCAATGCTTCATGGACGGAACGTATCTTCTTAAAATATAGGCATAACTATATCCTCTACACGCATGACATATAGGTACATTTAGTCTTATTTTGTTTAAAATTAACTACATTAACATTGTGTACGAAATCTAAAACATGGGTTTGGATTTCATACACATTTCCATTTCCGGTTTGGATTTTTTACTTCTGGTAATACACGTTGCCATAGTTTGATCCATTGATATTAGTCTAGTCTACATACATGTTTATACTTAATATTATCTTATTGTATTTAACTAGCTGCGCCCTGCGGTTTTACCCGCGTGGTGATGGATGATGATGATGAATCGAATTATATAGCCTATGTTACTGAGGGATAATGTAGCACTCTAGATGAAATATTTTTTGAAATCGGTCCAGTAGTTTTTGAGTTTATTCGTTAATACAAATCCTCTCCTCTTTTTCTTCTTACGGATTTATCGAATAATAATAAGAATATTTTCGTTCGATTATTAGCAATTTATGTTTTGTATTAATGCATAACTCTATTGTTTTTAAAATGAAAATTCTGTATTGAATATAAAAAGAACGTACATTAAGTATAAAAAGTTAAATATGTTCGGGTCGGGTAATTATTTCGTATATTGTCAAATAAACTTTACAAGAGTTGATCTAACAGGCACGTATCTACATATTTAATGTAATTACAATTTTTTAAATAATCTACATGATATATAATTATTCTATGAATCTTTATCGAGGTAAATACATAATTTTGTAGTATTTCGCAGCGGCTTCATTATATCAATTTATTAGTAAACCAGCATGGTCACTGACATCATTAAAAAAACAGTTGCTTTGAGCGAAATTATGGACGTGGTTATGTGGCTTAAATACCAAACGCTTCGATAATGTCATCACAAATTATATACGCTCGACTAATGCACACTAACAATCGGCATATAAATCACCTAATTGAACCAGCTTCAAGTAAGCACTACCACACTACCAACCCTACATGACTACCTACCCTTACGAAAGGTTTAATTACCTCTTGCGGTAACGCACTGGTAACTCAATGATGTACCTGCCTTTTATGTTGGGGTAATGTGACCCTTCATTATGTAGAGGTTGAATTAGGTAGGGCAAAGGTATTTTGTGAATCACAATATAAATAAACACGCCTAGCGTCATGTGAAATGCATGTACGTGTTAAGTACAAAGACTACAATGGTTCATTGGAAGTTATGTTGTTTATTCCAAAAGTTTGAAAACCAGTGGTGTTGCTAGCCTATAAGATCGGTATTCTATAGGATTCATTTCGGTGAGTGTGCATTGGAATTACGTAATTTAGTATTCCCATTCCATAGTCGAAACTTTTATATGTATTTTATTTGCTAACAAATGTTGATTGAAATTGATAAAAATGGCGGCTATATGTCACTTTTGTCAGATACAGTCATCAATTTACTTACGTTTTTGCTTACGGGAGTTTTCAAAAGTGACTTAGAGCCGCCATTTTTCAAGATTTCAATCAACATTTGTTAGCAACTGAGATACATAAGAGCCCTGCAGGTCGTCAGTTCACCTTGTCTGAGGACGACCTACACTGCGATTGCCCGTCCGTGGTCTCCACTCCAGAACATTTCGGCCCCAACGGCCATCTGTTCTACGTGCTATGTGGCCTGCCCAGTACCACTTGAACTGGCTTATCTTTTGGGCTATTTCGGTGACATTCGTTCATCTACGGATCTCCTCATTTATGACTCAATCACGTAGTGAAACTCCAAGCAGGGACATATGGTAGACTTATAAACACACGCATGTGTTAAGGGACTTAATTCATAGCTTACGTCTGTTCCGTGTTAGATACAAGAGGTTTCGAACCTCGTATGAACAGATTTCTTTCTAACGAGAAAGAGCAATGTATCTAATGAACGCAGTTCAGTTTCAGCCAAAAACATTGGACACTTTAACTGTACCATGACAATGGCTTGCACACGATTGTACGTGACGCTTACAAATATGCAAACGAAACGACTCGCAGCAGTTTTCTCTATCGATGATTCCCAGTGTGTTATAGAAATTTGACACTTATTTGTACCAATGATAAGTTTCTATGTCTGGTATGGTAACTTGCCGACAGAATGTCAGCTGAAGCCAGACTGTGTACATAAAAAATCCAAAAATGTGTTACTCATGTTACGCTACCTTAACTTAGAGGCAGCCGAAAATTCTAACGATTACGTAAATACGAGTAGATCATGATTTCTATTGTTTAATTTCTGTTACAATCGAAGCAACACCATCTGAGCAATCCCAAAGATATTGTAACCAAATAAATCTTATTGATTGACTAAGACAAACAGCATTAACAACAAGACTCTATCTATTTCATTTCGGAGCTCCGCGCTATCGGACACGAAGACGTTTTGGGAGACGTTGCGGACTCTGAGATTTACGAATCTGCGAACTTGTTGTACGGTTAGCATTATAAACATATACAACTAACCTAAAGTCAGGTACTGGCCTGCTACTTTGAATTAATAGCTGTTTATACGTTGTCTACTTAAAGTTATCCAGTGCTCTACACTGGAGCACAGTTTATTGTATGGATGGTGTTTAACTACTGTTTAAATTTTATTCTGCGTAATGAGTTTAGTATAGCAAAACTGTGACTGATAAGTTAAGATAAATTTTTATAGTAAAGTAGTAAGTAGCACATTGTTTACGCAAGCAATCGCAGCTTCCTTTTTATTTCATAATCTATTGGTAATTGAAATTATTTTTTTTTGTCTTGTTTTAAGAATCAAAAAATCCCACAATCAAAGTGACTCACTCTCGCCTGCGGAGATGGAATCAAGAAGCGATGACCATAACCCTTTGCCGCCCGGAGACATAAATATACGTCAGTTTTATTCATAAATCTTTTGTTTTAATTAGGAAGGGTTAGTGCAGCCGTAAGCTGCGTAAGCCACCCTTATGATGACATGAGAGATGCTTTTTCACGCCACGCTAATGACCCAGGGTCATTATTGCAAGGGAAAACGTACGGCGGCAGAGCATTCCATAATTTACATACAAGACAGAGTTGGTAAGAAATTTTGAACAATATATATATATGGGATTGTACCGAAGATATCCCGAACATCAGCCTGTACGACATTAGAATGGCCTTGAAACAGCTTAAGAACAACAAGGCGCCTGGTGACGACGGTATCACATCTGAGCTTCTGAAAGCGGGTGGAATACGGGTACTTAAAGTTCTTCAGAAGCACTTTAACAGCGTCTTACTCGAATGTTCAACGCCAGAAGCATGGAACAACAGCTACGCAAGAATCATAACTGAGCCCTGGTTTGATACATCTCCACCACCACTACCTAAGGGACCACCAAAAAGGAGCACTAAAGAGCGACCACCAAGAAGAAGCACCAAGGAGCCACTACCACAAGAAGCTGCAGAAGACGCCCGGGCCTGGATTGGAAGCAAGAGTATCTAGTCCATTGCCACTTCAAGGAGCCTGCTGCCGAGGAGATCACTGCCGAGGAGACCTGGTCCATGCGCTCCAGCTCCAAGGGACGCTGCACCACTCTGGAAGCCCGGTTGCGTTGAGGCTCACTGTGTAAGCAAGAGCCGGTTGTTTTATTTGCCTGGACCTTATACCTTGAGTCCAGCTACCCTGTCCAGTACCTGTCCACTGGACAGGTGACAACCTACCATATTTCTGCGACCAAGACACTTATCAGCCGTTACTCTCAGTGACTGTGAGCTTGCGTGATTGGCAGGGGGCAAATCGTCCCTTCACACATTGCACAACGTGCGTATCCTGATTCCTTCCCACCTCCGTCTGTTGCCTTAGGTCACTTGGCAACAGATATCCTGCACTATCAATTTGTTTTCTGACGTATGGTTAGAGCTAGAGAAGTAGGAAGTTAGGCAGGTAGGAATATTAGGGTGTTAGAATAGTAGGAATTCAGGAGAGTAAGTATACGAAGTAGTACAGTAGGGAATTCTGGTGGTAAGTATGAAGGTAGAATATCAAGGGTAGGATTTACAAGTAAGGGTGGAATATAAAGTTAGGTAGGCGTTAGGGTACAGTAGGCATACAGTTAGCTAGAGTCGTTAGCTAGATACTGGTCGTATCGACTAGCGTTAACTAGCGCCCGATGATATTTTGACAGTCGTTAGCTGGTTACTGGTCGTATCGACTAGCGTTAACTAGCGCCCGATGATATTTTGACAGTCGTTAGCTGGTTACTGGTCGTATCGACTAGCGTTAACTAGCGCCTGATGATATTTTGACAGTCGTTAGCTGGTTACTGGTCGTATCGACTAGGGTTAACTAGCACCTGATCATATGGTCACCTTTCTTCAAGAAAGTTGACAACACTTTACTTAAGAATTACAGAGCTATCTCGCTATTGAGCTATTTGTAATATACTAGCTTGTGCTCGCGACTACGTCTACGCAAGATTAGTTCTTCGGGTAGGTTATTATTACTCCAAGGGCATATCTATCTTTATACCAAAATGTCAAAAAATATGTACATGATCAAACGCAATTGCTATAATAGTATTATTTAAGTACATTTAAATACTAAGTATATCAATCAGTAAACAATAATAATAAAATAAAATTAATCACCATGGAAAAAAACTGTCATTACATTTCATCACCCTTGGCGGTATTTGTGTTACATTGCATCACCCTTGACGGTCGCCGAATACGTCTAGCTAGTGTATCAAGCTGTGAATTTGACTTGGCTTTTGGCTAAGGTATCAGAAACTGACACAAACTTTGACAGAACTGTCATCATTACGATCTTGACGTAGGCGGAGATCTTATTATTTGTCTATTCTCTGCCCAAGCATATTACGCTTTTTCGCCCGCTTGGTGATAGATGAGGATGATGATAAAAGTATCATATGTGTCAAGAAGAGTCTTCATGTGTAATAATCAACTTTATTTGTTTTTATATAAAAGAACAGAAAAACTAAAGACATTTTCTCCTAGCGCAAGAGCACAGATCATATATTTTGTATTACTCTATGGCACAGAACAATATATACCAAAAGAGTGCATTCATACCAGCCTTTTTTGTAAATTTCACATACTTAACCTAAATCGAGTTTATTACTAGATGGCAGCACAGGGTTTCTTAATGGTTAACTGAATGTTTAACATGCCATCATTTACTTTTGTAATAACAAGTGACGACACGTCTTATTTATAATAAACATGTATAAAATGGGTGTTTTTTTGCTGTCCTTACATCTAAGTTAATTTAATCTGTTCTCAAGCAATCGCGAGTTTATCTTCCATCCAATTTAAAGGCATGTAACGCCGAGTCCGGGGGGCGTCTGTCGGACTACACAATGCAGAGAGAATCAAACATATTGCTTCAGAATATAAAAGTGTGTCAGCTACTTGAGTTCTTCACAAATATATAAACAATTGCTGTTAGTTGGACTAAAACAAAAACGTGTCAACGGATTTGATTTTTTTTACCCCTGTATTGTTTAGAAATGAAAAAAGGACAATTTGAAAAATTTAATACCGTCTTCCATTCAGTAGTTATTAGAGTGTAACTGTGTGTTGTGAATCGGTTCTCCCTATCGAGAGTTATGAGGTAACATAAATAAAAAAAACCGACTTCCAAAAAGGAAGAGGTACTCAATTGAGTACCTCGGTAGTCGGCTTGAGTAAGTCGGTAGAAAATCGATCAGCACGAGCACGAATTCAGAATTATTACATTTCAGGTTTGGCAAGGCTTGAAAAATATATGACAAATGATGCACATGTCAATGGAATCGTTATCTATATGTCAGAGGAAGCTACAAGTCGGGTTGATTGTTGTTCGCATGTAAAACGCACAATATTATTTGTTTACATTCTTAATAACTTTTAAAATTCTTAATTTAATTTAATTTGTTTTGTTCCATTTTTCTATAGCTTAAAAACCTTACAAATGTAATAAAAGTTAGGAATATTGTAATTTACGTAACTACCAATCAGAGCAGAGCACGTGCCTCGAGTGGGGTCGAGGCGCCATCTTTACTTTAGGAAGGCGGACAGTTTTTGCGACACATTTGAAAGATAGCGACAGATCGAGTTGGATCGTTGAAAAGTATATTCGTTGGTTAAAGTAAGATCGGTGCCCTGAACCCGCTGCTCGGTCTTAACTGTGATTTTTCTTTCGATATTACTGTGGAGTGACAAAATATTATTTAACCTAAATTAAAATATTGTGAAATTGTGATCATTGTGTTTTGTGCCCACATTTTACCCTGATGACGCCCACTAAGCCCGCGACTACTAATGACGATGTCGACGAAAATAATGATTCTCCGACATCAGAAGTGGGATCGATGCAGGCACAAAACGCTTGGTTGGTTTGGCTTTTTCTTATCGCAAGCGAAGTTACCACGAGATAACAAAGACCGCTGCAAGCACTACACAGGATAATAAGCGCCCTAGGTTAAGTTCCGTTTCAACAAAATGTTACTCTTGTGGAAAACTTGGTCATAAATCTTTTGAATGTTTCAGTCGATCGTATGACAAGCAGCAAACAACTCCGACCTCTGAGCGCCCCAACACGGCCGTTGCTACGCGGGCTCCTGTGACTTGCTACAAGTGTGGTGTTGAGGGTCATGTGGCATCGCGGTGCTCAAAAACATGGCCAGTTGCAAGCAGCAGCGCACAGCCCGCCGCCGCACCCAGCGTTGTGAAGCGAGTGGACGTGTGTGGAATGAAACCTGTCACCGGGATAATTACGCAATTTGGTGAGCAGTTCTCATTATGTTTTGATTCCGGTGCTGATTGTTCCTTAATTAAAGAGAGCGTCTCTCGTAAGCTTGTTGGTACATTGCAGCGTGCAATTGTTACTCTGACTGGTGTAGGAAAATCTACTGTATTATGTGACTCACAAATTTTATCTAGGGTCGCTCTTAGTGGTCATGACCTACAAATTTTATTTCACATTATACCTGACGATTACCTGAATAACGATATTCTGATTGGACGCGATTTGTTGGCCTTAGGGTTGTCAGTACACATATCGAGTGATACACTTACTATAGTCGAAAACCCATCTATAGTTAATATTTGCAACGTAGGTAACGCGGTGGCTGACTTTCAAGAAGTGGATACCGACATATCTGATGACCATAAACCACAACTAATAGAACTTCTTAGCTTCTTTAAGAACTCATTTGTTGAAGGCACGCCTACTAGTAGAGTAAAGACAGGTGAACTAGAAATTAATTTAGTAGAGCCTAGTAAAATTGTACAACGGCGGCCTTATCACTTGAGCCCTGAAGAGCGAGTGATAGTTCGTAATAAATGTAGTGAATTATTATCTGCTGGAGTTATAAGATCAAGCAAATCACCCTTCTCTAGCCCCATACTCTTAGTAAAGAAGCGCGATGGCACGGACCGGATGTGCGTAGATTATCGAGAGTTAAACTCTAATACAGTTCCCGATCGGTACCCCTTACCTCTAATCGGTGATCAAGTTCAAAGGTTATCAGGCGCGCGATTTTATACATGTCTTTACATGGCTAGTGGATTTTATCAAGTTCCATAAATATAGAGTCGAATTCGATAGAGAAAACCGCATTTATTACCCCAGACGCTCATTATGAGTTCACTGCCATGCCGTTTGGGTTACGAAATGCTCCCTCTGTGTATCAGAGAGCTATTAATACGGCTCTAAGTGACCTAGCACACTCTTACGCAATCGTCTACATGGATTATCTAGTTATACCCGCGGATAATGTAGAGCAAGGGCTGGAACGGTTACGCGTAATACTAAAAACTCTTAGTGACGCTGGGTTTTCATTAAATATGAAAAGATGTGCCTTTCTAAAGAAGCAGGTCCAATTTTAGGGGTATGAAATATCAGAAGGTGAAATCAGGCCTAACCCCCGTAAAATAACCGCGTTGACTAGTTCCCTACCGCCACAGACCATAACTCAGCTCAGACAGTTTTTGGGTTTAGCGTCCTACTTTAGGCAATTTGTCAATAACTTTTCGCTTAAAATGGCACCGCTCTACCGTTTATTAGCTAATAATAATACTTAAATAACTTGGACCACAGAGTACGAAACAATTAGACAAGACATAATATCGGTATTGACTTCATCCCCGGTTTTGATGCTTTTCGACTCAGAATTACCTATAGAATTACATACGGACGCTAGTAGCGAAGGTTATGGCGCGATCCTCTTCCAAAGAGTTGGTACAAAATTACATCCGGTAGAGTACTACAGTAAACGCACTACGCATGCGGAGTCTCGTTATAACTCTTATGAGTTAGAGACACTAGCGGTCGTTAACTCGGATAAGCATTTCCGCCATTATTTGTATGGCAGGACTTTCACAGTCGTTACTGACTGCAATTTTCTGAAAGCCTCGAGAACTAAATTAGATTTAACCCCTAGAGTGCACCGGTTGTGGGCTTTACTCCAGGCTTTCGATTTTGACATACAGTACCGGGAGGGTAGGAGAATGGCCCACGTTGACTTTTTTTCGAGAAATCACTTACCTGGATCGAATAGCACCGCCGATACTCATAGTTTAGGTAGAGATAATTATGTTGTGGAAAAACGCGTCAATAGCTGAGTTATCTTCCAATTGGTTACAAGCGGATCAACGACGAGACCCCGAATGCAATGAAATTATTAGCAAACTCGAAAGCGATGATCTAGACTTAGAGAGTTGTAGAATGTTTGAATTGCAATCTAATGTGCTTTACAGAAAAATTCAAAGGAACAATCGCAACGTCTGGCTACCAATTGTACCTAGAGCTTGTTGGTCGATTATAAATCATATTCATGAGTCAATTCTCCATTTGGGATGGGATAAAACTTTAGAGAAGGCATATCAACATTATTGGTTCCCCAATCATACGTCCCAACTGAGCTGGATCCGTGTCTCTCGGATGACAATGATGGTAAGATCTTCATACTAATTTCTTTTGCTTGAAATGATTAGTTAATAGAGTGTGTATGTGTGTGAGTGGCGAATAAAGTTCTAAAATAAATCCTAGCAGCGTGGTGGTTGTTAAGGATTAGTTAAGCTTAATGAGAGGTGAGGTGGCTTCTGACAGGCGAGGTGGCCACTGAGAGGCGAGTTGGCCACTGAGAGGCGAGTTGGCCATTGAAAAGTAAGATCAATAGAATAAGAGGCGAGGTGGCCATTTAGATATTGTTAATAATCCAAAATGTGTAACGCGATAAACGGCGAGGTGGCAGTTTCAATACTACTGAATTTTGTATGTAGCGTGGAGCCTATGAGAATTCAGTTTGGCTTATTACTGTAAGGCACCTATTTTAGGAAAATATCTTCAATGAAGTTGTTGCGCAGAAGATGTAATGTAATAATGTACGCGACCTCCTTGGTCAGGAGTGGCCGAACTAAAACATCTCTCTCTATTCTGCAGATAAAGATGATGCGCGGCCTTCAACATCACACGAGGGCGTGTAATACATCAGGACGGCCGTGTCGGAGGAAGCTACAAGTCGGGTTGATTGTTGTTCGCATGTAAAACGCACAATATTATTTGTTTACATTCTTAATAACTTTTAAAATTCTTAATTTAATTTAATTTGTTTTGTTCCATTTTTCTATAGCTTAAAAATCTTACAAATGTAATAAAAGTTAGGAATATTGTAATTTATGTAACGACCAATCAGAGCAGAGCACGTGCCTCGAGTGGGGTCGAGGCGCCATCTTTACTTTAGGAAGGCGGACAGTTTTTGCGACACATTTGAAAGATAGCGACAGATCGAGTTGGATCGTTGATGTTCATTGTTGATCATTGTGTTTTGTGCCCGCATTTTACCCTGATGACTACCATTAAGCCCGCGACCACTAATGACGATGTCGACGAAAATAATGCTTCTCCGACATATATAATAAATTTTTTGTGTAACAGTGTTTGTAACAAAGCTCCTTCGAAACGGCTTGAGTGAAATAGGTGTAAATTACTTTTCATCATCATCATCATCCATCACCATGCGGGTGAAACCGCGGGGTCCGTCACTGTTGATCGAAAATCATTTTACAGATTTTTATTTTAATAAACGTCACTGGATATAAATGACTTTTGCCGTAACGGACAAGTGATGTAATTATATATTATATACGTTACAGCTGTTATATAATTTAGAATCTATACCAGCACTTGATATACCTATCGATCAACTGTTATACTATAACTTTATATAGTATAGGGTATAGGGTGTTTGGTAGAGGGACCGACAAACCAAATGAGTGTGTTCGGGGGACCACTTGGAGAATACAAGTTGGCCAAAAAAAATCCCCGACACCCCAATTATTTAAGAAAAAAAAAATATTCAAAATTCGGGGGAAAAATCACTTCCGTTATTTTAATCTTGTATGCACACTTAAGTATAATTACGAGGGTCATTTGAAAAGTTCTTAGCCTAACATACTTTATAAAACCACACGATTTTGAGTTTATTTTTATTTTTCAACATACTCTCCTCCGAGCTCAAAACACTTTTTCCATCGACCCGGTAAGGCTTCGATACCCGTTTTAAATAAATCTTCGTCTAACTCCTCAAAATAAGCGTTCACGGCGGCTATGACCTCTTCATTTGTAAAAAAAATTTTACCACATAAATGTTTTTTTCAGCTTTGGGAACAGATAAAAGTCGGACGGTGCTAAATCCGGTGAATATGGGGGATGAGGTAACAATTCGAAGCCACATTGATGGATTTCTGCCATGGATTGCACAGAGGTGTAAACGCGCGCATTGTCCTGATGACTTTTCTTCTCAATAAACCTGGACGTTTTTCTTTGATTTCTTCTCTCAAACGACGCAACAGGTTGCAATAGTAATCGGAGTTTATTGTTTCACCTATTTTTAAATAATCCACGAGAATTTTGCATCCCAAAAAACGGATGCCATGACTTTGCCCGCCTATAAAACCACCTTTGCCTTCTTTGGGGTGGGCGATCCTGCTCTTTTCCATTGTTTCGACTGTTCTTTTGTCTCGGGTGTATTGTGGTGAACCCAGGTTTCATCCATGGTTATAAATCTTTCAACAAATTATATTGGGTCAGCTTCATATAACTCTAAACAGTCGCGAGAAGTTGTGAGTTGGTTCCGTTTTTTTCCACTGAAAGCAGTCTCGGTACCCACCGCGCAGACACCTTAGAGAATCCAAGTTCAGTAGTAATGATGTGTTCGCTCAGATGAGATGCCTACAGTCTTAGCTATCTCCTCGACAGTCAATCTCCGATCAGATAAAATTAAATCACAGATTTTTTCTTTGTTTTGATCAGTGGAAGCAGTCGAAGGCCGGCCACTAAGGGCCGGCAAATCTTGAATGGTCTCACGACCACGTTTAAACTATGCCACCCAGTTTTTAACAGTCGCATACGAAGCAGCGGACTCACCCAAAGTAGCAGACATGTCTTCATGTATAGCTTTTGGAGTTAAATCTTTCAAATTCAGGTATTTTATTACTGCACGATGTTCAATTTTATCCATTTTCAAAAATAGCTCTGACTTGACTTACGGTATCACGTGTAAACGAACAATGAGTTACTGTGAATAAACTAAACTGTGCATACTTGTTGCTAAATAATGTAACTACAAAATGAGGGTAGTTATAAAAAACCAATGACTTTAACCATGTTAGGCTAAGAACTATTCAAATGACCGTCGTACATATACCAATTTTTCTACCACTATCAGTTAGGTAAGTTCAATACGATTCTATCAGTATATGTTTTATGTTTATAAAACCTCATCCAAACCCGAGATATCATCGTTTCAGTGCGTTTTCCCGCCAAAAACTTTTTTTGCCGCCAAAACGACCGTCTATTGTAAATTAGTAGTTTTTTTTGCGACCGGCGCGTGAAGGGTTAAAATTTGTAAATAAGCAAGGGCATCAGCATCTTCATCAGACGACGACATAGTTCTGCTCTATGTTTCTGGCATGTCACTCTGGTCGAATCCATCGAATGTCGTGCCACAGTCTCGCTACATGCCAGAGGATATTCACGTCACGTTGCTTAGGTGGGTACATCGCCTAAAAGATCAGAAGAGACGTTCTGCTACCGTAGCACAGACAGTTTGCGAGAAAGTATTGCGGCAACGCGTCACGCTTCGGCGTACAAATTTACGAGTTATCTGTGTCACAGTTCCCCTAGATACATGACAGTCTACTATTTCACGTTAAAGACGTCACGTTACACATAGGCAGTTATTCTTGCAAGGCCCACCGATTTCAGAGTAACGGGTGTCCTGCTTAGGTTACCTACTTCACACATCAGTCTGTGTTAATTCTAAGAAGAATTGAATGAAATGCTTTTTAATAGTAGGAAGTACACTCCCCGCTCAACATAGATCTATAGTATTTTTTGGTAGAAATAACTACGCGACAATATTAACGACAAAGATTAAAGAAACTCTTGTGCTAAGGTAAGGTGGTCCAATGACATTTTTTGGTACACGTAAATAAGAGTTTTGTCGGACTGGATGTCCTACCAAGGATAGAAATTAAATGAAAAATAAATTAAAAACAATTTTTATTACAAGATCTTTTTGGTAAATGCAAAAATTATTACCGAGAGAAAACAACCAAAATGTAACCATTACATTAAATTTTATGGCATCCAACGAGATTAAGTTAAAAATAACTATAAGTAGAAGCGATAATCTTAGTATTACTGTTTAAAATAAATAGTTAAAAATAGTTACATGATATAACAAAATATGTACTTAAGTTTTTAGTTACTTTTTGATATTTCTTCACAGGAGTTTTGCTGCATAGGTATTGTATTTTCACTTAAAATTATTATTAAGTACAAAATGAGATGTTACAAACCTATTTACTCATTTATGACCATAGATAAAATATTTTTACAAATGAAATAAAAGCCATAAATATTGTGAGTAACTCTTGCCCTGTGAAAAAACATCGTGACTTTAAATAATTTACAATTAACTCTACAATATTTACAATTTATTTAGTATCTGGCAGTTTCAGAAGGCACATTATTGCTCATATTAATTAGGAAATATTATAATAATTAAATAAAAGCATTAAAGTATAAGCTGATTGAAAACGTACACAACACATTTATAAGGCACCTTTAGATATGAATAATTTTAAAATATGATTTATTTTACTATTTTAAATTACACTTGCGAAATATATTAATTAAATAGGAAACATTCTAATTTTATCAACTGTTTTACACATTCGGTGTCACTTATACAAATAGGCTACTAGACTGAGTTTCTGAATTATACTTTGATATTATTTATCTGTGTATGAAAATATAACAAGGCTGTGAAATATGCAGCATGACTTTAATAGCTCTAAACTAGAGAGTATTGATTAGTGAGTTGTACCAACCGGACTATTGGCCAATTCTTAACTCTCATACATCGGTCATGTCATCAGCGATATGTCCTTCTGCAGCTGATAATTATGGGTAAAATAAGGTGGGGAGAAGAAAGAAGTCATAGTTGCACACATGTCCGAGAGTGGACTGGAATATCGGGGGCGTCTCAGTTGTTCTACCGAACCAAAAATAAGAAGGACTGTGCCACGCTGATCGCCAACCTCCACTAGTTGGAGAGGCACTTTAAGAAGAGAAGAAGACTATTGGCCGCTGAAAAGATACAATAGTCCGGCCAACCGAACTACTGCTACTAGACCAAGTTATCGACAGTATTTCGTAGCTTATTTGTACGATATGTACTTATGTGTATATGCAAATAAAACACATCAATTAGCGAGATGGCATTTTTTAACTATTGGGTGTGGTAATGCCTACGGTTTTGGAACACGCTATATATGACTAACGTTATCGGTGTAGATAAAGCTGTATATGCAATTGCATAAAATTAGGTATTAAACTCTATTGTGATAATTCTGTTTAATTACTAAAATGATTCATAGCTAGCATGTGTATTCAGATTTATAAATTTACAAGTAACAGGTGCTTCCTTCGTAATGTGGCACTTTGTCAAGCTGGTAATTTAACTAATGGTACCTTTTCCTAATTATCAGTTAAAGTTTATTCTATATAATTGAAGAAAAAAAAACAATTATTTTCATTAACCGACTTCAAAAAGGAGGAGGTTATATGTCCGATTGTATTTTTTGGGTATCTAAATAAATAAATAAACATATATTTATTTCCTCCTCACAAAAGGTTGGTAAAAACAATTTAACATAATTAGCGAAGAGTGACAATACTTATATACAACTTTCCTTAGGCCCATAGTCCCACGCTATAGTTTTACATACACCCGTTTTGATACAGTTGATATGACAACATTGAAAACTACAACAATTATGTAGACACTAATTCTGTTAAGTTTTCACTTATAAATCTGCTCATTTTTTATTGCTTAATATCGACTGCCCGCGACTTCGTTCGCGTAGTAGGCTTGGCCTTCGGCCTCTTCATCACCTCCTATCTCTTCTTGGTTTTTCTTTCATAAGAACCTTCTCCTGACAATAATTAACACAAAAAAAAAAATTTGCGAGATTTTTCCATCCGTTCTCAAGTTATAGCGGGGCCAGGAGAAGTAGGGGTGCATTTTTATATATATAGATTTCTTTGTAAAATATATTCGTTCTTTCAAATATACCTTTTATAGACAATAGGGAAAATGGCGTACAGGTACATCCTAGCTTCGATACTTATGATTCTCCTAGGATTCGCTTATCCCTTCACCATTCTTCACCTTCATCGATTGTCTTGGCTATGACATATTATTAAGCAAAAATGTAAAAAAAGTTTGAATCTATAAATAAAACTAATTTAATTTCACAATTAGCCAGTACGTTCCATTATTTAATAGAAATACGAAAATAGAGCTTTCTAAGTTACTAATGTTACAAGATGATGCCTTCTAAAATAAAAGCTTCCCCATTCATTAGTGCAGCTTTTCTCCTTCGTACATACAATTAACTTTGTTATTTATAGTAAATTATACTTATTAAACTAACTTAGATCACATTTCTCAGCCACTTCCATACAATAAGACACACTTTTTACATATACCGTATCACACTTCGAGATATTTCAACATTTTTCAACACCTTGTGTTCAACGTTCATACTACCAGCAATGCGTACATGGATCGAGAATTCGATAAACTTACCGAATCGACAAAAAGTATCTATAAAAAATACTACACCCCTAGCATGAAATAAATTTAAAATTACCGATAACGTCCAAAGTAGATATATTTACATGCGGATTGATAAAATAGTATTTACTCGTACGACAATTATCTGAGTCCCTTGTTATGGCTACCGACAAACGTAACGACAGTATAGCTACCGATGATCGACAAGACTAATTTTGTCGATAACTATCGTCAAATTATATCGAAACATCGATCCATTCTCGCATTGCAATAAAGTTATATTTAATGTTGTTAGAATAAGTTTTAGTTAGAAGATTGATTTATTCTGAACACAAGCATGTTTTCATTTTACTATTCTAATGTGCCGCACCATAGTGATTATAATAACGTGACTAGTCGTTATTTACGATGTTACACTAAGAGTGCTTTCAGACAGAGAGCGTTCACGCGTTCAAGCGTTCACGCGGTCAGTTTTGCATTCGTTGTGTTGTTACAGATACACCCAAACAGGAGGCGTTCTGACCGCGTCGATCAATGTAACGTAATACAACACAACGAACGGGAAACTGACCGCGTGTACGCTTGAACGCGTGAACGCTTTCTGTCTGATAGCACCCTAACGCTTTACAATATCAGAATGTTTTTACACCTTACAATATGTTTACCTAAAAACATTGAAGGATATCTAAAATAATGATATTCATTTCGATATGTCATGAGTTACTATTGCTATTTATACATGACACATGACGAATGGCAATCGTATTTCGCGTGATAACTAGATGACATTTGGAGTCAATACTGCTAAGTTTTTATTATAAAAGCTTACGCAATTCAACCCAAAGATTTAACAAAATTAGACCTACTAAGTAACCGAGGACAAAGCCAGCATATATATATTAAGAGTTTAACGGAAGTTACGGTCTTTTGGTTTTTGGACCGTACTTAAAAAGTCCCATACGGTCGTGAAGGAACGCCGCGCACTATAAAATTTCACGAATCATATCTACAATAAATACATTGATGAAAGACACTATAGCTTGTTTTCAAAAGAATTCGTAAAAAAATTGCGGTTGTGAAATTAGCGTTACTGTTCCGTTATATAATACTGGCGTAAATAGCTTCAGCAAGCCGAACCAGCGACATCAAAAGCTCACGTTAAACTTATAAACAACGATGTGATGACGTCAGTACCTATCCATACTAGTGGAGTCTCTACTAGTGACGTCACTGGCGGCGTCGGTCGACGAGTCACTGGAGCTAGTAGCCCCGGGGTCACTGGTGCCCCTAGGGTCACTGGTACCCCCGGGGTCACTGGTGCCCCCGGTGTCGCTGGTGACCCCGATGTCGGTCGAATATCAGAGATGTTCGTCACGACCGTTGAGGGGCTGGCGTTCGGCGTGGTCGGAGGGGCGATTGCGTTTGAAGAATCCGCACTGAAAAAATTTTGATACGTGATTTATAAGGGGTCTTATATTATTGAACGAGCGAAGCGTCTCTGCTTCAACTGGCAAAATCGACTTTCATCTGTCCTTAGGTTTGTTACGTTGCATGTTGGTCTTCCTTCGTTTGTACAGGTCGCATTTTTCAACTAAGCATGACGAAACTAGGTATGCATGTTCTACTATTCAATGCTATATTTTGAACGTCGGTGATTTTTGAGTGTGCTTTTAGTACCTTCTCTAAAAAGGGGGAAGTTTGCTGCGACGCTATTTACGGAGAGATTTTGATAAAATATTGTACATTCATTACGTCAGGTCAGGTTTTATTATTTTATTACTCAGGTATAAGACTTGAAAGAGGTAATTTGAATATGAGCATAATTGGTCAAGTGGTTCCCGAGATAATAGGTTGTGAAGTACTGCGAGAAATTGCAGCTGATAAGACTGTGTGCTCGCTATGTTTGCTGTTCACAGAACTACTAGTTTTAAGATTTTAACTGCTCACCTTCCGGCATTACAAGACCAGCAGCATGAGTAACAGTAAATGAAGTAAACTTACTTTATATAGCGCGAAGATGAGCAGCAGTAACAGCAGAGCTCCGATGACAGCGGCCAGCACGACGACCCAGAGCGGGATGGTGCCGCTCTCGAGGGCCTCCAGCTGCGGCGTGACCACGGTCTGCGCCTCCGCGGTGTGCCATGCGGGGTCGCTGGGTCGCCCCACCAGCGGCAGCCGGGACACGCGGGTTGTCGCCAGCGTCGACAGGATCACTGCGCGGTCGTTGGAGATCTGGGAACACATATTTCTATTTATAGTAGGGGAACGATTTCGGTAGTGCGTTTAAAGGTATGATGCTGTGAACTGTGAAACAAGTGATGCTCCCTCACCTGGAGCATCACTTGTAATGTAACATTTCAAATACGGTTTTGAGCATTGCATTAAAATAGTGTCTACTGACTTGACGAGCATTCAGTTGTATTATTGTAAGTTGTGTTACAAGTTGATTGTATCAACTGGACGGTCTCTTGCACAAGAATCCTAGTAGACCTAGTAAGTCAAGTTTTCTCGCCTACGTCCCTCTCTACAGCGGAGAGAAAATTCTTTAAGTCGGTCTCTTCACGGAGTAAAGTTTGGAATGGAGATATTGCAACGAATATATATATTAATAATGGCTAAGAATACCGCATTGTCTTTTTTAACCTGATTCAATGGGTGGTTCGCGATAGGTCTACACGCTAATGAAGTCACGGGCACGGGTATGTAGGTAGTATGATAAGATAAGATTACCTCGTTCAGCACGGAGGCGTTGATCCTGGAGCGTAGCGCGAACCATGCCTCCTGCCCCTTGAGCATGCGGCCCGTGGTGCAGCGGATCACTTCGCATTTGTACTTCTCCTGGCACTTCTCCAGGATCTCCTTCAGTTCTTTGTCAACCTGGAATTATATGCTATTTTTAGACAAGTAGATACATAAAAAGATACCGAGTGAACACAGATCAACTTCGTGTCAAGTACATAAACAGAGCTACGTCTTGGTTTGATAGCGCAATGCAGAATGCAGAATGTGTAAGCTTAAAGATAGATATCCTGATAAGGACAGCCCAGTTACCCTAGTCCAGGGATGGCGAACCTTTATCGATCAACGTGTAAATTGTTCTATATATTTTTTTAGCAAGGCCGTAGACGTCCCTACAAATAATTATAACTCTTCGTTTACTAGGTATCACAAATACATGTCCCTCGGACCACTAAAATCAAATGTAAAAATCTATTGATGGATCTTTTTGCACCTTTATGTCTTTTTTCAATAAATAGTTATTCCGTCATTATTATTAATATATATATATATATATATATATGACGCCGTTTTTGCAATGTGATTATTTTTAAATTAATGTGTGTCTTATGCCTGTTTTCACCAACATTTTAGGTAACACCTAAGCCTATTTAGGTGACATTTTTGTTCTTCACTTTGTTACCTAACTAGCTTAGGTGTTACCTAAAATGTTGGTGAAAACGGGCATAATAATCCGTAGTAAATATCCATTTATGGATCTCATACACTTTTAAGTCCACTTTATTCCATTATTCAGGATTTTTAACAAAGTGGTTTTTTTTTAAACTAACGTGTGTCTAAAGCACGATAATACGAAGACTTAGGTTTTAAATTAATTCTTACAACGATCCTTTTTCACAGTAGCGTAGTAGTTTTCAGTAGTAGACTCAGTCGCTATCGTTTGAAATACTTCATGGTGAATTTTATTTATTTTATTTTCATAGGAAAACTTACAGCCTATATACATTGTAGGTAAAACAACATTCTTGTGAACAAACTGGGCCAATTACAAGTTTTCACATTTAGGTAGGTATACATTACTAATTTGTTGCAGTGAACTAAATGGAAAACGTTTCGACCTGTGGCGTGCCCGAAATGTAGTGTCGCGTGCCATTAGTTCATCATCTCTGGCCTAATCATTAGTAACCCTGCCACCTTAGTGCGGGGTTTCATAGGTTTTATCCCCGACCGAAGAAAATTTTGTGTGATAAGTAGTTATATTGGTTATTGGGTGTTGGAGTTTTGTGGCTGCCTTCCACCTCAGGTTAGCAAGGCTGACTGATAATATCGGTGTTATAAAGCCAAACGAATTAAATATTTCTTCGGTAACCATTGTACTAGGTATATGAGAACCACCAAGCCGCACTAGGCCCGCGTGGTGGATTAAGGCTAAACTTATCTCACAGTCTCGAAGAAGGTTCGAGTCCCAGTAGTGGTAACATAATGGGCTGATCATGTATAATTTGTTTCCTACGTAACGCCATATGCAAAAGTATGTTTTAAAATTGATAATTTAACTGAAAAGACAAATTGAAAGAAAAAATATAGGCCCAAGATTTTTAAAGTTATACAATTCTCTTACATCTATTTTAAATTCTAAACTTGAATGTATAGAACCACCATATCTATGAACTACTAGGAATTATAATGCTAAAAATAATACCGCATCTTCTCGTCGCCGCCTGGTGTTCTCTCGCCGTTCGGCCGCTGTATTATAACCACCTGACTGGGAACTGTACGAAGTCTGACCTCCTGGAAACACAAACACACATATAAGTACATTACAAATTATATGCGAGAACATTGTAGATACGTTAGTATAAAAACCTCAAAGTTATATGATTATTAACGGGATATTTACCGTGGTAAGGTTGTGGAGTGAGCTCCCGATCCAGTATTAGGTTGTTTTAAAAACAAAAGTCCGCGTTCAAAATGTGTTCAAAATACTATACGCAGTGATACAGTGAGTGTGTTTTGTCGGGACTTAGGATCGAGTTCGAGTTCCAGTGATAACCGTAGCAAAAGACTAAGAAAGAGGGTAGATCGTTATGTCTGCACCTAACTTTTAAACTTTTTGACCATCCACCCGCATTCTTCAGTCTTCCCGTGAACATGGTGCATGTAACTGCGCCGAAATATCGGGATCTCACTCCACAACCGTACCACGGTAAATATCCCGTTAATAATAATATAACTTTAGAGAACAACCGTGATAGTTTAAAACAGTGAAAAACCTCAAAATCAGTGAGTTCAAGTCAAAGTACTCAAGTATTAGTTGGACTTGCACCAAGGAGCAGTACGTTATATAAATATATTGTGTAGTGTTAGGGTACGGGTACGGAACCCCCCTGGTTTTGGCTCCTACTCTGATGCTCCATGTGCAAGATACCACCCGGCTAGTACCCAATCACTTCAGTGCCAAATATTCTGCGTCGGAGCAACTGGCACTACGCTATATCTTCCGGCTAAACGAACACTGTAGCAAGTACCAGCTGAACATTACTCGCCAACGTGACAGTGGCACATCACAGCAGTACAGAGCCTCGTAAAAGTGTTATAGTAGTTCTGCGTGGCACTAAAACCAGACCCCGTCTTGCCACTGTTAGTACATAAAAAAGTGCTATATCTGCAATAGATCGCTCTTAGCAATAAGACCGTCAATAAAGTTTATTTGTATTATATTGTTTTTGTATTGTATATTAGGATACAAGCATTGATTTAAAGAGACTTGGTAGTGTCTTGGGATTAAGATCGCAGTGCTTTGTAGTATGAATATCAAGGTAGTCCCTTAGTAACTAACCAGGTGTATATTCAGGCGAATCGTTCACCATTAGTCGAACGACTTACTGAAAAGAACAAAGAACGAAATTTACCTGATTGAGAAGAATAAGAATATCCTCCAGAGTTACCCGACTGGCTGCTCCAAGACCCGCCAGTGGTCTGGTGCCCGCCACCACCAGCTTGGTAACCTCCACCACCAGCCTGGTAGCCACTTCCTCCAGACTGATAGCTCCCACCACCCGCTTGGTAGCTTCCACTGCCCGCTTGAGCACCCGCTCCGCCACCTTGATAGCGACCACCCCCAGATTGATAGCTTCCAGATCCTGCCTGATGGCTTCCAGAACCTTGCCCACTTGAACTTGCCCCTCCACTTCCACTGACATCAGCTATTCCGTATCTGAACTCATTGTTTGGATTGTGGGCAGCATATGATCCAAACCCGTCAAGTTTGTCTTCCTCTTCATCACCGACCACTGTGACCGTGGAAGCTCCTCTGAAAGTGGAGGATCCAGCTTTCATGACGTCAGCGTTGACAGTTTCAGTGGTTGCCCAGTCGCCGTGGATGAAAGCTTGGCCTTGTGAACCCTGTGCTGCTCCAGATTGAGTTGAACCCTGGACGTATGCTCCTCCTCCGTATCTTGTCTGAGACCCTTGGGCGGAGCCACCAGCGTAGGCGTGGCCTGAACCACTGTTGAAGTTACCTTGAGCATACCTGGAAACAATAATACTTTAAAAGAAGTAAATGAGATCGGTGATATTTGAATATTGATGTACTGGTACTTATTACGAAATATTCCATATAAGTAAATGAATTATTGAAGAAAAGAGTACAGGAGAAATCTAAGCATCACTCAAAAAGTTTAAAACAATAGGACGGTATAAGAATAGAATGATGTGGTACTCACTTATTGAAAGAACTGCCTTCTTCACCCTCGTGGCCTAGTGACCCATATTCAGTACTAGTCTCAGTTTGCGAAACAATATTATGGTGCTCATCATACACAATGGTCCTGTTCTTAACTCTCACCACTTGACCTCCCGGCACGAACACTTGTCCTCCTTGACCTTGGACATAGATACCCTGTCTGTAACCGCCATAATTGTCTGATCCTTGGTTAGAAGCCGCAACAGCTTCTAAGTTCTTTCTGATTTGTTCCTGTTGTTCAGCCGTTAGACCTTCACTGGAACTGGTCCAAGAACTATTGTAAGTGTGAGTACCGTAAGCTTGACCGCTTCCAGAGAGGTCTTGTCCACTACCATACTGAGAACCTTGGCTTCCACTGAACTGCCCACTAGACTGGCCTGTACTTCCAGTAAATTTGGTACTGGAACCTTGGGTGTCACTGATATGACTAATAGATCCTTCTCTTCCAGTGGATTGGACACCAGATCCTTGACTGCCAGTAGAATAGACAGCAGATCCTTGGCTAGTAGTAAATTGACCGCCAGAACCGTATTGTCCGTTAGATGCTTGGCCGGAGCTGAATTGGCCATTTAAACCTTGGCTAGATCCGAATTGGCTCCCTCCACTTTGAGAGACAGTTTGTCCACTGCTGCTGGTATACTGTTCTTCCCAATTGCCTAGAAAAGTTACAAAGTTAATGAAAAACTGCACCCACAAGGTGTATAATCGTAAATAGCTGAACCGTGCAGTATGTTCACTTACTTTGTCCGTAGTAACCTCCACCTCCTGAGATTTGGGATGCCGTGTAAAGGTCGCTGCTCATCATTGCTGTAAAACAAATCTCATTATGTCATTTTTCTCATTTTCAAACATCTCAAACATAATTGCATAATTGTAAATCTTTATGTTTTAAGTAACTTGTAATATTTCCTGACTAGACCAGATCAGGTCTAGTCAGGAAATATTACAAGTTCGAAACAAAAGATGTAAGTACCAAGAGGATAAATTAAAACTTTCGTTGGTTTTAGTTGGTACTATTAGGTATAGCTTATTTGAAATAGTGATGCAACGGCTTTCTGAAGTCGCGGGTTTAAACCATGACAGCAACTAAACTGTGAATCCCGGTGATGATAGAGATACGATTATTTGGCAGGATATACTAACCTTCTTTCTCCTTCCCTAGCATAAAAGCGTACGGGTTCTGCACAAACAGTTGTTCAGGGTTGACGTGTCGCGCTACGTCACACTTGACGTCACCGAGCCACTGCGGCTGGACCAACATGTACATCAGGTTCTCTCCTGGAAGAACACAGAAACGACTTGAGTACCAAGTGAATAGGTTGCCACAAGACTTCGCCACATAGCTTGACAGCTACTTGACAATGACTTGTCAGAGTAGTGTGGGACACGTGCCAAACAAAACTTTCATAAAACCCCCTTAGCATACAGGTATGCCAAGTCCAAATCAAATAAGGATCCAATTAGAAATGTGAACTATTCAAATATACAATAGATTTCAGCTAATGTTTTGTTTTTTGATGCTGTAAAGGACCTGGAAAAATGTTTGATAACAAATTATCATTTGAAAGATGCTAAATCAGTAATATAAACAAAAAAGCGTTGTTTGTTTTTGTTTGTTTTTTTAATTGTATGCAATTACGTGTTTGCTAGTGTATTATTTAGTAAAAAGTAGTAGTATTATTGTCATTTCGAGTAAAAAATCTAAGGAAAGTGTTATGATCCTGCTAAAATATGTTTTTTATAGACAGCGGCCATTTTATTTTTATTACGTGTGAGTACAATTATGACCTCTATTTGGTATGTGATAAAGTTCATATTTATATAAAAATTAGTATTTACTACTTTTTTGGATTTTTTTTATGGTTTCAAAGTCCAAAATATCGTTGAATTTGTATGTATGCTTATTTTACGTGTGCTCTAGAGATTTGTATTGTCTGTGTCGAAGTATTACAATTTTGTTTTAATTTTTTTTAATGGCGGATTTACGCGGTGTTTTAGCAACCACTGGGTCGTAAATTTAATTATCGTAGGAAGCTTCATCGGTCAACTTTATTAATTTCATTAATTTTCATCGAGTTATTATGTTGGGCGTAAATCATAAACATGTTCTTTTATTTCCTTTCTTTTCTTTTCTTATGCTTGAAAAGGATGCTTTGATACTTCAGCTACTTAACCATTCAGCCACTCATAGTTTGTAACCAGGTGAAAGGAATCAATCATGTCAATCGTCCATCTTCGTCGAAGAGGTCCAGGTTGAGTGAGTGTACATGTAGCTATTATTTATACTAGCTGCATGCATTTGTTTTTTTATTGTTGATATACTGGCGTTTGATCACTATCTCACCTGATGTTAAGTGATGATGCGGTCTAGGATAGATCACTCCCAGTAAAAAGATGAACGAAATACGAGTGTGAGGATGTGACACACCACATAATAACCAGAATCATTTCATTAAAATCATAAGGCACGTTCCTATATAGCGTGTTAGACGTTTCGGTACCTTCAAGGGTCTGATAGGGCCACATAAAGTATATCTCAGCCTCGTCAACAGTGTAGGGTCCCTCGTTCTTGATGTTGTACTTGTGCACGACCTGCGGCCCCAGCTTGGTATCGTCCTTAATGTCTTGCGCGGCGTACAGCGATGCGTTGTAATGCAGTTCCGGGGGGTCCGACGTGCTGGAACAGTCATGGACATTGATATAGCTGATGTTACGTTTGGGAAGCAGGACATATTATATCCTCATCGTTACATCATAGATTATATAGAGACCATACGGGAGAAGTTTTACGCCTGATAAATGCCACAAGCAGTCGTTTTTACCGCATTTATCAGGCGCATTAGAAACCAAAACAACTGCTTCACGCCGAGACATTGCGGTTTTGGGGTATTTTTGGCAGAGTAATTTCACTTGCTGCAGTGTCCTTCGCACTCTAACACAGTAATGCTTAAGCAATATAGCTTGGCAGGAATATCTGGCACTGCGTTGGTCACAAGAAATCTATCATCTAGTATGTTGTTTCCATGGCGATTACGATTTGCAAATGACGACAGAGGGAATTTATTTGAAGTTATTGCTTTAGTGACTTAAAATTTCAATTATAAAGACAAACTCGTTCGATAGACTCTAGTCTAATAATATATCAGGTTCTAAATTAGTGTTCCACACTCCGTGATGATGAAGTAAAATAAAAATATTAACCAAAAAATTCTGTTTCCCTCAGATTATAGACAAAGTACACTAAGCAAATCGCTTCTTAATCAGTTCAGCATTTCAGGCATAGCGCTTTTTTGGTGTCTCACGTTTAAGGCAAAAAGTTTCCTAGTCAACTTCTTGGTTTAGGTCTAATGCTGTCATTGGCATCTTGCTTTTCAGGTAATTCGATCATAAAGGCCCCTAACGACGTTAAAACCAACTTAGAATTAAATTCGATGCTCGAACGGATCGGCTCGGTGGTTGAGAAAAGTCATGCCATCTGACACGGATTATCAGAAGACACGGGTTCAAAGATGTACTTTTCTCGCTAAAATTGCAAAGATATAGCAGGTACAATAAAGTAACACTGACCCAATGATAGAGAGCTGAGCCTTGATAACGACGCCGATGTTCATCTGCATGGTGTTGTCGTAGTTGGTGCCTTGCTCCGGGTTCGTGGAGTTCGCTTCCATGTCGAAGGTCAGTGCCGTCACGTGGGAGTCCACTTCGAGGATCACGCGGAACTCCACCTGCAATATTACACACGTTACACTACACTGGGGAATGGAGTAGGAGAGCTGGCTGCGTGATACAGTGAAGGTTTATCCATTTAATTTAATCCAATTGCCCTTCATTTCTAAGAATTTCTGTGTTTAATGACTTACTGGTGGAACTTATCAGTGTAGGCCAATGGATTAAGTAATAGGCATGTAATTAAAGATCAGTCAATACAGTCACGAAGACGCACCAATAAAATATAGATAATAGCCAGAATAAAAAAAAGTATGTACCACTTTTTTTTATTCTACGGGAAGATTTTTGGGTTTTCAAACCCAACGAAGTGAATGTTCAATTTTGATTTAAATACTCAAAAATGCCTATATAATTTTCCTTGTTATTGCCTCCACTGTAATTCCCAAAAAAATTGAACCAATGAAAATCTTACCTTCTGCCCACTAGCCATAGGGTTTCCCAAGTCACACTTCAAGCTGCTGTTCCCGCCGGCATCCCTATTAGTGATGGAACAGTAGATAGGCGTATCAGCTTGCTTGTCTAGTCTCTCCATCTTGGCGTAGGCAACTCCAGCCGGGATGTTGAGGAAGTAGGCGGCTTCGAAGGCATCTTCTCCAGAGTTTTCCACTTTGACGTTAATGTGGACGTTATCACCTGATCCTAAGACGTAGTTCACTGTAGGGCTGTGAATTGAGAAGGTTATTATTAATTAAACTCTATAATTTCCGTTGAAAATCGTGTTTGATTGGCAGCTAGCACAATACTTTTTTTATTTTGTTCCTCTCAAAACCAGGCTAGAGGCAGTTTTGAGCAGTTTTTAGTATATCCTAGATTTGCTACGAAATTAGCCATCCACGCCCACTTCAAAAATTCACACGTAAAGTCGATGTATTGGTAAGTAGACATTCCAAAATTGTTTAAAAATGTGTTATAGTACTACATTTAATAATCTAGCCCTGCGGTAGTACTTATCGATTGCTCTTACACAAGAAGTGTACTACCTAGTAAGTCAGGTTTTCTTGGCCTAAGGGTTTTTTCCATTCGTCGCCATTTGGAGACAGGCTTATTGAGACAGATCAGAACAGCCCCTTTTGACGAGAAGCATCGCAATGGCGGCGGGAATATTCTTTAACGGAGTTATTTACACTAATAGTGAAGAGATGGACAAGTCGTCCGCCCATCGATAAGCGGAGTCCCTGCAGTGCAGACAGTTGCAATGCGACCCAAATCTCTGACGTTCCACGTAGCACTACACTGGCGGTTGTGAACCCGCAATATAACTGTCATAGCCATTCGCTGAGTAATTTCACTTGCTATAGCGCCCTTCAACCTAAACATCTTAGTGATTTCGCGCTACAACTTAGAGGAATAATATTTGGCGCTGCTTCTAAAATGGAAGTGAAGTGTGTATAACTTGCAGAATTGTCCTACCACCTAGTGTCCTACCTGGTTGGTACTATCCTTGCTCCACGTGGATTCACGTAAAAGTACCCTCATACAATTAGTTCAACTATATCGAATCCAACAGCACTTCATAAAACTCAACAACTTAGAACGTTATGGCAAACTTTTACCAAGAACTACTACGTCACAACTAGTTGTTTTATTAAGTTGACCATAGTGAAAAGACAGTTTTCTATATCGCTTTACAATGAAACTTACGTAGTGGCAGCCATCCTAAGATCAGGTATGCAAATGTTGTCAGGTCCGCAGTTCTTCTGGATGTTGAGAGAGTCAGCGTGCGAGATGCTGGTGGTCTGGTCCAGTACCGGAGGGACCACGTCTCCGGAAGGTTGGGTGATCAGGTTGTATGTCATCTTTACTTCTATTGGGGTTAACTTGTCACGGATTTCCTCCTACGAAATAAAGGTAGGTATAAGCTTCAGTTAGATAATGAACTTAAAACAACATTTCTATTTCACATTTATCTAGACTCTAGCTAGAGTATTTGGATCTTTATAAAGCTTATAATATTTTATTTGGACCTAAAAATACCTATATGAGGCATGGTTTAAACTATCTCGTAATAGCCACCTACATAAATAGCAATTACATCATGCTGTGAATTCCTTCACTTTGTTTCCTTTACAGGTCCAGCTTAAGCCCGATATACGATAGCACCAAAAGCCAGATTAGCGATCGACCTTCTGTCTGAGCTTAACGCTTCTAAATCATTGAACGGTTCGTACTAAAGGTCTAAGAACCACGAAAATTATTTTCATTCTTTAAAACTCCTTCTTCTTTAATTAACAAATAAAGTCTTCAAATTTAAAGAACAAATCAGTAAGAAAGTTTATGGATTTACTTAATCAGGCTTTATTAGATTCATCACAGTCACTTACGTCCAAGTAAACGGTAACGTCTTTGCATTCCTCCTGTCTCCTACTCAGCAAGATGTGAGTGGTGTAAGTAGACTCCCGGCTCTCAGCGAGGAACAGCCGCTTGGTGGTCTTCTGGCGGGAATCCAGCTCCAGAGTTATTTCGAAATCTAGCAGAAACGCACAAAGGTTAAACTGATTGAAGGGGAATTATGGATGCTATCGAATTTGATGCAGTTCTGTGAATGAGACGATTATGATGTAAGTAGTATGTTTAACCTGCTGGCTAAGGTTTTAGGAAAATAGTACGCAAATACGTTGCGATCAGAATTGTATTTTAGTTTTTTTAATTGTAGTTTAGAATTGAATGGTAATTTACCGAGGCGCTTGAGGTGTTAAATCTTATATTATGATGTGAACAGAAGTGAGCTCTGATAAGCATTAAACCTCAACTTTTCATATTGGACTTTCTATTTCGTAGAGTAAAATGAATGAAGGGTAAGTGGACACGCCTTGGACCACGCTAAGGCGTGATGAACTAAATGAAGCTAAATTTTTCCCAGATAAAATTGACAGGAAAAATCATTTCATGGCGGTGAGTTCAGATGATCAGCTGATGATACGTTAAAGTTACTCAATAGCAAATAACGTCATGTGAGTATTTGAGCGATTCTTAAACTTTTTGCAACAAAAAGCTTTAACATTTAGTGACATTATTTTTGAAAAGAGTGAATACTTGATACAGTTAAGTGCTGCTAGACACTGACAGATAGGTGAACTAAAACATCGAGACACCTAGAGTGGTATTATTTACAACGTCACCTGATGGTGATACTTTAGTGTACGATTTTGGTGATTTAACCAATTGGCTACCTCCACTCACCAAAGTAGCAGATATATCCCTCCGCTTGGAAACAAACAATACATCAATTCATTCATATGCATTACTTAAGAATACGGAACGTAAGATATCATTGCGTATGGTAATAATTTAATATAAATATACGGGAAAGACATAAATGGCAATATTGAGGTACTCTTAAACCTCTGCCTCAACCTGGAGAAGTACAACTTTGAAATTATGTTTAGACTTATAAACTTTACAATAATTTAAATAAAACATAGACAATGTTTTAATGATTGATTAGTTCTAGGTCCAAAAGGGCACCCACGAACTCATGGTCTTATTTGTAATTTAGAGAGAAAAATAATATCATTGGACTGAAATTGGTTTAGATATACAGGTGTTAGTTGTTTGAAAAATCATATAATAATCTTCGCAAAATTTGAATGTTGGATGTTCCTTAGTTTTGCGATAACATTTTGAGACATGTGTTCAATACTTACTTATCTGCTGGTCCACATTGATACCATCATACGAGAGACAGAACTTGAGATGCGCGCACGCAACTTGCGTGCCATTGGGCAGGGTGCAGCTGCGGTCGTCCAGAGATATCAGCTTGCTCTCGCCCATGAACTTGACGTCTGCTGTTACCTTGACAACTGGACGGGACCTGGAAGAAGACAATAACAGATTTATTTATATTAAGATTTTTTTTAGCTCTATGAGAGGTTGCGGCAAATACATTAGATAGTACATAAAAAAATTAGTACACAATCCACCTATATTGATGTCTTAAAACCTGGCCATGTAAGTAATGGGAATAACCTAGCCCACTATTTGCACAATATTATTCTTCTAAATAATATGTGCCCATATCTAATGTTGCGGTATATGAATGTATTACACCTGCACAGGGAAAAGAATTGTAATAACTTCAGTAACAACCAATAATACCTTAGCCTTATTTACATCAACATTGTAAAAACATCTATATAAAAATAATGGCCCCGAGTTTCTTGCCGCTTCTTCTCGGTTGGCTCTATGTATTTTGGAACGCGGCGGTAGGCTTTAAAGTACATTATAATGAAAAATTGACGTTCATAAAAGCGTCCTTGATGCCTAAATTGAATAAATAATTTTGACTTTGACTTTGACTTTAAACACAATTTAGGTAAGTTCAATGCTGCAACAAAACATGACGTTATCAAACATATACATATATGATTTGCGACCAAATGCGTCGTTACCTTCCTGAACCCAAAAGTTGGCCAGTCAGACTATGAAACAAAAACTAATATGAAACAAAAGATTATGGATATAAACTCGTAAGAAATAAATTCTAGCATGGCAAGATTTTATTTTCAATATAATATATCAAGCTAATAAAATGTATACTCACTTTAAAAATACAACACTGTCAGACTTGTACGACCCGACGACCAAATCCGTGTAGTTATTGTCGTCCAAGTCGACTCCTCCAGACAAGGCGAAGCCGAAGGTCTGCAAGTTGGGAGAGATCTCCTCGGCAGTGATGGCCTGCGAGTACTTCTCGAGAATCCCATTCTCACTGCCGTGGTAGATGTACACTACGCCGCGGCCTTGTGTACCGCCGTATGGTGCGCCCACTGCTATGTCTGGAAGTTTACAAATTATTAATTAATATTTAGCCCAGAATCTTCAAGTTTCCGACTTGGTTGGCGTCATTGATATGCCAAATATTTTGCCATAAGTTAGAAGTTTGCTCGTCGTGTTTAGGCTGAATGGACGCTGTAGCAAGTGATATTTCTGGGCAAAACGACTAATTAATGTCTCATGTCCCACAGAGATAAAAAAACATTCCTTTGTATTCTTGATTTCCGCTTATCAAGACTCCATTTTTCTTCAAATTTCTGTGCCTCGATTTCATACTTCATACATATTACTTATACATTTGTGTCACAGACACTGCTGATATTTGTAGCAAGTAGCAACCAACACAACACGACTCTTCTGGATATTCGAACGGTTAATGCGAGGCGTGCTCAACGTACAGCAAATTGAAAGTTAGGTGAATACACGTTTTCATAGCATCAAAAGTGCATGTATTTAATTTGATACAATAGCCTTAGGTACCGAAATGGTGGGACAGGAGAGGGAGGGTGTATTGGTGCCTAATCACTTGATATTTCCCTGTCCAATACTTCCAGGCCCATGGCGATATCTATTCCTAACTAGATAACTCAATTAACACTCCTTTAATTTGTTTCACAGATGCTTTACCTCCGAAACCATCGTAGTTAATGTCACCAAGCGACGTAATCGACAATCCAAATCTGCCCCGAGACACTTCTCCAGTACGCGCGTGAGCCTTCAAGTAGTTCTGAAATACAGAAAATCCATTTCTTACCATGTTGTACAAAAAAGAATTCAAAGTCAAAGTCAAAATCATTTATTCAATTTAGGCATCAAAGACGCACTTATGAACGTCAATTTTTCATTATAATGTACTTTAAAGACTACCGCCGCGTTCCAAAATATATAGAGCCCAGCGAGAAGAAGCGGCAAGAAACGCGGGGCCATTCTTTTATATAGATGTTTTTACAATGTTTTTACTTAGGTACTACAAATATTAGCTCCGGTGTGTTGCCTTACAAAAGAGAACATAATAATGGTATCAGTAGGACAAGACACGCTACACTTTGACATCTTAGTACACGAGTAGATAGATCATTTTTTTTGTTTTTTTGTCCCGGAGAAATCCTTTATGGATACCACCTACCACGGGGAGGAAGGTGGTTATGTGGGAGTCCGTATACCCACCAAAACCCCGGGGTGGTCCGTGCCACTGCCACTTTTGGCGGGAACGCGGGACAGATTTTGCACACGACCGCGAACCCGCCGCGGCTGTCCGTTGCCGGACCCTTCTCTTCGCGGCACGCCAGAACACATGGCGCGCCGCAACTGCCTCAGAGACCAAACCCGCCACCAATGGGCGCCAGACTTCCCCGTGTCTGGACGCCCGTGGTCTCCCTGCGGTGGGTCGGATACGTAGCCCCACCGCCTGCTACGTCAGCCACGGGGGATAACCCACCCGCGACCCCACCTCCTCGAGTCTGCGCCGAGCGCCCGGACCCCACCAAGTAATCCGAAATTTTGTAATAACCTTTTTGACAGAGTTTAGTTTTAATAGTAATTTTAAACTTATTAATAGGCAAATCTCGGATAACATTGGGCACTTTATTATAGAATCGTATACATTGTCCCATAAAAGAATGACTTATTCTGTGGAGACGCGTTACATGTACGGATAGCTTGTGCTTATTTCGCGTGTTGATGGAATGAGCATCACTCCTTTTATCAAAACTGTCTATCTTTACATACATTAGATTTTCATAGATAAACTGAGAGACAACAGTTAGAATGTTTATTTCTTTAAACTTCTGTCTAAGGGAAACTCTAGGAGCTAAACTGTAGATCGCTCGTATAGCCCTTTTATGCAGTATAAAAATAGAATTAATATCTGCAGAACATCCCCAGAGCAGTATGCCATAAGTCAGAACGCTATGGAAATAACTAAAATAAACTATTCTAGCTGTGTCTACATCAGTTAATAATCTAATTTTTTAACAGCATATAGCCGCTGAACTGAGCCTACTAAACAATTTTTAATGTAGGGACCCCATTGGAATTAAGCGTCTATAGTAATTCCTAAAAAGACCGGTGATTCCACAAGGTCCAACCCTGTTCCATTCAATTGTGTATTGGATTCTACTTGTCTCACATTTGGTGTCGAGATTTTTATACGTACAATTAGTTTTCTTCTCATTGAGGAGAAGATTATTTGTATTGAATCAATACACAACTTTAGCTAATGCATTGTTAACATCGTCATAGTTTAATAACTGCCTTTTAATTTTAAATAACAGTGAAGTGTCATCTGCAATTGTAAACTATAGTAGCAAGTTAAACTTTTCGCCCACGCTACGATTGTTAAGAGCTACTTTGCTTGTGAATAGGTAACCAAGTTGCAATAGCAATTTACTTGCACATTAAGTTACATCTATGTTTTCTAGTGACCAATATTGCAAATAATAATAAAATAACACTTAAATATCGGAACATAAGTAGTTAGTAAACCTACTCGGTCTTTCCCTTGATAGATGACATAGATCCTTCCATGTTCGTAACCATCAGTCTTCGGCCTGGTGAACATGGGCGCACCAACAATGACGTCTTCAGCACCATCGCCATCGATGTCACCAGCGGCTAGGCTGTAGCCAAAATAGGCACCGATTTGCGAGCCGCTGATATTTTTGATGATTTGCAACTCCCAAGTGTAGAGAACGACCTAAAAATTGTCATCACAATCAAATAATTGGAAACAGTAGAAATGGTGTATCATTAGTCATTACTTTAATGATAAATGAATACAAAATAATTCGACATTTTTATAACTTATGCTTAAGCTAAAAATAAAAATAGCAGTGTATTTCGTAGATACAGTTTTCTTTTATTTTTATTACCTTTCTGTAATCAAATATATAAAAACAAAAATAATAGAAGAAAAACATATTCTCCTATAGTTTAATATGCAGGGAGGTATAAGCATTTAACTCTTTTATCTTTAAAAAATCTTTATCTCAAATACTAGCTAAATTGAATAAACTTACCAGTCCTTTCAAATCAGATCCTCTCGGCACACCAACGGCAATGCTCTGAATGCCTTCACCAGCAAAGTCTCCAACAGTGACGGAGTATCCCATATAGGAGTCGTCGTATCTAGCACTAGCTTCAGGAGTCGAAATCAGAGCTGGCTTGCCGTTTAACGTTTGGGAAAGAAGCTGACCTAGAAATGACAGTGAAAGTAGTATAATATACTTTGATTATTTAGTGAATAATTAGAGGTGAAAGTAGAACTACTTCATTAGGATACTTTTTGTTTTGATTATGATTGTTTATACTTGATAGCGTTACAAGCAATAAAGAAAATTTTTGTTATTTAACAAAACGGGATAAGAGTCTAAATAATCAAAATTGCAACTCATCAATATTCCCAAAGGTTTAAATTCCCAAAATTTATGGTCCTAATGAAATAACTCCTTTATGGATGCTTGGAATAGCAAATTCCGTGATCAATAGAAGCATCTTAAATGCAGTCAAAGGCAAAATGATACTGATATCGTTCTTAAGCATCAGTGGAATGCATTTCGTATCGGCCAATGCGTTTATGATATGCTCGCACTGCCGCAAATGATGTGCTAAAATTCAGAAATGATTATAGGCCTTATGATATTTGAATGATGGAGAAATCACGCCTTGTGATTCTAGGATGAAGATATAAAATATATTACCAAATTCATGTTATTGTGACATTTAAGCCGCAATGATTTATTTTTCTCATTAGTGTAAAAGCATGGGTACTGCGTTTTTGCGTTATATGTAAAGTTTTAAGCATACTATTTTAAACCAATCCAAAGTTTATAGGACTAGGGGACTGACATTCCTATTTACATGAATGTATTACAGAAAGATTAACTAATAAGTACACATATTATAAAGTACAGGTGTTTCACTTCCATTCCGTTTGATGCAAACTTAACAACATCATCCAGGTAGAGCACAAGAAGTGAATATGGACATGAAATGGAAAATAATAATAATACCGTGCACGTCTATTTCGATTACATCTACATCATACAGATACAGTTACAAATATTTAAAAGGTGAAACGGAATTAAGAGTTTTTTAAAGATTATAGGTACCTGGTGAAACCCCGAGTAGAGGGCAATGCCACCGTTGTTTAAAGGAAAAGCTAATGATTATCCGACTATCCATGCCAGTGTAATCACTAGAACGCATAAAGTAATAAATGTTTTAATAGATAACTCTAATGAAACATTACTCTTTGTGTTCATTGTATCCATGGCATGTATAGAACAAAAGTGATTTTTAAATGGGTTTCCTATGATCAAGTATAATCGAGAATAGGTTACACGTTAATTCAATGAATCAATTAGTCAAAGAATAATTCATTGTATTTGTATATGATAGTAATTTTGTTACAAAATGTGTGGAGCGTTATCATTTCGTTAATTATTTATTATAACAATATAATATCAACCAATTTATTAGTTGTTGATGATTAAAAAGCAAAGTATTATAGGTTAGCAAATTTCAGCATGATCGAAAAGCTTAATCGGTTTTAGTATAATATTTTTGTCATTAGATATTTGTTCAAAACGAATTATACTAGATCATGGTCAGAAACAGCATTTAAAACCACTGTACTTAATGGTTTATTCGAGGATTAGGCGCTCGTAAGCCTCTCGTTATGTTATTGTGGTTAAAAGTTAGGATGTTGTCAATCGGCGATACGGTTCTGTTTACCTTCATCCGGTATTTTCGGCATAAAGTAGAAAAACTTTTCGTTTGCATCTATCGATAACGTTTGTCCTGTGGATTTGGATTAAATACATGAGTCAGTATAATACTTACTCCCTTACATTAGTAGATTTATTGGATCTACTAATACTTCATATGAGCAAAATTCTTCTTAATATTAAATATTAACCTATTGTCATACAGAATGACTCTTGCAAAACTTTTAAATTAGGTTTATATCGTCAACCAAGTAAATTGATGAATGTTAGAAATTTAATCACTTGGGTTTTACTCATTCCCATGAATTTCCATGTGTAACAAAACAAAAAGGTACAGTCACCATCCACCATTATGAGCACGTCACATTCGGTAGTTTCATTATGGTTCACAAAATTCAAATAATGCGTAAGTACTTTATAATCAGTATTATTTAACCATATTTTCATACCTTGCCAGTAAAAGCTGCCTGGAGCCCCCATGAACAGCCTTTCTCCGTCCTAGAAAGAATAAAAACATTTCGTTATTAAATAGACATAATTAATTGATACACTGACCATATATAAATAAGATGTTAGCAAGGTAATAACCACGATTAATTATATATCGATATCAATCAGCTGTTAGCAAAAGATTCGTCCATCATATGGAAACACGCCATCCCAAAACTATGAAGTTTCTCCAAAGACCGCAATAAAACAGTTTTTATAGCATCGTATTTTAACATTGCAGGTGAAAAATAATTTGATAACGGTAAGCGTTCTCACTGTGTGATGTGAAGCATCCGCAGCGGATCTTGTCTGGCCGCTCTCAACTAATCATAACGTTACTCGTAATCAGTCCTTGTTGAGTTCATGACTTAGATGGGTGAACGCCGTGGTTATTTTTTTAAATTGTGCATTTCCACGCTTCATAATATTCACGTTTAGGGTAATATTACACTTCAGTAAACTGGCGAACATTGTCGAGAACCTCTGAAGGTAAAATGTACACAAAGATATATTATAAACAAATAACCTTAAGAGCACATCCTGATTCCTGACCCATAACTACGGTGCACAGAGCGGAATACAATTTCCGGCGGGTTAAAGAAGCTCTATTCGTGGGGAGAAGTAGTAAAAGCTATTCTTTTACTACTTCTCCCACCACCAAGTCAACCACCGGCCTTTCACTAGCAGAACGTGAAATAAGTAATCCTAAAGAGGCAAGAAAACTCGACGATGGTAGTAGGTAGGCCATTTTGCCATGCGTCATTCTTGGCTAATGCCTGATATTTTGCCTCGGAGCAGTATATAGCAGTATGCTAGCACTTCTGTTTTTCGGCTTTCATCCAATAATTAATTAATCACTCGTATCAATCGTGTATCATATTGAGACTCCAAAAACCAATATGAAGTACAATTTGAAAAATTTAATACCGACTTCCATTATATTCAGTTATTGGAGTGTATCTCAAAAACTACTGGACCGAATTTGATGAAATTTTAATGGAACCACACGGGAAGCACCAGCTTTCAAACAAAAAAAAAGAATTTTGAGAATTGGTTCACCCAGTCGAAAGTTATGAGGTAACAAACATAAAAAAATACAGTCGAATTGAGTACCTCCTCCTTTTCTTGGAAGTCGATAGAAAAGACGTACACAGTAAAGTACCACGCAAAATTTGAGGACTTAATTCCCATAGAACAAATATATGCAGTATGGAAAAATGAAGGTCTCCCAAACGCAATAGCGCTTTTTGCAAGATCTATTATACTACAATGCTACTACGGTATATATGATTTTACATCAGTTTATTCACAAGCACTTCACAATTATAACCCAGACACTATGCGTTTGTTTATCAATATTAGTTACTACAGACTGTTATCACAGTTTTATGGGTTAAGCACTTATGGTAAAGCAGAGCGAGATCCTATAATTGTGGATGGTCAGATAAAATAGCGGCTAAGTGCGTGGAGTGCTCGTTAATATCTTTTTATGGCCTTGTAATGGTATTTGATGGTGTGGGAATGGACTTCCTGATTAAGACATTGTACTTAAATGAATGTGATGGAGTTCAAGAACTAAATGATTACTAGAGTCAAAAACAACTTGATGGTACCTCTAAGTTAAATTGAAAAAAAAATATTGAGACTGTTTTAGTTTATTAATAATGTGCATATGTAATTTAGTAAGGTTTTTTATTATTTTTTTATGCAAACAATTTTAATGACAAGTGATGCAATGAGCAAGTTATGCGCTTGATGCGCATAACGTTTGCCCATCACAGTCGCAGTGACACCCTGAGCTTACAACTGTAGTTTTGCGTAGCACTGCACTGTGCTCGTCACCCAGAGACATAAGTTGATTTCTCGCCTCCTACGATATATTTGCAAGCTTAGTTAATTCAATTGCAAGTGTCATATGATACCTTCTAATCCTACTAATATTATAAACGCGAAAGTTTGTATGTATGGATGTGTTGATGTTTGTTACTCTTTTACGAAAATAACTACAGTGGGCCGAGCACGAAAATCTGCTGTTTTGTACTAAATACGTTAACGATGCGATAACGTTACACTTAAACAGATTTTCGGGCTCGGCCAATGAAATTTGGTATGTAGATGACGAGACGCTCGAAGAACATTTTTTATCATCTTTTAATACTTTTTATCATCATCATCCAACACCACGCGGGTGAAACCGTGGGGCACAGCGAGTTGTAAATATTTGCTTAACTACGTCAAGTCGATCGGTAAGTAAGTCACCGAGTGAACTGAAGTGCCCCGTAGACGGTCATTCGCAATTGTAAATTTTTACGTCTTGATGTCCCAAATGATCGTCTACATAGGCAATTGAAGCCATTGTTATTCGCGACTACGTCGTCTACCTTTCATACTGATCAGAAAGAAATGTGAGCGAGCAATTGACGCATCCTATGAAGCTCCATCATTCGCACATTCAATTGAAACGGTCAATGACGAAAATATTTACAATTTCGAATGACCGTCTCTGGGACACTTAATAAATGGTGTTGTGATCTATGAGTGATATTGCTATCAGTTTCCTCCAAGGCGCATTATTAATTATTAAATTAAATTAAATATACTAACAAAAAAACAGCTTAATGTACTTATATCAAGATTAATATCTGCTTTTGTTCGGATGGTAAAAAGTTTAATAAAAAAATGTGTCGCCTATTATTTATTTATTATTATTACCTACATAAATAAATAAGTAAAAACACGTCTATCGACAATAATTAGCTGATTGAATATACATACTATTTTTGTAACGTTTTGATAATAAATATTAAATTATGCAAGACATTTATTAAAAACATATTCGATTATTTGTCCGTTTTAACACCCGACAACAAACATTTCTGTTCATCACAAAAATATTTACCCCTATTAGGATTCGAACCTGAGACCCCATGCTTTGAAAACAGAGTCACTACCCACTGAGCAAACGGAGCCAACAACCTTTTGTCAGCTATACACATAAAATGTCTATACGTGCGAAATTACGTTATATGAAATAATTTATCTTTTGTATAGATTACCTACCTGAACACAATACATATCACATATTATTAGTATAGATATTTGAAATGATATATGTATATTATTAGTGTGTATATCTATATAGATAAATAATTATGTATTAGAAATGTTATTATATAATCTTATAATTCATCTACCTACCTTCACGTACGTGTATATAGTCGTAATTAGGAGAGTTAGTATCTGCCTACAAACCGCATGCAGTTTTGCAGAATTATGTCATGTTACTATGTATACTCGTTTTTAAAATAAATATATCAAAAACGGAATAAAAAGCTTCGATTGATCGCTTGCGTCAATAAAAACGAAACTGCTGCTGGACTGTTTTTCAATAGCAGAATAAGATAACGTATCAAAAGCCACTGTTCAGCTGCGGTTCGATTGCAATTTAGTTAGTGGAATTGACCCCCGGAACACGTGCTACCCGCGTTTAGAGAGTTCTCGTGATAAAATGCAACTGGAGCCTCTTATCTGTCGAGTTCACACGACTGCAGACGTCTGCTCTGTGTCATCTTGTTTTGATAAGAGATATTAGTAGAGCTTTCGCTGGAGCTGTGTTTCTTTATGCTTTATGTTTAGATATTTTACTCGTGTTTTAAGAGAGGGACTTTTTCGCGCACAGATTATTATCAAACAAAATACAATTTTGACTAACCTCGACTTTTCAATGGAGATGCATCGACCGTGGTCACGAATACCTATACTCTCAAAACATAATTTTGTCTAACCTCGACGTTTCAATGGAGTTGCATCGACCGTGGTCACGAGTAGACTCTTAAAACATAATTTTGACCAACCTCAACGTTTCAATGGAGTTGCATCGAACGTGGTCACAAGTAAACTCTCAAAACATAATTTTGACTAACCTCGACATTTCAATGGAGTTGCATCGAACGTGGTCACGAGTAGACTCTCAAAACACAATTTTGACTAACCTCGACTTTTCAATGGAGATGCATCGACCGTGGTCACGAATACCTATACTCTCAAAACACAATTTTGACTAACCTCGACGTTTCAATGGAGTTGCATCGAACGTGGTCACGAGTAGACTCTTAAAACATAATTTTGACCAACCTCAACGTTTCAATGGAGTTGCATCGAACGTGGTCACAAGTAAACTCTCAAAACATAATTTTGACTAACCTCGACATTTCAATGGAGTTGCATCGAACGTGGTCACGAGTAGACTCTCAAAACACAATTTTGACTAACCTCGACTTTTCAATGGAGATGCATCGACCGTGGTCACGAATACCTATACTCTCAAAACACAATTTTGACTAACCTCGACGTTTCAATGGAGTTGCATCGAACGTGGTCACGAGTAGACTCTTAAAACATAATTTTGACTAACCTCGACATTTCAATGGAGTTGCATCGAACGTGGTCACGAGTAGACTCTCAAAACACAATTTTGACTAACCTCGACTTTTCAATGGAGATGCATCGACCGTGGTCACGAATACCTATACTCTCAAAACACAATTTTGACTAACCTCGACGTTTCAATGGAGTTGCATCGAACGTGGTCACGAGTAGACTCTTAAAACATAATTTTGACCAACCTCAACGTTTCAATGGAGTTGCATCGAACGTGGTCACAAGTAAACTCTCAAAACATAATTTTGACTAACCTCGACATTTCAATGGAGTTGCATCGAACGTGGTCACGAGTAGACTCTCAAAACACAATTTTGACTAACCTCGACATTTCAATGGAGTTGCATCGAACGTGGTCACGAGTAGACTCTCAAAACACAATTTTGACTAACCTCGACATTTCAATGGAGTTGCATCGAACGTGGTCACGAGTAGACTCTCAAAACACAATTTTGACTAACCTCGACGTTTCAATGGAGTTGCATCGAACGTGGTCACGAGTAGACTCTCAAAACACAATTTTGACTAACCTCGACTTATCGTTCGAGTTGCATCTACCGTGGTCACGAGTAGACTCTCAAAACACAATTTTGACTAATCTATCGGATTTCTCTATCGCTCACGGTAGCGAATAACGCCCAGGCCTGAATAGGCCTTAAAGCTACATGACAATAGATGACATTGTTATGCAATACTAAGTCAAAAAAAAAGTCCGGTTTCTCAAAAAACCGAGCCCAGCTTGTTCATCCAGGTACTAAATATATAAACCAATTGCTGCATATACCCGGCTTGTTTACTCACACATACAATATCTTTCCTACCCGATAATGTAACACACACACACACAACGCAATTTTAATATCATCTTACTAGATGGTACATCTACCCTACTTATCAGATAATTGCAAGTTTTATTGTATACAATAGTTTTGAAATTTCGACGTAACTCTCTAACAATATGTTTACCGTACCAGCCAAACATGAATTACTTACTCATAGCTACCTTACCTACCTACTAATGGCAATTGTTAAAAGCATTTATTTATATGTTACACATTAATTTAGATATAAGTACTTATGTTATTTTGTTTGTTTAGCTCAGTTGTTGAATGTCGAATTTAAAGTTTTGTTTATTTTGCTATGTGCTTACTTACAAGTAACTTAATTTGTACCGACCTACTCAAAGAGTTCGCCTTTTTTATGTTGTTTGTAGGTACTTACCTACCTGATAATTTGCAATCGCGTTATATAATCCAATACTGTTTTGTTTATGTTCCTACAAATAATTATCTCATTATAGTTCGTTTCAATCCTATGTTCGCAATTACAATGTATACCTACCTACATTTAAGGATGCTTGTATTTCTCTGTGAAGTGAGTTTATATTCTCTAGAGAAATAAATATCTTAAACCGTATTTGTAACAGATTTTCCGAATCGCTTCAGTGAGTATTTTAACATAAAATAACATCATAAATAAAAAAAGCAAGTCTATAAAACTTGTAAAAGTACGAGTTAACCGTAAAAGGCGACGGCCCTAAAATCGGCATAATCGGGAACTTAGCATTGAATCAGAAGCGGGCAATGAATAAATATGCGCGAGCGCCTTTTGTAGCGCGACAAGCACGATGCGCGCGCGCACGCCGCCCCGGCGCCGCGTCACGTGGGGGCGAATGTCAAGCCGTACGTACACATACCTCAGCAAAGTTTTTTGATGTCAAGGGGGGTGGGTATATTGTATTATTAAGGAATTGATGTTGAGACATAGTTGACTGCAAGTAGATACAATAATAAAGTGCGTGGCCATACAATGTGTAACGGAAACTTTATTTTTGTATACTAACTGCACTCCCCGATTTTGCCCGCGTTGTGATGGATGATGATGATACATCAAAATATATAGCCTATGTTCATCAGCGATAATATAGGATTCTAATGGTGAAATAATATTTCAAATCGGTCCAGTCGTTTCGGAGCCTATTCAATTCAAACAAATTTTTCTTCTTTATAATATTAGTGTAGACGAAAGCTCACGCAATATTCCACTAAAATAACATACCATTATTCAATTATATAGGTTGCTAGGTAATTTAATATTTACTGAAAAGAAACTTGTACCCAACCTTCTTATAATATATTTACTTAATTAATTAAACTTAAAAATACTTACTTAATTTAACTAATTACAAAACTTTTATGTGAATGAAAACGCCTGAATTTGCAGTAAAAGCGCCTTTTTGTAGTAAAACTAAACACCTAATCAATTATCCCTTTTCGAAAAAGCTCTTAGATATTCATAAGCATGTTTCATATTATTTCTAAGCATTTTATTTAATAAAATGGCAATACCGCACGCAGACGACTAGCGGCTAGCTTTAACAACGCGGTTGAGCGTTAACGCCGCCATAAACGAGAATAATTGAATATTAAATTAAACATGCGAAAACCTATGAGAGCGTAAGTCCCATCGGATTTGCATACTGCGGAGAGGGCAGGTGGAACGAATTGGCAACGATAAAACTTTACTGTTCAACTCATCGAGACACGGGGATGCATATAGCCATCGCAGATCTTGATCATATCGTTGTTTTGGTTGAAACACAGATATATATGCACAATAGATAACGCAAATGCGTGTCCCTGTCAGAACCTCGACCAAGCGTCAAGGTTTGCTGCCGCTACTAACAGTCCGCGCTTGTCTGTTGTTGTGGCCAGACGGCCGCGAAAACTAAACTACTGCAATAGCCAATAGTTTCGAGCCCTTTAAGGCAAGCATATATTTTATGACACAGGTAAGCTATTTTAATAGTATACCTATCATCTGTTAATTCGCGTACTAATTCAAATTCATTAAAAAGTCGGTAGTTGGTTTTAATACAAATCATGATACTGGCGTTATCTATTGTACATTATATAAGTATATCTGTGGTCTTATTGGGGTAATGAGGGTCAACCGCCAACCCCACAGCCGCTGGATCGATCCCTACCTGTAGGTCTACATGAGTTTACAACGTTAACACCAAAGGATGCTCTCTGTCGACTGCCGTAAAACAAAGTATGAAAAAAGGGCAGTGCCACCTTGCGGTCAATTGTAGAACTAAAATTGACAGCGAGTACGCCAATCACAAGCTTGATAAGTAGGCGAGATCGAGTATCGACTATAGATGACATTTATGTTTCCAACTCATGGTAGAGCTACTGAACTTTAAATGATGAAATCCACAACATAGTGAAAGGGTACTTTCTGGTACCCGCCTGGCTAGCTTCCACTAAGTTTGAAACACAATCATAGGTGCCCACTTATAAACGCTGCATTATATTTAAATAACTAGCATTCTAGCTGTATATGTTTTGACCTCAAAATTTCCGGTGAAATATGTTAAAATAGTTGTTTAGTCGATACACTCAACATCTCTAATGGTTCATCTCATCTCTAACTGTCATACGTCAAGTATAGCTCTCTTCCCTTCTGCCTACCCTACGACTCTGTGATTTTCGTGTACCTACCTATAACTATTTTATAATTTTCTGAATCATTAAAATTGAAGTTAACAAAAGTACGAGTAGTTACTTATTAGTTTATTATTTCCACTGCGATATGTTGTGCAATTTTGAGCTCAAAGTCGCACAACGAGCTATGGAGAGAGCTATGCTCGGGGTTTCTCTACGTGATCGAATCAGAAATGAGGAGATCCGTAGACGAACTAAAGTTACCAACATAGCCCAGAAGATAAGCCAGTTGAAGTGGCAGTGGGCAGGCCACATAGCATGCAGAACAGATCCCATCGGCCATCTGTTCTGCAAGCTATGTGGCAGAAAGGTTCTAGAGACAAGGTGGACTGACGACCTGATAAAGGTAGCAGGACGACGCAGGCCTAGGCCTGGATGCAGGCCGCTTCCAACCGGTCCTTTTGGAATTTTTTGGGGAAGGCCTATGTTCAGCAGTGGACGTCCTACGGCTGAGATGATGATGACTGCGATATAACTCATCTAATCTCATAAAATTCAATCCCAATGAATTTCGAGATGGAAACCAACATATGAACTGCGATCCCATAATGCGCACCTAGCATATCTACTTAGGTATGCAGATCATAAAAAAACTACGAAAGTATGTTTACTCAGAAAAGTATCACATTTACTCAAAATACAGCCGTCATTATCGTACCTACTTACACAAATCAAGTTAAAAATAACTTACTAAATATAAAACCACTTATCAGATGTACAAACACTTCATAAAATAAATACAGCATTATACAACATGAATTGCCCCATACGAATACAAAATCCCTGATACATTCGCGGACAAATCCCTGGCACTGCAAGACTGGCCCGCGCATGCGCATCAGTTTCGCGCGCAAAGCCATTGTCTGCAAATGGATCGCCGTTTACGGACGCGTTCCGAAACCATGTTTGTAACTGCGGGATCGCAGGAATGTTTGACGTTGAATGTCCGAGTAACGTCTACGTTTGGAAAAGTAAGAGAAATGTTTTGTAAAATAGTGTTATTATGTAGGTAAGTGTAATTTGTACTGAATCTCAGCACCTGAGGCCTGAGGCACAAACAATTTGCGAAAAAGTATTTGTATCGCAAACGTCAACGCGTCACGTCACAGTTGTCCTAGATAAATAACAGCTTGTACTGTTTCACGTGAACGACGCGTTTACGTTACACTTACGCCGTTATTCGTGCTAGGCCCACTGGACACCACTACACATGTGAAATATCTCGATTATAACATTGAAAGTAATACCACTTTTGTGAATCACACGGAGTAATGAACCAAAAAAGGAGCCAAATGACACATGCAGCGATGATTTCGTACCCACACAATGTATTTAACACAAGTATACGTATTTTCTCTTATTGCTCGGGATTCTTCATGCGAGCACGACTTTAACTTGGTAATATCATTGATATGTATACTTTATTTAGAGTTGCACTGCAATCAAACTAACGTCCGTTACCAATAACCTATCTATCGTCGGTATTCCTTACTAGAGATAGATATTTGACACTATTTGATTCTATAGATAGATTATTGGGATCCCCCATAAGTGTTATTGTATTACCAGTAAGGTTTATACCAGGATAGTTGAAACTAGTATATAATACTACCGTTATTACGATAAGACAAAAATGTACAAGGCTATTTTTTCACGGGAACCTTTGTATAATTCCTCTTTTTTTAAACCTTAGGATATATTCTTTAAAAACAATTGTCATCCCGATGAAGAAATCTACTGGAAGACTTACCTAAGTCTGTAGGTATATATTGAATCGTAATTTTACAAGTGCAATTTGAAAAATTTTATACCGATTTCCATTCTATTACTTTGGTAAAAATCGGTTATTGGAGTGTATCTCAAAAACTACTAAACCGAATTTGATGAAAAGGAAATTGGACCACACAGAAAGCACCAGCTTTCAAACAAACAAATAGTTTTGAGAATCGGTTCACCCAGTCGAAAGTTATGAGGTAACAAACATTTAAAAAAACAGTTGAATTGAGTACCTCCTCCTTTTTTTGGAAGTCGGTAGAAAACAGGATTAACCCGTTCAGTGTGTTTTTCGGTAAATTTCCGACCTACGCATAAAAGTTCAAATAAAAAATACTACTCTTGAATAGTTTGACCAACTAAAAGCAAGTTTATACCGGTGGAGTGTATTGGATCTGATAAAATTATTTACAAACTCGAGGTCTAAAAATTTATATACAATTTTTGTTTGCGCGACTTGGCTTAGCACTTTTTTAAACGTACACATGGTGTACGCGCGACACGCGACGGGTTAACGTGAGACTAAAGCGTTGTCGATACGAGTATAACGTGAGTTTCAATAACATTATATACCTAGGTATTTTGAATCGTACTAAAGGTAAAAAACCACCAGTATAACCCGCGGCACGTAACTCTAGCGCTGAGCGAAATGTGGAAGGGATAGCTGCACATGGGTACAGTCGCGCACATGTGACAGAGAGAGACAACAGTCCCTCGTCTTCGATGTGACAGAGAGAGACAAGAGTCCTTCGTCCCTGTAGCCCCCCTGTGATACCCAATTTTTGACTTCTGCGCAATAACGGTCAGAGTTACGTGCCGCGGGTTATAGTAATGGTATTATCCCGAACTCTCGTACGGTACTCCAAAAAGGTTATTACTGACTTGTGGCCTGTCCATTATTTACCTTTCCAGATATTGTTGCTATAAGATCAATTGAGTGGTAGAGTCTTATGTATCTCTTGACACAAAATATCCGTTCTCGACCTGTATGTGCCTAGGTGGTTCAATACTAGTCAGAGCAATTGCAAACCAAACTAACACAACCGTAACGAATGAGAAGATTAAGGCGCGGTCGTATCTTTATTTGTATCTTTCTTTTCTATCTATATATATCTTTAGTATCTATCTTTTTATCACCGGACGAGCAGAGACACCTCAAGGCGTCACCGCTACATGGTTGAAGTTCCAGGGACTCGCACTAAGCGGTTTTCTGGCTCTTACATTGTGCGAACTGCCAAACTGTGGAACTTACTGCCGACGTCTCTGTTTCCTGATAAATATAATCTACGAGTCTTTAAGTCGAGAGTGAATCGGTATCTTCTAGGTAAGCGCGCTCCATCGTAGATCACAACTACGCTTAACATCAGGCGAGTTGTGGTCAAGCGCTAACCTATTGTACATAAAAAAAAAAAAAAAAAAAAATCCTGATAATAGTAAAAAGCAGAATAGATATATAAAAGATAATAGGAAACCGAAACAGTTCGATAATAATCTATGAAAAAAATACTTAGGTTAGAAAAGGAACAGGCAAAGAGTAGGTAATAACCGAACAGAATTCATAAATATTACTCGCTCTCTGCAGTAAAAAAACCTAAATAGGTCCATAAAAATAAACTTTCACGACCAAACTCTCAGAGTTTTCAGCGATAACACTATATTATTTTTTAAGTAATACATAGCCAACATATAGTACTAAAGTAGTAACCAGCAGTTTTTTCTATTGTGTTAGTATATATCGAAAAATGTTAAGAAAACGTACAAAATTAACGCATTTTCGCATTACATCGTCCAATCTAACAATCGATTTTCGACCTTACGTAAAACATCGTAAATTATTTTAAAATTGGGGTTGGACCGCGTCTTAAGGAGTTCCTCCGAGAAAGCCAATGTCTTTCATAAACTAGTAATTAACGTTGAATTGATGGTGAACGTGCTTTTGACAGTTGTATTACGACCTATTGTAAATCTTCATACCACAAAGATCTGCCATGCGGTTCTGGATTTGTCAACGAGCTCGTCGACGAGCTCACCGATGTCAAATGCTTTACGAGATATCGTCCTTGTACATAAGGTTGTTTTTCTAACGTTTCTAGTCATCTCGTCATTTGTTTCACGGATGTTGTCAAAGATGCAACGATGTTTGCTCTTAGAGAATCGCACGGCTGCGCAGCACCGCACTGCGCGCCACACTCTGAGACATACAGTGTCCTTCGACGTCACCACAGTGTTGCCACAGATTACAGAAAGTCCTATTGTTAGCTATAGCTTTAAATAACACAGGAAAAAATGAAGTTTATAGTAAATTAGGCATCGTTTATATGCATTGTTATAATACTTAAGTAGTTAGTTAGTATAGAAAGGTATCACAATGAATGAAAACAGAATGTGGACTGCCTAAATCCTGAATGAGAATTTCCAAAAAAAAAGCAATCGTTACAACCCTTTGTGTTAAATTACGACGATGTTAGTATCGTGTGAACAATGAATTATTGCATATTAGTATAATTTTGAAATATGTTTTAAATGTTTATCGGGACTTATCACGTATTATTTAATATAGGTAAAAATATGTACCTTTCGCTCGGCGTTTCGACCATGTTACAATGGCCGTGGTCACGAGCTGACACTCAGTCAATCGCGAAAGTTTAAAAATTACTAATTTTGAAATATATACTAATTTGTAGAAGACGATGATGGTAGATGTAAAGGCAATCAAAGAAATCAATTGATTTCAAATAAAAAGCTCCGCACCGGATTTAACATCGCTAAAACAAAAATCGAATACTCGTTTGGTTCTTTTTAATTTGCACTCAAGGTTTTGTTTGAGCAAAAAATAATTGTTTATATTTAACATCATAACTCTACTCGCCATAAGCAGGCTTGAATCGACTGGAAATTAGAATTGAACGTGTTCCAGTGCATTCAATGCAATGTATGTACCAATAAATTCAGTCGATATGTCGATATCTCCTAGCAATATATAGCAAGGCTTCGCACCACTAAGTGCTGAGATGACATATTTACTACGAGCATCTTTGACGACCCTTTCGTTAGTAGGCAGGTAAAAGTTGTATTCAGGCTCGTACTTAATATAACATCATCATCATCATCATCATCATCAGCCTGTAGCAGTCCACTGCTGGACATAGGCGTCTCCAATTGCACGCCACTTACGTCTATCTTGGGCTACTCGCATCCAGTTTTTGCCAGCCGTCTTGCGCAGATCGTCACTCCACCGTGCCTCAGGACGTCCTACACTACGTTTGCCGAGACGCGGTCTCCACTCTAGAACTCGTTTACCCCAACGGTTGTCGGTTCTACGGCTAATATGGCCAGCCCACTGCCACTTCAGCTTGCTGATCCGGTGGGCTATGTCGATGAACTTGGTTCTCTGACGGATCACTTCATTTCTGATGCGATCCCTCAGAGAAACACCGAGCATAGCCTTTTCCATAGCTCGCTGAGCGACCTTAAGCTTGTGGACCATTCGAGCCGTCAGTGTAATAACTTAATATAACAATATCACGTAATAATAGATAACATTACCGGGGCAATAAAGTATTGTATTTTACAGTGTATATGATGTATATAGTCAAGATTATGCCTTCTACACTACTATCCATCTGTACCAGTACTTTGTTATTTATGTAAAACTGCACCATTAATCATCGCCAGCCACGCCAGCTTTTTATGATTCGGCGTAAAATACAAGAGAAGTTTAACATTAAATACATACCTAATAATTAACTGTATTGAACTTCGACCCGAACATCCTCTTCCTTTCATCATCCTTTGCAAGGTAGAAAAATCCTTATAAACTATTCAGTAATAAAATCTGTTATTTAATTCGATTTCATATAATACGGTTACTTGATGGATACTTAAGATTATATGATTTTTCCGTTGTTTCAATTTACAAGGAAAATGGTCACAGCTCAAAAGAAACTATTTACACAAAATGCTTAGCAGAACTTGTCGCCGTTGGCATGCATTAGGAAGCTAAAATTAAAACAAAAAATCCATCTTAGAAGCTACTTGATAAAACCAGCACGTACAAGCACATTTCACGTTAGATCTCCACGATTCACGAAAAGGATGTATCAAGTTCTTCATTCGGAGAAAGATAATATCAATGCAATAGTGGTTAATTTTACCCGGTATAAATAAGTTACTTCTTTTTTATATACCAAAGATGATACGTCCATGTATCTCCATGTTTTATCCATGCTTTTATAAAACAATTTTAGCCCGGAAGTGCACCTAAAGTTTATGAACTCTCCTTTCCCGTGATACATTCTATCGAGCAAGAGATAAGACTATACAATGCCGCCTTTCCATTTCAATTCGCATTTACAAAAATGGCAACACTACAACAGATTAAAACCTCAATTGTATCCCAAATAAAGACACAAATAAAACAGCTGTAAAATGAGGCTACTATTTTCGAAATAGGAATACGTGCACGCCATTTTGTTCTGCTTTTTGCGCGCGAACAATAAACTTTTTTAATAATTCATAAGGCTGCGCGCGCATGCGGCTCACGTGCGCGGTGCGATCGCGAAGATATCCCCGTGGGCGTGGGGCACTAGTTATTCTATTCCCACGATTGTAAAATCACGAATATTTACGTGAATCTAGGATAGAGCGTTTTTTTTAGCAAAAAGTTATGAGGCCAGCAATGCGGAGTGCATTCGAGAGGTGTTCTTCGTTCATATATCAAAGTTTATAGTGTCTGATAATGTATTTTTCAACACGTTTCCTCATAACGTGGCTCTAATTTCACCGTAATTAGGTACATAATGAAACCTGTACCTAATTATACTGTGACTTTTTCATTCATGAGTTATAGGTTTTTTTTATTGTCTTGGTTGAGTTGCTTAAGTTGCTTTGTTCTTAAAAAAGTTTCGATACAAAAAGGTTCGTGTTCAATAGTACATATAAATGAATGTACCTATTGCTTGCTCATTTCATGCAACTTCGTATAAGTGATTAATTTTTCTCGTTACTAAATAAAATGATTTTTTAGTATTATTTTCTTCACAAGTCTGTTGAAAAACGTGGATGATTAACGTATGTATTGATGATTACCCGCTAACAGCTCGGGTCTCAATGGTGCCTCAGCGGTAATCACCAACATTACACACTTGCACCATAATGTAGGTACTATGGTAACATATTATTATGTAGAAAACATGTAATTTAATTATTGCACGCTCATTGAATGGTTGCAAAGTTTCAAAGTTTTTTTACTAAAAAAAGACCGTAACCAACTTTCCGATAATTAGTGGATTACCAACATACTTTAATGGCAGAGTAGAAACCTACTGTTTTATGAGTGTCCCCAAAAATGTTTTTTAAAAAATCCTTACGATTTCCCGCGGAATGATTCGTATCGAATCGTGATTGGCGGGACAAATTTAAGATGAAGGCCTTTCTTTCAATCGACGAAATTACAAATATTACTGATGCTGGTATTTAAACTTTCGGAGAAGCGTTTTTGTTTAAGTGAAAATTAATTGCATAATAATATGATGGTTTACTTAATAATACTCATCCGAAAGCTGTCAGTGTCGACCGACTAACGAATTATGAACCAGTAGGGCTAGTTATGTATCTCAGCTGGTAACAAATGTTGATTGAAATCGAAAAAAATGGCGGCTCTATGTCACTTTTGTCAGCTCCAGTCATCAACTTACTATCATTTTTGCTTACTGGAGTTGTCAAAACTGACATAGAGCCGCCATTTTTCAAGATTTCAATCAACATTTGTTAGCAACTGAGATACATAATAACCCTGCTGGTTAATATCTACTATTATCAATTTTTATGATTTAAATGAAAACGATAACTGCTACTTGCTAGTAGGTAGGTAATAATTAAAATGTTAAATTGTGGTCTTCATAGAAAATGTACGTTATGTAATTAGATGTTCATAATCGCTAGATATTTCAAATAATTATATCCTTACCTTAGACATGGTGGCTGAGAAGCCAGCCTGGCATACACCAGTCTTGCGTTGGCCATAGCTTGCTGAAAAATAAAAGTTTATGATATTAAAAAAGAGGGCAACACTTTGGGTTGTGAAATAATTTTATAATATATTTATATCGAGCATGAAATAGCATGTTCCAGTCGCTATAATTGCCGTTGTAAACGTATAAAACGCATCATGTATGGTCCACAATTTCATGAAATTTGGATTAAATAAAGAATTCATTTATTCAAAGCAAAATTTTATTGACAAATGTACTCGCCTCGAATATAATATGTTAAAAGGCTTAAAAGCAAATTTTAGTGGCGTTGGTCACAGTTCTTTTTCGTATACACAGCTACAAATGATGATAGAGTATGTGTGTGTGTAAAAAAGGAAATTGACAGCGAGTGAAACACACATCCAAAAAAGTTTGCGATCACTTTGAATAGTCGAAATCTTTTTGTTACGGTAGAAAGCTGTTTGGAAACGCTCAGACACGTCCCCAGAGAGTGCCAGAGCTCAGGGAAGCCGCTATTCAAGAATGGGACACGTTACCACAAGAAGTGCTGGATAACTTGATTCTCACCATGCCCACGAGGTGATCCTCGTGGGGCATGAACACTCATGGGCACTCGAACACATGCGGTGATCCGCATGTGTTCGAGTCAGAGGAGGAGTTATATTAGATTTAATATAAACCTTATATTAATACATTGTTGATTAAGTTAAATTTAAGCAAATATATCAGCTTTGCTAGTGATCACAAACTTTTTGTGATGTTTGTACCTACATATATAGCTACACGTTAATTTACAAATATAGATCTAGTAACATATAATACACTGACAGCTTAGCATGAATAATTTGCGCAAATGTACCGTAATCTCATCTTGAATTCAGTTATTCAGTACAAACTATGTACAATTGTGGCACAGATTACTGATAGTTACTGAGAAAAGCGCATATTAATATTTGTACAAAATTATTCATGCTACGGTCTCTGGTCTTTTAGAACTCTAAATAATATAAATGGGAGCGGGTGTCTAGGGAATAAAATAATCTACATGTGCTGAAATTCTTTCTCCCATTTGCTCAGAAAATGTTTTATTATTCATAAAGTAATACTTTAATGAGCTATTTTCATTATGCAATTAAATAACATGCTTTAAGTTACAGGACAGTTGTATTTAGAATTATCTTAGAGGTGTGTTAATTCAAATATTTAAAATATTGTATCATCATCATCATCATCATCTCAGCCGTAGGACGTCCACTGCTGAACATAAGGTAATAAGCAAGTGTTATTATTATTAGGTAGCGATCTCCATCCATCTTCTATAATACATTGGAGTCAGTATAAGTCTATCCGCTAGACTTCTGATGCCAGTGGTGTTGCTTGTTAGGATAAATAAGTGATAATAATAATAATAATAACAATAATAACTGCTGAATTATTATTATTATTATTACCAGTGTTGTTGCTTGTTAGGATAAATAAGTGATGATAATAATAATAATCTTAAGATTATCATTATTATCATTAATGTTAAAATAATCTTAAGATTATAATAATAATCTTTAGATGATAATAATAATAATCTTAAGATTATAATAATAATCTTTAAGATTATTATTATTATTATTATCATTATTGACATCTTAAGAGGCTTTCGCTAGACGGTTCGATCAAGGGACAGATACAGAAGGCAGTACTTCTTGACACGGCACGTATTGTCAGGAGGTTCCTCAGTCTGCAGCCCTAACCACTGGTAGTTTGGGTCATGCCCCGCTGCCGATGGCAATCTAGGATTAGGTTTTTTACAATGTTTTTTATTTATTATTTTTTATTGTATATAGAAATATTGTAAAAAATGTAATTTTAAGAAAAGGAAATAAATAATGTGAATAATAATAATAATAACAATAATAACTGCTGAACATAACATAACATAACATAACATAATAACATAACTTAACTTAAGGCCTATGTTCAGCAGTGGACGTCCTACGGCTGAGATGATGATGATGAAATATTGTATAGTGTGGTGCAATAGATATATATCTACGTGGCACAATAGACTACACAGATCCTGCTAAACTTACCCTCAACCTCTGTGCGAAATACTAAACATATCATAATCTATATAAATACATATTTTTAATATATCTATTAATAACTAAACCATCTTCTCGATATTATACAATGCAATCACAGTATATTGGAATAATTAAAATGCGTATAGCCCGCTATATTTATTTTAACGCTGTTTGTTACTCAACACTTAAAATAACGTTTTACCCGACATATATCGTAAATCATGTTTAGTGCTTGAGCAAGCTTCACGCCAATTTTCCCTCTGCAGCCATTACCGGCGGAAGTGAGTGCCGATTTCGCGCGCTTTTACGGACGCCATTGTCCGCCGCGACGGTTTTACTAGGGCCTTTTGGCGATAAGGCGCAAGATTCGATCTTATCGCGAAGTAAAATGGTATATGTACCTGTTTTAATTCGAAAGTGCTTACTTTTTTAACTCTTCATTACGGTTGTACTCTGTCAAAAATTTACGCCTACCGTGAATGGAGGCCGTCTGCGCTATAATGGCCCAACTTTTCCAGACCTAATTTAAATCACTTGTGTCTGGAAAAGTTGAGCAATTAAAGATACATATTGTCAATATGTACCTTGGTTGGTTGGTTGGGCAATTAAATTTACATAATTTTGGTTGGTTAGTTGGGCAATTAAAGATTGCCCAACTTTTCAAGATTCATTTTATTTAAATTGTGTCTCGACAAATTGGGCCACTATGTAATGGTGCTGACGGCCTCCATTGCTTGTAGTCGTCGTTTCGTTGGTCCCGCAGTGACGTATCTGGCTCCATGTGATAATATTATATCGTTTACAGAAAAAAAACACGCAATGTTTTATTGTTTACAAATTGACCAAACCACATAATTGGCCCATTATGTTCCTACTGATGGGACATGAGCCTTCCTCTCTAAGAGAGGAGTTGGACCATATCCCACCCGTAGGGGCCCGGTGCGGCACGGTGGATAGGCTAGTGGCCAACCCATGTAGAAGTTTTCAGGCCGCCCAAAGGCGTTCTACATAGACGTTTAATTCAAGACAACAATATGTGTTATTTGTGTATAGATAAAACAAAAACATCAACTGTTTATTTGTTTTTAATTTCGTTGGTGTTGCCCACAAATGTGAAGTAAGAACACTTTTAGCGTCAAATTCCATATTTATAATAAATATTTATGGGTAGAATTTAGATGGTACGTATATATTGTCTTAAAGTTACTTTAATAATTACGTTGAATTATAAGGCAAACAAACTTACATGTTCTGCATGGCGAGAACTCCGTGACCTCCTGCAAGCTGGAGGATTTGGCAACGAAGCATGTGCCTACAGGGTCCCGAAGGTTCAGCTTGGCAGACACGAAGGATACGTAGCGGGGAGCACAGGCCTGAAGGAAGAAAGAAAAACAACATTTACAGATAAACATTAAAGACTTTATTGTATTTTTCTATACTCTTATAAAACTGGCCAAATATGAGTCGGTCTTGAGCACGTAGGGTTACGTACCATTATCTATAAATCGCCCATACAACAGACGTTATTTTTGCAGTTTTATAGATAATAGTACCCCTTCGTGCGCGGGTCAGACTCGCACTTGGCCGGTTTTTTAGTAATAGTTGTTATAGTGGCAACAGAAATATTATCTGAGTCTTAGTAATGCGAGTAACCCCTATATATCTATATAACCATAGTCCAGTTTTAACCATTAAAAATAAACTACTTATATAAACAAACTAGCTGCTCTCCGCGGTTTCACCCGCGCGGTAATGGATGATGATGATGAACCTTATATAGCCTATGTTACTCAGGGTGATTGTAGCTTTCCAATGACGAAAGAATTTTGAAATCGGTCCAGTACTTTATGAGCCAGTTCGTTACAAACATAGGTACTTACAAATCTTTCCACTTTATAATATTAGTATAAGTAGATAGTATAAATAACCAAACATCTTATTGAATAAATGAAAGTTAAAACCTACGAAGAAATAATAAGTCGTTAAAACATATACAAAGACTCAGTTACATTTTCATTTTAAAATAATTCTAATTTGAATCCAGCGTGGCCTCATTTTGTGCTACCAGCATTTTGAACAATTTTCCCCCTACCATGAGGCTTATACATGCTATATTGCAATTTTTACTATCTGAAAAAAAATTAGGCTTTATGTAAAATATGTTATTCCAGCTACAATAAACTTTTGAGAAGAGCTGGACTAATTTAAAAACAAAATCGAATTTTGAATCCAAATGCATATCGTCCACATCCAATGGGCCGGCACGACCGGGGAAGTACCACACTCCCACATAACACCGACGTGAAATATGATAGCTTGCTATTGGGTTTCGTCCGGTTTGTGGGAGGTTCCGGAGGCCCGATTCCCCATTCTCCCTCTCCTTCCCCATCCCCCTCCGACCCTTACCCCTTCTTTCTCATCCTTCCTATCATCCTTCCTCAAAGGTCGGTAACGCATCCTCGAGGACTCTGGTATGGCGGATGTCCGTGGGCGACAGTATCACTTACCATCAGGTGAGCTGCTTGCTCGTTTGCCAAGCTATCCACTAAAAAAAACATTCAGCCAGGGCGGTCAGAAGCTTTCTGTTGAAAATCACGAACCATGGCCTATTTATGTAAATAAAACATAATTGATAAAATAACGTAATTAAACAAAACTTACAACGGATTAACTCTGTTCTAAGAGTTAAGAGTTACTGACAACTATCGTCTCCTCTACCCGTGACTATGATCACTGAAAAGTGTAAGTACCTATTCGTTTGAATTTGATTATTTTAATAATTATTTATTTATTTATTTATTATCAGAAACTTACAACTATTTTACAGGGATAGCCCTAATACAATAGTGTAGTACCTACCAACGAAATTACAATTACAAATAGTGATTAATTAATTTCTATTATTATTCTTCTATTACATCTCATCAAGTCATCCTGTCATTTACAATTCATATTATTGAATAAAATTGTAACGTGTCATGTTAAAATGTTAATGATTTACATATATTATATATTAGTCGTTTAGTCAATAATAATATAATAACCGTGAGAGCCTAAGAAATCTTACAAACATATTTTAAATACTAATTTAGTAATATGCCGTATCCATGCACATGCAGTATGTTCATCTTAGTTTGTAAACGCATCGACCTTCAACGCTATTCCCAGAACCACGGATGTATAGTTTAGGTTAACCAGAAATAAATCATATAATATAAATAAATACTGTGTATTCAAAATGAACTTGAAATGTTCAGTTAATGCCAGCTATCCCAAACAAGATGTAACATAACACGAGTCGAAGCTACTTCTATACTCAATCAGGGTTGCCACAATCGATAAAAAGAAAGAAACACAAATATTTAATAACATAATACATATTTTGTTCTATTATTACTTAGCATTGTAGCATCTAGCAATGTACCAAACAGCGTGTGAAAATAATTACGCAATTACTGCCTAAGATAGCGTTTAACAAAAATATCAGTATCTACTCATAAAATGTAGTAAAATAATACGTAGGTTATGTACATTTATATAAATGGAACACAGATACTAGTAATGCCCGCTTATGCCCAATTTCTCGTCGAACAACTGTCCGGGCAGGAGTATACTGAACAAGTGCAATTTGAAAAATTGAATACCGACTTCCATTCTATTACTTTGGTAAAAATCAGTAATTGGAGTGCAAATTAAAAACGACTGGACCGAATGTCATGAAATTTAAATCGAATCCACACGGAAAGCACCAGCTTTCAAACAAAAAAAGAATATTGAGAATCGGCTTACCCTATCGAAAGTTATGAGGTAAAAAATATAAAAAAAATACACTCGAATTGTGTACCTTTTTTTGGAAGTCGTTAAAAACCGCGCCGCGTGCACGTGAAAATGTGAATATACGTCAGCCTTTAACTTATACTTGTGACTTGACTCAGCTTGGGTAAATACGTACTTTTTATCTCATGACCTATAACACCTATATCACCTATAACCATCACTCCAGTCTGCTTTTATGTCAACCGTGTGTGGAAATCTCCCAGCTGTGTTCTCTTTCTATAATATTTATTTCTCGAATTAAATGCTACTCTTACTTTCGAGCTTAAGGACAACGGACTTATAAGAGAAGCATCTGGCATTCTTGATAATCCCGTGGTAAGTTCATTCACGCGTCCGATGACCGAAACTAAAGCCTGCACAAATGACTCACAACCAAGACTCTCTAATGACTAAGTTCAAAAGTATGTAAAGCCGTAAAGTTATCGTTAAACATTGATTATATGTACAAACGTCCCATAAGCTTTGTAAACTGAACTCTTTCAATGGATTTCATCATAATCATCCCATTTTGTTCCCACTGCTGGGACTCGAGCCTTCCTCTCAGAGAGAGGACTTGGGCCGTAATCCACCACGCGGGTCAAGTGCGACTTGGTGGATAGCACAGACCATATATCCACTTGACTGCTCATACGGCTTCCCCTCAGCTGCCAAGACTATGACAATAAAAGGCTAACATATCGCACCAACACGTTAGTACTAGTTTGACTTCGCATGGAGAACAAGCGGATGAAAAAAAATTAAAACTAATCAAATTATGCCTTATTGTTCAGTAAAGTGGTACGTAAAAAACAGGCAGACATCCAGGTATGCAAAGGATGAAATTAAATTTCACAGATAATTTTAGTTTATTAATTATTGGAAGAAAACAAAATACACAAATGAAGTAATTAAACAGTGACTCAAAAATAAAAAAATATGGGAACGCGTTGATGTCTTTTGCCATCCCGTACTGTTCTTTGCAGTTGTAGATAACGCCGTCTCTTTTATTCACCGGCACGTGTAAATTAGTGCGGTACTCCCATATTAACGGGCAACTTATCGATTGTATATATCGACTGTGAGGAAAACAATTCTTCTTTACATAAAATACAAATAAATACTCGGTGTTTTATTTATATTTAGATATACTTTCACGTTATCTTCAATAATATCTTATCTAATAATAATGTAAATATAAACGCGGAAAAACCCGAGTGTAATATGAAACATAAATAATAATGATCTTAAAACGAAGTAGTATTGACATTTACTTAATAATTTTTTTTAAATAAAATCACTATACCTAGCACCTACTCTGTTTGTGCCTCTGTAAGTGACTATTTAGTTTGACTAATTGGATAATTCTACTACTTCTTCTCTGCCCCGCTGGCTTTTTATATGACTTAGACACTATAGTTTTTTAACAATAACATGGAACTAGCTTCAAAAAGTAAAAAGTGTGAGTCGGTCAAAAATATATATAATTTGTAGTTGTCGTCTATACATTGACAAATTTTACGGTCGTACAAATTCAGTATTGTATAGAAAGAGGTGTTGTATCCTTGTATCCCATTTACAATCATTATTTAATCACGTTTTGTGTAAAGGCTTTCGATACTTTGTACAATTAAAACTATTTTAAAATTATAACGATGTTGTTTTTCTATGGTGAATTATTTCCTGGTGGTATTAATTACTTACATACTGAATAATCAATAAGAATACGATAAACAGACAGTGATAACTATTTGTAATTTAAATATAAAACGCAAAATAAACATGCTCAGATCAATATGTATTGTTTCACTGTGAAACATCGAATGAATTATTAAGATAATTTCATTAATTGAAGTTTTGTTTACATAACCTTTTTGCTTAATACTTACATACATATTTCAAGTAATTGTACAGTTAAGGTAAACGATAATTTGTAGTGCACTTTATCGACAATTTAGGTGATTGCATAATGCTGTACCACAGCACTATTTAGGTACTATGAGTAGAGCTACATTTTGAGCCGGCCAATGAAAATCCTTTTTTGTACGTAGCCCCCCCGACCCGCAGTGGTGACTTGTGTTCTTAGAAGAAATTAAGCTACACGCAGTCAAGTGGATATATGGTCTGTGGTGGATAGGTTAGTGGCCAACCCATGTCGAAGCTTTCAGACCGCCCGAAGACCTTCGACATAGCCTAACGACTGTTGTCCTAAAAAAAACAACCGGGACCGACGGCTTAACGTGCCCTCCGAAGCACGGAAGCGCTCAATTGAATAATGCCACTAGCGGTCACCCATCCAATTCCTGACCGCAGCAAGTGATGCTTAACTTGTTGATCGGTTAAGATCGCTATTTCAAGCTCCGCTACGAGCGCTTCACTTCAATGGATTTACCGCTACCAAAAAATGTTTTTTAGTTATTATTATTACGTATTTTAAATTGTAAATATATATAATATCTTTATTCTTATTTTGCGTAGATGCGATGCGATGTCTGTGTAATATTTCTGCATGTCTCTATGCATTTTTCTCGCCAACGAGTACTAACTATTTTTATTTATTGGGGTCTTCAGGCTGTTGGTATAGCTGTGTCCAGTCCGAAATTTAAATGAAAAAACATAATAGTTTTATATAATCTCATTAACATTAAAACAAACACATTATTATTTCTAAATTATTTATTTTATACTATTAAACATTTCATTGAATATATTTTCCGAATGCTATACAATAATGCCTAATTTATTATGATTTGTTTTTTATTTTTATTTTCCCAGTCTTATTGTCTCATGAGTGCCTTATCTATACAACCTGCAATCATCACTATCTCACTTCTCTTCATAATATACACGTAGACATAAACACGGCTTACGCGCTACATCGTGGACTTACTCACCAGCACCCTGGAAGTGAACTAGTCCTCACAGACTCAGGGTATCTTACCGTGAGGACTTGAGATTAACTTAATTCATCTGTGATTACTACATGTAAAGCTATTTTATTGTGAGCGATAAAACTAACTATCACCTAAGACGTGCTTATATTATTATTATTTCTTAATAGAGTTGTGCAGCATGCATAGCTATGGTTAGATTTATTTTCAGATTCATATTCAGATTATTAATTGCAACCATACAGTACAAGGTCTTAAAATAATATATAATTATATGTACATAAGTTCGTATGGACCCCGTCGGGCACAGCAAACTAGAAGAAATATTTTAAAATATTTTATATTTTTAATATTTTCAAATACTTCAATTTGATTCCGCCATCCCCATTCTATAATCGGATATCCAGAGATACTCAGAAGCGCCACCGCTTTATGGTGGATATTCCATTTACCCGGACGAAGCGATTTACTTCTTCGTTTATCATACGAACCGCTAGGGGATGGAACACCCTCCCTGAGTCGGTGTTTCCGGTTAAGTACGATATGGGGGTCTTCAAAACACGAGTGCATAGGTATCTTCTGGGTAAGCGCGCTCCATCATCGATCGCATCATCACTTAGCATCAGGTGAGATAGTGGTCAAGTGCTACCCAGTTGGGTATAAAAAAAAAAAAACTTAATTCAACATAGATGTAAGGCCTGTAAATTTGTAGCTTTTAATATAACTCGTAAGTTTTTGTAAATAACCTACGAATAATAGAATTATTCGTAGTAAATAACCAATAATTGGAGTAAATAAGGGATATTATTATAATATTATAGTTTCATACTGGATGGTTTCAGTTCCATGAAGTCACGTTTCTTGGAATTATTTTTTGTATATACTTCTTCAGATTCAATTTCAGTGTCCTCCATTTCCTGATATTATAACCTATATTAGAAAATATTTACTTAATGAATTAAACTTTAATAGATCCCGGAAAATCAGTTCGTTAAAATATAACTATTTAAACTATTTAAATTTTTAAAGTAGGTAGCGGTATTTTAAATTGCTTTTTGTATCTGGGTGACTGTGGTACCTACATCACAGTTCTTGTAACAACAGGAAGAGACTAGCATCCCACAACACAGGGAATCCTAGTGTGGGATCTAGTATTACCTATGTGCAACATAATACCTGACTAGTTTAAAAACTGTGGTCAGCTACTAAGATAGCATGTAACACTCGTACCTATATTTTGTTTCCTCTTATAAAGCTAGTTATTACATATAGTGCCTATGTTACCTGTAATGTTGTTATGTTGTTAGTGTACCTAAAACTATGGTGAATAAAGAAATTTATTATTTATTATTTATTATTATAACCTATATTAGAAAATATTTACTTAATGAATTAAACTTTAATAGATCCCGGAAAATCAGTTCGTTAAAATATAACTTTTAATTAGTTTTATTAGCCCTACTGGGGCTTAATTTGATTAAGCAAATTTTTAAGTCTGTTATCTGCGTTCACAAACTACTTGGCAGCTACTGAATGAGTTTTCATCACCATCTCGCCATATTTAATAATTTCCAATGAATAAGCCAATTACTTCTACCATAGTAACTCTAGCTAGATCCTAATGTGTTTGACAAAATGGTGTCGAATTATGATCAACGTAGACTTTCTGGAAGGGGCACGAATCGGAAATTTCACAAACAACGTTTAGCTTCACGCTTTAAAAATCCTGCATCTTTTGGAAATAAAAACAGCACACTCGCAAACATTTTGTAACGTCTAATGAACTTTACAATAGAAGATGCTCCAGATTTCTAAATCAAGCCAAACATCCCGAATGAAATCATGTGGTATGTAAGTTAGTAGCTTTCTTAAATGACCGAGGTTTATTGGTTAGAGCCGAAGGTGAATCACGACATTTGTCATACTTTATGAATCATCGCACTTTACTTAAGACTGGACAAAGGATTTTAAGAAATGATTGTATTTGTACTCGCGTCATTGCGATATTTGGTTGTGTTAACTGAATGTTTATTTGTGTTGGTCCAGTCACTAGTTCTAGTAGGTCCTAGGTTTAAATTGTATTTGGCACAAGTACAGTCACGCTCAAAAATACAATAGTAGTTTTACAAATAAATGAACGATAATGTGGTTTACCCTATGACTTTCTTACTCTATGTTTAGGCACTTCTATGAAACATAATCATTAAATAAAAGCAAGTTAATAAAAGTATTTCCATGATTTCTAGTTATTATAAAAGATTATGGCCGTCTCGCACGGTGTTCATTAAAAACATTTTAAAGGTAAATGTATTAAAACATCATTCTATCTCAATGCACTTCCACACAATTTACAGAAATAGAACGATGTTCTAATTTTGTATAGGTATTTAGTAAGACGTCATACACACCCTTAGTGCACAAAATTATACTAATTTTAATATTTATTCATTACGTTGCGTAATATAATAGTATAGTATAGTATAGTATAGTATAGTATAGTATAGTATAGTATAGTATAGTATAGTATAGTATAGTATAGTATAGTATAGTATAGTATAGTATAGTATAGTATAGTATAGTATAGTATAGTATAGTATAGTATAGTATAGTATAGTATAGTATAGTATAGTATAGTATAGTATAGTATAGTATAGTATAGTATAGTATAGTATAGTATAGTATAGTATAGTATAGTATAGTATAGTATAGTATAGTATAGTATAGTATAGTATAGTATAGTATAGTATAGTATAGTATAGTATAGTATAGTATAGTATAGTATAGTATAGTATAGTATAGTATAGTATAGTATAGTATAGTATAGTATAGTATAGTATAGTATAGTATAGTATAGTATAGTATAGTATAGTATAGTATAGTATAATCACTTATTCAATCCCTCACAACAGATGTATATATGCATTTTAATGAGAATAAGGTCTAGGCAAAAAGAAAAGGTTACATACTACTGTATTATTCAAGAATTCATCTTTATGGGCGTATAATAAATAATCCACTAATCCAATCTTACGTCACTAACCACAATTATCATCTTCTTTCAAGCAATCATTTTGTAAATATTTCTCCAACTAACTCAACCGGTCCACCTTACGGCCTACTGACTACCATCAAAAGGCTATCAAAACCAATAACTATTCACATAACTCAAAACCGAGAGTAAAATGAAACATTATCTACACAAACCAAAGCAATTGACAGAGTGCATACTGCCCTACTTTTTATACCAGAATAGATATGTGGCCGTTAGAAATAGCGGCCTCTGCAATATAGGGCACACCGGCCTAAGAAAAGTAGGAAAATAAAGGGTAAAAACTACGAGTTAAGACGCGGTCCAACCCCAATTTTAAAATAACTTACGAATGTTTATGTAAGGTTGAAAATCGCTTGTTAGATTGCACGATGTAATGTGAAAATGCGTTAATTTTGTACGTTTTCTTTATATTTTTCGATATATACTAACAGAATCGAAAAAACTGCTGGTTATAACTTTAGTACTATACGTTGGCCATGTATTACCTAAAAAAAATATAGTGTTATTGCTGAAAATTCTGAGAGTTTCGACGTGAAAGTTTATTTTTGTGGACCTATTCAGGATTTTTTTCTGCAGAAAGAGAGTTATATTTATGAATTCTATTCGGTTATTACTCTTTTCTTATTCGATTTCTAACCTTATTATTTTTTTCATAATATATTATTGATCGGTTTCGTTACACTAGGTGTTTGAAAATTCTGCTTTTTACTATTATCAGGATACGCGCCTTAAAATGAACAAGACAGCGGGCGTATAGGTGAAATCATTAGGTAAGTATCTATTTGTGTTTTGTTAGCAGGATGCCAAAATAAATTACTTGTTTTCGTTAGTTAATGAATTTGCGTGTATTTCTTAACATTTTAATTTCGACGTTTTAACACTTATCTTCTGTGTTCGTAGCATATTTCAAGTCCTCGAGGACATCGTGAGGTATTACCGCTCGGTAACTAATTGCTTGAAATACCATAATGCGATGCATAACAAGTATTTTTCATTACTCTATGATCTATGACTCTACTCTATTCTCTTTGACACTTACAATACAAATTATGCAATTTAAGTCTGAAAAATTTCATTTCGGACGGGATTTTAACTCGCGTATTCCGACTACCCGCGTATTTCGACTACCCGCGTATCCCGACTACCCGCGTATTCCGACTACCCGTGTCAGTTGTCATGACCTACCTCTAGGCCACTCTAGGCCTACGAGAGTACACATCTGAGCAACAAAGGTATGTCTGTAATCTAATGTCTACCTGTGTTATTTTACCTGTCGTTTATATACGGAGATTTCATCTCTAAAATTTCCAAAATTTACCACAAATACTGAAAGAAGTACTCGAAACATCAGTATACATGGTATGATTTACGTGTACACGTTAACTTAATATGTTTAAAGTTGTTTAGTTTCAATGTACAGAAAGAAATCCTAAGAAATAAATTGTATATAAATTCAAGTCACTTATTACGCCTAAAAAGTAAAAGAAAATCATAAATAATCTTAACCTCTTGTTGAGTCTATCAGTTGAGTTGAGTTGAGTAATCATAATAACATGGTCAAGTACTTATAGAACTTTGTACTATGAACTAACTACAAATTAACCTTTGGTTAAAAATGAAAAACATAACTTTTGAACGAAATATTTTCATTTCACTTTTTTCCATCGACGAAAACTTAAAACTACTACGAACGAAGTCGCTGGCAGTCGCTAGTTATTAATAAATGTAGGGCGATTTAAATCCCTACATTTTTAAATTTAATATTGCAAAGATTAAAAACGAACACATATTTTATTTTTTACTAGCTGCTCTCCGCGGTTTCACCCGCGCGGTGATGTATGATGATGATGATGAATCTTATATAGCCTATGTTACTCAGGGTGAATGTAGCTTTCCAATGGTGAAAGAGTATTTGAAATCGGTCCAGTACTTTTTGAGCCAATTCATTACATACATACATACAAATCTTTCCTCTTTATAATGTTAAGTATAGATATCTACAAGTGCTATCATTACGTAATTATAAAAGTTTTCTATACGTCATAAATATTCCATCATGATTCATGGATTCCATCGATATCAGCTGTTCTTTTTATCATTATTAGCTTCGAACTGCGCCAAGCAGGGATATAGGGATAATATTAGGGAAAGTATATATAGGTTCGATGTTGAGGAAGACGTGCATCATGTGTTGACGGAGTGTGTTCGGAATGAGGCGCAACGACGGGACATAAACTTTATCTATGATCATAGTGTAGGGGTTTGCAACAGCATCTTGGCTTCCCCTCTTTCCGAGAAAGCGGAGATGCTTGTTAAATTATATTTACGGGTAGTTAAGTAGTTAGGGTATAGTATATTAAGTTTAGTCATAGTAATTAATAGGTTTATTAAGCGTTTTGTGTCGAAAGTACCTAACCACCTACTTAAGGAAGTGACGAACTCTCTGCATTAAAAAAATGTTTTGTTATTTTAGCTTAGTTGTTCTACCTGGTTTTATAGCGATAAAACTGCTTGTTAATAAGAATAAGGTTAGATCTACTTCGTTGTTTGGTGTATATGTGTTTATGTGTATTATGTGTGTACGGGGGTGAAATGGTCACTGTGTGACAAAACCCCTTTTAAAAATAAAGAAAAAAAAAAAACTATAGGTTCTCATTTACGCGCCGACACAGTAGACGATTTGGGTAAATTATATGTTCTTACAAGACCATCACAACAATAGGCTACTAAAACACACTGACTCAGCGCCACACATAAATGTCACTCATTGCGTTTGTCTGTATACTCTAACTGTAAATAATATCGCATGACAAACCTTCCAAATTTCCAAACGGAATATATTAAAGTAAATCAAACGCGATGTAAAACATGTCAAACTATATTTATATAGTGGCCCAGCATTGTTGTTTGATTTACGACACGTGACGGACAGACAGACGGACGGCATTGTGACCAATGTAGACATTTTGACTTGTTCGTATTGGGCAGTTGCTGGACAGTTTGTTTTGGGTGGTTCAACTATACTAAGTACAAAAACGTCATCTTGTTTCAGTGGTTTTTATGTCTAATTAACTTTGAGTGCTTTCCAGCGAGTTGCAGAAAGCTCTTCATTAGCAGTTAATCCAGCTTTAGTGCGGATGAAACCATTATTTTAATGGAGTTGCACAAGACAAAGTTGACATCTTAATGATCTTTAGCTAAAGTCAGCTTTTAAACAATGTTGCCAAAAATATTTTAAAAAGATATGAACAACGAACAGATACAACCTTCTTGGGAGTGAACATCAGCGTTTTGATTTAGCTATTTTACAAAATTTGTATTTGTTTTTAAATATCGTTGCAGTCACAGACTATAAGATACTACGTATGTTGCAGTAAGGAAACGCAAACTACATGCTTGGCTTGTCATTATCAAACAGGTGTCAAATAAAGAATGTTTTTTTGTAAGTGTTGTTTGTATGTGGATTCGTCGACTGGACTAGAGTTTTGTTTGTGGTGACAAAACTTGTAATATGAGAAAAACTTTAAAAAGTCTGTTTTATTCCCAGATCTGTAAAAAATTAAAATACACGATAAACGACAATTTGACATTTCATAAATAAATTAAAAGGAACTTAAAATTTTACAGAATTTTCGTGGAACGATTTAATGTCGGACTAAGATTTAATGACTTATAAACTTATAAAAGTTAAAGAACGATTCTGCAGCTGGTTGTTATGCACATAAAACCTGCTTCAATTCTAATTTACTCTAGCGGCCGGTCCCAATAATCTATCTATCGCCGGTTTACCTTACTAGAGATATTTGACACTATTTGTATGGAAGTTTAGTCAAATTTCTATCGGTAGTAAGGTAAACCGCGGATAAATAGATTATTGGGATCCTCCATAAGTGCAAGCGATAAAGCATTTAACTAAGACAATATCTTTTAAGCAAATGCTTCCCTCAATTCTCAAATAGTCTTTACTTTCGAGATCCTACAGGAGATGACGTCATGGATGCATTTCGCTGTCATTACGATTGTACTTGTTATATTGTCGCCTAATTTAAACAGTTTACTTTAAAGTTAAGACCTTCATAGTTTTGATGTTAAAGAACTTACTTTGAAGATTGTATTCAAATGCTTTTAGTTGTGCCTAACAATGTCTTACAAGTATTACAGCCAGTGCTAACATGGCCGACTTACAAGCAAGTAACAAGCACTGGAACAAGGTACTGGACCGACATAAACCAGCCTGCAGAGAACTGTGTCAACTAGGTTGGACATCGTAGGAAACAAGGCAATAAGTGGATGTAAACATTTCCTCGTGCTGTTTGTTTGGTTGTTTTAGTACTTGTATTTGTTTCGTTAGCACTGTGTTTTATGATCACAAGAAACGTATGGTTCTAAAACAAGACCTAGCTTTAAGTTTGCACATTTCTACTTCAATATTAAACGGCATTTTAGGAGTATGGGAGGGGTTGTGAACCTAAGATGTGTTCAGGTCGAATGTCTGCCTTGCATCTCCATACTGCACGCTATGTAATTTAGAAAAAAGTAGGTTTCCTGCAGATTCTAGTCGGCATATGTATGAAAATCCATTACGTATGGAAGGTGCGTCCTGCTAAAAAAAAACACACAGAAAGCCGTGAGGCATCTTTTAAATGCTAACATGATTCGTCATGCCGCTATTAAAAATTTCCAAAAAAATATATATAATATTACATTTATTATAAAGCCAACGTATATAGGTGTACGTATTTAAGTTACCACTAACGACTGAATATTTACAGTTCAAAAATGCTCAGCCAATTCCTATAAAACTCTCACGAAGCAATAACTCAGCGAATTGGCAGATTTCAATGGCGAAAGTGGTAACATTGGCGGCGCACGCGCAGATAAGGCCTCATTTACACGTGATATAAAGTGGAATGCGCTGTTCACACGGGCCGCTACTTCGGTGCCAGATTTATGTACTGTTTACACTGTTCCGATGCGTTATCGATGGTAAGTAGCCGATAAAAGGCAAGGCATTTTAACTTAGGTACTGGGTAATTTAATAAAATAATATAAGTCATAGTATAGGTACATTTTCAAACTGGCATTGTTATAATTCTTCATACTACTCTAACCCTTATTTCAAATACTTAGCTTTTTTTTATTACTTATCAAATAAATTACGTAATAGAGGAAAAATCCCGACCTTGCGACATTTACGTTTCCTTGCTGAATTGCTATACCCAGTCTATCTCTGCACCAGGTACTGGAGTCAAGGAACCTACCTCAATCGGCCTTCTTTGTAATCGTACATTATCTATATTATAATAATTAAGAATATGCAATTCGTTACATCATTTTGGCAATAATTTCTTATTTTGGACACTAAGAAACTTAACTAAAGAAATCCTTGTATTGTAAGTAGTTGACCGAGCGAGCGAAGCGTCTCTGCTTTAACTTGCCAAATTGACTTTCATCTGTCCGTGTATTTGTTATGTTGTTCGTTTGTCTTCCTGTGCAGGGGCTCTGCAGGGCTTATTTATGATAGTTTCGTAAAAGGTGGGACCTTTTACGAAACTATCATATATCAGCCAATCAGGAGCAATTTGTAATAAGCTTAGAAAAATCATACTATCGCGAACTCCCATAGACACAAAGCGGATAACCAAATTTAAAATTTGGTACACACATTAGGTACCTGACTTTAAAAAGGAATTTGGAATATTGATCAAGGGGATTCTGAGATAATAAGTTGTTAAGTACTGCGAATAATTGCCCCTAATAAGACATTATGCGCGCGAGGTCTACTATTCGCAGAACTATAGTATTTAACTCGTTGAATAATATGTGATTTCAGCTCAGAGGGGTTTGAATACCAATCAGTGGCTTAGTACGACAGTAGTTGACGTATACAGTGCAAACTATGTTTTTTTATGGACTTCATTCGCTTAAGGTACCCTCTAACAGATGCATTTCGTCAAAAGTGACGAACAGTGCCCATCACCCTGAGACATACTTTTTTATTTACAAAATCCACAGCTCTTTAACATAACATGTAAAGCTTCTGTCTAATCCAATAACGCCAATAACGGATTTACATTTTATAAAATTAATTTTAGTTAATTTTTTTCACTAATTAAAACAAATAAATTACAATTTAAAAATGTGTATACATTAGATGTACGCGCAACATGGCATTGCACTTTTTTGTACGTACACACGGTGTACGCGCGACACGCGACGGGTTCATATGTTTTCAAATCTAATGTACCTACCTGAAATTTTTATATAAGCTAGAACTATTATATGCCTTATATAACTTCTTAATCGTCTTTAACTGTATTCTGGATCTTTTAACTGTATTACTGCACCTCTCCTTCGACACAACAAACGGCATCCACATACAATTCCAATCCTGGAAATAGTCCAATGAACTAAAAACCAGTACGATCAAGTCAATTCGTGTAACTAACGCTATTTAGGGAAAGCAGTAGAAAAACTCGGCATCACAGTTGCGCGAGGAACGGACCTGGGCTTTATAAGGGATGCCGGATTCAGGTCCCTGTGTGACCCTCATAACTATCCGCTGGTAATGGTTGCAGAATTGCTGGGGTTTTTCTAAATGACTACACCGACAGTCATTGCTGCATAATTAATTGTTAAATGACATGCGTATATACATAATAAATAAAGCAATACTTCGATGTATGTAAGAGGTATAAATTGATAGGTACCAAGTTAAGATGAATGTGTTATAATTTTCTGTAAATCCGTAAGATTTTTTCTAAATTTGTTTATTTATTTTATTCTCTTAGGGAAACTTACAGCTAGGCCAATTATTAAGTCAGATATAATATACATAGAAAGCTAACTAAAAGTTTCCACAAATAAACACTGACATTAAACACATATTAAGTTTAGCAAGTAGACATGATCATCATTATAGCAACTACATGTAAGTAAGTACTCGTAATAATAAACATGGATTAGTACCAACTACCACGTAAGAACATAATTTAGGCGTAGATAATAATTACTTTGTGAGAAAAAATAATAATAACATTTAACGAAAGAAATTTACAGTTAAACAGCCTCTTAAGGCGAAGCGCTGTAATGTCAAAATTATGTTCGTAAAAATCTGAGATTCATGCAAAAGAGGATAATTCTATAGGTATTTATATCCTAGATTTATATAGATTCACATAGTCATCTATAAGATTCACATACGTGTTAAATGTAGAATTATATTAAATTAATTATATAATTATTAAATTAAATTTGTTTTTCCGCGACAACCATCATGAGCTGTCAATTTATTTATCACAAGTTGCGCTTAGAGCGGTTTCATCCGCTTAGTAATGGATAATGATGATGATGATGATGATGAACCAAAATACATAGCCTATGTTACTTAGGGATAATGTAAAATGTTAATGGCGGAAGAATTTTTGAAATCGGTGCCTTAGTTTTCTACCGACTTCCAAAAAAAGGAGGATGTACTCAACTCGACTGTATTTTTTTAATGTTTGTTACCTTATAACTTGCGACTGGGTGAACCGATTCACAAAATTATTATTTGAAAGCTGGTGCTTCCCGTGTGGTCCCATTTAAATTTCATCGAATTCGGTCTAGTTTTTGAGTTACGCTCCAATAACTGAATAGAATGGAAGTCGGTACTAAATTTTTCAAATTGTACTTGTTGAGTTTATCCGTCACAAACATACAAAAATACAAATATTTCCGCTTTACAATATCAATATTGTAGAGCCTGTTATTATATTTTTCTATAATGTAGATTATTATCATTTTATTATTGTTATTAAAGCCAGTTCATATTTTTTCTACTAATCAGTAGTCAGTAGTCAAAAGTCAGTATTTACAAAAAACAACTGTTCTAAGTCTAAGCGAACCGATTTAGATGAATATTTTCAAGTTTCAAATAGACGTCTATTTGATCTGAGATCTGCGATTCTCTAACGGCCGTTTTCAATAACCTATCTATCGCCGGACGTTATGTCAAAATTCTATCGGTAGTAAGAAAAACTGTGGATAGATAGAATATGTATGAAAACTTCGATAATGTAACCCGAGGTGTGAAATAATACTAAAAAATCCTTATATATCGTACTTTGCGGAGACTATTGACAATAGAACAAAGTGACTTGATCACTTTGCTCTATTGTCAATAGTCTCTATGTTAGCCTGTACGTTTTGAATTTTTCAGTTTTTTTAAGGTTTTAAAAAAGGAGTTTTATAGTACTTTGATATACTCAAAACGTACGGGCATAGTAAACAATGTCACGACTCCATGAAAAAACAAATCACTGAAATCGGACAATGTTAAGAGGTAGAAAACAGTTTTCTCTTTTAGCATGGAAAGTACTAGCTATGTAATCCTCTTAAGTAACTTGTTTACTTTTCCAACAATCTTACAACCGTTACTCTCAATCAAGGGTTCCGTGGAAGGCCTACTGCCACTACTGGTCCAAAGCGTTTTTACTGTAACTGCACTATCAGCCTGTATTTGGTCAGACCGTTGCTTCATAAACGGTGTTGTATAATAAAATGTCGGTAGGAAAAGTCACATATTTGAACGGTTCTGTCCAAGGCTATAAAAGGGTCACTTTCAACTCTGATATGTTTAATTTTGCTTGTATCAATTTCGATAAGTACAATAAATTCTGTTTCGGTTTCTTAAAATATACTTTTTTATAGTGGTTTATCAAAGTGACTCCCTCTCGCCTGATGGAAAGCGAAGATAGAATCAAGAAGCAATGACCATAAGTGCAGCCGTAAGCTGCACTAATCGCCACCCTTATGATGACCTGGCAGACGCTTTTTCACGCTCCGCTTGAAAGACCCAGGGTCATAGCTGCAAGGAAATACGTACGCCGGCAAAGCATTCCACAATTTACTTACACGACAGAGGTAGGAACTTTTTGGTTCGTGGTAAGAAGTTTTGAACAGTAAATGGATGCAATGCTAGGCCGGAACGAGTAGTTCGGGATCGGAATGGTGAGGAAGGAATAAGATTATAAGCAATAGATACGTAGGTATATAAGTATAATAATACATCCAAGCTGTGAAAGTAAGGCCGTTTGTTGGACATAGATCTAAAATTAAATAAATCGTAAACACTTGTTTTAAAGTGTGTAATACAAACAATAATACTCAAGTTATTTTATTAAAGACATTGATTAACTATATCTTATCATTAATGTGTTTTTCTAAACCCAAAATGAAACTATATTTAAATTAAACTATACATGGATAAATCTGATAATCCTTAAACAGGTTTAGCTTTATTTATAAAAATTGTTTAATAAAGTTATTGAAACACACCATTCCTGGAATATTTTCACTGTACCACTCTTCCTTCTGCAGCCTGCTCCACCATTCATGTATCCTCTCGAACTTTCTATCTACAGCAACGATACTGTTCAAAGATGATATGGTGGCAACACAGGACACATCAGCTAATGTTACACAATTTGTTGCTACGTACGTCGTTTTCTCTAAATACTTCTCCAGGAAACCGTAAGCTTCTTCTATTTCTCTCTTCTGTTCTGCACTAACACGATTCCCTCTCACTAAGCTGTACAAGACGGGCTTGAAGCGTGGAAAAAGGATCGAAGAATCGAAGAAGAGGCGCTGGTCGATTATTGCTCTTATTCTGTTGTTCTTTGGGTACAGCTTTGCATGTTCTTCTCCTCCGTATTCAGAGAGTAGATAGGTCATGATGGCATGGCTATCAGATAAGATGAATCCGTCATCTTCGAGTAACGGGACTGTGTGAAGAGGGTTCTTCTCCAAGTAGTCAGGTGCAAACTGTTCCCTCGTCGGTAGGTTCACTTCTCTGGTCTCCACTTCCAAGCCAAGGATCTTGACCGTCATCAGAACAGCTCGTGCCGGTGGACTGACGGATGTCTTGTGTATTACAATCGGCATTTTAGTGGGCTGACTTGTGGCGTTATCAAGCGTTTGGTCCGGGTTTCCATTTATCACTGCGTTATCAGATAGTATGCTTGTTGTTGTGAACGCCTTTTTTGCGCATGCGTGTTTTGGTATGAGCTGTTGTGATGCAGTTATTTGGATAATGTCCGTGACAGATATGTAGGTTTTACCATTATACATGGGTACCTGGGGTTAAATCCTCCTTAGATCAATTTCAGAGAGAAAGTTGAATCCAACATAAAAAAAAAAGATAAGAAGTAGACTATTGATCTTTTTTTCATATCCGGAAGTAGGTATAAAAATATGTATTACAAATAATCTAACCCTAGTATGCGGGGCAGGGTTCAAGTCAGAAATGCACAGTGAAGAAACCCATAGGCATTTAGGAGGACAGCAGACCTTTTTTTCCTTCAAAGCCGTTCGTCAAAACCACTATCGGGACAATGCTCGTCGAGTCAACACACCTCAGTGCGATCACCTCATGACCGATGTTCAGATATACTTACTTATTGAGCTTTTCCTTTCCGCCTTCAAGAGTGTTTAATTGTTCATCAGGGAATCTTTATATATAAATAACATAATAGTAACTGACTGGATCTGAGATTTTTTTAACAACATTATGTCAGTCTTAATAGTGACAGCACGTAATAAGTACATATAAAATAGAACCTAGAGTAGGCCGTTACAATTAGGTTATAATAGATCGAATCTTCTATCATAACGCACGTCGGTGCGTACGTTTAGCACAGCACTAAAGACTAATTCGCTTACAAAATAAGACAAAACTTTATCATCTAATTTTAGAATCCCTGCTTCACCTGCACGAGCTTGTACCGAAATTTCTAAGCATGCGTCAACAAAACAAAAGCTAAGATACACTGCAACTAATAATGTATTTCGCCACACCACGCCCCCTGACGGAAAACATTAACCATTAGATATAAAACAAACCATAAAACTCTACACACCAATCCAAACTTTAACAGCCAGTAATAAAGTTTAAAATTATGGTGGGTAGTTATGTAGTAAAGGGTACGGCAACGCCGAACCCTGACCGCGGATCGGCGCGTGCGCACATAATGCAGCCTTTGTGAGCGCACGCTATGAAATTATTGAATAGATTTCATTTATTTTTAGACTTTATATTGTTTGTTGCTAATCTAGCGTGGCCGAACTTAAAGCGTAGTAAATTAAATTATTTTTAGGCTTTTACTTTGTAGAATCGTTTGTTTATTTATTTGGAAGTAGTCAATTTAATGGAATTTAGTTTTAAATTATTATTTTACTGAAATGTTCAAGATTAAACCGTTTAAACTGATAAAGTGTTTCTGGTCAACAAATACGAAGTCGCGGGCGGTTGTTAGTGTGCACACGGAGATACTCCTTAAGCTTAATTATAGACGACCTTTTTTCTACCATTATCATCCAGCTAAGTTCAATACGATTGTATCAGTATATGCTTCATGTCTAAACCCATCCAAACCCGGGATATCATCGTTTCAGTGCGCAGCGTCGCTAAAATCTTTTTTTCCGCTAGGCAGCGCGACCCCATACCCAAAATGGGTGTTTAATAATTATCGACAAGTGAAGGGTTGCAACTATACTATATAACTTATTACCGATGAATAGCAAATGCACAACCATACGTGTCCACTTACAATTACATTGGAAAAAATTGCTTGACTGTCCTGAAGTTAATACGAAACGGAATAATTTATTTCTATATTTTCTTTTGTTTACGTTATTCAAATGTTTTATAACTTACGTACAGGGTTCGCTTTGAAATAGAAAGTCCATTTTCTTTGCAAGGCTGTTTCTTATTCAAAATCCATGCGAATGTTTGATTGGTTTTATTCTTTACTTCTCGTAGTGGTGCTGTATTTATTATTGTAAGCGTATCTAAGAAACACACTTTTACGGCGTTCTTATGGTTTTTCAAATATGAAATAAGCATGGTATTAGTTTAAAGAATTTTGGTATTGCCGTATCAGGCATCAGTGCCTTTTAAATTATTTTCATAAAATTATTTTGAATTATATATTGTGTCTAAGTTTGTGTGGAGTTGGTAAGGTATACTATACTGTGTTCGAGCAATAACCGCCGCTGTCATTGTGCATCTGTCAACACTCCCACCATACACCGCGCCACTAAAAGCGCAATGAGAATAAATCCAGCACAAAGGGTCATAAAGGAGCAATGGCTATTCGTTATGGGGCTAAAAGTGCCACTTGCACCATCTAGCGTTTATACAGGGGGAGACTCAGCCGTGATTCTTGAGAAGTACCTAAGTACTTTTTATCGATTATAAAACAATAAAAAATAAAAACATTGTAGCTGTACATCATTACATACCTATCATCATCATCATCATCATCAACATCTCAGCTGTAGGACATCCACTGTTGAACATAGGCCTCCCCCATGATTTTCCAAAAGGACCGGTTGGAAGGGGCCTGCATCCAACGACGTCCTGCGACCTTCATCAGGTCGTCTGACCACCGTGTCGGTGGACGACCTACGCTGCGCTTGCCTGTCCGTGGTCTCCACTCCAGAACCTTTCGGCCCCATCGGCCATCCGTTCTGCGTGCTAAGTGCCCTGCCCACTGCCACTTCAACTGGCTAATCGTCTGGGCTATGTCGGTGACTTTCGTTCTTCTACGGGTCTCCTCATTTCTGATTTGAACACGTAGAGAAACCCCGAGCATAGCCCTCTCCATAGTTCGTTGTGCGACTTTGAGCTTATCTGTGACGCCCATAGTAAGAGACCACGTTTCAGTGCCATACGTCATCACTGGTAACACACATTTAACTGGTAACATACATACCTATACTATAAAATAACGACATAAATGCTGTCAAATATTGTAATACGCGAGTGCTTCTGGCAGCGGAGCTTGACTTGGCGATCCCGATCAATAAGTTAAGCAACACTTGCTGCAGTCAGGAGTTGGATGGGTGACTGCTAGTGGCATTATTCAACTGAGCGCTTCCGTGCTTCTGAGGGCACGTTAAGCCGTCGGTCCCAGATGTTTGTCTTAGGACAACAGCCGTTAGGCTATGTCAAAGGCCTTCGGGCGGCCTGACGACTTCGACATGGGCAGACCACTAGCCTATCCACCAAGCCGCACTGGGTCCGCATGTATTATGGATTATGGCTCAACTCCTCTTTCTGAGAGGAATGCTCGAGTCCTAGCAGTGGAAACATAATGGGCTGATTATGTATGTTCATGTTTTTTTATAAATCATTTAATGTGCAATGTAAAAATGTCCGAAATTCAAACTAAAAATTAATAACTGAATCGTAGTGACGGCTTAAAGTCTTGTTACAAGTTTAAGAAAGTCAATAAGATATATAAACCTAAAGAAGTGTCTTGTGAACTTGTCTGTTTTAAAATATATTTTATTTAATGTCATTCGGTAATATTCTAATTATGAAATGAAATACAGAATTTTATTGGCATATTTTATTTACAGACTTCTTTAAGAAAATTAAAAAAATAAATTTAAGCATTATTATTCTAACAAAACAATGCTTAAAACATTTTTTTTATTATTAAAGTAAAATGTGTCCCGACCAAGCAGTTTCAATTCAATTTAAGTACACATTATCTGTGGTGAGCGCTGGTTCCGAGCCAATAGACCAATAACAGACTTTTTCCACTGATTTTGGCAAAATTGTGGTTACGCCGCACAAGCCATATAAACATGAAGAAGAAGAATACTTTTTCCATTTTGGCGCTATTTCGTACATACGAATTTGAGTAATATTTTGTTGGATAAAACTTTAGTAGCAATAATGTCATGAGATTAAATAAAGTAGTGTATGCAACTGCATATAATTAGGTATTAAAACACTCTTGTAATCTTAAAACTACACTCATGTTTTAATTCCCTCTATTATATGACAGTTGCATATTGATGACTATTGACAACCTAAAGAATAAAACATTATCTATTACTTTATCATTAACTGGATGTTGAAACACTTCCTTTACTTATTTGGCACCTCCAAGTGTATACATGAAACAGTAATTGGCACACTCTGTATATCCAGCCAGCGCGCTATTGAAGGTTGCATAAGGCGCTATAGGACAAATTGGCGCCGTCAAGACAATGACTACTTGAATGTACAGGCTATGCTGCGAGACTGACGAGGTACTACTCGTTATCATTTTATTTATAGCTTTCATAAAATAGAATTTACAATAGTATAAAGCTCATCAAATTCGTACTGTTTTGTTTAACTAACACACTTCAGAAACGCCTTCGAGTTTGTTGACAGTTGGTACCGACCATAACGAACATTTACCTAACAGTTCATAATCTGTCACTATTAAATTAAATTAAAATTAAAAATCATTAATTCAGGCCCAATCTATAATCAATCCAACTATTGGAACATGAAGAAACTCGAAAAAACACAAATTGTGGTAAATTAAACAAAATCTACGATATCCATTGTTGTTTTTCTCGCCACCCATCGCAAACATTTTGCCAGATCCAGTAAGAGGCAGATATTTTGGGATCTATGCAGTTATTAGTTATATCTTCTTTGCTATGCGACACGTTGTCTCCATTCCGATCAAAGCGTATCTCCAAATGGCCACATATTGGTTATTTGCCGACACATGGCTGAGTTGAGTATGTTCTGCCATTTAGCCCGGAGGAGCACACAATAGAGTATTTATTACGGACATCGCCTTGCAGTCTGGGGCCCTGGAGAGAACTCTGTGACCAATGGGATAGGTTTGGTACCAGTCATAAGCTCATGGATACCAATATATAATAGTTACATACTGTAGTCGATAAGTTAGTAGTTAAATAGGATAGCTGTACCTAGTTTTAGACTTGCGAAGACTAATAAGTCATTCCTAGGAAATTGAGTGCATTTTTACAATAAAATCCCAAAGCACATAACTGAGCTCACAGAGGGCAAATTCAAGTTGACTGTAAAAAACGTTTTAATAATAAAAGCTTACTATAAAGTTCAACATTATATAGAAGATAAAGATGCTTGGAATACTCCACTTCTGGCAAGCTGTCTCTCTGCCACGCATAAAATGTAATATTTGTAGTACCTAAGTAGAAACATTGTAAACATCCATATAAAAAGAATGGCCCCGAGTTTCTTGACGCTTCTTCTCGGTGGGTTCTATATATTTTGGAACGCGGCGGTAGAGTCTTTAAAGTACATTATAATGAAAAGTTGACGTTCATAAGTGCGTCTTTGATGCCTAAATTGAATAAATGATTTTGACTTTGACTTTGATAAACCGAGTTTCCATCAATCTTAGCTGAATTTTCACGACTTTTATCAAAGCAAATGCTTGCAGATGATATTCAACTGATTCATTTGTAGGAATTCGACCAGCATGACAAGAGCTCGGTTCTGATGACACTACTACGTGAATATTTTTCTACTTTCGAAGGCAAAGGAATGTATAGTAATTTAATATCGGTCAAGTTCAAATTAAAGCTTAATCATGTTTTGTGCAATAGGGTAGTTGACACGGTTTAAAACAAATTACAATGTAATGTTAACTTAATAGTTGGAACAAATAACCCAACGAATTAAAACAATATTTAATATGCATTGGATTAACTTTATTTTGAATAAACAAAATGTGCACAAAAGTTTCTAAAAGTCACGTGACCAAAAACGGACGTAGCTACCTAAATGATCTCATAATCGCAAAACCATGATAGTCGTGCCTTATCAACAGATTGAGAATCAAGCAAGTGAAGAAAGCATCTAATATTATTGCTTTAAAACTGAATTACTACCAGGTGAAAGGACAAACTGTCGATCCATAAACACGTTTATAATCGCAACCACAAATAATAAGTTAATATGAAATTATGGGGCCTATTCAGAAATGTGCTAGGTTACACGCTAGGTTCCTTGCAGTGAGTTTATATTTTTAGTATTATTCAAATCAAAGTTCAAAGGCTAGAACACTATACGTTCCCTAATTTAAGAGCATTTCAGTAGGTTAGCTTATACTTTAAATAAATTGTACATGGACTTGTCGAGAGCTCTGAAAGCTACATTATTTAAAAGAGAATTAAAAAAAGTTTCACAAAATATGAATATTGCAAATCCGTGTCAAAAACTTACACCATACCTTTAAATTCTACCTGAATTTAAGCAATTTACTGCAGTCTTACACTTGCGTACAAATAAACAGAGTTAGGTAATACCTTACTCTTTTAGCTTGTACCACGTCCCACAGGAAATGTGCATCTCATTCGCTATTTATAATGTCGATATGCGGCAGAGAGTTCAGTCAGAGGAAACCAAACGTCTCAAGAAGCCTATAGTTAAATCCATTTGCAAATATCCATAAACATTTTAGTGGCCACGATGATATTATGTTATTGAAATGTCAACGAAACCTTTGAAGTTTATGATGGCTGGCTATAGACTGAACATCACTTGGTTTTCAGAAGTTAATATCTACTCGTATAGACTAGGAGCCACACGCTTTGAATGTTTATGCCTATTATAAATATAATGGATTTATTCTAAGGTCATAATATAACATTTTTCTAACTAAATAGGTAAGGTGAGTCGGGACAAGAGTAACATCGGGACAAGAAGAGCGAAAGCTTCTATTGCTTTCCTATTTAATTTGGCGCCCTTCTGTTCAGTCGGTAAAGCATATAGGCACGCATTAGTTTCTTTAATGCAAAACAGATGTCACGCTTTCCGCCCAAATCGTAAAAAACGGGATTCATTTTGACCATACATATAATTATTATTGTCAGTGGTTTTGACAGGTCATATTAAGTCAAAGAAACTGGACATAAACGTGTCTACAAACAAGTATTTACTAACGTAATTCCAGATTACGCTTTTGGTGGTGAACGGGTGACGCCTATTCAACGCTTATTTTATAAGCTAGATCATTAATTTCTGTAATTCCTATCAGTAATAAAGTTTTATCAATTATTCAAAATCCTAATTTCAAATTATTAAGGTATACTTTATATACTTAAAGCGAAATCATATAAATATCTAGAATAAACATTTTTAATTGGTTTTTCTCCGGAAAATGATTCTAGTAAACAACTCCACATTCTATTTTCGCACGAGCATAGGACGAAGGAAAGAGACGGACTGAACTCCCATGGTTAGGATACATACCTTCATGGAGCGATGGAGTATTGACGATGAAAGATAGGGTCGTGCATACTTAAAAAACCTACCTACTAGGTTTAACGGTAAGGATGCCGGAACAACGCCGTCTTATAACGGAATAAGTGGTAGTGGCCACGTCTACCAGTCTACTTCGATGCGATGATGGCTGGATAACAGATGGTTAAAGAGTGCCGACTGCAAGCGTAGCGAGATTGATAGATACGAAGCCAGATATGGTGTCGAGTTATTAAGATCAAGTGTGGCCACTCCATTAGTGGTAGGTTTAAAAATTTATTTTCACTTTTAGATGATTGTAGTGTAAGTGTCCATAGCACAGATCAGATATAAAGACCTTATCTTATCTGTGGTCACAAGTAAGATGTATAGTAAACTAGAGTCCCCGCTACGAAAGAAGGCTCGCAGAAAGTTAAAGGAACTAAATACTACATTTATGAGAAATGTATCATTGATACGACTACTAGCGCCGCGTCTATAGGACTCCTTTCGTGGCATTAGAAGTATATGATAATGTGTAGGTATATTTGGTAATGAATTACCACGAATTGGCGGGGAAAATTATGAATTATGGCATAGTCTTGATTTTTAATAAATTCAATGTATAAGTTAATATTAATAATGTCAGTTGTTGATTTAAACTTTTTTTTGCTTTCTAAGTGTACTCGTACAGATTTAAATTTGCCATTCCTCAAGATAATGATATTTATCTTACAAGAAATTACATTCGTTGTTTGTTTTTTTTTAACTTAACTGTGAATTGTTATGGGACTGGTACACGTTGAGTACTTTTAAATGCATTCATTCGTAAAGTAGCACGAGAGTGACTTGGACTGGACTTGACTGGACTATTTGTGACTGATTTTTTTGATACAAATCCTATCCTATTTATATTATAAGCGCGAAATTTTGCATTTATGGGTGGATGTTTGTAACTATTTCACGCTCAAACGGCTGAGCCATTTCGATGTATGGAGGTAGTTAGATGAGGCGCTGGAATAACATAGGATACTTTTCATCATCATCATCATCCATCACCACTAGTATGACTATATTTCACATCACAGTGTAATACAATATGGCAATAATAATCCGGGTTTGTGTGCGCTTCAATATAAAGTGTAAACATTCTATTCTTATTTACTATAATTTATAATAACTTTTATACACTTCACAAACATCAAACATCTAAGAGCAATTTCTGTTCATCACACAAACACTAGACAACGCTCAAACAAGAACCGAACCGGGGACCCCTCACTTCGGAGGTAGGGTTTTACTAATGTACCATTTAGGTCGTCGTGTAAAACTTAGGTAGACAACTATAAACTTAGTAGTACATCCTGTATAGGTTTATCATATACTTCAGATGCAACACACCTACTAAGGTCTTTCTTTTTAATTAGTTAAAAAGATAACGTAGACTTACTGTTGAAAAACTTTGTGTGAGATGCCCATCACAATAACACAATACAGTTCGTAAATCAAGCGTGAAATTATATTTAATTATAAAGTAATGAATGGGCTCTAATGAAATGAACTCAAGTTTAAATAGTTTTATTAATTTAGGGGCCCGTATAAGCCTTTATATATAGCTTTTTAAATATGTATTAGTATATGGCAGTGCAATGAAGTCGGTTAACAATTAAGTAACAGCAACTTCATTTTGACTGCAACCAACTAAATAATAAATAAATAAAATAAATATTCCACAAATATCACACAACGCCATCTAGTCCCAAGCTAAGCAGAGCTTGTGTTATGGGTACTAGACGACTGATAAACATACTTATATATTTCTAAATACATACATATTATAGATAAATTACACCCAGACACAGAACAAATGATCGTGCTCATTACACAAACATTTATCCTGGGTGGGAATCGAATTCACGACCTCCGGCATAGCAGTCAGGGTCACTAACCACTAGACCAACAGGCCTGTCATGCAAAAAAAAAGTGCAAAAGTGTTTCCGATCGTTTCTTGCTTTATTGTTCTAACAAGTTTTTCTAAATAATAGCATTTAAGTATAGGTACCTAGTATTTCTGTAGAATAATCAATAATGAACCAAAACCGCGGGAGGTTGCTGCAAAAACTTCTATTTAACAGTTTATTTTGCAGACTTCTTACTGTCATATCTCTAATAGTTGATAGGTTTAATTCAATTTGCTAATAACTTGTGTGTTATCAACTAAAATTATATATCTAAGAATAAAAATCATGTGAATGTTGAAGCAGTATTACTGCTCGACCACACGGATATAGTAAGAAGACTAAAGATAACAAAACCATTCGAGTTAGTGTAGTGATCAGTGCTAGTGTATTAGTGTAATGTAGTTAATGTAAGTACTGCTTCAAAGAACACATGAACATAGTGTCTTCACCTTAAATAGAGACAATAAGAAAAGTGTTACTGGACACATTCTTACGTATAGTGAATATAGCAGTTTAGGATAGAATACAATTACTTATTAACCTTTTTAGGCTAGATTGTAATATCAATAGGGTGCATAATATTTGTATGTATCTTAGTTAACATTCATACAGAAATTCTCCACTTTTCTAAAGTCGGGCAATATTTTAACCAACAATCATATAATCGGAAGAAATATGCTACTTTTTAGTTGTAATTTTTTTTTTTAATATATAAATCTTTATTACCAATACATTTCGTTGAAACAAGCTCTAGACTTATTGAACCCAAACCAAAAGGATGGCAGAAAAAAAAACAAGCAGTTGTTATTAATGATTTCCTTTAGCTTCTTTACTACTTATTTAATTTTCCAAGATTTTTTTATGTTCGACAATATGATTTACTAGAACTTTATTTAGACATTGACTTATTTCTATCTATCACATCTAATTTTTTTGTAATTTTTTCATTTCATCTAATCACATACTTATTTCTATGACTATGACTTATTTTTAACTACTTGAATGGGAATCTCACATCATGCAACTACAAATATTAACCTAAATAACTTGAAGCATGGCAAATCTTAAAACGTACGAGTCCACACATAAAAAAACTTACCCGAGATATACCTGTATTAAATTTGTGATATTAATAAAGGACTATGACTATATGGAACCCTAAACCATATGTATACTTACACTTTCCACAAATTTAAGAGGAAGGGTATTATGGCTCGTGCGTGACTGATTCCAGATAACTCAGTTCGGAACCATAATGGGAACTTAAGTGCCGTGATATTGATGGTGGAGAGGGTTCCGTGCATCTCCCCAGGCATGTGATTAGCTTGGGTTTTAATTGTTTCCAACATCCATCTTCATTTCAAGAGGTTTCTTTTGTTTTAACCTCAGACAGACAACCCTTGTGTGTCTGTCTTTGAATATCCGAATCCGTTGCGGTATTTGTTTCACTTGAAAGTGAATTTTTGCGAGATGTTCAGAGCCATGTTTGATAAAAATCGTTTCGATATATCCAGTTTTCAATTTCATGGATATCCTTCATAAGATCTAGGGGGGTCGAATATCAGCTCAATTTTCAGTTATTTGGTGCAGCACTCACATCTCCAATTGTAAGGGTATGATGTTCACCAGGTCAGGAGTACCAAGATAGATGATGCCTACTGGGCATGGTAAGGTCTTCGAGTCATAGCTCTAATATTTTCCGGTGCAGTTCTCAAATTATTCAACTCATTTTTCTTCACCAAAACCTTGTTGAAGATATTATTACAATTATTTTTTTGATTATTGCTTTTGTTCAGACTCAATGGGTCCGTGGCATTGTTTACATTTATATTTTAAACTGATTTTTTTTTTATAATTAGTAACGGAATACAGGAAATTTTCATAATACATTTTTTTTGTACACAAATAGACTTTTAACTAATTTCTAAATATCGTACATACCGAGAGCATACCGGCTCCCGCAAGCAGCGCCCGTTCACGAGCTTGACACGTGTGCCAGCCATCACCCTCCTCAACCATATTTGAGGGAAGAGGACGACCCGCCACACGACGCCGCCGCGAGAAGAAGCCTTTTAGTGAGCGTGAATGCTCAAGGTATACGCATACATAATACAAAAGCCTAAGCTTGTCTAATTTTTTTATTTATTTTTTTATAACTAATTTTAATATAAGTCTGCTTTCTCCACCCGGCCCAGGGCCTCCGTCACATCCACATTCCGATCTTTTATGGCCATCTGCAAGTTGTAGTCGCGGATAGCATTTGGTGACGCAGACACCGCACGTCGCACGAAACGGCTGATGGCGTCTTCGTCGTCGGTGTAGTAGGTGAAGGTCCTGGTGTGCCGCGAGACTGCAACCACTGCGTGCGGGACGCTCTCGTGCAGACTCATGTCATTATTACAATTTACTATCGTCAGGTCTAGTAAAAGGATAAGTAAGTAAGAAAAGTTTATCATTTGGTTTAAATTTGGGCCAAATAGATTTAAACCAATGTTAACCATTTTAACATTATGCTAACTTAATGTATAGTTATTTTATTATTAGGCCATAAGTAGCTACTCCTTTATAGGTATATCTGACAATTTAAATGCTTACAACATTTCAAGAAAGTTAAATTAACTTTTAAATGGAAACGTAGAATATTCGAAAAATTTGACATTTATGAATTTATAAAATTCAGAGACCAAATACCGTTTCTTCCAAATAAGTACAATAAAATACTTTAAAATGTTACCACGCTTCACAATTCACTGAAAACATGCCGAAAATTCGCGGCAAAATACACAAGAATGCTTCGCAAATGGAGACAATAAAAGTTGCGGGTCGTATATGGCGGTGCGGCCCAAATACGACCGGTGTAGCTGTCACCCGGCGGCCATGTTGGGTGCGCGCGCGGCAAAAACGGGAGGCAGCAGGACACCGACAAATCACTGGACAATTTGTTACTTACCTCAAAAACCTTCCACAGGCTGTTGCAAAATTAAAAGCTGCGACAAACTTGATTAAGTCGCCGTTAAATAATTTTTAACGTTAGTAAAAAGAAAGATTATTTTAGTGGTCTGCATCGGTACTTAGGGTGGTGCCGCTAAGACACACATCTTAAAAGTTAAAAGAGGACAATACCTAGGTACTAAACTAGAATTAAGATGAGAATCAGTTTTTGACACCCCACCCTCAGACAAAATTTATTTTGTCTGAGACCCCACCACTGATATTCTACCGATTTCCAAAAAGGTACTCAATTCAACTGTTTTTTTAATGTTTGTTACCTCATAACTTTCGACTCGAGTTTTGGCGAGAACGCGGAAAAGTCAACGTTATTCCATTGTATTATTTATCAAAACTTATGCTTTTTTTCAGTGTTAATGTTTAAAATTGGTGGCGTTTTACTCAATAAGTGCTGTTTTACGTGCATGAGTGTGGGCAAGTGATATAATGTGGTGAAACGTGTTTTTCCGTGTTATTTCCAAAACTTCATAGAAGCTGATGGTAAAGTTGCCACCACTTTACTAAAGCATGACTTAGACTGACTGGACCATGACTGACTGACATTTTGGACTCAGACTCTGACTGACTACGACTAATATCACCAGAATATTCTACTAAAACTTTGTAATACAAATAACTTGACATTGGCAAATGCACGAGAAGTGCGGGGCCATAACCCTCTAAGGAAGGGAAATCAAAAAAAAAAACTTTCGACTCATTTTTTTTGTTTGAAAGCTGTGTAGTCCCATTTAAATTTCATCAAATTCGGTGAAGTAGTTTTTGAGTTACACTCCAATACCTGAATTGAATGGAAGTCAAGTTAGTAATTTTTTTCAAGTTGTAGGTAGATATTATGATAAATATTTTTTTTGTAAAAAAGCTCTTTATAAACCAGTGTACACGTAGATACCGACCCATTCCAACAAAGACTATACTTATAATCTGTATTTTCCATCCAGTGCGGGTACTAAAAATGTAATAATTGTATGTAACAGGGTAAAGACATGTCAGACATACAGTGGAGCGAACATTTTGTGGATGGGTAAGGGGAACATTTTAAAACATTTTTTATTAACCTATCGAACTAAAATATGTAGTAAAAATGTATAGTACTAATTTGGTGCGTATTTAAAATTTGTTTAAGTAAAGAAAATACTGTGTTTTTAGAAGTGAGTGATTTTTAGAGTTGAGTTTGTTCGTCCATATTAAATAAAAATAAAATAAAAATAGTCCTCAAAATATGATGATCAATTAAACAGTTACGCATATACATAAATAAAAAACACAAAATACACGTCAACACGATCATCTTTTTTCGGAAGTCTATTAAAATGCGAGCGCGTATGTGTGAGTGTTTGATTTTGTTAGTATGCAACGACTGAACAGCCGTGCGATTCTCTAAGAGTAACATCGTTGCATCTTTGACAACATTTGTGAAACAAATGACGAGATGACAAAAAACGTTGGAAAAGCAACCTGATGTACAAGGGCGATATCTCATAAAGTATTTGACATCGGTGAGCTCGACGACGAGCACATCGACGAATCATTAGAGAATCGCACGGCAGACTCTAAGGAACTTAATTTGAGTTGAGATAGTGCTTCGCAATTGTCTTGGAATTCCACATATTTTGTAGTTTTTAATCAGAGTAAATACTCTTCCGCTTATATTCCTGTGCTCACGGGAGAACCCGTGGTCAGAGAATTATAAGCCGTGAACTTTTCTGCATCCCGAGAGGTAATAAATATTCACCATAAGCCTTCAAATAAACAATGCAGAATAAAATATTCCTAGAAGCTCGAATATCTTCGCATCAATCGTAAGCTCCGATACCATATAAAGAGACTCAACATGCCATAGATCAAACATAAAAACACAGATACGACAAACTGATCAAGAATATAGATGACGCGGAAGGTGGACCGACATTGATAGATATTATAGCTCTTTACGATAAGCTTAATTTGTTGTACACTGTATGGTATGAAGTTGTGGTTATGATTAAATATGTGCAATTTCAAAGCATTTATAAAGAATTGACATTGATAAATAAGAATGGGAAGTAATGGAACGTCGTTTAAAGGTTTTCCTTTGTAACATTCGTACTAGATACGCAAAAATTGCTAAAGACGTTTCTTTGATGGGTGACCACAACTGGTATTTTTACTGAGAGCTTTCCTGCTTTGTTAACTGAAGTCAAAAAAGGAGAAAGTACTATGTTCAACTGTATCTTTTTTATGCCCTCATTTATGAAACGATTCTCAATTCTCAACTCTATTTTATTTAAAAGAGTATACTTCCGAGGTATACTTCCGACTTCCGATTTACCTAATTTGATGAAACTTAAATGGGACCACCCATTTAAGTTTCATCATATTAGGTCAAGCCGATTTTGAGTTACACTCCAAAAAATGAAAGGCGAAACAGCCTATCTTGATGATATCGTTATTGACGGTGAATGACATCGATCCCGTAAGTAGCAAGGGTCACTAAAAAGGGGGATTTTATTATCAAAAAAGGAACTTCAACACTAAAAAGTGTGAAATAACATGTCGAAGTCGGTACCACGCGCAAAATATTGTGATAATAGGTACTTTTGAATTATCATGGTAATGACTTCACCAAGTTATTTCACATTTTTTAGTGTTGACAGTCAAACTAGGTAGATCCAAATTCGAGAAAGAGGTCAATCGTCGAATCCAACTCGGCTGGGCAGCGTTCCGGAAATTTCGCGAAGTCTTCTCGTCTAAAATACCTCAGTGCCTCAAGACAAGAGTCTTCGACCAATGTGTGTTACCAGTGATGACTTATGGCACTGAAACGTGGTCTCTTACTATGGGTCTCATAGATAAGCTCAAAGTCGCACAACGAGCTATGGAGAGGGCTATGCTCGGGGTTTCTCTACGTGATCGAATCAGAAATGAGGAGATCCGTAGAAGAACGAAAGTCACCGACATAGCCCAGAAGATTAGCCAGTTAAAGTGGCAGTGGGCAGGGCACATAGCACGCAGAACAGATGGCCGATGGGGCCGGAAGGTTCTGAAATGGAGACCACGGACCGGCAAGCGCAGCGTAGGTCGTCCACCGACACGGTGGACAGACGACCTGATAAAGGTCGCAGGACGACGTTGGATGCAGGCCGCTTCCAACCAGTCCTTTTGGAAAATTATGGGAGAGGCATTATGTTATGTTCAGCAGTGGACGTCCTACGGCTGAGATGATGATGATGAGTGTTGACGTAGGATCAATTGATTGTTTTTTCTTAAAACAATTTGTCAGCTAATTCTTAGGACTGACTGAAAACACCGATACCCTAGAGTTTTAGGTTACTAGTTGTCACTATAATAGACAATAGGACAGCGCCTACACGTTTACAACTCAGCGTCATGTTTAAACTTACATGAAGTTTACTGGTACAACATCAATCTCCTGTGGCATGTCGTACTCAACAGGTTTCATTTCAGGAATTCTATAGGGATCAATATATCTCCATTGTTTGAGGCCTTTTATTTATAGCAACCCAAATAAAGTACATGCAAAGCTACTTTAAATGGGTTGCTATTACTATACAATACAAAAAAAACATGTGAAGCTGTTTCTTGTTCGTCCGATCATTCGATCCAATTGCACCTTCTGAATGATTTAGATATTCTTGGCGGATTAAGTAGATGCGTACGCGCATGCAGCGACGCACGTCAAGTGTCGAGATACGCCATCCGGGTATCTCGCGATATATCCGAAGATAGCCATTTGCAATTATAATAAACTACTTAGAGGATGTTTAGAACATTATCAGGAAGTGCATTCTGGACTTGTACATACACTCTGCTCGTTGAAAATTAATTTCAAAATAAACTAAGTGTATACTGTAATAAAACATTTCAGTTGATATCTGCCTTGGCGGGTACTACCACAGTTTTAAATATTCTGCCACTTATATGCTATAGCAGTAGTGTGCATATATATTATCAGCATTGTAGTACCTAAGTACTCGTATAAGTAAAATTGCAGGGTGAATGAGACTCTAAAACTAATGCAAACTAATGTGATCCTGTTGACGAGCGTAGTGCAGTTTCAAGCAAAACTCAAGTTCAAATTATGGCCGGTGTGGCGGTTTACCCTACTGGAGATAGATATTTGACACTATTAGTATGGACGTTATCAATTTTGTATCAGTAGTGAGGAAAAATTTAAGTATCTACCTACTTAAGTGCCATTAGGTCTTAGATACAAAGCCCAACCTACGGACACAATCCGATATAAGTAATATCTTGACCTCCTTTTTCAATAACTGAGCTAAAATTTTACATGATTAAAATAAATTTAGGGAACCGTATGAAAACTTCGATAATGAAACCAAGGTGTGTAAAAAATATCAAACAACTACTTTGTATCGCGTACGCTTCTACGCTTCGGATACTATTGACAATAAAGCAAAGTGATGTACCTACTGCAGTTTTATAGAAAACATCAATATCACAATAAATTCTATAATATCATATTATTATGTCTAACTATTACAGTTGTGTTAGAATAACTACTTTTCAAGTTGTTATTCTAACAGTGTGTTATAATATACAATACTAGCTGCTCTCTGCGGCTTCACCCGCGCGGTAATGGATGATGATGATGATGATGAATCAAATAAGTATAGCGTAAGTTACTCGGGCATAATATACGAGTACCTTTCTACTGTTGAAATATTTTTGAAACCGGTCATATATTTTTGCGTTTATACGTTACAAACAAACTATTTAGTTATTAGAGTAGATAAGGATTAACACTAACGTACGAATAATGTGGCCTAGTTTGTACTGGCGTTAATATACACTAATATTCTAAAGAGGAAAGATTTGTATTTATGTATATTTTTATTTAACAAATAAACTTAAGAACTAGAACTAGACCGATTTCATAAATTATTTTGCCGTTAGAAAGATACATTATCACTGAGTAATATAAACTATATAATATTTTCCTTATCTACTCTAATAATAAAGAGGAAAGATTTGTTTAGATGTAAGATTATTTTGTAAAAGATAACCGCAAAAACTATATCCAGTTTAAAAAAATATTTCACCACTAGAAAGCTATATTGCTATATTAAGCCTGAGTAAAATACGCTATATTTGATTCATCATCATCAATCACCGCATGGTAGAAACCGCGGAGCGCAGCTAGTTTAATACGTACCCATTGATGTATACGCGTATGTTACACCAGTGTACGTATATATAGAGTTTTAGATTATTGTATTTTTGGACTTTACTCATGTCATATTTTATTGTAATGTAATTTGCACTTTTTAAGGGTTTTGAAATTAATATATTTCAATTTGAGGTTATTTTCTGAGTGTTAGCAGAAAGTATAATAATATGGATAATACTGTAATCTTACGACGGGTATCATAAAAATTCAAGGTAAACTTTCTACGCGATTAATATACTTAATCAAAAAAAATACTTTGAAAAGTTAACATTCATAAGCTAAATTGCATAAAACACATGATTTTAAGCATAAGCAGTGAAACAATTTTTTTTACACTACTGTCCAAAACTCATATAAAATTTGTAAAATTGGAATACCTAGTAGAATAACCTATTCCAATAAAATTTGCAAATATATAACCTATATACAACAATATATACATAAAAAAACTACACGTCGCGTTGACATGAAACCTCCTCCATTTAAGGAAGTCTGATAAAACCCATCACGAACGCAGACAGGCATGCTAAGTTAATACCACATACCATTATATGGTTATAACAGAAGGAGCAATTGATTTTCATTGCAACAAACCTCGATAAAAAACTCTCCACTTCAATATTCATTGCAACCGAGACTACGATTGCAATGCATCGCTCTAAAAGCACTGTACAGTCATTTGTTATAAATAATTCAAGCAAAAACTGAGTTGAACGAGTTTGGATTGAAACAGCGGCAATTATCCTCCAATAAGTTTACTCCATTTTTTGTAGTTATGTCAGATAAAAAGGAGTCGTGTGGAAGTGGCTTTAAAATATGTAAAAGTGAATGTTATTGCATAGAATAATATTCAATACTTATACTACGATCACAACGTATTTTTAAATACAATTTTCCTATGTAACAATTGTACTATGTAAAAAGAAAATATATTAATACCTATAAAGCACGCATATAATTCTGACTATATAAAAGTAAATATAAGAACTTACTGAGGTATAATTAGCAAGTAAATATAATTTTATTACAATAATTAGTAATACGACGATCAAGTATTTATTTAAGCGCGCTAAAACTGCTCAATAAAATCGCAATTAATGGCAAAGGCAGTCGTCGCCACAGCCTATGGTTGAGTAACGATAATAAATTCCGAACACGCCTGTCTCCGAGTGCAAATGGAACAAAATACCTAAACAAATTGCTTCGACATCAGCCCCGCCTGAGAGAGTCCACTTTTTGCACTAATTCGGCATTCCGAAATAAAAATTCCAACTCCATAAGTAGAAATGGCAAAAAGTTTCGCGTTTCTGAACGGAGCCGCGTCTTCGGCGAAGGTGCGCGCTGAGTGATTTCAAATATGGAATGCGGGAAAAAATAAAAATGTTTTCAAATCGAAACGCGACAGTATTCGTATCGGAGTGAGTAATGGTCGAGTGTTGTAAGTAATAAAATTGTCGATATCGATAACAGATCGAATGACAAGACAAAACTCAATATATAGCGTACCAAATAAGAAAAGCAAAACTGGAATATTACATTTTAAAGAGCTATTTTAGACGACCAGTGGATATTTTTATATAATTTAAGCGTTATAAGTCGGAAGTCTATTATTTGAATATAAATATTATCAAGTCAGGACAAATTGCCCAATCACTACCCACCAAACAACCTGACCCAAATAGCATCAACCCCGTTCCCCTAGATGGCCGTCTGCCCAACACCATAAATGGCACAAAGCCATAAAAGGCAGAGGCCCGCTGACCTAATAGCCTCCAACCCCAAGGCCTGGGGTGGCACAAATGTCAGACCTGTCGTAAATCTGATGTTTGGAAAACTAATATAGACAATGAAAGGTTTAATGGGAAAGCAAAGGTACTGGTTGATTTTGATTAGAAATATTTTAACTGTGTTGTCACAGTTAAACGTGACCATTCCGTCAAATTGAGATCTGAAAACTCTGAATAAAAAGTGTCCTTAAATTTAAGTAATAATTAATAAAACTGTTAAAAAGTGTCCTTAAATTTTAAAAAGACAGTAGGCCTGTAAAATATAGCCACGGTAATATTACAATATTACCGTGCTTTAACTAACGCTGAGAAATCCTCTCTGTAAATATTCTAATTGTAATAACCTGATAGTACCTACATAGAAATTTTATAAAGGCTGCACACTAAACTAATCTTTAGAATATATCATTGTACCGTAGTTGAATTTCCACAGTAAATAAATAAACTTAAATGATATATTCTGGTTGATTAATGTTTTTTTTTCTTCCTAAAACATAAGTACGGTATTGTAGGCGACGTGTACAAAACCATATTATGCAGCGTTGTTTGTGTGTTTTAATAATGCATCCACCAATTTTACTAGAACGTAACATAGACAGCATTTCTGACTTATTAATTTGATCACAACTTTACTCTATCTACTACTATCTACTTGAATAAAAACCTCACTTGATGCAACCATAAATATTCATATAATAAAATGAACTAGAGGAATGGCAAATGGCTAAAACATCTTTACGAATCCACTTATGGAAAGGAAAAAAAGTAGCTTACGTACTGAATTATTTGCAGAGGCCGTAACACGACTAATTTAAAAAAAAGTATACGAATCGAAAACAATCGAAAAAGCGCGCCACGCTTTGCCTAAAACTGAGTTATCTGAGACACAGTTTTACTTGTTATAATGATTTCGTGCTAGTTCCACATCCACATAATACTTATATCATCAATACTACACAAGGTAACTTTAATATTTATTCAATCCAATTTAATCAAATCCAATCTTAAAATATATATAACTAGTTTATCAAAACATCGATCACATAAAAGATTATAACAACAAAGACATATTTAAAATGCTATTTTTGTAATGTCTATAAAATGAAGGCAATCAGTGTTGTGTCGCAATAGTGACACAATGACATTACAATGACATTAGCGCGGCCTCGAGAAGGGCGCAGCACAGGAAGGGTGGGCCACGCCAAGACGCTTGTCTTTTTAAATAGGTCACTGTTACTGCACACAGTCTATTGTTACTTCTACTATTATTTGATGTAGAATATGTTGTCGAAGCTTATTTGTTAAATATTATTGTTATAATATAAGGCTATAAGCAAAAACAAAAGGATTTTAGGACGCGCGTGTACCAATTGACCGAGCGAACGAAGCGTCTCTTCTTTTTAACTGGCCAAATTAACGTTCATCTGTCCATTTGTTAGGTTGTATGTTGGCCCTCCTGTACAGATCGCATTTTTTAACCAATCTTGACGAAACTATATAATATTTTATTATATTCATTATATTTTTTCAGACATCGTCGATTTTTGATTTTGAGATTAGGGGTACTTATCCTAAAAAAATTGGTAGTACAAGTACACATAAGGCACTTGACTTGGTTTGCGAGTGTACTTTCACAAACCATTGGGTTGTGAAATACACCGAAAAATTGCCGCTGATAAGACTATTTGGTCGCGAGGTCTACTGTTCGCAGAACTACTAGTTTAGTTTTAAAGCTAATAAAAAAACTGAATAAAATGTTCACCAGCTGGTAATTTACTGTATTATAGTTTTATCTAGTCAAAGTACACACTTGACAGTTGCATGACAAACATAGGCTACGTTCCGGGAAGCGCCGAAATCACTCGCGGCGTTCGCACACCCATTCCATTAGAAGCCCGCAATCATCGTGAGCGAGCTCGATCATCGACGTCATCGATGACGTCACCGAAAACGCTCACAACGCTCGCAGATTGTAGGTTGGTTTTCGTGGTCTTTGCGAGCTGTCACTGTCAAACATCAAATGTATAATCAAACATCAAAATTCTATCGATTTTTGACATAAAAGTTGGCGCGCTTTTCGCGACCGCGTAACTGTTCCACTTGGGTTGAACATTGCAAGCATTCATTCCAACCGGAACGCTAAACCGGGGCGCGACAGTTGTGAGCGTTAACGGTGCTTCCCGGAACGTAGCCATAGAATAGCAGCCGTGCGATTCTCTAATAGCAAACACCGTTGCATCTTTGACAACATCCGTGAAATAAATGACGAGATGACAAGAAACGTTGGAAAAACAACCTTATGTACAAGGGCGATATCTCAAAGTATTTGAATCATTTCAGAATCGCACGGCTGGATTGAGCTGATATATAAAATTTGAAGGTTAGTTCACAGTAACACTACGAGTGTTCTCTATACTTTATTGTCTTTTTATTTTGCTTCTTATAAATTAATACTTACAACGATGGGCCCGTTTCTTCCAGTGCTGGCGAGGGTGGCTCCGAACCACTGGTTCGACTTCTGGTCCACCTGGTGCCCGTGGGTGTCGATATTGTTAGCTGCAACAGAGGAAAAGGTTCTGTTAACTAAAGTTTCTCCATTTAGAGTCTGTGGGGGTGGGACGGAGTTGATGAATATATATTAGAATCTAAGTCCTGATTGGCTGACAGACATCGCACAGTTTAAACCGCTGGTCATTGAAACTAGAAACTTGGAGGTGTTTTGTTTTTCTAAATTCAACCCCTAAGAAGGGGAGGGGGGTTTTACAAAATGGGTTAAAACGTTTGTATGAAACTGTTTTTTTTTTTAAATATACTTCTTTTGTTCTTGTTCATTTAACATAAAAAGTTTTGTTCTTTATTAGTATTTTACAGAGATGACTTAGGGGGTGAAATAGAGGATAAAGCTTAGTATGGAACATTCTTATTTAGATAGCCATTTCAAAAATTATACTTTACGCCGACCAAGTCGTGGGCAAAAGCTAGTCTTACTAGTAGTAATAGTAATTTAGTTAGTCTAACTAGTCCTATTATTATATTATAATACAAATGCGAATGTTTGGAAGTTTGTTTCTCAATCACGTCAGAACTTTTGAATGCATTTGGATGTTTGGTATGTATAAGAGGCGGTAGATTAACACATAGGATACTCTTTAATTTTTCATTTATCAGCACGCGGGTGCAGCTGGTAAAATATAACCTTTCGGCGTCGGGGTGCAAATCTTAAGAAGCGCGGAGGTTTGAATTTTTATACTGTGTAGGCAGACTATAATGTTTAATACTACTACACTCGATGGTCAGTGATGACGCGGTTGGTGGCGGCATCACACTAGTTCTAGAATAGTGACTGGCTCTCAAGAACAGCTGCTGGCCTGCATTATGTTACCATCATCCCAAGCTCAAGCCCAATGTAGGCATCAATCCAACGCCAGTAGTTACCAGAGCACGATTACTTATCCTAATTAAACGATGAGTAGACATGAGGTACTGGGGAGTAGAGGCTCCCTGAGGTCCAGCAGTGGGAAGGAGCTGATGTTCGATACCCCCCCAACCCCGAGGGGTTGAATCTACAACTGACTGGCTAGTGGAGATAGACAGAAACAAGCTCCGCTATGAGCCCTTCTATAACGTCTTCTTGATCGGTTCCTCTTGACTGAGGGTTTTGACCACCATGAACAGCATTCTGGACTATGTTTCTCCAAGTATTGCGGTTGCTTGTCTCATTGCAGTTGGTACATTTGCCTTAGTTGTCTCTTTGACAACGTCAGTACACCTGGTAGGAGATCTTCCATGACTCCGTTTTCCATCCACGTGACCCACTACAATGACTTTTCCAAGTTGTTAGTGTCTCTTTTGGCCACGTGTCCGAAGTATTGTAAGAGTCGCTGTAGGCATATATTGGAGAGTCGAGTTTCAATTTACAATTCTTTTAGGATAGACGCAGTGGTGCGGCGCCCCGTCCGTGAATATCCTAACATTTTACGCCAGCACCACATTTAATTTGAAGGTATCTTCTTACCTATAGGTTAATATACTTAAGCATAATAACAATTTTGTAACAATTTAAAAGGAATATAAATATGAACATGAATCAGTCATATTTTAAAGTGAAATCGGACAAGACGCGGCAAGTTCTTGCCTCGTTTCCGACCTTTCAAATTACTTATGGTCAATAATTCATCGCAGGCGCATGTAAGTGATGCAGCTTTCGGTTGTAATGGGGTGTATTGCGGCAGAATTTCACTTCAGACATTTTATACACAAATTATACAGATTATTTTAAAATTGTATATAGGTAAACAAAACAAAATAGTTCAGGGCACAAAAATAAAACAATTAATAGATTTGTTGACCGCCATAAACGAATACTAATTGACGTAGATTTTTTTAAAATTTCTTATGACTGATGACAGTAACAGAGCTGAAAGTCGCATATTAAAACAGTGAATTATAGAAATGACTTTCGTTTAGGAATGAACACGTGTGGTAAAAACATGTATTTAAAAGTGAACAAGAGTAGGTAATAAATCGACTTAATCTTGTGATTTAAGGGATTTAATAATTATTTTTACATTTACAACAATAACTTGATAATTGTGCAAACATTTGTTTCTATTACGGATCACAACTCGAAATATTTCTAACATATATTGATGAAATGGTATCCCTGCAACAGAAAGGCAACACACTTCCTCTTTTTCTGAAAGTAATTTATAGAGTCTCATTTAATTATTAATACCTAAACGCAGAGACTTGGACGCTTAAAGCTCGAATACGTACTAGGATAGACGCATTTGAAATGTTGTGCTGGCGCAAAATGTTGGGAATCTCATGGACAGCGCGCCGCACAAATGCGTCTATTCTAAAAGAACTTAAAATTGAAACTCGGCTCTCCAGTACATGCCCGCAGCGTCTCCTGCAATACTTCGGACACGTGGCCAGAAGAGACACTAACAACCTAGAAAAGCTCATTGTTGTGGGTCACGTGGAAGGAAAGCGGAGTCGAGGAAGATCTCCAACTAGGTGGACTGATGTTGTCAAAGAGACAACGAGGACAAATATAGCCACGGCCATAAGACAAGCCGAGTGCCGCAACACCTGGAGAAACCTTGTCCAGAAGGCCATTTATGGTGGTCACGACCCTCAGTCATGAGGAAACGATTAAGAAGACCTAAATGGTATTTAAAAAAAATACACTATTATTCAAACTTTTTGGCACCTATAATACAACACTGTATTTGCTGCCGGTGAAAATTAAAATAAAAAATTATATACATCAGTATCAATGCTGTATAAATTACAATAATTATACACCGAATAAGGCCTTATATTGCCATTTTCAGCATCAGTGCTACAAGGAAGATGGACGGTAATAGCTTAATTTGGACTGGCAACATTTATCTTTTGCGGCCGAATTGAATTTCATAACCGCTGGAATGGCAGAATGATGAATGTGGTAGCGGTTGGACAGCTATGGGCATTTTGTGTCCATTGTCTTGTCTTTAGCGATTGTCGCACGCACCATTCTTTGGATAATCATATTTGGAATTAATTATTACTGAGCCACTGTTTCTTCAGCTCTTTTTTTTATTTCATTCTACGCCCGGTAGCTGAATAAATAAAATGATTATTCTACAGGAATCTTTTGCATGACAAACATTAGCCGTTAGCTGAATAAACTAAATGATTATTCTACAGGAATCTTTTTCATGACAAACATTAGCCGTTAGCTGAATAAACTAAATGATTATTCCACAGGAATATTTTTCAGACAAAACTAAGCCGGTAGCTGAATAAAAAAATAATGAAATGAATGAAAAAAATAATTTTTGGAATCGGTTCATCCTATCGAAAGTTATGAGGTAACAAACATAAAAAAACGTACAGTCGAATTAAGTACATCCTCCATTTTGGAAGTCGGTAGAAAATATAATAAAAATCATGAAAAAGAAAAAGTAGGTAATATTTTTTCTTCTCTTCGAGGATTTAAAATACTGTAATTCAATAGTTTTCATTAAAGTATTTTAAAACCTCAGAGAGAGTCGAGTTAAGGGCGTGTCACATAAGAGTACGAGTCACAGGTAACTGTAACATTTGTTATTTTTGACAGCTGCTATTAATAAAATGGCGAAAGTAGCCACAGCAATTAGTTCTGATTGTTTCTCCGAGTTGATTCAAGACAACTGTTGGTGTGGCTATTGTAGGTCGATGCGGGACGATAAGAATACAGGCAGCGTAAATATTAAAGTGACGTCAATAAAAAATAAACTACTTAGGTATATTATTGATTATCTTTTAAAATATTTGGTATTGGCTCGCATTTTACCACTGGCTCACTTGACGGAGTGAGCGGTTTTCCTACCAACTTCCAAAAAGTAGGAGGTACTCAATTCGACTGTATTTTTTTATGTTTGTGATTCCTCATAACTTTTTACTAGGTGAACTGATTTCAAAAATTCTTTAATAAAAAAAATTTAAAGCTGGTGCTTCCCGTGTGGTTCCATGTAAATTTTATCAAATTAGGTTTAGTAGATTTTCAGTTACACGCCAATAACTGATTTTTACCAAAGTAATAGAATGGAAGTCAGTATTTTATTTTTAAATTGCACTTGTTCTCAATAATGTTCAAATAGACCCTTGACAGTGTAGGAAAATAAAATTGTTTTAGTTTAGTGACGTAAAACACATTCTGGTACGTAGGCCCATAAAGCTGAAACTAGATAAATAGTATTTTGAAACGCTGGCTCATGAGCGAACGTTTTATAGCTTTGACGAATTTATAAATTTTATATAATGTATATCACATACCGATTTTGAGATTTGACAATTATGTATATCAATTTAAAACTATATATTTTTATTTGACATATTATTGTAATTTAATGAAATTTACATTGGTAAATTTAGGTTTATATTTATTACTTTATAATATACTCAAATATTGAAAACTGACGTGTTACATTGTTTATGAAATAAATGAGTAGGAGTATGAGTAATGTGATAATCAATGCGTGTTCCGATGTAAAAATGTGACCACAGGACTATACGACGTAACGACTAATGATCACCGTTATTAATGAGTTATGAACTCCTCCCGCATGCTGCCGCACCCCTCACCCCTCCCACCGTAATCACAACCGTAGAGGGGTTAGCCTTTTAAACTGATTGTATACACTTGAAAACAAAAATGTTTGTTTAAAATATATATAAGTATACAAGTTTGAAGTCCAGTTTATCAATTCTTAGGATAACATTTGGGCTGTTATATGGTTATCAAACAAAATACTAAATTGCTGGTGGTTCATTCTTGTAGTTTCGTTAGAAGTATATAGGGTGTTTGGTAGAGGGACCGACAAACCAAATGAGCGTGTTCGGGGGACCACTTGGAGAATACAAGTTGGCAAAAAAAAAATCCCCGACACCCCAATTTTTTTTAAACTTTTTTTTGTGAATTTTCTCGTTTTCTCCAATATTGTACCTATTTACCACCATAACATTTGTAAAGTATTTTTTAGATGTTTTTAGTTTTTACAAATTTTACAAATGTTATGGTGGTAAATAGGTACAATTTCGGAGAAAAAGGAAAAAATCACAAAAAAAAGTTAAACATATTGGGGGGTCGGGGATTTTTTTTGGCCAACTTGTATTCTTCAAGTGGTCCCCCGCACACGCTCATTTGGTTTGTCGGTCACTCTACTAAACAACCTATATATTTCTCCGTATGATCAATAAATGCCATAAAACATGTTCGTGTGTCTGGCTATAACTAATATCACAGACCATTAGCAACTTTTTACGGTATCAATGTTTTTAATACATATTTAAAGGAAAACTGAAATTATGTTTTATGGTCGTTGTGTTAATCGCTACAAAAAGACCAATATCAAATATCTAGTACCTAATAATAATTTTAACAATGGCGTGGCGAGAGTTTTGGATAAAAACTGTGTTGCGAATACAGACACCCTTAACTAACTTAACACTACTTAATTTCTCAAGTATAGTTAGGTCCCTTATAATTTAATAAAATAATTAATATAATTATTGCTAAAATATGTTAATAGTGATAGTGAAAACTAATAACAAATAATGCCTATGCCTCCTACCTCTAGAGGGGTGCAGTTTAATTAGGTTGGAGATACCTAATAAAACTGCACCCCTCTAGAACAACAAAAAGAAAAACAGCAAACTTTAAAACAAAATGAAAATCAGCAATCGGGACCCAATTTTGAAATAAAATTCGTATATAATACGGCATCTTCAAAGTGTCATCATTTTATTTGTTAATTAAATACTGTTGTAAGCTCATACACTTATAGATTTTAATTGTTATGTGGTTTTAGCTGTGATTATTTTATAATATGATTATATTATATTATATTTTATGATTTTATAGCAATAAAGCCTGCTTGCTTACCGATACCATACGAAAGAAAAAGTCACATACTCGGACGGGATACGAAGTCTGTCTTCCGATAATTCGTGTCAGACGCCATTGACACCGAAGATTACTGTTCGAGGATGTGATTTCTTCTCTCTAAAATTGGAATAAGTTAATATAAATCTTCCGTGATCACAGCGGATCTTCGCCTGCGGAGCCTTCCATAAGCATGACTCTACGCACTTGACCGTAACTTATTTATTAAACCAGTTGTGTGTGCGACTGTCCAGAATGACACGCTCGTTCCCGGTCGCTACTGCGTATCGGAACACGTTTCTTTTAGTTATTAATCTACTTCCACATTAGCCGTCCACTTAAGGTCTAGTAATGGACACAACACTCACTAATTTGTTCTGACGTTTGTTTTGGACTTGTTCGTTATCGCCTGACCAACTTGCAGCTGGTAAGGGCGGGAAAGGACCCAAAAATAGCTGACATTGAATTTCTTTTTTTCAATCATGAGGCCCTCCTGGTGTTAAACGGTAACCTCTGCCTATAAAAGTTGCGAACTGAATCTCAAGTGACGAACTGCACAGCGTGCTAATCCTGAGATATTAAGTTGCCAGTCGTTCCTGTCATTTCACCGGCGCGGCGTATGGCTGCCGGCGTATGGCTGCCGGCGTATGGGTGCCGGTGAAATGACAGGCACGTCCATTGTATCCTTCATACCGGAAAATAGTAACGCGAACGTTACTGCTTCAGTACTGTGGCAGTACGTCCCCGAACGATTCGAGTATGAGTTCTACTGCGACTAGTTATCCTAGATTAGTTTTTTTACTTAGATTTAACATTTATTAATGGTGAATTAGAAACATTTATTGTATTCGTGCCACAGTAATGTATGTGTTGTGTTCAAAATTACCAAACGTCGTTTTTGCGTGTTCCTCAACCGCCATACAAAAGTTTTAGTAATGCTTCCACCGCTTTACTAAAAAGTGACGTAAATGACAATGACAACCTTGTATTGTCTGGTAAATGACATAAAAGCGCAACATAGGGATATGTAAGGGTCATACCTTTATCACAAATCATAGAGTAAATTATATATATGTTCACAAATCAAATCAAAATATCCTTATTTGCTAGAACACATGTACAAAGTCGAGATCTTATAGGTCACAATGTATTCTGTCTGCTAGCAGACGTGCAAATTTTCTATATCTAATATTGTCGATATATTCAAAAAAATCGATCACAATAATCGCGAAATTCCTGTACATTATAAAACCAATTTGAAAGAAGCCAATCTGATAGTTTAGTCTTAAACAGATTTCCATCCAAGGCCTTATTTCATCTGGTAAATAGTTATATAGAGGAAACTTATTACGCACCAGTATCAAGATCACAGATAAGCGGAGGATTGTGTCCGTTCAAGATCCAGAAGAGAGAGAAAATCGAGGAACAACTCAGTAAGAAGACGCCAAAGACTTATTATCAAGATAATAAATTAGTGGTCCCTGGTCCTGGTGGTATTTTTAACCGACATCAAAAAAGTATGTATCTTTTTTGGGTTGTTCACCGATTTCGCCCCCATTGTGGACCGATTCTCAAATTTTTTTATTGGTAGAGTATAACCTCCGAGGTGCTCCCATTTAAATTTCATCAAATTCCGTTTAGCCGTTTTTGAGTTACACTCAAATAAATGAAGTGTTTCGCCTATTTTGATGATATCATCATTGACGGTGAATAAAAAGAGTGAAAACAAAAATGTTTGCCGAAAAATGGTACATTCAAGTCGGTACCATGATAGTTCAAAAGAAGGTTCCTATCAACACAATATTGTGCGCATGGTACCGACTTCAACAAGTTATTTCACACTTTTTAGTGTTGAATTTGGTTATGTTTTTTAGTTAAAAATGTTGTCCTAAGAATTCTCAGTACGTACTTAAGTAATATTATGTTCTCCGTTCTGGTAATTATTGTCTTTGCTGTCCCAGTGACATTTTTTGATTCGTATATTGTTTGATTTCATAATAAAAAAACGTAAAGAAAGTTAATGACCACTTGACCGAATCCAGTTATCATAAAAATCCACATTACTCGATTACAACGCAAACATTTACCAAATCGTACGAACAGGCGAGTGCTTGTGCTACTTGACATCATCCCGACTGGTTCCGTGCAAACACGCCTTGGTAGACCCTACGTCATTTTATCATCAGTGTTGCCATCATTGAGATCATCAAGTAAAAATTTAGAATAGAAAATATTTTATTTGCGAAAAAAGAAATCAAAACTAAAACAAGTGAAATTTCAAAAATTTAATACCGACTTCCATTCTATTCAGTTATTGGAGTGTATCATAATCATAATCAATTTACTAATAAAGCCAATTTACACGCCAATCATTACAATCAAATAATCATGTATGTATGCACATATCTTTAAAGTAATGTCAAATTATACATATCTCAAAAACAACTGGACCATATTTTATGAAACTTAAATGGGACCACTTACCATATACCATACCACATACCATTAACCATAATGGGAAACACCAGCTTTCAAACAAAAAATAATTTTAAGAATCGGTTCACCCAGTCGAAAGTTATGAAGAAACAAACTATTGTACGGTAAAAAACCTCCTTATTTGGAAGTCGGTAGAAAAAATATAACACAAAGCATGTAATTGCCACAAAGCGGCACCAACTCAGCATAATACCAGTTCTTCGCCAGCGCTGATCTTCCGTTGGAGCCGTTTAAGGGTATTTCTGATTAGTAGTCAAATATTTAGAAATATTTTTTTCTAAATTGCATCCGTGCGATACTGGGGCAGGTCGTTACTCTCATACAACGTTTATTTATCTAAGGGTGATACTCCACTCGTCAAATTTCTTTTTCCAATTTTGATTCCCAACATTTGATCAAATTTTTTTTTTGGATACTACTGCGTCTGCAAAAAATTTTTTTCTTCAAATATTGTTCAATATACACTGAACTTTAAATGTTTCATAAATTCGTCCTGCTATAGTTGCTTAAATATCTAAACATTTCGTTTAATTTTTGAAGTATATGTGCCTCATGTTCATAGTAGATTATGCACCGATGGAGTAAAGCAGTGTCTTACGTCACGGGCGGCATAACTGGGACTGAGTTAATCCCTGAGCGCAGGGAGGGGAATTAAATTTAACTCCTAAGCGAGGGAACGATCGAGTTAAATAGAGTCCTGAGTGAAGCGAGGGGTTCAAGTAGCCGGAACCTAAGACAAGCTTATTCCTCGAGGTGAATACTCTACTTTTCATACCAACTAGAAGACAATAAAAACTCAGGGCTTTATAAAAAGTATTAAGGTATTTAGTTAGACGTAAAATAAATTAATAGTAAATATTAATATTGGACACATTTGTCCAGTTATGGATGCTCAAAGTAATATTTTTGAGTCAACGTGTACGTGATAAAATACTAAACAGTGAAGAAGGAGAAAGACATCTTTTGTTTGACATTAATTACAATCGCGCCTCTTTTATTTTTCTTTTTTTGTTTGCTGTCTGTGGAGGCTACTTTGATTATCGAAACTCTTATTACAATGCCCGTATATATGCAAAGATGTTTTCTACAAATGTTAACGTTCCAAATTCAAATCACTTTAATCCCTTGGCAGTTTCATACAATATTTCATCCCTGGGGATGTAGGTAATGCATTGCTTTACGTCGAGATTGCTTGATATGTAATTGTCGAGCATGTATGAAAATACATTAAATGATTTCTTTAATAGCATTTAACAAAACTCGTGATTGGATGGTCTACGATATTTTATTGTCAGCCATTTTGATTGAAATGTCAGAATCTTTGATTAAATATCAGTGTTGCTAGAGAATTGGATGAAGTGATCAAATTTATTTAATCAAACCTATGCACATTGGACAAAGATATTTCACGAGTGGAATACCAACTTAAGCTCTGCAGTCGATAGTCTTCATTCTTTATTCATTACATCAAATGTAATAAATAAATAACATAAACCAGTATACATTAACTTAATATTGATTACAAAGTACAAAACAATATTAAATTATGAACATATAAGCATGAATAAATATAATTCTGTTTTAATGCTTTTCCGTTATCACTATTTTAAAATTGTAATTAAATCAATGACATGCAGCTGTCCGTTCACCACACAAATGTCCAATTAATATTTATTAATGAATGCAATAAATTATTATAATTTACAATATCCTCCAGTGGCTGTCAGATGCACCTACATAATTAGAAGGGTCACACCCTTCAGTATTACTTACAATAAGGTAATAAAGTATTGAACTTGTATTGTTTTGATTTAGTTTGATTTATAATACCGGAAATGCGCCACCTAGTGATAACTACGGAAGGGTGACTTTTTTAGGGTTCTATTTGTAAATACAATTATATTATTCTACGGCACTCTATTACTCTCATCCACGAAACTGCACTGGGACTGTGTAGTAAGTTAATGCGTCTGTAGGTCTACCACGAGTTTTACCAGCGACACCAATCGATGCTCGATATCGACTGCCGCGTAAAAATTATGAAAAAAAGAACAATGCCATCTCGCGGTCAATTGTAGAACTAAAATTGACAGCGAGTACGCCAATCACAAGCTTAATAGGTCGGCGAGATCGAGTATCGACTATAGATGACATTTATGTTGCCAACTCATAGTAGAGGTACTGGTCTCTCTTTGAGAGGAAGACCAACCCAGCAGTGGGAACGTAATAGGCTGATACTTTACGTTCACACTTTGGTATACGTACGCTTGCTTTTCGATGGTATTATGGCGACTATCCTCATTGTAACATAAAAAAAAAACGTAAATAAATTTTGTTCCATCCATATAACATAGAAGTGTCAAACTTGGAATGATTATTATGTGGTTGGTTTTTAAGCTAGTATTATACTATGGATTTGCGTGGACTGTGCTTATTTACGTGCTAGAACTATAGACTTTTTATTATTCATGGAATTTCCACAAAGAACCGGGATCTATGGTATTATAATAGAAAGAAGTAAAAAGAAAGACGACAATAGAATAAATAAGAGATAATGGAATTGATAAAGACTTTTTTTTATATATTAAAAAAATGATGTATCTAAAACTATAAAATATAATGTATTGACGATTTAAACCTACCAGAGATACATATTTGCGAAATGCCATTAAATCCAATCCATGCATCCATGACAAATACAAAATTGATAAATTTCTATCTCTATATAGTAGAAGAGAGGTTCCCGAAAGCGGCCGTAAGGCTATTTCATATATAGAGTATACATAAATAAATAATAACAATTTAGCAAAAAAACAAGAGATTACAGTAAATTTTCATAAAGCCACCAAGCTTATTGTTAATCTTAGAATAAGATACGAGTACTTACATCATTTTTTATCCTGAGGTGATATGCCTGCATTTGGTTGTTTCGAGCAAAGAAAAACCTTAGTGAGTCATATTACCATTCTAGTATATCTAGTTTTACTTCTAGTAAATTATCAAACTAAACAATCACAATTTCGTATTAAAAATGCCCTGACTGTCACTTAGGTATAATATATCTATATATCTCTCACTTCATGCCTAATGACGATAAAATATGCTGTAATATTCATAAACTTGCATACAATTGACAATATTCGTGTTCGCTGAACTGAAACATTATAGTTTTATAGATTTAGCGTTGGAACTTTTACACGCTTCGGTGGAAATAAACAGGGGGGGAAACTATACAAGGGCTACGGCAAAACATGGGGAATTCAAAATTTACTGCCACTGTCACCTGTGTTGTGAATCACGCAATGGTAAACTCGGAGTTTTTCGAATTAACAAACTATAATCTAACTCTATTTAAATAATATAGGGTAAGCAAAACTGATGGGTAGGTGGTAATAACCATGTCAAAATTTTAAGCAATAAGGAAATAAAATATTACAGATACTAGTTACAAAACATGATAATATCACTGCGCTCAATGTTCACCAAATAGATAATAATCGCTACACACAAAAGCGAAACGTGCGTGTGTCAATCAATTTACAAAAACATTAATATTCTGATGGTGTTCACAATCCCATCTTACGGTCGGCCAACCGTAAAATCTGTCGAAAGACAACGACATTATTAAGACGTCAATCTTCCAAAGAAACACGACAAAAAACCACCGGTTCAATAAAGGTTCCTGTTAACCATCAATTTTATGAAATCTGATAACACTGCGGATGCGCTGTGGCCATCAGCCAATCAAATTAGACTCCATATCTGGCGGAGGTTTATTATGCTATAACAGTTAAGGAGTTGATGGCTCAATGTCTTAATGTAAAACGATTAATTGTGGACCACACGTCAATCATTTAATAACAGTGAACTTACACTGGCGAGTCCGTTGAGAATCAAAATCTGCCTACATAAAACGCAAGCACCATGATCATATATCATTGCGTCATCATCTCCTTGCGTCGTATATCCTCAATACTGAGGGTCGTGACCTCTACGGAGTATTTTTTGGTTGACCACATCACGCCACGTTGATCTATCCTCGGCAGCGTGAATGGCTTCACATACGGTGGTGTTGAGTACGGTGCGAATTTGGTCGGACCATCGCATTGATCATATATCCAAAGAGAATATAAACACTTCGTATATAGCGTCCGTTTATTATTCTATCATCCGTGGTTGATGATCACTTCATTATCAAATCTGAGGGGCTGGCATCATTTGCGGCCAAAACGTTCAGGCCCCAAAGAATTTACAAGAAAAAATACCGAAGCGCATAGCAATATCAGAAACATTTTCAATTACATAAAAATTTATAAATTAAAATAAGCCAAACCGGACCACAATCTCAACGATGCTTGTGATGATGAGGTCTACGCGATAAACATTTACGTTGCTGATCTCTTTTACGCAACCCAAAATTAAGAACCATCGAAGTAAGTCGATCCAGTGGCGTCAGTCAAATGTCATTCAGCATTGATTGATGTATCCGTGTGCAGCTTCTCATCACTCACGTATTGATACATTTTAATAACTAATAATAAGCAACACAATCTGTCATTTTCCATCGTTGTGAGGGCTGTAATTTAGCTACGTGAGTGAGCGGGCCATCACGACGTATAAGGCATGATATTAAGGGGTCGATGGAGATAAAATCAGGAGGTAGCCTTGGTGGGAGGCTCTTACGTGGAGAAAACAAACAGGAGGCGGGTCTAACGGAATTTCATGATAAATTGCTTACGACGTACTGTTTCCATGCGTTTCAATTATACCATTGATAGCTACTTACCCACAAACATTGAAATTTATAGAGAGAACAATTCCATCCTCGGACGGAACTTTTAAACTGTCCAATAGATGTCGCTCCGTCCCCGCAATAAGACGGTTAGTCTAATAGAGAGTTAAAATTCGATGCTCGGACCAGAACCTCGGTGGCCTAGTTGGTCAATGAAACGGAGAGTCAGAAGACGCGTGTTCGAATCCCGTCCGAGGATGGATTTTTTTTCTCTATAAATTTCATAGCGCAATATTTATTTATGTTTCAAAAAAAGGCTGAGTAGTTATATACTCAGCCTTCAGAGTCGTCATTAAAATTGCCAGCTTATCGGTTCTCCATCGCATACATTTCGAATAGTGGATATATCAATTATACAAATTTTATTCTTCTAAATATACCAAACGTTTACGTTTTGCTTCCACTTTTATAATGCATTGTACCAAAGAGTAGAAATAATTGAATGCAAGTCTAGTATTATTCCATATAACTACCGATTTTTCTCAAATCAAGGGTTAAACACCGTAGTCTTCTAGACTATATCTTTGACCTTATCTTCGCGTAACACAAATAATGAGAAAAGCGTATTGTATATTCATATCAGGTGAAGGTAATTTAGAAACATTTAAATGATTATTGAAAAGTCTATTAATCACTTCAAAGCTTTCAAGGATGACTACGAAACTCCGGTACATAAGTCTGCCGAACTAAAAATTAACGGTAATTATGTAATTTATTTACGAACTGTTCAATATTTTACCTTCAAAAGTAGATACAAATGGTACTATATTTGTTATAAAACATTCAATAAACAAATCAATTACCGACCAGCATAACAATCGGCCCGCTAAAGGAAACGGCGAACGGTCGAATCAATCAACCAATAAGCCTTCCATCTACCACCACTCGGGCAATTGGCGACAAGTGGTCCGAGACTGCCGTCAATTCGACCAGATAACCACAGTTACAAATCAGTATACATACAAACTTGCCAGAAATAATAGTCGATTAGATTAATGGTCACATTACAGACTGTCTTAATTGCATTAAAATTTATTTGTATCATCATCGGCTTCGCTCGCTTCAAGCTCGCTGGCACTGGCAAATGTCTAGTTTTGCCCAGCGGAAAGAGCTTTTCCAATTTCTTAGAAAGGTATATTTTGTTTCTAGTTAGAGGTTGGAAAATTGCTCCCATAGATTGTATAACTGAACCAGAAAACAAAACAACAGGCTTATGATGATAGGCTACGATTGTAGGTGACTTCCTGGTGAGGTTCTACCAATCGGTTTATAATTGTACCATTCAATCATATTTGTGGTGATTATTGGGTACAGGTATTTATATATTTTAAGTTTAGCAGCGTCCACAGAGATGCCACATTGTTAAATTACTGTCCCTCACAAACGTTTCTTAAGATAAAAAATATCATAGGTATAATATCCATTTCAAATTTCATTTATTCAAAAATACTGACACAATCTTTTACAGTTTTGTGATTGTTGTCACTAAAACTCTGTCGAACAGTATCTTACTTCGAGAAAAGGAGTATACTGAAAATCAGCCTTGAAAAGACTTAATTGCCTACGCAGCCATGCGCTGAGCAATTAGTAAGAAAGCAGATTTATAAAAATGTGTATGCATTATAGGTTTATGCGCGACAGGGGTTAGCACTTTTTTGTACATACACATGGTGTACGCGCCACACGCGACGGGTTAATACTGTAATTGATGTGGCAAAAAAATATTTTCTTTCTATTATTTCTTTCACTGTCGTAATGACGTAGTAACTGATATTTGGTTGAAATTTTAGCTTTCTTTGTTATCATAATGATCGATCACTTTGAAATAGCCAACTAATATAGAGTTCAAATCTGTCCCAATGCTCACTGCAGCACTGCAGCACTGCGGCACTGCAGCACTGGTCCACTGGTATTTTTTTACTGTGACGAGCCCTACTATAATTCGGAACAGATTGATGACTCTTCATTATGGACTTAATAGATTTTTATTAATGACTGTCAAGAACGCTCTTACATATTAATTTGTGGTAATGGCAGACGCGTCGATGGGTCTTTAGTTGATATTGATTTATAAATTGAGATTTCAACATAATTACGACTATTATTATAGTACAGATTTGAAGCTCCTGTTATGTCAGACGGAGCTATGTGTAGTCTTTTGACTTCTAGACACTGTTCAAATACTATTATACTACTAAGACCACATTTTTCAAAATGTAATTATTTTAGAATATTTGATTTTAGAACTCGGACAGAATAAAAGTCTTTTTCAATTTGTCTGAGTTTTAAAACTGTTTTTTTTTTTTTTAATTTTGGATAGTTATCCCTCTTTATAACGCACGTGCTATATGAATTTCTAATACCAAAGTTCACTAGAGTTCATATTATAATATAACTGTAGAATGTTAAGTATATACATACTATATATACTTAGTATTGTTACGTAAGTATTTATAAGTTTATGACATTTAATTATATCTGCATCTAAATGTATTTTAATTAAATGTCTAAATCTACTACAGAAAAGATGAATATTTGATGTACTTATATAAATAAATTATAAACAAACTTTTTTTTAAATAAATTAATAATATATATATTTTCTACCTAATATGAGACAACATCCACACAAAGGTCTTCAGGTCCCAAACTAAGCCTGTGCTATGGTAACTTGATGACTGATATACATACTTAAATACACATACACATCCAGACACATATCAAACAGACACGTTCCTGCACACAAATGTTTGACCTGTCCGGGGATCAGCGTCTCAGAAGGCAGGGGTGCTACCAACTGCGCCAACCGGCCTGTCAAACTAAAAACTGACATATTATATTTAATAATAAATAAATGAGATCGAATAAGAATATAATGTGGCTCAACAAATGTAAAGAGTGAAATCTGAACTGAGTTTGATGTATTTACTTATTCAAAGAGTGTTTACTCAGTAACAATGTATGATTCATTATTCAGCTAAAAAAAATTCAGCGCGCAAATACTTGATGACGACAAATGTGCATTTGTACGGCGCCATGTGTCGCGGTCATCGACCCTGCGTCTGCGCGTGAAACTAAATAAATGGCAGTCCTGAAACCTAACGCTCTAGAAGACTGATATGGCTTTAACAGCAGTAAACAAACTATATAATTGGTTCGGTTGCAGTCATTCAATTAAATTATAATTTACTCACAGGATAGACCACGATTTACTTGATTTTGGAGTTCCCGGTGGCACAGTTACATGCACCATAATTACTACATTACTTAATTATTAATTTAAGTAACAAATAATAATTATTATATTATTATATTAATCGGTTTATTTGTAGCATGTCATATCAGTAGTACTCGTACTAATAGTAGTGTTCATGATGATTAACATTACCTATGTTAACATGGGCATTGAAGATCATTGACATTTTGAAATAAAGTTGACGAAAGCTTGGCCTTCGACCTCGCCATGAAAGGCTTCTATTTCGTCGTGGGCTCAAAACTCGACCGCGCTTCGCTTTTTAAATAATTTACTAGTTTAGTACTATTTAATTTGTAGTATACAAAAACTAAACTGTTGCTTTGACAGAAGCTGTAGATATTTTTAAATAAAATAGATTTTTTAAAAGAATATATATTTTCCAACTTTCGCCGATATTGTGGCCACCTTACACGACCATTTACAGCATTTCAGCGCGTTTGATAAACTGCTATAGTCGAACGATGCGCTAACGCAGCGCGATGGCAGACAGTGGACGGTAATCGTTTGGATCGACTTCCATCGAACATAATTCGGTAGAGCACTTACTCTTGCAACTGATAGCCGTTTCATAACTACGGCTTAAATGTTCGGTTTGATTTGTAGCCACCTAATACTTTACTTTATACTTTATAACATTATATAAAGAAAGAAATATTTGTTTGTTTGTTTGAATTAAATAGGCTCCGAAACTACTAGACCGATTCGAAAAATTCTTTCACCGTTGGAATCCTACATTATCCCTGATGAACATAAGTTTTGGTTTATCATCATCATTATCCATCACCACTTGGGTGAAACCGTGGAGCGCAGCTAGTACTTGTAAAGGTAGATATTGAGTATACCTATTCCGATAATATGTAGGACATAAATTAATTTGAAGTCATATTTTGTGGTGTATACAGAAATGTGCTTGCTTGATTTCAAGTGAAGAAATTAAGAGCCGTATTTACAAGTAACCAATTATTTGTTGCTAAGTAATTTCTCAGTGAAGTAAGCACTATAAGACGATAGAATACGTAAAATGTTAATTACATAAAACCGTGTTCTATAGTCGAGCAATGAACGTTACTTACTAAAGTAAATGCATGACATAACCCTATCGAAATTGGATGTATCTTTGAAACTTATATTAGGTTGTTGTCATGGGATTTAAATTTTTACAGCATAATAGATCCTTCACTGTGCAGACTTGTGTGCGAATGTATTTTTTATATAACTTCGCTTTTGCAATAACAACGAAAAATTTACGTGTTCGCAAAGGAAAAATGGTAAGAATTATAGTCTTTGATAGTTCTAACTTCAGGCAAATACTAGTCTATAGAATTAAAACCGTTGCTTAGGTAATTACTTTTCCTCAAGTAATCACTTTTACTTGTTTATAAATACGACAGTAAAGGAATTCAAGCTCTAAACTGACAACGCCTTAAACTACGAAGAAATAATATCAGGAAGAGTAACTGCCTTAATAATGACCCAATAAAAGTCGTGCTAAATCAATAACATCGTTCACGCCGCTATGACTCAGCTGTCATAGTAGACGTTGCACGCGCGTGGACCAATTCCTGCTTTCCTTCTGAAATATAAACCAATCACCGAACATGTCTATTTGTAACCTCGGAAGTAATTCGTATTTGGAATCATATAAATATGCTTCCAGACATTATTTATTCGTAGGCCTTAAATCACATAAGTAGCTTGACGTTAACGACACAAGAGTTTTACTTTCAACGAGTATAAAATATCAATCGATGCAAGTTTATACGTGTGTGTGCTGTCTGCAGTTTCGGTAGACCACATGCCCTGATTACAGGCTCGTTATATACAGAGTAGATTACATTTCAGCCGCATTCAGGCCGAGTTGCGACCACAACACGTTCATGATGCAATTACTTGTCTTATCTTGTTTAACTGCTAAAAGCAAACACTTCAAAGTGTTCTAATAGTGCGGCATCTTCGTATATATACTTAGGTATATGTACTTAGTTTATTTCTCCTGAGACAGATCTGGAAAGATGAATGGAGTACTTTTGATTGGATTTAAAAATTTGTATCCTCTGCATTTTTTTTCTATTATTACGAAGAGTTTTTGAACTGTCAATGCAGTTTAAATTAATGTACTCATCTCTATGTTCTGCCAATACAAAAAGGACAATAATATTTATTGTCTTTTATCCTGTTTTCTACCGACTTCCAAAAAAGGAGAAGGTACTCAATTCGACTGTTTTTTTTTATGTTTGTTACCTCATAACTTTCGACTGGGTGAACCGATGCTCATAACTCTTTTTTTGTTTGAAAGCTGGTGCTTCCCATTATCGTCTATGGTATGTGGTCCCATTTAAATTTCATCAAATTCGGTCAAGTAGTTATTGAGTTACACTCCAATAACTGAATAGAATGTTAGTCGGTATTTAATTTATCAAATTGTACCTACTTGTTTTTCTTCAATTGGGGCGTTATTTCATAGGAGTTCTGGTGGAATTATAGAATTTTCTGGTTCAGTAGAACTCTCTGTCAATGAGTTCCAGCACGAAAGTACTACTACCATACCTATTTCTACTATGAAGCAGTAATCTTCGCATTACTGTGTTGCGGTTTGAAGGTATGGGGTGCCGGTGAAATTACACCACATGAGACTTAACAATTTAACGTTTCGGGGTTACAGGCGCAGTGCAGTTCGTCACTGAGACGAAATGCATCTGTTCCAGGCAGAGGTTAACATGAACACCAAGTGGAAAAAAGGACCTTATGGTTTAACTCGTTACTCTTAGCAGATGAACATAATATGTAAATCCACCTGACCTTCGCGATTTCTATTTGTTAGTTTGTAAAGTGTGCAAAGTAGATCCTACGCGGGCTGAATTTTAATGTATGTACATGGAAACAAGTTTTGTCAAATACATTCGCAGAAACCTGTTTTGGTACGTTTGCTAATAGCCGTCGTTTCCTAAAACAGACTGTTAATAGATTGTTGAACTGTGTACTGGAATATTTTAAGACATTTTTGTTACTTTGAGATTTAGCTTTAAGTATTATAATAGTAAGTATTATAAGCCTTAGTACTTCAGGTACTCGAATCCCGAACAATAATTAAAGTAGTGTTTTGCTTAATTATTATAATATACTAGCGACTGCCCGCGACTTCGTTCGCAAAGTAGGCTCGGCCTCGCCATAACCTCCCATATTTTCTTGGTTTTTCTACCGACTTCCAAAAAAAAGAGGAGGTACTCAATTCGACGGCTTTTTTTAAATATTTGTTACCTCTTAACTTTCGATTGGGTGAACTGATTCTCAAAACGCTTTCTTTATTTGAAAGCTGGTGTTTCCCGTGTGGTTCAATTAAAATTTCATCAAATTCGGTTCAGTAGTTTTTGAGATACACTCCAATAACTGAATAGAATGGAAGTCGGTAATAAATTTTTCAAATTGTACTTGTATTTCATAAGAACCTTCTCCTGATAATAATTTTATTATCACAACAAAAACAGGAATAAACGAGATTGTTCCATCCGTACTCTAGTTATAGCGTGACCGGGAGAAATAAGGGTTCATTTATATATATTTATATAGATAGACTTCAATTTTGGTATTGTGTGTGAAACCTCGGGCAGAAGCTAGTTAAGTATGAACAGCTGACTGACAATGACGAACATTTTTTTGCTCAAATAACCACTCACATTCACATTGGTTGAATGGACTACACCAAACCAAAGGGAAAAGTCAGCGAATATTGAACTCGTAACATGACCCATCGGAAGCAGTATCGAATCGCAACAGTGTACCATTTCGTTTGGTATTTCCACGTCAAGTATATTTTGACCTTTTACATAATAATGCAGACATAATCTTCGCTATTCACATCATTTTGCTATAGAATGGTATAATTTAATGCTCAGTATAAGAGTGAAGTTCCTGAAGACTTCATCCCGACTTCGACTTATTTCGCTTTTATTAGCAGTTAATTTAAGTATAAATTTTAGTTTGTTTAAATATTTATATCGAGTTTATAAGTAACACTTAGTGTATAGGCGAGTTAGGGGTAAGGAATTCAAAGTAGGACGTACCAGTGTTATCCAGTCGCAGGTGAGGCGGTCGGGCATTCCTCCACAGATTCGGGCCGGGAATAGATCACTCGGGATTTTCACAACACAACAGTAATAGGAAGATTATCCAATGTCGTGCACTGAGCCGTAGGCACATATACGAGTAGTATATCACAGGTTGAGACCGCGGGAAAGATTTCACGTCGCGAGCACACCGTTTTCGATTCGACGTACGCGCAGAGACTCACGGTACTAGGGTAGGGGGTAGGAAAAAGTAATAGGTGGGAGCAGGACAAAACATAGGTCGAAGACGAGGAAACTACACAAATACAAATAGTTCGCTAAGCTCGATTTTGGCCTGAACACTTAGACTTTAACTTGGCAGCAGTTGGTAACATTAAAGAAAAACTTTATAGGTAAGGCTCTTATGCAAGAAACCTTACTTGGTACCATCGCAGAGGCATATATACCACTGCGAAGCTATAGTGCCGAATAGACAGTCCGTACAGTGCCACACAAACCATCAGCCTAATGATTTAGCTATTCAGCAACTGGCTTGGGAAGATGTGGTGTTTACCATATTACTTCTTGGGAAAGAATCTCGAACTTATCCGGACTGTCAAGTAGAGAAAGGTTGCCTACCTCGGACATGCTCTACGACATTATTAGTATTCCCTTCTGCAGTTCAAAGTCAGTTCAGATTGGCGCTTGACAAAGCACAATTTAAGAAGCTGACTGCCAACCTTCAGTAATGGAGAGGCACTTAAAGAAGAAGAAGAGAAGACTTACCCACCACCACATATATGTGAAAAAATTGTATGAAAAAATATTCAATGAAAAAAGAAACTTATCGTTAGGTTACTAAGTTTTACCACTCTTGTGGAACGTAATCGATAGCCATCTTCAAACATCACGGTGTCAAATTTCCAAATGGACCGCGCCAACTCGTTATTCCGGTAGAAAACTGGAAACATTTATTTGGTACCGGAAATGGCTCGTTCACGAAACTCCAACTAATTTGCCGATGGACAAACAGACAAACAGACCGCAGTATAAACATCTGATTGTGGTCATGTAGGCGTCTTTACTCAGTTGGCGAATCGAGCACGCGGGCACAGTGGGAGGCTTTTATGGTTATACGATTACAATGATGAGTGAGTGAAGGAATGGACGAGGCCGTTTTGTAATAACTGCACTTTTTTTATTGCTTAATGTAGGCAGACAGGCAGGCGGCCCACCTGATGGAAAGTGGTCACCGTCGCCTATAGACGTTTGCAACACCAAGGGCGTTACCAACGCACTGCCGACCTCTAAGAAATTTAAGTGCGCCCTTTTCAAAAAACCCATATCGTAGCGCAGAGGGAAAAACCTCGGCGGGAATAGTGCCGGCGGTACCATTTTTTTATTTCATTTATTTACCTTCTCATTCTTAAACTGGTTGTTTATTTTTCTGGCAATACAGCAGCGGAACGCAGCAGAACGATTTTTCATAAGTATTGACTCTTAATGAACTTTCATCATTGTTGATGCTTTACTTAAGAGGATTGCTTAGCTAGTACTTTCCATACTAAAAGAAAAACTCTTTTCGACCTCTTAACATTATCCGATTTCAATGATTTTTATTTTCATGGAATCTAGTTATGCAATCCTCTTAAATAGTTGAGTTGTGTGTCGCTGTAACGTTTGTTCTTTTGTCAGCGTTTGAGAAACCATTTGAATAACATGTTTTTTTTAGGATCACGCCAATTGACCTACATTCAAATATTTCTAAGAGACAGTAAAGCCATCACACCTTTTTCTACCGTGCAGTAATGTTCGCAATACTGTGTTTTAGCTTGAATTTATGGTTGCCGCCGAAATAACAGGTACTTGAGAGTAAACGACTCAATGTCTCAGGGCTATTGGCGCAGTGCAGTTTATCACTTGTAAAGAAATGCATATGTTCTAGACAGATATAACCACTTAACAACAGGTGAGTCTCATGCTTGTACTGATTTTAGTACTATAGTTTTTTTGACGAAATATTGTATTTCCTTAGACCTAGTAAAACGTATTTTTTCTGAAATAAACGTTAATACTATTTATTTATTACTGTTTCCTAATTAAAAAAAATCACACCCTAACATGTGTGACAATTGACTCCCAAGAACAGCTGCCAAAACTTTGGGGTAATCTCTGGCCGGAAGACACCATTAATAGCTGGCACTAGGAAGAACTTAATTACGAATATCAACAATCTGTGGATTTCATCGCGATATTACCTTCAGTGTAAGCTGTAGCCTGAGATATCGGTGAGGATCTTAGATAAGAGGGATCGATCGCTGGTTCGGACCACAGTGGTTGCCGATTACCAACTGACCCTCCATGCTACATCATCGATACAACCTTTCAACCACCGAAGCCACTTCATCAGCCAGAGCGCTCCAGCCTCTCTTGTATAGGCAAACAAGGAGCCATAACAATGGCTCAGCTCAGGTCATTAGCATTGAACAAAAAGGGCTTCCACTGTTCCCAATTACAAAACAGTTGCCGAATTCCACAAACCACTTTAAAGGCGTATTGTCAAATTTAAATTGATTTGCGAACCCACGCTTGACCATGGCGCGCACCCACTTTAGAGTGGCCCACGTTGCCTTAACAACTACTAGAATACTTACATCTGTTAACCAATAAGGTACTTACTAACTTGTATATAATTAAAGAAGTTACTAAGAGGATAGATAGAGGAAGACCTAAATGATATAACGATGCAGGTCCTAAGCAATCCTCCAGATGAAGAAGATAGTGCATTTCGAATGTTAATCCAATAAAAACTAATAACTTGTTTACGCAGTTTCAGTGTTTTTAGATAGCTATTTATTAACTTATTTGAACAAAATGGGTTAGATTTTTTTATTGTGGTTCATCAAAGTGACTCTCTCTCGCCTGATGGAAAGCGAAGATGGAATCAAGAATCAATGACCATTAGTGCAGCCGTAAGCTGCAATAATCGCCACCCCAATGATGACCTGAATTATTAATATTTGTCAGACGTAAGAAATTACATTTACTTTTATTAGAATGTTATATAAATAAGTATATATATAAATATATATAAATAAGTGACAGGAAAGCTGTTTCAGTATTATTTAGATAGCTAATTAATAACTTATTCGAATAAAATTGGGCTAGATTAATATTTCTAAGACATAAAAATGTACATGTACTTTAATTATACTGAGTATAAAGTGACAGGAAAGTTGTTTGTTTGATGGTAAGCATTTTGACTGTACATGAAAGCGTATATAGTTTGGGTTACTCCCTTAGGGCCTCATTCATAGAGGGACCCGTCCCGGAGAGCCCCGATTTGTAGTTATCGCAACAAAGTCTATTCAACATCAATCTTGCCAGGCTCCAGCCATTGTTGTTACATTTTACATAACTAGTTTGTGCCTAGGTAGAGTAAAAAAGACAGAGAGATATTTTCCTTTCATATATTTTTTTCAGGTAGCTGCACTTGCTCTATTGTTTCACTATAGGTAACTGCACAGTTTGTGCCCAAGTAGATTTTCCGGCTATGCTTTATTCTATACCTAATTTAAAATCATTATTGTAATTGAAATCGCAAAAGTTTTAAAGTTACTATCATAATTGTTATCCTAAATTATTTGAAAACGTTTATACATAACATTGTAATATTGTTACATTTCATTGTATACTGTAAAACATAATCAAACTTTGATGACTTTTTATGTCCAAGGTACAAGTTACAAACAATAGTAAACATAATTACAGAAGTGTTATCAAATTTATCGAAATCAGGGCTGTCCGTTACAGGTCCCTCCCGGAATGGGGACCTAAGGCATTAATCCTAAAAATTAAACGGAACTATATTACGCTCGCCATTCTGAGACATTGGGTTTCACATCGCATTCCCGTAGTTTTCTTGCTATCGTGCTCTTCACACTACTACTTCCAGATAGATCTGGCACGGCTGTACCAACCAAGACAGTCTCTAGCACAAAAGGCCTAAAAGTCGCTTTCCTGCTTCAAATGCGGAAGAAATTATCTACCGACTTCCAAAAAAAAGAGGAAGTACTCAATTCGACTGTATTATTTTTTATGTCCGTTACCGCATAACTTAGGATAGGGTGAAGCTAATCTCAAAATTATTTTTTGTTTGAAAGCTGGTGCTTCCCTTGTAGTCCCATTTAAATTTCATCAAATTCGATCACGGAGTTTTTGAGTTACACTCCATTAACTGATTTTTACCAAAGTAATAGAATGGAAGTGGGTATTAAATTTTAAAATTGCACTTGTCCTACTCGTGGGAAACTATGACAGTATTCACACGTTTGTGTGATCTATAGAGTTGGCTTGTTGGGATACCCTAAGTATAATATACTTGTAATATGAATAAATGTATATCTTTTAAGGTTTATACTCCTAGAAGACTTACCTACGAGTATCTTCTAAATTTATACAAAATTGTTAATTCTGACTCTGACTTGTTAACTCCTTGAATAACACCAGAAAAGCAAATTTATACTTAAACGAGTTCTTATACAGGATGTTTGGTAGAGGGACCGATAAACCAAATGAGCGTGTTCGGGGGACCACTTGGAGAATACAAGTTGGCCAAAAAAATTCCCATACACCAATTTTTTAAACTTTTTTTTGGGAATTTTCTCGTTTTCTCCAATATTGTACCTATTTACCACCATAACATTTGTAAAGTATGTTTTAGACCGGATGTTTTTAGTTTTTACAAATTCTACAAATGTTATGGTGGTAAATAAGTACAATTTCGGAGAAAAAAGGAAAAATCACAAAAAAAAGTTAAACATATTGGGGGGTCGGGGATTTTTTTTGGCCAACTTGTATTCTCCAAGTGGGCGCGAACACGCTCATTTGGTTTGTCGGTCCCTCTACCAAACACCCTGTATAGAATTGGTGGTGTCCAGACGTTTATTATTATGAAGCACTTAATTTTGTTAATATTATTATCACTATAACACAATACATTTATTTTTATAGCGTGGCTTATATAGGGTCCACTACTAAGCCGAAATGGGCGCGGCACTGGCATGTTAAAACCAGTAATTCGCTATTTGAAAAGTTTACACAGTTATTAATAACATAGTACATCTTAATACGCTCAATCTCACAAGTTACTGGCAAATTCCACAAATTTAGAGTAGCTAAACAAGTCACTTGCATTCGTGTGCGTGGGCACATTTTAAACACCATACTAATCTCTACGTCACCAAAGCATGTATCTCCCGTACACCGCCTTCTCTATTTGGCGTAAGACAGATGGTGGATAGTACACGGATGCATCTCAAGACATGTCTCGTGGTCGTGCGCACGACGTATGAGGCAGGCACACCCGGGAACTTTACATGGTTTTATTTGGTCACGTGAGGGCCGATTTATATCCAGCTATTGTGTCTCCTTACAATGTTAATGTTGCTTGTTGCTTCTGTGAGGTTAATTTATTGGAAGGCTTTGAATTCTGTTCAGAAAGAGGGCTGTTTCGTTCCTTGCAGTTTTTTGCAAAAGCAAACAATTCTTTGGTAATATAGAAATGCAAACAGTTTCCTTGGCTTGGTACCATGCCGGATAGGCAATTACTGTCTTTAAAGTATTTTCTTCTAATAAGAAATTTGCGATTTGCGGGTAAACGTATCCTTGGTCTCGGTGTAGGGTATTATTTTATGCTATTATGAACTAATAGACACCTGGATATTTATTGATGTGGCCTGACGTTATTAACGTTATTTTTATTAAAAACACTGTGCTGCCTGTCTACCTACGTGACCATATATAAACTATCTATATAATTTATATAAAATGACCCCTATTTCTCCCGGTCACGCTATAACTTGAGAACGGTGGACCCAATCTCGCAAATTATTTTTTTGTTGTATTAATTATTGTCAGGAAAAGGTTCTTATGAAAGAAAAACAAACAAAAGACGGGAGGTTATGGCGAAGCCGAAGGCCGAGCCTACTGCGCGAACAAATACTCTAGCATTAAACACACATCAAAATGAGAACAAGCGCATTGTATCATTGAACTTTCATATGTCATAACGGCTTTGTTTTACATTACTTGTGTTTGACCCAATTGTATCTAATGAACTAGCGCGATATTTTACAAGAGCAGTGTTGTAAGCGCGGCAACTTCTGTAAACATTTACTGCTTTTTTTTTGCTTATCACTTGTTATCACCATTACTTTCCGCTTATCGTGCTCTCTTTGTACTTATCAAGGATGTTATGAGATGTACCAAAGACGTTCAATGTTTAATTAGCATATTTTAAATAGTGGTTTGTTTGATTTGTAAACATGCTTTTAATTGATAGCGCATTGTTCTATATAGATACTGTAATCACGAGTTTAGGCTGCCTGGTTGGTCGAAGGTTTAACTCCTATTACGTCGGATAAACACTTGAATGTTATGTTTTACAGGAAATTTCAGTACCACTTTAGAGAGCGGAACTGCCTACCTGGCCTCACTATTACATAAGTTCTAAATTCTACTGAAGAAATAAATAATGTTAATTGTATAAACAACTTTTTTTTGAGTTTGAAAACTATTTTGAGTATAACACATTATACTAATATAAAGATACCAGCTTCACTCACTTGGTATTGCGCGACGCGATCTCAAAGCGTGAACACTCCCTGAAGAAGAACACTCCCTGAACAAGAACATCTTACACGTTCGAAACGTCGTCGGACTTAAACCGACGTAATACCAACCAAGTGAGTGAAGCCGGTATATTTATATTAGTATAACTTTTTTTAATTATATTTTTAATATTATAAATAGGAAAGATTTGTATATAATTTGTTTGTAACGAATTGGCTCGAAAAGTACTGGACCGATTTCAAAAATTCTTTCACCATTAGAAAGTTATATTCACCCTGAGTAATATAGGCTATATAGGATTCATCATCATCATCCATCGCCGCGCGGGTGAAACCGCGGAGAGCAGCTAGTGTATATATGTATATATATATGTATGTGTGAATCAGAAAAATATACCTATTCGCAGTAAATACATTAAATCCCTCTTCGTAAACATTATTCACCAGACCCATATGACAACAGTAAAATAAAGGAGCGAATGCTTGAATAAAAGTAATCACGGTACATTACTTGTCAATTTGACGTAATTAAAAGCTATTAGGAGCTAACAGGCCATTTCTAATCAATGGGTCATCATCAGAATGCCAGGCATTGCCGAGAGCGCCATCACCACCGAACGCGATTATGTATGCGCGTGCGCAGGTAATGTGCACCCACGTGCGCCCACGCGCAGCCCACAGACCTACATCCACGGAGCAAAATAAAACAGTGATTAAGATTTCTCTGAATCGCTCTAAAATCATCCAAAGCAGCATATACCAGCAGAAATGAAAGGAAAAAGTTATATGTAAAAGCAATCAGTATATATCTCTTCTGTGGTAAAAGTACAAAGTAAACCAAATCTACGACTATAAACTACTTACATAGGTAGGTACTGCGCAATGTGTTCTATAGTTAAAACTTAGTGTGGTATATAATTCCATACCAATAAATCGCTATCCTCTACAAAAATATAATAATAAGCAATATTGGTTATCAAAATATGTAAGTATAACAGAATATACAAAATAGTATAGCAGTTTTTGAAGATCTAAACAGGAGGTAATTAATAATTATTAGAGCTTCGTAATTAATGGTTTACTATTATTTACTTACGGTACCAAAAGCTATCTAGCTCACAAGGCGGTTTCTTATAAGCTCAATAACTGCCCCAATACTTACATTGTGTCAATGTCGTAATCGCTTATCGGGCAATTAACAGATCAAATTACAGGGCAGTAGTGCGAGGAGATTAGCGGGGAAAGTAAAGACGATGATGTCACCACAATGTTACTGAAGGCTGAAGTTAATTTCTATAACCCTGCATATGCCGTGATAGTTAAAACAAAAGATTTATGAATGGAACGCACGTAAATTTACGGCAATGGTACTCAAAGGGTTAATAAAAAGGATTCATGGATCTATATTTCACTTTGTAAAATTTAAAGAAGTGTGGTCCAGACTGTTGTCTGCGACAAGGGATTCTGCCTTAGCTGCAAACCAATATTTAAATTTAGGACGCTATTTAGGTGGTAAGTTCTATATAGTTTAAAGCTAAAACTAAAACATAATTTTGGTACATTTTTCTACATGTCTCATCAAATATTTTACTTACAATCAATCATCTGAAGAGCGGCACAGAAATTTATGGATTTATAATAACGAAAGTGCAATCGGTTCGAGGTTATTTATTGCCGTGATATCGAACGAATAATAAATATGATTATGTCCTCTATAATAAACTGTCGTGTATGATCATCGTCGTCTCATGAATTCCAAAAGTACTCGTTTGTTTAAAGTGCACAGGTACAATATGTAATTTTATTTTTGTTCAAGACTTTGCATATAGTCATTGTTTAACCTACAAAACAGTTTGATTTGTTATGTTATTGATAAGCAAGTGTTTGACCACTGCCTCATTGATGGTCAATGATGATGTGGTCGAAGATAACCACACTAGAGCTAGAATGCCGACTGACTCAAAGATAGCGACTGGAACACCTGTTAGATGCTTTGTGATAGATTTGAATCTTGGTGGTGTTAACAAGCCAGGCGGTCATCGGAAACTATCCCCCTAGCCTAGCCCTATCACCATCAGCCACAGCGGCTGTCATCACGATGTCTTTTATCGAAAGCTTAAGCCCTAGGTTGCGGGTTCCACCTAAGACCACCTAAATAGCGGCTAAACCACTTTAACCCCAAGGTATCATCACTTCAACACACAAAACAAACCGACTGTAGCATGATCCATATAAATATACTGTCGATAGCAAGATAACCTTTGCGGGAGTCTAAAGATTAATCGCAATATAATGACTGCAAAATAACATCTGGTAAAACATGTACATGTACCTACCATCCAGTCAGGGCATGGGACTTATTCATCTACCACGATCTTTGCAATATAGGTTACTACTTTAGCTACGGCTAGTCAAGCGTCTTTGCTAAAGTGGCTACTAGCTACTTTAGCAAAGACGGACATAAGAGATAAAGTGAGAAAGAAAGAGTAAAGTGGTAATATATTACAAAAGAAAGTGTTCTGGATTCCACCAGATATTCTGCTCAAAGCTGATTTGCCTTTCTCAGATATAATTATTTAAAATTATTTATTTTTTCTTAACTTTATGATGTCATATAGCTTTTAATACTATAGTCTTACTATCTTAAACTTCATTTAAGTTGAATGTTATTTTAATTTTAACACAACGATGTAATTTTGATAGTACGGTTTTGTTTGTTATTATGAACTTATTTATCATCTTTTCTTATTCTATTCTATGTTTATAACTGTATTTAAACGCAAATCAACCTTATTAGTATTTGTATATTTCTGAAAACTAAAATAGGTTTAAATGTATTTGGACTCTTTAGTTATATTTTTTCTTAAGAAGCTGTTAGTTTTCCTAGAAAAATAAAATATATAATCAAATAGTTTTGGGCTAGTGTTGAAGAATTATTTCAACATCAGACCTAGAATGACTCGCTCGGTACAGCCGTGTGACTCTCTAAGAGCAAACATCGTTGCATCTTTGGCAACATCCGTGAAACAAATGACAAGAAACGTTGGAAAAATAACAACTTGCGTACAAGGGCGATATCTCATAAAGTATTTGACATCGGTGAGCTCGTTGACGAACGCAACGGCGAATCATTAGAGAATAGCACGGCTGGCGCTGGAATACACTGTTTATACTTAGCGAAACATTCTCAGTCTAGAGATTGGTAGCTAACCAGGCGAAAAGCAAATGGTTCAACATCCAATTTTTCTAAAGTATTTCTCCTGTTCGTGGCATACTTAAGGAGGCGTTAAGATTCAGCGCCAAATCATGTGTACAACCTATCAATGTATTAACATTCAGTACACTGCCGTTACATTACCGTCGACAGTAACATAGATCCGCGCTCGCATACACATGTGCCAATTTGCTCGACCACTGCATCCGGCAATTGTTGCCGCGGATTTGGCTTGAGAATCGACTCACGCGCACCCACTGTGCAGTTATACGTCTGAGGCATCCTGTGACCCCTACTTTGTGCAGGTTTTTGCGATTTTAATTAGTTTAGGAACGAGACTTAAATATTAAATACTTTTAAAACAGTTAAGTAAACAGTTCCCGAATTGTTGGACTGTTCCAATACCTTCTCGCATGCTGACTAAAAAAGGCACCTTGTCCAATATAACATGATATTAATTTTCTCATCTGCTGTAGATGTATACCAAGTAAATGACTGGCGAAAGTATATGTTTTTACACCTATGCTGCGTCAATCAATCTCTGCCTCTGAAGGCAAAAAACCTAGTACTGTGGCGTACCTGTATCCACCTAGTAAAGGCCTACCATCTAGTAAAAGACCTGAAGAAGGTATAATATTACGCTTTTAAACAGTATAAAATAATTTATATGTGCCATCACGTCTACAAAATCTCAGAAGAGGTCGCCCTTCTTTAAAAGCGTAATATTAGACCTTCTCCTTCAGGTCTTTTACTAGATGGTAGGCCTTTACTAGGTGGATACAGGTACGCCACAGTTGTCGCGACGTATCGCGAGTTCCGACTAGCTCCATCTTTTGGTGAGTTGAAAGATTACTAATATTTTATACCGGCAATTTCTACAATGTGTTTGACATTTAAGAGAGAACGTTTTCGCGCCTTTGGCGTGCGGTTGTGCGATAAGCAATATTAACCTTTTTTAAGTGTGTACAGGTATCAGCGCGATGCGAGGCGATTGCATGTGCTCTAGAGTGTAAGGATGGGATATGAGGACTGGTGGCGCACATGATACGATGTGCGCAATGACGAATGACGAAGGATACGGTACAGAGACCGTAGTCGGTGAGTCAACCCAATTATTCATTATTCTCTATTGCATCTGACCTGTATGTAACATTGAGTGATCTGAGGCAGTGGTAAGATCGCGACCATTTGTAGTAATAGCCGATGACCGGCATTGTGAAGTAATATAATGCACGTTGTGGCCATCGATGGCATCTAAGCGCACGTTCCAATATGCAGCCAGGAGACGTCCTTGGCTTTGCTCTGTGGGTGGTGCGGTTCCACTAAGATCTAGGGTTAAGCCCTGAGATCAGTAGTTGGAGGTTTGCCCAGCGTAGAGGCGCAGGGAAACCAGAAACTAGTTGGGAACGTGCGTGTTTGGAGGAAGGGCAGGCTGTAAGGGGTGTGTGGAGGCCTGTGGGGGGAAACCCCCAAATATGCGGGCTTCCTTCTAGGAGTCTCGCTAACGTGTAAGCCGGTGGGAGAGGTGAGGACGGGCCTGACTATCCCATACGGCTGGTGATCAGCGTATGCGTACCTGGTTTCCTATCCCAGGCGTGTTGGCCCTTACGGCAATGCTTGGGTGTCATGGAGCGTTTGCCACTGTATCAGAATCACTGTCAATGCGGATGACTCACTTTCCAACCTAACCTATTATACGTAATAGATTGGGTTGCATCCAATATATATATATATATATAATTATAAATCTATACTCTTGGCGTCACCGATATCCAGAGTTACTGTTTACCCCGGTTGTTGGGTGACGCCAAGACAACAGTACAGTCCCACCATCTTATCTGTTCAGGTGACAGCGTCGCTAGTGGATAATTTGGTATTGCAGCCTAAGAAATTCACCAAGAAAAAGGAGAATCAAAACATAGGGCAGTCTTTCAAGCTACTCTTTAATTTGCAAATTCTGCAATTATAATCCTACTAACATTATAAACGCGAAAGTTTGTTGTATACATATTATGTATATTTTAGTTCCAATTTTGCCCACCTGAACAGATAAGTTGGTGGCACTATACTAGGTTTTTTGCCTTCAGAGGCAGAGATTGATTGACGCAGTAACACTGTCATTAACTCTTATTGACAGGTGAACGATTAGGTCATAAATCATTAAAGCCTGAAAGCAGATTATCAGTTCGGGTTTCATTCATACATCTTTATATTAGTTTATGTAAATACGTTGACGGGCAAATGTGGGACACGTAGCTTTGCAACAGCTGGAAAATTTACCCCGTCTCTTCATCAGCAGGACACGAAAACTTTAAAGTGTAATACAGTTCCTGCTGGTAACAGTTGAAAGCGTAAAGTAACTAATGCTCAGCTTCCAGATTCCTTACATATTTCTCTCTTTTTTTAGTTCAGATGGAATGCGAAGAGCCTGCGGTAACTGTGAACCCGGTGATTCACTGGTCTGCATTGTATGTGAACATTTGGGAAGTGTTGTTTTATTTTTGGTAATACAAAGAAGGTGTTTGGGTCGCGCATATTTATTGCTAAGGTGCGAGCTTGAAGGGGACTGTAAGCTAAACTGATTCAGATATGCTCAACAAACCTGCCATCCGATTCTGTGTAGTTTTTTTACAATGCCTGAGAGCAAGCTTGTGCCAAACGACTTTCAACAGACACCGGTACTTGAAAATTGCTTGTTAAAGCTAATTTATCGCGTTTGTCTCACATTGTCTCCGCACGCGCATCTGTATTGATAAATTTATATGTTTATTAATAGGTATGTTCGTATGTATGCAGTCATGATTGCTCCCTTTGTCCCGCGGGATGGTCTGCTTTTCGTCGTAATCAATCAATATCTGAACATTCGATTATTCTCCTGTTCTCAGCGTATGCAAGACAATAAGTCAAACGATTGTTAAATTAAACGAATACAAAATATTATATAGGGAGGTAAAAAATATCCAGTCATAAAATAATACTGTCTAAAATATGTAGACATTAGCGTTATGTGACATCCAAACACGGATTCCCAGAATATACAGAATATTAAATTAATTATATACATATTCAGTTCAATTTGTAAGTCGAAGCTCTACACCATTATTCCAATAATTATGTTGGTGACTGCTTGCTCTGATTTGCAGACAGGTAGGTACCCCCCGCCAATGTTTATGTCAGTCAGCACTGCGCGTTTATAATTGTATCGTTTGTCTGCGCATGCGTACCTAAACAAAGCATAATAACTTACGTATCAAATTATATTATTCACTTTACGAACTTCAAGGAATTGCCATTGATTATTTTATCATTACTGTCGTACGTACTCGCAACTCAGCATATGTTCCTATGTGTATAGTTAATATAATATTTAGAGAAAAGATTTGTTGGTTTGTTTGAATTGAATAGGCTCCGAAACTACTGAACCGATTTGACAAATTCTATCAACATAAGAATCCTACATTATTGAGACAGTGAGATCTTGTTATTTTGCAACAGTGCACTCACTGCTCCAGTACGGCGCGTAGCTGTGGGGGCGGGCTGCAGACTGGCTACGAGCATTCAGAATGCAGAAACGCGCCGTCCGAGCCATCGCAAAGATCCCACAGGGCGCCTCTGTTCGCCCGCATTTCAAGCGGTTGGGTATACTTACACTACCAGCGATTATTATATTTCAGGTTGCTGTATATGTACGGTCAAATCAGGGGAGTTACATGAAACACAGTGATGTACACTCGTTTAACACCCGGAATAAGAACAAATTCAGTTATGTAGCTCACACATTAACGAAATCTAACAAAACCTCTCATGTCATGGGCCCAAAGGTGTATAATAAGCTGCCAGAGAACATCATCACAGCGCCTAGCTTCAGTTGTTTTAAAACTCGCTTGAAACGCTGGCTAATCGAGCAGACGTTCTATAGCTTCGAGGAGTTTAGTAATAGAAAGGATTATTATAATCGTAAAAAATAATCCTTGGTTATAAAGCCATAAATTAATGAGGAAGATAGTTAACCATATTTTTCATTTATGTTCGTATTTGTAAATATATTCAATGTTTGATTTCAAAATAATTATATTATTATGACATAACTGTTAAAATAGACCGATTGACCTTTTCAATTACTGTGATCAGTATATGAATTATTATTATGTTTTGACTTTTTCTTTCATATAAGTATATTAACAATTTCAGTACATATATAAGTATATATGACTGAACGTAAACGTAAAATAACTTTTGTATAAATAATTTTTAAATAATTAATTTTGTATAATGTCATCTATACGAAAAGTATTATCTATAGAAATGCATGTGTTATTCATATGTGAAACAATGACGTGTAATATTTATTACCAATAAATGATTTATGATTTATGATTTTTAGCCGTAAGAGCTATATCGCGGGCTGTGTTTTATCGATAATTACTGAAAAATTTAATACATCGACAATCTATTGCAGTGCAGGTTATCAGGCTATGAGACTGCCAACAGATTGAGCCACTACTTAGTTGGGTCTGGTGTCATTTTCAACTATGTACTTCCGAGCTTCGTGGGACACTTTGCTTAAGAATTTCCGGTCATTGTCATTCAGTCATTCGGAAATTCTTAAATATAGGAAACTGACGTCTGAGCAGCGGACAACTTTGCTACTAGAGTTGACTGGACAGCCTCAGCCTACTCGGTAACTGGGCTGGCTTGGTGGGTTATATATATCTCATAGTTCCCTCTGTGATAGTAATGTCACAGAAACGCCACAGAAGAAGAATATCACAGAAAATGCTACGTGATTGGCTGATAGACACATACGCTAGGCAAGTATTTATACCGCGATACTACGAGTACTAGTACAAAGTCGTTCGAATGACTTGAGTGGTTTATTGTTCTGATAACAATTTATGTATTTTGAAATGAAAATATATCAATCATTCCTGGCTTCAAGTGTTTTATAGCATTTTTATGACAGTTGCATCCCCTCGTGAAGCTCTCGTTTTCTCTCTGTAGGTACTTGGTTCTACATTAAGACATTCTGGTGACAGACGGGCAGCGGAGTCTTAGTAATTAGGGTCCAGTTTTACTCTTTGGGTACAGAGCCCTAAAAATCGTGATTTATATCCTGATCAGGGCTGCCGCTAATCAATAAATAGTTCATGTACATGAACTAGGGGTACTACTACACAGGGCACTGTAGCAGGAGAAATTACTCTGCGAATAAGATTCAAGTAATAGGGTCCCAATTTACCCTTTGGGTACGGAAAAATAAAAAGCGTTCCTATGGTTTTGCTTTTTGAGAATTCCAAGCATCTACATAGATAAAGAGGTTTTTATTGAATAAATGACTTCAATAGCAGTTGAAGAGCTCGCAGTGGAGCTGGACTTGGCGCTCTTAACCGATCAACAAGTAAAGCAACACTTGCTGCGGTTAGGAGTTGGATGGGTGTGTGCTAGTGACATTATTCAACTGAGCGCTTCCGTGCTTCGGAGGGCACGTTAAGCCGTCGGCCCCGGTTGTTTATCTTAGGACAACAGTCGTTAGGCTATGTCGAAGGCCTTCGGGCGGCCTGAAAATTTTGACATGGGTTGGCCACTAGCCTATCCACCGAACTGCACTGGGCCCGCGTGGTGGGTTATGGCCCAACTCCTCTCTCTGAGAGATAGGCTCAAGTCCCAGCAGTGGGAGCATAATGACTGTTTATAAAAATAGCAGTTCAGCTCTTATCTGTAGGTTTATAAATAACGATATTTACTGCACACTTAGCATTGTCCCTAGATGGAATGTCCGATTGGTCATACACGGCTGATTTATTGCTGCAGTAAATGTCTGACATATTGATGTGATTGTTCTAATAAATTCACGTTAGTACAGAGACTGAGAAGGAAATGGTTTTGATTATAAAGTACTACAGTAGTAGTTTGTTCACTGGAATAGCCGAATTATAGTCCATATATGTGTAATGTGACTTAGATACGTGGAATACAAAACACGTGTTTGCCAAAAACCCTTGCAAAACTCACAGCAAATGGTATTTATGTTTCTGTATGCCTACAAAAAGCTAAATAGTAATCGTCAGAATAAAATAATTATTGCATTACTAGAGAGGCGATTTTATAATTCCACGTCCATCTGTGGAACCTTTTATTGTAATACTAATGACTCCCGTGAATTCTTTTACGTAGTAGGCTCGGCCTAGTGGGTCAGTTTTGTTACTGTTACAGCCTAGAGCTTTATCATCTTAAAGTTCTTTTTTTTTATTATGGCTTTTGTTCACAGACTCAATGGGTCCGTGGCATTGCTTACATTTATATTTTAAACTTATAATATTTTTTTATAATTACTATCGGAATACATGAGGACATTTTTTTTCTTAACTAAACATACATAATACATTTTTTTTGTACACAAATAGACTTTTAACTAATTTCTAAATATCGTACATACCGAGAGCATACCGGCTCCCGCAAGCAGCGCCCGTTCACGAGCTTGACACGTGTGCCAGCCATCGCCCTCCTGAACCATATTTGAGGGAAGAGGACGACCCGCCACACGACGCCGCCGCGAGAAGAAGCCTTTTAGTGAGCGTGAATGCTCAAGGTATACACGCATACATAATACAAAAGCCTAAGCTTGTCTAACTTTTTTTTTTGTAACAAATTTTTATTTAAGTCGGCTTTCTCCGGGTGGAGAAAGCCGACTTAAATAAAAATTAGAATGTGGATGTGACGGAGGCCCTCCGTCACATCCACATTCCGATCTTTCTTAAAGTTATTAAAGCTACTTACAAAGTTTCTTGTCAAACAGCATCTCCTGGCAGCGCCGCAGCGGGGTCAGACCTCTGGCTTCCGCTGCATAGTCTCTGAACCCTGGAACGCAGTTGTACACTGCACCAGGGCGGGACACATTGTAAAACCTCGTTGGGGGGTTGTCTTCCGGCGCTCCCACCAGGATCCTGAGGAAAAAGAGAAAAGTATTGCTTTACAAGTTTATCTAAATACTCCTAGTAACCTTATGTAAGAAAATCGAAACCGTGCTATCGCAACCGAATACCTATTACAATGAAAATTTTGACGAATTAAATATCAATGTCTGGTAATATAAGGTGTCTCAAAAGTAAGTTCACATTTGCTTATCTTATTACGCGAAAGCAACTATTCTGAGGGGCGCGGGAGGTATGTCAGTCGGTAGTCTGGCTCTTGGGAATTTAGTCGCTATGGAGCGTTTCTCTGGTGCGGACCGTGCGTTGTGCGTACGTGAGTTTTACAAAAACGGTAATTCGGCGACTGTAGCGCGTAGAAAATTCTGCAGTATTCGACATATTCGTCACTTAAATGATGCGCCTAGCACTCGACTCATTGCAAAATGGGTTGAGAAGTTTGAAGAGACTGGGTCAACTCTGGAGAAACCAAAATCTGGGCGGCCAAGAACATCAAGAACAGCCGAAAACGTGGACAGTGTTACTCAGTCTATTCGAGATGATCCAAACCTCTCGATTCGGAAGCGTGCTGTTGCTTTAAATGTGCACAGATCTTCATTATGCCGCATTTTACACAAAGATTTAAAGCTGCACCCGTACAAAATTCAGTTAGTGCAAGAACTGAAGCCTCAAGATGCTGGTCAGAGGCTTGCCTTTGTAAATCAGATGATTGAGCGCTTTCCAACGTTCACCAACATCTTGTTTTCCGATGAAGCCCATTTTCACCTGAATGGGCATGTAAACAAGCAAAATAGTCGTTACTGGAGTGCAACCAACCCAAAACAAAAACATCAGAAACCGCTACATTCACCCAAAGTCACCGTATTGACAGCGATGTCGGCGCGAGGAATTATCGGCCCTTACTTTTTTGAAGATGGAAGGGGACGCACACTCACAGTGAATTCAGAGCGTTATGTGGAGATGTTAGACGAGTTTTTCGTACCCCAACTGCAAAACTTTCCTGGTTACAACCAAAGAACATGGTTCCAGCAGGATGGAGCAACTTCACACACGTCCAACAGATCTCTGCCTCGAGTTCGAGAAATTTTTCCGAACAAATTAATCTCCAGGCGAGGTGACATAAATTGGCCTCCACGGAGTCCAGATTTAACGCCTATGGATTTTTTTCCTGTGGGGTTATGTCAAATCAAAAGTTTACGCTAATAAACCGACTTCCCTGGCACAATTAAAAGAAAATATCCGTCATGAAATGGCAGCCATCACGGAGACTACCTGCCGAGCTGTCATAGGCAATTTTAGTGCCCGACTAAATGAATGCCGAGAGCGCAACGGTTTACATTTGGACGATGTTATTTTTAAAAAATAAATTCCCAAACAGTGTACTTCAATATAAAATAAACATTTTTTCAATAAATCTAAGACTTTTCTTTTAAAAAAAGATTTAAATGTGAACTTTCTTTTGAGACACCTTGTATCATAAGAATAGATATATTTTTATTGTAACAAGTTATTTTAAAGTGGTATACTGTTCAAATCTGAGTGTTTATAATGAATTTGTAACTTTACGTAGATAATTCACGTTTTCTAGCTGGTTAGGTACTACATAGGTCAAGAAACTTATGTTTAGCTGTCTTAGTGTGTCCGGTACTTAGTGTTCGGTTCTGTTTGGGTTTGTATTGCGTTTTTTATTACTTCAGCTTTTCGAGTTATTAACTAAACTACTAACTAACTAAAGCTACGTATAAAACCTTTGCCCGTGGCCGTATTTACGTAATTTAATATAAAGATGTGTGAATGAAACCGGAACTGCTAGTCTAGATTTATGATTTAAGGTTCCTACAGTTTTAGGTGTCAAAATATCGGACATGGAAGACTTTCATTAAATGACGCGGTAGTTTGATTATTTTGTTTCAAAAATAAGTTCCGATTCAACATCAGGATAAAATAATATACCAATCATTATACACGATTTAACCGTTTTAGTTGTTTCATTTCAAAGTTACCTTTTTTGCTTCTTTATCAGATACCCCTGACCCTAGTAGGCTTCAGCTACGTCTAACCTCATTGTTCACATCCTCAACGCACAAGACATGCTCCAGCATCTTGGAGGAAGCGGGTCAAGCCATCAGACAGGCGCTGGCACGGTGCCAAAGCCGCAAATAGCGCAGGTTCATTCCCGGTCGGGATCGCTCGCCAATACTATTTCTAAAGCAATGACTCAACGGCACACTGTTTGTGTTTGAATCGTGTAAAGTGAAAACAGTAGGTGCAAGTGTTCTCCATTGCTTCATAGTTACGCAAGTGTCGCTTCAATTTGCGCTAAACTTTACACCTACGAAACACACAGAGTTTAAAAATGTCCTCTGTTATTGGGATGCGAAAAATAATCGATAGAGTTCATGAACGATTCATGCATTTGATGTAAGATTTTGATAAATAATAGGTTTTTTATTCTTTTTTAAAGGACTTTTAGTCGTCACGACCATGTCAACCCCATCGTTACATATATATTTAGGAAGAGTTTTCCAGTATTTTGGAATAAATAATAGTTAATATTGAGTACCTTTAATGAATCGGCTTGCTCATTAAATAGGATCATGTGTTTCCTACCATAACTTTAACATCTATATAGTGTACATATGATTGCAATAAATAATTAAGTTTGAGTACGAGTAATCAAAAGTGCAAGAACCCGTCTTGGCTGGTACTACCCGTCAAGGATCGAACTCGGTATCCTGTATTCCGAAGTCAGGGTCACTGCCACCTAAGCTAACAGAGCTTTAAATATTCGGGTTTATAAACCATATACAGTAAAATTGAATAACATAAACCGCAGAGTATTCTTCCGTGAAGCAGTCGTGTGTAAGCATAACCGTGTTAGGGTGTGAAGGGCACTGTAGCAGCTGAATTTTCTGGGCTAAAGTTTATTTTCATGACATTAACGATACAGCACGAGGCCCTCCTGGTGTTAAGCGGTAACCTCAGCCTATAGCAGATGAATATAATCAAGAGACGAACTGCACTGCGCCCGTAACCCTGAGACATTAAGTTGTCAAGTCTCATGTGCCTGTAATTTCACCGGCACCCATACTCTTCAAACCGCAATACAGTAATGCGAACATTACTGCTTCGCTGTAGAGTAGGTATGGTGCTATAAAATATACTCAAACACCAATATCTCGGGATCACGAGCGCAGTGCCATGATAAACTACAGTTCTACTCTGGGTGGTAATGGCACTGCAATGAAGCTGTCAATAATGTGATTAGTAATTCTTTTTCTTATATCATATAACCAATTATTGTCGAGGACCACGTCATAATATTATTTGTATATACTTACAGGCTTGCATTAAATATACTTAAATATATATATATGTAATATGTTGTTTATTGAAACCACTTGTTATTACTTGTTAGCATATGTTATTGCTCTGTAAAGAGAAACAACATTATAAGCTATTGCTTCAATAGTTTTTGATATAATTTGAAGAATATCTCCATAAAAATAAAAACGCATTCACATGTTTTTCTACTCGTATCAATCCAAAGCGAGTTTTATTTAACCATAGCCTGAACATAGTGCAGGCCTCCTGTCAACACAGATAATGTATGCATTCCAAGTTAATGCGCGGGAAATTCAAATGAAATGAAGAATAAGAGAGCTTCATTTACAAATATTATGTTTAATCGTAGCCCACAGGGGATAAACTGTGCTAGGTATTGAAAATATTGAAATACAGCTTCATAATAATACTTGTGTTCTGTACAACTTCTGTTACCTACTTTATCTATATATAATGATATGATATTTACCTTCCAAATACTTGAAATAGTGCACCATTTTGAATATCTATGAAGGGGAAAATGGTACTATTGAGAGTAAAAAGGCGCAACATAGTCTAAGAAAATGTGATTGTATACTGAGAAATAAGTTTATGAATTCATAAAATGAACAAACGGTGAAAATAAAATGCCGGCTGCGTTACCACGTTGATCGGCAATATAGTTTTTTCCTACACAGCAACCAATATTCTAGTCACCTTACTGTAGGTACCTACTTCGATCATGCCAGTAATCCATGGCCGAATCTTCGATTTGGATAAGAATATGTTTGTGAGAGATCAGTGAGTGATTGAGAATAATAATGTGCTTGAGTGAGTGAATTGCTTGTTGCTTCTCCCCGCTTAAACAGCCTATTCGAATCATAGTGACATTTGGAATGCAGTCACCTTATACCCTGCCGTGCGGTTCTCTAAGAGCAAGCATCGTTGCATCTGTGACAACATCCGTGAAACAAATGACGAGATGACAAGAAACATTGGAAAAACAACCTTGTGTACAAGGCTGGTATCTCTTATGGTATTTGACATCTGTCGCCGACGATCGACGAATCATTAGAGACTCGCACGGTTGAACGCGTTTGTCTACTTTTAACCTTGAATTTAACGGAGAGTTGTCAAAAACCGCAGTATAACCTTATTCCACGCGGACAAAGTCTCAAGCAGTAGCTATATGTATAGTTTGTATCTGTTGGGTTACATTTATATTAATAAACTGTTTATCAGCTGAGAATGAACTTCGCCGGCAAAGTTCAAAGTTCCCCGTCCGCAATAAGTTCATCAAGCATAGGTGAGGCGCTGGAAATAGCCCCCTTTCCGGCGACAGAAATACGCGTCAGGCGTCACCAACACGCCATCCGCGTCGCCGTTATAACGGCGCAACGCACGCATATCCGACCGATCCCCTCTATACCTACTCTTTTATTTATAAGTGTTTGTTTCCGAGGGCGCTTTATGTTTGAAGGACCTAATATATATGTAATTATGTGCTAACTTTAAAGTATACAGGTTATGTTGCTGGATTGGTATATATCTACCGTAGCACATTATGAAGCTTTACAATACAATACAAAATTCTTTACATCTCTCATATTCGGTAAGTAGGTCGTTATTACCCCCAAATGAGGCTTGTAGGTGACCAATTAGCGCTCCAGGGTAATAATGTAGCTAGAAAAGCCCTAGGGCGGTAAGTAATTAAAAAAAAACACAAATGGGGCTTGTAGGTGACCAATTAGCGCTCTAGGGTAATAACATAGCTAGAAAACCCCTAGGGCGGTAAGTAATAAAAAAAACATTTCACTCTTTCAAAAAGTTCGCGTACATCTAACTATCATACTGGGAATAGACATCATGCATTCAGCCCAATGACAAAAGAGGTCGCTTCGCTATTCAGCCTTGTCTTCGTATGAGTATAATAGTCATCAATTTTATTTTAAAATGCCGGTTTTTTTCTACTTACCTCACAATCGAGATGTAAAGCAGAGTAGTTAGTTCGGATGCCTTACATCCCTTGGCTACTAATCTACTATTATTGAGAACCAATCTTATAAAAAAACATAATACAGTAAAAAAACGCAACAGTAAATTGGACAATTGGCGGCCTTATCGCTATAGCAATCTCTTACAGTCCACCTTGCAAGGAGAGGATTCTTAATATTAATGCGGTTAGTAGATGGTTCACAAAAACAAACATTTTATCTCGGAAATAAGTGCTAATTATAATAATGATATGATAATTAAAATAAATACAGAAATATAAAGTTAAATGATAAACTAATACTTAATACTAATATATAAACATATATGTAGTAAAATTCAATATTTTACTACATAATTATAATTTATAATAAAATATAATATTCAGTAGGTGTTTGATATATATTGCTTCTTCACCATATCTTTGCATAAGCTTATTCAGCTCTCCAGGATGAAAAAAATAACTTTTATTCCATACAGAACTTACTCGGACTTATTGAGACTTATTACTTCATTTGAGATTACAGTAAGTACAGGGTGTTTGGTAGAGGGACCGACAAACCAAATAAGCGTGTTCGGGGGCCCACTAGGAGAATACAAGTTGGCAAAAAAAACCCCCGACACCCCAATTTTTTTTGACTTTTTTTGTGAATTTTCTCGTTCTCCAAGTGGAATACAAGTTGGCAAAAAAAACCCCGACACCCCAATTTTTTTTGACTTTTATTGTGAATTTTCTCGTTCTCCAAGTGGTCCCCCGAACACGCTCATTTGGTTTGTCGGTCCCTCTACCAAACACCCTATATAGTAAGTGCACTCAATGTATTCATAACATGATTTCTCAGTCTTCTGTGATTCTTAAACATTAAAAATAAACAACTTTAAACATATAATTCACGTATAGGTATTTTATATTATTGTAACCTATCCGTGACTGTGAAATCAGTGCAAAGAGTTTGAAACGACGGCTTTAAAATAATATAAAATGTACGTAATTTAATTAATTTCAATGTATTCACAAAATTTGCAATAACAAAATGGCTTGCTTGTAATATTCGCCTCGACTTTAATGTCTTTCAACGTTTATGCTAATAACTTTGCATTAAGTACTTATTTTGCAGGTTATATCGGCAGACAGTTAGGGTTTCGCCGGCAGGTGTACGAGTCATTGTCTCGCATGTGGTGCTTGCCATCACCTGTTTTGTTTAACAGGTTTTTAAGCAAATGAGATAGTTCTGTATTGTCGTGTAAACTTGATTATTGAAGTATTTAATTAACAAGTACAATTTGAAAACTTTAATACCGACTTCCATTCTATTCAATTATTGTAGTGTATCTAAAAAACTACTGGACCGAATTTGATGAAATTAAACTGGGACCACACCGAAAAAATAATTTTGAGAATCGGTTCACGCAGTCGAAAGTTATGAGGTAACAACAAGTACAATTTGAAAAATTTAATACCGACTTCCATCCTATTCAGTTATTGGAGTGTATCTCAAAAACTACTGGACCGAATTTGATGAAATTAAACTGGGACCACACCGAAAACATAATTTTGAGAATCGGTTCACGCAGTCGAAAGTTATGAGGTAACAACAAGTACAATTTGAAAAATTTAATACCGACTTCCATCCTATTCAGTTATTGGAGTGTATCTCAAAAACTACTGGACCGACTTTGATGAAATTAAACTGGGACCACACCGAAAAAATAATTTTGAGAATCGGTTCACCCAGTCGAAAGTTATGAGGTAACAACAGGTACAATTTGAAAATTTTAATACCGACTTCCATCCTATTCAGTTATTGGAGTGTATCTCAAAAACTACAAAATCGAATTTGATGAAATTTAAATGGGACCACACGAGAAGCACCAGCTTTCAAACAAAAAAGAATTTTGAGAATCAGTCCACCCAGTCGAAAGTTATGAGGTAACAAACATTAAAAAAAAATACAGTCAAATTGAGTACCTCCTCCTTTTCTTGGAAGTCGGTAGATAAATTGGAAGCGATGCATCATCTCTGATCGGATGGATGATGAATGTTCAAACGTATTATACTTAATATTTGATCAATACATAGGAACAACAATACAAAAAAAATGGTCTACTTGTATACTTGTAGATGCTTTTCCTAGCCAAAAGTCTTCACATTTTTAGACCTAAATACTTATTTAGGTCTAAAATTATGAAGATTTACATTATTTTATCACAGTAAATAATCAACACTACGAGTATCATCAACTCTATTATATCTCATCAGTAGTTCAGATGTTTGTCTGGTTGACCGTAATAATGGGATTTTATGTCGCACTACTTTGGGTGATAATAGGGTTGCCAGATGACAGGAATTTTCCTGACACGTCCTGACATTTCAGCTGTATATCAGGAACACAGGGAAAACTGGAAATTTTTAGGAATTAAAAAAAATATAATAAGGAATTAAATTATAATTAAAGAATAAGATCTAATAATTAGCAATCAATTTATTGATTATTTATTAATTATGCATTTGAACACTCGTACTTTTCATTGCTGGATATAGCTTTCAGCAACTGCTGGTCTTTCAGAACAATTTTTAGAAACTCACCACATGATGTACTCTTTAAATTGAACTGTGTCAAAGGTAGAGCCTTAACTAGAAGCTGTGGACAGTCTATTTCTCTCCTTTGTCCACTGTGCTTCCGCATTAATGAAAACACTCGTTTCCGCCCGCATCTCACACGCGTATTCAACCTTACGCGCAAATTTTTAGAATAAGATACTTTTGCTGCCGAAATGTCAGGAAATTTATTGCTAAGGCAGGGATTTTTCCAGGAAAACTTATTTTTTGATCTGGTAACCCTAGATATGAAGCACTGTACTCTTGAAATGGGTTATTCGTCCCAAATCTACACTTGGGAGGTTCTCAAAAACTAGAATTTTCAGGCAGTTAAATCTATTAGTAACTGCTTTTCTAATAACCATGTCTATTGATGTGCGCTTTGAGAAAGCTTAGGTAAAGCTCGCATAATCACAAGAGTTTTCGAAAGAGGACATAAGGTTACCAAGGTTTGCTATCTTCATTTATGCCTTATGGCATGTACCTATTAAACTAAACAGTTATACAGAGAGGTACGTGTTGTTGCTGTCTGTACAGATTAGGTGCGAACCGTTGTACCATCTGCGGGCAATGCATGTCGAATCGCATCCACTCAGGGAGTGGTCGTGGCGGCCTCGCACTACCAAATCCGTAACATTACTTCTATACGGGTATATACTGTTTAAACTAAGTTCTATACTGTTATAGCACTATCTATAAGTAAGTGACAAGACGGGCCAATCGTTCGTATATCAAGGCCTATAAGTGAGAGCTTCAATGCTTGTCAGATCTTCAAGGTTTTGGGCAATAGGTGCTGCACTACGGTTCTATAGTAGACATAGCTATGTCTACTATAGAACCGTAGAACCGTTGTTTATTTTGATAAACTTATGAATTTTATTTACAGTGTCCTTATTACAGTGATGTTTACACTCCTCGAAGCTGGCACTAAAATATCAAAAAAATAAGAACAGTTCCAATCAGTTCACAATAATGTCAGATTTCTGTGATTGTTTACGACACAGCGCCGCACCGCACCCCTCTTTCCTTAGAAGGGGAAATGCCTCCAATGCTTTATGGTTTTACACTTTTAACATGCAAGCGAGGGGAAACATAGTATTCAGAGATACAATGTTTTAAAGTGAGCACAGGCGTGACGTCGTCAGGTTATTTCCTGAGGTAGTGTGTATGCATAATAGTAAAGTTGTGTTGTGGCATTCTAATTTGGAACGCTTGAACTCTGCGAGCCTTTATCTTTATATCGTGAGCAAACGTGACGTACACTTGCTGACTTGCTCGTCTCTCATCACCGATTGACGAACAGTCGGTGTAATAACTGAAGATTGAATCTCATCAACATCTAGAAACATCAGCTATATAAGCTTGGCAGTACTACTTATGTAATATGGTTACTAGTGTAACTCCAAATTATTCTCCAGACTGACTTAGTGTATGTGTTGTGTACTAGGCGTTTTCGGCAAGCCCAAATGATTTTTGTGTTTTCCATCCATAGAGATCTAGAAAGATGCCAATCCGTGCGCTGAGTGCAACATTGACGAATGTTCCATTACGAAATACGAGTAGCATAGAGTCGAGTAAAATTACTTGAATAGGGAGAGAGCTCAGCTCAGTTATAGATATTAATTATACAAAGTATTGCAATGCAACTGCTACAGGCAGGGATTGATGCCTACCAATGTAATGCCATATGGCTATGGGGTTCAGTGGTTGATATAGAGACCATCTTTATTCCACAAAAACGTGATATTCGAGCTATATACGAAATGGGTCCCCGTGAATCTTCGAGAGATTTATTTAATGAAATCAATATATTAACTTTGCCTTCCTTATATGTATTTGAAAACATAATGTATGTTTGTGAAAATGTACATAAATATAAGTTAAATAGTGATCACTATCCTTTTAATAATAATACGATAGCTGTATCTACCTAGTGTTAGACTTGCGAAGACAAATAAGTCGTTCATAGGAAATTTGTGCGTTTTGGCAATAAATACCAAACACATAACTGAGCTAACAGAGGGAAAAACATTTTAATAATAAAGACCGACATTATATAGAAGACAAAGGTGCTTGGGCAAGTTGTCATCTGTCACCCATAAAATGTAATAATAAGTAGTAGTACATAACTAGAAACAATGTAAAAATCTATATAAAAAGAATGGCCTCGAGTTCCTTGCCGCTTCTTCTCGGTAGCCTCTACATATTTTAGAACGCGGCGGTAGAGTCTTTAAAGCACATTATAATGAATAATTGACGTTCACAAATGCGTCTTTGATGCCTAAATTTAATAAATGATTTTGACTTACCATCGACGTATGACTTATTCGTCTCGCCATTTCTTAGTTAGTATATTTATACATAAGACTAACAGTTCTGAAATACATTATATCATCCAACAAGCCGAAACCTTGGCTCATACGCTAATAATCACACTCGATAAAACGAGACATGACTCAATTGGCAATGCTTAAATGTAATGACAAATAAAGATGACTCTGTTCAACACTACACTGACCAAAAACTGTATCTAAGAACTAAGCTAAGATTATTATATAAGTAATTTTTGACCATTATTATGTGTGACTGGCCCGTTTTGTAAGTCAACGATAACCTGGTACCGGGTGAGAGGCTATGGTATACCAGTTATGAAAAAACTATAAAAATCCATGTCACTTAGCCAAGCGATAACAGATTTTTTTTTCGAAAATGTTAAAAATGTTTTACAATGAATTAAAAATGTCTTATGTAATCTCAAATAACAGTGCTATTCATTGCAACCATAAATCAAATTAATAAATTATTAAAGTCAAAGTCAAAATCATTTATTCAATTTAGGCACCAAAGACGCACTTATGAACGTCAATTTTTCATTATAATGTACTTTAAAGACTACCTCCGCGTTCCAAAATATATAGAGCTTACCGAGAAGAAGCGGCAAGAAACTCGGGGCCATTCTTTTTATATAGATGTTTTTACAATGTTTTTACTTAGGTACTACAAATATTAGCTCCAGTGTGTTGCCTTACAAAAGAGAACATAATAATGGTATCAGTAGGGCAAGACACGCTACACTTTGACATCTTAGTACACGAGTAGATAGATCCTGGAGTGATCAGTCCCAAGCTGTTTTATCCTCCAAGTAATCCGCAATTTTGTAATAACCTTTTTGACAGAGTTTAGTTTTAATAGTAATTTTAAACTTATTAATAGGCAAATCTCGGATAACATTGGGAACTTTATTATAGAATCGTATACATTGTCCCATAAAAGAATGACTTATTCTGTGGAGACGCGTTACATGTACGGATAGCTTGTGCTTATTTCGCGTGTTGATGGAATGAGCATCACTCCTTTTATCAAAACTGCTTATGTTTTTTTTTATATTACAATAATATAATAACAATAAATAATGTACATACATTAGAGAATATGTATTCTTAAATTACAGTTTGGTCTCGCTAAGCAGGCGTCAGTGCATTAAAATCATGTAATAAAGGTTTTACGTACGTTATACTTATTAGTATCGTTGCGCAGTCGGCATTTGACGTCTACTGCATTAGAGGTAACTCACCGATGGCCGTAATCAGGCCGCCATTGTCAGGCACAATACTGATGGTCATCGGTGATACTACATCAATTAAACCGGCCGGACAATGCACTGCACTCCTTATTCTGGACGTCATAGGTACACGTACTGTACTGGATATAAGTAGTGCATATGACGCTCAGTATATTTATCATTTTGTATCATCATCATCATCATCATCAGCCTACATTCGTCCACTGCTGGACATGTGCCTCTCCTAAAGTACGCCACAGAGCTCGGTCTTCAGCTCTCTGCATCCAGTTACTGCCAGCCACCTTCCGCAGGTCGTCTCTCCACCTGGCCGCAGGGCGTCCTACGCTCCGTTTGCCTAAACGTGGTCTCTTCTCAAGAACTCGTCTACTCCAGCGGTTATCGGTTCTTCGTGAAATGTGGCCAGCCCATTGCCACTTCAGCTTTCTTATTCTTTGAGCTATGTTGACTACTTTGGTTCTCTGTCGGATAACTTTATTAAGAATCTTATCCTTCAGAGAAACCCCCCGAGCATAGCTCTCTCCATAGTTCGCTGAGCGACCTTAAATTTGTGGACTAGTCCCACAGTGAGTATCCAAGTTTCAGCTCCATAGGTCATGACGGGTAGGACACACTGATTAAATACTTTCGTCTTTAGGCACTGTAGTATGGACGACGTGAAGACTAGACGAAGCTTGCCGAATGCTGCCCAGCCCAACTGGATTCTTCTGTTGTCTTCCCTCTCAAAGTTGTTTCTACCTAATTGCAAAATTTGCCCAAGGTAGACATAGGTACTCGTGGACAACTTCGAGAGTTATACCATTGACGATAATCGGTTCCGGGTTAACGAGATCGATTATTTTGTATACTTTTTTATTTGTATTTAATTTAATAGTAAAATTTCGTTAACAACGATGAGGAACGGTGCCAAATATTGATTTAATGTATTAATGCAATGTATTAATTTAACACCTAATTAATTACTATTTAATTCATATAATTGTAACAGTATATCTCTTTTTTTCTTTTTTACTTTACATGGATTTTATGATTAATTATGTAGTAGCGTTTGTTGTTTTACGGTGAGTGAGTTGGCGTTGTGCTGTTATGACGTCACCCACTGGGTCCATCGGAAGACCAGCGTTGGTTAGTAACCAGCATATGCTGAGATGGGTCCATTTTGAGACAGGTACCATGTAGTTAGCGTGTGCCTTATTATTTTACACACAGCAACACGTACTCGTAGGTACGTGTTCTTTATTTACCTTTTTGTTTTTTGTTATCTTTTCACTGGTTTTTATAATTCCGTACTTGCCTTGTGTTGTACATGTTAATTTAGTGTTAATTTAGTCTTAAATAAATATAATTTCATTTTCAAATATATCGTTTTAGGGGGAAAAAACATGTCTCTTTTATAGGATACAGTTACAAATTTTTTTGTCATGTTGAAGTATAGAGAGGAATAACATATAAACTGCGGTGAATAGTGTAACAAAACTATCATAGAATATAGAGCATTTAACATTTAGATTTAGTTTAGTTTTTAAACGGACACTTTTACAAAATAAACAATGAATGTAAGGCAATAAGTGATATTTAATATTAGAAGGAAGAATTATTATGAATAATCCCTCTTCGTAATTACAATGTTTTTGTTAATCCGTTTATATTGTTATATTTATATTTCACTAGCGACTGCCCGCGACTTCGTTCGCGTAGAACGCTCGGCCTTCGGCCTCGCCATAACCTCCCTTATTTTTTTGATTTTTCTTGCATAAGAACCTTCTTCTGACAACAATTAACGCAATAAAAAATAGTTGGCGAGATTGTTCCATCCGTTTTCAAGTTATAGCGTGACCAGGAGAAATAGGGGTTCCTTTTTATGTAGGTAGGTATGTAGATAGATATATGTTTATTTTTGTTTAGTGCGTTAGTACATATTACGAATTTTGGAATAGTCGTAGAAAGCATTTACTATATAAATAAGTACTTAACTAAACTAAACTTAAATATCAGAAAGCTACGGAATTGTGATGTTATATTGTCTGGATGTCATTGTTGTCTGTAAGAGATCGCTCTGAGCGATAAGACCGCTCATTGCGACGCTTAATTTTAAGTTTTCTTTTTTGTTGTTTTTTTATAATGTGGTGTTGCAATAAAGAGTTTATGTATTAGTAAAGTAGATCAGCAAAAGTAATAAATAAAGTAGCTGTAAAAATACCTCCACACATTTTACATACTAACCGTTTGCTGAGTCAACTATCCTAAGGTAAGTAATAATAATAAGGAAAACAACATAAACCCATTACAAAACTGTAAAGGTAATCAAACACTTATCCATGAGTCATGATTACGTCGAATTAACGTTAGTGTATGCGTCAGTTTGTCTGTGTAGTGGTAACTGCAGTGTGATCTGTGGCACAGTGCTAATGCAGACAATTAGCGAGACGAATTGACCACTGAGCCAAACGCTTCACAGCATCGGTTGAATTTGGTATACCTACTTTATATTTTTGTACGAGTTCTTGTGCAGGGATATGCTCCTTTTTTTATTATTTGACCTTATGGATTGCCTCAAGACAAGAGTCCTCGACCAATGTGTGTTACCAGTAATGACTTATGGCACTGAAACGTGGTCTCTTCCTATGGGCCTCATAGATAAGCTCACACAAAGAGCTATTGAGAGGGATATGCTCGGGGTTTCTCTACGTGATCGAATCAGAAATGAAGAGATCCGTAGAAGTCACCGACATAACCCAGAAGATTAGCTAGTTAGTGGCCGTTGGCATAGCACGCAGAACAGATGGCCGATGGGGCCGGAAGGTTCTGGAGTGGAGATCACGGACCGGCAAGCGCAGCGTAGGTCGTCCACCATCACGGTGGACAGACGACCTGACAAACGTAGCAGAACGATGTTGGATGCAGGCCGCTTCCAACCGTTTTTGGGAAATGATGGGGAAAGCATATGTTCAGCAGTGGACGCCCTACGGCTGAGATGATGATGATGATCATTGTTATTATTATTAGAATTTTGGTAGGTGTCACATATATATATACATACATAGCTTAGTTAATAAGCTTTACAGATCGTGCTAAACATGGCTTGAAACATAAGTCACCATTTTATACTGTCACTTTTGAATTTACGCTGATAATATATTTTCAGCGCTTGTAAGTAAACAGTTGACGCATTTTGGTTACGCGTAGGTACCTACTACCTATGTGGGTAGGCAGAATGCCGTTATCAGAGATGTACTTTGTTATTTTTACATCGAGGTATGAATAGCAGTAATTACTCTGTGATTGCATCATGAGAACAATGCATGATAAATTACGCTAAGAAAAGCATTCCTACTCTACATTCTTTATAATCAAAACACAGAGGCCGTTGGACAAAGTTTTAATAAACTTCCATTCTTTGATTATAATCAAAGCGTCCATTCGTATTTTCTACCGACTTCTAAAAAAAGGTATACTCAATATGGATACTCAATTCGACTGTATGTTTTTTTTTATGTTTGTTACCTCATAACTTTCGACTGGGTGAACCGATTCTCAAATATTTTCGATTGAAAGCTGGTGCTTCCTGTGTGGTCCCATTTAAATTTCATCAAATTCGGTCCAGTAGTTTTTGAGATAGACTCCAATAACTGAACAGAATGGAAGTCGGTATTAAATTTTTCAAATTGTACTTGCTTCTTTTTATGTTTGTTACCTCATAACTTTCGACTGGGTGAACCGATTCTCAATTTTGCTGCTCAGCTGGTGTTTCCCGTGTGGTCCCATTTAAATTTCATCAAAGTCGGTTTAGTCGTTTTTGAGATACACTCCAATAACTGAACAGAATGGAAGTCGGTATTTTTTTTTTCAATTTGTACTTGTGTTGACTCCGGTGACACCCAGGTAGTCAGGTAGTTGTCACTACGTCTACCTTACAATCCAAAAAAACACATTAATTAATATCGTCACAGTATTAAACTAATATTCTAAAGGCAAAAGTTTGTGAGTGTGTTTGTATGTTTGTTCATATAGAGCATGATGAAGTCTTCACGCAATTTTGATGAAATTTGGTACGGAGTTAGATGAGATTATGGATTATCACTGATACTTTTCATCATCATCATCTAACACCAGCCACCATCTTTGAGAGATTCATTTAAATCAATATATTAACTTTGCCTTCCTTATATGTATTTGAAAATATAATGTATGTTCGTAAAAGTTTACATAAATATAAGTTAAATAGTGATCACTACCCTTTTAAAATACTTGGAATAAGAGTAGGATAGCTGTACCTAATTTTAGAATTGTGAATACTAATAAGTCGTTTCTAGGAAATTGTGTGTGTATCAAAATAAAATCCCAAAACACACAACTGAGCTCACAGAGGGAATAATCAAGTTGACTGTAAAAAAAAGGTTTTATAAAAAAGCATATTTTAAAGTCCAACATTGGTAAGACAAAAATGCTTGGAATACTCCACTTCTGGCAAGCTGTCTCTCTGCCACCCATACAATGTAATATTTGTAGTACCTAAGTAGAAACATTGTAAACATCCATATAAAAAGAATGGCCCCGAGTTTCTTGCCGCTTCTTCTCGGTAGGCTCTACATATATTGAAACGCGGCGGTAGAGTCTTAAAAGTACATTATAATGAAAAATTGACGTTCATAAGTGCGTCTTTGATGCCTAAATAGAATGAATGATTTACTTTGACTTTGACCAAGCGGACTTAGCCGCCGGACGAATCTAGTAAAATACGAGTAATATAATGTGAAAGTTGGCATGTAATGTGTTATTCAAGCGCACAAAAACGGCTGAACGGATTCGGTGAAATTCAGAGTGAAGATGGTTTGTACACGGGATTGACACATGCCTATGTGTCAATCCCGTTCTTTATTCCGATGCAAGGGGTAGTTCCCGAGGAGGCTCTAACTCCACGCGACCGAAATCGCGAGCGGGAACTAGTATCTCGTCTTATAAGCTCGCCATTAATGTTACAAATAATACTGTTTACATTATAAACATAGAGAGCAACAGTACATAAGTCACTTGGAGACGTGATTCAAATAGGGGACATGGTGCTAGGGTTACCAGATGCAAAAATCGAAAGTCCGGAGAAAAAGCCTGATTCAATTGAAAAATCCCGAGATTTAGATGCAGATTGAAAACGGACGGATCGGACCTCGTGCCTCGGTGCCTAATGTCCATGGCATCTGACACAGATTGACGGAAGACGCGAGTTCGAATCCCGTCCGAGCATGGAATTATTCTCTCTAAAATTGCCATGCTTGGTATCGCTAAGCAGGCGTTAGTGCTTTAAAAAAATCTGTTTGAAAATGTTCTCTCAAACGTAACATTTTATAAATTAATAATACAACAAACAACTTTACTTAAAAGGGTATTTTTAAAGTAGAATTTCTAAATACATTTTAGCTGCTTTATTTCTCATCGATAAAATATACCTATTCCTTGTTTAACCTAATGGATAATTTTGAAAACAGCCCGTATGACATTTAAATCAGTACATAAATAAGTAGATACTTGGTGATATTGATGCATCCGTGATTCTGCATACTATGTAGGGCACCTGTCGACACGGCGGCGCGACGATCGACACGCACGGGCCTCTACAAAGGTGCGGGTTGCATAATGCAATGATAATGCCAGAGCTCAAGCAGAGGTAGAGTCCGTACAAAAGGCACCCTTTGGATCCTTAAGTAAAACTTGTGGAAAGCATGGCTATGACCCGCAATAGAGAATGATTGACGTGATTCGAGTTTTTTTTATTATATTAGGAAACGATAAAAGCACGAGGCCTACCTGATGTTATGTGGTAACCTCTGCCTATAACAGATGCATTTCCTCACAAGTGACGAACTGCAACTCCTTGAGCCTAATAGATTATCATCTTACCAGTTGCTTATAGCATCTTATCTTTCGCCAGTGTTACCACAACCTCCACAGCATACATCCTCGGGCGGTCCGATTGAGATGCAAATCGCGCATGCGCTAACGGCATGCTACTACGCCGTCTCGTCCTGAATGCGTAATGTGGAGACGAAGAGCCTCTCCTATAGACATATCTCAGCCTTTGACCTTTGCAAGTATATCTGTGGCTTCTTTTGGGAGACTACAAAAGTTATTTGAATTGAGTCTATATTCCTTTTCTAGTATTAATTTAAAAGATCTATGGAAAATGTTGAAACTATAATTTCGATAAAAAACAGGCGAGACGCAACGCCTAGGGCACGCACGACACTTAAGACACGGTATAATATTATCTATACTTAAGATCCTGATGAAGGCTTCGTCACAGGAAGTCATCAGGAGCTAAAAATCGTCGACGGTCATATCGGCAACGCTTAAGTTTCACGTTCATCCCGTTTCATTATTACAGAATTGATTGTCGCTTGTTATCATAGAAATCGAAAAACTTAGCACTATTACTAAGTATAATACTTAGTACTTACTAAAAATAAAAGACATGACACCAGAATTCTTCTTCGCCTAGTGGTCGTATACATTTGTAATATAATGATAATACTTACAATAGTAGGAGATCACTGAGCTGCCCTGATGATGGATCCCAAAGGTGGGTAAAAGATCATGAATGTTTATCAATAAGCCCAATGAATTTGTCAAAGTTACGTTCTTTTTCCTATTTATTTCATGGGCGGTTATTAACTGAACCTTTCAATACCTACTGTTAAAGGATAATTAGGTAACGAAATTCTTCGTATAAGTACTTTTAAGTAAGAATACAATTTGTGCATACTTTATTACAAATATAAAAAATGGGAGGTTTCAATTAACTAGTTAGAAGAGCCAATCAATTATCTAATAGTTAAGTAAGGGTAAGGCATGTCCTAAACATATATTAGGTACTTTACTTATCACTGCGTTCATCACCTCGAACTATAATTCTAGCGCTGCAGTGATAGGGTGCAAGTTGGTAGCCAGCTTCATGAAGCCGCGGCAAACGACGACGTCTCGCAGCGACACTACTGGTAATCTACCTTTATGGTTCAGGATGACTCGTCATCCTGAACCATAAATATTTCGTCTATATTCAAATTCAAATTCAAATTCATTTATTTCGAGCTACTGAGGCTCATATAAAACAACAGTGAGACACAATATAGGTGCAAAATAACAGACAACGGACGATAATAGACTAAATAACAAAATTTAAAATAATCATATCAAATTGGAATATATGACTTGCTACCGTTCCCTTTAACCTAAGCACACATTAAGGTGAGTTACAGTATCAAATTAACCTACAAGTACGTATCCATATCCGATAAAGTTGAATATGTGAACGGTTTTATTACATTTTAACCAAATTCGGATATAGATATTCAAATTGGATTTAAATCTACCTATTGATCTGCTTGCGTATGCGCAGGAGATAACAAGAAAATGGGCATTATAAAGGTAAATACCTATTAGAATTATTCATTGAGTGCGTCGGTTTACATATTAATTTTATCAACCATTAAGGTAGTTTTATAGGTTAAATTAAGAACTTAATTAAGAGCTTAATGTCGGACAATTTCAACATTACTCTGAAATAATGTATGATGAGGAATGTTTACCTTTAGGTCGATGTTTAGGTTACATTTCCGTACCAAGTATAGTAAGTGCTTATACATAATCTATATTATCTATACTCAGTGAACTTTTTTGAAAATGTTTACTGACTAACCTAAGAATAAAATCAGCTTATATTAAATATCTTTAGTATTTAGTTTTACATTTTTTATTACAAATACCTATTGTAAATACATTTACTTCAATAAGTATAAACATAAAGAAAACACTAACATATCCTTATTCCACAATTATAGGTAAAGCATATTATTTTAATATTGTGTAATTTTGTTAAATAAATAAATATAGGAACTTTGTGTGGTTATAGAATAAAATTTATTTTAAAAATTAACTTAAGCCAAGCATAATTTAAATTATCTATCTCTCCAGAAATAGACTCCATTAAATTATATAAAAAGAATAAAATAAAAAAGGTATAAAACGACTGGTGGGCAACAAACCAGAATGTATCTTTGAGGTTCTTGAGGTTATTAGCAGGTCAAATAGTCTATCAATATCCTTGTTCAATAATATCTACATTTCTCAATCGACGCTAAAGTCTACAGAAATCACTTGGCTACATGAATATATATAAAGAATCTCATTACCACGACAAACATTACTTAATTAGGTAACTGTAGGGCTATTATGTATCTCAATTGCTAACAAATGTTGATTGAAATCGAAAAAACGGCACCTCTATGTCACTTTTGTAAGCTCCAGTCATCAACTTCCTAACATTTTTGCTTACTATAATTATCCCTGCTAGGCACATTTGATTGTCATTCCCATTTAATGTGTTCCAGTAGACTTTCCAGCTAAATAATCATCGTTGACAACACGAATGTGCTGAGATCATATGCTATATATAGACCAGTGGACAACCACTTCCAACAGACGCTTCACGCCATTATACATTATCCTAGACAAAGATTTCAAAAATATTTGAAAAAGTGCCTTACATGCCACCCAAATGGTACAACTTTAAATCTGTACGAGGCTCGTGTCTTCATGGGACAACTTTAAGTTGGTACGTGACTTCTGAGAGAATACCTCGCTTCCAAGCGCAGATAGTTATCTCCTTTACTCCGTCTTTTCATCCATACTCAGTAGTGAGTCATGATAATTACAGTCGTCTGCAATAATACGCCATATTTTCTTTTTCAATTATAAGAAATAAAGGTCTTATTATTGTATCTAGTTTTATATTCGCCTGATCCTCCTCCACATGAGGGACCAGTAGTGCAAGTACGGTACTTTGTCGATCGATAAATTCGATATATAATATGGATAAAAGGATTTTTAATGATTACTATTGTCAAATCTGCCATTATAATTGTGTATGTATATGACTTGAAGAATTAGTCGAAATAAATGGTATTGATTTAATTTGATAACTCATAAAACGATTCTGCCGACGTCGAAATGTCGAATTTATCGATCGACAAAGTACCGTACTTGCCCTCTGCAGACATACCTAATTTCGTTAATCCCGTGTCTAAATACAAAAACACTATGCATAGTGCAATGCCTTATCCATTAAACTGCGGCTAAGCATGAGTAAGTCATCTGCGGTTACAAATCCCATTGACCCTTTCCTCTTTTTACCCTCTGCCTTGGTTGGCTTCGTCAGTTGAACCCGTATCACATGTCTTAGGAAATCACTTGACCGGACGAACTGATTCCTTAGGGTACATTTGGAAGTTGCGAATTGTGACAATATTATCACAAAGGTTCAGTTTCTTCAGTTCTAAATTGGATTTTGGTTTGACTACATCTCACTTGATGTCAGATGTATAGATGAGGTCGAGGATGTCACGCTCACCCGAAAGTATATTAGTTATGGTATCAGGTGAAGACACGAGCAATTAGCACATTCGACGATAACCACTTCGAAGGCGAAGGCCTGTCTATGATCATTTCAAACACCCAGAGCTTAAAAAACTGAATTTATAATTGACACTGTAAACTACGCTCGTCACCATGTGACATTCTAGTTTCATTGGCCTAATAATTTCAGTTCCTGTTCAAATTCAAATTCAAAAATTATTTATTCAGTTTAGGCATCATAGACACTCTTATGAACGTCAAAAATTTTTAAATGATTCTACCGCTGTCTTCGTAAAAGAACCACCGCCGAGAAGAAGCAGCAAGAAACTCGTGGGCCATTATTTTTTCAAGTCTTAGTACATTGAAGTTACATATGAGTAGTATTAAAATAACAAATTTATTCAATAGTTGGCTACTAGGCAGAAGTGGAAAGCTTCCAGGCATCTTTGTCTTCTAAGTAGTGACTCAATTTATAATAGGCTTTTTTCATTAGTATATTTTTGACACGTAACTTGAATTTCCCTTCACTGAGCTCAACACTCCTGTAAACCTCAACACTCATGCTTGCACACTTCTACCGTGCGAGTCTCTAAGAGCAAACATCGTTGCATCAACATCCGTGAAACATATGAAGAGATGACAAGAAACGTTGGAAAAACAACCTTATGTACAAGGGCGATATCTCATAAAGTATTTGACATCGGTGAGTCGACGAGCACATCGACGAATCATTAGAGAATCACAGGGCTTGTTACGAAGCAAAAAATCTGACACTGCGATGGTACAAATCAAGGCCTTCTTTTGTTCAAGATGCCTTCTAGTAATAGTTCTTTTGAAGACACTTCGCTTGAAGGCGTCCGCGGAACGCCTATAAAGTAAGTACGTACGCCAGGAGGTATTTCAAGAAGAGTATGAAAGTTCTGCTTCTCTTCATCTTGTGGTTCTATGATTGACCATGAATGTGAAGAGTTGTGGTTGGTGCTCTTTATTTATATCGCAATGGGAAATTTTGACTTTGGAATTTATTTTTTTGTTTTGAGTAGGTAGGTAGGTATGTGTTTGATAAGTCCCTACTTCATTACATATATTATACGCCTTAGCTTGATTAAACAATATGAGGAACTACCGCATTACATTTTATCGCGTTACCATGCCAAGATATGGAAAATCCATAGCAAAATAGTACCTATTTTAAACAAAGAATTAACTAGGCCGTTAGCTGTGCAAGCTTCATGTCTGAACCGCAAAATCCCGGAGACAAGTCTCGAATTACATTCTCGGGAAAATTCAGTAACAGTTCGGCGCATGGAAACAACCTCAAACCTTGGCAGAAGCCAGCGCCGCCTGCGCAAATCTATCGTTATGCGGGTCCTAATAAAACACCTACGCGGGCTTTCTCCATTTGCATTCATAACCGAAATCCAACTCTTGCGCAACCGAACCGCATGGGACATGCAACACCGCTGCGCCCGCGCAAGCCGCATTCACTATTGTTTTGAAGTTTGATTGTTTTCAATTCCGAATTCAAAATACGTGTATGTTTATTAGCAGTGGGAAAGAAACTATTTTATTGTGTAGTGTAACAATGTGACGACTCTTGTAATGTCGGCCTACGTTTGTTTACGACGTGATGAAGCAATTCAAAGAGCATTATGTGGGCACTGCAAATGTCGTAAATTGGTATGGTAGGTAGGTACGAGTACGTGAAGTGGGCGCTCTGTTGTTAATGTGTAAGTGATTTCAATAAGATTCAAGGTAAATCAAGACTTTGCAACAGCGGTTATATGAGCGAAAATAGAGATCAATTTATAAGTATAGTGATTTTGATTGAGCAATAACTTAATGATTGATGAAATTAAACTTTTTTTTAAATGCTTGTGTAGACGTTTATTTTCAATTGCAAGTGACCAAAGAGCTGGGAATGAATAAGTTTGGCTATACAAAGAGGTAGTAATATTGCCTGATTTTAACCACCCTACCTGCGGACAGCGATCTGAGCTCAGCTTTTTATACATAAATTTTCTAATTCTAAGTCTAAGGAGATCATTTTTCTACGTATCTATTATTTAAAGTTGTACTAGTAAGTTATTAAATTGAATGAATCAATTAACATTATTATCACTTTTGAAAGTGTTAATAATCAATATTACCATAGGCAGATGTTTAGTTCGAAAAGAAACGAGTTTACGACCTTGGATAGCCATACGAGTCTGTAAGTTCAAGAAATAGGTTTCTTATCTGTTTACTTAGCAAAGTAAATGCTGACCTAGTCTGCCGTACCTATGTGTCCCAGCCCGCACCCTCGCTGATAGCTGCTGATTGGCTGAATGAGATGATTGCACTCACCTTGAGGACGGCCACCGGCACGCGAAACTACAATAAAATAGACAATAGGTTCTAGGCACTCTAAAGGCCGTTTTCAATATTCTATGAGTATATAACTATCCATAGTTTTCCTTACTACTGATAGAAGTTTGACATAACGTCCATACAAATAATGTCAAATATCTATCTCTAGTAGGGTAAACCGGCGATAGATAGAATTGAAAACGGCCGTAAATGATGTGTCTAGATCTTTCAGAAGGGTTGTGGTGGAATGGGATTGAGATTTTTTTAATCTAAAATAGGGTAGGGGCTTGCTATCTTAAATATAGCTTTCATAATGGCGTGTTTGTATTTGGTTAAATTTAAATCGTATTTGATTGTATGGGTGTGTACCATTTACGACTCTACAAAAAGTTGTACTACGAGTATAATTTCAACGATTGTCAATAATAACTTTCGAGTTAAGTCCGTAGTTAAGCTCTTACTTTATAAATTTAATAAATCAAACCATGCGAATGCTATTCCATTTTACATAAAAGCTCAGAGAGGAGTTATTACAAGCCACAATCATAAACATTATCTTCAAGAGCCTAACACCACGAAAGCCTTAATTATCCGCTTATCAGAGATAAAATCAACGCATCCTAATGATTATCTTCTAAATAATTAGTTGATGCTGTACCTTAATCTCGACTTATCGAGGCGGCATAAGGTATGAAATCTAAGAGTTTGCCCGTTGCTTCACCACTGAAGCTTTTCAACAAAGCGGTGATCGTTACGATCTTTCTTAGGTAAGTAAATTCAAATTTATTTACTAGCGTAAACACATGTAGAATAAGAATTAGTAAAAATAAGATAGTTCTAAATGCTAAAATTATAATTAAAAGAATATTATACTTAATTAAAATAATCCAACTCATTATGCGACTTAGCCTCCATTCTATCTAATTTAATACAATACACAATAAATTCACTTGAAGAATACATAATAACTTAACTTGAAGTACTGATGAAATATGTAATATTTGATTCATGTGTATGAGGTGTATCCAATCTAGTTTAAATGAAAAGCGTAAAGGAAACAATTATAGAAAGCTCTTAGACTTTTACCTATATCCTGCCTTTAATTTCTCATTATCTCTGTATGATTTACAACTGCCTGCGCAATAAACAATTCGCTGGTACTCACAAAGCGTATCGTGTCTTGTCACTTGCACCAGCAGTACGTTTACGATGGTTAAGCATGGAAATTTATGGCGTCCACAGACTAGCAGTTGTTTATTGTTGGTAGGAACAGCGGCAGTGGACCACCCGGGCACGGGTTTTATGGTTCTGATTGAGCAAGATTCACAGATGGTGAATCTAGATCAGTAGTGCCGCGAGTGTGAGACTATGCCTCTTTGGTTGAACTAGTTCCATATATGTAGTTCTAGTCTAGTTTTATATAACTAAGATCTTTTAGCTATAACACTCCTTTAGAATTATCCGTTTCATTGTGGGAACCAACGAGTTTTGTATTTGCTGTTCTTTTTACACAGTACAGTTTGTCTCACTTGATGGTTAGTGATGATGCAGCCGAAGGCGACATAGATGACATACAACATAGACATAGCCAAAACACTGGCTCTCCTCTCAAGGTCAGCTGCTGGAACACACTGTTTGTGCTTAACGATAGATTTTCAAACATCAGTGTGGTAGCTAGCTGGGAGACACCAGAAGGACAAATAATACAGGATCAGCGTTTTAGCCACAATTAAATAGAATACTATTACGGTTACTATTTTCTTAATATTCAAATTATTTAATGAAGAGATAAGCAACGTTGGCCATACTTTCAAAGTAAGAAATGACTTTGTTACAAACTACAGACAATTATAGCATTTTATATAAAGCAAATATGAATATTTTTGGATGAGTGAACCCAAACCGTTCACGGCTGCTCCAACACCCCACTAAGGAAGTACATATCCACTGAACATACCTGGCACCTGCTATCTCTGGCAGACTACAAGAATAACGGCGTCCATTCGTTCAGCTTATTACACGGAGATTAGAGACTTGTTTCTCACAATCTTACACCTGTCCACTGAGACGGGAAATAATATTATTAGCATAAGTATAAATTATGGTGTTCAAAAGTATTTATCTCACACTATCGCGGCAAGTTATTAACCCAATAAAGAAGCATAAAGACGCAAAGTGTTTATTACAATTGATTTGAAAGTTGAAGAATGTAGTTATCATCAGAAATTTATAGGTTTCAAATGTTATAAAATTTATTAAGTATACATTTATCTGCCACTAAACAGAGGTCATCGTGCACCTAGCCACTCCACATTCAATCAACTCAAAGTAAATATTGGAAAGAATAATTTATTTTTTATGACATAATACGACGTATTATAGTTTCGTAAAAGAACAGGGATTAAAATGCGTGGACTAAACGTGGTCTGAACGATACGACGGCAAATTTCTATTCTATTCTACTTTATGATGCTGCTATCATAGAAGAAAAATGTATTATAGTAAACTTATATACATCGCGTGGTGTAGGCTTTTACCTCCTGTTTGTGCTTCGAGTAGAGACAATACTGCCATGCGATTCTCAACGAGCAAACATCGTTGCATCCTTGACAACATCCGTGAAACAAATGATGAAACGTTGGGAAAACAACCTTAGGTGCTCGTATGTACAAGGGTGATATCTCATAAAGTACATATTTGACATCGGTGAGCTCTTCGACGAGCCCATTGACGTATCATTAGAGAATCGCACGACTGAAAATCAAAATCGGCGGTATCATTGAAATTTAAACCAGTCACAATGATCTCCGCAAACATAATAGACGCAGAGTCAGCTCTATGTTTCCCAAAATATATACACCTCTCTTCCCGGCGGACTTCATAAACCATAATCAGCCCAGAAATAGAATTACGACAGCGTGCTTATATCTTACAGTGAAAATACAGCAGGTTTCGGTCATGTTAATATTTAGAAACCTTCTAATGGCTACTTTTTGTAGATAACTAGTTCGTTGAATTCAAAAAGATCTCTGTTTCAATTCGAACAATAATAATTATAGATCTGATTTGTCCGGCGCAGATTGTATAACTTTAACTAGGTACTTCGTAAAAAATATATGTATTAATTAATATTTTTTATCTAACTACCTTCCCGCGGCCAGGGTATTGTGACCATCCCTATATATATCATATTTAATATTACTTTACAACATATGGAGATAATCGGTTTATAGTTAACCTATGTCCTTATCTAGGCTACAAGCAATTTCTGTGCCAAGTTTATATCCAGTGTAAGTATGGTACGATTTACTACCTCTTCATTACAAATAGTTTCGCCTTTATATCCTCGAAGAGGGAAGCAGCGGTGTCTTAAACGCCTACGTTTCGCTAGACATGTTTTTAGTCTTATTTCATAAGAGGCGAGTCTATTGCAAACTACGGGGCACTATTTCAATATTTCTTATTCAGAAAAACCCAGTTAATGTCCAACCCGGGAATGGAACCCAGAACCTCGAGGTTCCAAAACGGCACTTCTACCTCTACACCAAGACCAAGCGAGTGATGCCGCTGGCGGGTCAGCTAGTCCAGTATAAGTATGGTACTATTTATTACCTCTTCACAAAATCTTCTTAAAGTTAAAATAGTTACAGAGCCAAGATAAACTAGCTTTGTAGAAGAGTGGTGAAAAATTGGTTCAGCAAGGGTGAACAAAGAAAAACCAACCAAAAAAGGTACATATATCATGTATATATGTACCTTTGTAATGTACGTTGTGGCAGGACTTATAGGAAGTCTACCTTTATTCTATGGTGGGATTGGTCAGATGCTCCGTATTACATTCACATTAGTGTGCTCGTCATCCCATAAGGATGACGAGCACAGTGCAGGCTCACGCAGAACTCTGAAGTTCTACGGCCATTTTCAATAACCTATCTTCTATATCGTCGGTTTACCTTACTAGAGATAGATATTTGACACTATTTGCACGGACGTTATGTCAAATTTCTATCCGTAGTAAGGAAAACTGTGGATAGATAGAATATTGAAAACAGCTGCTAAATGACACTTTAACTGATACGGACCGCTTATAATCGAACAAGCAATTTTTTTGCAAAAATCATCTCTTGTTATTATTAATGTCAAAGAGAAATAATATTATAGAAACATGTATAGAAATATTTGGCTAATATTTATAAAAATAAACGGCGTCACCGGAACAACGGTGGGTTCTTAGATGTCATTTTTTTCACGTTTTGTTTGCAAAGTCAAAATCACTTATTCAATTTAGGCATCAAAGACGCACTTATATATGTAAATTTTTCATTATAATGTACTCTAAATACTCTACCGCCGCGTTCCAAAATATATAGAGCCTACCGAGAAGAAGCGGCAAGAAACTCGGGCCATTCTTTTCATATAGATTTTTTACAATATTTTTCCACGTAGGTACTTACTATTATTACATTTTATGGGTGGCAGAAGACAACTTGCCGCAGAAGTGGAGTATTCCAACCATCTTTGTCTTCTGTGTAATGTCGGATTTTATATGTTTATTTTATTAAAAGGTTTTTTACAGTCAACTTGAATTTTCCCTTTGTGAGAACAGGTATGTGTTATGGGATTTTTTTGTAAAAACGCACACAATTCCCTAGGAATGACTTATTAGTATTCGCAATTCTATAACTAGGAACAGCTATCCTATTCTTATTCCTAGTATTAAAAGGCTGGTGATCACTATTTAACTTATTTATTTTACTTTTGAGGATAATAACTACGACATGTAAATGTAAATCATCCTGTAAGCAGGTACAGGAAGGGGACTCTGTTAATTACTGACGGTTACCAGACGCGTTTCTGGAGGTTAATTAAATCCCTCCACACCTGTCCTTCGCACCTCTAGGGTTGGCAAACAGGAAAGAGATCGTCAAATGTCTTCGGGTTACGGACCCAAATTGTTCATAACGATTATAACATTACTAACGACTGCCCGCGACTTCGTTCGCGTAGTAGGCTCGACCTTCACCCTCGCCATAACCTCCCATCTATCCTTGATGTTTCTTTCACCTTGTCCTGACAATAATTAACACAACAAAAAAGAATTGACGAAATTGTTCCATCCGTTCACGCGTGATGCGATGACCAAGGGAAAAAGGTATTTATTTTTTTATATATCGATAGTAGATATTAGTAGTAATTCCTACACTAACGTGTTTTAAATGGCCAATATATGCAATATAGCCAATATATTATATATTATATCTCTTTAAACTTTCAAGGCATGTGAAATTGAGTATAAATAATTGCATACTAAATAAAATTCCTGTAATGACTATAATTAATATTCAAAATCAAAGTTATATTATTGTATAGAAACTTTATAAAGGTAGCAACCCTGTCCTCGCCCCCGTACCTCTAGTAGAGAAGTGCGCGTGCCGGTTGCGCGTGCGCACGCGCCGGTACCGGCCACCTTGCCTCGCCGACCCTTTATTATGTTATCGTATATGACGAGCGGTCCGAGTTGATAGCCCGATTATGCATTTAGATTAGAGATATGGGCTTTTGATGGGGTTCAAGGTGTGTAGGCGTCCATAGTGGAAAGAAAACTAATAGATGATGGAATAAACTTGAACACGATCTCTTTAAAACACTTTTTTTAAATAATGGCTGTTCGTGATCTGAACCATATTTTGCTGATTTTTGGCCGGCATCAGCTCTTCTATTGCAGGGATGTTGTCTGCCGTTCTATCTACTCGTAAATACTATATTATATTATATATAAACGAACTCGAACTCTCATTTCCGTTTGATGTGACTTCCCAGGTAGGCTATTTAGTGTTCTTGTTTAACGTAACTCTTGTCTCTTTTTTTGTAGAAATATTTATTGTTTTCTTCTTTCTTTTTGTTTATATAAAGCCAATGAGTAAAAGTTAGTTTCAATATGCGACAACATGTAAATAGTGTTTAGTTACTAAATATTTATAAGTAATTAGCTATGCAACACTGTTCGTTTTACGAATAAAATAAAAAAAATGATATTATCATATTTTTATTCGTTGTTCAAAGCACGCTTAACATAATTCGTTGCTGAATACAACGGCCCAGATGACATCAGTAAACCAAATGATTTTTTTTATCTTAGTCTCTATTGTCTTTATTAATAAACGTTGCGTAAACCTATATTAGGCGTAACATGCTTTGTCTTGCTTTGACGCGTGACATTTACTGCAAGCGAAAAATTGACAGATAGATGTTTTAACTACTCCGGGTTTATTACAAGTTTATTAATAAGGCCGTATATGTTTTGTTATATATTATATGCATAGATATAAAATCTAATTTTCCATTTCCAGAACGTGCGTAGAGGTTGTTAATCCCCATCCAAAGTTGGAAGTTATTTAACAAATCATCTCATGGCGCGCTCTATATTTAGCTTCGGAAACTCGAGAGGAAGTAGCCGAGTTTATTCTTGGCTAGGAATAATATTTTTATATTGTGCTCCTTAAAAAGCGAATGAACTGAAGATGGACTGCGATGGACGTTTATAAGGCTGGCAGATAGTCGATAGTGAGTTTTATAAACACACGGCCCGTTAGTTGTCTGTTAAGGGATTCTGTAAATATGAGCGTCATGAAGATTTGCGTAAATCGTATATTAATCGTATATATCTTATCGTTGACTTTTTTTTAAGATAAGCTACAAGCACGAGGCCCACCTGGTGATAAGCGATAACCACTGCTTAGAACAGATGCCTTTCGGCACAAGTGACGAACTGCACTGCGCCCGTAACCCTGAGACATTAAAGGTGCGTTCGTTTAGCTTTTAGGGCATTGGTGGCGTTGTCATTGATGGCTCTTTTGTTAAAGCGTTCGTAAAACTCAAAAACGTTATTTGCTACTTTTGCCACTTTTGCCCACACCCTATTCGAACGCTCAACTGAGCTTAAGACCTAAAATCGCATGATTATGCTGTCAAACACATAGCTGTTAAAAAACGATCACAAACAAGCATGCTCCGGACGTGGGTCAAAAATTTTACTTTTTGGTGGCACAAATACCTCTTTTTTAACTTTCCGAACGCTGAACAAAAAGAGGCATGAACGACATTTTCACCCACAGATTCCCAATTCGAACGCCTCTTGTGAGCGTTTTTAGTGTTATTTTCGCTAAAAACGCTCACAAGGGGTCTATTCGAACGCACTATTTGTCAGATTTTGAGTCTTGAAAGTAGCTAGCCAGTCCAGGCACAGTAGCTCAACGCTTTTAATCCTACATTGGGCTTACGTTTTTGGGAAAGACTCTTTGCTCTGTAGCAAAGAGTACTCTACCACTCACTGTGGATTTCCTCACGTTATATCTTCAGTCTTCACCAAAAACGTAAGCCCAATGTAGGATTCAAAGCGTTGAGCTACTATCGCTCCAATAGCTTTGTTAAGCACATACGCGAATGGAACACTTGTTCCGCATATAACACCTACATATTCAACCAAATAGAAAGTGTTTTCTCATACTTGAGCAGATCACAAAGGGTTCCTACGCCAGTGGCGCTAAATACGAAACCGTTGAACAGTGAAAGGTGCGAATGTTTATAACAAGTGCCATCGATATCCATCCATCCACTAACATGGTTAATAGCCAAATGTGTATTTCGTAAGCTCGTTTTTTTATTTGCTCTAGTTTTGATACGGCAAGTTAAACGTTGGCCATGGCACTATTGTTAGTAAAAATGTGTATTGGAACCGCGCTATTTTAGCTGATGCTTTACAAAAGCTTTGTTTTTGTTTTAATTTTAAAGAATAACAAGAACAATTACGTACCAAGTTGTTCCCAGTACAATACAAACGCAATCATGATATTGCAAGGCGTCATTTAAAAATGTATATACTCGTAAATACCTGTTATTTTTCTGAAAACGTTTCTAAAAATAAGTTTAGACAGTTGTTTAGTTTTTACTTGTTTTTTCATACACCTATTTTCTAAGAGCGATTAGAGCATCAGATTTAGTCCACAAAAGTCGGAAAAACTGTTGTATTTTTAGGTATGTTTCGCGGTTTGATTGCCTTTTGTGAAACGATTATGCAATACTCAATTATTTATTGCAACATATGTAGCGACATGCAGGTCTTATTGAATATGTTTTTATTTGTATAACATATGACTCTATAAGGGTATGGCAACAGTAGGAACGGAACGATCTATTTAATTTCATTCAATGTATCGTTGAAACATTCGTCTAAGGTATAATAACACTTCGATTCAAGCAATGATTTTAAGTTTTTAATGCAAATCGGTACAGTCGTTCGGTAGTTATACCCGTACATACATTTCGGCGATTATTTTTTATTTATAAGAGAAGATATAAGGCCGACAGCACTTCTTCGGTGCATATTATTATTTCGTCTAATTTGTTGTATTGATAACTTAATACTGCATATCTGTTACACTCATTGCGTGTTGTTTATAGTACGCAATGAATATATTATAAATACCAACGATACTCATCCCGACTACATCGAGCAAATTAATGTTCACGGTCTTTGCAGACAAACATCGCTGTAACACAGATTGAGCAACAGTTACTGCGTGTGATAGTAACGTAATGCAACATTAACACTGTAACTATTACATTGTCTGCGGTAATGTGGAGGAGTCGTAACGTAATGATCAGAAATAACCTCATGGATCGGTGCCGAGGTGAACGTTAATATGTACGCCCCCGCAGCTGCAGGTCTGCTGGTGGCTACAGTTCTGGTTCGAGAAATTGCCTAACAAATTCAAATTTATAAACTACAACCATTTGGTTTTGATTTTGGCTCGTTTGTAACTTATGTAACCCAATTTCTTAAAACTTTAAAGGCGTTGTCGGTTATATTTAAAGCTTTGGAAGCGAGCAAAATCCGATACTGAAAAGTTTCTAGTTGTATTCACGATTTATTTAGAAGCAATGATAGCATAAGGGTGACATCTGGCGCTCGCAGGATCAAATCTACTTTCGATCTTCAGGGCAACTGACCGCATCGTCACTAACCATCAAAGTCAAAGTCAAATACATACAATATTATTTACTCAATTTAAGCATCAAATACGAACTTGAGTAAGTCACATATAAATACTATAATGTACGTTAAGGCTCTACCGCCGCGTTCCAAAATATATAGAGGCTACCGAGAAGAAGCGGCAAGAAACTCGTGGTCATTCTTTTTATATAGATTTTACAATGTTTCTAGTTATGTACCTACTACTAAGTATTATTACATCCAATGAGACTATGGTAAAACCTATCATGAAAAAATCTTTATGTGATACGTTTTTAATTATATAAATCCACGAAGTTACCTTTTGGGCCCACCTGTCTTCGTTCATACGTGCAATATGGCCGGCCCACTTACATTTAGATATATATAGTACTTCTATGAAAAGAGTACAAAAAATACCGTTACCGGTGAAGACCACGGCCATTATCCGTGAGCTTAGCGCGAAAAAATTTGCGTAAGTTTAACGTAATCCTGCCGTTAAGGTATACAGTACAAACTATCATGTATCTAGTAGGTACAACTGTGGCACAGAGAACACAAATTTGTCACACCGACACCGGCTTAAGCTATGCCAAGTTCCTTGTTCCAGACTTTGCTTTATGTACAATATATCTATTAGATTAGAAGGGACATAACTCACTCATGACTACGATCAATATACCTAATAAACCTATACAATAATATAAATACTCGTAATGCCATAATCAGCATTGATTGATTGAAAGCATTCCAGCATAAAGAACTTCAAAACCGGTTAGATCCGAGCAGACAAAGTGGCCACACGCTTGTTATCGGTACCCCGAGCTCTCCACAAACACAAAATCTGATCTCTCCATTCAACATGAACCAAGTTCATTGAAACAGCTCCCGGGGCGTTTAATCCGAAATAACAGATAACGGGTCGTTCACCCCTGGATGGCAAACAGGGTATAGTGACTGTTGTTTGTCTGTGGGCTGCTCCATGATGCCTCGTATCAGTGCCATGGTGCAGATAGGATGCAGCCACTGGGATACAGATACGAGCTTTTATTTTTAAGCCAATATCAATTCGGTAACTTGGTGCGTAGCATATTATTGAGTCTTTATTACAGACCTTTCTTCAATGTCTTCAAGTTTCTCAAAGTTGCAGTTAGAGAGGTTGAAGTAGCTATACCGAAATAACTTGTGTTTTTTTCATATAATTGTTCACAGGCTTATACTCATTAGGAAACCCTATGTCCCAGCCAAGCCAAGGGCACATACGTCCAAGACCTGATTAGGTACACTAATTTCTTCTCATCACACAAAGTGGCTTCGAAGGCATTACGAACTACGCTAACGAGGATGTCAATAATCTAGACCTACCTAACTTATTCTAGATTTTTTTAATACACGTTACAATTGTATTTGATAGACAAAAGTTGTGCGTTTGACCACTCTCTCCTTCTATGATGTTGTGTATATTGTTTTAGTGTAGCTAGCACGAATCTCCTAGCTATAAAGACTCTTGACTTGAAGACTCTTAAATTGTGCTTACCTCTCACGAAACAGACTTTGTTATTACTGTTTATATTCCAAACTGTAAGTATAACCTGCTGTTCACCGATTTTAATCTTAAAGTATTCACGATTAACATTATTATTACCATAGCACGGCCTATATCATTATGTTTATTTTTTAAGTTTAATTACCTATTGTCATACCTAAGACTTTTTGATATAGTACTAATTTATACTACTATAAGTATATTATAGTGACATAACGGGAAAGTAGTTCGCCTGATGGTAAACATCGCCGCTTGGCCACGACAACTTCAGTTTGGGTCGGCTTCCAAAGGGTCTGTAGCCTTTGTCCCGAGCTTAACCCCAGATTACTGAATAGTGTAAGCTTAACGGTTTAGTCTCTAATCGTACAGTAACTTCACTTTGTTGCACGTTATGGCTATTACGGTAGAATAGTGGCACTGTGGTTGTACCCCCAAGGTCACAGAATAACCCTACTGCCCAGTGACTCACTTGTTGGAACTATCCCGGACCACGTGTAGAGATACAATGAAGAGTATACCTGCTACGGACTATTCTGGCTTGAATCTGGCTATCATTATACTATATAAACTATAAAAACTGAATAAACTATGAGTTGTCTGTGTCACAGTTGCCCCAGATAAAAAATACTTACGCAGTTATTCGTGCTAGGCCTACAGACTGGTAGTCCTAGTCCCAAAGAAAGGGGATTGCATAGTTAGAACTTGTCCATACTAAAGAAAATAAGTCGTTTGTACCTCTTAACATTGTCCGATTTCAGTGATTTATTTTTTCATGTAATCAACACATAGTTTTCTATGAAAAAATCAAAACGTACGGGACGTTTTGATTTTTTCGTTTTATTTGAAAAAATCAAAACTTACATGCATAGTAAACAATGTGTTGATTATGAAAAAAAAAATACTGAAATCGGACAATGTTAGAGTTATTTCTTTTAGTATGGACAAGTACTAGCCATGCAATCCTCTTAACAAACAATAAAGTATTCCACTTTATTAAATAACTTTATATATAGTACGTAAAGTTTCCAAATTTTTTTTATATTTTATTTTTGTTCACAGACTCAATGAGTCCGTGGCTTTGCTTACATTTATATTTTAAACTTATAATTATTTTTTTAATAATTACTATAATTTCTTAGCCTTAGGGGCACATACAATTTAAGAAGAGGCCAGAGGGGCATTTTAGCTTGTTTCCAAAAAAAATCCACATTTGTCCATGTTTCTTTTTATAAAAGGAAATAATTGCATCGCGTCTTTCATTTGCGGCTTTTTGTTCAACGATGCACCCACTTTTGTTTATATTGCTATTTCTGCAGACCCAAATACCCTAATAATGTAGACATTTGTTCGTAGATAGTACTCCGAACTGACATAAGTCGGTCTCGATATCAAATGACCCGCGCGTGCGCTCCGGTTTCAATGACGGACGGACAGACGGACGGACCACCGGCACAGTAGCGTGTGAATACACCGCTTTATAAAGTGTTCGTTTGTCTGTAATTGGATCAGGCAGGTATCGAGAGTTGTGACCTGTTTGTTTGATTGAAGGTGATGTCAGAGCATACCTCGGTATAATTACAATTGTATGATTTGGCCTTCCCATTAGTTTGGTGTCGGTCGGTAGTAACTGGAAACAGTAACCGAAAGGCGAGCTGTTTGGTGTACATTTGGCGAAGTCTACAACAGGAGACTAATGTCCTCAAACCTCACATACACACCAGTTCTTTATTCACTAATAAATTAAGGTTGCCTAACTTAATTAGAATTATCTGATAAGATTTTCTTAGTCCCTACACTTCATACTACTATACCTACATGCTGCATCAAACCTTGTAGTAATTAACTATCATTGTTTTAAGCCCGTGAAATTTATAGGGGGGGTGAAGGCTGGTACTCATCACACGGGGAAACCTAGTTTGAGTGCCAACTTACACTCATGTGTCCATTATTATTGTGATGTCAAATTTTTCAATAGATGTAACTAAATTTACTCTGATGTGAATTAACGATATCAGCTTACGGATTACTTGATGGTAATATTTAGGTAATTCTATAACTATGTGTAATTGTGTAACTACTTTAGCTTGACTAAATAATAGACACTGGTAGTAATTCGCTTGTTTCGAACACCAAACTAAACTAGCGAACTAAAATATATTTTTAGTAAATATGTGATAGTTCTTAATCTGTTCATGCTTAAGTCCAAATTCGTATAATGCTTGCAAGTGACAATTCTTAAATTTGCCGTTTCTGTTTAATTGTGGGTATGTTTAGTGCAAATTTAATGGTCATGTAAGTTCGTGCTCTCTAAACTAATCTAAACTGATGTAAAACTACCCACATTTCAATAGAATAATCATATGTTTAGAATTATCATTCTAAGTGTTACTCGAATGTAGATCTTAGTACTAACATAATAAGAACTACCATAGTTTAGAGAATTTTAGTTTAGTGTACGCACAAGCGAATCAGTACCAACATGTTTACTTTATTCATAACCTAAGTTTTAAATGAATAAAATATTATCTATTATTTATTAATGTAGGATTGGTGTTGATGGTTAATTAAGAACTGATTTATATGTTATATACCATATCATATATCTATATTTACAATATTAGTTAGGATATTATTATTATATCACAATAATATAATAAATGCAAAAGAGAGTTGGTTTGTTTGTTACGCTTGCAAGCCTAAACGGCTGAACGGATTGTAATGAAATTTGGCAAGAAGATAGATACCCGGGAAGGACATAGGATACTTTTCATCATCAACAACACGCGGGTGAAACTGCGGGGGGCGGCTAGTAATATAAATGCTGTTGTAGTTGCAGTGCCACCCAGAGCTTAGAACTAAAGTTTTGCGAGGCACTGTACAGCGCTTGTCACCCTGAGACATTCGTTTTTGAGTTTCATTCGCCCAGTAATTTCACTTGCTAAGTACAATGTATCTCACACACTGACAGTAATTCTTGCGCACCTTTGCTCCAATCAAGACGTCCTATTGCGCAAGAGGCCTACTACCTAGCAAGTTAAGTTTCCTCACCTCTTGCGATTCGGAAGAGGTGAAGAAAAAAACATTCTTCAACAATCACCGTACATTTGTCTCCTAACAAGTTTTGATCCAATTTAACTAAAACGAATCATAATATATGCAAGGTATGTGTAGACAAGACATAGTAGGTATCACCACGCGTAGGCTTGGCTCGGTGCTAAGGCGGTGTTTACACGTCGGTCACGGATGGCGAGCTCGCCATATGGCGTCACGTCATGCGCGTGGGCACCGCTAGATCGTACGTCTGCCGTAGCTGGCGAACCGTGAACAAATGGTGAACAACTTCATTATATTGTGAATATATAAAAAAATACATAATTGTAGTTTTCTAAAGCATAGGTCTATGATACCGGTGGATCAAGAAGGGGATGGGATGAGGACACACACTAAAACGTCATTTATGTCCATTAATTGAATTAATTCTACCTATAAGTTATATAAAAGTACTTAAATATTTATATAAAGATAATTTAAGAGCACGAGTCTGCACAGAGGGATGAGATGTCAACGGCAGAAGAATAAGCAGGATAGTATTATAGCCAATTTCTTCTCCTTTTTTATTTTGAATGATTTAAGGAGAAAGTAATTTAAGTTTCATGTTTTATTTATTCAGATCAAAGTTAAGGTAGCGGTTATTAACCATAGCAACGTGACTTAGTTTTGTGTACAAGTGAACGACTTTTGAAGCTTATTATAACAAAATCAATTAATGAGCAGTATTCCTCATAAACAGATAAGTTTGTTATTCAATTCAGTAGGGAGACAGGCAAGTCGTGCGACTATGTAAGCACAATGTTTGCTCATGACAGTTGACGCGCGTTGACAGTGCTTAGAACTTTAATTTTGCTTGACACAGCACTGTGCACGTCACCTCAAGTCTTTGGGTTATGAGACTCTTTCACCCAGTAATTTCAGTTGCTACAGTGCTCTTCACAACCTAACAGTAATGGCTGCACACTATTGGCAGTGTATTTGGCACTGCGGAGATACCAACCAACCATGTTATGCACAAGAGACCATGCATCTATAATAACTCGAGGTTCTTCATCTCCTAAGGTTCGAATCCCGGCGGATGGAATATTCTTCAACTCAACTCAACTCACGGAACAAAATTAACTTTGTTTAAATTTGTCACCACAGTAAAACATTGTAGACACTCAGAATAAAATTGCGTCATCAGTCTGCACGTCATTAGTGCTGAGTGTACCAATAAGTAATAGTTCTAAGAACGTCCTCGTGTATGTGGAGTGAATCAGGCGGTGGAAGTCACGTTCCACCAGGCACGTGTCATTAAGGGAGTCACCTTCCTTAGGACAATGGACGGTGGCGAAGTTATATCCGAAGGGTTAAAGAAATATCGTATCACTTACAAGAAAGATGTATTACAATAAGTAAAATCGGATGAGTCAATTGGTATTTTGCACTTGTAATGCAGATTGGTAGATTACGAGTACATGTGCAAAATACCCACAACTGGGTAATTATCACAGTAGATGCAAGCGCGGATCCCCCGTTGTGGGCGCGGTGGGCATGCCCACAACCCTTAAAGGCTTGTAGCATCAGACGTCACACTTTCATATTCGACAGGCTGATGATATGACCTTTCATATCCAATGCCTTAGTAAAATATACAAAACCTGAATATCGATGAAATTATTAACGTTTTTACAAAAAAGAAACGAAAGGTTGCATTTGTTATGTAATCACCTAAATAAAATTATTTAATTAAAAATGTATGAGTACAAGAATTTCATTTTACATCATTTGATATCTTTTGCAGTTGCCATTGCCATGCAGGGACTGTTATGGGCAAGCGCTTGACGCTTAACATCAGGCGAGCGACTAGATACTATATCGATCATGCGAGAGTTCATACTCCGACTCGCACTTGGCTGGTTTTGAGGTGGCTGTGACCACAACCTTTTTTGAGGGCTGGATCCGCGCCTGAGTATGTGATACCAACAATTGAATCTCTAATCCAGTAATCCATACGTTATCAAACTTGTTTGTAAGAGTATATAATAAATGGGAATGACTGTTTTTAGATACTTAAGTACCCCTACTACTAATGAAAAATCATTAGTAGAGCCCGCTAACAGATAACGCTAACAGCTAGATCACCTCTCCCCGCAAACTCTTCGGGGAGAGGTATTAGGTATCCAGGGAACAGATTTTTTGTCCGGACGCCGACACACGTCACATATCGTATATATAAAAAATGTAACTAAAAAACGTTATGTTTCAGATGTTTGATTTATTTTACTTAAACCCTAATAAAGTTTGAAGTTTGAAATATAATTTCACTATATCTTCAAAGATAGATAGGTTTGAAAGTCGATTTTACCCTTGTGGACCAAAAGAGATGTCAGCAATTTTTCAATCACATCGCACACAGACACTTTTGGACTTGTCATCATCAATTACGACGAAAGGCGATGACTATTATCTATACTAGAAGGAATTGTATATTGTTAAATTTAACGTTGCACCTATTTACAATTAAAAAGATATGCTGCCATTGATTCTTTTACGTCGTGTTTTTCTATTATTATTTAATTGAAAGGCCTAAACATTAACACGAATAGGACATTACGAACGAAAGCGCTTTCATTATTTTCACACACAGTGGTTTTATTATTGTGTCACAAAATTGCAGAGCAATTATGCAACTTATTTGGAATCAGTTGCATTATTTTTTAAAGAAATCTTGAAAACTTTCAGCAAATATAGCGACCAGCAAGGAAATAATGTTAATGGTAAGTAATTATTTTCTTTTCAGTTTTCACAACTACATTTATCCGATATTCGCATACATGTTTATACGGTACGTACTTATGTCAAGAAAATTCTCTATGACATTTTTTTCCACCTTCCAATATCCATATAAGTGCAGTGTCGTGTGACAGAGCCTCCGGCCGTACTAGGCAGTGAATGGGTTCTGACGTCACACACGCTGAATGATGCCCACGTGCAGCCTACTAACTGCCAGGCCATATGGTGCCGGGCCTTCGGGCTACGGATTTTCAATTCGGTATTAATTTTTATGGTCGAGATATAGACAGGTATTAATTATGTCCACATATAACCTCCATTCATATATAAATCGTTCATTTATCAAACATTATTGATTTCACTAGACTAGATGTGCTAATAATCGAATAAAAAATAAGAATGTAGTTTTTGAAAGTTTGACAATTATTTGAAGCATGTGTTTTAAATATATAATACCTGATAGCGTAATTTAATTTAATTATTAATTTAATTATTATATTAATTTATTATTTAATTAATTTTAATTATTTAATTATTATTATTAATTATCAATTTAAAATACTTATTATATACTTATTTTAATTTAATTTAATTGGCATGTTTTAACCGACTTCAAAAAAGGAGGAGGGTCTGTGTTCGACTGTATGTATGTTTATACAGGGTGTTTGGTAGAGGGACCGACAAACCAAATGAGCGTGTTCGGGGGCCCACTTGGAGAATACAAGTTGGCCAAAAAAAAATCCCCGACACCCCCAATTTTTTTAAACTTTTTTTTGTGAATTTTCTCGTTTTCTCCAATATTGTACCTATTTACCACCATAACATTTGTAAAGTATGTTTTAGACCGGATGTTTTTAGTTTTTACAAATCTTATGGTGATAAATAGGTACAATTTCGGAGAAAAAGGGAAAAATCACAAAAAAAAGTTAAACATATTGGGGGGTCGGGAATTTTTTTTGGCCAACATGTATTCTCCAAGTGGTCCCCCGAACACGCTCATTTGGTTTGTCGGTCCCTCTACCAAACACCCTATATACCGATTTCTCCCCCATTTGTAGACCGATTCTCAAAGTTCTCTTCTTTTTTATTTGAAAGACCATACTCCTGAGGTGGTCACATTTAAATTTCATCAAATTCAGTCAAGCGGTTATGGAGTTACACTGCATTAACTGAAAAGTGTTTCGCCTATCTTGGTGATATCCTTATTGACGGTGAATGATCTGACAATCGATCGATCGATGATGACAATTGATCTCATAAATAGCAAGGTACACTAAAATGAGTGAAACATTTTATAGAACAAAAATGGAACCGACTTCAATATTATGGTAGTAGGTACTTTTGAACTATCAAGGTGTAACAACCCCCCCCCCCCCCCCCCCCCCCCAATTTTATTTTTTAATCTAATAATTTTATTCTAATAATTCGTTTTGGCCAATGATCGTCTAGTCTAGGAGGACCCTAACACTGTGTACCGCTGCTGTAACCTTGCTCTTTTCGGAAAGAATTGAAACAGAGAAAACTATTCAGAACTATAGATGCCTAGAGAAACCAATAGCAACGCCTAGGTATTCTGATATTACGATGGATAACTTACTACTGCATTACTGAACTGCTAGCTGATAACGAAAAATGGCGATGAACATACTAGATTGCAAATACTTAGTTCTTACAGACTGACTGACTGAGCTGATCCTAGATTTCTAGCTTATGTACTTGATTTGACTTCTAATCGTGGAAGATATTAATCATCAATATAAGTTTCTGAATTTAAGGTCTATGTTATTTGACCATAGAACATAGAAACAGTAGGATATTTGCAAGTTTTACTATATAATTATTAGCTTGCAAAAATATCTGTTAAATATGATAAATCAGTTTTGATTAGTAAAATAATATATAAACAACTCCATTAAATAATATCAGATATACCCATGATTTTCGTTATTATTAATAACAGTTATAAACCTGTCAATTATACATCTAGCTTTCTTTATAGATTTATGTTTGTTGCTTTGAGCATTTAGCTGTTGATAAGATTGATATAATCTCTTGCAGACTAAGTGTCTCTATAATATGTACTATTTGTTTCGTTTATGAAAACTGCTAGGAAAGAAATATGAAACTAAAGTAAAAATACACTTTATATGCGCTTAAGAAATCTCTTGTGATCAGTAACTACTACGCTGATTATCCAATTCCTTTAGATAAATATTATCAGCCACTACTCCCTGAATAGTTCAATTGTTCAAGTTTAATCATTTACTTGTTTACTGAAAGCAATATATGGGAAATAATATCAGTGACTTAGAGAAATCTCTAGACCCTTGTTTGTGGTTTACAAGAATTCTCAAGGTGCTGCATTGCTTGACCAAGTTTGATAAGACTTACCACATACATAAATCTCCTTTTTATACGAGATTGCTATACATATATTACTAGTGTTTTACATGACATCTATTGAACCATTGCTGGAAAAGCAATTATTTCAAATACTTAAGTATCAGCAGAATCTTTGTTGTATTGGTTAGCTCGATACTAGCAGCTATATATTTATTATGATGATTATTATAATAGTTAGCTTTACTTTGCCGAGTAAACTATTGATAGATATCTCTACAATTTAAAGATATAATATATTTTATTAATTTTCATACTGTAAGTAATTAGTTTGATTTTTTTTAGATTTGCCGTAGAATTCTAGATTTATTATGATTTAGGAAGTAGGATTCTTGGCATGTTCAAGGCTTACAACTCGAATGCTGGATTAAGAGCTGCTCTTTACTGTGACACAAATGTTCTCCATCATGCCAAGAACCTCTTCTATTTACCCCAAAATTAGTAAGGCCTTACTAAGTCCGTTTGGTAGTTTTCCAAATGTAGAGTTTGCGTCTATAAGCGATTATAATCTTATTTATCTCTTCTTAATATTATTATTTATCATTATGAATTATCATTTGATTCTAAATATTACATTTGATACTTTCAGCAAATAATTCAATTGCTATAATTTATTACCGCATTCTCATGCTAGGATCAGAGTAGACAATCTAGCCTAAACTCGATCACCCGAACTCATCAACAAATATATAATATATTAATGCAACAAATACATTAGGTACATTTCATTCGAACTAATATTTCTATATTCCTTTGCAGGCAAATATTTTTGTATTACTTACTTTATACTGATTAAATATATATTTATTTTGACATTTTGATTTCGTAGTTAGTCTTTAGTTTCTAAGTCTAGCATACCAATAGATTGTATTGATATGACGAATTCATTATTGAAACCTACGTCTCTAGTGGTAGACGCCACTAGCGCGTGAATTTACTTATTTGCTCCCGATTGAACCATCACGAAGTTAATGTATAACCCGGTAAACAAAAATACTAGACCTAGACCTACTTCGGTACTAAATAAATTCCTAGTCTGCTAAAGTGTGTGTAAGTCCCCAACAAACCCCCCAAAGTTAATTGCGCATGAGCTTTCATCCCCCTGATAGGATGGCTCAAGTTTGATCCCTAACTAGCATTTAAAGTTCGGTGCCAAGCCGAAAAACGAACCTATGGCCCCTAGGGTGTCCAACTCCACGCACGGAAATAGTCGCGCGACTATACCGCTATAGCCGAAGCTATGGAAGGCTGCAGAGCGACGTTCTAGTATGAGAGGAAATAAATACATATAATACATAGAAGACACTTCCACTGGAGTATTCTTTCCAATCGAAGTGAGGAGCAGTTAATCGTACCCATTGCAATAGGTTAAAGCGATTGTTGGCTCGCTCCCAAAAGTGTCCAACTCTAAGGATTGGGCGTTCCCTATCGAGGTGGATCTTAGTTGTCACCGTGAGGTATCCAACCCACGTCCGGAACCATGTCCGTAGCAGAATATATTACCTCACGGAAGTTCGAGAATTTAATAAGCATTTTCTCGGTCTTCCTACTGCTTATATACTTTCTCAAACTTGACAGTGACGCCGATTTGAGGCCGATAGGTATCCAATCAATGCCCTTTCTATCGGCGTCAAAACGGCTTCAGATCCACCTCAGCCAATCTCTGCCCTCCAGCGCATTCCTATTCTAATTTCAAAATCTCATCAAAATCCGCTCATGACAACACATATTTTGAATTTCGTATGACGCCGATCAGAGGTACGTAAATCCAATCAAAGCCCTTTCTATCGGCTTCAGATCGGCGTCAATACTCATTTGTTTTAGGGTTCATTTTGATGAAGCAAACTAAAATACACGGACACACAACGAAAATATGTTCCTCACATAACTTTGTATGGTTAGAAATATCAATGCTGCTTATTTTCATGGTAATTTTATTAATTTTGCTTGTAACTTTTATGTATTTAAAGGATTACTCAACATTTCCTTTTACTTGAAGTAACTTATCAGTTCTATCTGAACAATCGATTTAAATGGTTAATACATAAAATATCTTGATAGCTTAAATATTCTAAGCTGCTTATCATTTTCAGTAAGTACCTATAGTCTTGCTATAAGAAATACCTAACATCTAAATCTCAATATTACACATTATCGCTTTCTTCTACTTTTGATTGTCTAAATTTCATCAATATTTGTTCATACCAAGATGCTTTTTAAATGTATCTATATTTGTGAATCGTGACGGAATCCTCATCCAGAGCCTGTTCCGTTACAAAGGTACCGACTTCAACAAGTTATTTCACACTTTTTAGTGTTTAAGTCGGTTAAATTTTTATAATAATTTTTTTCAAATTTCACTCTTCCTTCACATTCAAACTCTGAATTCTCTGAACATAGCTTAGTACGCCACTGCACAATTTACAGAACTAAAGCTAGAACTAAACAAAACTAAAATCTAGAGTCTAGATCGCTAAGAGTGTTTTTAATGTAGATAGACTGACCTACACTAACAGGAGTTAACGTATAACTAACGTATATTATCAAAATGCCTACATGACACCCCCTCATTATTACGATCGCGATTCGTCATAGAATTTTCCGAAGCTCGCGTGACAGGTGGTGGTGAGACCGCCTGCAATCACCACAAAATGTGGTAACACAGGTGACTCACACAATACACTCATGCGAGTATCAATGAAATAGTATAATTGTATTACTTCCCCATCCTATTTGAATTTTAAAAGACTAGGATTTGACTACGTGAAAATTGAGTTCATAGTATAATTTTATAATTTAATATGAAGATACGGATGATATTAAAGCAAACATACTAAGATATATTTTGACAAGTATCTAGGAGTTAGTTGTTAGTTACACGATATTGTGGAATCTATCTATCTATATGACATATAAAAATGAACACCTATTTCTCCTGGTCACGCTATAGCTTGAGAACAACAACCTCGCAAATTATTTTTTGTTATGTTAATTATAGTCAGGAGACGGTTCTTTTGAAAAAAATTAAGAATGATGGGAGGTTATGGCGAGGCCCAAGACCGAGCCTACTACGCGAACGAAGTCGCGGGCAGTCGCTTTAGTAGTAAAATAAACATAAATATTTTAGTGCATTTCATAACCAGTTTATTCAATAACACCTGCAGTTTTATATAATTACATATATTTAAAGCTATTTCTATCTGGCACTAGTGATATGGTTTTGTAAAGTCATCACAACTCCAACTTGAACTTGAAACCAGCTGGTTTTCGATTATCGTAGCTAGATTTAATTAAACTAATAACGTTTTCAATTTACCGCTAAAAGAGCGAGCTATCTTAAGGTGAATACCTCAAGATACTCGTATATATATTAAGTTACTCGTAATTAATATATAACAATAAGGTCACTTCTACACAAACAGATGAAACACAATAATAATTAGCTTACACGATACGTTATCTCTATACCTACATTGAACTTATAATTGAATAGTGCCGGCGGGTCTTGACCCTAACGCTAATCTATTTGCTTAGTCCAGTTTTATCGCAGCCGTCATATTATAGGTACCTAGCATTTATCATGTACACAAATAGTTATTTATATGTATAATAGCCAAATTTAAACTACGTAAGCATTCAAGTTGTTTTTATTCTTAATAATGTACCTACCACTTTCTATCGTAATACCACAGGTAATCTATGCTATTACTATATTACTATAATATTATAAACAGATTTGCATGTAAGTATGTATGTAACGAATTAGGTCAAACAATACTGGGCCCATTTCAAAAATTATTTCACTATTGGAAAGCCACATTCACCCTGAGTAACATAGGCTATATAAGTTTCATCATCATCATCATCATTATCATCATCCATCACCACGCGGGTGAAACCGCGGAGAGCAGCTAATATAATATTTTAATACTCAACTACTCATTTATTCATATATAAGTTCTCATTTACATGTGGAATATAAAACTATCTATTCTAGAAACATAAAATAATGGCGCCCAGACAGTGATCAAGCATGTGCTCTATACATAATTAAATTGTCGCATTAGCTTTAGATACGTATCTCGTTACCTAACTAAGTAATATAGTACCCATAAATATACATAAATATGCATTAATAATTAATTAACACAGTTCTAAGACGTAACTATCACATTTAAATATCAATTAAGTGACAATTTCCCGTGACTTCCGCTGCAGGCCGCGCTTCCGGTTCGCGATGCGCACGCGCATACAAAGCCGCGCGGCGCCACAGCATACGCACTGTCACCTAGGACGGTGAGGGCGGACGGTCACCTCACTACACTACTGCGTCCGGTCGGTGTCGCTTTCAAACTGTTTTTGGATAGTAATTTATTGGCTTGGGATCTGGGACTCGGATAACGTTGTAAATATTGTTTCTGGCTGCGTAGCGAATGCGACTCATTTGTCATCTGTGTTAGATTGTCTATGGTGGCTTGCCATGTTGCGTTTTGATTTAGTGCAGCAATTTACATTTCATAAGCTATTCGCTTACATCGGAAACAAATAATTGGTTTTTGAACGCCACATCCGGATAAGTAGCCAGAGTAGCTACTTGGTGACGTAGTTCTGTTGGAAAACAGCAGCAGCTTGAGGCCAGTGATGATGATGATCATTGATTACTGTAGATATCATATTTATGCAACCACAGTATCCAATGTGCACATCTTTCTAATACTTACCTAGCTAGGTTTCATTTTTAGAAAAAGTAGTTTTATCCGTTTTTTTTTCAGGCAATGAAAAACAACTTGTTCGTTGCGTTAAAATTAGATGGCGTAACAGTCGCACTGCAAAATTCTGAATCGCGGTGTCAAGATTCTCACGGATTATGTGTTGCTATTTTGTATTCGATTCTATGCCGAGCAAAGCTCGTCCACCCTGGTACTTGCATCTTTCTTTCCATACATAATACATATGTAATCACCTTTGCTCTCGGTAGAGTTAAATATTCCTTGGTTCGAACTGATTGAATCATCAACCCAGAGTCTAAAACGCTGGTCTACAAATTTGCAATTTCGAGCACTTGCCTTTTATGTTGTAGCACTAGTTTCGCTTACTAAGGAATTCATTTAGGAAATTTCAACCGGGGGAGAATTCAATCTATTTATGTGCCTTCGTACTCCTAGTAATAGATAGATATTTTACTTTTAAATATCAACACTCACTCATTACTTGGCAAGTCTTTATAATGTTATTCTTACATACAATTTTCATACATCCAAATAGTTTTAAAAACGATGCGATCGTTCTGCCTCTGATCTGGCGTTTGCGAGTTCGGATTCTTCTTCAACTGAAGCTTCTGGGAAGACATCAATGGCAGTTACTGGATGGTAGCGCACATCTATTACATATACTTATGTAAAGCTGGGCTGCTAGCTACCGCCGCCGTAAGAGTCGCCAAGTACCGTATTTTTCAGCAACTTCCTCTGAGAGATGGTTGCCGTGTACCTCAATGCTTTAGTCGTTAAATACACTATCACTGGCTGTGATTATCTCTTAAACGTGAATGTTTGCCACGAGTAAAACATTCTAGGTGTTAACTAGGTATGTTTATATAAAAACAAGTCTCACCTGCTTGCTACGGACGTCACCTTGACTCACCGAGCGTGTCATTGGACAACCTCCGAGATGACATAATGCTTCCTCGTGAGAAAACAATCTTTGGTAACGTCTAATTTTATAGCTTACGAGAATTATGAACGTAGTGGAACTATAGTAATAGAAGAAGCTACTTGAGTTGTGTTTTATACACATTTAGAATGAGGTAACTAATCACGTAATTCATTTTGTTATCTAGTAACTGTCACTGTAGTACTGTAGACCTCTTTTTGAACGAGTTCCTCCGGGGTAGAGCTGCCACCACCTTTTCTACCGTGAAGCAGTAATGTTCACAATACTGTGTTTTGGTTCGAAGGCATAGTTGCCAGCAAAATTACAGGAACATGCGAATAAACACCTTAATATCTCAGGGTTGCAGACGCAGTGCAGTTCGTCACTTGTGAGGAAATGCATCTGTTCTAGGCAGAGCTTACTACTTAAAACCAGATGGGCCTCGTGCTTGTAGCGCTTCCTAAATACATAAAAAAATCGACACGCATTTAATTTTTTCAGTAAATTAGATTTAAATAGTTCTTTTTAGACCCCACGGAGACGGAAACAAAACACTGTACCAAAGATTAAATGTATGACACTTTCTTACTCAGCATTATTGTAATATTTAGTAGGGCTCTTATTTTAAGAGGACCTTCACTGCTCTTACACTAAGTATTACATGTTTATTATTTATCTTAACTTATATATACTAGTTAGGTACTACGCAATACATAAGTCATACATATTAATTAAGTACTTACACCTTTTTTTTTTTTGACCCGGGAAAATCCTTTATGGATACCACTAGCCCCGGGGGAGCATGGTGGTTATGTGGGAGTCCGAATACCCACTAAAAACCCGGGGAGTTCCATCTTCTCGACATATGACGTGGGCACGGGCCCGCTATTGCATTACTCCGCAGCTACCGTCAACGCCGCTGTCCGCCTTCCGGCAGACCCATCTCTGGGGAAGTCGTCCTTTGCGACTCCATTCGCAATAGATGTCCCGGAACTCGTTGGGCATCTACGCCTTGTGAGGGCCTATGTCTATTGGGTGTCGGATGCCCCCGCATCCGGCACCACAAGTACTTACACCTTGTCTTACTTAGTAGAATTTCATTTCACTTTTCGAAACCTTTCTCAAAGTCTACATTATTTTCCCAGACCCTTTGACATTAACCGTACAGATATCATTATCGCGTACATAATCGATACAATTTACAAGGTGTCAGCTCCTTTTTAGGAAGTATAAAACGATAAACGTAATCGTTACCCTTTAAGATTTCGACTGTAGTAATAACAAGTGAAAGTAGAAAAATCGTAACGAATCCAGAGCAATATTGCAAAAGATTTAATCATTCATTGATAGACCGTAAGGAGAGAGGCGGTCGCACAACTGCCATTTGGTATTTAAATCATTCCAATATGTAATTAATTGGGAGTTTACGATCGATTTCTTAATTAAAAGACATTTGCTTGAGCATTCATCAATGACATTTTGAGATAACATCGGTATTCTGGAAAGTAGAAATGCTGTTATTTAAGCAATAGCCAGGTTTTTTTCTTTTTTAGGTCTTTAATATATTTTCTAGTTAGAGTACCATAAATTATAACCTTCTATTGTAATCACGTACGCAAAAGAAAACCAGTTTAAAAAACCGTCTAGTGTTGGTTACATTGTATTTAGAATAGATCAGATGATGGAAATTATCTTTCTTCTTGCAGTTCGCTTTTCTCATGCCTTCTTGCACACCTGATTAAATACGAGTACATATAAACACTCGGCTTATAACGGAGGTTAAACTCGGTAAATTATTGCTTAAATTCGCTTGCACATCAACAAAAAGGAAAAGTCTTCTATTTCGAGTAATTCATCAATTGCGTATTACAATTTATATAATTAACAAAATTTTTGTAGTTAATAATAAATTGAAATACTAGAACAAATACAGTTATTATGATTACTTTACAATTGCAAGTTATGGATATAATATACCAAGCCAGCCAATAACAATTACTAAGCAATTATGTATATTATAATATGTATTTTTGATTTGTTTTGTAGGTATAGTTCGTAGCTTTACCATTCGAATGCCTCAATTTGAATACGGACATAATATTAAGGCAAATCTCCTACAAGAACAATCCGCTCGAGCTCCCATACTGAGATGCAAATTTATATCCAAAGTAGCGACTCCTTTCACAGATTACCTTGCAACCATTCATGCCATGTAAGCTTATGTTGTATTCCTCTGTAGACACTCGTACATGTTCTGTGGAAATAATCGGTCTGTACATACTGACGGTGTGGCGCTGCGCTTGCGCATTTCAGGTCAAGGAGAACAATACTGGGACGTTATTTAGACACCTTCGTGGAACTCTCAGTCATCAATATTACTATAGGAATACTGGAAAATAATAAAGGCATTGACCTAGATAATGTACCTACATGACGCAGGAGAATAGTTCCAGTTATTGAAATCAGGCATTTTACAGAAATCGTTTGAGTCAATTACTTACAAGGAAAAGGTGGAGTAACATTGTTTGCACACCATCTTGTCAGATGAGTAATCAAAGCCACAGACAATTATATGTCACATCAATAGCATCAATATTGTCTATACTAGAGATGGGTTGTACTAGGTAAATTCGAGACTAGGTGCACCCGTTCCTAGTCCATGCAAATACGTGATCCAAATACCTGTTCCACATGGTCTTACCTAGTATCGCCTACGATTTGCGTAGCGTCTTCACATAATACTTTTAAAGAAGTGACTCGATACTTCGATTCGATCCATGAGAGATTTTTGAATTATAAAATAGTAGACTAGAACAAATAGAGTATAGGTACCTACTACTTATATTTATTACTACTGTTATTTGCTATATGTTCAACTGATATCTTCCCTTCATACTTTTACAGGATTAGGACTGTCAACGTATTATACTTTCAATTTAATCAAAGCGTAGGCTTTGGAAGATAGCGTATTTATGAGATTTGAATTCACTAAATCTACTTTTATAAAAATGTAATCATATAAATAAAAGAAAAGTTTGTTCTAATACCTACATAGGGAAATATAACAAGCACTGCGCAAACTGCACTTTAACCCCTCACCAGTCGATTGTCAATATAACAATGAAATTTCTATAGTGTCTGGGTCGTTCGACTGTTGAAGTAATAAATAAGTATACAATTACTTTTTTACTTTCACAAGAATAGGTACTAGTCTGATACTCAATTCTACATGTAACAAGACGATGTATGTATGTATTGCATCGTCTCACTTCAACCGGACTTCAGCTTCGGCTTTAGTGTATGAGAGAGAGAGAGAGATAGTACAGGTGATGTACTGAATGAATGCTTATTGTGAAGGAAGACTAGTTGGATATAGTATCGTGAAGATTGGAATAGGAGCCACCTAGTCTCGTAAATACCTGTTCCTTTGATTTATTCTAGTAAATACGACTAACCTCTAGTCTATACAATAAAAATTTCACAATCTCATTGTGTCATCTGTCAGGTTGACCCATATATGCCTATACATAGACTAAAATATATACTAGGGAAATATTTATGTATCAGTCAACCTAGATTTTGTCACCTTTATCTATATACATCTATACATAAGTATTATATTTATATATGAATCTCAATTTCCGTTGGTCATCGCATCCCGCGTGAACGGATGGAACAATTTCGCTAATTCTTTTTTATCGTGTTAATGATTTTCAGGAGAAGGTTCTTATAAAATAAAAATTGAGAAAGGGTGGGAGGTTATGCCGAGGCCGAAGGGCGAGCCTACTACGCGAACGTAGTCGCGGGCAGTACCTGGTTAAGTGATTAATATTCGCCATACATTCCGAAACATATCAATGACTTACAAATGTCGGTTACATCCGTTTTATTCTTTTGACGACTAGACGTGCCTCGCGGCTCAGCCCGCACATAGAAAACTGTAGAGCTACACACCAATATAGAGCTATGTAGAGTGTGGAGTATTTTTACACGACCAACCAAATTGAACATTATAACGGGATAACAAGTAACATTTGTCTAATTTATTAAACGATTAAGACATATCTAGTAAACAACTTTATCAAAATCTATCAAGTTAGAAGGTTAGTCAGATAGAGAGTTAAAATTCGATGCTCGGACCCGAACCTCGGTGGCCTAGTTGATCAATGGCGTCTGACACGGAGAGTCAGAAGACGCAGGTTCGAATCCAGTCCGAATTTATCTCTTTATAAATTTCAAAATCTATCAAGACGTTTCAGCGCTGTGCGTGGTGGCGGGCGGCATTGACATACACTATAGTGTGATACTGACAACTGTCAAGACCTGAAAACAAATAGATATTGCAAAATATCCACTTATTTCTAGGTATTGCCATACATATAAAATTCACATTAGTACAGTACTTGCAATTAAGGAAGCACAATATACCATCCACATTTGTTATGTACTGTACATAGTATTTGCAATATTTAAATTCAAAAACAAGACAAGGTCAATTCAATAATCAAGTTCATAGTCATATTACGTACACAATGAACTCAGCAATACGCAACAAGTCGTTAATTAACTTCAAACTGCCAATTTGGACCAGACGCCGGTAGTCATTACACTTTATTCTAATAATATTTATACATTTATTATTTTGACGGCTTAACTTACGCGGTAGGTATAGTCAAGTGTCTCGACCGCACGACTCCAAAATATGTAATACTTAGGAAAGTCTCAATCAAGTAATATTAATCTATGATATACATAACGAGCTATGGAGAGGGCTACGCTCGGGGTTTCTCTACATGATCGAATCAGAAATGAAGAGATCCGTAGAAGAAAGTAAGTCACCGACATAGCTCAGAAGATTAGCCAGTTGAAGTGGCAGTGGGCAGGGCACATAGCACGCAGAACAGATGGCCGATGGGGCCGGAAGGTTCTGGAATGGAGACCACGGAACGGCAAGCGCAGCGTAGGTCGTCCACCGAAACGGTGGACATACGACCTGGTAAAGGTCACAGGACGACGTTGGATGCAGGCCGCTTCTAACCGGTCCTTTTGGAAAATTATGGGGGAGGCATATGTTCAGCAGTGGACTTCCTACGGCTGAGATGATAATGATGATGAATATTTATTATTGTTATAAATGTAGCTGCTATGCTAAGTTGTAAAATAATATAACTACACATGTACTTATTATACCTACTAAAAATTGCTCAGACTAGCCCACGATCTTGGTATGTACTCATCTGAAAGGTCAAATAGGTAGGTGTTATTGTAAATTTTGTGACACACGCAAGCCATCATTTGATTCAGCTACATTGGTAGCGATTCACTTGTTCAAAAAAAACTAAACAACCGAACTAAAAATTTATTATGGTGGTCCTTATTATGTTAATAACAAAATCCAAAATCATTTAACACTTAGAATGACACTTCTTAAAATAGAATTATTCTGTTCAATGTTGAGTTAGTTTAGCGATCACCAATATACGTGACTACTAAACTGTCTAAAATATGCCCACAATTGAAGAGCAATGTCTAATTTTAGTGCCGCATTCGGAAGTGTTAGGTATACTAATTTGGATTTTAGCCTAAACAAAATAATTTAGAGATTTTTAGTGAAGAGAATGCTTACAGAATCGACACCATTGCCTTTATTTTTTACTGAGGAAACAGGCTTGAATACCGCAACACATTGCCAATCCTCACTGCATACAACTGAGAAAAGCATGAACCAAAATGTAGGATCGGAGGTCATTCATACGTCATACTTGTAATAAGCAGGTCACGGATACGCGCTGAGACGCAGCGCACATCTTACTCAGATAGGTACCTACTCCGAAATAACTAGGTTACCAAAATATTATGCTCTATGCGAAGAAAGTGCTAAATGCCTAGAGTTCAGGTTAGGTTAAGCCTTAAAATAATATTCTGTTCCCAAAATGTGTTATCTAAACACAAACCATAATGTTTGCACCTTACTGAATAATATACAATACAATAATACTTTATTGAACACCAAGCTTATAAAAGAGAACAAATAAGAATAGTTTACAAAACAGGTTGTACAATGGGCAGCCTTATCGCTATAAGCAATTTCTTACAGGCAATCTTGGGGTGGATAGAAATTTATATACATTATAATTGGAGCATGGTGGTGTTAAACGGAAATAACTAAACAATATTAACTTAGTGAATAGATCATTTTAAAATGCCTTGTAACCATATTATATACTTTATACGTTAGACAAAATATAATTGTATTAACCCTAAAGTAGAGTACTGATAGTTTATCTTGACCGACCCGTGTTTGGAATCGACATTAAACTAAAATATAAGTCAGCCATTTTGAAATAAGGATGGGCTCGGCAAATCGCTGCTTAAATTTAAATAACGTCATTTAGTATTGCGCAGAATAATTTTGCCGTGCGCACTACTAAATAACGACAGCATTTATAAGACCCATTTTTATTTAAGGTGAAATATGTTCCAAATTTCATGATTCGACTTCGCGAATACTTAGTTTTTCGACGCTTAAACCTAATAACCGAAGTTCGAAAAAGAAACGTAGTGTAAATTGAATATACGTCCTTATGAACCATGGGAGCCAATACACGATTGAGCAAACTTGGCTCGATAGAAAAAAATCGGCAACATTTCCAATACACATTTCAAAAAAATATGAATAGTATTAGCACGTATTCAATTGAATTTTCGCATTACATCGTCCATTCTGGTAAGCAATTCTCAACCTTATGTGTAAATTGTTTTAAAATTAGGATTGGATCGCGCCTTAAACTCTTATAACAATCTACTCTAACCCGTCCAATGTCTACTTCTTTCGTTGTCTTTCCGAACGTCGCATAACAGTTCATATAAAAAATACTACACTTGAATATTTTGACCACCTAAAAGCTAGTTTATACTGATGGGGTGCATTTGATCCTTATGAAATTAGTTACAAACCAGAGGTATAAAAATGTGTATACTTACATTACGTATACCCGCATACATAATTACATGTTCTACATCTGCATATACTATCCAATAAAGTTCTTTCCGAAGTTAGATAATATCTCTGAAATGACTGACCGGCGGCCTTATTGTCTATCTCTACGGAGAATGGGAATGGGCTTCATTTTGACGTTTGAACCCCATTTTGGGCAAAACCCTGCAAGCCTATTGGCTGGAACTATGAATGGGAATGAGAAGGAAGTGACATTTCATTCTCATTCAAGTTAGACAATAAGGCGGCTGATTATAAAAAAAACAGCTGGCTTGTGAGCATTCGGGACATAGTGATTAGGTCAAAAGTTCATTTTTATCATATCTTTATTTGTTTAAGTTTATTTCAAGAATGAATTGACAGCAGTCATCCTACTGCGTTATGGTAAGTGGCAGTCTAAACAATCAATCTATACTAATATTATAAATAGGAGATTTGTTTGTTTGAATTGAATAGTCTCAGAAACTACTGGAACAATTTGAAAAATTCTTTCACCATTACAATCCTACATTAGCCCTGATGAACATAGACCACATATTTGGATTCATCAGCATCATCCATCACCATAACGAGTAAACACAAAAACTACTGGACCTATTTCTAAAACAAGTACAATTTGAAAGTTTTAATACCGACTTCCGTTCTATTCAGTTATTGGAGTATATCTCAAAAACTACTAGACCGAATTTAATGAAATTTAAATGGGACCACACGGGAAGCACCAGCTTTCAAACAAAAAAAGAAGTTTGAGAATCGGTTCACCCAGTCAAAAGTTATGAGGTAACAAACATAAAAAAACATACAGTCGAATTGAGTACCTCCTACCATTATTTCACCGTTAGAATGTTACATTATTCCTCAGTAACATAGGCTATATTCATCATCATATTTGTATTCATCATCAATACTATACGATACTGGTAACGCAGCGGGTTCATACTCTTCAGAATGGTGACTTTCGTGAGTTGCTACTATTTGCAGAACTGTCAGCATGAGTTTGGAAAGTAACAGAAACCACATCAAAAGGGTAAATGGCACAAAAGGGCATCATCTAATTAATATGCGTAAAGGCAAGCTCACACTGCCGCAGGTGGCAGGGAATTCCGGCAAAGGCGAGGCTTGAATCATTAAACAATGTTGGCAAGGGCCATCCATGTGACAATGAGCTTGACATGTTTATTGAACTTTACAAGAAACTATAGTATCTTTGCCAATTCTAAACTAAAGTAGATAGATAGATAGATAGATATCACTTCATTGAGATACCACATTAATTACTTAATATTAAAAAGAACAATTCTAAAAACTAGGTGTAACATTGGGTGGTCCTATCGGCCAAAGCGATCTCTTCCAGACAACCCTTGTACTCCAAAAAGAAAAAGTTATGCGAGGCCTATTTAATACTAGGTGCTCTCTGATGAATCTTATATTACCTATATTACTCAGGATAAAAGAATTTTTGAAATAGGTCCAGTACTTTTTGAGCCAATTCGTTACAAACATACATACAAATCTTTTCTCGTTATAATATTATAGTATAGACTGACGTATCAAAACTTATTTTATAATCACTTCAAATGTTCTATCACAAGATATAACGTTTTAACCAAATAATATACAAAAAATACCCTTTATCATTTTGTAAAAAGAAAACAGTGGGTACAATGCATTTCTTCTCATAGCGCGATCAGACAAAAAAGAAACACCCCAAAAGTATAATATAATTTAATCAATCGCAACAACTGCAGCATTAGTGCATCCTATCGCGGTGTTGATCAAGAGTTACAGTTTACCACGCCGCGAATTATATAGGGGTAGGCTCGATGCTCGCAAACACCCAATTGTCATATGGTCCTAGTAACTTCGAGCACAACCATAGATTAACCAGAACTAAAAATGTATTATTATTAATACGAATAATTCTAATAAATTCTAAATTAAGACGCGCTCGTATCCTGATAATAGTAAAAAGCAGAATTTTTAAACACCTAGTGTAACGAAACAAATCTATAATATATTATGAAAAAAATATCAAGGTTAGAAAAGGAATAGGAAAAGAGTTATAACCGAATAGAATTCATAAATATAACTCTCTTTCTGCAGAAAAAAATCCTGAATAGGTCCACAAAAATAAACTTTCATGTCCAAACTCTCAGAATTTTCAGCGATAACACTATATTTTTTTAGGTAATACATAGCCAACGTATAGTACTAAAGTTATAACCAGCAGTTTTTTCGATTATGTTAGTATATATCGAAAAATATAAAGAAAACGTACAAAGTTAACTCTTTTTCGCATTACATCGTCCAATCTAACAAGCTATTTTCAACCTTACGTAAAGCATTGTAAATTATTTTAAAATTGGGGTTGGACCGCGCCTTAATAAATATATGAACAATAGGCTATGTGCGAGTTGGACTCGCGCGCCGAGGGTTACGTTCATTAAGAAAATATCATTATTGCTCTAACATTTCAGCTAGAGTCTTACTAAAAGACCAAATTAAGTAAAAGGACAAACTATACACGATTATTGTACCAACCGCAAATAATACGTTTTTAATAGTAAATTCGCTTTTTTGTTGTTAAACTATGTACATATTTTCGTTTAGATTTTTTCCTTTATAAGCATATCCTGTAAGATAAGGCTTCTTGCCAAATTTCTTGAGTCCCTGTCAACGGGAAATACTCTATTAATAAACGTTGCGTAAACATAGATTAAGCGTAACATGCTTTGTCTTGCTTTCACGCGTGACATTTACTGCAAGCGAAAAATTGACAGATAGATGTTTTAACTACTCCGGGTTTATTACAAGTTTATTAATAAGGCCGTATGGGTTTAGATTCCATTGTGAAATCGTAAAATATGCTATAAACTATAATAGCTTTTGATCGCGTTGACTTACAAGTTTGATGTTATCACAGCGTACAAACACCATAGATCCGAGTATATGATGTTAATTTCAACTTGATACCTCACTCCTGAGAAAAAGGGTCTTGACAGACAGACGGACAACAAAGTGATTCTGAAAGGGACCTTTTTGAGGCACGGAACCCTAAAAACGAGACAAATTTATAAGTGTAGTTTCCAGTTTCAGAAATCCAATTGGAAAGTACAGGTACATTTGAGCTTAATTTTGAAGATTTTGCCCTGCGTAATGGCTGATATCCTTATGCAAGTGATCTGGGATCATAAAACCCTCGAGATTGAGTATAATTAGCTAAATCAAGCAACAAAATACTTAGCATGAAATTTGAAGTTTCTATCTGCAGCAGTCTTCAGATCCTATCACGGCTATACTGTAGCCGAAATCTTGAAGAACTGATTTCGTAAGAACCATCTTACAAAAACGAATTAATACCTCATTATAGAGTAGGATGCACGATGCCAGGCACGATACAGGGTTAGATAGAACATACGGACACACAGACAGACACCAAATTCAAATTTATATTAAATCCCAGTTTTCAGGTGCAAAACTATGCCCTGATAATGCCCTATTTTTATCCTGTCAGACTAGTTTAGACTTTCAAGTATTTATTAACTTGCGTTTCTTGGGAACATCGAATAATTTATACCGGAATGTTTGGGTGTTAAAAGGCACACGAACTTAAAAATTAGACAGTAAAAATAACTAACCCTTTTTATGTTCTGTAACAGTTAATTATCTAAATGGAATTTTAACGACACCTTACTAAGGCAGAAAGATAATGACGCAAAGTCACTCGTCTAACTCAGAACAATAGTGCTTTGAAATGAAGTATCGTAGCGCCATGATTACAATACTCTTGCATTGTAGTTAGCAGCTGGCATGACATGACTCCATAGCCTAGCTATGTGCAATTAGTGCTGCAGAATAAAACTGACTAATAAACGCAACGATCCGAAGCATTCGCTAACGTAATCTTTCTTCACAATGTCATCTGAAAATACCCTTGGACAAGTCAACAGAGCACTTGCAATTGCGTCTTAGAATATCACCTGTTATCACTTTAAGTCAAAATTTATATTATGTATTAAGTACCATTTTACTACAAGAAGGGTCGTTGATGGCAAATGATGAATGATGGCAAAAATGAAGTGAGTGGAATGATAAAATGCTACAAACTTAGATACAGAAGCTATATTTAATGGCACATTAGACACATGCCGCCAATAGCTTGAGTGGACTTAACTACTGCGAGTTGAACCCCCTCTCCTTTAACGGAGCTTTAATATGAATTTGTGGACAAATACCAAAAACACTATTCAAATTTATGGTAGCCATCGGTATGCGTATGAAAGAGCTGTCGATGACTGAGACAATCTCCAGTGTATTTATCTAAAAATACCGTTCGGGAGTATATAAAGTCGGCAGATAGTAAGACTAACAGTTCAGGGGTTATCTTGCTGCAGACGAGTCCCTTGTCGACGCATCGCGTTCTGATAACGGGAGCATTTCAACTTAGAGAAAAACCTGGCCTATATCTTGCATTATTTTGTAAGTTAGTTTAATTTTATCGACGCCACATTGTGAACTTAGCTGGGACTCTTTCTAATGCAAAGAATTTAGATATAAGTACCTACATACGAGTACATGTACAACACTAGTTGAATTTTCTATTGTTCTCTACAACTGTAGATCATTGAAGCGATTAATTAGGTAGTATTATAAGGTAATTGCTGGACAGCATAAATGGTTCCTTTCCAAGGAAGGATTATGGTAATAGATGCAAATTACGAGTAAACCTAAATGAGTCTACATTGTTCTGACATTCAATGACTTAAACATTTATTTGATATTACAAGCAATATTGATTTCAAAACACCTGCTTGATTGAAAACTTTCTATTGAATTGGTAGAGACAGTAACATAAATCACAAAATCACTTTTCCCAAAGCCATCGATCAACATCATCTCCAACAGCATACGAAAACATTTCAACAAACGTCAATCGATAAATCAATAAAAAAGTGACCGCAGATGTAGCTGCGCGCCGTCCAGTCATTACTTATCTGTACCATTTACCATCGACGGATAAAGAGCCACTTGTTAGGCCTACTCTAATGACATGTGAGTACTTAAAAAACATCTTTACATGTAAGCGAGTGCACCCAAAGAATCATAAATCAAGCAGAACGCGGGATCGCACCCCTCCGACTGAAATAGCGGTATTAACGAAAAAAGTGAAATAAAAAGTTTAAAAGGGCTTTGGTCTGCACCCGCGCATGTGTTGCGCATGTGTCGCTGTTGTTTCCGGTTCGTCAAATTAAAATTTGCGTTGTATTGTCTACAGGGCGACCCGCCGGGGTGCCAGAGATAATAAACTCAAGTTCAAAGTCAACAATGGTAGCAGTGGACGCGACGGAGATAACCAAAAAAATTAGGGAGAACATATTCGGGTGTGTGAAAAATTTACTAGACACATGATTAATACTTCATATACCGTGATAATTAAAACAAAAGATTTATGAATGAAACTGGCGTATATTAACGTTCCGGGACGCGAAGGGTCAAATATGCTCTTTTTGTCTCAGTCATCAATAATCACGTTAATGTTGTTTGATAGTGTAATTATTATATGTACTGTAATATTTACAATTATCACAAAACTTAACCTTGTTCTGGCGGTCTGTTATAATGTCACGAGATTCGCCGCAGATACGGTACAAGGTGGAGCACTGTGCAGCTTGTTTATAACAATTAAGGAATCATCACCCACTCAAGGCCTGTTCACTAGACAATCGGCTTATTTAGTGCCGGTTACAGAGTAAGTGATATCATTTTGTTGCGTGGAGACTACTGTCTGCGTACTGTGAAATGTGTAAGGCGGTGTGCGGTAGATCTTATTAACCCTTTGCGTCCCAGATACGTAAATATACGTCAGGTTCATTCATAAATCTTATGTTTGAATTATTACGGTATAGGAAGGATTAATGAGGACAGACACGGACACGGGTTAGGTATGCCTGGAACTCTTTGCCGATGGTAATTCTAACGATTGGCAGCATCATATGGGGTATCCGCAGTTAGCAGCAAAATTACTTTGTATTCCTAAAAATATTGATGTTATTTGTTATATAGAACTGCTTAAGAATTACCAATCAATCTGCTTACTAATCAATATTCTAAGTAAATGTTTACAAAAGAGAATAACGTCATTCGAGACGTAATCAACGACAAAGACTAATAATGCCAGTTATGAACTTGAAGGTGACTAGAAACTGATTTTATTGTTTATACCAAGATCTGACAGAGGTGGTAGCGCAGTTCGAATGAGCCTATACAGTTGAGGTAAGAGAGCCGTACCCACACAAGCGAATCAGTTTATTGGAAATGTTAAACCCGCTCGTTCGCGACGGTGATGTCATCCTCGTCAGCGATCTTGAGTCGATATGTACAAATAACCTTCCGCAGACCGATTCGATGTGTGCCAGGACAGAAGGTGAGGTAATGGCTAAGTAAAGTCAGAATACATTTATCAGTGGTTCAAAGAAATTTAGTGATTGCCTGAAGGAAATGGAATATCCTTTTGTGTAATTAATTTTACTGCTTTAACTTTTTACAGCTAAACTGGGGAGCTTTTCCTAGTAGTAACCTTTGCTCCTATAACGATTATTATACCTTAAAAAGGAACTGGGTACTAAGTAAGGTGTATAAGAATTGAATTTAGTCGAAATTGAGACTTAAAATTAGCGCAAGATATCGTCTAGTGTCAGTAGAGCGTCGCCGGCACCGCGGCGCCTCTCATATACATACATCAATATTTTAATGACTAAACATGCTGAAGGTTGAATTTGTTGAGCTCTACAAATGGCACAGCCGCGTCTTCTCTTTATTTATACACACAATAAATTCTAAGAAAATAGAAATACCATTAGAAAAATATAAAATTTTTTACGTCTTCCAAAAATTTGTAAAAATAGTACTTACATTTTCCTATTTCCGTCGACATGCGCCTGCACCGTAAATCCAAACATCGAGTTATCATTCCCCTTGTAAACCACCCTCGAGGGTATGTCCACATTGAACCCTAGAGCGACCGCGAACACGCACAAAAACGCACAGACAGACAAAGCCATCGTCAATAATAATCACTTAATAATTCACAAATAAAAAAATGCAACACTGTTTAGTAAATTACATAATTCGTCCTCATGGTTCGTTCGAAACTTTTACGATCGTATTCGTATTGCGGAGCGGAGAGTTTGACACGCGCACCGCGTAGGACGTCCGACGCTCTACTCACGCAGAGTGCCTTGGCTTGGCTGGTGGTGCGCTCGTTCCGCTACACAAGGCCGTCCGCAGTGAGTAATGTCCCGTGGACACACTCGGGAAATGGGTCCGGTGTTTTCGCGCGTTTTTCTCCGCCCGCAGTGATGCGAGTACGTGGAAATACGTACCGATGTTTAGCAACCGTTGATATTTTTGTACGCAACTAAGCCATTCAGAATTGGACCGCTTGGCGACACGTTTATTTACGTGAATGTTTATTGAAGTGGCGAGTTTATTGCCATTTCTTAAAATATTTATTTATTCATCTGTTATCCGTTTCATCCTCCTTTCGATTGAGATTAAGTTTGGTGGAGAAATGGTATCGAATGGCTATCACTGAACTGATCTAATCATAAATAAAGTATTGGATTTTTATAGACGCTCAGTTTTGAATTTGGATTCGAGTTTAAATGCCGCACATTTACTCAGATCTGTATTCAAGTCTAGACTCACTACTGAGCGCACTTCTGGAATAACACCCTTAGCAGTCGCGGATATAACAGCAGGTTGAGTACCAAAGCCTAAGTTTCTAAAGATTTTAGTGCGGCAAATTTGGGTACCAAGTTATTCTCACATAAATTAATACATTAATAATTATCTGAAACATCGGTTTCACTTCCCGTCTGCCCAACTTTTTCGCAGACTACATGCGTGACCGCCGTCAGTTTGTGAAGTATGGCACATTCGTTTCGAGTGCATACTGCACCCCTTCGGGGGTGAGTCAAGGATCGATTTTGGGACCTTTACTTTTTTTATTTATGGTGAACGATTTGTCCAAGGAATTGAAAGCTTCTAAGTGCTTATTGTATGCAGATGACTTAAAGCTCGCGATCGAGGTCAAGTCACAGGCTGACTGCAACAGACTACAAAGAGACATAGATGCTGTTTGCCGTTGGAATATTGCAAATAAATTGATGTTCAACCCTGATAAATGTTATGTCATGTCTTTCGGGCGTAAACGTGTTCCAGTGCAGTACACATACCATATCGACAAAGTTGCCATAAAAAGAGTGTTCACCATCAAGGATCTCGGCGTGACTTTCGATCGGGGTCTTACATTTAATGATCATGTTGCAGCCACAGCAAGAGAGTCCTCAGGCGGCTAGGCTTCATATTGCGTAATGCCAAAGACTTCCGTGACCCTGCGGTCCTGAGAGTACTGTTCACTGTCCTGGTCAGGAGTAAGCTGGAGGCGAGTGCGTCTGTTTGGAACCCTCGCTGTGACAATCACGTCTTATCTCTTGAGAAAGTGCAAAAAGCCTTCCTGAGAAGTCTCTTTAAGAAAATGTATGGATATTATCCTTTTCTTTATCCCACAGCCTTTCTTCTCGGCCACCTTGGTTTTAATTCTTTAGAAACCAGGAGGTTACTCGACCAGCTCAAGACTGGCTGTAAAATATTAAGAGGGGACATAGATTCTCTAGAGTTGCACAATCATATGTGTGCTATGTATGTGACAGATAAGTATATCCGCCATAGACCTAATCACAGGCACAAGTTTTTCTTCCCTGGGGGGTGTCGTACGGTACATCGTCGGTACTCCCCGATTCACCGCGCCATGTGCGTCCTCAACGTGTTCCTCAGTACGTTTCCCGACTGTGCCATATTTAACGATAGTTGGTCTAATATTGTAAATTTAATGCTGACATTTTGTGAATAATATTTAATTTGTTTTAAACTATCACGGTTGTTCACTAAAGTTATATGATTATTAAGTTATATATATAGACTGAGTCTTCCCGTGAACATGGTGCTTGTAACTGCGCCGAAATATCGGGAGCTCATTCCACAACCTTACCACGGTAAATATCCCGTTAATAATCATATAACTTTATTATTTAATTTGACATATTATTAACTATTATTATTTAAGTTTGACATTATATAAATAATTTTATTTTTAAATTACTTATTAGCTAAGACTTTGTTTTGTTTCATTTAAGAACTAATAATATGTATAACTGCAGTGCGTTCATATTAATAAATAAATAAAGAGAAAAAGGTGTGAAAATCAGAAAGTTAGGTACAATTTCATAGACAACAAATTGTACGATTGTGAACTTTTTCGAATTGTAGAAGTCGGTACGGGCGGCACATTTTGAATAGCCTACTGGCGGAAAATGTGTGGATCCGCCGCTGGCCCAAAATATCTAATCTGAAGTTATAAGTTCTTGAGACGTCTTGATTTATAGGTCATCATCATCATCATAATCAGCCGATTTTGTTCCCACTACTGGGACTCGAGCCTTCCTCTCAGAGAGAGGAGTTGGGCCATAATCCACCATGCAGGCCCAGTGCCGCTTGGTGGATAGGCTAGGGGCCAACCCATGTCAAAGTTTTCAAGCCGCCCGAGGGCCTTCGACATAGCGATAACGACTGTTGTTCTAAGACAAGCAACCGTCACCGACGGATTATCGTCCCCTCCGAAACACGGAAGCGCTCGCCCATCCAAGTCCTGACCGCATCAAGTGTTGCTTAACTTGTTGATCGCTAAGCCAAGCTCCGCTATGATTGCTTCTCTAAATTATAAGTATGAATGTATAATGCAAATAAGTAATACTTAATTAATTAGAATGGGATCCAATTGTAGCAATAAGATATGTTCTAGTTTTTAGTCGTTCATGTGATCTGTGTTTCTGGGATTCATGGCCACATCCCGTGAGATGGCTTTCGATGAAAATCAAATTTAGTTCGTCCTGGATTCGTATCATTTGCTGTTTTCAAGCAACTATTCCCTAGATTTAGATATGAATAAAACAATGTACTTACTTTATATTAAAACACAATAAATATGTGTAACATTTAATAGACAGATCCACTCAATACTGTGTTACTTAATTATTGATAACTCGTGAATATACAATTGCGCTTATAAAAATAGTAGGAGTTATAAACTTTACCTTACTTAATACTGTGTAGTCTTACAAAGCGCTTTTTTGTGCTTCCTTAAAGTATTACATTTATCTTCCATTACCCAATCAGGACGCTGACACCGCTTAAGGTGAAATGAGTTCCAAATATCATGATTCGACTTCACGAAAACTTAGTTTTTCGACGCTTAACCTAATAACCGAAGTTCGAAAAAAAACGTAGTATAAATTGAATATACGTCCTTATGAAGTATCGGAGCCAATACACGATTGAGCAAACTTGGCTCGATTGAAAAAAATCGGCAACATTCCCTAAATTTAGCAATTTTTCTTACGTGCTTCGTGGGAAAAAGCATTTTTATTCAATTATGGGCAAATATATTTCAATGAAAGTATCATATTCGAATTCCCAATGAAATTTACTAGTGAACTATAGACTCCTTTATCATTAAAATTTAATCATTTGATTGTACGAAATAAATATAAAAAGTATTAGCACGTATTCAATTGAATTTTCGCATTACATCGTCCATTCTGGTAAGCAATTCTCAACCTTATATAAAGCATCGTTTTAAAATCAGGATTGGACCGCGCCTTAAATTAAATTATTTAAAAAAACGCCTATTTAAAATATTTCTTAGAACTCGGTCGTTTTAAAAACATGTAAGGATTTATATATATATATATATATATATAAATCATTTTTTAGCTATGTTTGATATACCTAATCGCATCGTAGCTGATATTAATCAGGTGAGGCAGTGTGCTACTGACCATGCACCAGTCGATCAGCGATAAAAACGCGTGAGTTATTTTGTGTGTATTTAACTATTAATTATTGTTCTCATGTAAGTGGCTTTGGTATTTTTTTAGAATATCTAATAATATAAAATAAATATCGTTAAACTGAAACCGAAATACCTAAGTATTTAAAAAAATAACTTTAACGAACTAGGATTCCGTTCGTTGCGAGTGAAGATTCGAATAGAACATTATAGCGATAAAAAACTAAAAGAAAAAGTACAGTTTTACCATCGAGATACAATTCCAGTGCAAACGATTTAACATCTTATATATCTGGGTGTCTGGGTGGGACAGGGTGATGGGGAGGCCTATGTTCAGCAGTGGGCGTCCTACGGCTGAGATGATGAGACAGGGTGACGGCGCTATACATCGCCATGCAGGGTTTCGAACGGTTTCAGTTCCATGTGTGACGCTTAACATCATGCGAGCGACGGGCTCGCCACGTCACCGAGACTCATAAAAAACATAATAAATGTGTAAACAATTAGTTTGAAATAATTGTGGCCGTGTTTAATTTCTACACATTTCAATTAACATCTCTTTAATTAGTTAGAAACCTTTTTTTAGAATAATCTCATAATGTTATTAAACACGCACTATGTAGTAGGCATTACGCACATGAGTTTGGTATGCGTAGGAAGTTTGATAAAGTTGTAGAACGATTTTAAATACGAGGACTACTTATCTTTGTTTAAATCTACGCGCTATTATTAACCGACTTCAAAACAAGTACAGTTTGAAAAAAATTATACCGACTTCCATTCTATTCAGTTATTGGAGTGTAACTCAAAAACTACTGGACCTCATTTGGTAAAATTTAAATGGGACCACACGGGAAGCACCAGCTTTCAAACAAAAACAAAATGCAAAGAATTTTGAGAATCGGTTCACATAAAAAATACAGTCGAATTTAGTACCTCCTCCTTTTTGAAAGTCGGTAGAAAAGGAGGTGGTTTCTCAATTCGAACGTATATATATATTTTTGTGTGTTCGCGGATAACTTCGTCGTTTACGAATCGACTTTGACGATTCTTTTTTGTTTGGCAGACTATACTTCCGAGGTGGTCTCATATAAGTTTCATCAAATTCGGTCTAGCCGTTTTTGAGTTACACAGCAATAACTGAAAAGTATATCGCTTATTTTAATAATATCATGACTTTCGAACTATCATGGTACAGACTTCAACAAGTTATTTCACACTTTTTAGTGGTAAAGTCGGTTCTATTTTTTACTTAAAAAAAGGTTCGCTTTCGCTAAACACTACTATTCATATCTCAATTTAACCGTGGTCAGCGTCTTGAATGACTACTTACATATATCGCACCTCCGGAGCATCAAAGGCACAATTGTAAAAATGGCGAAAATAACTTACGGATGCCGAAAGTTAAATAATGTATTCAATTGGTGCAAGAATGCCAGTCATGTAGCTTTTATCTACCGACTTCCGAAAAAAGGAGGAGGTACTCAATTCGACTGTTTTTTTTTTTATATTTGTTACCCACCATAACTTTCGACTGGGTGAACCGATTCTCAAAATTATTTTTTGTTTGAAAGGTGGTCCCATTTAAATTTCATGAAATTCAGTTCAGTAGTTTATGAGTTTCACTCCACTAACTGAATAGAATGGAAGTCGGTATTAAATTTTTCTAATTGTACTTGATGTTATTATTCCAAAAGAGTCGACAATTTTAATATCATAACATTCGATTGCAACTTGCAAAATTAATGGAAATATAGTTTTGGCAGCAGTTTTGGAATTAATAAACATAGATAAAAATAACGAATTTTGCAATTGTGCATCTGTTGTTTCAAAAGTGCAAAATTGATATGGTTTGCCACATAGCTAGATATATCTCTAGCTATGTGGCAAATTATATTGTTTTTGCATGTTGCAGATTATATTATATTATTATAATAAATTATTATTTGTCTTTTAGCAATTTGTTAAGCAGTTGCGATCGATCGTACATAACGAGACTCACAATATTCTTTAGAACTGGAAAGTAACTTAATGAAGCCGATTTCATTATGACACACATACATGTATTAAACTGTGCATCTTTTTAATTACTTACTTTATAATCAAATAACAGATGTGGACTTCTCTTTACCGACAGCAAGAAGTGAAAAGTACTAAATTCTTCCAATTCTACCCAAACTAAATAAACTATGAAGTTTATTTGTTTTTGCTATTATTCTTGTTTGATCGAATTCGACCTTAATAACTCTCGTCGACAGCATACTCATTCCGTGAGTTTGTAAGGTCCTAAAAATAATATCCTCAACGTTTTTTCATAGCAAATGTCTTTCAAGAGTCTTTTATCGAAAATCAATCTACCGTACATATTATTAATTTTAATACACTTACACGAAAAAATGAATACAACTTTTTTCCTTTTATATACACATAATTATTAGGTAGAGTTTTATTTGTAATGTTGTTATTTTATTGAAAAGAAAACACCAATTAAAGCTGAGTAGACAAAGCGACATTTGTTTTTTAAAGTTTAAAAGGCTTTAGCAAATGACTAACATCTCTGGGTGACGAGAACAGTGCAACCACGCAAAACTTCAGTCCTAAGTTCTGCGTGCACTGCAAGACTGGCAAGGGCAAGCCTTATTACGTAATAAAAAAATCTCGTCACAAACAAATTCCCAAAAAATCCATTTAATTAATTAATATCGGCTAGTGGACGCTAGACTTAGCAGCAGGGCTTAATTGTTATCAAATCAAATTATTTACATAAACGTTTCTAGTTCTAACATTAAAAACATGTACAAACTATGCTAGCTTGTAGCCCAACTAGTTATTTACCCCTGTTGCCTAATAAGGGGAAATAAACTTGAGCAATCTCACAATAGCGGAAATCGAAGGAGAGTTCTCTAATAGAATCACACGAGTGGAGTAATACCCCATCTATGTACAACCCGGTCACATTATCTCGAGACCTCGCTGGAATGCGTACCTCCCGCCCCGTTCTCCTTTCACCTCCCCGCGCTCGCCACGGCGCGTCAGTACGGTTAGCACTTTCGTTGCCGATACGCGTCGACTTGTTTTCGTGGTATATTTTTAAACATTTCATTGTAACGTTTGGACTTTTATTGTTATTTTGTTATTGCTGTTACGTTAAAATATTGTTATTGTTGCAACGTAGGACATTTTTGTTATGTTTGTACATTTTGGTTTAGTTTGGACATTTTTGTTAGTATTTCGTTGCTTTGAAGTGGGACAGTGAAAGTTTTTTCAAATATGGGAAAACCTATTCACAGTGAAGCAAGAAATTTAATACTGAAAGTTCTCGCTTTCTTTGAATCAGAGAAAGCTAACAAGCAATTCGTAATACCTGTAGATCAAGTTGTTAAACGTAAATCATTTTAATTATATCATTATAATAATATTACCTACATTAAATTAATTAACACATATTTGTTTTGTTGGAAATCTTATTGTTTATAATAATATCCTACTAGAGGATGCTTGTTTTGCGCACCATATCAGAGCGCCGACGCGACGTGACGTCATCGACGCCAGGTCTCGAGATAATGTGACCGGCTTATACAGTTCGATACAAAACTATAACTAAATCCTTGTACCTGCTTGATCAAAAGTCATAGGGTGTCTCATGCATTACCACAACCAGCGGTGCGAGCACGGACTGTCGATAGAATAACAATTTCGAATCATCAGTAAAAGCAAGCCCGTGATATAGCTATTGCATCTAGATCCATACTAGAGACATGGTAAGATAGCTGTAAAAGTCAGTTTGTCGACTCGACAAGTTTATCGAGAGATCCATGCTCGCACGGCAGTTGTCAAAGAGTGGTCGTGAATTCTTTCATCCCACGAATATAAGCTTTTTATAAAATTCTTGAACTTCATAGACAAAATGATTCAAAATAATTCTGAATTAATCTTCAGTGTTGTAGTAAAACTTATAAATAATAGTTAATATGACATTGGTTTACGTAATGTCGGTGAAATGATAACATGCTGTTTTTGAACGAATAATATAGGGTTTATGTATTACCTACGGATCTAGATAAAAAACCTAATGTTACATTCCTAAGATGCTATCTGGATAATTTAACTACACAACAGGTATTAGTAATAAAAAAGTTAAACATCATCTAAAAACAATAAGTTATTTTATAAAAAAAATAATACTTAGGTTACTTAACTTATAATGTAATCTAGCCTCGAATAATTTATCCATAAATATATTAAGTAGGTCTCACTGTCCATTGCGATAACAATGGGTTTAAAAATAATAACTTACTTGAACAATAACAGGGAAAATTAGACCAGTTTTGTTAGGTATTAGAAATGTAACCGAATATGTGTGGAACCCAGCCTAGATTAAGCAAAACATTTTTTTAATTAATAATATCAAACCTATACAATCCTATTAGTACAAAAATTGTCCTGTGGTAAACCACGAAGTGCTATTGTCAACGGATGAAGTCGTATCTAATGACACGTCACGTTGTAATTTCATAACTAAGTACATCTAATTATCTCGTGCCTCATTACCGAATGCGACGCGCTACGGTAAAACACTGGGTCACAAAGAAAGCGGTGAAGCAGGTAGTCTATAAAAAATGCGACAACTTTTAAAATATTTGAGCAATATTTTTAAAATACAAACGAAATTAATCTATATTTTACTAAGATATTGGAAGGAAGTATAACCCAATTATTTCCTATTAAAATGTTCGTCAAACGTGCTACGGTATGAAAATGAAATATGCAATTTTTACACATTTTTTGTTTTGTATTGTCAACACGAATTTAATAAACATGCCAAATAGTATAACGACGGAATTATATTAAACAACAATCATTTGCGACCAAGATATATTTATATATATATATTTATATATATATATAATTGAGCTTGAAAACGAGGAGACGTCGCGCTGAAAACGAGGTCGCGAGCAAACTACTTTAAATACGTCTCAATTATGACATGTATAAGGCATGGGCAAACCGACCAATCAATAAACGAAATCGTACAATAAACTAACCCAAAATAATTATCGTTTAATAATGATTACTTCAAATCGACAACGTATATGATAAACAAGAATAAAGCGGTAAGACAAGATCTTAGAAAATAAAAATATGATTCTCGAATTCTGGTGGAATCTTTGGAAAACATAAACAAACCGTTTCCCAGTTAAAGCGAAGAAAGTGTCATTAAAATGAGTCCAGTGGTTTTCATGTAATGCTTACACATAATAATTTTATAAAATGTTTTGGTTTCGATATCGAATACTTCTATAACATTAAATATGAAACTATGCCCTGTTATAGTAATTAGTTCGACTCGAAAGGTAAGCAATGGACAATGAGCCCCGTAAAGTTATCTAGCAGTCTAGTTTTGGTTCGTTTGTTCTGTAAATGCTAAGCTAATGCTAACCCTATGATTTAGAGAACTTGAACACGCTGGGCGTGCTTTTCTTCTGCTGCTTGTTTTCTGCAGGGACCTGAAACAAAATACCTGTTGAACGACAATATTTTGATACAGGGTTGTTGATTTAAATAAACCATAATTGAAAATCAGATTTTTCTTATTAAATAAAAATCACTGATTTAAAGCAAAATCTTAAAAAGGAAATAATTTAACGGTGGTAGTGCATATTAATTAATTATGTAATGACGAAAACAATGTGAATACAAAGTACGATAGGTGCAAGCTAGGTAAATTATTTAACAGAATAAAAATCAATATTCAAATATTGTAATTATTAATAGATATATTCTTTGTCTCAGTAAAAATATAACGACGATTACTGTCATTCATTACATGCAATGCAAGTAATAATTGAAAGAAATAATCATGGTAATAATTTAGGAATTTATCCATATATCTGTTCTAAATAGGGTATTTTTTTACATCTTTTCTTCACTTTGCAATTAAGTCACTCAAATAGACAGATACTCAATAACACAAAAATAGCACTCGAAACTCAAATAGTTTTTTTCTGATCGGTCGGTCGGTGTGACATTTTAATATTTTTGGCGGTGTTGCCAGCACTATATATAAATTTCGACCTAAGTAAAAATGATGCCCGCAAGAAAAACTAGCTAGGGTCGCAAAACCTAGTCGAGCAGTCTAGTAAATTAATATATTAAATTGTTTTAATTAGTCAATTGTTAAGTGTTTATATGTTATCAGTGCAACTGCATGCCATAAGTACCAAACGTGCACGGTCGTATTTAATGTATTTCCATAATTAGGTAGTTGTGACACACAGCTATACGTGCGGTGTCACGAAGGTCTCTGGAGTTACACCGAACACCTAGTAAAGGAACTTTCAGACCGTTCAGTAATGTGGGCTATATTGTCTTCTACAACTAGGACGGAGGACTGTTTAAAAACACGGAAGAGCCGAGTTGAAACTTGCACCAGGCCCACCTCGGTAATATATGGCCTACATTGCGCTTGTTAGCCCGTAGTATCTTCTCCAGGACCTTTCAACGTCAACAGCCATCAGTTGTACATTACCTTCCCACTGCAGCGGTCAACTGGTAACTTTTTCTCTAATATATAGGATGGGTGCAGGCTGCTTGTTGGATTTGTTGGATATCTTCAGAACTCTCACTTCAGATTCGGTTTAATAGTGAAATCTAAGCCGTAGGTGTAGTAAGATTTTATAGACTTGTAGCTACGTAAGTACACATAAATTAGTATATTGAAGGTAGAAATAAACGTTGTTCATATGCTACCCTCGAGTACACCAATAAAACAGTGTTTGACCAACTTGCTTGTTTTACTACAGTAGGTATCTCAATTTAAGTATTATGTACAAACCTATGTGGTTTATGAATGCTATGTTATATTACTTCAAAAATGTATGTACTTTTAATTTGGTAAATAAATAAAAAAAAATAGCTTGTTGTGCTACTTTTAGCTAATTTGAGCTACAGCCGATGTTGGATGCAGGCTGCCTCCAACCGCTTCTTTTAGAAATTTGTGGGGGAGGCCTATGTTCAGCAGTGGACGTCCTGCAGCTGAGCCGAGGATGATGATGATGGGCTACAGCGAAAACTTTATAACCTACGTCTGTCTGAAAGTGTATAACTATTCTAGTTGCACCCCGCAGTTACACCTGCGTGATGATGGGTGATGTGAACGATGATTTAGTTTTATTTAAACCATCAATGAATTGAGGCAAACGAAATAAATGGGGCTACTATATGAATTGGTCAGGCCGTTTTTAAGTTTTGGGAGACTAAAGAACAATAAAATTATTGATGTTTATTGTTTATATAACTACACATCGGGCGTCATATTATATGCCAACAAAAAGAATCGAAATCGGAACTAGAGTAGTTATTCAATGAGTCTGTATGTTTGTGTCCCTCATGAGAGAGCGATGGAACTGGTATAACTGACCGTCCTCTCGCCGAGCAGCAGCCTGGCCTTGTCCTCCTCGAGCGGCTCGGGCGCGGCAGCGGCGCGGCGGTGCAGCTGCAGCTTCTGTCGGATCGCCTGCGAGATTATCAACCTGGGGGACAACATGTCAGCGTTAGCGCATACAAACCACAACATCCACATATACAGCGTTTACGTTGTATCATACACACGTTGCTATTGCAGGGGTATATAGTTTAGCAAAAACTTTTCTTCAGTACCTCCGGTATACACATGAAACATATTTATAAGGGTCATCATAGCACATAACATAGCATAGCATAACATAGCTAAGGGACGTCACCATAGCATGTTTAGTTTGTACGGAGCGTTTTAGTGTGTCAAGACTTGATTTGACAAACAAATTCTGAATGTGTTGTAAGAAAAAATTTGGTGTAAGTGGGTGTGAGAGTATGTAGGCGTACCTCCTGGTGTCGGTCTTGGTGGCGAGCAGCAGGTCGAGCCAGGTCCAGGTGACGTTGTGGTACTCGAGCGTGGGCAGCACCAGCGGCAGGTCGCGCACGTCCTCCAGGTTCTTCTGCTTGCTGCCCTTGTACGAGACGCGCACCGGCACCTCCGGGATCTTTATGTAGATGAACAGCTTGTTCTTCTCCGCGCGTTCCTGCGTGTACACAACATGACACCACTCACACCACGACACCAGTACGGCTAAATGTATTTCAGTTGCTAACAAATGTTGATTTAAATCAAAGAAAATGGCGGTTTTGGGTTACTTGTGTCAGCTCCACTCATCAACTATCATGTTCAACTCTTCAAATCAACTAACTGGACTTGTCAAAACTGACATAGAGCCGCCATTTTCCAAGATTTCAATCAACGTTTGTTAGCAACTGAGATGCCCTGCAGGTGTGTGCAGAGTGCAGCAGTGGAGGCATTGCTTGTCCACATATCAGCATTACCTAAGTACAGGGTATATACAGCTGAGACGGCACAGGTACCGGTCGAAACAGCCACAGCTATAAGACAACGTAAAGATCAACACAATAGTATATTTCATTACAAATGGGGAAAGGCTGTCATTGCAAAGAGTTCCGACAAATGTCCGAAGGCGAGGGTTGACAGTCGGAACAAGTTGCAATTACGGTTCCGCACGTGTACTGAACGACTATTTTTAATACAGTTGCGAAAAAATGAAGCAATTTAATAAAATAAACTCGCAAAGAACATTTCTGGAAAATGGCACCAACCGTAGAATATAAGCAGAGATTTTTTTTCTTCACCCATTCTGGTCGGCAAAGGGAACTATGCCCATACAGTCAAGTCTTCAGTAGAATTTTTTTATTGATATTTAATGAAAATAAAATTTAATGAGATGAAATGAAATGAAACCTTACCTAACTCATTCAATCAAATCATTTAATCTGATATTGAAACAAATTAGTAGCTTTTTTTAGAAATATACGTATTTGCATGAATCATAAAAACTTCTATGCTTTTTTTTGTAAAAACTTCATGGTTTCTTTTTCTTATTAATAGACAATATTTTGACAGTTGGGAAAGAGAACACACGAGTTCGGAAAAGGTAAAAAAAAGCACGAGTATGTAATAGCCCACATCCCGAGCGCTTTGTGAATGAATTCGTCTGACGTAATACTTCCACCATACCTATTTCTACCGTGAAGCAGTAATGTTCACAATACTGTGTTGTGGTTTGAAGGGTATGGTTGCCGGCGAAATGCATCTCTTCTAGGCAGAGATTACGACTTAACATCAGGTGGGCGTCGTGCTTGTAAAGTTTCCTAACAACTTAAAAAATAGTAAGCAAAACTTAGTAGAAAAAATAGACAAGAGTAATATATACTTTTAAACATAAAAATCTAACGACGCAATTGGCAATTTTAAATTTATTAGGTTATTTATTATACACGTAATTTGTATAATTACCAAAAAAATAATGGGCGGTACAAAAGTGTTAATACATTGTAGATATGTAGTAAAAATTTTTTATTACTTCACAGTGAAATAATTATTAAATGTTAAAGTTTTCGAAAATTCCATCTAATAGTATGGACACCATCTTAACAAAAATACTACATGCCTATGTACAACTTATTAATGAAAACACATGATTCGCGTCAGTGAAAAAATATCTCTCTTACTCTTTCTTACAACCCCCACCCGAGCGTTCGGTGTGAAAGAGATTGCAAATGGTCTTGCGAGAATGCCCGAGCGCACAGAATGAATAATAATATGTACTAACGAGCTAGGACGCGAGTTTGCCGAATGTTATGATTATGAATGGTACATTTCTATGTAGGGGTGTTAAGTTTCATGCATAAACCGCGCGCATGTAGTATATCTTAATGAATAGTGGAAATGCCTGGAATAAAATTTGTAGGTGTGAATCAATCTAGACGTTTGACCAAATATTGATGATTCTGTGGGTTTTTTTTTTAAAGTAGTTTTAAATATTCTTCCCATGTATGTATTAAGTACCAGCAGCATAAAGTGCTGTTTTTTTTGGTAATTATACAAATTACGTGTATATAATAAAAAAAGGGTTAATTGAATTAGGTCCAAAATATGTGCAAAGTTACAACTCAAGTCACATAGGAGCCACTCACATAACCTATACATATAACGAGTATAGCGGAAGTTAAATAGAACCGCACGTCCAATATATACATGTTACTTACAGTTACTTTTCTACCGACTTCCAAGAAGGAGGAGGTTCTCATTTCGACAGTGTTTTTTTTATGTTTGTTACCTCATAAATAAATGATGACAATAAATAAATAAATGATTTCTATTTATTAACTTAAATAAAGATTAAATAAATAACAATAAATGATTTATATTTCTACATGTAACACAGGCTGACCTAGTACGCTGTTAAAACTGTTAAAATTAAACAACTCTTTATAATTATGTTGTAATGTAATATGTAATAAGTAGCTATTGTTTCTTTCTATTATTGTAAAGTGTTTTAAATAGTTACAGTATTAATATATGTATAGTATGGTTAGAATATGCTGTGAAGTAAATAAATAAAAAATAAAAAATTCTGTAACTTTCGATAGGGTGAACCAATTCTCAAAATTCTTTTTTTTGCTTGAAAGCTGGTGCTTCCCGTGTGGTCCCATTCAAATTCATCAAACTCGGTCCAGCAGTTTTTGAGTAATACTCCAATAACTGATTTTTACCAAAGTAATAAAATGGAAGTCGGTATTAAATTTTTCACATTGCAAGTATAAAAATATTTCATTCAGTATGTTAATCATCAATCTTTACATTACATAATAAATATAATATCATTCTCAGCTCACCTTCATTTTCTCAACGTCATCTTTATCTCTCTTATCCCTCTTAACATAGAAGTTGGAGTTGGAATCCTTCCCCTTCTTCTTGAGTTTCTTGGAGCCGGTGGAGACGAGGCTAGATGAGGCCCCACTGCGGAGGGTCCCGTCCGATTCCTCGTCACCGTCTTCCATCGTGTCCGGGTCCCGCTCCGGGAAGCAAAACTTCAGCATCGTATTGAAGAACTTCTTGGTAAGACCTGTCAAACGAAACTCAGTTTAAATTGTTTATGTATACATCATTATTAATAAACTGAATGGTTGCCTACTAAGTAATTATGGAAAAAATAACCATTATAATGAATGTTTCCTATCTATCACACTTATACAATTTGAAAGTATGACTTATTAGATGTGTGAAAGGATAAATGTATGGACATTCGTTGCTCACGTCAAATCTATTGAATCGATTAGGCTGAGTTGTCTAACACACAAGCATGTAAAATGACTTTAAATAGTAATTTTTTTTCACAATTTCTGTGTCCATTAAATGTGTAGAACTTATTACAAAGTAAAAATTGTAACGCCTTGACTTGAGATATAAATGAAGATTAAAACTTCGATTTTGTACATAAACTATAACTTCATAGGTAAGGAATGATCTTATCGTAGAAAATACTACGGCACATCATCGCAAAAAGAATTCTCTCCGGCGGGGAATCGAACCCCGGTCTCCCGCGTGACAGGCGGGGATACTTACCACTATACTACCGAAGATATGATAATGCGGACGAAATTAGCAACCAGTTGCTGTAGAATGTTTTATATACCATTGCGTCCGACGATATCACAAAAACACTGTTTTTAATCTCTTGTTATTACTTCAAAACAACCAATACCACATACCGTATAGACTATAGACCGTATCTACTTTTACGTTTTATCAGTAATACTAAATGCGCGAATATATTTTACAGTCTAAGTTTAGATTTTATTGTGATACTATAGCCTGTCCGCGACTTCGTTCGCGTAGCAGGCTCGACCTTCGGCCTCGCCATAACCTCCCACGTTTTCTTGGTTTTACTTTCATAAGAACCTTCTACTGACAATAACTAACATAAATAAAGAATTAGCGAGAGTGTTCCATCCGTTCTCAAGTTATAGTGTGACTAGGAGAAATAGGTGTATTTTATATTTATATAGATGTTACAAGTGACGCTAAGGGTAAATCATTCGTCTGATAGTAAGCGCCACGTCTCCCCATGACAGTTCCATACCCCGCCCAAACTTTCAGGTTATAATTATGTGCGTTTTCATTCCTTAGTTATTAGTTTATTTTCTATTTCATCTATATTTTTAATATATTTAAAATAACTAAATTATTTTAAATATATTAAGCATATATATATATACAATATATTAAGCATGCATATATAATGATATATTCATTTCTTACATCTACTTATAGTACTCGTATTCTGTAGAAGTTGAACTATATTGTTGACAAGATCCAGCTAAAAGTCTTTTTATTGTTCTTTTTACTTAAACATTTACACGCAGAAATCACTCTAATTAGCTAATCAAGTCAAATTTAAATTTCCATTAGTATTTAGGCTAATTTTTAATTTAAAAGGTGGTTGAAAGTTGAATCCTTCCTATACCGTGATAATTAAAAGAACATATTTATGAATGAATCTGACGTATATGTACGTCCGGTACATATACGTCGCAAAGGTTTAAGGTGCATGCACATTAAGCATGTGTACATCTTAAAATCAAACAAAAAAAGGGAGATTAAAAAGAGATTAAACTATACGCAGCAGTCATTAACATCTGATGTAAAGATGGTAATCAACTAAATGTTATCATAAAACATTATTCCTATATATTAAAACATTATTATAAAAAGCATGGTTATTAATATCATCCTTTACTACACAAAAAGATTTACTTAATGCCAGGGCATTATTCAGTCATCTAGCATCGGAAAAAATAATGTTCGCCTGCATCCAAATTTGTAATACCTATTTGATTAGGGTTAATAACAATTTGGAAGGTATACAATAAATAAGATCATGTATGTCAATAATAAAATGTATATGTTTAAAGTTATACATGTAGGTGTACTTATAAACCAAACTATACAAATAAAAACTTTTAGACAACGTGGATACAATAAAAGAAGTTATCGAGCCCAGTGCTGTCACATAGTTTCCAATTCGCCACGTTCCCATATCTCCCTGTACAAACGTACATATTATTCCTTTTATTTAAAAAAAAAACACGGATTTGATCCGGTCCTTTACAAAGGCATAAGTGGGGCTGTAGCCAACACTTAGAGGCCTGTTTGGTATAAAACAAACAAAGTAATATAAAAAACAGAAACTTTTGGATGGATGGTTACATGGTATATCTATTATAAAAATGGGTAAAATGACAAGGCTATTGAAATGATTTTATTAGAGATAAGAAGATAGTGGGCTATGAACGAGACTACGGCACCTGCCAATTTCAGTCTCAATATAAAATTTTTTGGGGCAGGTGGTGACATGCCACCCACTAAACGGCCCGCAATAAAGGCCACCATGAATGGTGACAGAAGGGGCAACGTTGGTGTGAATGGCTAAAGGGTGTCAAGAGGTGTGCTGCGGTTTCACTAAAGCGCTACTACCGGCGTTATGCCCTTTAACACTTTCACCCTTGGAGCTTTTTGTTTTTTGCTCTTGCGTCTCCACCCCAAGACGGCCAATTAAGGCAAGCCGGGGGTCAGGGGTCTCATTTAGCCCTAGGGAGAATCAGGGTCCGCAGTGTCGCCACTCACCGACGGCTCGCCACAAAGCCGCCCCTGTGGTATTATTATTATTATTATATTATTATTACTATTTGATATTACATGCCCGAAACCTAGGTCGATAACGTCGGCTATTTACGTAAGTATAGTCGGTTTTAATATCAAATAGACATCTACTATATTTTTTGTAAATATAAAAAGGGAATTTATTAAATTAAAGAACTATCTATATTTGTTTTACCATTGCGGTTTCTTTTATTTGTAAACAAATTTAAACTGCGGAAAAGTGATCGTGTTTACAGACGCACGCTTGTTCCTGTCACTGCCAGTGCTTCACCCCCTCAAATACCTAAAAGCTTGTTCTTGCAGCGGCTTAAAGAACGGCATTAATGTTAAAGCCCATCACACACGACTAAGATAATATATATTATAGCGTCGAATATAAAAGTTATGTTAACTTAACCCACCACACACGGCGCAGATACTATAATATACAGCAAGCGTACATTCTATCTGAGTCCGACTCGGGAGCCGCACGTCTCGATCGTTCACACTGTTATATACAGAGTGTTCATATTTTTTATTTTCCGATGATTCGTATTTTGTTGCTAGACCCGTTGGACAGTTCCTGAGATGATGATTGGGACTGTGAATATGATATAACCGTCATACTAGCTAAAAGTAAAAAACGAAAAATCTGGATAGAAGATCACATAAAACACAAGAAACACTGTAGTGAATTTAAACTTTACAATGATCTTTCAGAAAAAAAAAACAGTTTTTTCTTGCATTTTCATATGGTTATTTGCACGATACCTACCAGTTTTTTAATTGTTTGTCTGTCTGCCTCTATAATCCAGGTATTTTCAGAAAAGGCTGGACCAATTTTGATGGGATTTATATAAGCATTAATTATAGGGCCACGCGAACGAAGCCGCGGCTGCAGTTAGTCTAATAATATAATATAGCATTATTTCATCAAGAATACTAACATCGATTTAGTAGTTACCTAATTTGATTGATCTCTACGTAGTACCTACAATCTAGAAAAACCTATGGAGGTTAGGCCCATAGAAATTTTTTTTTAATTCTACTAATATAAAATTGTCATACCGCTAGTTCGGTTAGTAGATAGAAAGTCTCACTTTTTCGATGATTTCCTTTGTTTGACACATTCGCATTATTCAGACGTTAGTTTCATTTTTATTTACAAAAAATATTTCTACAGGTTCGAAACAAAATAGGTACATAAGATAATATGAAGCTTTATTAGTTTTTATTGTGAAAATATAAATTTGTTCGGTAAATGAAGACCATACGTCCATTTACTGCAACGGTTTTGTCAACATGCTGTATTTGATCTTAAGATCAGTATCGGACACTATCTTAAGATGTCTTCATGATCTGCAGTAGTCTTAGCGTATGTTAACATGCCTTTCGAATATCGGTGGCATCTTAAGCTACTCTAAGGTAAAATATTATAGTATAATCACCGTGTGTGGTCGCTCATTGAATTATATGGTGAGCGATATGTCCGAATCTGCTCTAAGATAATATATATTTTATATTATCTTCATCGTGTGTGATGGGCTTCACGCGAGACAATAGCTAGGCAGCCCAATGTGTCGCAACATTTACAGCGAGCCTTCGCCGCCTGCTGTTTGATCAGATGGTACAGAGTTCGTTCATACTTCATTAGTATGCATATCTCAACTGTTTAAACGTACCAAATGTATTGTCTCTAGACGTCGATATGGGACATAGCTAACACAATACATAGCCTAGTTTTATGTAGTGATAAACATGTGCTTTTTATTTCTTATACTTAAAAAGCACGATTGGAGTTACAGATGGATTAAAACACTACTTTTCCACCCGTTTCAACAGACTACCAATTTTCGAAAGGATTCAATTTTCTAAGAAAACAATTTTCTCAGCAGTCAAATGATTAAATATGACTTTATACTTATAATTTCCTTCTCTCTAAAGTATTATTTGTTTTTCCCTACATTTCAGCTCAAATTTGCCATATTTAATGATAAATACTGGCTGAAAAAAGGCAGGAAGCGGTAACTCGATCTTCAGTTATTTGTTGGCTGCTATTTATGTAAAATCTTGTTTATTTAACTAATAAGGTTTTTACTTTCTTTCCACAGATTAGCAATGAAAAGCTGAGTGTTTACTTCGGATGAAAGACCCTTCGACCTTTGTGCTATTATTAGTGCATCGGCAGATAAATTTACATTACTTTTACAATACCAACTCATTTATTTTAAGATTTCAATATGTTTAGCCTATTTTTAAAGAGAGACAACAATTATGGATGAGTAAAGAAAAGTGTCCCAAAAGTCTTCAATAAAATGAGCCTTTACTTTATATTCTTCACACACAACACAACCTCAACACATCAATGTACAAAAACCGCCACTTTTCTACCGACTTCCAAAAAGGAGGAGGTACTCAATTCAACTGTATTTTTTTATGTTTGTTACCTTATAACTTACGATAGGGTGAAGCGATTCTCAAAATTTTTTGTTTGTAAGCTGGTGCTTCCCGTGTGGTCCCATTTAAATTTCATCAACTTCGGTCCAGTAGTTTTTGAGTTACACTCCAATAACTGATTTTAGCAAATAATACAATGGAAGTCAGTATTAAATTTTTCAAATTGCACTTGTATGAAACGATTTCCATAAAGGTCTACCTTGAAATACTGACTTTACTGGCCATTTCTCGTACTTTTACTGACCTTAATAAAAAAAACAGACTTTTACTGACTTTACTGGCCACTTTCGACCCCTGCAATGTTCCTACTTAAGTGAAACCCGTTACACAATACAGGTATTGTATATTTAATACCGCTATAAGAATATCATAATTTAAACAATCTAATTAAATATTTTGTAGTATTGCAGCTGAATAACAAACTTTAGAACACTCAAAAAATAGCTTCTTTCTTAGTCATGGATACGGAAAAAAATTTAATTAAGTTGACACACATTTGACCAGTATTTTATCAAAAAGTAACTATTACCTATTTAACTCCCAATATAATATATGTAGGTAATGTAATTTGTATACCATCATAAATATTTGCATGCTTTAATTAAGGCTGAATGTGAATTAGAACTTATACTATTATTATTTAAGATCTCAAACTGTACCACATTTACAGCAAATAAACAAAATTTCAAATTTCAAATTACCTAATAACAATGAAGAATACGAAACACTGAGAAAGAAACGTCAGGTTTATATATTTCATGATTTAATGAAATAGAGGCGTAAATCTGGTCTAGTATCACCAAACACTATATATAGACTACAAACAAAACACACATAGATTAAGGCGGGGTCCAATCCAAATTTTAAAACAATTTACGATGCTTTACATACGAGTAGGTTGAGAATTGCTTAAGAGATTGGACGTTGTAATGCGAAGATGCAATTGATTACGTGCTAATACTTTTTATATTTATTTCGTACAATCAAACGATTACATTTAAACGGTAAAGGAGTCCATAGATTACTAGTAAATTTCATTAAGAATTCGAATATGATAACATTGATTGAAATAAATTTGCCCATAATTTAATAAAAATGCTTTTTCCCATGAAGCAAGTAAGAAAAATTGCAAAATTAAGGGAATGTTGCCGATTTTTCTATCAAGCCAATTTCGCTCAATCGTGTATTGGCTCCCATACTTCATAAGAACGTATATTCAATTTACGTTTCGTTTTTTTTCGTACTTCGGTTATTAGGTTTAAGCGTCGAAAAGTTTTCGCGAGATGAATCATGCAATTTGGTCGTAATCTACGCTCATTTCGTCATAAAATACTTACACAGGTCGTTTTTATCCTTGTTCAGAGACAAAGCAAAGAAACTAATCATAGTTTATTACTAAGGTTCAAATCCCATTCGGCATGTAAACGTAAAATCGTCACGTTAATTACTTGTATCGTCAAATGCTCCATCCTTATATAACAAAACAAACACTAGGTATGTATTGCGGATACGAAATCAGTAGAAAGTCACAACTACTCAGTAATACCTGTTTTTAAATATTGGAAAGGTACCTCGGTCTCGATGGCAGGAAGATAAAATGTTATTTTTAAGTCTAATAATAGTGTGATACTTTGTAAATTAATGTATAAAATAGATAAATAAAGAAAAAAATTATATTATGACTAGACTCACACTTACGGCCGTTTTCAATATTCTATCTATTAACGTCCACACAAACAGTGTCAAATATCTAGTAAGACAAACCGACGATAGATAGGTTATTGAAAACGGCCGTTAGTCCATAGTATCATTAGATACTTGGGGTTCAGATTGGTAATAAATAAATAAAAAAGGTTTAATATTCTAACGGTACGGATTTAGTGTTTGTAGTGTATAGGAAAGAGGTTTTAGTCCGTATACACTGGCTCTCCCATCCCGCCGGTGGACTCGGACATAACCTCAGAAATACTGCTCATCTGCGGTATTCATAAAGGATTTCCTCCTTCCGAAACTAAAACAAAATTGTAAAGTGAATGCTTGATATTTCTATAGTAAAAACAGCTATTTTGCCATACGATGCTAGTAAACGACATACAAAACATTACCTCAAAGCGCGACTGAGCCGGTTAAGCAAGGATCAATCAGTTTTTAGATATTTTATTAAGTTCATTTTATTAAGTTCTATCAAACGTTAGAGAGTAATCTGGTGAACAACATGTGCACCATAAGCCATCAATTGGACATTCAAAGTTAGTTGACGTTAGCTGCTATTGTCAAGTAAAAGGCAAATATTATATTTATTTACAACGAATAAGTCCAGCAATGTTTGTTCATTGTCTTTTCCAATTTATTTGCTTTAGATATTTCCAAAATGATTAATTATTATCAGTGACTTACGAATATTTTATTGAAACCCATAACACGAAAGATATTTTCATAATGTAGATCCAAAGCGATCCTACCTTACTCGTATATGAGTCATTAAGTTAAATGCATCGCAAGTTATTGTTATTGTGATGAACACGTTTTCCAGTTTCTTAGTAAGTCATTGCTATAACCTTAACATATATATTTTAAGGCTAATAATGACTCAAGATAGGTGACCTAAGCTCCTTGTGAGGCAAGGTCATTTTGATACAATAAGTACACAGGTTGTAACAGGTTTCTAGGTAAAAATCTACCATCATTACTTATAGAAGCGTATTAGTAAATCATGCCAAAGTCGGAGGGAAAACAAAATGGTTCAGATGTCCAATATAAGTTTGGAAGTTTTGTCTGCTAATAACAACACCCACCCGCAGATACTTCAGTTTACTCGTGAACATGGCGCATGCAACTGTGCCGAAATATCAAGAGCTCAAAATAAATACAATACGTGTATGACCGAATTTCGGTGGTAGAGCCACGATGTAACCCCACAAACAGCCGAATGGGCCGGCAACTACCGGGGAAGTACCACACTCCCACATAACACTGACGTGAAGTATCATAGCCTATTGCATTTCAGTCGGTTTATGGGAGGTTCCGGAGGCCCGTTTCCCCCCTCCTCCGTTCACCCAAACTCACTCCTTCGCCCTCCCTTTCCACCCTCACCCCTTCTGTCTTTTCCTTCATCAAAGGTCGGCAACGCATCCTCGACACCTCTGGTATTGCGGATGTCCGTGGGCGACGGTATCACTTACCATCAGGTGAACCGCTTGCTCGTTTCCCAAACTATCGCATAAAAAGAAATACGAGAAAGAGAGATACGAGAGATAAGTTTTGTATATAGTTTTTTTTGTGGAGAAAATGCCTCTCAATGTGGGGCGAGATGGAATCGCGCTAGCATTCACCATTGTTTCAATTCGTCATGGTAAATGTAAGACCTATAAGATGTTTTCTCCAAGAAATCTTTACCTGAACAAAAGCGTTCGCACACCGAACACTTTTTTAACACCTTTCTTGACATTGAAATATATCAACGAGTTGCGGAACCGAAGAGCTAAAGAAGAAAAAATAAATTTATGCCGGAAAATAAATCTGCGTTAGTCATTTTAGGCGCGGGCGGAGCCTGGCGGCGTAATTAGCTACATTGGTAAGCTACAATGGTATGAAGTATGATGCCAATTCAAGGAATAATTAAAAGAGGCTTTGTTTTGTTGAAGTCATGGCGTAAATCATTACAAGGGCATTTATGACGTTAACATAAATATTCCTATTTATATATGAATGAAGCACGTAACCTATCAATGGGATGAATCCGACTCATAATACTTTATGAATGGAATTGAGTATGACCTAATTTATACAGATTAAAAGGTACTCGTCATAATTATTCATTGTAACTATCTGACCCGCACGGCTATTATGTATCTCAGTTGCTAACAAATGTTGATTGAAATCTTGGAAAATGGTGGCTATATGTCAGTTTTGGCAACTCTAGTAAGTTGATCACTGAAGCTGACAAAAGTGACATATCACATTTGTTAGCAACTGAGATACATAATAGCCCAGCTGTCTACGGATTCACTCACGTGGCCTCGCAGGTTAATGGGTTTTACCCGTTTTGCATGGAACCCAATCTTTCTTTTATAAAATAAAAGTTTGTTCTTATAACATTCGCCATTGCGGTATTACCTATCATGAAGGACTAGAAAAAGAGAACCATCTGTTTAGTTATTGGGACGATAGGACCATCATGTGTAACTCGTTTAGCTGACATATACCATAAACCTGATCAGCGAAGTCACTGGTCGGTTGTTCATGTCCATTCTGTATTTTTTTACCATTACTAGTACCATTTTTTTTTGTTTCATCATAATCTCCACGTTTAACCGGCGGTTCAACGATTTTAATGAACATCATATATAGAGAATACCATCCGGGATACCTAATGCGTAATCCCGTAATTAAATAATAAGTAATTAGGCTCAAATGAAAAAATAACTTTGGTAATTTCTTTAAAAAAACGTTTTAATATCGTTGCACAACACATAATAGTTGCACAACAAAAAAGTATACTTTTCCTAGTAATCAAAAAGACAACACAAAAAAAACTATTTAAAATTGTTTCGCAGAAATAGCAAAGCATCCAATGTTGACTTCCAAGCCTGCTTCGTAGTTTATTACCAACATTAGCAGCAGCTGGAAACACTCGCTCAGGTTCTATGCAGGTTGGAGGAATAGACAATACTCGTACATACTTACATGTATTTTGCTTCTAAGTGATATCCACAAACTCCTCCATTTTCAAACAGGTTTATTTCACGTCTAATACTATTTGCCAATATACGAGTACTCACATATATTCGGAAAGGTCAATAATATACTCGTATAAGGAAAAAGTTTTCAAATGTTGAATCTGATTACACTAATGCAAAATAAACCTGTTTATGGCAATCCTGAGATTAGCCAAGTACAGTCCCGGGATTATCGGGACCAGTAAACAGGCGGGCTCCCGGGATTGTATTCTCTAATCATATGGTACTTAGAACTTAGACAGACACTGCAAGAATTTGTTTGAATTCGCTTCATATGTAGTAAACGAGATACTTGTCTTTTCGAGTGGGAACAAAGAGTATGTGTTGCAGGTACTAACCGATCCTGATGGGCACGATGTTGACCTCGAAGTGCTCCTTGACGGCGATTCCCCCTACTGGGGGACGGTCGCGGCAGAACACGCGCAGCGCCGCTCGCCGGGCCAGCGGCGCGCGCCCGCTCGGGGCCTGCGGGACCAGCACCTACACCACGGAACAAACAAGAGCACTACGTACAGAAGCCACACTCTACAACAACTCAAGTTTAGGTACAAAATTAGCCTACTCTTACGGCCGTTACCAGCAATTACCTACTTCAGTTGCAATCCAATGTTGATTGAAATCGTAAAAATGGCGGGCTTATGTCAGTTTTAAAGGTGGACAGACGACCTAATAAAGGCCGCAGGACGACGTTGGATGCAGGCCGCTTCCAACCGGTCCCTTTGGAAATTTGTGGGATATGTTCAGCAGTGGACGTTCTAGGGCTGAAATGATGATGTTGATGATGATGTCAGTTTTGACAACAGTAAGCAAAAATGTTAGTAAGTTTCTGACTGGAACTTGCAGAAATTACAAAGCCGTATTTTTTTTAGATTTAAATCAACATTTGATTGCAACTGACATACATAATGCTGCTTGAACGCTAAATTGAAACTTTGGGCATCGCTGACTTGTAACTGTGCAAGCCGAGAGCCAAACGGCAATCTACAACCAAAAACCTGCCCGCCGGCCGTACTCCCAATAATCTATCTAAGATTATTGTGATCCCCATAATACAGGATAATGGCTTACCGACGGACTTTTATGCTACAGTGACTTGATTCGTACAAACTGTACGATCTGATTGGTCGCCGGGATCACCTCTCGCTTGTTCCGCGCTCTCGCTTGCACACTCGGTTCGGGCGGAATGTGACAAGGAACGTGAAAATGAGTCTTTGAGGCAGCCGGCGTTTATCAATTTATAAGACGTTATTTCGTCATAAAAACAAGTTGCGTTTACAATTCTCAACTGCAAAATTTTAGTTAACAATATGTTACATAATTATAAAGTAATTAAATAAAAAAAAAATACATGGTTAAATAATAAAGTACCTATATATTTCACTAATCTGTCTCCGACTGAACACTGTCATCTAACAATAAGCTTTCATTGAATTCTCGATGCATTGCATCGACAATTGAAATTACACCGAAATTAATGCATGTCAATTTATGGAAAAGAAAATACATCATACAAAGATGACAAATTACAATCAGAGTACGCATTCCAAAGTTACCACATTTACCACATTAGTTTAATTTAATTATATTAAAACAAGGACAATTTGTAAAATTGTATACCGATATCAGATTATATTCAGTTATTGGAGTGTATCTCAAAAACTACTGGACCGAATTTGATGAAATTTAAATGGGACCACGCGGTAAGCACCCGCTTTTAAACAAAGAGTTTTAAGAATCGGTTCACCCAGTCGAAAGTTATGAGGTAACAAACAGTCGAATTGAGTACCTCCTCCTTTTTTTTGGAAGTCGGCAGATAAAGGGAATTTTGTTTAACAAATTAAAGGAAAAAGGCTAAATGAAGTAAATATGTTAACTAAATGTGTTACCTCTGGGAAAGGCTCGTTCGGTAGCAGGTTCTTGACGCTCACGTATCCCACCTCCAGCTGGTGCTCCACGGAGTCGTCCGATCGGGACGTCTTCGTGTATCTAATTCCAAACAAACAAATCAGTTTGTATTCAGTTAATAATAGATTACTTAATTAAATATATAACTAATCTGCGAAGTCTCCGACCAGAAATATATACCATTCGGAGTTAAGTGTTTAACTAGATGATAACATAGATGCACTGTCCGGTTCATAAAGTCAGCTTCTGACTATCGTCAGACCAGCAGGCCTAGACAAAAGATGTTTCTATTATCGTAAACGCCAAACGACAACTCCAAAATGTATGGCGTTGTCATTACCTGTGGAAAAGTCACGTGACGTCGCGCTAAGTTCGTAGACACATTTTTGTCTGTAGCGTGTGCGGGAGCACGCCTGTTTGAATTGTGTCTAGGCCTGCAGAACTGTTACCAGAATATCATCTGGTTACACACTTAAATCCGAATGGTATATATTTCTGGTCGGGGACTTCGCAGATTAGTTATATATTTATATAACATTGAACTTATTGACGCCAAACTACTCGTAAATAGATCAATGTTGGGGTTCGTGTCAAGTGTATTATTGAAGGCAATAGCTGAACGTATTAGGAAGGAGTTAGTGCGGTAGTTGGTGCTCGCGAGTGGAGTGTGAAGTATACCTTTGAGTACTCGACTCTGGGGTCTCTCGTTATGCTCGATTCTGAGAATTATTTCGTGTAAACGGCCCAATTTCGGCGAAAGTAAGCCGTTTATAAACCTTATGATAAAACATTAATAAGATAATTTACAAAATCTGAGAACCTAGCTTAGTCTGGTCTGGTCTGTATATTGCTAAAAGTTTTATATACTTATTTATAGGGAAGTTTATTTTACAAGTTTATGCAAGAGTTTATTCATATTTGCAGAGCATGTTGCGGTTCAGCTACGCTATTGGCGTACTGTAGAGGACCTCCTGCAGAGTCGTGTACACCCCTACCTAGTACCTAGTAGAGTGAGTAAGTTACTGACAGGAAGTTGGTGAGCAGCAGGTCGGCGATGCCGAGCTGTCCGTCGGCGTCAGTGAGCCGCCAGCGCGCGCACTTGAAGCAGATCTCGTTGTAGCGGTGGGGGGGCGCGTGCGGCGCGCGCACGGCGGCGGGCGCGCGCACGGCCGACCGCCACGCGCGCACCATTGCGTCCAGCTCCTCACCCAGCGACCAAACGCTCTCCTTGCACTCGTTCACCTGCACCCACACCACCGGAACACTCAACCAACAACAACAACAACAAAATTTCTGTCAACAACATCACCCCGAACTGCACTAAAATACAAAATCCTTAAGGCGAATTGCGTGTAGATTACGACCAAATATCATGATTCGACTTCGCGAATACTTAGTTTTTCGACGCTTAAACTTAATAGCCGAAGTTCGATAAAAACGTAGTGTAAATTGAATATACGTTTTTATGAAGTATGGGAACCAATACACTATTGAGCAAACTTGGCAAGATAGAAAAAAAACGGCTACTTTCCTTAAATTTTGTAATTTTTCTTACGTGCTTTGTGGGTAAAAGCATTTTTATTCAATTATGGGCAAATATATTTCAATGAATGTATGATATTCGAATTCCCAATGAAATCGACTATATATAATAAATATAAAAAGTATTAGCACCACGTATTCAATTGTATCTGCGCATTACATCGTCCAATCTGGTAAGCAATTCTCAACCTAAAGCATCGTAAATTGTTTTAAAATTAGGATTCGACCGCGCCTTAAAAGATTACAATTTATCTTAGTGGTAATCTTAGGGAATGTTACATTTAAAATCTTTCCCCGTATGATATACATATATGGACAGATACAAATATTTTAAATGATTAAAATACAGGTTTAAAATGATTGCAATTACTTATCCATTTTACCTTTGTAAGTGTGCAAACTGTAACACTTTTAATTTTAAACATTCTCTACAATGATCGTGTGTATGGAACATACGAGGATTGCACTGTATAGTGTATACTGTTGCAGTGTTGTGAGTTGCTGACCTGATCATCAAGGCACTTGAGTTCCGCGATGGCGACGGGGTCGTTGCCGGTGATGGAGCGGTTCTTCAGGTAGTACTCCTTCTCCAGCCGGCGGAGCTTCGCGAGGGACTCCCGTACCTACAACGGAAACATAAATCAATATAATATTTGAAAAAAAAACCTTTCAGTTAGACAATTAGTAGAGCACCTTAAGGCGTAAAATTTGTAAACACCTCGGAAACCAGGGCCAGACAATGAATCTTCATTAAAATTGTTGGACTGCATTGTTTAAAGCTCTAATAAAAAAGTTAAAAAAGAAAATATGCCTCGATTACAACAAAATAACAAGAATTTACTGAAAAGTGAGAGGGACAAGGGAAATATTTAATATTTTCAATTACATATTACAATGATTGTAATTAACTTAACATATACTCGTATCGTGCGATTTTATATAGATATACAGTGGTCGATCAAATTGTACATATACACGATAGATCCGGCACCGGTCACAAGTAATTTTATTGAATATAAAATTATCTTGACCTTCAAAGAAAACGACTCGCACAGTGTGATGTGAGTCACACGGCATCTGTGCGCTATTTTCGAGTACACTAACACATCTTCGGTAGTATAGTGGTAAGTATCCCCGCCTGTCACGCGGGAGACCGGGGTTCGATTCCCCGCCGGAGAGAAACGTTTTGCTTTTTTTTTACTTTTTTATGTACTTTTTTTCCGCTTTCCCATTACTTTTTCCTTTACTCATTCAATTGTTTCTTTATTTTCAGGATTTTACTTGTGCCATTCATCTTTTAGTTTTGTTGCTTTTATGAATGGCAGTGACTATAATGTTGCCCGCTTATAATTACATCTAGATTCACATCCATATAGTGAGAATCAGTCTATGAAGAAATAATATCTGGAATCATACGTCGTTTTGGTTTGACGAATTATAATATTGAATTTATGAATGTGATGTGCAATTTAGTGAATTAATGACGATCTACCCGGTGGCTATCCTGGCGTACGCTGGGTGAACCGGAGGTATACGTTGTATATTGTATTGCGATATCGTTCGCCTCAAATACCTACTTGTAAAGACAGCGTGATTATTTCTGTTCGAAGATTGTGTAATAGATATGGGTACAGGTGGGGCTGGGTAGTGGTAGGTATTGGTATCCACGCTGAAGCGCCTCCATCCAATAGACAAGAACTTTCCTCTGAGCCAGGGGTTGTGAGCCTGGGGTCAGTCCGACAGTCTATCTTTGGGTCTTATTTAAATCTTACTGTGTCGTAAATTTCGTCATCGCTATCAATAAAGTTTTCCGCTTATATTTTTGTGTACTTTATATCAGCGCCATCTAGTACCTTTGTGATGTACTACGTAAGACGATTGGAGTAAATTATGTTTCGGCGCTTGATTAAGTATAAAGCGAAAAGTTTTGAGCGGAATGCGGTAGAGGTCGCTACGAATATTAGCATACAAAATAAATTTTAATATATATATTTAATTCAAAAGATTGACACAATAATAAAAATTGTATTTTAAGTTAGGTTAATGTTTCCGCATTTTCATGTTAAAAATCTGTTCAAACGACGCTATTTTTTTTTAATAAAATTAAATATGGCCATCCTGTTAGCTATTCTGTGCCCGTACGACGCTAGCTAAAAATAAGTACCCCGTCAAAAACACCGCGAAAGAGAAAATACATAATAATATACCAATTACATTGTACGTTATTTTCCGTTTTGATCGATAACTTATGGTAAGTATTTCCAGTAGTTTAGACATTACTATTCATTTGTCCGGTCGCATCAAATGAAGTAAGTATTGAACTTTTCATTTACAACTTAATAGTCAATAATACGCAAATTGACAGGCGTGTGAAAGTCTTTGTTATGTGAAATAGATTACTACGGCCTTGCTTATACACGTCACTGTTTAAAGTCAAATAACGTCATTAAACACTGCGCACAATAATTTTGACGTGTGAAGTATTAAATAACGTCATATAAAGTAAGGCAACGGTTGTATGAAGGGCCGTTAGTGTAGATATAGTAGATTTTCATCTATACTAATACTATTATAAAGAGGAAAGATTTGTATGTAAGTATGTTTGTAACGAATTGGCTCAAAAAGTACTGCACCGATTTCGAAAATTCTTTCACCATTGGAAAGCTACATTCACCCTGAGTAACATAGGCTACATAAGATTCATCATCATCATTATCATCCATCACCGCGCATGAAACCGCGGAGAGAAACTAGTATTTTATATAATATCAAGTAACGATACCAGCAAGTGCGTTTAATGATAGCCCTGTATAATGACGTACCGCATAAGAAGGAGGCAGAGTAAAGAGTTAAAGACAAGAAGTGTGGACGCTAGTTAGAGTATAGTAGTGCGCACCTGCGTCTGCAGCTTGTGTATGAGCTGCCTGGGGTCCTGGTCCTGCCGCAGCTGCAGCTGGAAGCGCATCCTGGCGCGCCGCTCCAGCGTGCGGCGCCGCTCCGGCTCCACGTGCAGCACCACATTGTTGATCACGTCTAGCAGCATTGCGTACTGTAAACACAACATTTTTATTACAATGGCTAATGACATGGCGTCGGTGATCATGAATCAGACGATGCTGTTAGTTCCAGTTAAAAAAGTTTTTCTTTCTTTAGTTTTCTTTTCTTTTTCTAAAGTTTAAAATGGCTAAGACATCAATACGAAACTTAAAAAGACTTGGTCGGGTAGAAAGAGTAGCAAACGCCATCCAGGCAGTAAAATGATGACCACACAACCATATGTAATAGTGTGTATACCTGCAGCGAGTTGGTGCACACGTCGAGATCGTGGTGCATCAGTGTGAAGGAGTCGTACGGCCCCGCCCACTCCTCCCCGCCGCTCCCGCCCCCCACCTCCTCCTGCGACATGTAGTAGAACTCGCACGCGCACCGGGACACTATCCTTTGTAGCTGTCGATATACAACAATACAATATTTATGGATCAAGCGAAAAGAATAAGTATTCAAAAATGGTTTGCCCTTCGCTAAGGTGGTTGCACACAAAATATGCCTTAATCACACTTAGCATTACAAAAATATTACCTACTAGCAACCGCCCCAAAATATATAATGCCCCATAATGTAAAATATTGCAATTAATATGCATCCTCCACCGTCGTGTTTGCTGAGTGCGTTCTATTCTACACTTATACAATTATATACAAGCTGTGCTACTGGCGCAAACATCTATATACAAAAAAGAATGGCCCCGAGTTTCTTGCCGCTTCTTTTCGGTAGGCTGTATATATTTTGGAACGCGGCGGTAGTCTTTAAAGTACATTATAATGAAAAATTGACGTTCATAAGTGCGTCTTTGATGCCTAAATTGAATAAATGATTTTGACTTTGACTTTGAGCTGCATAATGAGTCTTGTGCATTCATATCAAATAATAATAATATCATAACCATAGGTGACAGTGGGTATATAAAGGTTAATGTAACATGTTCAGTTTTGTTATATCCATATAAAGGGTAAGGGGGAAGAAAGATCACAATCACAAAATATTAATAAGGAGAAAATGAGAAATAACTGTCTTATTTTGAACAAGTAAACATTAATTGGAAATGAGAGTATTCTTGTAAATGGTATTCCTTTAGTCTAATATTATACTTAGACTAGATTAGGCATGTGCATTACTTCTAGTGTATAATTTACTAAAACTTATTTAATAAAAACATCAAGGTCACATGACTATGACAGGCTGGTTGGCCGCTGGTCCCGGGTTCGATCCCCGGACAGGTCAAACATTTGTGTGCATGAGCATGTCTGTTTGATATGTGTCTGGATGTGTATATGTATATAAGTATGTATATCAGTCATCAGGTTACCATAGTACAGGCTATGCCTAGTTTGGGATCTGAAGACCTTTGTGTGGATGTTGTCCTATATTATTATTATTATTATTATAAAAAAGAAAACTATGATCTATTTTTAACGATTTTTTTTAATTTTCGTTGATACATACTTAAGTACATAAAAACAGGACTAATGGTTATTGTTGAGCTTCAATAATCTTTTTGTATAGATTTCGATCAAAAATCATGAAGGACTAAGAATTTAATAAATCAAGAAACTAGAGAATCAATTTTCGTCAAATCTGTTGAAAAATGGGAACTGTAGGTCAAAACAGACATACAAACTAAGTATTACAGCAGACAGATAAAAGTATTTGTTGGCCAATCTCGAAACTGAGACGCAACAACGTGACAATTTGGCCAACTGTACCAAACACGTATAATAAAAAATAACACGATACATAGAACGATCTAAGGCCATAGACAATGCTATTTTTTTAAGGTTTGGATTCGACTATGATCCTTATTACAAAGTTCCATGTTTTTTTTAGAATGTGTTTTACGTGGACAGTGAACTCTCAAGTTTCTGTTTTAACGACCTAGAGAAAAATTGTGAATCACATCCTTCTTCCCCCTTATATTTCATGTACATTTTTTTGGTGGTGGGGTAAGAGTGAGGCTAAGTGTACACACCTGCGCGAGCCCGGGGTCCTGGCTGGGCCCCACGGTGCGGCCGATGACGCCGCCCGCGGAGTGCCCACTACCCACCAGCCGCGGCACGTCCGGTAACGTACTGATTTCGGCTCCTCCGCATCGCTCCTCAATCTCTTCTACTGATACCCATTGGATGTTCTCTGAAATCATAATACATGGCTTGTCTGGGGATCACAATAGTATACTTACGGAAATTGTTTTACGGTCGAAAAACAACTAAGTGTAACATGAAACGTCAAAGTCAAAGTCATAATCATTTATTCAATTTAGGCATCAAAGACGCACTTATGAACGTCAACTTTTCATTATAATGTACTTTAAAGACTCTACCGCCGCGTTCCAAAAACCCACCGAGAAGAAGCGGCAAGAAACTCGGGGCCATTCTTTTTATATGGATGTTTACAATGTTTCTACTTAGGTACTACAAATATTACATTTTATGGGTGGCAGAGAGACAGCTTGCCAGAAGTGGAGTATTCCAAGCATCTTTATCTTCTATATAATGTCGAACTTTATAGTAAGCTTTTTTTATTAAAACGTTTTTTACAGTCAACTTGAATTTGCCCTCTGTGAGCTCAGTTATGTGCTTTGGGATTTTATTGTAAAAACGCACACAATTTCCTAGGAATGACTTATTAGTCTTCGCAAGTCTAAAACTAGGTACAGATATCCTATTTGTATTTCTGGTATTAAAAGTGTGGTGATCACTATTTAACTTATATTTATGTAAATTTTTACGAACATACATTATATTTTCAAATACATATAAGGAAGGTAACGTTAATATATTGATTTCTTTAAATAAATCTCTCAAAGATTCACGGGGACCCATTTCGTATATAGCTCTAATAGCACGTTTCTGAAGGATCATGTCAAATTTCATAGCACCCGCAGGATGATAAAATACTTTTGTCAGGAGTCACCTTAAGCACGCATCCTAAATTTGGAACCCGTGCTTTATTAAATATATTAACCGGGTTGATGGTATCAAAAACGGTTCTTGAGATACCTATGTTTTAAACTTAAGTTATCCTATACTTCTACTCAATACATTGACCTCTGTATAAAATTCCACTTTTTACCACTTGAAAATAGACGTACTATGGCTGATTATATATATGTTTTAAAAATTATTTCTATTGACATCCATTGCCCATATTTACTTAGCAAACTATCCTTTAATATTCCACGTAAGTTTCGTAGGTTTAATGATACACTTAAGGTTCCTTTTGTCGCCACCAACTATAGACAAAATTCATTCATTGTGCGAGCGAGTAAAACTTTTAATACATTCTCAAAAATTAATGGACATTGATGCAGTATAGCATGCATATATAGCAGTTGGTTTTCCAAATAAAAATTATTACGAGGATGAGAGTAAATACTCAAGGCCAGACTCATTTGAAAACATCTAAACGACAACTAAAATATGAATAAACAACAAAGTTTATTTCAAGATTCCTATGCTAACAACGACCAGGTGCGTTATATGACATAAAAAGTTATAGCATGTTTCAACAACTGCCCATCGTCACTGCCAGAAAACAGGGAGCGGCCCAAAACCAAAGTTTTGCGTGTATTGTACATAAAGAATTGATATAGGGTGAAATTGGAATGTTGTTTTTTTACTCTAATAGGGAAGCTACAGCTACACAATAGTTATACTAGCTAGTCAGACTGTTATCGTAAGGTACTTACAGAAATTTACACAAGTGCAAGCACTATAACTCAAAATATTTGGCAGAAGGTACCAGGCTACCATAACTATAGAAGAGGTTATAAGGCGGTCGGCAGCCGCCACACTTACTTATGGCTACGTTCCGGAAAGCGCCGAAATCACTCGCGGCGTTCGCACACCCATTCCCTTAAAAGCCCACGGTCATCGTGAGCGAACTTGATACGTCATCGATGACGTCACTGAAAACGCTCACAACGCTCGCAGATCGTAGGTGGGTTTTCGCGGTCGTTTACGAGCTGTCACTGTCAAGCATCAAATGTATAAGATTCTATCGATTTTTGACAGAAAAGTTGGCGCGCTTTTCTCGACCGCGTAACCGTTCCGCTTGGGTTGAACATTGCAAGCATTAATTCTAACCGGAACGCTAAACCGGGGCGCGACAGTTGTGAGCGTCGACGGCGCTTCCCGGAACGTAGCCTATATGTCATGAATGACTAGCGTCATTCGGTGACATATAGGGTGCGTACAATAGAAAGAGTCCTATACTTATTAGCTGTTTTACCAGTGACAGCTTTCAACGACCGGAAAAATCCCACTTTCCATCAGCGTGGTGGTCGCGACGTCAGCGTTATCGGAGACGTCATCGATGACGTATCGAGAACGCTCACGATGACCGTGTGCTTGTAAGGAAACGGGTATGCGAACGACGTAATTGATTTCGGCTCATAAAGGAACACGATCATAGTTACCGTCGAGCTGGTCGCGGTCGGCCGCGCTGACGGTCGCGTAGTACTGCATGGCGGAGAGCGCGCCCGACCAGGCCGCGGCGGCCGGCGACCGGCGCACGCGCTGTCGCACCGACGCACGCGCCGCGCACAGGATCACGTAGCCGCGGGTTTCGCATCCCTTCAGCACCACTTGAGAGTTCACCAGCTCGACTGTAATACAAACAAAACAACGAGCATTTATTTGATTTTCACATAAAAAAACAGACCTTCATACAGCCCGCGGCACCTAAGTCTAGCGCTGAGCGAAATGTGGAGGGGATATCTGCGCATGGGTACAGTCGCGCACATGTGACAGAGAGAGACAAGAGTCCCTCGTCTTCGATGTGCCAGAGAAGAGACAAGAGTCCTTCGTCCCTCTAGCCACCCTGTGATACCCAATTTTTGACTTCTGCGCAATAACGGTCAGCGCTAGAGTTACGTGCCGCGAGCTGTACCAAATAATATGCGTTAATGAAAAGAAAAACTACACCAACATATCAAATAATATGGCAAAAGAAAAAATAATAAGAATAAAATATTGACTTTTGAAATGATTAATTTGAAGACGGTTGGTTCCACCACATTATAATCAGCAGTACTCGCCCGCACGCCATCGCTGTCGCGCGAATGATAACACAATTTTTTTGATAACCGCAAACATGCCGTCGTCGTACCACGAGACAACCGCGCATATCTAATGTGGTTTTTTGTGCTAAAAAAAACATCATGTGTTAACCAGTCGTGCACAACGATCAAATTCAAAACGCGCTGGTATCTTCATTTTGGATGTTTTTAGAACTGCAAGAAGTCGACATAAAAGCGACCTGATTCCTGTAAGTACCTTTCCAAACTTCTATCCCTTAGAGCGATTACCGGTTGAGTCGTTGGTATTACCCATTGCATCACTAGCATTTCTAGCTGACATAGCGTTAACCCAATTGCACGCGGCTCGCGACCATCCGCAGCGAGTGCACTCACAGTCCACTAGCTTTATATCTTTTCATAGCATCATTTTAGCCATATTCTCGAATCTTTAGTTATTGTGTAGCAATTTAGTGCCAATTAATATCATTAGCAGCAAACTATCTTTATACTTCACATCCACGAACAAATGCAAGTACGCCTGCCGTACATTTCCGACCTATGGATATATGTAGGTATTATACCCACTGCTCCTCAACATGATGCAGTTGAACAGGATGACCAACTAATCAACAAGTTAATTGAAAATTAGTTGAGCTATAGAGCATAAAATGTCTGGCACAACTGCTCCAGTGATATTTGAGGTGTTAAAACTGATGTTGATTTAGAACTATAGTGATCCTCTAGTAGACCGGAGTGTAGACATAGATGAGTACTTATGAAATCATTTGTAAATTGATATCCAAAGAAAAAATCCGCCTTAACCCGTCCGAATCAGCAACTCTCATTCCAGGCAAGTTTCATTCATAAATCTATTGTTATTTTTTGTCCTGATGCGGACGAGTTAAGCGTGGATATGTACGTGAACAGCACCGGTTCCTCCGGCCAGGCACGCTACACTACAGTAAGTATGAAAAGTAGGTAGGTACTGACTAAGCGTGGCGGTGTGCGCGTTCTCGTCGTCCAGCAGATGCGGCGGATGCGACTGGTGCGGCGGCGCGGCGTCCGTCTCCGCGCCGCTCAGCTCGTCGCTGAACACCACTGGCGCCTCGCCCCCCGCCTCCGCTACCAGCGCCGCCAGCATGCCGCCACCACCCCCGCTACCACCCGCACTGCCTCCACCCCCACCCGCTGCACCTCCCGACTGCTAATGTAAACATTGAAGTTTTAGGCGATTTTAACGCTGTGCTATTTATCCACAGTGGCTTTTTATGCCCGGAGACCCGCGTGATCCCGCGTGGCACCGAGCAGGCTCCCCATATGAGTTGAACGACAACCCGGCTATCCCTCACATATGGACCCAGTAATTGATTTGCAATCGAACGTATGGTCACGTGTACCTAAAAGCTACGGATACCGTGCAGCGGTGCGGTACCCACTGACCGACCTCTCCGATTATCAAGTAACACGTTCTGTTACCATTTATCCACCACGCTGCCGTCATTGACGTTCTGGACGAAATGCGTCCATATCAAAACCCGTATTTTTCGTCGCGAGTTCAAAGTGTGTGGATTCAACTCCGATGAGATCCCTTACTTCGTGTGATCGCGCCAAGGAAGCGCCATTAGGAACATTAAATTCTGGTCACTAGTCTGGAGAGTTGGCCAGACCAATATTTAGACTCGGCAAGTACTAGGCAGATTTATGGAATGTAATGTCTAAGTTTTGTTGAACTAACTGCTATGCAGCAGCTACATCATTTCAACTAGCGGCTACCATGTTGGTTCGTCTTGTTTTTTAAGCACTTTAAGATATGTATCAGAGACATACAATATTCATTTAGTATAAGTTAGGAACAGCGTCTATCATTTGGTTTTGTTAATCTTTAACGTCTCACCGTAAGCATTCCATTGTAAATGTTTTGTGAGCGAGCATTTGGCTATACGCGTCGACTTGAGAAGATTTTTTGGGAAGTAGGTTGAAAAAGTGTGACTTTACATATATGTGTTACTTACTTGTCCAGAGGATGAGGGAGGCGGCGATATAACATCTTCTCGCTGGTGTTTGGGTGACGTGGTTGGCTGTTCCTCTTCCTTCAGCGCCTTAGTTGAGAGGTTCTTCTTCAGTTGCTAGAACATTAAACACATAATTTATGAAAAAATTCAAAAAACGTACTTGCTATTAATGACTGGCGATCTACAATTTTTAATCAATTTTAACCTATAAAATTAAATTGATATTTCTTGATGTTAGAACTCTGTGTCTATTAGAACTATGCAAGATAATCCTAACTTATAACCCCTATTTATAGTTCTAACCAAGTATACTAGATATATATATACTAGAGAATCATCATCCTTGCTCTAACCCAGGTTAGGACCATAAATTTGCCTCCCACCATTTTGACCTAAAGACCTTTAGACCTAAATTAATAGTTTAAAAGTTAAATAATAGACCAATTAAATGTTCAGTCAGTTGCAGCTATTATATTTGGGACATTTTACATTATCAAACTCTTCTTCAGTCCTTTCCTAATTGTTGAGGATCGTGTCTCCTTCCACTGTTCTGCACACTTCTTCTCCACTCGCACCGGTCTTCGGTTTTGTGGAGAGCCACGTTAAGAGGCATATCCAAATGTTGTGATTCCTGGTCAGCCCAACGTTTCGGACTCCGGCCTCATGGTCTTCTGCCGTCAATTTTGTCCGTTACGATTAATCTTACCAAGTTGTCGGCGTCTCTGCAGGCAATATGACCGAAGTATTTTAACACCCGGTGGAGACAGATAGCGGAAATTCGGTTTTGGCGCTCGGTCATCAGATAATTCTGAGCAAACGTCGCAATCTTTTGCCTTTCGGTAGCGTTTATAGTCCCAGCTTCTGAGCCCTATAGAAAGACTGAGAAAACGAGTGTTCCGACAAGGCGTATTTTTATTTTTCTACTTATGTTGCTGTCCCTCCATACTAGGCTCAGCTGGGTCATTGCTATTTTTGCCATACCTATTCGACGTCAGCAGTTTCCTTTGTGTTAATTAAGCAACTGAAGTATGTGAACTTCTCTACCGTGTCGTAATCTTTCAGTGCAACTGATCTGAATCGATCTAAAATGATCTACCACCATGAGTTTGGTTTTATGGCCGACCCATTTCCTTGCTGACAATCTCAAGACGGCACACAAAGTTCGCCATTTCTGCTTTAGACGAAGCAAACAGTGTGCTATTTGCGTATTGATCGAAGGTTCCGTTCCAATCTACTAGTGTCTTGCGCATGATGTGCTTCCCATAGATGAAAAAATTGGGGAGATCACACAACCCTGCTGTACTCCCTTCTGAACTGGAAAGAGCTTGATGCAGTACTTCCCAGGTTTACCACTCTATTTATCTGTACTGCTATAATTATGATATTATAAAGAGGAAAGATTTGCATGTACGTTTGTAACAAATTGGCTCAGAAAGTACTGGACCGATTTCAAAAATTTTTTCACCATTGGAACGCTACATTCGCCCTGAGCGCGGGTGAAACCGCGAAGAGCAGCTAGTATTACAATAATTAAAAATTCTCACTACTGTTGTAGAAGTACCTTTATTGCTGCCACAGACACTGTTTTGATGAGATGCAAGTAAATTTACACGAATGTCTCTCGAAAGAGTTTTATATAATACTCGTAGCTAGCCAGCCAAGCACTAGACAGCACCAAGCTCACGCATATAAGGATTCAAACCACTGTGGTAACGGCTCTCACTACTTTAAAATTCCATAGCTTCTACTTTTATTCAAATTAAATGCTTTCCACGACTACTTCCGCAATTAGTTTGTAAAAGAAGATTTAATTTTAAGGAAAATCTCGTCTATTTATCGGTCCGTTTCTGCGTAAGCAGCGTAAAACCAAAAAACAGTAAAATTTTTAGCAGTCTCAATACTCAAATAAGTTTAATGTGGACGTAACGATCTGTCATAGACTAGTAGTAGACCCAGAGAGACTAGTTTAAAAAAAAAGTATATTAAGGGACGCTAACTTTGTTGAGATTTTGTAGTTGTGTAGAGACAGTGGTTAAAGACAAACTGACTTCAACCTACTAGCAAATTTCCAAGTTACTACTATTGCATGTTCAGCAATATATGGGTTGTCACTTTAGAGGGTGCATTGATGGGGTTTATCAAATCGTAGACTAGCTATGTTGAATACCTGAGTCTTGATGTAAGTATCGATGAGTGCGAACGCCAGATCCCGGTTGAGCTTGGTCCAAGCGCCGCGCAGGTCGTGCACCGCCAGCCGGTGTGTGGGCGTGCCCGTCCCCGCGCCCGCACCCCCGCCGCACCCCCCCGCCGCCTCGCGCCCGTACGACACGCGCCGCACCGAGAGGCAGTACCACTTCTCCATGGCGGTGCCCGGGGGCACGCCGGCGCCAGGAAGTTGACAATTCTGAAATATAACAATGAACTTTATCCAATATAAACGATTTGTATAATATAACAGATACGCCCTGATTTATACATTCACGTTTAACTCTGTTGTCAACAAGTTTCGTCCTGAGTCATGATATAAAACCTGCAACCTTTCTTTCTTTCTTTCTACTTAGGCTACGTTCCGGTAAGCGCCGAAATCACGCATCACCACGGCGTTCGCACACCCATTCCCTTACTCCTAGCAAACTCGATACGTCATCTATGATGTCACCGAAAACGCTCAAACCGCGACCACAACGCTCGCGGATCGAAGGTGGGTTTACGTGGTCGTTGCGAGCTGTCACTGTCAACCAAAGAGAACGGCAAACCGGGGCGCGACAGTTGTGAGCATTGACGGCGTTTACCGGAACGTACCCTTAGTATAATCTTTAACATTTTATGGCACATCGAATATTATTAGAATTCAACTTATTGTGCGAGACAATATGCAGAGTCAAAAAGGCCAACACAATAAGGTTAAGCAAAAACTAAAATCTATTAGAGTCCCATGATCTGAGGATCATATAAGCAGCGAGCATGTTCAGTCACATGTTTAGAAAAACTCCAGTTCATATAGACAGTGTTCCAGAGCCCTTCAGTGGTTCAGCCAACGCGGACCAACTTGAGAGGATGAAAGGACGTAAGAGGGAAGAGGACTGCCAGAAATTAAAAAAATAGGTATTTGAATAAACTATTGCTGTCGCGCTGCGTCCGAAACTAAGCCATCAATATGTGAATGGATAATCTGTGTTTGCGTGCGCAATAAGAGCGCACCACCAGCCCGCACCGCTCTTGTGCCCGTGGAATCAAAACTCCCGGCTACCGCTTTACTTTGCGTTCTCCTCTCAGTCGGATAGGAAATATCGGAGTGATCAGTGTTTGGTAGTTTGTGTTTATGTCATATAATTTTCTTTTAGTTGCTATAGGAAATGACTTGGTCGTTTCTACAGCAGATCTATATTTCATAAAAAAATAGATTACTCTAGGTGCATTATCCAGTAAGAAAATAGAGGACTACATTTGTATGGAGAATCGCACGTCTCAAGACTCACATCGTCGTCCTCTTTTTCTTTGTACTCGGTGACTGCGGCGAGGGTCTTCAGCCATATCTCGGCATCATTGAGGTCACAGTTCATGTAGACAGTGGTCCAGTTGGCGCGCGGCCTGCGCACCAGCCCATCCGTGGTGGGCACCAGCGTGAGCCGATGCTTGGAGCCGAGCGTGACGCGCGCGCCCAGCATCTCAATACCGCGCTGGAGGGACGACGACGACCAGTAGAACACCTGCACACATTTTATTTATTTTAAATTACAATGGTGAACTTACAGCTAAGGCCAAACATTCACAATCTTAAAGTACTTAAAAAAAAGATAATATATTCGATAAATAGAATCAGTATGTATGTCGGCATCTAGGACCTCGTTTAGAAAACGGTTGATTAAAGTGATCGCTCTCGCCGTTGGGGCATTGTGTACATAACAGGTTCGTACCTCGGGGCGGGAGTGAGCGCTATCAGCTGATGGCGGCGTCTAGTAGAAGTAACTTTATTTAGACTAAACAAAGGGGTTGTCTGCCTGGTTTCTCATGAACAGAAAGTAATGCACAATTAGCAAAAGCTTACGTCTTAACTCCAAAGTAACATGACCAACCATGCCCGAAACACATAAAGATGGGTAAAGGAAAGGGTAATATCCGTAAGTGCCCTTGTAGAAGAATCTAGCAAATCAACGCTGTATTCTTTCTACCATGAGAGTATATATTTTAGTACTAGGATACCATACGATGGCGCCAAACTCAAGTGTGCTGCGAACGTATGCATTATATAGCATAATGGGTATGCTTATAGCGCGAAACTGACTGGAAGTTCACGCTACAAACCCAAGAGCTCTGATAACTCTTTTACATGTTTAATTTGAGCTCTCGATATTTCGGCACAGTTGCATGCGCCATGTTCACGAGTAAACTGAAGTATCTGCGGGTAGGTGTTATGAGCAGACGAAACGTTAAATACAAATGTCCCGTTTCTTAAGTTAATTCTTGCATTAGTGACCATGGCAGTTTAAAAACTTATACTTTTTGCATATTTCTGCAATATGGTCACTTAAGTGACGTCTTGTATCCATATTGACGCCCAGGTCCCGAATAGTATAAACCCTCTCAAGAAGATTACCTCCAAGCCATACAAATAGTTAACAGGCTTAAGAGATCTGGAATATATGATCACTTTTTATTTAGAGACAGTCAAATTATTTAAATGGAAAAACCGGCAAACACTCTCGTCTATCATCTAGTCGTTATACTCCGACCGCGTCTATATCACGTCGATAAATTTTAACATTAAACATTTGCAAGATGTTAGTACCTTGGAAAGATCGTTTATCATTATTAAAAACAATGTGGGCTCAAAGTAGACCCTTAGCTAACGCCCGATCTGATGTAAAAGATATCTGAAAAGTATCTGTACATCTCTCAAATAATCAGCTATAAAAATTAAAAGTCTTGGGAGTAAAACTAAGGCAAAACAAATAAGACAACAGAATATCGTTGTCTACTCGGTTAAACACTTTCCTCAAACCAAAATACGCCGTATCCGCTCTTAAAGCTTTGTCTATCTGTGTAGTTACATAGTCTACAAATACATATAGTATTTGTAGACTATGTAACTACACAGATAGACAAAGCTTTACAAGGGTTGGTTGTATTAGATCGTCCTCGGCGAAACTCATGCTGCGAGTTATCTAATTTATGATTAATTTGGGCGGTATTAGAAAGATTTATTATAGTCTCAAATATTTTACCAAAAATAAACAGGACAGCAATAGGTCTCTGACACTTTATATCTAGCGATTAACTAGTCTTAGGCACAGGGGTGTAATTTTAAATACTTTCCATTTATTAAGGTACACCACCAAGGTAGGTTATAAATTTTGAGCTAACTGGAGACACTGATAATTGTAATAAAGTTGGAAATGCGGAAACAAAATGGAAGCAGCAGAGAGATGATGATGATCATTAGAACACCTGGTCAAAGATATAATAGAAGATTCTATGACCGGTATTCTAGAAGTGTATCTTCATTCTAAAGCACTCAGTTGTGAAACTAGACTTGAGTGGAGTCAATTTACTTGGGAGGTAACGCCTCAACCGACAGCCGAACATGCTCTGCGAACGGGTCGCTACGGGAACGCTAGGCCTATTGAATATGAAAATATAAAATTCAATAGAGAATATGGTTGGTAAGTACCACCTGCTTGGGATCAGTTTGGATCAGCTATCAAATTAATGAAACCCCAAGACAGGCATAACACAACTGAAGTAAACATCGCAAATGTGAAATAAATAGTAACTAAATCCTCATTCAAGTTAGAGACATAACAGCTGCTGAACTTTCTGAGTCTCACGAGTCGATCCGTACCATTTTAAATAATCACGTGGGTATGAAACATGTTGCCGCTCGGCTAGTCCCAAAAGACCTGAATTTTCTCCAAAAACTCAATCGCATAAATGTCACTGAGGACATGCTAGAACCTACGAATAAATTATGTCCGGAAGCATAACTCAGAAATAATTCCACACAAAATGTGGTCCTTCAAACCAAAACGACGTATGATTCCAAATACGAATTAATTCCGAGGTTACAGACATGTTCGGTGATTGGTTTAAATTTCAGAAGAAAAGCAGGGATTGGTCCACGCGCGTGCTGCAACGTCTACTATAACAGGTGAGTCAAAGCGGCGTGAACGATGTTATTGATTTAGCACGACTTTTATTAGGTAATTTATTTAAGCCAGTTACTCTTCCTGATATTATTTCTTCGTAGGCTAGAACGAACCAATTCCGACCCAACTTTTATGCAACTCATTCCAACTAAGACAAAGTCGATCAAAAGTCATGTTGACTATCGCAGTGTTGTGTATTTGCGAATTCTTTCCGGTAGGTTAAACGTTAATAAATAAAAAACATTATTTGAGAGTCATGTGGCGTTTAAGAGTGCCAATTCGACAAAAACGTCCAGATTTGTAGTAAGCAAGATTATTGGATTTTGCACCACTATAATGCAAGGCGCATTATAGTGGTGCAAAATCCAATAATTTTCTTTTTCGCACATGACCAACTGTGAACGATTTTTTAACCTCAAAAGAAACTCAACAAATAGCCTCGAGCCTTATTTCTTACCTTATTCACCAGGTATGACAGCGGACTTATTTCTTTTTCTTAAATTCAAATAATTACGCGGCACCTGTTTTCATTCGGTAGAAGACATAAAGGAGAATTCGCGGCGAGGACTGAACTCGATTCCGGAATAAGATGATTGGATATTTCGATGACGCAAGTGTATCGTTTCTGAAGGAATATACTTTGAAGGCGATAAAATAACGTTGAATGAATGACTATATTTTGTGTATTATATTGATATTTTCCCGGTACGCAATGCGATCTTCGGGCACACTAAAGTTTCGGTAGTTTCTTTTTTTCTAACATTTACAGATATAACATTACCTATAGAATATTGTTACCTGTAAGTTGTGTAGAGTGACGGAGACGTTAACGTTCCGATAATGGCGCGACAGTTGCGGCTTGCGCGGGCGCACGTTGTGGAATATGCGCCCGCGCCGTGTGGGGCGCGTTATACCCGACAAGATCAGCTTCAGGCTTTCGAACCATCTACAAACACGAGAGAACTCGCTACATAACTATGGGATTGTGATTTTTAAACCACAACCTATTATAGTGAAAAATGTGAAGTAATTTCATACTTCAAATGTCAAATGCTTGTAATTATGAATCACTAGCTGCTCTCCGCGGTTTCACGCACGCGGTGATGGATGATAATGATAATGATGAATCTTATATGTTGAATGTAGCTTTCCAATGGTGAAAGAATTTTTGAAATCGGTCCAGTACTTTTCAGGCCAATTCGTCACTAACATACTTACATACAAATCTTTCCTATTTATTATATCAAGTACTAGCTGCGCCCTGCGGTTACCACTGCGTGGTGATGGATGATGATGATGATGATGCAGTGCCTCATCTACCTCCATACCAAATTTCATCAAAATTGGTCCAGCCGTTTGAGCGTAAAAGAGTAACAAACATTTATTCTATTCATCCATCCATCCAAACTTTCACATTCATAATATTAGTGGGATAGATTACCTATTGAAACCTACGCTTATAAAATATATAAATCATTATTTGAAGCATAGCTAAGAAATTCGAACCCATTGCATAGTTAATATTTACAACGCAGTTTCCATTTTTAGTGCCTTGACGATAAGCGTCCCAAGGTTCATAATACTCGTAAATCCATTATTTTTTATTTGATACTAAAGTACAATTCACGCACAACATCAAAGTAACAAAATTTTGGCTTACTCGTACCTAGACGTTTCGGCCATGTTGTGTTGATCGTGATCAGGAGTAGACTGATTGAGCTAGGGTAAAATAAAAATGAATTTTGCTCGCTAAAGTTTAAAAAGTACTTAATATTTTACTGTCGGCATAGACTTAATTGAAGTTTTTATAACTGACGGCAATATAAAACTAGTATTCCGTTACCTAAGAGTGCTTCCGTATAGCAGCAGTATGGGCCCGTGACCCTCCTTGTCAATGGGCTTGGTCTCCATGCTCATGTGAAGATCCAGACCTTGGGAACGGAATGCGCGGTATGAGTCATGCTCCTAAAACAACAATTACAACATACAAACTAATTAAGTTATTAAAAGGTTTCTAACGGCACGGAATCCTACGGGATTATCAGAGACTTTTAATCAATACTCATAAGAATAAAGTTGAAATAATTATATCATAGTGTCATTGTGTAGATCAGGGCCTTTATTCGCGCGGCGTGTTAAGTTATCGTCAAGGAATGATCTTAAAAGTGTATTGATATCACTAGCTTTCTTTGCAGATCTCGAAATGCACCGCGTTACTTGTTTGAAGGATCATAGTGAATAAGGGCCCAGATGTATCTCTAGAAACCGACGACTAACGTCCTCTGAGAGTATGTGGGATACATCAGGTGTTGTTGTCTTAATGCCACATATATACACTGTTAAAATAATATTCGGAACTCTAAACAAAAAACGCTGTAAAAGATAACCAAAAAATATAAGTAGCTGGCGTCTGACAGTGAACAAATGAATATGATAAAATAGACAAACTCGCGCGTGGACAAGCGTGGGAATCCAGTGTACCTGGTTGCTGGAGTACTCCGGCAGCCTGGTGGGCGCACAAGGCGCGACGGCGTGGTGGTCCCGCGGGTCCGCCACGCATTGCCACCCCAACTTCACCGACAGCCGGAGCGACGGCACGTGCAGCACGCGGCAGTCGTCGTACTTGCTCGCCGTGCGGACGAACACGTCCAGCGAGCCTAGGAAGCCTAGTTTACCTGGCAAAAACAAAATATAAGATTTACACTACGTATTTGGTAAGTATTTTAATAAGAAGCATGTGTTAAAACGAGGCGTGTGAATGAATTCAGCTCAAAAATCAGACCTGCCTGTCATAATTACACCTGGCAATCTGATAATTTCCATGTTCACGATATCTCTCCACCACGAAACAGTAAAACTTTACGACAGTTAAAAACAAAGAAAGATACACTCAAGTCTTCGCTAGGGAGCCTCTGCAGCCAAATGTTCGAAACCCACAACCCTGGAGTAACGTTACGTCTGACACGTTAGCGAGAAAACGCAGGCTGGACTCCCATTTGTTGATATAAATATATTCTTTAAATTTACAAATTAGTTCAGCTAAGTTTGTCTCTGCAATTATAGACAATATACATTTAAGTATGTTAAATTATTAATATAATTTAAATACCTAAGAGTATGGACATACTCATAAAAATTATAAAAAATATGAAAACTATCGGATAAGGTTTTATAGATTTATATTTAAATTTTGTTAAATGTTCATTTCAGAAATTACTGTAGTATTTGAATGTTCAAAAATATCCCATTAATATGTCAACAAGACAATCAATTCAATCTCATTCGCTGTTAACATTCAGGATTTAAACTAAATAAACGTACAAAAAACAATTCTTACTTCGGCTGTGTGGCCATCTTTTTTATTAACCTGATAAAAAAACACAGTATTTCTATACTGTGTTTTTACAACTGTTTTTTAGGCTACAACTGAGACACAGACTAACCAACACAGAATACAAATTATGTTTTTAGTTTTACTATATTATTTAACATTCGCTGGAGTTGAGAAATACGTGTTACAAAACGCACACATAATTTCAGCATCTATTTACCCTAAAATGATGTTACCACGGGTGATGCTCTTACCATTAGTCCAGTCCAGCACCAGATCCGTCCAGGTGAGTTCCATCTCCTCGGTGGTGTTATAGGGGTCCAGGGACACGTGGAGCAGACAGGTGAACTTGGCGCAGTGCAGCGTCAGCCGGCCGTGGAACAGCAGGCGGACCTTGTCCCACCACGCTAATGGGGCTGACGGGTCCAGCGACGGCCGAGATACTTGGTCAAAAGCTGATAAATAACACAGATATGTTAAGGTAAACTACCACGTAATTCTATATTTCATACGTAACAAAAATGATTTCATGACTCCTTCCATAACTATTTTGTTTATTGGCTTTAAAAATTTCGAAATTATCCTGAAACGTCAAAACATGTAAATGTTTTGATAAGGTCAGCCAAGTTGACTAGTAAGACGATAGATTGGTTGCAGATTTAAAAGCTGAATTCTAATAATTAGATGGATTTTTGCTTTATAACTATACAGAGCAATTCAATAACAGCTTTTAGAAATTTACAAACTCATAATTAAAACTAATGGGTACTCCCATGAAATAAAACTATAGAACAGTTCTACTAAAATAATTGAAAAATATTTTATGTATTTAAACTTAAACTTTGAACAGCCAACGTGTATGTAAGTGAAGTAAAAAGTGCTGTAAACACAGTCAATGCAGTATGTCGCAGAGTCGTCAAATCCTTGCCAATAAGTTTTAACATAACCTGCAGCAACATTTTTATAAACATATTGAACATGGTAGTTTGAAATCTTAGTAAAGTTTTATAAATGGTCATTAAAGTAAAACAAAAAAATACACATTTTTATTCCATGCCCTTATTCCCTGCTCCGCCAAGAACTGTGCGACGAAAATTGTGCGACTGAATGCACGACGGCACCGCAGCATCACAGCACAGAATAGATAACAGTAACTGCGCAAGACATACCTACCTACTTGAATAGATACGACATACGAATAGACAGACATCAGCTGTATAAACATTCGGAAGTGATATAAGTTCCGTATATTTCCAGACATTTCAAATGCTGATACTTGAAATATTTAATAAAGTGATGTGAAGAGAAGACTAACTCTAAATAATTGCTGATTTAGAAAGAATGCTTTAAGTTATATCAGTTATTTAATACACTTTTGCTGTAAGTAAAAGTGTATTTTTAGTGACTTACAGCAAATTGAACAAGGAAAGTTTTCAAAATTATACCCTATTTTCTAAACTTTTGTCGTAGCGATACAAGACTCAGACCATTCGACGCAGATTTTTTCTGGATCTAGCTGTATGTTCAGTCTACTTACGCCATTCTTGCTACTTACAGCACATACATTTTCTTTCCTCGATATATGCATTATTTTTTTTTCAGTTTCATGACCAGTAATCGTTTCCAAACCACCCCGTTCAATATTGTGCACTAATGATCAAAGGCGTTATATACGTGGTTGATACTGACACAGGTTGCAGTGCGCGATGACGGGCTCCCAGCAGGGCCCGAACGCGTAGCTGTACTCCTGCATCTCGCAGCACAGGTCGTAGTACCACTTGAGCGGCATCATGCTGCGCTCCAGCTCCACCGCGCCCCACGGCGACCCTTGCTCCACCACTACTGTGCGGACAGCTACACAACGAAAACGTTTTGTATGCATTACAATCTTCCTCACAAACCTATACGAACTTGCATGACCGAGTTCGTAAGTAAACAATTGATTTTCTGATTGATTGGTCTAACCTCCAACTAAACACTCATTGGCTTAGTGTCGCTTAACAACGCCATCTATTGTCAAGTAGCTTTAGTGTTGCAATGTCGGTAAAACAGTTTAGTTGTTGTTTAGCCTTAGTTGCCATAATTATATTGTAGCTGTTTTTCATTGCCTAAAACACTGATAAAACGACGTTTAGTAAAAATGCGGTTTTTTTTTTATGACCTAGACATTTTTTTATGTAAATCGACCCCGAAACCCCCTGCGTACTAAATTTCACGAAAATCGTTCAAGCCGTTTCCGACATTCAAATTATATAAAAGGTATTAGATTAGACAAAACAGAGGCACACCCTCTTCCCCTGAAACTACACTTCCGTTACCTGTTGTTAAGTATTCATGGTATTAACTCAAAAACTATGAACGTACATCAGAAACAATTAAAAACTGTTTAATGTACCACCCCACCCGAATAAGCGCTTATACCTACGAACAAATTTTAAAGTTCTGTTTAATACCATCTTCTCTGTTCATACAATAATAAATATCCGATGCACCTTGCAAAGCGCATTGACCCCAACGAACTCTAAGAATAGGTATGTGTGTACAAAACAAACTCGAATAATATTTAACTTTGTATGAAAAATCTTAGCGATTTAAATTTTGATAATTTGTCATGTGAATCCAGACTAGGTACATGCACACCTTTCAATATTACTACAACTTTTTGTTACATGCTGTATATACAAACACACGAACGTCAAATTGTCCCAGCAGACTCAGAGATAACTTCAGAAAGTTAATACTTGAAAAACAGAGATAGCAATATGTTATATGATAGTAAATGTTTACTTAGATTTATATCAGCTTCAGCAAAGTAATCGTTAAACACAGAGGTATGGCTAGTTACCCCTGGGCGGGTGGTACTCCTCGGCGGCGGCGAGGGTGCCCCAGAGGCGCAGCGCCGTCATGCTGAGCAGCGGCTGCGGGAAGTCGCGCAGCACCAGCTGCCACGTGCCGCACGCCGCGCTCACCCCGCGGCACCACAGCGTCGTCCACTCCAGCCCCTCCTCCGGCCATGGGCTGCGGGGGAACAAATACAGGTCAAGTCAAATGTTAAAAATTAACAAAAATTAAATCTACTATGCTTAGTATTTCACTTCAGTGTTATTATTATATATTATGTAATAGTATATTAGCAATTAGTGAATAAAAGACGGATTTAAAGCGAGGGCCATAGATGAATCACGAGCAGGCAAGGATTCTAACGACTTATTGATGTAATTAATGTAATGTAATTTGTGATTATTGGATAATACATATAAGTCTTCCTTATATGTATTTGCAAATATACTGTATATTCGTAAAAAATACATAAATATAAGTTAAATAGTGATCACCACACTTTTAATACCAGAAATACAAATAGGATAGCTGTACCTAGTTTTAGACTTGCGAAGACTAATAAATCGTTTCTAGGAAATTGTGTGCGTGTTTTTACAATAAAATCCCAAAACACATAACTGAGCTCACAGAGGGCAAATTCAAGTTGACTGTAAAAAATGTTTTAATAAAAAAAGCTTATTTATAAATTTCGACATTTATTATTATTACATTGTCTTCTATAGACAAAGATGCTTGGAATACTCCACTTCTGCGGCAATTTGTCATCTGCCACCCATTAAATGTAATAATAGTAGTACCTAAGTTCCCCTTTTCACTTGAAAATTAGACATTTTTCTAGTTATGTAAATATTAAATTAGCACGAAGTTTAATAATATATTAATAATTTAATACAATCATTTAATAATAAACATATTAAAACATGTTTGTGCAGGTAAGTAGAGTGAAGTCAAATGTAATATATATCGGGTGTCTCGAAACTCTACGATAACCTGGTACCGAGTGAGAGGCCAAGGTATACCAGTTATGAAAAAAATAAGAAAAACATCCATATCATTTAGCCAAACGATAATAGAAATTTATCAAAAAATTTTTTTTTGTTATTGGTTTTAACAAACTAAAAAAAATATATGATTCGCAACCACAAATCAAAGTAATAAAAGTAAAATAAATTAATTTTGAATTTGATTGTCAGTTAACTTTGACACTCTATTTTGGTGTAAAAATATATTTCTTTTCTTATTTTTTTCATAACTGGTATACCCTGACCGGACCTGGTACTGGGCGAGACCCCCGGTACCAGGTTAACTGTGCTGAATGATCCGACAGTGCCAGTTCTAATACTTCGCCTTTACTACCTCGGGCATTGTGGATTATATTTATCAAGGCATGTACTGCTGCAATAACGAGTGACTTCTTTAAATTCAAATTTAAGGTTGTATCGTATTAATAATTTCTTCAAAAGTTTTCTAATTTTATTGATATCTAAAATATTTAAATTTGTATCGCCACAGAATCTGACTTTTAGATCTTTTTTACAGCATAATTGAAAGAGTATTTCCTCAAGCTTCGTAAAGAACATTTCAATGTATTCTGATTCCTTTTTTGGAGGCCTGTACTAGGCCTATACACATAATATGCACATTTTTATGTCAACTTTTTCTACAGCACAACACTCTATTACGCCGGAGATATGTGTGAGTGTTATCCCAGCGTCTTATCTATCTACATATCAAATTTCATTAAAATCCATTTAGTCGTTTTTCCGCGATGGAGTAACAAACATCCATACATACTTTCGCGTTTATAATGAAAATGTTTTTATGTGATAGGACAACGTCTTCGGGTGAAATAGTTCACCCCATAGCTCGGAATAAGGTGAGGTTAGTGACCTGTCCGCGTCGATGTCCTGTATGGCTGCGGCGGCTCGCACGGCGCCGTGCAGCTTGGGGTCGGCGAGCGCGAGCAGGCGCACGCGCGTGAGGCAGCACGCCACGAGGCGCGTGCGCGGGGGCGGCGCGGCGCGGCACCGCTGCACGTAGATCTGCGCGTCCTTCTGCCGCAGCGCCGCGTACAGCTCCTCCACCTTGCCCGCCGGTAGGAACAGGTGCGGCTTGCATAGCTCTTGCACCTACAACATCCTTCACATTATTTTTGTATACTATCATAACGTGTGCGTGAGTTTTTGAGTTTATTGGCTCAGCATTTTCACGAGGATGTAGCACCGATAACGTAACAGATATATTACTGTTAGTATTTTATATATTACTGTTATATACATATATAGTAGGTAGTTTCAAATCAAGTCTTCGACAAATTATTTAATAAGTCTAAAATCTCTTCAAAATATTATTATTATTTATTTATCTCTACAGTTAAATTATAATTAGTTTCAATTAAAATTATTAAATAATACACATTTCAAAACACATTTCCATGATTGTATGAATTCTCTAAACTGTTGTCTAAGTGTACATCTGGCTCGTTGTTAATAATTGAAGTGCCACTTTTCATGTGTTAACTTTTTAAATTATTTTTGTTAAATAAAAGTTTATGCGTCTTCTATGCGTTAAATATGATTGTCTTAGTGGTTGCCTTGTTGGTGTATCCATAAATAAATATAAGCTGTTATGACAGTTCGGTAAAGTCCGCGCGCGTTCGCAAATGACGCATGATATTGGAATGCGATAATCGGTTCGCCAGCACTCGTTGGGCGTGGCGAGGCATTCGACGCTCGCTAGTCTGCGCAAAGACTACAATGAATACTGGAGTCTGCGGTCAGAAGTCGTTGAGCTAGTGCATGTCGCGGGCTGCCTGAATGCTTGGCATGTATAATATTAAATTGTCGGCGTGTAAACTAAAACGCTGTCGGTCTAGCGCTCGACGAGTCAAAATCTCCTGAGGATGCCTCGTGTAGAGGCGAAACACGTGTCGAATCGTTTTTGGTTGATTGGGTTGTTTTTGTGTGTTGTTTATTCTGCATACAGGGGTGCGGGTGGTGCAAACCGCAACACGGCCATAAGCTTTTAGCGGAAGCGTCACTAAATATTTCTTTTAATATCGTTTTTGATAATGGATTTCCGCAAAGTAACGCTTGAATCAATAAATTATCTAAACTAAAACAATTGTATATTAGAAAAGTGTTCGTCGGATATTGAGAACTTGAAACTTGAATCGGTTAATAGACGTGTGATACGATGTGATATCGGAATTTGTGAACTATACGTGAATATGCAAAATTGAATCTTGGACAATAAACCAGCTGACACTGGATTGGGCCGCTTTTCAATTCAAATTCCAATTCATTTATTTTCAGGCTACGAAACCCATACCATAATTACACAATAATTAAAACGAAATAAAATATATAACAAAATAAAGTCAGAGCACTCAAATTAAATGTCAAATTAAATTAAACAAAACACACAAATACATTTTCAAGTCTAATATTAATAATGTCAGGTACAATCACTAGTACTTTCTCTCCGGCATTGGTACCGGTACATGCCTCTCACAACAATGCCGGAGGAAAGTACAGTCCAACCTGGCCGCAATCATTTTGAGGACGGTGTTAGAGCTGGCCCCAACTCTGCGCACCAAGGACGCGGCCCGCAACCGCATCACCGAGTGAAAGCAGGCAGTGTGTGCGTCCGCAAACATGCCTGAGGCGCTGCAGAATTGGGGCAGCCCCAACAACCTCCTAAAAGCGTTGTTATAAAGGACACGGAGGTCACTGTATCGCCTTTTAGTGTAGTCAGCCCACAGGCTGCACGTGTAGAGGGATGTACAGAACGCTCTAAAGAGCGTTACTTTGACCTCTGCTGAACAACGTGCAAACCTGCGGGCTATCATGTTCGCTCTGATCGACAGAGACCTCCGCTCCCTCTCAATGTCCATGTTGTCCTTGAGATCGGTAGTGACCACATGCCCCAAGTACTTAAACTGTTCAACCCTTTGCAAAGGAACACTGTTAAGCAGAACAGGAGGGATGTCTATAGGGCATTTACCACCGGCCTCAAAGACCATCCACTGGCTCTTCTTCACATTGTACTGCAATCCGTGGCCACAGGCGTACTCCTCGCATATCCGTATCAGCCTCCTCAGACCACAAACAGAAGCACTCAGCAGCACCATGTCGTCAGCGTAACTTAAGTTGTTGACACAAACACCGTCAATGTGGCAGCCGACATGCCGACTGCTGAGCGCTACGATCAACCCATTTACGTAGAGGTTAAACAGGGTTGGAGAGGTTAACCCGCCCTGCCTGACCCCACACTCAAGCCGATATGGTTCCGACACTGCTCCCGCCCACCTAACACTGTTGAACTGGTGTGCATACCAGTACTGGAACATTCTGACAAGTTCCTGTGGCAGGTCATATGACACCAAATCAAAAGCTTTTGACAGGTCGAGATAGCAAGCATACACTGGAGTTCTACGTTTTGTATAGTATTTGACGGTATGCTTAAGACACAGTATGGCACTTTCCGTAGACAGCCGGGGCCGAAACCCGAACTGATTATCATGTAGTGCTACATAACTGTTTAACTGTGTGTTAAGCAACCCGTCAAACACCTTAGCTATAACCGTAGCTAGAGATATAGGCCTGTAGTTACTCTTATCGGCAAGGCCACCGGTTTTATTTTTCACTACAGGCACTACTAGCGTTTTCATAAAGTCCGTTGGCAAGTACGAATGGCTCACGCACAGCGAGTAGAACATAGCTAACACTCTAGAAATATGTGATCCAGCGTGGTGCAAGTGCTCAATGCTGAGTCCATCATGTCCCGGGGACTTGCCTTTTGAAATGAGCTTAATGGCATTTGTTACATCTTTCGCCAAGAAGGTAGTCCCCACTACTCGAGAGTTCATGCCAGCATCGAGCACCACCCCCGCCGGCCCCAAAGGAGACTTCACAGAGAAATGACTTTTAAACACATTTGCTATCTCCTTAGGGGCGCTCACACCATCGACGCTCACCGGAAGACCAGGTCGTGCATTCTCTTTGCTGGTTGCCTTCCAAAAGCCCCGGAAGTCCCCTTTAGAATGTTTAACAGCAAGAGCGTCCATTTTAAGTTGATCCTGATGATTTTGACACCATTTTAACCTAGACTTGAACACTCTTCTGCTATCATACATATCCTGATACACACAGCCTGACTTCGGCCTACCACAAAATACCCATTCCTTGAACTTTGACCTGGCCAACCTGTGAGCCTCGCTGACATGCTTGTTCCACCCTACGATGCGCGAGCCACCACCTTTGTTCCGTGTACCACTGCTTCCTCGACTCACCACTGCCGCGTCTCGAAGAGCGGTTACAATGTCGGAATAAAGCTTATCCAGAATACACCTGTGGTCGCAGTTACAACAAAAACAATCAGCACAATTTACACATTCTGAAGGAAAGTCAATCAATTTAAGTTTATTATGACACTCCTCCATGTACCTCGTTATTTGGTCCTCGCTTCTCATACCCCATAACACATCTTTATTCACATTTGTAGTTGTAGGTGAAAATTTTGGGGTGAGTACTTTTAAATTACACTCAATAATGAGGGGGAAATGGTCAGACCAAAGAGTGTCACAATTCACATACACGTCAACAATAGTCTGCTTTGCCGAGCGAGTTACCACACAGTGATCGAGCCAGCTGGTCGTCCAGTGCACTTCACTTACAAACGTAAAAGTACCTGAGTCTAATCCAAGCATATCTACATCGACACAGGACCACTGTTGCTCACAACACAGACTAGCTAGCTCACCATAAAACAACTCACCCGGATCCGCATTGAAATCGCCCAGTATGAATACGGATTCAATTCCATACTCGTCAATAATAGCACTGACTGTACTTAGGCAATCCGTAATTGTCAGCGGACGAGGCGCCCGAGTGGGTTGTAGGTTAAGTGCCTTGATCAATTGCAATAACTGCTAGGGGCTACTCGAATTCAAATTCAAATTCAAAATTATTTATTGCCAGTTGTAGGTAGGTAAAGGTATTACAAGTAGGTATAATTACAAATGTTCCTTACAACTTACCCCTATAGAGGTGTGCAACGTTCAAAACTCATCACAAAAATATAATAAAAAAAAAAAAAAACTACATATATTTACATTTACAATAACCTTACCAAACAATATCTCCTTTATAAAATACATTATCTACGTAAAATCCACACATAAAAAGGAAAAAGAAAAAAAACAACCTTACAATATTAAATTAAATTATTTAGAATATTAAGAAACAAATGTCAAATGCAGGTAACAAAATGTATACATGTCGCAATGGTTATAATTTACTAGTCATTATTGAATATGTCAGAATAATAATAAGTAATAAAAGCAGCATAACTGAACACAAGAAATATAGTAAAAGTAAAGTTAATTCATAATATTTAATGGAAAAGATACAATATTTTATAATAAATCAATATTACAACATTTTATCATTCAAATATTCATTCACACTATAGTAAGTTTTACCTATAAGAATTTTTTTCAAAGTATCTTTAAATTTATTTACGGTGGTACAATCTAGCACAGTTTTTGGCAAATGGTTATATACTCGAGGGGCCATACCAAAGACGCTATTATTCAAGAGAGCAGTTCTGTTCTTTGGAAAGCTGATTTTATCACATAGACGTTTGCTTTTCATTTCCTCAAACAAGTTTAGATTTGTCCTGACAAAAATAGAAATTTCGTAAATATACATGCAAGGCAAAGTCAATAAATTTACATTTGTAAAATGGTGCTTACATGTGTCAGTTTGTTTTAAGTTATACATTGCCCTTACACATTTCTTTTGCGCTCTGAATGCTTTTTCTTTATAGGTGGAGTTTCCCCAGAATATAATACCATATCTCAAAGCAGACTCGACGTAACCGCGATAGGACGTAACAACTGCCGCTATATTGACTACATTTTTCAACATATACAATGCATATGAAAACTGGTTAAGCTTTTTACATAAATAGTTTACGTGTTGCTTCCAATTGAGTTGTAAATCAATATGGAGACCTAGAAATTTGGTGGCCTCTACGTTATCAATATTATTTCCTAAATAGTTGATTTCTACTATGCTATTTTGGTTACCTTTGTTTATGAAAGTCATGACCTTGGTCTTCTCAAGGTTTATTTTTAGGTTATTATACTTAAGCCAGTTTACACTTGATTTAAGGGCGTCACTAATACTTGGTTCAATTGATGTTTTATCTTTTTCTGTAAATATAACTGTGCTATCATCTGCAAACATCACCATACGTTGAGCGGTGGCTCTAGGTAGGTCATTAATATATATAATAAACAGAAGGGGTCCTAAAGTACTTCCCTGAGGAACACCGTACCGCACTTCTCGATAGTCTGATGTATAAGTGATTTCTCTTTTCAATTCTGGACATACTCTTCTAACTTGGGTTGCATGTTGTCTGTGACTCAAATATGATTTTATAAGATTGTTGATGTTAACTCTAACTCCGTATGACTCAAGTTTGTTCAAAAGTATATTATGATCCACATAATCAAAGGCTTTAGTTAAGTCCATAAATAAAGCACAAACGTTTAGTTTTTTATCCAAACTTGTCATTATCGAACTAAGAAATTGAAATACTGCCAGGTTTATTGATTTGTGTCTTCTAAAGCCTATTTGCTCTTTCACCAACATATTATTATGTTCAAAATATTCATAGAGGTACTCATAAATAACTTTTTCAAATATTTTGGCAAAAATTGGTATTAGGGCGATAGGACGATAGAATTGCATGTCTTCACTGTCGGTTTTTTTAAAAGTGGCTTGATTAAAGTAATTTTTAATTTAGCAGGAAACACGCCATTAAATATGCACAGGTTAATGATGTAACTAAGAATTGGAGAAAATATAGTTGATACTTTTTTTAAAACTTTAGTACAAACCTCATCATAACCAGTACTATTTGTATTTTTTAATGAAAGTATAATTCTATTTATGTCAATTGAATTTGTCGGATTCATAAACATGGATTTAGAATAATTGTTATTTAATGTCAAAGAATTTATTTTTAATTTATTGTTAATTTCAGTATTTATTTGGTCAATGAAAAAATTATTAAATGATTGTGCAATGTCAGTAGGATCATTGATAATTTCGCCATTAACCTTAATTTGCCTAATATTGTCTCTAGGTAAAATGTTTTTATTGTTATTAATAATTGACCACGTTGCTTTAGATTTATTTGTTGCAGATTTAATAAAGTAATCGTTTTGCGACTTTTGTGTCAGTTTGATGATTCGACTGAGGCGAGCAGAGTATGTTTTGAAATTATTTTTAGTATGTTCGTTACGATGTTTCCGGTAACGCCACAAAAGGTCACGTTTGCGCCTGGAACATATCCTGATACCTTTGCTAATCCATTTGGGTTTCTTGTGTGTATCAATTCTGACTCGCAGAATGGGAAAACATAACTTATAAAGCAATGTGAATAGATCATGAAAGTGATTGAATGCTATGTTAGGATCGTCTTTATCATATATTTCTTGAAATGATAAGGATGCCAAGTAATTAGAGAATTTATTCATGTTTTCGCCGCTATAATCTCTTTTTTCGGTATACCAGTGGCTCAAAGAACTTCACCGGTAAGGATAATAGTTGTGACGTATGGTCTGATAATGCATTTTCGAGTATTTTACTTTTACAGCCTCTAGCATTATGTAAAATATTGTCAAGACAGGTACCGCTTATCGGTCTGGTCGGTTTATTAAACGCAATTTTGAGGTTGTAACTCTGTATAATTTCTAAGAAACGTTTTTCGTATTTAGACATTTTGAGTAAATTAATATTAAAATCTCCGCATACTATCACTTTCCTTTTTCTGTAACAAAACTCATGTAGTATAGAATCAAATGCACTAAAGAAAGTATCTAAATCTTTAGGCGAGGACCTTGGTGGTCTGTATACACAAATAACAAACATATTAAATTCTGAGAGCTCAACTGCACAGCACTCAACAACCCATGAAATATTAAATTTACTGATAGTTTGTATCTGCCTAAGTTGATGCTTATTATGTACCAGTATGCATGCGCCCCCACGACGATTTTTTCGCATGTAACTTGAAGCAAGGCGGTAATTCGCAATCTTTAAAAGACAGACATCGTCATTAACCATGTTATGCTCAGTAATACAAAGTACGTCAACTGGAGTTCCCTCATTGACAAGACCATCAAGAGAAACAGCAAGTATATTTGACTTTGTTATAAGGCCGTTAATATTTTGATGAAAAATATGAACATGTTTATGTACGAAAAAGATGAGGTGAAGAGTGTTCCGTAGGTTCGTGTAAGGACTCAGAGTTATCTTCAGTCTGCGTTGATTGGTCCACCACATCTAGACAAGTATTGATTTCAGAATGAATTTTTTGAGTGTATTCTTGATACCTATGTTTATAAGCAATACTTAGCATTTCTCTTAGTAAAATCTGGCATGCGCGGAGGGCAAAAAAATTGTGACTAGGCCGCTGCCTGTAATAACACATATCAACAAACGTTGCATTTAAAAATCGTGAACATACAAATTTAATTGAATTGTTTAATGGTTGCTAATTTAGAAATTTATTTGACGGAATCTCTGAAATTATGACGTTAGTATTTTTAATACTAATTTTAATACTCGAACGGTATCGAACTGATGACCGGGACGGTATAGAGGCATAATTATCGCCTCCATTTGTGGTTAAGTTTTTACTATGTTAATTAGCCTAGTTGTGAATCTACGAACACCACAACGATATGTGTTACGTTGGCCTATCGAATTAAGGCGGGATGCATTTTCCCATTGTATAGCGCCGACAATGAAATATAAGATAAAGCTTTTATTCAGAATGTTACCTTTGCATCCAACATAGTTCTCCTTTTCTGACTCTCCTTGTATTCGTCTTCTAACAGTTCGTAGTTATCTCGCAGTTTCACCTCGAACGGATCGTCGCTCATTTCCACGATGAATTCTTCTATCTGCAAATCGAAAACCACACAAATTATCAAGAAACACGGTCAACAAAATGTATGTACACACAAGAACAAAATGAACCTGTTTATTCTTGATTTAAGATAGGTAGAAGATAACTCGGTTTCAATGCAATAGCTAAAAATATGACGACAAACAATTGTGGTGAAATAATATTGAACCCTATGCTAATAAGAAAAAGTTAAATTTACCTTAATGTGCAAATCACTGGGCAGAGGACTGTCCGAAGTGAACGGCTTCTTCTTGATGCCATGAACCACCTTGATCCATTTGAACAAAGATACGAAATCGCCCTGGACGGCTTCAGCGAACTGATGCTTGTACGGGAATATGACTCGAACTGAGTCCACGTTTACTGCCCTGGGAAAGATGTTAAGTATAGGTATAATATTTTTTTATTATCTTCAATCTCTAATCTTTTCTTTTTCGATCGGTCTCGAAAATCATTGGATCAAGAATTTATCTACGTATAAGTAGTTTACTACGTGGCAAAATAAACATGCTTCATCTCTTACATATAAAAATCTATTGCTGATCGTTAGTCGCGCTAAAACTAAAACATGGCTCGACCAATTTGAATTTCTGTTTTGATGTGTTCGTTCTAATACAAGGGTGGTTAAGAATTAAAAAAATGTTTGTGTGTAGTCGGTTTACGGACGATAATTTTACGTGATAACGCTTAGGCAGATCGTGCCTCTCTACCTCTAGTTCCGCGCTCTCACTTGCACGCTCGGCTCAGGCGGAACGGGACAAGTAACGTGACAATGATTCATACTTCTTCGTGTGTGCAGCCGGCGTTCAGCGATTTATAAGACGGTTATCACGTCAAAAATCATCAACAGCATGCATCACCACGCAAATGATACCGTGGGCGAAGAAATAAATACAAATAGCAGATACTATAGAGTTTAGTCGCATACCAAACCTGGTTCCATGCCAGCTGGAAGCCCTCGTTGGCTTTCCTCTCGACCCTAACCTCGGGATCATCAGCCGCACGCGTCTGGCTGTAGCCCTCCACGGTGACCACCTCAGCACCGTTTAGCACCATCGTCATTTTGCTCCACAGTATTGACAAGCCAGTTTCATGATCATATGACACTGTCATGTCGTCTAAAATGAAAAAAATTGGCATTAAAAAAAAATAAGGGTGAAGTTAAATAAAGTTAATAGGGTTATTGACTGACACCAAATGTTTTATATATTTTTATCAAAATATAGAAATAGACTACAAACTACACAAAAATCTTAACAACAAACTTTAAATATAATTACGCTTAAAACCGGCTAGGACTCGCGTAATATTTACCGAATCTGGAACCGTGAGGTCGACTCAACAAGTGTGGTGTGTAAACAGCCCTATATACTAAAAAACGGTAGTGACAGTGACACTGAAAGTGACATTGACGTAAGTGACAGTTCGGACGGAAAAAATCTGACAGACACAGCGCGACCGTCGCAGCGCCAGTTACGTGCTGTGGCCCGCGCTCGCCGCTGTGCACAAAAGTGACTCCCAGAAGAAGAACTTCAAATAAGTTCGAAACTGGTCGGAGAATATTCCCGGTAAATATTACGCGAGTCCTAGCCGGTTTTAAAGCGTAATTATGAACATAACTCGCGATAGTTTTCTATCTCAAACTTTAAATATGTTCAAACACAAAGGTGTACTTCATATTACACAATCAGATTGATTGCGAACTCTTGCTTATAGGGAACAGAATCTTACACGTAACTTATCCGACTCGCAATTACCAATATTATTATTTTATTATTTTGCTATTACTTTGCACAATATAAAAATTAAATAAAACTCAAAATCGAAATAAAGCTCAAAATGTATGTACCTACAATTACATTATTTTCCAAATAATTCTCACCCTTACCTTCCCTTCTCTTCTATGGAATTGTGACTAGAATACTCAAAAAAATGTTCAACCTTTTTAGTGATCCTTGCTACTTACGGGATCGATTGTCATTCACCGCCAATAAGGATATTATAAAGATAGCCGACTTTATATAACACTTTTCAGTTATTGGAGTGTAACTCAACCCGCTTAACCGAATATGATGAAATTTAAATGGAACCACCTTGAAAGTATACTCTTTTAGATAAAAAAAAAAATTTCGGGAATCGGTTCAGAAATGGGAGCGATATTGGTAAACGTACAATAAAAAATACCATACAGCCGAACATAAAACCTCTTCCTTTTTGAAGGTCGGTTAAAAACTAACAAAGTGTGAAATGCTCAGTAGTATTTTATGTAGTAAACGACTGTAATACTCACCAGTTCCAAATATCATTGTATTATCTTCAGACAGTATCAACAGTACATTCGTGTCGTTTTTCAACGTGACTCTCCAATCTAACGCCCTCCCTTTCTTCTCCCTCACACTCGTTCCTCTATCTCTTTCCTTCCTCTCGTTCAATTCTTGCCTGAATGTTTGCACCGCTCTGACAAACGTAAGAATTTTGAGGTGCAAGTTGGCGCTCCACTCGATATCGACACACTCTAGAAACTGGCAGTCGAGAAGGGCAGAGTGTTTTTCTTTGGACGGCACGTGTTCTACTCTGGCCAGTTTCACGTGGAAGAACGTTGTGGGAATTTCGTCAGATCGCTGGCAGTGCATGTTACCTGAAAATACACCGAGTTTTTCACTGACGTGATTGTATGTGTATCATGGCTATGGCTAGCTACCACCCTAAATATAGAATATCCGTCGCTTAGCTACTGTGTGCTCCGGAAGCTGAACTCAAGAGCTAATAAGCTCACCACCTTCAATCGCTATCTAGAGAAACATTGGAATATAACGTCATCTTAAACACTTTTATATATACATGACCAAAGAAACTAAATTTCTATCAATAGAACGGTGTCATTTAATGGAATGACTCCCACACCTTAAACCTTGGACCACATCTGATTATGGCTAAATAGCCGATTGCAGATAAAAAGGGAAAATAAAAAACTATATATACATTATACGCTGCCATACACGAACATAAGTTAGGATCGCGTATGTGATCTATCAGGATATCAGAATATAAAGTTTTGATCGATCGCTGGCGTTATTACAAACGTGACTACAACTGGACTGTTTTTCAATAGCAGAATAAGAAAAGTATCAAAAGTAACCTTTAATTACGGTTCGATGACAATTTAATTAGTGGAATATGTACGATACAGTACATAATAATATTTTTTTTTTGTCTACTTGCAACACAGAGAGCTCTAACCACTTTGTGGGAACTATGTACGTTCTTTCAATATAATAAAAAATAATTAAATTTACTCATGTAGCGGCTTTCATTTATAAGCCCACATGAAATGGTCCTTCGATGTGGTAAACTGGTGAAGAAACAGACCGATTAAGAAGAGGATTTCCATGAAATCACGTAAAGTATTACTTGGAGCGGCGGCCACGTTGATCCTATAGTATCAAGCCATAAGGTCTGCCAGGACATTCTCCACTATTTACAAGATTAATACAAGTGATATTTCAAGTAAGTCACACTTTCTCCAATACTAAAGCTTGAAGAATCTATAATTTCGTCAAGTAAAAATTGCCGGTGATACCGTTACAACAAGCCGGCACAGTGTTTCCAACAACGTCGGAATTTGACACGGTACACACCGTGTTACCTGCTGCGCTGCGGAAAGCACCCCGCGTAAACAAGTCTTACACGGAGATTGACACAGTGTAAAGCGTGCCGCGATATTCGAGTGACCGAGTCGACGAGCACAAGCAGCGGGCGCGTCGTATAACCCGACCGAGTTCAAGAAGCATTGGTTCGGGTGCTATTGCGTATTCAGTGTCGGTGTTTTAATTTATACGGTTATGCATCGCCATTTGCATTTGTTATTGGCAGGTTGTTGATTCAGTTGATTGCAATATTTCGTTTGTCTTTGCATTGCAAGAGGAATTGTGGTTTTTACAGACTTGGTGGCTAATAATTGACATTATAAACGTATTAGTGTGTTACATTATTGCGTACTGCGTTAGTTTAACGCAATTCCAAGTTGAATTGAGAAAAAACTTGTGTTTTGTGGTTGATAAAGTTACTTTACAGTAAAAGTGTTTGTACATTATATTTAGCACGTATTGCGATTGTTATCGTAATTTGTTATTATGTCTGAAGATCTGAAGAGGTTGGTTGCAAGCCGGGGGCACCATAAGGGTATCATCACCAAAACTGAGCAGTATCTTACGAATGCAAATTTGGATGATATCGAGTTATTGCAGATTAAAAAAGATAGGTTAATATCTGCATTTAATCAGTATTCTGAGCTCTCGGTAGAAATTGGCCTGTTAGACCCTAAGGGTCTCGATGAGTTCGACGGCATAGAAGAAAGATTCTGCCGGGTTTTAGCGAAAATAAATACCTTGATAAAAAAATTATCGGACAACAATGAAAACACCAGCAAGGTGGGAAAGCAGTTCCAAAAGCTGCCGCAAATTGTCATCAAGGCTTTTAATGGAAACCTCGGTGAGTACCACCAATTTATAAATTTGTTTATGTCAATCGTGGACAAAAACACTAAGCTTTCACAATGTGACAAGTTATACTACCTAAACTCATTTTTAGTGGGTGAAGCGTTAGCTATCATCAAACATTTGCCTCTTGAGGAAGAAAACTACAAGGTTGCTCTTGAGTTACTCAAGCAAAGATATGATAATAGGTCGAGAGTGGTTACACACCATATTAATTGTATTTTAGACTTGCCACAATTAAATAAATGCACAAGTACTTCACTGCATAATATGCTGAGTGTAGTTAGACAGCACATAGGAGCGTTAAAAAATCTGCAGCAGCCCACAGAAAAGTGGGATAGTTTGTTGATATGCATTTTACAAAAAAAACTTTTATCTTGACACAGTTAGGACTTTTTATTTAGAATTAGCTTCTAAGGAAATGCCTTCATTAGAGTCGTTCTTTGATTTTATAGAAAGAAAGGCTGCCGCCCTGGAGACCTTGTCTCAGGTCTCAACGGAAAGCCATCCTAGGTATGAACGGGCCAGAAGGAGCTCGCTCGCCTCGAGCATTGCAATGGCAAAAGAGGAGAAATTAAAGAAGATTAAATGTAAGTACTGTCTATCTAATATACATAGACTTTATGTTTGCCCAAAGTTTAAGTTGGCTACTGCAGAAGAGCGCAATAGGTTCATGAAGCAGAATACAAGTTTTTGTATTGTATGCTTGAATGAGCACAGTGGTAGATGCAAGTTTAATTTTAAATGTGCATTATGCAGGGAACCGCACAATACCCTTTTGCATATAAATAAGCAGCATCATTCAGATGACAATGAGCAAGGACTAGAAGTTGAAAGTAAACCTTCGGGTAGCAAGGTAGGATTGTTGTGTAGTAACAAAAGGGAAGTGATTTTGCCTACGATTAAAGTCCAATTAAAGGCAAAAGATGGAACTTATTTACAAACTCGCTGTCTTTTAGATTCGGGTAGTCAGCTTTCATTCATGCTTTCAGACCTTGCTGATAAAATTGATTGCAAAAAATATCAGGAAAACAATACTATTGTAGGTATTTGTAAAAGCAAGGCCAAAAGCACTGAAATGGCAAGGGTTACTATTAATTCTTGTGTAAATAAATTCAATGTAAGTGTAGATTGCTGCCTAGTAAGCAAAATAACTGATGATATGCCCCAATTTTCTATTTCAAAGGAAATCTTAAATAATATTCCTGATCATATCACACTTGCTGATAAAAACTTTGATAAATCGGAACCGATCACAATGTTATTGGGTTGTGACATCTTTTTTCAGACCTTGCTGCATCAAGTCCGGCCGCTTAGCCTCGATGGGCTATTCCTCATAAAGACACAGTTTGGTCATGTGGTTGCAGGGGCAGTGCCCACTCACCACACATCATGCAATAAAACAAGTTTATTTATAACAAAAGAGGTTAGTCATCCTTTATCCAACTTTGATTTGGAATCAAGACAACTTGAAAGGAGTTTAAAAAAGTTCTGGGAAGCTGAAAAGGTTCCTGAATGTTTTCCGGAGAATAATACTGAGCATGAGCTAGCAGAAGCTAGTTTTAAACAATCTGTTTCATTGGTTGACAATAAATTTCAAGTTGCCTTGCCCCTAAAGCAAACAATCACAGAACTTGCGTTAGGAGATTCATTTAACCGCGCTTTGCAAAGGTTTTTAAACCTTGAAAAGCGTTTCATGAAAGACAAATCTCTCTATGATAAATATCGAGATTTCATAGAAGAATATATACAGTTAGGACATGCTGAAGTGTATGACATCTCAAAGTATGATCGCATCGATGATGCTGTGTATTTTTTGCCTCATCACCCCGTTTTTAACAGCCAGAGTATCACAACAAAAATACGTTGTGTGTTTGACGGAGGAATGTTAACAAAAAGTGGCATTTCATTGAATGATGTCTTATTAAATGGCACCATTGCGCAAAAGGAACTCTTTGAAATACTTTTGAGGTTCAGGTTTCATAAATACATATTGATTGCTGACATAAAGCAGATGTTCAGAATGATTTTAGTAAACCTTCAATATAGGTCTTTACAAAATATCCTTTGGAGAAGCGATGTAAATTCTCCCATCCTATGTTTGCAGTTAAAAACAGTCACATATGGGCAAAAAAGTTCCTGCTTTTTAGCTACAAGATGTTTATTTGAGTTAGCGCTGAGGTTTAAGGATGAATTTCCCTTGGCCGCGGATGTTTTGTGTCAGCAAACATATATCGATGATATACTTACCGGAAGTGACAATATTCAAAGGTTGTTGGACATAAAAAATCAATTGATACAATTGCTTCGATTAGGCGGTTTTGAGCTGCATAAATGGTGTGCAAATGATAAACGTCTGCTAAACGACATCCCACGGGATAAGCTCGGTTTTGGTGATGATATTGATTTAGACAAAGATGATTTGTATGTAAAAACCCTCGGCTTGCGATATAACGTCAAATCAGACAAATTATTTATAAAATGTCCTCAAGCTGAAATACAAGAAAAATATACTCGTAGACAAGTTTTGTCATTCATAAGCAAATGTTATGACCCATTAGGTCTAGTGGGCCCGCTGTTTGTGTTTTCAAAAGTAATTTTACAAAAAATTTGTAAATTACAACTATCGTGGGACGATGAACTCCCTTCGCTGTTAAATGAAGAGTGGAGGGCCTTTGCTAAAAGCTTAATTGAAATGTCAAAAATTGAAACTAAAAGATACATTAATGTGCAAAAGGTAAAAAAGACCGAATTAATTGGATATGCAGATGCCTCTAATAAGGCATATGGCTGTGCAGCATATTTAAGAGTCGTTCACATTGATGGCAGTGTTACTGTAAACTTGCTATGTTCCAAATCAAGGATATGTCCAATTAATAAGGATCTGACCACACCTCGTCTTGAATTAAATAGTGCACTGTTGCTTGCTATGCTTGTCAACAGACTTTATAACCTGCTCAAAGCAGAATATGATATAGACGTATATTTGTATCTTGATTCGATGATTGTACTCAGTTGGCTTGACATTGAACCAATCAAATTGCAGGCATATGTTGCCAATAGAGTTAAGAAAATTAAAGAACTGACCTGTAACTTCCTTGGTTCTATGTGCCAACTGATCAAAACCCTAGCGATTGTATTTCTAGGGGTGTGCATCCGCATTTATTGCAGTGTCATCCTTTATGGTGGCATGGCCCAACTTGTTTACAAGATAAGAAGTTTATTCATTCAAAGAATAATGTCACAAATGTGAAAGTACCACTCAATTTACCAGAATTAAAAAATAAAACAAATAAAATTTGTAACGCTGTTCATGTTAAAAATAATTTTGAGTTCATGACAAAATATTCAAGCATTGATAAGATAAAAAGGATAATGGCTTATGTCCTGAGATTTTATAAAAACTGTAAATGTGAAAAAACCTTGCGAAAGTTTGATGAGCTTTTACCTACTGAAATTGAAGATGGCCTGAACATGGTAATTAAAATTGACCAGCATCAGAATTATGCAACTGAAATAAATGATCTTAAGGCAGGCCGACCAATTAAAGGAAGATTAAGCTCATTAAACTGTTTTTTAGACAAGCATCAAATGTTAAGAGTTGGAGGTCGCTTGCAGAATTCTGCTATGCCTTTTTCTGCAATGCACCCGATTATATTGGTTAAGGGTTCTAATATTACCACCCTATTGATACTTAAGGCTCATAAGCAATTGTTACATACCAGCCAAAAAGGAATTTTGTGCTATTTAAATGAAAAATATTGGCTGATAGATGCTCTTAGAGAAATTAAGAAAGTAATTTACAGATGTATGACATGTTTTAAACTCAAAGCAAAAAATGCAACTCAATTAATGGGCTCATTGCCAAAAGAAAGAGTGCACGTCGCAAGGATATTTGAGAGAGTAGGTATCGACTTTGCAGGTCCGTTTAATTTAAAATTTGCTCGTGTCAGGAAGCCAGTACTATATAAAGGCTATGTACTAATATTTATTTGTTTTGTAACAAAGGCGATTCACGCTGAACTGGCCTCAGATATGACTACTGAGAACTTCTTAAGCTGCTTAAAGCGTTTCATAGCACGTAGAAATAAACCCTCTCAGATTTTTTGCGATAATGCAAGTACCTTTAAATGCGCCAACACGCAATTACAAGAATCTACTAGTCACAGATCCTCTGTGCACAGATACACTGCTGATCAGGGTATCGAGTTCAAGTTTGTGCCTGCTTACAGCCCTGTATTCGCTGGCCTCTGGGAAGCAGGGGTAAAATCAATTAAGTACCACCTTAAGAGGGTGGTTGGTAACAGCGTGTTGACGTATGAGGAATTTAATACTGTTCTAATTCAAATTGAGGGAATTTTAAATTCACGCCCTCTTACAAAATTGTCATCTGATCCTAATGATCTATCATACTTATCTCCTGGCCACTTTTTGACAGGAGCTCCATTAACATCTTATCCAGAACCTGATGTATCCGATAAACCGGTTAATCGCTTATCCTTTTGGAAGCAATGTACACACATTCAGCAGAACTTTTTCAAGCAATGGTCGAAGCAATACCTAACTATGCTGCAAAATCGCCCCAAATGGAAAAGCGAAAAGCCAAACTTAAATGTTGGAGAGCTCGTTATTTTGAGAGCTGATAATATATCGCCTTTAAAATGGCCAATGGCCAGGATTGTAAAAACATATCCAGGTAAGGACAATATGGTAAGGGCACTTGATGTAAAAACTGCAGCTGGTTATACCATGCGTACAAGTGTCATGAAGGTTTGTCCTCTGCCAATTAACGATTAAGGTTATAATATAGATTTTCTGGCGGGGAATGTGTTTGTATTACAAGAAAATACAATCTCGGCGTAGCTTAGCTACAATTAGTATAAGTCTTAGATATGTGTTTAGACACAATAAATAAATAACATTATTTTCTTTTCAATTGTAAAAAAAAAAAGGGGTAGCACTCATTCCACATTGTATAGAGAATTTGATGTGAATTTTGTGCTTATTAATTGTTAGTGTTTTCGCTAAGAATATGTAAAACAACTTGTTTCTGTAGTTATACTCAGAAGTTAATTAATGGTAGTTTATTAATGGCTTCATAATTTGATGTTTCACTTAAGATCGGTGTCTGAGTGTACCTACATATAAAGTGTTATTTAGTTAGTAAGATTTCTATTGAAACTGTCTTAAGTTACTCTTGGCCTGGCCCGCAGTTTATGTACGATACAGTACATAATAATTATTTTTTTTGTCTACTGGCAACACAGAGAGCTCTAACCACTTTGTGGGAACTATGTACGTTCTTTCAATATAATAAAAAATAATTAAATTTACTCATGTAGCGGCTTTCATTTATAAGCCCACAGAATCAGCCCCCTGTATTATGGAAATAAATTTTTGTTCACGGGTTTTGTACATTATGATATGTTAGTGTAAGTGTCGTATAGGATATGAGTGTGTAACCGTAATTATTGTCACGTTATTATAACCTTACCTTTATAAGGCACCATATCAACTACTTTTAGTCCAGAGACGACCGCTCCCGATTTGTTCACCGTCTTCTCCAACGTTACTGCATCAATCCTGGTCATCAGGCACATCGATTCGTTCACAATCAGGAACAGGTTGATATGGGAGAGTGCAACGTTCACAACTACATTGAATGGTGAGTCAGGTCGGTCGGGGGGTGAGGCGGGTGAGAGGGAAGGAGTGCGATACTCCTGGATGCAGTCGTATAGGGATATGATAGTTTCGGCGACCGCGTTACTCCATTCCAACCGGACGCAGTCCATCATGGCTTCTACCTGTGAAACATAATAGAACTGATAGAATTCAAACCGTCTCCACCCTTGCCCAACACGGGACCTGTCCCATCCCTTTAGGTTGATAATTGCGAATTGTTGCTGTTATTGTGCACTTGATCTATGTGAAAAAGGCAGTCGGTGTTTTTGTAATATTATTTAAATAATAAATTTTAATTATATTACTTTGATAGTCAAATGTAAAACGTGCGAGTGTTGGGTGTGAGCCATTTTTGTTTTGTGAAACGGAGGAAATAGCTGATTGTTACCATGTACAGAAGTTACTATTAAGGAGTTATTAACATTTTTCCAATAGCTCTAGCAGGAAATGCTATTCTATTTTGATTAACCTGAAAGTCAAAATTTAATTTTTGGCACAGCGTTTGCAGTCAAGCTATAGTCATTTTAATCAACGTCTAGTCTAAGCTAAGCAACAATGAGGGTGAGGAGATAACCTTGCGCCCGTGTGGCGTACCTTGGAGTCCCGGGGCCCGTGCGAGCCCCACTTGACAAGCGCCACAGCCAACAGCGCGGAGCCCCACGCGTGGTGCCGACGGGGCGGCGCCTCCCGCAGCGCGAGCGCACCCTCGCCGCACCCGGCCCACCCGCCGTCCACGAGCAGCTCGGCGCTCCAATGCCGCGCGCCCACCACCATGCGCGCCATGCCCCATCCGTATGCCTCTTCTGCACACAACCACACTACATTCGTTTGTCGTCTTAGCGTAGTTACTGAGATTTTATTAACTCCAATATTATAACATATTACTTCTGTTCGCATGGCACACACACAACCATAACTCATACATAATTCTACACACACTCACTCCATACTCATACACTTTCTTTTACTGATGTACACATTTAAAGCACTTATTCTGATAAATCCACTGATTTTTAAATGAGAAAATTTTACTAAAATTTAAAGGTCTCCAAGATAAAGGCCGCACCTAGTTTGGATCCCATTGCTTAACATGCATTGTAGGTATTTAGGAAAAAATAAATTATAGCAATTTGTTATGTATGTAATAGTGTTTTTAGGATTTATAAACAATAGTCAATATTTGTGTAATGAGCAGGTCTTACTTGTTTATTATTGTTTTCGCGACACAGGGAACCCTAATGTGGAGGATGTTTAATTGATTACAGCAACAATACTTTTCGAATTACCGATATCCTCTTGGCCACACCACAAAATCTTACTACCAATGTTTACCAACTACCCACTATTATTTTATACCATAAAGACGTCGTACCGGCGGCTAGAGACAAATGAATAAATGTCGATGGGTAATTTATTATGCGTCCCATTTAACAGGATTAATATTTCTCGAAATGGGAATTCATTCATTTTTAGCCACTGGAACGCTATATCTGCGCCACGATGTGCTCATTATAACCGAAAGTATTATCCATGACCCACGGTCGATAACCTTCGCGTCAACGTAGGGCCCTGCTTTAATTTTGTTCTGTGTTGTTACGGCACAGCTCACCTCTGGTGTCCAAGAGCTGGTCGAGCTTGACCTTGACCCCGGCGCAACCCGCCGCCATCGCACGCGCGTGTCGCAGCCGGGCCTGCACGCACACGGCGCGCAGCTCCGCGCACCCTTGCACCACGCACGCGGAGAACACGCGCGACACCCACAAGGGCGTGGCACTGCTCGCTGGAACTACATACTAACATCGTGACTATTAGTGTCTAGGCATGAGATATGCCCACTGACAGTCATATATGATTCCGCCAATTTATGGATCTACTGCTGGGACTTGAACTGCCTCACAGAGAGAGAAGCATTAGCCATGATCCACCACACGAGCTTAGTTATATAACTGGATTCGCGTGCAGCTCTTCGTCTTTTCGCAGAAGTATGAGCCATATTTAACAATCTGCTTAGTAGGTAGGCTGGTGGCCGCCTTAGTGTCGAAGAATACAGGCCGCCTAAAAGACTTCCGCTTCCTGCTGGAACTGTTGTGCTAGGACCGACGGCTCTAACTAGCCCTCTGAATCACTAAAGCGCTTAGTTAAAAATGCCACTAGCGGTCACCCATATAAACGTCGTGACTACGAGGGCTGCACTAAAAGTATCGGGAATGGAATATTTCCACTGTTCCTGTCATATTAAAATCTTTTTAATTGAAAACTCCTTGGTTTTAAAAATCGAATACCATTTATTTAAAAAAAGATTCTCGGTCTTGTCACAAGGTTTTTTCAAACTTGTTTAGTCGTTGAGAAAATGGAATTAACTCGAGAAAATTCAAGAGCGATGATTTATTATGACTTTCGAAGTGGTTTAACACAAATACAGCGTGTTGACCGGATGATTTCTGCATTTGGTGATGAAGCCCCATCCAAAACCACAATTTATCGCTGGTTTGCTGAATTTCAACGTGGACGTGTCAAGCTCAGTGATGATCCCCGTCAAGGTCGTCCAAAAACTGCAGTCACCCAAGAAAACGTTGAGGCTGTGCGTAAGCTGATTGAGGATGATCGACATGTGACATACCGCGAAATTCAGGCAACTTTAGACATTGGCATGAGTTAAATACAAATAATCTTGCATGAACAATTAGGTGTAAAAAAGTTGTTTTCCCGAGGGATAACCACATTCGCTCTGTGAAGAGCAAAAAGCGAGCCGCGTTACTTGGTGCGTCAGAACTCTCGAAAGATTCCACGCAGGATCCTCAAATGCTTTATACAACATCGTATCAGGTGAGGAATCCTGGATATACGCGTACGAACCCGAAACAAAAAACCAGTCACGAGTATGGGTGTTCGAATATGAGTTAAAGCCAACAAAAATTGTTCGTTCAAGGAGTGTTGCAAAAAAAATGGTGGCCACGTTTGTCTCCAAAACCGGCAATGTTACGACTATTCCTCTTGAGGGACAAAGAACGGTTAATGCAGAATGGTATGCTAGCATTTGTTTGCCACAGATCGTTTCTGAACTCCGTAAAGAGAACTGCAACCGCCGCATCACCCTCCATCACGACAATGCGAGTTCTCACACCGTGCTCAGAACAAAAGAGTTTTTAGAGCAAGAAAACATATAATTATTAGACCATCCGCCGTACAGCCCCGACCTTAGCCCTATACTTTACAGCCCTAATGATTTCTATACTTTCTCTAAAATAAAGAATAAATTGCGTGGACAGAGATTTTCATCACCTGAAGAAGCTGTGGACGCCTACAAAACGGCCATTTTGGAGATCTACCACAGGTATCTACCACAGAATACAGAAAGAACCAGAAACCGTGGGCGCGCCAAATACTGAAGCTACAAAAACTACTCCTAAATAGAGTAGTTTGACGCGCAAACGATCAGTTACTTTGTGTACGTCGTAACGCGTAACGTGTTTTACCGGTCACCAATTAAATTATATAATGCCGTCTTGTGTCGTTCCTACTTGTAAAAATGCAGCGGGATAAAAAATAAACACGATGGGATCACATTTCACGTGTAAGTATCGCATTTACGTATCGCCTTATTTAATTATTTAATATTTTTTCTCAGTTTTAATTGTCATAGAGAATGATGCGTCCATCTTGTTAGTGTTGCCATTATATCAGTTTTAATTTTCTCTTTTTTATTACCAATTGAGGGCTTTTATTCGTTCTAGTATTTTAATAAATAGGTAATAAAAAAACTAACTTGAAGAAAGATAGTATAAAGTGTCAGTGCCCGTATGTATGTATATGATATTGTTAGAATTGCCTAACATTCTTATTAGGTACTATGTTAGTCTATCAGGCTTTCTAAACAAATTTTTGGTGTGTGTGTGTGATAGAGAAAGAAAGGGGAGAGGTGTATGAAATTATGTTTTTATGTTAGCTATCTAAAATTTTAGCTTCCCTGCTGATGAAGAAAGGAAAACGGGGTGGACAAAAATAATACAAAGAGCACGACTGGAAGAGTTTTGGAAACCTTCGAAGCGAAGCGTAGTTTGCTCGATGCATTTTGAGGAGAAATATATTTATGAGACAAAATGTGGTTTAAAAAGACTTAAGAAAGAAGCTTTTCCAAATAAGGTACATAATTAGTCTGTCTAATTATATATTTAATCACATTTATGAAATTTTATCTGAATTCGCAGACGTAGGCGAAAAGCTGGTGTAATATTATGAGTAACCGAATAGTAATTATTTTATTATTTCAGCATTTGGCCATGATAGCAGATGAGTCCGGGTCATGCATGGAAAAAACTAAAAATGTGAGTATTAATCATTACTTAGTTACCCACAGTATTAAAAATGGAAATGTCGTGCTGTTCCGCTGGTTATAAGTTTTATGACATCATATTAAATGGCGCCTTATGGTGGACAGTATAGTTTTCAGGATGACTTACAGACTAATTTTTTTATATTTCAGGCTAAGCAACCTCATTCACCCGCTAAATCAAACTTGGAGATTGGTGATGTAAACATATCCGATTTGGACTATATATTTGATACGCCGAAAAAAGTGAAACTAAGATCCCAATTACGCCGCAAAGAGATACTTTCTAAGAAGCATGTTCGACAAATAAAGACATTGCAACAAAAAATAGACGTCTTGTCAAAATGAACGAATCTTTAAAGAGAATTATAATTTAAGGAAACTAAGGAATTTAAAAAATAATCGCTATGTTAATGAGGATGTTTATGACCTGCTTTCGACAAATATTGTGGCAGCTGATATTTTTAATAATGTATACCAAAAATGCGTTCTAAAAAAGAAGAGACCAAAATACAATGCCAAGATAAAAAAGTTTTGTCTAACACTAAATTTTCTTTCTCCGACTGCCTATAAGTACGTAAGGGCTACATTTGACACGTGCCTTCCACACCCGAAAACATTGTCTAGATGGTACACTAACATAAGCGGAGAGCCTGGATTATCAGACGAATCGTTTTTGGCTTTAAAGGAGAAGGCTAAGTCTTCCGAGCATAAAATTATTTGTTCGCTAATGGCTGATGAGATGTCCATCAGACAGCAAAGTTTGTGGGATGGTAAAAATAATTGCGGATATATAGACATGGGGACCGGTACTTCTGAAAATTGCAAAACCTTAGCTTCTGAAGCATACGTTCTTTTACTGAATTGCATTAACGACAATTTTAAATTACCGGTGGGATATTTCTTGGTGCACGGTTTAAATGCAGAACAAAAAGTTAATTTAATTAAATTATGTCTCATCAAATGCCACGAAGCTGGTGTAAAAGTAGTGTCTTTAACGTTTGATGGGCATGCAACTAACATAACGGCAATGAAGTTACTGGGATGTAAAATAGACCATGAAAGTGAAATGAAAACCACTTTTAAACACCCTGTAGATAATTCTGATATAGCTGTCTTCTTGGATCCCGTACATATGTTCAAACTTATAAGAAATCATTTTGAATCAAAAAAAATATTCTGGATGACCAAGAAATAAATTGGAATCTACTATGTGAACTTAATAAACTTCAGGAAAATAAAGGGCTCCATATAGCGAATAAGCTTACACGTAGGCATATAATGTTCCGTAACAACATTATGAAGGTTAAGCTTGCTAGTCAAGTTTTGAGTAAAAGTGTCGCAACAGCGATACAATTTTGTCGAGAGGATGCCAAATTGTTTGCATTCAAAAATTCCAAACCAACCGAATATTTCATAGAAACATGAACAATCTCTTTGATATATTTAACGCCCGTAATATGAAACAATTTGATTACAAGCAACCATTGAATAGACGCAATAAAGACATGATATATGAGTTTCTTGATAGAATGACAACGTCATATTCGTAGATTAAAAATTAAAAATGCTACGAAAAGAAAAATCAAGGAAGATGAACGACAAGTGAAAGTTATAATAAAAAATTATAAACCGATTTTAGAATGTGCGTGTAAAACAGGTTTTCTTGGCATTCTTGTATGTATTGAGAGTCTGAAATCCCTATACGCGAATTTAGTTGAGATTGACAATATGCTTGTATTTATCATCATCATCATCATCATCTCAGCCGTAGGACGTCCACTGCTGAACATAGGCCTCCCCCATGATTTTCCAAAAGGACCGGTTGGAAGCGGCCTGCATCCAACGTAGTCCTGCGACCTTCATCAGGTCGTCTGTCCACCGTGTCGGTGGACGACCTACGCTGCGCTTGCCGGTCCGTGGTCTCCACTCCAGAACCTTTCGGCCCCATCGGCCATCTGTTCTGCGTGCTATGTGCCCTGCCCACTGCCATTTCAACTGGCTAATCTTCTGGGCTATGTCGGTGACTTTCGTTCTTCTACGGATCTCCTCATTTCTGATTCGATCACGTAGAGAAACCCCGAGCATAGCCCTCTCCATAGCTCGTGGTGCGATTTTGACCTTGATTATGAGGCCCATAGTAAGAGACCACGTTTCAGTGCCATAAGTCATCACTGGTAACACACATTGGTCGAAGACTCTTGTCTTGAGGCACTGAGGTATTTTTGACGAGAAGACTTCGCGAAGTTTCCGGAACGCTGCCCAGCCGAGTTGGATTCGACGATTGACCTCTTTCTCGAAGTTGGACCTGCCTAGTTTGACTGTCTGTCCCAGGTAGATGTACTCGTCAACAACTTCGAGAACTGAGTTCCCAACTGATATTGGGGTAGGTACAACATGGGCATTAGACATAATTTTCGTCTTATCCATGTTCATCTTAAGACCTACCCGTTGGGAAACTCGATGGAGGCCTTCGAGCATTGTACTGAGGTCTTCCATGGATTCTGCCATGACTACAATATCGTCGGCAAATCGAAGGTGAGTGATGTATTCGCCGTTAATATTAATGCCAAGTCCTTGCCATTCCAGAAGCTTGAAGGCGTCTTCCAATGTAGCGGTGAACAGTTTCGGAGATATAACGTCTCCCTGTCTCACGCCTCTTTGCAATGGAATTGCCTTCGAACTCTGCTCCTGTACTCGGACTGACATGTAGGCGTTTTTGTACAAACACTTCAGCACTTCAATATACCGATAGTCAATACGACACCGCTGGAGAGCACTGCCCACGTCTCGATCGAATCAAAGGCTTTCTCATAGTCCACAAACGCTAAACAAAGAGGCAAGTTATACTCTTCGGTCTTCTGTATAACTTGCCGTAGCGTGTGGATGTGGTCTATGGTACTATAGCCTTTTCGGAAACCGGCTTGTTCCGGAGGCTGGAATTCATCAAACCTGCGACTGAGACGGTTCGTTATGACCTTCGAAAACAACTTATAAACATGGCTCAAAAGCGAGATGGGTCTGTAATTTTTAAGTAAAGTGTTGTCATCTTTCTTGAAGAACAGCACCACTACGCTTTTGTTCCATGCTTCTGGCGTTGAACCTTCGAGTAAGACGGTATTAAAGAGCTTCTGAAGGACTTTCAGTACCGGTGTTCCACCCGCTTTCAGAAGCTCAGATGTGATACCGTCGTCGCCGTCGTTGTATTTATACCAACATATAAATGCAGCCAAGACCATTTGGAACTACTCTTTGGGATGATACGAATGCATGGGGGCCATAACGACAACCCAAATGCAAAACAATTTAAAGGCATTTATCGAAAAGTATTATGTCACCTAGAACTTAAAGCCTCTGATAGCAGCAATTGTATACCTTTAGAAAATATAGGCATATTAAATTGTTCATCGTCAACCAAAGCAATTAATTTGTCAGCGCACTCACAAAGATTTGAAGACAATGATCAGTTATTTAGTTAAACTCCAACATCACCTATTGAAGAAAATGGTGGCAGTATCGCAAAATGATTGTCTTCTGATTTGCCTCAACTACATGACTTGTCAAAATATATTGTAGGTTATATAGCTGGGAGTGTTGTTCATTATCTAGTGAAGCGTATAAAATGTCAGTTTTGTATAGAAGCAATGTTAGCATCTGACGTCAAATGGTTTCATAAATTTATTGGTATAAAGAATAGAGGTGGTCTTTGTTTCCCTTCTCAGTGTGTTTATGACATATGTTGTATTTGCGAAGCACACGTTCGAAGAATTTCAAACGAAGATATAGTTATAATCTCGAATTCTCAACGTTTGGCATTCGTTATTTCAATTTATAAAGAATTCATCGGAAAAAATTGCATATTTCCAGTTGGGAACAGCCATATAAATGGTTTAAGCCACAGAAACAGTCTCATAAGGGCTGTGATTGAAAAATATATACATAAGATTTCATCATGTATCTAAATGTAAGTCTTTGTTGATTAGTTCAAACTCCAAGAGACAATATTTTAAAAAGCTTACTCAGCAAAAAGGGAATTAAATGTTCTTTTTTATCTAAACCGTGTTTTATTTAAATAACTTCTCTATTTCTTGAGATTATCAGGTAGGTACATAGTTAAATAGAAAAGGACAATTTTAATTCTATTATTATCTTACCTCAAATACTCTCAACGTTTACCCCAAAACGGGCAAATAATACCTGAGCTAGCAACATTACGCGGGTGGTAAGTGAGGCGGGCGGGGGACGTTGTTTTGTTTTTGGACACAGCGTGTGGCTTGCTATAACAGTTGAACGCGGCTTCTGGTTCTTTCTGTATTCTTAGGTATCTACATACAAACATTCCAAAACAGCTCTCATTTTGGGTAGGCAAATAAAGAATAATGCAGCCATCTCCCTAAAATTGCGTTTGACATAATAAACTGCCATTTGGATTGATTCTGCAGAACTTTAGCTTGATTTAAAGAGATTTGAAAAAGAGTTCGGTGACGATGGCAATAAAAAGAAAGCTTTCTTAGTTATTACCGATAACCAATTCCATACATGAAATGCTTTCCTTATAAGTGTTTTCCGAAAATTCCAGCTCTCTAATGTAAACAGAGAGAGACATTTACCAAAAGAAAATATGATTTACTTAAATAATACCCTAAAAATTGAGGAATCTAATCACACCAAACACTAAAAGAAATATCATGTCAACTACGTTCTTTGACAAAAATCATTGTCTAAGGTTCTAAAATTCTAAATGCTAGTAATATAAGAATAACTTACTCTTTGTATCCAGATCTCTCATTTGCATAGGTTTCGATTTGTTTAGTTTGTCCAATATGGATTTGTACCACTGTATCACTTTAGTGTGCGCATACGCAATGTTCAAGGTGCTGATTATTAGATACAAGTTGAGCACGCCCTTTTCTAGCTGCAACAAGAAAGTCGGGCATACTAACGGAATTGCTACGAAATATGATTATTCAGAGGTACGACTATATTATACATATTTTAGGTTGTAGATAAAAATAACAATAAATTACGTTATGTTCATAATTATGTAAGTTTTAAACTGCCATGGTCACTAATGCAGGAATTATTTTAGAAACGGGATAGACGGCACAGTTGCATGCAACTGCGCCGAAATATCAAAAAGAGAGCTCAAAATAAATAAAATACATGGTAAATATCCCCTTTCTAAAGTTAACTCTTGCAATAATAATGATGTATATACACGGATATTTTTTGGTGTTTGGTGGAAGAATCTTGGTGTGCTTGGAAAAGCGAGGCGATACTTTACGTCGGGCCATAGCCTGCAATTTTATAAGGCTCAAGTTCGACCTCGCATGGAATACTGCTCTCAGCTCTGGGCAGGGGCTCCCCATTTCTTCCATTTGACCGCTTTCAACGCAGAGCGCGCCTCGAACTACGACCGAGCTCTCTCCGATCGCATCACAATGCATCTTCAACCGCATATATCACAGGGAGTGTTCCGAGGAATTGGTCAGTCTAATACCTGTAGCTGAATTTCGTCATCGGACTCAAGTCATGATATGAAATTTCATAGAAATTATTTTGACGTCTGGGAGTCCGTAACCGTGCGATTCCGACGGCATATTCTGCCTCACACTACCACTATGTGGAACCAGCTGCCATTTGAGGTATTTCGGAACCGATGCAACTTGGGAACCTTCAAGAAGAGAGCCTATTCCTTCCTGAAAGGCCGGCAACGCATCCTCGAGACCTTTGGTATTGCGGATGTCGTGGCCGACGGTGATCACTAACAATCAGGTGAACCACCTGCCCATTTGCCAACCCATCCCATAAAAAATACCCAAGGGGTATAGCCCAGAGGCTATCATCGCTTTCTTTCCTGGTAATCTGGATGACCGTTTCTATTTACTATTCAAATGGGATCAATGTGGAGGTATAATTTATATATAAAAGATAATCATAATAACCGGATCACCGAGTAGAAAATTATGTGACCTGTAGTAAAATTAAGCTAATCTTTGTACTTACTTATATATGAATAAATTTCAGTCTAAATGCAATTTTGGTTTTTACTGCTCCACCCACCATCATACCATGCCATACATAAAAAACGGGTATAATTCGGAACATCCCCCCTTTTGCAAAACGGTTAAAGAAAACATAACACCAAAAGCAATATCTACGAAATGTTCTCATGTATGAGGAGTAAATTTTCATACTGAATATCATGTGTACTCCATTCAGAATATGTTCGTTACCTTCGCGTCCAGTTTCAGTTTATTCAAGAATATCAGTATCTCGTCATCAGCCGAGAACTGGTATTGGTCCATTTGAAAGGCGACATACACCTGCGGCAACGCGACCACTTCGTACCCTCTATCGTCGAGCACCGACACCGCGCTGAACCTGGAATTCACCTGGAAAATAATCAAAATAATATTGCAAACGCGAATGTGTCTGCGTGGAAAAGTTTAAAGCTGCGTGTGCAAATCTTATTTGTAGAAACCCATAAATAATATGTGTCACGCTTAGCAAAAATTAAAATTGCAGTTAAACTAGTGCCATTCTTTTTTTTTATTATTCATAATTTATTTAAGACTTTTAGTCGCTTAGCGTCTATGCCAGTCCCGTTAAGGCTTACAATACCTTGACACTACATTATAAAACATTCACAAGACTTATTGAAGTACTTCAAGCAGGGCTCTGTAGAGTGTCCTAGCCGCTTCACCCCAAGGAACCGCCAAGACACTGTTAGTGCCATTCTAGGCTGACAATTGGAATGGCACGCAGAGCTTACTACTCAAGTTTTGGGTGGCACTGCCTGCGCTCGCCACCCCAAGATATGGGGTTTCGAGTATAAAAATAACAATTTGTATTTTCTTATAAGGTAAAAGTTACTATTATTCGCTCATAGGCTTCTTAAATACTATAAATATATTTATCTACACTAATGTTGTAACATTCTACTTATGTTTCCAATACTTGACTTATAATTACTACTGTTATAGAACAGACAACAAAACACTCAATTTAAGCAATTTCACATGATGGTATAATATCCACATCGATATCGTAAAATCTCATTATAACATCAATAAAACGCGACCAATTAACGTGGCGAGCCTTATGTCAAAATCCTCATACAAGTTGTATAAAATTTTGATATTAGGCTGGCTTTTGAAAACAGTTGGGTTATACGTGAAAACTTCGTCGAAACTACTAAACTTACATACACAAAACTCTTTGGTAAGATCTTGTGCCAATTAAATAAAAAAAGAACAGCGCGCGCTCGCTCCTGATTGGCCCTGCGCGCGCAGCTGCATTTTGACAATAAATACGCGTGAATTTAATGTTTGTTTTGTTTTTAAAATACAAATTAAAAGTTAAAAATGGATAGCGACGATGATATTTGTACGCCTCCGGATATTCTAGAATTAGCAACAAAAGTAACTCACAATCTTTTGCCAGAAAAATCTAGAAAATTATATGAAAAAGAATATAATAACTTTTTGGCATGGAAGACCGAAAAGAAAACTACATCATTTTCTGAAAATGTCATTCTTGCGTATCTCAAAGACCTCTCCGACAAATTCAAACCATCTTCTATGTGGGCTAAATATTCTATGCTCAAGTCCACACTGAGTATCTACAACAATATTGATATCACGAAGTATTCAAAGGTCATAGCGTTCCTGAAACGCAGTTCAGAATGACACAAGGAAAAAAGTCCTTGACGTTTACATCAGGTCAAATAAAGATGTTCCTGGAAGATTCACCCGATATTTTGTATCTTTTTGAAAAGGTAAGTGTATTTTAGTTCTGTTATTTAATCTACCTAGTACTTACGTACTACACATGCAAGTTATCTAGACACTCCGTTTAAGCGCTTTGTGTATAAATTTGGTAGTAGGTACCTACACTTTACTACTTCATAAATCATAGTTTTTGCCTTGGCTATGTACCTCAAGCTTATTATATCGTTTATTGTTACAGGTTGCACTAATCTTCGGCATAATGGGGGCATGCCGAAGGCAAGAGCTATACAACATCCAGTTCGATGAAGTCTCTAACATAGACGACAGTACAATCATGGTGAAAGTTTCGAAAACAAAAACGAAAATAGATCGTTCTTTCGTTGTGACGGGCAACTGCTATGCCGTATGTAAAAAATACATGGAACTTCGACCCACCCCCTGTCGAAACCCTGCCTTTTTCTTGAGCTATAGATCGGGGAAGTACGTCGATCAAAGAATTGGTATTAATAAATTTGGTGCTCTGGGAAAAACTATCGCTAGTTTTTTGAATCTGCCTAACCCAGCGTTGTACACGGGGCATTGCTTCCGGCGCACCTCGGCGACCCTTCTCATAGATAGCGGTGGTGATTTGACCGCACTGAAACGACACGGGGGGTGGAAGTCTTCAACTGTGGCTAAAAGCTACATTGATGAGTCTTTAATGAATAAAATTCAAGTCTCAAATACGATCTTGAACAGTATAGAAAACAAGACGAATGAAGTAATTATAAATATTCCGACTCCGTCTACGAGCTCTACTGCTTGCCCCGCGACCGCTACAGCTGCTGGATCAATAATTAACATTAACTTTCAAAATTGTACCATCCAAAATTTGAACAATTATTATAAATAAACTATTGTCAGCTTTTACTATTGTTGTTTGATTAATTGCATTAGTGAAGATAAAGTAGTGTATGCAACTGCATATAACACGGGTATTAAAACACTCGTTACTATTATGGAACTCGCTGCGCTCGTTTCATAAACTCACACTCGTGTTTTAATACCCTTCATTATATGACAGTTGCATAAACTACTATTATGTAATGAATTGCATAAGACTTAGCTATATTTGTAGCTTTATTGATAGTGGATATGGTAAATTAACTTTGACTATTTTTTTCACTTTGAAATATTGTTTTAATTTAATTAAATAAATAACATTTATTTAAATATTTTGGGTGTGTATGCAGATTATTTTTTCCATTGTAAATCCTATTATTAAGGATTTTAATCGTCAATATTTATCCAGATATATAGTGTTGCCTGCACTAGATACATATTTGTCCGCCTTTTCAGGTACAATTTGTAATATATTCATGGATCACTCATTTCATTACAGCTTTTTAATATTTAGATATAAGATATAAAGTTAGATTTAATACGACTATACCTTTGTGTATAGTCGTATTAAATCTAACTTTAATTGGCCAACGCGAAGTGTTAAATTTTAAAATAAGAAAAGATTAGATTGACGGACTAATGTCAAGAGAACAAAACGAAGCTGGCATTCCTATCCAGCGGATTCCAAGATTCCAATTTGGTGTGTCGAGCGAATGCTGAAAATCGATAAAATGATGGATTATTGGATTTGGACTCAATGAATCGCCCAGGAAACTTATCGTCAATTATATTCCTGAAGTCATGACCTATGATATGATTTGAAGTTGTAAATTGATAGCAAACCGAGGGTAATGGCTTATTCAGTAATCTGTGGTAATGGTTTGTTGAGTAATCTCACCCTGATGACGCAATTAAAGCTCGTAAGTCATTCAATGGACTCCTTCTACAGAAGAAGATATTGAAGGTATCCTACGCGCTCTTAACCCAGAGCTGAAGCCTCCCTCGAAGAAGCAGAAGCTGACTGAACCTCTACGAATGTAACCTGAAACCTGAACGAACTGACCTTTCAGGACTTAGTGAATTTTGAGACGCTGCCACGTGATGTATTTTTGTTTATCATAACTATACTTGTTTCTAAAGGTTATCAATGCAGTGTAGGTAAGAACGGTGTTACACTACGAATTTCGATGGAATTTTAGCATTACTATTAAAGTTTTTACTTACCCAAAATTTTTACAAATCAATAAATTTGAATTGAATTTGAGTTAGAGTCTCATTCACTTGCTACATAAGGACACCCTCTAACAGAGTAATGCTTGGATAGTATAGCTTTGGAGCGGAATATCTGTCACTGGTGGTACCAAAACCATGACAGCATCTTGTTCAAGAGGTCAACCACCTAGTAAGTCGGCTTTCGTGACCTCTTACGATGCGCGTCCCGAAGGCAGAGAGAATATTATCCAACTCCGGTAAACGTAAATCGTCCTTCACGTAAATAAAGGTACCTACCGACCGACCATTGGTAAAAATACCGACCGACCACAGAAGCCACAGAAAAACGTGCGGTTGGTGCTTAAGCTATTGCGTACTGCAGATAATACTAACAATATACTCACTTGTAAACTTTGTAAAGACATCTCAAAGTTTGTGCATGTAATTTTGTCCAAAGACGTTATTCTTGTTGTGTCTATTTTTAGACTAAAGATCTGAAACAATCATTATAAAATTATGACTCGTCGACTCAGCATTGCTTATTTTACTACGTTTGTTTTAAATAATAGTAGAAACTGTTGCATAATGACGGGTATTATTGCTCAAGAAGCAACAAACAAATAAACAAACATACTTACTCATCTCATAACAACCTCACTCACTCTCAAACATTTGCATATAAAATATTAGCATGAGTAAAAATTAATTCATATTTATTTAAATTATTTATGTGTATATCTTATATACAATGTATTTACCTTAGGTATCACAGGAGACAGTCTTTGAACAACAGTATTCATGTGATCATCATACTCAGGAGATGGTTGGGCACTGGAAGGTTTCCGTTTCTTGTGCTTCTGTAGGAACTGGTACATCTCATCTTGGAATGTTATTGCCGTGTTACTTATAGCTGCGTGGATTTTCTGCAAAAGATATACATGTATGTACCATAGTTACCTATTTACTTATGAACCTACACTAAATCCTTTACACCTATACTAATATAGATAATGAACATGAAGAGCAGTATACTAAATTACTATTACATCTCTCATATTCGGTAAGTAGGTCCTTATCATCCCCAAATGGGGCTTGTAGGTGACCAATTAGCTCTCTAGGGTAATAATGTAGCTAGAAAAGCCCTAGGGCGGTTTACATCTCTCATATTCGGTAAGTAGGTCCTTATTACCCCCAAATGGGGCTTGTAGGTGACCAATTAGCGCTCTAGGGTAATAATGTAGCTAGAAAAGCCCTAGGGCGGTAAGTAATTAAAAAGCACTTCACTCTTTGAAAATGTTCACGTACATCTAACCATCATACTGGCAATAGACATCATGCATTCAGCCCAATGACAAAAGAGGTCGCTTCGCTATTCAGCCTTGTCTTCGTAGGAGCATAACAGTCATCAATTTTATTTTTGTAATGCCGGTTTTTGCTACTTACCTCACAATCGAGATGTAAAGCCGAGTAGTTAGCTCAGGTGTAAGCATCAATTGCACCCTCTCTTGCAATATCTCGGGCTGCAATTGATGCCTACAGCCCTTGGCTACTAATCAACTATTGATAATACCTACGTTTAACAGGCTCTTGATGTGCATACAAAATAGCAAAAATTATAATTACGGAAAACTAGTGTTATCAATTTTGATTTTAGTAGATTGCAATGTTGAAGGTTTTTCCCAAATTTTGCACCTAGAAAATATCTCATGTTGGGAAGTAGAGTTAAGGAGCACACAGTGCAATCATGCACTATGTTTGACTAAGAATCACAACCACGTTTTCCCCATAAGAGCGGAAAATCTTCATGGGACATGATTAACTGAAATTAATATTTAATGACAAAGGCATGTCAAATGGATATACTGCTATTGCTAAAACAAATTTGAGGCACATTAATGACTTTACAATATGATGTAATTTTTTCCTAAGTTTGAAATCATTGCAGCAAACAGATATAATGCAAAATCACAACATACATCTTACCTCAACATTCAATGGTCCATCAGCTTTCACAGTCCCTTCTATAACAAAACTGCAAGCTGCTTCTCCAAGCCTCTCTCCTTTCCCTACTATTGCTGCGTGAGCGTCCACCACCTTGGTGGAGAACACAAGGGCTCTGGCAGGCCCGCCTGCAGCTCCATCTGCATGTACTTGTGATGCCGTGGCATGGAGAGAATATGGTTGGTCAGCAGATCCCATGTATATGGTCACCGACGCATTAAAGATGTGGACACCCATGAACTGTACATTCAAAGTGTATTAAAACTACTACCTTTAACCATATCGCAATTCCTGGAAAACTGGTATGATTTCTGAGAAATCTATTGTATTATTGGCCAAATAAGGCGATAGGCGAGTCTACAGGTTATTTATTTATTTATTAATTTATTGCATCATGCACTTATATAGCCCATACAAATACATACCCTGTTAGGGTGTAGCAAACAGAATGTAGTTCATAAAATCATTCACCTAAAGTCTAGATAGCTACATTATTAATTATATTATTTATTCCACTATACATTAATAGTATATAATAGTAAATAAAATAATGTGTATATAAAATATAAATTAACTGTCACAAGTATAATTATTATGTCATCAAATTCAAATGAGTGTATCAATTGACCATGACCTAAAGTCGATACAGCTACATTATTAAATATATTATTTATTAAGGTTAAGATTGACAAAGTTATTAAAAATAAAACACAATAAACAATAATTATGAGAAGGGCAAGTTGTGTGCCTTATGTAAGTACCATGTCATACCACCACATACCACCCATAGCTTATGTCTGAATTTTTGTATGACAGACAATTTGATTACAAATAGATTTTGCAAGTTATACAATTATTTTAATGTTAACTTACTGTTTTGAATTTTAATTCAAGGTTTGACATATTGTTACAATTGTGTAAATTAAAGAAGAGTCAATACTTCATAAAATCTAAAATCTTTCTATAATATACATGAATATTCCAAATATACCTGTGCAAACATTATCAAGCTATGTGGTAGCTTCTTATCTCTAAAATCCAATAGTTTCTTCTTAGCCACTGCAGCCAGTTCCCTTTCCAACATGTTATTTGCAGAAATGTCATCTGTTTCTCCTCGCTTAAGTGAGTTCTGCTTGGACAACAGTGGCTTGAGGATGGTTTCCACAACCACACTACGCTTCTCCTCCACATTGTTGGTTAACTCCACTCCTCGGATGACAACAGATACAAGCTTGTTGATTTCAGAGTTGAAACAACTGCTTTGAAATGATAATTCATTGATGTGCTGAAAACATTCTTTGTATTGAATTAAGGCCCATAATAGGCTAAATTATTTTGTTAAAAGGTCATTACAGACATAGATTGAATATGTAGAAAGAAAACTTAAATACTCGTTGTATAGAAGATGATACTTATAATATATACTTAGTATTGTGAACATGGCTTTCGGACATACAACATAGAACATAATTTTGTGTGGTACTAGAAGTTTCAGTGAAGTGCAGGCTTGACATACGTAAAATTGCTGACATTGGATTTACAAAATGAGTATATCTAAAACTATATATACTGGCAATATATATAATCAATAGCACATGAAAAAAATAAGAATAGCAAGTTGAGATAAATATAGTACTTTTTATATTTTTAGTCTTGAAATGATGGGTATGTTTCTTATAAAAACGAATTGGCAGACATCACTGCATTTTATATGCTAAGGTTATCTAAGGCTAAATCAAAGCCAAAACTATGTTACTGAATTACTTAGTGTTTAGTGAAGAAATGTCTGATATGTCTTGCTATTCACCATAGCTTCTCCATGCCTTTCAAATTTTGTGAACTCTCCATGACTTTGTGGTGAATTTGAAAATATGTATAGTGTAAAAGTAAAAATATGAATATGTAGAGTATCTACTTAAGGTGCATTCATTTAGCGATGAGGGTATTAGTGGCAATGCCATTGTTGGCTCTTTTGTAAAAGCGTTTTTAAAGCTCAAACACATTATTTTTACGCTACTTTTGCCCACACCCTACTTGAACGCTAAACCAAGCATAAGACCTAAACTTGCATGATTATGCTGTCAAATAGATAGTTGTCAAAAAAAGATCACAAACTCAAATGCTCAGAATGTGGGTCAAAAATTGCTTTTTTAGCAAACATAACTCTTTTTTTAGCTTTCCTAATGCTAAACAAAAAGAGCCATAAACAACATTTTCACCCACAAATTCCCAATTCAAACGCACTACTTGTGAGCGCTTTTAGCGTTACTTTCGCCAACTTGGAGCTATTTGAACACACTAGGCTAGCAAACCAGGTATCATACATACTCTGGTTTCCATTCAACATGTACAAATCTTTCGCCTTTTACTAAAGATCATCCATACGTCATATTTTATTTGTTTACTTCTAGTAGTGTGTTCGAATAGGTCCTTCATGAGCGTTATTAGCGAAAATAACGCCAAAAACGCTCACATGGGGCGTTCAAATTGGGAATCTGTGAGTGAAAATGTCATTCATGTCTCTTTTTGCTCAGTGCTCGGAAAGCTAAAAAAGAGGATTTTTTGCCACCAAAGAGTAATTTTTGATCCACGTCCGGAGCATGGTTGTTTGTGATCGTTTTTTGACAGCTATGTATTTGACAGCATAATCATGCGATTTTTGGGCCTTATGCTCAGTTGAGCGTTCGAATAGGATGTGGGCAAAAGTTGCAATAATAACGTTTTTGAGCTTTACGAACGCTATTACAAAAGAGCCATCAATGACAACGCCACCAATGCCCTTATAAGCTAAACTAACGCACCTTAAGTGTGACATACTTACAATTGAATACCTATCCTTGGATAAGCTTACATCCTTCAATATGAGTTTCGGCACTGCAATTCTGCCAATCTTTAGCTTTATATGGTATTTCCTCATGAACAGCCATGCTAACAGAGTGGGCAACAACCTAAAAATACGTACAGCGAAAATAAACATTGCATCAACAAAACAATAACATTAAGGATATCAGAGCGGCATTTATTGCACTCACCATGAAACACACGAATAAATACCCACAAATATTAAACACAATACCAACAAAACATTCATTTTAAACGCTTTTAGATCATTTAAAAACTTATAATTCCCTGATTTTTATTGCAGCAGAAAAGAAAGCCGAATAATATAATTTGCTCTTCTTCTAAGTTCTTCTTCTTCTGAACCTTTTTAATGTTGACAGACGTTAGTCTGCCAGTGTCATGTCATGTTCTTGCACTAAAGCGCGCTCTACACTCGCCCGCGATTCTTGCTGTGAATTCGTGAACTTCGCGTTATATGTGTCCCTCCACACTCGCAAACCTTCGCAGTCTCGTTCAAGGCTCCAAATAAAATGGAAGACGACGTGGTTGTCGCTGCTCCAGTGACGCTCTGTGCTATATCGTATTAAAATTACCTACCTATGTATTAAATTAGGAAACAAATAAAAAAGAGATGGTGTAGGGCGAGTGCACAGCAGCGTCTGCGATCTCCTGGCGGGCACTCTTGCTTTCACTGTGTGCCGTGATTGTTTTGCCGGTTAACAGTAATACTTTAATATTTGTTATTTTATCGTCACTACCACATATGGTTTACATAATTAAGGTTTTTATTTACAAAATAGTCCCACAAATTTGGAAGAAATATTTTTTGAAATAGAGTAATTAGTGAGTGATAAAAAATTTATTAATCAATAAAGTATCATTTTCATAAATTTTTTGGGGTTGCACTTACTGATGAACAGTCTGTATTTTATCCTACATTTTTTTTTTAATTTTCTTTACTATATGGCAATCATAGTTAGTTCCACTTTATATATACAAAAAAAAACAAAGGTATATAAATCTTAAGAATGGCTTTATCGATTTCGATGAAATTTGGGAAGGAGATAGATTATATCCCAAAGAAGGACATAAATAAGATACTTTTCAGCGACCATCGCTATGAAGGTGAAACCGCGGAGCGGTAACATCAGTCTAGCGGTCTTCAGTGAATCACCTGCAATACTTACATGTTATATCCCAGGGAAGGCATACCTTTCCATGGGACCTGGAGGCCGAGGTTCTCTCAACGGTCTTCTGGCGAAAAACGCGGGTACGGCGGGAAGATCTTCGCCCAGCCCCACGAGAGATAACGCAGTGGCGAACGGACGCCAGGATGGTAGCTCTGGCATCCTGGAGCAGACGGTTGGCTTTGGGCCCGCGGAGAGGAGCCGGATCCACACGGCTTCTCGAGGCAGTCCGGTCAGTACTGAAGGAGTGGGTTCATCGGAGGTACGGGTCGCTTACCTTCCGGATGACTCAAGTACTCTTGGGGCATGGGTGCTTCGGGAGGTACCTGTGTAACGTGGCTCGGAGGGAAGTGACCCCGGTGTGTCACCAATGCGGCTGTGTGGAAGAAACCGCGCATTACGTATTGGAGGCGTGCCCTGGGGCAGAGGAATCGCGGGATTCCCTTGTCGCTGTAGTGGGAGCGGACCTCACTTTACCGACCATCATAGCTAAAATGGTCGATGACGAGAGGTCATGGAAGGCAATGGTCTCTTTCTGCGAGGAAGTGATGTCGCAGAGAGACCGAAGAGCGCGAGCGAGAGAATAATCCTCTAATAATCTAATCTCTAAACTAATAAGGACACGGAGGCGAGCTATTCGAGCGCGCACTCCCTCTCCACTGGGAGGGCCTGGGGCGTCGGACGTGGGGTCGTCTGGCACCCCTCATCCATGAGGTCCTGCTGAGGAGGCGACGCACTGTATGTCCCAGCGTGTCGGTGGACCGGTATGGCGGAGTTGCTATGTGCCTTCCCCGAGGTGGGTCTGCCCTGAAACATCGAGGGGTGGACGTCGGCAAGACAGGGCTGCGGAGAATGCGCAAACGGCCCCGTGGCCCTGTTTGCAGTCGTTGCCGAAGGACATCGTGGGGTTTTTAGTCGGTAGTTAGAGTCCGACATAATGTTTTATTCATTGCTACGAATATATGTCAAAGGTTGGCACCTCAAGCCATTTCATCCAGAGATTCGCTAAACTCAAATAGCTCAAATATATTATTGACCGAGCTAGCAAAGCGGCTCTGCTTTAACAGGCCAAATTGACTTTCATATGTTTGTTAGGTTGTATCTATGTACGTCTTCCTGTACAGGTCGCATTTTTCAACCAATCTTGACGAAACTTTGAAAGCACGTTCTACCGATTTTCATAAAATTTCGTACACACATTAGTTATCTACCTGAATTCGAATATGAGCATAATTCGTCAAGTGATTTCCGAAATTATAGGATAGACGTAGGTACTTACTGCGACTTACTTATAATTTGTGGATCTAGTGGTAAACGCGTAAAGAAATTGCATACGCTTGGTGCAACTTTAAACATTTACTTAACTTGAGGAGTGGCAAATGTACAAACGTACGAGACCACAGATAAAGAAAAAAAAGACGAGTGGCACTCGGAGACTGCCGCGGTAAAGCTATTGCATAGCTGTTTTTATCAACTAATTATTTAACCAATGCCATCTAGAGGCGAGTTGCTGAACTAAAGAGACAAGCGTGATATTTCAAAAAGTCATTAAAAGTTCTGTACTTTTGAAGGTCTGTTGCATACTACGAATAATAAAATGTATGCGAAGATTTCATGTATGCTCGCTTGCAAGAAAAATGTCCGACTGATGACGTACTGAACACGACTTTTAAGCCCAGCCTACTTGAACACGACTTTTGTTGGGTCATTTTTTTAACGCAGTTACTGTTCCTGACTTATTATTATTCGTAGGTTGCATAGATAAATCAGATTAGTCTGTTGATGATTAAGGAAAAATCTACTAGATCTCACTCACTGACGAAAACGCCCAGTCTGCTAGGTTTGACTGCATAGAAAAGCCAAATAGATTGTTGTCCGTGTTTCAATCGTGGTTGATCCATTGGCAAATTTTTGTGCCTGTGGTTCTACCAATTATTGAACCATCTTTATTTTAAACATCAAATTGTATTGGTACAGTTGGTACTGGACCTACACAGGTAATGGTCATAGCCCGATTTATAGTACCTACCTACTTAACAATAACTCAATTCATTTATTCATCAGACATAATAGTCCATAAAGGAAGTATTCGGGGGATATTTTTATTTTTAGTGCGAGTTTTTAAGTCTGCTGATAAGCAGGGAAGTCAAGTAAATCTTAGTGGAATGACCATTGTTTTGAAATTATTTTGATTTAGGGAGGTATTATTCTAGATATATAATTCTTTAGGTTATGCAGGTGCTTTTATAATACAACCGCGTAAAAATGGATTAATGCTGATGGCCGTGCCAGTATTGAAAAATGGTTGCCTGTAAAGTTGGTTTACGGACGATAGTTTTACGTGATAACGTTTTAAGACAAGCCGAACGCTTAGGTCGATCGTGCTTCTATCGCTCCGCGCTCCCACTTGCACGCTCGGCTCAGGCGGAACGTGGCAAGAGTCATACTTTTTCATGCGTGCAGCCGGAATTCATCTATTTAGAAGACGTTATCACGTCAAGGGTGTCTCTTTGTAACCGAATTCAAAAAATGAGGTTATTAAGATCTATGATAATATATTTCAGCCCACATTACCGAAGTAATTTGTCTCTTATGATAAAGTTTTTCATCGCAGAGTTACTATGATTTAGTTATTTACTTTAAAAATATGTAAAATTATTTCCTTAGCTTAGTCTCCCGTAGGCCAGGCGAGCGAAGCCGCGGGCGGGTCAGCTAGTAATAAATAAAATTAGCACATGCGGGCCGGTGTGATGGCCCAACTTTTTCGGGATCGTATCAATTTAACACTTCCTTTCTTAGGAGATCGCGTGGTTTATTCGTTAACTTTCGGTTGGCGGAACGCGCTGCCTTCCGGCGTCAAAGACGTCTTTGTACGAGTACTTATTATAGAGAGTATATACCTTGTACTGATTAAATACGGATAATCGAAGATGCACGAGCCGGGCCGAATCATGCAGGCTGCACTCGATCGGGAATACCGTTAGGTTAAGTGTAAGCAAACGCCATTACTTTTATTTCCTAATCTGCGGCTGGATGTCTAGGCTGTGGCCGTTAGAATAATCAAATTATCTACGCGATCTTATTTAGTAGAGGAAGTTCCCGAACTAGTGCAAAATAAAACAGTCTTTACTGTACAACGTTTTATTACCAAAAACAAAACTAAGCTATCTACATGATCTTACATAATATTCTAGAAATCAGTTCAGGGCCACGACCTCTTAGCGGTGTATCCCTCGTATTTCTTTCTTGTCTTTAGCCCCGTCACGATGGTGGAGCTCTTAGGGAAGACTGACGCACCATTGAACATGGTATCTTTTTCTGAAAGTAAATGTATGATATCAAACGATGATAGTACAGCGGGAGTGAAGGTCGCCTACAGGGCCGTTATGTCCCTAAAACAAGTAACGCAGCGCGCTATGATATCTTCAAGGAATGACCGTAAAGTCAATACAAATTTGCGATAATTTCTTGAAGATAACGTAACGCGCCGTGTTACTTGTTGAATGGTCATAGCGAATAATGCCCCTGGTCACGCGGTCATCTGTCGCCGATGCGAAACGTAATATCGCTAGAAAATCAGCACAACGCAATTGTCAAAATTACTTTTCATACAAAAACAACTGCTGGGTTTAAACAACCATTAATTAAATGTCATATGTACCGTACGTTTTACTCGAGTGTAGGTAGGCATGGTATTCGTATGTCACATTTTTTAATAATAAATGTACTATCCACATTTTTTTGTTAATTAGTTCGCGTCTACCTTATTGGCTAGTAGCTGTTAGTGATTAATTAATGTTAGTGTAATTATTAATTATTTAGCAATAAACTCACTTTTCAACTCATTTCATTCATTCATTTAAAAAATAAGGCTCTTATCTAAAACAATTAAATTTATTTTCTATAGATACCCAGCATCCACCCAAAACATAGAACTGACGCGTGTTTTTTATGTTGTAAGATGACAGTGCAAGCTCGAGGCGAGCCTGGTGTTAAGTGGTAATCTCTGCTTAGTACAGATGAATTTCGTCACTTGTGAGGAAATGCACTGCTTCCGTAACTTTGAGACATTCAGTTGTTAAGTCTCATGTGCTTGTAATTTTGCCGGATCCCATACCATTCAAACCAGAACAGTGTTGCAAACATTACTGCTTTTTGGTAGAATTAGGAAGAGGGAAGTACTTCCCCGGATTAACTCATTCACAAAGAGTTCTACTGCACTAAAGGGTTGTCGATATTTACAGATATACAACTCTTATTATTGTTCGTCTTGCTTTGTGGCTGAGTCACCCCAATTTCACCAGTTTCACCATTAGCATGGACAACTCCTTAACTGCACTTCATCAAAGTGACTACAAATACTGGGTAGGAAATCAATAAGGTAGTAAGTAGTCAGAAGGCCACAAAACAATTATAAACAAAAAAGGTGTAGTTAGAAACTGAATTGCTACAAATTGCTTGTCCCCTGTGAGTGGTTGAGAAAAAAAATCACTCCTGATTGTACATATCCCAGTCAATATCCTCATCCCTACAGGTCTGTCTTCCATTTGCTTGAAGAGTATGCAATATTTTGGTCACATCGATAGAAAGGAATAATAATAATAATAATAATAATAATTTTATTTATTTGGAACCATAACACGATTAGTTACAAACATATAGGATTCGATGACACCTGCAGAAGTATTAACTGTGTCGCAGATGTCAACGCCCTCCTCCGAAAGTCAGCTAATAACATAGTTCCTTAGTAACAAACAAGGTACAACTATATAACATATTATGTAAATACCTACCTACGAGAAAACTAAGTGTGAAATATTGTTATAAATTTATGTTGCTTATAAATTATAGAGCTATTTAGGTTTGGGTGAGTAGGTGAGAGTAGTTGAAATGTGTGTTGTGTGTATGTGTGCGTGTGTGTGTGTGTGGGGGGGGGGGGGTGTATTTGTTCGGTAAGGGTGTTTTGTATAGGTGTGGTTGTGTGGACTGGTGTGGTGTGTTTGTGTGATCAGATGAGGTGTGCTGTGACGTTATATTAAAACAACAAGGAGGTCCTCTGTATCCTGGTAAGACAATGATTGCAACCATTCAACACATTTTAGTTTGCATTTATTTAATGTAAGGGGATATATATTTAATTTTCTGTTAAGCTTATTGTACAGCATCGAGCTGATATGGTAATAGTGTCGTTTTGCAGTTTCCGTCCGTCTTTTTTCTGTGGTGCATACTATGTCCCTTCTACGTTTTTTATTTATCTGGTTCGGATCATATGGCATATGAGCATGTTTCCTTAACACAGTTTGCAGAATAAAAAGTTGTCTTACAGTTAGGACTTTGCATAATGAGTATAGCTCACTAGTGGAAAATCGGCGTGTTTTATTAGAGAGGACTTTTAATACTGCTCTTTGTGCCCTTTCCAAATATATCATATTTGATTTTACAGAACCACCCCACGCAGTTATGCAGTATGTCATGATGGATTGGGCTAAGCCGTAGTATACAGTCTTAAGGTACTGAAAATCAACCATTTGTCTAATGTTTTTAAAAATATAAGTTAACTTTCTGACCCTAGATACCATAGATGTAATATGCTGATTCCAGCCCATTGCACTGTCTATCATGACGCCTAGATATTTAATCTGATAGCACCGTTCTAATAACATGCAGTTGCAGTCGATAGAACCAACGCCATTTCCACACAGATGAGCACGTAGAACAAACGAAGGAGGTGGTAGACCAAATGTGCTGACAGCAAAAGCAATGAATTTCGTTTTGGACACATTAGGGGTTAAGAGGTTCGAACATAACCAGATCATAACAAGACATAGAGCATTCTCAGAGAGTCGACGAGCCTCTGACCAGCTGTGACCATGGACCAGAAGGACTGTATCGTCAGCGTAAGATACTAACTTACAATTTGGGAGGGAAAGGTTGCACAAGTCATTTACGTACACTAAGAACAAGGTAGGTCCCAAGACACTTCCCTGAGGAACGCCGAAGCAGAGCTGTTTCTCGCTGCTTCTAATACCGTCTATAGAAACTAGCTGAGTCCGATTGCTGAGATAGCTGCGGAACAGGTCTAGAACTCTGCCTCTTATGCCTATGAGTTCTAGCTTGGAAAGAAGAATAGGAATAGAGACAGTGTCGAACGCTTTAGAAAGATCTAGAAAAATACCGACAGTTTTTAACTTTTTATCAATGTTTTTGACTACGGTATCCGAGAGTTCTAAAACTGCGTCTTCAGTAGACTTACCTTTTCTAAATCCAAATTGATTTTCAGAGAGAACATTATTATCCTTTAAAAATTTTACTAATCGTTTGTTGATTATTTTCTCAAAAATCTTTGACATAACTGTAAGCACAGAAATAGGTCTGTAATTTGTGACACTGTCTCGATCACCACTCTTAAAAATGGGATGCACAATAGCTTTTTTAAACACTTGTGGAAAAATACCAGCCGAAAACGAGATATTGAATATATGATGTAATATAGGGACGAGTACAGTTCTGGCGGCCTTAATAACAGATGTCGAGATGCCATCCCAACCATTTGCACATTTGTCTCTAAGATTAAGAATAATCTGATCAATTTCATCATAGTCGATGCTAAATAAAGCCATAGAATGTAATGGTGGTTGGCTAGGGTTGCCGGCAAATTGAAAATTTAATGATGATAAAGTGTTAGGCTGACATTGAGGAAGCATATTGGAGGCCAGGTTGGCTCCAACACTGGCAAAATATGAGTTGACTGCATTAACTGAGGTGGATGGGTCTTCAGACAATTTTAATAAATTACTTGCGGAAGTGTGCTTTTTGCGCATATGTGCAAGCTTGTTAATCATACGCCAAGCCTCTTTGGGATTTCTCCGAACCTTCTGAAATTCCTGTTGATGGTATTCTCGTTTAACTTTTTTGAGTAAATTGTTACAGTATGTACGATAACGAATAAAAATCAATTTGTTTGAAGAGTTATCTGGATTCTTTTTAAATATTTTAAAGAGCTTATCTCTATGTCGAATACATCTCAGAAGACCAGGAAGGAGATAACCTCGAGAAACTTGTGGTGACTGGAAAAGTGGATGGCAAAAGATATCGTGGCCGCAGTCCAATGCGTTGGTCCGACCAATTCCGCACCACTCTTGTTGTCACGCACAACATCCGTTTACGATGCTCTACACATAGCTGGTGACCGAGCACATTGGCGTAGTATCGTAAAAGAAAGGACAATGGGTAGAGGAGGTCACGACCCTCAGACATGAGGATTACTACTCAAGGAGGAGGATCCTCATCCCCCTAAACTGAACAGGATGTTGACTGCGAGCGTCGTTGAGCAACTTTCTCTTACCTGGATGGAATCTAACGTAATTCTCTTGTACATGCATATTTTTAGGCAGCTCCATTTTGGTGAGGGAGTCAAATGGTGTCCTCGTGTCCACCGGTGTCAGGTAAAATTGTTTGAGGTCATCTGAAGTGTTAATTACACATTCATTAGTTTAAAATTATATTTTCAGTAATTATTATTATTTAATTACTATTTGGCGTAGTTGTTAAATCCCTGCCTTCTGAGCCACTGGCCCTGGGGTTCGTTCCCTGGACCGGTCAAACATTTGTGTGAATGAACATGTCTGTTTGACCTGTGTCTGGGTGTGTATGAACATCAGAATACCATAACACAGTTCTGACTAGTTTGGGACCTGAAAATGTTGTTTGGTTGTTGTCCAAATAAAAAAAACTACTTATTGCTAGTACACTTTCAAAAATTTAATACCGACTTACATTCTATTCAGTTATTGGAGTGTATCTCAAAACTACTGGACCGAATTTGATGAAATTGGAAATGGGACCACATGGGAAGCACCAGATTCAAACAAAAAAAATATTTTGAGAATCGGTTGACCCAGTCGAAAGTTATGAGGTAACAAACATAAAAAAAAACGTCCTACGGCTGAGATGATGATGATGATTAATTACAAAACACATTCCACAGAAGATTTGTAATTATTTTTGTTGTTATGATCACACATATTTTGACAGAGATAAATGTCGAAAAACTGAATCCTTTGTGTACGATTGTACTCCACGACCACGCGGGGCGTGCGCGGACAGTGAGGGACGGAGTGTGATTGTTTGGGAGCAGCGTCGCTGCGTTGCTAGGCTACGCACTGCCCCTTGCGTCGCACCTCACACCTCACTTCAGTTGAGACCCAAAAAATGATTCAAGTTCATAGTTCAAGTTACGTGTCGCGGATTATACCTAGTGATGGACATCTTGGCTTATCAGAGAAACCAAAATGTCGATAAATCGGTACATTGCATTCAGGAGGAAATGCTAGTTTTACTACTACTGTAACATAAAAAATTATAATCATGATCATCATCATCTCAGCCATAAGACGTCCACTCCTGAACATATGCCTCCCCTCAAAATTTCCAAACAAACCTGTTGGAAGTGGCCTACAACCAACGTCATCCTGCAACCTTCCATCAGGTCGTTTGTCCACCTCGAATGATTATAATATTATGAAGAAAATAATCCACATTAAGGTAACGATGGACTACATTGTCGTGAAATATATTCAATGTTGTATAAGAATGGACATCTCCAGTAGCAATAATTTCACTAATAAATGCGGTTAGTGTTTGGTGGAATAAGTAGTAGAAAGGATTGAGCTATCAATGGTGTAAATGCATCCTTCAGCAATCAGTTTTCTTTAGAATGGTACAGATGGAGCGAATAATTAAGTTGATGACAAACAATACAAACCAACAGTTTCAATAGTGTGCAGCAAAGAGTTAGGTACACCATGTCCTGTTTCCTCATGACATGCCTTCAAGACAGCAAACTTGACATGCAAGCCTTCAAACTCGGAGTCCGACTTCAAGCCATTGCTGGAACAGATCTTGAGGACAGTATCTTCAATGTTACTTGGAGGATTCCATGCCTTCGTAGGACGTAGAAATCTGCAAGTATATACAATCGAGTGATTACAATTAATTTGTTATACATAATTATACACATAATATAAGCACCAACATCACAGAAAAGTCCATGGTGATGTCAATGGCATATATAACTAACACTTGATTATTGTGTTCTGATTATTCAAGCTGATTGATTATGTAAGTTAACACAATACTTTAATAATTAAACCATCGTGCGCGTCCGCTTTCACCGGTTTGCACGGCGGCTTTGCCCCGCGCGTGGAGACTGCTGCGCGGCCGTATTAGCTCTGATAGGTAGGCACTGCGCCTGCGACTACTGTGGCGCCAGCCGTACTCTAAGGTTATTTAAAGTAGAGAGGTGCCGGCTTAGAATAGTACCCCAACTTTTCTGGTGCTGTAGAAGGCGGCTAAGCTATTTCTCCTGGTATGCTATAACTTGAGAATGGCTTTCATTGATTTTTTTTTATGTTTTCTACTTATACTTCGTAGAAAAGTCTTACATTAAAAAAGTACATATAATTGGAGTCATCCCACTACTGTGAGGTTGCAACATAAGCATTGATGTGGTTGAAATTATAAATTGGAAAAAACAAATGACTGGATTTCATAACTTTAGGTTGTGTCTTCCTGGGGTGCCCACCCCAGGTCTTGAGGAAGCCAGGCCTACTCATGCCCCTAACTGGCACACAATGACAAAAACGACAGACTTATATTGAAATATAATGGATGGATTTGTGATATGGGACAGTAAGGGCAGGTACCTTGACTGTTATATTAAATGGACAATGTTCCCGGAGGCCATTTTTTGAGGATTCACACTATCACAAAAAGTTATAAATATTTCCCTGCAATTATAAATTTAAGGTTAAAATTCAGGTGCAAATTCCATGATGAATGATCCGCAGTAGCAAATATCAACTTGAGAGCAGATGTTTCAATTTTGTAAGGGATTTAACTTTCAAAGGATCAAATGTGTACCCCAATTAACAACTGTAAACCCTTCTAAAATACGGATCAAAAATCTAAAAGCAAGTTTTACTCAAGCATTGGTATTGCATTATCTCGACTATGTTTAAAGATTTCTCTATGACCTATGAAGAAAACTATTTAAATATATGTTAAATTATTCAGGCTACCGAAATACACACCTAGCAAGTTTTATAATATAAAAAAAATTTGTAGGTAAACTAAAATAACAATCGTTAATATTTCAACTTTTAAAATTGGCGCTATAACATTATCAATGGCGGCCTATATGTAGTATGACGTCACTAGGGCAAAAACAAATAGTGTTGGGATTTTAACATTTTGCTTGCTTGGAGGTTGCTTGTTTGAACATGGAGATGGCAGGAAAAACCAACAACGGCCATTATAATTTATTCTCTTTCTAGTTTATTCTCAAGTTTTGATGTGTAATAGTGGTGGATTATTAATCATTGATGTTCACAATGGTGTAAGAGTGTCAAGTAAAGTGTGTAAAATCATAAAACATTCATTTTGTTTCTTTTTGGTCAATTGTGTAAGCTAGTTTTAATAATGCATCCACAAGACTAATACAAAACAGTAATTAAATGACTGACTTATTTCTTAGACCAGACTCTAACTACCTACTTGAAAAAAAAGTTAATAACTCTGCAGTTACAGAAATTAACCTACATTTTAGCCGCACAAGGTATTCTATGTAGGGTCTCCCAGCTCAAAAGGAAAATTGAACACTTATCTAATCACTTTGTTGTCTGTCTGTCAAGTTCAGATTTTTTATGTAAAAACCTTCTACTTTATTAGAAAAGATTAAAAAAAAAGATGAATTAAATGGGTAAAGCCATTCTCAAGTTATAGTGTGACCAGGAGAAATAGGGGTTAATTTGTATATATATAGATACAGTAAATCCAATGCATAATAAATAATTTGTTGAATTATATGCTCCAACCACTATTAAGTTAATGTTACATTGTAATTTATTTTTGACTGTGTCAACTACCCCATACCTTATTATTAAACAAAACATTAAAATAAAAGAACATTAAGAAATACAAAGATATAGTCAGAATAACCTTATCACTAAAAGAAATCTCTTCCAGGTACCCTTACAATGGAACTTATGTAAAAACTCATTGAGATGGCCAGATTGTTAAAACATAAGTAAACATAAGAATAAATAAAAAATTGATATAAAATAATTAGTTTAGTGAGAAAATACAAAAGGGATATAACATTACATACTAATATATAAATATGCAATCAATGAATATAAATACAAAAATAATAATGTAAATATATAAGTCTAAAATGACAATAATAAATGCAGTGCAGTGCAGTATTAAACATGTAGTAATATTAATTGTATATTGGTTAATTTGGTAATATATGAATAAAAATTATAATTTCAATTTGCATGAAAACAAAAGTAACCAATAATCAATAAGTTAGATCCTTCCAACTATAATTTCAACAACATCGAGAGGTCTTTTTCAAGGAAAGTACACTAGCAGTTGCGTTTCACCTTTTGCAGGCACTCACATAAAAAATGTATATTAGTTTTCATACTAGGGTTAGGAAAATATTGTATATACAGTAAAAGTAAGGGCTAGGTGTATAGAAATGGAAACCTCTTGATACTATGTATTGTATCTCAGCTCGAATGTAGATTAACCACACATGTTGCAATTCCTGGAAAAGTATTGTATCCTATTGTATTATTGGCCTAATAAGGCAAATCGCGACTGTATAATAAAATCTAGACTCAATACTAATTCACAGTGTAACAGAGGCCTATTTTCAAAGACAATGCAATAAGTTTTGTTTGCATACAATGTGTGTACAACAGGCTCTGAACTCCTACTTTAGGTTGCAAAGTGCTGAAGTTTATGGGAAAACTAAGTACCTAAATCACTATAAATTAGGAACTTACCTGGGGTGTCTAAGCTTGGGAGGAATTATGTAAGAAACTTTAGCACCATGAGTTGCTCCCTCTTCAGCAATGAAATGGCAGGCATGAGTTAGTAATAATAATATTGATAATATGAATTTAATTACTTACCCTCTAGATGCCAAGGATTCTGTGGCTGCTTGCAACTTTTTATCGACTTTAGGGTATTTCTTTTGCGCATATCTGACTGAAAATATCTGTGAATATCAACAATTTATAAATCAGATTTTGTATTATTTTGATTAGACCTAAAACAAAGCACCAAATACTAACCTGGATTGTTTTTCGTGGTAGAATTAACAACGCATTTCGTAACATTATTCAACTTATTAGTATTGAACTTATTATCAAATTCTAAGCTTTAGAGTCACAAATTTGCTGCTTGCCCTACCCTATATAATTTATGTACGCTACGCTTTGTTGTAACCCCCGGTGTAAGGTATTAACGAAAATAAATTTATTTTTATTAGTTTCTTTGTAATGTATGTAATAATTTTAATTTTTTATCAATCATAAAAAAAGGTTATTTTATATTTCTAAATCATAGAGTAGTAACATAACATACTGTGCGTTCGATTCATAGATAAATCAGACCAGACTATATCCAAAGAGAATACTAGTTACCTACTTCTAAAGATTGATGGAAATCACAAAAGCAAGGAACGGAACGTTAGCGGGAAATTTTTTTTAAGTTTCACTTTGACGGATCATACTGTCACGATAGAAGCAGCTTGTTCTAGCAGTTTGTTTTTACATTATGAGTGGACTCTTACGTTTCAACATTTGCCATTCTTTAGTTTATTATTTTTATGTGAGATTTTTTTTATTCAAGTAGTCCAGTCAAATCACAGTCACATATATCATAAGTCTGCCATTAAGTCAGCTATTGCTGTGACTGTCTTTATCCTATGTGTATTTTAAGTATGTGTGTATTCTTTAATTCGGTGAATTGTAAAGCTTTGAATTTAAAACTCATTAAAAACATATTTTCTCTTCAAGGCGGTTGTTATTGCCGTTGGGGTCAAATTTCAAATTGATCGTGATATATATGTATATATTTAACGATCGTGTTTTAAGTTAAAACTGAGAGTTTTATACATGGTAAAAAAATATTTTTATTTAAAACTCTCATACAAAATGGTATAAATATGTTTTATTGTTAACTTTTTGTGTTTGTAGATTTTTTGTTATGTACCGTGTTTGTTATGTACTTGTATAAACTGTGTTTCCCAATAGTTCCTATTCAGAACGAAAGGAAAACTTTCAGAGAATATTATCCGCTCACTGATGAGTTTTTAATAGGTAGGTAGTAATTTTTAATAAAATATCCATTACTTGGGCAAAAAGACGTAGCATTTGTGATAGTTTTCATAAATCCTTAAGGAACATAACTAGCATGTAGATAGATTAAAGACTGTTTATAGATAATATTGTCAGTATTGAAAATGACTATACTTGCACAGAGATTCAAGAAGTTGGTAAACCTAAGTGGTTTATTGTATTGTATTTTAATATAATATGTTGTTATTTTATTTATCACGCTAAGTGCGTTGTTTGATTTTAAGTTTTTAGGTAATAGCATTTTAGATGATTATCTAGAAATAGAACACACAAGCCCTTTGACAGCTTTCAGTGAATAGACAAAGACTGGTCGAGGGTCTGCTTTTCCTTTTAAACCAAATTTTTCTGTGTAATAGTATCACCTGGGCCACGCGAGGTCGTCGATAGGTCGGCTAGCCTTTTAATACGCATAGTAGCTTTTTAATACCTCAATATCCAATTTGAGTATGTTTCTTGTTTCATCATCAACCACGCGGGTGTTACGCGCGTTGCACGGTTAATAATATAATATAGTTTATGTATTTATCAGCCAGAAGCTTGTAATATGTTGATTAAATTAATACCTAATCTTGCTAAATATGTTTTTTTGTTTTTATTTATATACTCGTATCACCAATAAATGTCTAAGTGGATTTTATTTAAATTGTTTCAACAAAAAAATATAGATATCAATAGAAACACTGAAAATTCAGCTTATCGTGAGTACGTACAAGTTGAAACCCATCCCTATAAAAGTTGTAGTAATTCCTGTTCACGGATTTGAATAAAATGTCTATAGCTTTAACTTTCCTCATTTTGGTTTTGAATAAATGCTGGAAGATTTATATTTCTTACATATAGTTAGAACTCCCATTCCGTACTCCTATGGTATCTTATTTGTCAGTATTACATTTACATTTTTAACCATATTTTGCTCGATGTCTTATGTAGTCATGTATTCTCTTTAGCTCAGTGATGTGAACCACAAACTATAAGATAACCATCAATCAAGGATAACATTCAGAAAACATTGAGTATATATTGACATTATATCTGTCATAGAAGTTTATTCATAGCTCATAGCATAATATTTTCAAAATTATTAAACACAACTGATAAAAAATATATCCTCAAATATTTTTTTGCTACGTAAATCGGAACGTTTCTATGTTTCTGGACGAAATGAATCAGTTTCTCTTCATATGCCGCCGGCGGCAGCACTATCGGCTTGGGTTGTTGTTTCCTTTCCTATCCGCCATTTTCCAGTCGCCATTGAAAGGTGAAAACTTCACCAAATGTCGGTGATGATTTTAAGATTTTGAGTGGTTTCTTTAAGATTGGACCTGTTTTTAGTGTTGTGAAATGAAAATGAAGTGTCTCGGACTACCATGACGCATCAAAATCACCAAACAAACGGTGCAAGTCTCGAGGATTGCCACACAAACTTCTTCGCCTTGGTAAGTCACTTTTACATTGATGAAAGAACTCGTATGTACTTTTCTTTCGAAATCATAGCGATTTACGTGATGCCAACCCGCGCGCTATTGTTCTAAGTACCTATCTGACGACGAATTGAAGTATTTCTAAATAATGAGTCCACGACGTTCTATTATGTATCGAATCCGATCAAAGTTATCGGACGCTGACACACGAAAATCGCCTTATTGCAATGCTGCTATTGATTCGATCTAAAGTGTTTATAGTTCTCATACGAGACAATTTACGTTGAAGCGGCTAATGACACTCGGCCGTTAGTCATCCTGGCATCGTTCTCTACGCAGAAAAGAGGCAAGTAGAGTTACTAACCCACAAAATGTCAACGCATTCTATGTGCGAGGCCACAAGAAGCCACCGGCGCATAGAGGTCATTTTAAATTCACCTGGCCGTAGTGGCTGTAACGCGGACCGTAATGCGTTCGCGAGACTAGTTTCGCCAGGTTGAGGAAATAACTTTCTTGTAACGTTTTTGAATCGAATGACTCTGTTCGATAATGCGACATGATAGGGAGTAGCAATGTAAGTGGGATAGGTACGTGTTTTGTATGGGGGGATGACGAGCGGCGGTCAGGTCATTCATATAATATCGTTTTGTAGTGTCGGTAGCTTTGCGTAATGTTCATAGCTGGCGCGAATTTTATCTGATTGTGTCGGGCTAGGATTAGCGGGTGTGAGTGGTGGTGGCGGCGGCGGGGCGGCGCGGCGGGTGGCGGGCGGTCGGTCGTCCTCGCGAGAGCGCCACTTCCACCTGACGCGTTGCCATATCTCCGCGGCGGCAGCGACGCGCGCCTGCCGGCCGAGGTGCCGAGTGCCCGTCGCCGGCCTGCAGCCGCCTGCCTGCCGCTTGCCCGCCTACCTCTGCGTTCCGCCTCCGCCTATCTAACCAAGATACAAATTACCGACTTCTTGCTCTGCCTGTCTACCTAATTGGGTACCTACATTGTTAAGTTGCTAAAAAGTTCTGGGTGTCCTTTGCACCCAATTTTCGTCCAGTGGAATTTTACTCGTTCTCATCGCCCTGCGGTGACACATCGGCTAGTTTGTTGTGTAGTTCAATACATTTGGACACACTTCGAATTGTCTTGTTGATGAACAATTTGGTTTCACATGAATCCGTAGGTACTTGTAAGTTTTATTTAGTCCTGGTGTCGAGGTATGCGGGCATCTGTTCGCGACACACAGATATCGTGGGGACGGGACGGCGGCGGCGGTGCGCGCGCACTCGCCGGCTGCGCGGGCGTCTTGCGCTCATTCAACCGTTTATGAATGGCCGTAATGATTGTAACTTTCCCATAAACGGGCCTCCGCCCAAGCATCATTTGCGTGCACCTTGATTTGCCTGGTCTATGGTCGTAGTACAACTACGCATAGTCCTATGTTAATACCATTTATTTTTCGCTTATACATTGAGATCCCATTATCTTGAGAGTGTACACAATATTGTAGTCATTTTGCGAATTCGCCTTTTTTACACTATAAAACTAGTTTGCTGTCAAGGTTATACAGCCTGTATCACCTACATATTGGTACCGGAATGTACGCCATGTACGCTTACGTAATCGTAACTATCTCGCTCGTTGCTGTGAGATGTTGACTCCTTACGTAGTAGAGGTTGTCGATATTCCAGTCTCCTTCCGGGTAACTCGTCCATGCCGCTTTGTTATTGATTCACCACCAAGATGATGACACTGGCTGCGCATTGCGAGTTGTAGTTTCTGTGTTAGTTGCCTCCTTAGCTACTCATGGCATTGGTATAATACGGGTCAACAGACAGCGATGCTCATGTCGCGCCGAGCACCCCTTATCGCCCGTGTGGGTTCGCCCTGATTGTGGGAGTGGCCTCCGTTACGAATCTTTGCTATTCTAGGTCATATATAAATATTTTACATTATTTAATCTCGTTTTAGTTTTTCCATCTCGAGATACTAGACCGCCTTCGCTAGTTTATAATTAATCGAGTAAACCCATTAATATTGTAATCAACCAAACGAACCTGCAGCTTACTTGAACGTTGGGTTTTGTTGTAGCGGCTGCGACACACACGAGCTCTGTGACTACTCACAGAGTTTACGTCACCTCGGACAGCAGCCGTCCGCGTTAGAAAGTTAATTTATTGCTTATAATTGGAGTCCAACATGCAAATGCCACAAACAAGTCTCGCAATCTTGCAGCCACTCTGAGAGTTCTTCAAACAAACATGCAACAATAATGAACAGTAGCGCCGCGATGCTAAATAAATAAGCAGTCATGTACACAAGAGCAGTCAGAACTCGCTTTCGGCCCAAGGTCGCCAAAAACTTCTACCTGGCTTAACGAAATCTGTGCCTTACTCGCCGGAAGGCGTCCTAAAGGAAACTCAACCTTATATCATTGACCTAGAGATGTTCCTTGCACGATTTCACCGCGGTATCGTGATAAGCAAGGTGACTGTGACGACCTTTTGACTGTTGAAATGCTTGATTGGTTTTAAAGAACCGCTAAATACGAATGATACTGCAACCCTAGCTGATAACCGTATCACTGATAAGATTCTAATACCGCCCCATACCTAATTTGTTACTAAAAGTTGATGTTTGAATGAAAGCCATTGTAATGCATCGTTCAATAGATTCCTCGTAATATTTAATCTAAATAATACAAGACCATCACACTTGATTTAATTTAGTTTTATGTCAATGTCATCCAGCTAATTAGGAAGTGGATAGCCTGTCAGTATTTTCCACTAACCTAGTAGCGAGTAAGAACATGAGAGTTAATATAGTCATTGACGTATTCGCTTCGCAAACAAACGATACAAAACAAGAGCGGAGCGGTTCGTATGAAATATTCCATTTGGTTAGTTTGTTATGGCGCGGGGGTCTTTATCATCGCTGATAAGGTATCGCGGTGTCGCACTATCAAGGTCCGAGCGAGAGCGGTGGCTATCGCTATCTGTCAGTTAAATATACCCAGCGCAATTAGCACTTCTGTAATGTCACAGAATAACTAATAACTATACTAGTGTTATAAAATACGGCATTTGCAAACGTTTAACAGTATTTTACATGACGTTTGCCTATAAAGTTTATCGGTACGTAATTTACATTTTGAAACTTGTACTAGGTAAATGTTATTTGTGAGAAATTGTATTGCGAATTTAAAATCGCAATCGCTTTATCTGGTTTCAGTTGTACAACTACCACATCACATAATCTAATCAAGTAATATGATTTACAAACTTAGCTACAAAATTGTTCTTGCGATCTTAATTTCCGACAGTAGGTGCGTTCGTTTAGCAATAAGGGCATTGGTGTTGCTATTGTTGGTTTTTTTTTTGTTAAAGCGTTTGTAAAGTAAAAGTTTAGTTTTTCCACTTTTGCCCTCAATCAAATCGCATGATTATGCTGTCAAATAGATAGTTGTCAAAAAACGATCACAAACAACCATGCTTCGGACGTGGGTCAAAAATTGCAAAATGGCTCTTTTTTAGCTTTCCGAACGCTGCACAAAAAGAGCCATAAATAATAACATTTCCACCCACAGATTCCCAATTCGAATTCGCTTGTGAACGTTTTTAACGTTATTTTCGCCAACTTGGGGCTAATCGAACGCACTAAGTATGTGCGTTCGCGGTAAAGATACGAGTGGCTGAAAGATAAAACACGCAATTTCTCCGAGTCCGTGATGAATGACGTGACAAAAAGCACGTAACCTGGATCTAAGATACGTAAAAAAATGTCACTCCGAATAACAATGAGTTGTTATTACAAAATGTTACCAAGTTGTTATCAACAATCCAACAACAGCCAACATACCCGTGCACTATATTATAAATAGACCGATGTACATAACTGACTTAACCGATGTTCATCTTAACATTTGCAATTCTTCAAGTTTATATTTAAAGTTGCATCAAGAGAGATTTCTATTACATTTAGGATTTTTTTAAAGCAGTAGAACTTTGTGAATGAGTTATTCCGGGACAGTGCTGCCGCCATCCTTTTTTCTACCGTGAAGCAGCAGTGTTCGCAATACTGCGTTTTGGTTTGTAGGTACGGTTACCGGCGAAATTACAGCATGAGACTTAACTTAATCTCAGGGTTCCTGTGCAAGTTGGTAGCCGGCTACATGTAGCCGCAGCAAACGACGTGTCGCAGCGACACTACTGGTTTCTATGTATTTCTATGAAATTCCTTCCGTAGTCAGCGACACGAAGCTACAACGCGTCGTCGAGATGCAAACGACACTGTCGCCCGACCGCAGATCAGTATTACCGCTCGCGGATACTAATCTACCTAGTAAAACAACTGAAAAGCTTTTAAATTAAACCTTTCGTATCACTGTTCAAATGGTTCGTTCCAAATCATTACTGCAGCGACATGAAGCGACAACATGTCGTCTGCTGCTGCTGCGTGTAGCCAGCTACCAACTTGCACCTTTACGCAGTTACGCAGCGCAGGGCAATTCGTCACTTGTGAGGAAATGCATCTGCTCAAGGCAGAGGTTACCACATAAAATATAAGTACAATTTGAAAAATGTAATACCGACTTCCATTCTATTCAGTTATTGGAGTGTAACTTACAAACTACTAGACCGAATTTAATAAAATTGGACCACACGGGAAGCACCAGCTTTCAAACAAAAAAAGAATTTCGGGAATCGGTTCACCCTATCGAAAGTTATAAGGTAACAAACATAAAAAAAGGAAAAAAATTCAGTCGAATTGAGTACCTCCTCCTTTTTTTGGAAGTCTGTAGAAAAGTAGTCAGAGTCAAGTCACACTCATATAAATAAGCCTAAAGTCGAGTCACCATGGCGAATGACGGGGAAAACACAAACTAATGTTTCATGATTCTGTAGTCCACCACTATTACACGTCAAAACACAAATCTAGGAAAACTAAACAAAATCAATATAATACAATTATTTATGCTGTGACGATAGCCATTGTTGAAACTTTTCCCCGCCATCATCAGAATCTTCAAAAAGCTCGAGTTGAATATTTCGCGTTATCTTGGAATGGACCTCGATAGTAGTAAACGACTGCCACATAATTTCAGTGTAGTTATTCGCAGGACTCAGGCCGCGGGTGTGATACCCACTGATGACGTCACCACTGATAAGCACATTTCGGAGCGCTGCCGCTATCAGCTCGGCTCGTCTTCTCGCCTCTGGCACAGCCTCTGTTTTGCGTAATGGGCTGTAGTTTACGCGACCCAAGTTATGTACTGGAATATTTTCTCAGCAAACAAACTAGAAGTTTAGTAGGCTTTGTTGGCGTATATTTGACATGCTCTTCAGGATATGCCCTTTGTTATCAACTAGCTGAACCGAATAGACGTTATGTACCGTATGAAAAAAGTTTTATTTCGTAATCGTAGATTGCCTACTACGATTTACAATATAATATGTCTACGATGATACCACTTCCCTTTAATTATTACTTATCTTCACCTTTTATATTTCTTAGATTAGCATAAGTTTCCAGACTACAATAAAACTAGTGGTTCTACGAACAGTAGACCTCGCGAGCTACTAGACTATGTACCAAGTCTTTTCAGCGACAATTTTTCGCAGTACTTCACATGCTATTCACAACAGAAAAAATATTAAATAGCAGAACAGGGATACCCAATTTCGTCAAGATAGGTTGAAAAACGCGACCTGTACAGGAAGACCAATGAGCAATAAATTTTCGCAGTACTTCTTCACAAGCTTATCTCGGAAAAACTTGACCAATTATGTTCATTTTCAAAATTCCTCTTTGAAGCTAGGTATCTAATGTGTGTACCAAATTTTATCAAAATTTGTCGTTAAATAACGCCGTAGCAAATTTCCCCCTTTTTAGGAAAAGTGCCCCCAATTCAAAATCACCGACGACAAATAAATGATTAAATAGTGCAACATGCATACCAATTTCAAGTTTCGTCAAGATTGGTTGAAAAATGAACGAACAACCTTACAAACATACGGACAGATGAAAGTCAATTTGGAAAGATAAAGCGTCAAAAAAGATAGGCTTAGCGCGCTTTGCTCGTTCGGTCAATAATCAGAATAAATATGAAACGTCGTATTTCTGAGTATCTACCTAATATAATATGACATTGCAGAATAATGGCACACATAACTGATAAATGTAGCCTGACTACGAATATCAAGTCATTGTTTACGTTATCATCATGACCATATTTATCATAGATATTTACGCAACTTGGGCAATAAAAGTAAACAAAAATGAATTAAAAAGCAAAATAGTATCGTTAGTTTCGGTTTATTATTTCAACTTGTAACCAAAAAGGAAACATGCGTAACACAATAGCAACACTTATGGTAAGATATAGGTCATCAAGTATTAAGAAATGTCTGATCCAGATCACTGTTTTAAACTATCACGGTTGTTCACTAAAGTTATATGATTATTAACGGGATATTTACCGTGGTAAGGTTGTGGAATGAGCTCCCGAGTTCAATCGAATCCAGTATTAGGTTGTTTTAAAAATAAAAGTCCGCGTTCAAAATGTGTTCAAAATACTATACGCAGTGATAAAGTGAGTGTGTTTTGTGGGGACTTAAGATCGAGTTCGAGTTCCAGTGATAACTGTAGCAAAAGACTAAGAAAGAGGGTAGATCGTTATGTCTGCACCTAACTTTTTAACTTTTCGACCAACCGCCCGCATTCTTCAGTCTTCCCGTGAACATGGTGCATGTAACTGCGCCGAAATATCGGGAGCTCACTCCACAACCTTACCACGGTAAATATCCCGTTAATAATCATAGAACTTTAGTGATCCAGATCAATTGAATTTAGTAAAAAAGTGTAATCATCATCGTCACACGTTTATCCAACGCTGTTCAGTTTCCGTACTAATAATTATAAAAGCTTTTGTATGTCTGTATGTTTGTTAACGCATGCCTAACGGTTGGTCGAAAATTTGGCAAGGAGATGATACTATCGGCATACGCCGGAGCAGGATATAGAATACTTTTCATCTTCATCCATCTCCATGCGTGTGAAAAAGCGGCGCTCAGCTAATCTACACGTATGTTTATACTAAATTTCGATTTGATTGTTTTTATGCATGGTAATAGATTGACTCAAAAACTACCTAATCTATTTTGAAAATTCGTTCACCAGCAGAAAGCTTCATTATTCCTGAGAGGTTATATTTGATTCATCATCATTATTGTCCATCACCACGCAGTTGAAACCGCGAAGCTAGTATATAATACAATAGGGTTCTCCTAATGTACGTCAAAGAGGCAGGTATTCAGCTCTGCTGCACTCAGTTACAGTCGAGATAGTCTCCCTACCCATTCGGTGGACTTTCTGTAGAGTATGCTTTCTCAGATTCGGTTTCAAACTTCTGTATAACTGATTTGTTAACCACTGTCTGTGGGCCTACCACGAATAACTGCGTAAGTGTAACGTAACATATTGTTCACGTGAAACAATACAAACTGTCATTTGTCTAGCGCAACTGAGACACAGATAACTCGTTGTTTGTATGCCGAAGCGTGACGCGTTGACGCTTACGATACGGATACTTTACGGCCTCTGTTTATGTAACCTATGGTGTCAAGTTAAAGCTTTAAATCGAATGCATGCTCAAATTAGAATCATCTATGCCACAGTTGTATTACGAGTAGATAAACGACAGTTTGTACTGTATACGCTAACGACACGGTTACGTTACACATACGCAATTATTAGTGCTAGGCCCACGGAGAGGATGTAAAGCCACGAATAGTTGCGGTAGTATACATTTGTAAAGGAAAAAGTTTATATGCGGATGTATCCGTCTTTATCGGCCATATGAATAGATATTTATTGTGTAGAGAGCACAAATTGAGGGCGTGCAGTCCTTGAGCATTCGATCTCGTTAGCGGGCGACGTCCTTCGCCTACATCTATCAACATTATTGTCTTTGATTGAGACTGCTTACATGTAACCCATATCGCGCAGAAAGGATTAGCACGCGTTTAAAATGTGCCCAATGAAATTTGGCACAAAACTCCGATAGGTATGCACATATTCATTCGAATATTTGTGGTCGGTTTCTGGATGACCTTGTACAGCAGATAAAGTTCACATTCGCTCTGAACTCTACAAATTCTCACAATATGCACACAATCTTTGCCATATTTGCTCTACTGATGCCATCTGCTCGTCAAAGAGGTAGTACCTAAATCAGTGTGAGTATTGATTATAGAGAATTAAAAGAATACAAGTAGAGCCTACAAGAGTTTAAAAGCCAAGAACAGTTTATTTATTTTGAAGAACATTTAATTTTAAAACGGGTATGTGTAGCAGACTATGAAGGCTGACATCGATTCCGAAGCACTGTCTGTAATATTCGCACCAATCGCAGAGTTGATAACCTCATTAGATTGGTGTCTAAAAATTGTAACATAAGCACATCAAACGTAAGCCCTTGCCACGGAATCAGCATGTGATTCCTTTTCCTCGTTATAAGCCATACATTCTGGGTCAAGGTTCTGTTGATGACACCGTCTGGAGGATAATAATAAATAAAATACGCACTTACCTGCTTCTTGCATCTGATAATTGTGATTTGTACTGCGATTGTGGTTTTTAATTCATGAGATTGGTGACCTTTTTATGCGTCTTCTATTCGCATATGTTTTATTTTATTAGTTGATATATAGTTGATATTTGTGTCTGAAAAGGTTTGCCCTTCTGAAGTTTCGAGCATTTTCCACGAGATCACAATGAAGGTATTCCGCTAGAGTGGCGGTCGCGGCGGCCGCGGTCACGATATGTGGGTCAAGATAACAGAAGAGTGCTCGCTGCCCGCCCCACATTCGATGCCGTCCACTCACCGCGTCACTACCGCAACACGGAACTTTATGACGCCACTCTCATTCTCACCCTCCCACATGCACATTCTTCTACATTTTGTTTAATTTCTGTCCCATATGATCTCCTAGTAGTTACTAACTGCATCCACAACTTATTCCACAAAATTAAAGCTATTCCAAAGTGGGATCGAGATTAAAATGTTTCGCTCAGTTCACTCTTTATCGATCGTTGCGAACAAGTCTTCACTAGCCTTGTGCTCCACTTTCGCTTTTATCGGCTAAAGGTTATTTCCACGCCAGCAAGTCAAGATATTTTTATTTAAATATAATGAAACTACTCGAAAATAAAGCAAGAAAATCATGTAAACAAATCTGCGATGTTGTTGCCGCTCGAATGAAGTGGTTAGAAACCACTTATAGACGGTTTATTTAGTCCTCTGGTGTGTCATGGCGTCTCTTTGTTATTAAGAGTGCCTACCTTTCCAATTTAACTCTCGAATTGTATCGTGTGTGTGCTTGTATGGTGTCGTATAAACATAACATTCACTAAACGGTAGATCATTCGCCCTTTGCATGCAGGGTTCGGCCCTCGCCTCACGGAAAACAAGTTTAGTGACTACCGACGCGACGGTGTAACTTGTAATATGCCTACATTGCGAGCCACGTTACACACTTGTAGTTATAACAACAGCCTACCTATGCGAAGTGTAGTCGTAGATCAATTATTATTTACAAATGGATGAGGTCTAACGGCTGGCCTCATTTCAATATAAACTTATTGTGCAGTTTTATTTAATTGCCTATCAAGTAGAGACTTATTTCCAATGCTGTTAGAGTAGTATTTGATTAGTCGATTCAAATATGCCTGTCAACGAAATTGTCATTAGGCGTTGCGCAACGGCATGTTCTGCATTGAAGACAGTTGGTAAACAAGGGCCTCCCGATATAGACGCTGCAGTATCTCTGCCGAAAGCGAGGTCTGTGGGCATGCGATTAAATTTAAAACGCTTTCACTCTGTGTTACCCCTCCCAGTGGTCCCCCCCCCCATGCCAGCTCGGCGAAGGTGCGAACTCGCATACGGAACGCATCGACAGATTTTGTTGACACAATATCTAGATTCCGCTCGGAACGGCAGATTTCCTAGTCCGGTTTCGGATGTTAATTTTATTCTTATTGTTGTCTCTAGTATTGGTCGATTGTTGGTTAGCTGGAATTTTAAGTTGAAATGACGCAATCAAATCAAGGACATAATTTAATTTTGTACGCATAAAAAAGCCCATTATGCTGTTCACGTTGTTTAAAAATAGACTCTTCGTTACCAATAATTAAGACCAACCTCTAAACTCCGGTAAATAATTAGTTAACAATATGCTGATGAGAAATATCTAAATCATTTTTGAGTGAGAAATCTTGATTAGATGAGATTTCTTCCTCTTTATTCAAGCGTCTTCGTGCAGCAGCATTTCAATGTTACGGCGGCAGTATAGTGCTGCTAGTTTTTGTATTCCTAAGTCGGCTTCTGCAACATCGTCATTTATTTATGTAATTGGGCTTTGGCATAATTGAAATCTTAATTTGTTTCACTAATGTTCCGAATGATCATTGATAGTAAATTGTATCTTGTAAACCAAACGTTGGCGTCGTTTAAACTTTCAGTCATGTCCCAGTTGCTAAACAGTGCGCGAAACAATGTTTACGTGTCACCGTATTCGCCGTAGACCAGGGGCCTTATTCGCTATGACCATTCAAACACTTAACGCAGCGCGCTACGATATCTTCAAGGAATGATCGTGATTTCAAAATTTACCTTTCTTCTTTGAAGATATCGTAATGGGCGGCGTTACATGTTTATTTATTTATTTTTATTTATTTTTTATTTATTATCAAAAACACTTATAACACCATTACAGATAAACTAAAGCGATGCTATAACAACTTAAATAACTATTTTAATTTTAAGGTACAAAAATGTATTGTATATATATATATATATTATCATTTTTTTTTTTGTTCGTCTCGTTATACTATCAGTGACATCTATTGCGTCAACAACAGATGTCCCTGAAAGTATGTTTTTCACATATTTTGTGAGCCGTTTCTGTGAACTCTTTTTTTTTGAATGGTTTGAATGGTCATGAGAATAAGGGCCCATTTCCAGCAGTGTTCGGTTCGCGGCTTCGCGCGTTACATTACGCTGCCTCCTTTACAGCACGCAGACAGAGACATCACCACGTCATGCTGAATAGAGGAGCAGTTCACTTTCTATCTATCTAACAAGTACTAATACAGCCCTGCTATGCAATAAATTGTTTCGATACTTGACTAATCATTAACAAATAATCTCTGTTTCGTTTCATTATTGTAAATTTCGTTCGCTGATAAATGAGTTGGTTGGTTGGAATTAGTATATTTATTCGAGTTCTTGTTAGTAAATATTTGCTAATGGCTGGTTACCCAGCGCTGTCGTAGTCTTTTGTATGCATAAGAGCTTTACGGTCGTCTGCGCCTCGCCATCTGCATTCTACCTACACGCTTGTTTTCACATATCCAACGATAATAATATGATATAGATTTGAATGCCATAGTTACTAAGACAAAAATATTATCACTAATAATATTATACAAATTTATATATATAGTCTTTATTTGCGAGTTTACCCGTAACCAGATTCTGGAAAATTATCGTATGTTCAAAAGCATGTTTCTTGAGTGCTCTATTTTTTTAATCTGGTGCATTTCAGTTTTTAGTATGTACCCAATCACAATATCTGTAAAAGTCGGAAGAAACGGGTACCGCTTGGCTGCTTATTGAAGTACGCTGTCTAAATTGTGTGAAATAAGTTAAAAAGGTAGAGCAAAAGTATTGCCCTTCATTAGCCTGACAAAAAGACGGTGACATGAAAATAATTATGTAATAATAATAAATCTTAATCTTATATTTTATTGAACATGCGAGAGTTAAAAGAACTAGTGAGATAAATTTGACTCCCGTACTGGTGCCTCGGTGGCCTGGCTGTCATGTCGTAGTCACAAGACGTGGACTACAATATCCTATCGAGGATACATTTTCTCTCTCTAAGATTGCAATGTTTGGTTCCACTTAACAGGGCGTCATAATCATTTATGCAAATGTTATGATAATATAATAACATTGTAATGGGGGCAATATATTGATCCTAATAAAAATAATCGTGATCATGCTACATATTTGGTTGTATAGTGTTACATATTATGGTGGGACATGAAAAAATGGGTGTCAAATGAAGAAAATACATACACAAAAATAGGTTCAGTATTCAATTAATTATTAGAGCTTTTAGGCCGTGCGCACCCCCGTGGTAGATTAGGCGTGTGCGAAAATCGTAGAAGACTACGAACGTGAGGCGTTTCATTATGCACAACCTACGAACAGAGTAGGTAGCAGAACGCATTTCGAAAAAATATAACAAATATGACCTTTTTGCTATTCTCCAAATATGTAATTTTTATACCTCTGTGGCACCTAATCACAAGCCTCGGACACTGCACGATCTGTAGGACACCCGAGCGAATCTCTGCTGAAACAACCATATCCGTCAACGTCCGAACTATGATTGAAAAAAAGTGTTACTTTAAAGTAATTGTAAAAAAATAAGTGCAATTTGAAAAATTGAATACCGACTTACGTTCTATTACTTTGGTAAATCAGTTATTGTAGTGTAACTCAAAAACTACTAGACCGAATTTAATTAAATTTAAATGGGACCTCACGGGAAGGACCAGCTTTCAAACAGAAAAACCCAATCGAAAGTTATGAAGTAAAAAACACCTAAAAAAATACAGTCGAATTGAGTACCTACCTCCTCCTTTTTTTGGAAGTCGGTAGGCAAAACGCACATACAAGCCTAGTAAACTATGATATATAGACAATATCAATATCGGATTATGATTATGCATCTTAAACTATTATTTATTAACTCACGTTAGGAAACGAATACGCGACCCGGTTTTTGAGCATATTCCGATCCTCATTTTACTGCTAAAGATTGTTGAGTTTCTCTTAATAATAAACCCATTTTTAATCTATCCAATAATAGCAGCAATCACGCTCAATCTTCTTACCATCCAAGTCATATCATAAATACTAATGTTTGTGTGTACCTTCTTTACTTTGAAACGGCTCAATGAAGTTAGGAATAGAGATTGCTTATATCCAGGATTGAAAAGAGCTTTATTTTATCCGATTCAATGGGTAATTCCGAAGGTATGGCGATATTCGTATTCCACGACGTCCAAAGTCACGGACACGGGCAATAGTTATTGTATCTTAAAGAAGCTTTTAGTGTCTACATCAATTAACCGTCAAATATTTGAGTATTATGCGGTCAACAAAAGGTATATTTTTAAAACTTGGCGTGTCAGAATCAAACCAACTTATTATACCAGCTAGCTGAAAAAAACTAGGGCGAACCCTCAAATTTCTAGACTACGCTTAAGGTCGTCGGGTTCGTTGACCGCGGTCGGCGGCGCGCGCCTTTACCGTTAGCGGTGGATCGTATGCTCGCATCGGCTACCTGTGCTGCTATCCTGAACCCATGCACAGGAACCCTCAGGGTAAGGAATCTGTACCTGCTAACATCTTTGGGTTCTCTTTAAGGATTCTCTATTTACTTACCTTTTGGTGACCTTCGCTCGAGGCCGGCCGGGTTCTCTATGATGAATGAATATATCAAGTCTTGGCTGGTTTTAAAAGGTTATGATATCAGCATACTGCCTTATTGGGTCTTCGACAATTTTGTCATTCTACAATATTATGTATACTGTGCCTGTGATGTTATATTTTGACGCCGCTCGTTACGGCACCTCCCACCTTGATTCGACAATTTTATATATTACACGCTGGTCACGAACCAACGTCCCATCGGCCAGGCCAGGACAGGACAATCTTCATTGCATGGTACAACACTGTAAAGTACTGTTAATAACCAGTGTGTCCCGTTCTCCAATTTGTATTAAACAGTATGACTAACTACTGTTAAGTTTTATTACAACCTTACAATTGTCCGCGCAAGTTCGTTGGAACTTATAGAGGTGTTTGCGCGCTAATTAAATGAGTACGATGGAATAATTGTTCGTGATTTATTTGTTTCTTTGACAGTGTACGTATTGTTCACTCAATAATGTAATGATTGTTAAATTAGCCGTAGCCGTTTGGTGTTGTGTGGAGCTTACATGCGCAGGCGCAGGCGTCGTCGTTGCGGCCTCTATATCGATCCATGGCGCGTGCCTCCGTACGCGTTTGCTGCATAACAAATTCCATTTTAATTTATACACGCAATAGGATACCTCGTTAACACGACGTTATTGCTTCGGATATTACGAAATCTGGTACAACCGATTAGAACCGCCAAGTGGCAACAATACCATTAATTCCTCTGTTTGTGGTAGTTTGGATCGATGGTAGCGCAACGGGTAGTGACAATTATTGGCCGTTGATTTCGCAAGTACGAATCCTACTCTGCATTTGAGTTGGGATGGTACTAGTGGTAGTTATTTCCAAAAAAAGTCTTTGTTATTGCGTAGGTTTACGTTTATTACATCTAGAATGTTTATCATAGCGTACACGCATCACGTAGTTTGTTATTCGTTTGTCCTCGCCCTTGACGACAAACAAGCTATGCCGGTATACGAGGATATGAATCATGACGAAACAAACCGTACAGTTTATCTTCTGTCCCTTTCTTTATCTCGATAAAACTGTTCAGCAGGAAATGTTCCGTCTACATTTATCACCTGATACAGAATAGTATGCCGATATTTCTGACCTTAGAACTAACTTTGTGATGGTAACATTGGCGTAATCGGAATTCTGGGGTCAAAAGTAACCATTTTATCACATTGGCAATAATGTAAGCGTGTGTTTTATTCGCCATCTCTGTCTTTCCACTATTTAACTGTTAACTAGAAGGAGCGAGGAATAATATGAAATATTTGTGGTTTGCCACCGCCCACTCAACCCAAGCCGTTTGATAGTGCTTTGTATGTTGTATTTTTAACTTGTACATGTATCGTAAGGTTACGGAATTTTAATTGCTGTCTACAGTTGCAAATGTGGTCGATCAGGTTTTACTGCTGAAAACTTACAGATTGTGATGAAAGTACTTTCAATTATTCTTTTCTTATCTAATTCCGATACTTATTTAATATTTTCAAAATGCGCTCGACTTTTTGTTTTTGTTTATCATCTCAGATGTACCACCTTTGAGAAATCTTCATTCATCATCAAAGAAGAAGGTCTAAAAATGCTCGTGGTACCTACCAAGACCGCCGCATCTTCCGCGTTAGTTCGCTCACTTCAGTCAGACGTAGCGTAGTTAAGGGTACCCTGTTACGAACGTGGGTGACTCGGTCCCCTAAAATAGCGATATTGTACACTAATATTGTATAAATAATACGAGAGTATTCGAAACTAACACGGTTCTGTCGCTTCGCTTCGCTACGCCTGCCCTGTACCTTCGCACAAACAATCACGATTCTGAATAGATAGGCTGCTAATACGTGATGAAGCATCGATACGCAACAAATCGCGATCGGGACATGCACATAGTCGGTGAATTTAACCTCCATAAACTTATAATATCTTGCTTTAAGTCGCAATCCATTTCACAACTTAGTCAGACTTAATTGGCAACTGTACCTACTAATTGTTTCGCGAATTCTCCTCTACGTTATGCGCACTGACAGAATTGAAACCCTTATTGAGTTTTTTTTTCCAACGACGACGTAACGTGTTCAATGCCTTGAAAAAGGTTATGTGATCCCATTTTCATCATCGCATAATCATCACGCAGCCCGCGGTGTTCTTCTGCTGGTGGTGATTTATGCATAAATTACGCTAATACTAACTACGATACCAAGCGTCTGTATAAAAGTGGATTATAGACATGACCTAAATAGTTTTTTTCTCATTGACCACTTCTTGCTTCGAGGTCGAAGGTGAAATAGCACTAGACATAGAATCCATATTATAATCTATGAAGGACAGTTGTCAGAAAAAGTTCTTCGTGATATCACGATGTTACCTTCACGTAAGCTCCAAGCCCCCTAAGCATCCAGGGGTCGCCTGCATAGCAGCCTTTCCTCATTTACCTCGAGCTATAATCGATTTCATAAACATATGGTGTACTATGTACTCTCTGTGGTCGTTTCCTCATGACTGAGAATCGTAATCTTCAGTGGATGTGGATGGTGTACATCGAGATCGTATGATCTGCTTCCATCGGTGCCTATCCATTGCGTCTCTGACAACCGAGCAAAACTCGGTTGAGCAAGGATATTTTAATTGGTCGTTCCATCTGGTTGGGGATCGCCCGCGAGCTCTTTTTCCCTCCGTGTTCCCCACCACGATAAGTCTTTCAAGGCTCTCGTCACCTCTTCTATGTGGCCAAAGTAGGTCAGTATGCGCTGTTGGCAGATTGTGGAGAGACGAATCCGAACACGAAGCTGTAAAAGGATCGATGCCTTTGATGCGCTTGGCGGCCCATGTTATCCGCAACATCCGCCTCCAACACTACATCTCGAATGCATCAATCCTTTGCCTTTCTCTGGCAGAGAAAGACTTATATGTACAAAGCTAAAAAAATATGTTTCGTCGATACTCTAGATATGTTTCGGTACTGGTAAAATTACAAAATTATTATTATGCAACGCTGGTAACACGTTTATTTTTGTAATAGTGATAAGGTTTCCGATTATTGCTAAATAAAAATGTCAGTGACGTAAAACTCTGCTTGAGTAATTTTTTTTACAATGCTTTTGTAACGCCACAATAGAATTCTCAGTGGAGCGGTATTTCACTGTTTACAAACAAGATATTTTTAGAAGTTCAATTTGTATATCCGTTGTTCGTTCTGTAATCTGTTACTCGCTTTATTTCTATTGGGTGTATAAAACCCAGAATCTTTGGAAATATTGTTGACGTCACGTGTGGAAAAATGCAGTAGCGAAGTGCAGGGTCGCTCGGCGCGCCAGGGGCGGGCGGCAGCGGCGCGGCGGGCGCACGCGCATCGAGTGCCGCCGCCGTGCCGTCACAATCCGTCACATTATCCTCGATTGTTTACCCGCGACTCGCGAGTAACGTAACCGCGCGACGTTGCCAGACCGCGCGACGTTGCCAGACCGCCGACCGCTCGCCTCCTCTCACTTTCGCGACTGCGGTCGTTTCCCTCGCACCACTATACCTGTCCTGTTTGCTCGACTAGCGGTGCTCGACTTTTTTGGACATGCAGTTTTTTCCGTTCTAGGATTGTGATCATTTTACGGGATCGTTATTTACAGGAAACTATTAAATATGATATGATGTTAAATTGTTTATTTACCTATTAAGTTTTATGAGTTGCATAGCAAACAATGTATCTAACTTTTGGCTAACTCTTGAATTCAATTACTTTTTAATAATTTCTAACGGTTTTGCAGTACACATAGGTTTACTAGAATGTTCTGCAGCTAATTGTTATATTTGCGTAGTGTAGAAACAATCACAAATCCACGTATATATATATTCAGATACAGATATATCAAGAAGATAACAGTCCCGTGGGAAGCGCCCGCGCATCGTTGCAACAAGTGGGTGGAATAAGAACGGAGATATTGCATACAATCCGGAGGAATTTATCATTTTATAAAGGATAACTGTTAACGAAATCCAGTTTTTAAATATGATCTGAGGTTGGCTCTCATGTCATTTCGGAATTATTTAAATATAAACATGAAATTAAATTAATTAAATAAATAACTACCGAAAGTTTACATATAATTTGCTACAAAAATCTCTCCAAAGCTACAATACGAAAGCCCTCGTGCCTTCATTTGGTACGGAAGTTTTGAAAGGACCGCTCCGAGCAGGAGTAAACTCAAGCTTAGCGGTCGGTTCCAGCCGGCATTATCCGGAACACGCCCGGCTTTACTGTCGCGTGTTCCGCGCTCCATCCGGGCACATTATCGCCGGCTCTCCTACTCCGCTCGCATTTTAAATTCAAATACTCTCAGATTTTCGCTGACAAACTTCGGCTTTCCGACGCTCCTTGGCGATGAATAATTTTGCGTATCTAATAACCTACGCTCGACCTACCTTAGACGCTGCTCAATGCTGCAACTTTTGAGTTTCCATCATAATGCGTTGACCTCTGTGTGCGAGTGGGAGTATTGGAAACACATTAGCAACCACGTTCGATCGGTTAGGCTAATGTACAATAAGTACAAGACTGGTTGTAATACTGTTCTGTGATTTTGTAATATCTCAGTGTACCTATTATAAATTTTTACATAATAGCACTTGCTAGCATTCCATTCAATGATGAGATTACTTTTTTCTTCAATAATAACATATGAATGAAAAGTAATAAAGTTTCGGTACGTCCACATAGCTTGCGTATAATGTATTTAAATTGTGCCCAGGGTGTGCACACCCTGGGCACAATTTAAATACAGCCCTCTGTTTTTAAATTGTAAGCCAAGCAATTGCAACCAACCCTATGGAAGTTGCGCTTTCATTTACCCTCTATTTGATGGTATCTCAATTTGGCGTAATTGTTTTAAAACTATGCGATGGCCGGTCGTCACTTGGTCGTTGTACAATAGAAAGTGAAGCGGGCCATGCGCAGGCGCATCGGGCGTTAGAAAGCGGCCGTCCCGCCGCCGCCGCTGCCGACGTACACTCGCGGCATTCCTTCACATGTGTAGGTACTTACTCCGGTCTGTGTCGAGGTGAACTTGATGCGAGGAATGTACTTCAAGCCAACCTTCCATTTTGTCTATTTTTGGAATCAGTACAGTATCACGTGTTATCGTTACCAAATGCATCGCCAACTGCATTATTGACATTACTTCCGCATCTGTGGCGTGATTTCGCAATATTCTAAACTGAAAGTAGGTAAATATGTGGTTTTGTCTCAACTCTCATGTGTTATTCATCTGTTCGTAAATTTTTAAATAATTATAATTCTTTAATATTTGTAAAAGATAATGAAACTTTTTACAATACAGATGCAGCAAGTATCTATCTAGGTATCTACCCTAGTGAATGTTTACTATACACAACATAAAGTAAAGTTGATGTTAATGTGCTTCTAAGCATCGAATATAAGCAAGAAACAGTTTTGTAAACAATGCTAGTAAACATTGCTATTAATAGTAGCCTGCAAAACTAGGCAGCCTGCTAACAATATCTATAAAACTCGCGCTTCGACGCGGGCCGACGAATTTCATGACATTCCTTTGAGAATGTTGGTTTATAACATGGTGTCTAAACGGCGGTAACCCCTCATTTAGAAGGTAGGCTCGCTGAACTCGTTCGGAGCCGCCCCTCGCGACTTGACGACACCGTCGCGCCGCGCGCGTGGGGTCGCGCCGTGTCTGCCAGGTGCGGACTGCGGCGGGCCCGGGCGGGCGGGCCCCTTCCGCCGCAGATGGCTTCGGCCAATGTCGCCGAGACGTTCGATAACCCTCACTCTTGCACTCTCTCTCTATATGGAATGAAATTTTAATTAGCCGTCAGATTACTGTTCTTCTTTTGTACATTCATCTGAAATGTCTCTCAGGTGCCTACGCGTGCTTGCTGTGCTGTGTGTCTTGTGGAAGAGTCCTTGTGTTACTTATACGCGGCAGCACTATTTTTCGATTACATTATCTTCCAACTAACTCTCTTTGCTTACATTTAATTTTGCTCTATGTCCAGGCGAAGGGCGGTAGGTTTATGACCCTGTGAATTATTTGCATACCCAAGGTCGGCGTTCCACCTGCTGCCTGCTCTCACGCGCTTTGGACACCGCTCCGCGTTAATTGCAATGTTCGTAATTTGTGCGGCGCCCGAACGAAAGGGATACCGAAACTGAATTGTTAAAATTAATATTAATCAACTGATCGCTCACTAGTATTAATAATCGCACTATTTCTTTTGGTTTATCCCGAATCTATTTCTTTTGGTTTATCCCGAATACGGCCCTTTCGGGTATCAAGAAGTATAAATTTTAACTAGTTTGCAAATGAAGCAAAATTTTGCTTGTCTGATATGAAATCTTATCAGTCAGACACTGATCGTTGAAATCCACAACATAAACACATGTTACGAGCACACACGCTCGTTTTATTCCGTTTTGTGCCGTTGATATCGCGCCGGAGATAATCACCGTTTTTATAGCGTAACCAAGCACATATTGGGAACAACTTGCTACAGTGGAATTGAATCTTACCACTTTGTATAACGTAACAGTTTAAGTTTCAAACAGCTTCTACATAACGGGAGCATGATCAAATATTAAAAATCTAAAAGATTGATAGCTGTGTAGGAAGGAATAACTAGGCAGTCGTGGTTATTCGTTCTAGACAGCTAAGGCGTCTGCAGAACCAGTGAAAGGTAGCCCCTGTTATCTGGGTGTATGGTCACAAGCCAAAACAAAACATTTTAGCATTTATCTAGCTTCCAATCGATACTTTCGTGTCAGCCTACAGCACGCTGTCTCTTTCAGGTGGTTAGCAGAACTCTGCCGTTGAACAATTTCCGATTTCACGTTAGGACTGTTTCGAGATCCCGATCTGCGTTGTTTAGGTTTTTCGGGCAAAATCTAAACGCATGTGTTGTGATTATTATTAGGTACATTTCAAGCGTTGCATACTCGAAACATTATCTCTTCTTATCAAAGACATGATTTATGAAATGTACATACGTAGTTAAATTCCATCAAAATTTCTTTCTGTAACTTCTACGTATAAATATGGTGTGGACCTTCTGTTAAGTCTAGTTTCCTCTCTTGCAGACCGAGCTGTATGGCATAAAATGGCGTAAGCTTGTGTGGGGAGAGAGTAGCAGTAGCGAGGAGGAAGGCGGGGCGCCGCTGGCGGACCCTGTGATCAGCAGCTACGCGCGCTGCCTCGCCGGAGACATCCTGTGCGTGTGGCGGCGCGTGCCGGCGCCCCAGCCGCCTGACATCTACGAGTGCGCCTCGGCCGCGCCGCCGCCGCTCTCGCTCCGCGCCGCTAAAGAGCTCTGGATATTCTGGTACGGCGAGGAACCCGATCTCAACGGGCTCGTCGCGCCGGAACTCATCGCCACTGCCTCACGTGAGTGCTCACTTATATTTCACTTTACCTCCTTGTTGCGCACACTGATTAACACAATGCCACTATACCATTTTTTCGGGTTAATAAGTTGCCTATTGTTGTCCTGGTATCAGTCCATGTGTCGGCTAAAGCTATTTAGTTGTTTTGCACTGAAAGAGTTTCAATCACACAAACACTTAACCAAATATGCTGTATAGTAGATGGTTGTATGATTACGAATTGTGCTGTCCGTAGATACTCATAGTTAAAGGTACATTGGATGGATATAAGTCTATGATAATGATTAGACTTTATGTAAATATTTAACGATTTGGAGCAACAAACCACATACGGCTCTATAAAGAAGCGACCCGAAAGGTTCTCAAGACCGTTCGTGATACTCGACCGTACCGAGACTACCGAGCAAGTTAAACCGTCAAAATACATAATATAAAAAAATTGTAGACTGACGAAACTGCAGTTCCTTTTAACTAGTAATAAATTACATCCAGCTGGTTACTCAATCGACCTAAGTTGACACAATCAAAATCGGAACCTCGCAGATAATGTTGTCAGACACGAGTCGCGCACAATAGCGCAAGTTTACAGCTCGTTAAGTAGAGCCGGCAAGTATCGCGACAATTAACGCGAGATTAACATCTAGCGCCGACATCCCGCCTCCGCCCCGCCACCGCCACCGCCGCCGTCCGAAAGACAATGACAAAAATCCCGCACTCCCGCTGTCGAGCTATCAACTTAATGAATGAGATCCTAACTTACCCTGACTTTCCCAATTATTATATACAGTTGTAGAAAAACGAGCTGAAGTTTTCATTCGCTGATGCTTGGATTCCATAGTAAAAGTTTGAGGAATAAATATATCAATGTCTCAAAAGTATTCCCGGAAGCAGCGAACGCAAAAAGGCAAAAAGCTTGTGATAAAAAGTTGCTGCGAATGTTGTGCCGATGCGGTCATGATTAATGAGTGCTTGTGACTTGAATACCTGTTGACGCACTGTTCTAAAAAGGAACAAAAGCTGAAGGAAACGTCATGCCCCGTACTATTTACTTTTTTTAATGCACATATAATCGTGTGTCATTTCAAGAAATACGATAAAATCCTCAATATTTTCTGTTGTTTGCCGATGTTCTCTAAGTTCCATCGTAAAATTTCATCTTAGCAATCAGGACACAAAAGAAAATGTAGATTTTCCGCATGGCGTCCGCGACAATGCCCTCGACATGGCTCCACTCGACAGATCTGCGGTGCGAGAAGATACGGCGACATTACGCCCGCCCGCCCAATTTGCGCCGCGCAGGGCGGGCGGTGTCGTGTCGTCGGCCTTTTTAGTGGGGCGGCTGCGGGCTTGTTACTTTCTAGGATATTCGAGGATTAAATTCTCTAGAACATTCTTTTTTATGTACGCTTGTTTACGCAGTGAAAAAGGAAAATCATTCGCTTGTTGGTTTTACAAAGGAGTTGAAGTGGCCTTTAGGTTCCAAGTGATTATGGATTAGAGCGCTAAGGAAGATCATAGTCATAGTACAATAAACGTTTTAGTAAAAAATACATTGATCGCCTACACTATTTACAGTAAATGAACACCTAACTCGATATCTGGTAGTTTTGGTTTATGATCTGACATAAGAGCGTTATTGCTAACGCGCGGAACCTCAAGTGAAGGGCCTAATTTACGAGCGCTACATCGTAACTCATTGAAGATAGATAGAGCGATTATAATATGTGTTGTCAGAAATAGTAGTAGCGCTCGGAAATACTCGTAAACGTGGAATGATTCAAGTAACATTATATTCATAAAGGAATGTTTTTCCGCAGTTAGCCTTTGTGAAGTGAAAGTGAGATCCTTGAGCTGTAAAGCGAATCCGATAAACGAATAACAATACAATCTGATAAAACCGAAATCTTATAGGATTTCGGTAGAGGCAGTATTAGAAGTCCCGATCAAACACTCGACATTTGTCAAAGTAGCAAATTGTACCGGAATCCAACAGGTGGTTGATATGTCTAACTTCCTTGTAAGAGTTTAGCGAGTTCACAGCGGACTTCGAACGGCTCAGCTGTCTCGATAAGTACGTAGTTACTGGCTATAGCGGTTGGATCTTATTTTCTACTATCGCCAAATCTTTGACTCATGCCAGACGGCCTGACTCGTAACACCCACTTTTCTAACGTTTTGTATGTCAATGAGCCAGTAATAAAATTTACGTCTCTAAAATTGTGACTACACTTCATGACGCTTTGTTCTTCAAGCGCCTAGATCGCTGTCGCAAGAATTATGCAAAGGAAGCAATTCGTATATTTTTTTACATTTGGGACCGCAGAACGACGCATTGTCTGACGTTGACAAAATGATTGACGCATATGACTAACAAGGTAGATCTTTGACAAGTTTATTGAACCAAGTTTTCCTTAATTCGTTTTAAATTTGTCGCAGCCGCGGATTATATGCTTATCCCGCGACGCCCTCTGGTGTGCAAGTTCACTCGCCACCGGCCAGATACAAAAATAGACTGTGACATAAATCTACATAAACGAACTCAAATCTGCCAACGCCCATTGTTCGGTCTTGGTTCTTTTCTGTCTCCTTCAGGTCTTCCTTAAAAAGTGGCCACACTTCTTGTTTTGTAGCACAAAAACTTGGATGGAGAAAGGTAAAGCGGATCTTTCTTTATTCGACTGCTAAAAGGTACAATTAGTTATTGGCGTGCAGTGGTGCGCGTTCGTGGCCGTGATCATCTCAATTGTTTCGGCCTTGCGATTCCATTACGTGCCAGCACCGCTCGATAGGTTGATGCCACTCACTCGGGATAGATTTGATAATCACCGATGTCGTTATTGAACGGTTGACTTGACAGTTTGCCTCTTTATAATAATTGCTCTGGGAAATGTTGCGTTTTCCTGTTCTAAATCAATTTGAACTTCCAATTCAATTGTATGAGATTTAAAAGAAAGCAGTAATAAAAACACTTTAGTTTAGCAACGTTTGTCGTGAACTTATAGATGATACCTAAAATAGTGATACCTAATAGAGTTCAAGTAACTTTGCAAATAAATTACCTAATAGGTATTTCCGTCTTAATGCATTGAGAGTTCCTATTATTCATTAGAAAAATGACATGTTCTTGGTAGATCGTCACACGTATGCATCAATGGGTTAACCAGTTGATCAATATGACTGTGTAACAGACGCATCAGCGGACACAGGAATAGTTGTGTAATATCGCACCTACGTGCTAACTGCCTTCAAATTATTACCGAACTGCTGGTAGGTGCGACTTACTTTACTAGAAACAGCGCTAGGCGTCTAAAGACATGAATGGTGCTGTTTACTCACGTCGGTGAGACGGAGTGGAGGTCGCATCAACGGAAGTCATGCTAACTACCCCTCTACTCAACGGGTTCCTCTTCAAGTTTCCCATTGACTGGTCCTGATAGCGCTAACTAGACGAATGACTTCAATCATTCGTCTATTCTTGTAGATTTCCATTTATTAAATCATGTCGTTTGTAACATCATATTGAGCATTGATAATTTTTTGCCGATTCCAAGACACGACAAACAGAGAGTTCACTCCAAATCATTTCACTACAATCGTATTGCGTGTCTTATAACAACTGCCGCACAATGGCGGCGAGCGTGGGAAAGTCGCATTATCTGCTTCAATTTCTATAGAGCTTAATAATACGGTAGTTGGTTAACATGCGCCTAAAGATCGCCGTCCTGCGGCGCCCGCCTCGCCGGTCGAAGGGCCAAGCGCTTGTGTGATGTCACGCTTCGGAGGCTCGACATTCCTTAACATGAACGTTTAGTAAACAAGAATTATGATTTAATCGCCGAGTGTAAATTAATCATCACCACCGTAATAAAACTTGTATTATAGTACCATTATAGCAGCATATAAGATTTTTAATAACATAATTTATTAGGTTTGTATTTTCATTTCATATCTATTCGTACGATGGCCATTGATAGGTAATTTGGTATGAATAGCGATCGTCGAGCGCAAATATTTGGTTTTCCAGCGTACTCTCGCTCCGGATCCGCGAGTTATTTCGAAGAGCGGTGTGCTATAAATAAATCCGTTATTGCTACTATAAATCTCCCGGTCACCCAGTTTCCGCTTATAAGGAAACGGGATTCGCAAGGACGTTCACCGCTGCCGTTCTTTGAGATATATCTTAGGCCCTTCATGTAACTCAGTGATGAACTAGAGAGATAGTGAAGGCAGACATCTGTAACAGTATTCCTCGTACGCTGAACAAAACCGATGTACAACAATATCATATCTTTCTGTTATTGTCACATATGCTCTTATAGCTTTCGCTAAAAAACCCTAAATCAGTATTAAGCTCGTTTCAGCAACGAGGTCTCGGTAAGCTGCAAAGAGATTAATAAATTAATTAATAAAGAATGTTAATAAAATCATCGACATCAGCTTCATAGAATGATATATTTGCGTGCGAGACATTAGTAATCACACGCTTGCTCCGATGTGTAAAACCTACGTGCTCTAAGCATAAATATTGGGGACCATAGATTAACATACATAACATGAACATCGCCGGCGACGACGGAGAGAATATTCTACACCGTCCTCGCGGTGAAGTGGTGCATTAAGATGTTTCAGAAATGTCATTGTTTATTTAATGTGGTTCAGCAGAGGCTGTCTGTTTATTTACTATCCACATGCAACCGGTGCATTCGAGTGAAGGTCGTAGTTGTGCGAGAGCAGCAGCGGGCGGACGGAAATAACCGAACGTAAGGCAATTTCCCGTTTGGACGTCTGTCCGCGACGTACTCGACGATGACCGATTTCGCGCTTCTCCCAATACCAATTAATAGGCTAAGTCCCCGTTTTGAAACCTGGCGTTCATAGGAAGTAAGGGAAATATGACATATGAAAATCGAATGGTCCCGAGTTTCATGCCGCTTCTTCTCGGTAGGCTCTAAATATTTTGGAACGCGACGGTAGAGTCTTCAAAGTACATTATAATAAATAATTGACGTTGATAAGTGATATGAGTGATAAGATTAGATGAATTATTTTGACTTCGATAAGAGTTTTGTTTTATGATACGACCCGTTAGCTCAGCTGGTAGTGACCCTACTTTCGAAGCACAGAGTTCCAGGTTCAATTTCTGGCCAGAACATATATTTGTGTGCTCCTTCACATGAAGTTCTTCTTGTAATGTGTGTGTTATGTCTCCCGGGACACACAATCCTAGAACTAGGGGGAATTATTAGCAAATAATATTTTTTATTTCTTCTAACCGATAATTAATTGTGATGGTTTTATATTTATTTTTTTCACTGACACTAATGCTAATACTAATTAATGGAATGTTATTGGGCCTTTCTTTAGAGTACTATTCTCTTATGTAATGCAACATGTATTAAAAACGATTGTCTTAAAACCCTTTGACGTAAATTTACGTGCGTTTCATTAATAAAACTTTTATTTTAATTATTACGGTATATTATGACAGTCTATTAGACATTAGGACCGCAATCAGCCTTATCAAAACATTGCAACCTGGTGATATCACACCAAGCCCATTAAATTAAATCGTGTTATGAACCCAATTACCTCAGTATCCCATTACACGGCACAACCCCATTAGAAAACAGAGATTAACACATCTGTAGGGTGGGTGTATATATCATGAGCGGAGATCTCACTTAAATATTATCTTTACATGGTTATAATTCTGCGGAATGCATAGTGTATGTATTCGGTCAGTCTCATATTAGAAACTAACTGTTAGCTATTACACAATTACCGAGATGAATGCGTCCATTGCAAAGCGAACGATAATAAGCATTCAGAGCTCGCATGTTCTATCGCTTTAACTTCCGTTGAGCTGGGTGGGAGTGTCAGTTAAGAACCTTCAGAGAACTAGCTAGCTAGACAGTCGGGTTGTCATCACGAGTAGAGCCTCTCCGACTGTTGTTGTACGAGCTGTGTCACTGGTAACGGACAGTGTAACGGCATTACCGCCCGCGGTACGTGAGGCGATTTGCTGCGTTATTAACGGCTGACCCGTGCCCCCGCGTCCCTCCTTCAGGAGACACGGGATAATCTGTTTAGGCTAACTGTGGACGCCTGCGGGCGGGGAGGCTAACCCACGCTGGGATATCTACGCTGACCGATTTTAATATCTTATAAATATAACATTAACAATATTACAGGCTAGTTATTGATTTTGGGATAAGTAACACGATTTTAACAGGTCCACCTTAACTTTAGTTTTGGGCAATATGTTAATTTTGGATCTGAAGAAATAATAAGACTGAATAATGATAACGGGTTTTGATTATTTTTAGAGATATTTTTCCAAGATTTGTTCATTTTATTATTACCATCTTGGAATAAAACCCTACATGTAGATGGTATAATGGAAGGGCCAGGCCAGGAGGCCCGTGGGCCGAGAGAGGTGTGAGCGAGGTCGGAGCTTCGCATGGGGGTGAGGGCTGCAAATGTCACGACACGTTACTTACCCGCAATACCTACTGCCACTGATTCTGTGACCGCGTGGGCGTCCGCTTTAGATGAACCGAACTAATTAAATTAATGAAGTTCGCACTCAAGCACTAAATCTGTTAATTACAGATTTAGAAAGTCCTTGATTGATGGTTATGCCCAAGGGAAATTTGCGACCTGTTACTTCGGGACTTATTTAATTTGCCTGAGATCGGGAGGAACCCTATTCATCAGCTTAACATTTGGAAGCCACACGACATGAATGATTCTCTAATCTCGATTCATAGTTTCACATCAAATCTTACTATTGTAAACTTTAGGCTGCAAATACGTTGTTAGTGTGTTGATTTGTGCTCGGGGAATTTATTGTTAAATTACTTTTGACGACAACAAAACAATACAACTGGATCCCAATTAGACTAAATTGACCTTTAACCTTTTAATACTGCCATGGCATATCACCGCACCTGGCGGTGACCGGGCGTGCAATAACAAGGCGGGGTGGAGGTAGGTTTAGGGGTGTCAAGGTGCACCTCGCTCGCAGCTCGGTTAATTATTAAATGTACACCTCCCGGTATCTGACTTCGGTGGGCGAAAGCGACGGCATTTTGAGCGGGATAACTATAGTCAGCAGGTAGAATGACATGACTATCCATATGTCTCATCGGAACTTGGATACGAGGAAATGCACACGTATTCATCAAGAAAACTTCTAAATATAGTTTGAGGTGTGTAACAACTTTTTAGTTTACGTGTGATAAAAATGTACATATCAGTATTGGATATTTGCACATTTTAACAGTACTGAAGATTCACAAAAACTTGGAACTAAGAACAGTTATACCAATAAGAAGTCATCATTCTGATGACGTGTACCGTCTAACTTCGAAGATGGTGAAAACCACGTAATTTTATTGTGTAATTTACCGTGCTATAACAATACTCGTAAGCAACTTAATCAAAAAACAAAGTTGAAACATGAAGCCAGACAATTTGTAACGTTATGAAAACGAGAGGGCTTCAAGTTATAACTTTACGAGCATATTCTGTAATAGTATGCAGGATTTTTATAGTCAAGACGTGTAATGTTCGGGGGTGAATCTGTAGTGACGAGTAGTGACGCAACCTTCCCTCAAGACACTTGCATGAGGCTAGGGCGGGAAGCGCAGCTGCACGCGGGCGGGGCTAAGGGCTGGCGTTCGATACGAGCGGGCGCGGGCGCGGACGCGGGTGCGACAACCCGCTATCGATCGTGCGCCTTGTCCGCCTATTGGTCCCTTTGGCCCCCGCGTGCCACACCCGCTCTAATTTATCCGAGAACCACGTGTCCGACCTTCACGCACCCCCCAGAAACAAACACTTGGATGTAGGTATGCTTGTGGGAAATATTTTCCTATGCTGAGCTATGTTAGGGTTGTAACTGATTCTGGACACCCTTTTAGTGATTTAAAGCATTTGTTTGCTAGATACACACCTACTTCCGCAGTTTAGGGGTAAGAGGATTAATCATATCATATTATTGTTTTGAACAAATGCCTGTGTGAACTGTCCCATGTGAATATGTATTTTGTATTGCGTGACGTTAAGAACAGGTTTGCGTTGCTACACAATGTCGTACTGTTAGGTACCGAAACTCTCATTGCCATCAAAACGCGGGAAAGTGAAGCGAAATATCTGATATGATTTTATCGCGTAATAAATGTATACGTACAAAAAGCATGTACATAAACGTAGAGCATCATAAACGTGTGTACAAACACGGTCGATTGCGACACGCGATAAATTGAGTGTGAAGACGGCGATAAGTGGCACCTTCCCTGCACCACCGCCACGCCAAGCTACCCGCGCCGCACCGCTGCTGCCGGTGCCGGTGTTGCCAGGTTATAAACTCATTTCCCTTTATTTTTGGATAAATTTTCTAGGGCTATCGACGTGGAAATCCACAAAAACAATCATTATTTGGTACTCTTTGCTTACACGTCGTGCACGGGTTACGACCACGTAACTGTTAATAATACAAATGTCCAGGAAACAAATCTAGTAAATTGAAAGTCAATGACAGACATTATAGGGTTTATACCCGCCTTTTTTTAATTATTTTATGAATATTATTAGTCTTTAATTTTTACTTTTGTTGAGGAAGAGCTACAATGTCGCCAGTGTCACGTAAAACGATATAAAGTACTAGCTGCTCTCCGCGGTTTCACCCGCGCGGTGATGGATGATGATGATGATGAATCCTATATAGCCTATGTTACTCAGGGTGAATGTAGCTTTCCAATGGTGAAAGAATTTTTGAAATCGGTCCAGTACTTTTTGAGCCAATTCGTTACAAGCATACATACAAATCTTTCCTCTTTATAATATTAGTTTAGATATAGATAAAACGAAGGAGCATTGTTGAAGGAGAATTGTGCGGCTGTTTGTATTTATATAACCAAACAAAATATATAATATCCAATCCGCCGCTGAATCAAAAATGGGTTAACCTAATTACAAGACATACATATAACTTCTTTAGTTGAACCTGGCATTTGACAGGTCTTCGTATACAACATCGCCACCAATAGTAAAGGAGCTTGCAAGCAAAATGTATATATTATTTGGTCATGTGGTAGTGATAATTATTGTACCAATAGGAACATTAAAGATCGCGTCTGCGAACGTGATAACATGGGCATGGCTTAGAATTTATTAAAATAAGGGGCTTTTTTTTTTTTGCTTTTATCTGTCCCTAAGACTCTGTTCAAAATCCTTCTCAAAACCTATAAATTCGACGAGGTTGACCTTGTGATAATAAAAAAAAGTCTTTTATTCTATTATTTTATTAATATTTTGACACTTGGCTGACCTATATTTATCGATAAATAACATGAGAAAATCGTAAACGGAACTGTTCGCCAGCTGTCTAGCTTAAGATTTCTGGCTATCTTGTCTTTCCCCGACTTATGCCATTAGAATGTTACCGAAAACATTTGAATACAAAATAAGTTAGTTATGATGTGCAGTTGTAAATTATTTTCTAGTTAGTGAGGGAAATATGTAAGTTGACATCGGCACCCTGAAGCGGGCGCGCGGCCGCCACCCGCGCTTCTACGGCTCTGATCGATACGGCCCCCACGCGGCCGCGCTGCACGCCGATTTGTGTACAAGCGCCGCAACACAACACCACTACTGTTAGTTGTTACTGATACCCATCCCTATTGCCTACAATAGAGATAACAATCACATTTTCAATCATACTAATATTATAAAGAGGAAAGATTTGTATGTATGTTTATAACGAATTGGCTCAAAAAGTACTAGACCGATTTCGAAAATTCTTTCACCGTTTGTAAGCTACATTCACCCTGAGTAACACCGGCTATATACGATTCATCATCATCCTACACCGCGCAGGTGAAACCGCGGAGAGCAGCTAGTATTTAATACTTTGACTTAACCTGTCCGAATCCGCAAACCTCCAGTCCATTCATAAATCTTTTGTTAAAGCGTAAACCTGATGCGGACAGATTAATAAACGTTTCATGGGATTCTATTGTGGCCTACGAGCTACGAAAACAAAATAAATCCAAGTGACACTCGGTTATTGTAAAAAACAATACTTTCATCACGTTTGTTTCCTGTGTATGTTGTTATATAACCATTTTACCTCATGACATTAGTATAGACGCGGATGTTATTTGCCTCATTCTTGAAAGCCACAGTCCTACCGATATAGTTTCGAATTAGGTACTGAAGGATTTAGAAAGTTTCGTAAGACGAACTTTCAAGTACTTGAGAAGTTACGTCAAGGTCAGATCAAAACGACCTGCAAAACGAAATTTCCCCTTGAGCTGTATTGTATGGAAATTCCAAGAAACTTTACGTTTGTAGTGAGAAATACAACTAAATATTATTTTAGTATGATGTTTCATGTCTGTAGCTAATTCATTATTCCTAATATGTTTGAATTTTGAATTTATCCTAAATAAAAAAGGTTTGAAATAATAAATAACGACGAGAATCGAGACGGTAAAATTAAAAAAACCGTGGCAGCCTTGCAGGAAAGTTATTATGTCAATAGGTCAACGAGATACGGTTGGAAATATACCATTCATAAACATTTTAAGTAGGGTGCGGAAACCGAGGCGACCGCGAACTCGCAATAACGTCCACGCGGAGGCTCGAGCGCGCAACCCCAAACCGCCGGAACCCTCGTTACCCTCCGTCTCTCTTCCGTAATTGACACGTTTAGCGGCATCGCCTTCGCAGTATATCGCGTTTATATTCCTTAAAAAACTATCCTACCAGCGACCAATAGCGCACGCTGGCTGGCCGGCTCCCTTACCGCCATCTGTCGACGCCAGTCGCAACGTCCCCACTTGGCTTCGCGCCAGCTTCTAGTAAACTTCCCAAGTTCATTGAGGAGGCCAATATGAACTCTACTTTTAGTCTGATTCTTTGAAACTTTCTTGTATTTCCTCAGTAATGTTTGCTGGATGTAGAACTCTATTAACAATTCGAATTTATTGGCAGTTCTATTGTTACTTCGTCATAACGGAATTTAGGACGTTGTAGATTTTCAAGTTCTATCACTTCGCATTCTGTGGTTTACAATACAACAAAGTCGGAATTACGTTTATAGGCGACGAAAACTGGCTAATTACTCGATTAATGCTCCCGGATTTACTCGCAAAGCAACTGTCGCTCGCTGGCGGCAGCATCAGCTACGCGCTTTGTGTACTTCTTTATTTGTACCTGAATATGACTTATTTTACATTGATGAATTGACAAAATTTGATGTGATTTTAAATCGAACAAGGCTCAGAATGTTTGGTTTAAAGAAGCACTCGCCATACCATAGCAGGTCGAACACATAAGATTTGCAATGATGCGCGGTCGCTGCCGTTATTTGGACACATGGTCTTTGCTAAAAAAGAAACAAACGCATATAAAGTATTATTACGAGTACTTATTTTCTTAAGATAAAGACTTTAGATTTAGATGTTTTTCAGTTTGGTTTTTAAAGATTTGTTTGCGGAACACCTGAAAATATTGTGTTTTTGTATTATTTTTGTTGTACCTAAATAAAACATAGTCTTTTTTTAATAACTACAACCATCAAATATTCCGTGTAAAAATACGGAAAATTTAAAGTGTAGAACTATCGCTCTTAGTTAAATATACAAAATAGTTATTAGTTTCTTTTTTTGATATATTTATGTAGTTTAATATATCATAAGTAGCAACAATGTGGGCTTACTGGTGGTAGGATACAAATGTTTTGACATGTGCAATTGTGCATACCCACCAGTGGGAACACTGGCCCATACAGGTTAAATGTTGATATAAATCGAACGCAACAGGTTGTTTCGCCAATAATTTTATTGTGAGCGCACTAAACCGTTTCTTCTCGCTTTCGTCTAAGATGCGTCGTCCTTATTCGCAATGAGTCCAGTTCAAGACATTTTCCATTTTTAACAGACTTCCAATAAAGAGGAGGTTTTTAATGTGACTGTATTTGTTTATGTGTGTTCACCGCATCCCAAAACCTTTTTCTAAGAATTGTTTTTGATGATTATTTTTTACTTGCTAGCTGTTGCTTCTCATGTTATTGATTATTCCATTTAAATTTGATCAAGAACCGACCAGTAGTTTTTTTGATAATAATTTATTAATCACATCGGTTTTAAATTTGACTAGGTATCTTCAATAAAGAATGGAAGTAAGTTTAAATATTTTCCAATTTCTACTTCTGAATACTTCTGAGCCCGATTTCTCGAAGCGCAATCTCATAATATAACATAATTGGCGTAACTTTTTATCGCATATATCGGTAGCGCTCTTGATGTTATTAAATGATGTAGTTTTTACTTTCTTGTAATCGCGGCGAGCGCAATGCAACGGCTGGGCCCGGCCGGTGCGGTGCGATGCTCGATAACCCGTTCCGGCAAGTTTGCCCGCGGTCAGTGCGGCACGACACCTGATCCTCGCTGCACATGTCCTATACCCTCTGTCCTGTCCTGCGCACCCCATTATGTGGACACATGTTCAAGGACTGTCAAGAAGCCGGTTTCAGAACCATCTTAGAACTTCGCAATATTAGGATTAAGACGAGCTTCTTTCTCAGACGACCTGTTTCGTGTATCTTTACCATTTTATAAATCAAGTTTACAAATTAATTAAGTGTATGTATAAGTACTAAAGTAGATACATGTTTCATTTTAAGATACAGGCCTGTCGAATGCGCCTTGATAATTAGAGTTATACAAGCGCGCCGTCTCGTCACCCGAATTCCTGACAATGGGCCTCTTGATCTCAGTTTACGTTTACGCGGTTACCATGTCACTGAACTCTACCGCTTTATATAATCATCTATATGGATGGATGGACCCATGGATTACTATTTCTTGATTATAGAATATGTTTGTAACTAGAAAAAATACTACATATATCTCATTAATTAGATTCACATACTCTCATGTTTACAGTATACTAGACTCATCTACCAACTAATTGAACAAAAAACGTGAATATAACATACATTTAGAAACACATTTATAACATCACACATGAACAGGGCTTTGCAATAATCTCCAAGCTTGGCAGGGATTATCTTATTTTCTAAAACCTTCATTCGAAATCGTTTTAAAATGGTTAGAGTACCTCCTTTATATATCATAATCTATTGCACTACACTCCGTACAAATTGTGTGGAATGTGTGACTGATGACCAGGGTCGGTCATATCTCGCCTCCTGATGGAGTCCCACTGTGTCGAAAGGGCTAGATGAATTACTTTGCCTCGGCCACAACAGTCGTTGACCCGTCGCACCGCGCGCCACACCGATGCCTACCTGCACGACCTCTACAAACAAGAGCATCCTGTAATGCCTTCATCTAAGATGATTATACTATTAGATGAAGAATTACCATAGCCACAGATAATAATTAGTCTATAGCGTCTTTTCCAACAAACGTATTACCAGATTTTTCTATCTAGACACAAATAATTAATGTCTAATTGGTTAATGTAGAGTTGGTTAGAACCTAATAGCATGTTCAACATTCTTAACTATTGTTTTTATATGTATTATGTAGTTTTTATAGCAGGTATAAGCCGAGCTTCAACCAGGACCCCTACCTTCTATATGAAGTGGCTTTTAAACCTGCAAAACATAGGAAAATGGCACATAAACAATATTGGCGCTGGTTTCATGGTCCAGAGAGGTCATCGTGGAATACGTTTGTAACTTTGTATGTACAATCGCCTGCAATAAGACGTATACATTTCACAATTTTCAAAAGTACTTCAGCATTGATTTTCATAAATGTGCGCATCAAAATAATTCCAAAATGAAGAGATTTATATTATTTTACAGTTTAACATAATCCTTATCTACATTAATATAAAATGTAGTACCGTATTATGGTTTTGAAAATTATTGAATGTATATTATAAATTAAATATTAATCCGTGGTCTTAATTACCACCAAGGCAGGCAAGTGCCTTGTGATGTGATTTAACAATCTCTGTCAGAATAAATACCTTATTGCAGGCGACTGTACACTACGCCAAAGACTAAAACTAGTAATCAAATGAATATTATAAATTAAATATTAATCCGTGGTCTTAATTACCACCAAGGCAGGCAAGTGCCTTGTGATGTGATTTAACAATCTCGGTCAGAATAAATACCCATTTTTTTAGCTCTTACAGTAGTGCTGGTGGGATGACTGATCAGCATTGTTTTGTTAATAAACTAACCATAATTATCAAGAAACTTGTATAGTTTAGAATTGTCGCACATTGTGACACCCACACACACAGACAACACCCACAAAAGTGGGTGTTGTCTGTTTCGTTTTGTTAATAAATTAACCATAATTATCAAGAAACTTGTATAGTTTGGAATTGTCGCACATTGTATTTTGTGGGTGTTGTCTGTTTCGTTTTGTTAATAAATTAACCATAATTATCAAGAAACTTGTATAGTTTGGAATTGTCGCACATTGTATTTTGTGGGTGTTGTCTGTTTCGTTTTGTTAATAAATTAACCATAATTATCAAGAAACTTGTATAGTTTGGAATTGTCGCACATTGTATTTTGTGGGTGTTGTCTGTTTCGTTTTGTTAATAAATTAACCATAATTATCAAGAAACTTGTATAGTTTGGAATTGTCGCACATTGTATTTTGTGGGTGTTGTCTGTTTCGTTTTGTTAATAAATTAACCATAATTATCAAGAAACTTGTATAGTTTGGAATTGTCGCACATTGTATTTTGTGGGTGTTGTCTGTTTCGTTTTGTTAATAAATTAACCATAATTATCAAGAAACTTGTATAGTTTGGAGTTGTCGCACATTGTATTTTGTGAGTGTTGTCTGTTTCGTCTTCTTATCTAACGCAAACATTTTCGGAATTCACGGATGATCCGTTTGGGATGTTGTTTTTAGATTAGGTCGTCTACTTCCTCTGTGCTGCCTATATTTTGTGCTTGATTTGCGTCACTCATAAACTTCTTAAGTCCTTATGACTGGCCGACACCCTACTGCAATAATATTATTTGTAAATATGCAGTTTCATAGATTTAAGACTCGTTATTGTGGGTTGGAGAGTTCTAGCTGAAAAGTTAATATTGAATACGTTGTTATTAGTGTCTGACTGCGTGGGCCAATGTCTAGTGGCATCGTTAACAGAATTCTTGTGTGCTTGGGAGGGTACGTCTGAGCTATTGGTCCGGTAGCCGCTGCTGGTGGTGTACCATGTGAGATCATAATAACGCTGGCGATCACCCCTATAAGTCATGCACCGAAGCAAGAGTTGCTTATGCCTTGTTGATCTGTTCAGAACGGCAAGGTAAGGTCCACTACGCGCGCTTTAGTAGTAATCATAGTTAATTTTGTAAGTTTTTAACTGTCAAGTCTCCATTTACCCGAGATTCACACCTCACTATCTCCTGTATACGAGTCTTTATGTTATCCAGGCCTTTTGCAGAATTAACTCGTAGCTGTAGGTACCTTCCGATAGCCTTACTTCTCCATGGCTGAGTCAAAACTAAAAATAATAAGCCAGGAGAGTGTAGAAACGAATAGTTAGGTTTATTAATTAGTAGTTAGGGCTGCGTGGGTTGAATGCGCGCGCGCGCCGTGGTTATTGTGGGAATTGAGTCGAGTGCTCCGCAAGTGAAACGCACGCACCGTCTGCTTTCTACCTATTGTAGCGCTTCACTTTAAACGGTGAACATGTCATCTGAACTGTGCTATGCTCCGTCGTGGTCGCCCATGTCAAACGATACAGGCCTCTTTGTGCCGCGTCAGAATCTTATCGTTTATAGAACAATTTACATATTCTGTTTCTAAATCAAATGTCCTCTACGTAATGTGGCAAGTCGTAATAGTAACATTACTGCACACCAGTTTTGTAATTCGCGTGGGTAAGTTGTGGGCCGTGGGAATGGTTCGAGTTCCATCTCGCTGCTGACTAGTTCCGAGATGCGGGTCGTCTGCGACAGTAACGGCACTTGCAAGAGCGCGCCGAGCGCTGCGCCGTCGTCGCCATGGAACGGAATGGATATTTGGTGTATTTTGCAATAATACGAGTTTATTGTTATTTGGCTCAAATAGGAAGAAAAGAGCTATGTGGATCAGGTCAGAGCGAGTGTATGATGTAACTATGCGAGCGTACGTAAGAGGCGGTCGCGCGGGGTTGTTGAACGTTCGGCGCGCCCAAGCGTTGTTCACTGTTTTATTAATAAAATGTTCGTGACGCGTCGCGTATCGACGGCCGCGCAGGATCCGACTATTTATTGATGCGCGTGCGCACTGCCCCTGCGCCCGCTAGCCTTCATCCATTAGTATTGCCGCCTATTGAGATCAGGTGTTGCACCATAAATAGGACTACCGAAACTGAATAACAAAAAAGATTGTTCAATATCGGCTTTACGATACAAGAAGGTTAATTGTTAGTTTAGTTGATGTATGTGTTTGCCATTAATCTGTCCGGTTATGATTCATCAAGATGTTTTGATAAAACCCTGTCCCATATTATGCAACACCGATTCAATAACATTTTAAACATGTACACGTTAGCCAGTTGTGTTGTTGATCGTATCGCATCGTTCCGCGTTAGCACCGGCTTGACCAGCCTACTTAATGTTATTGTATGTTGTTGGGTTGGTTATGTTTCTAACATTAGATTTCAGTTTGAATCCCTCATAGCCTGTTCAATGAAATGCAATTCTATAGATACAGGCCAATTGTTTCGTCGTGTCCTTATGACTTTGTTATTAATATGTATTTATTTCTTCAACATCATTAATGTTCTTATTTTAATTAAGGTCCTTACAAATTAATGAAAGTGGAAACTGATTATATATACGTCTCTGGGACGCAAAGGGTTAATATGGAAAATAAATAAATTATTAATCAATCGTAGTACGTATGTACAATTCTAATAATAATGGTATATATACATATACACATACTTCAATAATTGCTACATTATTTATTATAAGTGCATTAATATGCACTTTCGACATTTTATAGGCAGTTCATTGTTTCCATTGCCGAAAAAATTGTGGGAGCGATTAATTAATTTCAATAAAGTTGTTGAAGGCCGTTTGTACCGCCCCATCGGAATTGAAATGTTTTCCCTGCTATCAATTGTCTAAAAAGCGAAAGTAGAGTTGGAGTGGAATTTGTTGGAGTAAGGTCTGGCGAGTATGCTGGGTGTCGGAGATATTCCAATCGCGAATTTAGCGACCGCCTGTCATGCAGTGCGAGGTGTAGCGTTGTTCTGGCTGAAGCAGCAGTGGGCTAGAGCACTTGACCTATCTCAGTTGTTGAATAGCGAGCTTTTCCATCACTCGCCACAGTACCTTTGACTGGGTCGACTTTCTCTTTGTACAAGATTTAGCCAGTTCTCCTGGGTTCAAGCATTGTGATGACCGTTTCCGATTGTCGTACAGGGTCCATTTTTCATCACAAGTCACAATAACAATCAATCAATCTAACGCAGCACTCGATGCCTGTTTTTTTGTGTGCTTCATTGAATTTATGCACTACACTTTATGGGTAAGTACCACCCATATTTCGAGCATTTTCACTTTTCCAATTTGTTTAAATAATTGAATATATTTAAATTAAACAACTTTAAATGGATAAAAGCACGTATAATTATATTTTATTTTATACCGAGTTAATTGATTATATAATATGAATTTAAAATTGTTTTGACACTCACACCGAAGCCTGCCGCTAACTTGATCTGGTTTGCGGTGGATCTGCCTCCACGATCACCTCTATTTCTTCGTTGTCGACTAGGGTCAACGGTCGTCCGGAGAAGGGTCTAACTCACTGAACAAATCTCGTGTCCCTAGACGAAAAATTCTAGAACGAAAACTTTGGAACCAAAGGCATACCGTGTTTTCTTTTATATTAGCTTCCCCATACACACCAGTAACCCTTCGAGTTGTTTCTGCAGCGTTGGTGCCTCGGTAGACACAGACAAAACAACAATTGCATATCTAAGCACTTAATACTTACATCACCGTCAAGTGGTTTAATCTTGTCTCCCAATATTATTTTTCTTTGTGTTCTGAAATTAAGTTTAAAAATAATTAAATAATTAAAAAGTTTAATGTAAGAAAATTACGGTTATAGGTATAAATTTTTTTATAAAATAAATAGGAAGTCTTAGAAAAATCTATAGGTAAGAAATACTGCATTGTGCGAGATTGCTGTTTCTTTGAGACAAGATAACATATTGCAATCAAGAAGCAGTAATACGGAATAGGCTAGGGTGTGCTGATATCCGCTGGTCGCCAACAGATGACGGGCGGCTTCTCAAGCGGTAGAGGTTCTCGGGCGTGTGACGTCTGTATGACGTCATACGCACGTGGGAGTGTGCGAGCGAGAGGGCGCGTCGCGCCCGCCTCAATGCAGAGGGCGCGCGCGAATTGACAGATTTCTGCGCTCAATACAATCTTGACTTGAATTACATTAACAGCAGTTACCGAACGGGTTCGTCTCCACCCTGCCCTGCCTGCGCTGCGTTTAATAATCATCTAGTTCAAATTATTTAGGCTAAAAATATTATTTTAAAACTAAACTCCTAAAATGTCATCCTCATCGTCGTCGTACAATCTTTATTTCAGTTGCAATTCCACTTAATTATTTGAACAGTTACGTGCTGTGGCCCGCGCTCGCCGCTGTGCACAAGAGTGACTCCCAGAAGAAGAACTTCAAATAAGTTCGAAACTGGTCGGAGAATATTTCCGGTAAATATTACGCGAGTCCTAGCCGGTTTTAAAGCGTAATTATGAACATAACTCGCGATAGTTTTCTATCTCTAATTATATGAAATCAGTTCAAATTCAAAAATATTCACGTTTAGGATTAAGTAACACTGCTGATTATATAATAATGATTCTTCAAATGTATAGCAGTAAAATTTATCTTACACCCAAAACGGTAATTTGATTTGAAGGACGCGCTATTGATTGAAGTAGTGAGTTGAGTACATTAGGCAATGCGTAAGATGTGGATTAAGTGCGGTGTCGGAGTAACCGCAGCGGCTAACCTCGCCGGGCGGCGCGCGGCTGTTGTAAACAAACGCGCGCGGCGTTGCCATGTCGCGCCCCGTCTCTCTCCATGTATCTGTCACTGTTTACTAACGACAATTTAAGAAAATAAAAATTGAAATTCATTATTTGCAGAACCATTCTAATTCTTTGTAAGAGAACGTGAGGACTATAAATTAAACATAATTTTACATCCAACAGCTATGTAATAAACAATCTTGTAACGGGTTTCATGCTTAACGTGCACGAGCGCCACTCTACTGTCTTGAAAAGTTGTTTGTTTTAGTTGTGCGAGGATGTATCCTACCTACCTACTTCTATCTTGATTTGTAATTTTTTAAAGTATCAACAAATTGTTCTATTTGCATGTTTGTGTAGCTGCAGTAGTCATCAGAGTAAAAAAGATGTACGACATTGGTAATGTTCTTCTAAATAGAATTAGACGATCGCGACTAGTTGCAGCAACCGTTGAAAACTGTGCGAAGGGGAAAGCAACAGCGTTTGCTGCACTGAATCCCACGTGTGAAGCGATAATATTGTTTCGCTATCACCAGCCAAGATAAATCTTCCCGCTCCTCTGTCCACCGACGCCGCTCAATACTTAACACCATGTTTATCTGTAATGCCTGCGGAATTGAATTCCCTCACGGCTATTTTTGTTCTGATGAACCAGAAAGTTGGAATGCTGAAGGTGATTCTGTTGTCTTTAACTGAAAATACGTCAGTATAAATATCTGCCTGTTATCAGGGACATTAACCGCTACGGCAACAATACTAACATCGCAGGTACAATCAACTGTACAACAATAGTGATAATCGCATGGTGATACTGCGTTGATATTGGCGCGGAGGCGGGTTACGGCGCGGCGGCGCGCGTCGTCTGCTCGCTATCGATCCTGGCGCAAGGTGGTGCCAACCACCGCACTTACACCGCCACTAAATATACGACCTTGAACCTTCAACTATTCTCATTATTGCAACCAGAAGAATGCACTCTCACTGATTTTTTAAAATGATATTGAGAATGGAGAGCCGTGTCAATACTGTGTTTAGGAGGACGAAAACCTTTTCATCCAACGAAAACTCCCTGCATGATACATTCCCTGTATCTGGTATCAAGTATTGACTCCATTATCCATCCATCCATCCATCCATATCTAAACTGGATTGATAGCGATACCTTTTGTGGAGTATCAGCGCGATGTCTCTGCGGCTGCGGTACCGAAGGCACGGCCGAACTCGTGACTTGCTCCGACGCTCAACACATAGATATCCGTGTGTATGAAATGTATGTACGCACGTAACCGTACCGTTGCTTGTCTTGCTTGGGACGGTGGAACCGATCCGAACCGAACAGAGGAATCCAGTTATAATAGCTCTACCTATGTTTGCACCCAATACTATGCCGTAATCATTATGAATACTCATGTTATTTTATTGAAGTTGTGGAGAATTTGCGCATTTAAATTACCGAAAGTGTGTGTTAGACACGGATATTCATTTAGAATGTCTAATAAACGAACTGTTTAGAGCTTGAGTAACATTCGTTATTAATAAAGTGGAGGCATCCCTACTCAATAACACAATCCTAATCTCATCGAGCGAAACAAAGAAGTCATATTTGTTACGTTCAAGTCACTGGCCAAACACGTCACTTGACGCCCTTGACTAGTACTGCTGAGAACTGTCCAACCAGTTTCGTATTTTGTTCTAGTTAGTCTCTTTTTGTTAAGTTTCGTACTGGTAATGTGGTTATATATTAACTCTTTTGAACATTGACGTCCATGAATCCGAGTGGACGCATAGGGCGGTGGTTTGTGAGCGCACCCTTTTTGGCTTGATAATTGAGAGCGCTTGCTGTTAGAAGTTGACGTTGATAGTTCTCGCCACTCTCTTTTATCAGTAATATAAAGAATGTTGTAGCCTCATTTTGTTTTACTGAAGATTTCAGTAACAACAGTTATATGGTTTCTGTGTTGAGCTTCAGAGTTATGTTGTTATTAAAGTTAATATTTTTCGTTAACCTTACAAACAGTTGGTGTCACGAACATTGCTGTCGTCTCGTTACGCTTTTGTTGCGTTAATTTCGTTTTTATGAGATAGTTGAGCTTTTAGGATGTTTTTTCTGTTTCACGTTTCCATATCAAATTCCATAACCGCACTGCAGCTCCGCCGTCTAGGCAATGCAGACATCACCGATTTATTTAAATTGTAACCCTCGCATGTAAAACTTGATGGATGATAATTTTGTTCCCGGTTTGCATTCAAGTATTTAACGTCACACTAATATTATAAATGCGAAGTTTGTAAGTAAATGTGCATGTTTGTTACTTGTTCTCGCTAAAATGGGTCAATGAGTTGGGTATTTGATAGTTTATACCCAGGATTAACGCAAATTTATTTTATAGTTTTTATCACAATGTAATTGATAGTTCTGCGAAAAACTTTTACTTACGCGAACGAAAACGCATAGGCAATAGGCAATATCTAGTAGTTTCATAAATCTAAGTAACCGCGTACCCCGGCCAAGGTTTCGCGTATCGACTAGGATAGCAGATAGGGCACAGGTCAATTCCAACGCTTCCACTCGACAACTATTTGATATAGGGTCATTTCGCCAGTTCGCGTCCATTTAGTGCAGTTGGCAAGTTTGAAGGACAAGATAAAAATGTTCCAGCACTAGTTTCAATGAAAAACTTTGTAATGCGTTCATTATATAGTCTACAATTGGGTTCGCTTTCAGTTTTGTTAGAAACTACTTGTGTTTTTTTTATACCATCTTGCGTCCACCAACTAAGAAAAGGAATGTAGGGGTGATATTTTAAAGATAATGTAAATAAAAATTATATTTTAACAGATTCTTTATTCAAGAATATAGTTATTTGAAAATCAACATTATTATCATTAATAAATCACTATAAATAAAATAAGAATACCTATTTATTCTTCTCAACATTGATAGAACTTAAAACAAAACTACTTAAAAAAAACGAAAAATTATTCTGAAGCAGGTAATGAATAATTTTCAACCTTTTAAAAGGTTGCAGGTCAACAACAATCAGTTCTGTTAATTTTACCCTAAAATCACGATATTACAATATCACTGAAGATCAGCCTTGATTGATAAGTTGTTGGCATATATTGTAGCAATAAAACAACACAATAGTTTCGTCTAATCCTACTACTCAAAGAAATGTTGAATCATAATACTTATTATGATTATAAGACAATATATGATTACTATTGCCTTCGAATTTTAATTAATCACACAAATCACATTCAAAAGAATTATCTTTGGCTTCTGAATAACTTAATCCTAGAAACCGCGTGCATTTCAGATGACATCTAATACACATGTCACGGCCAATGTTGTTCTCATCGTTATCTTCTACATCAGAAATTAAAACATCGTCACATTCAGCACATTTCATTAGCTCCACGGCTGGTACATTTTCTTTTTCAGATTCCACATCTATGGACTCTATCGTTTACTGTGTGACTTTTATCTTCTTTTTTAGTTTCGGAGCAGTTTTTTGAACCTTTCGAGCTCTCTCCTGTGCTTTTTTCTCTATTCGTTCTAACTTTCTTTTTCGTATTGCTTTCTGTTTTTCGTTCTTGATCTGCTCTTTATCTTCGTAATACTTTTACTCTATTACTACCTTTAGCTATTCAACTACCTTCTTTTCACCATCCACTCCTAGCGCTCGTTCTGGTCCCGGTTTCTTATCGGTATCTTATCTTCTCCATCTGGTCTGCGTCCACTGATTTTGTCCAATAATGTGGTATTGGGAATAACATATTCTTTGCATATTTGTCTTATCAATTTTTTCTTCTTACGAATGTCACTTAATGCTTTCATTAAATCTTCTTCTAAAGAAAACATACACTGTTTTCTTTTCTTCTTTCTTACTACCCTCCCAAGAACTCATCTTAAACAGGAAAAAATAAACAGTTCACTGCATTTAGTTTGTAAAAAAATTAATATTAAACTCTTAGTTATAATAAAAAAATTAATACATAATAAATTATTTTTACAAATAAGTTAAAAAAATATATTTATGCTATTATTTGTATTTAATGAATAGCTTAAAAAATGGACGCAATTTGGTAAAATACTATTTTCCTGTAGATATAGTTTGCGTCCACATGTGCTGAACGATATTTGTATCTTTTTCTACAATCATAATAATGTGGACGCAAATTGCTCATTACGATTGCATGATATTAGTACATAAATAAAAAATAAAAACAAATTCCCTTTTATAATTTAATCACATAAAAATAAACACTTACTAAATCATAAATAGACGAGTTCGCGTCCATTGTGGTCGCAAAGTGCAAGTGTTATAAATTCGGTGTAGTAATTCGCGTCCACCTTATTTTAACTGTTAACTTAAAAAAAAACAACCAAATACATAATTAATATTACTCCTTTTTTCATGCTTTATGTCTAGAAACAGCTGTGTATTCTAAAATACGCATAAAACAATAAAATACTTACCGTCGAACGCGCCCCTGCACACTATTTTTTTTGCAGACATTCCGCGCGTCCGCGCTTCTTTGTTGAAGAACTGAGATTAACTATTTTTTCTACACATGATTGATTGGCACACAGAACTTTTGTCTATGTGTGTGTGCCTCTTATACGATGAGGTATTGGCGGTAACGACTTTTCGGTGATTTAGTGTGTGAATATACCTATTTTCGAGAATTTTTATAGGGAGGTCCGAAAAATGGACGCGAATAGGGTGATGGACGCGAACTGGCGAAATGACCCTACTTGACCTACGGCTAGTTACCGGCCAACCCTAGCTGCCAGGCTATACTTTATAAGCAATTTGGCTGAAAGCTTATTAGTTTATAGCATAACGTTTTACGCAGTAGGTAACAGTAAAAGTGGTAATAGTCAAATATGTTGATAAAACCATGATTTGAAAATTTAGTTCAATTAAAGCAGCGTGGAGATGGCACGCAACACAGTCAACACGCCTGGAGCGCGAATGTCAAGGCTGTGCTGTTTGGAATCGCTCCAGGAGGACGACTGCGAACTAAAAAGCATCATATTAAATTGTTATTGCTAGATTAAAAGTATTATATTATATAAAAAGAGGTACATCAACAACCTCCAGTCCAAATACTTATGTTGACCAGTAAGATTCATACCTTCTCGTATTAATTAGTTTATGTAATGCAAATTTGTACCATTTCCAAAGTTAGGTAGGTACCTACCTACCTACCTAGTAATATTCGTTATCGACACGGACTTTATTTATATTAATCCCTGTGGAATGTATAATTCAATACAGACCATATAGAAAATTCAATGTCAATTAAATTGTTAGCAGACGCTAACCAACTCTCGCATGTGTGTTTTGTGCGGCTCGCGCTACAAACACAAGCACGTGCGCTGCGACCGACCGCGTGACGTCACGCAGGTCGCCCCCGCCCCGCCCCCTTGCGAGACGAAGACGGCGATACGTGCACGGAGCGGCAACGTCGCGCGCGCCGTTTTGTTTTCGCATCTAACGTCGGTGATAGGCCGGGTTTATCTTCCGATTGCGAATGCAACAACAGCTATTTCTAGCGTTACTTACCATTGCATCAAGCGAGTTTATCGCTTCTCGGATCCGACGACAGCGGTGAGCGGCCCGCTATTGTGGCTTCATTGTAATAACGACCTTGAATAAGCACAAAGTTTTATTGGAATTCCTCATAACACGACAATACGTATAAAATCGGAAAATTTATATACATATTGAAAAACAGCAGTCAATGTCGAGGCGGAACGTAACAGCCAACTGCTAGGACAACGACAAGGTCAAGGATAATGAACTGCTGTGATTCAAACGTGTCCTAATCAATGCGGCTGTTCATAACTACAACAAAGCAAGGGAACCTGATGTGTTGAATGAAATTATTTACTTTATTTTCAGAAACTGGCGAGCAAGGGTCGTGGGAAAGCGGCCTGTCCTACGAGTGCCGTTCGTTGCTCTTCAAGGCTCTGCACAACCTCATTGAAAGGTAATGAACCACTATAATGTGGTCGAAACTACTGCAATTAACCATCTCACTCAACTCACGGAATGTGACAGTCTCCTATGCTGAGACCCTTATTTTGGAAATACATACTCAAACATTACTGGTTTGTAAAATATACAATTATTAGTCAACAAGTGCAATTTGAAAAATTTAATACCGACTTCCATTCTATTACTTTGGTAAAAATCAGTGTAACTCAAAAACCACTGGACCGAATATGTTGAAATTTAAATGGGACCACATGGGAAGCACTAGCGTTCAAACAATAAGAATTTTGAGAATCGGTCCACCCTATCGAAAGTTATGAGGTAACAAACATAAAAAAACAGTCGAATTGAGTACCTCCTCCTTTTTGAAAGTCGATAGAAAATATACCATACTAGATTTTTGCATCACGAGTACATTATTATCTGCCTTTATCAAAAAAGGAATTAAAAAGTTGATTGCGTTGGATCTAATTATTTGGATTGAACAGAAGCGTATTTTCAAGTGAGCAAGCAAGGCCATGGATGTTTATTAAAATGTATAACTAGGTAGATCATGGAACTACGAATAGTTATTTAATATCTAGGTACCTTTTAGGGATTCTATAACAAAATTTAGTTTCATCTCTGCATTACTATCACTTGCAATTCTACAAGGGTTGCTTAGTAGCGTTTATTGATGATTTGGTGATATAAGTTCCTTACATAGTTATACATTTGTTGGGCACTTGTATTGTATTACCAGTTTTCATTGGGTTTATTATCTATAAGTATCTATTTTCTATTATTACTTACCTAAATAGCGCACATATCATATACTGTGCAATGCATATTGAAATTTTCATAAGCTAGTAGTTTCCAAAGTCTAAGATCGAGATCTCTTCAATATTCGTTAACTGCGTCGGAGTTTTTGCGATTATGTTTAATTAAATGAATGCGTCTCATTAGCCGGGTACATGATTGTAGTGTGTAATGCGGCTCCGTTGTATGCACCTGGTGACTGGTAAGGCTCAGGCTGGATGGCCGGTGAGCACGGCGCGCCTGGCGAGCCTGCTTCCCCGAAGGTCGATGCATCGCAGCCGCTCCGGGCGTTCTAATGTCGTTTTTTACCGCACATTTCGCGCAAGTATCTCGTGTCCACGGCCCGAGCGCCCGATGCGAGCCGATCTTCTCGTAAACGCCACTACCACTATACAATTGAGATGAATATCGCGGTTTGATTGTTGATTCTTTTGATGATTTTGAGACGTGCAGATTTTTTTGTATCCATCTCATCGTTGGAGGTTTTGTATCGTAACGACTTATTTAGCATCGTTATAATCTATCTGGGTTTACTTATTACTATTCAAGTTTATTTTGTTTCTTCGGGGTGCAGCCGATTGTCATATCAGTAAGAGTACCCATTTAAATCAATTTTGTCATCAGTTCACATTTTATTTTCATTACATAAAGTAGTTCAATTTGGTAATAAAGAATTTTTGTATTGTAAAGTAGTTTATATTATTGAGAAAATAAGGTTCGCAGTGATAATGTTGTGACCGAAGTGAGATGTGACCGTTTTCTGTATGCTAACTGCAACAGGAATGCAACCATCAGCACACAGCATAATGCAGCCTATGTAGTTAATGGGGATCGAGAAGCACACGTCGTCATCCATGAGTTCGGAATCTTGGATATGAGCGCAATCCAGACGAGTCGTTGACCCCGGCCGGCGGCGGCACGTCAAAGTAACAATGCGTTCGTCGCTTGTTCGGGAGGAGACGCGACCATTATACGATACGCGACCGAACGCACTCTTCGAATGGTGGTGATGTGCTACACCAAAAAGGAAACAATACCCCATCATTGAAAGCTTGCGCGCGTTCCTTTACTTCGTACTGTTCAGAAAGGCATAGTTAGTGCTTTCAATTTAGAATCTTGGCCTCTGCAACATTCTATTATTGAACTGTGAATACAATTGGATTAGTGTTCGATTTTAACGGCAGTATTTTTTATCATGGTCAGTCCTGAGTCGTTTCTTCATGTGCTATCTTCTCCAGCAAACCCAGATACTCAACATTTGTCATAGAAGTTAGACTTAATTGAATATTTATGTGAAAATGTCGGGTGTATTTTCACAGTTTTTTTTTTTATCAAATGATACTAAATTAAAAATGTCAGTATTATAATATTCATTATTATATATTATAGCGTCTGCTCGCGACTTCTTTCGCGTGGTAGGCTCGGCCTTCGACCTCGCCATATTTTTCCGTCTTTGCTTGGGTTTTCTTTCATAGGAACCTTCTGACAACAATTAAAACATTACAAAAAATAGCGAGATTGTTCCATGCGTTATCAAGTTATAGCGTGATCAGGAGAAATAGGGATTGATTTTGATATACATATATAGATATATAGTATTCCCGCATAATTTTAATGAACATAAATAACTATAATGGTTTCGTTAATTATACGCCGATTCACAATACTATTTAACGACAGATGTTTTCAACACAATTGTGTATGTCCCAAAGGCCCTAGTCCTGGCAACGTGAACTCCATAAACCTGTTCGTCTTCATTTGTATTAAAAATTTAACGACGTGTTTTACAGTCGTCGGGGATCGGAAGTGTTTGTTGGCGGTCGGTCGATTATGCTTCAATTTTGTTTTGGGATTATAGGTACCATCATGTTATTTGATTTCAATTAAGTACGATTAGGACATAAAAAAATATTTGTATATTTTTGTTGAACGCCATTTAATTTTTATTTCTTACTATTTGGTACTCAAGACTATGTTATTACTAGTATGATTCGTATGTTTATTCGTTATTTGATCATCTTATGGCTTAAATTTTATTAAATTGAGGTAGACGGGTGTCTCGTAGTATTAAAAAGTGTGAATTTGCTTTAATTTATTTTAAGAACGTCTTCACTCTTCACATTTTATTTACAAGATAATGTTTATCTTGTACGGACCACCACTTTAGAAATTGAACTCTGATATTGCACGTAATATAAAAATTTGCGTCCGCGTGCGCGCTGTGTGGCTTGCTTTGTTGGTGTCTAGCGACACATCTTCCAAAGTGCGTGATATAATTTGATAACTGCGAATATATGTGTGTGTTATCATACGCAATCAAATGATTGCCTGCATATATTCACATTGTATCACACTACTGATTTATATTGAAGATAAACTATACTTATGTATTTTCTACAAAACTTAGGTTACTGTAATGTTGTTTAAACGTTTACCAATCATTCAACGTAGATATAGCTGGCAATATCAGTTGCAAGACTATAAATGGTACCTCTTTTTTCTTGCGCAAGCGCATACAAGTATGTAAGCTGTAAAACAAATATGTTGCTCGCCCCAACGGCTTAATAATAGAGTGCATGATTAGCAGTTCGCTCGAGTTCGTTCGTCCAGAACGTTAGTTGGATACTGTCAGGTATCGGTTGTACTATAGATGACTGTGTGGTGTCGGGCACGGGCCAGTGATTCACGTAAAGAGATCGAACATTGTTTACAAAAGCAGCTTACGGAGTGCCCGATGCGTCCGCGCATCGTACTGATATAGTCGCGCGCACACCGCTAAATATAGCGGCAAACATTGTCGATACGTCGATCCAGATCTCTATGCTTGAATTCGGAATGTTTTCTTGATCAAATGGCAGGGCACTTTGATGGAGACGGTCCACAAATACTTATGAACAGTCTTTTTGTAAAATGCCTCTGTTACTCTAGAGGATTTTTCACAGTTTAGGTTATGTTCTTAAAATATTTTATCGTAAGTTGCAAAAACTGCCTGCTTTTAGGTTGCTTTTTAATCTGACTGGACATCAGTACCAGTTTCTATATTGGTCCCCATCTAGAAGTATACCTTGTCTGGATGGGAGTATTTCATGAATTGATTTCACAAATATGTCGAAACTGGCTTCTAAAACTCCATATTATTGTCACACAATTAGTTTATTCCACCTTCTGACCACCGATCCACGGTAAGAATCTTCATAATAAACACAATGTTGGTATATGAACGAGGAAGTTAATATGCAGCGTGATGAAATATTTACGACCGCTGGTGGTAATAAATCTCACATCGATATATCAAATGTTCACAATGCCCGTCGCGGCTTCCGTAATGGTCTTCCATTCGATGCGGTGAGCATAGAACGCGTCATTTACCTTTCTGGAGATACCTTACTGCGTTCTGAAACGCTGCGAGCTCTATATTTGAATCAGTCTATTTCGAAGTATTGTTTATTGACCACCTCGAATGAAGGCCTAGAACAGACGATCTCTTTTCCATAACCATAAATAATAGGACATAATTTTATATAAGCAACGCAAACGTCTCACAAATATAACTTTCAAAGACATTTGGTGCCAGTATGACCGACTCCCACCGACCCGATCCGCTCTGCTGTTTGTCGGAAACAAGAACTTTCAAGTGAACATGCGCTAAAGCCGACTACACTGATGCGCGTACCCAGGATTCTCTGTAATGTCTTTCAAGCGGTCAAAAGATCTTTTCTTTCTTATACTTTAAAATTCATCGCAGTTGTTGCACGTGTAATTTATGATCTAGTATCAATTGTAGTGTTGTGAATAGTGCTAGAACATGTCGCCTGATAACACGAGAAAAGATTATTCGACACGGTTATTTTAATTTCTTTGATAAGTGACGAGGTATCCAAGTCGTGTGCCTGTTTGCAAGCATCTGTCCTTCCAATGACAATCTCAGTATCACCTCTATTCTAAGCCAAAGCTTTGCTCAATCAATCATTTATTTATAACGCTAAGTTACAAGTCAATAGGTTGCTCCTCTCGCCCAGCTGGTTACTCTGAGACATAGAATGTTTGAGCCAAATTCCCCGAGTAATATCACTAGCTACAGTGCTTCTGGACAGGCGGTACCAGTACGTTCTCTAGCACAAGAGCTTACCCTCATGTGAGTAGTTCTGGCAGTATTGTACTGCATCATTTGTATTTATGTATCTTTCAAACGAGAATGTATGCGACAAATACAATTTTTATATTATAAAAATATTATTCTTATCATCACCGTTGACTTGGGTAGGTAGAACAAACAGATGTCGCCACAAACCAAAGGAATTCCCGCTCGGTTGATGTTAGGAAACCTCGGCGTCGCACACAAATCGCACGCACTAATGTATGAAGTTTATATAAATGTCGCATTACGCAATTGCTCCGTATAAGTAGCTGCCGAGGATTATTCATGTCGGTTCTGCGGCCGGCAATAACTCTCAGAAGTAACGCCATTATTTGGCTCATTGTTGTGTCTTCAGTACATATACAGTCGATTTTATTGGGACAGGTACTTTAAATGGGTGGGAATTCTCTGAATTATAGTTATTTGTTAGCTATGCGAAGCGCTCGCAGCGGAGCTTGACTTGGCGATCTTAACCGATCAACAAGTTAAGCAACGCTTGCTGTGGTCAGGAGTTGGATGGGTGCGTGCTAGTGCTATTGTTCAACTGAGCGCTTTCGTGCTTCAGAGAGCACGTTAAGCCGTCGGTCCCTGTTGTTTGTCTTAGGACAACAGTTCTTAGTCTATGTCGAAGGCCTCCGGGCGGCCTGATACTTTGACATGGGTTGGCCACTAACCTATCTACCAAGTCGCAATGGGCCCGCTTGTTGGCTTATGGCCCAACTTATCTCTCTGAGAGGAGAGAGAGTCCCAGCAGTGGGAACATAATGGGTTTATTTATTTATTTCATGGAAAACAAACAGCTATAATTTATGTAATAGAATAGAATATAGATTATAGTAAAAACAAGCCTAATTAGTTTTCACCTATAGAACATTTCCAGCCGTAGTCCACTCAGTTAATTATTACATTGTGTATTCAAATTTAAACTTTTTTTTTAAATTAAGTGAATAAAACCACAGTACTCAAATATATAAGTAAAGTAAAAACTAAGTTAGAACATAATACATGGAAACTCATAGAAATCCTAAACGAGATATGAAGTAACAAAAAATACATAAAGATGATGTGGTAGTAGTTTTAAATAGGAAAGCCACATCATGTAAGTTACAAAAATAAAAACAAAAATTGATCTAATAATTAAGAATAAATATGTACAGGAACTCTTTAAAGTGATTTGATGATAATACTTATAAACACTATACCTAATGAAAATAGGTTGCACATGCATTATCTCTGGAAAAGTTTAATCTAGCAGTAAATAGGTCTACATTTCTAGAATAGCTATTATTAAAAGTTTGGTACACTCTGATAAAGTAAGAGTTATGTCTATAATTTGTTGAAGCTGAATCTGCGAAAATTTATATTATGTTATAATTAGTTAAACCTTGTTAGTATCACATTTGAATTTTCGATTGATCCATTAAAATATGACAATTGGACAAACTTATTAAATATAAACATCTTATAATCTATTAACTTGTAATGACTCAAAGCTGCTCTCAATTACGTGACGCAGTTTAATTGTATCACTTTTATTGACTCACATATGTGTTAGACACATAATTGAATACAGTCCAATTGGTTTGCCTTTGTAATATTCGAATCCGTGATTGCCAAACGTCATAATCTGTACCATTACATCCGACATGGTAATACGACCGAGCAGTATCGAAGACTCGACGCGCGTTTGCGACATGCCTGCATTGCCGACGCACGGCATTGCGGGCATGTATATACGTGTCGTGCACTCTTAGTACTCACTTATCTACTACCTGGAGCGTGACCCTGCAATCGATTCAAGTCTTTACAATCACATCGTATAGGTTCAATTTTCGATGTGGTTCAGAACAATCCAGTTTACGTCCGTTGCGTCCGACTTGGTCATAAACTCCGTATCGAATATTACATTGACAATCTTATAAGTGCCTAGGTGTACTGAGGTGGCCTATGTTGCTGCGCCATTTCAGTGTCTCCTCGGTGTCATGACGCTATTGTTTTCGCCCTTTGTTACAGTCACAATTCATGAAATGCGTATGCGAATTTCTACGCACCATTATGAGTCTAACTACAGCTGTTTGAGTCATGTAAATTGCAATTCATGTTCCTAGACAAAGAATCTACGAGTATGTTCTGTTTTCTTCGTTCGGTTGTAAAATTGTGTCACTGTCTTAAGCATTTGTTTTAGTATGATTTCGTGTCCTCAACACGTTAAACAATCTCACATATTATGTTTGAAGATTTGCTACATTTGCCTCGAGTCGTAAGTTGTAACATGAGTGGTGGTATGCCAATAAAAGTCCGACGATACTCTCGTAAACGGCGACGCAGCGTTGCCAGCGCTTCGCCGCGCTGATCCCGCAAGCGTCGTGAAATTAAACAGTTTATTGTTTATACTCTCAGGGTTACCACTCCTCAGGAAATAATACATTGAATGTTCACACTAAGTGAAATCAAAAGGTCGACATATCTGCGTATCTTCATAATGAATGGACACGTAACCCTTTTAGACACAGAGTTCTTATGTCTCAAACTTCAGTTGCAATTTTAAGTGTACATACGATTCTATGCACTGCATAACAAAGTCAAAGGCAAAGTATGTGAACTAGATAGCAACCCTAATGGTAACTAATCATCCTTCAAGATAGTCCCGCCCCACTCGCCTGCCTTCTCAGATCCCGCCGTGCTGATTGCGTCCAGTTTCACCGACTATTATATTATATATGAATACTATGAAAACTCTTACGTATCTTACATTTGTGGTGTCACCTTCTCTAAAGAGTCGTCGGTTATTGGTGAAATTAAAAGACTTTGGTCTTTTCTCTTAAGAATTGTTGAAAAACCTTTCAAATGGTGTTATAGAAATTCTGATTTTTTAGACCTGAATGATTGTCCGCCTGCTTCGTTGTCGTGCCATATTTCACACAAATTTCAACTCTGTCAATAGCCATAATTATTTATTTATTGAACTTTACAAGTATGTAGTGCTAATATGTATTGTTGTGTTATAATTGATTTGTTTTCCATTTCAGATGTCTGCTATCTCGGGATTTTGTGAGGCTCGGCAAGTGGTTTGTCCAACCCTACGATGGCGACGAAGAGGACGTTGGAAAAAGGTGAATAAGAACAGCCTATCTACTATTTTGTTTAATAAAAGACACGTTATAATCTGTCTTGCTAGAAATCTGAGATCAACTGGACAGATTTTGATTGAGATTTGTTTTTGAGATCACCATAATACATTTTTTTAACAAGAACTTTATAAAAGTGGGTAGATACTAAATGAAAGCTGACTTTTATAGAGATATGAAAATTATTCAATCCGTCTAATATTGTTCGATTTCAATTATCTCATATGGAAGATTTTTATCAGTGAACAAAATGCATACATAAAAAGTGTTTCTAGGCCGATGAGGTCGGAACGGAAGTCAAATTTGGAGCAGTTCTTTCAATGAACTGCTTCCAAATAAGTGTGTGGCAACACTCGCTTACTTCCCAGAGCAAAACGAGGATCTCTGTGTCACACTCCTGAAGACCATGAGTTTGACTTCGTTCTCCTTCGCACATTTACATAACAAAACAAACAAGCACGCTCGCTTTACGCACTTAAAAGTGCACTAACCTACATGTAGTACAATTATTACAATGTAATTGTAGGGTTAACACAATTAGCATTTTGTCAAATGTCTGTTCTGTATTTCTGTATACATCGGCATTGCTATTACAACTTTATAAACCTTTAAGCATATTTTGATGATGATAAAAAAAGAAGCTAAGAAGAAAATTATTTTGACCTAAGTCTAAATTAAATCATTTAAGTTTAAAATTTTCGGGAATATGCACCATACAACAAAAGTATGCAATTTTAGCAAACTTGTGTCATGGCAAATCATTCATCAGTCATCTTGTTTTTCTCAATAGCCTAAATTGCAGGCCTAGTTTAAACATATGAAACTAGGCCTGCAATTTGTGCAATTTATCTACACTTTACTGTTATAATTGTATTATCTACATAAGCAAATACTTTTGCTTTGTTATTGAACATATTTTAAACGTTCTTCACAGACTTAAACTGTTACCAAACCCAGTGTTCCTGCTGTTTTTACTCCAGTAATGGAAATATAATAAATATGACTGTGCAGTGTTGATATCGTATATGAAATAGATTACAAATTAATTTAGTTATTATTAGGTATAGTGTTCGGTATAATAATACATTTAGAAAGTTAAATACTTACTCTTTATTAATATGTCTTGTTTTTCTGGTTCCAGTCCGTGGCATTTGTCATTCTCCTTCGCATTCTTCCTCCACGGCGAGAGCACCGTTTGTGCATCGGTGGACGTACGACAACACCCCCCCGTCCGCACCCTTACTCCCAAGCGGTTCGCCAAGATCAACTCGCCCGACCATCAGCCCTGCACTAAAGGTAACCATACTACGGTTCACAGTTGGACGGTGGCTATTTGTGGCACCTGCCAGTTTGGTAATGCCAGGTCCCGTATGTGCGTGGGTAGAAGTGCGACAACACTCGCCGGTTCGCACGCTTACGCCCGAAATCTTCGCAAAGGTCACCACGCCCTACTAGTAGCCCAACGGTAAGGTAACGTACCTTACAGCTAAACCATAATGGTTCATAAACTGCAGTGATTAGAGTGCAAGGTTGGAAATGTCCTTTGGTATGAAATCCTCTTTTCGTAAGTTGACTTTCGCTATTATACTTAGAAAAATATAGTTTTTAATACAGTTGCTCAAAAAGTGGCGTATTGCAGGGACGTATAGCGTTCGGGATGTGGGCTTTTACATACTCGTGCTTTTTTTAACTTTTCCCGAACTCGTGCGTTCTCTTTCCCAACTGTCAAAATAATGTCTATTAATAAGAAAAACCAACCATGAAGTTTTTACTAATAAAAATCAGAAGTTTGTATGATTCATGCAAAAACGTATATTGAAAGAAGCTACTAATTTGTTCCAATATCAGATTTAATGATTTGGTTGAATGAGTTAGGTGAGGGTTCATTTCATTTCATATCATTAAATTTCATTTTCATTTCATATCAATAAAAAAATTCTACTGAAGACTTGGCTGTATGGGCATATTTCCCTTTGTCTACCAGAATGGGTAAAGAAAAAAAAATCTCTGCTTATATATTCTACGGTTGGCGCCATTTTCCAGAAATGTTCTTTGCTAGTTTATTTTATTAAATTGCTTCATTTTTTCGCAACTGTATTAAAAATAGTCGTTCAGTACACGTGCGGAACCGTCATTGCAACTTGTTCCGACTGTCAACCAATCAATTTGTCGGAACTCTTTGCAATGACAGCCTTTCCCCACTTGTAATGAAATATACTATTATCCACGCAAAACAATTGAGTGAAAATAGTATAGTATAGAATCCACGTCAACAATAATATTGCAATATTAGTGATGATATAAGTAGCCTAAAGTTACTCATTATAATGAGTTTCGAAGATTAGTAAGAACAAATAGGCAGATGGACCAAAAAAGTTATTGTTGTACATAAGTACAATATATATATATATATATACAATATACATACTTCCATCTGCATTTAGTAAAAAACTGTTATTTTGATATTACAAAATTACTAATTTATTTATTGGTATAGAAACAGACGAATAGATAAGCGCGGATGCTTTTTTTACTAGTAATTGTCCCTCTATGGAAAGTAAAACTAAGTTATGTTCAGATGGTCTATGTTTGCAGGAGCATATTTACCTTCAATTTTCTCGTGAAACAAGTCTCACTTAGTCCTTATAGCTACACAAATTCTAGTGTTTATACAGCATCCCAATGACAGAGACATAATAAATTCAATGTTATCCAGGATAGAACTAATGTGTGAAGTCAAGTAACTTAACGTAATAATACAACTATAAATTTTACTAGAAGAGTTACATATTTCTACATATTTTTTTTAAATAGCGTTTATTTTTCAATTTTGCTTCACACTTCTGGCATCGACAAAGAGGCAGTGTTAATATGCAAGAAGTGTGTATATAAATATGGGTAAAAATCAGCATAATAAAATATTTTATTTCTAATATTTTAGTCTTTATAAAAATAAATTTTTAGCTTGTTAATATTGAACCTAGGCATCAGACGTGCCTAAGCACATCAAAATTATTACTTGTGATTTATATATTTTGTGTGTTGCACTGACAGATACACAGCCGCATTTGTAGTAACAGAGCACGGAACTGGAGATCAAAGCGATCAATGAGATCTAAAGTGAGTGGATTGGTCTGGCCACAGTACTGTATGACTGACATCTTTGTTTTACTTTTGCAGTGATCCTGGCCCCTTTCGGACTAGAGGGAACTCTCACTGGGAGGGAGTGGGGAGACAGTGATGCAGCCACTGCGAGGCTCCTGGACGCCTGGAGGCAGCTCTACCCGCTGGAGCAAGGGTGTGGAGCTGTTGAGGTGAGGATCACTGTCTTATTGATATTACATGGTGAACTGACATGGGTTTATAGGTTTTGTGGTGCATTTTGAGCAGTACTCCTCTTTTAGACTGGCAGGCCCATATCCCAGCAGTAGATACGTAATGAGCTGACCATGCTCAGATTTTGCTTGCGTTAAAGTAATATTTTTTTTCACAATTTTATAAATCATTTTATTCGACATGAGACCAAAGTCAGGTGCTGTTTTCAGTGCGTGTTTAGCCAATTTGTTATACACACGCAATATCGGTATTAATACTGAAGAAAGTATAAAAAAGGTTGCTTTCTGAAACTTGGGAGCGATATTATGTCTTCTATTTATTCATCGGTGCATTCATGATAATATCATATGTTCCTGATCGTCTTATCGTTCCTGATTATGACATTAGGGATCAGCTGTGTATTATCATGTGACAAACGTTATTGTTAATGACAGGTGGTGTGCGGCGGCGTGCGCATGCGCTACCCGCTGCCGTACGTGCTGGTGACGGAGATGGAGGGCGGCGCTAGTGCGGCGGCGCCTGCGCACGCGCTCGCCACTCGACACCTCTCCGCGCTCACCACGCCCGCGCCGCATCAGGTAACCGCTACCTTGCGTGCGCGCTCTTTTATGTTAGCGCAATCAAATTGCAGTGATGGCTTGTCAGAGTTTCCAAAATGTGCATTCTTGTAAAACATTCTCTAAATTTCGCGAATTCGAACTTTTCGATTAGCGTTGTGTAATGGCTTCGTCTTCCGCTCGTTTGAAATTCTAAGATTACTAAACAAAACAGCTCTATAACCCCCCAGATTCTCAACTCGAACACCCTTGTGAATTTTTTTAGCATTACGAGCATTATTAGTATTTACCATTTTGAGCCTATTCGAACGCACTTTTAGTGATTTATATTGCCTTTACTTTTAAAGTTCATCAATAGTACGGCGGTCGATATTGTAAACGCATTCGCACGCCAATTAAATATGTGTCTTTAAGCGTTTTACCTATGTGCAATCTATTAATAAATCCTAGATTTATCTACAATGAGTATGAATAAATTGTATCTGCTTTTGCCGTAATCGTTCACAATACGGCGGCGCCGTCGGCAGTGGAGACAAACTTGAATTAATTTATAGGCTTTACCATACAGTTTTAGGTTTGTGTCATTTATAAATCTATGACTTCAAAAATACATGAGTTTCCTGTGCTTTCAGACCCCCGAAGTGTGCTACGCGGATACGTCGGGCGAGAAGTTCGAAGATTTCGTAGATCCCACCAGAAAAACACTCTGTACCTGCGCCAAGTGAGTGCTTATCCTACACACACACACTACGCTACTTATACAAATTTTATTCTATGATGGTGTGCTGTAGAAACTGATGTCAGATAGGTCTGTGGTCTGGTCGGGATATTCGCCATAAAAACATTGATCCTACCTGGATTGATGAGAAATTGTATTTATTATAGTTAAATAAATAAATTAAATCAGATTATAATTTTGTAATTGGCTTAACAATGAAAACAATAAACCCCTGGTATATATCTGTATGAAATGTCCTGATTGAGTGCATATAATTGTATCCCAGACACTTGAATAGCAACAGCTTCTACGGTGCATTTGTCTATTATATTCTAATATAATTTATCTAATAACAATATAGAGTAGAGCAGCCAGTATGTAGCCGTACGTAGATGTTCGAACGTTGTGTGTTATGCCTTTATAGTACGTATGATATGTATGACAGATTTATATGTATCTATATTTTGTTTGTTTTATATTGCATTCGTATGATATTGCGGCGATGTGTCGGAGATCGCGCCAGGCATGCTACTGGCGGCGGTCGGCCGCTGACAAATAACAGGGTTGAGTGGCCGCGTAGATCGATAGGTAGATGTTATGTGAATGTTTTGTTTTATTTATTGTATTAGTCATAATCTATTAGTAGCCGTAAGCCAGTAGAGGGAGAAAAGCTTCGCCGATGGACGCGATGCGATGTCGATCGGTGTGCATACGCAGCCGGGACGAAGGAATCTTTACGTAAACTCTAAATGAGCGGAACGGTCTGGTCGACGATGACCTCTTAGATTCCTCTGTCTCGAATTTTGCGTGCAGATCCTTGTCACACTTTATCCGAGTTCTATCCGTACAATTACCAAGATTGGGTGCAAGAAATCGGGCACTACAAATAATGAAAGTATAAAACCTGTAAGTGGGGGAAGTGAAAGAGGAGTTTAAAGTTATTTTTGAGGTTGAAACATGACATTGTAAGAAAGAATGCATGACAGAATCTGAGAATAGTAATTCCTTATCGGCAAGAGGAAAATACTCTTATTTCAGAGCCTATACTTAACTCGTTTACAATATTAGAATGTTTGTGTTTGTTTATAGGTGAAGAAAGTATGAAGTCTTAATATAACTGGGGGTTGTGCACACTGTTTAACCCTTTTGTAAAGATAAAATAATAAGAATGAACTTCAGAAACGGGATATTTACCATGTGTTATTGTGAGCTCTCCATCGGCACAGTTGCAGCTAAAATAATAATCGTGCTTTCGGCTCTAACGAAATCATACATCTATCTTATATTACAAAAAGTAACTAAACAACTCAAAAGCAACACAATAATGCATCAAAGGTCGCATGGCCAGACACAATAGAAATTTCATTGTTATAATGACATCGACCCTTGAAGGGATAATTATAAAAAAATTACAATATCATTAACAAGTTTGGCACATTCATGCACTTTAATAGATTAGAAACATAAAGAAATAATTGAAAGAGGAAAAATGCTGGAAGTGAAGTTAACTGAGCACTTCATGGTTTATGAATGGCATAAGGTGGTAGGCTGGGTTGTCTACAAAGTAGCGACTGGACATGCGTAGTCGAGTGTTGGTGTCGATCTGAATGGTACCTAGTGAATGTTATATAACAAAAAGTAATATCGATCGATATAACAAAGATCGAGTATTGTGTAGAATTATGTGTGATGTGACTTAGAAATGCAGTGGGGCTGAATGAGATGCACTGACGAGGGGAAATAGATAGTCTAAGATGGTTGGAGCGTGTCAAACAGATAGATGGAAGAAAACTTGAAGGTATCGTAATTGGAACAGTTTGGAGGGCATGCCTTCAAATCAATCATATATTGATCGTCATCAACATATGATTGATTTGAGATGAGGAGAAAAGTTACGTGATGTGTACTTTTATGAATAAAACGATAAATGTCTAAATTGTACCTAGTGAAAGTTTGTGGTTTCCGCTAAACTTACAGGGGTGTTAATGTTAAAGATAATCTAAGAGAATGAGCAGAGTCATATATTTTGATTTTTAATAAAGCTACGAAGTATGAGAGGATTGATATAAGACGCGTCGTAATCACGCGTGATAGTCAACGGGTGGAAGTGAGATAGTAGTCGATGAGTAGTGGAAGTTCGGGATAAAGTGTGACGGGGAAGTGTCGGGTGCCGGTGCCGGTGGGGATGCCGGCGGCTAGCGTTGTGTTGGTGCAGGTGGCGGCGGCGCCGCACGCCCCGCGCCCCGCCCTTCCACCGCCGCGCGCACAGACACCCGCGCCGACCGCCGCCCTCCGCAACGTTAGCACCGTGAGTACACGCACACACACTCACACACACACCCACATACACTAGCACAACCATACACTGCCAAGTGTCACGTCATACACATTCTAGCACCGTAAGCACACACACACACCACACTACACACCACACTACACTTTACACCCAAGTAACATTCAGATACTTAACAACGAAAATAAGATCAACGATGTTGACCCTACCCTACATTTTTATTAGGTACTCTTATTAGACATAAAACTCCAGAGATTAATACACGACTCACAATATAATTTCGAACATGTGTGCAATGTTCGACAGTTTCACTTGGACATTTACAGTTACGTAATCTTTAGAAATAACCCACTGAAACTAACATACACGCACACACCCACTCGGCGCATTCGCACAAACGCACACCATGGAGCCACAGATGAGTGCAATGCAGCTTGAGTTATGCATGCTATTACCCCTACATACATTATCATATATTATTTATTGCATTGTAGATGAAATGATGCATGCTAACCGTTCGGCAGCGAATGTTTGTGAACCGCATGGCTTGTGCCTTTGTTTCTATATAACTGGTATGCTCATTATAAGGTAAACTACATTTATTGTATTGCTTCATTCGAATAACTTAATTTTAAGATGATTCTCTTGTTTGTATAATTTAATACACACTCTCTTTAGAAATAATAATGTTTAAAATGTATGTTTTATACAGGTTATAGATTATGTTTTGAGGAGAATTTAATCGATTTACTTATCAAAAGTGAAATATTATATTATTGCCAGTTTATCGATGAGTTTTTGAAACCTTAAATTAAGAATTGAAATGACAGCTTGTCTTCAATCTCCGAGTATGTCAAAAAAGAGATATGCAATGGATAGTTATTGCTTATCGATAATTGACATTGTTCAAGATTACAGAAACTATTTGTTTCTTATGTCGAATGAGGCAAGTACACACACGCGGGATCAACACTCGGGACACAATCGTATTGTTTCCTCACAAACTCATTTGTCTACATTATCGTTGAACAGCTCTGCGAGACGTCCCAGAATACTTAAGGATGTCGGTTCGTTCTCCTTCACACATTAATAATGATATACCTTCATTAGCTGCTTGTATAACTTTTTTAAGATGCTACTACATTTTAAAAAACGTATCTTCGTATTATTTACATCATTAAAGCACCCTGAACAATTCATTTTGTTGTTAAATAGAACAGATCAAATTTGGTCGAGTATTGATCAGGCTCTGAACCTCTAAAGCTATCCACTGAGTTTATAATATTTACTGCCAGGCAATTACGTATCGTTACAAATATACAACGTTAATTGAAATTTTGAAAAATTACCGCTTCATGTCAATTTTGACAACTCCAGTAGGTAAAGATGTTAGTAAGTTGATGACTGGAGCTGACAAAAGTGACATAGAGCCGCCATTTTTTTATATTTCGATAAACTTTAGATTGCACCTGAAATACATAATAGCCCTGCTGAGCTGTAATACTATTATAACTCTGTCGACGTTCTCATATTTTTTATTTTATATATGGCTCTATGAACAAATGACTGAACACTTGACCTTATTCCTTACAATCATTAAGTCACTCTAGATTGTATGTGTATAAAAGTAAACAATACGAAGATGCGCTTTACTAGCACCGTTCAGTTATAACAGGTGAGGTGATTATGATAGCGATGTGATAGTCATGATAACATCTACCTTTCATCTCGGGGCTCCCTGATTCCACTCGATCTTTGGCCATACTGTGTTAATTTCATACCATGTGGTACCTCGCTCATGTTTGTTCACGTCCAGACCATCGGCGGGGAAGTAACTGGAGTTTTTAGATTTATGTTTTAGTAAATAAATGTTATATGTATATAATAAATTTAATAACTGCATATTATTTAATATGGAGCAAGAATATATCATCAGATTTGACATTGAGTTTTTAGTAGTTATTTGTAATACTGTTAGAGGTCCACCACGTCTGTGAATAGGTTTTATTACTAAACTTCTAATTATAGCACACTATAGGAGTATTTATAAGAAATGTGTTGCAATGAATGCAACGCTATTATTACTCCACAAAACATTAAAAAAAATATAAATGAAAATTTTAGTGGCTCATGGCATGCAATAGATATTGCTGAGTATGGATGCTAACGTTTGCCGGTGTTACTTAAGTTAATAAGGCGATGTACACGCACAGTAATCCTCCAGTTACTTCCACCCTTTGGATTCACCAAATCCACTTACAGCGAGTGGCTCTGTTATGGAGCAGTTACTGAGTATACATAGAGATATTTATTTTGCCAGACCTATGAAAAGTACTCTCCAACTGCAGCGCTTGCGAGAGCCACGAAAAAATAGCTTCCAGCGACTCCTGTGTCATGGTCGACAGGCTATAAACAAGTTTTCAGTTCATGCCGGTGTATATCTACTATATCATACAATCCATATAGTTCAAAGTTTTCGAAATCAGATTTATATAAAGGTTGCACAAGGATTCACGGAATATAATAAGCGCTAAACCGAGTTTAAACAGTTGTATAACAGTCATCTGTTCGACAGGCCTGTTGGTCTAGTGGTTAGTGACCCTGACTGCTATGCCACAGGTCGTGGGTTCGATTCCCACCCAGGACAAATGTTTGTGTATGGAGCACGATCATTTGTTCTGTGTCTGGGTGTAATTTATCTATAATATGTATGTATTTAGAAATATATAAGTATGTTTATCAGTTGTCTAGTACCCATAACACAAGCTCTGCTTAGCTTGAAACTAGATGGCGTTGTGGAATATTTATATTTATATTATTATTATTTAATAAGATGTAGATAGGTGGTTGTTAAAACAAATAAAAAATCCTAGATAACTACGAGGAAAAGAAAAAAATAATAAAAGTAGTATTGTCCCTATGATGACTTAAAAACACTAATGGTATTCATTTAACCGCCCCGCAAACAACAAAATACGTTTTGCTCTTGTTTAAATTGGGTTAGATTGAACAAACCGCCTTAAAACTTAGTAAAATGTAGTGGTGACACTCATTTGTTTGCATAGCGAGTCCGTCAGTTGCTATTTTTTCGTTGGTGTAACGAGTGGATCGTCGATCCTTTGGCCAGTTGAAAGTGACGCTAATGTTGCGTCGTGTACGTGTGTTTAGAGTGAGTGCGGGCAGCAACGGCGGCGGCGCTTGTTCCCCGGGCAGCTGCGGCGGCGGGTCGCCGGCGGCCGCCGTGTCCGCGCCCTCCTCCGCCGGCGCGCCGCCCGTCTCGCCCTCCGCGCATCTTGCGCCCACGCCTATACACCAGGTACACTACTTACTGTCGATGGAGCGGTCAGCGTCCGCCGAGTTCCTACCCGCTTCCACCTCACCGGCAATCTATTCTAAACGTCTCTGATAAGACTATTGCAAGTCTCACTTACTCACTCCTTTTATGCTCCTCAGTAATAACTACAGACAAATATATTTTTTATGAGGTCACCAAATTATATAAAACACTTTGTTTTATATTTGTTTACACTTGTATTATTTTTTTTTGTTTGACCTATTTAACTCATCTCCAAACAAAATTCACACTCTCATTTCCATAAGTTGGGTTAAAGTGACTTCCCAATAGGTGGCCTAAGTGTGTTTCTCTTTATTTTGTAGAAATCTTTTGGATTTTTTCGCTCGTTTTGTATGTATAAAGCAAATAAGTAAAAATTCGTTTACATATGCGAAAACATGTAAATAGTGTTTAGTTACTAAATATATGTAAGTAATTAGCTATGTATCACTGTTCGTTTCCCGAAGAAAATAATATAATAAATTAAAATAAGTCATTTGATTACCGTAGTAACGCCCTTGCCGATGTGTGTTCTAGTCAAACGTGACTGTCCCCACGACGCTGCACACGCCGGCGCCAACGCCCGACCCGCACTTGCCGTCCACGCCCGCGCCGTGTTCCCTACCACCGCCTAAGCTCTATACACAGGTACATTTTACCAATTGATTTAGTTGTTCAATTTATCTGACTGAAAGGATAACCATGTACGAACACGTGAATCGTGTAGATATCAATGGGGTTTCTACACACTTTGATAGTGTGTCTCCTAATCAATTCTGTGCATCATCTCGTTTAGTCCTCCAACGCATCTAAAAGATCCGGCTCGTAGGACCAAACAGTGTTCTAATATGGGAGTCAAATAACGTATCTACTCAGTTAAAAACTTTAACACAGTCTTAACTTCATAAGTATTAGCTAATGATATGTGATAGCGTAAGAAATGGCGATTATTCATTATTTTATATGATACAGTATGATTATAAATTTCAATGAAATAATATTATACTATTCAGGTGGTTATCAGGTAACAAAACTATAGTTTCGTACAAATAAATATAATAAATGTTAACAGTTAAGTTGCAAAAATAACTACTGATTTAAACTGTATGTGCACAACATAATATTCCATTTTCCCATCAGGGCGACTCCCCACCCAGCGGCGCGGCCAACAACTCCACCAGCAACCCAGAGGCGTTTCTCATGGAACTGGCCAAACGGCCCGTCCTGCCTTCCGCAGAGAAACGTGTCGACCCCCTGGAGGACGAACACTCACTCCACATGCTATATGACTACACCACCGTACACGCGTGGTCAGTATTCTACTGTGCAATCTTGTTTTCAGTCATTATTCCTTGAGCTAGTAGTTATGCGTTGTTTATTGTTCTCAATCGAGATACAAAAGTATCCTACCAAGTACACTAACAAAGAAAAGCCGTGACTATCAGGAAGGCAGGGCACTCATATACATGTTGTACAAATACACACCTTTATAAGCATGTAGATCTAGCACGAATAACTGCGTAAGTATAACGTAACGTATCGTTCACGTAAAACAGAACAAACTGTCATTTATCTAAGGCAACTGTGACACAGCAAAAAGCATATTTTTTACGCCGAACGTGACGTTTGGCGCTTACGATACGAATACTTTTAAGTTGTTTGTGCTACGGCCTCTGGTCATTAATCTACATGGAGCCTTCTGGATACTCCTGCATTGAGATGCACTTATACGTATCAGGCCTTTGAAGAAGATAACATATTTTAGCACATAGATACAGTAGAAAGCGAGTATCCATCAGACATGATTGTATGAAGTTCCACTCCATGGTGTCATTGATCTCGCTATAGTAAATATTCCATTCGCGCAGCAACAGCATTTAAGATTTTGAATGTTGTGTTTGTATATGGACACATTTAAAATTTAAACGGCCCCATTGTTTTGAGATTGACATAGAGTCTAAAGTGAAGTCAATAATTTTGTAATTGAAGTTCTTGTTAATGTTTGTCAAATTTTGAATTTTGTTGATAATATTTTGTGTTTGTGATAATTTATTGTGTCTCAACTTTTGTTGAAATTGTATTTTACATTTTGTCAATTTCTGTATAATGTCTACTTTTTGACCTACGAGTTAGATCTATCGTTCAATAACTGTCGAAATCAATAATATTGAAGCGAGCTACACTCGATCAATACAGTAATATTGATATGAGTCTGATGTCTTCTACTGGGAAAAAGCTGCGTTTGTCTGTTTGCTTGATGATGACTTGAGAATGGTTGAACGGAACAAAATGAAGAATGGTTTGAACGGTTTCAGCAGATAGTACAAATTTTGTAGCCGTGTGTATAACCCAAATGGGGACCAACCGCATATTCAATGAACAGTGTTTAACCCACTGTAATGTATTCTCAGGCTGGAGCACCCCGTGAAGCGATTCAAGTGTTCCCAGAACACGTTTCGAGAGGAGCTGGCACTGGGAGTGAGTTCCGACGCGGACCTGTACGCGGGCCATGAGCACACGCGCATGCCGGCCATGCACGAGTACCCACTACTGGACATCAAGCAGGAGAAGCAGGACCATGTGAGTGTTGTAGCCACCTCACTAGATAATATTGATGGGCAATGTACACTCCAAGCGGCCACTTACTTACTATCATGTATACTTAGTTTACACATACTCCAGGTTTTATTGTAACAATATATGAGTACATACATCCATGATATGACTACAGATTTGTATGTTTATTATGCCTTGTATTTACACCCCGGCTAAATATTTGACTATAGGAACTACGAGCTTTGCATGTTTTAAGGCTTTTAGTAACATTTATTAACATTTTAAAGGCATATAAAGACACAGGCAGCGATCACTCCTAGAAAATTAAATCATAACAAATTTTAGTCCATTTCCAATTGTGACTTTATTAAATAAACAAACTTACAAAAAAAAGGACATTAATTTTGGAGAAGTTACTACCAAATAAAATTAAATTCGAATTAAATCATAACAAACTAAACACTGGCAAGGAAGGATGTTCCATTTCACTGTGCAACCAAACTAACAGTGCGACTTACAATTAATATTGATTTTGCTGGCAAATGTAGTATGAGCGCTTTTTTATAATTAATCTTATTCAATACCCTAGATAAGCTAATGAGTTTAGTGTGTAACACTATTAGGCGCTGGGGACGAGCGATAATTATCATATACTCTGAGGCAGTGTTGTTTCTTCCGCGATGTCATATGTTTTGTACTGATACACATTCGTCCTACTACAACACTCAAATTACTACCAATTTTACATAGTAGTAAACATTTATCAAAATAATAATTACTCCATATAGCTGGAGAAAATTCCAACCATAATGCGCGCGGTAGTTGGCAGGGAGCCCAATAATGTGCATTGGAAGACGCTATGTCCAGCAATGGTCTGATACAGGCTGATGACGATGATGACGTTATCGTTTTTGTACACAGGATGATACAAAAGAGTACAAGAACCTATTCACATCTGACGGTCTCTGTCCGAACCTTAAAGATCTCGACCAGATATTCGACAACTCTGACGACGCGGCCAGCGGGGATGAGACGGTAAGACTTGTGAGTGTACACCCTTCTTTATTATATCTGTAGATGTAGTCTTTGTGTGAAGCTTTATTTGTTTAACGAGCATACATTGCAACCTGTTATAATTAACACGTATATAGTTGTAAGGCTGTGACTTTCAATTTTATTGTGTATACTAGGCATATAATATTACTATTGCTTTTGGTTAGGAGGTGATTGTACAAAATAGAAGATTATGTCTCAGAAGGCCTCAAGTGTTTCCGGGCTTAAGTATTGAACTGTTCCTAGCTTAATATAACATGTGAAAGGATCTCCTGGTTTATTTATAGTAATACTAAAGATAATAAAATATATATATATATTTATATTAATAAGTACACACTTAATACAACATTAATATACGCTACACAACACTATTGTACATAAAATCGTTACTAAAATAGAATTATTCGTAAGTACAAGTAATTATATTGCAATCCATGAATAAAATTGGAATTCTGTAATACTGCAAGGCTCCTACCTACTCGTTTGTTTGTGCGAGGAATCTATACAAATCAATAACATTTTCTTCCAACTATGCTGCAATTCTTCTATCGTAACTGCACTACATGTCCAGCACAAAGCGTCACTATGTTGCTTAAGAGCAGAAAAAATAATAATTTACTTTCTGCTTGGTTGCACCAACTATTAAGTGTCTCATTCTCTGTTTTGTAATATTAAAACAACAGCTTGTTACTAAATGCATATGAGTATATACCGTGCTTATTAACAAAACAACAATGTTTAATGTTTATGCCTTTCTGTTCATTACGGCTACGTTACTAAGCGGCCGGATAGCTTTCGACAGAACTTACGTTATACTGAATAACTTACTTACTTTTGTTTTAGAATAACAATTAGGGTTCCACGCAAAGAATTGCAACACAGGGTACATTAAAAGCAATTATGTCGTAGAACAATGAGCAAATCCACGGGCATGTAATACAAGTACTGACCGCTCGTCAATACTCGCACATCCATGCACTCTCTTATAACTAGTATCAAACGTAATACCTGTAATTATCCGCTGGAAGAAGCCTGGGTCCTTTCGCAAGGGTTTGGAACCTAGTTTGTGCGCCGGGTGCTCCATTTAGCTTATTTTGTAAAGTTTTTTTTATCATATTGTAAAATTACATCTAAGCAGGACCCTTTTTATTTTTACCCATATTCCGAAACAACTTTAAAAAAAAAATTTAGTCATTTGAATATTGTGTTGGGGTCAAATCCGACTTGGGGTTCGATTACACAAACCAGCTTTCCATAGTCACTTCACGCTTGAAACTTGCGTTTTTTTCTAACGATTTTTCTACGTTCAATGTACTAACTTTCGAGTCCCTAACGTGTTTTTCGTTATACTACATATTTTTGTTGTGTTATGTGTGTATGACCTATGCGTGGACTCAAGCCGCCTTATTATGAAATGTGGACTAAAGATAGTCCCTAGTTTAAACCATGTCTTAATCAAACTTCGTACATGAAATTCCTTCAATTTATAGTTTTAACTCAGGACTATATTAAGGCCCACTTGCACATTTGCTCGGGTTGAATAAATAAGTCTACGAGTTTGTAAACTTGCGTTAGTCATATCAATTTTTAACTCTCATTTTGCCTTGCACGACTATAAAAGATCACCGGTTTTGCTAAACTGACATTTCTAATCTTTAGATGGGAACATTGAATTGTCTATGCGCTTATATTGTAACCTGACCAAAATGAATGAATCGAAAAAAAAAGTGAAACTTATATCTATCTCTTTAGCACTACAGTACAATGTATATAGACTTTCTTGTTTATCCTTTGTTGTATGAAATTTGATGACTGTTTATTCTATACGTATTGTCTCGTCTCATTTCGTCCTAAGAGTACATTATACAGCAGAATGTAACCTCAATTTCTTTTGAGACAAAACTTCACTAACCCTAGTTAAAGAATTAACCCTCGCACATTGATGGATTAAATATCAATAAATAACTTTAGATTTACTCCTAACCTTTAATGGTGCAAGATAAATTAATTATAAAACCCCGTATTAGCAGTTGACTCTGAGTTATTGAAGCTAACTCTGGAACGTGCAATTGAGCCTTAGTGCACAATACAATACAAAATACTTTATTGTACACCAGTTACAGCATTAGTCCACGTTTTTTTTATAAGGCAGATTGAGTTAATTATGCTTATAATGCTTAGCATTCTCCGCCATGGTGGTCGGAGTGTGTCAACATTATGAATAGTGTTGTACATGCAATAGATGTGTGTGTTACTATGCGCAGTTGGCTGTGTCGACCCCGCCGGACTCTAACAAGTCCGCGGAGGAGAGCCGGTGTGGACAGGCGCGGTGCGTGCGCGCCGAGGAGCTCAGCAAGATGTTCCCGACGCCGCCCTCCATGGAGGCGCACGCGCAGCCCTCGCCCGGCTGCTGCCTGCCCGACGACACGCCCTCCTGTCTCCAGCGCGCGCACGCGCAGCACGGCAGTCCACACAACGACGTGCCGATAGAGGTACCCACCCCTCGCCCCCCGCATCCACCTGCACACCTAACAACCTACATTCCATTTGAAGCCGAAATTGCTCGTAACCATTGCTCACTTGTTGTTATTGATGGCCTCATCGATGTCAACGTAGATAACGTTCGTGTACTATTATATAATACTATCTGGAAATATATGTGAATACGCAAATTTAAGCTCATCTGACAAATCAAAAAAGTGTAAAGTTGACGGCGTCAATAGTTATTTAGACACAATGTGATTAGGACGCGGCACAAACATGAGGAATACCTGTGATTCGTGGATGCGCTCGTCGACGAGCTCACCGTTGTCAAATACTTTATGAGATATCGCCCTTGTACACAAGATTGTTTTTCCAACGTTTCTTGTCATCTCGTCATTTGTTTCACGGATGTCAAAGATGCAACGATGTTTGCTCTTAGAGAATCGCACGGCTGGTGTTAAGTGGTAACATCTGTCCAGAACAGGTGCATTCCGTCATAATTGACGCACTGCACTGCGCCCGAACCCTTAGATATTGCGTTGTTAGATCTTATGTTCCTGTAATTTCGCCGGCAACCCTTCAAACCACAACACGGTATTGCGAACATTACTGCTACACGGTAGAAAAAGGTATGTTGGCAGTACTTCCGTCGACAAACTGCTCTTAAAATCAAGAGAAGAGAAAGAATAATCTACAGATAAATGCATCAACACGTGTGTTTGCAGTGAGCCTTAGTTTCAGTACGACGCTTTTAAATTGTTTACTCTGAATATAGCCACTACGAACTACTGTGTTAATGTACTCATTTTTCCCGAACGGTTGTTAAACAAATGTACTCAAAGTCAAAGTCAACATCATTTATTGTATTTAGGCATCAAAGACGCATTTATGAACGTCAATTATTCATTATAATGTACTTTGAAGACTACTGCCGTGTTCCAAAATATATAGAGCCTACCGAGAAGAAGCGGCGTGAAACTCGGATCCATTCTTTTCATATAGATTTTTACAATGTTTCTACTATTATAACATTTTATGGGTGGCAGATGACAACTTGCCAGAAGTGAAGTATTCCAAGCACCCTTGTCTTCTATATAATGTCGGACTTTATAATATGCTTTTGTTAATAATTATTGCAGAGTGATGCACACGATGTTAACAGATGTACATATGTTGCAGGACTGGTCGTACGTGTTCAAGCCGCCGACAGTGTGCAAGTACGTGGGCTCGTCCAAGTACGCGCCGCTGAGCGCGCTGCCCAGCCAGCGCCTGCCGCCGCTCGAGCTGCCCCCGCACGCCGTCTACCGGCCCCGCCCGCGCGACCGCGACCGCGACCCGCCCGCTAGTCGCCAAACGCCTGCCCCGCCGCCCGCACCGCCGCTGCCGCCGCCCGCTAACAACACTAACAGCCTACCCAAAAATGGTCAGTCATCTATTTCTTAGTACATGGAGTTCATCATCATCATCTCAGTCGTAGGAGGTCCACTATGCCTCCCGCATAATTTTCCAAAAGGACCGGTTGGAAACGGCCTGCATCCAACGTAGGCCTGCGACCTTTATGTCCTCATGTGGATAGACGACTTACGCAGCGCTTGCCTAGTAAAGACCCATGACTGACATGAGGTGAGAAGGCTTATGAAGCCTTCACACCCTGATTCACACCCCAAAAATAGTTCTAATAGAGCTTTTAAATTTTATTAAAAGCTCTATTAGAACTATTTTTGGGGTCACGATGAGCGACACAATGTCACTTGAAGAGATTTGTTGTACCCTCCACTATATGGCCTTAATTAGCTCTCTGTAGTTAAGCAATAATTCAAGGTAGTTCACGATTTAAAGTTGTGATTGTGAAAAATCTAATTAAAAAAGTTTACTTGCTTGTGTCCTTTTGAACGACCTGATTAAGGTCGCTGGACGATGTTGGATGTAGGCCGCTTCCAACTTGTCCTTTTGGTATGTGGGGGAGGCTTATGTTCAGCCGTGGATGTCCTGCATCTGAGATGATGATTCTTTTGAAATAAAAGATAAAAATAAATATTGCCTATACTGGCTTCAAACACTAATGACCTGCAAGGCAATCACGTATCTCGCAAATGTTGATTGAAATCTTTAAAAGTGGCGGGGCTCTATGTCACTTTGACAACTCCACTTAGTTAGTAACTAACTTGCTTTTCTTGGTTTGTCTTTCAAAAAAACCTTCTGCTGACAATATAACAAAAAAAAATTAGCGAAATTGTTCTCTCCGTGCACGCGTGATGAGATGACCAATGGAAATAGAGATTCATTTTGATATATATAGATAATGTGTGTGTGTGTAGGTGTGAAGCGGTCGCTGTCCCCTCCCGCGGTGGCGCGGCGTGCGGAGGTGCGGCGGCGCTCTGCGGGGATGGAGACGGGCGCGGAGACGGGTGCAGGGGTGGGTGTGCGCGCCGCCGCGTGCCCGCTGCTGCTGAACGTGCTGCTGGCCGACACCGTGCTCAACGTGTTCCGCGACCACAACTTCGACAGCTGCACGCTCTGCGTCTGCAATGCTGGACCCAAGGTATGCATTCACTAACATGCCACTCTAATAATATTCCTTATTTCAGAATGACTTCAGAAACTTTAGTCTAATATTCATCCAATGTACCCGCGATGCGTTCAACGGAATGTTCACTTTAGCCAAAAAGGTCCATATTTTCAACTGGTATCATCACATATTGTGTGGTACTTCTTAACTTTTGCACTAGCACCCTATTTCCGGTTCCCCTTTTTTATTTACACCATTATTTCTCACTTTAAAGAAACTAGATAACCATCTACTATGCTGTACCCACTGTATGGTGCGCCTACATTCACTTACATACATTCACTAAATTGCCAGTCTAATAATATTGTTCCTTATTTCACAATCACTTAGACACTTTAGTCTAATATAAAATCAGAAAGATCAGAAGTTAATCGGAATGACTACAATGTTCGATCATCTGCTATTCAAAGCTCAACTAAATAACTAGATAGTCTCATTAACCAAACGATTGGTATTACACTTTTTGTTTTGGCCGATTTAAAATAGCAACATAATCTTAATCTAGGTAACGCGATACGAGACTGCTCTAATGGCGATATAGTTCAACTGACACCGTTGTAATCTTCCCCGAATTCATTGTTAAATTGATATTTTTACAATGTTTTTTTCGTGGAACCAATTCTCACCTCTCATATACCCTCAAAGTAGAGACTCAGATTGGAAGTTGTTAAAAAAAGCACTGCTAAAAAATTCGCAAGAGTGACCTCTCTTGACACAACTTCGAGATAGTTGGCTCTGGTTGTCATACATACAAAAAAGCCATAATTATATATCTTTTTTTTTAGCTGACTTCAAAAAAGGCCTAGGTTCTCAATACATCTGAATCTTTTTTTTTATGTACTTTTCCTGATTACTCGAAGACGCCTGGACTGATTCAAGTTTTGTTTTTTATTTCAAAGCTGGTGCTTCTCAAGTGGTCCTATTTGAATTTTATCAAGATAGTAGTCGTTTTTTCTAATAATAATTAATCATCAACATCGGATATGATATGGACATATGGAACGGAAGTCAGTTTAAATTTTTTAAAACAAAAACTAGTATGTACATTGCTGTTCATGAGTTTTTGTGGTCCTCCTAATTATTATTTAAAACCACACAGTCGTGTGCTAGGGACAAAATGGTATGTGGGATTGTGAGCGTACACCTCATTTGTAGAATGTAATGTTTTGTTTACAAAGTGTGTCGAATTAGTGAGATTCTAGTGTAATGGTATGTAATGGTGATATGTGCAGGTGGTGGGCAACATCCTGGGCGCGGACTCGGGCACGTACGTGGAGCTGTCGGGCGCGCGCGGACACGAGGAGCCGGCGCGCTGCACGTGCGGCTACAGCGCCGTCGTCAACCGGCGGCGCGCGCATCGCGCTGGGCTCTTCTACGAGGTGCCACAACTTACTTACTTTATTTTAATTTTACATTCATGGAAAACAGACAGCTGAATTATAGTTACAAAATGGCATTAGGGAAAAAATCTACCTACTTACCCTGCTTTCCAAGTAGAGTCAACGCTGATTTTGGCGCGTTTTTGAAATGTGAGATATATGTCAGCCATTCAGAAGATAGTTGTACAAGCATCAAATTTGAAAGAATTTAGCATCGCAGTAAACAGATCAAGTTGTACTGCACATTGCACGTCACTTACATATTTTTTGCGCTCTTACGTGGCAAGACGGGCAGAACGTGCGCCTGATGTTAAACAATATGTTTGTCAATGACAGTTACAGTGTCAACCAGAGACCAGAACTGTAGTTTTGTGCGGCACTGCACTGAGTTTACCCACATGCTAAAATGCCCTTCACTCTAATACAGATGCTTGCACACTATTGCTTGACAGCAGAATATCCAGTGGTGCCAACCAAGACGGCCTCTTGGACAAGAGGTCCTTGAGATTTCCCCTTAAGTAGGGTTTGTATGTCTCTTTCAATGCCGCAGGGAATATTCATTAACTTCGTCTCGTTGGCTTGACTTGACTTCTTTTTAGATGGCTTCTGTGACTAATTATCACCCATGAGGACTATCTAAAACAAAAGACAACACAAAAGGATTATACTTTAGACTAACACAAATTTAATACATCACAATTATTTAATTTTTTTCGTATGAATGCTTTTTAAAACTTTTCAAACTTCAAACTTTATTGGGTAATAAGTAGCACAATTTGAAAATCTTAAATATAACTTATATAAAAAACCTTTGTCTCGTTACGGAGCAAACAGATCAACATAGTCATTGTTGTATAGTCATTGTGTAGTTCACTTGCAACTTGTTTAGCGCTAAATACTTTTTCTATTCGATTGTAATCAATATAGCTTTCGTGTCGTTTGTCAGTGAGTATAATATTAACTAATATCACCATTTCGATATCAGTCAATATCTTTATTCTGATGGAAATGGTGTTACTGATATCAATTCCCTGGTTTGCTGTATACATGATATATTTAGTATGTTTACTTTTCTTTTTTCTTTTCTGTAGTAATTGAAGGAGCTTTTAGCCGCATTAGTCGCAGCCATGCCAGCTCCATCGGTACATTCGTTGCTTATTTAGTACATTTTAAAATATATAGCCAATATAGTGTTCTAGCAGTGTGAGACGACGTATATTGTATGTCTGTACTCGTATGTTAACTTAGGACGAGATGGAGATCACGGGGCTGGCGCAGGAGCCGGTAGGCATGCTCGGCGGCGGGTTGGGCGCGCTGGGCGAAGTGGCACGCGAGGTGCTTGCGCAGTGCGCCGCGCCGCAGCCCGCGCCCGCCGAGGCACTGGCGCGCGCAGCCGCCGCGCACGCCGACGCGCCGCCGCACGACGAGCTCGCCCTCAACCTGCTCGAGTGAGTACAACCCACACCACTAGTGTACTGCTGCGACAACATAGCGTGTACGCGCCAGCGCAGAAAACCTGCTTGAGTGAGTACACACCAGGCCACTCCAGAACCTTCCGGCCCCATCGGCCATCTGTTCTGCGTGCTATGAGCCCCCTACCCACTGCCACTAACTGGCTAATCTTCTGGGCTATGTCGGTGACTTCTTCTACAGATCTCCTCATTTCTGATTCGATCACGTAGAGAAACCCCTGGCAAAAACTGGATGCGAGAAGCCCAAGATAGACCTAAGTGGCGTGCAATTGGAGAGGACTATGTCCAGCAGTGGACTGCTACAGGCTGATGATGATGATGATGATGATGATGAGAGAAACCCCAAATATAGCCCTCTCCATAGCTCGTTGTACGACTTAGAGCTTACTTATGCAGCCCATCTGGTGACACACACTGGTCAAAGACTTTAGGTCTTGAGTCTTAAATTTAACATATCATTCACAAATTGTAAAAATGTATCCAATATAAACATACTATTGATAATTAATTATTTGTGTTTAATTTATATGGTCAACCAAATTCCTATATATATAGGTATATGCTGCAGTTACCTCTGCCTTGACATGCCGCTCGTGTGTAAAGAGCTCTAAGGGTATGAAGAAATGTATTTCTTCATACCCTTAGAGCATAGTGTTAAGGTTAATAATATAAGCACTATAAATTCGTATGGCGTTAAATACTGAATACTTGTGTTACTATGTATTACCCTACTACACCCTTCTTACTCTGTTGCGTTAAATATGTGGCATTTGTGGTTGACTATTTATTTTCAGGATTAATAGTGATCTTTGCTGTTTTTCGTTGGATGGCTAAAATTGTCAATTTTAGTCTATCTAAAAGTGAAAACTATAAGGCTTTCTATTTGTCATTTTCATCAACTTATATTATTTTGTTAGCAGCTGTTTGAGTTCCATGTACAATAAAATAAAATGAATGTTTGTATGTGAATAGATACACGGACGGTGGTGCGGCGGCGACGAAGGCGTTGCGAGCGGCGTCGGGTGGGGCGAATAGTGCAGGCCGAGGGCCGGGCGGCGGCGTGCATCGGTGGCCCTTCATCGGGGCCCGCGCGCCCAGGTCCTCCAGGGATGTCGTCAGGTAACCACCGACGTGTACTATACAACTATAAAAATAATAGTAATAATAATTATATTCTCCTAAAAATGATAATTTAGGGGCCTCACAATAGGCTCGAGGCCCGCGATATGAAATAGTCGACTTAGGATTTGACCCAGAAAAAATTATAAGTAGCAATTTTCTTACGGAATTCGTTGGCTAAGGTCACTGGCACTCAAAATTTTGTATATGCACGCAAAAAAAAAAAAAAAAAATCGTCATGCGCCATCTTGATTTTAAGGGTAATTTTTTGTTTATTGAATAACTCGTTTATTTTCAATTTTACACGGAAAATTTTTACAAGGTTTCAATTCTCTGTTTTAAAAACTTTTTTCATAAGATCGATATTTTCCGATTTATACCCGAAAGAGGTGGCGAATTTTTGTTTGATTAATAACTGGTTTATTTACCATTTAAATAAAAATTTACATATATACAAAGTTATATCAATTAAATGTTCTACAGTTTTTTCGTCGGATCGATAATTTTCAATTTTTGTCATTGTTTTCAATCTTATACAAAATATCTATAAACACAATATACGATTCAATTCCGTTAAAACTTAGAGTGACGATACAGACTGCATTTTGTAAAAAAAGATACGCATTTCATTCTGTTTTAAAGGGATGTATTTGGAAAATTGCTCAATGACGAAAAAAGCGCGTGGAGGGCGGGCGTGTCAGGTTGAATTGCGACGGCGGAGTGCTGTCGCTCTGTATGTAAATGCTGTGTGTTTGACCGGCGACGCAGGTGCCCCGTGATACACAGATTATGAGATCTGAGAGCAATTTCACCGCTAATATTCATACAAAGTTATAGATTGAGTACCGAATCTGTGTGTATGTATGTTTATGTGCGTTACAGATTAATGCGGCGACTGCGGCCGCTGCTGCAAGATGCGATCCAGAAGCGGTGCTGCGGCGCGCGCATGTGGGACGGCGTGTCGGGCCCGCTCACGTGGCGGCAGTTCCACCGGCTGGCGGGGCGCGGAAACGAGGACCTGTGCGAGCCCCAGCCCGTACCGCCGCTGCTGGTAGGCCACGACCGCGACTGGGTGTCGCTGGCGCCCTACGCGCTGCGCCACTGGGAGCGCCTCGCGCTGGAGCCTTACTCTTACCCGCGTGACGTGGCCTACGCCGTGCTGGCGCCCGACGCGCCCGCGCTGCATGACCCGCTCCGGGCCTTCTTCCGCGACCTGTCCGCCGCGTACGAGGCGGCGCGCCTGGGCCGACACCGCCCGCTGCGGCGGTTGGGCCGAGATGGAATCGTTCGCACGCCGCCCGCGCCCGGCGGTGCGAACGCGGGCGGAAGCGAGTGGGCTGCACCGGGGCGCGCGGGCGAATACGTACGCGCGTACGCGGACACGCTTCGCAGCACGCTTGTGCCGGCGCTGGCGCCGCTGTCGCTGGACCGCTCGCTGCTGGAGCCGGAGCGCGAGGCGCGCGCGCCTGGCACGCCGGAGCCAGCGGTGGATGAGGAGGGTGGAGGCACGGGTACAGGCGGTCCGGGCCCCGGTCCGCCGCCGCCGCCTGGCTGGGAAGAGGAGGAGGAGGGCGGAGCACCCGCGCTCGTCATCTACGTGGTGGAGCCGCCCGCCGCCGCCGCGCACCGCGCTAACACACTCCACGCGCTGCTGCGACTTGCCTCCAGGACCTACCAACATCTGCATCATCACAACCCGCTCGTCAAGGTGAACCATCCATACCATAACTCTTTCGACACAACGTATTTAGACTAGTATAACTCTGGATGCCTTCAGTTTGCCCATTTACCACTATAGCATATGTGATATTTTATTTTAATATTATTTACTGTAGCATTTGCTAGCTCATTGCGGCGAAGAACATTCACTACTTTTGTCTCCCAATTACCTAGTATTTACGTCATTATGGTGACGGTTGAATTCATGGCAAACAGTACTGCAAATTGTTAGGCATAATGGGTTATGAATTACCATTGGTACCAATAGCATATTCTGAGCCATTCAGAGTTTTAAAGTAATACAGATTTGAAAAGCCGACAAGTGAAACATTACTAACGCTCTTGCGCGGTACCATTAGCATTAAGTGAGTGAGTGTGAAACAGACCGTGTATTGGTTTATTAATTACTTTCGTGACTTGCAATGTTGCAAAGTAACCACGAGATGGTTCATTGGGTAAATAAAAATCTCACTAATATTCTAAATTTGAAAGTTTAGATGTAAGGATGTTTGTTACTCGATGATGCAAAAACAACAACAGATTTGGATAAAATTTGGAGTGGAGATGATTTGTGACGTGACTGACTAGCACTAAGCTACTAACTAGTATTATATAAAATAGTAATGTATGGTTAAATCTTACACCAGGATTCAAACTCTGCCTGTGATCTGATTGTGGAGTGCAGGTTATTATGCTGTTAGCATGTTTGTCTTTCTGTGAGAGGGATTTTTTTATATAAATGTTTGTATTAGTCAATTGTTCTAAATGGTTCATGTGCTTGTTTAGTTTAATCTACCGACTTCCAAAAAGGTTTACTAAGGTACTCAATACGACTGTGTTTTTTTTTATATATTTGATACCTTATAACTTTTGATAGGGTGAACCGATTCTCAAAATTGAAAGTCAAAATTGTTTGAAAGCTGGTGCTTCCCATGTGGTCCCATTTAAATTTCATCAAATTCGGTCAAGTACTTTTTGAGTTTCACTTCAATAACTGAATAGAATGGAAGTCGGTATTAAATTTATCAACTTGTTATTGTTATTTTTTACAAGTTATACGGTTTTTAGTTAATATAAACAAATAAAACTAGAAGAAACTAAACTAAAGATATTTAGAGCAAATAGTTTTGATCATGAAAATCTGCGACTGTCATAAGGGCACATACCTGGATGGTCTAAATTGACAGACACAATGTTGTTTTATACATGTAAATGTGCATTTTGAGCACTTAACTCGGAGGGCACCCTGAGAATTCTTATAATTTGGACTTTTTCATTATTTTATGACCGTCAGCGTCACGTAGTTAAAGCTATAACAAACGGGGGAAAATTGTTTGGTGACGATAAGAATGATTGGTGAATTTATGCCGTTATTATAGATAGATGCACTCTTTATTGAAACCCCGCAATACAAAAATAAATGTTACAAATAAAGATATAAGAAAAAAATCATATACAAACAAAATATTTTACAATCAAATTTTATTAATTGTATATAATTATTATTATACTATATAATTATAATTATTATGAAATTTCATTATTTAATAATTTACTTCTGTATTAAAAAAAGACAAAATGTTTGAAGTTTTCATTGCCTACTATTCCATATTTGGAGTTCAACGTTATGCTTGATGCCTGATGGAGTTAAATCGAAATGAACAAGGCAACAGTCTTCCTAGGCATTAAAATTGACGTAAAATTACAATGGTGTCCTCATATAAACTATAACTTTGCTTTCCTTATATTAATATGAATTTTGTGAATAAAAAATATACATAAAATTAAAAGTGTCACAATTGGCGGTATTACCGCTGAGAGCGATCTCTTCCAGACAATCGTGCTCTTACATACAATCGTGCTCAAATTATCCGTCAAATAACAACCAAATGCTTTATGAACGTTTCAGATAATATCCCTGGAGTGTGTGTGCGAGTGGTGGGGCCTGGGTGCGAGCGCGGGTGGCACGGCGGGCGCGGCGGGCAGTAGTGCGCGCGCGCTGGCGCTGAGCGTGTACTGCAGCGCGCGCCGGCTGCTACACCACCACGCCAACGGCAAGTCGCTCACCGGCTTCGGCACCGCCGCCGCCGCCAACCTCTTCCTGCACAACAAGGACGTGAGTACACATACATTGGTAGTCATTCGCTTATGCAAAACACTAAACTAAAACTCTCCAAACTTTGGTAGTCCTTATTCTGTTCATACTAGAATCCACATTTGTGTAAAATTTAGAATGACAGCAACATAGGTGGTTTTAGATCAGCTTAGACTAGTTTCGAGAGCACGAAGTTAAATATTCTATATTCTTCTTTCTTATAATTATATATGTAACTGCTGTTCGATAGTCTCGCTGAAGCTCGAAATCAGCTCAACAGATTTTAATAATATTTTTTATGTTTTATGGGCTCTGATACACTGCTGGGTGTTTCGGTGGCTTGGAAATTAAATAAAAACCATAATCAACATCATTCATTACCACGCAGGAAAAACCGCGGAGCGCAGCTAGTCTTTTTTACATGTAGCGAGATACAAAATTTAACGTAAAAATTGAATAGCGTTGTTGTAGTTTTGAAAATACCGCCCTTGTTACGGCTCTGATCATAGGGCGGGATTTTTGTGCCCCCGATTGGGTTCCGTTTGCGATCAACTCCAATATCCAACTAACGAAAAGATAAACCAAGAAGCGAGTGTGGCGTGCGATATCAGCTTCCACTGAAACTTATCTTTGGTTACATGCATTACAAATAAATACTGAATTGTAACATACATAGAAAAACATGCAAGTTTTCATATTTCGAAATTCAATTTGTTATGATAGTAAAAGCAGTCCCTTTGTAACGCTGCAATAAAACTAAATAATTACTACTAGGATGTTGTAATCTCCTTTTGTACGTTATATATTCATGGATTGTTGTATTTTAGTGTATTCAAACACCCAATGACGAAAAAAAGCGCTTGGAGGGCGGGCGTCAATGGTTGAACGGCGACGAGGGATTGTTGTCGCTCTGTGCTCGCGTGCAGTGTGTCCGACCGGCGACGTAGGTGCCCCGTGATACCAGGGATTATGAGATCTGAGGGTGTTTCGTTACATTTATTGTTAACAGCTAATGTTCGTATATTAAAAAGAAGTAGATATGGTACTCGCGTATAAATACGGCAATACAACAAATGTGGCTGATGCTATCAGCCAAGGTTCTTAGACTCGGAAGAATAAAAATTCTTCCGAGTCTAAGAACCTTAGCACAATACGAGGGACGGCTGAAAGTTCTGAGGTTAGGGTATTAATACTTGAGATAAAAATCCAAATTAAATTTATTATTCAGCATAGTATCCCTCTACTTGAATGCACTTCTCACACCGCTTGTGAATGTCACGTATCCCGCTAAAAAATATGTCGCATCTTTGCCTTTAAAATGCTTTTCCACGGTTGCCTTCATGTGTTCATCATCTTGAAATCGCCCTCGAAGTTCTTTCTTCAAATTTTATAATAAGAAGTAGTCACGGGGAGCCAGATCTCAACTTTATACTAGATATGATTTATTTCATCAAAGCCAGTCTCGCAATGCGTGCTGTGTGAACTGACGCATTGTCATGCAAAAACAAGATTTCTTTTAACCCTTCTTTTTTCTAAAATTACTTCGGGAACTTTTTCAAAAGTGCATTGTAGTTTTTTTGGAAGGCAGTAAATTAATAATACTCCTTCCGAATCCCAAAAAATGGTGGCCATTAGTTTCGAAGTTGACTTTTCCACCTTTGAACTTCTTCGGCGGCTTTTCTATCCATGTTTCGATTCTGGATCATATTGTCGAATCCAAGTTTCATCTACAGTGACGATCCGGGAACAAATTCATCCAAGTGTCCTTGCACAATTCTATAAACTCCAATGAAGTCTCAACTCATGCAAATGATTGTGCAAAAGCTCTCCAATTTGTTTTTTTGTTGATGCCTAACTCTTCTGCTACCTGTCATATTTTATTTCACGATCTTCCAATACGATTTTTTTTTTATTTCCGATGTTTTCGTCTGTGATATTGGTGTTTGAGTGCCCCCCAGGGCGGGCGTCGTCTTGCAAGGTCTCTCGACCTTCCTGAAATAGTCGTGCCCAATGTTTCCAGATTCCTGTTATACTGTAGAATTTCTTCAAACATTTATTTTGGCGTTTTACTTATTTAACCAATGGTTTTATCACGGCGCGATGCTCTAATTTCGTCAAATTCAGCTCAGTTTACAGTTCAATGGCTCAGACATTTAATGACCCAATTTTACCAAACATTTTCCTTAAATTACATGTCGCTCAACACGTAACAGGTAGCGAGAGCAATTAGCGCGACTGCGAGTACCTTAGGCTCAGAACTTTTCAGCACCCCACGTGCGTTCTTGTATGCACGAAAGCTGGAACAACATTGACTTTGCGTCAGTTCTAACATAACGAATCTACCTACCTCTTTTTAATATAATCATTGCTAACATCCATGTGTTTTGAACTAAACATTGAAAAATATGAAGATACAGTCGACTTGCCGAGCTCTCGCTCGTTAAGCCGACTCGAATCAGAGTCTCGGACGCGGACAAAAGGGGTCGCTAAAGTAGTAGTTGTCTGTGTTTGTGTTTAGGAGAAGAACCGTGCGCCGTACCGTCTGTTCTCGCCTGCGTGGGTGCTGAGCGGTGGGCGCGCGCTGGGCGCCGTGGCGGAGGCGTGGGGCGCGGGCGGCGGGGACGGCGCCGTGCTCTACCTGTCGTACTGCCTCTCCCACGACCAGCGCTGGCTGCTGGCCGCCGCCACGGACGCACGCGGCGAGCTGCTCGACACCGCCGCCATCAACATTCACGTGCCGCACAGGTACGTCTGCCGCTCATCTGTATGTTGTCTGTTGCCTCCTGCACGGACAATATGAGGTCGTTTCGTGCAAAATAAAATTATGGTAGTCCTTATTCTGTTAACACTCAAATCCAAACGACATTTATATTATTTTTATTTTATTTTTTATTGTTATTTAATTGGACGAACAAACAGCCAAATTATATATAACTATGTAGAGGAGGCCAACAACACCTGGCCTTACTGTTCATCACTTCTAAAAACACAGTTATTTTGTACATAAACAAATTTAGAATACCTGCATACCAAGTTAGAACAATACACTTTATACTTACTTAAAATTATAAAAATATCTAAACCAATCAATCAAAGCCATATGAGTTATTTTTTTGGAAAAAAGTTTTTATTAATGATTGAATAAAAATAATTTTGCCTCATGTTGAATATGTCGACAAGTTTTGTATAATTCTTATTGAAATAATGAATTGTGCGTGGAATGTACGAATTCTGTCTGTAATTGGTGCGACAGCAGGGAACAGAGAAGTATAAGTGGTTTCTCCTGGGACACGAGTAAAACGGAGTGACAAATTTAAATTCAGACAGTAAAGAGGAACAATCTTCAAATTATAGGATTATTCTATCCAATTTTGGGTGTTTTTACGTTAGTTTAGCGAGCACCAAGTTAAGTGACGACTAAATATCCCACAATTGAAGAGAAATATTTACTTGGAAGTGCTTTCATTCCAAAGTGTTTTAATAATTTGTACAAATTATTAAAACACTATATATATATATATATAGATAATGCTTACAGAATCGACACCATTATATACGCAATGTTACACTAAAGCCGTAATAAACTGTATATATTAATAGTTACTACAGTTGATCCATTTTGAACATGTGCAATAAATAATTCCAGATCTCGACGGAGACGGAGCGGGCCGGCGCGGAGGCTAGGGTTGACGAAGCTGATGGATTTCACCCTCGGCGTCATGAGTCAGGCGGCGCAACCCTGGCGGCTGGTCGTCGGTCGCGTCGGGAGGATAGGGCACGGCGAACTGAAAGGTAACAACCACCCATATATTCATCTGGAACATCTGCAATTAAAATCTTATGTGCTATTATTATTAATAATAATCATAATAAAACAGTATTCTGGTTTGTATACAGAATACAAAGTATTTTATTTTATTTTTACATTTTTATATATAAATAGTAAAACCAAAAAGTATTAGAATGTAGAAAGTTAGTTGTGGGGCGGCGGGTAAGTAAAGTTGGTGTGGTGTGTTGTAGGATGGAGCTGGCTGCTGTCGCGCAAACACCTGAGCGTGGCGTCGGGCACGCTGCGCGAGCTGTGCGGGGTGTGCTCTGTGCTGCCGGCTGCCGCCGTGCCCTGCATCCTGTCCGCGTGCCTCGTGTCCACCGAGCCGGAGCCCGCACTGCGCCTCATGGCCGACCGCTTCACGCCCGACGAGCGCTTCTCGCAGCACAGCCTGCACTCCACACTGCACACGCCGCGCGACGTCACCGCCACGCACATCCTAGTGTTCCCCACCTCCGCCACCACGCAGTCCAACCAGATGCCATTCGAGCCGCCGCTCGCCAACGGAGAGGACAACGACATGATGTTCCTCAACGTGGACATGGGCGACGAGGACATGGGCGAGGAGAACATGAACGACATCTTCTCCACTGACATGTTCAACAGCATGTTCGCGCAGGGCAGCCCGCGGCGCGCAGACTCGGAGGCGGAGGGCGCGGGCGCGCGCGCGGAGGCGGCAGGCGGCGCGGCGGGCGAGGCCGTGGGCACGCTGCTGCAGCAGCCGCTCGCTCTCGGCTACCTGGTGTCCACGGCGCCGCTGCCCGCCATGCCGCGCTGGTGGTGGGCCGCGTGCCCGCACCTGCGCGCGTCCTGCCCCGCCTTCCTGCGCAGCGCGCTACACCTGCACGCCGGCTCGCTGCAAGCCAGCGACGACTTCGGTCTGCTGTTGCAGCAGCGCCGCGACCACAACGCGCACCCGCTCGATTCGCAGCTCACCACCGACGTGCTCAGGTACCCACACTGCACGCACTCACAACTCTGTCCTTCAATCTTATCGGAAAAGTTAATTGTCTATTCCAACTAATGTTGCTATGTCGCGTGGTAAAATAATAATAGTAGTGTTGTTCAATAAAAACACAAATAGGGTGCCCTGTCAATCTTTCGGCGGTGTACGAAGTTTTGTTCTTTCTAACAATTAGACAAGAAGTAACACAGACGTTCAAAGTCGTTTATAGTCGCTTAAGTATGTACACGAAAATGTTCTTACTTCATGGTATGTTTTCCTTCCAGATATGTGTTAGAAGGCTACAATGCGCTGTCATGGCTGACGCTGGACAGCAACACTGGCGACCGCGTGTCGTGCCTCCCGCTACACGTGCAAGTGCTCATGCAGCTGTACCACACGGCTGCGGCGCTCGGCTAAGCCCCGTATTGACGCACAAAGCTGCGGTACTCGGCTCATCACCTCGCAAAACCTCGCCCATTCACGACAGTGCTTCTACTTGGATGAACTGTTAGTGTCAGTGAATAGTGATCCATAACATTATCGATACATTATCTATGGATTTAATATGACCAGCAGACCAGGGTCGACTACCGGTGTCGACAAATAGTCAAGATTCCACTCCAACAACAAAATAATTCTTGCGCGAAACGGCAGACCTTAGCGTGAGTTGTAGTTACGATTAACCTTAGCATGAGTTATAGTTACAATTTTTACATAATGTATTTTTATAAAGAAAACTAGCTAAAACATAATCTCGAATTGAGGCGGTTAAGTTACACAGATATGTATGCAACTGTTGAAATATTGATCTCTTTTACCCAATTTCTCATTTGGACGAATTTCTGTCCATTTTTAAATGTGTGATAATTTTGGACGGCAATGGGTGGTGTGCGACAAAATAGTCTAAAAATAAGATTCCATTTAGAAAAATCTACTCCATTATCATGTGTTCGAATCTTACGTTTGTTTTGTCGCGACACTGTGGCCCTCTGTCAGTCCTTACATGGCTTATAACATTGTGATTAAGGAAGCTTGTTATTCAGATGTATCAATCATTGGACAAAGAGAGGCTGTTTCTTATTTGCTAGTAAAGCATGGAATGCAAACTAAAATATCTAATGGCACAATTGATAATTGTTTCAGGTATGATTATGAAAACTTCAAACAATTAATTAAAGTATTCTGCAATAAATTCAGAGGAAAATAACTTAAAAGAGTTAAACCTATTTGATCTAGCTAAACCAACTATAACACATTCTCATTGTATGATATCATAAAAATAAAAGGTCCAATTTATCATATTGTTCAATATATATGCCTAAAAACTAAGCTATTGTGTCATCAAAATTATTTACGTGCTTACTTGCTGTGATTTTTTTTGTTCTCACAACATACCTTCCTTTTTATTTACCACAAATAATCTTCCACAATTGAGAGTAATATTCATCTTCTATTTACTCTTTTGTCAATAAATTTACAACTGTGCGTCACATTACGTTAATTTATTTGAAATGAGCTTGTAGATTGTACTGAATCCGAAAGCGACAATGTTTTGTACATCATAACAGAATTGTAATTTTTTTATGCCTTCAATTCAAATCTGAAGTTACTTGGAGAAAAGTACCTAGTTCTTATGTAGATAATTTACTCCCCAGATTTTGTTTATGAAACAGTTCTGGACTTGCTTTGTCTATTCTAATAAAATATGTATACATATTTGAGATTCAGGAATAATAATAAACAATTCTCTGTTATGGAAATGTAAAATCAATTATTGTTATTCATACTTCCATAAGTCTTCTACAGAACCGCACTTCCTTGATCTCTGGTTCTGATAGTGCTTTGTACCTCATTTTATGTAGTATAACATGTTAGTGTTTTTCGCATTTTTAATCTATTTCTATCATTTAGAAATACAAAATTACCCAAAATGGTGATAACTTGTTCTCTCGATGCAATGTTTTGGTGGGTCTCATTAAGAAACCAACACAAGTCTTGAAAGAAGTCAAGATATTTCATTATATCTGAAGTACCTACATAGGTCAACAACTGAGAAATATTAGTATCTAGAATATCAGATTTTAAAATGGTCTCTCTGCCATTATTACTGTACTGGCAAAATGCAAGTAACCTTAGTCTAGTCTTAACTACAGTAATCTGAAATATGCTGTGGCAAACAAAACCAATATTGTTTACTTTTAGGTACTTGTTATTAGAACTTTATTAACTTTTAAGATCAAATAAAGCATATCATACCGATAGGACGAATGTTTTGGCATCTGAACTATCTGTGGCAAAGATAAATAATAGCGAGTAATGAGCAATTATCCATTTGGGTACTAGTTGGCTGCTTACATGCGTTTTAACTACTTTTAGTTTTGTATTGCCTAAAAGATTTATTCCTTTAATACACAATCCAAGTTTGCTCAAAAAAAAACATTTTAAATAGCTCTGTTATATTTCTTCATGCGAAATTGCAAGGGGACCTAACTTATTTCATTTAAAGTATTTTAATTTATGTCACATGTAATAACATCACCTACAAGTTATTACGTCACAAGCTATGTGCTGTTGTAACATTATGTTGTTGCTATATGTATTATGTAATATATTTTTCGTTATTATATTTAAACCGGTATGAATTACCAAAGGAGTTAGATATTTGTAGTATTTAGATATTTTTTACCAACAATTTTAAATATTTTAAGTACCTAATCATCCATTTTGACTCATTCATTTCATATTATTTTTAAGAGACAGGGAAAGTTGTTACTCATTATTATAAATATTATTATTTTTGTACAAACTTTTTATGTTCATGAAAATAATGAAAATACTTTCGACAAATTGACATGATTTGTAGACACGATTCATGTAGTGTTAACATCTTTAGATGGTATTATATTTAGATGAATTAACTATTGATGCAGATTTGGAGTGTTATTACTCGCGTCACGTTTTTATACGAGGGAACAAGGCTCAAAGTTGCTTCAAATAGGACATTCCACATTGCATGGAATCATTTTTTACCTAATCGAAAATGTTAACTGTAAAATTGCAGACAAATAGCAAATTTCTTATGATGTACTAACCTCCATTCAGAAATAATTAGGAACACCAAATAGTTTACTTAATAGTTGATTAGTAATAAAGAGAGTGATTTAGATCATGTTTGATGTAGCATTTGTATAATTAGCACTTGTCGTTTTATAAAAATATTTCTAGAAAATAATTGGAACTGCAGAAGCAACCATGCTGATGTTGATTCGTCGAATCTCCGACAGTAGATATATTAAATTTTCTATTTTAATATATTACTTAAAATGTAAGTTAGACAAGTGGCGTGCTGTGAACATGTAAATATAGTGTCCGTCGCGTGCTGTAGATCGTGTTCATTTAATTTTTAACATCGGACAAATCATAAGCGATCCTTTTGAGCGGATATTGGAAAATATTACTAAATGAAGTCGAATTGTGTATTGAACAAACAACCAGAAAGTGGAAGTGTAATTTATTTTTGTTGCCTAGTACCTAATATATGTATTATCAATCCCATCGAGCGATGGTAGGCAATTGTACAGGTTTCTGTATGGATGCACGCGCACTTAATAAATTATTTAATTGTAGAAGCGCGGCGCGACTGCTCTTATGCCTAGTTGAAATTGAAATGTTTTAAATGTGTTACAGCATTTGAGAATATTTAATGACGTTGTATATAGTTTATATTATGTTTATGCAAAGAACATTATGTAAATATAGTGAGTAGTGTGGATGCAAGTTAGTTATTGCCTACTTTGCCGATGCTATGTGTAGAAGGAGCATGTTTGAAGAAACCACTCGTGATTTTGTACAGTTGTTAAGAGAGATTCTTAGTAGAATTTAATTATTTTAAATTTTGTTTTTGACATTTTTTGTTATTGTGAATTTGTCAATTTTTGTAGGGAATTGGGATTGTACTGTAAATAGACCTCACCATTTTGTTTTATATTATTTTAAGTGGTAAATCTGATGATTGAAGTGGAAATAAAATTTTCTAAATGGAGCAATCATTAGTAATTCGTAAAACAAAATTAGTATAATAATTGATATTAATATAACTTTATAAATAACTGTGAAAATAGGTAATAATAATTATGAATAAAATATTACATATTTAAAAGCACTGTTTCATTTCTTGGAGTTGTGAGCAGCAGTAGCAGTTTTGAGTATCATTCGCCTATGTGAGTGTGACTTGCGACATCAGCTTCCACTGAAACTTGTCTTTGGTTACATGATTGGGTACCTACATTACAAATAAATACTGAATGTAACATGTATGGAAAAACATGCATGTTTTCATATTTCCAATTTAGATTTTAGGGAATTGTTCTCAAAATTATACAAAAACCATTCAAATTTAGTAATGCTGGTATGGTATGATAATTACGGGTGTTTGTGGAATACGTTGATTAAGCATTATAAAATCGTGATGCTAGAAAAGTAGTTATTAATGCATTTGCGAGAAAATAGGGAGTTAACCTAAGGAAATTACAGCAAAATTAAAATATTTGAAGTATTGTATTGTATGTTAGTTTTATTATGTCTTGTCAAAAGAGCTTAAGAGCAGATCTAAAAACACCCTCGCGCACTGCACTTATTGCGAAAAATTGCACTCCGAGTGCGCTCTCACAGAGGTTCTGAACGCGCCATGATATTAGGATCAGTCAGTAGTGGGTACATCCCTAATACCATGGGACAACACTAGTTGTCAAAGATGTCAATTACTTTTATGGCAAAGAGAACGTACCCTACAATATTGTAACGGGCTGTAAACTCGCTAAGTAAGATAAAAAACAGACACAAGGGAAAAAGATGTATGACGTTTCTTCCTCCCTCGACCTTCTGCAGTTCCCTCTGCCGTCTGTGTAGACGAAAGAAGATCTCGGTCTGCTTACTCTGCCGTTTCTTTCAGTAATCTGTGGCCGTAGTATTACTCTAGAGTCAGCGCAGCGCCACCATTCAAGTCCGATAGACGCGGCGCTGTTAGCGCGTAACTAAATGTTGCCAGTAACTTATGATAAAATTACTCATTTTCTATGAGGGGTATAAAAGCGAAGTCAAAAAAAGTAAAAAGTTGAAGTTTTTCACTGTGGTTTAGAGCATGTGTTAATTTGAACGATTCGTTTACTGTTACACGTATTTACTGGTATTAGAAATATATATAACATGAATCAACCAAATTGACACTACTACGGGACTAATGTGTCTTTGCATTTTAACTTTGGACTTAGGTGGGTTTGCTTTTAATCGATTTGGATCGAAGCGAGTTTGCACCTCACTATTTCCTGTTGTCAAAATCAACTATGGTGTTGGGTACTGATGGCAAATAAAAAACGTTTTACAAAAGTATGTATTTATTGTAATACAAGGAATCAACTACACAATGCCAAAGTCCCTTTTTAAACTGACTTCCATGGTCATATTACAGAGGAAGGTATTTTATATGTACATGAACCAAGATTTTAAAAGGGCGTTTACATTAACACAAAATATGAAATTTTAATAGGCGGAGGCCAACAGTAACTTATATTACGATTGATTATGATTATTATTATGATTGATTGAAAGACGACTATTTTCCTATATCGTAATATTAGATTCAGCTGTTGGTGGATCACATAAAGGCTCGTCTTCTAGATCTGCATCAGCATTTACAGAATTTAAAACGTTTTTGTAATATATTAGTTCACTATTGCTTTCCCACTGCGACCCATAATGTTTCTCCAATAACTTTCTCACGTCATTGATTTTTTCTCTTTTAATGGGCACATTGTTTTTTGGCACTGGTAGTGGAAGAACATCTTTAAAAATTTACCTCTTTTCAAAATAGATTTGAATTGTGTAAAGTCTGATGTATAATGGGGTTCTCCTTTGACTTTGATTTTATTACCATATCTTTTAATAAAAAAAACGGTTACTTTGAGCAAATTGAAAATGCCATTGGTGGCTTAACAATGTCATGTAAAGCCTCTTTCCAGTCATAATCCATTTCCATTTTTATAACTGTTCCATAATGACTGAATATATCATGATACTCATTTGGCTGCACAATTACTTCCTTTCGTTTCAACTCCCTTTCAATGTTCCCAAACACTCGATCGGCTGGTAAAAATGAATGTCCAGGTACTGGGAAAACAAGTTCAATGTCGTTTATATGACCTGGAGCGTTGCATAACCACACACAGCACATTCCAATTAAAATGGAATTTTTATTTTGGGCTCCGCATCCATCAGCCACAAGTCGTACAGTTTTAATATCCTCCAAGTTTAATGCATTCAACCGATGATAAGCTGAAGAAGCAATTTCATTCGCTCCTTTCTTGTATTCATTTTCATTCCATGTGTACAAACTGACCGTATCTTTATTCAGTTTTTTTCCTACAACTGATAGAACTATTGCAAAATTATAAATATAGATTTGTCGACTGTAGTATGATATTTGATCTGGTATTTTAGGTAAAACCTGGTTTTTCTGGCAGTCGAAGGACAGTGTCGCATTCCATGTTGTCTTTCATTCAAAAGTTCGTAATTTTTTTTAGATTTGCGTTTGTGGATAGTCTTTTCAATCATGTATTTGGTTTTCTCTGCTTGATTTTTTTCATTTTTAATTCGTTCATCCAATTCCGTGCACTTTGAACACACATCGGTTCTTGGATTGCCAAATCCAATATTGTATTGTGTGTTAAAAATCCTGCGAAAATAGCACTGCTTCACTTTATTCTCAGTTTGATCATTAAACATTCGCCACATTTTTTTTTATATTTAATGCAGAGTCCAAATATTTTCTTTCCGTATTAGATCGACAGTACTGTGATTCTAAACACTGAAAAGACTCTATAAAAGCTTTAACTTCCTGCTTTTTCAGGGTATTTTTATGGGATGTGTGATCACCACCCCTTTTTTCCTTCACAAGACCTCCAGTTTTTTTGTACACTTCCGCAACTCTACGTATTCTATGACTTGGTATTTGCAGTATGCCTAAAAACGCTGACTGACGTACGTGCAATAGGGCAGTGGAATTCTTTTTTTTTTATCTACAGCTTTGTCGAGTACTTCGCTTGGCGTCCACTTTGTGTTCCTGCTCGTGGTCGACGACGTTGAACATCAGTCACGTGACAGAATTTGAGTAGAAAAGCATCTTGAGCTTGTTTGGTTTTGTTGGCATAAAAGGCGTCATGAAAGCCTTTAGCATCGGCAAGCGTTAAATTTTTGCACTCATAAATGGCCTTTTTGTTATGGTTGCATGTAGGTACTTGTGGAAGATCTTTTGCAGAATACCTGAATCGAAAATAAAATAAAACCATTACCCTAAGCGAAAGTAGCTAGTATCATTAAAAAAAAAATTAAAAAGAAGCTCATTATTTTTTGGTGAGAATAGCTTAAGTAAACAGAAAGACATCATTCACAATAAATATTAATAATCAGATAAAAACAAAAAACTCATTAGGTACTAATTATTGCTGAATCTGCAGACCCTACCAAAACATGCGTTTTACTAGTGAACTTTGTAATACCTTTCTGCCTTTTCCTGTGCACGCCGCCATTGACTTTCATTTATAGCACGTTTTCTGGCTCGTCCTGGATGGACAGGAAAATGTTTTCTTCCATAACAATGTGATTAATACCGCAAATCGCAAAAATATCGGACACTGTTCACACGCGACTTGCTATGAAAACTAACCGATTCGCCATCTTTAAAATTTTTAAATGCTTGCTTCTGATTGGCCAATTGTGACTGAAGCGGATTTGCTTGTGACACATTTTGGATCGAAGTAGTTTTGCATTTGACTGCTACTTTTGAAGGCATTTTTGTATTGGACCGAGACGACTTTGCACTTTAACATTTGAATGAGTACATATATTGCTGCTTTTATGTACTATAATTTGGTGTGCCTAGTTCAAAAAATGTTAATGTTGGACTGAAGCGACTTTGCTTTTATACCCCTCACTTATGCTCCAAAACTAAAGTTAGGAATTGTAAAATGATAGTAAAATATTAGTTCTACCCATGAAGTTATATCAGACAATAGCCTAACGAACTATTTAAACGATAAAATAAAACAAATGTTCTGTATCTATTTCTTTTTCATTTATTATATATTTTTACAATAATTGTGATCTACTTCACATAATGGTTTTATACCAGTCATATCGCAATCGCTGTCACTCGTATCAATTAAGTCACTATCATGATCCGATTCAGTGTCGCTATCATTTTCTGTACAAATTATAAACCTTTCCATTTCCACATCCATGAGTCAGTCATTTTTGAAGTACTCATCTTCAACATTCTTGACATGATTGCACTAAATGTGCCAGTCGTCTTCTGTGATGCTTGCAAAAGCAGCTTCAGTCAGTTCAACTATTTGTTTGGGATCTTGAGCAACATTTTTCTCGGCAACGCGTTTTTTGACAAGACTCCAAATTTTTTCTATTGGATTTAAGTCACAATGATACGGAGGTAACTTTACAACTTCATGGTTGTGTTGCCTCAGCAACTCATCAACTGCGTAAACTGGTGGCTCCTTGTTTTTTTTATAGTGTCATATAACACTGCTTTGGTCCAGCTGTCTTCAAAGAAAATATTTTTTTCTCGTAGCCATATTTGCATCTCTGATTTAAGGTTTGACATGGTTGGAGCTTTGTTGATCTGCGTGCAGTGGTAGGGTGCGTTGTCCATAACTACCAAAGAATTTTCAGGTAAATTAGGTACTACCTTTTCAGTCATCCACTTTAAAAAATTTGAGGCATTCATGTCATCGTGATAGTCAGCAGATTGCGATTGTGACCTAAAAATCAACAAAGCATTTGGCACGAATCCATTTTCTGATCCAGCATGAGTTATAATGAAGCGTTTCCCCGGTGAATCTGATATCAGCAAACCATCTTCATCTGCGCTTTGCCAACAACTCTTGGCATGTACCTATCATGCCAAGAGTTGTTGGCAAAGCGCAGAATGGAATATATGTTTCATCTAAATATACTACAGGTCTCTTGTCTACCAATATATTTTTTCTCAATCTTTCAATATATCTGGCCCGCCATGCTGTAATATCATAACGTTCCATCAACACTGCGTTTTGACTGACAGCGTTTGAAGCGAAATCCTAACCGTTTAAATAATCTTCGCATTATTGTATTGCTTCCTTTAAAGTTTATATCTTCTTTAAGTTCCATAACTAGCTTGTTTACCGTTGGCAATTCTTTTTTAACCATATAGAATGCATGGATTTTTTGGCGTATCGCACAGAGGTCGAAATCGTCCAAATTAATCTTTTTCGGTTGCGGTCGGCTTTTCCCGGGGGTAACTATTTTCTTCGATGTGCTTGCCGCTACTTGTCCTTCTTTAGTTATTCGAGACACTGTCTTTACGGAAACGCCTGAAATAAATAAAACATCAAGGTAAGTTTTGGTATATTTTCAATCACAATTAAGAATAAGAAAAAACACTGAAGATATCGTCAATCAGACAAGGTTACATTAAATTATATCGTTTTCATCAATTAGGCAAAAACAAGCAGCTATGGCATCCCTAATATTTACCTGTCATGGCGGCGACTCTCATCTGCACATTATTTAGCGGGATTAAAATGTCTTTTTTCTTCTTTTCTAATTCACAAAATTCTTTCACTTTAAGAATTAGTTCACGAGCTGCACTTTTCACTACTTTTCGCTGCATTTGCACGGATATTTCAACAAAAAACAATAACAAATCCACAACCTCTACTCCTTACAAGCACTCTTAACAAACGGCAATATGGCGGAGCTGTCAAACTTAGTTCCTGTTTTTTCCGTAAGACTTCAGTGGTGGCGCGGACTCTATCTTTGATTATGCCTATGTTTTAGTTTTAATTTTAATGTTTGGTGTTTGCGTTTATTTATTTGCAGTATTTTATTCGTAATCACGCGATTAAGATGAAATACCAAAAGTGCTGCGTGGCAGGTTGGAATTTAAAACGACGGGAAGTTAAATTGCATATATTTCATATTTAAGTGTTTCTAGTTTTCTTTTATGAGTGGCATGTGCGAGTTCGCCACAATTCTGCCAGTGTCCAGTAGATAGAGCAGACAACAAACGAGAGAGAATAATCGGTGGCTTTAATAACAGTCCTCATTAATTTAATTTAGCATCCAGGAAAAGTCTTGGGGCTTCGCTCTATATTCTAAACGTAATAAATGGCTTCCGTACACCATTCAAAAAGCTCAAGAGGCTTAGTTTGCATCGAGATAGGTGATAATAATAAAATATGCGTACAAGCAGCCCTTCGTGAGGATCATTAATAGCAAAGTTAAACTCATCGAAGAATGCTCGGAGCTCCGCTCGACATACTAAACATAATAAGTAACTACTATTTACCATTATACACGAAATTGTCATTGCTTTTGTCAAGCGACCGTTACAGCAAAATATCTAACTCAATTGAAATGAAAGTGGTTGACGAAATGCGCACTCGAGGCGTCATAAAAAAGGGGAAGCCGGTCTTTTCCAAGCTGTCAGCAATATTCTCAAACTTAAAGGCAACGGCACACCAAGACCGTTTTTGGGATCAGAAAAACTTGAACAAGTACCTACGGTGCTCTCTTAAAATTCAGATTGATTAACCATAATTGCATGCTAGTTTCTCCAAGAGAAGACTAGATCGAGCATTGCGTGCTAGTTTCTCTACGAGTTGACTGGATGGCCAAGGTCGATCTTCTCTGTATCAAGATCTTCTTCTCCGATCAGCTCTGGACCACTTGTCGGTCGATTCAATCGCCGTTTCCTTCAGTTCATTTACAATTACTATTTCTAGACTATTTTAGTTTATATACTAATAACTCAAAAATGTTCTGCTTGCAATCTGTCTTTAGCTCAGTGCCCCAAAAACATGTGCGCTTGCGAGCATCACAAAAATCCTGATCTGAGCAAGGCATGGGATAATTGTAATAATAATTTGAATTCCTTCTGACGCATCCGATACTACTAATACTGCAAAACCTTATTGTATTAACCGTGAATATATGCGAGTACCTCGTTTACGCATCCTCGTATTCGTTGCAAAATATACACAGAAATGATTAGTTATTCTTAAAAACCTACTACGAACTAGAGTAAGATCAAAGCTCACAGCTCATGGAAAAGCTTTTTATCTTGGAAGTTCTGTTCCGAGTGGTATTGCCAAACAGTGATCTACTACAAAACTAACACACAGTTTTTGTAAAGTGGGGCAAACAAGTAACCTATCTTTTTGCCTTTCGCCAAGCTTACGAGTGCCCCCAATTTCTGCACAATCGACATATTAGATTCCCAAGATCACTGTTACGCCCCACCGGTGACTTGGAACTTCAGAGTAGGGTTGGGTATATCCCCCGGCATACCATAAGAAATACTAGCCGACTGAAAACAAATCAACAGGAATTTGCCTGATCGCTGAATTACAGTGAGAAACAGTCGTCGCATTAGCAACCCGATTTAGACCTCACGATTACTCGTAATTTGTACCGTTAGTTATCGTTTTTTTTATGAAGGCGCTGTTAAATAGATCGTAGGGTTACCCGTTCACGATTACAAATTTATCCAGAGTCCCAACAATGCCGACTGACTGGTCGGCTTCCTGTCCTTGTCGGCTACCCATTGTCGCGTGCGATAGAAATGATACAAAAAGTTTGTACTCGTAGATGTACGAATGTATTAAAATCTAACTGACTATAATGCAAGAAAATGTTTAGGGTTATCTGCTCATTGGAGAAAGTTTAGCTTGGGAAAAAAAAATAGCACTCGTGAGATAATTACCCAGGAAAGTAACAAAAACCCAAGTGGTCTAATCTTGCAAGATTCTTAACCAATCTTATTAAAACGACCCTTAGTATATTTTTAATTCACAAATCTAAAATACTTACCTCATGCATTTTTAAGTCGAAATTATAAAAATACTTAAATATAAATATTTAAAGTTAAAATCACTATTTTAGCCAAGGCAACCGCGACCCCCCAACCTGGAAGTCGATACCTTAATAAATCAATAATTTTATCCAGAACATTTGTGAAGAAATTAGTTTTTATCTACCTAACTCAAGGGACATAGTAGCCATCGTTATTTCTATGTCACAATAGTTTATAAGCTTTTTTCCAGAATTAAATTACGGAACTGCAAACTACTTTAGCACTGCTATGGTCTTAAAACAGATACTCTCACGAAACAGACAGTTGTAATGTGTCCAGCACACTGACTGCATTCGGCATTTAAATATATATATATACTACACATTCGAGAATGCTCGGGGGCTCCGCCCCACATTCAAAACATCCCGAGTGGTTTCGAGAGTTAAAAGATGGGTTGCATTGCAATCAGCACATAAATAAACCTTGAACAGCAACACGTGCCAAGGTTACTAATTTGGTAAAACTCAAAGTTAGTGGAACATATTGATGAATTGACCTTGCCTCAAGTCTGCAAGCAGTTCCATTGAGAAATTGGGCGTACCTACCTTATTTACTCTTTGTTCGCACTGATTTGGCAGACAAATCAAATAATGGACGTTTCATGTACTAAAATGAGTACCTAGTCTAGTTTTCGTACACCTAGAATTCATGCTTACGCAGACAACAAAAGTTTTGTGAATGAAACCAGAACAGCTGGGCGTCAGAGCATTCAATACCTATTAAAGATTTATCACATTTGCGTCACCATCACCACCAGGCGATAACAAACACATCTCTCATGTATAATTAGGTTTCGAATTACGGTACAGTTGTTTAATAGCGATGTTTTACCTGCAATTAAAACATTTATTAAACATACTTACCTAATTCGAAACCTAACACTTTCTATACCTGCCTGGTGGCATAACACGAGAAAACCAATGAAGCCAAGTTGCGCTAGGCGTACTACCTGGGGTGATGGTTGACATTTTAGGGGAGCGGAAAGGGCGGAGTCGACGCCGATTGGGCGAGGAGATCGGGCGGACCAATCACAGCATGACTTGTTCGGAACGGAAGTCGAGTACGCTACTCTCTCATGTATAATTAGGTTTCGAATTGGGTAAGTATGTTTAATAAATGTTTTAATTGCAGGTAACACATCGCTATTTTATTATTTATAATTACTTTGCAGATCGAACATTGTGTGCGAGTTTTTAGAAAACCACGGCAGGTGCCGTGTTCTACACTTCTGCATTTTGTGAGTATTTAATTTGCATTGTTTTTTTTTTACTTACGTTAATACGTACATACCTATTAAGTTAATAATTTAAGATTATTTATTTGTTTTAGCAAACTATGCTGATGGTAGATCTATATGCAGCATCTTAAAGAATAATGTGGAGGTGGTATCATTCTTGGACGAATTGTTTGACAGTATCAGTGGCGCTAGTTTGTTTAATTCTAGAAGGAAACGAAAAGTTCTGCAGATAGCCGTGACAGCCTCGTCAACACATCATAACTTTTGGAGAGTTCGTTTTGCTATTCAATGTTTGGTAACTTTAAGTTTGTAAATGAACAGAATCAAGAAACTACTTTATCAAGCCTAAAAAACGTTAGGTGTCTACCCTTAAAAGTTCCCGAAGGCTGTGGAAATATTTTAAAGAGATTACAATAATGCGTCCTCATTATTTAAGTCAGATGCAATTGATGCAAAATTGCTTTGGTCAAGTTAGGCCACACAATTTTAAATATTATGTTAATCCAGATGCCACACCTTTGTAAATACTTTTAAATCAATATGTGATGATGGTTACGGGATTTATTAAATTTCTTTGTGCTTCATGTAACTGTGAAGATGATGCCAGTAGGCATGATCTCCACAGTTACATTATAGAACTTTATATATAGGTTAGTGAAAATAAAGTCTTTATTTAGATCACCTACTCAACCTCTTACTGTTGAAATATGTAAAGCACGTCATGAATTAAATAAATCCCCAGACCAAGCAAGTAGTTGCCTAGTTGAAGATATAGCTTCCTGGAGCAAGACGGCAATGACTAAATGTTCGTGCGCGAGCTGCACTGCCGTAAAATATATAACCAACATAAATGTAAGGACTGTATAACCATCTAACATTGGGTTAAGAAATTGAAACCCATACATGGATAACGCTACAGTAAATTTTAAATTGTGCTTTAGGCTGCCTATTCTTTTGTGTCAATGAAATTATTTTCAGCATGCCTAGGAATTATGTATTAGAACTGGTTCTCAGCATTATATTTGTAGGATTTTTCTCGTACCTACTTTTACTTTTGGTTTTATTCTTGTCAATTTTGCTGATTCAAAAATAAATGTCTTAAAATGTTATTTCTGTTTTATTTGACTAATGGTTGGTGGGGCACACCATACCTCGGTAGGGAATATTAAGAGGAGGGAATAGGTGGGTTTATGTAAGAAGGTGGGGTACTTATGGGATGTCGGGAGACTCTGGATCTGATGGGGGCTGATGACCTTAAGAGTCCTCGGGGGAGGCGTCCTGCTGTGGGCGTCGTGTTGAAGGGTTGTCACTCTTAGGTATAAAGTCCTTGTATCTATTGTTTGTGCACTGGTTTACGCGTAAACACGGGCTGATTAGCAGTCACTCGCGGCGCGGTTAGGTAGGTGACTCGGGCTGACGCGTAACGCGAAGGTTTGTGCTGATGCGTTAGCGCGGAGGTTTTGTTGCGGCCACGGCGCGAAGGCGGAGCGGTATACGTCCGCTAGCGGCGACTCTAATCTTGTTGCGAGGCGGTTAGCGACTCGCCTCGCGTTTGACGGCCGACGTGCAGCGGGCAGCGGGCGCGCGGGGGGCGGGGGCGTTCTCGAAGTGACGTCGCGCTTTAGCACGAACAATAATAGTTTAATAAAATAAATTTGGAATAGAACGTATATACAATTTTCTCTATGATAGAACAAGCCTAGCGCAGAGCACATATCATATTTGGCTGAATAAAAAGTAACTACATATCATATACCTCACATTATAAAAAAAGTCATACATCATTTTCCCCTAGCCAATCAGGAGCCATTACCTACGGTCTCACCAATTTGTTAGCAAGATAGATACCCGTCTGAACCGCTATGTATGTAGTATGAAGAGAGAATATTATTCAACTCAACAATTCAATCAGGATCTCTATCTTCTTTTATTTGTGCAGTGCACTGATTGTCTTACTGCTGGCTGTGCTACATTGAGAGTTCACCAGTGAATCTCTTAAATCGAAGTGTTGATATTCTCTTTCCTCTTTTCCTAGTATATATTTAGTCTGTGGCGTTCGAATTTCGGAACGCAGCTTTCTGCGTCCCTCGAACGCATCTTTAGCGATGAGAGACACAAAAAGAGGAAGAAGAAGAACCTAGCTTGTACCAACAACAATAGTATTTTTACTTCTGCAACAAGTTATAATTACCAACTACCAATATATGTACAGTGTATTTACTTAGTTACCTGACTGTAATACTCACCACTTAATGTGAACGTGTAACAACATAATTATATCTACGGAAACACAAAGTGCCTTTTATTGAAGTGGATCCATAAACGTATCTCACAAAGGCATAAGCATTTACCTGAAAACATCTATAGCAACTCGACAATAGAAGGGGACAAGAACCCCTCATTTGGTGACCCACGAGTGAAGAATTCGCATCCTGCACCGAGATTTAAACCAAAGAAAAATTGCAAGAAATTTTGCATTGCATTGCATTGAAAACTACAAGACACCACAGCTGGTTACCTTCGGCTTCTGGTCCGGCAGCATCTTGTAGTCTAATCATTCGACGCCTGTGTGGTATCCTGAGAACTCATCACCTCGGACTGGCGCATGCACGTACAAACCTTTTCTTTACATACTATCAAAGTTATTTGCTCGGTGATTTGTGCTAAAGTTCTAATTTATTAATTTTATTCTGTCGAACTATTTGATGTTAACTGTTTGTACACTTGCATACATAGTGGCTGTGTCCATTTTCACTAAATTAGTATACATAGGTAATTGGTGCACTTACAAATTAACATTCTGGTAATGAGCCTTCATTGCTCAATTTTTCTATAGGTGGTTTGCAGTAAAAAAAGTATTATATTGTTAATTGTCAGCGTTAATTGCTCACATAATAATTAGAATATCACATTGGTAAAATTTAAGGTTCAGGCATCATTGGTGTAAACTTGTTAAGAGGCAGCCATCGCTCACTATGTTGTTAAGGTGAAATCTAATTACTAGGGCTTACGTTACCACAGTTGTTGTATATTGTGACTTGAACTATAACAACAGTGTTAGATGACTACTTTATGCCTTATTTAGTTGGCTTTTTGTGTTGGGGAACATAAGTATTAAGTTTTTTTTTCTCTTTGGTCTACTGATTTTCAAAATAATAAAATATTTAGTTTTGTGTATGCCCAAATATTAAAAAAAATTCTTGTATATTTAACTGTATTATTGTTTATTGTGGTATTTTGCTCTTGTGTGTTTTTCCCTAACTGTTGTTAAAGTTAATTGTTTTCACATTTTGTACTAATGGTGAACAGTATCTTTTAAATTAAAAAAAATTAATTGATTTCATATTTAGTACTCATGGTGAACAGTTTCTTTTAAATTTATTTTTTTAAGTTTTGTAATATAATGGAATCTACCATGCAAACTTTAAATGAGCAAAATGCTTTGTTGCAGCAGCAAAATGCTATTTTATTGGCAGAGTTACAAAAATTAAAAACTTTGCAACAAATTGACAACATTGAGGCAAACACACCCTCTGCGGACCCTCCTTCTCAAGCTCACTCAATATATAGGGTATCCGTCAAACTTCCTCCTTTCTGGCCTGACCGGCCCGCTATATGGTTTGCACAGGTGGAGGCACAATTTACCATCTCGGGTATCTCTGCTGATCAAACTAAATTCGACTATGTTGTTGCACAGTTGGATACCCGAGTAATTGGCGAAGTTGAGGACATCATTCTTCAACCACCTCCTGAAGATAAGTATCGGAATTTAAAATCTGAACTTATTCGAAGGCTTTCTACATCCGAGGAGCAGCGTGTCCGACAGCTTGTTAGTGATGAGGAGCTGGGCGACCGCCGCCCTTCCCAATTTTTAAGGCACCTTAGGTCGTTAGCAGGGAATGCTCTCACGGACGAAAATTTGCTTCGTCAGCTTTGGATGCGCCGCCTCCCACAACATCTTCAGGCAATTCTGGCCGCTCAGTCAGAGCTCTCTCTAGGAAAAATAGCGGAGCTTGCTGATAAAATTTTAGAAGTTTCGCCTGGTATGGCTGTTCCTCGCTCAACTGCAGTATTCTCAGCAACCACTTCTGCCGTCTCGCCTTCATCACTGGACGATATTACGCGGCGCTTAGATGAGCTCACGTGCCAGCTCGCTGCGCTTACAGCCGACCGTAGTAGGGACAGGTCGCGGAGTCACTCGAATCAGCGAAGTCGTTCACAGACTCCTGGTAAAACCAAGATTTGTTTCTACCATAGAAGGTTTGGTACCAAAGCAGTCAAGTGTATTAAGCCTTGTTCTTGGATGCCGCCCGGGTCATCGTCGTCGGGAAACGCGAACAGCAGTCTTTAGCGGCGATGACTGACTGCTTACCGGAGAGTCGCCGACTATTTGTCACAGAATGCTTTTCCAAGCGCCGGTTCCTGATTGACACTGGCTCAGATCTCTCCTGTTACCCGTACCAATGGTTAGCGAATAAGCCATCAAAGTCAAATTATACTTTGGCTGCCGCCAATGGTAGTGAGATTCGCACTTATGGTCATATACAGATGACATTAAATTTAGGATTGCGTCGCGCCTTTCAGTGGCACTTCATTGTCGCTGACGTCAACACTGACTTTTTGGCACACTATCGACTGATGCCAGATTGTGCTAATAAAAGGCTTATTGATAGCAGTACCGGTTTATCATGCGTTGCCGCCGTGGCTACTTTGGGTCAGACCAGTGTAAAAGTTGTGTCTGCCCCACCGTCCGAATTTAGTGCGCTTCTTGCGAAATTTCCGTCAATCACTAAGCCACCAGGTCTTATGCGAGAGCCAAAGCATAGTACTGTCCACCACATTCTGACCACTGAGGGTGCCCCCGTCTCCTGTCGTCCTAGGCGTCTGGCATCTCAGAAGCTTCAAGAAACTAAAAAAGTTTTTGATGACATGGTACAGTGCGGGACAGCTAGACCTTCGAAAAGTTCTTGGTCTTCTCCCTTACATATGGTTCCTAAGCGAGATGGTACCTGGAGACCTTGTGGCGACTACCGCGCGTTAAATTCACGCACAGTACCCGACAGATATCCGGTCCGCCATATTGGGGATGTTGGCCATAACATCTCCGGCTGTACTATTTTCAGCACAATTGACCTGGTAAAGGCTTACCAGCAAATTCCAGTTGCGTCTGAGGATATTTGTAAAACTGCCATTATAACACCCTTCGGACTTTACGAGTTTAATTACATGACTTTTGGTCTGCGTAACGCAGGCCAAACATTTCAAAGATTTATTGACGAAGTTGTGCAAGGTCTCGACTATTGCTTTGCTTATATTGATGACATTTTAGTGTACTCACGGGATGCTAATGAGCATGTTCAGCATCTCCATACTCTCTTCAAGCGACTTGAAGACTATGGAATTGTTATCAACCCAGCAAAGTGTGTGTTTGGTGCTTCTGAGGTTACTTTCCTCGGTAACCGCATTTCTGCTGATGGAATGCGACCACCTACAGAGCGCATTCAGGCTTTGAAGGATTTCCCTCTACCTAAGACTGTGCAGGGACTACGCCGTTTTCTTGGGATGGTCAATTATTACCGTAGATTTTTGCGAAACGCTGCAGAATTGCAAGCACCGTTAGTCAACGCAATCGTGGCATCCCAAGGCAAAGGTTCCACTCCAGTCACTTGGACGCCTGAACTCGAAGAAAGTTTTAAGACCTGTAAAGACAGTTTGTCATCTGCTGCTCTTCTGGCTCACCCATTGCCAAATGCTGAGTTAGGGCTTTTCACCGACGCTTCTAACTCTCATGTTGGTGCCTGCCTTCAACAGAAAGTTGGTGATGCTTGGGAACCTTTGGGTTTCTTCAGCAAGAAGCTGAACCCCCGACAGTCCCAATGGCCAGCGTATTACAGAGAACTCTTAGCGATATACGAGAGCGTGCAGCACTACCGCCACGTTCTGGCTGCGCAGCACGTTAAGATTTACACGGACCACAAGCCGTTAGTCTATGCCTTCGCGCAGCGTCGTGAGAGACTTCCACCGGTCCAATTAAATCAGCTCTCTTTTATATCGCAATTCACTACGGACATTACTTATATAAAAGGGGTAGAAAACATGGTAGCGGACGCCATGTCCCGCATCGAAGCTATAAGTTTCGAAGCTGACTATTCCGCCCTCGGTTCTTGCCAAGAATGTGACGACGAATTGAAGAAGTATCGTGACGATGCAAATTCTGCTCTTAAATTAGAGAACATCGTTGTTCCTGGCACCGACATCACTTTGGTCTGTGATACGTCCACAGGACGACCACGACCATTTGTCCCGGAACCTATGCGAAAAAAAGTTTTCACTCAGTTGCATAATCTGAGTCATCCCGGCGCCAGAGCTACCATCCGGCTGGTGTCGGACCGATTCGTATGGCCTGGTGTTGCCAAAGATTGCCGTCGTTGGTGCCAAACTTGTTTAGCTTGCCAGCGAAGCAAGGTAACTCGGCATACACACTCTTTGCCTGGACATATCTCCAGTCCCACATCTCGGCTCAAACATGTCCACATAGACATTATTGGACCTCTACCATCCTGTTCTGGTTACCAATATTGCCTTACAGCTATTGACCGCTATACTCGGTGGCCCGAAGCGTGGCCTATGACTGGCATAACTGCGGAGGAAGTAGCAAGCACCCTTGTAGCCGGCTGGATTTCTCGATTCGGCGTACCCGCTGTAATCACAACTGACCAGGGACGGCAGTTCGAATCGGATATTTTCAGACGTCTTACGGACATGTGCGGAACAAAACGTATTCGTACCACTAGTTATCACCCTTGTGCTAATGGCCTCGTAGAGCGCATGCATAGGCAACTAAAGGCCTCTCTTATGTGTCACGACGTTTCGTGGTTGAACGCATTACCTCTGGTCTTGTTAGGAATGCGCTCAGCTTTTAAAGAAGATTTGCAAGCAACAAGCGCTGAATTACTTTACGGAGAAACGTTAATGCTTCCAGGAGAACTGTTGGTATTTCCCGGACCTACTGGATTTGAGGATCCGTCTAATTTCGTCGTCAAATTAAGACATCATATATCCAAGTTGAGACCAACTCCGGCTTCTCAACATACTAAGTCGTCTCCCTTCGTTTTCAAGGACCTTGCCACTACATCTCACGTCATGCTCAGAGATGATACTGTTCGACGTTCACTGCAGCCTCCATATTCTGGACCTCATAAAGTAGTTTCTAGAGCAGATGACGGAAAGACATTGTCGATAGAGGTTAAAGGGAAACAAATGACGGTTAGTGTCGACAGACTAAAGCCAGCTTTTGTCGAAGAACAAAATCCTTCGGGGCATCCTGTTTTGGCACCAGCACCACATGTTTCTGTTCCTCAAGCTGTGCAAACAAGTCCTGCACAAGTCCTTCCTTCTCCACCTGTTCTTTCTGCACCTCTGCCTACTGCTCCTTCCTCGCTTACACCACAGTATACCACACGGTCAGGTCGTAAAGTCCATTTCTCTAAACCTTTTGACCTCTAACTTTTCTTTGTTATTTCTCTACGGATTCTCCTTCTCCGTAGGGGGGTGGTGTGGCGTTCGAATTTCGGAACGCAGCTTTCTGCGTCCCTCGAACGCATCTTTAGCGATGAGAGACACAAAAAGAGGAAGAAGAAGAACCTAGCTTGTACCAACAACAATAGTATTTTTACTTCTGCAACAAGTTATAATTACCAACTACCAATATATGTACAGTGTATTTACTTAGTTACCTGACTGTAATACTCACCACTTAATGTGAACGTGTAACAACATAATTATATCTACGGAAACACAAAGTGCCTTTTATTGAAGTGGATCCATAAACGTATCTCACAAAGGCATAAGCATTTACCTGAAAACATCTATAGCAACTCGACAATAGAAGGGGACAAGAACCCCTCAAGTCTATATTTGCTCTTTCATATCCTCAGATTCCTCAGTTCATATCATAGACCAAAATATATATTATACTAGGTTCATATCACTCAAATCAGTTATACCTATAGTGTGTTCGATTAGATCACTTCTGAGCGTTTTTAGAGAAAATAACGCTCAAAACACTCACAAGGGGCGTTTGAATTGGGAACCTGTGGGCGACAATGTCGTTCATGGCTCTTTTTGTTCAGCGTTCGGAAAGCTAAAAAAGAGGTATTTATGCCACCAAAAAGGGCAATTTTTGACCCACGTCCGGAGCATGGCTGTTTGTGATCGTTTTTTGACAGCTATGTATTTCACAGCATAATCATGCGATTTTAGGTCTTATGGTCAGTTGAGCGTTCGAATAGGGTGTGGGCAAAAATGGCAAAAGTGGCAAAAATAACGTTTTTGAGCTTTACGAACGCTTTAACAAAAGAGCCATCAATGACAACGCCCCCAATGCCCTCATAAGCTAAACGAACGCACCTCTACTACCTTCATATATTCTTCCTAATACTTCCGCTAGGTATTATATTCATAATTCATCTATGATGTATGCTTAATCTCAGTCTGTTGCAACTACAACGCGGTCACATTAACTAGACGCTTGACCATGTGACGTCATTTTGGCGCTCAAGTACGGTGTGCAAAAAAACCGGCCAAGTGACCTTTATTAAAATCTAGTAAAAATTTATTAAAAAATAATTTTGTTAATAGAATAAAAAATATTTATTTATTTTGAAAGGTAATATACAACTACATATTCTGTGAAAATTTAAGGTGTCTACCTGTTACCGTTATTAATATTGAGCATAAAAATAGGAAAAACACACATTTGTTGTATGAATACTCAATTAATATTTATTTATTTGAAATTTTTCGACAGGAATGTAGTCGTTTATCTTTTAGTCATCATCGCTATAAACAATGGATTGAAAGTTGTCATTAAAACTGACTTCACCTTCACTCTCGCTCTCACTTTCACTGCTGCTATCTGATTTCTCCTTTCCTCCTAAAGTGATGACCAGTTCTCGTACGAAGTTGTCAGTCAGGCCATCTTTTTCCCAGTATTCTTGTTGCAGCCTTTCGACGTGATTGACCTCCTTCTTCCAATCCGATACTGTCATCATCAGCCTGTAACAGTCCACTGCTGGACATATGCCTCTCCAATTGCACGCCACTTAGGTCTATCTTGGGCTTCTCGCATCCAGTTTTTGCCAACCGTCTTGCGCAGATCGTCACTCCACCGTGCCTCAGGACGTCCTACACTACGTTTGCCGAGACGCGGTCTCCACTCTAGAACTCGTGTACCCCAACGGTTGTCGGTTCTACGGCTAATATGGCCAGCCCACTACCATTTCAGATTGCTGATCCGGTGGGCTATGTCGATGACCTTGGTTCTCTGACGGATCACTTCATTTCTGATGCGATCCCTCAGAGAAACACCGAGCATAGCCCTTTCCATAGCCCGCTGAGCGACCTTAAGCTTGTGGATCATTCGAGCCGTCAGTGTTTATATCCGATACTGTAATTTAGTTGATTGCATCTTTTGTAAGTCTCTCAATATATTTTTCGTGTTGATCCACATTCTTGTATATATACATTTATTTTCTATGGGGTACATTGTATATTCTATGGGGTTCAAGTCGCAATGATAGGGTGGCAAACGTACAACTTCATGGCCATGTAGTCTTAATAATTCATCCACAATATATCTTTTCGGCTGCTTTGCCTTTTTTATTATTGGATACAATTCCCTTTTTTTCATATTTTCTTCAAATGGTATATTGTTTTCACGCAGCCATTGTTGCATTTCCCCTTTTAATGAATTACTCGTGGGCTGACACAGATTGCTTTGAATGGTAAGGCGCATTATCAATGACAACTATTCCATTTGGCGGTAAATTTGGTATCAGCCTTTCATTAAGCCATTTTACAAAATTGTCTGTATTCATTTCGTGGTGATAATCGCCAGTTTTGCTTTTACACTTATATAATAAGTCGGCACCTGAAATAAATCTGTTTTTTTGCTCCGGCATGTACGAGAATCCACCGTTGACCGGGGTTAACATTTTTTTCACGCTGCTGTCGGTACTGTTTTGGCAGCATTTACTAACAGTATAGTGTGAATCGACCCATGTTTCATCCAGGTAGGTAACCGGTTTTTTATCTGCGCCATGGTCATTGTTTTTTTTTCATTCTGCGCAAGTGGCGTTATCTCCATGCGGCGATGTCGGGCTTTTGAACCAGCACCGTACGCGTATTTTAACACTTTTTAAATCTTTAGCCCTGATTTACCAAAATGTTTCTTAGGTAAGTTCTTCCACTTTGGAAATTCAGGTCTCTCTTAGCAGCTGCCAAGATTTTCTTTAGGGTGGGGACTTCTTTTATCACAGTGTAAAAACTGTTTACAATATTGCGCATTGCGCAAATGTCAAAATTATCAACCACAATTTTTTTCTTTGATGGTTTGCGCTTTTTACCTGGTGTGGACAATTTTACTTCCCTGCTAGTATTTGGAGTACTGCTAGTATCGTTACTCATACTGCTCGAACTAGCTCTTGGACTAGTGTCGGGAGATGTATGCGGCGATGATACACATGCCATTTTATCCTCTTTATTATCCGAGTAAGAGTACTTTTTGATATTCCAATTGCGGCACAGGTACGTTTTAAAACTTGATCCACCGGTATGGAAAAACGTTTATTTTTCTTTTCATTCTCGAAGAACTGTAGCACTTTTAACACGATATTTCTCCCTTCACTGTGTATAACTTTCCTCATGTTATTCTGGTTTGAACACATCTCAACAGTTATTATTCAACAATCAACAGTAAAAAAATCTTAACAAAACAATAATCAAAACAAAACTATATAACAAAAAAACAGAAAACAAGCCATATTTAGCAAGAAAATTAGCCAAATTATCGACGCGTGTATCGGTAACAAAGATGCTGACCGTATTGACACTTACCGGGCGAGAAAAGGGAATGCGGGGGGGAAGCGGGCGGGGACCCGCATTTCAGCGATTCGTCGAGTTAATGTGACCGCGTTGTACATAGCGTGAAAACGATGTATGAAACGGGACAGAACTTTAATGGCGGATATATCTCTCTCACTCACGCAATATATGGCTTTCGTTCTCTCATTGTCAATATTGTCATTGAAAATCTTTGTTTACGAGTTGTTTTTATAATTTAGTGCAAATATATAGTCAAATATATATAAATTGTGTAGTTGTTTTATGTTATTAGGTACTAAGTAGCTAAAAACTATAAGGAATATATAATTACACAATTAGAGAAGATATGAAGTACAGAAAATATGGAATATGCGGTTTTAAATCAGAAAGGAAAAATGGTACTAAACGTTGTTTTGGTTAAAATATAATATCCGCTGGATAAAGTACGATAAGTAGGATACTAGTTCATATCATAATAACGACCCCTATTCATATAATAAGAGCTAACATAGCCATAAATTCATTTTATATATACCGACCGCTTAGTAAAAAAAAATAGTGCGGTGCCGCAATAATTTTTTTTGTAAATATCTCCTAATAGACTTCCACAAAGAAGGAGGTACACAATACGACTGGATTGTGTACGTTACCTCATAACTTTTGCTTCCCATTTAAGTTTCATCAAAAGTAGTTTTTAAGTTACACTCCAATAACTGAATAGAACGGAAGTCGGTATATTTTTTTTTAAATTGCATATGTATTATTTAAGGTGTAAAAAATGGGTCAAATGTACGGGCAACGAAGACTTAGTGTATATACCGATCGAAAAACTTTCCTCGCGGAAAGAATACCCTGGGTGCAGCAGCTATGTCATGATGGGGTATAGAACAGGCTATATTAAACAATTCACAAAATTTCGTGTCTTTGCACTTCGCCGTTGCGGAGTTCCACTATCCACCTCCTGACTCCATTATCAGATCCTGACTTGATAATGGGCCACCTCGGGAGCACACTCATTCGAAAGAAAAAAGTTTTTTTGAAATTGGTCCACAAATCGGCGAAAACATTGATTAACATACACACAAAAAAACATTGAGATGAACATATAACCTCCTCCTTTCGAAAATCAATTAATAAGTGCTATGTACCATGTGTAATCCACGGGGAGCTACTTGTTTAATATAAATCTTTTTCTCATTTTAGGGGGCGGTTCATTGATATATTATTTATTTTATACTTTCAGCAAGAAGATAGCATCAGCATAGCTATTTAATCCATGATGCTAATTACTAAATTTCACCACCACACCATACGTCATCAACAGGATTTTCATTCTTACTATCTCAAGCTACTTTTGAAAATGGCATACTATCTTGAAAGTTGCAGAGTATTCGTTTAAAACTCGCCAAATGAAGAAAAATAACACAAATATACTTATGTTACTTGAATATGGTATTATAACCTCAAAAGTTGCTGGAACGAAATTTAATTCAAGTGTCCCATAAAGTTATTGAGACATTCCATTACCATACCAACTTAAAACATAAATAAATAATTATTTTGCTGATAAATATCAAATTTAAGTTTCAAAAATAAATTGAAACTCGATTACACTATGGCGTTTTTCTTGTTTTGATGAAGTTATGTTGGCCTCATACAGTCTGCGGCCCTCTCAATTTACACTTTTCATATTTTTCTTATAAAAATATTGGCTATACTCTTGATAATTGATTTTGCTGCTTGCGACTGAAGATGTTCTCAATTTATTTCTGTTTCCACATTTTTTGTCTAGAAAAAAAAATAGAATAAATTACAATCAAAAGCGTGTTACATTGTACCCGCTATTTTGGAAGTAGTTTAAAATATAAAATAATTTAATGACGTGTTTAGGAAGCTTTTTATAACAGGTAATACCAACATGAGAATCATTTGAAAACAGTCAACAAACAGCACAATAGTAATAATAAGTATCCAAAGAATATAGCAAACATTTTCCAGCAGGCTGCAGAATGTTATGGGCCTCTTAACCCTTCAAGAGTCGTTATATTATAACAATGAAATTTCTATTGTCTGGCCGCATGATGACCAATGACCTATGATGGATTAACTAGTAGTTATGGATTCGATATCGATAAATTTCGAATAAAATGGGTGCACATCCCTATTTTATCCCTAATGTTGGCAGAACTGTTAAGTTCCTCAGGTTGGCTTTCGGAGGTAGCCCCGTTTTGACGTTTAAATATTACACTTTTTATTGTCTATGATGTCCCGTCGTCCGAGAGAATACAATAGAGAAGATCTATTTTATTCTACTCTTTGCTCTTTGCTTAATCTGTGCAAATCAGCTGTAAACGTACTAACTTCTACCTGTAACCGTAACTTTGGATTTTCGCAAATAATATTTTTCTACCTTGTTTACCCTTCATGTCGTTATACCAATGACAATGAAGATAAACGAGAAGAACTTGTGCGCGTTTGCATCGTCCGCGACGCCCGTTGACCGCGAGGGCTGGCTTGATATGCGTGCGGAGGTCGGCAAGAGTTACCAACGGAGGTGGTTTACGCTCAAAGGCAATCTCTTGTTTTACTTCGACAAGAAGGGAGATAAGGAGCCGGTAGGCGTAGTTATACTGGAAGGCTGCACTATTGGTGAGTTATGAATAATTTAAAAACTTTATCAGTGAAAGAAAACTTATTGGAATGATTTTTCGAACACTGACATCTGCTAAGTGAAATCCGACTACAGTCCAAACAACATATTTATATTATATTAACGGGGCTTAATCGCGTTAGTAATAGTATTTATTTACCTCGACGTTTCGATCAAGTTGCATTGATCGTGGTCACGAGCGGACTGAAGAGGCGGGTGTCACTGTCTTGAAGTATGGAGATACTTTTTAATATACCCCCAACAGTTGTTATAAAAAGTCATTGTCCCGACATACAACACAACAATATCGACAGATTTTTCTGAGGATGAATCGCGACGGGAACACTTTTTAATCACTGGATTCCATGTTGCCGCCAGTTTGAAACCATCCTCTCGGTTGAAGTTACGGTGTTTTTTAATCTCAACCGCTTCACGTACCATTCTCGAGTAATAGTGCCGCTCCGTAGAGAGGATTTTGGGGTTGTGAAGTTCAATCCAGTGATTAGGTCCTGACTCGAGCAGATGTTCAGCGATCGCAGATTTATTTATGTGGCGGTTCTTTACAGCTGCAATATGCTCTTTGACTCGTTCAGCAATGATCCGCTTAGTCCAATATACAAACTACCGCAGCTGCAATAAATTCTGTACACACCCGGTGTTTGGAATGGTATCTTGTCCTTGGGTGACCTGACACATCCTGCCAACTTATATAAGGGTTTAAAAACAGTCTTTATGGAGAATTGCCGTAGTATTGCTCCAACCTTATCTGTTATCCCTTTCACATACGGTAAGAATGCTGGCTGTCTCTCGACTTCTACTCTGTTCCTTTTAAATCTGCGAGGTGAACGCACTTCTCTACTTTATAGCCGTTTCGTTTTAAAACCTCCTAAACATGCGTTATTTCAGAAGCTAGATGTTCAGGGTCACAGAGATCCTGAGCTCTGTTTAATAGGGACCTGGCTACTGACTGTAAGTGACGAGGGTGGTGATGAGATGTGGCGTTCAAATATCTGTCAGTGTGTGTGGGCTTCAGTTTTGGAAAACAGAATGTCCTAACGAGCCTCTGGTTTTGCCATCACTTTCACGTCCAGGAAAGGCAAGCTTCTTTTCACCTCGAGTTCGTAAGTGAACTTTATGTTTGGATGGATGGAGTTCAAATGGTCCAAAAATTGTTCTACGCTTAGTTCATTACCTCTCATGATGCAAAACACATCGTCCACGTATCGTTTCCACACCTTAACCGGCGCTGAATGTAGATCAGTGAGCTCTTCAATATGCTCCATCCAGATGTTAGCCATTACTGGTGCCACAGGACTGCCCATAGCGACACCATCCACCTGGAGGTAATGTTGGGTGCGGTATAAAAAGTAATTACCTTCTAAGCAGTTTTCAAGTAGAACTATGTAATTTTCTGAGAGGTGATTTTGCTTCAACTTGTCCCTTATAACTTCGACACACTTAAAAATTACCAGTCCAAACAAGTTTTGAAACTGTTGGTAGCTTAGCTTAGTCCCTCAAGTGTCGATGTCATTATAACAATGAAATTTCTATTGTGTCTGGATTGTTGAACCTATGATGAATTAGTTGGCTAGAGTGTCTTGCATGACCATACATGTGACCAAAGCTACTAACTTACATCATGTTTATTCAAGTTTTTCTTGTTTTTTAAGTTGCCAATAAGCTTAGTGAGTGCAGCACCCTTTGTAACACTTCTTAGCAATCATCTTGTGGTGAATGATTAGCTATTGTGTAAGAAGAAATTAACATAGCTCTATAAAAGAAGTTTCTCACAGAAGAATCAAGTTAACAAAGCATTATTATATTGCGTTGAATGTGATAAAATATTGGATAAATAGGTGTACCACTGAACATCCTAGTGACATTAAATATTATTAAAAATATGCACATGACATATTTCAATTAAAACCAAGTAGGTACCTACCTATGGTGCGTTTGATTAGCAATGAGGGCATTGGTAGTGTTGCCATAGTTGGTTCTTTTGTTAAAGCGGTTGTAAAGCTTAAAAACAATATTTTTGCCACTTTTGCCAATACCCTACCTGAAAGCTAAACTGTGCATAAGACCTAAAATCGCATGATAATGCTGTCAAATAATAGGGATTGAATATGCTTACTTATACTAATTTTAGAAGCTCTCTAGAGTCTCTAGTATTTTTTTTACAGTTACGAAGCAAGTTATAGTGGTGTTATTTTTCTTAGCTTTTTGACATTTGGAAGATTGATATTCGAGGAAAAAATAACAAAAGGGAAAAGATCCAAGAATAGAAAAACCTTAGAGAATTATTTTAATATTAACCCGTCCGCATCAGCGCAAAAAATAACAATAGATTTATGAATGAAACTTAACTCGAATGAGTCTTGCTGATTCGGACAGATTAATGCAGTAGCATTTGTGCAGGAGGTGAGCAGGGTGGATGGATTTAAATTTACTGATATAATGTGTATCATGTTCTGAAGAATTATTCAACTTTGTGCTAGCAACATGGTTTTATCACCGCACTAGCTGCCTACGCCAGGAACTCATCTACATATGATCAACCTGTTGATTATCTTAATCTTTTTGCCTTATTGCCTGGTGGCCCGTTTACTCTTTTGCTACAAATGGCAAATATTCTAATTATATTTTATCATAAAATTAACTCATTACCTAACTATTAAAAATATTGCAGAGCTAACAGAAGAAGAAGCATACAGTTTTAAAATAGTGTTCCAATGCGAGGGTGGACGCACATACTTCCTTTGTACGAACTCGCAGGCGTCCATGGAGGCCTGGATGAAGGCGCTGGCATGCGCGAGCTATGACTACATGAAACTCATGGTGGCTGAGCTGCAGAGACAACTAGATGAGGCTCAAGGTAGGTATTGTGTAAAATTTTGGTATAGGTCTATTTAGAATTGCGAGATCGGAAAGTAGCCGGACCAAATTTCAAAATGTTCATAGGTAATTGTAGGTAGGTGGGGTTATTTTTACCACACAACGTTGCAGTTCCTGGAAAAGTAGGTTGATATCTGCGAAATCTATTGTATTATTGGCCAAATATGGCGAATCGCAAGTCAACGGGTTAAGGAGAAACGGCAAAATGTCATGCTATGAATCAATAAAAAAGGTATGTTCAACAATTTGATCAGTAACGATAAGTACAATCATAGAACTGACTAGCGTTAAAATTATTTGTAATACTTTATTAATTTATTTAAGTTTATAGTATTAATGTGCAGCAGTCTGGCATGGCACTGTGCGCCCTTTAAACGATAATTGACTCTCTCTCAGCTGGTGCCATAATATACATAACAAGATAACACTGTGTGAGTCATCACTGCCAACACTCATAAATATTATTTAAGTGCTTACAATATAATAAGTGTAGCTGTTTAACCCTTTGCATCCCAGACTTAGATATTTTATTTATTTATTTGGGTTATGGGCGAGCAGCACTATGCTGATGTGCCCATATCACACTGTGTTGAAAATTTTTATTTAACAGTTCACATAATGTCCACAATGTTTAAAGTCCACTGGTGCACTGATCACAGGTTAGCAAGAGACCCCTTAGTTTTCTGCAACCAGCCATCGAGCCAGTTTTGAAGTTGTTCATTGATGTAGCACTCACACAATATACGTCAGTTTCATACATAATTTTTTTTTTAATTATCACGACAGGAAGGATTAAACTGTCTTTATTATAGTGCGTCTATATTTTACGTATTTATAAAATGCAATTTATAAATGCAAAGCTGCGCTGGAAAGCGCACGTCAAGAAGAAAAAGAGGAACTAAATCTATGCTATAAAAATATGTATTGGCTGCTTGGAAGATATTCTGCGTTGTCTATATACAACAAATTGTTACTGTATAAACAAGTCTTAATGCATGTATGGACATATGGTATTCAGCTTTGGGGCTGCACCAAACCAAGCAACATCTTAATGATACAACGCTTTCAGAATAAGGTACTAAGGGGAATAGTGAACGCACCTTGGTACATAAGGAACGACGATCTCCATCGGGACCTTAAAGTAGAGTTCGTCGACAAAGTGATACAAAACTATGCAGAAGCTCACCAACATCGGCTTCATCATCATGTGAATGTTGAGGCAGTTTTACTGCTCGACCACACGGATATAGTAAGAAGACTAAAGAGAACAAAACCGTTCGAGTTAGTGTAGTGATCAGTGCTAGTGTATTAGTGTAATGTAGTTAATGTAAGTACTGCTTCAAAGAACACATGAACATAGTGTCTTCACCTTAAATAGAAACAATAAGAAAAGTGTTACTGGACACATTCTTACGTATAGTGAATATAGCAGTTTAGGATAGAATACAATTACTTATTAGTCTTTTTAGGCTAGATTGTAATATCAATAGGGTGCATAATATTTGTATGTAACATAGGTAAATAAAAAAAAAAAAATATCACGACAGTTAGGATTAAACTGTCTCGTACCTTTATTATAGTGCGTCTATATTTTACGTATTTATAAAAATCCTCGCCGGTCATAGATACTCATAAGGGCGACAAGCGAAAGCTGTGTCAGAATATTATTGACCGAGCGAGCGAAGCGTCTCTGCTTAAACTGGCCAAATTGACTTTCATCTGGGCGTGTGTTTGTTAGGTTGTTCGTTAGTCTTCCAGTGGCCCGAGCACGAACATTTACTAAAGTGTACAGTACTAACTACGAGTTATCTGTGCCACAGTTGTACTAGATAAATGACAGTTTGTACTGAATACGTCAACGATACGATTACGTTACACTTTAGCAAATATTCGTGCTCGGGCCACTGAACAGGTCGCATTTTTCAACCAATCTTGATTAAACTTGGTATGTACGTTCTACTATTTAATTGACTTTTTATCGTCGGCGATTTTTTATTGCGTGTTTTTTTTCTTAAAAAGGTTTGCTGCGGCGCTATTTACCGACCAATTTTGATAAAATTTGGTACACACATTAGGTACCTGACTATAAAGAGGAATTTCGAATATGAGCATAATTGATCAAGGGGTTTCCGAGATAATAGGTTGTGAAGTACTGCGAAAAATTGCCGCTGATAAGACTACGTGCTCGCGAGGTGTATTTTTTAACTACTATAAGTATTTGTAAGATAATGTAATCTAAAGTTCATTATTATAAAATGAATGAACTAATTCAGGAGTTTTTAACTAATGCTCTAGGCTTCTCGAAATACCTAGTAGGCATTTTATTTAGTTTCTCACTTTGGTTTTTGCACCTACTGTGTTAAGTACCTACTGTGGTGTTCCACAGCGCAGAGTAATAGCACAAAAATTATGTCCTCGACTTTAAGTGTTGCGATTTAAATAATCTTCACCAGCCTAATATGTTTCGCGTGTTTTCCTTTTTTTTTTTTGTATATATTGTTAACAAACAATAGACCTGTAGCGACCTCTGCCGCATCCTACTCACAACTCATCGCTACATACGTAACAACTGACCGCCTCAGACCTAATAAAAATTAGGTTTCCCAATTGTACTAATAAGGGAATGTTTAAGTTAGTAGTATCGGCTTACAGAAGAGGCAGCGGCCGAGGCGGCGGCGTTGGTGACCATCACTCCGCCGGACGACGAGCCGCGGGTGCCGCCGCGCGGGCAGCGCCACAACCCCTTCAACAAGGTGGCGGAGGGAGAAGGCAAGACTGTGCCCGGGAGTCGACATCGTAAGTGTTTGTAAATGAGACTATCTAATCCGTTTTAACTTGTATAATTATATACTTATATAGGGATATGATCTTTGCTAGGTAAAAATAATGAAATTGTAATGGGTCAAATTCTATTCATTGAACATGTTTTAAATTCTTTTTTGAAGGCTGTTTTTTTAATGTCGACTGAAGTCAAGAGTGTACCTAGTTTTATTTTCTCTTTGTCCGTCTGCCTGCACTTGACCGCTCATCACGCCGAAACTACTGAATTAATTCTAAGTAATGAGAAAAAGAAATGATTTGAGTTCATACTATATGCGAGGTAGGACGTGGGATACTTTCTACACCGACATTCAGCACGGTTCCCTTGGTAGAGGCGATGGAAGGCAAAATGCGTAGGTTTGTAGTGCGTACTAGTAATCAAGTAACGCGTAGTGCGATTTTATTTATTATATTTTTGTTAAAAAGGAGTAGAGATGTGTCAAATATTAATAAGCTGCTAAATTAGCACTGCTATATTTTTTTAGTGTCAACACCTGTTGTTTAATATCTGTGATAGTTGATAAAAATAGGATTGCAAACTAGCATAATGAATACACACTGTACGGACGCGGTGGAAATATATTTGTCTTGTTTGAACCTATGAACAAAGTAAAGGAAAGTGCAGGACACCATGATGTTCCGTCTCAATTGAATTGTTTTCATATTATCAACTGTTACTTTTCTGAAATTTTGTGTTTAGACGTCAGACATATTGTTATATAGTCGAGTTGCTATATTAACTGCTGATTTATAAACTAATGTTAAATAACGACTGATCTTCGTGACGAAGCATATTTACGTGTGAATTGTGATGTTATCTGGGTATATAGTAATGCTAATGAAAATGAAAATTGTAAGTGAAAATTAATTGTTGTGTAGTGTTGTTAACCATTCACGTTGCAGTTCCTCGAAAAGTAGGGTTGATTTATACGAAATCTATTGTATTATTGGCCAAATATGGCGAATCGCGAGTCAACGCGTTTAAGTTTTAATACCGTGATAAATAAACAAAAGATTTATGAATAAAACGCACGTAAATTTAAGTCAATAGTACGCAAAGAGTAAAAAGAAAAGTACTTTCAAATTGCAGAAACAAACACTAAAATAGCGATACCTACCGTAAAAACAATTGGAATGTGTAATTTGTCCAAAAATATCTATTTCATACAAGAGCTCAGCTACAAATCCCACATAAAGTTTAAGCATCCTATTATTCATCTGTTGGAATCAGCAAGCCTCATTCGAGGCAAGTTTCATTCATAAATCTATTATTTTTTGTCCTGATGCGGACGAGTTAATCTTCAACGGGCATAACAAAATGATCTTTCTAATGAGAATTAATTGTGTTACCTAACAAATCTAACAATCTGTGTGTCTTTAAATTTAACAGTTGCTACAAATAACTGCTAGTAATAAATGTTAATTATTATTAGCATTAAGCAGTGTTATTATTTTTTAACTTTCAAGCCCATCCAAAGGAGGCACTATATAGATGGTCCCGTAAATATTTGAAGGTTGAGGGTTTTGTTTTTCAGAAATTACAAAAATCAACTCTCATTATTTGGTTCATAAACTGGCATTTGCACTTAGGCCTATTGTCAAAGTCGGACCACTCCAAAAGAGTCAGATGTTGCCAGATGGACGTCCAAAGTAACTTGAAACCAAGAATGTATTGACATAATATTAGCCTAGGTATTATTCTTAGATCTAAATTCCTCAGGGTCTACCGGTGCTTTTATAATACAATAAATAAGTATACGATAATTTTCCTATATATATATTTCAACCATAGATAGCGAAGTAGTTTGTGTCTTGTGAAAAATCTCTTTTTTTCTTACAGTTAACTTAATTTCGAGTGAATCTTAAAAATATATGTCCTATAATTCATGCGGCTTTGTCTCCCGTAGACCATCCGAGCGAAGCCGCGGCCGGTTCATATATATACGGTTCACATACATCTATACATATAATGTTTATGTGCATTTCAGACAAAGATAACCTGCGGCCTGAGTTGCCGCGCAAGAAGGTCCCGTTCCGAGACATCCACACGGCGTTCGGGCGCGCCATTCTCGCCGACCGCGTGCAGTGGAAGGCACGGCTCGCCAAGCAGAAGCATGACGTCACTCTCATCCAGCTGTAAAAGTTTCACTCGGAGGCAACATGTGTCTCACAACGTCTTAGAAACGGCAAGGAGCTGGCCTTATGGAATACTTACACAGTAAGGAGTATCTATACGAGTTATACGTACAGAATTGGAGGTTATATAGTGCGGGCTGATAATGACGAAGAACAAAACGAACTGATCAGTATACTTCTTAATAATTTACTTTCTGGTACCTCCCTCGCCAGCGACCACCGTCAAGATAAGAAACCTGTCGCTAAGCACTTGATGTCTTTGAAGCCAGTCGCTGGTGTAGGTCTAGTGTGATCGACCGCGTCATCATTGACCATCAATTGAGATAGTGGTGAAACCTATTAAGGTAAAAACCGATTATAAACTGTGGGTCTAGCACGCACGAATAACTGTGTAACGTAACGTGTCCTTCACGTAAACCAGTACTAACTGACATTTATCTAGGGCAACTGTGACACAGATAACTCATAGTTTGTACGCCGACGCGTGACATGTTGACGCTTACGATACGAATACTTTTGCAAAATGTTTGTGTTAGGGCCTGTGGTGAAGTTGGCTTCATTATTTTACATTTGTCAAGTATTCATGATAAGATTGTAAGCAATGACCAAATTGCAAGTGTGATTAAATACATATTCAGTTCAGTTCTGGTCAAAAGCTCCAAGTGGTTAGTTTAAATAACTCTGTGCTCGACAGTGTACCTGAGCTCGTCGCATCGTCGTGCGTCTTTATAATAAATATTAATTAGTTATTGGATTCTTTGGTATTAGTAATTAACAGAATACTGAAATTTATAGAGAGAAAAATTCACATCCTCGGACGGGATTCGAACCCGCGTCTTCTGACTCTCCGTGTCAGACGCCATTGACCAACTAGGCCACCGAGAATCTGGTCCGAGCATCGAATTTTTAACTCTCTATTTGACTAACCGTCTTGCGAGGACGGAGCGACATCTATTGGACAGTTAACAGTACCATCCAACCGAAAGAAGCATTATTTAGAAATATGTACTTGAACTTTCTTTTCTTTTCTCTATAAATTTCAATGTTTGAGATCGCTAAAGCAGGCGTTAGTGCTTTGAAAAGTTATTACTATAAAAATCACAGAATACTGTTAATTAACAGAATAACTTTAATAAAAGTGAGTACTATTTTTGGAGGTAACCTTTATGTAATATTATGTAAAGTATTATAATTATTTCACGTATGTTATGTATAAATGAAACAATGCTCGTTCTTGCGACCCTATTGCGACGGTGTCGTAAGCGTGTGGCCTCGATCTTGTGTTAGGTTTTGTAAATAAAAAAGTAAACTTATAAAATACGACATAATGTAAACTTGTGAAATATTGCAATTTTAGAGAGAAATATACATACATGTTACGGTATTCGAACCCGCGCCTTCCGACGATCCGTGGCAGACGATATGACCACTAGGCCACCGAAGCACACATCGAATTTATCCCTGTAGTTAATTTTAAGTCGCGTTGAAACGCTCAGAGTTTGCTCGAACCGAGTTTACTCGTACGAGTAAGCTTCATACGAGTGGACTAGGATAGCTGTTGATACTTATATAGTTCACTCGGATCGTTTTCTTAATTATCAGTCAACATCATAAACTAAATTCGTATAATTCGAAAAACAATTTTTAATAACTCCCTCAAGCACTCCTGAAACGTATCTACCTCTTCCGCTTCGTACCATTTTTTTCCCCACGAGACGTTTGGTTGTTGTTATGATACGCTATTTTGTTTTCTTACTCGTATGCGAGCTAACTCGAAGTATGGAACAACCTACCAGCGTCTATATTTCCCGACATATACAATCTGGCAGTCTTCAAATACAGAGTGAATAGGTACCTTTTAAACAAAGCATGTACCACCGTCGACCTGGTCATCACTCTCCATCAGTTGAGACTTGTCAAATGGATTTGATAAACAAGTTATCAAAAAAAACACGGATCGGCCGCCACCGTCAGAGTGCGCTCGGATTATAGGTTGCCACAATCCGAGTTGTATCCGAGTAAGTATCAGAGTCCACTCGTCCAAGCAGGCTCTAATCATGTCAACGCGGCTTTAACCATCATATGGGGATGGTGTTTATTTATATTAAGTTTTATATTATACCATTTATGATGTAGTTATAGAGCTGTTAGTAAAAACTGTTTTTACTGATTTGTTATATTAGTTGCTTGCTGCCAAATGTATTAGTTAAATTATTTATATCGCCATTGCTTTAATACTCGTTTTAGAATGTAATTTATAGATGAATTACTTTAAGATTTATATAATTCGCAATTATGCATTCGAAATAAATTGGTTCCTAAAGTAATATTTAGTTTTTATAACAAGTTTTTCGTCTCCTTATTCAAGTGTGAGTTTACCATTTCACACTATTTTGAATGTGACAGTTTGTTAATGAATTAAGGCTACGTTCTGGAAAGCGCCGAAATCACTCGCGGCGATCGCACACTCATTCCCTTAAAAGCCCACGGTCATCGTGAGTGAACTCGTTACGTCATCGATGACGTCACTGAAAACGTTCACAACGCTCGCAGCTCGTAGGTGGGTTTTCGCGGTCGTTTACGATCTGTCACTGTCAAGCATCAAATGTATAGGATTCTATCGATGTTTGACAGAAAAATTGGCGCGCTTTTCGCGAGACCGCGTAACCGTTCCGCTTGGATTGAACATTGCAAGCATTCATTCTAACCGGAACGCTAAACCGGGGCGCGACAGTTGTGAGCGTTGACGGCGCTTCCCGGAACGTAGCCTAAGTAATCTAGAAGTGGCCCGCGATTTTGTCCATGTCTTTGCACACGGCATAAGCTAGTAATTTAATTAAAAAATACACAGTAATTAAGTACATAGTTTATTTTAAAAATCTTTGTTATAATAAATTCAACACTATACAAAGGCAACCTAAACAATCAGCCTCATAAAATATGTCATAGTTCCTGGAAACAATAATAAATCTTTTAGTTCGTGCAATAATACTTGAGTTTGACTGTACGTTACAAGTCCATTTCAAAAATATAACACAATTTATCAGGCTGGCTGTACAACTTGTCAAATATGCACACAGAAAAAGTAAAATAAAACATAAGTTATTTAAAAATATGCACATAGCTCACTAGAAGTAGTTATACAATATGTCCATTAGACGCGTAATTACAATGCAAACGGTTTTGGTATAACATCTCTTCATTTTTCTACGCAACTAAATAACATTGAGCAAAAAACCTTACAAAGAACACTTTTTTGTTGATTTGTTCCGGAGGCAAGTGTACTGTACATAACGAGGTGAGAGACGCGGAGTTTGGAAGACAGCGAATGCCCATTATGGAGGATGGTAACCAGAGAATCCAGAGGTTAAACTAACAAACACGAGTTAAATAAAACCTTACATTAACTAACTAATAAAACATCTGCCTCTTGAAACAAGACGAAGCTATTAACGCGTGCGCTGGCGCCGATTTACGAAACTGATTAATTTTATATGATTTGCAATACAAAAATGAGTTTCCTGACGCACACATTAATAGCCCCGACTCGAAATATACATAATCTATATAAAATACATGCTGGTTAAACAATTTCATTTACTGTGCACGAAATATGTTCACAAATTTTTATTTGTTAACATAATCATAAAAAGTATTACATGAGTATTATATGCTTTAAAACATATGTTATTTATTTTATATAAGGTGTTATGTTTTTAAATTACAAGTGTGAAAGCGTAACAGCAATACTTTTCAGGATAACACAATATTATATTTTAATAAACTTCTAAACAACTCAATAAACGTGCAAATACATTAACTATACGAATAAAATAAACTCCTAGTTACGTTTCCAATACTTAAAGATAATTTACAAGTGTACAATACGAAGAATATTTGGTAACAATTAGAATATAACAAAAAGATCTACACTATACACACTAGGTGCTACTGTTAAGGCGCGTCACTAACCGGGCTTGTATCGCTAAACTTACACAATTAGTCATTCACAAACAGAGCTAATTAAATATTAAAAGAGAATTAAATAGTGACTTAACTAAAGTTATCATGGACATATACATTTGTGTGGTGGGGTGGGTGGTAGTTAGTCTGGCCACATTATACATTCTATACAAACAAGGCGTTATATTTGGTCTTTGAGAGTGCAAATGTTAAACGGTAAGTGCTTACTATTAATCGTTTAATAATAATCTACCAATAAAAAACAAACCATAGAGAAAAACATGCCTTTATTTATTACTAAGGCTTTATATAAATCCTCTACATCGAGTCGTACACAATATTTAGACAGCACTAATTCTAGAACTACTTTCCTAGAATACTCGGTATAAACGTGCAAAATGTTAGTCGTCGATTCAGTCGATTAGTTACATATAATCCCTAAATATTCTCATATTGCGGGTACCTACAAATTATTGGATAGATACAAAAGCAGTGGCCAGGTGCTAGCGTGGTGGGTGTGCTTACATTAACGCGTTACTTTGGACCTCGACTCGGAGGAAGTTTGGAGTCAAGGTCAAGGTTGAGGGAACGCTGTCGTTTCGTTCACGTTTCGAATCGCTTTTTCCGCTCGGCGACCATTCCGACCAACGGGCGCGCGGTTGCTCGCTCGCTCGCCGAGCAGCGTTGGGGCGTGTTTAGTTCTGTCAACAATAATACAAAAATAATTTAGTAAACTTTATAAATCAGTCACTCGAATAGCATGGCAGTAGAGGCTATTCACTGGCTTTCACCACGATGTCGCAAAATATAATTCTATCGTTTACTATACAAACTATGATGCAAACTATTGCTAAACTGTTAACGCTGGAGTTTCGTGGTACAAGGACGCAACTGTACGAACAACACAACTCCAAAAATATACGAATTCAAGGAAGATCACTGTTTGAAATTTTATATTTTCAATGTTCTTTTGTCGTTGTGTTTTATTGTTTTAAATATGAAATTTATTTTGAACCGGTGATTTTTTATTTCATTCAATCAAAAATGAAAAAACACCCAAAAAAACAATATTTTTATTATTGATTCAAATCAACTTACTTAATTATTAGTTATTAAGGGTTACTTAATTATTTGTTTGTATAAAATTACGCATATTTATTTTGAATTTACAAAATGTTCTCGATACTTAAATACTTTTTATTAAATTTCTGGTGATTGATCATCAGAAATTAATCGAGTACTTACTGACAGTCCACTTTATTTACAATATCAAACAATGATAAAATATCTGTAACCATATTACACTCCTAACCGTATAATATTATGGTTAATATAATAGTATGAGTTACGTTCTCCAGTTCGAAAATATAATGATTTGTTTAAACGATTGTATTTAAGTATAGAGAACATTTGTATTTAATTGGTGTGAAAAGTATTGTAATTTAAAATAATATAGATCACCAGTTGTATGCGGACAAATATGTAATTGGGTAACACCAAAAAATGCGTTTTTTTACGGTGTGGCTGTTTCTATTTGAAGGCCAGGTGAATGATCTCTATTACCATGCTATTTGGCACTGCATATTATAGTAGATGTTGTATTTGATGAATAGCTAGCGTCAGCTATGAAAGCCATACCCAGGGAGTTTGACGTTTACATAAAATGTATATAGCTTAAATAATGTTGAAGGTGTACCTGGACGGGTGACAGTTGCAGATTTCTTGTGTTCTCTGTCTTCGCGAACTGAATCTTTGCGGGTCGCGACGGTCTCGCGGCCTCCAGCAGGGGGCTCGAGCGGGGCGACCTCGTCTGCGCATCGTATATACATCGTAAGGAAACGATTGGAATAGAAGGTACACAGTGACAAGCGAGGTGCGGTGTAGTACTGTTAAAGTGGAGTTTATAAACAATACACGCGTGCACTCACACTTGGAAAAAAATATTAAAAAATCCCAATCGGTATAAAACTAAATTTGCCAGAAAAAATATAAATTAATTTAGAAAAGATTACATCTGATGACGTCTCCTTTTAAAATGTTTATTAAAAGTGACTAATGTATGGTTAAATTGATCTAATCAAAACAAGTGTGGGTCAAGATTATTACTATTGTTACTAGTACAGTATAATAAATAAATTACGAAAAAATACACAACTAAGAACTCTCACAAGCCACTAAAACTAAATTTGGAAAAAAGTGTTGTCAGTATATTTACAAAGTGTGTAGTGGTGGGGCCAAGTGGCAGCCCCCTTGAGTACGTACCTGCGTCGGAAGAGCGTTGCCACGCGGCCGCCAGATGGCGCAGGTGAGCCCACAGCGGCGGCGCCTCCGCCTGCCCATGCTGTTAGTGCACCCGTATTACCATCACGCCAATAGGATCTCTACCGATCGCGACTATTCAGCTTGCGTACTTTTATAATTCAAAACTAGCTGAATCGACACCCGCCCTGACTACGGCACTGACCTACAATTATTTCGTTATACGTGCCTATATATTTAAAGTACTACTCTGATCTAGTTGAGATATTTGTTGATGTTTCGGTGGTTAATAGTAAAAAACATTAAAAGAAAATAAGTCTTCGGTAATGCGTAATTGGCATTCTTGCCTATCCTGAGTGGAAGGTAGGTTTTGTTAATCTAAATGGTTGTTTACAGTCTAAAACGTTTTTCTAAGTAGGTATTCAGTAGCTTTGTCTAAAGACTGCGTGTTAATGTCGTCTAAGATGGCCTCAAGGGTCAATTGCACGATGTCTGACCAAATTAGGTTAGTGCTAAAAAAACTAAGACAGAAAATTTTTATATTTGCTAAATAATATAGAGTCAATTTAGACTTGTTTAACCTACTCGTATAAACACGCGCCGGTACACCGGTGGCCAAATCTATACATCTCGAATAATTGAATTAAATTAATGTCGTATATAGTCTAAGGGGCAATTCCACGACGTCTGACTAAATCAGTTTAGCGCTAAATCATTTATTATAAGATTTTTCACATTAGATGCGGTCAGCGGTCCGAGCAGGGAAATCGGTAAGCGATGCGGGCAGAGCAAAAGGCGGAATTTTGTTATTTGATTGTGTGAATCAGTGGTGGTCAGTTCTTTTGTTGTTTTGATCGAGGAAAATAATCACCGGATAGAAGAAATCTCCTTCCGCGTGCCCGCACGGTCAGAACGCATATCTATACAAAATATATAAAGACCGAAAATGTTGTTCATACAGAGCGTTCAGTTTGACGTGACCTGACCGCATCTAGTGTGGCCTTTTATATTTATAGAGTTTGGTAATTGATTGTGACAGAATAACATTTTAAATGCATTTAACGATTATAGTCGGTCAGTGTCGTACAAGACGGTATAAAGTCTTTTATGTCAATGTTGGTATTTTTACTTAAAATTTAGGTAAAAATTCAAAAATACATATATTTTGAGAACACACAAAGCTGAATAGTCACGATCATCAAGAACTAACACTATATTGATATGATAAACTTGATATTTACATAAAACAAGAGTAACCATCTAACATAGGATAGCATTTTAAAAATAAATATGAATAATTTGAAAAATATTTTTCTAAATATGGTGATGATTGTATGTTACGTGTGTTTTAAGTGCCGTGGTCCATGCCAAGTGTGACACTAGCTTGAAATGGTGAATGAATATGAATGGCGAAAACAATAGAACAAAGTGCTTACATACTGCAGCTTTTACGAGTTAGAAGCCTTAAAAGTAAACCTGCAGCGTATAACTATAACGCATATTTATCCGTTCCCATTTATCAGATAATGATTAAGATGATTTTAAAGAATAACGCCATATATCAACGTCAAGCGTCAAAGCTTATACTGAAGCCCATTTGCACGACGTCCCACTAAATAAGTTTAGCGCTAAACAAAACATTATGACGGTTTTAAAGTTGAACGATAATTGTATTTAGTGAACGTCGAGCGAGACGGACTCAAATTACCTCAAGAGGTAAAAAGAACCCTTATAAAAGTCTGTCTAGCAAGATCCTTTTTCTCAGGAACGCGTATAGGCATCAAGTTCAAATTTATACCCAATACTCGAGTCTACGGTCTCTTTCAGATGTGTAAAAATCAAACTTGTAAGTGAACGCGATCAAAAGATATTGCGCTTTTTGTTTGGCATAGTTTGCGAGTTCAAAAGGGAATCCAAACCCAAGTTCTTCCCGTTGATCAAAATCATAAAATTTGATAAAAAGATCTTACAGCACATATAAAGGAAAAAATCTTTAAACGGTAATTAGGTAGTTTGATAACTAAAGCGGATTTACTATGACAAACTTATTTGCTGTTGGAGCAATAAGCGTGAGTAGGGATCGAACGGCAAAATTAAGTTTGTCCTTATTTATCTTTAGCTATAGCAATAATGTTAGATGCTTTCTTAATTTCCGGAACCATCGGTGCGCGAACCCAACTCGTTTTTTACATATATGAGATATAGACTAGACACGATTAGTGACCAAATCAACTCCGGCACTCGAATTCTATTTGAAATACTTGATCTTAAACGGACGATGAGAACCGTTTACTACTGGGGTCTTAAAAACGAACCGTTTTGGTTACAAGTCGTAGCTTTTTCAAACACATCTCATACAAAAAGTGTCTAAAGCCAGCTTTTGTAACCGAACTGTTCTTTTATTAGACCGGACATTAGCTAAGACAGTGTTATATCTACGCTATGGTTCGATCGACAATGTATTTCTTGAAATTAATTAAGAAACCGTGGGGGAGGCATATTGTCAGCAATGGACGTCCTACGGCCGAGATGATGATGAATTAAGAAACCACGGACTTATCTAGTTTATCGTTAGCTGCTGATTTACTGTAAGCACTTTGTTGTAAAGTAATTGTAAGCGCTAGCGTAGGCTGTGCAAGCGTGTTGTGTTATTTAAAGTAGAGTATGGCGTATAGATCAGTGGGGGTGCTTACCGGCGCAGTGTCTTCTATGAGCTGCGAGAGGGTGGACGCTTCCGAGTTCTTCATGTCGTTAGCCTCTGATATCAGGTGGGCGCGGAGCTGCTTATTCCTGATTATAATAATATCAATTAATTAAACCAACTAAATTCTCCTTTAAGCTGTTCATTCGGCAGCCATGACGCGTAGCAACTCTTGGTTACTGTGGTATTGGCATGTGTTACATAGTATACTAAAATACTATTTATATAATCTCATTCGGTACTATTCTAATTATGAAATGAAATACATACTTTTATTGGCATATTTTATTAACATACTTCATTAAGAAAATTAAAAAATTATTCTCCTAACAAAACAATGCTTTAAAACATTTTTTTATTATTAAAGTACAATGTGTCCCGACCAAGGAGGTTTCAATTCAATTTAAGTACACATTATCTGTGGTGAGCGCGCTGCGGGCGCAACGCGCTGGTTCCGAGCCAATAGACCAATAACAGACTTTTTCCACTGATATTGGCAAAATTGTGGTTACGCCGCACAAGCCATACAAACAGGAAGAAGAAGCAGACTTTTTCCATTTTGGCGCTATTTCGTACATACGAATTCGAGTAACATTTTGTTGGATAAAACTTTAGTAGCAAAAATGTCATGAGATTAAATAAAGCAGTTTATGCAACTGCATATAATTAGGTATTAAAACTCTCGTGTAATCTTATTTTGAAACTCGCCTGCGGCTCGTTTAAAACTACACTCATGTTTTAATACCCTCTATTATATGACAGTTGCATAAACTACTATTAAATTTATAAATATGCCTGAATCGCAATAGGAACTATCGAATATCATCACTGTCAATCGTGTTCACAATTCAAACATCTACATATCTGTATGCAAACATAACTAAGAAACCCTTAACCCTTCGCATATGTATGACAGATGTGTATGTTTTATTGGCGCGACAGGTTCTTGGTCTCATCACAAAAGAACTATATAATGTAAAAGGGCGAGCCGCGTTTTCTTTAGGTAGCTTAGGTAATCAAGTCTTAGGACATGTAACGTCCATGGGACTACACGGACCGACATGGGAGATATGTAAAAGTCCAATTATTGTTTGTAATTAGATATTTACAAATCTGGTTTATACTCTTCCAATATTGCTACTTCTGTTTAGTACGAAAGTTGGCCCAACAGATGTATTTTCACAAATCGATGTCTTTTCTACCTTAAGAATCTCTATTCTACCCTTTCTACCTAAAGAAATATTAAAGGTAAAGAGAGAAAGAATTAGCAACACCTAATTAGATACTGGGCTACGTTTGTTTTTAGTTGAGTTAGTTGTTTACCTGGAATCCAGCTGCATGATGTGATTATGCGCCTGCGCAAGCTGCGTGGTGGCGGTCGCCAGCCTTTCCTCCAGAGCAGCGGACTCCACACACTTGACCGAGTATTTCTCAGAGAGGGACAGGATCTCGCGCTTTATTTCCTCCATCTCTTGCCTGCAATTATATAAATATGAAGGATATCGCGCTGTCAGAAAAAGCATGGACATAGCCAGTGGTCTCAGATTAACCCAGAAATGGAACAGTTAGCGAAAAGTAGCTTAATCACTCACTGTTTCCATTTTTTTTTTCTTTGAAAAGACACTCTTGAGCCTCGTACATACAACTATGGCAATCACGTTTGAAATATTGTTATTTTTCTTATAAATGCGATTCAAAAACATATTAAGTTTCGATTTTTTAGGCGTGCCGCGAGTTTGCAGTCTCACTGGACAAGCAGCGCGGAAATATCCGTGTTGTTGCTTTCTGTTAACCGATACTATGTATATACTTAAACGTACTCGTTAGTTAAACGAGCCAAATAAGTACCTACGCAGTTTTGTAAATATGTATAATGTAGGTACAACACGTCCAAATATGGAGAACTAAGAATATTGTATGTTATAATAATGGCCTGTAACCCTTAATCAGAAGAGTGTGTGGTCTCGCTGACCAGAAATCTGAAATTTCTAAGGTTTTTTCTGATTTACAAATGTAAAGCATCCTGGCTATGCCCACGAAATATTTATTTCTAAGGTCAAGGTTGGTTTTGTTACCAGGGAGATCCTTCCATGTCCTGATGACAGGAATGGCCGCTGCAATCAAATTTTAACAGACTTTACAATGTGGCCAGTTAAAAGACGATACCTAGGGAACAACCCGGTATGGGAGACTTATAAATACATAACAACTTCAACTATTAAGGTTACTGTATCAAAGTTCATTAAATGGAGTGAATATGATATGAAAATATATAAGGGTATACTCACTGGTGCCTAGAGGAGAGTTGAGTGATGTCTGTGCTTTTGGCGCCGCGGCTCAGGAATTCAGTTTTGAACTTGTCCACTTCGCGCCGGACCTCGTTTTCGTGCGCCTTCCGCATGGCGTCTAGCGCAGCCAGAGTCGCGCGCGTCTCTTCTGCCAACGCTTGCTCCTTGTCTAGTCTGCGGAGGGGGACGGGTGACGGTCAGTGTTTGCACTGTTTAGGAGTAGCGGGCGAAAGGGGGCCGTTTATAAGACCTTACGGGTATGGATTATTGATAATTCAGTAATATCAGGTAAATATGTGACCGCACTAGAAGACCTGAAATGCCCTGTATCCTGCTTGAAAGATCGAAAAGAAAGCTACCAGCCTTTAGGGCTGTCTGTGACCCTTCTGGGCCAAATCTTCCTGGATTTCTCAACTAATCAGGGCTGGCTCTCTGTTGACCAGTTTAATACCAGTCATTCCATTTCCTAATGGAATAGAACCAGCAAATATTATAATAATTTTATTTTACTGAATCATATAATACTGAACTAATCTATATACCCGTAAGTCGTGTTACGAACCTTGTGTGCAGCTAGCACTTATTTTTGTTTATGTAAACTGGAACGTGGTGGGTGTACCTGAGCTGTTCCCTCTCGGCGCGATGCTTCTCCTCCATCTCGCGCACAATGCGGCGATGCGAGGACTCCATAGCCAGCAGGCCCTTCTCGCACAGCGCGCGCAGCTGTTCTATCTCCTGCTGGTAGCGCGCGCGCAGCCCGTCGCCGTGCGTGTCGGCCGCCACCGCGGACTGGTAGGCGGCTCGCAGCGCTTCCAGTTGCGCGCCGTACTCCGAGTCGAGCGCGGCCAGACGCCGCTGCAGAGTGCGCGCGCGCTCTCGTAGCGCCACGCGCTCGCGCTCGTGCGCGGCCGCGAGCTGTGCGCGTGCGCGCCGCGCCGCCGCCAACGCGCCCGCTTGCTGCGCCAGCGCGCATTCGCTGCGCACTCGCTCCTCCTTCAGCCTGTAACACAATACACTCTCTTATCTACACTAATTCCGCGCTCATTGTGAAGGCTTTGTCTTCGATTTTGTACAAAAGTTTGAGTATTATTGAATATTTACTTTGTTGGTAAATCAGGTTTTATGTGGCTTCATGTTGCTCGTAAACTTATAATCGAGTCTTATTGGTGTGCATCACTTTACTTTTTGTTTCCGGTTTGTGTTCTTTAATCAAGCACGATTACCTATTGTTACCTATTTGCATTCAGGGCACTTACAATGTTATCATAAGCGAAAACTGCTAGCCTTTTGTATTTACAAGACCCTTATACTACATTATTAAATAAGCAGCTGTTTGTTTTCCGTGTAAATAAAAATAAAAATATTGAGATAAAAATAGCCGAATCTTATGAAGTATTTTTTGTTTCTCTTCCGTTCTCAATTGAGGTACCTAAAAACACATTGCCGAATCCGGCTTTCTGTACTCTTCCTCCGATCCTACCCCGATTTAGATGAATATTTTCTGTTGGTAGGATATAGAGCCATCAAGCTCTTCCTATTTAAAATGCGATGCTCAATAATAAACAAACAAATTTGCAAGATGACCTTATTATTTTATATTTTATGTTTAAATTTTTTTTTTAATTTTATAGAGTCTTATTATAGAGTGAATCACGAACGTTGGCGAGAGAACGTAACCTGTGTTGCAGCAACACAACATTTTCATAGATTTCATGACCCCAAAAAGTTCCCTAAAGTAAGTATGATGCCCTTATATGAGTTTGTCTTAATGCTCTGGATATGCTTGTCAAAAGGAAGCTATAACAGAATCAGTTCTCGCCAGAGACTGGCCATTAACTTTACAGACGTAACCACAGGTCGTAGTTTTTATACTGGAAGTAAAACAGCAGCGTTTAGAAATTATGAAATGTTTAGTTGAATGTACACACACAGGATATTGCTGACTATGATACTAAAACTCATGTACAAAAATAAACTGTTCTGCAGAACTTACTAATGTTCCGCTGTACTCGCCGAGGTTTCCCTTCGAGTCTCAGAGCCTCTATGAACTAAAGGCACGTATTCGTACCTATATAGTGAGAACGAGTACAACCTTTACTAAATTCAGTAGGTATTATGATTTAGACTTTTTTTCGGGTAGTGTTCATCATCAAGATGCTCAAAATGCGTGTCGGATTCTACATTTTGAGCATCTTGATCTTTTTGCGATATCCAGGATTAAGCAAATGCCACTTTTCCTTTCTCCTTGCTTTGATAGTTTAATTAACTGCCTACCTATTGTAGAGTGTGTTTAGAGGTAGTGGCATGTTGTTTTACTTAGTCAGGGTGTTCCTACGAGTTTTTACATTTATAATTATATCGTAAGGCTATCCGTAAAGACCCATAATAAAATAGGCTTTCTGTATCTAGTTAAGTTACTACTTAGACTATGTTGTATTGGTTTTCCTGATAACTAAATAAATATCTATGGAGGTTAAGACGGCTCATTTGAAGTGGAACTGAATAGTCCTAAATTTATTTCATAGATTTACATAACATCTGAAAATAACACTTAGTAGGGTTTTAATTAAAAACCGATTTTACTAAAGATAGTAAATAGTAGAGGACCAAGGGGCGATCCTTGGGGGAAGCCTGAATCGACGGCCGACGAGGCCGACAGCAATCTATTCAAGATCACATTTTGGCAACTATCAATGACATAGGAAGTGGTCCATCTGGCAGATCATCATTCCAGCTGCATATATGTAGTTTCGTAGGATAATGTAATCGTTAAAGCAGTCCAAAGCTTCACTGTAGGTAATCTGTTTGAAATGCGTTAAGAGAGTGACTGTTATTGGAGCGAACACTCCGGCCGCACATTATACGTTAACACTCACCTGTCCAGCGCGTCTTGCAGCTGCTTGCAGTGCTGGCACGGGACCAGCTCTTGCAGAGCTTCGACACGCCGGCGCAGCGCCTCCGCGCGCTCCACGAGCCCCCTGTTCGCGCCGTCCTCGGTCTCCTCCTGCCCCTCGGCCTCAAGCCCGCCCGCTAGCGCGCGCCGCACTGCCGCCACCGCCGCCTCGGCTCGCTCGAGGCTTTCGCCGATCTTCATCGAGTCTTCACTGTCGCCGGAACAGTCACTGGAGAAGAGCGCTCGGCACTCGGTCGAGAACCGCTGGAACAAGAAGACGAACTCCGCCTCGTGCGCGGGGTCCGCGTCCAGCGAGGCGACGGCGTCCTCGCGCCGCGGCGTCTCAGGCGGCGGCGCGGCTGCGCGGTATGTGCCCGCCAGCACCGCCACACGCGCTGCCACAAGCGCGCGCTGCGCCAGCGCCTCGCCCAGCGCCGCCAGCAGCGTGCGGCTGTCTGCGCGCGGCGGCGGTGCACCCGCTGCCGCACCCCTCGCACTCACCGCGCGCCGGTACAGCGCCGCCACGTCGCGCACAGCGCCGTCCATCTCGCAGCGCAGGTGGTCGTGCGCCGCCTGCCACCACAGCTCCAGGTCGGCGCGGTCCTGCGCTGCCAGCGTGAGACGGCCGCGACGCGCGTCGTCCAGCCGCGTCTCGCATGCGTGCGCCGCGCGGCCCAACGCGCGCGCCACCTCTGCCTGCACGAGCTCGGCACCGAGTGCGTCCCGCGCCGCCGCCCACGCCGAGCGCACGCGCGCCGCGTCTAGCGCGCCCGTCTCCGCGCCGCCCGCGCACCCGGACCCGTCGGGCGCCTCGTTCGCGAGCGCCGCCGCGATCTCCCCGAGCATTTCGCTCTTGTACGTGTCCACGGCGGCGTCCAGCTCGCGCCGAGCCGTCTGCAGCGCGTCCAGGTCCGCCCCGTGAATGATCAGGTCGGAGCGCCGCGAGTCGTGCGTCTCGCCCGTCCCGCCCGCCTCCACGCGCCTCGTCAGGATCTTGGCGAGGTAATCGAGCGAGCTGCGCGTTGCGCTCGTGCTTCGATGCCCCTCGCCGCTCAGTCGTCTCCTCAAGTTGTCGATCAGTTGACTAGTTTCGATGATTTCCGATTTGATCAGTCTCGCGAAAAATCTGCTCCCGTTGGAGGCCTCGAGCGCCTCCTGTATCCTGCCGACGAGCACGGCCTCGTAGGCGAGCTTCTCGGCGAGTAGCTCGAGACTCTTGCGATGCGTGAGCTCGCCGGCCTCGTACAGCGCCGCCTTGCGCCGCGCGATATCCAGCAGCTTGGCGCGCAGCTGCTCCTCCAGCTGCAGCACCACCTGCGCGACGCTGTCGTTAACCTCTCGCTCTGCGCTCGGCTCTCTCTGCTCGACGTCAATGACACATTGATCGACGCACTCCTGGAGCCTTTTGCTAACTTCCGTTAGACACTTCTCCATCGATTTGATGCTGTATTTCTTCTCGAGGCTGGGGGAGGGCGATCTTCTCGACTTGGCCACCCTCATCGCGCTCATCTGACAGAGGCATTCGTTGACTTTGTTCCGAGAGTGGATGACGACATTCTCGAGGCTCTGCAGGCGGTCGAGCAGGTGCCTCTGCGAGTGAGTGCCGACGGAGGAGCTCTCCGGGCCGTCGTTGACAGAGTTGGAGGGGCTCTCGCTGGAGTGCGGTACCACACTCAAAGATTCGCACGAGTTTGCGAGCTCGCGCCGCGTATCGAAAGCGGAGGCTACTTTGGTTTCTAGGGAACTTAATCGAACTAGCATCTTCATCGGCTCGGAACTGGTGGCGCTGTCTAGGGATTTCCTCCGCAGGCGCGCCGCTAGCCTCTTCATTCGTTTCTCGTCCGTGGTGCTGTCGGGTTTTGTTTTATCTTTGGCAGGCGACGCACTTTTCGAGGGTGAGTTTATCAAAGGAACGGGATCTCCCGTTTCTAGTTGCGTAATCTTATTTTCTAACTCCGTCAGCTTCTCTTCTACTTCCTTCCCTAACGTCATCGACTCTCTTCCTTTTAGAGACAGACTTCGTCGTTTCTCCCTTGATTCAGTTTTCTGGATTTTATGCTTCAGCGTCCGAACTTGTTTGTCGGAGGCGGTTAATTTTTGAGTCAAATCTAATATACGAGCCGCCATTAAGTCAATTTCGGATCTGCTGCATTGCTCCCTTAATTTCATTTCGTTTCTTAGCTTAGTGTTCGTGATTTCGAGCTCGTCATACATGCTGTGCGAGTCTCGAAGCTCTTTCTTCATGGCTTTAATTTCCTGTATCGCTTTGAGAAACCTCCCCCTTAGTTCACCATACTCTTCAATAAGCCTATTTTTCTCCATGGCTTCTAAGTTTAAATCTGTATTTAGATTTGTGAGGTCACTGAGAGAACCGATGCTTTTTCTTTTTTCTCTCGTTGGAGACTCGGCCACAACTCGACCTTCTAAATCTTTGATTCTCGCGTATAAGGTATCGTTTTCTTTAACACTTTTCAATAGCCTATCATTTACTTCTTTCAGTTCGCGTTGCAACTGAGCCACGGTTTCCTGAGCCGAAGCTAATTGCCTCGTCAGCAGCTCGCAGTGTTCCGTGGACTCCTTTAGGAAATTCTGGGTCTCTGTAAGTTTATTCTCCCACATGTTCTTATCTTGACTATACATATGCTTTATAGCATCTATGCTCTCTGCCTCTTTCGTCCTAACCGCTAACTCTTCTTCTTTGTTCTGCAGTTGTATCACTAAATCTTCCATCTTTTTCTCTTTCAAGGTGGCTTCGGATTTCAGTTTCTGTAGTCTCGCTATTTCGCTTTCTGCGGTGCAGACGTCGTTAAGTGCCATTTTGAGTTGTTTTCGAAGGTCTTCTATCTGAATAGATTGCTTATCAATGGTTGAAATATAGCTGCGCTTCCTGGGTTCAATTGGTTTCTCGTTTTCGTCAATTTCGTTGGAGGGCCGTTCGAGTTCTTTGTCTTTAGTGGCGTCGACCTCATCAGCCTCGCACGTCGGAGTATCAGAGAGCGGCGGTGATTTGTAGCATCCTCGCGCTCGTACCTTCTCTTTGACTTTTGAGATGGGGGTGCGAGTGAGGATAGGGGAGAGTGGGGGTTGTGGTACAACTTCTCCCCAGTCGGCACTATCTCTTCGGCCTCCTTCAGATGCCGTCCGGTACTCTTCATCAGAGGAAAACGGCGCCGCCCGACCTGTGATAGGCGTGACCGGCGTCACCGGTGACGTGGAGGACTCCGATGCTTGGTCTATGGTATCTTCCCGCAGTATCAACGACAGTGGACCCGTATCGGGTAGTCCCGCCGTCCTCTTCATCGCTGACACCCAGTTTGCTCTTATACCCGCTGTCACGGCCGATAAGACGATGTGCTTACCGTCCCACGTCTGGAATCAAAGAGAGTCATAAATCATACAAATAAAAATTACCCAAATAATTTCCCCAACCAGGGATCGAACGTGGGACCTCTTGTTTCGAAGGTAGAGTCCTTACCAACTAGGCTAACAGGGCATCTATATTCGAATATCTTACAAGACAGAACGATATAATGATATTATAAGTAATAAAATATTTTACTATGAACATAATATATTAACAATGCTTACTTCAGTCTCAAAAGCGTATCCGTTGGTAGATCCGGAGGAAGGTAGATCAACGACCCTAGATATTCCACTGAGGTCGATCACTCCGTCGAGCAGACCCCTGTGCTCAGCGTGAGGGTCTCGGAAGTACAGCAAGGCAGCTCCTCGAAGTACGAACCAATGTCGTGACCAGACATTTCCAGGTCCTCGTCTTTGAAGCCAACCTGCGCGGGCATGGAGCAGTCTTTCGGCTGGCAGCTCGACTCTGCCTGCCTCGGCACTTTCAGTGGTCGAGTCTACTGCGTCAGTCGGCTCACTACCCTCGCTTGAGGCGCTGGAACCACCTTCCTCTGGTGGTGCACCACCGTCTGGTGAGCCTCGTGCCTGTCACAAATAAAAACAAACCTTAGTTATGTTCCTAACTATTCAGATATTCTGGTTTTTAATAATACCGATACCAATTATATGAAAATGTTAAAAATATTCTGCAAATTGGAATTCGGTTACATTTCTAAGAAAGTGTTGACCGTTGATCTCGTTCAATTTGTACATTTTCGTTTTCACTTTCGAAAGCGCTTCTTGGAGACGTCAGTGGTAATCATTTCGTTCAGTACAATTAACACTGAACTTGGAATCGCCATGACTAAATGGTAAAGTGGATATAAATGCATGAAAGGTAAGACCGGAAAATAATCAGACACGTTTCTCTTGTCTAAACCTTTCTTGTATTGCATTGAGATCACTGAGAACTGATTTGAACTTGCACCATCGACTGTGTTAATTACTTTGAATAAATTTGATCTTCAATGATATCGGAATAATGTTGTTAGGAATAGGAACTGAAATACGAATAAGCCGGTTTGGTCAAATATTATAGTGCATTAAATTGTGACCGCGTCAATTGGTGTAGAAAAATATTTTTCCAACATGGTAATATTTTCATGGATAATAGGACAGGCAAAAACAGGCATAAAAAGGATTGAGGTCTGTTAGGGAGCAGACATTTCTCAACTACTAATTATGCTGGTGAAAGTTATTACCCCGTATATGGATGTACTCACCGGCAGTCTGTCAGGTGGGGGCAGCCTCGTGGGTCTCTCCAAGGTGGGGGGTAGAGCGCGACGCGATCGCGGCCGGGTGAGGGAGGCAGCTATGTCTCGCAGCTGTTCATCGTACTGCTGGTGCTGGTGCTGGAGTAACGGGGAACGGACACCCACACCATCTGGACAAAAACATATATGATATTGATACATTACAAACATTTTGAAGCGATGCGGATACATGGCTCAAAACTGGGCGCAATTTTGCTACTGCTAACATCCTGTAAGAAAATGTATATGTAATTGTTAAATTAATATAAATTTTGCAATTATTAAATATTTAGAGAATAACTACATATCGTCGGATATGTCGGCGGAGATTTGACCCCGCTTCTTCCGATAATTATTCTCAGACACCATGACCGCTATGCCGCTAAGGCGATCCGTTCGAAATTCTAAATTAACACTCCAGTTGATTTTAAAGGGACGGAACGACATCTATTGAATAACTTAAGAGGATTACGTTTACGTTTTGATTTTTTCAGTATTTCAAAGTACTATACATTTCCTTTTTTAGCACTTAAAAAAACTGAAAAAATCAAAACGTACGGGCATAGTAAACAATGTCATAATACCATGATAAAAAATCACTGAAATCGGACAATGTTAAGAGGTAGAAAAGAGTGTTCTCGTTTAGCATGGAAAGTACTAGCTATGCAATCCTCTTAACAAGCTTTATCCAAACGAAACAATAGATTTAACAATCACTTTTTTAAATGTTAGTCTACCCGAAACCTTGCCTTATTTTTCATCTTTAGTAAGCCGTATTAAAGCGGGGTTTCCCTCGCAATTGGCAGGGTTATTACTACATATTGTAATAAGTACTTTTCCTAATACCATAGTCTGTGTACGCACTGTCGTCACTGCCGGCAGTAGTGGTAGACTCCGCCCACGTATCCCTGCGTCTGGACCTCGCCTTCTCCTCGCCGTTGATCTTATCTCTCGTCGGTGGGGACGCTGATGATACTGGCTGGTCTGTGTACACTGCCGGACCAACACAAAACATTATATTAATACATTTGAATGTATATTCAAGTCGGTAATAGTTTAAAGAAGATATGAATTACGATGCTACCCATCAGATAGGTAGCCTGATATATTATGCTTCCAAGCACAGTAGTTTAAATTTTTTCGGGCATTTTATTGCAATTATCCGTAAATACTTTTGACAACTCGATACACTAGAGGTGCTCGGTGACCGTCAAGGGTGATGAAATGTAATGACAATTTTGTCCATGGTGATTAATTTTATATTTGTATGTACTGTATTGTATTATTAATGTTTACTGATTAATTTACTAAGTGCTTAAATTTACTCATATAACCATGTAAATATTATATGACATTTTGGTAGAAAGATAGATATAGTCTTAAGATCATAAGTTTCTCGAAGTACTAATCCTGCGCAGACGACGTCGCGGGCACCACCTAGTTATATATCATCATAAATCATAATCAGCCCATTTTGTTCTCACTGCTGGGACTCGAGCCTTCGAGTTGGGCTATAATCCACCATGCGGGCCCAGTGCGGATTGGTGGCCAACCCATGTCGAAGTTTTCAGGCCGCCCGAAGGCCCTCGACATAGCCTAACGACTGTTCTAAGACCGGGACCGACGGCTTAACGTGCCCTCCGAAGCACGGAAGCGCTCATCAATAATGCCACTAGCGGTCATCCATCCAGTAGCGGTCACCCATCATCATTAGTTGTATAAGTATATATTACATAAATTGTTTGTTGGAAAACGCTGAGTTATCTTTATATTGGCACCAACTCTCAAAAATGCAAATCTAACTTCAACTTGTTAGTACTGGTTTTTACAAACTTTATGACCAATTTATTGTAAGTTATAAAAGTGATACCAGGACCTTTTGCATTATATTTGATAAATAAACCATTTCGTATGAAAATTAAGTTCTAAACCGTGTACGGCTTTATCTTCATTGTTCGTTATCAGACGTTTAGGACCCCAAATGGAGACTTTAGACGCCCAGATACTTAGTGACCGCTTCGATGCACGGCTATAGATAGTTACTTTGATTTAACGATGGAGGCCAATTCTACTATTTCACAACGTTCAACAATCTATCGCGCTGCAACTGCAGTTCCACTAAGATAATTATCCAATACGCTATTCTATTTAACCGATTTCAAAAAAGGAGAAGGTTATATGTTGTGTGTAAGTATTTTTTATGTGTATGTTAGCCGATTTCTCCCTCATTTGTGGACCGATTCTATTTTTTTGTTGTTTGGTAGGGTATACTTCCGTGGTCCCATTTAAATTTCATAAAATTCGGTCAAGCAGTTTTTCAGTTACACTCCTAAAAAACCTCAAATGTATTGATTTATCTTGATGATATCATCATTGACAATCGATCCTGTAGGTAGCAGAATCACTTAAAATGGTGAAAAAATGTTTACCAAAAAGTGGAACCGACTTCAACACCAAAAGTATGAAATAACTTGTCGAAGTCGGTACCATGCGCACAATATTGTGATAAGTGTAATAAGTAACTACTTTTGGACTACGAGTATCATGGTACCGATTTAAACAAATTATTTTACACTTTTTGGTGTTGGAAGTCGGTTCCATATTTTGGTAAAAAATAAATCTATACACAAATTGGAACATAACCGTCATCTTTAGCGCTGCCAATAAGAAATACTTATAGTTAGCGTCGCGTTCATGATCGAGTTAGCAGAATATAAAGTTATCATCGATCGCGGGCTTCAATAGAAACATTTTGCATCTCAAAGTTTTTATTTATTTTTTATTTTATTTTACATTTGAGGAAGACCAACAGCAATATATTTTTTTAAACATAAGGAATAACAACAGAAAGCCAATTACAGGTCCTGACGGTTAACATCTAAAAAAAAAACATAAGTTATGAACACTACAATACAGTCTCAATATTTGGTAATGGAATGTACTCAAACAACTTAGTCAAAGAATTCTCTGCTCAACAGCCGCCTCGCCGATGCCAAACTAGTGCAGAATAAGTCTAAGCCAACTCGCTTATCTAAATTATTATAGCTTTTACTCGCTCGACACAAGTATGAATTTTGCCTGTAGTTACTTATTACAATTGGAACGTATAGAAGAGGATTGAAACATTCTCCGTTTGGCATCAGTTTTCAAGAGCAGCATACAAAAACGTATAGCGACCGTTCAGCTACGGTTTGATTGCAGTTGGAGCAACATTTAGATAGTGGAATCGGCCTCCAGATCGCAGCGCCAAGGATGCGGACAAAGCAAAATAAACCTTTAACTTAAACCCTTTTAGCAGTATCGTCTTGGCACTTTGATAGAATCCCAGGGTAACATATTAAAGTTGTTAAATATGCGCTGATTGAAATTTATTTATTTACCTATTTATTTTTCAGTCTTCAGAAAATTTGAGTCCAAAACTACAAAATGCGAAGGAAAGCAGTGGACATACCTGAATGAAATTGTAATATAGACCTAGCTTTCTGTTGGCTGAAAATATGTTGTATCCATTTTATTTGTAGGGTTGTTTAAATTTAATCTTTATGGTTTTGTATAGTAATATGCAAACCATATAGATTAAGACGCGGTCCAACCCCAATTTTTAAATAATTTACGATGCTTTACGTAAGGTTGAAAATCGCTTGTTAGATTGGATGATGTAATGCGAAAATGCGGTAATTTTGTACGTTTTCTTTATATCTTTCGATATATACTAACACAATTGAAAAAACTGCTGGTTACTACTTTAGTACTATATGTTGGCTATTTATTACCTAAAAAATAATATAGTGTTATTGCTGAAAGTTCTGAGAGTTTGGACGTGAATGTTTATTTTTATGCACCTATTTAAAAATTTTTTCTGCAGAGAGCGGGTAATATTTATGAATTCTGTTCGGTTATTACTCTTTGCCTGTTCCTTTTCTAACCTAAGTTTTTTTTTCATAGATTATTATCGAACTGTTTCGTTACACTCGATGTTTAAAGATTCTGCTTTTTACTATTATTAGGGTACGACCGCGCCTTAAACTTAAAGTTTTTGTACTATCAAGTTCCGAGATAGGCAAGTCGTACGTCTGGTAGTAAGCTCCACTGCTGCCCATGACAGTCGCAGTGCCAGGGGCTAGAGACACTGGATGAACACCGCTCGACACCGGATACATTTAGGTTTTATTCTTCCGCAAATTAATTACACTTGCAATGCTTGCAAACTGTTCCGAGGTGGCGGTGGTGCCCAAGATGGTCGCTTACACAAGAGGCTTTCAACCTAGTTAATTCACCTTGTAAAATTACATGTTTCTGTCATTATGAAGTCGAGATCTATATTTCTCTGGAACCGTTTTGCCGTCTGCACGCGATTATATAATTATTATAGTTCAAGGCTCGCAATTTACTTGATGATGGAGCTTACGGGCAACAGTCGTTCGACGCCCATTAGAGGTATAAAAAATACCAAATAATCAAATTAAGGGTAAGTTTGATAAAAACCCATGAAGATACAATTAAAAATAGATTTTCTTTTGAGTTTTAGATTATGAGAGCAACTTCCATTAATTTGCCACATTAAAAAAACGACTAAGGTGTACGCGTTTCCACCAACAGGGGTCGTGGTATTATTACAAGTACGAATACAATTTGAAAAAATTAATACCGACTTCCATTCTATTCAGTTATTGGAGTATATCTCAAAAACTACTGGACCGCATTTAATGAAATTTAAATGGGACACACGGGAAGCGCCAGCTTTCAAAAAAAATATTTGAGAATAGGTTCACCCAGTCGAAAGTTATGAGGTAATACAGTCGGATTGAGTACCTCCTCATGTTTTTGGAAGCCGGTAGAAGCTATATAGATGCATCCCCCGGTTGCACTCGCGAGCAAAAGGGCTCTCCCACTGAACAAAATAATCAAAAGTATTCCACCAGGTCCAATGGTATAGGAGTGACACTATCCAAACCAAATAGGATATCACTGCATTTATAATAAGTACGAGTGGGATTGAAAGTACTTATGGCAAATCAAATTAAAATAAGGAAAACAGGAAAGCAAAACCTTAGTACACTGCAGAACCATATCTTGTTAAATAATATACTGTAATTGTCTCTTGTAGATTTATATTTTATAATAATTGTGAAGTTGGAACGCATCCTGTTAACTATTTTTTGAACCCTTCCATTGAAAGAAGCCTTTCCGGCTCCGCTATAAGAAGTCTGCTGCGTACATGTTTATTATTCTTGTGAGGAAAAATAAAACTGGATTTCTACAGTGAAAACGTTTATTTACAACTGAAAATAAACCTCTGACTCTTAACCCTTTGCCTACCAGAGACGAACATTTACGTTAGTTTCTTTCATAAATCTATTGTTTTAATTATCACAGTATAGGAAGGGTTAAAAACTCATCATATCTAAGGTACTAAATCTTAGAAACGCAATTATTAAATTGCGTTTCTAAGATCGATCCGGAAGAAGACTCCTATACCTAAAATATACGTAAGCTACATAACCTTAGCTAGCTGTGTAACTAGAAAATTCAACTAGAGGATAGGTTCGAGGCCCACCTGGACAGGTGTTGGTAACTTCTGTCTATAATAAGATGCATTCCGCCGCAAGTGCCGTACGGCGCTGCACCCTTCACTCTAAACATAACACTCTACATTAAATTGTTAAGTCGCATAAATAGCAATAATTGAAGCTATCGTAGCGGAGCTCGACTTGGCGATCTTAACTGATCAACAAGTTAAGCAACACTTGCTGCGGTCAGGACTTGTAAGGGTAACGCTAGTGGCATTATTCAACTGAGCGCTTCCGTGCTTCGGAGGGCGCGTTAAGCCGTCGGTCCCGGTTGTTTGTCTAAGGACAACAGCCATTCCCCCCCGAAGGGTTCCCGCATTGACGTGGCGGGGGGGCTCAGTAGCCGTGGCTTGGATCACCACGGTGAAGCCAAGAGGAACCCAGGGGCCGCGCCGGCGTTGGGGTGCGCTGGCCGGCTCAGGCGGGGCCGCTCCTATGAGCTTTGGCCGCCAAGTCCACATAGGAGTGGCGGGGTCCGGGCGCTTTGGCGCAGAGTCGAGGAGGTGGGGCCCGGGCGCTTTGGCGCACGCTCGAGGAGGGGGGCCCGGGCACTTTGGTGCAGGCTCGAGGAGGTGGGGCCCGGGCGCTTTGGCGCAGGCTCGAGGAGGGGGGCCCGGGCACTTTGGTGCAGGCTCGAGGAGGTGGGGTCCGGGCGCTCGGCGCAGACTCGAGGAGGTGGGGTCGCTGGGGATTATCCCCTGTGGCTGACGTAGCAGGCGGTGGGGCTACGTATCCGACCCACCGCAGGAGACCACGGGCGTCCAGACACGGGGAAGTCTGGCGCTCATTGTTGGCGGGTTTGGTCTCCGAGGTAGTTGCGGCGTGCCATGTGTTCTGGCGTGCCGCGAAGAGAAGGGTCCGGCAACGGACAGCCGCGGCGGGTTCGCGGTCGTGTGGAAAATCTGTCCCGCGTTCCCGCCGAGTTCGGCAGTGACGGAACACCCCGGGGTTTTGGTGGGTATATGGACTCCCACATAACCACCTACCTCCCCGTGGTAGGTGGTATCCATAAAGGATTTCCCCGGAAAAAAAAAACAAAAAAACGACAACAGCCGTTAGGCTATGTCGAGGGCCTTCGGGCGGCCTGAAAGCTTCGACATGGGTTGAGACCAGTAACCTATCCACCAATCCGCACTTGGCCTGCGTGGTGGATTATGGCCCAACTACTCTCTCTCTGTGAGGAAGGCTCGAGTCCCAGCAGTGGGAATAAAAGGGGCTGATTATGAAGGTGATGTACCTGTAACTTCACCGGCACCCATATCCTTCGAAACGTAACACAGTAATACGAACAGTACGCCGCGCGGTAGATATAAGTAAACATAATATATATCTGTCCCCACTAACTATGCATGCACTTATTTACGAAAACAATAAATATCATGTATTAGATATTGCCTGGCCGTAAATTGTTAGAATTGTTATCTTGCATTACTCAATAATGGCTTTAGGTTTATTTGGTTTGACATCATTAATTTTGTTTAATAATAAGTTAGCCGGATTTTTTCCCATACACCATGAAAATGTCATGGAGCTTTTAAGGGACGCTAGTCTAGGGGCCTTACTATCAGCTTCGTAAAGACCATGCAAGTTCCGTGCAGTTATTAAACCTGACAAACAGTTTTTAATGAAATCATACCATGACGCTCATTTAGGTGAACTGTTTCAATATTGTTTTCTCAAAGGTGAACGCATAATATTGTCTTTGGCATTCTAACGATTTACTATAACCAACATTGCAGACGCCTTGATGTTTGTAAGCTAATAAACTGAGTGGATTTAGAGCGATATGTTAAAGAGAGTCCATACACAGGTGAACGGTTTTTCTGCGGTTCTTGAATAGTAAGTCTGGGCAGGCCTGCTTTTAAGTTGTCATGGTACGAATTAACCGGGCAGTTGTCTAGAAGTCCTGCTTTTAAGAGCTCATAGTAAGGCCCCTGTATATTTACGTTTACTGCATTTTAATTGTGTCGACTTTAAAGGGTACGTCTTAGTAAGAAATGCAATAAATAGGCCCGCAGATTCCTTGTTTATTAAATACAGCCAAGCAGAAAATTAAACATCATCCACTTTAATGGTATCAACTATTTCATTAATTGAGAAAATAAACAATATGGCGTCAACAGGTTGGCGAGCTTTGTCGGCGCAAGCGCAGGGTACGTTTCAATTTATCCACTTTATAGAGACATATTATTATCTGTGTTAGCCATGAATCATCATTACGAGATGAATTGAGCGCATTTATTAGTTATCTATGGTGGATAACGATGCGTCTGCCGACTAATTCAGTGTTAACGAGCCGAGCGGAGTACATATTTGGTACAGATTATCTTCACAGATATAAAGCTTTCGACGCCATATTTGTAGAGTTAATTAAGCGATTTCACTCGTAATATCTGGAGCTTATTAAACAGGAAACAGCTGTTTAAACGATCGTAACTCATTCAATATTAGCTTTCTGAATTGAGTAAGGTTGGATGTAGGTAAGTCGGTGGAAGGAAGCGGTGATAGTTCTGCTGTGATAAGGGCGGGGCCCCGATCAGGCGGTTATCTGTTCGATTCTTGCCTTGAGCTTGAACTTTGGGAAAGTGCACAGATTGATGACAATGGGATATGGCACTATTCTAACTACAGCCCTAAAGTTAAGTTCTTTATTAATTCAGGCATTACTGAAAATCTATTATGAAACGATATTAAAAGAAATACTTAGTGACACTTCCGCTAGAAAAATGCTTATGACAGAGATGCAGTGTGCACCGCCCTCCCTCCGCGTGAAATGCAAATAGGAATACAGAATAAGCGAGCGACACACAAAACAGCCCAATCAACCCACCGACAAGCAATTTGCTACTAGTCATAAAGTTCCCGAACGGGTGTAATCCGGCAGTTATCAAAACCAGAGCTCTAATTCCAGGTTAACGTGCACATTCAACTAAATTATTACTGACTACCATGTACATGGGTTTAGGATATCATATTTAAAAAATCCGTGAAATCGATACAAAAAAACTTTAGCATGAGACGACTTTCTAAAAACAGAATCAGTTAAATCAATCATCACTGTTTTATCAATTATTTTCCAATCAACAAACACGTGTGGAACGAATCCGTTTGGAAACTCTGCGCCGAAGCGAACGAATCGGCATCGCAAGAGGCAAATGTTCAGGTTTGTGAGTTACATGGCTATACTCCCACGAAGTGTGCGGTGTCCGGATGTCACGTACATCATACTTGTAAGATTTAGTGCTGAAAAAACGCGAACTTCAATAAATATGAATGAAGCGCTCTTCGCGGCGCAGCGCGTGCAGGTAAATCATCGACACCCACTGCGCGCGCGCATTGTGCCGACGAACGATATCCATAATTCCGGATGAAGCGCAAATATAGATTTGAATTCCTAGTTTACAGTCAGTAATGTGTTCTGATTGTTAGAGAACAACAACGCAAAACGCGCAACCATTGTCAAGCTGACAAACATACCGCTTCAACACCCCATAAATGTAATTTATATCAACACCATAGAGAAAATATTTCATTGTTTGTTTGTAATGGATTAACTGAAAAACTACTTAACCGATTTTTAAAATTCTTTCGCCAGTAGAAAGCTACATTATTCCTGAGTGATAGGCTGTAACTCATTCATCATCATCGTCAATCACCACGCGGGTGAAACCGCGGACCGCAGTTAGTTATATATACATATACATACAGATAAGTTAACGTTGTCTGTAAACTGTAGAAAAGAATGTCAGACTCGAAGTTCCACATGGCTAATGCAAAAAGAATATACTCAGGTAAATTTTATATGTAAACGAATACCGAGATGAACAAGCCGTTCAGCTGTTAGTAAGCGGCACGTCCATATAACCTGCAGTAAAGCTCTGGGCTACTGCACGGGGTACGTCACACTAAGATTTAAGTTTTACATTATCTTTCACGGAGTAACTTCACTTAGTTGTCTCGTAAATATATACATATTAAAACGTAGTACTAGAACTTATTCCGTGACACGACTACATCAAGACAGTACATCTGGCGCTGTGGTGGTAGCCACCAAGTCGGACTCTTGGTGGAGACCTACCACCTAGCACTGCACCTACATGAATGAGTATTGTACCAAATGTTGAAGATATTATTAGTATATGATGATTATTAGAGGTAAGGGTCAACCATCGGTTGACGTAGGTTCTACACATCCTTAGAGAAGTTGACACTAATTTACAGTGAGTGTAGAAAGCATTTTACCTTGTTGTCAAATAACTAGCCCCCACGCTTAAGGTTGAAACTTGTCGTAAAGGATCTAACGGTATTTTACGACAGGTGGACTTACAGATCCTCGTTCGACTGCATTATCACAGACCTTCAAGTGAGATAATGCCAAACTCCAACAGATCAATGACAAAAAAATCATTATCATAAAGCATAGTCCATGTATCCATTCGTTTCTTGAACTATGGTGAGTGTACACGTGATCACGTGACCAGCACGTCTCGAACCACAAGTTAGCATGTTTAACGAGCAGACTATGCAGTTGGCCGCTCTTTGACTTATTTGAACTGACATAAATAAACGCTGTGTAACTATTGCAATAACGAGAGAAAAATGAAGAATTGCCTGTTGCGCCGAGCATGATTGAAATTCATTGGAAAGGGCAGCTGGTCAACTTTGAAATCCGAGAATAACCAACGATATTTTATTTACTGTCTTAGAGGATAAGAAGAATACGAAATGGTAGGAGTTTAATGCGTCAGTACGTTTTGGGAAGTACCACGAGCAGTATGCAAGCTGCACCCTGCTTAGGATTGCTGAGATAATTACTGAGTGAATGGCTAAACAATATCTGAGGGTGATGAGTCTCGTTGGGTAGTTTAAAACTTACATTTCTTCTCCCAAGTTTTCCAATTAAAAAGGGTTTGCTCAGATTCTTTCTGTGAATTAGAAATGACACAATCCATCAGAGAACCAAAAAATATTGACTTAGTCCAGTGGATTAGGAAGCTAAAGTGAAAACGGGGCTAACCATTATATACCAAAACAAATAACTATTTGGACAGTCAGACACAGAAGAGTCCTGGAGTGGAGACCACGGACCATGAAACGTGGTGTTTGTAAGAAATTATAAAGTTAAAGAAATGTGGAAAACCTCGCATAGACGGCTTCAAGTATAAGGTTTATGCATGCCAAGTTTATGGTGAAATTATTGTGAAAGCGAAAATCCAAAACTATGAACTGTTCGTTACTAATTTTAATGTATTTCAGTACCGCTTCTGAAAATCATAAGCTCATCGTCTCATTCCTCTAGTGTCAGTTCCGTCTAAAAGTATCTGCCTAGTTACAAAAAGCCCCGATAGCTTCGTGACATGTTTTTCGGCGAAAGCCTCATCGCATAGTGACTCCAGGCGGCTCTTCCATAACTCATGTCATGACTAATGGGAAGGTCATTGCTCCAAGTCCGTAATGGTTTTTTGGTGGCCATTTTCGATGATTTTTTGCCGCCCGTAGTGTGGACTAGCCGCATTTTTAGTTAAGACATATTGTATGCTCGACCGCGTATGGCGAACGTCATTTATCTGACTACGAATGTGGCAGAGATGAAGTATGTCAGAGGCAACAACTTTAGAAGCTTCCTAATACCATTGTACGTACACAACATTGATGTGTCTATCTGGTGAATAGATTATCAATGAACTAGATTCTTTTATTCTCTCTCTGAAATTCTTAGCTGTTGATACATAGCTTGGCTGCTGAACGTTGATATCGATCTCAGATGTGAAAAAGCTAAGTTAGATTGTTAATATTATCAACTCTTACAAATTTATGTGAAGGTTGTTAATGTGCTTAGTGCTGCGATAAGGAAATAATTATACATCTTCGTATCAAGTTTTTTATTAGTTTATTATATTATTTAATTAGGGACCCACATCACAATACAATACAATAACTCTTTATTGCTTACCACAAGAAAAGAATAAATATACAGTAGGTAAATTAAACAAAAAAACTAATTAGGAGCTACCTACCTACTTACGAGTAAAAATCTTAGAACTATGATAATATAATTGGCGGTCTTATCGCTAATGCAATCTTTTACAGACAACCATTGAATGGACAGGACAACAATGAAAAGTTAAGACGGTGGTGTGCAACAAGATAAATAGTTAAAAAAAGTTTATATATTAAAAAACAGGCTTAAATGAATAGTTACAAAACATAATTATCTATTAATTAAAACATAAAGAACACATCACATTACATAATATAGAAAAAAACTCATAATAATAATATCAAAAACGCGTAAGTCTCCGTTTTATTCCCGAATCCCGTTAGTCCCGTTTTATTATAACAAAAATTATAACGAACGTCAGTTTTAAAGAGAAAACAATTATTTCCTGTCAAATTACAATTACGCATATAATTACAAACGCTAAATTAGGAAGTTATTTCGAATATTTTTAATGTCTTGCCCTCTGAATTCGAGTAATATGCGTAGGTATACAATCATTTACCGAACAATTAAAAACTGAAATTTATTAATACTATTTTCAATCTTAGCAGATGAATTAGAAAACTTAGAGAATGATTTGATCAGGCCAACGGCTAACAAGTGATAGATACTCGTAATAGACGTTTATCAAAATATTTTAGTAATAATGTAATTATGGTATTATTTTATGTTCTTTCCTTTGTAATTACAAAGGAAAGAACGATAATATTTAAATTTGAAAAAAAGAATAATATTTTTGTTTTTGATATTGATTGATTTTGATTATATGAAATAAAATGTATCCTATTTGGATGGATTTTGTATAAATTAATATTTTTACACCTTTTAAGTGGAATTTTGACGTAACTTTAACAAGAACTTCGTTACTACTAGGTGACATAAAATACTTACATATAAATAAATTTGAAATTTGCATTTGAGTTCGAAAGTTAGTTTATTGTGTTCTATATCGGGGGCAACGCTATACGTGCACGACTATATGTCTAAGTTGCTGCAAATTCAACTTTTTGCGAACTTTTAAGGAATCCAACTTTTTACAAACTCAACATTTTAGGATTTAACATACTGCAAATTAAACATTATCAGAATTCAACTTTTTGTTCCTAAACGGTAAATAACACTTGCAAGAAATGGTTAACAACATGTTTTGTTTTATAATCAAGATTGTCAAGAGGCGTTGGATAAATGTACAAGATTGTATCATTTACTAAAGATTCGATTGGTTTTTTCCAAATACTACAGTCTTTTTTGCACGAACATTTTAATGAAACTGTTCATTTCAAATATCTACCGTATTGTGCTGCTTAGGCAGAATTAAGCCTCTTAACATAACACAAATAAGTAGCCTTTATCCATATTCAGACATGTTTACATGTTCATGGCAAACATATTTCATGTTCTCTGTAAACATATTTACATAACTATGAGCCCACATCAGTAACACCTAGGTATGTACTGCTGCGTAACATAATGCTGGTAATTTATGAATCTAACATTCAAATTATCAGGGTTTACGTTTGTGTGAATTATGGTTAAGTTTCTGTAATAAACATTCACAATTTGCGCGTTAGCTTGTGTTTATCAACGCTGAATAAAATCCACGTTTGATTTACGCTGTGTATATATCCGTTCTGTTTATGGTAACTTGTCAAGGGTGTATTAATAATGTAAACTGGGAGCTATTTATATACAGATTTATATACTGAGATGTACAGGAAATAAATTGTTCAGGACACCTTAAGCAGTTCTTTCCTGTCTGTGCGGGAGAAGACCCGTGTACAAACATTTATTCTTCTTCTTGTTCTTCCTGCCCTATTCCACGCTAAGTGGGATCGGCACAACATGTATTATTCCTCCATTCTGTCTTGTTGCTCGTCATCTCATCACTCACACCTTTCGCATAAATATATTTCTTCACGCAGTCCATCTATACTTTCTTTTAAACTAACTTTGACACTTAGAACAAACATTCTTCACATCGTCCAATTTTTCTCCAGGAATCGCACCTATGACCCCACTCTCCGAAGGAAGGGTCACTATCAACAGCTAACGGAGCCAATAATCTTTAATTGCATCTGTGTTGATCAAAAGTCGGTTTACTCCACCCAAAACTACTTTCATCGGCAATTAGCAACGGCCTTCACAAGATATCGTTTACTAGAAAGTGTATCTGGATCTAAGAAACTATCCTGAGCAAGTTTCGTTTGATATCAGCATCGGCAATTAAAGGTTAAGCCTTTAGATCAGCAATTAGGATCGGCCAGGTGCTCGCATTGGGTGCGTAGGCGCAGACGGCACATAGATCCGCGCTGCAGCGGCCTTGCGATGCAGCCAGCTCGAGGTGGGTTGACTTATTACAATTGCCAACGCGATGATCGCATCTCTATTATTGTTTTGAACTGTTGGAATGGAGCTGATGTTGAAATGTTTAATGACAGCCGGGGAAAACTGCTCTTTGTGAATATTGTTTTAGTTGCCGTGTTGCATGAGCCCAATCGGAGATACGCAGTGAAATGAGACTATCAGAATTGACTGGGTTGATATGCTCTGTTAAACTTTGCTTTGTTTTTAATGGGCTAGCAATTGAGCACGACCAAACCTGATGAAGCGCAACGATTGCTGCACCATTTTTGAAGCTTTTATGTTTCCAGAATACTCAAATATTTCCATTTATTATTCCATAACTATCCATTTATATTATACTTATACATAAAGAGGTCTTGAGTCGTGAAGTACTGCGGGCACTGGATTGCGTTATTCAGCAATATCAAACTTTCAACTTAGAACATTAATTCTCAATACCGGTTGACTGTCTCAACTCTAATGCGAGCCGAGAATTAAACCTATGATTAAACTCTTGCGCATTAAACCAAATACGTAGAGATGTTTCCCGGGCGATTTCTCCACGTTCGCACAGGCTTCCTCCTGGTTATCGCGCCTTGCGTGTCCCGAGCACAGGTGACTCCTAACCCTGGATAACACCTCGCCATTATTTATAGCCATAACGGTTTTAAATTTAATTGACGCTAGGAATCCAGCTTCGAAAGCCGCGCTAAGCCTGTGGCGAAACTGGTGTTAGACGTGAATCACTGGCTAGTTGCAATGCATGGGAGCCGAGAGAGTTTTCAGAGTTCGCTGTGGTGTTCACGATTGCGAAGAACTTCACTTTAAATAAACTATACGAAAGAAGTATCATTTTTAAGGTTCCGCAGCTCAAAAGGAAAAATGATTATTTTTTCTTACATTATCCGTATTTATGTACAGACCGATGTTCCGATCATGTGCTATGGGCGATGATATTTACGACTGTTTCCGACTAAATATTTCCTTTACTTACATAGATATATTGGTTTACCACTATCAAAATTGATTTATATCGACCTATAAATTAATTAATACAAAACAGGGATTGTAATATTCTTGGTTTATTGATAGAATTATTATTAGAAGACAGAGATAGATCGCTACATAATACAGCACTGGTTAGCGTTGACAAAAACTTTGATACTTGATTTTAAGCCTAGTAAGAGTCAATGGTCACAAATTCGTTTGTGGTACAGACCCTTCTACCAATCTGCTCTTTTTATCTCTAAGGTTTCCCCAGAAAACGCTGAACGCCTGCTCGCCAGACCCCCATCCAAAGGTTACAACGTCTCAACACTAACGGGCTTTAATTAGGTCTAACTCGTTGTCGCGAGGCCTTGGCAGATTTACGGCCCGGCGCTGGTGGTCGGAGACGCCGACGCACACGCCAGATACGGGCCTTATGTGGCACTCTTTCCGGCTGGGATGCTTCATGGGGCCCATTATAGTGGTTGGTGATTTTGGGAATGAGGAAGGTTGCTTAACCTAAATCAAACAACCAACAATGCTAACATTGTATCTGAAAACTTTCACCTAGAACTTACAATGAAGTAATTTGCGTACCTACTCATGAATTGTCACCCATTTTCCGTTTTCTCGTATTGTCAACCATTATTTACGTGAGGTCCCATTGTTTATTATATTTTTAGGGTTTTATGACTTTGCCCGATCGTGTAAGTTTGGATATTTCAAGATAGTTATCAGTGACTAGAATTCATTACAGTCTTGTTTTTGCCCGCGACTACAACCTCATGGAATTATTATTTGTTAATGTTATGATCCCTCATATAAAAATATGTGTTAATTCTCGTTATAAGCTACTTCCATGCGAAAACTCATCCAATCCTCATGTTTGTTACATATCATCAGTAAAACAAAAGTAACAAACATAATACACTCACTCACAAATTTTCTCTTTTCTAATATTAATATGATTCTAATTTGCTATGACGTACTGTTAATTTGAGTATAGTCATAAACTAACATTGTTAAAAACTGAAGGCCTATAAAGACTTAGATGAGCCTTCGTGCCACTTATGCGTTAAAGCTTTCAAAGGGTCGTAAAGAGCCTACATAAGTATTCGACATACAAAGCGTAACTGCCTAAACCAGCTTCATATGCTTAGAACTCGTCGTTTGCAACCTCCCAGCCATTTGTAATGCAAATAATACCCACGGCCATTTATAGTGGGATGCTGTCTAAATTGATGGCTGCTGCGCCATGTCTGTCTGCTTGTTGCAAGTTTCGCCATATCTGATGCATGCGCCGTTGAAATACGGGCCACTACGGGCAGGAATCGAGAGTCAATGAAAGTTGACGCATATTTCAGAGCCGATTGATGGTATGGGAATATTGAGATGGGGAAAGTCGGGGGTGCGGTTTGTGGGATCGAATACGATTCTATCGTGACTGTTTGCGGTCGCCGCGGACCTAGCGTATTCATCATAATTCCAGTTTCGTTTCACTTCCAATAATGTTGATGATTCTAATAATATAAGTAGATTGAACGAGGAACGATTACTAAACGACAAGCAATAGATTCAAAATGTAACTATGACAAAGAAAGTTTAAAAGCTTTCGAGTTAGGACATGGGGGGGAGTGCTTCCTCCCCGCGGGTGACCAACGTCCGTAGGATACATTCAACGATCTCTGTGGGCCCCGGATGGTGCCACAAGTGACATGGTGGGACTGTTTCAATGCATTTTTCGCTTCAGGAGGTTGAAGATCTGGGACAAAAGCTTACGAGTTGTCGATATCACGATCGACAATTATCTCGGCTTCATCCTGAATCCTTCTTCAGGATCTTGAGTGCGGTGCGTTTGTTGCGTCCCGCCTCGCACTCAAGTTAATCCCGTTTTATTATTAAAAAATATAATGACCGTATGTGTCAAGATCGTTTTAAGTTGCATTTTCAGAATCTAGATAGAATAGATTTATCAACTCTACAAGAGCATATGTGTATAAATATCATATTCCCGTCCCGTGAATAATTTAGCATCAATTCAAATTTGAAATTCAATATTGCAATGATTGCGTTACACCCCGAGCATAAATCGTTAGTGAGCCGCGACGCCGCCTTCGCGCGTTTTTACATCGGCGATTGTGCGCGCGCGCACCGACCGTCAATCTATAATTTGTGTAACATTCATTCGCCTTTGTGAATGGAGCATTAAAATGTGACATAATGGCATTTTAGTAATTTGTGTATTTGGAGGCTATAATTTGGGATTTGTCAATGGAAGGCAGCGGTGGGTGCTACGAGTATTTATAGCGACGCCGCGCCGGTTGTCATTAATATCAATGATATTATATTCGGTGGGCTAATGATATACTTACAAAGATATACATTGGCAGGTTGAACTATGTTTTAACTGGCGGACTGTTGTATGTATGATAAACTAGCTGCGCCCGCGGTTTCACCGGCGTGGTGATGATTATGATGAAAATAACCTCCATTCATCTAAACATTCGAATATTTAATATTATTTAAGATTTAAATTTATTAGGTACATCGACTACCGTGACCTACTTAACAGTGTGTCCCGGCACCTGTCACTGACAGCCAGCCGCATCAACCGCATCTTCACTTACAGTCAAGTTAGATTGTAGTCAAACACTAGCCTATAAAATATTTTAAGAAAAACTTTGGTACGAGTATTTCAAATTCAACACGTGAGTTATAAGAAACGTTGCTCACACCTCCATTTATTGCCAATAGAAACCCGTAGATACATAGCCGACTTACGTTATTTGACCAAATTGGCCCAGTCTACAGTTGATTGTCCGGAGCTAGTCTCCAAAGTATCGTTAAATGTTCCATCTAGACTTCAAACTCGTCAACTCAGAAATTTGCTCCACGTTCCCTCAGCGCGCACTAACTATCACCAAAACTCATTCATATTGCGTCCTTCAACAAAGCTGTCAAGTCGCACCCGACCATCGATCTATTTTCGTGTAGTGTGGCGTCAACAAGCACAACTTAAGCTGGGCCTTACGCCACTTCCCTGGATATTCGTTCAGCGTATATACATTTTATAAGTTTAATATAGAAATTAGTGTTGTTATACTTCTTGTTTATTCTGAATGCTTATAAATGGATCTTCCGTACTTATATTACTAATGTGTTGTTAAAATATCTGTAAGCCCACCGAAAAAATAAAAATAAAAATTTTGGTACGATACCTAAACATTCATACACACACTGAAACAAAGAGACGAACTAGCACGCCTGATCATATCACCGGCACTGCTTATGCCTTTTTACAGCTGCAGTTCACCCAGAGCTAAAAATAACTAAAAGATATAGTCATAAATAGGACGAGACTTAACGGACAGACGGCTAGTTTAGGAAATATTGTGTTGTAATTAAAAATTGTAAATTAGTAATATATAAATTTGCTAATAATTAGCTTATTTATTAGCAAGAACAGTTTAATATCAACATCGCTATTAAAATGTTTTTGATTTATCGTAAGCGTGTAAAAGTTTAAGACTCAATTAATAAATCGTTAAGATGGGAAAGATATACGATGAAAGACGATCCGCCCTTGTTCGAGATATGGACATGGTAGTTAAAGTAAATACTATAAATGCCTTAATTTGAGTGGTTTATTAAAACATTAGTATTGTAAGCGAATAAAGTTTACGAATTGCTTAACTAGGTGGCGTTGATTGCTACAGGTGATTTTCCTAAAAAATTTGTACGAGCTGAGGCAATTTCAATTAACATTACGTAATTACTGTATAGTTACTTTAAACAAAAGTAACTACGGTACTTTTGTTTAAACCCACTTTAATTGTATTATACTTACCGGAGTAAACGATGAATTATTATCAACAAAAAACAACAGGTCAAATTTAAATGAGACCAGAAGAGAAGCACCAGTTTTTTTTAACACAAAAAGATAAGTAAAATCGGTTCAGTAGTATAAAAGTTATGTGGTAACACACATAAAAAATACACACGAAGAGAGAATCAATTATTTAAAAACAATGTATTTTGTCAATTCCTACCTGTTATCAAAGGTATATGTGGAGTCCTAGCAAAAAGGAATTCTCCTCCTCACAATATTCAAATATTTGAAGTAATGTTACCTTTGGTATCGATGGGGGTAGGGGCGGCCAAGCTGGGGATCTCAGCCTGCGGGGGCTGCACCCTCGGCCCGGGCCATGTGATTGTGCCGTCCGTGAACCGCTGCCGAGCTGGTCCACAGTCTGCTACCTCACGCAGCGTGGAGGCATCGGCTGAGTACTCTACATTGTCAAAGATGGAGTGAAAGGTGAGTCTTTGTGGAATATACATATGTATATAAAACATAAATACCACTAAGTTATGTCAACACTTCATTCAGTTAAGTATATACCTTATTTAGATTTTGCATTTGATAACAGAAAAATAAAGTGTAACCACGTCCGTAGCAAATATACCAAAAATTTGATCCTTCGAGCAGGATTTTAAAAATGCATCATTGTATAATTCCACAATACTACTTAAAATTGCCCCATTAATAACACTAACTAAGTATAAGATCTATATCAGGTTCATGCTTTTGCTGTTTGAGAATGATTTGATTTTTACAGAAAATATATCACATTTTGCTTACTCCTTAAAAACTTACTCCTTGTTGTAGTAGATTGCAATAAACTGGCAGTTTGGCCTCCCGGAAACGTAGCATTTCTTTTGTGGCGACCCTGTGAACAAATAATCACATTCGTTAGAAATTTGTCATCGGAAACAGAATTCTCCTCACACAAAAACAGCTACAGTCTAAGACTGTCCAAAGCAATAAAGTACAAATGTATCATTTTTCCGCCCAAGTAAAACCCTGTTCAATTTCCTCCATTATGATACTTGCTATCATCAAACAAATTAAGTTCGATCCATGGTTCCAAGACACATTTAACCTTATCACGAAGACGTTGAAGTTGCGTGGCTGTTGTTAGGAAGACATGTGATGTGAAACCGCGATTAGAGAACGCCGGGTATCTTTTAATTGTTCGAAAGCACATACCAGCAGGTTGTTAATGGTATAATGGATGAACGATATCATCCGATAGGGCTCTAACCGTTTTGTGGAAGTATTGCTTTGGGAAGACTGGATGCCTTGGTGAGGAACTTTAAATCAGGATGTAGTTTTTATTTCTACTTTTATTGCACAGTGAAATTATCTAAACATATACTTAAGTACATGTATACTAACATATGAACAAACGATATATGTATATACAATACTAATATTAGAAATGCGAAATAATGATAATGTTTGTTACCACGGACACCACTGAAAAGGCTAAAGCGATTCGATAAAAATTTGGAATGTGGATAGATTGTAGGACTTGCAGGCAGTACTTAAGTAGATTATTAAATAAAAACAAGTTCGTCGTCAGGACTTACAACGTAACGATGATTTAATCTATTATTAAATAATAAAACAATGCAATGACAAAAATTCAGCGTTCGGGAAGCTTCGATCCACCTTTCTTTTCGTCCTCAATACCTCAGAGCCTGATAACCAAGGTTTTCAAACCATTGTGTGTTGCCAGTGATGACTTATGGCGCTGAGACGTGGTCCCTTACTGAAGGCTTCATTAACAAGCTTAAAGTCGCTCAACGAGCAATGGAGAGTGCTATGCTTGGGGTTCCCCTGCGTGATAAGATCCGAAATGAAAAGATACGTAGGAGAACTAATATCACAGAAATAACTCTCAAAATTAGCAAGTTGAAGTGGCAATGGGCAGGCCACATCGCTCGCAGAACTGATAATCGATGGGGAAGAAAGGACCACGCACCGGAAGACGAAGTGTATATATATAGGCCGGTTCGCTATATGGACCGACGACCTCGTAAAAACTGCGGGGAAACGCTGGATGCAGGAAGCGAGTAGCCGGTGCAAGTGGCGTTCTATAGGAAGGCCTCTTTCAGCAGTGGATGTCTTCCGGCTGATAATGATGATGATGATATAAAATTTGTATTAGCAAGAAGGTAGCAAGCATGTTTAACCTCACCATATTTTCAGCCGGTTTGCAGCTTCAAGCAAAATGTTATGAAATAAATATATCGTTAGAAATATTCACATAATTCACGGCACTGTTGCAATGCAATGCAGTTCATATACATCATGGCGGTTGCAACAGTGCTGAAATATCGATTTCTCAAACCAATACATGGTAACTATCTCGCACATAACTAATGATATGAAATCCTCATCGTTAGTTATTCTCATTGAGAATATTTCTAATGTTTGTGACCATTAGTGAATAAGTGAATTGCTTCCCTTATGAGCGAGTCATCTAAAACGCTTTTCGCCTTTGTAGCAAAATGCCTAACACGAATGTCTAAAAATGAATATGCCTGATAAGTTAAAAGCATCAACCTCAAATTGCCTAAGGTTTGAAACACGTAAGACGCAAAATGCCTAAATGGCAATGATGGTAATGACAACAAATGCAACATATACATAAAAGAATGTTCTTATTAAATCATCGTCATTGCCAGATAATGAAAATGGTCAATTCCCGTAACAGAATAGGTACATTGTGGAAGGTAGCGCTGGTACTACTACCTACGTACCTTAAAGAACATGATCAGCCCTTTAAGTTCCCTTCCACAGCTGGAACTTGGCCCTTCCTCTCGAAGCAAGGAAGATAATCCACTATGCGAGCCCAGTGCGGGCATATCATACTAAATTCAGTAAAAGTTGTAATAGTTAAGAATGCAACGCTTAATGTCAGATGACGAAGAAAACAATTATGAAATATGATCGAAGCATGCAACAAACTAATCTACGCACTTTATGTGATTGAGTCATTGTTATAAAATTACATAACACCTCTCGAGCGCGGGCTTGATAACGTAATATGCGATAAAGTTTGTAAACATTTCTTATCAAAAGTTCAATGAGTTTAATAGGTACTTCCGTTTTTAATACAGAGATTAGGACGTTACAGAGACGCTGTTATCGCAGAGCGAGAAGAGGTGGTGCCCCGAAGCGGAAGAGAGAGAAAGATAACTTTGAATTACACTCATGTCTGGCTGTCTTTATCCAAATTATAATAATATTATTCACTTAGATCGTTTTCAAGTACATAACATTACTCGCTGTTTTGTCCTCCATTTTATTTATAAACTAGCTGCGCTACGCGGTGTCACTCGCGTGGTAATGGATCAAAATATTTAGCCTATGTTCATCAGGGATAATGTATTGGATTCTAATGATGAAAGAATTTTTCAAATCTGTGGTGTAGTTTCGGAGCCTATTCAATTCAATCAAACAAATCTTTCCTCTTTATAATATTAGTAGTATTAGTGGGGTATAATAATGATTACTATTGATGTACTTATAGTGTTAACATAATATTGTGCCCCACCGTCTACTATTTCTTATGATACTGTCCAACATGTGTGGAAGAAATCGCTTTAAATTATAACACCGCCCATTGTACTACCTCAATTTAAGAGCTTAATTAGTAAGTTATTTGTTTATATTCGGTAAAAGTTTTATAAAGAATTATTGTAGTGTATTACATATTATTTTCACGGGGTTTAGTCATATCATCAAAATAATTCTAAGTTCTATGTTTGTACATCCAGGCAATGCTTGCGTTGTTTTTAAATATTGACATTCGCATTAAAACAGTTTGGAGAGAAAGTTTTCCATCCTTTTTTATCCCAATGCCCTTTCAGTCGATTGTAATATCGAAGCCACAGACCAGCTAAAGACACTAAAATCCACCTAAACTGGCTGAAGGACCTTTGAGTTTAAGTACATCATTGCATGGTTTTCATGGGAAGTTTTTTAAATAGGTGTTTCCTTTCTCCATATTTGGATTTTGATAGTACAATATTGAAGCATCCTTGTTCTACGAACAGAAGATCAGCAATGCTTTCAGAGGTAGTTGCATTCAAGTCTATCCAATGACTATCTGAGGCGGTAGCACAAACAATTTGCAAAACAGTATTCGTATCAAGTGTCAACGTGTCAAGCTTCCGCATGCAGACTATGAGTTATCTGTGTCACCCTAGATACATGACAGTTTGTACTGTTTCATGTGAACGATACGTTACTTTACACTTACGCAGTTATTCGTGCTAGGCCCGCTGTTCTTCGAGAAGACGAACAGAAATGCTTAGAAACGTATCCGTGGCTACTTCAGTCTGAAGGCGGGATCCGTGGATACAAACCCGCATTACGAAGACGTTGCGTTCAAGTCTATTCTGTGACTGATTTTTTTCAGTCCAAAATTTGTAATATGTACGCCATGATGGTCGTGCAAAATGTAACAGAACCAGCCAGCGTACTGACCCTGGCCGACTGAGTGAGGAAGTAAAAAGAAATGAATAAGTAAGTCAGGTCGTTGACCCGCTGTTTGACGTATAGACAGTGGTGTAATCGCAGATCTGGACGGTAACGGCGGCATCGGCGCCGGCACACTTATTATTGTTTTATGTTTCGAACAATTAATTTTATGTCTTCAACTCGAATATTGATGTTATGATTGAAAAGTATTACACTTTTTGTTTAATGGTTGTGGCGGTGGGTGGCTCAAATGTTAAATAACCAACAATAAAGGAGTAATTATAGATTGAGAGCTTACACACGTGGTTATGTTTAACGGCTCTGTCAGCAGAGTTAGTAGTGCCTTCAAAGCGAGGGATCCGAGCTTCGGTTCCTGGCAGAGGCAAACATTTGTGCGATAACCTGAAATATATATTATCAGATGCTCGATGTTTGTGATGTTAATGTTTTATTCCATGACTCCTGTGACACGGAAACCCTAATGCGATGAGTGTATTTTATTCTAGGGACAGTTAACGTCATTTTAAAATTTATTAGGGATGAGGTTCTTATAAGGTCTTATGACATGACCAGTTGGTAACCATACCATATATGGTGTGAATATGTACAAAAATCTATTTCAGAATCAGGTTACCATAGTACAGGGTATGCCTAGTTTGGGACATGAACACCTCGTTTGTCGCAGCATTTGCAGTTTGAAGTTCGTTGTGTTTCGTTTCATTGCGTAGCTTCGATATAGGGTTCAGGGTAAGTCTTGATTATATCATGTCTTCCAAATAGAAATAATTGTGCAAGTGCCTATTTACTTACAAAAAAGCATTTCACTTGACTGGCAAGATGAGGTTTCTGATGCAATATGTCTTAAACTTTTTAACCCTTTAAGAAGAACTTTGATCATCTAATGGAAGCAGCATGGAATGGCATGGGCTGGTATTGCAGGTTAATTTGCCGTAACCCTGGGTAGGTGATGACTCGATGAAAGGACGGCGCTGCGTCATTACTTCTCATCACGTTCTCGCCGATGGAAACATATGGATGTGAAAATATCAGATTTAAAGTAATTGGTTCATACGGGGTAATAATCACATGGCCTGCTTATCCAGATATTATACATCAGCCCGTGTGGGTCTTTTCATTATAGACTTTCTATAAACTGAGACGGCATGGTTAAATGGCTATAGATATTTAAGCATCACATAAAAATATATAACATCCCACACATAAGTTTTAACAGAGAAATAAGAATACTGTGATTTTTAGTATACCGAGCCAAAATAAGGTAATTTCTTTAGACCTGTAACAACTATTACCACCTATATTAGATCCGCAAACTCATACATCTCCATCACGTATCCCAACACAACTGACAGTGTTTTCTCTCCTTTGCAGATATGTAAATATAAGTAGTTAAACGATATTAAAAGAAATATTTAGTGACACTTCCGCTGGAAAGTTTTAAAATGGATATTCGCATAGTAACCTACATCTATATAAATTATCTTATGTAGATAAACCTGACAAAAGAAAAGTAAAGCCTAAATCTATAAATCATCTTAAGTAGATAAACTATTTACTGCAACACCACAGTACAAACACAGAAATACGATAAAATTGTCAACAAAAACGTTGCACAATAAAAAGCATAGTTATACATATCACAATGAGCAGTCTTACCGCTTTGAGAGATCTTTTTCATAAAACGCTTTTAACCCTTCAAGGGTCGATGTCATTATAACAATGAAATTTCTATTGTGTCTGGCCGTGCGACCTTTGATGCATTAGGCGAGTGAGTCGCCACTTTTATTGTTCAGAGCGTGTTAAGCTACCGCTTTTAGATAGTCGTTCACCACATATATTCCTTGCCTCTTCCTTTGTTATCAACAGGTATGCCAGAACAGACCATTTGCACTATATAATAACTATAGACTGGTACTAGACCTATAACTTGAACCTTTTATTTATTTATTTGGTTTCCCATGAACAGTTACATTATATCTTGTATGTTATTCATAAGCTCAACTAAGTTGCTTAATCTGTCCGCATCAGTTTTACGCTATAACAAAAGATTTATGAATGAAGCGGAGGCTTGCTGACCGATTAATGCACTATTTAGGTATTAAAAGGAAGCACCACATGCATGGTCAGTCTACTGTTAGCTCACTTACAGCTGTGTAATAGCCAGCAGTGCTTTTAATCGACTTCCGTAGAACATGGGCCCCACAAAAGTGTTTGGCATATCCACACTAATCTATCGTCCAGCGTGATTCTCAATATCGTTGTTACATATTAGTAACAAGTTGATCTCCATGATACGGCTCCGAGAACTGCTCTGACCGCCGCCGGTGCAAGGCCAATGAACTTCCCTCTACTTTTTGGACATTCATATTTTGTGCTTGCAACTATTTTAATGATTGTGTTCATAGGCGCGCGGAGTTAAGGGGTATTTTTGGAGTATGGCAAGTTTTACGGTACTTTATTCTGAGAGTCTGGTAAAGGAAAGTGAAGTCTAAAATAACGATCTAAAATTGTAAAAGCCGTAGCTGTAAACCCGTGGAAAAATTGATTTTATATTTAAGTATTATTTGTTCTGCAATTACATAAGTTCCAGATATCAAAGTAATTGCATTGTTTCAGTCTCTACTGTGCAAACGACTGCCAGACTCTAAAATGTCCACATTTAAACTTGTACAGATTTTGGAAAACTTATGAACAAAAGACATTTCCAATGCAGTTGATTGGAAGTAGGCTTGGCTATGCTTTGGGCTATGCTCTGGGTATGTCTGTGAATTTCGTTCGTCTACGAATCTCCCTAATTTCTGATTCGATCACTCACAGAATGGAAGCGTAGCTTCTATTTACATGTAACTTACTTTTTTTGTTTTGTAAACTTTGATTAGTAAGAGGCCAGCTTAATAACGTCCATTTTCATTACCTAGTTACTCTACGATCTCTAACTAATCAATGGTCTCTAACTACACTATGGTGTCTAACTGGTCTGAATACATAGATCGCTGTGCGACTTTGAGCTTAATTATGGCCTCTACTTAACGCAAATTCAGCAAAAATAGATGTAATTCGCATGCACAAAAACCCATCAGCATCAGTTTAATTATATTATTAGCTATTTTAATTATAGCACAAATACAGTCTTAGAACGAATTACCTATTAGTAATATAGGTATATTGTATTTCACGAGTCCAACTGTTCACCGCCCCATTAAAATATTTTATAACAGAATAAAATGGACCGACTAACGACATACAGATCGTAAATATCACAATAAATAATTCAAAACATATTTTAGACTCGTTCGAATTAATATCGAGGATAACTGAAACGAATTTCTAATAGAAAATGTATTAATTTTATATGTTTCGGTATTCTCATCTAATGACTGTTTTAAACAAAACCAGTTTCCATTGCTATTAGAAAATATTGTTTTATGATTTCATTTAGAACTCAGGAGTGGATTTTATTGATTCGTATATAGAAGTACTACGCTCCGAGTTCGGGTACTCGACAACATACAAAGTTATATATTATGTGTGAAATACGCCACCATCGAGATGCGCTTTGTTGTAGACAATACATATCCAATACGTCCTGATAAAATAGGATTTCAGCTACGAAGAAATATTATTTCTTCGTTGGATTTCAGGCACTTTTTCAAAGTATACTAGTTGACCCGCCAGTGGCTTTGCTCGCTGCGCCCCAGTAAGGTGTTTAACTATTATAAAAGACTGAGACCATGATCACTGAAAAGTGTTCGAAACGGATTAACATACTTTAAAATGTATACGTTTATATCGTTTACACTTTGCAATTATTATTTTAGAGAGAAAATTACACAGCCTTAGACGAGATTCGAAATATCGATTCTGGGAGCGTCTCTAGTCACATCTGACACGGATTGTCAGAAGACGCGGGTTCGAGTCCCGTCCAAAGACGTGTAAAAATATATAAAATTGCAAAGTTAGGTTAGTTTCGCTAAGAAGGCTTAGTAGGTACTTTCAAAATCATATAATAAATATCCGTTTCATAATCATAATCAACCCATTTTTTCCCCCACTACTGGGACCCGAACCTTCCTCTCAGAGAGAGAAGTTGGGCCATAATCCACCACGCGGGCTCAGTGCGGATTGGTGGATAGGTCAGTGGCCAAACCATGTCGAAGTTTTCAGGCCGCCCGAAGGCCTTCGACATAACCTAATGACTGTTGTCCTAAGACAAACAACCGGGACCGATGGCTTAACGTGCCCTCCGAAGCACGGAAGTGCTCAGTTGAATAATGCCACTAGTAGTCACCCATCCAAGTCCTGACCGCAGCAAGTGTTGCTTAACTTGTTGATCGGTTAAGATCGCCAAATCGAGCTCCGCTACGAGCGCTTCAATATTCATTTATGATTGTTTAATTCCAATACTTTGATTTAAGTTACTTCCAAGTTTTATTCGAATGACGTCAAACATGTAACTACGTAACTGCCCGCAGTGGAACGGACAGCCACAACATAATAACACTGGAATAGCGATCTCTCACTCAAATATGATTGGTAACAAACATCACGTATAAATAATCGTTTTTGCGTGTACGCCGGCCACTTTGATGAATCGCCGTCAAGCGCAGTTATTCCTTGACGAACTGACAGACTGACAGGCTGCGGTTGATACATGCGATCACATATACCTATGTACTTAACAGCGTGAATTAGATAATTGTTACTAGGCGACTGTACAGTCTATCGAAGCGCTCGCTGAGGAGCTCGACTTGGCGATCTTAACCGATCTATCAATGTGAAGCAACACTTGCTGCGGTCAAGACTTGGATGGGTGACCGCTAGTGGCATTATTCAACTGAGCGCTTCCGTGCTTCGGAGGACACGTTAAACTGTCGGTCCCGGTTGTTTGTCTTAGGACAACAGTCGTTAGGCTATGTCGAGGGCCTTCGGGCGGTCTGAAAACTTCGACATGGGTTGGCCACTAACCTATATATCCACCAATCCGCACTGGGCCCGCGTGGTGGCTTATGGTCCAACTCATCTCTCTGAGAGGAAGGCTCGAGTCCCAGCAGTGGGAACATAATGGGCTGATATACGTTAATCAAATCCCGAAGCCTCATCAGATGACGTTGTAAATGCTGGAAGAGGCAAACAAAATTTCGCTTCGGCCTACGTTACCGTATAAATCAGTTACGAATGAGGAAAAATGATCTTTTGACGAAACTAGTTTTGTACGAAGAATCATATTTCTGTATACGAAACCTAAGAGTTACGGAAGACTGAAGAGTATAGTTACAAAGGGGGAATTATTTTTCTTCATAAGAAACTGTTATTATAAATTCGAAATTTCTTTCTAAAGTCAGGTACATTATATGTGTGTAGCAAATTTTAGTAAAATCGGTCAGTAAGTAACGCCGCAGCAAACTTAGCCCGTTTGAAAAACAATATTGTTAGAGTCCAAACGTATTACCATCGATCATATTCTGTTTGAGCTTGCGTTTTTTCTGGCTGTATTTTTTATTCTATTCTAAATTTAAATATTTTTTACTTTGAATTTGAATTATGTTTGGGAATCTTCGTTAATTATGTAACTTGTTCACAATTTTTTATTTACCGGCAAATAATACATATAATTAAATATGAATACCAAGAATTGTGAACACGTGTGGTATTTTGTTAGGTTTCGTTATTGGTAAATGTATATAATACAGTCAGTAAAGATATACATTATAAGAGGTAGACCGTATACATACAAAGACAACCGAGGGTGCTAACTATAGTCATCAGTATATTCCGAAATAAATGCTGTCTAGAGCTGCACGTTTACTCGACCAACAGCGGTTTGCACACGGTCGAAAAAAAAAACAAACCAATTACTTACATAGTTCATCACCCACCTATAAGCACAAGGAATGCTCTCAATTTCCATCGAATGATCTGTCATGATGAAGACCACGTTAAGAACGTTGAATAAGTTGGAAATTGCAAAATTCTTCCATCATGTGTCATGTGATCATTTGACGTCATCGGACAATTCGGAGAACATGATCTCTGGAAAGTCTCTAGCGTAAAACATATTCATCTTCTTCTTCTTCTACTATGTGTATATCGGGGTTCATTTATATATAATATAAATGAACCCCTTTTTTCTCCTGGTCACGTTATAGCTTGAGAACGGATAGAGCAATCTCGCTCTTTTTCTACCGACTTCCAAAAAGGAGGAGGTACTCAATTCTGACTGTTTTTTTTATGTTTGTTACCTCATAACTTTTGTCTGGGTGAACCGATTCTCAAAATTCTGGAAAGCTGGTTCTTCCCGTGGGGTCCCATTTAAATTTCAAATTCGGTAATGTTATAATGAAGTCGGTAATGTCGGTATTAAAATTATTCAAATTGTACTTATTGTCAGGAAAAGGTTCTTATGAAAGAAAAATTAAGAAAAGATGGCAGGTTTGGCTAGGCCGAAGGCCAAGCATATTACGCGAACTTAGTCACGGGCCACGGGCAGTCGCTAGTATACCTACAAAAAAATAATTAAATGCTGCTCGTTGATAAGCGTAGGTATACATTCAGAATGGGGGAACAGATGTGGATGTTTATAAGGGATGTTTGGTTGAATAATCAAATGGTTCTTAACACCAAATTAAGTAAGTATACTTTTATGTTGTAGTATTTATAAAAACAAAAAGTAAACCCTCGCCCTGAATTTCCAGGTAATTCAGTCTGGATCTTTGAGCCACACCGACCCGATCCTTTTCCTTAGTTCCCATGAACCACTCCCGAAACTGGGTCACAAGTTGCCAGTGAAGAAACTCCCTGAATTGATGGGTGATTACTGCCAATTGATTAATTAGGTTGATTAAGGGGCCGATGGCCTCGCTGAGATCATTAACTTACTCGTATAAAGAAAATATGGAAATGTTAAAAATGTAAGTAGGTACCTTAAATAGTGACATGGGTAGCAGATGTCGACTTGGTAGAGGTGGAGTACTTTTAGGAGAATTATCTTAGTTTTCAATATAATATTTTACTACAATCCCACCATAGACATGCATATTAATGCGTGTCTATTAAAAAAATACAGCCAACTTGAGTTTTCTTTCCGATAGGTTAACATGTTTTTTATGGCATAGGTTGGCAAACGAGCAAGCGGCTCAACTGATCGTAAGTACATCCGCAATACCAGAGGTCTTGAAGATGCGTTGCCGACCTTTGAGGAAGGAAGAGATAGAAGGGGCGAGGGTGGAGGGGGAGGGGAAATCGGGCCAGAGAATCTCCCACAAACCAACTGAACGTAATAGCAAGCTATGTTACTTCACCTCGGTATTATGTGGGAGTGTGGTACTTCCCCGGTCGTGCCGGCCCATTCGGCTGTGGGGTTACAGGGTGGCACTACCTTAAAAAAATCGAATATATGCTATATCGAATATGTGTTCTTCGAAGCATTGATTTTTTGCGAAACGGACAAGTGCACTTGGTGGTAAGCATTAAGATTCAGTGAAAGAGGTCAGTGGGATGCTATTCGAAACAATTACCTACAAATTGAATAATTCGATGAACTTGCACAACGGCTTTTTGCTTTTGGGTTAATTTTTTTACTTAAAGACTCGAGTTTAACCACTATATTACTTGACGGTCAGTGATGATGCAGTCAAGGAATGGTACTAGCGGCAGGCGCTCAAGGACAGCTGCCGGAACAGAGTGTTATAGGTGCATAGCGACAGATTTTCAAACTTGAGGGTGGTAACTAGCCAAGCGGACACCAGCAGTACCTCCATGTAAAAATAATACTACGAGCTGTTAGATTGACTAACAAGCTTGACTACAAGCAATTTTTTGTGGTTTTGCGGTCCATTGGTTAGAGGAAATACCTTGAACCGATACAAAAACACATAATAACAGATGCACAAATGATAACCTAACCGTTTTGTGCACAAACTGCATCCTGATCACAATAATAAACAAAGGCAACTTTAATAGCTTTTTGCCGGTTATATTTTTGAACCAGGTAAAAAGTAACGAAGGGCGACCGCTCCTAGACATGGCGGGCCGTAATTTATTTAAAAAAATATAATTGCTTTCAATCTGGACGGTCGAGGACACGTTAACCAGCTTTTAATGGGGCTGGAGGAATGCGGGTAATGAGATTATATTTATTATTATGAAGAGAGCGCAGTGGCCAGGAGATGTTGAAGGTCACTTTTGCGTGACACTATAACGCGAAGAGAGGACGACAAGGACTTTACAAATAAGTAGGTATAAGTAATAATAAACCGGCTTTAGACACGTAAATAGTTTCAGCCTCTTGATACAGAGGTTTCCATCTATTGAGAATATTAGAAGCAAAGACAACAATTCAATGTACGTGAAACATCCACTGGGTAACCGTGTAAAGACTGTTAAAGTTTTCTTTAACTGGGCGGTTGGTGCTGTTGTAGCAACCCTGCTTTCTGAGCAGCCAGTCCCAGGCTTTGTATGAACATGTCTGTCTGATCTCTTTCTGGGTAAAAATGTATATGTACATCAGCCATCACGTCTGTCTAGTTTGGAAAGTGAAAACCTACTTAATGTAATATGTAATGGGAAATCCGTGTCTACACAGGGAAATGGTGAGGCTGGGTTCTAAGAGCCATTCTAATTCTTAACCCTAATGTTGAAGCAAAGAAGCTATTGAGGAATAAGCAATTGTGAATACAGTCAGCGCCCCTATTTGAGGAATAATTCGGTGTCGCCCGGTTAGACCTATATGTGGAAAAGTCCTTTCGAGGCAATTAAGCAGTTCATTGTACCAAACATTATAATTATCAAAATAGATGCGAAAATCTTGTACCAAAAACTATTAAAGAACTCCACTCCACACTCATCATAAATGCAAAAAAAATGTTTGAGTGTGAATATTGGATACTTGTTCACGCTCAGGCTTCAAAGAAATCCGGAACAAAGATAGCTTAGCTAATACCACGCTCATACTTCTGATTAATACATAGACTTTATCCCGGAAAATAGTTCCCATGAGTTACTTCATTTAACGCACGGGTGGAGCTGCGGCCGCATATCAAGGCAAGCACAACGTTCTCTATTTTTAATTCTGTTCAAAGTATCAAGCCCAGACTATGACTCGTTGATAAGTGAACCGGTCGCAGGGTTGTTCATTTTTAGGGCAATCATCACATTAAGCGCACGCACACAGACCCTGCGCCTTTTATCTCGTTTTCTGTTCACATTCCGCTCACCATCATAATCATCACAATGACCAAGTTTCTCGGTCAGATTTAATATTATTACCCGGGCGTGTAATTTGATACGAATGCGCCGGCGCAATCGCACTGTTATTATATGAACTTGTATGATCTAGGAAGTGGTGGAGAATTAACATACTCTGGTTAAGTTGGCCGATGGTTGGGTTTGCGCACGCGCTGCTTTCGTTACAGGAACATGGCAGTTAGTTACACGTCTGATTACCGCCGGTGTCGGCCATCAGCTCAATGCAAAATGCAAACACTATAGTGTCTAAACGCCGACGTCTGCGGCAGCCCGGTAATGAGGATGTGGGCAAATTGCTAGGACTCTGGCTTTGTCGGTGATTATGTCGGTTCCGTGAGGTGTGAATGGGATGAATAAATGCTTCCTACTGAAGTCTCTGATTACGATTTAACCCCTGAGACCCATAACTTCGCAATCGGAGAACTTATTATTAGGCATAATATAGAGGAAGTTGGAATTGCGACGTGTTTATCCTAACCGCCAGTTTTTATATTGATCGACGATTTGCCATTGTTTGTTTTGAACTTGGCACAACTCGAATGGAGTTTATGTCAAATGTTCATCTCCAGTAGATTAAACCGTTGATTGATAGGTTACAGAGCTGGGCACTGCTGCCGTTCGATCCCAGTTGCAATGCTTTCAGAGACATTTTGGTAGAAACAGCTGTCACCGTTACCTTGAAAGCCAGGGGGTGACCTTTATACATCATAATATCATAACACTGACATTTCAAGTCGTATAACTATTGATTTTTCTGTAGCTTGATCTCATGGTTGATACACTTCTAAAATCCTAAAAGTTTCACAAGTCAAACAATTCTAAAAGTTGAAAATATACTGATCATCGGTAACATCACGTTTGGCTGTTTTTATATGAGAACTATTAAGCAATACTTACTTTACTCCTCGGATAGACGGTCAGCACATCAGCCCACCACCTTGCCTCTTCTCTGCAGGTTCCCTTCACGAAGGTCACTCGCTCTGGAGCCGTGATAGCCAGGCTGTGGGGATGGCCAGTGACGCTGTCGGCCTCGCTGACCTCCAGGACTGTGGTCATGTCCACGCTGGCTTGGGGAACTGTGTCCGGCTATGGAAGAAGAAATAAAATGTATATAACTAACTCGTAGTTGAACCGAGATATTGAGAGCAACCCAATGATATGTAACTATCTATAAATAAATTAATTTCTTTATAATATCATATCAGTGTTTTTATCATGTTTTCAACGTTACTGAAATATATAGCAACAGTAATTTACAATTAATATTACATAGTAATAGTTCTTCTTACTTCTTATAGTTATGTAAAATCAAACGCTTTCAAAAATGGGTTTTTGAGATTTGATTTTGTTTTGTGTTGTTCCCTCTAACACAGGTGTGGTCTAGGAATAAAAAAATCTTCAACATCATCCAACACCACGCAGGCGCAGGAGAAACCCCGGGTCGCAACTAATAATTAAATAAACTTAAAATAATAAAGAATTAACTGTTATGATGTTATTTTTGACATATTTTTTATGTTATATTTGACAGGCCTGTTGGTCTAGTGGTTAGTGACCCTGACTGCTATGCCGGAGGTCGTGGGTTCGATTCCCACCCAGGACAAATGTTTGTGTAATGAGCACGATCATTTGTTCTGTGTCTGGGTGTTATTTATCTATAATATTTATGTATTTAGAAATATATAAGTATGTTTATCAGTTGTCTAGTACCCATAACACAAGCTCTGCTTAGCTTGGGACTAGATGGCGTTGTGTGATAGTTGTGGAATATTTATTTTATTTATTTATTTTATAGGTAACTGAATAAATAAAATGAAATATCGAAATTAGAAACTCCGGTATGTCCGTATGTAATAAAAGTTAAATATTATGACGTATGTATTCAACAGTTTAATTATAAAAGTAATAAAGTGCTGCTAGGTATGGGTAGTGAGGTTTGGCTATCAATCAGGCGGTCACCGCTTCGATTCCTACATCGGGCGCGTGGATATTATTCACAGCAGGTTCTAATGCACGCCTCGCTAACTACAATATTGATAACATGTCAAAAAGCACATAACTGTTCTATCCAACAGATCACCTACTTGTCATTATCTAAATAGAAAAGAAGGCTAAGAAAATATGTTTTTATCATATGTAGGCCCGTTTTCACAAACATTTTAGGTAACACCTAAGCCAGTTAGGTAACACTTAGAAGTACACAAATGTCATCTAGCTTGGCGTAGGTGTTACCTAAAATGTTGGCGAAAACAGGCAGTAGTGTTTCTAGTTTAAGATTTAAAAAAAAGAAGCGGCTGCTGACGCAACAATAATATATGCCAGTTACTTTAGTTTTCGGACATATTATTCTTTTTATATAGAATTGTATCGTCATTATTCATATTATATTAATTTTGGTTTAGTATTATATTATGTATGGAATTTCACTAAGTAATTTAATCCTTCCTATACCGTGATAATTAAAACAAAAGATACATGAATGAAACTGACGTATATTTACGTCTTTGGGACGCAAATAAAAATATTTACATTATTAATCGCACACTGTGCACTCGTACGACTAAGTTGTTTTTGGCCTCCCATTCTAACACTTGTAACTTTCCCAAAATGAATGGTTTCAATGGTTTATTTCATTTCAGTACAGTCGCTATATAGTATAGTATAGCATAGTCTAGTGTACTAATTCTGCAGAACGATTATCGCCGACCACCAAGCGGTTCATCTCAAATCTGCTAAGAAGTTAAGTACATAATTTGTTTCTTCAAACCATATTAAAGTGTTAAATAATAAAATGCTGTCATCATAGTTAATGCCAAGAAATTAAGCCTCAAGTCCCATAAATCCAAAAAGCCGGCCACATAATACCTTTTCGAAAATACCACAAAGTTCCAGATTGTAACAAATCGCGGTATTATCCGGTACCAGCTCCCGGCGCGGCGTGATATACGCTCATGAGTCCTGGGTATTACTCAATGTCGCACTTATAGGCCGAGCTATCTTTTAGTCTGTCTACAAGACTTAGCTATCGTAGCTCATTCTGACCGCCGTAATTAGTTAACAGCTCATTAAAAATGGCAATTAAACCGGATTTCACTGGGGGGTAAACTAGCCAGGAAACCTTGATAACATTCGTTCAAACAGGAAGTAGATATAGTTAAGTTAACGACTCCAAACAGAACAAGAGGCATAAAACATTTTAGACCTTACATACTTCTGATATTTACGGGATAATCAAAAATACATTAAGACTCCCGGTACTGGGATTGATAACATCGCAATTTATACAGCAGTTAACTTCGGTATCCTTTTATTTATGTCCAACGTTATTGACTTACATTTCGGACATATCAAATTCTAATTCAATTTAGGCATTAAAATCTCACTCATGGATAGGGTTACCATCTCTAAAATTTGGAAACCAGAACAAGACGCGTGAAAACCCCCGATTTTAGAGCCCAGAACCCGGACTTGTCAATAGGTTTTTTTAAACATAGTGTAACAAAAAATGTCATAATAAATCACGTTATTATTTGTTCACATTTAAGACCTTAAAATTAAATTTAGTCAGCTTTTATCATCATTTTATGTACCTAATAAAACATAATGTTATCACAGTCTATTACAAATTATGTTAATAATCTGTTAGATTTTTTTATTTTAGGCCCAAGACTTAAAATTTTTAAACCCGGATTACAAATGAAACCCGCCCGGACGCTTTCCAGATGCCCTTTGAACTAGGACAAATCCGGAGAAACCGGGACGGATGGCAACCCTACTCATGGGAGACAATAAATTAATTCATTTAATACCTTTAAACGTGCAATTATTTTATATATATATATATATATAATCTGAATCTCGAAAACTGCTTAAACGATTTTCATGAAATTTAGTGTGCCCCTGCTTACTTTTACTTTCGGGGGCGATAAATCGATCTAGCTACGTTTAATTGTTTTATTCATTTTTTCAGCCAATGAAAAACTGCTACACTAAACGGTAGGCCGAGCACGAAAACCTGCTTAAGTGTAACTTTATCGTATCGTTTACGTATTCACTGAATACGTAATACTATTCAGTACAAACTATGAGTTATCTGTGTCACTGTTGTACTAGATAAATGACAGTTTGTACTAAATACGTTAACGTTGGGATTAAGTTACACTTAAACAGATTTTCGTGCTCGGCCCACTGTTTTACCGACACAGCAACACTAAACACTTGATAAAAGATGGCGTTGTTCAGCAACAGTAAGCCAAAACATATCAGGTTTCTTTAAAAACCCATCCACGTAGTGTACTCCGTTTTCAACCGACTTCCAAAAGGAGGAGGTACTCAAGTCTGCGCGTATATTTTTTTTATGTATGACTGCGCATATTTTTACAGAGTAGTCCGATTTGATAATGCTTTTTTGTTTAGTAGAGTAAACAGCCGAGGTGGTTCCATTTAAATTTCATAAAATTGAAGCTTTTTTGAGTTAAACTACAATAACTGAAAAGTGTTTCGCCTGTCTTGATGATATCCCTATTGACGGTGAATGACTATCGATCCCGTAAGTAGCAAGGGGCACTAAAAAGGTTGAAATATGTAAATCCATCCAAAAAAAAGGGTTTTTTTTTTGTATTTCATTATATGTGTCGATTAACGGTAAAATCAACCTAGACGGTGTGATTCCGATTTAGTTATATCTATAGGATGATATATATAATAGACATAATATTCTATGGAGAATATTCCCTATTGTAAGGAAACTCCCAGAAGTCTACATAACGTAGAATTTATATCGTCAAGAATTGACATACACAACATATACAAGAAGGGTACATAACTGACCATTTCCAGGGTCAGCAGGTACGAACGTCACAAAGACCTGTCTTCATTAAACATTCCATAGCAGACACTCCAATTACTTATTCAAATTGAGCTGAGCTAAGACCTTGAGACCTAAACTTGAACCTAGGTTTAATAATCTCTGCGCCGTATAATTTAGTATTTATCACTGCGCATGACCTGATGCTTATCGTAGCGGTATGTTGATGGCGCACAGTAAGCTTCGGTGGCGCAAAAGAAATTGTGATGTTTTCATTGTGGTATATTATTGTACCAATAAAGTCATTGAATTAAGAGTACAACCTTAAGATGTGAACAGAATGAAGGAACATTAACAAATAAAAGGTATTCTAAGCTTAAACTTCACTAGTGAACAAAGCAACTTATCTAAGTTTTATCTTCAGAGAGTTAAAATGACTGTGTTATCATCTATTTAGAAGAAAATGCAGTTCCTATTTACATCTATGTCATTGACATTTGTCAACTTGACATGCAACGTCACACGTCAATCTACCAATCACAGCGCAGCGGCAGCTTCTGCCTTTTTTCATGTGACGACAGGATCACGGAAGTAAATTGCAGGTAGGTAGGCTAATCTGGTGGTGGTACCCAGTTGGACGAATTATGTTCATAAGTTGTTTTTCGCCATGCTACACTATCCAGCATAAGTTTATAAGAAGTAACTAATATTGGTATTATCCTTGATAATGTTTTTTCCTTAGCATAAATAGTTTATTAAATAATATCGATAAATATACCGAACCGAAACTTTAAATGTTTTTTTTTTCTTTCCTCGCTTATTCTTATGACTTGAATGCGTTGAATGGCAGCAAATGTCGAAACATTGAGCGGCGGTTGACGACCATCACCAGACCGCGCCGGCTTTGCAAATGGGGCGTTTTGCTCGCGTTTATGCAACGGGATACCGATGCTGAACGACGATGTAATACTACCTTTATGGGCGCCTGCATCCGGCGGCAGGGCTCCGTGTTGATGCACTATTGTTAACAGTTTCAAATGCATTTCGTGGTTAGGCGATATTAACTGTTTAGGTAACTTACAGAGAATCGTACAATTCCTCGAAGTGTGGTTCCATTCTCACAATATTATTTTAATTTATTCTCGAATTTGTGAACAGAGTACTTCATGTATTTTTGCTTATCATTTCTAGGCAATTATAATTCAATCACAAGACAAAAATTCAAATTTAAGTCATAACGCAGTTCTGAAATATGTCCAAAGCTATCTTTAAGCTCATGCGGATTATTTATTTGACTGCTCATTGTTCTCTTATCAATGACAAATATAGAGCATATCCTATCTATAAATAATGTGTTTCGGAGTTGATTAATGTCCTAGCCAATGACAAGAACAGCACGAACGGTTTGATTTATATTATAACTTTCGCCGTATCCCCAAATGGTCTAATTTGACGTGCGGCTGAGCGCGCACTCGCAACTACGACTCGACACACGGGAGATTACGAAATGGTTCACAGAGTAATGGTAACACTATAAACTTCTAACCAATCACGCAGGATCTAAAATATTTGATCTGTGCTATGAATGGCAGAGCTTCTAGCAGTTAAATCTTCATTTAAACTCAGGGATGTTTTGCAGCATCGTCATCATAAGTTTAAAAACAGTGTATAAAAAACAGGTAATATTTCCAGTGTGTATCTCTGGACGTGCGTGGTAAACTCATCCACGATATGTAATAATCGTATAAGTTTGTATGGCGTACGTGTAATAAAATTGTATAGTCCTTCGAGCCGGATTCCACTTAAAACAACTGTTTCTTTTTAAGTTGAATCGTGTATGCTAACATTAGAATATTTATCAGTGTTTTGACCTTAATATTAAACGAATTAACGGTAAGCAATAGATAGGTATGTAATGAGGTTAATTCAATAGGAGAGTTCCGCGTATCCTGGTCAGGCGGGGGCTTTCTACGGACAAGTTTTGATTCAAACGCAAGCCCTTTGAATGGGTCAACAAATCAGATTCTCCCGTTGTGCAGATGTGAAAGAAAACCCTTATACCTTAACCGGTCTAGGTCCGTTCATTGTTTATCGAACGTCCCACAGTCAACTGTTCAATTAAATATGCTTTAGCTATTTACAACTGTTTGCTCTTTGTAACTGTTATGGCTATAGCGCATTATTTAACTGATGTTTTAGTTTGTATTTAATATTCAAACTGTTATTGCTATCGATTTGTGCGGCGATTCTCTCTTATTTGTTGCTATCTAAGTAATGGTAAAGTTAATTTTGTTCAGATCTGAACAGCGGTGTATTGACTAGGTTTATTGTGATCGTTGGTTTATGATAATGATATTTTAAAGCTGCGCTCTTCAAACACATATGTTACAGGAAATACTGTTACTTATAGGCAGGTTTCAAAGAGAAGCCGTAAATCTTAACTGTAAAATTGATCCCGCGATGTTACTGCATTTCATGCAAAATTTCAATTGAAAAGTACTTGCCTACTTTTAATAAAAGAGTTTCTTGGAAAACGCAATGTAACTCTAATGAATAAGACACAATTTTCAAAGACAAACCCGGAAGTGGTAATAGTCGTGACGTCATAAATCTCATGGCAGAGTACAAAACAATTAGCCTTGCACCTTAACGGGTCCTGTCCAGTTTACGTGGAGCTACGAGGCTCTTCACCTGCAGCCCGTTTTGGTGGGAAGGTGAGTGAGGTGGGAGGTCAGGAAACGTGGCTGTCACTGTAGTTGGCACATTAGGGATTTGTCACGGTGAGCTGGGGAACCGTTTGCCGCGGCGTGATTAGGCGCGAGTATCGGGGCCAACACGTCTTCGTATTGGATATTTATTGGATTCTAATGCGGTACTTTTAACGCTAAAGTTCTACGTAACTGGACAACTCGATCAAAGCCAGTTACTAAAACGAGAAGTTCCGTAGATAAATTTAGTCATGGTTTCTCGAATGGCGTCTCACTAGAAACAAGAAGAACATTAAGAAGCAGCCCGGGGCCGTGAAAAAGTGCGCTAAACAGGTTACCTTAGAGGCAATTAGTAGTCAGGAGTTTATTGGCATCTTCCTGTACAGATAAAATTATCATAGATAGGCGAGATCTACATTACCATAGACCACGATCACCGTTTCAAATCCTGATTAGTGCATATATTTAAACTTGTCCGGGACACCGTTAGAGCGCAGTTAGAAATGTCACGCCCACGCCGTGCCTGCATCGGTCGCGATTATGCCAGGAGTTATGGGCCTCGCGCTACTTGACGCGAGACGTTCCAAGGTGCGGTGACGCTCAAGAAGAAGACTACTTAGTACTGTCGAACGACCCAGACACAATAGAAATTTCATTGTTATATGGACAGTCGACTGGTGAGGGGTTATGTAACACTGGCTCAAAATAAAAACAAAAAATAAACATTGTTTTAAGAGTATTGGTCGCTGACGTTGAACAGCAGAAAAGTTGTTGTAACAAAATAGCTTTTCTGCTAAGTGCCAATATTCAGTCGCTGTCGATAATCACTAGAAGTCGTTCTATACACAATTTGATCCATAAGACTTAATCTAAGGAACTATATTATCTACAGGAGCAGCGGTGAGCTATTGAGAGCTGACCGGTAACATTGACAATGAATACCGTATAATACTCTTTCTACATTAGGTATTAACAATTATTTTACTACTTCCTTCTAACTTTTGTTATTCAATAATAACACAAACTTAGAGACTAGAAGTAAAAGGACAACTTTTCTGTACGTTTTAATAATAACTTTCCATGACACAGACAAGTTCACTTGGCGCACGGAACACGTTCTTGACTGACAGTGTGACCAGTCCACCCTGTAATTGGTCGAGTTACCCCATTCGCGGGTAATCCATTAAACTGGCAGCCAGACGCCTGTGTGATCAGGTCTTTCTGTATTAATAAGAGACTGCAGTGTCCATCGTGTCACTGCCTGGTGAATGATTTGCCCTCAGGTGCTTATGTTAGTAGGGATGCTTCTCTTACCCAACAGTAGTTAGGGAGGATTATCCTTCTAAACATTGATGGCATTGCTGACTGGTTTATAAATTTGGTTTTCGATTGCAAACTATTTTAGTTTTACCTTATAGCCCAGATACACTTGACGACCATTTTTGTAAGAAATCTATACTTTTATATTATATTTATTATTTATACTAATATACTAATAATATTATAAAGTGGAAAGATTTGTAAGTATGTTTGTAACGAATTGGCTCAAAAAGTACTGGACCGATTTCAAAAATTCTATCACCATTGGAAAACTACATTCACCCTGAGTAACATAGGCTATATAAGATTCATCATCATCATCATCATCATCCATCACCACGCGGGTGAAACCGCGGAGAGCAACTAGTAATCTATATCACCGTCATCACAAATTCTGTTTTTATACACTTTTGTATATTTTATACCAAAGAGGCCTGTTGACTTATAGCCCAACTTATGCCTTTGCTCGCTTTGGAAATGACCGGATAACAAATCCGTGAAAAAAGTTTAATTCAAAGGAATAATTATAATAATAACCTTAAAAAGTTATAAATATATTTCCCGTTGTAACAGTATCGGAATTATGATTTTTGGTATAATAGTATTTTTGAGATAATTCTAGTTTCTACTTGATTAGATATTAACGGTAATAATGATTTCAAATCGTTTATAAAGAATTACAAAGTAATTAAAAAATAAACTGTACTATAAATTTCTTCCGGCAATATAATGTATAACCTAATATGTGAAGTAAAAATAAAGCTAAAACAGCAGGAAACTGCAGGCTCTAAGTATATCGTTTTTGTTAGATCTGTGTTTTAAGCCAAACCTTTAATGTTCTATACGTATAACGCCATTTCAAAAATCAGAATTGTATGCCCTTGCATTGTAAAGACCGCTTTACAATTTCATAGTTTCGGGCGTTACACTAGACTTATGAGTAGTTTTACTAAGGCTCTAGAAAAATATAAGTGAGAAGACAGGCAAGATGTTACGTCAAATCGAGGAATATCTAAAGGCCTATTTAGACCTGAGCGTTATTCGCTACCGCTGTGGGTAGCGAAAAATACCACGCGGCACTCGATGGGTAAATAGTATGAAGTTCCATAACTGCAGCGAAACTTGTACCGCCTAATGAGGCGATATTTTCTCTTGTTTGGCGAAACTAGTTCCGCCGCCCCGCTAACCGTTGCCACCGAATATATCTACCGCGGTAGCGATATCCGCTTTGGTGTGAACAGTGAAATTAACGCATACCCTTTCGGATTTCTCTATCGCTCGCGGTAGCGAATAACGCCCAGGTTTGAATAGGCCTTTAGAGTACCTTTAAAACGGATCTGTCCTACTATTGGTACTATATCTTATACATACCTAACCAATCTTCTATTTTCCGATATAACGGTCTGTTGGAACATTTATTACATTACATCAAGGAACACATTTCTGATTAAAATACGTCTTCTTAAAGAGACGAGGTAACCTGAGTACTTATTTACAAAAAAACGACGTTCAGCACAAAAGATGGAAATATGTACGCAGACAGCACACTTTTTCGTTCGTACTGTTCTGATAGCTTATATAGACATTGTATGTCATTTTGCACCTACATTTTGAAGGTATTATAGCCCAGTGCTAGTATAATGTGGACATTTAATGTCCGTGTTCAGAAGTTTGACGTCTCATAGGACAATATCCGTATTTCAAGGCGCTTTCTGAAATTGAGACCTCGATTTTCAGGTAAACGTGTTTAGAGAAAGTCCAAAGTCTAAAAATTATTTATGTTTTGTATTATGTTACATTTCGTGAATGGTTTTAAATGAAGTATTGGTTTATTAGAGCATGATCGCATCAGTGACGTATATATTGTGGACTAGCTTCGCCTCGCGATTTCACCCGCGTGGTGAAGGATGATGACGAAAGCATCATACGAGTATATGCCTCCCCGGGATATAATATAACTTTGTCAAATTTAATAACGATCCATTTAGCCGTTTAGGCGCGATAAGGTAACAAACAGACAGAGAGACCGAGTTTTATATATTTTTTAATAAAAGTAGTCTTAGTTACTCCATAACATCAGCTATCTGCCAGTGAAGTCCCGTTAAAATTGGCCCGGCCGCTTCAGAGATTATATGGACAGATTAAAATTTTAACATATTGTTTTATTTAAGTAAATTATAATATACACTCATAATATGCGTTTAGTGAAAAGCTGATAATTTAGAATTAGCCCGCATGCAAAATTTGAAACTCCTAGCACTTGTAGTTTCTGAGATTTCGTGATGAGTGAGTGAGTGAGTGACCTTTCGCTTTTATATATATAGGGTGTTGGTAGAGGGACCGACAAACCAAATGAGCGTGTTCGGTGGACCACTTGGAGAATACAAGTTGGCCAAAAAAAATCCCCGCCCCCCAATATGTTTAACTTTTTTTTGTGATTTTTCCCTTTTTCTCCGAAATTGTACCTATTTACCACCATAACATTTGTAAAATCTGTTTTAGACCGGATTTTTTTAGTTGAATTTGGTCTCTAATATACCTTCAGGCCACGCAAAGCAAAATTGGATACAAAACAGAGCTAACTAACTGATTTAGTTTAAAAAAATTGGGGTGTCGGGGATTTTTTTTGGCCAACTTGTATTCTCCAAGTGGACCCCCGAACACGCTCATTTGGTTTGTCGGTCCCTCTACCAAACACCCTGTATAGATAAGGTTAGGGTGGTACGTCATGAGAACGGATGAAATATAAGTAAGAGTATGAAGGTTGTCAGATCCGAAACGCAGATAGAGAAAAGTCGAATGTTACAATACGTGTGAACGATGGGAGTAAAATGCCAGGTGATACAGCAGAGCGGGAGAAGGTTCATAGTGCGACAAGGACAGGAAGAAGAACGGGACATTTGTTTGTTCACATTACACAAGAATAACTACTATTTAGGTCGAGACACTTATCGAGTACATGGTAATAATATGATATTACAAGAGTACGTGTTGTTATATCCTTTTTGTATTATCTCGCTATGTTATTGTTATGGTTCCATTGTTTTTTTATCCATGTTTACTTATGTTTTAAAAACGCGCCGTTGTCGATGAATTTTAAATATACATTCCATCCTAAGGTTGCCTGGAAGAGATTGATTTTAGCAATAAGGCCGCCCATTGTTACACAATTTTTGTAATTATTACATTTAAGTTCTCATATTGTTATGTTTTTGTGAACAATAAAGTATTATCTATCTTTAGTACTATTATCTTTCTTTTTTGACAGGCCTGTTGGTCTAGTGGTTAATGACCCTGACTGCTATGCCGGAGGTCGTGGGTTCGATTCCCACCCAGTACAAATGTTTGTGTAATGAGCATGATCATGTGTTTTGTGTCTGGGTGTAATTTATCTATAATATGTATGTATTTAGAAATGTATATATAAGTATGTTTATCAGTTGTCTAGTACCCATAACACAAGCTCTGCTTAGCTTGGGACTAGATGGCGTTGTGTGATAGTTGTGGAATATTTATCTATCTATCTATTTATATATATTACCAGAAGTGCGAGCATAGATTTTTTTAATCTTAAATTTTTTAAAGGAGTTTTCTTTATATCAAGAACATATATCTATCCACGATAAACTGATTTTATCTATCGTACCTTGTCTCCAGCATGGATCTAGCCGCGATAGCTATATCGCGGTCTGTCTTATCGATAATTACTGTGACATTTTATCCAATCGACAATAGCTCGCAGTGGTGTTACAGTTCTGTAAACGGTTTGTAGATAATAACTTCGCTAGTCTAGTTTCGGACGCAAGGTGGCCAATTTTAGAAATAGACGCCAAATGGACACCGTCCAGTCGCCGGTGGCAAAATGGAAATTGTCGATAACTGTCCCGCATCCACAGGACGGAATGAGCGACAATTACCGCTTAGCTTAAGCCTTAGGCTGAAGCGGGGAAAGACGATTTTTGGCTTATTTATTTTTTATTCTGCATATAATAGTGGTAATTTTTATTTTACTGCAATTAGCTTATTTTGCTGTAATTTGCGCAGTGAGTTTTCGATAAGACTGTTTGGTTTACGAGAGATATGAACTCGACACAATTTGTACGAAACTTATCTAAAATGTATATCTCTAATTACATTTATAACTCTATACAAGCAGCGTATAGAAACAAAATATGAATTTAAGGCGTGGCTAGGTTATAAAGTGGATATTAACCGAATTTCCGATTTCAAGTTGTTTTTTTTATCTCGTCGGATCAGAGGCGTACGGTTACCTCGTTTTCATAATATATCGCTTATTATAAAATAATATATTAAGACTATTAGTATATGTATCAGAGTAGATGATCTAAGGTTATTAAAATTCACATTCATTATAATTTTGTAACAATCAAATGGGTTTAACGGCAAGTTTCGGTTTAGTACGGTAGCCTTCTTCAGTACTTCTCTTCACACCTTCCTCGCACACCATAGAATAACTAATAGGCACTACGGGCAGCAGCCCGCTTTGCACGAGAGGTCGGTGCGGGCGACAAATTATTGTCGTTCGTGATATTAACAACAGGTAAATCTCACGTTGATCCTATTTATTAGGTACGAGTGTATATGAATGATATTATCGTCCAAAAACTATTATTAACGATATTATTTTTTATCCTATACAAAATGGGTTCAACACTAACAATGAGGTATTCCGCTACAAGCTTGTAACTTGGGCCAGCCGTGCACAGACGAGCATTTCCTACCTGCGGCTTTGTTTGCATTACTACTATATTGCGGCAGTGCGGTGATACCGATGCTTTTTGTATAGAATAGCGGTGCTGCCTGCGGCGAGCCGATCCAACTGCGGTAACATTTCACTTCAATTTACTGCACAGTCTCTCCTATTTCCCTAATTTGGTCTCTATTTGCAAAAGATTCAGGTGCAGATAGCCGCGAGCGGGGAATGTATCTGCTCAAACAGTTTTCCACTGACATGGTCTTAGTCTCTTGTTTTTTTGTTATATTTCTATACTACGACAATAATATCCTCAAAAAGTTATGATCAGGAAACTGTGTCGCAGTTTCGTGGATCATTATTTAGAAAGAGTTTTCATTTCTCAGAAGTTCATTAGAAAGAGTATTAAAATATTATTGTTAATGTCCTTACTTAGCCTGCAAAAACGTTATTATCTAAGCACGTTTCGCACTAACTAATACTCTTACGGCCTTATTTATAAACTTGGCGTACACCCGGAGTAGTTAAAACATCTATCTGTCAATTTTTCGCTTGCAGTAAATGTTACGCGTGAAAGCAAGACAAAGCATGTTATGCCTAATTATATAGGTTTACGCCACGTTTATTAATAAAGGCCTGAGCATCTACGTTAAAGTTATATAATCATACAATAACCGCTTGATCTATTCAAATAAAAACAAAAGTTCAATAAATCATTACAAGTTGCGGTTGAAATAAACAAACGAACAGAATGACCGATACGCGTTCATCATTCACTTAGATATCGATCTCGTAATCGATTCGAGAATTCGAATTGATTGAATAAATCCGATTTTTAATCGGTTCTTATTAAATATGAACGTTAATTACGGTCCGTTGGACGTTTCTGATTTATTTATTGACATTTTTTCTGTTGATGATTTTGTGTTTCCATTATTTTTATAAACGAAAGTGTCTGACGTAAAGACCATAAATTTAATGGTTTTTTTTTTAATATTAATATTATAATGGCAAACTTAATCATGAGGTTCAGTATTTGCAACACTTGGCATTTAAATAATTGCTTAATACAGAACATTTTGAGCTTGTTTAATTATGCAATAGGCAAGCAGTGCTAAGCAGTGCGCGCAATGAAATTAAAACATGAATAAAAATTGTGTCTCATTATTCGAAAGCTGATTGCTTATTGTATTTTAATGTGACAAAATTACAATATGTGCTCAGTAAGGGCCCTTCCACACGCTAGAAGCAAATCCATTTTGAAAATTTATTATTATCATAATAGCTTTTTGTTTTACTACTAATTCGTGAACGTTAAATTTAGACCTCGCTATGAATTTCAGTCAGCTATACTTGTCCCAATTTTATTGAATAATTAGTAAAGATGTCGCAAATTGCATAATGTATGAATGTAATGTCCATGTTTTTACGTAAAATAAATTTATAATTCCCATAATTAGCAGCATGTAGTCGCTGACGTAGTATCCGGTCGGCCGCTCAGCCACAATAGGCATTGTCTGTGACAGCACCGCAGCCACTTCCGGTTCCTGCTGCGCCCGCGCATCCCAACCGAGAGATCTAATCTCGATCGTAGCAGGCGTCGGTGGACAGATTAGCTGATTACAAAGTGTGGTGGGTAGGCTCTTGGTAATCGTGCTTCGTCGGAGCACATTGAGTGGAATGCGATTATCCTTAGGTAAGGGTATACGAAGTGCTGAAGAAGTCTGATAGTAGCCACAGTTAGTAAGTATATTACTGGTGAAGGTTTCTTAGGGTTTCGCGATTCTTATAAGTATTGAAATTAAACAACGGATGAAATCAAGTATAATTTTCTACCGCCTTCCAAAAAAAGGAGGAGGTACTCAATTCGACTGTATTTTTTTATGTTTATTACCTCATAACTTTCGACTGGGTGAACCGATTCTCAAAATTATTTTTTTGTTAGAAAGCTGCTTCCCGTGTGGTCCCATTCAAATCGGTCCAGTAGTTTTTGAGATACACTCCAATAACTATTAAATACACTACAATAACTGAATAGAATGGAAGTCGGTATTACATTTTTCAAATTGTACTTTTATATTATTTATACCTTTCAACTAAATAATGTGAAATTATAAGCAATTTACCCGTTTAAAGTTGTTTCATTTCAATATATTTCTGGTAGTGCTTTATACAAATTACAAAATGCACATATAAGTACAATCTAAATTGTACCTGAACTGGTTAAGTATGTCGGCATCACGCTAGTATTATAAAGGCGATAGTTTGCAAGTGCGTTTGTGTGTTTGTTGCTGGACCAATTTTGATATGGAAATAAACAATATGATTGGTCATTAAGAAACGCTGCAGATGGTAAAAATGCCTACATAAGTTGTACTTAGATACATGTGATTTAGAATATATAATGCGGTCACATTAACTCGACGCATCGCTGGAATGCGGGTCCCCGCCCGCTTCCCCCCGCATTCCCTTTTCCCGCCCGGCAAGTGTCAGTACGGTCAGCATCTTTTTAACCGATACACGCGTCGATAATTTGGCTAATTAATAACGGTAACAGGTAGACACCTTAAATTTTCACAGAATATGTAGTTGTATATTATCTTTCATAATAAATACATATTTTTTATTCAGTTAATAAACTTAATGTTTAATCAATGTTTACTCGATCTTAATAAAGGCCACTTCGCCGGGTTTTTTTGCACACCGTACTTGAGCGCCAAAATGACGTCACATGGTCAAGCGTCTAGTTAATGTGACCGCGTTGTACATTAAACAAAATTTAAAACAAGAGATTATATCGATCGATATGGATACTAAGATTGATCATGCCGTCCCTATCGACGCATATAAAGTAAACATAAGACACGTTAAACCTCTTGTACTACTAAAATTATAAGGTTTATTAGATTTTCAGCCCTCTAAACGGATACTTGAACAGCAAATAGGCATTATCCAATCGTAAGCAGTATTGAACATGAATTAGCCATAGTCCGGAGTGAGGCGAGGCCCAATCAGCTGATTCCATAAGCGGCTTACGATGTAACTGTGCCGGCACTTTTGCTGACTCACTTAACTTGTCTCCGTTAAGGAGTTTGCACTAGTTGCTGTTTGGCAGATTAATGCTTTGCAGCTGTCCTCAGCCGTGATAAGGTTATTTTATTCATTGAGGGGTAAGGTAGTGTTACTAGTTCGATCAAGATCAAAGGTGTGGCTTTTTAAAGATTAACAGAAATGCTTTTGAGATAGGTATTCTGAGATATTTGATTTGCCCCATAGTGTCAATCCATACAAATAAATATTGTAATGTCGATAGAGTATACATCTATCTATATATATAAATGTACCCCTATTTCTCCTGGTCACGCTATAACTTGGGAACGGATGGAACAATCTCACTAATTCTTTTTTATGTTGTGTTAATTATTGTCCAGAGAAGCTTCTTATGAAATAAAAACCAAGACAAGAGGGGAGGTTATGGCGAGCCTACTACGCGAACGAAGTCGCGGGTAGTTGTTAGTATATATAAATATACTGGCTGCGCTCCGCGGTTTCACCCGCGTAGTGATGGATGATGATGGCGAATCAAAAAGCCTATGTTCATCGGGGATAATGTATGATTCTAATGGTGAAAGATTTTTTTAATCGGTTCAGTAGTTTCAGAGCCTATTCAATCCAAACAAACAATCTTTCCTCTGTATAATATTAATAATAAGTAAGTATAGATAATCCTTTGGTCCGATTTTGGCAGTTTTCACACTGGCTGATATTAGTGAGGATTAGTTATCCGCGCAACATGACTGACCGGTTGACGAAGTTCCCTCAGAAGGCTCAGAGGGTAGTATTCCTGCCTTCTGAGCCGTTGGTCTCGGGTTCGATCCCCGGGGTAACCTGATAAGGGGTTACTATAGTACAGGATCTGCATAGTTTGAAACCTGCAGATCTTGTGTGGATGTTGTACCATATTAAAAAACACAATTCAACTGTTTATCCTGCGAGGCTAAAGCCAGAGAAGCCGTGAAAATGTAAACTAGTGTACCTAATCTAAATTTATAGTGGTATTGATTCGCTTGTAAAAAAAAGTAAAGACACAAAACTAAAATTCTCTAAACTATGGTAGTTCTTATTATGTTAATACTAAAATCCACATTCGTGTAACACTTAGAATTACAATTCTAAACATATGATTATTCTATTCATATGTGGGTAGTTTTACATCAGTTTAGATTAGTTTAGAGAGCACGAACAACATGACGATTAAATTTGCACTAAACATACCCACAATTAAACAGAAACGGCAAATTTAAGAATTGTCATTTGCAAGCGCTATACGGATTTGGACTTAAACATGAACAGAATAAGAACTACCATAATTTACTAAAAATATATTTTAGTTCGCTAGGGTAAGCACGCCAATGATTGAACGGTTAAGAGATTTTTCAACTTAAAAAATATAAACAGCAATGACGTGGTAGCTTTAGCATATTAGTTATTTGTTATATGCCACTCTCATTTATCAAAGAATAAAGTAATTTCTTGATTTTGAATTATTATGCATACATTTCTATATATTCATCAATATGCTAAAAATGGTACATATCACCAGTTAATGAACACAATTTCCAGTGAATGAATTCAATAAAACTCAGTAAATGAACAATTATAAAAATATTTTAATCTGCGTAGAAACTCAGTGTTCCTGAGAACATGCATAAGATAATTACTTATGAATGCTCTTATAATACCTACCTTAAATGCTTTTAAAAAATTAGAATATTTTGAGAGTAATATATATATACGTTTAAATTTGTTGCGCGTTTCTATTTTTTGGTATAAATGTTAACTCTGCTACTTTTGCTTAACTCACTTATACATAATTATTGAGTTCAGTAGTTATTGATAAATAAATCAACACTGATTATATATAAACTTAACATTCTATTCAATGTCCTTAAAACCGCAAAAGAAATCAACCCACGCTTCAGATATTGGGATTTTCTAGCACACGATGGATATCGACATAATCTCTTGCTATCAGCTATATCTGGGATTTGCGATTTTACAAAAGTAACAACATTCTCTAACACTGACTTTTTCTTATAAAATTATTTTAAGTATTTTAGATATTTATCACTTGCCAATAACAATTAAAACAAAAAAATAACGCATTCTCTTTTCAGATTTAAATCGAACGATAGCATATTTACCATTAATGAGGTCACTTAATTTTCCGTAGCTTTTCTTTATTCTCGTTCCGTAGATCTTTACATTTATTTCTAGATTGTGTTTGTGTACTTGTATTTTATTTAATTAAAGTTTTTCTTCTTTTTTCTCTTTTGATTCATTTTTCAGTACATGCTCTTTTTTTTCTACTTTTTCTTTTCCTCAACTGTACTTCCTCATTTCTTGTTTTTCTTTTTTATCGTGGTCTCTTCTTCTTTACTCTGCTTTTTCTCGTCTTGTAGTTTTATGTCTTCTTTATATCTCTGCCCTGCCAATCCGAATTTTCTTTGTTGGTATTTCAGGATACAATAACTCTAAGAAATTATGCAGTGGCACCACTGTTAATTTTTTTAGTACATTTAACCAAACGACCTGATGAATAGCTTGTTGAGGGTGGATAGGGCAGACATTCAACTGTTCCCGCTTGAGAGTTTGGGTTCAGATGTTGCACACAACATTTTGTTTTTTAGTGTTGCAATCAACTATTCTTATTTCGTCGTCAGTTTTTGAAAAGGTAAAGGTATGACCGATGGTAAGCTCGTATCTTGATTAACAATGAAGTTTATTATAACTTCAGTTTTATCAAAATCAGGTCTTATCCAAATCAAATATATAAAGTATCGTCGAGAATCAAACTGTGAGTTTCAGTCACATTTTCCCTTTGTTGGATGTCATCTATTGCAGACTCGACATGAATTTGAGCAACATCTTCAATTATCATCGAGATAATAAATAAATAAAACTCGAAGTAATGTAAAATTTATATATAGAACTAAATTACCTAGTCAATGATTGTAACAAGTTTTTTAGAACTAAGTATTTAAAATATATCACTTTTTCCAGATTAACATAATCAGGCATTCATTTATATATAAAGGAACACAAAAATTGTTAGTTCATTCACTGGTATACTAAAGCCAGTAATTGAACAGTGTAATAATATACGTACTTCATTTACTAGATTTCATAAATCAATAAATGAACACATTTGTTCCAATAATAGCTCAAAGATTCAAAACATTTTTCTAAACGTATGATCAAAAAACGATATAAATTTAATACGTTAAAGACGATATATTTCATACTTTCAACTTATCGTACATTACTAATGAATGAACACCCCGTTCATTCATTGAATTGCAATATTATAACAAGCCAGTGCTGGAACACTAAATAATATACAAAAAAATATCCAGTACCATTGTTATGATAGTTTTAAACTAAGAAGCAAGCCATATTCTATTGACATTATAACTCATACGATAGTTTTTGCTTCAAACGTAACTACAAAGTTCACAACAATAGGGCACGGATCTTACCCGAGATCTAATTTCTCCATACAAAATATCACACACGAAAAAACTATGTCTATAAACGTATGCTATCGTGTAACTAAACGCTAATTGGATGAAACAAGTGTTACCATTATAAGAAAATAATGTGATCAACCAGAAAAAAAATACTCATTTTGATAGAATAGCATAATTATCTTGTTTTAAAAGATATATTACGTTTTGTTCATTCAATGGGCTGTGTTCATTCACTAGACGGCTTAGCCTAGTTTGGTTTGGCGTTCTGAACAAGCGAATTAATACCAGTGCCTGTCACCCTATACTATAGGTATTGGTAATATTCAGTACGTGATAAAAATCTGATGTGTGAACTTTCATTAACAATTTCACAGAGAGCCGTGAAATTTATTTCTTATTAAAAAATCCGGTCCACAGCCAATAACAGTAAATTAGTGGAGATTTATTAAAAATTTAATTTCCAATATACATAAAGATAACGCCGCGCCGGCAAATAATCAAAACAACACGAAAATAATTATGACAGGCCCCAATACACCGTAAATTTGAACTGGACACGGGGCCCTGGAGCGTGAAGCTATCAGTTTTGGCACAGCCGCCAATTGACGGCATGACGGCATACTTTCGTTTTTATTTGGTACGAAAGTCTCGGACTCGGGGACTTTCTTCAAGTCGGCGCGAGCCCTTATTCCCGATAGTATGGTATCGCAACGATTCAGACGTCAGATCGACTCTGACATTCAGACCGGAAAATGTAGCACGTGCAGCGGCGCAAGTGATAAGAAAATGGCGCGGTGAATTCTTTAATGTTTTTTTATATTTTTATTCTAATGTTATTTTTATTAATTTGAAATAATTGAATATCACAGAAATACAATAGTACTTAGGTATACTAACAATACATAAGCCGCGTCATCGCCATATGAGAAAAAAATTGAGCGTGATTGGGATCCGAATTTATGAAAACGTGATGTACTCGTTCAGTACCTGCATTTACCATACAATGTTTTGCCCCGGACATCAAACCTGGGACTCCACGATTCATAGGCATGATCATAACTAAACAAGTTAACAGAGCTGTCAAAATACAGACATTCATATAGATAACAGAAAATTTGAGATTTACGTTTCGTTACGCGATGATATGATCTCTAAAATATACCCACAATAAAAGAGAAATATCTAATTTGTTGTTGTCATTCGAAAATGTTATACTAATTTGGATCTTAGCTTGACCAGAATAAGAACTGCCATAATTTGGAGATACGAGTATTTAATTTAGAGAATGCTTACAGAATCGCCACCAATAAATAGCTTTCAGAATATATTATTTTATTTTTCATCATTATTACACCAATATGTTTTCATTTACTATAAATTATCAATATTATCATAAAAATAAAAACGGGATTAAAACATGAACTACTAAACACTTGTACCACACCACACTCCAAGCTCCGTGATGGAAGGCGTAACCGCTCCAGCTTGTGATTTACGACATTTCTACGTAAATTGGTGTGCTCGTATCGCTGACGTAGTGCGACAAGACAAGACAAGACTGACCAATGTAGTGCGCCACTAGAACTAAGGGCAGAACTTGAGTCTGCCCCATAGACCATATATCCACTTGACTGCGTGTAGCTTAATTTCTTCTAAGAACACAAGTCACCACTGCGGGTCAGGGGGCTACGTACAAAAAAGGATTTTGATTGGCCGGCTCAAAATGTAGCTCTACTCATAGTACCTAAATAGTGCTGTGGTACAGCATTATGCAATCACCTTAATTGTCGATAAAAAGCACTACAAATTATCGTTTACCTTAATTGTACAAATACCTGAAATTTGTATGTAGTTAAGTATTAAGCAAATAAGGTTATGTAAACAAAACTTCAATTAATCAAATTATCTTAATAATTCATTCGATGTTTCACGGTGAAGCAGAACACATTGATCTGAGTATGTTTATTTTGCGTTTTAAAAATAGTTATCACTGTCTGTTTACTGTATTATTATTGATCATTCAGTATGTAAGTACTTAATACCACCATAAAATAATTATATATGTTCACCATAGTAAAACAACATCGTTATAATTTTAAAATAGTTTTAATTGTACAAAGTATCGAAAGCCTTTACACAAAATGTGATTAAATAATGATTGTAAATGGGATACAAGGATACAACACCTCTTTCTATACAATACTGGATTTGTACGACCGTAAAATTTGTCAATGTATAGACGACACCTACAAATTATATATATTTTTGACCGACTCACACTTTTTACTTTTAGAAGCCAGTTCCATGTTATTATTAAAAAACTATGTGTCTAGTCATATAAAAAGATGCCAGCTAGACAGAGAAGAAGTAGTAGAATTATCCAACTCCGAATATTTATTTGTATTTTATGTATAGAAGAATTATTTTCCTCACAGTCGATATATACAATCGATAAGTTGCCCGTTAATATGGAAGTACCGCACTAATTTACACGTGCCAGTGAATAAAAGAGACGGCGTTATCTACAACTGCAAAGAACAGTACGGGATGGCAAAAGACATCAACGCGTTCCCATATTTTTTTTATTTTTGAGTCACTATTTAATTACTTCATTTGTGTATTTTGTTTTCTTCCAATAATTAATAAACTAAAAATATCTGTGAAATTTAATTCCATCCTTTGCATACCTGGATGTCTGCCTGTTTTTTCCGTACCACTTTACTGAATAATAAGGCATAATTTGATTTGTTTGAATTTTTTTTCATCCGCTTGTTCTACATGCGAAGTCAAACTGGTACTAACGTGTCGGTGCGATATGTTAGCTTTTTATTGTCATAGTCTTGGCAGCTGAGGGGAAGCCGTATGAGCAGTCAAGTGGATATATATGGTCTGTGGTCTGCCCTTATCAAACTCGAAAATGGTCATAAACCATGCAAAGAAGAAACGCTTAGATAGAAGAGAGAAAGAAAACCTGACAGAAGCATACTTTTAAAATACAATAAAAATGCTTAACTCGTTGACTCGCGATTCGCCATATTTGGCCAATAATACAAAACATTTCGCAGATATCAACCTACTTTTCCAGGAACTGCAACGTTTGTGGTTAACATCTGGAGGCTAATTCTGTGTGGAAGTGGAATCGGGCCCCAGGTGTGCCTCGTGCTTGTACCGTTTCCTATACTTAAACAAAACACCCCCGTCCGGAAAAATGGTGACTGTAAATGCCGTGTCCCCAGCATTGGAAACGTAATGGTCTATGTCTATGCTATTAACAATAACATTAAAGCTTTAACTCGTAGTAAAAACATTACCAGGATAATTTAAGATCATACGAAGTTAATCCGGCCACAATTTAGATGATATCTTTCGCCTGTGTCGTACAGTAACTTAGCAAGTAACTTACAATGTTGTTAATATAGTATTTAAATGCAGACAGAAGTTATTCTGGGCAACTCCACAGAATAAATAGTAATGACTTGTCCAAGATCAGAAATAAAAGAAAACTAGGAGATGAAAAAACGCGTGTCGTAAATAGATGATGCTTGGTAGAATGTCTTCGATTAAAATAATATCTATTCATAAAATATATTTGTGAATAGGTCATATATTATAGTATAAGATGGTCAATCTCAAGACGTTTAGGCAAACGGAGTGTTGGACGCCCTGCAGCCAGGTGGAGAGACGACCTGCGGAGCATCTGGCAGTAACTGGATGCAGAAAGCTGAAGACCGAGCTTTGTGGCGTACTTTAGGCGAGGCATATGTCCAGCAGTGGACGAATGTGGGCTGATGATGAATCTCAAGACTGGTTTACTTATATTAGAGTAAGTACAACTCATCTCTTGTAGGACTTTTGCAGAGTCCTAAAAAAGTACCACACCTTGGCCAGTTATTCAACCGTGAAGCAGTAGTGTGCAAACATTACTGTGTTTCGGTTTGACGGGCATTGTTTCCAGCGAAATTATAGAGCAAGAGATTTAACATCTTCTAAGGGTGACCGAGCCCAGTGCATTGCCATGCAGGGCTTAAGGCCTATTCAGACCTGGGCGTAATTCGCTACCGCGCGCGGTAGAGATAACCGTTGGCAACAGTTAGCGGGGCGAGGGCAGGAAGCATGTCGCTCTCGCTACTTGCTCCCCCGCGTCGCCTGGCGGAACTAGTTTCGCCAAACAAGAGAAAATACCGCCTCACTAGGCGGTACAAGTTTCGCTGCAGTTATGGAACTTAATACTATTTACCCATCGAGTTCCGCGTGCGGTATTTTTCGCTACCCACAGCGGTAGCGAATAACGCTCAGGTCTGAATAAGCCTTTAGAACTAGTTTCAAAAATGGCTCTGAGCTGTTATAGTCAAGCGTGACGCTTAACAACAGGCAAGCAACTTCCATGTCTCGAGTAGGTATCATGGAAAACCATACATATAATATATTCCATCCTTATATCTTCCTGACCTCAAGCATCAACAAGATACAGGGTGCACAACTGATAAGTGCCAGTTATACTTAACCGGATGAGGTAAAAAAAGAACAACCACATTTCACTTACATTTTCGTAAACCTCCATGTTAATGGCCCTGATACCGCTTATCATCTCCCTGGTGGCCTACTAACAGCCCTGAGCCACAGTTAATACACCAGTGTCTATCAATTTGGCCCAGATTCGTTACTAGTTAATATGTTCCTAGCTCAGTTCGTTTAAAAGGCAGATAAATGCGCATGTTTACAAATTGAACGCATACCTTTCAAGGTAAAGGTCGAGCGCTTATCTGTGGTCATAAATAGGGAAATGGGAAAAATGGGCCTGATTACTCTACGTGGGTAAAAAGGGGAATAAACTATAGCCCTTTGGATAGTTCCGAGCTTGCCTTTGCCCGCTGCCTTGTTTATTCTGTGTTCGTATTTTGTATTTTTTTAAGGACTGATTTGAGTGAACGAGTAAGGTTTGTGCAAAAAAGAAACGCCCTAGTCGTCGCGCGTGCATGTGCTAATTTACTGTTTTAACCCTTCATATAGCGTGATAATTAAAATAAATGATTTATGAATGAAACGCACGTAAATTTACGTCAATGGTACTCAAAGAGTTATTGCTAGTGAAAAAAGGGCCGAACATAATTGCTGCTAATTTACTGTTTTATTTTATCGAGTCGACGTTCATGACATAATATATATAATGCCACATGACAGATAATACCTGCCGTGCGAATCTCTAAGAGCAAACATCGATGCATCTTTGACAACATCCGTGAAACAAATGCGAGATGACAATAGACAAAAGACAATTTATTGGTGAATAAAATATTTACAAGTCGGTTTCATAAAGTTACAATTTAAATTAGAGATAAATTATTATTACTATAAGCCTAATATATATTTATTATACCTTATAGTATAAGGTATAATAAATATAAGAAAAAAAATATTTATATATATGTCAATAATTATATGGTTGGTAATGAGACAGTAGCTTATCGTCAAGGTACTCCTTAAGGGAGTAGTAGGCCTTGCTTATTAAGAAATTCCTTTACAAATATTAGGGCGGGAAGTTTCATTCTTAATTACATTCGGTAGGTTGTTAAAAACCTTTGGTCCAAGGACATATACGGATTGGTTTGACTTGACCAGGGTGTGAGCAGGTGTTCGAAGTCTGTCTCATAGGTGTGTGCTGCCCCGAGGGTTTCAAATGTTTCTGGGTTAGCATGAACAAAATTGCATATTTGGTAAATAAATATCGAGGGCACCGTCATTATTCCAAGTTTGATGATGTGTGGCTTCGCGGACTCATCCCATTTCAAATGCACGATTGCGCGTATGGCTCTTTTTTGTATAAGACAAGAAACGTTGGAAAAGCAACCTTATGTACAAAGGCGAAATCTCATAAAGTGTTTGACATCGGTGAGCTCATCGACGAGCACAACGACGAATCATTAGAGAATCGCACGGCTGGATTAGGTTCTCAAAGTATACAAAACTGAATGTTAGTTCACCTTAACGTCACAACGGTTCTCTCTAAAGCCGGTCGTCCATCGCCAACTAAACTAAGTTAATTTAGCTTAGCTCACATAGTTGAGTTTGTTTTTTCATACATGTGCGTCTACCGCAATCTACGCCGGCTAAGCTACGCTATACTCTCAACTATATAAGCTAATTTAAACTAACTTAGTTAATTTGTTGTGGACGATCGGCTTTAAAGTTATATTTAACATCGTCGAGCACATCTCTACTACTAATCTCTACACTAATTACAAGAATGAATACTTCGTTAATCTTGAAAAGCGAGGGATTATACAGGGTTATTGGTAATTAGACCGGATCCTTTTAAGGGGTGGTAGGGAATGCCATTTGCAACAATATGACTGTACATTGTGATATCCGGAAATGAATCATTTCTGTGATATTCTTTTTTTTTATTTTTTTTTTGGAAAATCCAGTTTTACTACTTTAAAATTCAATAAAAAAAAAAGTAATCAACCGATTTCAATTCTGTTCGCAGTTTTAGAAAAACCTTGTTACAGCTCTTAATAATAAACAATAATATCGTACTAATGTAGATCCATCCAAAAACTAGAGGCTTTTTCATAATTTTTATTTGATAATTTTTGTAAGATGCTTTACAAAAACCTTTATTTTCTCTACAAAAACGATAGTAAATTAAGTCTGCATTTTATTTAAAAAACATCTACAAGTCTTTAGCTATCCAACGAGGTAAAAAAATTTGCACACTTTATTACACAGTTGCAGAAATAATGCGATTTCAAAAGGCCGAGAAAGGAATGAGAATAGTCCATGAGAAGTAGCTATGGAAGAAATACTTTCTTAAGGTAACTTAATTTCTTTTAAAGAAATAAAAGAGTAGATGTAATTAGTCTGTATTTATTATTTTTACAGTTCGTTCTCAAAATGTGAGCCAGAATTTTGAATGCAGAGACGCATACGTCTGCGTAAATTGCTTTTAACAACACTTGTATTTAAATTAATTTTCATTTTTTCTGCTGCATTTATTATGCGCTGTTTCAGTTCTTCGATGGTTGCCACATGTCCAAGAGTATCGTCGTACACCAAGCTTTTCATTCATAACCATACGTAATAGTCGACGGGAGTCAAGTCGGGACTTCTGGCCGGCCACGTAATGGGTCCTCCTCTGCCAATCCACTTATTGGGATACTGACGATTGAGCCACTCACGGACGCTCAAACTAAAATGTGCGGGGCAACCATCATGTTGGTAAATCATGTTTCTGCGGGTTTCAAGGGGTACTTCACTGAGTAGCTCATAAAGTTCGTTTCTCAAAAAAAATTCATACGCTTCACCATTGAGGTTGTTGGGCAGAAAGAAAGGGCCGATCAATTCATTCTTAATAATGCCCATCCACACATTAACGGAAAACCTTCTTTGTGATCCTTGTAATCTTTTCTTGTTTGGGTTACCGTCATCTTTCGGGGCCCAATAATGAATATTATGATAATTTGATATTCCATCATGATCAAATTTGGATTCGTCGGTCCATAAGATTTTTAATAAAAAATTGGCATCTTCCATATCGGTGTTCAACATGAATCTGCAAAATTCGACTCTACGTGCAGGATCTCCGTCTTGGATAACTTGTACCGGAGTCAAATGATACGTGTAGAGTCTTGAGCGGTGCACTGTGTTCCATACTTTCCATTGCGACATGCCAAGACGTCGTGCAATGATGTTTGTTGAAGTCGTAGGATCTTGCTCAAACATGCGAATTATCTGTTCCTCTTCATCCGAATGATAAACACGAGATCGTCCAGCATCACTTTGTCGTCTTTGAACTTGACCAGTTTCTCGTAGTCGCCGGTACACTCCGTCAAATACACTCACATGGGGTAAACGGCGCTGTGGAAATCGAGACTGATACTCTGTTCGAGCATGTGTAGCGACGCCGTTGGCAAAACCATAGCAAAACAGTATGTCCGCATACTCTTCGTTTGTGAACTCTCGAAGCCGAGGTAGATGGTCGTGGGATTCCGCAGTCATGATCAGATCCTTTAGTACAAGCCAAGTCGTCGGGTAAGCAATCAATCAAAAAGTCCAGTTCCTAGCCGCATCACAGAAAAAGAAGTTACACAAGTCCAATAACGTTATCAAGGTCGAAATTTAATCGTAATAAAGGGTTGCCAAAGAGCATCTGAACAGTACGATGCGCTTGAGCAAACTGGGTTCTCTTTGCTCGTTCAACAAACATAAGCGAGAGGGAGACGGCGCATTCAACATGGATACCGTTGTCTAAAACCCTTTCTCGGAATGTCTCTACCTGAGTCTTTGTTATCGCATTATTTCTGCAATTGTGCAATAAAGTGCTAATTTTTTTACCTCGTTGGATAGCTAAAGACTTGTAGATGTTTTTTAAATAAAATGCAGACTTAATTTACTATCGTTTTTGTAGAGAAAATAAAGGTTTTTGTAAAGCATCTTACAAAAATTATCAAATAAAAATTATGAAAAAGCCTCTAGTTTTTGGATGGATCTACATTAGTACGATATTATTGTTTATTATTAGGAGCTGTAACAAGGTTTCTCTAAAACTGCGAACAGAATTGAAATCGGTTGATTACTTTTTTTTTTATTGAATTTTAAAGTAGTAAAACTGGATTGTCCAAAAAAAAATAAAAAAAAAGAATATCACAGAAATGATTCATTTCCGGATATCACAATGTACAGTCATATTGTTGCAAATGGCATTCCCTACCACCCCTTAAAAGGATCCGGTCTAATTACCAATAACCCTGTATGTATTATATGTTATATATTATATGTATACGGTCACTAGCTTCCTTTAAATTTATAAGCAGTGAACAAGGCACAGCTAAAAGTAAATTATACTCTGGCTTAGTGGCAGACACGGCTAATTTCAGCCATGGGATACCCAACCGTGTTCATAGTACGAATGTTAATCTCATATTATCATAAGACACATCACATCTCATAAGACCCTTGGATTAATGAAAAACGAAATTTAAAACTACTTCATAATCTTTTACCTTGCATTTTAATATAAATAAAAATATAGAATACCTATATAGAAATATATATTATGAAAACCCCTCCGGGCGAAATAGGTCAATATTTTCTAGTTGTAGTTCGCTCGGTCAATATTCATCGCGATAATATGAAATAGACATTATGCCGTTTTCATTACACTGACTATTCTCTGCCTGTCAGCTAGCACAGCACATTGTGACAGTGGATTCTCGTATTTACTCGCGCTATCCTCGTATTTTTTGTTGTATTTAGATGTCTACCCTCTACTTCTAGAATGTACGTAATGAATTTAAGCATAGTTAAATGAAATACTTATATAGTAGTTTTAACGAGAACTCAGTGTCAGACAACCCTAACAGGTTTACAGACATTACTAAGAACAATTTATATTTCTTCTTCTTCTTTGGGTGCCTCTCCACTATTGGAGGTTGGCCGTCATCCTTCTAAACTCATCTTTGTTCAGGGCAAGCCTGAACAGATCTTCAGCCCGTCTTATCCCGGTCCATTGTCGGATGTTGCGGAGTCAAGACAGTTTGTGTTGACAAAAAAATATATATTAACTTGTTTGGAAATTTATATAAATAATAAAAATGAATAAATACAGAAATACCACAGTTCAGTCACATGTCAAGCGAGATTTTACAGATCACCTGCAGCTTGACAACCAACTCGATGCTGCGAAACGACCTCGAATACCTAGACTTGATAGTATGAACAGGACAATATTTATGACAAATTAATGACAAATATTTTTTGATAAAAGGAGTGATGCTCATTCCATCAACACGCGAAATAAGCACAAGCTATCCGTACATGTAACGCGTCTCCACAGAATAAGTCATTCTTTTATGAGACAATGTATACGATTCTATAATAAAGTTCCCAATGTTATCCGAGATTTGCCTATTAATAAGTTTAAAATTACTATTAAAAATAAACTCTGTCAAAAAGGTTATTACAAAATTTCGGATTACTTGGAGGATAAAACAGCTTGGGACTGATCACTCCAGGATCTATCTACTCGTGTACTAAGATGTCAAAGTGTAGCGTGTCTTGCCCTACTGATACCATTATTATGTTCTCTTTTGTAAGGCAACACACTGGAGCTAATATATGTAGTACCTAAGTAAAAACATTGTAAAAACATCTATATAAAAAGAATGGCCCCGAGTTTCTTGCCGCTTCTTCTCGGTAGGCTCTATATATTTTGGAACGCGGCGGTAGTCTTTAAAGTACATTATAATGAAAAATTGACGTTTATAAGTGCGTCTTTGATGCCTAAATTGAATAAATGATTTTGACTTTGACTTTGGACATAAGCCGAGGGAGAGTAACAGCATATATTGGAAACCTAATCTTCCCCTGTATATAACGAGTACCTAGTGATTTGTAGACTTTGTCGTTAATGACTAGGGTAGAACCAGCTGCACTGGTACTAACTACTTATTACGTGCTAAGAACTAATATTAAATCCAGATGATGGACTGACAGTGAGCTGTGGTATGTAGGACAGCGAGCTGTCCACATGTGTATGCAGATCAACTGCACTGCAGCCCTCGCAGCCAGCTCTGTGTCCTCGACTCGGCCTAATGATATAGCCTTCGAGGGCCAAGACAGGAGCAGACAGCGTTTTGTAGCGCATGTTGGCCCGTATAATGATCACCCTTATATAACTATCAACATTGCAGGGAAGAAGATATACTTATGTAGAGCAGAACTCCTCACTTCATTTCACTTTAAACATAACCTCATTTTGAAGAAGGGAATTAGGTATGAAATAAAGAACGGGGTGCGTGTATTAGTGAGATTTCTCGACCATTCTGGACAATTCCCGTGACGACCTTCCAAATCTCATTGACCACAGATGGTAAAACTGGGTAGGTATGACGATAATGGTTTTCTTCATGATATACGTAAAGCTCAGGGAACATAATTGCATTATTTGAAACCATTTATAGCTGTTAAATAAACTATGAGGTTGACTCAAGTCTGTAATAATTATAATACCTACCGAGTAATGAAGTTTTAAATTAAGTTCCTATTATGATGTACTCCTACTTCGCACCTTGATCTCCATAACATAGTAATTTAATATTTTACATAATCTATCAACAGTCAAACGTCCAGACATAATAGAAATGTCATTGTTATAATGACATCGACACAATATGAGGGTATAATGTTATAATAGGATAGTATTTTTAACATGTTTACATATGTTATAAGTAGCCAGTTGGAAATACGCATTATGTATAATGTTGCGGAATAGACAACGTTAATGCTACCCAACCAGGGGACTGACTGAACGGCGACTTTAATCGTTTTCTTATTCTATTATTGCAAACCACTTCAGCTGCAGTTACGTTTCTGTTGACCGCTGACGTCGATCAACATTTTATTTATATTCTAATTCAATAGATATAATATCATGAATGCGACGCTAACTCATATTCGTATATAGTAGCGTATAATGTACAAGTGTTTTCTACCGACTTCCAAAAAGGAGGAGGTACTCAATTCGACTGTTTTTTTTATGTTTGTTACCTCATAACTTTCGACTGGGTTAGCCGATTCTCAAAATTCTTTGTTTGAAAGCTGGTGCTTCCCGTGTGGTCCCATTTAAATATTATCATATTTGGTCCAGTAGATTTTGAGTTATACACCAATAACTGAATAGAATGGAAGTTAGTATTAATTTTTTTAAATTATTGTTGTACGTTGTGAAATAGTAGAATTGGCCTTCCCTACCCAGCATTCACGAGTAAACCATCGACAAAAAAACATGGAGAAGAAACTATAACAGAGGTGTTCACTCGCATGAGATTAGAATAAAGAGAGTGAAGGCTCATAATAATATACATATAGTGTCCCTCTATTCGTCCACAACTTGGACCGCCATGAAACCACCGCCGCAGGGCACTGGACCCGCCTGCAGCCTTTCCTGACGACGAAGAGAGCGCATGCCAAACAAATCACTGTTTATTAGCCGGTGCAGTTTCCGAACTAAACACACGGTTCCACAGTATAAAACGGTGCCAGCGATGGTTTTACGTCGGGCTGCCATCTGAGCCTTCTTAGAAGTTTAAAGAACTGCCGTGCGATTCTCTAAGAGCAAATATCGTTGCATCTTTGACAACATCCGTGACGAGATGACAAGAAACGTTGGAAAAGCAATCTTATGTACAAGGGCGATACCTCATAAAGTATTTAACATCGGTGAGCTCGTCGACGAGCCGTGCGATTCTGTAACGAATCGTTACAGAATCGCACGGCTGTAAGGAATATGATTGGTTATATAAATGTATTCGGTTGTTGTATATATATATGTTAACAGATTACGAGTACGAAGATACCAAAACACTTCGTTCCGATATTAAGTATTAATTATGAAGCATTTGTAAATTTTGTAACGCAAATCGTTCTCAGATCTGAAGTTTCCTACAACTGTTAATTTACTTTGTGTTCTCTCTGTACCTATAGTGTTCTCGAACCCGACTCGAGACCACGGAAAATTTGTCTCCTTTTGCTTTGTCGCGTCTCGAGATGCAATTTTGATTCCAATGTCGTTCCAATCCAATGTTCGAAAACTAATATTGGTTCAATCATTGATTGTTTGAATTAATTATTAATAAACACAATTAAGGCACGTCCCAATAATCTATCTATCACGGTTTTCCTTACTACCGATATAAATTTGACATAACGTCCCTACAAATAGTGTCAAATATCTATCTCTAGTAAGGTAAACGGGCGATAGATAGATTATTGGGACCGGCGGTTAGAAGGTAACCTTTAAACAAGTACAATTTGAAAAATTTAACACTGACTTCCATTATATTCAGTTATTGGAGTGTATCTCAATAACTAATGGACCGAATTTGATGAAATATAAATGGGAAGCACCAGCTTTTAAAACAAAAATAAGGATTGTGAGAATCGGTTCACCCAGTCGAAAGTTATGAGGTAACAAACATAAAAAAAATACATTCGAATTGAGTATAGTGTAGGGTGTAGGTGAAGTTTAAAAACTGGACAATTTTGGTAAAAGATAGGTATTCGCAAGACCATTTGGTAACATATAATTTTTTTGAAAAATTCGTCAACATATTTGTGAAATTTTGCTGAGTTTCGATGACCAACAGATAGCTCAGACTTCGAAAAATTTCCGCTGAGAGACTGTGCTTAATATATTTATTTACATCCATATGTAACAATTAAGCGTGTTGTGTTTACCGACACGTTAACAACACCAGTGCAAGTACCGAACTTAACGATCGATAAATTTGAGTCTTGAATTTGTCATACTTTGAAAAAACTGCTATATAGATCTTGTGTCGATCATTGCAAGTAACAAAATTAAGCGATCGGTAGACAAATTCGATAAGCTTTTACGATTATAACGATAACCCTAGCATGGAACTGTTAAATTACGTTTGAGATCGTCTATTTAATCGATTTTAACGATTGTTTTGTCAGCTTTGAAAATGACCGGAATATTGTTTAGTTGCGTTTGATCTTACTAATATTATAAACACGAAAGTTTGTATTTAATCTTACGCTCAAAGGGATGGCCCAATTTTGATGAAATTTGACATGGAGGTAGATGAGGCGCTGAATTAACACATAGATTTTCATCAACATCGTCATCATCTATCACCATGCGGGTGTAACCGCGGGGCGCAGCTAGTATTCAATTAAAGTTCAGACTTCGGCGTTCCTTTGATCGTAGAAATCATCAAATGATAGAAGGATGCATTGTGGAATGCAAATAATTCGTAATAATTGATATACCATCGACAATTTGACGATCATATAAGTCGTTGATATACCTTCCATACTTGCTAGGGGCGATACGATTTTTTATCGATCTTAGCGACTCGACAAATTTAACGACTTATACGGTACTTGCACGCAGAGCGTACAAACAAGCAATACGAGATGTCGCGTCACGAGTGGTACGGTATTAGGGGGAGCGCGGCGTGATGCGGAGTGTAGAGCGGGTGGCGGCGTGAAGTGCGGGGCCGGCGGCGGGCGGCAGGCGTCCCGCGTCGCGCAGCGTACGGCGCGGCGGGCAGTGGCGTTCGAACGCGCGCTCCTACTAGTGTTGTCCTGTACTCGACGTAGATACAATTTCACGTCAATGTCTTTCGAAGATATCATAGACAGAGTGAAGATTCGGCCGGAGCTATGGCAGCGCGCGCACCCTCTCTACAAGAACAAGATGCTGCGGCTGAGGATTTGGAACCAGATGTCGAAGGAGTTGGACTCGAACGGTAATTATGGGATAGTTTACTCAGTTCGCTCGGCTCGGGCGGCACGGCGCGGCCGGCGGCCATGTTTGTTCGTTTGACATTGTTTTGTATGACTTTAGCTGTCATTGTCAATAATATTTCTATAAAGCCGTAATACACCTATGTAAAATGCTTTGCTATGCTAATATGTCAATAATATTACACGATATTGCGATCGCGGTTTACAACTTAAATATATAAAAAATGTGAGATTGTGGTTACCTGTGCCACGGTTTTTGTTAAGATCGATGTCGAGACGAACATGTCGCTCGTCTGATGTTAAGCGTCAGTGACGCTCAGAATTTTACTATAACAGTGAGCTTAGCACGAACATTTTCGTATAAGTGTGAAATGATCGTATCGTTGGCGTATACAGTACAAACTATGAGTTATCTGTGCCACAGTTGTACTAGATAAATCATAGTTTTTATTGTACACTGATACGATGGTAGAATAGAAACACAACCTGTAATACGCATCTTCATTGTTCTGGTTTCCTGGTACAATTGTATTCTATGCCCTTGAGACACGACTTACGACTTTTGCTTACTTTTCACCACCACGGTGTCGGTGTCACGTGGAAGTCGGTATTAAATTTTTCAAATTACACTTGTTTGTTTTGTCAATTATTGTCAGGAGAAAGTTCTTACTAAAGAAAACCCAAGGAAAGATGGGAGATTATGGCGAGAACAAAGGCCGAGCCTACAACGCGAACAAAGTCGCGGGCAGTTACTAGTACTTTCATATAAAACAATACCAACCTGCATAAAGCACACAGGGGTAAAAATATCTAATATATAAAAATAATTAAATGTTTTTAATCCTTTTTGTCACTATGTCCGCATGAATTGTTTCCCATTAATTTCGGGCATGTACATTTTAAATGCCAGTGCCTAATAAGTAGTACTAATGAATTTAATTAATTACTATATGCATAGTAACTGCCAGCTATTTATAAATGAAATCATAATAGCAGCTGGCTTGTTCGTATAGAGAATCATACTAATACCTACTTTAGTAGTTTTTGAACTTTCCCAAACTGAAATCCTATTTTTATAACACTATCAGATATAATCGTCCAAATCAAAATTCTTTTTCTACCGTGAAGCAGTAATGTTCGCAATACTGTGTTCTGGTTTGAAGGTATGGGCCGGCGAAATTACAGGAACATGAGATTTAACAACTTATTGTCTTGGCTTTACGGTTTTGGAGTTACAGGCGCAGTGCAGCTCGCAGTGCAGACACTACGAAATGCATCTGTTATAGGAGGACGCATAGACTAAAATATATACTAGGAAAAGGACGTTGCCACTTAATGTCAGGTGGGCCTCGTGCTTGGACCGTTCCATACCTTTGTACCTATTCCGTTTCCGTACCATGAAATAAAATATTACCATGGTAATTAACAGATTCTGCCCATCGTTCGGCCAAGTTATATTGATAATTTGTAAAGGACCCGATAATATTTTTAACATAAATTTACCATAAACAAAAATCTCAAGGTAAATTAATTCAAGCAATGTTTTCTTTACCTTTGCTAAACCTTAGGTAAACACCTGTTTAGTCGTTACTATGCTTTAAAAATCTAGCCCAGAGATGAGCTTTAAAAAAAATAGTTTAATTTCGAGGCGGCTCCCAAACACGTACAGGTATAGGTTTGGAGCAGCCAAAGAATATGAATGTACTTACCTAAGTACTTATACTCGTATGACCACACCATGTATTTACACCATGCATAGACAAGCCACATACCGCCGTTACGGTCTTATTTTTCCTATGCCACGACATCACGGATATAAAATATACTCTAATCATTTTCAGTGAATCAACTAAAGAAAAGTTGGAAATATCTGAACGACCAGTATCGCAGAGAATACAAGAAGCTGAAGGGCCTCGCGCCCTACGAAGGCAAGCCCATCCCTTGTGGCTGGGCGTACTTCGACCGCCTCTCCTTCCTCAAGCCCGAAATGGCCAAAAGAAAAGACCGCCCACTAACAGTACTCCCACCTAGTTCAGACTCTGACACTGGTGCCAATGACTCTGTTAAGAACCACGACGCTACAGCAACCACAGAGACTTCCACCACGGAGGCATTCCATGAAGAAAACGACTCCAATGATACCTATGAAAACGTTTATTGGAAATATAATGCAGCTAAACAACAGGCACGGCAGGGTCAGCCAGGAACCTCTACTATAAGACCTTCAGGTTCAAGCGGGGTTTCCAAAGCAGACCTGATACTTCGAAGATTGCAGAAGCTCAGCGCCAGAGTAGGCAGGTCTGAATCTGACGGGATAAGAAAGGACGAAGACTATATGTTCTTCATGAGCATATTGCCGATGGTACGAACACTGTCTCCAGTGAAGAAGCTGCAGCTTCGAATGAAGATCAATGAGTGGCTGCTGCAGACGCTGGCGGGAGACGTGGACCCTCTCACCAACGTAGGGCAGTATGTGGTGCCCGTAGAGGACTCCAGCGAAGATAACAAGCAGGCAGTCATGGAGCAGATCATGCGGACTGAAGATGATGAGTCGTAGCGTACATAAGAAAGAGTTGTAACACTGTTAAATTTAATGAACAATATTTTACAACATATGCCAGTATAACTGTACTACCCGTACCTATGCCTTGCTCAAGAAATGTAGTTTTAAAGAATGTAGACTAAAACAGGACCCATGGATATGGGTTCCTTAGTCGGCTTACACGATTTCCATGTGGATGGCAATAGCTCGCCTCCTATTATATGAGACAGTTCACGACGAGTAGATGACAGTGGTTCTAACACGAATAACTGCGTAAGTGTAACGTAACGTGTCGTTCACGTGAAACAGTACAAACTGTAATTTATCTAAGGCAACTGTGACACAGATAACTCATAGTTTGTACGCAGAAGCGTGACGCGTTGACGCTTACGATACGAAAACTTTTGCAAATTGTTTGTGCTACGAGCTCTGGTGAGTTATATGCGTGTTTACACCACTGCCGACCTTTTCCAGGAAGACATTATTGTATAAGTATGTAATAAGAATAGCAGATAATTAACAATTTACAACGTAACTTGCTATTGAAATTACAAATGTATTAAAGTGTTAACATTTTATTGGGGTTATATTATTCTTAGGTACCTACTTAATGTATAAGTTACAATAGAGAGAGATTGAAGTACGAAGTTGTTCCACAATATGTTTACCTAGGGCAGACGCTCCAACTAGGTAAAACAACTCTGAGAAGGAAACTGACAGAAGAATACAGCTAGGCTGGGCAGCATTTAGAAAACTTCGTCGAGTATTCTCGTCGCGAATTCCACAATGTCTGAAGACTAAAGCATTCAATCAGTGCGTGCTACCCGTTATGACATACGGAGCCGAGACGTGGACACTCACGGTACGACTGGTCCACCGATTTAAGGTTGCTCAGCGAGCTATGGAGAGGGCTATGCTTGGAGTTTCTCTGAAGGATCGTATCAGAAATTGAAGTGATTCGACAGAGAACCAAGGTAACCGACATAGCCCAAAAAATTAGCCAACTGAAGTGGCAGTGGGCGGGTCATATTAGCCGAAGAACCGATAACCGTTGGGATAGACGTGTTCTTGAGTGGAGACCGCGACTCGGCAAACGTAGTGTAGGACGTCCTAAGGCTAGGTGGAGCGACGATATACGCAAAGTGGCTGGTAGCAGCTGGATGAGAATATGTCCAGCAGTGGACTGATACTGGCTGATGATGATGAGATGAAGTACGAAAGTAGTATGATATGAACCTATGCACTTTTCTTTCATTTCTGCGTCATGGATGTGTAATGTGAAATGTTGTGTGTAGGTGAATAATGCAAGTGTTAGAAGTATTCAAATTATCAACGGAATAATTACCATGTATATATTCTGTTAGTTTCATCCGTGTTCATGGCGCTAGCAACAGTGCCGAAATATCGGAAACATAATAAACATAAATTTGATTGTGCTAAAAAAACAGGTTACAGAAAAAGGAAATAAAAACATAATTAAGAAAATGAACAGTAGGTTTTCGTTGACACAAGCCGGTCCCAATTCAGCATAGTGCCGGTTGTAAACAACCGACGCTGGTCTTCCGTTGGGAACGACAGGTGAAAATATACATGGTAATGCAAGTGTACCTAAATACTAATAACACCGAACACATTATTACATGGTCGCATACAACATAAGTTAAGTAAGATAAGTTCTGGGTCGACATGCAGATCCTTAATCGCGCAATATGAATAGAACAAACCGCAATTCTACTAACAGTTCATTTACAAAGTATTACAACAGATCAAATTCTTAAACTATTTAATTGCAACGTTAAAATGGTTTAGGAACAGATACAATCGGACAAAGCGATATAAAGTACAAGTAATTATGCACAATAATTCCTTTTGACGTCACGTTAAAGTATTTTGTTTTACCTTTAGGCCTAAAACGAGGTACGAGACTGAGTAATTGGCACTTGCCAAAAGCTGACCACCTCAGGCGTAATCAAATGTTGGCCGTTATTTATACGAATTCAAATTGCAGTTCATAAAGTAAATTATTACTCACACAAATTAAGAACACAGTTTATTGAATTTTGAACATTGATGAATATTTTACAACAATTGAATAGGTAATTTGAAATTTGTATGTGTATGGTATTATAATCGATATTTGATACGTGATTAATGAAAGGGAAACCACAAACGTCGCCACTCGCCACAAGAATGTCCGCCACTAATACAAATATAATACAGCGGAATGTTCGCAAATAATATTAGACACGCTAATGCTGATGATTTTTATACCAATGAGTCCCAACGCTCCGAGCAGTGCACATTTAAACAATCAAGTCCAACAACCAGTGGTTACTCTGGGTACGTGACATTTAAATGTTATGCAAAAACGTACTCATTATTTGTACACGAAGTGTTTTAAGTTGATTGGCGATGAGAGAATAGCTGGCATGTTATTACAGTGTTACAGACACTCTTTCCGACGTGGGAGTCGTGATTATTGCGCAGCGCATGCGCTCACAGTTTAGGAATGGGAATAATAAATAAATTATGAATATTGAGACAGAATCAATGCATAAATTTGTACTATATCATAGACAGAACAACAATACTGGGCTTAATAATAATAGACTGCATGCAGGAATTCTGTATTCGTATTATTTCATATAAAAACCAAACATATTTCAATCAGGCAACTATTAGGTATAATGTATTAAGTGCACTTTACCCGCTAGAAGAAATTCTGCTAGAACTCAGTATGTATAAAAATGTAAAGTGATTCATTTGGCAGTCTTATCATACATATATGTGTGCATTTTGTTATGCGCTAGGGTATCCTACCGAACTTTCCTACAAAGGAAGTTAATTTTGGTTCTGAAATGTGTTTTGGACCTAGCAATTAGCCTGGAAGTAATTGTAAGCACAAAATAGCTAGCTGTATGATCTTATCCCAGTTATACTTTTACCTTAGACCTTTCTACATTAATTATATTAATAAGCGGCAAAGTGTTTTTACATTTCAAACAAAGCCACGTTTACTTAGAAATAAACAAGGAAGGCCAGCCTGTGCGGTTCCGGCTCACCGGATAGTAAATGACCGTAGGGACTTGATCCCGCTACACTGGTTTTGATATCCCATGCCGGAACACATTATCTCAACATGCTATGATTTTACAAGACTAATCAAGCATTGAGGTGGTCCTTTATCATGACAATAAAATAATACAAAAAGTGCAATATTTTAAAGGTAAAATAGCAAATTATTGCAAATACAACAACAGGTCACCGGTTCTGTAGCGGAATGAACTTGTATGGACTCCTTTTAATCCAATATAAAACTAGGGCTTCATCTGTACGCAAAAGTTAATTCAAAGAAGACTATACATCGTAAGCTTTAGTTTGCACTAAAACATTAAACATGACCAAGGCAAATTGTATTTGTCAGACTCACTTGTAAAGTGTAACTTAAAATGTTTGCCTACCGATTAAGTCCCATAAACACAAAGTCTATAGCTATTGAAAAGTTTTATCGTAGATTGTGATCTTTACAATTCACGTGTAAAATAATAAAACTTTATTGAGTCATTATCGAAGCGCAGGTGAAAATACTTTAAATACTTTAGAAGCCGAGCTTGTAAAACATGGCGACAATTTTAGCTTTATTTCTTCCTCAATCAGTAGCACGACGGTTCTGCTCTTTCCATATTTACATTTGAAATAAATTGAGATTTAAATAAAGCATGGTTTCCGTTGCACAGCGCTTAGATTTGTATTCAAGTTGATATTCAACAGATTAACATAAATTGTGTTGCGAAGACGACGCTATTTTCGGATGCAACAGTGTTGGTAATTTTGTTTATGAATGTTCGCATTTGGGCGTCGGAGATGCCGTGAATTCTTGGAAGAAATGATCGTCACTGTCAAGTGTATCAAGATTCCTTTGAAGTGATTATACTTTAGTGATTTAAGTCTTTATTGAGTTTAGACTCACTTTCAATAGAGATTCAATAATGTATTCTCAGAACTCCATAGCTTGATAATCATATCTTAATCCACACATAGAATCTAAACATCGCCTCCATTGAGCTCTTGAGTCACTCCTACACTTGGCCTATTTTACACAGCATCGGTTCCGCGTTTCATTAACTCTCACATTAATTTATGATCGGTATTTGCATACTCATGGACTGGTCCTAGATGGGCCTTGCAAGGTCTTGTAAGCAGTATGTAGGCGTCACAATTTGGGTAAGTGGTTCGGAGGCTGCTGCTCAACTGATAATGGTCAGAGATTTAGTCATAAGCAACGTGTAGGCCATCGATACATCAAAACAGATACTACACTAGGATGTACTTTCCTACTTGAAGTGAAAGTACTGTTAAAAGAAATTAAAGAAAAAGAAATTAATTAAAAGTAATAATTATAAATAATACCCCGTCTACGTTTGTTAGGGATACCTGCCTATAAATCTTTACTTCTAACTAAACAAACGGTAAAATCAATATAATTAAATGATTATGCACAAAACAGCAATAAACATAAAGTGATCATTAATTTTCTGCCTTTCCCTACAAAACAACATTTACAACTTCCTTTCTATTTTAGTTGCGCATTGCAAACTTCCACTATTCACATGGTAACGAGGTGTTAACATAAAACACATTACACCTCAGCAGAGACGTGTGGGCTCCCCACACCCAGGCTCCGCTGCAACTCCCTTTTTATTACACCTATGCCTGCGCGCAGCATGTTAAACATGAAGATTATCTAGAGATGTTGTTGTTCTAGATACAGGTGGTTTGTTTATCGACTGCAACTTGTCTTTGGGAGAAAAGCCAACGCTGATTGGCGGACAGGTGTCGCATACTCACGCTCACGAGTTATGCTCAATGATAATACGCTACAGCTTTGAGGTTTAATTATTACACCCTGTGCTAGATAAAAATATTACACTGAAATAATGTTTGAAGGTGGCGATATCCGGTGATAGCCACCTTAGTCTTCCTGTGTTCATTGTTAACATCAAATTTTTGTCTTTCTCATATGGCTGGTCAACGTGTAAGGCATACATTAAAATTCATGTACGCGCGTTTAAATTGCAATGCCAATTATTATGAATATTTATGATGACAGGCCGAAGAAAAACACAAAATATTTGATACTATAATAAACGAGATGCGAGTGATGACGGTGAAACAAGATGAAATCGAGTCTCGTACGGAAGTCGCGTAGCGTACGCGCGCGGACCACTACCAGTTTGGCGATGTTTGTTTTTATAAGCGATGATAACATTATACTGACGAATTTATTATAATTCGAAAACGGCACAAATATTCGGTGGGAGTGTACCAATAATAATTAAATCGGTATTATGTTTATTTACACGATTTAAATGCTGCATACATTTTGCAAAAAAACATGGGCCAATTATAGAAAGTGTAAGAAATTGACGTTGATTTACTGGCTCAACAGGAAGCTATAACGATAACTTCAAAAATAAATAAAACATATTTTTGTAAGATAACTCGCATCGCGGCGCTGCAGAGTGATTTAAAGAAGGTTGCAAAAGCCACGTCTATTTCCGCTAACGAGTCAATTACCGGGCGCGTTACCCTGCGCGGTGGTTTCAATGCGGCCCTGTATGGAATTGGACAGGTTTGAATTTGTATCTCCGCAATAGATTAGCCCGCGCCGGGCAAGAAACGATATATTTGCGCCGTTAAAGTGTTCGAGGAAGTAACTGTTTATTTTTTTCCCCTCGATGACATGTAGTCGAAAGCTGGGATGTGGCTGGCCTGGTAATATTACTTATTGATCTTATGTGATGTGTGGCTGTACGTAGGTACACTACGATTTTACTTACTATTTTTATTTTACTTTGTAGAACGTAATTATTTTTTTTTGCATAGGTTGCAGAGTGCTAATTCGCAGATTAGCTTATCTACTTCATTATCAGTCTTAAAAGAACTAATTCTCGCAAAAGAGAGAATTACTCAAATTTAGTCAAATTAACGATTGATGATTCTACTTCACACTAAGTAAACACAAACAAACACTTACGTATATTGAGTAAAACGTGTTTAAACGACGGCCAACCAACGTAATTTTGTTAGTAGTTTATTTACTGTTAAGACAATACAAATACATTAATGGACATAGAAATGATTTTTGGTGGTACTGACTGAAATTAGGCATTTGTCACTACTGCAGTTTGTCACAGAATGCGATTTCAACTCATATGACATTTTGAGAATTGGGAACCCTAAATGTAAACTAATGTACATTTTTTTTTAATTGCAACGAGTTTAATACTTACATGTTCATCGAGCGAGTATGTCAGTTCCCCGTCATCGTATAAAACGAACCACCTCCGCTGCCATCTCTGGAACAAGAGAAAAACAATAGTCAGTATCACGTACATCTATAAAATTATTATTATGCCTGAAATACTATAAATCCTATATATTTGTAACTGGAGGTAATAAATAACTAAGCTAGCGACCTATATCGACACACTTAAATAAGCGGATCACTCATTACGTAAATTTATAAAATAACATTAAAAATTGTGATGACAGCAAAATAAATGTTGATAAATATATTGCGAATGACAAACGAACACTTTATTTAAAAAATTGAGAAGTACATTGTAATACATCGCATAAATACTATACATTGTTATATTTCTTTATGCATTTATACGCAAGAATAAAGATTAATACAAAAAAACCGGTTCTAATAATCGAACGGCGATGTTAATTAACGAAGGTATCTGTTAATAATACCTTGATATTTACCGACCATTATTTCAAAAAGAGTTGAGGTCTTAATAATAAAATGTAGTATCGACTGTGAAGCATAATTTTTGATCAATAATTCAATTAAAATCCAACAATCCTAATCGGCAAGCAATTGAAAGCAACACGATTGTCTTGTTAGTCTCTAACATGCAGATAGTAAATGTCAGTGTATCTGGCAACATCAACATAATTAGGGTTCGGCGCTCTATTTCGTCACCTGAACATGAACCGATTGCGCGATAACGCGATCTATAAGTGAGCACGAGAGCAATATGGGCTTCATTTAAATTAGGCCAAATATTGGCGCTTTTACCCGATAATTATTAAAATGCTCCGAAAACGGCAAAAAGTTTCGATGTAATAAAAATTATAGACGAATATGGGATCATGAAGGTTTTTAAGTTATAATATTGAATATGATAGTCATTTTAATGAAGGTAGTATAAAAAAAGGTTGTACAATTTGCTTATAAAATAATAATATAATAACTAGAGCAAACTTTACATTGTCGTTAAAAGATAAGTAAAAATATAGTTGTCTGTCGGTTTACGAATAATTTTACGTGATAGAAGTCATAAGAAGCCATCAAGCCGAACGCTTAGGCGTAACGTGATAATGAGTCATGCTTTTTCGTTCGCTTTCGTTCTTTTTCGTCCGCAGCCGGCGTTCATAGACGTCATCACGTCAAAAAAACAAGTTAAACAAAATGTAAGATATGTCAAATACTTTATTAGATATCGCCCTTGTACATAAGGTTGTTTTTCCAACGTTTCTTGTCATCTCGTCATTTGTTTTGTTTTACGGATGTTGTCAAAGAGGCAACGATGTTTGCTCTTATAGAATCGCACGGCTGGAAACAACGTCATTTACACGCTTATAGGTCAAATGCTTAATTTAAGAATGACGACAGCCTAAACAAATACAAGAGTTAACCCGTGAGAAACAAAAAACAGCTAATTGCGACGGATTATTCGGATATTACACATACGTTGGTCATGAACAGTGCCTATTTACTTACACATCTCACAAGAAGAGGCTAGCAATTTGTTTCCATATGCCAAGAAATACTACCCTATTAACATGCAACATGTTTTCTGGCAACAGCTGGTTGCTCAACTGTGATAGTAGTATAATACCTCTAGCCACTAGATCTCTATGCCTTTGCAGTGTCTTTGCTTAATAAACCACTGTGACAATAAAACATGTTATCAAAAACATGCCTTTTAACATTTATATGAGCGTTAACGGAAATTGTTAAACATACGTTTTAATCAACTGTTGGACCGCCCATCAATATCTTACCATACAAACAAAACATCAAACTTTTCTACCAACTTCCAAAAAAAGGAGGAGGTACTCAATTCGAGTTTTTTTTATGTTTATTACCTCATAATTTTCGACTGGGTGAACCGATTCTCAAAATTCATTTTTTGTTTGAGCCAGCTTCCCATGTGGGGTCATTTAAATTTCATCAAATTCGGTCCAGTAGTTTATAGATACAACCCAAATAACTGAATAGAATGGAAGTCGGTATTAAATTTTTCAAATTGTGCTTGTTATAATCAAAGAAATGGAAATTACGTAACTTTCCAGCCAGTCATTTTTATATATTAGAAAAGGAACAAGCACGCAGCCCACCTGGTGTTAAGCGATAACTTCTGCCTATAACAGATGAATCAATGACGCTTATATCGTAAGCGGTTAAGTCTCACGTGTCTATAATTTCACCGGCAACCATGCCCTACACACCGGAACGCAGTAATGTCAACATTACTGCTTAGTGGTAGAAATATGAGATAGAAAATCTATATACTAAAAAACGGTAGTGACAGTGACACTGAAAGTGACATTGACGTAAGTGACAGTTCGGACGGAAAAAATCTGACAGACACAGCGCGACCGTCGCAGCGCCAGTTACGTGCTGTGGCCCGCGCTCGCCGCTGTGCACAAGAGTGACTCCCAGAAGAAGAACTTCAAATAAGTTCGAAACTGGTCGGAGAATATTTCCGGTAAATATTACGCGAGTCCTAGCCGGTTTTAAAGCGTAATGGTAGAAATATGTTTGTTGGCAGTACTTCCCCATAATAACTCGTTCACAAAGAGTTCTGCTGCTACAAAATGTCTTCCATGACCATGATGTTATTGGCATAATCCTCAATTTTAATTCACTTGATATTTTAATTATATCTGAATGATGACTTCACATTTTTTTAACATAGGTAATGGATAGGCTTGATCTAAAATGATCAGTAATGAGCCAGTCGATGGCGGTAACAAACTCGACCACGAAAACCTCGGAGCGTCCAATTACAACAGGGCCGTTAGAACCGTTGACCACACAAACAAGTAACGCGGCGCGATATGATATGTTCAAGGAATGACCGTGAAATCAATACAAATTTGCGATCATTCCTTGTAGATATCGTAACGCGCCGCGATTTGAATGATCATAACGAATAAGGCCCATGTAAGGAATACTCTTGCCGGAAAATACTACTTGCACAGATTCACTATTGCAGATGGTGTAGGCCGTAGTAGATATCCATGACATGACTTCAAAGAGCCCTACCACATGTTTTGAAATTTCTGACTAGACCGATTGGGTGGCTTACCTTAACTAGTTTTTTAAGGTATTATTATTCATCAAGCCTTACGAACCTAACAAAAGTAAGTTTCTTCCGTAACGCCGACTGCATCTAGTTGTCTAATAAAGTTATGGATAAATTATTCAAAAGCCAAAGGTTATTCAGCTGTCAATGGAAGCCAAAGATCACCTTAAACACCACTGCAAGAATGCTAATAAAGCACTCAAACACGCCGGTATTCAGGCTAAGCCGAAGCTCCTACACATTAGCTAGGTCAATGATATTTACAACAATATGTGCTAAAACGCCGTATAATAAGGCCCACGGCTGCATAATAACACAATTTCATTGTTTCATCTGCTCTATACGCTAATGTATGCAAATCTAGAGGAATAGTTATCGCCCACTTGACTTGAGTGGGCCGTTGTTGCTGCTACCTGTGAATTTACCAAGGATTTATTATGCATAAGCTTCAAATTGACAGATTATTATAATTTATGAATAGCGGAATTCGACGGAATCGGATTAGGGGTCTAATCAAAATAAGTGTGAATAAATAGTGTTTGCAAAACGAGAACCGTGGGGCCTACTTCCTTTACGAACCTTTTACGAAACTATCATAAATCAGGGGCCCTACTCCCACCTCCTAAAACAGTCATGAATCAACCTTACCATTAAATCTGGTACCACCACGTCAACATAGCAAGCTTAAAATAATATTGGATTACAATAGAGACGTTTTGATGACGTAGTATCAAATTTCACCCAATTCGCATACTTTTTCATGACTTTTGACACTAAGTTTCATTGTTCCAATGTCAAATTTTTGAAGATTCGTACGCCCATATCTTAAAGTAGTCATATTGCAACCTTACCATTAATTTGGTTGACCGTTTTGTGTCGGTGGGAGTACGATAGTAAGTATGATTATTCTAAGCTTATTACAAAACGCTCCTGATTTATGATAGTTTCGTAAAAGGTGGGAATAGAACCCTAACGCAGTTCCAAAGTACATACGCGAATAAACTATTTGATAATAAGTCATCAAAACGTCTATCGTATCGCAATCCATTATTAATTTAAGCTTGCTATATTGACGTGGTGGTACCAAATTTTAAGGTATGGTTTAAATATGACTACTTTAAGAGGTGGGAGTACCCTGGCCTGGAGGGGAACTAACATCAGATTTTATATGACAATCCAGTTATTATCTTTCGCATCATGTAACTGTTAAAGAGTGAACTTCGACTGATAAAACAGTAAATTAGCAACAATTTTATTCAAGTTTTTTATTTAATAGCATTAAAATAGTAAATTTACACGCGCGACCTCATTTCCTTTAGGACTCTTGTCTTTTTTCACACACTTTACATATTAATGTTATTTTGACAGTGTAACTTGCGCGGTAAGTTCAGTCGAGTATCTAGACTCGATTTCGTGACCACTCGGGCCACTTCTTCAAAAATAACTATGAAGGATATGGATGGACACAGTCAAAATCGTAATTCATTAATAGTTCGATCCCCGAACAGTTGTGTGCATGAACATGTCTGTTTGATCTGTGTCTTTAAGTATTTATGTCTATTATGGATGTATGGATATTATGTATGGATGTTTGGATGTGTAGATGTATGAATGTATGGATGTATGGATCATGTTACTTATTAACGCTCAAACGGCGGGGGCAATTTTGATGAAATTTGGTATAGAGGTAGATGAGGCGCTGGATTAACACATAGGATACTTTTCATCATCATCATCATCCATCACTACGCGGGCGAAATAGCGTAATATGCTTGGGCACAGCATAGATAAAATAATAAGATTACTATACTAGCCTACGTCACGATCGTAATGATGACAGTTCTGTCGAAGTTTGTGTCAGTTTCTGATAGCTCAGTCAAAAGCCAAGTCAATTCGACAACTCGATACACTAGACGTGTTCGGCGACCGTCAAGGGTGATGTCAGTTTTTTACATCGTGATTAATTTTATATTTGTATGTACGTAAGTCCTGTGTTTTATGATTAATGTTTACTGATTGATACACTTTAAAAATACTCATATTAAGCAATTGTGTTTGACCATGTACATATGTTATGACTTTTTGGTATAAAGATAGATATGGCCTTAGAGAAGGTACGAGTACTAAGCTACTCGAAGTAGGTACTAATCCTGCGCAGACGTAGTCGCGGGCACCAGCTAGCTAGTATATAGCATAGTTGTACTTACAGGCACTGCCTAGTTTGGGACCTGAACACCTTTGTGTGTATGTTGTCCCATATAAAATAAAATAAAATATTTGTATGTATTTATTGCAGTTGGTAATAAAATGGTTCGTGTGGGGTCATTTTAGTAGGAATTCGTAGCTCAGTGGCCGATCATAGGACATCGTTGCCTGCGGGGAAAGTCGGCCGTACTAATAGGTCGCTGCCGAGCCCCGATACAACCACCAGATAAGATTGCCATTATCTACTGGATACCGGTGCCGACGGCGGAATGCGTATTATTGCGTATAATAAACAAGCAGGCGGGCACTGGCAACACTGGCCAACTATTGGCAAGTGCCGGTACGACCCTACATGTTGCTAGAACTAAGTGCCGCTACGCCTAAACCGAACATGGAATCTGATGTATTGTGAGTTATCACAAATAATATACACCTCACTCTTGCCTGTGATATCACGGTAGAAGTGCTATAATCTTCCCCAATACCCACGTTAAACATGTGTGTTATGAACACACCTTTATTATGGTTAAGTACTCATATTCGTGATCCCTATGCATTTTATTATAAATCGTTTTAAATTTAAACTAAAAACCATAAATTGGAGGCAGATTAACATTTGGTCGGGATACGGAATTTCAGTCCTTTCCATCGTTTCAGCGCAAATTATAAAACACACACACACACACACACACAGAGATAGAGAGAGAGTCACACACACACAAATACACCCTAAAACTCAAGCATACACTCACACACTAGCATAAACATACCCACAACAGTAATTTGGGGCAATTCTAATACTTAACACATTGTTTGCTGGAACAATGTGTTAAGAATTAGAATTACATCTATTGAGGATTAATAGGTATGCAATTATTGAGATGAGTCCGGTATCACCGATTATGAAAGTCCGGATCTGTCCGTGTGTTAAAGCCCGGTCCAGGCAAAACAGCAGTTCAACACGTCTAATTCTTAAATTAAAAAGATAAAACACAAAGTGTTCTCAAACCAACTAGGATTCTTTGCGACGCGCGAGGCATAGACAACATCCAAGTCCCGACAGCAAAATTTTTAGCTCATCACACAATAATTGCCATGGCCAGATATCGACCCGCGCATTACAGGCAGGGTCACTACTCACTACTGAGCTAACGGAGCCATCGATAAATAATGAACGAAAATAGTACATTGTACACCGAGGGGAAAAAATATAACTTTCTCCCGAGTGATATATTATGAAGAAAATAAAAAAGTATATAATTATCAATTTAGTAAAAATCATAATTTAACAAAACAAAACAAACTGCCGCGCTCGTTTTCTTTCGTAGTGCTGAAGTTTGCCAGCCTCCTTTCATTGAACGACGATTAAGTAAAAAGAATGACCTCTTTTTTCTAATTATTTGATATAAAACCTTTTTGAGATTTGTCGTTTGTATTTTTAAAATGTTCGTTGTTTAAAAACAAAAGAACGCTAGCAGGGCAGGAATTAATTTTCATACAACATTCCTGCCCTGCTACAGAGAGCAGGAATGAAATTCCATGTAACTTTTCATGCCGCACATTTATAATCGAGAAATGACGCACTCTGAACCCCTTTATGAACAAGCACGACACTTTCTGAGTGGGTGTGGTATAATATTTTAATCTATGTAATAAAAAAATATTCAAGAACATAATAATTATAATAATATAATGCGCGCTTCCAGTCCAGACCAATCGCTCCGATTTTTCGCGCCACTTACGACGCGAGTGCGTTCGAAGAGTTCGCTTCGAAGCTGCGGCCAACAGATTACTCAGGCGATAGAATGCTAATAAAGCAGGTGTGTATTTGATAAACCGCGCACCGATTGCAACTGCAGTGCTGGTATGCATCAGTGGAATTCCTGTGATTGTCTTATCATATTCTATTCATTAATATCGCAAGCATCGATACTTAGTTTATTTTATATTATCTACCGAGTATGTAAGTAAACTCATAGAACAAAATATATACTAGGAGAGTAAACTGACATGACTGACATGGGATTGCCGCGCTACTTCATACAATTAATGTTAATACGTAGAGAGTAATGATGAGTTTCATCGACGTTTCTGGTAAAAGCTTTTATATTCTTAGAAACTACGCAACTGCGTAAGAATTTGTAATAATCGAAACCATAGATACTATATAGTGAGAAATCGAAACTCAACTCGAAGAAGCACCCCTGAATTTAACTTCCTTTTTTAAATAAAAAATTAACAATGACACTTCCGCAACACAGATAACGTCGTTCGTTACTTACAATAAGCACACAGAACAAAGTATAATGTGTAAGTAAGAAATCTACACTAATATTATAAAGAGGATAGATATGTTGGTTTGTATGAATTAAATAGGCTCCGAAATGGACTGATTTCAAAAATTGTTTTATTATCCTACGTTATCTGTGATGAACATAGGCTATACAATATTTCAAAAAAGTTAGGGATCCGTACGAAAACTTCTATAATGTAAACCAAGGTGTGAAAAGAAAAACAAAAATGCTTACCTATATTACGTATGTTTCGGAAACAATTGAAAATAGAGCAAAGTGATTTATGTCATTTTTATAAAGATATGTATCTACAAAAAATTCGCGACACCATAATACCGCGATACTTCACAATAAATACTTTTACATGATAAAATAAGCAAGTCACGCTGCCGCCGCGCCGGTACAAACTAGGCCAGATTATTCGTAGGTAACTTGGTATTAATCCTTATCTACTCTAAGAATAAAGAGGAAAGATTTGATTGTTTGTTTTAATGGATAAACGTAAAACTATTAAACCTATTTAAAACATGCCTTACATTATGCCTGAGTAAGAAACGCTTTATTTTATTCATCATTATCCTCATCCATCACCATGCGAGTGACACCACGGAGCGTAGCTAGTAATAAATGTAAGTACTTGTTGCTTCACATAACGTTATCTGAGACAGTTTCTAAATACAAGAAACGGTGTCTCCTTTTTCATTTATTACTTGATTCGTTCATTTGCCACCATCAAGTGTTATTTTTATTTATATACCTAGTCAGAGTGAAGTCAACGTCACACAAGCTGTCATTAATTGACTGTCCTGACTAAGCTACGTTATTGTAAAGCGGCGGATGCCTTCTTATACTGAAGATTTCTGCAGTGAATGATAGGAAACCATAGAAAATGTTTCACAATTTTGTACATTGCCTCACTACACTCGTGCACCATTACGAACACTTAACGATTAATAATCCACCACTATTACACGTCGAAACTCGAACAAACACAACCCTAATAAAAGTAAAAAAAATCTATGACAGTCATTGTAAGAGTTTTACCCGCCACAAGTGTTGCTTTATTTTATCTCATTCGGGTCTCTATTTACACTTACTTTACTGTATAGTTTTCTTTTTTTTTTCCTTTATAAGCGGACTCGTACTTTTGTACATTTGCCATTCCGCAAGTTAAACTCTATGAATTTATGTAACAGATTTTAATGAAACATTCAAATAAAGAATGGACACTGACTCCGCAGTCCGCATATTTGCCGCTTGAATGGACGCATTGGACATTCATCCGTTTCCGCCGCGGGCTTTTGAAGTATTTTTATAGGCGAGATCCCAATTACTAACAATGATTCGAATTATTTGTGCATGTCGTTAATCTAATTGGACATGACCATGTTTTATTTTGTAAGTGTAATAATATAATCGATCGGTACATCTAACTTTATGTAATAAGTACTTACTAATAATGAAATTTAGTTTCATAACACAGTCTAATGAGTTTAATTTTACTCTATGGCCGCCTCGTCCAGAAATTGTTGACGTGAATTTTTGTGGTAGAATGATTATAACAACGACTTAGAGAAATCAGTTACTTCTTCTCAGTGGACTTTGTTTTGCTTAGTAGGTAAATATGTGATAAACACGAAAAAACAATGAATTAAATTAAAAAGGCAGTCTTCTATAATTTTAAGGTTATGTACGAAGCTACGGGTAACTAACTAAGCCAGCGTTGTTCGTCTGTCTGTACATCTTTAAAAAAACAGTATCTTTCGGACCATAACAGCTAGCCGGTTAAAATGTTGTTAAGGAGGATTTAATAAAAAATAATAAAAATATGATAAGTAAAATGTATAAAGGGGTCAGAAATGTGTTTTTTTTCTATCGACAAGCGTCAAACGTGGCGTGATTACCTACAGTGTAATCTGTAAAGTGTAGAAACTTAAAGCAAATGTGGACAAATGCGAGTTGGGCTCAGATAAATATATTAAAAAAAACATAGTAACAAAAAAAAACAAAGGCACAGTGGAAACACAGCCTAATAAGATGGTCCGACCAAGTGTCCCAACAGTAGGACACACATATAAGAGGTGCTTTGCACTACGCTAAAGACCGCGAAGAGTGGAGGCGACTGTGCTGCGCGAAAGGACCGGAAACATCACGACGTTTAGTAATGAGCTAACAAAGGATAAAGGAGTAATGAAACGTAAAAGTACCAACGGAATCGTCAGTGCGCTAGTCCGACGAGCACTTGGCGGGTTTTCTACCGACTTCCAAAAAAGGAGGAGGTACTCAATTCGACTGTATGTTTTTTTTAATGTTTATTACTTCATAACTTTCGACTGGGTGAACCGATTCACAAAACTATTAAACTTGCTTGAAAGCTGATGCTTCCCGTGTGGTCCCGTTTAAATTTTATCAAATTCGGTCCAGTAGTTTTGGAGTTACACTCCAATAGCTGAATAGAATGGAAGTCGGTATTAAATGTTTCAAATTGTACTTGTAGATCGTCGATTACTCGTGTGTATTGACATTTCAGAACATGATTAACCATGGAAATAGTATTATCATAACTTGCTTACAACTAACTAATGTAGCTACGTTAGACCAAAATAACATTGTATTTTTGTCGAAGGCGAAGATGAGTCGATTTATGGAACATCAAGCAAAAAAATTGCCCGTGGATTGAACAGTTGAACTACGCGATCGATCGAACCACGGGCAATAAACGGAAAATAACTCTATTGTTACCTCATATTACATATTTATTATACTTAAACTAATGAAGTGTTCGTTTTCAAAACGTAAAAATTGAACATGCAAATGTCATTAAAATAACTACCTACGCTTAAAAGCCAATAGTTCCATTACGTAATGTGGCTGATAAACGTATAATTAATTTCTTAATCCGATTTACGATTAGAAAATGCAAATCAGAAGTGAAAGCGTTCCGGTATGTTCTTGTGCGTATTAAACAATTATCCAGCTTGAAAACAAAGAGGTCGGCTCGGCAGTCGGCAATAGGTGTAGTAAATATGTAATCTGTGGTAACAGTCGCCATATTGGTTATCGTGGGACCGTTGGCAAAACAAAGGGGATATAAATTAAACTCACGACAATTAAAAAAAACCGCACTTTCAATTAGATAGTACCGATTGTTTCAACATTGCGTGGATTTTATTAGAAGTGAAAGTGTGTTAAGAATTGCTGTATTATGTAAAGAAATTCATGACTCGGAAATCAATAAAGAGTTCTTGACAGAATTATTTCTCATTTAAAATAATTGTGCGTGACAATTTCATTAACGAAAATCGATATTTAATCTTAACTCGGGTCTATTGCCGAGTGAGTTATTACTTATTAGTTACATTAATCCAATAAGTAGGTAAGTTAGATTTAGGACTACAAAGATTTTCCTACTTCCTTTACCACTCTTCAAATTTATTTTTTTAATTCTAATTCTCTCTAAAATGATTAAAAAATCGATATAGATTATTTCATCATTGCTCCAATCACTGCTAATTTGGTCAACTTCAAATCCAATTCGTGCTTTGTGACTTTCGTGGATAATGATTTAGTCATCATTAGGTCTTGGGTACGGTTTGTGAACTATATTAGAAAGAAGATAGCTTTGAGATCAAATTCGATTTTCAAGACATTTATTCTTGAAGTAGACTTTGATAAAATATATTAAACGTGATGTCATATCATAGAATTTGGCAAATCTAAAAGATATTGTTATATTTGTTGAGAAGGACTTCTCTTATTACTGTTTAAAAAATGTCACATGCTTGTGTCGAACATTGCAAAACATGATTACACTGGTTACACAGTGAAGCTGTGACAATACACATAAGTCCAGTCAAAATGTATACGTAAACCAACTGGGTTAGGAAACATGGTTACGTTATGTCAAAAAGTCTTTTGTTTTTCATAAGGCTTGCATTTGCCACCATCTCACTTGATAGGCAGTGAAAGATGAGGTCGAAGAGGGTAGTACATATGTATGGGTTTACCATAAATATATAAGAAACTCACACATTTTTTTATACATATTTCTAAATTAGGAATTAAATAACGAATTTGCAGAAGATTTCTACGTAGGGCTTGAAATCTCAGTGAAGGTACCTAGCACCGTGAGGAAGTCCACAGTATGGTTGTGGGGCTACCTTAACCATCACGTGAAATAGAGTTCAACTGCTGTCCTTTCAAATATATAATTCTTTAAAATATAAAGCAGTTTTAAAGAAATAATAATTAATTTATATATGAACGATTTGTCTGCGAGCTGTACATAAACTTCGCGGGGTGCTGAATTTGACTACGTATTTCCGAACAGATAATGGACGTAATCGTTTATCTAAAACAATGAGACACAAGTGCGCTTGCGCTGTTTGTTGCGTCACTCTTGAACATCGGAACTTAAATGTGGACATGCAATAATTCAGGCTCGTTTGCTATCACTCGGCACTAAGCAGTTCTTTGTACGAATCGGCTGGTAGGTTTTAAGGCTAAAGCTAGAGACAAGGTACGACAGATAAACAGATGACAGATTTTTTTGGTGGTAGTGCCACGCTGCACACTGTAACCCCACATCCTAAATGGGCCGGCACGACCAGGGAAGTACCACATAACACCGACGTGAAGTAACAGTGTTTCGTTGGTTTGTGGGATTTCCGGAGGCACATTTTCCCCCTCCCCCGTCCCCAGATCCTTACCCCTCTCCTCCACCCTCACCCCCTTCTTTTCTTCGTTCCTATCTTCCTTCCTCAAAGGTCGGCAACGCATCCTCGAGACTTCTGGTATCATGGCTCGTGGGCGATGGTATCACTTACCATCAAGTGAGCCGCTTGCCAACCTAACCCATAAAAAAAAGTAGTTTAATACTGTCAAATTTAGTCCTACCAATAATCCTTGCTCGCAGTGTTGGCAAGTTGACATGAGTTCTATAGAAATATGTGTCATTCTTTTATCCCTCGTATATAAGTGTGAGCTAAGCTCGTGAGGTTTTAGTTAGACTATTTTATTATTCTTTAGGTGGAATATAGTCATATAGAACGTAAAGCAGTGGATGCATTACCATACTCTCTAGGGAGATTTTTATTTAATTATTTATGTAATTCAATACATAATGTCATACGGTTACACACAGATAACATACATATAAAACATCACAGTAAAATTCTAGTAAACTAGATTTAAATATGCATTACTAGCTGGTGCCCACGACTACGTCTGCGCAGGATTAGTACTTTGAGTAGCTTATTATTTCTCCAAGGGCATAGCTATCTTTATACCAAAATAACAAAAAATATGTACATGGTCTAACGCAATTGCTATAATAGTATTATTTGAGTACATTTAAATACTTAGTATATCAATCAGTAAACAATATAAAAAAAATATAACTAATCACCACGGAATATACTGTCATTACATTTCATCACCCTTGACGGTCACCGAACACGTCTAGTGTATCGAGCTGTCAAATTGACTGGCTTTTGACTAAGCTATCAGGAACTGACACAAACTTTGACAGAACTGTTATCATTACGATCTTGACGTACGCGGAGATCGTATTATTTTGTCTATGCTGTGCCCAAGCATATTACGCTTTTTCACCCGCGTGGTGATGGAAAAATTGCCCCAGCCGTTTGTGCCTTAATGAGTAACAAAGATCCACACATCCATACATCCATACTCACAAACTTTTGCGTTTATAATATTAGTAGGAAAGTAGGATTTATAATTGTAATCTTGTCAGCAAATATATCAACATTATTTGTTTTATATTAGTTATGTATTATTTTATCATAGATTGTTCAGAAAAACTCAAAAACAATATTTTATCGTTATGTTAGTACATTTTACTTACACTAGTGCGTCACACACACTTTACTGTCAATAATGCTCGTACTACGTCAAAACACAAATCTAGGAAAATTAAACAAAATCAATGCTAACGGGGGGTAGTCGGGGTGTCTCTACGTCGAATCATAAATGAGGACATCTGTAGAAGAACGAAAGTCACCGACATAGCACAGAAGATTAGCCAGTTGAAGTGGCAGTGGGCAGGGCACATAGCACGCAGAACAAATGGACGATGGGGCTGAAAGGTTCTGGAGTGGAGACCACGGACCGGCAAGCGCAGCATAGGGCGTCCAGCGACACGGTGGACAGACGATAAAGGTCGCAGTACGACGTTGGTGCAGTCCGCTTCCAACCGGTCCTTTTGGAAAATTATGGGGGAGGCCTATGATCAGCAGTGGACGTTCTAAGGCTGAAATGATGATGATGATGAATGCTAACGTTACAGCTCATCCAAGCATTAACTTAGCTCCTCTAAGTTAGCTCCAGTCGCGGTAAAGGTTGCGACGTGTTGTCAGTAATCGATTCCCGTAGTCGATTACTCGTTACATAATCGGCGAGCGATAACGCGAGTAGATTCCTCCGGACGGGCATGTGACGTGTGGTACCGAATGTATCACGATCATATGATTTGTCACAGCGGTTAAGCGTATACACATCGTTGCTTATTGTTACCGCGATTCGACGCGGGAAGTAGTGTAGTCAATCATTTATCTATTCTATAGTATTGAAGATCAGCAAAGTCAATAGTGATCCGCAGTAAAGGCTTCTGAAGGTTTTACAGATAATGTAATATACGTATCGACACCATTTAAACGTTATATTTTTACGTTTTTGTATGCAAACGATCAAGCGGCTCATCTTATGGTAAGTGTTACCGTCGCCCACTTACTTCAGCAATACCAGAACCTCTACCATGAGTTGGCAACATAAATGTCATCTATAGTCGAAACTCGGTCTCGTCTACTTATTACGCTTGTGATTGGCGTACTCGCTGTCAATTTTAGTACTACAATTGACCGCGAGGTGGCACTGTTATTGTTTTCATACATTTTTTCGCAGTAGTTCGATATCGAGCATCTATTGGTTTCAATGTTGTAAACTCATGGTAGACCTACAGAGGTCTCGAGGATGCGTTGCCGACCTTTGAAAAAGGAATAGGAGGGGTGAGGGTGGAGGAGTATGTTTTTTTTGTTTTTTTTTTTAATATAGGACAACATCCACACAAAGGTCTTCAGGTCCCAAACTAGGCAGAGCCTGTACTATGGTAACCTGATGACTGATATACATACTTATATACATATACACACCCAGACACAGATCAAACAGACATGTTCATGCACACAAATGTTTGACCTGTCCGGGAATCGAACCCGGGACCAGCGGCTCAGAAGGCAGGGGTGCTACTAACTGCGCCAACCAGCCTGTCAAATGTATGTGGAGGGGGAAGGGGGAATCGGGCCTCCGGAAACTCCTACAAACAGACTGAAACGCAATAGCAAGCTATGTTACTTCACGTCGGAGTTATGTGGGAGTGTGGTACTTCTCCGCTCGTGCCGGCCCATTCGGCTGTGGGGTTACAGCGTGGCACTACCACAAATACTCATTAGATTATGTTAAGTAATTATAATGAAATGAAATGAATAATCGTTTATTCTGTATAGGCCTACGGGGGCACTTACAAATTGTCATATTACATTTATTATTTCTTAAATCGACAACCGGATCGGAACGCGACCACGACTGAGAAGATCCGGCAAGAAACTCAGCGGGCTTGTCTTTTTACAGTTATATGATTATTAACGGGATATTTACCGTGGTAAGGTTGTGGAATGAGCTCCCGATAATAATCATATAACTTTAGAGAACAACCGTGATAGTTTAAAACAGTGTTTTGTCTTTTTACATTTTTTGTATCGCCAATTTCTTAATGTATATTACAAATGTTCGTTTATTTTTAGCTCCAGTGTGTTTGCGTTACAAAAGAGACCATAATTATGGTATCAGTAGGGCAAGGCACGCTATACTTCGACATGGTAATACATGAGTAGGTAGATCCTGATGGAGTGATCAGTCCCAAGCAGTTTTATCCATTATATTGTATATTATATATATACTTACCTAACAATATCTTATGCTTATATGTTAAGTTATACAGCTCACAACGTCGGCAACGTCATAATTCATTAACATAGATTTAACCCGAGCTCGGTGTAAAATAACATCAAAATGAATTACCGTACCGATTGTACAGTGTCATCTACATTGTACGCTGTTACACTGGTATCTTCTACAGAAGATACCAGTGTAACAGCGAGCTGACGAAGTGGTTTTGATTAGATCATCATCATCATCATCTCAGCCGTAGAACGTCCAATGCTGAAAATAGGCCTCCCCCCATAATTTTCCAAAAGGACCGGTTGGAAGCGGCCTGCATCCAACGTCGTTCTGCGACGTTTATCAGGTCGTCTGTCCATTGTGTCGGTGGACGACCTACGCTGCGCTTGCCGGTCCGTGGTCTCCATTCCAGAACCTTCCGGCCCCATCGGCCATCTGTTCTGCGTGCTATGTGCCCTGCCCACTGCCACTAACTGGCTAATCTTCTGGGCTATGTCGGTGACTTTCGTTCTTCTACGGATCTCCTCATTTCTGATTCGATCACTTAGAGAAACCCCGAGCATAGCCCTCTCCATAGCTCGTTGTGCGATTTTGGGGGATTTTGAGATTTTGGGTTGTTCGATTATATATCGTACTCGAAAATCGTTTTTTTTTTGCATAGAGTAGTACGATACTTATAACAGAAAAAAGGTCTCTCTACTTAGTTATGAATGCAGCACCAAGCTATGCGTGACAAAAGTTTATATGAAGTAATTGCGTTGTATGCCGAGTTGACGTATGATGATGTTAGTGTAGGAATACATGCGGGTAACCTTCCGGTTGGTGCAAGTCCTTACGGGCCACGGGTGCTTTGGGAAGTACCTACCTGTGTCGCATCGCCGGAAGGGAACCGACACCAGAGTGCCATCATTGCAGCTGTGATGATGATACGGCGCAGCATACGCTCGAGGAGTGCCCAGCTTGGGCGAGCAAGCGCCGTGACCTCGTCGCAGTAGTGGGGGATGACCTCTCGCTTCCAACATTGGTTAAAGCCATGGTGGAGAGTGACAGGTCGTGGAACGCGGGGCTAGAATTCTGCGAACAGGTCGTGTCGCAGAAGGAGGCTGCGGAGAGGGAAAGAGAGATTACCTCTACTCTTCCGTTCCGCACCCGGAGAGCCGGGCGTAGGAGGAGGGCGCACCAAGCCCTCCTCCATCCCCCATAACAGAGGTCCGTCACCTTTTAAAGACCTCGAAATGGCGCGCGCGGTGTTTCCGCGTGCCTCTCAAGAATGTGGGGTGGAGTGACTCCTGCTTCATCTCACCGGGAGGGGGTCCTCGTGGGAGGGCCAACGCCGCCGGGGCCGCGAACGATTGCAGAGCGTTCTCGTTGCCCTAACATTAGGGCGTCCGGAGAAACACCGTGTGGTGGTTTAGTCGGTATGGTCTGCTTGCTGCTATGGGTGCAGTTGGCACGTAAAGGACAAGTCCGACATACCCCGTCAAATCCCCCCGGGTTCGGTGGGGATGTGTAAATGCATTACCCACAGGTTAATAAAAAAAAAAAAAAAGGAATACATGCGGATTGGCTTACTTAGGATGCTTCAACTTTAAGTATACCATGGCTTTGTTATTATCCGAGCGAACGAATTTGCTTTAACTGACCAAATTGACTCCTCTGTCCATATGTTTGTTAAGGTGCCATTCGAACCTCGGCTGCATGCTTCATATGCAGGTAGCACTCGCATGACACGCAGCCGCTGCATGCATCCGCAGCCGGCAGTGATTCCGAGGCAGGTAGCAGGTTGCAGCCAGTCGCTTCCAATATTTCAGAATGTCGGACGTGTGGAATAGTCGCTTCCAATATTTGATGTTATACCTTTTAGTAGAAGAAGAGGAGAAGGATGATGACATCTTGTCATTGGTGACTAGACAGAGAAGAGTAGCCAGAGCCACACGTCCCTATACATATAAAATGCAGACCCACTGATGGAAGTTATTCAATACTAACTAGCCGAGGTTGGAATAGCACCTTTAGGTTGTGTGTTGGTCCTCGTGTACAAGACACATTTTGCAACCAATCTTGACAAAACTTGGTATACAATTTCTACTATTTAATATATTTGTATCGTCGGTGATTTTGAGTTGGGAGGAAAGATAATTTATTGATTCAGGCGTTACTTTGCGGAAATCCATTATCAAAAAAACTCACTGTCTCACTGTCGGTCTAGCGCTCGACGAGTCAACATCTCCTGAGGATGCCTCGTGTAGAGGCGAAACACGTGTCGAATCGGTTTTGGTTTATTTGGGGTTCTTGTGTTTTTTATTTTGTATTCTTCCTATTAGCATTTTATGCGGGAGGGAGGGTGGTGCACGCCCCCAAATAGGCCAAAAATCATTGTTTTCTTTTCAGCGGAAGTGTCACTAAATATTTTTTAATATCGTTTTTTTGAGTTGGGAGGAACTTTGCTGCGGCTGATATTTGGTGCACACATTAGATACCTGACTATAAAGAGGAATTTCGAATATGACTATAATTGATCAAGTGGTTTCCGAGATAATAGATTGTGAAGTACTGCGAAATATTGCCGCTGATAAGACTACGTGCTCGCGAGGTGTATTATTCGCAGAACCTAAGTATGACTATGTTGGTACCTATCTACTTATAGTGTTTAATCATCTGGTGCTACATACAAACATTATAATACAAACAACTGTTGCTTAGTCTGTGTCATTACTACGGATTAAAAAAAAACACCTGTGTGCCAATTCTACATAATTGCTGCTATTTATGACGCCAGTATGAGTACGTACTTAGTAAGTAAGTACTTGCGATTCTGTCACAATTCATTATTAATTATACAGAATGGCTGCTCGCATTTGTTAAAACTTTTTTAATTATATAACTGTTATTTAATGTTATTGTCAGACGCCGTGTGCTCTAGATACAAACGGTATGTTATTCTATGCCTTTTATTTGCAATATATAAATCAAGACTCTTTCAAATGATTATTACGATGTGTATTTCAGAAGGATTCATTAAAATGATTGATTAAATAAAAAAATCATCGGCGAGCATTTTATAAATTGATTTCGTAAGGTCTAACTTACATTAGGGTGTAAGCACACGATTGCGAGGTTCAAACCTTACCTATTAGTTATTCTGTGCCTATGCGTTGTTCATTAAACATTAATGTACACAGTTCATGGAACTAACGAAATATACTAACTTTCTGAAAAAGGCGACCTCTTTCACATTGATGACAGCCTGGTACATTGCCCTCTCGAGATACAGTTTACACACATGTGTGATACGTCTTCTAATCGTAGATTACTTGCTTAAAAAGTTTTCCTCATGGTTGTCTGGAAGAGATCGCTCTGAGCGATAAGACCGCCCATTGCGACACTTTTAATTTTAAGTATTTAATTGTGAAATATTCTTTAATTGTATTTTTATTTTATCCTTATTTCTTTATTTGTAACATATATTTGTATTGTGGTGTTTCAATAAACAGTTAATCTATCTTTCTGGTGAATATTAATTAAAGGCATCTCTTTGTTCCTTTGAGGCTCTGCCGCTCCCGATGAAGATAAGGTGAAAGACGGATGGATCTCCTGAAGGTGTAACAGGTAAAGTACTTAGGGAAATTTGCAAGTTACTTTTTATAATTTACATCACTAATAGAATAGACGTAAAATAAAATAGTTTCTTAGTTTTTTTCTTGTTTGAAAAGCAAAAAACTCTTAAATAAACAAATGAGTCGCGGTCAGAAGCTGACATTGAAAAGAACAATTGAACATCATAATAAACATAACTTTTGATGAGTGTTTTTATAACCGCAACCTCTGCCATCGAGTAAACACCTACCTCCGATAATTTTACATTGTTTTAATATACACAACGACCTCTAGTGGCCTGACCCGAGCACATAAACATTTAAAGAACATCAATTCGTTGCGCGATGACGTTCTGCACCATTTGTGACTGAGTTTCAAAATGCCTTGGGCTATTATGGCCATGTATTGAACTCTTTACTGTTAATAAGTATTACCTTGCATTATTCTACATTTTGTCATATTGATTGCACAAATCGTCAAAAGTCTTGATCAAGTTAGAGTGTATATAAAAAAATTACGAAAAAATGGAACCAACTTCAACCCTTAAAAGTGTGATATAACTTGTTGAAGTCGGTACCATGATAGTTCAAAAGTACCTATTACCACAATATTGTGCGCATGGTACCGACTTCGACAAGTTATTTCACACTTTCTAATGTTGAAGTCCGTTCCAATTTTGTTAAAAAAATAATTCACCCTATTTCGTGACCCTTGCTACTTACGGGATCGATAGATTTCATATTCCCATAGATTTCTCCAAGAGGACCCATTGAAAGCTGTTACTTTAATCAAACATCTTACTCCTGACTTATTCTTTAAATCGCGCCATGTTACAATTAAAAAACCGGCCAAGTGCAAGTCGTACTCGCGCACGAAGGGTTCCGTACCTACCATTATCTATAAATCTCCTATGGGAGAATTGGATCAGACATCATCTGTGTAAACATCAACTGTCTGTCTATCACGGTTCATGAGTTACAGCCTGGTGACAGACGGACAGCGTAGTCTTAGTACTTAGTTATAAGGTCCCGTTTTACTCTTTGGGTACGGAATCCTAAAAATTAACTATGAATTGCCTGACGAATATGTTTGTGTGTGCACAGTACATGTACTACCTAGTCTTGTCTGCGTTTGTTCTAATATTGTGTAACGTATCGAATAAACGTAAGTACTTTTTTCTCTGTCTTTTTCATCGACTTAGAACCTGAAGTCCCAGCGTCACGCTAATCTATATCAGATCTATGTCAGACCGCTTTCTGGGATCAGCGGCTGTATGAACCGGAGATTTGCAGGCCATTGCTTCTTGATTCCATCTTCGCTTTCCATCAGGCGTGAGGGGGAGTCACATTGATGCACCATTATAAAAAAAACCGTGCACTTGCACGTTGAAACAAATACCTACCTAGCAAACTTTCGTCATACATTCCCAATTAGCTAATGACAAGTCTCTTATTTGCGAAATACTCAATTATTAATAATTGTAATGTAATGAAAAGACGCAAGTACTTACAACTACAAGTTTAACATTACGATTATCTATTCAAAGCAATGTTCGTTAGAGCACCGCTCCAAATAAGGCCGGCGGTACACGATTCCATCATTTTGTTGTCAGTGTGACGCAACATCACGCAAATGTCAAAATGACGTTTCGACGCACGTGTTGGCAGCAGTGATGGATGGGGACGGGAGAACGGAGAGAATTTAATGCCGATTTGTGCAGTTAAACATTATGTGAAGATGTTAAATCACTCGTGAATGCGGTGCAATATAAGCAGCAAGGTTAAAGTTTACCAATCTAATTATTTGAATTATTTAAGTAGGCTAATGTTGTACATCATTTATTCTGGCCATACAATCAGTGCACTGAAAAAATCTCTTTGGCTGTGATCTGTGGCTTATTTGTAGACAAGCCTCGCAGCAAATAGGTTGATGTATAAGTAGGTAATAGTTATTTAATGAAATGTAGTAGGAGACCAACAACATACTAGAGATGGTCGACCACTTAAGAGGATTGCATAGCTAAATACTTTCCATGCTAAAAGAGAAAACTCTTTTCTACCTCTTAGCAGTGTCCGATTTCAGTGATTTATTTTCATGGAATCATGACATTGTTTACTATGCCCGTACGTTTTCAGTTCTAAAAAAGGAATTGTATAGTACTTTGAAAAACTGAAAAAATCAAAACGTACGGGCATAGTAAACAACCTCATGATTCCATGAAAAAAAAATCAATGAAATCGGACAATGTTGAAGAGGTAGAAAAGAGTTTTCTCTTTTAGTATGGAAAGTACTAGCTATGCAATCCTCTTAACGGAATTGGACAAAATTTGTTATGAAGATAGTTTAGAGTTTCAAAGGCATCGCGGACAGTAACGCGATAAGTCTGGTAGAGATTAGTGAATCATAAAGATATATAAAATAAAATAAAATATCCATTTATTGCCTTTGTACATGTTAAGAGTACTTATTACAATATAAAATATATAATAGTGATTAAGCATCATTGGAACAAATATCTCAGTTAAAATCCAAGGGAAATTCACGTAAGGCTCTCGGCCGGGCATAGAGACCAAGAAATAGTAGTTGTTACGGACAATGATCCATTTTTTAGTTTAAAGTTTTAAATAGAGCGAACGACAGAGCGAGATAGGTGTACAGTATATCGCTCTCTCTTTCCCGCACTAATTCATACACGCTAGGTGAGCGGCACGCTAGTTGCCAAACATTGTAAATCCTATATATAGTAGCTAAGTTAGAAAAATTCTTGCCCACCATATACACTTGTACCTAAGTCTAATTTTAAGAAGAAAAACTGTATTTGAAGAAATAAAACGCATGGAAAGTGAAGTTTAAGAAAACCTTTATTGAAGAAACCTTCATGAACCTCATAAACCTCACATTTTAATGGTCCTTCGAAAGAGCCGGATGTCTGCAGCCAGTATTTGAAGACGAGAAACGAACAAGGATATACCGAACACGCTCATGTAATCCAAGTTCATGCTGAGCTACACTTCGGGAAATAACGAGAAAATCTCTACAGCGGCGTGTGTGGAACGGAAAACGGCAGATCAGAACGAGGGACTACCGAACGCGTCCCCACGATCTGCCAATATCACCCGCATATAGAGGACTACAACGTACGGCGGACCAGATCACGGGTTTTCATTATAACCCGGGGGATCGTGGTCGTCATCTGAGTTTGTGAAGATCACCCAACGGTGCTACTGCAACGGGTTCTTCGAGGTAGAAGAAAGAAGATCACCGAACGGTGCGCCGTGTGATCGAGTGTGAAGATCACCCAACGGTGCTACTGCAACGGGTTCTTCGAGGTAGAAGAAAGAAGATCACCGAACGGTGCGCCGTGTGATCGAGTGTGAAGATCACCCAACGGTGCTACTGCAACGGGTTCTTCGAGGTAGAAGAAAGAAGATCACCGAACGGTGCGCCGTGTGATCGAGTGAGAAGATCACCCAAAGGTGCCACGTGTCGACGACAGGTGGAGGGTAAGACTTGGTAGGGCAGTTAGGGTTGTTAGGGCTGTTAGGGTGCTAGGGGGTTAGGTACCATAGGGGCAGTCAAGAGCCGAAGATGCCGACGACAAGAAGCCAAGCCGCGGAAGAAAGGGCACCAATCCTGGTGCATGAAGACTCTCCCGCGTCGCCGTCCGCGAACAGCGTCCCAGTGGACCCGCAGTCCACCGCGACTACACGCGTCGGTACAACCGCGAACGAGGTAGGGATGACGCGAACGGTACCGCGTCTCACCGAGCACGTTGTAGGCGCGACAAGTAGGGCAACGCGCGCACCGTCGGTACGGTCTCATAAATCCACAGCGAGCGCAGCGGGTCGCATTCGTCAAGCCGAGCTGGAAGCCGAAGAAAAACTCGCGGAAATTAGACGCCAAGAATTACAATTACAAGCGACTCTTATAAGAAAACGACTTGCATTGGACGTCGCAACCATACGCGAAGAGACAGACAGAGATAGCATATGTCCCGAGGAAGCAGCCGAAACGGAACAACGCGTCAAAGAGTGGTTGCATCACAATCAGCCACGGGGGGAGCAACCCGAGGACACGGAACAAGAAACGAGTGCAGGAAGATACCCATCACTTCCACCGACTACGAGGGAAGGAGTAACGGGAAGGCCAACGGTATCAACACACAACCGTGTTACGTTCGAAGAGGCGCGGAGGCCCAGGTCGCCTACGCCCAACAGACCGCGAGACAGAGACATAGAACATCTAGCGGAAGCCTTAGAGCGAATGGCCCGAACGCGAATACCATCTAGGCAGACTCAGGACTTACCAGCGTTCAGTGGAGCCACGGGTGAATGGTTACCTTTCAAGGCGGCCATGCGAGAGTCAACCGGCATGCACAAGTTTTCACCGGCGGAAAATCTCGCACGGCTTAGAGCGTGCCTACGAGGCGAAGCACGCGAATGCGTATCGGCGCTGTTGTATACAGCAGCCGAGCCGTCTATCATAATGCAAACATTGGAACAATGTTTCGGTCGACCGGAAGCAATAATCGACAAAGCGTTAGACGACATTAAGAAACTACCACGTTTAGGTACGTCAGCGACCGAGTTAAACGGTTTCGCGATTAAACTGCAGAACATAACAACGACTATTATGTGCATCGACGAAAGGGGTTATCTACAGAACCCGATGCTAGCTCGACAGGTCACGGATAAATTAACGCCGCATATTAAGTCAAGGTGGTGTGATTACGCGTCCGAATACGGAAACCGATCGGAGCCCGAGATCGTCACCCTGTCACGATTCCTAATGCGCGAGGCGGACCGAGCAATTAGATATACCTACTCGTCGACCACAGCCACTACGACGGCCACGAGAGGTGCCGTATATAAGCACACGGAACAACGACGAAGTAACGAGCGAAGCAAGGGCGCGAACGTGTATGCTACAACAGACGATACCAAGAAAAGGGTATGTTTCTGCTGCGGAGCCGAACACGATACGAACAAGTGCCCGAAGATCGCCGCAATGCCTACATCCCAACGCTGGGAGTGGGCGAAGGAAAGTCGCACATGTTTCAAGTGCATGAATAGTAAACATAGAAGATTTCACTGTAAAAGTAAACACTGCGGGGTGGGAGAGTGTCGTCAACCGCACCACGCACTGTTACATATGAAAAGCAGCGAGTCCGTCAACGCAGCGTCAGACGATGACGTCATCGCAGCGACGGCGCGATCAGCTAAGGATAACAAGGTGTTATTGAAGGTCTGTCCAGTCATGATCAGAGGACCCGACGGAAAAGAAACACATACATACGCGCTACTAGACGAGGGATCGACTATCACCCTTCTGGACCGAGAGATCGCCGAAATGGTCGGAGCACGGGGCCCGACACGAGCGCTCAACATCCACGGGGTAGCGACCAGCCAAAGGGAGCCCGACAGTCAGTGCATAAAAATCGAGATAAGAGGCCAGAGCGAGAAAGAATACCACCCAATAAACGCTCGCACCGTGAATAGCATAGCCCTAGGTTCGCAGTCGGTTAAATCCGAGTGGTTACAGCACTCGCACTTACGCGACGTAAATATCGAACCTATGTGCTACGATGAAGCCAAACCACGGATACTTATCGGGGCGGATAACTGGCACTTGATAGTAACTCGAAAGCTGTTGACGGGAAAGATGAATCACCCGGCTGCATCGCTCACTAAGTTGGGGTGGATCGTACACGGGTCGGTACCTAGGAGTCTTATAAAGCTAGATAGCGAAGCGGTACTACATATCAGGACGAGTCAATACGACGAAAAACTCGACGACCTCGTAAAAACTCACTTTGAGCTAGATGCCCTAGGCGTGTCTATGAAGAGACGAACGTTAGAGCGAGAGGAACGTGCGAAAGAGATATTCGAACACACCGCTAAGAAGGTAGGCGATCACTACGAAGTAGGTCTACCGTGGAAAACCGATGACGTTACTATGCCACCGAACTACGACATGGCATTAAGTCGACTACGAAGTATCGAACGAAAAATGGATAAGTCACCGCAGTTTAAGGCCGCTTACACCGCGCAAATGGAAGGTTTAATACAGAAGGGGTACGCAGAGCGATGCGACGAGGATCACGAGGGCGATCAGCGATTATGGTACCTACCGCATTTCGCCGTAACGAACCCACACAAACCTAACAAAGTCAGGCTAGTACACGACGCAGCCGCACACAGCGGGGGTGTTTGTCTGAACGACGCCTTGCTCGACGGACCAGACTTATTACAATCCTTACACGGCGTGCTATTCCGTTTTAGGGAAAAACCGATAGCAGTCACCGCCGACATACGGGAAATGTTTATGCGAATAAAAATTCGTAAATGCGACCGAGTCGCACAGCACTTTTTGTGGCGCGGAGACGAGCGTAGTCAGCCACCCGAGAAGTACGTGATGACTTCAATGATATTCGGAGCACGAAGCTCGCCGTTTCTCGCGCACAGCGTAAGAGATAGAAACGCCGACGATCATAAAACGACTCACCCACTCGCCCATACCGCGATCACGCACAGTCATTATATGGACGACTGGGTTGATAGTTTCGACTCAGAGGAAATAGCCGCGCGAACGATACGAGAGGTGCAAGAAGTGCACGCGGGGGCGTCGTTCGAGCTAGCAGGTTGGAATTCGAATCGAGAACATCTGCTATCTCACATTCCCGACGTCAACAAAGCGAGCGCGCCTAAACAGCTGGGGGCGAGCGCACATCCGCACGAGAAAACGCTCGGCATAATATGGGCGCCTAATACGGACGAACTAGCATTCAATACAAAAATGCCGCGTGTACCGGACGACGTGAAAAACGGGAATCGAACCCCCACCAAGCGCGAAGCGCTAGGCGCCGTGATGTCAATATTCGACCCTCTAGGTCTACTCAGTCCGTATACTATCACGGCAAAAATAATGTTACAAGGACTCTGGAAGAAAAAGGTCGAATGGGACGACCCGCTACCATACGAAGAAGCGACCGTATTTCGCGAATGGTACGAGGACTTGAAATTTATAGCTAACTTACATATACCGCGGTGTTACGATGTAAGTACGGAAATAATGCGCGTGCAGTTACATGTCATGAACGATGCCAGCGCACAGGCTGTAGTAACGGCGGCGTATTATCGCTTCAGCAGAAGAGATGGGAGTGTGCACGTCATGTTGGTGGCCGGCAAAGCCAAAGTCGCTCCTATGAAAGCACAAAGTATCCCTAGGTTGGAACTACAGGCGGCACTTATGGGTGCACGGTTAGCGCGTGACGTCATCGAGGGACATCGGCGTAAGCCTGACGAAGTCATAATGTGGAGTGACTCCAAAACGGTGCTACAGTGGATACGGAACGATACGACTCGATACGCGCCATACGTCGATCACCGGTTGAGCGAGATTACCGACTTAACTCGCGCCGAGCAGTGGCGATGGTGCGACACCGCGAGTAACTGTGCGGACGACGCCAGCCGACCCGGCAACAATCAATTACGCGCCACAGACCGGTGGTTCACAGGGCCCGCGTTCTTGTACGGACACGAGGATGACTGGCCGCAGGAGAAAATCGCACACGAAGAGCACGCCGAGGTATTCACTACACACGCGAGCGAGTTCACACCGTTGTTAGATATAAAACGTTTTTCGAGTTACGAACGCGCGGTACGAGCAATGGCGTACGTTTTAGTGTTCATCGAAAAATGTCAAAAGCGAAAGTCTTTTCTCGCGCTCGAACATATCGACCGCGCCGAAAAAACATTAATAAAAGAAGCTCAACGCGAAAGCTTCCCGGAGGAAATAAAGAAAGTCGCGGCCGGAAGGAACGTAGAAAGACAAAGCCGGCTATACAGGTTGGACCCGACGTGTAACAAGGACGGCCTACTATGTCTACATGGGAGGATAAACGCGGCTACAGTACCGGAGGAGATGAAATCTCCCCCTATACTCGACGGTGCGCACCCGCTGACTCGTTTACTAATAAAACGTGAACACATACGTAATAGTCACGTAGGTCGCGAACAAATAGTCAACAACTTGAGGCAACGTTATTGGATATTGCGCCTACGACCGTCGGTACGGTCAGTAGTAGGAAAATGCGCGTTATGTAAACTACGTAGGGCGGCGCCGGCGGTACCGGTCAAAGGCGACTTACCTAAGGCTAGGTTGACCGCATACAGCAGGCCGTTTTCCCGGTGCGGTATCGACTGCTTCGGCCCTATGTGGGTGACGATAGGCAGACGAAAGGAAAAACGTTGGGGCATGCTATTTACCTGCATGATCACTCGCGCGGTACACATCGAACTCGTCGCGAGCCTGAGTACGGATTCGGCAGTGTTAGCCATGCGCCGAATGGCGTCCCGACGCGGATGGCCGGAGTTAATATTTTCCGATAACGGTACGAATTTCAAGGGGGCCCAAGTCGAGTTAGACAAAGCTTTCGAGGAGTGGTTACCCGCGCTACGAGACTACGCGTTAAGTCGAAGAGTACGGTGGTCATACTCGAACCCGGGTGGACCTAATGAAGGGGGGTGTTGGGAAAGGCTTATTTCCTCAGTGAAACGCGCCTTAAAAGTCGTGTTGAGCGAACGGTCACCGAAGGAGGAGGTACTAGCTACCGCGCTTACGGAAATCGAACATACTATAAACGCGCGACCTTTGACGCACGTAGCCGTTAGTCACGACGACGCGGAAGCTCTGACGCCGAACCACTTTTTACTGGGGACCGCGGTCGGGTTACCGCATGTAGGTACTTGCGACGTAGCGGATAGGCGACTATGGCGCGCCTCGCAGGCGTTAGCGAATATGTTCTGGGCTAGGTGGATAGACGAGTACTTACCTACCTTAACTCCCCGAGGAGACGTACGTAAAGATTTTAACAACATAAAGATAGGCGATGTAGTCCTAATAGTCGACGGTTTACTACCACGTAACGTTTGGCCACGGGGCCAAGTAAACAAGGTTTATACGGGACCGGACGGTATAGTAAGAAGTGCGGATGTACGGACGAGAGGGGGAGTCTTCAAGCGACCGGTGAGGAGGCTCATCGTCCTCCCGACTGAAGAGGGGCTTCGCAGTGCTGCGCCGGGGGGAGAATGTTACGGACAATGATCCATTTTTTAGTTTAAAGTTTTAAATAGAGCGAACGACAGAGCGAGATAGGTGTACAGTATATCGCTCTCTCTTTCCCGCACTAATTCATACACGCTAGGTGAGCGGCACGCTAGTTGCCAAACATTGTAAATCCTATATATAGTAGCTAAGTTAGAAAAATTCTTGCCCACCATATACACTTGTACCTAAGTCTAATTTTAAGAAGAAAAACTGTATTTGAAGAAATAAAACGCATGGAAAGTGAAGTTTAAGAAAACCTTTATTGAAGAAACCTTCATGAACCTCATAAACCTCACAGTAGTATATATACCATATAGAAGTCTTTAGAATATCTAAAATTCTAGGGATGCCCTAAGGGCTCCAACGCCCAAACCATCAAAGTGCGTGCCTACTTGCTGACAGCACAATACGCGCTTGAGCAACACGTGCCAAAACCAAGACATGCCCGACACACTCTAGTGATTAATTAAAAAGTTTATTCCTATTGTTTTCGAGCACAAAGCCAGTCTGTAATTATGCGAAATAACCCACACTGACTGCGCCTAATAAGGACTGTCAAAACGTCTGTCTCGATAAGGGCACCGAAAGGTTACGGGTCGAACAGCGACCTTGGATTTGAAGATAAAAGCTCGAGTTTGATAAAACAAATCACACGTAGTTTCAAGTATCAAAACTATTGTGAAGTATACTTTAACAATTCTCAAAATCAAACAATAAATCATATCATCTTGGATTCGTTATATCTCGTACACAACGCTGTAATAGCTAGGAAAAATGACTACACCTTTTGTAACAAAACACGTATTTTACATGAAAGCATGGTCTTCACTTGGTAAAATCTCTTATCTGACTTTCAATGAGCAGGTTCATGAACCAGTGTTATTTATAGCAGGTTTCAATTTACATGAACTTCTATATAATATAGGATAGGTTTTTATTCCAGTGATCGAACACCGCATCTAATGCTGAATGCCTGTGTGGACTAATGCTGACTTATTGTACTCGACAGGTAATTAGAGGAAAACGACCTGGTTAGGGTTGCCACTTTCTGTTTTTCAATAAATTGCCAAATGACTTCAAAGATCTACCTTTAAACATATTTAAATGGAAATTAAATATCTGGTTATTAGACAAGTGTTTTTATGACGTTAACGAATATTTGACTTATAAAAATTAACTTTACAGACATTTAATATTTTACAATTTGGATATTGTCATTAAAATTTAAATAGACTTCTATGTGACTAATATAATTTATAAGTAATCAATTTTGTTTGCATGATTACATTTAAGATTTGACATTGTTATTAATAATTTTGGTAGGTTCATACATTTAAATACTATATTTTAAAATTGTTCTTTACAATTAGGAGATTTCTGTGCTCTTTTCCGCCGAAAATACCGTTTACAGTGATTCCACTGACTGTCAGTGAGTACTAGGTATATCAGGAGAGTGTCTCCTTAAAAATCCAGCGAAGTGGAAGTTAGTACAGCAGTAAGGATAGTACAGCAACATTAGGGAGGTAATCCTTAAAAGACATCTTGGTCCCATTTATTGAAGTGATAGGATTACTGCCATTATTTTTCCCAGATCGTACTAAACTGAAGAATTAAATACGGTTCATGGATTTGAAGCCAACCGGGTTAGTTTTAGCGAGGCGACGACCTGCGAAAGATGGTCTGGTGATCAAATTAAAATAGGAGTTCAATACTAACACAACCCCTCCCAATAAACATCTCGAAGGTAAACATGAATAAGGAAAATGTGTTCAGATGACGATGGTAAGTTTATGGGTTATGTCTAATTTTTATAAAAACCTGACATATTTTATGCATGAATGTGTGATCCTTATTTTTAAAAGTATTATGTCAAAACAAAGTAGGTATAAGGAGGAGCCTTTTTTTGTCAACAAAAACAAAACTGAGAAATTTTGCATGATCTGAACTTCAAATATCCCAGTTATCCATACCAGTTGTAGTACCACCCAAATCTCTAAATAGTCTGCGGGATAAGCACTGTCTGTGCTCGACCTCGGTCCCAACCGCGTAGTAACTAATTTTAATCACAACAGTGTGCCTCGCAGATCTGAATACTAAAAGTGTACTATGTTGGCAGCCCTAGATGTGATGAAAGATGGCACACAATGGGACCAAAACAGTGACCCCTGTGCCAGAAGAACAATGAACTTGGCAAAAACTTGCTATATAATGATGATGGACGGCTACTGCCGTAGTAGAGAGGGACGCTGATTGTTTTATGAAGCTTGTCATTGCCATAACGGTACTGCTTCAGGTACTCTAAATAAGAATAGGTAAGGGGCGAGGTCACATACATGTCATAGCACGTGTTCCGCCATCATTTTTATTATATTACAAACTAAATGTAACTGGTATTTGGCGTTCATTCACCTTGACACCATGATGAGACATCATAGTGTGCAAGTCCACCAATGGTAAGTAATGGCCTGCTACAGACACCTTTAAGTCTGACTTAAAGATTACCACCAGATCAGATAACAGATAACCAGATCAGATTTCAAATATTGAAAAACGTCTGCATTTGAGATTTTTGTAAAAAACGTAACAAACAAACGTACAAAAGTACTTGTTGATATTTTTAGCAAAATTCAACAATTAAGGAGTTTTTTTTAATAATACAAATAATTTAATTTAATCTAAGTACAAAGTTACTGATAAAAATCTACCTATTACAATAAAACTAATTCACAAAAATATTTCTAAATTATAGATAAAAAAACGGCATTTAAGTCCCTGTCTACGGGTAGAGTGCCCAAAAAGCTGGCAACGTTACCTAGTTGAATAGCCAGGCTGATACGTTGTCCGAGGTAAGTACCAGCTCTTTGGTCACCTGCAATTTCTTTGAAGTGTCTGGTTGCTTTACTAAACGCCGTACATTAAGGAGTTTCGAGTTTTTAATCAAATCATAAGATATGCCCTATTTGTTTTTATAATATTACATAAGTGCAAGCATAAAATAATAACAATGCTAATTATATAAACAGTTAAGAAGACAGTGAAGGCGAGGAAAGGAAATGACACGCTCTGGTTGCGTTCCTGAATGGTCGTCGTCGACTAATCGACCATAAACATAATTATAATCGATTCGGTAGCATCTCGATTGACGTAATTAATCCGATTATTTGCGTCGCTAATTCCATTGACAACTCGGAAGGCGGCTGTATGGCGGGTACCTGATTTTTTTACACAGCAGATATACAAAAATATACACGAAATCACTTAAATTTTATTGTTAGGAAGTGTAATTCAGATTGTTATTATAACGTATGCAGAGATTCACCGAACCCAACCAATTTCTAATATAGGTAACGCGGTAGGGTTAACTTATTTCCTGGCTGATTACGTACGAAAGGTTCCAAATAGGTATAGATGAGGACTGGTTTAAGCTAAGAATCAGAAGATCACAGTTTCCTCGGTTAAGGCGCGGTCCAATCCCAATTTTAAAATAATCTACGATGCTTTACGTAAGGTTGAAAATCGCTTGTTAGATTGGACGATGTAATGCGAAAATGCGTTAATTTTGTACGTTTTCTTTATATTTTTCGATATATACTAACAGAATCGAAAAAACTGCTGGTTATAACTTTAGTACTATACGTTGGCTTTGTATAACCTAAAAAAAATATAGTGTTATCGCTGAAAATTCTGAGAGTTTCGACGTGAAAGTTTATTTTTGTGGACCTATTCAGGATTTTTTTCTGCAGAAAGAGAGTTATATTTATGAATTCTATTCGGTTATTACTTTTTTCCTATCCCTTTTCTAACCTTAGTATTTTTTTATAATATATTATCGATCTGTTTCGTTACACTAGGTGTTTAAAAACTCTGCTTTTTACTATTATCAGGATACGAGCGCGTCTTAACGCTTAGAACACAGATTATTGGGGCAATAGAGCTTAGCTAGAACAATGAGATAAAGTAAACACGGTTAGAAGTAAGAACAAGTTTCAAACGACAAACGCAACGTAAACTATAAAATAAATGTATTCTTTCTGTGGAGAGTCGGTCACATAAATACCTAGAGGTGCATACATATAACATACTTATTGACAAAATTGGAAGCAATAGTTGCAATACTTATTTTACTATATAGGGTGTTTGGTAGAGGGACCGACAAACCAAATGAGCGTGTTCGGGGGCCCGCCCACTTGGAGAATACAAGTTGGCCAAAAAAAATCCCCGATACCCCAATTTTTTGTAACTTTTTTTTGTGAATTTTCCCTTTTTGATAATGAGAATCTTATTTTAACTCAATAGGTACAATTTCGGAGAAAAGGGAAAATTCACAAAAAAGTTAAGTAATAATAATTTGGGGTCGAGTATTTTTTTTGACCAACTTGTATTCTTCAAGTGGGCCCCCGAACACGCTCATTTGGTTTGTCGGACCCTCTACCAAACACCCTATATAGAGATGCACTCACTAGTAATGGGGGTTACCAATAATCTATCTATACACAGTTTTTCTTACTACGGATAGAAATTTGACATAACGTCCATACGAATAGGTAATGACAAATATCTATCTCTAGTTATACCGGCGATAGATAGATTATTGGCACCGGCCATTAGTACTTGCAATATAGATCGGTCAGAAGCCGTTTGGCGCCATATCGCGGCTTAGATTTCCCGCGCTCTTTCTAAGTATAGTTTGTGTTTATACTCGTAGTTTGTGTTTATACATTTCATTTTCACGTTCGTCCATTTCAAAACATCCACCGACAACGCTAATGTGAACAGGCTGTTCGGTCAATTTTCTTAAAACAGATTATAGAACACTTAATGTGTTGAAACAACGACATACCGCATGTTACGTTTTTGTGTGTGTTTGACAAAGAATTTGGACAAAAACCTGACCGTTTGGCCAGACGACGCGGATCGTCACTTAGCGGAACTATTCATGTTGTTGGTTTTATAAATAAGAAATAAACACGTGGCCAGAAAAGAAATGTGAACATACAAAGTTTTGAAGGAACGTATTTGACTAGATGGAAACAGGAACACGCCGCAGGGTGCAAACTTCATAAGCACAAGCACCAAGATTCCAAGCGGCATTTTCCAGACACTGATAAGGATTGTTTAACACCTAACCAATAATGTCCTCTAGCCACTGTAATTTCGGCAGGGCTATGTATCTCAGATGCAATCAAATGTTGATTGAAATCTATTAAAAATAGCGGCTTTAAGTCGCTTGTGTCAGCTCCAGTCATCAACTTACTAACATAACTAGCTTGCTGGAGTTGTTTAAACTGACATAGAGCTGCCATTTTTCAAGATTTCAATCCACATTTGATTTTAATTAAGTATTAAACGCAATAGTAATAAAGCGCTTTAGATCTGCAATGAAGGAAGGTCATTTGAATCAAATACAATTAGGTATATAACTCAAATTATGTTAAGGTGTGAAAAGATATCGTCTTCCCATTAATTTGCTACGTTCATAAGAGCGTTCTTGATGCCTAAATTGAATCAATTATTAGACTTCTATATATAAAAAAATTAACCCCGATTTCTCCTGGTCACGCTATAACTTGAGAACGAATGGAACAATCTTACTAATTCTTTTTTGTGGTGTTAATTATTGCCAGGAGAAGGTTCTTATGACAGAAAAACCAAGAATAGATGGGAGGTTAAGCCGCGACCAAAGCACGAGCCTACTACGCGAACGAAGTACCGAGCAGTCTAATATTAGATAAAACTGGGGCTTACCTGGAAGTACCTATACCTATATATACAGCTTTGATGTCAAAATATGTTCACCTTTTTGACACGCAAACTTCAATGTTTCTACAAGTCATTCTAAGGAACAAAGTATTTTACGGGTTTTGTTTTTGTGCTTAATATCTATTAACAGTTTTTGCGAACACAATCATTCATTTTAACTCCTGCTGTGCCACACTGACTGCTGACAGCCGTCTAAATATTACCGAAAACTTCTTCTTTGTATGTAGATATATAAGTTAATTTTAGTAAAGGGTTTCGAAGAATACAGACGTGAAATATCAAAAACATCGTCAAGTAAAAAATGATTAGCTTATGGACATTTAAAATTGTAATTCTTTGTTATTTCCTTTGTACTTAGATGCCATGGTTCAACCTTGATTTTATACATGCATTTTATGTTGTATGTATATTGGTATTCATTAAAGTATATTTGAATTTGAAACATACATAAAACAATCACAAATCTGCGCAATCGTTTCAACAATCGTTCAAACAGTTTTGGATGTTTTTTTGAACAGGCTGGTGAGAAATACATAAATGATATATTTCCTATCTTCGATTCAAAATGCTTCTGTTTAAAGCATTTTGATTTGTGATTGTTTTATGTATGTTTCAAATTCAAATATACTTTAATGAATACCAATATACATACTACATAAAATGCATGTATAAAATCAAGGTTGAACCATGGGATTGGGGTTTATCGCTACTAGCAATTTCTTACAGACAGCAATGGTTGTCACTTTTTTATAGTTACAAAGAATTTATGTTTAATTTGGAATGGAAATACATAGATAAAACACGTTTCTGTAGAATAAACATTATCCGAGTGGTTGGGCCACGGGGCGCAGCTAATCTGTACATATAATAAAAATGTAACGAATCGCTGTCTGTACCTGTAGTACGGTTAGTACATGGAAGATATATGAGAAAAATATTATTGGGACTTTTATAAACGAAAATAAAATACTAATGTAAAGATGCTGGCTGCACTCACTTGGTATTATGTCGGTCAGAGATTGAACACGCCCTGAAGAAGAACGTCTTACACGTTCGAAACGTCGTATGACTTAATCCGACGTAACACCAAGTGAGTGAAGCCGGTATCTTTATATTAGTATAATGTGTGATACTCACGATAGTTTACAAACTCTGAAAATAGAATAATAACAATGATTGTTAAAAATTTTGTCTGTCTGTGCGTTTGTTCACGCTAATCTCAGAAACAGCTTATCCGATTTAGATGTGTTATTCAGTAAGTATTGTGATAAGCTTCATTTAACATTATAGTTTAGTTAGTTTTTGTTTCATGTCAATCGGTCATAAATAAAAAAGTTATTGAAATTTAAAGAATAATTCTCTCGCCACTACACCAAGACCAGGCGAGCGAAGCCGCTGGCGGGTCAACTAGTAGTAAATAAAACCTGAAAGTATTGTCAAGATTGATATAAGGCTTCTACCTACCATTATTAAAAGACATGTATTGCGGTACCTACTTCCTATATATTATTAATGAAGAAGAGAATCTTCATTAATTATATATCAGTCCGTTATTATTTATTATTTAGATACAGACAAAGCAAACAATAACGACACTATTCTGTGTATTTCATACATTCTTGACCAAGAGTTTTAATATTATAAGGCAGTAATGCTCTTTAGCATTCGGAATCTCCAAGATGCGATCGCTGCAACACAATCGTAAAATCGATCTCCAAAGTCGGCGAGTGTGCGCGGATTACAAAATAAGAAAAGATCCGAGGCATATTCAAATTACCTCGCAATTATTGGCCAAAAGTGCGAAAGAATCATTTCGGTAGTCCGAAAATCAGAAAATAAAACTTTGGGTGTTATTAAGTGCCTACCGAATTCTGTTATGCGTCAGAGGAACGAGAGTAAAAAAGCGCAACTTTATACACGTGCTGCTCTGCGGAGTCACTTAAAAACTTTGTCTAAAAGCGACAAAAAAAATATTAAAATTCATTTTATCATTGTGTATCACCAAGTTCACCAACACATTAACCCGCTGACTCGCGATTCGCCATATTTGGCCAATAATACAATAGCCTACTTTTCCAGGGACTGCAACGTGTGTGGTTACAGTGTTCTCATATCGTGACAATTTAAACATTCGTAAAGCTCCACCGTGTGGAAGGAAGGACTACCTACAGCAGGAACGTCTTAGATATTCCTCGCAAGATGTGGTGTCCAAGTATTTAACTGTGTAAAGTCTCTAATACTAAGCAAATGAGATCATAGATCTGGGTCTCCTCTACACTACCTCAAATACTTTAAAAACTGAAACTACAACTGTTATAGGTAGGTTGAAACAGTGCTTTACATCATTGTGAGAAACTTGCGTGCGCAGCGACCATTTATAATAGGTAGATAAATTTTGCCAACTCAAAACTCATGTGACTCACAACTACTATAAAAACGGTTTCAATCTGTTATACTTACATTCAGTTTAACGCGTATACCGTTATCAAAAGTGCGAATTTGTATTAGAATAATAAGCATAATAAGTAGTCTTCAATACGATTCCAGGCCAAGTCGAGGAACGGGACTACAACTTACATGAAAAACGTCTTCATTCATAACAGATTGTGGCTATTTATTACAACATACAGACAGTCAGGCCTACCCGTTAATTATAATATCTGTTTGCCAATCTTTTCATGTCATACCATATGTATTGGTAAGATGGAGAGCGCCGAGCCTTTTCTAATTGTGCATTGACCTTAGGGCACGTTTTAATTCTTTTTTGGTAACGTGGAGTCGAGGTGGTCCTGATAAATGAGCGGAATTCGAGCAATCGTGTTTTTGCAAACGCGTACCTTCTGCATCCTATGGACTCGTGCCGTCTTGAAGACTTTATTTAGCCGTGTTCAGAAATTGACGAGACTGGATTAGGAATGGGCAGCATTGAATAAGGTGAAATATTTTCCGTGAGCATGATTTTCGTCAGTAAACGGCACCAAATTGAATCCACAATTGGCTTCTAATTTTTTCAAGCAAAATTACAAACAGATAAGCAGACAAAACTGACAGAGAAACGGACATTTCAGTTCATTAAAACTCTTAAATCATTTCGTGCAGAACAGGAAAAGCGGTTCATCTTAACCATACATGAGTAGAAAGTTTTCTGCTTTACAAATCTCAACATTAATTGCTCTCATGATCCGTTTCAAATAATTACCAGAGTACGGAGTCGTTCGGACTTGACCCCGGCCGCTTTTGATGGCCTAATGAAGGGTTTTTATTAAATCAACGTCAGAAGTCCATTAAAGAGTGGCCCCCGATGGCTGGCCATCAATCAACTTGGAGATACGGACGGACTCCAAAAAGGGGGAATCAAACTACGTTCCTGGACGTTGTTTACTTTTTGGTGCCTAATTTAAATAGCTGTTTGAACAACTTTACATTTGCCGTTGTTGAAAAGGATGACGGGAGGAAATTCGGTCGTCTTTCAATTCTGGAAGGGCGTTGGCCTTTTTAGGGGATGATATGGTAATATGCAGGATTCAGAACCGGATTGGACGGTATAAGACTTGACAGATGCATTAATTCACTGTCAGTGAACCGCGGTGATTGTGGTTAAGGACACGATCCAGTTACGTAATTGATTTTTGGTTGTGATGGGTACTTGCAGTGTACTTAAAATTTCAATTTGGATTTATGATTATTATTGGCACAAAAATCTTTAAATTCCAAATTAAAAGATTAGTTTCAAAAATACTGAAAGTAAATTAAATGTGTTGATCGTGACTCTAATTGGTAAAAGGATATATACATGTTATCATTAACTTTGCCTTATCATACAAATAACACCAGTTTATTACGGTAGACATTTTAACAAAATAAAATATTTAAACTTGAATATATAACTTTTCAAGTTTTATTCCTTCGGTTTATTTTTACAATGCTTAAACCCCTTTACACCATTTCTATTGACTTCTATACAAATAGTATATTATGCAACTAGTGAATAAAGGACGGATTTAAAGCGAGGGCCGTAGATGAATCACGAGTAAGTGAAGGATTCTAACGACTGAATCACGACCGCAGGGAGTGATCCGTGATTATTGATTCACGAGCGGAGCGAGTTATTCAAGTGTTAGAATCCTGAGCGATTTGAGTGATTCATGGCCCTCGATATAAATCCGTTTTATTCAAGAGTTGCATACTATAAATACTTTATAACAAGACCGCGAAGAAAAGAAATAATTTTAGCGAAAATAGACATTTAATGAAGAAAAAAGGAAGGTTAAATTAATTAAAATGCACATTAAAATTTTAATAATTACTAAACATAAGAGTAATTTATTTATTATTATTATATATTTTTTTGTATAATCGCAGCAAAGAACACAACACAGATTTTATTCTAATGCTAAACTTCTTGTCTCAAATATCGACCAATCAAATCTCGAGGAGTTACTTGCACAAAGAGTTTGTATGTCGACTATTATTTGCGTAAGGAAGATGTGCATTGCGATGGAGATCGAATATATTGGTGTGTTCTAAATTCAAACACCAAAACAGTGATTAAAAGGCCTTTTTATTCACTGTTTTCAGTGAATAAAATAAGCTTTTTAGAGTAGGAGCGAGCGAGTGGTATAAATATGTTTTCGATAGCTTCTTACCTCTTTTAGTAGTGTTTATAGGTACTGTGTACCGTCTATAAACCCTAGGAGGTACCTAAATAATCTGTCATAAGAATTGGACTGCTTCATATCCTCCCAGATGGATGTCATAAAAGCTGAATAAGGGCAAATATGGCAATAGGCTCATGAAATAGTTGTAATGAGAATAAAGTATATATTAATAAGGGTAACAAATATAGATAAATGAGCAAAATCTAAGTGAATTACACACATATATGTATCTACCCCATGAGATTGTCTTGTTTGCATGGGTGATTTATACAGCATGGAAAATCTATTAATCTTAAATACCTATGCATTAAATAAAATTGCACAATATGATATATTCTATTTATCAATATAGGTATTGCCTATATATCTATAGACAAAGGTATTGTATGTTTATTACTACCATTGCTTTCAGCCCACGTCGGCCATCACAAGCCGAAGTTTACCAATGTTTTAATAGAAGAAATAGCCTGCAGAGGAATCCTGGTGAGAACGGCATCATTGAAATGGTTTTACCTGAAACAAAAGAAATTGTTATGGTTAGTTATAATAAAACGGGCGATCAAATAGTTACTATGCATGTACACATTTATATTTGTTTTTAATACAGTTGCTCAAAAAGTGGCGTATTGCAGGGACGTATAGCGTTCGGGATGTGGGCTATTACATACTCGTGCTTTTTTTTACCTTTTCCGAACTCGTGCGTTCTCTTTTGTCAAAATAATGTTTATTAAAAAGAAAAACCAACCATGAAGTTTTTACTAAAAAAATTCATAGAAGTTTTTATGATTCATGCAAATACGTATATTTCTAAAAAGAAGCTACTAATTTGTTTCAATATCAGATTTAATAATTTGATTGAATGAGTTAGGTTTCATTTCATTTCATCTCATTAAATTTCATTTTCATTTCATATCAATAAAAAAATTCTACTGAAGACTTGGCTGTATGGGCATAGTTCCCTTGGCCTACCAGAATGGGTGAAGAAAAAAAATATCTGCTTATATTCTACGGTTGGCGCCATTTTCCAGAAATTTTCTTTACGCGATTATTTTATTAAATTGCTTCATTTTTACGCAACTTTATTAAAAATAATCGTTCAGTACACGTGCGGAACCGTCATTGCAACTTGTTCCGACTGTCAACCCTCGACTTCGGCTGCGCCTCGGCTCGGGTAGACATTTGTCGGAACTCTTTGCAATCACAGCCTTTCCCTACTTGTAATGAAATATACTATTACATGTCACTTTAGAGAGTTCAGTTTGTCTGCAAGGACAATCCAAATAACAATGGAACTTAACCAAACCGTTCGCTTGACGTTCAAGATATGGACACGTGGATCTCCACGTGTCCATGCATCTGCATTAGAGTAATGCGATAAAGACAGATATTCGCTGCGGTTGCCTAATAGCATCTGGTAGATTAGATAACAACGCTACTGAAATGAAAGAAAAGAGCGACAACCCTTTTATCTTTAAGGACATGTCAACCCAATGGTCTCCCGTCACGCTGCGTTAAAATCGCTCCCCATTTCGACATACCAAGGAGTAAAGCCCATTAGATGGTATCAGAAGTCGTGAGGGCCGCAGGACCAGGGCGTGATCCACAAAAAAACGTAATGGATGGAGCGGGAACGAGCATTTATAAAATATTTGGGCACAAGATACAATATAAATTTTGAAGTGAAACAATTTTAAATGGATTAAGCTGTCTGCTCGCGTTCGGAGGCCGAAGAATATCGCATTTATGTTATTCCTGCAAGCATCGAGCTATTATTACTACGTAATCATTTCTCAATGCCTGCAAGACCCCTATGGATGCAGTAGACTGCATGCATTTTGACGAATCATTATACGACAGAACACTAACAAATCAATAAGCAAACTTGTTAGTCTGGAACGAGATTTGCACTAAAGAAACTTGTTAGTCGGATTTCCCCATAGAAATAAGAAGCTCCTTGACGATATAAATAATACCACGAGATGGGTGGAGGAAGATACAAAAAATAGAGAGACACTCTGGCGTTTGTTTATATAAATGAAGTTACTTGCAGATAACTACCTCAATTGTTATTACAGAAGGTAGTCCACAACATAATTATGCCTATCAACTTTGTACGGTTTTTGGGTTCTCAGATGCCCGATGAATCATTCACTACCTCTTTTATTTAGATTATACCTTGACGTTCAATCCTAACGTCAACAAACAGCTATTGTTTAACTATTGTTCTAAGTAGTCGAAGATCTCCAGCGAGCGTTTGCTTCTAGCTGTGTTGCTACAAGAAGCAGGTGTTAGGAAATCAAATAAAGTGCTTACGTATGTTATTGTCAAAATGTACTGTCTTTAGTCCGGACGTTCCATGAGCGTAATGTAGGTTTCACTACATACACTTACTACATTCACAGGATGTCCACTCCAAGCGAGTTTCAAAATATTCTGTGAAATTTCAATGACAATAGATAAAAAAAATATTATACGCTCTATTAGTGCGATACACAAACTAAAAATGCACTACTCACACAAGACAAAGTCTAAAATCATCCATCTAAAGCTCAGGATCCCAGTTCCAGAAGCCCCATAAAATCTAACCAATTCGCAGTTTAGCTGACTTCTCAGACTCAAAGTTTAGCTGGCAAGTTACAGTGTGTATTTAGAGTTGCCATCCGTCCGGATTTCCCTGGATTTGTTCTAGTTTAGAGGGCGTCCAGGAAGCGTACGGCCGGGGTTACATTTGTAGAATCCGGGTTTAAAAATTTAAAGTGTAAAATAATAAAATCTAACTGATTACACATTATGTAACAAACTGTAATAAGATTCTGTCTTGTTAGGTACATTTAAAATTATGATAAAAGATGACTAAATTTAATTTTAAAGTCTGAAAATAAATTAAGAGGTGATTTATGACATTTTTATTAAAAATCTGTTGACTTGTCCGGGTTGTGGGCTCAAAAATCCGGGGCTTTCACGCTTCTTGTCCTTGTTGTCAAATTTTAGAGATGGCAACCCTATGTGTATTTAGTAGTATGTCGATACGTGAAACATTCACGCACAATTTCACAAGTGCACGACTAATGGAGTTTGTCGTGCGCCGCGTGCGCGTGCGCAGCTCGCCGGCAATCATCGAATTCGGACTTAATAATTAAATTTTTTTGTGAACGCGAAGGCCCGGAATGACTGGAGGTCTAGTACATGTGCTTGGTTTTAGCACAGCCTATGTAACTTACAGTCATCTAACGGACACGTCTAGACTAGTGGTGGTTAATAAAGCATAAAGCAAAATAAAGCACCGTGCTTATTATATATATCATATAGCAAATGCTATCGTGGCTCTCACTTGTTGCTATTTGCTTTATGCTTTTTTATATCGCACTCTCTGTCGCTGTCCGTCGCGCATCGCAAGTAGCAAACTAGCATGAAAGCAGAAAAAGCGCGGCGCGGGGCCGCGAGGTGGGGCAGGCGGCAGCCAGTCGTCGCATGCTAGCGATTGCTATCGGTCGCGCGCGTTATTGTTTTACGCACCGCGTGCTAAGTTGCGATCTCGGGCGGCTCACGTTATCAATACATATAATGCTATTTTGCTTCTTGCTTTTTAGTGTAAATAAACAGTGATAGGACTAAATATGGGTTTTTAAGTAATCAATAATTGATTACATATAAACCTATATTGTGCTAAATAAACTTAAGTATTAAAATACAAAAAAAAACCTTAATAACACTCTACAGTCCTAAGCCTGGAAAGTAAAGTATGAAGGAAAGTTTATTAAATAAATAAATAAATAAATATAAATAAATATTCCACAACTATCACACAACGCCATCTAGTCCCAAGTTAAGCAGAGCTTGTGTTATGGGTACTAGACAACTGATAAAACATACTTATATATTTCTAAATACATACATATTATAGATAAATTACACCCAGACACAGAACAAATGATCGTGCTCATTACACAAACATTTGTCCTGGGTGGGAATCGAACCCACGACCTCCGGCATAGCAGTCAGGGTCACTAACCACTAGACCAACAGGCCTGTCAAAATTATTGGTTTTATACTGTTCCGCGTTATCGTAATAAATTCATAAACGCGACGTATTCTTATTATAATAAAGCAAAGCATTCTGTCAGTCAGTGTCAGTAACATAACAGAACAGTCACCGCACCACGCTTGCTTTATTCGCGCCCGCCCGTAACAAACAAGTGCTTAAGCTTCGTACGCAATATAAAAAGCATGCTTTAATAAAGCATTTATAATAGCATGCTTAAAATATAAAGCATAAAGCATTAAGCAAGTGATTGCCATATAGCAACTTTGAACACTACTAGTCTAGACAGAGCAATCGTGCGGGGTTTGCGGGGTGCGAGAGGAACGGTAACGAGCCCAAACTGCCATACACTCGTTTGGGACGTCAGTCGGGGTTGACACTTTTTACTTTGATTGTTCTAAGTGTTTTGTTTAAGTTTAAATCATCAATGGCGCACAGTAATATGTGGTTATGAAGTGACTGTAAACGAATAAATAATACTGATGGGTCGAATGTGGTTTGAACCGAATACGAACTTCGGCCGAACATTCGGTATAAATGAAAATTCGGCCGAATTTCGGTTCAATTTCGCCGCGCTTTTTCATGCTGTGCATGCAGTGATGAAGAAGTCATCCAGCCAGTGCAGAGTCCCTCGTCGGCGAACAACGATATACACAGAACGTTCTGGAACTGCTACGAAGAACTGGCAGCTGTAAAGTTACCAAACGTAGAAGAAAACAAAAGTCCGAGCGTTCGAGCTTGACAGATATCTCGCTGATGATCTGTTGCCAAAAAATCAATGTCCATATGGCTGGTGGGCTAAGAATAAAGACAAGTTCTCCAACATGAGTTATTTAGCTCGGATATGTTTGTCATCTCCTGGAAGCTCTGTATATTCAGAGCGACTTTTCTCAGAGGCAGGAAATGTGTATGAACAAAAACGAAGCAGGCTTCTGCCAGAAAGGGCCGAGTCTTTAGTGTTTTTGCACCATAACTTGCCTCTGGTAAATTTCAAATATGAATAGCTATCTATTTTTACTATCTAGTGTATATTAGAGAAAATACCGTTTAATAATAGTCCAAAATAATAAATAATTATTCCTATATATGAATAATATAGGACAAAATTACCTAATTGGTGGTATACGTGACTTAGAAGTATTATTTTTATTTTACGAATTGTACTTAATTAATATATGACACTGTGTTAAAAGAATGCAAGCAAATTTTATTTAATTTTTGTTATAGTAGATCTGTAACAAAAATTAAATAAACTTTGCATTCTTTTTAGACTGTTAAGGTGACCAATTTAATTTAGACTATGAGGAGACCAATTTAATTTGGTATTTTTATTAAGTACTGCCTATGTAAAGATTTCTAAGACTGGTTATTAAGAATATCATAATGTGTTCTTACTAGGTAAGAAAGAATTCTAAGACTTATTGAGAAGAGCAGTTTAATTTTGTTATTTAATTAAGTAAGAAAGATATCTAAGGCAAATAACTAAGGAGAGCAGTTTAATTTTGTTGTTCTGTCCAAATCAGCAAGCCTCATTCGAGGCAAGTTTCATTCATAAATCTATTGTTATTTTTGTCCTGATGCGGACAGATTAATTAAGTAGGACAGATATCTAAGGCTGATTTGTAAGTTAATTTTGTGATTGCTAAGTAAGCAAAGATTTTTAAGACGTTTGATGATTACTTTTCTTTCTTTATTCAAATAAATGACTATGAGTACCTATATCAGACTAATTTTATTTCACTGTTATTATTACAGATATGTTGTTTTAATTTATTTCTATTATGTATGATAGTGCAAGTGTAATAAAAAAAATCGGTTGTTTTGCACCGAATGTTCGGCACACAAACCGAATTTCGGCCGAATGACGAAGTTCGGTTCAACCTGCCGAAGTTCAGTTAAACCGAATGTTAAACGAATTTCGGCCCATCCCTAATAAATAAATAACCATCTCGAAAAAATCTGAGTGAGTGCAATTTCTGTATGTGGTTATTTTGTGTATGTAAATATAGGTATTATTTACTTATTTTTTTTTTCGAGGTGGTTTTGATTAAGGCCTTCTTGAGCCACCATTCTTAAGCATGTTTAAATTGTACTTAATTAAACCCAATTAGGTAACATGAGATATTATCTTTAATTACGATATATCTAAACATGTTTAAGAACGTTGGTGCAAGTAGCCTTAAGAGGATACCTACTGTGTATGATTTTTGAAATGAAATCAATAACACAGCGATATTTGTTAATTAAGCATAATAATATTGATTCCGAGACTTTTGTTTTTTTCTTAGAATGGTTTTGGGGGTTACCTACCTACCTATTACTCAGAAAAAATACAAAAAAACATCTTTTTATTTTGTCTGAGTAACATGCATAGTAGACAAAATATTTCGAGATTCAAGACAGCGGATGCGATATTTTAAATAAAATCAACATGGGTATCGTTTCTATGGTTTTCGGGGGTGCCGATTTCAAATATGACATATATTTTGAGCTATATATTTATACTAACCTAGCTAGTTTTATATCATTTTTATTCGATTATAATAAAACTCGTCGAATATATTGTCCTATATTTTTTCATTTTATTCCTTGTACTCTACATACACAGACTACGAACACATACACAAATATTGAACCAGTATATACAAAAAGAAATATTGTAGTGTAGTGACAACCCTACAGAAATGCCGCATGCCTACATAAAAGCGGCTTTTCGCGTGACATCAAAGGCGTTTGCCTACTGTATGATTTTTATGCTGTGGTTTTAGTTTAAAGTGAGAAAGGAGTGAATCAAAATCCACTTTGTGACTTATTGTGAAAGGATTTGACTAATGTGTGTTTGACCGGAAAAGAGTTGGTATAGCAGTAATGAGTTTAAGTAAATTATACAATATTGGTTCAACATCAATTGATTTGCCATAGAGATCCGGGATAGTGACAGGACGAATTTGGCAGTGTATATTATATCTTGCTCCATTGTTTTTCTGTTCTTGTGTTTGAGTATCGGTGAGATAATAGCATAAATGGAGCGTTTAATAGCCGTCAAGGTAACGTATCCATTGAAGCATATACATGGTGCATTTATGCGTATATATACATTACGATTATGGTACAAGTGTTGGATTTTTAATGTAAGAATCTATTGTAAATATCAACTATTTCCAGCCAATGTGGATAATCTGGTAACGGAATATAATTATTCGTTCTACAAATTGTAATGATAATTTTAGTGGGGGCCGAGTCAGCGATATCTACACATCTTCCAGGATTCAGGGTACGTTTCAGCGACACGAAATGTGTGGAGCTGTGGGGACCACCGCAGTGCAAGATGTTCTGCCCAGATGGTTCCGAAGCATACTGTGTTTTGGTATTATTATATGAGATATACGGGATGGCGTTACTTAAGTGACGAGTGCAGTACAATGCCAATTACAACTTTAGAGCTATTAAAATAAAGTACACTCGGGCCGCTTAATGATATTACTCGTACCAATAAAGTTATTGCCGCTTGAATGTAACTTTTGACGTGTTTACGACTTTGTAACTACCACAATCGGACCGCAAGTGGTTCGTATAGTGTTATATCGGTTATATAACAAACAAACATTAGATCGATACCGATCTGTGCGTGATCTCTGCGCACGCGCCGCATTCACGCATCCTTGCTATTGCTAACCTTCTGTTATATCATTTGTCATTGCATGATCGATCTGTGCGGACGGTGGACTGGTCTGTACTGTGCTATGATGGATTCGTTCCACGATAACTATACGTTTGTTGAACGTGGCTGGTTGCTTGTGATAAATTAGAAGTAGGTAATGATAGAGCGGCTGTACAACGCAATATTGGACGTTATTAGTAATGTCATTACGTTGAATAATACCTAGAACCCCTACAAATGCGGAGAATTATAGCTTCTCCAAGCGTTTTTTACCGTTTGTTTCATTGCGAATGTTCTGAAGAGCTCTTTATCTTATTCCTTCTCACCTCGAACTCGAACTATTCGTTCCGGCCTAGCATGCCATCTATATACTGTTCTAAATGTCTTTCGACGAACCAAAAAGTTTGGCAGTTCCTACCTCTGTCGTGTAAGCAAATTGTGGAATTCTCTGCCGGCGTACGTATTTCCTTGCAGCTATGACCCTGGGTCTTTCAAGCGGAGCGTGTAAAAGCATCTCTCAGGTCATCATGGGGGTGGCGATGACTCATCGATGGTCATCGCTATGATGAACCAATATAAAAAAATAATATTTCATGGCAACAGCCACAGAAGGGTGCCGTCTAGCCGTGGGTTGCCAGCTTGGATTTATACGCCTCCAACTCTTCCTGTGGTTGCCGTAGAAAAGCGGCTGAAGGATAGCAAATAGAAGGCGGACAGCGGCACCTTCGAAACAAAGCATGTAAAAACTACACTCGACAACTCGCCTGCTAAGCGCAGCGAGTATTGTAAAACCCCCACATGGGGGCCATGTTCAGCAGTAGACTACGGCTGAGATGATGTTGATGATGATGAACATTGAAGATATACCGGAACCGAACAATGTAAATATCTTTTAAAAATACTGCAAATTGTATTATGTATTTATGATGTTATATTAAGAAACAAATAAATATTGTTGATATTATCTAATATTATTGCTAAAACAAATTGGACAGTGGAGTATTAAGAAAGGATAATATAATTATACATATACATATAGCATTAGGGTATAATAGTACAGAGTCTACTGGTTTTTTGTACTAGCGCAAATACAGATAACTCGGTTTCCTGTTATAAAAGATCGAACGTTCTCAAACTCAGCGAGCCGTCTTATCGTCTTATAAACCTCAGGCAAGCAAGGACACGTCAAAACTTATACATATCTAGATTAAAATTCAAGAAAGAATAAATGGTATTATCATTAAAAAAACCCTTGTGACTTGCCGAAGGCATTGAAATTAAAAATAATCTAAAATGACGAACAGTAATCCATCTCAAAAACCGCAGGCTGTGTAAAACGGTCGTTAAAAAGCTAAGGATCATACAAAACATCCTGTGATGACCGCAATAAGGCTATAATAAAACTAATAAGGCACAAGGAACTCGATCCTTTTACCTACCCCATGTGACCACAGATTAAATAGCATTTACTACGTAAGCGTAACCGCGGAGTGCGCAGTGTGGGAACGATAAAAAGTTCACGCTGCATCAATTACGGGTATTATTATGATAAGTATGCATAAGTACTCTAACTACTTAACATTATTCTAGTCTAGAAAGTGTGTGGTGTGGACGTACCTACTTAGTGTTAATAAGAAGTATTATAATTGTGAACGCCGTACCTGCAGACCTAACCCGAGTTAAGGGGTATTTCGGTGGTTTTCCATTGGGAAAATACTATGGATTATTTGAGCCATAACGACGCCGATGTAAATTATAATTCAATACTGCTCAAAGCTGGACGAGCCTCCGTGAGGTCAGCATATCTTCGTGCAGCACCTGTAGATCCTTCATTCGACTTGATGACGCGAGTGGCATCACTGGGTAAAACATGTTAAGACGCGGTCCAACCCCAATTTTAAAATAATTTACGATGCTTTACGTAGGGTTGAAAATCGCTTGTTAGATTCGACGATGTAATGCGAAAATGCATTACTTTTGTACAGTTTTCTTTATATTTTTCGATATATACTATAACAAATGAAAAAACTGGTTACTACTTTAGTACTATATGTTGGCTATGTATTACCTAAAAATAATATAGTGTTATCGCTGAAAATTCTGAGAGTTTGGACGTGAAAGTTTATTTTTATGCACCTATTTAGGATTTTTTTCTGCAGAGAGCGAGTAATATTTATGAATTCTGTTCGGTTATTACTCATTGCCTGTTCCTTTTCTAACCTAAGTTTTTTTTTTCATAGATTATTATCGAACTGTTTCGTTACACTCGATGTTTAAAGATTCTGCTTTTTACTATTATCAGGGTACGACCGCGCCTTAATATGCATTTTAAATTATTGGGAGCAATTCACTTGTTCAGAACACCAAACTAAACTAACGAACTAAAATATATATTTTAAGTAAATTACGGTAGTTCTTATTCTGTCTAAGCTTTAGTCCAAATTCGTATAGCGCTTGCAAATGACAATTCTTAAATTTGCCCTTTCTGTTCAATTGTGGGTATGTTTAGTGCAAATTTAATTGTAATTTAAGTTCGTGCTCTCTAAACTATTAAACTATAGTTTAAACTGATGTAATGTGATGATTAATAAGTACATTAAAATGTAACCTTCAATTGAATAGAATAATCATATATTTATAATTGTTATTCTAAGTTTTCTAAACGAATGTGGAACAATTTATAATTTGGTAAAATATTTGGCATTGTAGCCAATGAAGTTTTTTACAAGCTAAATGCTAATGTCACATAGCTGAAAATGGTTCTTTAAAAAAAAAATATTGTCACTTCCTATATTCTATAATTTAATTCTCTATAACAAATTATTACACAACCTACGCATAAGCTACTCTACTACTACTTAGCTTTTTATACTAGAGAATTATTATTCACTTGTACTTAGTTATTTTTCCTAGTCATAAAAAAAATATTTTAAATTGAAAACTGTAAATGTTAAAAAGTTATGTAAATGTTTCTCGTAAATATTGAAATTAACTTAGAAAATACCTAAGACCCTCATAAAAATCAATTTACTGCATAATAACACGATATTTTTTCATGAATATTGAATGTGTAGCCAAGCAAAATGATAAATGAGTTTGCACGTGCCACGGAATTTACTTGTTTTAAACTCCGTGGTGGGAACTCAGTTCAGAGCATCTTTCAATTAAATTAATACTATATTTATAAGACTAGAAGAGAAGATGTGGTTTGGACCCAAAACGTTGGTTTGTACTGGTAACCCAAGTGCGGTAGTTAAATTTTAAATCTTGATAGGGCAACACTTCCTACTTACTTACCTTTTGTATTGCAAAGTAATCTGTTGAAAATTAAAATGTAATTTTATGATGAATTTGTAAAGAATCTTGGATTTGATAATGAAATTCCTTTTGGTATTCGGTTGAATTGTGAAATCAAAAACATAAACCTAAAGGTACTTTGATTTGAAGTGAAAAATATACCGAACGATAATCGCGACATTGGAATTTCGGTGTTTAGAGAAGACGTCGAGCTGGGGCCCTACTCCCACCTCTTAAAGTAGTCATGTTTCAACCTAACCATTAAATTTGGTACCACCATGTCAATATAGCAAGCTTAAAATAATAATGCATTACGATAGACGTTTTGATGACGTAGTATCAAATATTTCACTCAATTCGCGTACTTTGACGTGACTTTTGACACTAAATTTCAATGTTCCAGTGTCATATTTTTGAAGATCCGTACTCTCATCTCTTAAAGTAGTCATATTGCAACCTTACCATTAAATTTGGTTGACCATTCTGTGTCGGTGAGAGTAGGATAGTAAGTATGATTATTCTAAGCTTATTATAAAACGCTCTTTATTTATGATAGTTTCGTAAAAGGTAGCCCCCCCATATGTTGGTCCTTCTCCCTATCCTGCCCTTCTTCTCTCCCTTCACAGAATCCAACCACCAGAGACGGAGGTTATGTGCTTCGCTGCAGAATCTTGTGCGAGTCATATAATGCTTATCACTATTTGACTGATAGCCACAAGCAGCAAGAGAAGAGATTTGAGGTTTTTTGTGAGAGCGCCTAATATACGTACGCGACGATTTCGTTCCTGGTTTTTAATAAGTACGCACCGTACAGCCCCGTAGTGCTATTATGTATCTCAGTTGCTAAATCTTGAAAAATGGCGGCACTATGTTTCTTTTTGTCAGCTCCCGTCATCAACTTGACTAACATTTTTGCTTACTGGTGTTGTCAAAATTGACATAGATAGAATCTCAAGATTTCAAATAACATTTGTTAGCAACTGAGTACAACCCCGCTGGAATGGAACTCTTTGTCATCGTGTGTTTTCCTGGGAACTATAATCTAGGTATTTTGAAGGCTAGCGTGAATATCTACGGCCATAAAATTCTAAATTCAAAATTCAAAATTCAAAAATTATTTATTCAGTTTAGGCATCATAGACACTCTTATGAACGTCAAAAATTTTTAAATGATTCTACCGCTGTCTTCGGAAAAGAACCACCGCCGAGAAGAAGCAGCAAGAAACTCGTGGGCCATTATTTTTTCAAGTCTTTGTACATTGAGGTTACATATGAGTAGCATTAAAATAACAAATTTATTCAATAGTTGGCTATTAGGCAGAAGTGGAAAGCTTCCAGGCATCTTTGTCTTCTAAGTAGTGACTCAATTTATAATAGGCTTTTTTCATTAGTATATTTTTGACACGTAACTTGAATTTCCCTTCAGTGAGCTCAGTAATGTCTTTCGGGATTTTATTATAGAAACGTACACAATTGCCTAAGAAGGACTTATTTTTAGTTTTCGTGAGTCTAAATTTAGATACAGCTATCCTATCCTTATTTCTAGTATTAATATTATGCATATCACTATTTATTCTAAACTTCTTTATATTTTTACGAACGTACATTATATTTTCTAGGATATACAAAGATGGAAGAGTTAATATATTAATTTCTTTGAACATTTGTCTTAAGGATTCGCGGGGACCCATTTCGTAGATGGCTCGAACTGCCCGCTTTTGCAATATAAAAACTGTCTCTATGTCCGCCGCTGACCCCCACAGCAGGATACCATATGACATTATGCTGTGGAAGTAAGCAAAGTAGACCAGTCGAGCAGTAGCTATATCTGTCAATTGCCTAATTTTATGAACCGCATATGCAGCTGAGCTCAGTCTTCCAGATAGTGCATCAATATGAGGACCCCATTGTAATTTAGAGTCTATGCTAATACCTAGAAAGACTATTGCCTTGTCAATTTTCAATTTATTTCCGTCGAGTAATACGTTTGGCTCTATATGTCTTACATTAGGCATGGAAAATTTTAAACATTTCGTTTTCTTTGCGTTGAGAAGCAGGTTGTTTGCGACGAACCAATTTGAAACAATAGTTAACGCGTTGTTGACTTGAACTAGTTCTCTATCTTTCCTATCTACTTTAAAAATCAGAGAAGTATCATCCGCAAAAAGAACTATGTCAGCAAGGCCCTCAACCATATGTGGTAAGTCATTGATATATGCTAAGAATAAGAACGGACCCAAGATCGACCCCTGTGGAACCCCCATTCTAACCAAAGATCCAGAAGATGTCACGCCATTAATGCCAACTTTTTGCTGCCTATCAGATAAGTATGATTCTACAAGATTCAGAGCAGCTCCACGAATTCCATAGTGGTGTAGCTTATAAATTAGAGTGCGGTGCTCTACACAGTCGAAAGCTTTGGAGAGATCACAAAATACGCCAATGGCATCCTGTGAGCTCTCCCAAGCCTCCAGCACATGCTTGACTAACTGGACTCCTGCATCTGTTGTTGATCTGCTTTTCGTGAAACCGAACTGATTTTCGTGTAAAATCCTATGTTCATTAAAATGAGACAAGAGTTGTTGAAGCATTATCTTTTCGAATATTTTGCTCAAAGCCGGAAGCACAGAGACCGGTCTATAATTTGAGGGGTCGGCCTTACTACCTGATTTAAAAATAGGGGTGATTTTACTCATTTTCATTAGGTCAGGAAATGTACCTCTATCAATACATAAATTAAATATGATCATCAAATGTGGCGCTATAACTTCTATTATTGACTCTAGCATTTTTACGGATAATCCCCATAAATCCTCTGTTGCTTTAACGTTTAAACTTTTAAATGTTTTTATTATTTCAAAAGTAGATATATGTCGGAACCTAAACTCAGGAATTTGGAGCGGGAAGTTGTCTTTCAGAAAGCCCACTGCAACACAAGGGCAAGAATCAAGAGATTTGGTGACTTCTAGTGGTATATTGGAAAAGAAATTTTCAAATGAATTCGCAACATGACTTGGGTCTGAAACTTTTTGGTTATCTATTTCTAGCACATATTCTGAATTAAAAGATTTACTTTTGCCGGTCTCTGTATTAATAGTTTTCCAAACTGTTTTAATTTTGTCATTAGATTTTCGAATTTTATCCCTTATAAACAAAGCTTTTGCGCGTTTGCATACTGACTTAAAAACTTTTGAGTAATTTCTTACATAATCATGAAAATCTTTACTAGAAGTTAAAGATTTTTTGTGATATAACTCAAACATTATGTCTCTACTTTTTCGAATACCTCTAGTTGACCAGTCACCAAATTGTAACCTACCGTTGAGCTGCAGTTTTTTCTTCGGACAGATTTCATTAAATTCTGTACTTACTAATGAAAATAATGTACTATAAATGTCATGTGGATCTTCAGAAGTGAATTCCACCAGACTAAGTTTCAACTCTATATTTTGTTTAAGCTTTTCTAGTTTACCTTTTGTTAGCGGCCTATGTTCGATAATGGTATTTTTCTTAGTTTTCCCGATTTCGAATTTGATAGCGAGGCCATTGTGGTCTGATCTAACTCCCACCATTACTGATTTTTCTATAGTCTTACAGTTTGAAAAAATATTATCAATGCAGGTGGATGAAGAGTCGGTTACTCTAGTTGGCTCACTGAACAAAAAATTCAAATTAAAAGATTTAAACAAAGAGATAAGACTAGTTTTATCAGTTGAATCTACCAAAATATCAATATTGAAGTCACCGCATACAATGATTGATTTATTGCTTTTAGTTAGTCTCTTGAGTACACATTCTATTATGGACATAAAATTACAGAAATTAGATGCTGGTGGCCGATATACACACAATAATATATGACTTTCCAGTTCTGCACAAGCAATTTCGCAGACACGTTCAACAGAAAAACCTACTATGTCAGACCGTTCCTTAAATTTTATGTTTCTTTTACAAAGAATAATACACCCTCCCCCTTCAGCAGATATTCTGTTGAACGCACTGGCTACCTCAAAATGTGTAACATTAAATAACATTTTATCTGGTTTTAGCCACGTTTCTGTAAAGCCTAATACATCAAATCTATGTTTATCTAATAAAAGTTCAATGTCTAATATTTTGCCAGAGAAGCGGTTAATATTTTGATAAAATAGCGATAAGATGTCAGCACACTTCTCTGTTGTCTTGTTTAAAAGTTTAAACAATTAATAACTACATTATTACTATTATTAGTACATGTACTAAAAACTACAACATTGTCACTACTCTTTGTTATATTTCCTATAACTGCCTCAATATTGAAAGCTACCAAAGTAGCAATTAGCTGTCTGGATTTTTTAGGACAGTACATGCTGTCCCATGTCAACTTAAAATTACAAATAAACTTATTGCAGTCAAAAAATAAAAGTTTGTCACTATGACGACATGTCAAGTTATACATTAATGTGTTGAGTGAGTGTATGTGCAAGTTCTCTTTTTCAGACAATAAATCTGAATAAGGGAAGGCACATAACATTATTTTACATGCCTTAAGTTCTAACAAAGTGGTTATTCTAGTAATAACCTCTTTTCTATCAATACCTAAACTATGACCTAAGAAGACAACAACTATTGATTTATTATCTATTTTTGAGTTTAATATTGTTTTTTCAATCTGAGCATAGGTTGCTCCCGGCATACAATAGTTCTCCACAGCACACTGCACTGAGTTACTTAATAATGAACCAAAGCCTACACCTATTTTGTCTGAAAATACCATGATTTTATGCGGTTGAACTGGATTAGAGCTGACATACTGCTCTCCGCCTGGGACCGTGTCTGTGATCAATGTTGGTCTGTTTTGATTTGATAGAGATGTTGAGAGGGCGCTAGTACAGTCTGGTTGTGGTTGAATGTGGCAGCTCGAGTGACTATTCTCAAGAGCCTCCACACACTCCACGTTCAAAGCCACCAGGTCCGTTAGTTCAATTGCAGTCTTGTAATGCTCACTTAGTTGAACTTGAGCTGTCTTGTAGCTAGTAAATATGTCCTGCAAGATCTTTTCTTTATGAAGCAGCTCAGAGCGGAGTTCCAGTGTGTCATTATCATATAACTGTCGAGTTATTTCCAATTCTTCCAAACAATTCTGAATTCTTTCCTCTAGTAACAACTTTTCTTTAATTAATTGAACATTTTTGACAAAATAGCTTTGTTTTTTTAATAACTTTTGACATCTTTTGATAGTTTTCTTAACTTTAATATATTTCTTTATTTTATTTCTGCTTTTAAAAAGTGGGCTTTTACAAACAGATTTATCTCCGGTAAGATCAATGGTTACAATATCTGAAGAGCACTCCAACTTGTTTCCGGCTAGCTCATCAAAAAGGTTCAAGGTGCTGGTGGTCTGTTCATTACACTTATCTGTGTGTAGCTGTGATATTACCTTATGGGCCTTATTTAATTCAAATTCTAGGTTGATTATACGACTTAAGGCTTGTTCATGAGTCTCACCACACTCCTTGAAGGATATTACAAAATTTTGGAGTTGTTCGCATTGATCTTGTGAGTCCAAGTATTTAGAATGTAGTTCAGCCAGTTCACCTTTTAGTTCAGTGTTTTTTGTGATGATCTTTTGCACTTCGATTTCACTGTCTTCTCTTTCTTGTAGTAGTTGTTCACTAAGGTCTTTATAGACTTTTAGTTGTTTTAGGGCAGCACTCAGTTTTTCCTCCATTTCCCTCGCCGATGTCTTGCGGGTCATAATAGGCATTTTGGTGTCAACTGATCAGTCAGCTCCTGAAACCACAAGTGAAACCGCTAAACAACTATTCAAATAAAGTTTGTATTACAGGTTTTCATACACAAGTCAGTCTCATAGCCAAGTCAAACAACAAAAAGAATGCCCACCAAAGCTTTAAATAAAACAATTAAAAAGTATTACTGTTTATACATTGGTTAATACTGTGGAACAGGTTAAAGTAGAAAATTTAAAATAGGAAATTACAAGTAAAAGTGAGACAGTTTTTAGAATACCAGACTTAAAAGGGAAATAGCATAGACAAAAGTAAAAGTAAAATAAAAAAAAGTAGATAAAAATAATTGGAAATATACTTAGTTGTACCTGTTACCTACTGACTACCTACAGACTGCAGTAATTATAAAGACTTGCGGTTTGTAAAAATCAAAATAATACTATCATAAGTTACATACAAACATATTAGGCTATCAGTTTAATTCTGGTAGTTACACAATTTACCAATATACTATGATAGTACAATTACAGTTTTTTCTATCTTTATATCAGATTATAGTGAGCACAATTTGAGATCTGACACAGCAATATAAGCTGCTTGTACCTAATTGTATGATGTGTAGTGCGATGTGTAGTTGTTAAAAGCATGTCTGAGGCAAGAGTTTTATCGTCAATTTTGCTTCCACAGTTATGTCAAGCAAAAAGAGAAGCAACGGTGCCAGAATGTGGATTGGACGATGCTCACCGGAGTGAGGCGTGTATAGGGCTAGAATGAGTGTTGAGTAGGTGCATTAAGAATGTTAATTGAACACAATACTCCCCGGGATTTGTGATGAACATCCGATCCAAGTCGTCAGTTTTGAATCCACCCGTTGCTTAGCCGTCAGTTGACAGCACAACTTTGTGCTCGACGAAAAACTTCTCGTAGTATGTTTCCCACACTCGTACGCCTCATATAAGCACTAATAAGATGTTTACACTGATTTTAATTGGCACTGAATACGAGAAAATAATAATTTAATAATTTCTAAATACGGAGAAATATTTTGACACCTTAACCTAAGTGTTGCCACACGGCGAAAAAAAAAAACATACAATCGCTTACCCTGATGGTAAACGAACGTGCAAACGTAGAACGGATACAAAACTCTTTCATCAGTAGAATAGAAAGAGACATTATGCCTGAGTAACAAACGCTATATTTGATTCATCATCCATCACCACGTAGTGACCAGTGAGTGCAGCGGGTGAAACAGTGTAGCGCAGCAAGTAGTGCTAGTACCTAAATATATTCGTTAAAGGTTTTTACTTTAAAATGGATTATAATTTTGAATTAGGTTAAAATTTAGAACAGGAAATGTATTATTTCTTACTAACTAGGTGAGGTGCTGTTTACCTACCTTCATTACTGATTACTTTGGTTATTAAGTAAATTATTACTAATAAGTAATAATAAGTTATTACTTATTACTACTTACTCAATATAGGTACCTAATGTAGATTGAAGTACACTCCCCTGCATTAACATTTTATCTTACTGCTCATAATAATCCTTGTATACATTTTTACGAAATGTAGTACATAATTACTATTTACGCTACCTACTTAGCGTAGTTTTGAAATTTGCAGAATGTAGGTATTTAAATAGGTACATTTTAAACACCTTGTTGGAGACGACTGTACTAATAAAAATATAGAATTGAGACCTTTTACCTTATAGAAAGTCATATCAATCACAAGTAGTATATAGGTACGTACCCAGGTATACATATAGGTACCACTTAAGTTTTTCATACCACCTACTTTTTTATATTTCGAGCAGGTAGGTACTATATACCTATTTAATATATAGGTACATATTAAATTCCGTTGTTTAATATGTAGGTATTAAGTAAATATTAAGTATGTGTTTCTTTATCAACTTGCAGAAATAGTGTAGCAATCCAATCTCTAATCTTGACGTTCTCTCTAATATCAGTTGATGCTGACCATTGTCACATCACATTGATCTCACATAGTACCTATGTCCCTAACATACCGTACCTACCATGCACTGTTTACATAAAAATTTGCGAGTAGTAGGTACCTACGTCGCGAAATATTACCTCGAGTTAACCATACATGTCGCGATTCCTTGAAAGTGGTATGATTTCTGATAAATAATATTGTATTAATGGCTAAATATGGGGACTGGCGAGTCTACGGGGAGTAAATAAATAATTTCTTTGTGTCGTCGATCTCGCCGAGTCAAAAATAGTACCAGAGCGGGTCAGCCGCGTAGCCGCGGTCTGCAGGGTGCGGTAGGCTCTCGCGGGGCGGGGATTCAGCCGCGCCGCTGCGCGAAATGACCGCGCGGTGTGCCGGCAGGCCTGCGCGTCATATCCAACCAAATCTCAATCAGCCCCGCTCGCTCGTGGGTATTGCTTGTAGGTACGGTACCTACCGTCGCCGCGCGCTGGTACCTGGTGCTTAAAATACAATTTTACTCGGTTTATTCTAGGTACCTAGTTAGTTTGTTATCATGCCACGTTGTAAGTGCGCAGTGTTCGGTTGTACATCGTCGTCTTATAGAAACGCTAAGGATCTGAATTTTCATTACTTTCCCAATAAACCCGATCTGTGAGTACCTATATTATGTAGTTTGTTTACCCGATTTAAGAGCTGGTACACTTTCGGCGGTTTAAAGTGTGCGGTTTGGAAACACGTGTTTTTGATTAATTAAGTGTTTAGGTACCTAGGTACGTAATGTAACATAGAACAGTAGGTAGGTAAGCGCCGCGCCGGCCGCGCGCCGAACACGCATCATGCAATGTAATAAAGCCATGAAATATTTTAATAATAAAATTTATTTTTATAGTAGTATAGGTAAGTCTAGAGCGTCCATCGCCGACTGGCAGCAATTGGACTATTGGTCGTAGAGACTACCTAGGAATAGACCATTGCAAACTAATTGCAAAGCTTAGTAGGTATAAGCAAGTATCCCGTAAAAGAAGGTACTTAACTGAAACAGGGGAAACAAAATATTACCAAAAATTTGACTGTTGTGCTGTTTTGTGGTAGCGGATCGGATAGCATCTAATGTTATACAGATCGCGCGGCGAGAGTTTGGCTTTGACCGTTATTGCGCAGAAATCAGAAATTGGGTATCAACGGGCAATTAGCGGGGGTGCGGGGCGGGTGTGTAGGCGCATGCGGTGCTCTGATTGGCGCTCCAATCGTTCCCTGCCTCTCGCATCGATACGACGTACCGCGCACTCCTGTTGTACAATCACGTTCACAAGTGAATTGCTATTTTCGTTAATTGTTTATTGTTGTCGATTGTTATTATTTGTTGAGATTGTTTAAGTTTGTCAGTTAAGTTTTTTTTGTTAAATATTAAAAAGTGATTTGAAAATGCGTAAAAAAAACATTGTTTTAAAAAGGCAAGCACGGAAAATGATATATGACGTGAATTGCTTTTTAAAGAAAGAAGCTGACGAATGTATCGATTCATTGAAGCAAATTCGAAGTCAGATTGAGGAAGTTGCTTCTTTACTCAGTCAGTCGGAGAATAACCAAACTATACAGACTATGCAGGTAATGAAAACGGAAACTGTTTCTAAATTAAATTGTGTAGTCAGTCAATTAGCTAAAATTCAAAAACGGACATCGGAGGCCACTAAGACTTCAATTGGCACTGTAAAAAATATCGTAAATCAAGCCAAGAGTTCCGATTTGCTAATTGTTTTCAGAACACCTGGAAAAAAACGATAATTTTGACCAAGGTGTTATAAAAAGATGTATACACAATTTTCACAAGACGAATAATGAACTTCCCACCATTGGGAAACTAAAAAAGAAACTTGAGGAAGATATAAACTTTAAAGGGTCAGAAACAAGTCTTCGTGTGATTGTAAAGGAGTTAGGATTTCGCTGGAAAAAAACAGAAAACAACCGTAAATTACTAATAGAAACATCGAATATCCGATTACAACGCATTGAATATTTAAGAAAAATAAGAAAATATCGACAAGAAGGAAGACCCATTGTTTACACAGATGAATCCTACGTAGATTCATCGCACTCAACAACCAAAGCCTGGAGCGATGGCCCTACGGAAGGACTAAAAAAACCCATTTCTAAAGGACAACGAGTCGTGATAGTCCACGCAGGATCTGAAGCTGGGTTTATACCAAATGCTTTATTAACTTTTAAAGCCGGCACCAAAACAGGGGACTATCACGACAACATGAATTACGAGAATTATGAAAAATGGCTTAGGACACAATTAATTCCCAACCTACCACCCAATTCTGTAGTGGTTGTCGACAACGCCTCATACCACAATAAACAATGGGATTTAGCACCGTCCTCCAATACCAAAAAAGCCGATATGCAGAATTGGCTAACTGATAAAGGCATACAATATGATTCAACAATGCTCAAGCCACAATTGTACAACTTGATAAAGGCTAATAAAGAAAGATTTAAAACTTTTTCAATAGATCAAATTTTAGCAGAAGCAAACCATAGCATATTGAGATTACCGCCTTACCATCCAGACCTCAACCCCATAGAAATGGCATGGGCTACTATTAAACAATATGTAGCTAGCAAAAATGTTAAATGGAATATACAAGAATGTACCAAACTTATCAAAGAAAAAGTATCCTTAATGGGTGCCCAGGAATGGGAAAAAATATGTAAAAAGGTAAAAGATATAGAAGAAGAGTACGCCAAGAGTGACCATGTAGTTGATTTACTTACCGAGCAATTTATAATTCGCATCGATGATAGTTCCGAAGACGAAGATTCTGATGATGGTTATGAAGATGATGATGATGACAACTGCGACCGAGGAAGCCCTGAACCCGGACCCTCAACAAGCACAATTTCGTGTCGCGGCAGCACCACTGGACCATGCGGTGATTTCATAGAAGGCGTTAAACCTTTAACTGATTCAGAATCTGAATAGCACTGCGGCTAGGACTTTTTTTATGTTAACTTTTGTATTTAATAATTATTTTAAGTTTTCTTTTGTTTGTATGTACCAATTTTACATGTATCTTGGAATAAATAATTTTATTAAAAAACAATTATTTAGAATTTTCATCGCTGTCTCTGTAAACTTTAAAAGGAAATAAACATTTTATATAAGTAAAATAACTATCAATAGTTTTAATAAATGAAGAAGTTTATCTATTTCGTATTATTTTCTAGCATTATTACCACTGTACATGAATTTTGACCCACTCAAATATCCAACCTGGTACATAAAAAAGGAAAAGTATTGTGTGCGTGACAGTACCCATGCGCAGTAATCCCCTCCACCCGAAGGTCAAAGCCAAACTCTCGCCGCGCGATCTGTACCTACTCCTTTTTCGCTTGAGAAGTTGCGTAGGGTTATCACAGCGGGAAAGACAAACCTATACAATTATTTTATATTTATTTACTGCACGCAGATCTCGTGAAATGGCGCACTAAGCGTGGGGTGTAGGTATCCTGTAGGTCATAGCCTGTAGGTATTACTGTGAGCTTACCTATAATACTACACATGCGTGACGAACGCGATGCTTGCCCAATGTGTACCAGCTGTATGTAATGTTTCGAAATACAAAATTAATCTAATACATATCAATAATGTCTCTATATTTGAAATTTTATTTTTATACTTTCATACGGCCTGTTATACAACGCTTTTTTATATCCGATGTATTAATGACATTAAATATTTTTTAGATGCAAAAAATGGGTAAATGCTTGTAAAAACAAAAAAATATACCGAATGAGTAAAAAGTCTTTGGTCATATGCAGTTTACATTTCAAGGAGACTGATTATACTACTGTAACAATGAAAAAGAAAAATGGTACTTCTGTTGCCGTCAAAGTGCTTAAAAGCTCTATACCTACCTTGAACCTGCCCGATGACAAATCGATTAATGAAAAATCCCCAGCATCAAATAATGACGCAAAACAAATTAATCTTATAAAAAAGAAGTCTCATTATGCTGAAAACAAAAGTAATCCAGAAGAAAAGACAACTGTTAAAAAGGAAGAAGAGACAATGTCACTCGGTAATATAATATATAAATTAATAAAAGAAAAGTATACGGCTGATAATAGCAGCGAGCTCCTTTGCGAAGAATTTAGCAGTTATGTTAGTCTGAGTAAACCAGAACCAGATCCAACAGTGTTTAACAATGATGATCTCATATCTGCAAAGGACTTTGGATTGGATGACAGCGAGGTGAGGCATGGGAGTATATATGTTCTACAAGTTTATTTGTACAAAGGTGTGCGCGAGCGAGATGATTCACATTTATGTTATTTTAGTTGTAACAACTAGATCTTCTCGTTGCTAGTTCTTCTCTATTCCTTGATAAGAGAACCAGTCTACGAAATTTAAATATATTAATGAAATAAGTACCTATGTTTTATTTCAGGAAAAAGATACAACTAAAAACGAACCAGATTCGGAAACAGATTATGAACAAGAAGTTGTAGAAGGTATACAATTGAATACAATTGGAACGGTAGAAATACACGATCCCGTTAGCCAGCCGCCTAACAAGAAGATGAAAACTGAACCGAACCCTGGAGATAACAGCACAGTTACACATGAAAGAGAAAACGAACTAAATTACGAAGACGACTGTTCAATTTTCGCTGCTCATCTGAAAGCACGTATGTGTTTATATCACGAACAGAAGTTTATAGCTCAGAAGCATATATCAGACATAATGTTCATGGTCGAGACGAAGCAGCTGCATCTGACGTCAGAAATTGTATACCGCCAACCAACACCGTAGAAGAGTGTTTGTACGTTCCCCGTGTACAGGGAATTCATATTTTACCTTAAGGACCAGGCTGACATGGAGCGGTAGCGGAAAGCCCTGTCAATACGAGCCAATATAATAGCCAGCAGGCTTGCGCATTGTTCAGATGATGTGAAGGTCAAGTTCTTGAAAGAGTACTACACCTCTGTAAACGTGCAGCTTGTGGGTCGACTAAACGAGAGCAAATAAATAAAATAAAATAAATGGAACAGAGACAAAGCTTCATAAAACCGCGGGAATCGGTTGCACTACGCGGACATGTGTGCGTGACCACTAGCCGCATGTCTCGTACGCGGTGAGACTGGAATAAACCGGTTTACGCGGGCACAGCCAGTGGACAATCGGGTCAACGCGACGCACCTTGTTCATTTTGTTAGTTAGTAGCAAGGTTAAATATTTAATGTAAAAACGTGGTAGTTATCTCCTCCCTCACTAGGGAACTCTTCAACGGGAAGTAGCACGGTCACGAAATTTTGTATGTTTTAAGTTAGAAGTTTATTAAACTATTCTATCGTACCGAATAACAAGACTATTATTTAACTCATCGCGTATCGAGATTACACCATGTAGCTACAAGAAATTGCATACACCAAGTGTAAACACATTTTATACCTCTTGCTTGTAACTAATTTTATCAGATCCAATGCACTCCACCGGTATACATTTGTTACTTGTTAGTAATTAATTTAGTAATGAAAAATTGTTTATCTGAACTTTTATGCATAGTCCGGAAAGAGTAGACATTGGACGGGATAACAAATGTTTTGTTTAATTTGTATTCACCTATTGTGACAACCCTAACAAAATAAGTAACAATTTTGCACGTTCTTAAGAAGCTTTGCCTCTGTTCCTTTTATTTACTCATGTGAGGGAAAGAGCCTACAGTGCCCGCCGCGTCTAATACCTACAACAACACGTTCCGGGCGATGATGTTGAGACTGCCTCGTTTCTGTAGCGCAACAAGAATGTTAGCGGAGGCGCGAACTAACTGCTTTCGGCGTCCCTGGTGCGCAAGGCGTAGCAGCCTCTAATGCGTCTTGGACATGATTGCCAGCAGACTGGACTGCCCGTATATCTGACATGGTTGCGGGAGGCAAGTCGCGGTTCCAATGTTGGTTCATCATCATTATCATCTCAGCCGTAGGACGTCCACTGCTGAACATATGCCTCCTCCATAATTTTTCAAAGGGCCTGCATCCAATGTCGTCCTGCGACCATTATCTAGTCGTCTGTCCACCTACTATGTGCCCTGCCCACAAACCTCGAGCATAGCCCTCTCCATAGCTCAATGTTAGGTACATTAAAATATTATAAATTATGTTGTGATGAGGTTTGACTTTACTTATTTATTATTTGTATGTTTATTTAGTGCTGTTACATAATTTCTGACATTTTATTTTTAGTATTAATTGATAATGATAACATGTACTTCATTGTATATTAATGATATAGTAAGTTACTTGAAAATAAACAATTTTGAATAATTTTAATTTTGAATAAAGTGTTAATGACTAAGAACACGTTGGTATAAAACAAGTTTAAAACAAAAAAATAAAACCAATACCTAAGTAATTCGCATTGGCGAATATTTACCTATTGAACACTGTTACTCGTAGAACACTGATGCAAGAAACGTTATGATTCAAACAACCATACTCAAAGGAACTTTTTAACATTTCCGCGAATCAAATTCATAACTTACTCCTAGTAGGTGGTCACGGTGAGCAGGCTGGCTTTCGGCTTTCGTTCAGGATTCAGCACAAATGACCCCTTACAAACTCTCCCTTACAAACAGTAATCGAGAAGTGTAATGAATATAGAAAGCCCCTTATACTTACTTTCGTTAACTACGAGAAAGCGTTTGACTCGGTTGAATGGTAGGTTGTAGAGCAAGCCCTAGCTAGATGTCGGATCGATGAGAGGTATATTCTGATTCTCAATCACCTTTACCAGAATGCTACCGCTATTGTCTCTCTGCACAAGAAACCTAACAAATTCCATTTGGAACGCGGTGTTAGACAGGGATACACTATATCCCCAAAGCTTTTTATAACGGCCTTGGAATTTATATTCCAACAGATGGACTGGACTGAACTGAAGGGGTTAGTCGTTGAATGGATGGATGGAGAAAGACTTAGGAACCTGAGGTTTGCTTAAGACCTGGTTCTCATATCCGATAACATGGAGGTTGCTATGTTGGAAGGCCTTTTTTTTTTTTTTTTTTTTTTTTTTTTTTCGCAGAGGAAGATTTTATACCCTGGTCACCAGCTCTGGGGAGAGCTGGTGCGCGTGTGGGAGTCTCCGCCAGAAGGGCGACCTACCCACCAAACCTCTGCGGTGTTCCTACGTCGTCGACAGGTGGCAGGGGGCGCGGGCCCGCTCGTGCATTCAGCCACAGCCCCCACCGACGTCGCTGCCCGCCTACGCAGGCCCAGCCTCTGGGGTGGGTGTAAAGAGCCCACCCCATTTCCGCCTCGTGAGATGCCCCGGAACACAGGGTACATCCACACCTCGTGAGGACCTAACCCTGATGGGGGGCACCGGCCGTCCCCGCAGCCGATGCCCCAGGTCCTCGGAGCGGAGACGGAGTGCGAGCTCGATTGACTCGCCTCCGTGTCCGCGCCCTCCGGAGCGGATGAGAGAGAGGGTTTCTCTCCCTCTCCCGCTCCTCCGCCTCCCTCTGCGAAACAATAATTTCGCAGAATGAGGCCACTGCTTCCCACGACATCTCGTCACCGACCATCTTCGTAATAATGGCCGACAAGGAGAGATCGGATCCTACAACCGCGATCAGGGATCGCTGCGGTCCCGCTCCTCCTGGGCATGACTCCAACGCGTGCTGGGCGGTGTCCTCGACGCAGCCGCACTGGTGGCATGCCGGGGTGGGCTCTCTCCGTGCGACGTTGCAGAGGTATCTCCCAAAACAACCATGTCCTGAGAGAACCTGTGTCAGCCGGAAAGAGAGGCCACCATGCCTTCTTCGCACCCACTCTTCAAGTACAGGCCGGATCGCTTCAAGGAGTCGTTGAGCGCCGGCCCCCCTCTGTGTAGGCCCTGCAAGAAGCCTATCCCTCCATGTGGCAAGAGCTGACGCCCTGGCCCGATCACGCCAATGCGCCACCTCCCGCGGTGCCGGTCGCTCGTCCCGCTCCCGCGCTTGCGCTCTGCGCTGATAGACCGAGGCCAGGACATCCGCCTCAAGGTCCCATGGGAGCAGTCCGGCGAGGACACACGCCACCTCATGTGAGAGTGTTCGGTATCCGCGACATACCCTCACCGCCATAACTCTCTGGGCCGCCAGCAGGACGGCTATCCCATTGCGCCGCAGGGATCCCGCCCATATGGGGGCACCATAGAGGGCCATGGAGTTAACCACCGCTGTATAGAGGCGGCGGCAGCTACTTCCTCCTCCTCTGGTGTTCGGAAGAAGGCGACTCAATGCGCCAGCTGTCCCCAAAAGTTTGGGGGACAGCTGCCGCATATGCGCCTCGAACCTCCACTTGCTGTCAAGGACGACGCCGAGATACTTCAGCGTCGTCCTGACTGGAATAGAGGTTCCTCCCACCACTATGGCAGAGTTTGCCGGTGGCGCCCGCCGGGGGCCGTAAAAATATATGGCCTCGGACTTATGGAGCGCCACCACCAAACCTAGCCTCCGGATTCTGGCCACGACTGTCGCGACAGCAGCAGTGGCCAGAATCGAATGTTGGAAGGCCTAAGGACAGAATCTTTCCGTGCAGGTCTGAAGATGAATACTGGGAAGACAACAATCATGACCAACATTCCTGACGTCACAAGTTATCAGCTTCCTGTTGACATGGTGACTGAATATGTTTACTTGGGACAGAAACTCTTGGCTTTGAGAATCAGAGTGCGGAGGTTGAACGACGAATCTCGCAAACCTGGGCCGCATTCGGAGCCAACAAGGAAACTCTACGTGGCAAATTACCTCTCTATCTCAAAGTGAAAGTTTTTGAGCAGTCTGTCATGCCCGTGCTCACATAATATGGTACAGAAATCATGTCACTCACTAAGAAATCAGCTGAGAAGCTCAGGGTCGCGCAGAGTGGAACGGAGAGAGCTATGTTCGGTATCACCTTGCACGACCGGAAACGAAATGAATGAATAAGAAGGAAAACTAGAGTGGGTGACATAATGGTCGCAATAGCGAAGAAAAAGTGGACATGTGCAGGACACATTACAAGAATGGATGCGAGTGCGATGGGTGAGGAAAGTTCGTGAGTGGAGACCCAGGGCCAAAACAAGAGAGCGAGGTCGCCCACCGCAGCCAAGATAGCCAAGAATGGAAAAAAGGGAAGAGGCCTACATCCAAGAATGGAACACAACGAGGCCTTCATGATGAGGTCACGAGTAGACTCGTAGTACAGCCACGGTCGATGCAACTAGTTCGAAACGTCGAAGTTAGTCTAAATTTTGTTTTGAGATTAATCTGTGAGCGAAAAAGTTCTGATATTGGCTTAAATCATATTCAATGGGTCCCAAATAAGAGTGTACATTAAAAAAAAACTATTCCTATGGGTGCCACCCCTGATCATAGATTATTACTATTATAAACATGTGAAGATATAAATGTGGACTTACCCATGTGTGTGCGTTTTAGTACCTACACTACTTACGTCTGTACTCAAGGGGGTTTCACTCCGCAGTGTAGGCACGTCCGGCCGCCGCACCGCTCGTTCTGTTTTGGCTGTAGGTTGCAGTTCGTATCTGGGCTCGCATCGCATAGTTACCGAGTCAGCGGTGCCAAACTGAATATCTCATGATAAGTTTCAATTTAGCTTTAGCTAGGTATAGGTGCCTCAAGACACAAGTCTTGGACCAATGTGTGTTACCAGTGATGACTTATGGCACTGAAACGTGGTCTCTTATCACTGGCCTCATAAGTAAGCTCAAAATCGCACAACGAGTTTATGGAGAGCGCTATGCTATGGTTACCCTACGTGATCGAATCAGAAATGAGATCCGTAGAAGCACGAACGTCACCGACATAGCCCCGTCACAGATTAGCCAGTTAAAGAGACGTGGGCAGGGCACATAGCACGCAGAATAGATGGCCGTTGGGCCGGAAGGTTTTGGAGTAGAGACCATGGACCGGCAAACGCAACGTAGGTCGTCCACCGACACGGTGGACAGACGACCTGATAAAGGTCGCAGGACGATGTTGGATGCAAGCCGCTTCCAACCGGTCCTTTTGGAAAATTATGGGGGAGGACTATATTCAGCAGTGGACGTCCTACGGCTGAGATGATGATAAGGTACCTATACCTCATCATTTCACTCATGACGGTTTAAGGTAGGTCCTAGAATTTTCCTATATTCCCCTATTTTGTTTCATCAAAGGAGATCGATGATCCTAGGCTATAGCCGTCTCACCTTTTATTCAGGTTTATCGACACACATATTAGGATATGTATGGAACATTGCAAGAAACTATGCGTCATTAATTGGCCGAAATTATAAGCAGTCTTATTGTAAGTGTACGGGCCTAATGTCTGCCTATTAACCGCTGGTACTGTCAAAAACTTATGCATTATTGCATATATCCTTGTATTATTTATTCGGAGAGAAAAACAATGATCTCTCAACCCGGGGGTGGACCCCCGGGAGCTGCTCATTCATTCATTTACCAAACCGACTCTCGATGATGTGACAGTATTCAATTGGAAAACAAGAATGCGAGTAGAAGCAAGTTGATATTTCTCATTTGAAACCTGTCAAATGAAAGTGAATAATTGATTTTTTTACATAACATGTTCCTTTCGATGGAAAGATCGTTAAACATCATGCAAATTACGGCAACAAGCTTTGGGCGGCCACATCATGCATCCTTACATGGTCATCATATTCATTATTTACTAGCCTACCACAGGGTCGCAACGCAATCATTCTGTTCGCAAGAGTACTAGGACAAAAAAACACTGGACCAACGTTCAAAAGTATGTAAAGTGGAAAATTACAAATTCAAATTGCTTAGAGGATAATGGAATTGAGGGATGGGAAATGGCATTAACAACAAGTACAATTTGAAAAAATAATACCGACTTCCATCCTATTTAGTTATTGGGGTGTAACTCAAAAACCACTGGATCGAATTTGATGAAATAGGACCACACAGGAAAGACCAGCTTTAAAACAAAAAAATAATTGAGAATCGGTTCATCCTATCGAAAGTTATGAGGTAACAAACATAAAAAAAACAGTAGAATTGAGAACCTCCCCCTTTTTGGAGGTCGGTAGAAAAATACTACACAAACAGTGTTAGCCAGTGCACATGATAATAACTAAAAGATTTAAATCAACTATTTTTATTCGCAAGAAATGTCAACTATTTATACTTTGTCTTGGGTTTAGTCCGGGTAAAACTGGACGGATGGTAGCATCGTCAGTAATTACCAAGAGCAGCGACAAGTCAAAGATTATGCAACGATAAAGACGAGACAGAACACTCGGTTAATTGTAAATTATTACGACGCCGCTCCCTCTTCGCCGCGAAGCGTGTAACAAAACGAAGAGTGAATTCGGGAGGTTTCGTAATCGACCATTAAATTGGTTCGGAGAACATTTAGCGAAGCAGGATTCATAAGTGCTGTTGGTATTTTACTTAGAGTCGAGTGGGATAGTCTTATTGAGTATTTTTAAGTGAAAAACCGCAAGCAGTCTGTGTAAATTAGATACATTTCTCGTTTTATCGAAAAGTATTTTAATTATACCTAAGTATAATGATTAAATGAAAAGGAACACGAAACACATTTGAATGTATAATTTGGATGTCGAACAACGCTGCTAATAAAAATAAGCTTTATTTATTTTTAGCGTGTATTTATTGAATCCCGTTCAAGATAAAAAAAAGTGAAGTGAAGTTATTTAATGAAAGTATGACATTAAATTATAATATTAAACCAATTTAATTATTTAAACCATTTAAGTTTGACATTATGTATGTGAATTAATAATAAATACTTCTTCACACTGAAACAACTCAATAGATTTGAGTGAAATGCGGAAAGGAGATAGCATATATTCTGCATTAACAGGTATTCTTTCTCGGAAGGGGATTTCCGTGGAATAGTAAATTTGTGTGGCGTTGGACCAACGCGGAATGAGCCACTTGTTATATTAAATAGAAGAATGCTATATTAAATGAAAATAGAACTACAACAAACTGTAAATAGTAATTTAAACTTCAATACCGCCCCTTTATATTCAAATGATATTCAGTTCACGTCCATTCGTTAGTAGTTCGGTGTCCTATAATTAATACAATCCCAGCCATCCGACCACACGGAAGACATCAAACTAATAACAAAGCGTCTCGTGACGAATCGAACCAGATTTTATGAAACCATTAGAGGTAAAGGATAAGACGGGGGCGCGGTCATTATGTCCCTTACAAAGTGGATAGATGAACACAATTAACTGTGGAATGCTGTAGGCATAAACATGATTAGGCGCTCCAGATTGCCCTTCTGCGATTACACGCTCTTTGATTAAACTTTATGGTGTGAAATTTGAAATAGGATATCGAGGTCCTTATCTACTGATGATTTATGAAATAAATATGGATGCCACCTAACATTTTGTGTCCGGTTTTATAGTAATCTTGGTTTCACCCTAACGTATAAATATTTACAAAGAAATGCGAAACGTAAAGAAGCGAATAACCCCGACATACCTACTAGGTGGTAGTCCTCTTGTGTAACAGGCCGTCTTGGTTACTACTAGTTAGTTACTAATCGTACGCAAGCATTGTTAGGCTGTGAAGGGCACTGTAGCAAGTGAAATTACTGGACGAAAGAGACTTGAAACCCATGTTTCAAGGTGACGGACGCAGCGCAGTTCCACGCAAAACTACAGTTCTAAGCTCTGGGAGGCGCTGTCATGAGCTAGTGTAGTACTTATCTAACACAAGGCGCGCGACTTGCGTGCAATAAATTACATTGAGAGCTTGGAGAATGACATCAACTTATAACTTTGAAACAAGCTTTCAGCAGTGGAAACGTGATGGCTTTGTTCTATCATCATCTGTGGGCCGAGCACATAAATCTTTTTAAGTGTAACGTAATCGCATCGTTAACGTATTTAGTACAAACTGTCATTTATCTAGTACAGCTGCGACATAGATAACTCATAGTTTGTACTGAATACGTAAACGATACGATAACGTTACACTTAAGCAGTTTTTTGCTCGGCCCACAGGGTTGAAGCATGTACAACGATTTGGGGTCAATGGACTCAAATGTGTACATACAGAGCTGATTTCTGGATTTTATAGCAATGTACGAGTACGTGTATTTTAAATTACGTAAAATAAAAAATAACACACAACAAACAACCCAAACCCGAGAACAAAATATATTTCTGTTCATCACACGGACATCTGTGTTAATCACACCAAACGTTTTCCCGGTAAGGGAGACCCCTCGCTTCGAAGAGACGGTCACAGGCGACTAAACTAGGCTAAGATTGTTTTAATATATGTATTATAAAACCACAGTTACAGTGTACTTAGGGTCTTTACCTAAAACATGGACAGGCACAACGGGTACCACAAATTAGATTTATAAAAAAGCACGTTCAATAACCCTTACCCATTCTTATTGCAGTAACTAAGGACTGCACAACACATTTACCAATTAATTTAATTGATAGCTCCATATCCTCCCACACCTAGACATTGTAAAACTCGACTAAGGCATGAGATTCATTCTGGCAACCTATTCCACGAGATAGTTCATTCATATTCCGTGTCAAGGAACACGCATGGCGGAGTTTGGGAGTTCATTCAGAGCCAGTAGGACAATCTACGAAAAAGTATCGTAAGCGTCAACGCGTCACGATTCCGCGTTCAAACTATGAGTTATCTGTGTCATAGTTGCCCTGGATAAAATGACAGTTTGTACTGTTACACCTGAACGACACGTTACGTTACACTTACGCAGTTATTTGAACTATGCGACCCACTATTTAAACTCCTGACGATTCTGAGGCCGTAGCACAAACAATTTGCGACAAAGTATTCGTATCGTAAAGTAAACGTCAACACGTCAGGCGTCGGCGTACAAACTATGAGTTATCTGTGTCACATTTGGCCTAGATAAATGTCAGTTTGTACTGTTTCACGTGAACGACAGGTTACACTTACGCAGTTATTCGAGCTAGGCCAACTGATCTACTTTATCGCGCGTGTACAATCAATTTGTTGTAAAGTCGTGCCAAAGATGTAAAAATAGATGGTAATAAGTATTACGTAATTGATTTTGCAGTGTTAACCCTAATACAGGCAAATTACATTCATATACTTATGTACAGCATACTTAAATACTCGTATAATAAGTTATGACTTCATACTGATAACTTGGTTGGTAGTCTAGACACTTCCAATTTGTTTTTGGGTGTGATACTGAGCTTCTCAGAAAAGCTATTAGTAAACGCATGCGCTAAATTAGCCCCTATTGTGGTCATTTCTTATCGTCTACACTTCTAAAGATGCTATTAAGGTCATCTCAATGGAATATTTAGTGTTATTGGTCGTCTTGTTTTGGTTGATTGTTGAAGTCTTTTTTTTTGAGGGGGGAAATGCTGTCCACTTCCCTTCCGCCGCGGGGGTGACGAAAAGGGGTATGTGGGGCTCGGACCCACTAAACTGCGGATTGTTGAAGACTTGTGCCAACTTGTTCTAACAAGCGCTAATTCATTTTAATGTTATTGGACGGTTTAACTTACGCGGTAGGTATAGTCGAATATCTCGACCAACTCTCAATCAAGTTAAGCGCTAACTCCCTCCTCGTTAAAGACGTCAAGTGGCCAGTCTCAAGATATAAGATTAATAGGGTAAAAGAAGAAGAGGAACTTATTTTCTACCGACTTACAAAAAGGAGGAGGTACTCAATTCGCCTGTATTTTTTTATGTTTGTTTCCTTCCATAACTTTCGATAGGGTGAACCGATTCTCAAAATTCTTTTTTAGTTTGAAAGCTGGTGGTCTCGTGTGGTCCCATTATTTCATCAAATTCGGTCCAGTAGTTTTTGAGTTACACTCCAATGACTGAATAGAATGGAAGTCGTATTAAATTTTTCAAATTGTACTTGTCAATCAGTAAACACATAAGAGTAAGTTAGAAGGTAACAGATAATAGATTGCTTGAATGCCGTTTACTCAATATTTCTAGGCTAAAGTATCTATTGATCAACATATTAAATAATTCTGGTTGGTTTGATCTTTAATATTTAATATATTATATAAATAAGGTAATTTTCGTAAGTCTGTAGAAAAGATATGATCCGTAGCTTGCACATTGGTGCAAATTTAATTGCACGTATAGGATGCTTATAGATGCTTAATACTAAGTTTGCACAGTTATTCAGAATTTTCCTAGAGCCGCAAATAAAAAAATACAATAACAAATATTCCGTACGTCACACGAATTTTTTTATTGTAATTCATTATACATGTACATAAAGGAAGCCTCTATGCATAAATACAATAAACTGTTCCAACTTCTTTAAAATTTTCTGATTAACGGACCGTTAAAGTTTATACATAATATTTAACATGGTTCCGTAGGTGCTTGAAACGGTGCAAACCGGAGAGATACTTCTAGTTGTGTTTTCTAAAGATTTCAGAGGAATCTTCAGACTATAGAGAAAGATTCTTACTCGTAGCAACAGCTTGAAAGGTGTTTTATAAGTTATGTGGCCACCGTACTTTGAGTTAATTCTACGTGTTCATCTCATGATTCATATACGTATACAGGGGGCCTACTCCCACCTTTTACGAAACTATCATAAATCAGGAGCGTTTTGTAATAAGCTTAGAATAATCATACTTACTATTGTACTCCCAGCGACACAAAACGGTCAACCAAATTTAATGGTAACGTTGCAATATGACTACTTTAAGATATGGGAGTACGAATGAAACTTAGTGTCTAAAGTCATTCAAAAGTATGCGAATTGCGTGAAATATTTGATACTACGTCATCAAAACGTCTATCATAATCCATTATAATTTTAAGCTTGCTGTATTGACGTGGTGGTACCAGGTTTAATTGTAAGGTTGAAACATGACTGCTTTAAGAGGTGGGAGTAGGGCCCCAGGACGGACGATTACCGTGCATATTGTATTATGATATTTATGGTATGATACGTACGGTTGGTAACTTTTTTAATAAATCGATAAAAATTTCAAATTACGCACTCCTGCAGTGCAAGTACCGTAGTAAGTTAAATTTGTAGAGTCGCTAAAATCGATAAATTTAGTTCGCCCCTATCAAGTATGGAAGTGATATCGACTACTTATACGATCGTCAAATTGTCGACAGTATGTCGATTATTACGAATTGTTTGCATTCCACAATGCGTCCTATCATTTGAAGATTTCTACGAGCATTTCGCTCTTCTCGATCAAAAGAAGGCCGAAGTCTATTTTTTTTATTCAATTTTAGCTGCTCCCGCGGTGAAGGATGATGACGATGTTGATGAAAATTATCGTACGTATTAATTCAGCGCCCCATCTACCTGCATGCCAACTTTCATCGAAATTGGGCTAGCCGTTTGAGCGTAAGAGAATAACAAACATCCATTCATCCATAAATACAAACTTTCGCGTTTATAATATTAGTAAGATCAAACGCAAGTAAACAATATTTCCATTCCCGTCGCCATAAGCTATATCAAGGTAATTTTCAAAGCTGACAAAACAATCGTTAAAATCGATTAAATAGACGAGCTCAAACGTATTTTAACAGTTCCATGCTAGGGTTATCGTTAAGATCGTAAAAGCTTATCGAATTTGTCTACCGATGGCTTAATTTTGTTACTTGCAATGATCGACAAAAGATCGATATAACCAGTTATTTCGAAGTATAACGAATTCAAGACTCAAATTTATCGATCGGCAAGTTTGCTGCTTGCACTGCTGAAAATACATCCAGAATCGCCCTTATGAAGGATGAAGGGAACTTGGTGAAGCAGGCTGGTGGCGATAAATGATTTTGTTGTCGGGAGCCTGATCTGGCACCTAGCATTAGTGGTGTGTGGTGGATGAGTCACCGTCAGTGCCAATCACCGTATCGAATGATCGCGGGTTCGTTGCCAGCACATGGTATAGATATTGTTTCACAATAGATGTAATCGAGTCGTGAGCGACCTTCGAGCTGCGCCCGCGTGGGAATTCGACGATGGTCAGGATGTTTTATGCCGCTTATTTGAATAGAATGTGTTGTGAAAACAAACAAACATTATATTTTAAGGTGCGGACATAAATTATGCTTGCCTAGACTGAATTACCTTAAATGGTCACCTTAACTCAGAGAGCGTCCTAAAAGTCTTTATGCTTTTTTAAGTTCACAGCAGTATTCAGCAGATGGTAAAACTCTTCAGGCTTTTTATATTTCCACGTATCTAATAAATGAGTGAGAGAATAAATTCGAGAATGGAAATTCGACAATATTACATTGACGCAATTCCATCTAAGCATTATGTTATTAGGATAATTAATTATTTTTGAAATTACTTCGTTACCATCTTTTTCAATAGCTAGTGTGAAAATACCAGCTTTGTCAAAATTACTTGAACAGAGGAAATCTAATACTTTGGTACGTCATTGTATTCCAAACCAAGACATTACAGAATACGAATGAACATAAGCTTACCACAATTGGTACCACATATTGCACCTGTTCCGTATAATACGTACTTAAATTCTTGTGTGCTACATTAAAATATAATGATTTCGGTTGAGCTAATAGAGTACTTATTGAAGAGGAATTTGAACCAAAATTCTTGATACTTAAAGCCAAACTTCATATCATCGCCAAACAGAATATTGATGTCAAAGGGCACGATTATAAACGAAAGGGCACCAATAAATTCCTCCAATATGGTTGTACACAGTAAAACTAAAGTATCGAACGCTTACGGTCCTCATTTACAAGTTTTACGAGATGACATTTCAATGCGTTACATCACAAGTGGGGTAAGGTGGACCAGACCACAAGTCGTCAGAGGTATAGTGTGAATACGATAATAAGTAGAGATGCTATGTGTGGAGTATCTTCTAGTTCTTTCCATTGGGAATAAATGTTTATAAATATCTAATGCCATGACATGAGGCGGAAACCATAGATGAATATAATACCTGGCCGATCCTGTCCGACCATCGACTGGAGTTGACGTGTCAAATAAAAGTTAAGAATAAAAAAAAAATACTTACTAAAAAATGGAACCGACTTCAAGACGATAAAAGTGTGAAATAACTTGTCGTGGTCGGTACCATGCGCACAATATTAAGTCGGTAACACTAACATGCACACAATATAGTCATAATAGGTACTTTTTCACTATCATGGTATCGGTTCAATTTAGTGGTAAAAAAATGTACACCCTTTTTAGTGACCCTTGCTACTTGCAGGATCGATTGTTATTCACCGTCAATAAGGATGTCATCAAGATAGGCGAAACACTTTTCAGTTATTGGGGTATAACTTAAAACTCGCTTGACCGAATTAGATTAAATTTAAATGGGCTCACCTCAGAAGTAGACTCATTCAAATAAAAAAAAAAAATTTGAGAATCTGTCCATAAATAGGGGAGAAATCGGTGATAAAAAAGAATTCGAACAACCAAATAAAATTATTAAGTAACTGGGGAATGCAATATAGAAGCAACTAGCAAACCCTGCGAACTCCGTTTCGCCACCAGATGGCTTCGTTTTATGTAACATTTCGTTTGGCGCCATCTACTTAAAATATTGGTTTGTAGTACATGCTATGTATCAGAGATGGCGCTGTATTTAAAAAAAAGATTTTCCCGCTTTTCTTTTTAAATTTTTCCTGAATTTTCTTTACTATAAACCTCACGGAGCCCGAGACCTTTCCAACGAATGCAAAACCGTGGAAATCGGTTCATGCGTTCTGGAGTTATAGAGTCAGGAAGGAAAACCCGACTTATTTTTATATAGTAGATACTCTGAGCAGGCTGTTATTGAAAAAGGACATACCTATCTCGGCCTGATATATTTTACTTGGAGGGCTGGAACCTACAATATTAAATAAATACACGCATCGTTTTAGTTTTGTTCAGAAAACTGCATTATTTTTAAACAACTGTCATGTTTACTTATCATGTCCAAACTGTACATCGGTATGGGTTGGCACTAGGAGGCCAATTCTACTATTTCAGAACGTTAAAAAATCTATTCAACTGCAGTTCCACTTCGGTTGTCGTTCGATAATTACCCAAAACTAGAGTTTAGACTAATTGGAACGTAACTTTATAATAAAATATACATTAGACAATACAGAGTTAGAAGAATATAAAATTTTGTCTCTGAAATCGATCGCTGGCGTTAACAGAACCGTAACTGCAACTGGACTGTTTTCAATAGCACAAGAAACGTGTAGGTAATAGTCACCGTTCAGATACGGTTCGATTGCAATTTAGTTAGCGGAATCGGCCCTGCACACCTGACATTTGCGTAGACGCGAGACTGGAAGTTTCGTGGCGCGGCGGCGGCCGCAGGTGCGCTTGCGCAACTGCGCGCATCCCAAACTCGCGCCGACAGATAATGACTCGTAATTAAATTTAATGGCAGCCCTGTGCCGGTATTGTTTCGGCTTAATTACTCGCCAACATGTATTATTGTTGGAAGAACGCGAGGGAATAAATGCCGCAGTTATTATGTAAGCGAATTCTTCATGTGGGTATACTAATTATTTTGATGGCGTGGCGCAGACATGTTTGTATTGTAATAGCTACTAGTAGTTCTACGGACAGTAGACCGCGCGAGTACAGTCTTATCAGCGGCAATTTTTCGCTGTCTGTACTGAAGATGACATTAATGTTTTTAAAAGTGCCCTAAAAAAATGTTAATAGAAAAAGCTTATTATACGATTGATGAATTTATAAACGATAAAAATGTAAAATAGATTTTTTTGACATAACCATTCTGTAATATGGATTGAGATATATTCCTTTTATGATATTATTTTTATTATTGTAATGACAATTTAAATTTATTGTACACCTTCCCTTGCATGCTTAATTAAGCGGAGATAGCCGAACAAGCCATCTATTTTCGACCACAATGTTTTTCAAATGTTGTATACCTATTCTCGCAAATTTAATAAATTATTAATAATTTATGATTTATGTCTGAGCTATCGGCAGTTGGTATATTACCAAAATCGTATAGTTTTTAAACTAAACAACTACAACCTAATATCTCGACAACCAATTGACCAATTATGCTTATATTCGAAAATCTTTATTGTCAGGTAATGTATGTGCTAAATTGTATAAAAATCGTAAATATAGGTAAATAGCGCCGCAGCCAATTTCCTCCTATTTTAGGATAAGTAAATATCTCCCCTCCCTCTATATCACCAAAACTAAAAAAAAATATTTTAAATAGTAGAACATGTATACCAAGTTTCGTCAAGACTGGTTGAAAAATGCGACCTGTACAGGAAGATTAACGAACATTCTAACAAACACACACACAGATGAAAGTCATTTTGGCCCATGCGATTCTGTAATGATTCGTCGACGAGCTCACCGATGTCAAATAATTTATGAGATATCGCCCTTGCACATAAGGTTGCTTTTCCAACGTTTCTTGTCATCTCTTCATTTGTTTCACGGATGTTGTCAAATATGCAACGTTAGAGAATCGCACGGCAGTTAAAGCAGAGACGCTTCGATCGCTCGTCAATAAGAATGCGATCTTATGTTGTTAAAGGTAAGCGTAATTGTGAAAATTCAGTAACGCAGGAATGAGTCGTAGAAACGCATGAGCAGAACAAAGATATCAAAAAGACTTGAACATGATTACCTGAAAATGGATGAGTGCCGTAGAAAATAATGTGCGCAGTCGGAAGAAAGTAATTATTGATTATTAAGGCGCGGTCGTATCCTGATAACAGTAAAACGCAGAAACTTTAAACATCTAGTGAAACGAAACAGATAGATAATAATCCATGAAAAAAATACTTAGGTTAGAAAAGAAAGGGGCAAAGAGTAATAACCGAACAGAATTCATAAATATTACTCGCTCTCTGCAGAAAAAAAACCTAAATAGGTCCATAAAAATAAACTTTCACGTCTAAACTCTCGGAATTTTCTGCGATAACACAATATTATTTTTTAGGTAATACATAGCCAACATATAGTACTAAAGTAGTAACCAGCAGTTTTTTCAATTGTAATAGTAGGTATATATCGAAAAACATAAAGAAAACGGAACAAAAGTAATAATAATAATAATCATTTATTTATCAGACACGAGATCCATTGTACAAGAAAAAAATGCATTTTCGCATTACATCGTCGAATCTAACAAGCGATTTTCAACCTTACGTAAAGCATCGTAAATTATTTAAAAATTGGGGTTGGACCGCGTCTTAATTAGTGACGGAATAACAACGCGGAAAAAGAGCGGATAAGCGCGGATCCACCGTTGTGGGTACGATGGGCATGCCCACAACCCTAAAATACTTTTGACATTAGACATACCACTTTATCAAACATCAGGCGAGCATCTTGATACTGTGTCGATCATGAGAGAGTTCATACTCCTACTTGCACATTGCCGATTTTCGGGTGGCTGTGACCGTAACCTTTTTTGTGGCCTGAGAGCGGATATGTCGTAACTGATTTTCTTGTCACGCCTCGTAAGGGGGGGGATTTTCGGTCTTCGATTATTGATTAACATTTAGAGCCTTTAAAAGGTTGAAAAATTAAAGGGACTGGAAACATACGTTAAAAAGACATTGTAGAATACCCTTTCTGAAATATATTTTTTAAGTCCGGAGATGTTAAATTTAGAATGACATGTTTTATTAGTTTATACAGTAGTATTTATGAGTAGCGTATCTAATTTTCATGTTTGACTAAGTCGCTGGGTGGTTACTCTGTAATGTGAAACGGGTAGGTATGAACATTATTTAACCCGTCCGCATCAGCGCAAAAAATAACAATAGATTTATGAATGAAACTTAACTCGAATGAGTCTTGCTGATTCGGACAGATTAATAAACCTTCCTTTGGTACTTCAGAAATCAGAATAGTTTAGAAATCAGAATACTTCCATCGACCCTTATAAACATGCTCGACCGACGAACCTATTCGCCTTAATCCGTTAACAAAACTGCGTATTAGAATATTATACTAACATTATAACAACACTAGGAAGATTATTGAATACTTACCTAATACAAATTCCACACGACTCCGTACGCCGTTATCCATGAAATAGAATTAGCCGAAGATTGCCAGAACGAGGAGAACGGTACGAAAACCCGGGAAATAATCCCGGGACGATCCGGGATACGGGATTATTTCCGCGTCGGCGCCTTTGTAGTTGGTGGTGTGGTGCGCGCGCGCATCCTAATCGCCTCGTGATACGCAATCAACGTAATAGCCGCTCGATCGAGTACTGGAATCGATTTTAGAAATCGAACCCTGCATTTTCCGGACGTTAGTTTTAATTCGATTGACAAAGCAGGAGTGTAAAGTTTCGCAATCAAGTAAAACAGCTTCTAACCTTTTATTATCGAATGCTGCGAAATTTAATATCAGCTCTTATTAATACTAAGTAAATACTAGTAATATTACGTTTAAAGTGTCGCGGGAGCCATGGACAACATTATCGATATCACAAAATCCAAGATCAATAATTTCTGCTCATCACAAAATCGGCCAGGTTTCGAAACTGTGACCCCACACTTCGAATGCGATTTCAATACTAACGGAGCCGTCACATTAGATTGGTTTACAGTTAACACGCAAGATAAAAATCACACGCTAAATATAAATGTATGAATGAATCTTACGTAGGTATACGCCAGGAAAGGACATCGAACTCGTTCTGCCATCAAGCGCTCCCTCAATTTGCATAGTAAATAAATAAACATAAAGTGGCAACACTGCACTAATCATATTCAGCCGTCGTCAGCCGCATCCCGCGCTCTACGGCCGAGCTTCAAGCTTGCCGGCATAGGCTTCGCATAACAAACCAACAATAACATGCTTTTGCTAATAAAATATTGTAAACGAAAGAAAGCATGCTTTTAAAGGTATGTATTAATATAAAGTAATATACTGATTATTACACATGCCTATGGATACATTAAAAGTGGATGAAAATGTTGGCTCCAATGGATGGATTGGACCCAATTTCAATACGCAATACATTAACTGGCATACTACGCAAATCTTACTACTATTATAAATGCGAATATTTGAATGAGTGGAGGTTTGTTACTTTATCACACCAGACCGGCTTGATTTAGTTTGTCGATATAGACGTGGCGCTGGAATAACACGTGACTTTTCATCATTTTTATCAGTATCCTTCACCACGCGGGTGAAACAGCGGGGCGCAGTTAGTGTGAACATATTTACGTGTGGAGATAAGACTCTAAGTTTAGCCACAGAATAGCGAATACTCGAGTTTATCCAAGGAAATTAATATATAAAAAATATAATATAATATATAAAAAATGCTGGAAATATGAGAAAACTATTCACGTTTAGGTCATTTATCAGAACGCTTATTGACGAATTTATGGGTACTTTATAGCATAAGAATAGCGAATACGACAAAATAAGGAACTTATTTGACACTTTCTTACGTATTGGAGAGTTTTAATATTATTTTGACGATAACAAGTGGCTGCCGCCAAGCAAGTGCGCAAGTGCTCTATGAAGAAGTGGCCCAGAAGTTCACGAAACCAGCTGACGTACTCGACTGTATACATACCGAATAACTTAAACCACCAAAATAATATTAAAATAATGCATGTAGCGTTACAGGTTACGTCCCATATTTTTGCTTGAACTAGACGATAGCACTTATCGTATTATTAAATTATATGACACTCAATGGGATCTTGGATGTTTGTGATACTTGAGAGTTGGTGTGAGTGTGATACCTCCCGTGTTACAGGGATATAACACGCGTCACTCGTGGTTCCACTAATAATCACATTGTTAGAATGTAATAATTATTATATTATTATTATTAGACTATAATAATTATTATAATATTTTATTATTATTAATATTTATTATATATTATATTTATATCCATCCAAAATGTTTCTGTTTTTATACTACATTGTATTTTTATACGAAACGGGCCTCTAAGTGTTGGCTACAGCCCCACTTATGCTTATGTAAAGGGCCGGGTAAAACCCGTCAAATAGTTTGAATAATTATAATATTATTGAAAGATTGTAATTACTATTATTACGCCTATTTCTATTGATATGAGCATTAATTTTAACATTACTGTGTTTCCTAAGTTCCTGTTAGTATACTAACTATTTTAGAACTATTTTATTCTTTCTAAATCCTTGGAAAGTAAAAACCAATTTGACATATTCCAAGTATCACATTAAGCTGCATTATTTATGTTACATTAAGTATCAGAGGACATGTTCTTACGAAGTATATCTATCACTCGTCATGTCCTCCGATGCGTTATAGGCTGAATAATAACAATAACAAATAATGACGCACGTCACGTCGAAGATTTTTATATTGAATCGTGATGTTATTCCCATCGAGTAAATAAATGTTTTCACGAACAATGAATAAATATTAATTTTAATTTGAATTAAATTACAATATAGTTTTAAAAACAACACTTTAAAATACTCCCGTCCGATGTCTAGTGTTTTTTGGTTTATTTCCGAACTACGCATAAAAGTTCAAATAAAAAATACTACTCTTGAATAGTTTGACCAACTAAAAGCAAGTTTATACCGGTGGAGTGTATTGGATCTGATAAAATTAGTTACAAACTCGAGGTCTAAAAATGTATATAAAATTTTTTGTATGCGCGACTTGGCTTAGCACTTTTTTAAACGTACACATGGTGTACGCGCGACACGAGCCGGTAATATACGGGGTAAAATGTATCCAATCAGTCAACGCATGACTAATTGAGTAGGAACCTAAGGGATTAGGTAAATTACTTAACGGACCAAGTAATTCATGATGGAAGAAAAGAAACATAAAAATGGAGAACTGTAGTAATCGTAATTTTTTTTTACCAAAAACTGGAACCGACTTCTACATCAAACAGTATCTTGTTGAAGTCGGTATCATGATAGTTCAAAAGTACCTATTATCACAATATTGTGCGCGTGGTATCGACATCGACAAGTTATTTACTTTTGGTGTTGAAGTTGGTTCCATTCTTTGGTAAAAAAAATCGCCCTATTTAGTGATCCTTGCTAATTACGGGATTGATGTCACCGTCAATGATGATATCATCAAATCATTAAATTGGCGAAACACTTTTCAGTTATCAGAGTGTAACTCAAAAACAGCTGGATCGAATTTGATGACATTTAAATGGGACCACCGCAGAATTATAGGTACTCTACCAAACAAAAATCATAAACATCGGTTCATAGACGACGAAGTTATCCGCGAGCACACACAATATATATACAGACGAATTGAGAAACCTCTTCCTTTTTTGGAGTTCGGTTAAAAATACCAATAACTCACTTGAAATAAAGTGAAAATCGTAGTAAAATATATAATATACGTAAAAGCTTGCCAAGTAAAAATGAGAACTCCGTAGGTAAAATACCAAAGTACAGCTAAAGCCATTTATCACAGTTTTGTACTTGATTGTTAATCAATTAATCACACGTGTTATATATAGCTGTGAGAGGTACCCACCATACCATGGGCCTCGTAGCAGACTATAATTGCAAATTGACCATATGATCGATGGCGTACGGGGAAAAAAAATTACCACACGCTTGTTCCATTGATATCTTAAAGCTTTCTTTGTAGAGTGTTGTTAGCTGAACTTTCGACTTGACACGTTATTTATTTACTATCTCCGTCCCGCGGCTCTACCTTCACGGAAAATGTTTATGCCATCCTTAGAAAAAATTATCTTTAGTAAAACTAACCTGTGTGTAAAATATGCATTAAAGTTTTTTTAATTACCGATACCGGTAGTAATAAACATACACAAATACAATTAAAGGATAATGAGAACAGCAATCTATTAAATATAAAAAAAATTAAGTGTGTGCAACGCAACGTAGTGTAGTTACACAACCTAATTACCCCATCTCCTTTGTACCATCGGACGGCAAAATGGACGGAAACCATATTGTAAAATGGTTTTAAATAAATTTTAAAGTATCTTACATTTAATACAAATACTTAAATACCTTCACGTAATGAGGTAAGTAGGGCTAACTAAAGAAAATTAATACGTATACCACCAATACAATTAAAAAGGTAAAATAGAGGCACGTCCTCCATACTTAGAGGCTCGGGGTCAACTGGTAAACAGGTGTCCTAGATATCATGGGTAGGTACACCGTGCACACGCACGGCTGCCTATAAATAAACATACAAGGAATATTATACAAGTGTATACCGGCTTTACAAATATCTAGGAAGTGCTCGTAGTAAAGCATGCCAAAACTTTCTTATCAGGATCATTTAGCTGCAAAGTTTCCTGTGGTCACTTTTTGGATGGGTGACCGGCGTCCGCTCGTGGGCTTTACAATTGAATAAAATAGTCAATAGAATATTAAATACTAACATACTACTATTAAACATACTTTATCAATTGTCGCGAGTCTTCGCGGACAATTGATAAAGTATGTTCTTTCAAGACGACTTGAATTTATTTCACCAAAACAAAGCAATGAAACCAAAATAAATCTTCGTCAGGAAACTTGTAACATGAATCTTTATAAAAACCGCGATATTGTAAATTCTTGCAAGCCAGACCTCCGAAAGTCAATAGCGGCCGAATCTTACCAATGCATTATTCAGGAAAAAGTGCCGAATGTATAGGGTTACCAGTTCAAAACACAGAAATTTGCTTTGTTGATACATGTATAAGAAAATGTGTATAGGTGTTATTATCTGTTCTGATGTCGTGATCTGTTATTGCTTGTTTTCCATAATATCAGTAGATAACAACAGCCAAATTAATCCTCTCTGACCATCGTCACCCGACTGCCCGAAGGAGGGTTATGTTTTCATGATGTATGTGTGTTTATTATTTGTTTTACTACCTTGACAGTTATGACAATTGAGACAAAGCAAGTAAAGATCTATAAGTAGAACGTCTTCCCTACTAGCGTTGATTCACGCAGGTTTGGCGCGAGACGCGTGTAGGGATGTCAACATCGCCACACAACAAGTGCACATCGAATCTACGTTTGTTGATACCATACCTACGCAACAGAATACAATGACATTTAAAAGCTGCCAACCCCAACCGCCGGCACTCACGTAGTAATTGCCGGCAAGCGTCCTCCGACCCCACCGCACCGCCTCTTCCCACTTTTATCGCCTATTTATCGCGATGACGTTCTACTTACTCGGGGCCGCGCGGTCTAAGTACTTTGATTGAGGTATCAATAATTATATGATCTTGATGATGAAAATTTGATATCGTTACGCAGGCGTTAGTGCTTTAAATATCATATAACAAAAACATATGTTCTTCATAAACAATATGGTTGCCGTGCAACACATTCATATTGCATTTACCATAAAACAAAATTTCACCCAATCCTACCGAGTGTATTATATATAGTGAAGGTATTTAATAGACCATTCCAAAAATTTATAAAATTTATATCTTAACTGCAGATAAGTTTTTCTCGTTTTTCTTTAGAACTTAAATTCTGTCGATGATTTGGCGTGCGAAATCTGCTTAAGTAGTTAGCATACTGTATCGAAACGTCACTTGGTAGTTCTAGAATTTTGTAAAGCGAATCAGCACTTATCCTATCGAATCTTTAATTGCGATAGGCGCGCATTCAACACCCGAATAAATTATATTTGGGGTTGTATGCATCATTCTGGTCCTTCGAGCCGGATATGAACCAGCGACCTATGGATACAGTCGACATATATCTAAAACAGAGTGCTAACGCCAGAAAGTTATAATGTTAACTGGTAACCCTAGGCCAAGCCCTCAAGCAGTTCGGTAAATTGTGCATACACATGCAGCATCAACCCTCATTGGGCCGTATTGAAATCTCGTCCGATAAGAAAAATTAAATTTACTTACGGCCCTCATAAAAATTTAAAGGAAACATTTTACTGATGATTTATTATTATGAAAATCGTGCTCTGCGCCTGAGAGGTGCTGTTGAACTACTTTCGATTTCAGAATATTTCAAAGGAATAGGGTTTTTTTCTGCACAAAGGTGTGAGTTACAAGCTTTTACATCTGTAATTTGACTACAGGTACACTCGCAAGCGGTAATTTTGAATGCAATTTGAACATGATGAAATTTTGAGTGCACAAGACGTTGGTGTAGGTACTTTAGTAAAGAGGGAGGCGTGTTGCATTCAACTCCCGAAATAAGTGTTTGGGTTAATAAAAAATGGGTAAAATGTTATTTGTAAGTCTTATAATAACGTGTTAATTCTAATTTAATGTAATATTCAAAGAAAGCAAAAAAATCTATATATATATATATATAGATTTTTTTGCTTATATATATATATATGACTGGACGCACGCTTAGTCTATAAGTCTCATTAGATACTTGGGGTTCAGACTAGTAATTAATAAAAAGTTTTATATTGTAAGGGTACGGACCTAGTGTCTGTAGTGCATAGGAAAGAGGGAGGAGGTTTTAGTCCGTACGCACTGGCTCTCCCATACCGCCGGTGGACTCTGACATAACCTCAGAGATACTGCTCTTCTGAGGTATCCATAAAGGATTTCTTCCACCCGAAATTTAAAAAAAAACCTTCACTATTCCTGACCTAATAAAACCATATCATCGCTAACATGTTATTGTTGTATTGTTGCACATGTAGTGTTGTGTCTGTACTTTATCTACCGACTTCCAAAAAGGAGGAGGTACTCAATTCGACCGTATTTTTTTTTCATATTTTTTACCTCATAACTTTCGATAAGGTGAACCGATTCTCAATATGCTTTTTGAAAGCTGGTGCTTCCCGTGTGGTCCCATTTAAATTTCATCAAATTCGGTCCAGTAGTTTTTGAGTTACACTCCAATAACTGAATAGAATGGAAGTCAGTATTAAATTTTTCTAATTGTACTTGTTTTGGTACTAAGCGTAGGTAGAAGGCAATATCCCAACATTGCATCATGCCCATAAACCATAAAACAAGAGAAAATATACTCGTATATAACGCTAAAAGTAAAAGTGTAAACATGTCTGTCTGACTGAGGAAAATCTACGGTCGCCGAATTTGGAATGAGGTAGGCAGGTTGGACCACGATAGGGTTGCTACAATTTTTGCATAACTAGAGATAAATAAAATCGAAAATACAAAAAATTAATTAATGAACACATTATGACAGGCCGGTTGGCGCAGTTGGTAGATCCCTGCCTTCTGAGCAGTTGGTCAAACATTTGTGTGCATGAACATGTCTGTTTGACTTGTGTCTGGGTGTGTATATGTATAAATAAGTAGTAAGTAAGTAGCTATTGCCAAAGCTAATATTAAGATTTTTAATTTCAGGTTTACTTATTATAACTATGTTCACCACGATCCAGATACCTCTATGCAATGTTTCATCAAAATTGGTTAAGTAGTAACCCGTTGATTCGCGATTCGCCATATTTGGCCAATAATACAATAGATTTCGCAGAAATCAACCTACTTTTCCAGGAACTGCAACGTGTGTGGTTAAGCGTGAAAGAAGGTCTAATAAAACAACAAATTTAGCATTCAATATATTTAAGTATGACCTATTTTACGTATTGTGTTTTTAAGTCATAACACAAGTAAACTTTTGTTTTTTTCTCTGAAAGATCTTATTGGTCCCACCCAAGTAAGCGTGAATTTTGGGGCATATCCTCAATAGTTCACGCGATAGATCAACATAAGCTTGCATTTCATTCGACTTAGCGTAAATTCTATAAAATATAAGCTCTATGAGCAAGTGGATTAGACAACCCTGGCGTATTGCACCCACGCATGCAGGCGCCGCTACCGCAACTTTCTACCGCAGAAACAAGACGTTTGACGCCTCGTTTGACGACCATCGCTAGGTCAATGTTACGCCTCGAATGAATCATGGGACGATTATTGGCCATGTCGTAAAAATAATGGCAGTGAATCGTGGTTATTGGATGAACGCGCCCAATAATTTGACAAACTGGTCTGGGTGCGACCAGATTATTAATGTCTACTTTTTGGCTCATCTGTGTCAATGAAACTGTCCTAGGTTCTTGTACCTGCCTGGCTAGCTACCTCAAGGCTGAAAAAGGCGGTGTATTCTGGCAGCTTTTAGTAAGAACCATCGACCTCATATTCACTTATCATTAAGTGACATAGCAAGTAGTCAAACACCAGTCCATCAAGCATAAAAAAGTAAACACTTTGTATGCCAGTTGTATATTTTATTCAGAGACAATATGCAAAATGAAGGTAGTAAATTAACTCGAAATTCGAAGATGCTATCAAAACATTCCGATTCTTATTTAACGTATCGATTCGATTACAAAACATCACTAGAATTATTTATTATCGGGTGGTCATTAAAAATCGAATCTGGATCAATTAAGTTTTTAATTCAAGTGAGGCGGTAGCACGTAAATTATAAAGTGATTTACATAGAATTTAGTTGATTGTTATCTATAAATGAATATTCGTGAGAGGGAACTATAGATTGGTCAGTTATCTAACGATTGAGAAATTAGCTTATTTCCAGTTTTAATCAAATGGGAGAGATAATGAAGCAACTAAATTTGGAGATAATGAAGAACATAAAAATTAAGTTATGTAACGAATTCAGGTTTTAAATTATCGATGGTAAATAAAATAGTATTTTTTTCAAGTTTAAGGGAATGTAATATCGATATTTTGAGGCAGTATATCGTCAATGCGGAAAAGTTTGTGTACAGAATAATATGGTGCAAGCGAATTCGCAAAATAATGGTTGACTTATTATGCACCTAAATAAGAAATAAGTATAGACAAAATGGTCTCCCAGACAATTAAATAGTAAAATAAATATTGATCCATTACCTAGACACACAAAATAAGAAAAAGAACGACGATATATACAACCCTCGATAAAGCTTCAAATTAGTTGACAATAATACCGGTTTCACCCAACAACCTTTTCTTAAGGTGCTGTCATATCATGATGTCGATAAAAATGAGTGTTTTTAAAGCAGTTCTTCTGCTTTCTTCTGATCTCATAAGCAGCGATTAATTGAAAACTACAAAAAATAATGTGACATTTATAAGATTTCTAAGTTGGTACACATTGACGGAATTAAAAACATATTTACATCTCTCATATTCGGTAAGTAGGTCCTTATTACCCCCAAATGGGGCTTGTAGGTGACCAATTAAAACATAAATTCAAACATACCACTTCGTTTCACCTTTAAAACAGTTTTTATCTTTATTCACAATTGTATTTGTCATGAAACACAAATCATAAAATAGCAATTTTTTGGTATGTTTACATTGACGGATTATTTTTATATTTAAGAGTGCACATAATTTTTTTAGGAATTTTTGTACGTTTTTACGAGATGCGCTTGCTTGATTTCAAGTAAAGGAAAATGAAGCGCTGAGCTAACATCGCCTTAATGCAAAACCAAACTTTTCCGAAGTTTGATTTTCGTGGTTTGAAAGTCCAAACAACAAAAACCAATAAATGATAATACACCAAATCATATAAACATGCTAGTATTACTATTAAATACTACATAAAATATACTTAAATGTGTGTTACTTGTAGTACTTAGTACTCGTAACTTAAATAGTTACATGTACCGTAATCAAAGGTTGGCTCAAACAGGTCTGCTATGTAAATTAGTATCAATTATCATAAAATTATAAACACCGTTTACGACCCTAATACAAATAATAATCAGCAATGGCAATGTTAATTGTTAACATAGTTTCGGTTCAGTATAGTTTCGCTGCTTTTTGGCGCCGGGACTTTCGTTGTACTGATCGCGCTTATCTCAAAAACAACTGTAGTGATTTTTATTCGGTTTCCATCAATAGGTAGACTTTTTTATGTTTGTTCATAAAAGTGATTTGTTCTTCCTCTCTCCTGATGAAAAGCGGATGGATGGCTATGGAATCAAAAAGTGATGACCATTAGTACAGCCTTAAGTTGCATTAATCGCCATTGATGAGCTGAGAGATGCCTTTTCACGCCCCCCTTGAAAAACCCAGGCTCATAGTTGCAAGGAAAAAAGTACGCCGGCAGAACATTCCATAATGGTGAGAAATTTTTAACAGTATATGGATGCAATGCTAGGCCGGAACGAGTAGCTTGGGATCGGAATGGTGAGGAAGGAATAAGATTAAAGAGCTCTTCGGAACATTCGCCATGAAACAAACGGTAGAAAACGCTTGGAGAATCTATAGTTCTACGCAGTTGTAAGGGTTCTAGGTGTTGTCACTCAACTTCAGTATCTCCAATAATTCGGACGCGACGCTGCAGTCACAGAAGAAGGTCCAAGTCTTATGACGGACAAGTCATTTTTCTCATAAGAGTGACACAGCACTGTGTACCTCAAGATATTAGGTTTTTAAGTCCCATTCGCCCAATTGTTTCCCTTGCTTCAGCGTCCTTGAAGGCTTTAACATACTAGTGCTTGACGCTGCACCATCAGAATATTTCCAACTGTAGTGGTACAAACCAAGACTGCATATAAAAAAAAGATAGTGCTCCAGAGATTATCCCTATGAGTAGCACCAATGATAGCAATAGTTAATATTCAATAATATTAACGTAAGTAATATTACCATTATATATATTTGCAATCGACACTGCAAGCTGTATTTCTAATGGTCTCAGGTCTTACGATGTAAGTTAAGGTTCGGTACTAATCAAATTGCTTTAAATGGTCTTTAATTATACCAACACATCCACAGTTATATCACCAACATTCACCTTGTAAATATGCTGTAAGGAATTAATTAATTAGCATGTGACAACAAAAGTCCATCTCGTTTTATGATTAAACAAAAATTACTTATGACAACCATAAATTAAGACTCAATACTAGCAGATATTGAATCAATAAAGTAGATGATTATTCAATCTAAATGAGGTCATATAATTCAGCAGATTTTGATAGTATAAGCTATTTTATGTAGCTTAGCCGGCGAGTTTGCGGTGGACGCACATGTCATTTATGAAAAGCTGGCTAAACAATGTGAGCTTAGTTAAAGTAACTTAGTTTAGGTGGCGGTGGACGATCGGCTTTAGTCATCAACTAATAAGTAGAGATAAAGTATATCACGTACACGGACTGATCCGGAACCTACGTTGCAACGTCATCATCAGCCTGTAGCAGTCCACTGCTGGACATAGGCCTCTCCAATTGCACGCCACTTAGGTCTATCTTGGGCTACTCGCATCCAGTTTTTGCCAATAGGTACGTTGCAACGTATATGAACGATAATATGAATGAACAATATCTTACATTTCGTTCGCTATTTACAGGTATATCTCTAGAGTTACGAGAAGTAAGCTCCCAAGTATAGATAGACCATGCCTAGCTTATCAATGTATCTTCTTTCATACCTCTGGCACGGCACAGATTCATCGCAGTCGCTTTCTTCGGGTAAAAGCATAGAAATTTACCTGAAACAAACAAAAAGTACTCGTTAATTATTGCCATGAAATAAATAACACAGTGACTCTTTCTAACCATGCCAGCTCCTTTCAGGGTATGCTTAGTTTAATCAAATGACTTATGTGTAGATCGTAAAAACTCGTAAATGTCAATGAAGTGATAAAAACATTAACAAGCTTGAACATACTTGAATATAAAAATACATGTAAATTGACAAACAAAATGATAAACTTTAAACTAAATATAAATTACATCGGGCAAACATAGCGGACCATCGCAGAAAGAATGAATGAACATATCATCTTGTTGACTTCAGGTTGTCGACGTCATGGAATCCAGTGCTACGGTGTTCACGACGCGATTCGTCTTTCAGCGTTAGTGCCGATACTCTCAGTATTGTGTGTCGGGACAGTGACTGCTTAATTAATAACTAACATCAAATGTGGGAATACGAGTATGTGTGTGAAAAGGTCTCGAGCTCTTAAAAAATAATTTTATTCGCAAAGTTTAAAAAGTTCTACATGTAAAGAAATATTATAAATTTTCGGACGTTTCAGTGTGTCACTTGTTACTTTTATGATCATACTACTGTACCTAACTATAATCAAATGAACAAGTTCTTAAATATTGTATCGTTTATTTATTAAGAATATATGCCAGACTTGCCGGCGTGAAACGCTATGCACTTACAAAAATCCTAGTAACATCTCATAGTACATAACATGGAAGAATGCCGCACTACAGCATCGCATTTTCTAACGTATCTACCACAGATTATTGGAAAGCAATAAATAATAATAAAGAGGACAGATCTGGTTGCGTGACGCACGCTACCGTGCGCCGGCGCAGCCCTGAGGGAGGAGCTGAGACTGGGCCCATAACCTTATGCATACGAAAATATTATGCGCTTTATAATTTTTAAACAGTTCTCATGTCTAGTCTTAAATCATTTATAAAGAACTAGCAACTGCCCGCGACTTTGTTCCCGAAGTAGGCTCGGCCTTCGGCCTCGCCATAACCTCCAGCCTTTTCTTGGTATTTGGTTGTAAATAAGAATTAGCGAGATGTTCCATCCGTTTTCCAATTATAGCGTAACCAGGAGAAATAGGGGTTCGTTAATATACATATACTCGTATATATATATACTCGTATATGTAATTAAGTTAAAGTCCGTTTCTTGGCGTACGCTCCTGCGTGATATGAAGTTGACAGTCGCTGTAGGGATAATACAAAGTCATATATTAATGGCTTCAATGGCGTTCTTTTGAACGATAATTTAATACCTTTTTAATAATTTACCAACACGTTCGCATATAAATACGACGAAACCCAGAGAATAATTCAGAGCTCCTTATTTTAAACCTCTTTTTCCATAACTAATAGGCTAGCATTTGTTCACAAACTTGATGGTAGGATACGTTTGAAGGTTTTTATCCCATTTCGCCGAACGCCACGGTAGAGCTTTATCTCTACCCGATACCGTGGCGTATACCAATGGAAAAAACTGATAAACTTGACAGTGTCTTCAAAACGTTCATCGATTTGCAGAACAGTTTGTTCAATAGTAAGCACAAAGGTAGTGTTCCTTTAGGAGCCTAAACGTAGTTCGCACCGTTCCCTTTTAAGCCCACGATTATGGTGAGCGAGCTCGAACGTCATCGATGACGCTCACTTCGCGACCACAACGCTCGCGGATGGAAGGTGGGTGTTTGCGTTCGTTGAGATATGTCACTATCAAATCATCAAATAAGTATAGGATTATTTAGACTGAAATTTTCGCATCTGCGCATTTTCCATTCGGATTGAACATTAAAAGCATTGGAACCAAAGGGTACGGCAAACCGGGGTGCAACAGTTGTGAGCGTTGACGGTGCTCACCGGCACGCACCCAAAGAATGCACAGATTGTAAAAACAAATGAAGACATTTCCAGCTTTGCTAATTCCGCTAATGTGAAACAATGATCACACGCATTAGAGAGCGCGTCACGTACCGCATCCGACACGGTCTGAAACGTCGTGACTAACGACAGGAGACAGTGGACATGTGCAAGGACGTCCACTAACATGTAAATCACATAGCTACTTTAAACTATACAATTATGTATTTATACTGGCTGAGGTCGCGCTATTCGATAGCTGGCGATTGCAAGATTGTTTTCGTATTAAATAAGTATCGATCAAAACAAATATGTTAATGTATTTCTTTACATACAAATACCAAACTAGGCAAAGCCTGCATTAAAGTAACCTGATGGCTTATATACTTATACACCCAGACCCAAGTCAAACAGATATGTCACAGAAATGTATGACCTGTCCGGGGATCAACCCTCGGCCAGGGGCTTTGAATGAAGGTAGGGGTTGCTACCAACTGCCCCAACCAGCCACTATGATAGGTTCCTTAGCGAATTATCGATCATGAAAAACAATGAAAAAAGGATTTTTTTTAGTTAGATCCGGAAACACTTGAGGATAAAAACAACTGATCAAACATTGTACTTAGATTTTTCAGCCAGGTTTATCTGAATATGACGGATGTAATGATTGATGTTTAAAACATAGGATGTTTTTAAATACGATTAATAAAACATCGATTTTTCAGATAGGTTAAGTACAATGGCTGAAAACGATGATTTACATTTTAGTTTATAATGATCGATTTATTACTAAGTAAACTATTATTATAAAAATCGGTATTTGTAATTAAAATAATAGACACAGTTATTTTAATACGGCCCTACCACACTTTCAGCCATCCCTCGACCTCCACACCCAAGGCGATCTCTAGAACATGGTGCGGGAACTTTAGAAATGCGACAATTATTTTTAGATAGGACATAAAATTCTTAAAAACATCATCAATAATTTTGTTATAAAAACTAACGTGGTTTTCAATCATTATTAATTTAAAATACGGGATTACTCACGTAATATTTATCGGATAGGTCCGACTATAGTTTCGACCACATTCGGTGGCCTTTTTCAAGGAGTGTTCGGGACGCCCGCGTCGATTATATATATCAAATCGTAGAAACCTATTTTGCTTCTCTAAGCATATCCATTCAGACAGTAATAAACATCGAGATAAAGATCTTGTCTTATCACAATACGCATGTTTTGCCACAGGAAATCTGAAATTGATTTTTGCAAATCCCTGTTCGAATAACGAGGGAACGTGAGAGCTTTCAAACACATATTTACATTCACACAATTCATTAATATGCAATGCATGCCGTGCGTCAACGGACAAGGATCACGCGTTCATCTGGCTGGCATTGTACTTGAAGTTAATCATCAATCTAGTACGATTATTGTAGTTCGAAGGAAAAATATCAAAACCTTATGTAAGAAATAAAATAATGCCTGGTTATTAATTTGTAGAGTGGTGTGGTGACGGTACGCTAATGAAACTAAAACAGGCAAAGTAAGGTAAAGCTTACGCGCCGTAGCCACGATGCGATTGTTGCGGAATAAATATTAAATCGGACACACCTTGTAAGGTCATAACCCTAAGGAAGAATACCCGAAAACAAATTCTTCCAGAATTTGTGTTTATTGCACTTGTCTAGAAAATACTGTAGGGTTTTTATTTCCACTTTCACAACAGATACAGGGTTTTTTTTCGATACAAATTACCCATTTGCTGTCCCAGGTTATCGTCTATGTTTATAATTTTTCATATATTATGTCCGCGGCGGTTCAAAGTGTTTCCAACAATAGCAACATCATATCTATGTAGGTATATAGTATGCTTGTCTCCCCAATTAATAGCGTAAAGAACGTGGCCTTTGTGTTTCTACACTACAGCTTTCAGTCAACTCTTAATTTTAGACTGAGCGCAATGACCTAAAATTCATCGAAAAAGTGCATCTTGAACGCTTAGTTGCAGACTACCTTCAGCGCTGGGGCAGGTAATGGCGCCGTAATTACAACTTTTGCGGATCGGATGCGCAGGCGCAGCGTGGCGCACGCAACGCGTTTATGATACTTTAATTATTATGGTGCCCTCTCTACCCCTCGTTTAATGATTATAAGACCCTTCGTCATTCGCCAGAAATGAACCTGCCAAAGTAATTGCCACTATACAATTGCGCAGGAGTGCTGAGTGCGGCAAACGAGATTTATACTAAAAGATCAAACAACTGCATGCGACTTGAGTTCCAATGTGCACATAACGTTAGAAAAAAAGGCAATCGATTGTTATTAAAGTAAATAAAATAGTACTATTAATACCAAATATTCAAACTTTACAATTTTAAAAAGAAACCTACCACCTAGGACTGGAGTTGAAGCTGCCCTTTCTGACTTAACGTGTTAGACATTATATATCCACCCATCATGAGACACCTAAGTGAATAAATAATGTATTTCTCTGCATGTTTTTAATCCTCGCCGTTTGGGGACGGACCGCCATCTACGAGATAGTTTACTAAAAACGTAAAACAATTGAATTACTTACCAACTATCATTACTGGGTAATTGTGTAATAAGTTCCATTGTTTACGGTGACGATATGAATATTTTATCACAAAACAAAACTCGCAGTTAATTAGATGTCTTTGATCCCAAATGATTCGTACTTACCCATGCACACGAATACAATATCTTCGTCAAGTAGGTACATTTTTACACTAATGGGCAGTGTCGCCTTAAAAAGCTATTTAAATAACTATAAAAGGCTCAAAGCACTACCTACCGTACAGCTGTAATGTACAATTCTACGTTCCTATCCTGGTCTTTATGACCTGGTGGACGATTCTACTATTTTACAATGTTCAACAAACTATCCTGCTACAACTGCAGTTCCACTCCGGTTGTCTTTTGATAATTAGGCCATTCTACTATTTCTAGAGACAAATAGGAACGTAACGTCGTCATCTTAAATACTATTATTACACTAAACACTACTATACAGGATGTCCCGAAACTCAACGATTACTTACCGGGCGAGAGGCACAAGGCATACCAGATATAAAAAAATAAGAAAAAATAAGTTTTTTTCCTATATGGAGTGTCAAAGTTAACTGACAATAATTTTGTAAACAATAACTCGTCAAAACTTAATTTGTAACATAGTTAACAATGTTTATTACTTTGATTTGTGGTTGCGATTAATAACACTGTTATTTGATAACCACATTGCAATTTTTTTTTCAACTTTTTCGAAAAATGTCTATTATAGTTAAGTGACATGAATGTTTTCTTATTTTTTCATAACTGGTATAGTTAAAAGTATAAAGTTTTGACGCCAGGTCAATATATACTATATATAAGTATCTCTGCAGCTGGACTGTTTTCCAATAGCACTATAAGAAAAGGTATAAAAGTCACCGTTCAGCTAAAACTTCGATTGCAAATTAGTTAGTGGAATCGGTCCCTGGTAACTAGACTCTAGAATTGTAAAACTCAAGTCTTCATACATAACACGTTCTCAATTATGTACATATTATTGCTAAACGTCGTGAGAGTAAACTCTAAAGTGTGAGGCACTTGAGGTCCGCTTTCGTCCAGGGCTGCAGTGAAAGTCCACCTTCAGGGCATGAGGGCAAGGCCGGGTCAACTGGCACTCGACCTCAACTCAAGTGCACGTTTCATCGCAATTGGAGAGTGCTGGCTCGTAGGATGGCTGAACATCAATGTGTGAATAATTAATAAGCAGATACATAAATTATAGATAGTGATATGTTTAGGTCAATATTAGCAAAATAAAGTAAGCACTGTTGTAGCATGGATTAGTAAATGTCCGACGAGAAGTGCAAGTAGCTCACCTGACGTCAAGCGTCACACTTGCCCATTACAGTACGATTCAGAGTTATGAAGTAGAACAGTCCAAAACCCTGCATGGTATTGCACTGCACTCGTCACTCGAGGATAAGATGTTAAATCTCATGTCCTGTTTTTTCACAGGAAGTAATGCCCTTCAAACCCGAACACAGTATTGTTTGCACACTACTCCTTGGCGGTTGAATAATTGGCAAGTTGTGGTATCTAGGCGGACTCTGTAAAACTCCTGCCACTACGAAATTTGTGACTGGCACCTTCCACTGTGATAGTAGTTGTATCAAATCAAATGTATTAGATAATTTCGTTTATAGTTTTTGTTCACTTTAGTATAGTTCAGGTATATCATGTTGGAAGCTTTGAAGATTGCTTTTCTTGATATATTGAACAATAAAATACGATGACCTCTCCAGGGTAATGAGGGTGATAGGCTGCAGGTTTAATCCTACCTTGGGCTTTCCTTATAGTATGGAAGTTATAGCAAAGTAGCGTTTCTAGTGCACGCCTGGCTAGCCGCCACACCACGTATGCATAAAATTGCAAATAAGTTAACGAACACCTAATTTTGTAATCTGCCGTGCGATTCTCTAATGATTCGTCGAATGAACGAGCTCGTCAACGAGCTCACGGATGTCAAATCCTTTATGAGATATCGCCCTTGTAACGTTAACGTTTCTCGTTATCTCGTCATTTGTTTCACAGATGTTGTCAAAGATGCAACGATGTTTGCTCTTAGAGAATCGCACGGCTGAGAGCTATCCTGGAGTGAGGAAGGAGTGAGAGTACCCATTCATAACATATCGTTTATTAACAGTGTGGCGTTTTAAGTAGGGGAGCTTAACATCAATACTATGGGTTAGTATAGAGTTTCGATTCATATCGCGACTAAAAAACAGTAGACTGCGACGCAAATTATTTTTGTACATTATTCCAGGTCTACTTGAAATGTATCTAAATCCCGTAATTGGAGTCAATTCAATTGTGAAACGTTTGGCTGCAAACGCGATGAAATTATAATCATGTACAGTTAGCAAATGCCTTGTTATATAAATAAGTAGAAATGTTTGTAATAACCGTAAATGCTTCGCGTGACTAATTCATGTACGAAAGGATATTTGATAAATTGCGACAGAGTTAAAGTTAGGTCACAATGTCCGCTATTAGATTTGGCTACTATACATGTCATCTAAAGCCTCTCAGAGATGTGTCAGACGAGCTGGGCGGCTCAAAAATCGCTCAGCACTGACCATGCCTGCTGAAAATTATCACGTGCGACCAAAGGACGGGGCGGTGTTGACTGTGGGGCGAGGTGGTGTTGACTGTGGGGCGATGCGGTGTTGACTGTGGGGCGGGGTGGTGTTGACTGTGGGGCGAGGTGGTGTTGACTGTGGGGTTTTGCGGTGTTGACTGTGGGGCGATGCGGTGTTGACTGTGGGGCGGGGTGGAGTTGACAGTGGGGCGCGCTCACTTATCTGTCTTGTTCTGCTCATAGTGTGTGAACATATGTGCTTTTTGACTATGTCGCTCCTATTAAGCAAGCAAAGACAAATAATACAACACACTTAGCGTAAATCATAAAAACATATATGGCACCGTCACACATGCCGCTCGAAAACTATTTATTCTTAGCGGTTGTTAACTAAGTTATAACTAGTACTCACTGGATGTAGACCACGATTTATTTGATTTTGGCGTTCCCGATATCTTCAGTCTACCTGTGAACATGTAGCTTTGCCAAAATATCGAGAACTCTAATATCTATTAAATCGTGGTCTAACATCCCGTGAGTACTAATTATAACTTATTTATTTTATTACAACAAAAGAGAAATGAGAAGCATATAATTTACTGTCCACGAACGTAAAGGCCTTACAATGAGCAGCCCAACACACGCCAACGTGCGCAGGTCTGCGCATGGCTTTACATATTACCTCATTGTTTACTTTTAGGAGCTAAGTGAATGCTTTTCATATAAACAATTATTAACACAAACAACTTGGCTATTTTAGCACACGTCGATCAACAAACAATAGGCAGCATGTCCGATCAATTAGCAACACAGGCGCGCCCAGTCGCGATCAGTTCTACCTAATCTCATAATCTGGAGCCGTGGACAATTACAGAGCTAGAAACTAGTATGGTGAGACTGGTCGGTGAAGAATTTAATAACAGTATTGTTGAGTTTTAGGATATCTTATCTAGTAACAGCTGTAAAGGCTCGGCCATAATTTTGATTTTGTGGTGCAGTTGCAGGGTTTCCAACTAATCGAGCGACACGCGTTGAGTTGCAAAAGATACAGATATATTCATTTCAAATATCAATCCAGTCAACCCAAAGATTAACCATATATGCTGCAGTTCCTGGAAACGTATGATTTCTGAGAAAACTATTGTTCTTGACCAAATATAACAATTGGCGAGTCTACGGGTTATCTAGAAGATAATGTATACGTAGATACTCGTAGATCTACATATATATATATATATATATATATATATATACATATATATGATATCGTGATTTGTTGCTGCTAAGAATAACTAAACTAATGTCCCTATTTATTTGCGCGACCAGACGCATCATATTTTTTTTTAAATTGGTTACTAAATATGAACGGCTAATTGATGTACAGCTTGCTGTTCATCTATACTAATATTATAAAGAGGAAAGATTTGTATGTATGTATGTTTGTAACGAATTGGCTCAAAAAGCACTGGACCGATTACAAAAATTATTTCACCATTGGAAAGCTACATTCACCCTGAGTATCATAGGCTATATAAGATTCATCATCATCATCATCATCCATCACCGCGCGGGTGAAACCGCGGAGAGCAGCTAGTAGTTTATAAATCGATATATCTGTGACGTACGTTGCCTTTTTTAAAGATCCCGGTTACTAAGCTACACTTACACCGCACCATCTGTATCTGGGGCTGTTCTACCTTTTAAGGCATTTATCTATGAACCGTAATAGGTAATAGTGTTGAAATTTGCACATAAAAATGCTTAAATATGCAGTAGCTGCTTAAAAATAACAAGTTATCTTTAATCTAATCAGCATATTGCCATAACTTTGACTTTTAAGACCTTTTTAAGCACAAAGTCAAAGTCAAAATCATGTATTCAATTTAGGCATCAAAGACGCACTTATGAACGTCAACATTTCATTATAATGTACTTTAAAGACTGTACCGCCGCGTTCCAAAATATATAGAGCCCACTGAGAAGAAGCGGCAAGAAACTCGGGGCCATTCTTTTTATATAGATGTTTACAATGTTTCTACTTAGGTACTACAAATATTACATTTTATGGGTGGCAGAGAGATTGCTTGCCAGAAGTGAAGTATTCCAAGCATCTTTATCCTCTATATAATGTCGAATTTTATAGTAAGCTTTTTTTATTAAAACCTTTTTTACAGTCAACTTGAATTTGCCCTCTGTGAGCTCAGTTATGTGTTTTGGGATTTTATTGTAAAAACGCACACAATTTCCTAGGAATTGTTTATTAGTCTTCGCAAGTCTAAAACTAGGTACAGCTATCCTATTTGTATTTCTAGTATTAAAATTGTGGTGATCACTATTTAACATATATTTATGTAAATTTTTACGAACATACATTATATTTTCAAATACATATAAGGAAGGCAACGCACACTTATCGCATTTCCTGGAATCATAGTACGTTTTTGAGAAAACTATTACCATGCTAAATATGGAAACTGGCGAGTATAAAATATGTCTAAAAACAGATTCCAAAAATATTACTTAAACTGCAAACATATTTTGATTTGTAATGATCACAGTAGTCCTGATCAAATCAGCCGGATTTAGCCACCGCCGGTTTCGGAGCTATTCGATTTAGAGAAATGGAAAGGCGCGACCATTGTTTTCACTTGAAAATTTACTGGAGCACAGATAAACTGTATTTGCTTTATAATGAGAGCTGGTTAGTGCAAGAAAGTCGACAGATTTACTGATTTACAGAGGCAGTAGTTATGAGGTTTAGCTACAAAATAATAGAAGATGTATTTTCATTTTTTAATGTTATTATCTGAGTATCCGTTCTAAATTAAGAATTTATTCAGTTTGAAAAATCTTTTTCGATTATAATTTCAGTCACAGTTATTTCCAGCAAGATGGATTTTAACGAGGCAAAACGGGGTACTTGAGGTTTGCAGCTCAATAAAACAAAAACATTTCATTAATCCTAATCAACTTTATTATAATAAGCATCTCAAGTAATCAGTCTTTGATAATCGTGCTGTAAAAAGAACATAACTTTCATCAAGAAAAAAGACACATATATAAAATAAAAGAATACATAAAATCGCCGACGGGGACCGTCTTGCCCCATAGGTGGGGTAAGATGGGGTAGCCTATGTGAGGAGATAAGACTATCGTACTATTCTTGCTGACAGAACTCGCCAAGTAAAAGTCGCCTCTTGAATGACAATATGGCGGCGCGTCTTCCTGCATGTCACCAATGTCCCACTGGATACTAAACTAACATCATGATTCGACAGAAAAAATCACAAAATACCACTGCAAAAATACAAAGCGTGTATATACTACCAAAATCTTTTTGGAATGTGCGTTCAATGTTCTCTGTAAGAACTTTTTCAAACTATTGCATAAGGATTCACAACGAACAGAACCCCATAAAAGGCTTCCCCAAACGTTTGTCTGCCACGACATCGGCGCACGCGCATCCCCGCAAAAACGGCACGTTGTATACGGTGCTGGTAGTGAATGCTACATAATCTGTGATTATGCGTCGTGTATAAAGAATGCGTTCTTCAACGAAAGTTAAAATGTATTTATTTAACAATAAAGTGCACAAAGAGACGTCACAATGGCATAGGCAAATAGAATACAAAAAAAGCAGCATATGGTGGTTAACAAGAACAATATGGGATGTGTAGAATTAAAATAAGAAACGAGTACTTATAGTAAAATAACAATTATGAAGTAATTGAAAATTAATATACTTACAAATACTTATGCAATGTATACATATTAAATATCTTGCAAATTGAACACCATTGACCACCAAATTTCGTAAACTACTAACTAATCCTAACAGCCAAATTAACGTTCTATTGTCACTTAATCAAAAAAAAAACCCCGACTATCTGTCAGAGCAAACATAATATAGGTGCGATGACCAGCGAAGCGACGAGGAGCGTCCTGTTACTGGTGAATACAACATCACGCGAGCCAAGAGAGGAGTTTTGTGTGGTTTTCTTTTCCTATTTTGGTCATCATTTAGTTTTTATTTGATGTATTTCGCTATGTTCGATGATAAGTTACACAAAAGCTGTTTGGAATGATCGTGGAATTTCCAGTCGTCAGAGAACGCACCTGTACCTGCCTGGGACATGTCACTATGCCACACACCAGTCAGGTGGTTGGCCGGACGATGACAAAACACGAAATAATGATAATTGCTCACTTGTCGCGATAAGTGTGGGCGCGCGTCCGAATGTTGTAGGGACGGCGAATGTTATCCGTAAATTGAACAACTGATTACGGATTATTGGAAAATGGTCGTATTGTTATATTTCCATTAATAGATTTAGGCGACACATTGAGGAGATGTTTTATCTTTGATTGATTGTGTGAGTTGCATGTGTTACTATACTTACTTTCCTGGGCACATTCCATCTGGCCTGGACGAAAATAGGTTAGCTTTTTCCCGGGGAAATATCATGAAATATTTTTTAAACACTACTCATTGAATTGCTTAAGCTCTTATTCTGGTTATAAGAATATTTAGTATGAAGTTATAATGAAACCAATAATAGTATAGAGTTATATCTTTGGAAAGTGATCTTTTATTTGAAGTAAACTTGACATAATAGATGGCAGATATACCTATATATGGCGATAACAAAAATGAAACGACAGTAGATAGAAGTAAATATCCGATTTTAATAGTTAACTTTACTATTGCTTTTATTTTGTATTATTTCAACGTTTTAAGGACTGTGGAATGTCCTACCATGTCGACGGTTCTTAATTGTTCAGAAAAATCCGTAAACAATACGGTACAACACAACCCCTGCTCTCGAGACAAAAACAAACATCCGTATAAGGTGGGAATGGTGGGATATATATGCCCACAAAAGCACCGCAAGAATTCATGAATAAAAATACCGAACTAAAAACAAGATGGCGCCAATTAAGGCACGGATATATCTCTAAACTCAAGGTTCGACGGCCTGTCTGTGCGTGGACTGACGCATTTGTATTCTGTGTGTGGAACTGATAATGGATTTCAATATTTGTGATACGTAGATATGGTACGGATTTGTATAAACATATTGTGATAGAATTGTTCTCGAAACTAACAAACGCAGTTAAGTTATTTTAGATAGGTGAATAATACTCATAAGGCCGTAATAGGCATAAAGTGGTCAGTACTGTGAATTCTGGTCACATTATTCATTACCACAATTTAATAATTATATATCAGATAAATCATGAGGAGACATCATAAAAGTCAATAAATAATTATTATTATTATACTCCAATCTGGATTTTTGAGACAGGAAAGTAAGCTCAGGTGCCTTTAACTGTTATAGTTACAAGAAAACGTTCCCAGGAGAACAATCAAACCTTTTTGATATTCTAAACTGCATTTCAGTGAATGGAAAAAACACAGTAGGTATTTTAGCATTTATGCCAATCGTGATAAAAAAAACTATTAATCTTTATTTTAAATAACTACTTAATCAATTCTAATCTAAGTAAGGTAATCTAAGCACAAGATCAAACTCTATACAAAGAAGAAACTTGTGATCAGAGTTTACTTAAACTGTATTCTTAATCTACGTTCAACAGCAATAGTTACAAAACAAAATAAAACTGATTCACACAACATCTTCCACAAATTTCTCCCACGTATCAAATAAAAAACCGCAAACGCCTCGAGTAACAAGATCGGAACCCATCCATGCGTGAACTGCCATCGCACGCGCGACATTCAATTGTCTAATTATGAGAAAGAAAGTAATGCATCATAGCACGAAATTTGATCTTAAACTCTATAGTAACATCGATAAAGTTGATTGTGAATCTTACGATGTTTGCCCCGAGGAGCAACGTGACGCCAGTAATGTGGCATACGATAATACTATCAACAATAGGTATTTAGCGAAAGTGGATGTAAGATGAAAGCGAAAACTTCATGCTACTCGAGTACGGATTGTTTAATGTCCATTAGATGGTTACATCCGATGACTTTGAAGACAGAAACTAGAAACTCAGGATGTTTCTCGTGGCCAATGTACTCTTCAATAACAATAAAGACTGACTGAAGACTTTAGGTGGTACGAATAAAATTAGTGAACATTGCCAGTCCATAAATTTTTTAATGTCAAAACGAAATGTCAATTTCACATTTCGCGTTTGTAATGTTAATTTTAAATGACAAATTACTTTTGCTTCTTCCTATGCATTCAGTCGTGATCTTAGTACATGTTTAGCCACATACATGACTAGCGTTTCTCGCAAAATCAAATAACTTTCATAGAGAAAATCAATTTCCTGCAGAAATCACCTCGCAAATCACTTTCTATTCTGTGTTGTAGACTGATGGAGTGATTATGATTACTACAATGTTACTTACCTGTGTGCATGCAATTTATGAGAAAATATTGAACTGTACACGCGAGGCTTTCGTCGTGAGTGTTTCCTTGCGAGATAGTGATCTACTGTTACATTCATAATAATAATCATTTACTATTTATTGCAATACTGTACTGTGTACTATACATATTAAACAACGAAATACAATATTGTCGGAAAAAAATAGTTACACAACAATGAATAGCTAAAAGTTAGCTAGTGACATATATTATTTTTATTTTTTATAACACCCAACAATAAAAAGAAATTAAAATAAACACTGAATTATTTACTTATAACTTGTATTGTTTGAGTTATACGATCCATTATAATATATTTTTTACTTCTTACGTTTTTTTTAACACTTAACAATGTATATTGCGCTTGATTTTGTTGAATATATACGACTAATGCTGTATTTTTGTAAATTAGGTTTGCATTAAAATAAGAAATTGAGAATCCAGACAAAATATGCATGTACTCCTACGTCAGGACTTCGCAAGACCACCACAGTTATGAAACTAAGAAAAGTATTCATAGTAATTCTAATAACGAAACAGTAATTAGGCAATGCAGCAATCTAGAGTAATGCACAAACATTACCCAATTCACTAATTAAATATGTAATACAAAACAAACAAAAACAAAAAGTTGCAATTACATTACTATAAAACAAATGATTGTATTCACACGAAACTTATTAACACCTGCAAAATAAATCACAATCGAACGAATGAATGAAATTGTTCGCTTTGTTTCTATCGGCCTTAATTATTATTTACAGAACGTGAATGCGCGGGAATGTGATTCGTTGCACAATGTTATACTTTCAATATAAACAGAGTGTTAAACTGATAGTACTAGTAAAGTTGCAGCTTTATTTTTTAGTAGCAACTAGACACAACGTCTCACAGTGTTATCTCTCTTGTTAGAATTTACGGATGAATCCGTAACTTGATCAATAATTTACAATCCCTAAAATGTTTTCCCCGTAAGTAAATGAAGTCCAAATCATCAATGTCGTTCTTTTTAATATTTTTAAATTGTTTCATGCATTGCAATTTTAGAGAAAAAAATACACATCGCTAAGCAGGCGTAATTTAAGTGCTTTAAAAATCATATATTAAAAATTATTTCATTCATGATTAAATTAATATTATTATTTGTTGTATAATATATTGTGTATTAGATTTCGGCTTATGAATGCACGTTCGCACAATGAAAGTTGGCTAAGCGATAATGTTACCGTTTTTTCACAAGGTCTTAAGGAGAATGAATCCTGAACGAAGCAGACCCTGTACTATGATAACCTGATGACTGATATAAATATAAAGGTCAACCAGACACGTCATCAATCATTCGTGCACATATACAAATATTTGAACGAAAGTGGGCCTCCGTTTTGAAATAGTCTGATAATTTTCAGAATCTATAATTAATTATCAAAACTTATATTATGTAGGCATGATTACTGTTAAATATTAAACGAAGCAGTTGTCGAGCGATATTTACGATTATTCTATTCATCAGCCTTTCAATGCAATGTTCAAGCAACAGACGTAGTAAATCTCGAGTCATCGTAAACCAATCTGTCACAATCATACAAACAAACCTACACCTGCTAACTAGAGCAAGGTGAAATGTTAATTATTTATATCACCACATCGATTATTGCCGTAAGGTTTCAACCAGGCCTTTTATCTTCTATTGCAACGGTACAAAGAACAAAATTCAATAATCTACGAGATGCAGTAGCAGCGTGGGACACTGTTTTAGGTTACGATCAAGTTCCCGTAATTAATTAACAATTCAATCGATTGCCCATATCGATTCTAAAACGTACGTGTAAAAAATATGAATGACTGGAATTTGTGCTAAATAACTTAGTGCGGCTTTTGTATAATGTTTACATAATAGTATAAAGTATAATTATAGCAGAGAGGTAGGTATTATTACAAAGTGATCAGAATTTTGACGTCCATTTTGAATCGGTACAAGCCCAATATTTATTAACCGATAAACAAATGAATTCCGATTGGCATTAAAAGCAAGGATGTTGATTCCATTCGCATGTAAGATCAATAGTGTGCGCTTTTGATTACCGTCTGGAGTACCACAGGGGTCTATTATTACATTTACGAAGAAAAAATCGATTAATCGAGATACGAGATCCGATCTCGGCCGTGAATATCGACAATCGAGTTATCGAATAAAGGATCTAACGTAATAATACCTTTGGGTTTGCCAAAATAAATTTTACGCATTGAAAGGCTTTTGTTATTGCTTTATTTATAATAAAAGTTGAGACGGAGACTGCTTAATAATCGTGCCCTTTATTAATATACACAAAGCGTTCAGCAAGGTTTCTTTACATACAAACTTAAGACTATACATTATAATATATAGTCTTAAATTTGTAATCTTATCTGTATCTAAACTTATATTATTATATTATAATAAATCTTAATTTTATTATAATATAAATATTATATTATAATAAAATAAAAAGATAACATTTATTAGGTACTTACTCCTAGTAAGTGATTAAACGAAGGTAGTCATAAAAGTGTTAACTGCATGATGACAGGATCAACGTCCATTTTCTTATTAATTTGAACAATTACAGTCCTTAGCCAGTGGTTACACTTGGTGTTTAATTAAAATCATCGGTATAGGGAGGCATAAAGTTCTTTAAAAGAAATGTACGTAAACCCGACGTAGTTAAAATTTATGAGGCTGTTTTAGTGCGCACGTACTGCGCGTAGAGTCATCTGGGGGATGTTAAAAGCCGAATGACTCCGGATTTGTGTTTAGTTTATGTGATATAAAAAGGCGAATCCGTATTCGGAATCCTAATATATTATATATTAGAATTCCGCACATGTTACGAATAAATTTTGGAATGCGACGGTAGTCTTTTATTTATTTATTATTTATTTTATTACATTATTAATTATTGTTCATAAGTGTGTGAGTCTTTGATGCCCAAATTTAATAAATTTATTTTAATATTGTTTTTTAGCATACTATTTTTTATGTTGGGTCCGCAAGTGTTGGCATCACAAACCGTGAGACAAAAAATGGTTCCTTTGAATGGTCCTTGAAACATTATTTTCCTTTCATTAATTGATCAATCATAGTTTAATTTAATTTTTACTTAATATTCCACTGACGTATTGTAAATGGTTTGGGACTATTTATTTTCTGTCATTATTTTTGTTTCCAACGAAATTACAGGGCAAGATATTTAGCACCTTATATCTCAGGCTGACAGGCACAATGCGATGCCATGTAGTTTTGAACTCTCGTAGTTTGAAATTATGAATGGATATGAATGAACACGCTAGGTGGACCGACGACCTCGTCAAACCTGCGGAGAGTCGCTGGAAGTAGGAAGCGAGTAGCCGGCCTAAGTGCCTTTCTAAGGGGGAGGCATATGTTCAGCAGTGGACGTCCTGCGGCTGATAATGATGATGATGAATGATAATATGAATGGATCTGAAAGGACATAGAATACTTTTCACCATGAGGGTGTAATAGCGCGTAAACGTTAAAAAAGCAAATGAATAAGTACTTAAATTCCATTTGAATAGGATTGATGCCAACAATAACAATTATTTGCATGAATTATTATTAAATAATTAGCGTACTTAATTTTGTGCTGCGCGGGTGGCACTGTAGAGTGGCCATACCTTCGATGTATGTAAGAAATAAAAGTTAGTTCAAGCAGAAGGTATAGTATGAATCTTTTTTGAATTTAGAATTCATATGTGATTATAAATATGAAATACCATTGCGACTAATCTCTGAAAGCGAAGTGTTGTGATCCAGAGTTCCCAACATACGAGTAAGTTGCGTTTACTTTTAATTTGATTATATGTATATATCTTGTATACAATTGTATTAAACGAGTTTACACAATGTAAAGCGTGCAGTTCTTAGATTTGAAACCGATTTCAGCAGATGTAAAAGAACTCTTTCTACACCTGCTGGAATCTAGTCTGAATTGTGTGACCAGCGAAGTACTGCAACCATACGGAAGGGTATGGTTGCCGGCAAAATTGCATGCAGAAGCATGAGTCTTAACGTCTCATGGTTGGGCGCAGTGTAGTTCATCTGTGATGAAATGCATCTGTTTCTCCCTTTCCGACAGTTTAAACTTATATGCCATATATATAGTTTATTTTTACAATTCTCCAATATTATTCATGATTAATCTTGATACTACCCATATGGTTGGTACTCGTTTTCTTAGCGATCATACCCCATCGTTTGTTTTACCTCAATGCAAGCGATTTGACATTGAATAAAACAAGTACAATTTGAAAAATTTAATACCGACTTCCATTCTATTCAGTTGTTGGAGTCTAACTCAAAAAGTACTGGACCGAATTTGATTTGATTTGACACACGGGAAACACCAGCTTTCCAACAAAGAATTTTGATAATCGGTTCACCCTATCTAAAGTTTGAGATAACAAATAAAAAAACAGTTGAATTGAGTACCTCCTCCTTTTTTTGGAAGCCGTTAGATAAAGTGTGGCCACCCGGCAACTGAAATTGAAGTAGGTACCAGACTATAAGATTTTGTGTATTTATATTAAGACTGTTACATTGTAAAACTTAATTTAACAGAGAACGTGGTGATGGTCACCGTACAAAGATCGCAGTGCCTAGCCTTGTAACGACGCATCTCAGTAATATAAATAATTGACAACTATAAATTAACCGCACCTAATATTGTGATCTCCGTGATACACTGTCGGCCATGACACACTGGTCCACAAAGAGCATGAATTTATTATCACTTCACGCATTTTACTAGTCCATATATCAAACCTTCTTGAAGTCCTTTATGCTGCTTCATGTTATCAATCAAAGGCTTATTTATTATTAAAAACATCGAGACTGTAAGGCACTTGCGCACGGTCGGAATTCTGAACGCAAATCAGCTGTAAAATTAATTGTTATTGGACAACATCCACACAAGGTCTTCAGGTCCTGAATTAGGCAGAGCCTGTACTATGGTTACCTGATGATTGTTACACATACTTATATACATATACACACAGATCAAACAGCCATGTTCACGCACACAAATGTTTGGCCTGTCCGGTGATCGAACCCGGGAATGGCGGCTCCTAAGTCATGGTTGCTATCAACTACGCCCTTCAGAAATCGCAATTGAATGGGGGTATTTGCGTAGTCGTTATATCTGCATCGACGCAGCCGGTGATGTGCATACTGTAACTTTATATAAACTTATATAGTCAATAATCTTGTGCCATTTATACAGAGTATAATAATAACAATAATCATTTATTTATCAGATCCATGATACAAGAAAAAAATAATATAAATAACAATAAATAATAAAAATTAAAATTAAATAAAACTATTTATAATTATAAATATTAAAAAAATATATATAATTATTAATATGCACACTTGATTTTTGGAGGATGATTGTTGTAATATACGCAGTTGTTGACAATAAGTTATGTTATCAAATCTATCTGTAAATATTATATCTCTACATTGTTAAGTCTGAATCTGCCACGACCTTCGTATATCTTGAAGAAAGCATAGGTACTTCTAACATCGTAGTTGATAAGTTTGTACTAAGCGCCGTCGACGTACCTAACTATAAACCGACGTACTAACCAAATTGTACAATTGTTTAATATTACAGTTATAGTACAAACAGTTAGAGTATCGTATTCCTTCAGACACTTCTGTAAAGTTATGAATATACCTCAGCTGATTTACGGGTATCTGATGCTAAGGTAACGTGCTGAGTGATTGTAGAAGCGGATAAAATGCGAAGCCAGAACAAAGTTTATGTAATATCTATGTAAAAAGTCACTGGGTGATCACTTTTCAAACGCTTCTTTGCAAGACTATTATGTTACTGGATAAGAAAAAGGAATTATTTAGTAATGTTGAGAAAAATGAACACGATCGATATAATTATGTCGGTTGGCATTATATTTCCTCATAATGCCGGTATTAGTATCGAGTGCTCGCAATGCCAACAGTCAGAAATGGAGAGACACCGCGAGGAGATCGACAGCCCTGGAAATGGACACTGACGAGGATCCGCCGTTTACCGTGCGACCATGACCACTCTGCCAAGAGTGCCCGACTAAGAAGAAGAAGTATCAAGTTCATCTTTGGCGTATTTTACATAGAAACATATTTCTGAATTTCTCTCCCTCATCGCCGTCGCCACCGCTACCGCCCATACGTCCATCATCAGAAAACTAGAACCACGTCGGCGTGGCATCACGAACGCCGTGTCTGATCGTTAAGTTTAATAAGTTTAGTATCGACGGGTCGCCGTCGCCTAAGGTCTTATCTTATAGGCAAGGAGACGTTGTTGCCATAGGTTACCGTTTTCATAACAATAGTGTTCAGTTGCGCACTGAACTGACGTTCATGTTAATTTAAGGGAAATTGAAATTATTGGTACTAGACGGAAAATTACATTATTATTAGTATCTAAGGAATTCTTCATCGTTGCGGTCATCGACGACTTCACCGAGCTCTGTCAAACTTTAGGCTCGTCCTTGGCGCTCCTACATCGTTGCAGTAGAAGTTGTCAATTACTAAGTTAGTGAATACGAAATCTATATCTCTCCGATGTTTTACAGTAGTTGTCAAAGATGAAACGAGATAACTCTTAGAGAATAGCACTGCTGCATTGAAACATAAATTAACCTTTTTATGTTAGACGTCAAGCTTGGACTACATTTTCCTTTCTACCTATACGGAACAGCGGTAATTTTATCATTAGATTGTTTGTAATTAATAATCTAACGATGGAAGTTAATCCAATATATTTAATAACTAATCAAATACAAAGATAGTTAAGTCTCGAAGGTCATCTCATTTAAGCCATTGCAAAACCCTCGCATCTTAGGTAACAAAATTAACCAGCATCTCCCCACAAATTAGTCTCACCACTCGTAAACACAGCCACCACTGGGCCTTCATTTACTGGTTGCCAGCTGATTAAGTACCTGAAACAAAGGGAGCTTGGTTAGAACTGTAATTAAGAAGTATTGAGGTTAGGTTTATCTGAGAGCTCAAACCCTTATCTAGGACCGTTAGCTATTGTCCAAGGTTTAGCTCTAGTAAGGGTAGGTTACAAATGTGTGAGAGTAGGAGTAACAAGATTTTACTTAATACGTTATCAAAAACGAAAGAAATATATTTCCAGCATCTTAATCATTGTGTACAGATATTTATCTTTTTCGCTTCGATGCTAGTGATTTTTTTTGTATTTTTTTATAAAGGCATATTATTTTTTATGAATATTATAGTCAAAGTGACTCTGTGGTGTATACACCTCAATATTGACTATAGTCTTGTATTGTTATTGAACAAAAATAATTTAATGAGAATTTCAATTCAAGAAGTACTCAGAAAGTACCACAATGGGTAGCCTTATCACTAAAAAACATTTTTTTTTCTTTCATACTTAGGATGGAATGTATAAACGATTTTAACGGCACATTTTCATAATATTTATTAATTTACCGAACGCTCTAACGACTGCTTAGCGATACCAAACTCTCAAATTTTCGTCGGGACTTTTCGTCCGAATACTACGGATTAGAGACAAATTACATCTTCGGAAAGGTGCTTCGGTGGCCTACCGATCATGGCAGCTGACACGCTTAGCTAGAAGACACGGGTTCTAATCACGTCCGAGGATACAATTTCTCTCTCTTAAATTTCTAAGTTTAATAACAAATTACCATTCTTGTTTTAATAGCGAGCCCTAATCCTTCACATAGTAGGACAAAATACCGATCAACGATAAGTGGTAACAGTATACCTTTCCTCCCTTTCGCACTTTGGCAGCGAAAGTACCTGCTAGAGCGGGCCAGCCACTTGCTAATGAGGAATAGATAGGGAAGACTGAGAGCCAATACCTGCTTCGACTACACCAACATAGCTTTGACATTAATTAATACTTACATAAATTATATACATAATCTCGATCTTCACTCACGGTCTAATCTTAAGTGCTTTTTAATAGTGATAGTGTTTTATTTATAACAAATAGTAACAATCTAATAATCTCATACCAGAACGTGTACCTATGTACTTCTTTGTAACGATTCCTTAGGGGTACCATGAATAACAAATCCATCCGCTTTAATTTTTAACCACCCACAAAAAAGGAGATGGTTCTGTGTTCGATTGTATGTATATTTTTTTAAATGTAAATTTACCGATTTTTCCCCATTTGTGGACCGATTCTCTAAACATTTTTAAATTTGAAAGAGTATAATTCCGAGGTGATCCAAAGGTCCATTTCATCAAATTTGGTCAAGTTTAAATTACACTCCAATAACTGAAAAGTGTTTCGCCTATCTTGATGATATACATATTGATGGTGAATGACAATCGTCCTGTAAGTAGCAAGAGTCACTAGAAACGGTGAAAAAAATGATTTACTAAAAAATGAAACCGACTTCAACAATAAAAAGTGTGAAATAACTTGTCGAAGTCGGTATCATGCGCAGAGTATTGTGATAATAGGTACTTTTAAACTATCATGATACCGACTTCATCCAGTTACTTCACGCTTTTTAGTGTTGACGTCGGTTCCATTTTTTAGTAAAAAAAATTGTGGCATAAAATTATTGATATATATTTCAACTAGAGCTTGGCATAGGGTATTATAGTTAAATAAAAATAAATGGTAAGAAACAAATGTTGCATACAATTAATATTTTATTTGGCATAAGGCACATGATGGCAACAAGCGCGTTGAACGTTGAACCTTCGGAAGAGCGTGATGTCAGCTAACTGGAAGATAGTGATCTTGTATCACCATATGTGATCCGAAAGCCGGCTCTCAGTCTACGATGCATTCTCTAGGGACAGTGAAATGAAGTGAAAGTTCTGCAACTACTGGGCGTGCTGAGCAAACACGAATAATTTAGTCATCGACGTGATCAAATATCAATCGGCATAACGGTTGATTGGACGAAAGCGACAAATTGACGAGCTTTGCGATTGATGGCTTTAGAAAATCTATTCAATACAGGTGTACTTTGTACTTTCTTTACTTTTAAATACACATGGCTTAAAGAAAATATAAGGAAATCAGAAAATAGAGAAACATACATTGTCAATGAGGCTAGCGCTCTTTGATAGGCAAGGTGTTGAATTGAAAACGACAAATATCATCTATTGACGTACTTACGTGTACTTTCGTGTAATGAGTATTATTAATAATGAGTAGGTAATTAAGTATTATTAACGAATATCTGATATCAAATAGTTCCAATATCTGATATATTTGTAGACTCACGAAATTTGATATGAGACACCATTCCTCAACACATTGAACCGGTTTTTTGAAGGTTTTAAATTACTGGTGGTCTAATAAAATTAATCACATTGCAGCTACATATTTCAATGTCGATTCGCGCTTTCGATATCGGATATCGCGTACGACATTGAATCGACACTTTCGAGACCCCACCCGCCATTGTGCTTGCCTATTCGTCTGACTGATCGCTTGTCAGCACTCGACAAATCAAGATCGATTCCGATACTATTCTTAATTTGAATCTACCTCCTTTCTCTCTCACTCGCAAATGACGGTATATATTCTCCTCTCGCTTCCATATGCGCGTGAGCACGTATCGATCGCTATACCATTTGTCATGGTAATTCTTTTTACGAACAGCGATAAAGAAAATTCGTTATGACACCTAATAAATTAGGCAAATTGATTTGGATTGATATTTGAATATTTGATGTATATTGTTTAAGCTTAGCAAGGTTTTGGGCATGTAACTATGTCTACCTTTATGTTTATAATTTGGGAATCATGGATTCGGACATAATGACAAGCAGTTCACCTTTTGATACTATATATAGTGAGAAGACTTAGACTTAGAGTAAGTTTTGCATCTGATGTACTCATAAGTACCATTTGTTATCAGTATAGCCATCCAGAGCTGAACAACACACTGAAGCAGCAGACTGAAGGCTGCGTAGCACTGCACTGGTAGTCACTCTGGGTTTAGTTTTGATTCTTATTCACCCAGTAATTCCACTAGTTACAGTGCCCAGTGAACAAGATATACTCATGCTCCAGAGGCTTACCATCAGTAAGTAAAGGTTTCCACACCAACTAAGCATCCAGTTTACTGACAGGATGTTTATTAACTCCATCTCCCTATGGAGTAAAGTACAGAAGATCAACTCCAGTGGTACCTAATCTATATACAGACACATATTTTCAAGTAACATTAAACGAGGTTTTATGAAAATATTACGAGCAGCTGATACGATAGTGAGTAACAACATACACGTTTCGTATTGAATGTGGCTTAAGCTTATTAGATAATGACGTTATATAAAGTTAACTCCAAATGATGAGTACCTCAAACTACTAATCTCATGAGTTCAGATATTTATCGGAACGCTACTTTGAATTTTGTTACTACTTTCTAACGGTAGTGGGTTTTCATACGAGTTTAGAAACAATTTCACGGCTACATTTTTCTTGTTGAACGGACTCACCAGCATGGTGTTACAACAAAGTTAGAAAAAACAAATGTTCGTCAGTATATTCTTCTTCTGACACTGCCACGGTCGGTTGAAATCGTTAATTTTGTAAATTAATTTTACCTAAAAAGTACTAAGAGATATTTTAGAGGTACGGAAATATGTTCCAGTGGGCTTCATTTTGCGTATATTGTAATTTAACTGTACCGAAAAGTTTTGTATTAATTTAACAGTTCGAGCCGTGGGATGCAACTAGTTACGACATTATTTAGAACCCAAAAAAGTAATTTCTATTTCTGGGTGCTCAATCTCGAGGCCGTAGCACAAACAATTTGCAAAAAAGTACTCGTATAGTAAAAGTCAATGTGTCAGGCCTCGTCGTACAGACTATGAGTTATCTGTGTCACCCTAGATAAATGACAGTTGGTCCTGTTTCACGTGAACGACACGTTACGTTACACTCACGCAGTTATTCGTGCTAGGCCCACAGATATTACATTAGATTGTGATGTCGAGAAATCGCCATTCGAAACAATTAATATAATGTAGTCATAACATTGTAATTGTATACGTGAAACGAACGTACGAAAAATGTAATAACTCTTCCGCGTCACACAATATGCAAGCTCATGTTACCGTGATGTATGTGTCATGAATTAAATATAATATTGCGTATACGAAAGCGTTTAGAAATCTGATTTGTGTCACAGACAGAAGTTTGAATTGAATCAAAATGATTCAATTCGGCACTCATGTGTCAAATTTTAAATCATTAGAGTGGTGGTATTTCCATTAAAAACCATAAACAGGAACTGATACCCCATATTTCAGAAGAACGCTTGGTTCTGAATCCAGGCTTGAGTGCAGATAGCTTTGAGTACAGAGTAAATTTTGTATGGCGTTTACTGTCCAAATCTACTTAAGCCGTGATACACAATAGAGCCTTTTTCTTGAATACCAGCAGCAATTATAATGACGTAGACGCACCCTTTGGATTGCATAACCGGACTGAGTCATCACTTACGCTGAAGTTGCACAAGTATTTTCCTAAAAGAGCGGTCTCTTGAAGACTCGGTGAAATTCCGTGGTGCAACACGAGGAAAACGTTTAGGTGCGCCTGCGCATCCCAGCGAAATGTCAGGTCACACGCCTTCCGCCCTGCACTGTGTGAACGTGGTATTACGAACCCTCGCATGTATACCTACTAGTGCCACTTAGATCTTCAGTTATGCAACTTCAGTATAAAATAACTCCTAAATAGGAGGAGTTAAGAAGGAAAATAAATAAAATTAACAATAATTAACGATTAATGAAGAGATACGTACTCTTTGAAAACCGTGTTGCAACATACTAAAACCAAAGTTGTCATGTAATTGTATTGTCCTAGAGTCCGATCGACCGTTGCCCATAAATAAAGCATTAAACATGAACAATAGCCGAACAAAACTATTGTTTGACAACATTTTAACCCAAATACAACAAAAGGACGACAAAAACCGTCGCCTTTCCATTTCACTATCAGATACATAACAATATTAACAATTTACACAATTGAATGTGTTAATTCGCGCTCCCCATGATTATGTTGCGTAAATCAACGCGGTTTTATCTGCCATCTCTCTTGGTCTAAACAATGTCGGTGTGAATGCAGCATTTTTTACTTGGTTTTGTTTCATTATTGTAAATTGTAAAGATGGCTGATTGTGTAATCGATGTTTATTGAGAGATTACTTTCAAGTTTTAAGTGTTTATTAAATTGTGCGCCCGCATCGTAACATTTAGAGATAATATTTTAAGAACACATTACTCACTACTTTGGCTCACATTTATTGAAGTTATTAAATGAAGTTATATCATCATTAGTATCAAATAAAATTAGTAGATCGACGTAGATGGTCACTAAACAGATGTCTACCGATAAAATTGTGTATTAGAGGCTTATGGGCCTCTGGAGCCCTGCAATAAAATATAAATAAATTAATAGTATGTATAACACTGGTGTGACTTATATAGTTAAGGCTCAAGGGTTAAACGTCAATAAAAACGACTGAAAGTGAGTCAAACGTCAAAGTTTAAAATCAGAATGACAAGGAAATCGCAAAACTTAAACTCCAAATCAATTCATTATTATAATTTTATTACATACGAGCTTGTCTTAATTATATGCAAACATTCGTCTTCTTTTGTCTATTAGTTATTCTGGCGCCAATGCTTCTAATGTATAATGGATGCGACCGCTCTAGCAAAAAGGACGAATTCCTTTACAACTTTGCCAATGAATCTTTTGCCAAAATTGTCAATTGTCAAACAAGTTAAGATGATTGAGCCTAGTTAGGGCGGGGGTGCGCGCGCGCAGCCGGCATGGCGCCTCGGGCTGACTTTCACTGATCGCGGGTTCAACGTCCGCCGTAGAGCGCCAAAAATACCACCGTTTCATCGCGAAGTGCGCGCGTGACCACAGATTATCCCATAGACCTACCGTTACGTCACGTACGCGCTGCGGTTTCCGCAATTTTGACGCGGTTTTCATTGCAGCTATTACGAAAGTCGTTTTTTTTGCACTCACTGCGCTTGAGAAAGATGTGACCGCCCAACCCACTGGCTCACATCTTTGTAACTAAAACTGTGAGAAAGTATGACCAGATGTGACCTACTTTGTGCCCCGAATGCGCGGGCAATTAATACATTTTAACGCTTCTTGCATTTAATTGTGCATTATTTCTTTTTTGATCTAAAGGTGCACAACATATGCACGAAACCGTGTGATTATGTAAGTTTTTTGAACAGGCAATCGCCGGTTCGGTTTGTTTGCCAACGTTGACTACCTCCTGATTATCTCTACGATCGAATTGCCGTTTCTACTTCTCGATTTCATTTGTAATCGATCAATGCGCCCGCGCAGGCGCTGCCAAATATTACGCTCTCTCTATTGTCTCTGCTTATCTATGGTCATTTGGTTTTTGATCATTACATCGATTTTTATTGTTGACGGTGTTGTTTTTACTTTTATTTTTTCCGTAATAAAAACATAATATTTTACCTTGAATAATGGGTTTGTTTTGCATATCTCAAATCAATAGCTATATTATCAATCAGTGTTCAATTATATCGTAATGGCATGGAGGTGTAAATTTCCTCTATATCCTTCGGATGCAATTCGTAGGTAGTAAGCCCGACTTACTATATTGTGGACATGGACATAATCTACTTCCTTGACAAATTTCATCACGATCCGTTCAGCCGTTTATGCGTCATAAGGTAACAAACGGACAGAGAGACAGAGTGACTGAGTGACAAAGGCGTTTTTTAATGGGATATTTTAGCAAACGAGCAAGCGGCTCACCTGATAGTAAGTGATACCGTCGTCCACGGACTTCCGCAATACCAGAGGCTTTGAGGATGCGTTGCCGTACTTTGAGGAAGGAAGAGATAGAATAGGTGAGGGTGGACGGGGAGGAGGAAGGATAGGGGGAATCAGGTCTCCGGAAACTCCCACAATCGACTGAAACGCAATAGCAAGCAATGTTACTTCACGTTGGTGTTAGGTGGGAGTGTGGTACTTCCCTGGTCGTGCCGGCCCATTCGGCTGTGGGGTTACAGCGTGGCACTACCACCGAAAAACGTTTTTTATTAAACATGGATAAGTATGGATGGCAGTCCCAGAACTGGATTGAGATCTGTTGGTACACTGCTACTCATATACTAGTTCGTGTGTGTGTTTTAAAACTGCATTCCGAACATATAAAGTACTCTTTAGCTGCACCTATAAAAATTTAAACTTAGTCATACATCATTTATATTATATTTTGATTCGCCAAAATCACTTTAAGTACCAGGGCGCAGTCACGCATAACATCGCAGTAGAAAGGTCACATTAGCAACATGAGTTATCTAATAATAAATCTCAGACATAACACTGAACTCAGTCGCATGCGCATTCATATGGCCGCGTCAGCCGTTCCCATACAGCACGTACTTAAATATATATTTATTTATTCGTATAGAAGCCTGCTGGAGTACTGGTGGGTGGGAAAGTGTATTATTTAATATGATAGGCTATTTAATAATTAGTAAATATAACGTTAAAAGCTCTATTTAGTGATTACATAATTTATTGAGTCATTTTAGCGTGGCATTTTAATTATTATTTCATAACCAGCCCATTATTTTCCCACTGCTGGGACTCGAGCCTTCCTCTCAGATAAATACATTTGATTTGAGAGACGAGTTGGCCCTTAATCCACCAATCGGGCCCAGTGCGGCTTGGTGGATAGGGCAGAGGCCCATGTCAAACTTTTCAGGCTCTAAGGCCTTTGACATAGCCAAACGACTGTTGTCCTAAGACAAACAACCGGGACCGACGGCTTAACGTGCCCTCCGAAGCACGGAAGCGTTCAGTTGAATAATGCCACTAGCACACACCCATCCAACTCCTGACCGCAGCAAGCGTTGCTTTACTTGTTGATCGGTTAAGATCGCTAAGCTCCGCTGCGAGCGCTTCTGTTAATATTAACTATTATTAATACGATGTATTTCAACATCCGTAAGCTGTAATAGGAAAACAAAACGGAATAAATTCATGAACACCTAATCTGGTTAGGTTCTGACCTAGTCTACTCTGGTAAACTTGAAAAACGTAGGTGCCGTTCTTAATTATACAGTTAGTCCAGAATTGATTATATTTTGTCTATGATTACGGACATATATAGCCTTGTTTAGTTTTGTAAGAGATCGGCGTTTTAATAAGAATAATTAAATTTAAATCAAAGCAAGATTACCCACGCTGGAATAACCGCGAGGCGCAGCTAGTAATAAAAAAACAATTACTCGTACTGTAAAGTCAAGTATCGTTTTTTAATTTCTCAAGTCTTCTAAGGACACCTTATTGTCTACCGACTTCCAAAAAGGAGGAGGTACTCAGATCGACTGTATTTTTTAAAATGTTTGTTACCTCATAAGTTTTGACATAATTTTTTTATTTTTATGCAATTTTTTTTTTGTTTGGGTACTGGTGTTTAAATTTCCATTTAAATTTCATCAAATTCGGTTCAGTATTTTTTGAGTTACACTCCAACGACTGAATAGAAAGGAAGTCAGTATTCAAATTTTTCAAATTGTACTTAATCTTATAGACTTTACATGAGAACAAATATCAGTAGTAGCTACACAGAATATTTTAATTAATCGTCACAGGAAAGCACATAACACAGAGCCAAAGGCCAACAGGCAGAAGCCCAAAAGTCTTCGCAGCAGCTAGATATGCCGGTCAACGTAGATCTCCACGAAGCCAAAGACCAAAACAGGTGGAGAGAAGCAGTAAGAAGATTTCAGAACAGTCACGATCCTCAACACTGCGGGAACGACTGACGAGGAGGATACAGAATATAATGTCACTTCGTCCACTGCGATTGCGCTCGCCTGTACTCAATACACAGGTAGTACCACGTCCCTGACTCACTTAGCCGCCACGACGATCCTCAAGTGGAATTACCATTTAATTGCCCGCTAAGTCACTACCAGATCTATGATACCACTCCATAAGGCACGCGCAGTCGTTGACCTCAATACTTTCTGATTATATTCTAAAAAACTTAATATAGGATATCAACTAACACTGTAGGTAGTGGTAGGATCTTCTATCTCTTAAAAATATTACAATCCTTTTTTTTTAATTGAAGTTATTACTATATACTTACTAACGCTAGTTTGCAATGGCCGTCACAGATTATATATAGTTGTATAATCTGAAGTTTACTAGCTTAACGAACAGAGGGCAAGTGTCAAAAAGTTTTTAGACATCTCATTGCCTTACTAAAACCTCGTGTTTTTTAAACGACCTCCTTGATGTGTGCACGTCTTGATGCACTATCATTGAGACACCAGTGACCAAAATGTATTGATATATAGACACCAAAAGACTTGAGCGTTTCTTGGAGATGTCCTTACTTACGTCTACTATTAGGTATTCTGTGCTTATCGGCTTCATAATGCCTTTTCCTTGATTAACTAAAACGAAACGAAATAAAAAGTAATTAACAGGCGCGCTATAAATCTCCGAGTTTCCCGCCCAAAACACTGTCACTTTAAATTACGAGTATAACATTAACCAGTTATGCACCATGTACTATAAATAAATCGTGCATCGTGAATTTCAACGGTTAAATTAGTGATAAATAAAATAACTACTAATCAAATTACAAATGCAAAACAGACATAAACATGTTGTGGATGATGTAATCTGTGATAATGGCCACTAATAAATTCATATATCAACTTTCTCTGCACATAAGCATTCCATTTATGAAATTTCGAACACGCCTTCGATGTGACCTTCTCCCGAATAAGTAACCGCAAGTTATATTCTAACTAAATACTTTTTATTACAATATTCCCGGCCTTACCACAATGTATTAATTTAAGAACGTGTTGGTAGAATTGTTATGTTAATGTTGGTAGACATGAACGATGACGCATATCAGCCAATGAATCGAATGGAATTAAAAACGTGATTCGTTGACATCGCCCGACCTTGGCGAGTTAATCCGTAGTGACCCGACGCGGGGTCAAGCAGGCCGGCCTTCGGGTTGAATATGTTAGGTAAATGAATAAAGGACTATTTCCTATAGAATATCTATTCTACACTGTAGACTACCAGAATTGGTTTTTTTTAAAATAGGCTCTAAAGCTACTTATGCAAACCTTAGAAAAACTTCTATTTTACATAATTTGTTGATTCTGAAGTTACAAAGTACCTATATTTTAAACGGAAATATTAAGTGAAAATTATGATTATTACGATATTTCTTAATTATAGAGAGAAAAACTACATCCTCAGGCGAGACTCGAATCCGAAAGGTAGGAATGCGATGAGCTGATAATGTTTCAAATATTGTATTTGAGAAGTACAAAACCTAATAATAGTTACATAATTATAAAAAATAATGCTTTTAAAGCATTGATTGGATTTAATAGCATTATTTATTATAATTGTGTTTCAAATTAAGAAGTCTGATTATGGTATAAACATGTTAATTTGTTCGTAATTATTATAAGGAAACATATGTTTTGTGATAACTCTGACAAAATAACCTTTAATAACAAATTAAATTGGTCAATTTATATTATTGTGTTATTATTTCAAAATAAATTATTTATTCTATTTGGTGATTAAGTGTGGTTAACCCCATGGTTAACTGATGTACTTACTATAGTGTGGCCTCACCACAGTAACCAACTCATTTTCCAAACTCTGAAATCGTTAGATAAACGAACAGTCCTTATATGGCAGTATAGCTAATGAACGTGCCTTTCGACCAGAATAGATAAAAACATGAATAGATAAAAATAATGAACAATTATGAGGTATGGTGGTTTGAATTATGTGGTCTATTATTAATTTGCAAATTTTCCCCTACTATTATAGATAGATAGATTTTGATTCAATAAACATCATCTGCAGGAGCGCGACACGTCACCGCAAAAGTGCGCCTGCGCAGCTCAAGCAATTAAGATGCTGCGCGCGCTGCAAGTTGAATAAACGCATCGCATTGTCATTCGAAGGGTTTGTACATGACGACAGGCGTGCGGTAACCGACGTCGCTTTGGAGAAATCGTAGAGAAACTCGCTGTAGGGCTCATCGAGGAAAGCTAAACGTCGTTTCCTAAAAAATGAGAAATTGGTGTTTGTGAGGCGCGTCCTAACATTTTACGAAAGTGTAGAGATATCTCTAAACTTATCAAAGATATTATATTAAATTATTATATTAATATATAAAATATTTATAGACTCATATAGATTACAATTAGGGAGTAGTTATGTTAGAAGGATAATGTAATAAATATGTTGATGTAAATTATTATGTTTAAAGTTTTGTTAGCGTTGGTGGTCACTCATATTTCTCAGAAGAGACCAGGGGCCCTACTCCCACCTCTTAAAGTAGTCATGTTTCAACCTTACCATTTAATTTGGTACCACCACGTCAATATAGCAAGCTTAAAATAATAATGCATTACGATAGACGTTTTGATGACTTAATATCAAATATTTCACTCAATTGACGTGACTTTTTACAGTTAGATTTATTTATATTATGAAATTTTTTTTAAGATTCGTACTCCCATCTCTTAAACTAGTCATATTGCAACGTTACCATTAAATTTGGTTGATCGTTTTGTGTCGGTGGGAGTACGATAGTAAGTATGATTATTCTAAGCTTATTATAAAACGCTACCGATTTATGATAGTTTCGTAAAATGTGGGAGTAGGCCCCCTGGACTTATTAAAAAAGGTATTACTCCGTTTTCTGTAATATATAAGACAATAACAAACTTGTCATATTTCAGTGGTGCTTTACATTAAAGAATCAAAAAGTTTTCTTGCTTGCTTTTTTAACTTAAAAAATCATGTCATGTCCAGAAAATCAGTTTTCATAATGGAAATTGTCAGCAATGCAAAAATTCGATCGCGAATATTTGACAAATCTTGACAATGTTAATGACACAAAAGTCGTAAGAAAAAAAGCTTTTTAATGACACACGTGCATAAGTGTAGCTTCTGCAAATGGCAACACCACAAGTTCCATAATGAATACCTACAATACAAATTTTATCTACTATACCTATCCTCCGGGTATCCGAAAAGATGTTTGAAGGCAAAATTAAATACGCTGTTTCGAAAAAAGTTCATTCACTTATTATATATACTTATACATATTTTACCAATGTCGTTTATTCTCAATAACAAGTTTAAAATAAAGCGTCTACATATTTACTTCAAAAAGACATATCTTTCATTTCATATTGCCGACTGCGTCATACCGCGAGTAAATCTAAAATTGCAATAACGGCAAAACTCGTGGAGTTTCCAAAGTATAAAGTATTTGTTGTAAGTTACTAAATCAAGCTTATTTACTTTAAAATGATAATGGATTATTGCAGAGATATCGAAGGTTAAACATTATGTAGGTACCCGCAGAGTTCACAAATTTCTATTACTACCTATTGCAACGGCTAACGACAAACGAGAGAGAATTGCAGAATAAGTTTTTTTCAACGCCCGTTTTCAATATTCTATCTATCCACAGTTTACTTACTACGGATATAAATGTGACATAATGTCCATACAAATAGTGTCAAATATCTATCTCTAGTAAGGTAAACCGACGATAGATAGGATATTGAAAACGGCCGTTAGTCATGTATTCTAAAATAATAAAATTGGTTTATGTATCATATGTAAAATTTGTTGTATTTGTAACTTTTAATGTATGAATAAATAGACTTGTTATTTCTTCGTAGCCTTTAATATTAGTTTCGCATAGTTTACATGGTATTTCTTTTAAATTTGATGAACATCATTATTGTTATTTTTTAAAAGGCACACCTCCTATAATATACAGGATGGTTTTTTGAGAAGGGCGGTCATGGCCAAGTCCGGAACCACGAGAGTTGGAGAAAAATTGTGAAAGGAGCCCTGCCCTCGACTTATAAGAAAACAATATATTTTATTTTACTTTTTCTTTGGACGGAAAATGACCCGAATGAATTTAAAAAAAAACAGACAAGCACCTGTATTATTGAACTAATGGATTCTGTTGCTGATAAAGATTAATCTTCGCAAGAATTCTTCTTGGAGGCCGGCTTAATGTCATGAATTAGTTGGATAAACTACAATTCTTAGGTTAAACATTTAATAGACATAGTAACCTTTTTTAATGGTAAGTTTGTGTGATTGTGTGCTTATATAACCTTAGTGGAAGGCACATCATTAAAAGTTTAGCTAAATAATAGTTCAGGATGGCTCGTCCGTCCAATTATACGAGTAGCAGTCATTGATTGCGACTCCCGATTCATACATCTAGCTTCAACCAAAACAGAAGGTTCGTCTGAGATTTGATGTATTTATTATTAGAAATATAGCTGGAAATGTCTTTCTGGCTTGCATTGGTCTTGTGTGGCTCAATTGTGATTAGTCCTATTGAAGTATATAATTCCCTTACAATCGACCACTCAGTTGTCGATGATCGATTGGTCAATCTCGATTTGCTTGGCTGTCTATACGCTTCAGCAACATTGTAAGGAGTGCATGCTACAAATAACCACCCTCTCCATGCCTGATCACTGTTCTTGCTCTGGAAAACGTAAAGCGGAACGGTTGTCAGCTTTTAAACAAGCCTTGAAAACGTTTAGCATTCGCGTGAAGCGAAAGAACTATATAATTAAACCCATCTGCCCGACTCTTGCGTGTAGATAATTCAGATTTCCATGAATATTGCGGTAAAACAGCACTTGGTTGATTTAAGTACGTAATTATGGGCAATACAAGATATAAGATTCACTCATGCTGTTTTTTTTAAGATTTCTTTCGGTGTATAATTTCCGATACCGTTTTAACTTTTATTTACATGGTTTTGGGATTTGTTTCCATTGTTTGGATGTGTTGGTACCGTTACTGAGAGATTAATATAATCAACTCTTAGATATGGGTTATTTCACAAATCCTCATTGACATTCCCCATCAATTGTGGTATGTGTGTATGCTTAAGGCGCGCTCGTACCCTGATTACAGAAAAAGCAGAACTTTTAAACACCTAGTGTAACGAAACAGATCGATAGTATATTATGAAAAAAATACAAAGGTTAGAAAAGGTATAGAAAAAGAGTAATAACCGAATAGAATTCATAAATATAACTCTCTTTTAACAGAAAAAAATCCTAAATAGGTCCACAAAAATAAACTTTCACGTCCAAACTCTCAGAATTTTCAGCGATAACACTATATTTTTTTAGGTAATACATAGCCAACGTATAGTACTAAAGTTACCAGCGGTTTTTTCAATTGTTAGTAGTAGTAGTAGTTAGTATATATATCGAAAAATAGAAAGAAAACGTACAAAATGAACGCATTTTCGCATCACATCGTACAATATAACAAGCGATTTTCAACCTTACGTAAAGCATCGTAAATTATTTTAAAATTGGGGTCGGACCGCGTCTTAACTACACACGTTAGTTCCTGGAAAAGAAGTTGATTTCTGCGAAATCTATTGTATTATTTGCCAAATATGGCGAATCGCGAGTCAACGGGTTAAACTTCTTTCCAGGTATAGAACGTTTTTATTCGTAGATTAAATGTTATGCGTCTTATTATGAGTAAAACCTTGTAATGTTACTTGCTACAGTCCCCTTCATGCTTGTACACTAGTACTAGAGCCAGAACATGATACACTGTACTGGTTGAATCAATAAGGTCTTGTTTAAGAGGGCTTGACACCTATTACGTATTTAAATGTACTAAAAATCTATTAAAATTAAAAAAAATAACATTATAAGATAAAACTCTGAAAAATTGAGAAAGGGATATCCGCATTTGGGTTATGACTTGAGAAAATAGATAAAAAAAGAGCGCGTTATTCTAAATCGGTACTTAAATTTTTATCTAATTTTAGTAATAGAAAAAACCAAACTCGATATTTAAGACAACCAAGATTTTTCTAATCAACCTGTACATACAAAATTGTTTAATTTATTTACGTATTTTAGATGCAATTTCGCGATGTTTTTCTATAGAGCTAAAATACTTAAAACCTTGAAACACATGACATTAAATAACAAATAAAGTTCTAAGAAATATGATAAAATATTGTAGTATTTTTATTAGTATGTTTTTTTAAAATTTAATTTGATTAGGTATTATTGGGTGTTTAACGTTTTAAGCGCAACCTTTTTGGTGCAATCATGTGATTCATTTTGTTTTCTCGATTTTACACATTGTTTCCTGTCTGTGGTAATAAGGACATACCACTTAATCACTGTTACACAGCTTAGGGCAAATACACCATATTACGAGTATTATATAGTAACTAGTACTACCAGAGATAAATCATAGCCATTTTCCTGTTTACAAAGTCGTCATCATTTTAATGATTTACAAAAAGTTTTTAAAATTTTACAAACATATTATATATATTTATTATTTAATTTCAGATACAATTATCCCATTGGTAATGAAGAACGGCCGCTGGAACGATTCCTACCACTGACCTGAACTTTCGGTGAAGCTGAATATACTGGTGAAATTTACTCCATAGTGACCAGGACACTTCCTGATGGCCGCATGGGTAGCTACCATGAAGTTTGAAAACCTATCAGACTGACAGCTGTTCCTGAGAGCCAGCCGCCATCCTAGACCTGCTGTTATACCACCTTCAACCGCATCACCGCTGACCATCCAGTAGGATAGGTAGTCAAAAACTAGTCTTTAAAGTATAAAAAACTTGACCAGTTAACAAAAATTGCAAAGATTACAAAACTGCTCGGCTGGCGCATGCGCACGTGAGAGCAATTTGCGCGTATTTTGCAAATACCTCCGTCGTAGCCATAACGAGGTGGGGCATTTAAAACTTCTTACTAAAATATTATGAAATGGCATTTTGTACACACTATTTCTTTAGAATTGTTATCTTGTTTTGAAGAATTGTTAGGTATTTCTTTTTATATACTCACAAACTATTTCGGCTGATGAAAAGAGCACCTGTCCATGGGACAAGTTATTGTAATCACCAAGCAACTTTACTACAGCGCCCTTCAAGCCAGTAGCACACAACACAAGAACTGCGTGTATGCTACTGCAGCGAGGAATAATATCCCTTACCGGGATCATTTAAGCAGTCGAGCATTAAATCGGTGAGGGAGGAGAGATAATGCGCATTTTGATATAAGAACCTCGGTGGCCTAGTTGGTCAATGGCGTCTGACACGGAGAATCAGAAGACGCGGGGTCGAATCCCGTCCGAGGATGGAATTTTTCTCTCTATATATTTCACCAATTGTGAAATTACATCCAAAAATGTACCAGTTATGTTTCTGAGTTTTCATCAAAAGTTGATTGAAATCTAATAAAATGGCGACTTTACGTCACTTTTGTCGGCTCCAGTCAGCCGTGCGATTCTGTAAGAGCAAACATCGTTGTATTTTTGACAACATCCGTGAAACATCGACAAGATGTAGATTTCGTATTCACAAACTTAGTAATTGACAACTTCTACTGCAACGATGTTGAGCGCCAAGGGTGACCCTCAAATTTGACATTTGTTGTATGAAATTCGTATTCTCTAGTTCAAACATCGGTGAAACATCGTCACGTGACCTCGCCTTTGCGTACATCTTCGCCTTTACTGTCAATTTTATCCGATGAAGAAAAAACTTATAGAATCATTCGTAAAGCTTGAAAACAGCCCAACGCCGATTACGCTGCTGTGGGCGGGGCATACGCATCGCACTGCGAAAGATTTTAGTTTGCCCATAGCCGGCAATATGATGGCTGTTACAAAAATTCAAATGAAAGTGATTTGTCTCTTAAAATTGGCTTCTTGCATGTTGAAATGGTGTATAAATCAATTAAAGGATAAATACCAAATGAATGGACATTGACACATACAGGCGAGGACAGATACTTTAGGTATTTTATAATAAAATATAACTTTATAATATTATAATAATATCTCTGATTTCTACAACATGAAAATCGAAGACTGTAAAGTTATGAAAAGAAATGGAAACCGAGAAAAAAACCATCTATTTGTTGGGTTAATTTTAAAACGACGAAGTCAATCAAAATCTTTGAACTTACCTATAACATCTCTCTTTTTGCGTCGAGCCTGCCCACACCCGTTCCGACTGTTGTGATTAAATAAATATAATAATGGACGTAACAATGTTTTTAAATCATTAATTTACATACACAAAATACAGACTTATTGTTTGCATTGCACCACATATTCATAAAATATCCGGGATGACGCAGCCACTGCAAGCGAGAAAGAGATATGACGAAAAACACACGGTTTATTCATCCCAATGCTGGATGAAATAAGGTCTACTTTTAATTGGTAAACATTATTAATTCAATCCGTACGATTCTTTAAGGAATTCTTCATCGTTGCGTCCGTGGACGAGCTACCGATGTAACATCGGAGACATCGCTCTTGTTGACAAGGATGTTTGTTTTGGTATTCACTAACCATAAAGTCATCGTGGTCGATGTCTACGTCGAGCGAGCTCACCGATGCTTCGCGGATGTTGAGTGTTGGGAAAGCGATCTTCATTTTATAAACCGGTAAATTATTATCGTCTGGTATTTTAAGCTTCTGTTTGTTCCATATACAACAAAATCAAACATTATTATTTAATATCGAGTGATAAACTAATGTTACAACGTACTATTTAAAGAAATATAACCATACACAACAATACAAACGACACGAGTTAACCTTATTTACGATTTGTAGTAAAATAAACCCTATGTTTATTTAATGTTAGTCTATGCCTTATATCATATATACTCTTTGCCTTAAATAAATGTCACTAGTCCTTGTCAGTCAGATGAAAAATAAAAAATAAAACGTATATGTGTGACGTCACCACTGACAAACATTATACGTGACGTTTGTTTGTTGAAAACATAGATTATACTATATATATGGTTGAAAAACATTTGATTTGAACACAAACCGGAGAATTTGGAAAAGTTATGGAGGAACCTATTTCTGAAGCAAGTAAGTGAAACACTATTCTTGTTTTTCTGCTGTTATATTCCTTTCCATTCAAACGTTGTCTCGAAGATCTCTTCGAGACAACCTTCGAGCTTTGATCGATCAGACCGCCTATTGTTACACTGTTCTAAGCTGTATAACTGTATGATTGTTTAATTTTAAGGTGTTCAATAAAGATTATATCTATTTATCTATCTATTAATTTGGATATGAACTAGTTACTATAATGTAAAACGATTTTTTCAATAAATTGTTACACAACTTCTAGTGTCACGCAATGCAGCACTTCTGCAACTCAAATGGAAAGACTGGTAAAATTCATGGAGACCAGGGTGTGGCTAGCCACTGGACATGCACGGTCGTCAAATGCTCGTCACCGCACTAAAGAGGCATGGAGCTAGAAATTGCCATGGTGCTCAATAGTGATGTCAGCGGATGTATTAAATAATGGCACCAATGGAACAAGGTTATTTTAATATATATATGTCTACAATTTTAAAAGTAAAAATTATCTTATTATTGCTGCAGATCATATGCCTCATTTCATCAACATTTATAGTTTCTACAATCTTGGGATCTGTAAGATAATATAAGTTTTTAATGTAACAGTAACGTTTTCGCGAAAAAGCAACGTTTCTTTATTTAATTTGTCTTCATTTGATACCTATTGTAGTTGTTTCCAGCGAAGTTACAGAGCAAGAACTTCAAATAATATTCTAGGAAAAAGCGCAGTGCATTACCATGCACAGTTTATTGAAGTTCTGTACCGAGTCGAAAATTCTGAATGGCACTGGACTGTTATGGGCAAGCGTGACGCTTAACATCAGGCGAGCGGCTTTATAATATATCGATCATGAGAGATTTCATAGTCCAACTTGCACTTGGCCGATTTTCTGGTGGCTGTGACCATAACTTTTTTGTGGGCTGAATCCGTGCCTGCTAGCTGCTCCCCACGGTAATACCCACGCATAAAGAGGATCTCCTTTTCCTATAATAATATGTTCTTTTCTGTGCCACTTATATGCAAAATTTCATCATGAACGGTTGATTAGTTAGGGCGTGTGGTCTTGGTGTAGTGGTGGAAGTGCTCTTTTGGAACCTCGAGGTCCTGGGTTCGATCCCCGGATTGGGCAGTTACTGGGCTGTTCTGACAAAGATATATATTTTCAATAAAAGTCTGAAGTTTTGAACAGTGCCCCGTAGATGGCAATAGGCTCGCCCCCTATAACATAAGACCAAAAACATATCCGGTGAATCGTAGGAACAAATTAAAACACCGCTGCTTATCCCTTCGAGGATATATAGGCGAATGTATCAATTCACTCATGACCGCTAGACTAATGTTTCACCTCATAGTGATGAATGCTAATAATGATAAAAGTATCCTTTTAAAACACCACTGCTTAACCTGTCGATGATAATATATAGAGGAATATATTTGTTATGTTGTGTTTAAAAACAGCTAGTAAGTATTGCAGGCGATTCACTCAAGACCGGACTGATGTTTACCGCCGTGGTGATGGATGATGATTACAATATAATCTATCTCCTTGCTAAATTTCGTCGAAATCGGTAAAGCCGTTCTTGAGTTATTAATAGTGGGTAAAATACAGTACCTACATACAAATACAAAATCATCACCATGAAAACAAGAACTGTTATTACATTTCATGACCCTTGACTGTATTTGTGCTTTTTCACTTTAGTAGAAAACCCGAAATCATCAAATCAAACTTTGTAGTTCGTTTTTGGGAGTAGGCCTTCAATGTACTTCTCTGTCAGTGGTGTCGGAATCTCTCGAATACAGTCGGCTTAACAAAATAGATGGATGACATGCCGACTCTGATGATGATGAAAAGATCAATCTATGTGTTAATCCAGCGCCTTATCTACCTCCATACCAACTTTCATTAAAATTAGCCTAGCCGTTTGAGCGTGAAAGAGCAACAATAGGAGATTATGCACCGAGGGAGAAAAGCAGTGTCTTATGTCATGGGCGGTATATTGTTACCTTAGTGTAACGGGGACTCTTAGGTTAATCCCTGAGCACAGCGAGGATAAAGATTTAATTCCCGAGCGAAACGAGAGAGTTGTGTAGAGTCCTGAGTGAAGCGAGGGGTACAAGCCGCCCAAGACGAAGTCAGGCTTTATCCTCGAGGTGCGTACTCTAATTTTCATACCTACTAAGAGACAAAAAACGCAGAGCTTTAAAATAGCAGTTATTTCGTTAAAAGTAAAATACATTACTAGTTAATATTCAAATTAGACACATTTGTCCCGTTATAGAGGGACAGAGTAATATCTTTGGAAGGAACATTAGGTAAAAGGAAAACACTGTTTTAGACTTTCGCGGTTGTTAACTAAGTTATAATTAGTACTCACGAGATGTAGACCACGATTTAGTCGCTTTTGGAGCATCCGATATTTCGGCATCATGCACCACTTTGAAAAATAAAATATTTTATTAATTAAGAATTATTATTAAGAATCAGTAAGAACTCATAAAAAAACAACAAGATTTAATCAATAATAAAAAATAATTTTCAGCCATTGCGCAACAACAACGCTCAGGGCGTCGAAATTTTCAGCAGTCACCAGCAGCTTCAATACGCCAACGTGCTACCACTCCACGTCGAAGGCACAGGTTTCCTCCAGCACAACGACGTTCCGAAATGGCAAGCCTAACAGAGAGGTTCATTGCCATTGAAGAAAGGCGCGTAAGCAGAGTTAATGTCTGCCAGAGCCCATGAAGCGCATGCACTGCGACAGCAAGCTATGGCTAATGCCATAACCCAGCTGTCTCTAACATGGTCACAGCATGCAGCAATGATGTTTAAATTAAGGATAATGCGCACAACATTGTGATAATAGGAATAGGTACTTTTGTACTATCATGGTGCTGACTTCAACAATTAGTTATTTCGCACTTTTTGTGTTGAAGTCGGTTCCATTTTGTGGTAAAATTTTAGTTCTTATTTCATTTGAGTTTAATAAATCATAAATGTCAACGATTTGGGATAAAGGAAGAAGTTTCAACAATGATATTAGCCAATAGTGTGTTACTATTAGAGCAGTTAGTGGTAACACGGACAAAAATTTTACTCGTGTTACTACTGGTAGTAAGACTGGTAGTAACACGGGTAAAGAATCGAACAGACACTTCAATTATATTTACCTCTATAGATAGAGATATATATAGATATGTTTTTTTGTAATTGAAGATTGTAATGGTTTAAGTTTATTTTACGTATATAAATTGAATTTTATAAAACCGACTTGGACTTACAAAAAAAGGAGTAGGTACTCAATTCGACTGTATTTTTTTTAATGTTTGTTACCTCATAACTTTTGACTGGGTGAACATATTCTCACAATTATTTTGTTTGAAAGCTGATGCTTTCCGTGTGGTCCCATTTAAATTTCATCTAATTCGGTTCAGTAGTTTTTGAGATACAATTCAATAACTGAATAGAATGGAAGTCGGGATAAAATTTTTCAAATTGTACTTGTTTATCTGTATAGATAGAGATAGGTATAGATGTTTAGACATATTTTTTTATCATCGAAGCTTGTAACGATTTCAGTTTTTTGTACGTATATAAATGTAAGGTTTTATTTTATTTTAATTATTAAAACAATGATTATTGTTGTAGTAAACATATTTTATTTTAACTCATACCTACACATTTAAAAAAGAAGTGGTTTTGATTGATTTTTCTTTTCGTTCACATTTACTCTATTTCTTATGAGCGCTCAATATGGTATACCTCTACCCTTCAGGTCCACAAAGTTAAATTCCCAAAATGTTATGCTCATAAAATTGTACTTTCTATGTTGAACTAACAATCAAACATGTTGGATTTAGAATCCTAATATTTTGAGTCTTAAAATGTTGTAGTGCCACGCTGCAACTCCACAGCTGAATGGGCCGGCACGACCAGGGAACTACCACGCTCCCACATAACACAGACATGAAGTAATTTAGCTATCGCTATTGCGTTTTTGTGGGATGTTCCGGTGGCCCAATCCACTCCTTCTCTTTTCTTCCCCTCCCGTCTCTCCACCCTTCCCCCTTCTCCCACCTTCACTGCTATTCTTTTAGAGGTCAACAGCGCGTTGGCAACGCCCTTGGTGTTGCAAACGTCTATAGGCGACTGTGACCACTTTTCATCAGGTCGTAAAGTTTCCGGAACGCTGCCCAGCCGAGTTGGATTCGATGATTGACCTCTTTTTCGGATTTTGGATCTGCCTAGTTTGACTGTCTGTCCCAGGTAGATGTATTCGTCAACAACGTCGAGAACTAAGTTCCCAACTGATATTGGGGTAGGCACAACATGGGCATTAGACATAATTTTCGTCTTATCCATGTTCATCTTAAGGCAAACCCGTTCGGAAACACGATGGAGGCCATCGAGCATTGTACTGAGGTCGTCCCGGATTGGATTCTGCCATGACTACAATATCGTCGGCAAATCGAAGGTGAGTGATGTACTCACCGTTGATATTGATGCCAAGTCCTTGCCATTCCAAGACTTTGAAGGCGTCTTTCAATGCAGCAGTGAACAGTTTCGGAGATATAACGTCTCCCTGTCTCACGTCTCTTTGCAATGGAATTGCCTTCGAACTTTGCTCCTGTACTTGAACTGACATGTTGGCGTTTTTGTACAAACACTTCAGCACTTCAATATACCGATAGTCAATACGGCACCGCTGGAGAGACTCAAGCACTGCCTACGTCTCGATTGATTAAAAGGCCTTCTTATAGTCCACAAACGCTAAACAAAGAGGCAAGTCATACTCTTCGGTCTTCTGTATAACTTGCCGTAGCGTGTGGGTGTAGTCTATGGTACTATAGCCTTTTCGGAAACCGGTTTGTTTCGGGGTCTGGAATTCATCAAACCTGCGACTGAGACGGTTCGTTATGACCTTCGAAAACAGCTTATAAACATGGCTCAAAAGCGAGATGGGTCTGTAATTTTTAAGTAAAGTGTTGTCACCTTTCTTGAAGAACAGCACCACCACGCTTTTGTTCCATGCTTCTGGCGTTGAACCGTCGAGTAAGACGGTATTAAAGTGCTTCTGAAGGACTTTAAGTACCGGTGTTCCACCCGTTTTCAGAAGCTCCGATGTGATACCGTCGTCACCCGGCGCCTTGTTGTTCTTAAGCTGTTTCTGTAATTTCTAATCTCGTACAGGCTGATGTCCGGGATATCTTCGGTATAATGTCAGGTCAGCTTGGGTCTTGGGTCTTTGGACAAGCTGCTAACAGTTTACCAAGAGTATAACCATCCGTAGAAACTTTCTACCTCTCCTAACACTTCTTTGCTCTATCGTCTCTTTAATACGATTAGTATTAAAGATCCGGAAGTCGTGTCGCAAAGACTTCCATATTCGTTTATCGAGTAGCCTATATGCTTCGGCATCATCCGAATACTGCAGCTTTAAGGAGCGTCGTTCAGCCATGAGGTTGAGGGTATCGTTGGAGAGTTTATGTGGCCTATCTGTACGGTGGGGCTTAAGAAGAAAGAAGGGTAAAAGAACTTGGAACCCACTGTATGGACAGTTTCTACTAACCTGTTATTGATCTCGTCCAATGAATCGATGTTCTCAAGGCATTCGAAGCGATTGGACAGCTCAAGTTGAAAGCTCTCGGGGTCTTGAATATGGGCACGAGTAGGTCGGAGTGTAGACTTCAACAGACGAGACCTCTCAAGTTTGACATTAATTTTCAATATGCCTCTTACTATTCGGTGATCACTACCAGTTTTCACCCTGTGGATCACGGAGACATCAGTCAATATTTGTCTCTTGGTGGTCATAATAAATTCAATCTCATTTCTCGTGGAACCATCGGGACTCAGCCAGGTCCATTTCCTATGAGGTGGCTTCTGAATGAAAGAGCTCATCATAAAGAGTCCCTCTTTCTCCAGGAAGTCGGCCAACCTCTGTCGCCTACGGTTCCGTTGCCCATAACCAAATTGAAAACTTTCAACTCATCCTCGCTTCTCTTACCCAACTTCGCGTCAGTCTTGTAAGTATATTATTATATAGTTACTTTCTATCTCCTTTATTTTGCTTAATAGGTAAAAAATAGCAATACTATGATACCAGTCATACTTAAGTGACGACGCATTGTATTACAAGTACATAAATTAAATTGTATATAAGGGACTAAGGGTAAATGGTGCTTATGTTCTTTTATGTTTTTCTACACTATAGCGTACTCCAAAATTTTCTGTGTGGTCTTCGAAATGGCCAAAAATACTAGCTTTTCAATTTGACAGTTAAAATCGACGATAACGGCGAGGATGTTGGCAAAGACGAGATCACGTGACGATGTTTCACCGATGTTTGCAATAAGAGAATACGAATTTAATACAACAAATGTCAAAATTTACGCTCGACCTTGGCGCTCAACATTGTTGATGTGTAAATTGTCAATTTACAATTTTCCAAGTACGAATACTTCCGAGTAGTTCCGACAGTATGCTAGTTTGTTTGTTGTATGCATAAATTTTACTCCTAGTGGTGAGATACTAAAATCGATATTTCCAAAACCGTAAAATAGTGTTGCACTTACCAGTTTCTATAAACAGCAGGGAATATTGGAAAATATATTAATAATATATGATAGATTAGTAATGCCTTACCTACATTATTTTTGCTTCCAGCTGCAATAAAACAATTTTTAAAGCTAATTTTGTTTCAGTTAGCTCTACAATAGGTTTAGTAGTAAGGGCACACAGTTTTTTAAAAACTAAGTCGTGTTCACTAGTTAATAATACATTTTTAAATTAAAACTTATAAAAACTTCAAAAGCTTATAAAAAAATTAAATAACGATATCTATTAAACCATTCCTGTAAATCTGTTTTAGGTTTGTGAAACACCATTATGTATAAATAGTTCGTACATGATGTTTAGGATTATCTTTTTTATTTCTCTTAGCTCGGATATCCGGTGGTGTCATAGATGGCTTTCAAACCACCAGTTTGCCGCCTAGCCTAATTACCCTTAGGAATTTGTCTTCTGATGGCACCTTTTTATCTTTCCAATACTAGAAAGCAGATAAGAATGGATTATAAGTTATTGTCTTAAGGGCACCTCGTTATTTTGATTATTTTTTTACATTTATTTTTTCTGCAAGGCTATTATGTATTTCAGTTGCTAACAAATGTTAATTGATATCTTGAAAAATGGCGGCTATAAAGGTTAAAAAATGTTAGATAGATAGAGCCGCCATTTATTTCAATTTCAATCTATATTTGTGAACAACTGAGATACATAATAGGCCTGCAGAGTACAAGATTGTAAAATAAATAATAATAATAATAAATATTCCACAACTATCACACAACGCCATCTAGTCCCAAGCTAAACAGAGCTTGTGTTATGGGTACTAGACAACTGATAAACATACTTATATATTTCTAAATACATACATATTATAGATAAATTGTAAATTCTTTGAAACTTTCTAATTTGACATGGTGGACAAGTGCATTATTTTTTACTACAAAATGTAAATAAATATACGTCATATAACCTGGTTTCGTTTTTGCCATCGCTTGATATATCCACTCTGTCCGAATAAATATATTTCATTTCATTTCACTCTTATCACTATTGAGTAGATTTTCGATTTCATCCAGGCCGAGCATGTACATTGGCTAGTCAAGTTCTAGCAAAGAAGCAAAAGGTGATGCGTTATGCGGCACCGGAAGTTTTTTTTTAATAACACGATAGACATTCAAATAAATTGTTATTCAGTACAAGTAAGTATAACTTGCATGTACCTATTTTTATTAAAATCTATTTGCCAGACTTTGATCAAATTATATTCAACATAGTTTTACGTTTATTTTCTTTTGCATTTGACTCAATTACTCGTAGATAAGTGATTCTTAAGGTTACTTTTTAAACCGGTGTGAACTTGGCAGCCAAAATGTATCTGCCTATAACCCGACCAAATTAGGGAGTCGTCATAAATCCAAGATTTTTGTTACTAACTATAACACTCATCTGAACCCTGAAATACTTGATAAAGGATGCATGGAACTTTTTTCCATGGTCTTTTAAAGAGAAAGTTAAATCTTTCAAATATTTAATTCAATTATATCCCCTGAAATTTAAACATTTTGAAAGTTATTAACATTAAACAATTAATACTCTATTAAACAAAAGCAGCAAAATTACGGCTAAGACTCTTCGTCACCATATTTTTATAATTTAATTTATCAGTGCCGCCGGAAAAAAAATCAATTTTGGCTGCTACTATTCACCGTTGCATCCCCTGGGGAATGCATCTTGCATTCCCCGTATTTTGTACAGAACGATGTATGACTATAATAAAACAATAACTAAACAACCCGAAAATTATAAAAAGAAAGTGGGTTATAGTCTTTTTAACCCTCTTATAGTATACCAAAACGATAGTTGGTCTATTTCACCTATAGTCAAGCTGACAATATAATTCAGAGCTGTAATTAATTAATAATGCTTAGATATGACTTATTAATACAACAAACCTTTAAAATCTTGTAACATATACGTTTTCAGGATAATAAGTCATAAATTTAACCCTAAAACAGCTTTCTATAAAACGTCTAAATTATTCAAATGATTTTCTTTTGTATGGACAACAAAAAAGAGTTCACGTTTAATAAAATAATATACTTAATTAATTTTAATCTAATTAAAACCGAAAAAAATCTATGACGTTTTTCAGAGAAAAAGAAAATTTTGCATGATATCCCCTGAAACGTGTAACTTTTTTGTATGTAACACATAAATCAGTTCACGTGCAATGAAATTAAACTAAATCTAGAGCGGCTAAAACTCTTCATGTATACTTAATTAATTTAAATCTAATTAAAACCGAATAAAATCTATGACGTTTTCACAGAAAAAGAAAATTTTGCATGATATCCCCTGAAATCTGTAATTGTTTTGTATGGAGAACATGAATCAGTTCACATGCAATATAATAAAACTAAATCTAGAGCGGCTAAAACTCTTCATATATACTAAATTAATTTTAATCTTATTAAGACCGAAAAAAATCTATGAAGTTTTTCAGAGAAAAAGAAAATTTTGCATGATATCCCCTGAAATCTGTAATTTTTTTGTATGGAGAACATGAATCAGTTCACTTGCAATATAATAAAACTAAATTTAGAGCGGCTAAACCTCTTCATGTATACTTAATTAATTTTAATCTAATTTCAACCATAAAAAATCTATGACGTTTTTCAGAGAAAAAGAAAATTTTGCATGATATCCCCTGAAATCTGTATTTTTTTTTGTATGTTAAACAAAAATCAGTTCACGTGCAATGAAATTAAACTAAATCTAGAGCGGCTAAAACTCTTTATGTATACTTAATTAATTTTAATCTAATTAAAACCGAAAAAAATCTATTACGTTTTTCAGAGAAAAACAAAATTTTGCATGATATCCCCTGAAATCTGTGATTTTTTTGTACGCACAACATAAATCAGTTCAAGTGCAATGAAATTAAATAAAATCTAGAGCGGCTAAAACTCTTCATGTATACAAAATTAATTTTAATTGAATTTAAGTAGAAAAATTCAATGACATATTTGCACAAAAAAAATGATTGTTATCCTTTGAAATCTGGTAATTTTTTGTATGGACAACAATAAAGAGTTTACGTTTAATAAAATAAAACTAAATCTAGAGCGGCTAAAACTCTTCATGTATACTTAATTAATTTTAATCTAATTAAAACCAAAAAAATCTATGAAGTTTAACACAGAAAAAGAAAATTTTGCATGATATCCCCTGAAATCTGTAATTGTTTTGTATGGAGAACATGAATCAGTTCACATGCAGTATAATAAAACTAAATCTAGAGCGGCTAAAACTCTTCATGTATACTTAATTAATTTTGATCTAATTTAAACCGAAAAAAATCTATGACGTTTTTCAGAGAAAAAGAAAATTTTGCATGATATCCCCTGAAATCTGTAATTTTTTTGTATGGAGAACATGAATCAGTTCACATGCAATATAATAAAACTAAATCTAGAGCGGCTTAAACTCTTTATATATACTAAATTAATTTTAATCTTATTAAAACCGAAAAAAATCTATGAAGTTTTTCAGAGAAAAAGAAAATTTTGCATGATATCCCCTGAAATCTGTAATTGTTTTGTATGGAGAACATGAATCAGTTCACATGCAATATAATAAAACTAAATCTAGAGCGGCTAAAACTCTTCATATATACTAAATTAATTTTAATCTTATTAAAACCGAAAAAAATCTATGAAGTTTTTCAGAGAAAAAGAAAATTTTGCATGATATCCCCTGAAATCTATATTTTTTTTTATATGTTTAACATGAATCAGTTCACGTGCAATGAAATTAAATTAAATCTAGAGCGGCTAAAACTCTTCATGTATACTTAATTAATTTTAATCTAATTAAAACCGAATAAAATCTATGACGTTTTTCACAGAAAACGAAAATTTTGCATGATATCCCCTGAAATCTGTAATTTTTTATACGCCCAACATAAATCAGTTCAAGTGCAATGAAATTAAACTAAATCTAGAGCGGCTTAAACTCTTCATGTATACTTAATTAATTTTAATCTAATTTAAACTGAATAAAATCTATGACGTTTTTCACAGAAAACGAAAATTTTGCATGATATCCCCTGAAATCTGTAATTTTTTTGTATGGAGAACATAAATCAGTTCACATGCAATGAAATTAAACTAAATCTAGAGCGGCTAAAACTCTTCATGTATACTTAATTAATTTTAATCTAATTTAAATCGAAAAAAATCTATGAAGTTTTACACAGAAAAAGAAAATTTTGCATTTAATTAGATTTAAATTAATTAAGTATACATGAAGAGTTTTAGCCGCTCTTGATTTAGTTTAATTTCATTGCACGTGAACTGATTCATGTTAAACATAAAAAAAAATATAGATTTCAGGGGATATCATGCAAAATTTTCTTTTTCTCTGAAAAACTTCATAGATTTTTTTCGGTTTTAATAAGATTAAAATTATTTTGTATATATGAAGAGTTTTAGCCGCTCTAGATTTAGTTTTATTATATTGCATGTGAACTGATTCATATTCTCCATACAAAACAATTACAGATTTCAGGGGATATCATGCAAAATTTTCTTTTTCTCTGAAAAACTTCATAGATTTTTTTCGGTTTTAATAAGATTAAAATTAATTTAGTATATATAAAGAGTTTAAGCCGCTCTAGATTTAGTTTTATTATATTGCATGTGAACTGATTCATGTTCTCCATACAAAACAATTACAGATTTCAGGGGATATCATGCAAAATTTTCTTTTTCTGTGAAAACGTCATAGATTTTATTCGGTTTTAATTAGATTTAAATTAATTAAGTATACATGAAGAGTTTAAGCCGCTCTAGATTTAGTTTAATTTCATTGCACGTGAAATGATTTATGTGTTACATACAAAAAAGTTACAGGTTTCAGGGGATATCATGCAAAATTTTCTTTTTCTGTGTAAAACTTCATAGATTTTTTTCAATTTAAATTAGATTAAAATTAATTAAGTATACATGAAGAGTTTTAGCCGCTCTAAATTCAGTTTTATTATATTGCAAGTGAACTGATTAATGTTCTCAATACAAAAAAAATACAGATTTCAGGGGATATCATGCAAAATTATCTTTTTCTCTGAAAAACGTCAAAGATTTTTTTCGGTTTTAATTAGATTAAAATTAATTAAGTATACATGAACTGTTTTAGCCACTCTAGATTTTGTTTAATTTCATTGCACTTGAACTTATTTATATTTGGCGTATAAAAAAATTACAGATTTCAGGGGATATCATGCAAAATTTTCGTTTTCTGTGAAAAACGTCATAGATATTTTTCGGTTTTAATTAGATTAAAATTAATTAAGTATACATGAAGAGTTTTAGCCGCTCTAGATTTAGTTTTATTTAATTGCAAGTGAACTGATTCATGTTCTCCACACAATAAAATGCCAGATTTCAGGAGATATCATGCAAAATTTTCTTTTTATGTGAAAAAGTCATAGATTTTTTTCGACTTTAATTAGATTTAAATTAATTTAGTATACATGAAGAGTTTTAGCCGCTCTAAATTTTATTGAATTTCATTGCACGTGAACTGATTTATGTGGTACATACAAAAAAGTTACAGGTTTCAGGGGATATCATGCAAAATTTTCTTTTTCTGTGTAAAACTTCATAGATTTTTGTCGATTTAAATTAGATTAAAATTAATTAAGTATACATGAAGAGTTTAAGCCGCTCTAGATTTTGTTTAATTTCATTGCACTTGAACTGATTTATGTTGGGCGTATAAAAAAATTACAGATTTCAGGGGATATCATGCAAAATTTTCGTTTTATGTGAAAAACGTCATAGATTTTATTCGGTTTAAATTAGATTAAAATTAATGAGGTATACATGAAGAGTTTTAGCCGCTCTTGATTTTGTTTAATTTCATTGCACGTGAACTGATTCATGTTCTCCATACAAAAAAATTACAGATTTCAGGGAATACAATGCAAAATTTTCTTTTTCTCTGAAAAACGTCATAGATTTTTTTCGGTTTAAATTAGATTAAATGTAATTAAATATACATGAAGAGTTTAAGCCGCTCTAGATTTAGTTTAATTTCTTTGCACGTGAACTGATTTATGTGTTACATACAAAAAAGTTACAGATTTCAGGGGATATCATGCAAAATTTTCTTTTTCTCTGAAAAACGTAATAGATTTTTTTCGGTTTTAATCAGATTTTAATTAATTAAGTATACATAAAGAGTTTTAGCCGCTCTAGATTTAGTTTAATTTCATTGCACGTGAACTGATTTTTGTTTAACATACAAAAAAAAATACAGATTTCAGGGGATATCATGCAAAATTTTCTTTTTCTCTGAAAAACGTCATAGATTTTTTATGGTTTAAATTAGATTAAAATTAATTTAGTATACATGAAGAGGTTTAGCCGCTCTAAATTTAGTTTTATTATATTGCAAGTGAACTGATTCATGTTCTCCATACAAAAAAATTACAGATTTCAGGGGATATCATGCAAAATTTTCTTTTTCTGTGAAAAAGTCATAGATTTTTTTCGGTTTTAATTTGATTAAAATTAATTAAGTATACATGAAGAGTTTTAGCCGCTCTAGATTTAATTTGATTTCATTGCATGTAAACTGATTTATGTTGTACATACAAAAAAATTACAGATTTCAGGGGATATCATGCAAAATATTCTTTTTCTGTGAAAAACGTCATAGATTTTATTCGGTTTAAATTAGATTAAAATTAATTAAGTATACATGAAGAGTTTTAGCCGCTCTAGATTTTGTTTAATTTCATTGCACGTGAACTGATTCATGTTCTCCATACAAAAAAATTACAGATTTCAGGGGATATCATGCCAAATTTTCTTTTTCTGTGTAAAACTTCATAGATTTTTTTCGGTTTAAATTAGATTTAAATTAATTAAGTATACATGAAGAGTTTAAGCCGCTCTAGATTTAGTTTCATTATATTGCAAGTGAACTGATTCATGTTCTTCATACAAAACAATTACAGATTTCAGGGGATATCATGCAAAATTTTCTTTTTCTGTGAAAACGTCATAGATTTTTTTCGGTTTTAATAAGATTAAAATTAATTTAGTATACATGAAGAGTTTTAGCCGCTCTAGATTTAGTTTAATTATATTGCAAGTGAACTGATTCATGTTTTCCATACAAAACAATTACAGATTTCAGGGGATATAATGCAAAATTTTATTTTTCTGTGTTAAACGTCATAGATATTTTTCGGTTTTAATTACATTAAAATTAATTAAGTATACATGAAGAGTTTTAGCCGCTCTAGATTTAGTTTTATTTAATTGCAAGTGAACTGATTCATGTTCTTCACACAAAAAAATGCCAGATTTCAGGAGATATCATGCAAAATTTTCTTTTTATGTGAAAAAGTCATAGATTTTTTTCGACTTTAATTAGATTTAAATTAATTTAGTATACATGAAGAGTTTTAGCCGCTCTAAATTTTATTGAATTTCATTGCACGTGAACTGATTTATGTGTTACATACAAAAAAGATACAGGTTTCAGGGGATATCATGCAAAATTTTCTTTTTCTGTGTAAAACTTCATAGATTTTTTTCGATTTAAATTAGATTAAAATTAATTAAGTATACATGAAGAGTTTTAGCCGCTCTAAATTCAGTTTAATTTCATTGCACTTGAACTGATTTATGTTGGGCGTATAAAAAAATTACAGATTTCAGGGGATATCATGCAAAATTTTCGTTTTCTGTGAAAAACGTCATAGATTTTATTCGGTTTAAATTAGATTAAAATTAATGAGGTATACATGAAGAGTTTTAGCCGCTCTTGATTTTGTTTAATTTCATTGCACGTGAACTGATTCATGTTCTCCATACAAAAAAATTACAGATTTCAGGGAATATCATGCAAAATTTTCTTTTTCTCTGAAAAACGTCATAGATTTTTTTCGGTTTAAATTAGATTAAAATTAATTAAATATACATGAAGAGTTTAAGCCGCTCTAGATTTAGTTTAATTTTATTGCACGTGAACTGATTTATGTGTTACATACAAAAAAGTTACAGATTTCAGGGGATATCATGCAAAATTTTCTTTTTCTGAGTAAAACTTCATAGATTTTTTTCGATTTAAATTAGATTAAAATTAATTAAGTATACATGAAGAGTTTTAGCCGCTCTAGATTTAGTTTAATTTCATTGCACGTGAACTGATTCATGTTCTCCATACAAAAAAATTACAGATTTCAGGGGATATCATGCAAAATTTTCTTTTTCTCTGAAAAACGTCATAGATTTTTTTCGGTTTAAATTGGATTAAAATTAATTAAGTATACATGAAGAGTATTAGCCGCTCTAGATTTAGTTTAATTTCATTGCACGTAAACTAATTTTTGTTGTACATACAAAAAAATTACAGATTTCAGGGGATATCATGCAAAATTTTCTTTTTCTGTGAAAAAGTCATAGATTTTTTTCGGTTTTAATTAGATTAAAATTAATTAAGTATACATGAAGAAATTTAGCCGCTCTAGATTTAGTTTAATTTCATTGCACGTAAACTGATTTTTGTTGTACATACAAAAAAATTACAGATTTCAGGGGATATCATGCAAAATTTTCTTTTTCTGTGAAAAAGTCATAGATTTTTTTCGGTTTTAATTAGATTAAAATTAATTAAGTATACATGAAGAGTTTTAGCCGCTCTAGATTTAGTTTAATTTCATTGCACGTAAACTGATTTATGTTGTACATACAAAAAAATTACAGATTTCAGGGGATATCATGCAAAATATTCTTTTTCTGTGAAAAACTCATAGACTTTTTTCGGTTTTAATTAGATAAAAATTAATTAAGTATACATGAAGAGTTTTAGCCGCTCTAGATTTAGTTTAATTTCATTGCACGTGAACTGATTTATGTGTTACATACAAAAAAGTTACAGATTTCAGGGGATATCATGCAAAATTTTTTTTTTCTGTGTAAAACTTTATAGATTTTTTTTGATTTAAATTAGATTTAAATTAATTAAGTATACATGAAGAATTTTAGCCGCTCTAAATTTAGTTTAATTTTATTGCACGTGAACTGATTTATGTGTTACATACAAAAAAATGCCAGATTTCAGGGGATATCATGCAAAATTTTCTTTTTCTGTGAAAAAGTCATAGATTTTTTTCGGTTTTAATTAGATTTAAAATAATTAAGTATATATGAAGAGTTTTAGCCGCTCTAGATTTAAATTAATTTCATTGCACGTGAACTGATTTATGTGTTACATACAAAAAAGTTACAGGTTTCAGGGGATATCATGCAAAATTTTCTTTTTCTGTGTAAAACTTCATAGATTTTTTTCGATTTAAATTAGATTAAAATTAATTAAGTATACATGAAGAGTTTTAGCCGCTCTAGATTTAGTTTAATTTCATTGCACGTGAACTGATTCATGTTCTCCATACAAAAAAATTACAGATTTCAGGGGATATCATGCAAAATTTTCTTTTTCTCTGAAAAACGTCATAGATTTTTTTCGGTTTAAATTGGATTAAAATTAATTAAGTATACATGAAGAGTATTAGCCGCTCTAGATTTAGTTTAATTTCATTGCACGTAAACTAATTTTTGTTGTACATACAAAAAAATTACAGATTTCAGGGGATATCATGCAAAATTTTCTTTTTCTGTGAAAAAGTCATAGATTTTTTTCGGTTTTAATTAGATTAAAATTAATTAAGTATACATGAAGAAATTTAGCCGCTCTAGATTTAGTTTAATTTCATTGCACGTAAACTGATTTTTGTTGTACATACAAAAAAATTACAGATATCAGGGGATATCATGCAAAATTTTCTTTTTCTGTGAAAAAGTCATAGATTTTTTTCGGTTTTAATTAGATTAAAATTAATTAAGTATACATGAAGAGTTTTAGCCGCTCAAGATTTAGTTTAATTTCATTGCACGTAAACTGATTTATGTTGTACATACAAAAAAATTACAGATTTCAGGGGATATCATGCAAAATATTCTTTTTCTGTGAAAAACTCATAGACTTTTTTCGGTTTTAATTAGATAAAAATTAATTAAGTATACATGAAGAGTTTTAGCCGCTCTAGATTTAGTTTAATTTCATTGCACGTGAACTGATTTATGTGTTACATACAAAAAAGTTACAGATTTCAGGGGATATCATGCAAAATTTTTTTTTTCTGTGTAAAACTTTATAGATTTTTTTTGATTTAAATTAGATTTAAATTAATTAAGTATACATGAAGAATTTTAGCCGCTCTAAATTTAGTTTAATTTCATTGCACGTGAACTGATTTATGTGTTACATACAAAAAAATGCCAGATTTCAGGGGATATCATGCAAAATTTTCTTTTTCTGTGAAAAAGTCATAGATTTTTTGCGGTTTTAATTAGATTTAAATTAATTAAGTATACATGAAGAGTTTTAGCCGCTCTAGATTTAAATTAATTTCATTGCACGTGAACTGATTTATGTGTTACATACAAAAAAGTTACAGGTTTCAGGGGATATCATGCAAAATTTTCTTTTTCTGTGTAAAACTTCATAGATTTTTTTCGATTTAAATTAGATTAAAATTAATTAAGTATACATGAAGAGTTTTAGCCGCTCTAGATTTTGTTTAATTTCATTGCACTTGAACTGATTTATATTGGGCGTATAAAAAAATTACAGATTTCAGGGGATATCATGCAAAATTTTCGTTTTCTGTGAAAAACGTCATAGATTTTATTCGGTTTAAATTAGATTAAAATTAATTAAGTATACATGAAGAGTTTAAGCCGCTCTAGATTTTGTTTAATTTTATTGCACGTGAACTGATTCATGTTCTCCATACAAAAAAATTACAGATTTCAGGGGATATCATGCCAAATTTTCTTTTTCTGTGTAAAACTTCATAGATTTTTTTCGGTTTAAATTAGATTTAAATTAATTAAGTATACATGAAGAGTTTAAGCCGCTCTAGATTTAGTTTCATTATATTGCAAGTGAACTGATTCATGTTCTCCATACAAAAAAAATACAGATTTCAGGGGATATCATGCAAAATTTTCTTTTTCTCTGAAAAACTTCATAGATTTTTTTCGGTTTTAATAAGATTAAAATTAATTTAGTATACATGAAGAGTTTTAGCCGCTCTAGATTTAGTTTTATTATATTGCAAGTGAACTGATTCATGTTTTCCATACAAAACAATTACAGATTTCAGGGGATATCATGCAAAATTTTCTTTTTCTGTGTTAAACTTCATAGATTTTTTTGGTTTTAATTAGATTAAAATTAATTAAGTATACATGAAGAGTTTTAGCCGCTCTAGATTTAGTTTTATTTTATTAAACGTAAACTCTTTTTTGTTGTCCATACAAAAAATTACCAGATTTCAAAGGATAACAATCATTTTTTTTGTGCAAATATGTCATTGAATTTTTCTACTTAAATTCAATTAAAATTAATTTTGTATACATGAAGAGTTTTAGCCGCTCTAGATTTTATTTAATTTCATTGCACTTGAACTGATTTATGTTGTGCGTACAAAAAAATCACAGATTTCAGGGGATATCATGCAAAATTTTGTTTTTCTCTGAAAAACGTAATAGATTTTTTTCGGTTTTAATTAGATTAAAATTAATTAAGTATACATAAAGAGTTTTAGCCGCTCTAGATTTAGTTTAATTTCATTGCACGTGAACTGATTTTTGTTTAACATACAAAAAAAAATACAGATTTCAGGGGATATCATGCAAAATTTTCTTTTTCTCTGAAAAACGTCATAGATTTTTTATGGTTGAAATTAGATTAAAATTAATTTAGTATACATGAAGAGGTTTAGCCGCTCTAAATTTAGTTTTATTATATTGCAAGTGAACTGATTCATGTTCTCCATACAAAAAAATAACAGATTTCAGGGGATATCATGCAAAATTTTCTTTTTCTCTGAAAAACTTCATAGATTTTTTTCGGTCTTAATAAGATTAAAATTAATTTAGTATATATGAAGAGTTTTAGCCGCTCTAGATTTAGTTTTATTATATTGCATGTGAACTGATTCATGTTCTCCATACAAAACAATTACAGATTTCAGGGGATATCATGCAAAATTTTCTTTTTCTGTGTAAAACTTCATAGATTTTTTTCGGTTTTAATTAGATTAAAATTAATTAAGTATACATGAAGAGTTTTAGCCGCTGTAGATTTAGTTTTATTTTATTAAACGTGAACTCTTTTTTGTTGTCCATACAAAAGAAAATCGTTTGAATAATTTAGACGTTTTATAGAAAGCTGTTTTAGGGTTAAATTTATGACTTATTATCCTGAAAACGTATATGTTACAAGATTTTAAAGGTTTGTTGTATTAATAAGTCATATCTAAGCATTATTAATTAATTACAGCTCTGAATTATATTGTCAGCTTGACTATAGGTGAAATAGACCAACTATCGTTTTGGTATACTATAAGAGGGTTAAAAAGACTATAACCCACTTTCTTTTTATAATTTTCGGGTTGTTTAGTTATTGTTTTATTATAGTCATACATCGTTCTGTACAAAATACGGGGAATGTAAAATGCATTCCCCAGGGGATGCAACAGTGAATAGTAGCAGCCAAAATTGATTTTTTTTCCGGCGGCACTGATAAATTAAATTATAAAAATATGGTGACGAAGAGTCTTAGCCGTAATTTTGCTGCTTTTGTTTAATAGAGTATTAATTGTTTAATGTTAATAACTTTCAAAATGTTTAAATTTCAGGGGATATAATTGAATTAAATATTTGAAAGATTTAACTTTCTCTTTAAAAGACCATGGAAAAAAGTTCCATGCATCCTTTATCAAGTATTTCAGGGTTCAGATGAGTGTTATAGTTAGTAACAAAAATCTTGGATTTATGACGACTCCCTAATTTGGTCGGGTTATAGGCAGATACATTTTGGCTGCCAAATTCACACCGGTACTTTTTAATAAAACAAAGACAAACTCTTGTTGTTCGGCTAAAATAAAAGATTTTTGATTATTAAATTTTAAAATTAAAAGTATAATCATCTGTTTATCACTCGCTATTACTTACGAGTAATAATGTATTATTTTGCCATATAAGGGACAAACAAAAGCTGAAAACACCAGTCGATAATAGTTTACCGGTTTTATAATGAAGTTCGGTTTCCCAACACTCGTACCATCCATGAAACATCGGCGATGACATTTCGCTTAATGAATACCAAAAGAATCATCCTTGTCAACAAGGGCGATGTCTAAGATGTTACACCCATAAGCTCGTCGACGAGCGCAACGATGAAACATTCTTTACAGAATCGCAATAAAAAATCGAAATAAATCTAATAAAATGGCGACTTTACGTCACTTTTGTCGGCTCCAGTCAGAAACTTACTAACATTTTTGCTTAGGTACTTCTGTCAAAACTGACATAGACCCGCTATTTCCCGCAAGATTTCAATGAACATTTGATTGTAACCGAGATACATGATTGTACTGATCACCAAATATAGCAAAATATAACCATACAAATAAATTTAGTTATAATTTACTAAAATTGGTCTTCAAATACATTTTATGTGCAACCATTTATAAAACAGCTAAGTGCCATTGTAATTTTAGATTACGTGGTTTGGGAGACGTCTCATTTTTATACCGTTTTTTGTAAGAAAAATAAGCACTTTTTTAATTGTGAAGATAGTTTAGGTTGTCAAGCACGTGGAACCCCGTGTTAAACGACAGGAAAGAAACGGCCTCATGTGGATTCGGAAAAAAAAAACGTGGTGATACAGTGAGCGTGTTCTGTCGTGAATTATGATCGAGTTCCAACAGTGCGCGTAGCAAAAGACAGAGAAAGAGGGTAGACAGATATGTCTGCTCTTAATGTTCATTCATCCACCCACCCGCATTCTCCAGTCGTCCCGCGATCATGGCGCTTGCAACAGTGTCGAAATATCGGGAGCTCAAATCACGGTTTTCATTCCGTAAGTAACAATATGTTTAAAGAAAGATAAGGGCTTTTATAATAATTAATAAATGATTTTTCTTTCTTTCTTCTTAGGGTGTCGAGTATTTTTTGGTGGTTCCAATTTAATTCAAATATGGTACTGTGGCATCCATCTTATACGGTACTTGTTCACAAGAAGCCACCTGGCACCACTTGGACTCTCCACTAAAATGGCAACGCCCTCAAAATGCTTTCCCGGCTGTTACACAGTTTAGATAATAACTCCGGTTGTAATGAGACCGTCATTAGCCTCAGTAATTGTCCACGTAACATTGGATACTTAGCATAGCTGTACAATAATTGGTCAGTATACGAAGTAAGGCAAATTAGGAAAATAACACTTGGTAAGGCAGTTGCGAGAACGTTTACTGAGACTTTATTACGAACCAGACGATGATAAAAACCGAAGAGTGAGTCTAGAATAGCTCTTTTAGGGGTTACTACATATGCTCATTACTTGGTTTCAGGTCAAAAAGAAAGATTTAGGTCTATTAAGTATGTTTATACGTGCTAGAACATCAGACGCCCGTGTTAGATAAATAACTGCTTATTTTGATCCAATATATTATATAATTTATATAATTTTGTGCTTATTTGTTCATTAAATATTTTGTTTATATGGTACATAATATAGTTAGGTTTTTGAAATATATACATCATCTAGTCATAAAAATGATCTATATATAACACATTTTATGACTCTCATTTCTTATATCTTATAAAAAATAAAATCTATAAACATGTATTTGTACGCACCCCATAAATGTCCCAGTCTTAAAAAGTGGGATCCGTGTTTCATTTGCCCTGAATATAAATTAACTGTGTTTTAATATTTAACTTATATTAAGTTTAGTCTTGAATTTATATTAATTAAAATTCCGTTTACGAGCCAGATACCCCCTACAAGGACGAACAGGTGGACAGCCATCTAACAAAATTTTATTGCTCATATAAGTACGTTATTTTAAAATTTATATTAATTAGGATTTTTTATTAATTTCATGTTTAGGATCAAGCATGGTACTTACCACCTACCACACAAATTGTTTATCCCGTCTATTTAGCATAAAAACAAATTCATTCATTAAAATACCAACCGTCCGTGATATTTACATGAACAATATGTACATACATTAATACCTACTAGTTGTATTAATACAGCTATTATAAGGGCAGGGTTTGTATTGTACTCGGGAAGTGCATGAATAAGCAGTAAATCAAAAGCTGCTATGTGCGCTTGGGCTAGCGGTACCAGGTTATATTGGTACTGTTCAGCGAGCCATGGCGTAAAGGGTTTGGGTCTTCATGGCCTAGTAAACAGCTAGGGCAGCCGGTAGCGGCGTTAAAGTCATAAATAATACTATGGGAATCATTTCTGGTATACCGCTGGGAATGAAATACTTCAGCAGATCAGCAGGTTTATTGAATTATATTGCACTACACAAGTCTTCAAAAGGAGGGCTTGTATACCAGTCATCCAGCAGTGAAAACTAATATGGTTGCGTGCCTCAAAAAAATCTTTTCTTTTTTCTTTTGCTTATAGGCTTGAATCACAGTGTTATAGTGTGCTTTTATTTTACGCTGTTTATAATATCGAAATATCGATATTTACATAATATTATACAGGGGCGCGTTCAGAACCTCGGTGAGAGCGCACTCGGAGTGCCCAGAAATCAATTCACATTCACATAAATAAGTCTGTCATTAAGTCACTGTCCTGTCTAAGTCGCTCTAGTAGAGCGGTGAATGCATTACTAAAACTTTCTCAGACGATCGACACACATGCTTTTGTACACCTTGCCTACACTCTTGCACCAATACGAACTCTTAACGGTTAATAATCCACCACCAGTAACACAACTGGAAGTAACATAAACCTAAGAAAATTAAATCAAATCAACGATAATCATTGTTGAATTTTTTTCATCCATCTTATTTATTCAAGTTGTGACTAGAAAATCACTTACTTGAGATCTGGATTGATCAGCCGTGTGATTCTCGAAGAGCAAACATCGTTGCATCTTTGACAACATCGCTGAAACAACGACGTGATGACAAGAAACGTTGGAAAACAACCTTGTGTACAAGGGCGATATCTCAAAGTATTTGACATCGGAGAGCTCGTCGACGAGCGCAACGACGAATCATTAGAGAACCACATGGCAAGACTGTCAGATAAGTAATATTATCAATACTACAGTTTTATTTATCGCATTCATCGCAAAGGTACCTAGTAGTGACGTATAGGTGTCTTAGTAATATCAATGGCACTGATCAATTGCACTTCTATACCACTACTACAATCAATTGCACTATTTGCAATCTGTTTATTGTAAAATCATTTTAAGTTCAAAGCACTTCTAGGATTTAAATTAGCACTAGAAATATGCAATAGTGATATTTATCATCATCATCATCATCTCAGCCGTAGGACGTCCACTGCTGAACATAGGCCTCCCCCATGATTTTCCAAAAGGACCGGTTGGAAGCGGCCTGCATCCAACGTCGTCCTGCGACCTTCATCAGGTCGTCTGTCCACCGTGTCGGTGGACGAACTACGCTGCGCTTGCCGGTCCGTGGTCTCCACTCCAGAACCTTTCGGCCCCATCGGCCATCTGTTCTGCGTGCTATGTGCCCTGCCCACTGCCACTTCAACTGGCTAATCTTCTGGGCTATGTCGGTGACTTTCGTTCTTCTACGGATCTCCTCATTTCTGATTCGATCACGTAGAGAAACCCCGAGCATAGCCCTCTTCATAGCTCGTTGTGCGACTTTGAGCTTTTCTATGAGGCCCATAGTAACAGACCACGTTTCAGTGCCATTAGTCATCACTGGTAACACACATTGGTCGAAGACTCTTGTCTTGAGGCACTGAGGTATTTTTGACGAGAAGACTTCGCGAAGTTTCCGGAACGCTGCCCAGCCGTGTTGGATTCGACGATTGACCTCTATCTCGAAGTTGGACCTGCCTAGTTTGACTGTCTGTCCCAGGTAGATGTACTCGTCAACAACTTCGAGAACTGAGTTCCCAACTGATATTGTACTGATATTTATCATGATGGTTAGATATTTTGAAAGTGAATTTAAAATTAAACTTACGTACCTTTCTACTTGCCTATTAAACTTGGATGTTTTATGTAAAATTAGATTTTACGTAAATTAGATTAGATGAGGTAATATATCTTCTATGATTTGCTTACGCATCAAATCGACTCTGGTATCATTTAAAATGCTTGACGTGATAGAATAACGGGTCAAGGGGATTCAAAGCGGTCTTATAACATTTCTCGCGACAGTCCGCTTTAGAAACGGGACGCGCGCTCGTCCATGAACGAAATTGATGGATCTATTAAGGAACATCCTCTGAAGCGCGCCGCTGCATACAAATAGCGTTGAAAACACGCAATTCTCAGGCGTGTGGAGGGTCCTCGGTAAATGTATTAATGAAAACTGTACTTATTTAAACAGCTGATAATACAGCGTGTAACAAAAAAGTGTAGTAATACTAAAATCATACACGCAGAAGCTTGCATACAATTGGGACCTAACTACTGCGTCCCAAGAAGTAGTAAACATTCCGAGTTATGAGTAACCTAAGTTTTTCTAACGCTCATGCAGATTCATCTCTGACAAACTAGGCCGAAGACGGCAATGACGTCCAGAACGTAGACTACGTACACAAATGGGCCTCCCCGCATAGACCCAAAGGCCCTAAGGTACGACGCGGGGAGAAGGTGGCCTTGGGGTAGGGTGACGGAGGTGAAACAATATGTGGCGTGGGGCTATCAGAGCGAATTGACCCTAACGAACTTAAAGAATCTAGTCTAGTCTAATAGGCTTTCCAAAAAAATCCGGATACGTTTCTTTACTTTGTATGAAAAAAAATATAAGCGGTTTAAATTTTGACGTGTGCCATGTGAATCCCGACTAGGTATATAATATGTATATGTACTTCTTCACTATACTTATTCTTAGTACTTCATTATTAGTATTACTATACCTTTTTGTTACACGCTGTATATAGAACTCGGTTTGTATTTACTAACTCGGTCGGTACCTAAGTGCCTCGTATATAACGGATCATTTTAGGCTCTTGTATAACAACCTAATATTAATGTTTGACAATTAAATGCTCATAACTATATAGAGACTGCAAGTACTGCGACCGCGTGAAATAAGGGTTTTTGCAACTACCAGTTAAAAGTCCACGTGTTTTTCCTGGGTATTAAATATATCCATTCCGAACTTCATCCAATACAGTTCAGCCGTATCAGCGTAGGGCGATAACAAAACCACATTCCCAATTTTAACATTAGAAGTGAAGATGAAGATTTTGGACCTACATGATCATTGGGCAGAACATACTCATACATATTCATTAAATGATTCTCAACATGCGGTTGGGACATAGTTTAAATTTCGATAGCGTTAAAAGGATTGATACAGAATACGAATAATAATAAGTCTTATTCGTAGGATACAGGGTTTGTTGGCCCACTCACCATTATGTCAGCGATAGTTTTGCGTGTATATAACGAAAATTGCCTATATCTATGTTTTAAGAGTACATTAACCTATCTATATCGTGATTTTTTCGCGCGCAGATTATTCTAGAACACAATTATGACTAACCTCGACGAGAAGACTCAACTCTATCGTCGTCGAGGTTAGTCAAAAATAAGTTTTGATATTAATCTGTGCACCAAAAAAAGTCTAGATGTAGTCTTAAAACATTAATTTGATTTGCGAGAGTTTAAAAAGTTCTATCTACCTAGATATATCTAGCTACTTTTTGAGTCTAAGTATCCAGTAAAGTCAATTTTTATAATTTTTATCAACTAACCAAGATGGTTATACTGCGGCCTACCATCTAGTAAATCGGGTGTCTTAACTCCGTCCCTTCATGAAAATCATGTTGAATGCAGTGTATTATTCTATTTTGAACCAATTGTATGGGTGAAGAAAGTTTATTTTGATAACAAAAGAAACAAAAGTAATGCATTCTAAATAAAAATTGTAGACATAGACACAGTATAGACAACTTAGAAATTATACAGAAGTAAACCAAATTTATGTATCGGTCGGAATACAGGTGAATTTTTGAGACGGGACAGTAAGGGCCTTGTTAAGGTACCTTAACGAACGTATTGAAGAAAGTTTCTTTTGATAAAAGAAAAGAAACAAAAGTTATGCATGCTAAATAAAAATTGTAGACATAGACACAGTATAGACTACTTAAGAAATTATACAGAAGTAAACCAAATTCGTTCGGAATACAGGTGAATTTTTGAGACGGGACAGTAAGGGCCTTGTTAAGGTACCTTAACGAACGTATTGAAGAAAGTTTCTTTTGATAAAAGAAAAGAAACAAAAGTTATGCATGCTAAATAAAAATTGTAGACATAGACACAGTATAGACTACTTAAGAAATTATACAGAAGTAAACCAAATTTCTGTATCGGTCAGAATACAGGTGAATTTTTGAGACGGGACAGTAAGTTAACTTAACGAAAGTTTTTCGTGATTAATGACATTTCTAGTATTCAAACCTCAGTCGGTTAAGTAGAGACTTTTGATCCTTATAAGAAACATCGATTGGCATCAAAAAAGTTTTGTGAAAAATGAAAATTTTCTTGCTGACTACATTTCTTCCAAAATCTGTAAATGCAGTTCAGAGTATCATAAAAATTTATGGAAAATCTCCTAAAACGTTTTCCTGTAACTATAACTTACTGTCCCGTCTCAAAAATTCACCTTGTATAATACATATACCTACTTAATTAATTTAAGAAAGCCTTCTTACATATTTACTTTTTTTATTGTAGATAATACGATATACTACGTAAGAACATGTCCACCGATCTTGATGAGAGGTAATACCAATATCGATTATAGGTAGGTAACGCATAAGATCGTGTCATAACGCAACTGATTTCCAATCGAGTTCGGAGTGGAAGGCGAGGCAAGGCAACGTTTCGCATTTTCCACTTTTCCCGCCACAACGGCCGTCGACCCCAACGTAGCTGACGTGAAATGTAAAAATGCACGCGCGCCGCCACTTTCGATCTCTGGCGGCTTCCGCTAATTAGGAACTACTATCGATGATGTAGTATGTTATGTTGACCTGGTACCAATGACTTTAATCTCATATTTTTTGTAAAGTTATTGGTCATTCGTTTTTAACAGACTTCAATAATGGAGGAGGTTTCTCAATTCGACCGTACTTATATATTATTGAAATGTATTCGCTGATTACGGCCGATTTCCATGGTCTTTTGTTTTGTAGAGTATACTTCCGAGGTATATAGGTTCATAGAAGGTTTAGGTTATTAAGATCCTCTATTTAATTTTAAATAAATAGAAAAAAAAAATCACCTCTTTTTCTACCGACTTCCAAAAATAGGGGGAGGAGGTACTCAATCGACTGTATTTTTTGTATGTTTGTTACCTCATAACTTTCGACTTGGTGAACCGATTCTTAAAATTATTTTTGTTTGGAAGCCGGTGTTTCCCGTGTGGTCCCATTTAAATTTTATCAAATTCGGTCAAGCAGGCTTTGAGTTACACTCCAATAACTGAAGTGTTTCGCCTGTTTTAATGATTTGACGATATCATCATGGACGGTGAATAACAATCGATCCCGTAAGTAGCAAAGGTGACTAAAAAGGGTGAAAAAGAAATGTTTACCAAAAATGGAACCGCCTTCAACACCAAAAAGTGTGCAAGAACTTGTCGAAGTCGGTACCGTGCGCACAATATTGTGATAATAGGTACTTTTGAGCTATCCTGGTACCGACTTCAACAATTTATTTCACACTTTTTGGTGTCGAAGTCGGTTCCATTTTTTGGTAAAGATTTTTGTTTTTGTCAGTCTGTTTGCCTTTTTATATTATTTTTTAATACAGTTGCTCAATAAGTCGCATATTGCCGGGACGTATAGCGTTCGGGATGTGGGCTATTACATACTCGTGCTTTTTTTTTACCTTTCCCGAACTCGTGCGTTCTCTTTCCCAACTGTCAAAATCATGTCTATTAAAAAGAAAACCAACCATGAAGTTTTTACTAAAAAAAAATCATAGAAGTTTTTATGATTCATGTAAATACGTACCTATATTTCTAAAAAAAAGCTACTAATTTGTTTCAATATCAGATTTAATTATTTGATTGAATGAGTTAGGTTAGGTTTCATTTCATTTCATCTCATTAAATTTTCTTTTATAATTTCATATCAATAAAAAAATTCTACTGAAGACTTGGCTGTATGGGCATAGTTCCCTTTGCCTACCAGAATGGGTGAAGAAAAAAAATCTCTGCTTATATTCTACGGTTGGCGCCATTTTCCAGAAATTTTCTTTGCGAGTTTATTTTATTAAATTGCTTAATTTTTTCGCAACTGTATTAAAAATAGTCGTTCAGTACACGTGCGGAACAGTCATTGCAACTTGTTCCGACTGTCAACCCTCGCCTTTGGCTGCGCCTCGGCTCGGGTAGACATTTGTCGGAACTCTTTGCAATGACTGCCTTTCCCCACTTGTAATGAAATATACTATATACTGAAATCAAACTGCATCATTTGAATCGTGATATTGTTGACCTTTATAAAAATTACATAAAATATAAATAAAATATGTGACGAGCGATACTAGAGATTTTATTAAGGCGCACTACAAAATTGTTGCGCCCTTACTAAACGAGGTTATTTAAATAAAAACAGCGTTTATAAGTATATAGGTGGAATTATTATTATAAACATTTGACTTAATTTCTTATATAAAAAACGAAAGTGACATTGCAAGACCATAAATAAAGTAAAAACCGTCTAGTTTTCATTGCAAGCAGGTTGAATCTAAGTGGAAGTGAATGTGTAATAAAGGAAACAATTATAAAATTAGGCCAAGTTTAATGTTCATCATCAAATTATCAGTAAGTAGTTACGGCACGCGGCTTCGCCTACGCGGGGAAACACTGAGATGACACAGCGAGATTTTTCCAGGACAAACAATATTTTATATGATCGTTGAAATTTATAGAGAGAAAAATTCACATCCTCGGACGGGATTCGAACCCGCGTCTTCTGACTATCCGTGTCGGACGCTAAAGCAGGCGTTAGTACTTTAAAAAGTAATACTATAAAAATATTATATGATCGTCATATCCATAATCATCCCTACGCAGAATAAAATAAAGTTTCTTTTCGCGTCTGCTTGTATATTAGCTCACTCCTAAACTACGAAACGGATTTGAATGCGTTTTCAACATTAGTTAGATATTTTTTCATAGAACGTTTAGGTTATTAAGATAATCTAATTAATTTTAAATAAATAGAAAAAAAAACACCTCTTTTTCTTCCGAGGAGGTACTCAATTCGACTGTATTTTTTTATGTTTGTTACCTCATAACTTTCGACTGGGTGAACCGATTCTTAAAATTATTTTTGTTTGAAAGCTGGTGCTTTCCGTGTAGATCATTTAAATTTCATCAAATACGGTTCAGAATTTTTTGAGATACACTCCAATAACTGAATAGAATGGAAGTCGGTATTAAATTGTTCAAATTGTACCTACTTGTTGTGTGTGTGTATGTTTGTAATGAACTCAAAAACTATTTTGCCGATTTCAAAAATTCTTTCACCATTGGAAAGCTACATTCACTCTGAGTAACATAGGCTATATATATTGATTCATCATCATCATCATCCATCACCAAGCGGATGAAATCGCGGAGCACAGCTTGCAAATTATAATACCGATTCTTAAAATTATTTTTGTTTGAAAGCTGGTGCTTTCCGTGTGGTCCCGTTTAAATTTCATCAAATTCGGTCCAGTAGTTTTTGAGATACACTCCAATAACTGAATAGAATGGAAGTCGGTATTAAATTTTTCAAATTGCACTTGTTTCTAAACTACGGGTCGCTAATCATATCTATGTTAAATAACTACTGTTTAAATTATTAAACCGACTTCCATTTAATACCCGATGCTGTTAAATTAATATCAAAAATACGACTGGACAGTTTTTGATCAAATTTAAATTAAACAACTAACTTGATTCAATAGGTAACAATGGGGTAACACATATACAGATGAATTGAGAACCTGCTTCTTTTATGGAAGTCGGCTGAAAACTAAGTTCCGTTTTGACGTGAAATAACAACAAACATTCATACATATATCACCCAAACAGACAAACTTTCGGATTTATTAATATAATTATGTGGATGACAATACGACCTTGTAGTACCGAGTTGATTTGCATGTATTTAGTTCAATGCTACTCATATTATTTGTAATTAATAGATTATTATAATTGAATTACGACTTTTGGAAGTCGTTTCATTGAACTAAGTACAACTTTCTAATGTAACCAATGACGAGTGGGTATTCATGAATTAATTCATTATTATGTACATGGCCTTACTCAGGTATATGGACATACATACTAGGGTCGCTATCCCATAGAAGCTTTTCGAAGTAAAAAGTATAATGTGTTTGAATCCAGGACATCAAATAGCAATCTGTATGTATACCAAATCACATCAAAATTTGTTCAACCGTAGCCGAATGGGTGCCGAAGAAATTACAGGTACATGAAACTTAACAACTTAAAGTTGTAGGGTTACGGGTACAGTGCAGTTCGACGCTTCTGAGGACAGGCTGTCTCAGGGTTACGGGTACAGTGCAGTTCGTCACTTGTGAGGAAAAGCATCTGTTTTAGGCAGAGGTTACCGCTTAACACCAGGTGGGCCTCGTGCTTGTACCGTCTCCTAAGTACATACATGTCGATGGATGTTTGTATGATATTCCTTTCATATAGAAGGTAAATACAATACAAATTTAACGTACAAAACAAGTAAAACACTTGAAAAAACATTTCATTACCTACAATACTGTAATTACCGGCATTGAATTACATTATAATGGAAAATTATAGTATTTATGACGTAAATATGAAAATATTATTTCCTTGTATTCAAATCTAAACTCTATGGACACCATCTTTCTTTGCTAAATAGTGCAACGAAATGAGCCCCTTTACGAGTACATCTATAGGTATCCATATACATATTATAAAAATGAAACGGATCGCTGTCCGTATATGGAAGATATGAGAAAACTTATTATTGGGACTTTTATAGACTAAATAGAATGAAAAAAATATTGTTAGAATTTTAGTCTGTTTGTCTGTGCGTTTGTGCACTCTCTCAGAAAAAAGAACGATAGGTTCTACTAATATCAAAGAATAACATGTAGAATGTTTCGTTTTAGTCCAACACCCGCTTTAGGCCTTTCTGAAAATTAGCGTTCAGGTCTGCCTGAACATTCTGTGCTGAGATAGGCCTTTTCAGCAACTACCTTAATTAGAAATAAGTACTTATCCGATTTTTGTTTTATTTTTATTTTTTGTTTCTATTTAAATTTTTATCATATTTTCATTGTGTAGTTAAACTGAATAAACGTATACAGGGTGTTTGGTAGAGAGACCGACAAACGAAATGAGCGTGTTTGGGGGCCGCCCACATGGAGAAACAAGTTGGCCAAAAAAAATCCCCGACCCCCAATTTTTTTAACTATTTTTTTGTGAATTTTCGTGTTTTCTCCGAAATTGTACCTATTTACCACCATAACATTTGTAAAATCTGTTTTAGACCGGATGTTTTTAGTTGAATTTGGTCTCTAATACACTTTCAGGCCATGCAAAGCAAAATTGGATACAAAACAGAGCTAAATACGTGATTTAGAGCTCATAGAGATAAAAAATAAAATAAATTTTACCTCATAGTTCAACTTTCACAGTGATCTAAAAAAACCCACTAGCAATTCTGGAGGTAATATGCATTTAAAAACTTCTCTATTTATCACTTATTACAATGACATACTGAGGTAAATGGTAAAGAGGTACAATTTCGGAGAAAAAGGGAAAATTCACAAAAAAAGTTAAAAAATATTGGGGGGTCGGGGATTTTTTTTGGTCAACTTGTATTCTCCAAGTGGTCCCCCGAACACACTCATTTGGTTTGTCGGTCCCTCTACAAAACATCCTGTATACTTTCTTTCTTCTGTATAATATAATAAACACTTATTAAGCGAAATAGTTACCGACACAGACATATTTCTATTTATTGTTGTTGCGCTGTATATCAGTATCCCCATCTAGCTACTGGCTACTGTCGTCACAATCATTTAGCAATCGTTTCATAGAAGTGAAATTGTAACAGAGCAGTCACATAATTCATTTAAAGCGAGATACGATCAATACCAGCCGATAAGAACCGGAATATAAGCTAATTAATCGAGCAGTAGCATTCTCTGTGAGTTTGCATGATCGATGATGTGCAAAAGGAATTTAGCAGAATCGAAAGTTGAATCAGAGAATTCCCATTTTTTATATAAGTACCAAGTGAAATTAAATGAGAAATAGTTGTCGGTTAAATCTATACATTATTTGTTCTGACTGTCTGAATGAGAAACGTAAACCCCAGCCACAGGGGTTATAAAAGGAATTTACATAAATGAAAGTTTTAATAAAATAATTTCAATTATTTACATATTTCAATATTGTAATTTAAAAAATAATTATAAACACTAATCTATAAGCCACATGGTGGCGGAAAAGTGCCCAAAATGCCGGCAGCAATGCCACGATGGATGGCAATGTTAACTTTTTGCCCAAGTAGTAAGTAGGCGCCAGCATTTCAGCAAACGTTTAACCAGATCAACAACCAGAACCAGATAAACAAGTTGACAGTGGACGGTCCCCACGGGCCTAAAGTCTCGAACCCAAACGGCATAAACATGTAAACTGTACATTTTGTCTAAATACACATATTTATGACGTTTGAGGTCTTCCGCTTTAGTCGCGGCAGCGCCAGCCCGATCAATCGTCCCAAGGAGATTGAAACTGCACCAGTGTGTCCATACATGCAGCATCCTAAATCAGGGGCTGTTCCATCTTCCATGGGACATCAACACCATCCAATATGGATAGTATCTTGGATATTATAATTAAATGAGAAAAGTTGTCAATTAAATCTCATACATATAATTAAATGTCCTGATTGACTAACTGACCAATCATCAATGCAGACTCTAACCGCTGGGCTACAAACTTGAAACGCCTTTTATGCTGTAAGCGTACTAAGCATGCACTAATGAAGGATTTCTGTGGGTACAAATCTCAAAGACTAAATGAATGAGTATTATTCTAAAATAGTCGCGTAGGAGGAAAAAAGTTGTCTTTTTACACAACTTCGGCGGCCGCAACTTTCATCATAAAAACTTCCAAATAATTGATTTCACTTCGATGAGAACTATCTCGGCTAGTCATCGCGTTCCCAGACGCCATTAGCCGAATTTGTAAAAAAAGCTTTATTACCATCGATTTTTTGAGCAATTACTGGCGATTCCATGATTCACACTGTGGTCGAGATTGAGGGAAGATTAGATGTCGCAGATACGACAGTTTGCAGATCAAGATAAGATACTATAAGCTGTTGTAGAACAACTAATCAGTAGGTACAGTTTTACCTAAAATAGATATGTAGCCTATGTAACTCCCTGCGCAATATGCAAATTTATGCGTTTGCATGAGTAAATATAGAACAAAGTTCTCGTATTTTTTATACTTTGTCTCTTTAGTATAAAGGTCTGATGATAGGATGAATAATAAAACTGGATGTGACATTATAATTGTACTGGAAATAAATGAGATTAAGACTACTTAGGTACTTTTGTCTTGATACACATCCTTCGAATCCAAAATTCTCTAAAATAAAGTTATATTGATCTACTATGATCCCATCGTACGGCACGCCAGATTACAGGAAAAAGAAAGAGAACACAAAATTGTAAACACTTTGTTGTTCATTGGTTTAAGTTTTAATAGATCTTTGAATGTATTTTTTCTAGAGAAAACTATGCATATGCAAACAGTGCATACATCCATGCATTATTATCCGTGCATTATGCTCAGAAAAATCTGTCGATATCGTTAGTGTTGTGTGTCGGGACAATGACTTTTTATAACAACTGTTGGGGGTATATTAAAAAGTATCTCCATACTTCAAGACAGTGACACCCGCCTCTTCAGTCCGCTCGTGACCACGATCAATGCAACTTGATCGAAACGTCGAGGTAAATAAATACTATTACTAACGCGATTAAGCCCCGTTAATATAATATAACTATGTGTTCAAATCGCGAAAGTTTAAAAATTACTAGTGCATACATATCGCTATGCCAACACAGATTTTTTATTTGAAACGAACTGTTGCCTGCATTTACAGGCAGGCGATAAGTCAATTCTACATACACAATTTTATATTCTTTGACGCAAATTGACGCCTACAGCCGCATCTACAGCTCCTATTTTTTCTGCCATATCATTGTTTTTAGTAAGTCTATATAAAAGTAAAAGTGTAAAGTCTTGCCTTACAGCTTACGGTAAAAGCTGGCGTGAATGTCGTTTTTATGATTGGTCAATGTAATGGTCGCATGTGAAATAATACTTTTAGAATGTGTAATGTTTGAAATGTTATATGATAGTGTAATAACAGTAATTAAGTGGAAGCAATGAGAAATGTACTTTTACGGGAGAAGAACGCTGGTGGTTTCTAGAGTTTCGTACTAGAATAATAAGCCAACCCTTTAACGGGTTATGTGCTTTTTGAGCTTTTATATTTAAATATGTATATAAAAAAATTTAAAATGTGTTTAAGGGATCCCCTATAAAATATATTATAGATGTCAAATGTTTACACTTTAAGACACTCCGAGATGAACCAGGCACTGAAGCTATTCAAGAACCATTGACTTAAACCTTTCAAAAGGGAGAAAGGAAATAAACAATACAATGGAAAATAAAGAAGAACGATAATGGAAAATAAAAGGAGGAGGTACTGATTTCGACTGTATTTTTTTATGTTTGTTATCTCATAACTTTCGACTGGGTGAACCGATTCTCAAAATTCTTTTTTTTGTTTGAAAGCTGGTGCTTCCCGTGTAGACCATTTAAATTTCATCAAATACGGTTCAGAATTTTTTGAGATACACTCCAATAACTGAATAGAATGGAAGTCGGTATAAAATTGTTCAAATTGTACTTGTTGTGTGTGTGTGTATGTTTGTAATGAACTCAAAAACTATTTTGCCGATTTCAAAAATTCTTTCACCATTGGAAAGCTACCATTCACTCTGAGTAACATAGGCTATATATTGATTCATCATCATCATCATCCATCACCAAGCGGGTGAAATCGCGGAGCACAGCTTGCAAATTATAATACAAAATCTTGTTATATCAAATAAATATTAACATAAATATTCACAGCACAGTATCTAATTAGATCTAATTCTTCTAAATAGACCTAATGTTTCCTAAAACCAAAACCAAACTAGAAAGGAAAAAGTGTTTAAAATACAGTAAAGCTTAGGTATCAATACCAGTTTTTCCTTGAGCTATAAATAAGCCGCTAATGAGGCAGTTGGTTTAAATCAACTAATCATGAGGGAAATCAGTTTTTCCCTCGCATATAAGGAGGGAAATTTCGAGGGGAGACTGCTCTAGTAAAAAGCCGCATATAAATGGTCTGGTATTTCCTTTGGTGACGATTGCTTCCTCTCGTAGTTGATTTCTAGACGTAATTGAGATTTCCCTTTTATAATTATTTGGTGACTTACTGTATGGCAGCTTTCGTTTCAACTTCTCGTTTTATTATGTTTTACCTGAAACAAAAATAAACTTATATCAGAGAGCACGAAACGAATACATAATCAGCCCATTATGTTCCCAGTGCTGGAACTGGAGCCTTTCTCTTAGAGGGAAGAGTTGTATTATAATCCTCACGCGGGCCCAGTGCGGCTTGGTGGATAGTTAACTGGTAGCTAACACATGTCGAAGTTTTCAGGCCGCCCGAAGGCCTAAGGTACAACCGTGATCGACGGCTTAACGTACCCTCCGAAGCACGTAAACGCTCAGTTGATCCAAGTCCTGACCGCAACAAGCGTTGCTACTTGTTGATCGATTAAGATCACCAAGTCAAGCTCCGCTACGAGCGCTTCTAAGCGCTTCGCGTGAAATGAGTCATCGTCATCATCATCATCATCTCAGCCGTAGGACGCCCACTGCTGAACATATGCCTCCGCTAGAAATTTTCAAAAGAACCGGTGCGGCCTGCATCCAACGTCGTCCTGCTACCTTTACCAGGTCGTCAGTCCACCTTGTCAGTGGACGACCTACCCTGAGCTTACCTGTCCAATGGTGGCAATCGGTTTTTCGTGCTATGTGCCCTGCCCACTGTCACTTCAACTAGCTTATCTTCTGGGCTATGTCGGTGACTTTAGTTCGTCTACGAATCTCCTCAATTCTGATTCTATCACGTAAAGAAACCCCCAGCATAGCCCTCTCCATAGCTAGTGGTGCGACTTTGAGCTTGCTTATGAGGCCCATAGTAAGAGAACACGTTTTAGTGCCATATCATCAAAGACTCTTGTCTTGTGAAGTGAGTATTGCGCAGGTTTACATACACTTTGAGGTGTTAAATAATATTACCTCCACCGTCGGAATGTGAATCGTACGAGGCAAGGAAACCTCCTAGGTGGTAGGGTGGTAGGTTTGTAGTGTTGGTACCACCACTACAGTGCCAGGTATTCTCTACCCAGAAGCAATAGTGAGCAAGCATTACTGTGTAAGAAGAAAGAGACTCATAGTGTAAAGTTTCGTGGTGACGAACGCAGTACAGTGCTACGCAAAACTACAGTGCTAAGCTCTGGGTGGTACTGCAACTGTCATGGGGAAACGTTGTGCTTACCATCAGGCGCACGACTTGCTCGTCAAATCTAATTGCTTTTTTTAATGGTTCATCAAAGTGACTTCCTCTTGCCTGACGGAAAGCGAAGGTCATTAAGAAGCGCTGACCATTAGTGCAGCTGCTGCACTAATCACCACCCCTATGATGATCTGAGAGATGCTTTTTCACGCCCCGCCTGAAAGACCCAGGGTCATAGCTGTAAGGAAATACGTACGCCGGCGTTTGCTTACACGACAGAGGTAGGAACTGCTAAACTTTTTGGTTCGTGGTAAGAAGTTTTGAAGATATCAAAAGATATTATCATCTATTAATTGCTTATTAATAAAACAACAGAGATTATTATCATCCACATTCCCAACCCATATGAAATGTATACACCCACATGCGATAAGCTATGCATTTACACCTACAATAAAATACACAACTTATGCACTTATGATTTTAATCCGTAAAAATATAATAAAACTTACAGTAAACGGTGTACATATGGCCGTATCTATGCGATAAGTATAAATTGATAGATAAACTGCTCACCTTATCTTGCCTAGCATTTTTGTAAACAATATTTTAATAAGGCGTGTATATACTGGCTTTTAACAGCAAGGTCCTGCTGAGGTATAAGGGATTGTTTATGACGCAGTAGCTGCTCCCCGCGGCTTTCCTGGCAGCAACATCAGTACTTTATTATAATACTAGCTGCGCTCCGCGGTTTCACCCGCGTGGTGGTGTGTGATGATGATAACTATTCTAGGTACAACGGGATGTAATTTATCTCTTTGCCAAATTTCATTACAAGGCGTTAGACCGTTAAAGCGCCGTAGCGGAGGACTGCTCACGAGGGGTTGAAGCCCCACACGCCCCCTTTATGCCACCCCCGTGGCGAAAAGGCAGTGTACGGTATTACCACCATTAAAAAAAGGCATGTTCACAGTCTGCTGGTAAGCACTAAGTACACCACTAACCAATAATTACGAAATCGATATGATCATTATTTTTCAACCTAATATTCTTCGCCTAAAACCGAACATGAAACTATTGAATTAACCATGAATTTCAGACATTTTAAATAGCTCTTTCATTAATTTCACTTAAATACCAATAAACATCGCGCAAGACAATTACGCGGGCACGTCACATAATTTTTTTATACTGCAACGAATAGCAATTTTACTTTTTTATGCAAAAACATTTACACTTATCAAGATAACCTTTGAACAGTGTAAAAGTAAAAAAAACCAGACGCGTATTTTTTCTCTTTTTTTACAAAGTGAAAGTGTACCAACGTACGAGTGCAGACGTATGGCGCGCGTCATGATATCTTAATGGTGACATAAAACACTTATTTGGTGTCGGGTAGAGGTCAACGAACTTTTAGAAGATAAGATACAAGAGTACAGATTAAATACTAGCTACTACGTGAGTATACGGCGACTGTGTATTATCTATGAGCTGTAACAATTTTTTTCTATGGAGTAAACAGAATAGTACCTAAATTGTTCACCTGATGGTAAGTACTAGCCCATTACCAATTTTGCTGTGACACTGTACTGTCCTCGTCACCCTGAGACATTGATTTTAGTTTTTTTGCCTTGTAATTTCAATTACAGTGCCCTCTACACCCTAACGCAGTATTGGTAAGGCCTAGCACGAATAACTGCGTAAGTGTAACGTAACGTGTCGTTCGCGTGAAACAGTACAAACTGTCATATATCTAGGACAACTGTGACACAGATAACTCATAGTTTGTGTACGCTAAAGAGTGACGCGTTGACGCTTACGGTAAAGACACGAATACTTTTTCGCAAATTGATGAACCTGTTAGCTCAGTACTGAACCTGCCTGCGAAACACAGGGTTCCAGGTTCATATCCTGGTCGTGGCAAATACTTGTGTGATGACCAGAATTGTTTGTACTCGGATCTTGGGTGTTGTGATGTGTTATTGTGTGTATCCATGCCTTCCGCGACACAGAGAGTTATAGTGCTGGTTTCTATATATAGTTTTTGTGTTATATATTGGAGCCCGTGGTTCGGAGGGCTCGTGAAGTCCGTTTTTTGTCTTAGGACAAAATTCGTTAGGCTATGTCGCAGGACTTCAGGCGGCCTGAAAACTTCGACAAGGGGTGGCCACTAGCCTACCCACCAAGCTGCAGTGGCGGATTACGGCCCAACTCCTCTATCTGAGAGGAATGCTCGAGTCTCAGCAGTGGTAACATTTATGATATTGGAGCCAAATATTACTGCCGATCTTAAAGTATTAACGGGCGCGTTTTTACAAAGTAATTAAATCTATACGAGCCATACAACTCGGCTACCTCGATTGTCGAACGCTGTCATTAATTAAAAGAAATTGGCCGCTAATTCACCGAATCTCTCCGTTAAGTAATACGACACGCAGCCCGTTTGGTACAAGTGTAGTGTTGCGTCATCGTCTGTCAGTCGGCACGCCCGCCTCCGCTCGTCATGTGCTGTGTTGGTGTAGAAAGGTGCTTGTTTACACCACCACACTAATGGTACGTCCGGCACAATAAAAAACCCGTATGCAAGTATATTACCCGTATTCTTAATGATTATTAAGAAATTATCAGCTTTTAAGCGGACTAAAGCTGAATGACCTGCAGACCTAGACAAAAGATGTTTCTGCAGGCCTAGACAAAATTCAAACAGGCGTGATTCCGCACACGCTACAGACAAAAATGTGTCTACGAACTTAGCGCGACGTCACGTGACTTTTCCACAGGTAATGACAACGCCATACATTTTGAAGTTGTCGTTTGGCGTTAACGCTAACAGAAACGTCTTTTGTCTAGGCCAACTATTATCCAAGCCTGGAGGTGGTTTTAGTAGGATCCTCATAGCTTATTTCGACATACGTGTACAATAAACATATAGTTTGGGAATCAGGTGATTCTACTATAATATATGTTATTTGTAAATGCCTTTTATGAAATAAACTTTATTATTATTTATATATATATTATGTCCGGTTGCCCTCCATGACATGAGATAATAATTCCCTTATAATTATCGGCAAACGTAGTGTAGGAACGTCCTGAGGCACGGTGGAGTGACGATCTGCGCAAGACGGCTAGCAAAAACTGGATGCGAGAAGCCCAAGATAGACCTAAGTGGCGTGCAATTGGAGAGGCCTATGTCCAGCAGTGGACTGCTACAGGCTGATGATGATGATGATGACTATAATTATCGCCATTAGTGACGATGTTGTTTATAAACCTATGTCAACCCCTCCAAAGCTTTAAAAACCGTCATGGTACGAATGAGAAATTGTCCCATCATAAAGAACGATATTGAAAGAAATATTTAGTCACACTCCCGCTATAGATGTACTATAGATGATGACGGGTCAGCTTGACCAAAACCGCTGTACTGCGCCTTAACCACACCACGTTGCAGTTCCTGGAATAGTAGGTTGATTTCTACGAAATCTATTGTATTATTGGCCAAATATGGCGAATCGCGAGTCAACGGGTTAAGTGTGACAGACGTGGTGCGGAGAGGAAAAGCCTGGGTATAATCCGTGGCAGCCCGTCGCAATGCATATGCGTCCGAACCCCCGCGCCTCACCGTGCACATACCTAAGGCGTGGTACAGCAGTGACAGTCAAGCTAGAGCATGCCTCATAAATGCTAGTCCTGCGGTACTGCCCATCAAGACTGACTCTTACTAAATGTTTTCCTGCCCGGTAAAATAACAGGTAACATGGGACATGTCAACATACCATCTTCTTTAGCTGTTATCAACTTGCACTAAGTATACACCAGATGTGCCCGAAGGCCCGGTATCACAACAAAACTGTGGTATATTAATCACAAATTCTATTAGCTGTATCGTTAATGTTGCCATAGTTACCAGTTATGTTTAAAATTGAATCAGCCAACTGTGCAATTTGCAAGGTAATGGGACCTGGTGATTACAGGCTATATACATAATTACGTCTGGTGTTGTCAATACTTATTATGCTGGTTTCCTGTGAGAATTATGGCTTTTAAAGTTTTCCCGATTTCTCTCAGCTTCCTTAGACATCCGTTGAGAAAGCTCATAAGCGCTTGGGGAGAAATGGTTCGTATTATACGGAGTATACATAGAAAATGTCGGTACCTACGACACAGGGAATCTTAGTGTGGCTGAAAGCAGAAGTGTATTTTTATATGAATGGTAGATATACCTTACGAACATCTTATTTAGTTATAAGACATAAGAGTACTTGTCTTATACATTTATTACAGTCGCGTAACGCATTTATGAAGTTAAGTCATCTTCTCTGTAACCGATCACTTAGTCTCTCTACTACACACACACTCTACAGGTGCGTTTGGCACAGTGCACAGTGCTACGTGTTTTCGGTTCTTTTGTATGGAGTCGAGTCATGGACCTTAACACGAGCCACAAGTAAACGATTGAAAGCTTTTGAATTGTGGGTGTACAGAAGAATTTTGAAAATCTCGTGGACTGATACTGTCCAATCAAAAAGTCTTACATAAGCTAAATAAAAAAGTAGAAATCTTAAATACAATAATAACTAGAATGCTCCAGTACCTGGGTCACGTCATGCGCAATGAGAAATACTCCAACTGATCATACAGGGCAAAATTCAAGGACGTAGACGACCAGGCAGAAGACATACGTCACATCATGGCTCAATACGTCCGGAGACGTGGTTCAACATGAGCAACACGTCGCTATTTCGAGCAGCAGCTTCTAAGGTCCGTGTATCCTTAATGATAGCCAACCTCCGGTAGGAGATGGCACCGTAAGAAGAAGAGATACATTTATTATTACTGTTATTGGGTTGGCTATAGCCGTCCGGTACCTGATTTTGATGAAGGTGCGAGTTTAGGGGTATCATTGGGGTCCACCTGAAGCCCTTCCAGCAATTTTTTTTTGCCGGAAACGTAGTTTAAATTAATTATGATTAAATTAAAATTTGATAAAAAAAAGTGAAATGGAACGCAATGTTGAGAAAATGGTACAATATTAAGTTGTCAAATTAAGTTGTCAAACTGAGTTAAACGAAACGTATCGTTATCGTTAAACGTAAGAGAAAAAAAAAAGGCGCCATTTTGTCTTACTGACAGATGGACTGTCATCCATTCATTCCGTTTCTCTCGTAGTTTCGTGAATGTGTGCTCTCTTGTTTTTCGATTTTTATTACGACTTTGGCTTTTTCCCTGGACTTCCTTCGATTGCGCGACGACTTGAAACTTGGCTTGCTTACCGGATTTGTTTGGATTGCTCTACGACTTGAACTTGGCTTGAAAACTGGACTGCACTTGGCTGTAATGGAGTATTACAGTACAATACCCGAAGCGGACGCGGTTTCGGCTCCTGATCTGCCCGTCGAACCTGTTGCCGGACCTTCTTCGGCTCCTGATCTGCCCGTCGAGCCTGTAGCCGGACCTTCTTCGGCTCCTGATCTGCCCGTTGAACCTGTCGCCGGACCTTCTTCGAGTAATGACGACGACGACAACGAGCTTATAACCAAACGAAAACTTTGCGTCACTGAAGTGATTGATCATTGGAATTTAACTGACGTTGTGCGAAAATTGGGCACTAAAGACCAATGCATTAAATATAGTGAAGACCAAGGTCTCATACCAACTGAGAAACGGTGTCGAACCCACAGGACATCCATGAAAGTGTCATACTCATGCGGATGCACAAGTTTTGGTACATTTGTGTGCTCAAAAAGATCATGCAAATCTAAATCGGGCAGCGGTGCCAAGATCTCTCGCAGAATTGGCACATTTTTCGAAAATATTGCTATCGACATAATGCATGTTTACTATCTTATATATGCATACTCACAAGGATGGACCTACGACCAAACAATTCACGAAGACCCTTATAAAAAAGAAAGGAAGCAATGTTTAAGCCCAAATACTATAGCCGATTGGTTTAATTACTGCAGAGAAGTAGTTGTGATATTTTATTTGGAAAAACAAAATCTTTACAGCGGTAAAATTGGAGGCTGTGGGAAAATAGTGCAAATAGACGAAAGTAAATTTGGAAAAAGGAAATATAACAAAGGACGTCACATTGAAGGCCACTGGGTGCTGGGATTAATAGAAGATGGGTCTGAAGACTTAAGATTGGAAGTATGCCCGGACAATAAAAGAGATGCTGATACTCTCATACCTTTAATTCAAAAGCATGTTTTACCTGGAACAACAATCCACACCGATTGTTGGCGGGCATACGATTGTCTGTCTGAATATGGATACATACACAAAAAAGTGAATCATTCAGACCCAGAGAACCCATTTGTGGGTAAAGATGGAATCCACACCCAAAGAATAGAATCCCAGTGGCGAGCAGTGAAGAGGTTTTTCAAAAAACAAAATTATAACAACCCAGAAAACTTTAGTGATATAATTGTTGAATATTTGTGGCGAAGAGACGTGTATAAATATAAAAGAGACTCTTTTGTACATTTAATGAAAGCAATTAAACATGTTTATGAAATAAACAAGTAATGTATTAAAATGTTTGTTTAATTGTGTCTCTCCTAGCCCTTTAACATTAAGTTTTTCTCATCTATCAACATAACTCTGAGACGGACTGGATATGTTATTGTTGTTATATAATACAATGTTAAGTGAACCGCCTTGATAGATTAGGTGTGAAACAAAAAATAGGTTAGGTTAGGTTAGAACATGACAAACAACGCACGAGCCGAGCGAGCGAAGCGAGCGTGCCGCGGCAGCGGCCGGCGAAGTGCCAGAAGCGAACCGCCTTAATAAGTTAGGTGTGAAACAAAAAATAGGTTAGGTTAGGTTAGAACATGACAAACAACGCACGAGCCGAGCGAGCGAAGCGAGCGTGCCGCGGCAGCGGCCGGCGAAGTGCCAGAAGCGAACCGCCTTAATAGATTAGGTGTGAAACAAAAAATAGGTAAAAAATACTGATATAGCCGAAAGTGAGGTTAAGTACTAAAAAAATTATTACTCAAAAACTAAAGGCCTCCGGCGGGGGGGGGGGGGATGCCGGGGGGGCTTCACCCCCTCCCCCTCCCCCCCCCCCTCCGCCCCCCCTCCCCCCACCCCGCGGGTACCGGGCGACTATAGTTTAACCCTGTTATTTATTAATGATGTCGGGTTGGTAGTGTATTGTACTATGATAAGAGTAAGAGTTAGTCTATTAAACTCTATTATCACTTGATGACCAGAGCACATTAGACCTAAAACGACGATAGGCAAGAACTGCCGTGCGATTCTGTAATGGTTCGTCGACGAGCTCACTGATGGCAAATACTTCGCCCTTGTACATAAGCTTGCTTTTCCAACGTTTCTTGTCATCGTCTCATTTGTTTCACGGATGTTGTCAAAGATGCAACGATGTTTGCTCTTTAAGAATCGCACGGCAGGTGCCGAAACACACAGTTGACAGATGCTAACTGGCAAGTTTGCAATCTTGGTGTAACTAGACAGACCAAAAAGTGCATTTTCAGCTTGTGGATTTAAACAACATTTTACCTTCGACAAAAGTCCAAGCGCGAGGATTTCAACCCTCACTACCCTTGAGATGTAGTCACTTTCAAACGGCAGTTCATTCATCCAATTTAAATTAATACTTCATATACCGTGATAATTGGAACAAATTGACACTGACGTACATTAAAAGGGTTAATTCCAAATAACCCTGGAAAAACTAAGTAACACTTTAAAAAGACCCAAAATTTTTAAACTTATGTGTTACCACCATAAGAAGTCATGACGACGAGCTAGTCCATCCATATAACCAAAGATACGACCAACGGTCACTCTTTCATGTAGCACCTGCTGCAAAAATTACATATGACCTGTATGGTCATTCAGCTTTACGATACGAATTAAATATGAACGGTTCCAAGACTTCTTGTCTATCTATTACTTACAGCTAGGTATCACCTACGGGCCTGTTTCTCTATCTATTATAATACCCAGTTCGAGTATCAGGTCGGGCATTGTTGGCGACAGGAATAAGTGGCATTTCCACGTCCCAGTTCGGGACGGTTTCATCGTTCGTGGAACAGTCAGGTGTTCTACAGCTTTGGCATTCAAATTGTTTACAACTGTAACTATTTTCGTCAGCAAGTTTTACGTTTGATGAATAATAAGCTGGTTTGGTTGTATTCCTGAGTCATTTTTATAGTCAGATCATCTGTATATAGTTTGGCAAAATGAATAACTGATTTTACGGTCATTGGTATTCGGTCTTATTGATCCTTTTAACTGTTTGATATGAATTCATACACAAGGTGTTTCAAAACTCGTCGGTCTGACGCTCTCGACGCTCTACGTGACGATGAAAAGCGATTCTCTAAGAGCAAACATCGTTGCATCTTTGACAAAATCCGTGAAACAAATGAAGAGATGACAAGAAACGCTGGAAAAGCAACCTTATGTCTAAGGGCGATATCTCATAAAGTATTTGACATCGGTGAGTTCGTCGACGAATCATTAGAGAATCGCACGGCAGTTCCCACAAAAAATATACAAACCAAATTTATAAATATGGACATACCATTAAAAATGTATATACAGGCTGTTTGGTAGAGGGACCGACAAACCAAATGAGCGTGTTCGGGGGCCCACTTGGAGAACACAAGTTGGCCAAAAAAAAATCCCCCACACCCCAATTTTTTTTAACTTTTTTTTGTGAATTTTCTCGTTTTCTCCAATATTGTACCTATTTACCACCATAACATTTGTAAAGTATGTTTTAGACCGGATGTTTTTAGTTTTTACAAATTTTACAAATGTTATGGTGGTAAATAGGTACAATTTCGGAGAAAAAGGGAAAAATCACAAAAAAAAGTTTAACATATTCGGGGCCATTTTTTTTGGCCAACTTGTATTCTCCAAGTGGTCCCCCGAACACGCTCATTTGGTTTGTCGGTCCCTCTACACCCTAAACACCCAAACAACACCCTATATAAAAACCAAAAAAACATTAAAACCTCAACAAAGAGTGATAATTGAAATGTGTATAAGCAGACTTCTAACTATTAAATATTTACATCCACGGTTTGTAGGTAAGTTATATAACAGATAAAAACGTACATAACTTAACTTTTGCGATTAGTTGAATTTTATAAAAACTTTTTGTTGCAATATGAATGAAAGATTGGAGTTTTTTTACATTTAAATATTACCTACACAAACAAAAAAGACGCAAGCATTGCAACTTTCAAATACACAAGACTTGAAGTGCTTATCAGTGAAATCGGTTTCCGCCAACTCGTAACTTTGTAAACCTCAAACTGGGTCTTCTCCCTTTACCGACACCTGATAAACACAAACCAAATATTGACCGTACGGTACCAGAACAGCTCAATAACACGTGGACTCAACTAATCACCTGCCAGTTAGCACCTTGTTATAAGTTTACAAGTCCCAGTCCAGGAGGTACCCAACACTTACGTGTAACTGTAACGAACTTGTGTGGAAGGCGCCATTGGTGAATGAATATTGTTAGGTAGGTACTTTGTTGGAATAACTGCCTAAAACTATTGTCATACTGCATTCCATATAAAATGAAAAACAAATGTGTCGATGCCGATTGCCGCATATCGTGTTTTTAACAGACTTAAACAAGTGCAATTTGAAAAAATGTAATACCGAGTTTCATTCCATTACTTTGGTAAAAATCAGTTATTGGAGTGTAACTCAAAAGCTACTGGACCGAATTTGATGAAATTAAACGGGACCACACGGGAAGCACCAGTTTTCTCAGCCACACGCAGGGCCACACGGGAAGCAGTAGTCTCAATCGAAAGTTATGAGGTAACAAACATAAAAAAATACAGTCGAATTGAGTACCTCCTCCTTTTTTTGAAAGTCCGTAAAAAAGGTGGAGGTTCTATGTTCGTGTGTATGTATTTTTTTATGTGGATGTTAGCACCGACATCTCCCCCATTAGTGGACCGATTCTCAGAATTCTTTTTGTGTTTTGGTAGAGTATACTTCCGAGGTGATACCATTTAAATTTCATCAAATTCGGTCAAGCAGTTTTTGAGTTTCACTCCAAAAACTGAAAAAGCCTATCTTGATGATATCATCATTAACGGTCAATGGCAATCGATCCCGTAAGTAGCAAGGGACCGACTTCTTGAGTGAGAACTAACTTGTCGAAGACGGTCCATGCGCACAACATTGTGATAAAAGGTACTGATGATAAAATATACTTTTGAACTATCATGGTACCGATTTCAACAAGTTATTTCACATTTTTTAGTAATGAAGTCGGTTCTATTTTTGCTAACCAAAATTTGATGGTGTATAATAGTGGCTGCATTGTCGCCATATTTAATGGTGTCACTGCGCGCGAAGATATGGTAGAATGCGATGGTATTGAGAGAATTTCGACCGTTTTGGAAATCTACTGAAACGCTATAAAAATTTGCTCTCACTCTGCCGTGCGATTCTCTACATATACATGAGCATACATCGTTGCATCTTTGACAACATCCGTGAAACAAAAAAAACAACCTTATGTTAAAGGGTGTTAAAGGGATCGCCCTTTAACATAAGGTTGTTTTTTTTGTTTCACGGATGTTGTCAAAGATGCAACGATGTATGCTCATGTATATGTAGAGAATCGCACGGCAGAGTGAGAGCAAATTTTTATCGATATCTCAAAGTATTTGCCATCGGTGAGCTCGTCGCCGAACACAACGAGGAATCATTAGAGAATCGCCCAGCTGGATCTAAAGCGCGATTTAAGCCTCGATAAGTACAGTAGCGAGTTAACTTGTGACATCGACGAGTTAAGTAGTTATTGTCATTTGAACGACACAAGCGAGTTAACTTGTGACATCGGCGAGTTAAATAGTTATTGTCATTTGAACGACAGAAGCGAATTAACTTGTGACATCGGCGAGTTAAATAGTTATTGTCATTTGAACGACACAAGCGAGTTAACTTGTGACATCGGCGAGTTAAATAGTTATTGTCATTTGAACGACACAAGCGAGTTAACTTGTGACATCGGCGAGTTAAATAGTTATTGTCATTTGAACGACACAAGCGAGTAAACTTGTGACATCGGCGAGTTAAATAGTTATCGACATTTGAACGACACAAGCGAGTAAACTTGTGACATCGGCGAGTTAAGTAGTTATTGTCATTTGAACGACACAAGCGAGTTAACTTGTGACATCGGCGAGTTAAGTAGTTATTGTCATTTGAACGACACAAGCGAGTTAACTTGTGACATCGGCGAGTTAAATAGTTATTGTCATTTGAACGACACAAGCGAGTTAACTTGTGACATCGGCGAGTTAAATAGTTATTGTCATTTGAACGACACAAGCGAGTTAACTTGTGACATCGGCGAGTTAAATAGTTATTGTCATTTGAACGACACAAGCGAGTAAACTTGTGACATCGGCGAGTTAAATAGTTATTGTCATTTGAACGACACAAGCGAGTAAACTTGTGACATCGGCGAGTTAAGTACATAGTTATTGTCATTTGAACGACACAAGCGAGTTAACTTGTGACATCGGCGAGTTAAATAGTTATTGTCATTTGAACGACACAAGCGAGTAAACTTGTGACATCGGCGAGTTAAGTAGTTATTGTCATTTGAACGACACAAGCGAGTTAACTTGTGACATCGGCGAGTTAAATAGTTATTGTCATTTGAACGACACAAGCGAGTTAACTTGTGACATCGGCGAGTTAAATAGTTATTGTCATTTGAACGACACAAGCGAGTAAACTTGTGACATCGGCGAGTTAAGTAGTTATTGTCATTTGAACGACACAAGCGAGTTAACTTGTGACATCGGTGAGTTAAGTTGTTATTGTCATTTGAACGACACAAGCGAGTTAACTTGTGACATCGGCGAGTTAAGTAGTTATTGTCATTTGAACGACACAAGCGAGTTAACTTGTGACATCGGCGAGTTAAGTAGTTATTGTCATTTGAACGACACAAGCGAGTTAACTTGTGACATCGGCGAGTTAAGTAGTTATTGTCATTTGAACGACACAAGCGAGTTAAGTAGTAAGTTGATTAAGTTGAGTTGAATAGATCACGATCCTATTTTTTGGCATGTTCAGTGCAAAGTAGGCCCCTCTCTCGCGTCTCCCGCACCCGCTAACTTAACTGGCCGGCATGAAGACGGGCGAGTTTAGTACAGTCCATAGATTTGTAGACAAGTAGTAAGTAGTAAAAAACAACCGGCGCGACTAATCTTCTTGTCGAAACGGTAACTTATGACTACTTACTCGCCTAAATTTAGACGCTACTTACTACTTGTTACTTAACTGACTGATTTATTAACTGGCTACTGTACTTATTGATGTGTAAATCGGGCTTAAGGTTCAGTAAATCGCGAGTGATATGCAAAAGTTTGGCGTAAGTTTTTTCTTCACACTTTTTGTACATAGAGTGCGCCATGCTTTGAGAGGTGAATATCTTCTCCTACATTAAAGTTGGAACGGTGGACCAACCAGCACTCATCTTATAGGTAAATGTACGCTTTTTTGATACATGTCAGTCAAATCCCAAATCTGTATAATCGTGATGGCCAACATTCCTCAGTCGGCCCTCACGGCATTTCGATCAAGACTTTAAAAATACAGGCAATTAGAGAGGTCGTCGACCCCACGCTTAGTTATAAACTAAAGGTTATGAAGAACAGGTAAACGCATCAACACAATGCGTAGAAAGAGATTAAACTTGTGTTTTGTATTAGAGATTGGATGTGAATTGGCCTGGTTTTGTCTGGAATTGTGATAATAAGAGAGATAGAGGATTGATTTAAGCAGCAGAATGCGTTCTATTATAGTTCGTATGAACATGTACCTAAACACATCACTACAATAATTATACTTAATAAAACTGCAGAGGCCGAATTTCTATACATACAATATCTAAACCGAGTCAGGGAGATGGTAACGAGTGTTTTTTTTTGTTTCTCTGTTTGTCTGTCTGATTGTACGGGCTAATCTCCGAAACGACTGGACTGATTTGAATGAAATTTTGTATGTTAAGGATACTTTTGATCCTGGTAAATTAAACAGTTCCCGTGGGATAGTTAAAAACGGTAATTTCCGTATCCCGCGAGGTCACGCGGGCGAAGCCGCTGGCGGGTCAGCTAGTACTAAATATTTTTTTCCCTAAACCATATAAATTATATAAAATATAATGAATATAGTATCTGAAACTAACAGGCTGCTTTGAAAAATTGGTTTGAATATGATAGTCAGATTAATGAGGAATATACGAATATAGGCTACCCTAGCAATTAGACATTTTTTTTCGAAAAACGCGGATGAACGCGCAGGGCGGAGTTAGTTAATGCATTTCTAAAGAATACAACGGCCATTAGTACTTTCGTAAATCAATTACGAAAACCATTCTTTTTGATGACAGGAATAATGTAGCTTACTCCCTGTCAAGATTTGTTTTATTCGGAAGTAATGTTATATAAATTTAATCTAATTAAGTAATGAATTTCTGTTTTTGAAACCTTTTCTGATGGAACTTGATTTTTCATAATGCTTGAAACATGTTTGACAACACAACCATGTTCTTGAAAATAAAAAAATATATTTTAGAATTACTCTGATATCAGTGGACCTAGCACGAATAACTGCGTAAGTGTAACGTAACGTGTCGTCAGCCGACTGTGACACAGATAACTCATAGCTTGTACGCCGAAGAGTGACGCGTTGACGCTTACGATACTATTACTTTACGCAAATTGTTTGTGTTACGGCCTCAGGGTTTTTTAATGTGAATACAGAGTTATCTTTTTTAAAGAGGCTCCTAAATCTAGTCTACACAAGTCCTAGATGTTTTTCCATCCATTTGCTAAATGTGATTAGCATCAAGTGAGCACGATGGACACATAACGGGTACTCCGCAATCACCAGCCCATGCTAATGTGCTTTCAGGAACACCCATAAACGCGAGCTTGGACGAAGTGGCTGACTTTTACGGGCATGGCGTGGATGGCACTGGACGTGGACGTAATTAGAGCGGGTTTGGGGCGGCATTAATTTGTTACTGGGGCGTAATTTATTCGTTTTATTAATAACTAGCTGGTGCCCGCGATTTCGTCTGCGCAGGATTAGTACTTCGTGTTTCGTGTAGCTCATTATCTTCGCCAAGGCCATAACTATCTTTATACCAAAATATTGTCTAAAATATTTACATGGTCAATCGCAATTGCTATAATAGTATTAGTAAACTTAAATACTTAGTAAATCAATCAGTAAACACTATTAATAAAATACAATACACGTACATACACATATAAAATTCATCACAATGGAAAAAACTGTCATAACATTTCATCACCCTTGACGATATTTGTGTAACATATCAACACCCTTGACGGTCAAAATAAAAGCGTGCTTTTGACTAAACTATCAGAAACTGACACAAACTTTGACAGAACTGTTATCATTACGATCTTGTCGTAGGCGGAGATCTTGTTATTTTGTCTATGCCGTGCCCAGGAATATTACGCTTTTGCACCCGCGTGGTGATGGATGATGGTGATGATGAAAAGTAGCATATGTGCTATTCTAGACTATAATCTATCTCAGTGCCAAATTTTATCCAGATCCGTTCAGCCGTTCTGCCGTTTTTGAGTAACAAACATCCATTAATCTATCCATCTATCCAAACTTTCACATTTATAATATTAGTAGGGTGGCTTTTTTAAAATTAAAAGGCTACAAGTTTGACTCCTTCTCACTCGAGGGCCAGTGATGATGTGGTCTAAGAGGGCATCCGACTAGACCGAGAATGGCGATTAGTTCTAATCTAAGGAAAAGCTGTCAGGCCACACCGTTTAGAAGTTCCGTGACATGTTTTTAATGCTGAGGGTGATAGCTAGCCAAGCGATCACAACAAAAGTTCTAAGACCATGCTATGGATATTATCACGAAGCTACGATACGACATACGTCAAAACTCAGATTCGAGGTTGGGATCAAAGCAGCTACCGTCGCCGTTGTACCCCGCCAGACTGGCTACCCTACCAACCCTAACTAAGTCTAAGCTTTAACCCGCTGACTCGCGATTCGCCATAGTTGGCCAATAATACAATAGATTTCGCAGAAATCAATCTACTATTCCAGGAACTGCAACGCTAAACCCTTTCAAAAATATTAGTGTATACAGTTGAAAAGCTGTCAATGCTTACAAACAATAATAAAGTAAAAAACTCAATAAAATTCAGTTCTACAATACATACAACTAGGGATAAGATAGACCGCCTTCTCCTGGCCTCTGTTCTCTTCGGGAGTACAGAAGAGTTCCCGGAACGGGAGTTTTTGCTAAATTTCAACTATACTCTCAGCTGTTCTTAATCTAAGTAAATAATTATATACAGTGATTTGACACACATTGTCACCTTGATCCATCAAGAGTCAAATAGACACAATAGAAATTTCATTCTTATAATGACATCGACAGACGAGGGGTTAAGTATAAATGACTCTGCAATCACCACCCCCTAATCGAGTCCTCGATACGTCCACCTGACCAGGTCAATGCCAGCCCCACCGTTACAAGCGTTCTCGGCAGCAAACTGTCTTGACTGTACCAAACCAATTACCTAAGGGTGTATCCATAGTACTTAACTGAGACTATTTTGGTGCTTAATAGATTAACCTTTAAATGTTAGTTGGCAAGGTTGGCAGGACCGTGGAGAGGAGGTGGGTATCTGTACCTTTAAATGTAAATACCAGGTATTTCGGCACAAAATCAAATATTACATATTTTATGACGTAGTGTACTAATATAATTAATGTGTAATTATTTCGCGACGAAGACGAAGTTCTTCGTTCATTGGACCACGCAGCCCACTATATAATGCAATTCCTGTAAGCTCTACTCTACAAGCAATCATTTTATTAAAAAAACGTATGCTATGAGACATATATGTCGCGAAAACACTATTCCTTTATATCACGCCAAAATCAACAGAGTTTAACTTAACTTGGCACATAAACAGCCGTAACCCTAAACAAAACGTAGGATAATGTAGGATTGTGCGTAAAGGAACATTTTCCCGTAAATAATACGAAAAAAAATCCACATGGCAGAGCTTCGGGACGCGGTTTCTTATATAAATATGTTTTAACATATATTCCAAGTATTTTTAGTAATAAATTTAGTGACAAAGCATTATCAGTTATTATTACAGACATAAATCCTTTCAGATACTAAAATAAATTGCAATGCAACATTTTTATCTACCCCATATCAATTTTAGGTATACTATCTGATATATGTTATAATCCGAAAACTTTCCAAAGGATTATCATTGGAACACTGAGCTAATTGCACTGATAAGGGCGTTGCACAAACATCGTCAATCAAACTGTTATCTGTGCGACTGATTTCGATAACGCACATGGTTGGCACGTCACTAATGATTACGGATTTCTTTTCAACTTTACTTAAGAAACGGAACCCTATTAATACCTAAGCTTACGCGGGTCGTCCATCAATCAGTACCTACTTAGTACTTACACACTCATAAACACTAGAATTCCCAGTGTGGTGGAGTGGGAGACTTAGACACACCATGACACATCACAATATCCAAGACCAACACAAACATCTGCTCCGGCTAGGAAGGACACCCTGGGACTCCGCACTTTGAAGGTTTAAAGAAGACAATCAAGCAAATTAAACGACTAGGCGAATAAATTAGTGTATTTGGGTGAGGAGCGAAGTGCAGGACTGCGTAACACTTCAGCTTGAAGCTCAGGTAGCACTACAACTGTCTATGGCAGACGTGTTGATTTTCATCAGTGGCGAAAATGTGCGTAAGTGGATTCGTATTGTTAACTATTCAGTACAAACTATCATTTATCTAGTACAACTGTGGCACAGATACGAATACGTTAGTTACAGTTACGCAAATTTTCGAGCTTAGCCCACTGATGCACGACTAACCAGCTCTTGACGGCATGTACAAAGATATTGACCTAAGTGCATAGTAAAAACATTATTAACTAGATTTCGCACAAGAGTTTCATAAACACTTACAGGGTAAGGAATAAGAATTATGTATTCTTCCTACTAAACATAATGGCAAACAACTTTTCCATTATTAACAATACTATTAATTCCATGAAATCATGTACGCAAAAACACTCATCAGAAAAAGTAAATTAACACTCACGCGGGAAGTTTGTCCAACAAATCAAGCTTCATTGTGTATAAACTAGCAACACTACTCCATTTCTTAGTGGTAATTGAGGGTGCCCAGCCATTTCCTAGTGTTGCCATAATAGGCGCGTACGCAACCAGTCGGGTAACATTGTGGGGAAAAAACTTATTAGCATCTGAACATCCGCGCTTCGGAGGCCTGCGAGACTGGAAGTGATCGACAACACGATAATTTGATAAATGTGAGCGCAGATGCTTCTGATGAAGATAATGAGGATTTAGATTCAGACATTGGTTTTGAATAAATGAATGTTATGACAACTATTATAAAATATGTTTTTGATTAGATTTGATGAAATGAAATGTATTTATTTGCCTAATATATGGTGTTACAGGTGTTGTTGGTTCATTTACATATTGGTATCACATATTTTGTCAGAAACATGACTGACATGCAAAATCGTATTTTAAAATTGAAAAATTATACAATGCCAATAGGATTACATTTAAAAAAAAAGTCTAATTAAAATAGCGCTGTCAAATTAAAATCCAAAGTCAAAATTCATATTTATATAAAGTAAGATATTATCATGTCCATTGTTTATTTAATAACTCGGCTACACTGTAGAGGTTTTTATCATGAAGCCACTGGAATAATTTTATTTTGAATTGTCTCATTGGCAATTCTCTTATTACTTTTGGTATTTTATTAAATATTCTAATTGACATGATATGACAGTTTTTTGAAAATAAGGCAGATCTATTAATAGGCATAACAATACGGCTAGGATCTCTTTTTGTTATCTTTGAATTGGGTAGAAATCAAATAACTATAATATATAGATAAGATGATCAATCACCAAATTAATACAGTTTAATATTCATTTTATAACATTAGCTGTCATATCTTATCCGTAAAGGTACGGTTCTAACAAAAATTAGGGGTTTACATCCGGTACAATTTATCTCTAAACAGATATCGATCTCGTTCGTTGTACAGTAGCATGATAACATTAGGCGAAACATAACAGACATTATGTACATACAAATTCAACTTATCGGCATCACGATTTCTTACTTATTGAAATGCGATTGGACGTAGATATGTCCTATTTATAAATAGCTCAATTAATAATGCGTGCATGTCTTTCACGCGCCGTCAAAATGTCAACACAAGTCACCGAGAAAAGCGAGTGGACCTAAAACTGAACCTTGGGGTAAACCTGTTTACCATAACGTATTTCTTTTTAATTGTAGCTTGCTATACCCTAAAACAAAAATAAATAAAAAAATTGTATAAACATAACGTTTTATATCCAAAATTCATAGTTTCCCAAAGCCATCGAAATGAATGATTAAATCGAAAGCTCATTATAATCTGTGACATTGGTGATAAAATTCATTTATGGCAGTGATATTTCTTATTTGATCGTGATGTAATGCATTCATTTGTGACGTAGAACAGTTTAAAACCGAGAGAAATGCAGTGTAGTTAGCGGTGCAATCAGCGAGCTGAAATAGCTGGAATATTTAAGCGAAACTGCGGGTAAAAGCGGTCTGTATTACAGAAATTATGTTTGTGTCTGTCAGTCAGCGGTATCTGTGGTCTCGGCTTCCGCATTGCGCGTGCGCCGGGGGCCTGCGGGCTGCACGCACAGAAAGAAACATTATTTTGTTTGTATATATTATTATTCTCGTAGATAATAGTGTAATGTGTCGGGCATTGCTTTGAGATAACTGTTAAATCAGATACTGGGAAATCATTTCAGGAAGAGACTAATAGTATTACATTATCACATTATGTTCCCACGGCTGGCCTGCGACACGGATCTTCTTATCAGAGATTTTTAAATATTAACCGTGTTAGAGAAACTTATACGCTAATTTTTATAAGATTAAATCATAAAATATACCTTTATAGGAAACATCGATAAAATTGATACTATCAATAAAATTTAGGACAGAAAGTCATTTAATGCTATGTGAACTTATTTCTGTTATTAATATATACCAAGATGAAGTTTGATAAGATAACTCGATGTCACAAATGTATAAAACACGATTCTGATTAATTTAACGAAACAAATTGAGGCAGATTATTATCAAATCCGGTTAAAAAGAAAACTGTGTTGAAAACACCATTACGACAAGTATATCTGGTAGAAAACAGGCGGACACCTGATATTGTCGTTACAAAAGCTGCGCGCGCGCAGCGTGAAGCGTTATTAGAGTAGAACGGTATACGTGTGTATACAAGTAACATACCCGCATGATTTTTACAGTGTTTCCATGTAAATTAGTAATGTGCCACTTTCTATTATCGTTTTTATTACGAACTAAAGTGATGACATTAGAAATTATAAACCTGTAATGATTTATTGTGGCGACTCCTTCATTAGTAATCATTAATATTGATCAGTTGACTTTGCGTGTTTTTGCAAGTTCTTCATTTCCTATATTATGTAGAATAAATAATGAGTATGTTAATTAGCCATTAAATAATAAGGAAAAGTGAGGTGCTGTTATGAACTTCACTACTATTAAATTTAGTACTCCGAGAGGACAGCAGCTAGTCATAGTTATTATAGGAAACAATGAAAGTTTATTTGTTGTTAAAATTGAAATGTTTTCGGAAGATGTTAGCCGTAGTAGACGTAAGTAACGAAATTGTTATCTTTTGATAAAAGCATAAATTTCAAAAAGCATAATATACAGGTTTCGGGATTTTCCGGGCCATTTCTTCATAGATCCGTACGTACTTACGTAAGATAAACCGTCAAAATAATAAATATTAAATATAGTTCTCTAATTCCAAATTGAAATGTCATGAAAAACATAAACGAAATATAATTAAATTCCCCTGGCAGTGATGATTTGAAAATGGAACATAAAAACATTTACTATTTTGTATAGAAGCAGAACTCTTTGCGAATGAGTTCGTTCAGGGAAGCACTGCCACCATCTAATAACGTTAGAAAACGAGGGATAATCTTTCTACGACTAGAACCATCAAAATATTTAAATAGGTATAGGATTCCGATACATTACTTGGACAGAAGAAAGAAAAATACCGCCACAACATAATAAGGTCGTATTGATGATAATAGTTTGTATATTCTTATCGCGTTGTATCAACATGTGAGCGCAGGCGCGGCGCTTCGGCGCGACCATTTGCAATGGCGGCAAATGCGGGCATTATTTATACATTAAAGGATATCATTAAAACCACATCATGTCTGGTGTTGCCATCGTGTTATAGTTACATCTCGATAAGTACTTAGCTACTGCTCTTAAGAAAAATCGAGTTGTGGTTGCAATGATTTAAGTGGGGTGTCATGAAAATATCATGATTAAAACTGTTGCAAATACTGTTTTTTTTTAATAATTAGAGACGGTCAAGCCACTCGCCTGATGAAAAACGTCATGCATATGACATTTTGCAACTTAACTCAGAACGCACTTGCTGTAGTTTGCCTGATCAACATAAGTTAAATTTATCCTTTAAATTTATCTCAGTTGTTAAATAAATTTGATTGAAATAAAAATAAATGGCGGCTCTATGTCAATTTGTCAGGTCCAGTCAGCAACTTACTAGAGTTGTCAAAACTGACATAGAGTCGCCTTTTTTTAAGATTTCAATCAACATTTGATTGCAACTGAGATACATAATAGCGATTACGGGTAACTTAAGTCTTGACGTCAAAACGTCCACATAACAAATACCCTAATCTCTGCTGAATAAAGCCTAAAATCCAGCGTTGTATGACACTGCTCTGGTCACCCTCAGACATAAGTATGTCCAAGTCCTCTTAAACTCTTCATAAGAAGCAGTTGCAGCGAACTGCTTGGTGATAGAATCAAGACGTATAACCCGCGGCACGTAACTCTAGCGCTGAGCGAAATGTGGAGGGGATAGCTGCGCATGGGTACAGTCGCGCCATGTGACAGAGAGAGACAAGAGTCCCTCGTCTTCGATGTGACAGAGAGAGACAAGAGTCCTTCGTCCCTTTAGCCACCCTGTGATACCCAATTTTTTACTTCTGCGCAATAACGGTCAGCGCTAGAGTTACGTGCCGCGGGTTATACTCTACTATACACACGAGACATGTTGGTTATTTTTACCCGACTGAAGCGAAACCAAAAAGGAGGGTATTTGACCTGTGTGTGTGGCCATTCCTATGTCAACTCTTAACTACTCAACGACTCAACCGAATTGATAGATAGGTCTTTTGGATAGTCTTGATGGCTGGAGCGTCTGCTGTACTATAGGTAGTTACATTGAGCAAATAAATGATTCTTATTCTTATATTTTTACATAAAATGCTTAAAAAACAAAGTGGCTTCTTTTATGCGCTTATTGATGTTCGGGCGTGCTAATTATTTTTATAGTTGAGCTATATATTTTTAGTTGGATTTTATGTTTCCCAATTTAGTAATATTGTAATACACGGTGTCTCGACTCATCAGTGTGGTCAAACTGTACAACGGTGAACAACTCTGACGATAGTATATGCAAATTATATTACGGAGACAGCAGATTGGTATATCTTTATGTATCCTTAAGATGTAAGCTCGAAAAACACACCTACATAATTATTCAGTAAGTGCATACAAGTATACCTTAAAAATAAGTAAATTTTGATCATAAGCACTCGACAGGTTGTGGATTCAAATTTCACCGTTCCAAACTAGATTCTTAAAGGTTATGGATCAAACAAAAGTTTAAGGATAATCAGCTTAACACTTATATGTATTTATCCAAAAACTTATAACTTACATATAACATATTTGTTTTGTCTGACTTAAATTATATTATCCACGATGACAAATTTGAACAGCTACTTTTTAAGGACATATATTATGGTAGGCTGCCATTTGACCATAAACTCACCAATATGGTAAGTGGAGACGTGATCCAGGATAAAAGAACACTAAACCTAGATTTTCAATAGGCTTTCATGGATAGGTATCGATCGAAAGGCAAATGTATATTTGAAGCAGCACTACAAAACACCCTACTCTGCTGATGATTTACTCACAATGTTTCCATCACTAGATGCTTAACTCGAGATAGGATTCGAGCCCATGATGGCCAGGTCTTTGGCCAACTATAACCCCCCTGTGTCTATCACAACCATCGCTTCAAACAAGAACTACTACGTACATATCAAATTAATAACAATATATTCCAGAAGCTCTTGCATACATTACGCTACCTATATAACTCAAAGATGTTAGGGGTGTCGCAAATCATTTTTAACTACGGGTCATACCTCATCGAAACAATTAGCAGCAGAGCCTTTACATCTGCCAACACCAGCCAACCAATCAAGAGCTAGGCAATAAAATCTAACTCAGTGCTTACAACAAGAACCAATATCGGTTATCGACAGTTAACTTATAGAATGGCTAAGTTAATAACTCGACTAGTTGGATCACTAATTTATATCCAGGCACGCTTTAACTACATTCATAGCTGAGCTGAAGCGGCAAAATTGCAGTCCTGCGCTCGCGCATATTAGTTGTGCAGTGTATTAAACTAATTTGAATAATTAGTGATAGTCATGATTGGCTCAAAACCAAATATGCCTAATCGACATTAGACTCGCCACTTGTCATATTTGGCCAATAATACAATAGATTTCTCAGAAATCATACCAGTTTTCTAGGAATTGCGACATGTATAGTTAAATACTTAATTGTGCTAATTACAACATAAAATTTTAAATTCAGTCAAATAACAGCTTTAAAGTAGTTTTGGGACAGATTTTATACTGAAACAGTTTAAAATCTAACCCAAAAATAAATTTGTAAATTATGGAATGTATACAAATTATTGCAGGCGACAGGTTAATTAAGATGAGGTAACATTAGAAATATTAATTCGTTAAATTCAAATTCAAACTCAATTTCAAAATTCTATATTGCAATTTGTAGGTATGTAAAGGTATTACAATTATGAATAATTCAAACTCTCAAATCAAAAAATCAAAAATCAAAAATCATTTATTTGTTCAAGGCAATGTGACAAAAATTATATCAATGAAATACCTGGTTCCTAAACTAGGCTCATAAAGGCCTGTGTGATAGGATCCAGGCCTCTCTCGTCGGTGAACCGATAAATCATTGCCATTAAATTCTTATACAATAAAAATAAAAAATAAATTTAAAATAAAAAGAAAATTTAAATTAGTATAAGAAATAACAATATCATTAAACTTAGAATTAAAATTACATTTAAATATAGAATTCAGATTAGAATTAATATTAACATTTAAATTTAAATAAAAATCAGATTAATAATAAGATCAAAATCACAATCAAAATCAAATATTAACAAACATTGCATTCCAATAAAAGTAATATTAGACAACAAAATCTTAAAATCATAACAATAACAAATATTTAATTCCAATAAAAATAATACTAATAACAAAACCAAACTGTAGTATAAAGTAGTATTATACCAAGAGTTTATTAAATATAAGTAAAATAATTAACACGTTATATGTTATTTAAAATACAAACATTATGGAGCTATATGAGCAAGGAACGTGTGTGTGCGATTTTATCAGATTTAATAGCAAGTGTCTGTGAGGGTAATTTGACTAGTGTGCAGATGGAGTGTAGTTAGTGAATGTGAGTAGTGTTGTATATGTGTGTTGTATGTTGTGAAAGTATAATTTTTCTTGTTGACTAACTAACTTGATGAGAAAAGTAAGTTTTCAGTATCATTATAATCCATGGCAACTAGATAACGAAATAAAACTATTTTAACCTCGTAACTTGAAAGAGAATGGATTTTATATTTTTTATTGATTTGGTTGTACATTTACGGACCAAGAAAATGTATGAATTTAGTAGCAAAAGTAGTATTAACGTTAGGTATAATAAAAACATTATGTATGACTCGTCTTTGTAATGCTATGGGATCGTATGAGCTTGATATATGCTGAAAGAGAACTGCTTGTTGTATATAAAGTTGTCTAACTGTAAGAAGTTGGCATTCTCTATGAAGGTCTACTGTGGGATATCTAAAAGGGCGTTTAGTGCTACATTTGCATACACTCTCCTTACAACTTACCCCTTTAGAGGTGTGCAACATTCACATTACTATCGACTTCAGTTTACATTAAAATAATATATTATAATATTTTTTTTTTATTTTTTATTTAATTATTCTTCCACACTACAGACTCTTTGGTCCGTACCTTTTTTTGATTTGTTTTTTTTTATTAAATTATTCTTGGAGATTCGTTCTCTAAACATCACAATAAACATTCTTAAGCTATGGTGGAAATTACTTAAAACTAAACTGAGTCAATTTTTTTTTCTTTTGTAAATACATAAATCTATTGCTAGTGAACAATATTTCCTAATTTTATACTTATGTGTACGCTATTGGCCGGAAGTACTGGGCTCAGGTTCTCGCCTTTGCCGTATCCTTTTTAACATAGCCTTCACGATCTCTTCATTTCGGTCTTTTATCGCCATTTTGAGATTATACTCTATGATTCGATATTCGGATGCTTTAATCGCCCGCCTGACGTTTCGCCAATCGCGTCCGAGCTGTCGTCGGCAAAGTACGTGCAGCTGCCTGAGTGTCGTGACACTGCCACCACTGCATGAGAGACGCTGTTTCGGATATTATAAAATTAGGTACAGTCGCCTGCAATAATATGTATACACTCAACAATATTATATTGACATCCAGAGATAATCAGAAGCGCCACCGCTTTATGGTGGATATTCCATTTACCCGAACGAAGCGATTTACTTCTTCGTTTATCACACGAACCGCTAGGGAATGGAACACCCTGCCTGAGTCGGTGTTTCCGGTTAAGTACGATATGGGGGTCTTCAAAACACGAGTGCATAGGTATCTTCTGGGTAAGCGCGCTCCATCATCGATCGCATCATCACTTAACACCAGGTGACATAGTGGTCAAGTGCTACCCAGTTCGATATAAAAAAAATAAAAAATAAAACAAAGTTCCAAACGATACATTACTATATATTTGTTAATGTACACAAGAAGTATATTGAACAGTAAGATAATATTAATAACATTATTTTACAGTAATATTGTAGTACATTTATATGACTGAATACTGAGACACTTTTATAAATTACAGAGTGTATACATCTTACTGCAGGCGACTGTACTTACCTAAATATATTGGACTAATTAAAGCGAGACCCCATAAAAACAATTGAACTTAGTTTCTTTCTTTTAGTTTCGAATCACACCTGTAATTTTCTGGCAATATTTCAAAACAGTAGAATGTAAGTTCCAGAGTTAGAGCAGATCGGAACCAGTCTAGTTTCCCACCGGCAATAGCTCCTCGGTACAAATTACACAAGTACTAGTCAGGTTGCTTCATAGCGCCCTGCTAAATAACCTTGCGAGGGCTGTGCGGTACCCTGAGCTACGATAGTTTTAAACATTAGCTTGCTTAGCTTTGCTTTTTTGACTCTATCGGGTATATTCGCGCATATAACATCAACCAATATGCTGACTAACGTCGGCATGGTGACTATGAACGACACAACTTCGAGGATACGTTGAGTACTTGAGATCAATAAGGTCAAATAGAGATGAATTTAGTTCGCGATGATGTAAAAAATCCTTTAAAACACTAAATAAAATTAAAACATCATAATAATGTTTTCAAATGATTTGCGGCACTAGATTTATACATTCGTTACTACGTTCACACCATAGTTGTTTATGATGTTTTCAGGCCGCCCGACTGCTTCTGACATAGCCTAACGACTGTTGTTCTAAGACAAACAAACAAGATCGATGGTATACTAAGCACGGAAGCCCTCAGCTGAAAATATAGAGAGAAAAGAAAGCGAAAGCAAAGTTGTGACCGCAGCAAGGGTTTGTCGACAAGGGAAGCACCGCTAGGACTAGAGCACTAGTTATTTTCTCTCTCAAATTTCAAGATTTGTTTTGCTAAACAGGCGTTAGTGTTAATATAATTAAGTAGAATTTATCTAAATTCCGCAAAATTGCTGCAAAAACACGATGCAATATTTATACATATACAATAATCTTGCCTCATATTTTAATCCACTCTGAATAAATGTACGAGGAAATCAAAGTAGTATCTAACTTAGGCAAAGGAATGTTTTCTCAGGTTGTTTTATATTTTTATTTAATTTACAAATCACTTTAAAATAATGTGATCCTAGGGTTATTCTAAAGGTAACTTACCTACAAGGTTATTTACAATCTGACGCAAGACCACATGAAAGCAATCATTATTTAAATCAGTTACAAAAATAATTTACGGTTGTAAAGAACATAGTAGGTACCTAGATTCGCATGTGTTTGAATACATATTTCACTCAAACAACAAAATACTACCTACTTACGATCAATAAACGCGGAATAATAATTACAATTGCTATAATTTAACCTTGACTATTAACTAAAGAAGTACATTTTATATTTACAAGGTTAAATATTGTTACCTATATTACAGATATTTATTACATATACCTAAGGAACACGTATTTGAACTAAAATTAACATAGTTATAGATATATACTATTAATGTAGACATTACGTACCTATCGTAAAAGTAGGATTCAAAAATTGTTTGAACGAAGTTGTCACATAACATTTTTTATACTACGAGTAGGTACTAACTTACATTTGCAGTTGGAGAAACGACCTTGACGTAATATCAATATGCATATAAATAGATATAATATAATTGCATATAATTATATATTGATGACCTAGACAATGTAGACATAGCTCAGTTTGTGAGATATAATTTCAAATATGTTCGCAACTAGTCGGAGAATATTTCCGGTAAGTATCACGTGAGTGCTAGCTGATGCTTACATAATTATTATGGAATAACTGGAATAACGCAATTTTTTCTACCAACTTCCAAAAAAAAGGAGGAGGTATTCAATTCGACTGTATTTTTTTTGTTTGTTACCTCATAACTTTCGACTGGGTGAACCGATTCTCAAAATTATTGTTTTAATTTTATTTTGTTTAAAAGCTGGTGCTTTCCGTGTGGTCCCATTTCTAATTTCATCAAATTTGGTCCCGTAGTTTTTGAGATACACTCCAATAACTGAATAGAATGGATATATATAGGATAGTCGGTATTATTTTTTTCAAATTGTACTTGTTCTTACTCATATTGTGGAAACTTCAAGCTTTTAGATATCTTTAATTGGTGTTTTGTTTTTAACTATATCCGCTGATTCATCTAAATCTAATCTACCACTGCAAGCCGAGACTTACCTGGTATGGTGAGCCCACCAAACCACTCCTTATTGCCTAACTCGGATAGTTCGGAAACGGGCGAATTTTAATATCATAACCTTACGTCGTGACTCGGGTGTAGAGTTTGAAGTATCGCAGGTATTGGTATCGACGGGTATCTTGTATCGATCCGGAGAGTATCGATAGAAAATATGGACTAGACTTGTACCAGTTCTAAATAATACCGATTCTGATTTAGAAATATTAGCAACGTGAACATCGTGATCGGGGTGTAGGTGACACTGAAAACTGACCGGCGTTGGATATCGATATCAATCCATCACTTTTGGTCCTGTATAGAGTGACGGAGATAGATATATCGATGAAAGTGTCTAGTACATTCGCCTTCATAAGTGAAGTGGCACGTGTCGTATCGTATTGCTCTATTGCAGTGCATAGGATGTTCTGTTATGCGAGTGGCGACACAACATGCTCAATCTGACGTCTGTAATAGTAACGTTATATTTTAATTATTTATGATTAATTTTTCAAACTACGGCGAACATGTAAAGTCGTAGGTCTTAACGGAGGCATAAAGGTTTTAAAAAATTGACGAAACCCACTTGGCAAGCGTGGTGGGGTCCTCTTTAAGCAAATTTGAGCAGTTAAAGCGGAGTTGCTTCGCTCGGTAATATAAAAAGTTCTGAGGTAACACAAACAACACGTAAAGAACAGTCTAATTCATATTCATATCATTTATTGCATCATACATGTTACAGAGATCTTAAATATAATAATACATAGTATCATATCATCATCATCATATATGTACCCAATTTTGGGCATAGCAATATGAGTAGAAGCGGACTGATATATTATTACTTTTGCGTCAAAATGTGTCCTTATAAAGTTCGTCTAAACTATAATAACTTCTAGTAAGTAATAGCGTCTTAAGTTTACTTTCAAACATTTGGTCTTTGTCTTGAGCTTTTATCATATCCGGAATTTTATTATAATTTTTTACAGCCATGATGTTTGGGCCAGAACTGTGTATTTTTATATATATCTTGAAGAGGGCAGTATTAAATTATGTTTATATCTAGTTTTGTAACGTCGCAGTTGGTAAATTTTTTTGTCAAAAAATATAGGGTGTTTTCTGACCAGTTTGCAAACTTCTAAGATGTAAATTGATGTAAATATCAGTATTTTGAGTTTGAAGAGATTGAGAACCTTCTCCTTTTGGACGTCGATTGAAAAAGGTTCAAGGTTAAATTCTAGCTGTAATTCAGTACTTAGTCAAGAAATTGCTATGAAACTACAAGTGAAATCATACAGACCATCGGAATTCTGACCCAGTTTACATGTTTTGTAACGTCTTCAATCACAGCACATCGGCTGCCAGGTCACAAGTGCCATAACTCCAATTTACGTAAAGCCGCGCTTCACAAAGATACGCGTTAAAGTTACAACTTATAATTGAATAATAACAGTAACGCGCCAGTTGTAACGATTACGCAATAGCTATAAAAGATTTATTATACAAAAAGGTGAATGGGCGTAAATGACCCGCAACCCACGAAGCGGTGGCACAATTTTTTCGTAATCTGTTTATAATTTCTCAATGGGAATGAGTGAACATTTGACAAACGTATCGTTGACGATTGAAACAATTGAATTTAGTATTAACTATAATTTATCTAGTACAACTGTGGCTCAGGAAAGGCGCGAAAAACAAAAACACTATCATTGATTTTGATTCATTTTTATGGTTCCGTACCCATAGGTACGGGTACCGTACCTGTCTGTCTGTCCGTCTGTCACCAGGATGAACCGTGATAGTTAGACAGTTGAAATGTTCACAGATGATGTATTTCTTTTGCCGCTTTAACAACAAGTACTGAAAAACCGGTTAAGTCCGAGTCGGACTCCCGTACGAAGGGTTTCGTACTATTATCTATAAAAACGACAAAAAAATCTATCATATGGGAGACTTTTGACTAGAGAAATTGCAAATGTAAGAGTCCACTGATGAAGCAAAAATAATCTATGACACAGAAAACGCATAGTTTGTATGTAGTATCACGATACGTTTATCAATTTTATTGTTTTTTGAACAGGTACTCTTTCGCAAAATATAACAACTCTTAGTAATTTTATTGCGCGAAAGTTTAACTGTTTTGTAAATGACAATACTTAGTATTTATACAATGGTATTTTCATTATATCACATTCAACATGTAAATAGCACGGTATTAATAATTATTTTGTGTAACATTAGCTGCAATACAATATCACCACACTAATATTATGTAGAGTTTGTGAGCATGCTTGTATGTTTTTACTTCTTCATGCTCAAACTGCTGGTCTAGTTTTGATAGTATTTGATTTATGAGTTTTTATTTAGATGGGACGTTGGATCCCTTTCATCATCACCACGCGGCTGTAACGTAAGGGCGCAGCTAGTAAAAATATTAAATTGAGCAATAAATAAAAAAAACATGAATGTACGTCTTCATTTTGAACATCGTCTTTCACAAACACAAAAAAACACAAAACAAAGTGACTTCTCAACATATATAAAGCGTAGGTGTATTAATAAATCATAATTACGAAACAAGAGTTTTAACTTAGCTTAAGACATTCTAATTGACTACCAATTAAAACCACATTTAACACATGATGTATTTAATCAACCAATATATTTCCTGCGGGTTGATTTTCTCTTGTACCTTATTAATTAAGCTTTAAAAAGACACATTCTGTATAATAGGATCAGTGGACTGATTGTATATATGTTGATAAAAAAATTAACTAATAATTATGTATTTTAATAACTACAATAGCGATCATACCTTGTAACGTGATCTGTGACAATAATGTATCACCTCATTACACATATCTTTTGAGTAAAATAATATACTCTGTATTGTATGTAGTAATTTATATTCGACGATACATGATCTGCTAACACGCTCAATATTTTGTAAATTAATAGTATGATTGACACGTTTACGGCGTTACATTCAATTTATCCGTCATCAATAAGTTTTATTAACCGACTTCAAAAAGGAGGAGGTTATGTATTGTTATGTTCACCGATTTCTCCCCCATTTGTAGACCTATTCTTAAAATTCTTTTTTGTTTGGTGCTTGCGAGGTGGACCCACTTAAATTTCAACAAATTCGGTTAAGCAGTTATTGAGTTACACTGCAATAACTAAAGTGTTACCAGTGATCCAATCGATCCCGTAACTAGCAAGCTTCGAAAAAACTTTTTTAACAATAAAATTATCTGACTTCTACACTAAAAACTGTGAAGTAACTTGTTGAAGTCGGTACCATGATAGTTCAAAAGTAAAAAGTACCTATTATGACAATATTATGCGCGATGCAATGCTGATTAGAAGCGGTCCAGAGGTAAGGCTCGTCGGTTGCTAACTTGACAACCACTGGATCTATCCTAACCTTTGGGCTTGACCTTTCTCAGAAGGCAACGTCGTGGTGAAATCCACTGCATGACGGTAGGGGCACTTATCACAATATTGGGCGCAGGGTACCGACTTCAATAAGTTATTTCACACTTTTTAGTGTTCAAGCCGATTGCATTTCTTGGTAATAAGATTTTTTTCACCCTTTTTAGTTACCCTTGCTACTGACGGAATCGATTGTCATTCACCGTCAATTATGATATCATCAAAATAGGTGAAACACTTCTCAGTTATTGATTTGTAACTGAAAAGCCGCTTGACCGAATTTGATAAAATTTAAAAGAGACCACCTCAGAAGTATACTCTACCAAACAAAAAAGGATTATCATAATCGAACTACTCTGTTAAAAGTTATGTGTGGATCATACATAAAAAAATATACGCGTCGACTTGAGAACCTCCTCCTTTTTTTGGAAGGCGGTTGAAAATAGCGTATTAAGCAGTTAAGAACCATATTCATAAAAGAGTAACATATATCTTATTATGTAGACACCTACTCGTACATGAACCTAAATGACCAGTAGTCGTGACTACAATATGTAATATATAAAACCTTATTAATACTCCAAATTGATCGCTTCAGGCCACAATTTGCTGCGTTACAAAAACACCATATGGTCATACAAAAAACCAATTTAGTATAATGATACAAACCTTTTTCAATCGACATTGAGTGTACTTAACTACGACTTAAATGATCTAAGTTATTATAGAAACAAGCGGACTTAACAAAGGAAGTTACTATTAAAAACTACTTAAGATGGACTATAGATTGACCATATTACGCGGTCTCGTTAGCTCAGTAGTGACCCTGCTTTCGATGCTCGGGGTCGAAGGTTCGATCCCTGACCAAAAATAACTGTTGATGCGCAGAATGAGTGTTCTGGCTGTTGTGCGTGAGTCCATGCTTCTCGCGACAACGGGAGTTCTAGTGAAGATGTGAGCCCATTATGTTCCCGCTACTGAGACTGGAGCCTTCCTCTCAGAGAGAGGAGTTGGGCCATAATAAATCACGCGAGTCCGGCTTGGTAGATAGGCCAGTGGCCAGCCCATGTCGAAGTTTTCAGACTGCCCGAAGGCCTTCGACATAGCCTATCGACTGTCGTCTTAAGACAAACAACCGGGACCGAGACGGCTTAACGTGCCCTCAGAAACGAAAGCGCTCAGTTGAATAATGCTACTAGTACACACCCATCCAAATACTGACCGCAGCAAGTGTTGCTTAGTCGGTTAAGATCGTCAAGTTGAGCTCCGCTACGAGCGCTTCTTGAATATCGAAACGTTATATGTTATATTATGCTTAGGTTGTGAAAAATGTGTATAATTTGTATGTAAGGCTGATGGGACTGTCATAAACCCGATGTTTAATAGTCCCTAAAATAAATATAATATATTAAAAAAAATGCTTAGGTTATATTAATGGAAACATTATTCTTGAGGCCGTTGGGGCTCGCTCACCACTGGCGGATAATGAAAATAATACATACGACGTATTGATGGTGATAATCCCTTACCCAACTTTTACAATTACATTTCTTTCCTAGAATGAACGGACAATTAAAGTAAATTCATGTATTCAGAATGATTATTATCACGGCATTAGCCAACTTTCTAGTCATTCTCCGATCGGCAGGCAGCACCTTACCGCAACCAGCTGCCAACTGGTGCGGATCGCACGCACGACTGACTCGCGAAAGGCATTCCTATTTTCGCTTTGTTTTCCACATAGGACACTTGGCTCAGTGACGACGACCGCTTTTCCGACACACGATAAGTTTTTTTATACATTGTAGACTATTGTATAACTTGACGGTGAGTGATGATGCGGTCGAAAGTATCACACTAGATCTAGAAAGGAGACTGGTTCTCAAAAGTAGACGCTGGAACAGACCGTTAGGTCAGCGACAGATGTCCTTGAGCGGGGTAGCTAGCCAGACCTACAACAGAAAGTGCTCTACCATTATGCTATGGATTTCATCACCACGTTGCCGTTGGTGACGTGTAGGCATCGAACCAGTGGGCGCCAGATTGGCGAATATGTTACTAATTATTTTAATAATTAATATAACCGTGCTCGTGAACAGAGTTTTTGGTCGCACACATAAAAAAATATACCATGTATAAATATACATGTTGTACTGTAGATTGTCAGTACCTAAAATCATAAGAAATTATAGTATTTAACTTCAGCTTTGTTTCGTATCGAAGCTGTTATTTTACTATTAGTTTACTGTAAGTGTACTATTAGTTTACCATTAGTTTAATATTTGTTTACTATTAGTTTACTATTAGGTAAACTAATTGTAAACTAATTTAGTGCAGCAGAATTATTTGTGAATGAGTTCGTCCGAGGAAGTACAACCGTTCCTATTTCTACCGCAAGCAGTAATGTTCGCAATACTGCGTTCTGGTTCGAAAGTTCCGGCAAAACTACAGGAATTAGACTTAACAACTGAATGTGTCACGGCTACGGGCGCAGTGCAGTTCGTCACTTGTGAGGAAAAGCATCTGTTACAGGCAGAGATTATCACTTAGCACCAGCTGGGTCTCGTGCTTATACCGTGTTCTAGTAACATACCGAAATACATACTCTGTATATCTTACTACAATAAAAAACAGTGTGTAAATCAACTAATTAATCTACTTACAAGTAAGGATAATAATAACACGGCCAATGCATTTCTGTAAGATCCGTCCTTAGAACGATACGGAATATAAGATATCAAATTAGCCGTGTCATATATTTTAATTCAAGGTCCCACTCGCAACAATGTGGAGGGTCACATTGAATGCTTTTTGAAAAAAAATAAAAACTTTTAACACATTAGACCCTAATCGCGATTCGGAGAACGAATCCTTCATATTTATTGCCGGTATAAAGGCTATTATTATCTTTAAACTCTCGCGTTGGCTGCTGATGCTGAAACATTTGCATGTCTACTAGTAATTCGACTTTGGTGAACATAAATTTCTTTGTGAAAATTAAATATATGTAATTTTGAAGATACCCCGAAAAGAAAAATACCAAAAGATGAAACCAACTTCAACACTAAAAAAACTTTTACCCAAAAATTGAACATAAATCCAATAAGTGCGAAATAACCATGTCCACCATAGTCGGTATCATGGTGGTTCATATTTAAATATCAGGGTGTATAAGAAAGTTTGTACCTTTTTTCGGCATCATCTTTGAGTTCATTATCTCTGCTTCATTCCGATGAGTTATGGAGTCCAGCAACGAGTTGATATTCCCTATTTAGGTACTTTAGTTAATTGGCTACTATTCCTGATTCGACACTTTAGTTCGTTCACTACTATCCCTGTTTCGAGACTTTCTTGAATTCGGCACATTTCATATTGGCCACGATCCAGTTTTCACGAGGGAATAATTCAAATAACAAATTACAGCAATTAATTTTGACAGCACTAACGCTTGCTTAGCGATCTCAAACATTGAAATTTATAGAGAGAAAAATATAAAGGGTTGCGACGTCAGCACGAAAATTTTTAAGTATTTCTAAAAAATGCTTCCTTCGGTTGGATAGTGCTGTCAAAGCTGTTCAATAGATATCGCTTCGTCGTGGCTGACACGGATAGTCAGAAGAAGCGGGTTCAAATCCCGTCCGAGGATGTGAATTTTTCTCTCTATAAATTTCAAATTACAGTCATTATATTAGTCGCTTGACACTTCCACTATTCCTCCATAAGGCGTTAAAATATACGTCAACTTTCGACTTAGTAGCTCTTTGACAAGAACGGCAATGAGAAAGCATTATTTCGGATAAAATTGTAGTCAAAAAAACAGTAACACAGGACAAACAGGAATTTTTGGTTTTGTCGATGTTCACAACGCACAGTGTCATCTTCTTGACAAGCACGTGCCACCGTCGACCGCGTCGTCAATTTCCATCAAATGAGACTATTTTCAAATGCTATCATAATAAAAATAATTACAAGATGTGGCAAATAACGCTATGGCACTGAATAGAATAGGTACAAAGACTCAGAAGGCGTACAGCAAGTTGCAAGTACTGAATGTCATATCAAGGAAATAATTAATAATATTCATTTGACAGACTTCCGTTACTTAAAAAACGAATAAACCAGACTATCTCGTATTTATTTGTCAACTGATAAATGAAAAGACAGTGTAGCATGCGTCTGATCAATCTTTAAAATAAATTCTTTTGACGTTTCCAAGATGGAGGGAAATGAGAATTCGAAACACCTTTTTATATGTATTTTTATTTACTTTAGAGGCTAGAGGCAGGGTCGCTGATATAGCCAAAACTGTACCTATACGTTCGCACAAGTATTTTAAATCTAAATAAAACCATCGAACTCTCCTTTGTACCATTTTCTATAATTAGCATCCGACTCGCACTTGACCGGTTTTTTAGTATTTGTTGTTAAACGGCAACAGAAATACATCATCTGTAAAAAATTCAACTACCTATCTACCACGGTTCCTGAGATACAGCCTGGTGACAAAAATGACAGCGTAGTCTTAGTAATAGGGTCCCGTTTTACCCTTGGAGTACGGAACCCTAAAAACATTCACACGCACTCACACCGACCCTGTGTTGCTGAAGGCATGGACACTAACATATCAAAAACATCGAAGATCCGAAAACAAATATTTCTTCTCATCACTCCACAAATTTGCCCCAGTCAAGGATTGAACCTAGGACCCCTAGCTTCGAATCCAAGTCACTACCAGCTCGACCAACGGGGATCATAATCTAAATTATTGATTTAAACGACAAAAATAGCCATTATCGCGTTATTTACGTCACTTTCGAAATAATAAGGCTACAATACTAATTCCGATTTGCGGTACTGAGGATTCAATTCAACAGAAAATAATAATAGCAGTAAGGAATTATACTTTTTTCAAGGGCATTAAACTCATAAACGAAATGAATACGAGCAAAGTATAACATCCCTTACTGTTATCATTTGAGGATAAGACCGATAATACTCAAAGAAAAATATTGTTATGCAAAACGAAAAAAAAAAAACATTTCGAAACGTGAATCTCCGAGATTACGATAAGACTCGCAGCAGGAGGTTTGCTTTTGGCACCAAAACGTATTACAAAAAGCCTCGAAGCCAGTCTCAAATCAGACGGGGCGAATTTAAGGTGCTGTCAATTCATGATGTTGATAAAAATGAGGTTTTATAAAGCAGTTTATCTCATAAGCAGCGATTTAATTAAAATCATACAAGATAAAATGGAATTCCTAAGACTTCTAAGTACACATTGACGGAATTAAAAACATACTTTAACATACTGTATGTACTCTACATTAAAAAAAATTCAAACATACCACTTAAATTCACTTTCAAAACAGTTTTTTATTTTTATTCACTATTGTTTTTGTCATGAAACACATATCATAACATAGCAATTTTTAATACACATACATTGCAGGATTATTTTTTTATTTAAGAGTGCACATTATTTTTTATGCATTTTGTACGTTTTTACGAGATGCGCTTGCTTGATTTCAAGTAAAGGGAATTGAACGTAGCCAAGCTCTAAGCTGACAGCGCAGCGCCTTAAGAAGTCTGAGAAGTATTTATCATTAATTTTGAGATACCAACGTTATCAATTCAATTGTCAAGAACCAAGGTCCTAATAATGAGTTTTGATAAAAAATATTTCTTATTTTGGTGGCTTCTTTATAGCATTACATGTCGAGTAAACATACCGAAACACTCATTTCTTCACTTAACATTTTATAAATAATTAGATGGTCTCCTCAGCTCCGAGGTGTCACCCGCGTGGTAATAGATGATTAATCAAATATTGTGTATGCTACTCAAGCATAATGTAGCGTTCCACTGGTGAAAGATTTTTTTGAATCGGTTGAGTATTTTTTGCGTTAATCCTTTACTAACAAACAAACAATGAAATCTTTCCTCTTTATTATTAGAGTAGATAAAGATTAATAGGTACCAAGGTACGAATGATGTGGCCTAGTTTGTACCGGCATTACTATTGCATATAATAATAATATGAAAAATAGTTATTGTGACAGAACTGTGATACTTAGACATATTGTAGATACTGATTCAATTCAATTCAAACACACTTTATTGAACACCATTAAAAGTACGAAATAAGAAAACATGACGTATAAAATTGAGGTTGAACATTGGGCGGCCTTATCGCTAAAATCAATTTCTTACAGGCAACGTTTGCGTGGATAGAAATCGTAAGCATACTATTTCGGCAGTATCGTCGAAAATGAGAACAAAATTAAAATCGAAATTATATAAAAATTAAAAGATACTAGTGTAACAATAATTGTTAGAATTAAACGAGCACATATTCAAATACCTACATTATATGCGTAAATACAAAAACACAATACATAGTATCTAAAAAAACTGTATATATCACTTTGCTTTATTGTCAACAGTTTCCGCAGCGTACTCGTTATAATGATTTGTTTTGGTATTTGTTTCACACTTTGAGTTATAAGGTACTATCACAGAATAATAACTAGTAACTGGTACTATCGAAGTTTCATACGGATCCCTAACTTTTTGAAATATTCTATCGCCTATGTTAATTAGGGATAATTTGAGATTCTAATGCAAGATTATTTCAAATCCAGAAGTTTCGGAGCATATTCAATTAAAACAAACAAACAAATCTTTCATCTTTATAATAATTAGTGTAGATAAAGCAGTACAATACAAAACAGCCCAAACAATCGAACCCCATCAGATCGTAACAGTATTTTATGAAAATGTCACTTGGATGCGTGCAATTACATGCGCACACGCACCGCGCAGCGAGAACAATTGAACTGTCGCAAGATTTGCATTGAAGGCATAGGCGCGGCTCGCAGGATCATAAATAGGTCAGGAGATGATAGCCGTCGACACTATTTATGTATGCTTGGGTCGCTATCCCACATACATAAACAGTTTGGAACAAGAGGATAATTATCCAAAAAGGAGAACGCGCATCATTATTGTGCATAGGTTCCGCAGCATTATACATTCCGTCGCACTTTCGACCTCGAGTAGGACTGCATAGTACCATCTCAGATTACAGAACAAAAGTTTGTTCTGTAATCTAAAGAGTACCATAATATTTTCCTAAATTGACACAGCGAGAAAGGTTTTATGTAAACCAAAACAAAGATAGATACTCAGCAGAAAAAAATACACTCTAATTTCCTGAAGTATATGCAATTAGATATTGAACCCTATAGTATAGCGTATCTAATATCGAAAACTTTCTGCACAATAAATTAATCGGTATATTTTCTTTTTATATTTTATAATTTATAGATATTTTAGTTTGAAAATTCTCGTGAGTTTGACACCTATTTATACAGGGTGTTTGGTAGAGGGACCGACATACCAAATGAGCGTGTTCGGGGGCCCACTTGGAGAATACAAGTTGGCCAAAAAAAATCCCAGACCTCCCAATTTTTTTTAACTTTTTTTTTGAATTTTCCCTTTTTCTCCGAAATCGTACCTATTTACCACCATAACATTTGTAAAATCTGTTTTAGACAGGATGTTTTAAGTTGAATTTGGTCTCTATACACCTTCAGGCCAAGCAAAGCAAAATTTGAATTGGATTGGCCCCCGAACACGCTTATTTGGTATGTCGGTCCCTCTACCAAACACCGTATATAATATTAAAACCGACCACTGGACCAGTGGTCGCCGCGATCTTGCAGAGTAAACTCCCTGAGGATGGGCATCGGACATGCCCGAAACCTAGCTCGATAACTTCGGCTAATTACGTGACTAAATTCGGTTTTAATATTATATTAACTTTATAGATCTGAAATTATAAAAAATATACGGTCTGTACTAGTGTACAAACTATATCAGTATCTAAAGCTCATATCTAAAGTACTTGACAGAATTCAATGCTTGCACCCTCTGGTTCGCCGACTCAGATGGTCTAGATAAGTAACCTAAAATATATTTTAGGTTACTTAGCTAGACTTTATATAAGTAACTTTATATAAGACTTTATATACTAACTTTATATAAGTAAAAACACATAGTTCATAATAAATGAGGTAGAAGAAATGTTGTTAAACTGTAATTATTGTGGAGATTTCATACTTTACAGTTTAAATAAGTACTGGTATAGTATATTTTTATTATTAATCAGTTACCTTTGTTCTGTAGAGCGGATTGGAGAAGTCCCAGCCCGGCGCCACGAACAGATACCCGCATTTTGATATCTTTCTGCTCGCCTGCAACAATCACAAATTATACAATTAGTTATTGGAAATAACACTGGCATTTTCTTTGTTTTGATAAAATTTTGGGATTTAATTGGAAATAAATGGGACTACGTGAGAAACACCACTTTTCAAATAAAGAAAGTATTATCGAAATCGGTTTACTAGGTGAAAAGTTATGGGGTAACAAACGAAAAATACACAATAATTGAGAACCTCCTCCCTTTTTGAACGTCGGTTGAAAAATAAAAATAAAATAAATAAGTACGACGTTTATAACTAAAGCGTTCAAAAACCCATTTGAGAAGTTCAAGAAGTTTTTAATGTGATTTTTTATCCATAATTATCATCTCAGCACTCACTGTTGAATATACCTATGCCTCCCCCATTAGTTTTTTTAAACTACTGCCTGTGTAGAAACTACTGCATCCTTGTGAGTAATGAAAATCGAACAACGCGATAAATGCAATAATCTTAAAATGCAAACACATTTAAAAAAAACATTAAATGTTAGGGTAAAGTCGGCGGTGTTATGATACGAGTAACTACTCGTATTCATTTATGAAATGAAATTTTAAAAACTGAAAAAAATAGCATTCATTATAAAATTTCAGATCATACGAAAAATACGAGCCGGAACATGATAAAGAAATCGGCTTAAATGAAAATTTTAGTTTTCATGTACTAAACTTCTTCCTTAATCGTTCCCTCATTACTGAGGATCGTGACTCCTCTGTTGCAGTTTGTTTACTGTTTCTCTCCACCGTGTTATGTTGCTGGCCTAACGTAGAGCTGTGCTGAAAGGTATCTCCAGCTGTTCCAATACCTGATCCGTCCATCGCTTAGGGCTTCGTCCTCTTGGTCTTTTACCCACAATTTTGCCAGTTACTATAAGACGCTCAAGGTTGTCAGAGCTTCTACGCGCAATATGACCGAAGTACTGTAATATTCGGTGTAAGCATATTGCTGTAAGCTTTAACTTAAGATCGAACAGAAAGAACAGAGACAGAGAAGGACGAGATTAAGAGTAAACAGTTATTTCATTTCAGGCTTTACACCTTAACTTAAGATCAACAGTCATGTAATTTCTGGCTCCAAATTACTTTATATGTAACCCGAGAACTACCAGCTGTCTACCGTTGCGTCAGTTACCAAAACAAGTAAACAAAAATGCATATTGTAATTATATCCGTAAGTGCGCAGTTTTCGGCCGAGCCCAAACACCGCCACTAGGTCAGCCGAGTTTGTTTACTCCACAACATAAACCCAGTGCACTGGCTTTATTATGTTTATGTTCAACTCAACAAGATTTGGGTTATAAGGTTTATGGATTGCGAGAGAAACTGCTGTTGTGGTGGTAATGTACCTAACAATCGTATATAATATCTGTATATAGTATACCGTATTATAGACGTCGCAAGCTTTAATTTACTTACCCTAGATATCAGAGCTATTTTGCTTGGGGTATGCGTAGCCAAGTAGGAGCATGAGTGAGCGCGCCCTCTCTCAGTTAACCCCAGAAAAACACGCTATAACATATCTAGTACTTTAAACTGTGCAATTCTTGTATATATATAAAGACCTATTCAAACCTGGACATTATTCGCTACCGCGAGCGATAGAGAAATCTGAAAGGGTATACGTTAATTTCACTGTTCACACCAAAGCGGATATCTCTACCGCGCGCGGTAGATATTCGTTGGCAACGGTTAGCGGAGCGGCGGAACTAGATTCGCCAAACAAGAGAAAATATCGCCTCACTAGGCGGTACAAGTTTCGCTGCAGTTATGGAACTTCATACTATTTACCCATCGAGTTTCGCGTGGTATTTTTCGCTACCCACAGCGGTAGTGAATAACGCTCAGGTCTGAATAGGCCTTAATCTGGATCACGGAAACGCCTCCAGCGATTATCATGAAATTTAGTATGCAGGGGTTATCGGGGGCGGTAAATTGATCTGGCTAGGTTTCATTTAAAACAAGGTCTTTTTATCCGTGTTTTCAGGCAAAGAGAAACAACAGTTTATGCGTTCAAACTAGATGGCGCAACAGTCGCATTGCAAAATCCTAAATCGCGGTGACAAGATTCTCACGGAAAATGTGTTGCTATTTTGTATCCGTACTAAATCGAGTAAAGCTCGTTCATGCAGGTACTACATATTTAAGTTACAAGTTACAACCTCGCCGTCAGCAAGTCAGGTTTAAAAATGGATGGAGATGATTTCCAAAAGAGATATGCTCGAAACCAGAGTCAACGTAACCGATTCCTAACAACAGTATTTTGTCGGTTAATAATATTATATTACTAATATTATAAATGGAAATGTGTGGATAGATGGAGGTTCGTTACTCAATCACGCCCAAAGGGCTGCACGGATTTGGACAATAATATTAGGTACCTATATAGATAGATGAGGCACTGGAATTACACGTAGGATACTTATAATCATCATTATAATCCATCACCATCCTGAAACCCTGGGTTGCAAATCACGCAAAAAACTTACGGGGGTTCCGTAACAAAACTTATCATTCATCTATTAATTAAACAGCTTATTTACACGTCAAACATTAATAATGTAATAAAGTACATAATACTCGTACCTACCTATTGTTTTTAATTTTACGTGTTTATCCACGATGTTTGTAAAATAGTAAGACTTACACGAATTAATCTTACAGAATTCAATTATAAATTGTATGTGCAGAATATGTTACTTAAAACAAGTACTATTCAGTTATTGTAGTGTAACTCAAAAACTACTGGACCTAATTTGATGAAATTAAACTTGACCACACGGGAAGCATCAGCTTTCAAAGTTTTCAAACAAAAAAAGAATTTTGAGAATCGGTTTATCCTATCGAAAGTTATGTGGTAACATGTATAAAAAAATACAATCGAATAGAGTACCTCCTCCTTTTTGGAAGTAGGTAGATAACCTAACGTAAATTAAAACTAATTCAACGCCAGTTAATTACTCATAAGCGAGCTAATATACATAATCATATGTCAGGTATCGAAAGAATAATATAAGTTATTAACCTGTTGACACATCACATCGCGATTGTCACAAAAGTATTCTTTCTTCAAGAAATTATTCATACGTCTTTATTACAAAAAACAGGCAAAGTGCGAGACGCCCGCGCGCAGCGAGTGTTCAGTACTACCTACTCTCCTAGTTTTTTTTTTAGTACGGACTAATGCTGTTTGCCTCTACCGGCATTTACAGCGTCACCGGACGGTTGGCGAGCGCAGATGGCACTCAGCCAGATGCGGGCGCAGAGGGCGCACCGCCTAAGGCGAGCGTCGAAGACGCTTCGCCGCAAGGAGGAGTAGGCGACTTGCTCAAGGGCACCACTAAGGTACGGACCTCGGCTTGGGCCGTCGCCAGGAGAGAGGGGAGTCGGAGAGATGAGGAGAGAGGGGAGTCGGAGAGAGTGAGGGGAGTCGGAGAGAACTCTCCTAGGTAAAGGGACGGATATAAATATATTTCCTCCACTATCGGGATGTGAATTACTAAGTTGTAGGCCTTTTGTAGGCGGTCTTGGTTGGTACCACCGCAGTGACAGGTATTCTGTCGTGAAACAATAGTACACAAAGTTACTGTGTTACAATTCTTCTTTGAAATTGGACAGTGACAACTCGCAAAAACCGCAAAGACCTTCCATCCGCGAGCATTGTGGTCGCGACGTGAATGTTATACGTATAGTATATCGTAAGTGACGTCATCGCTGACGTATCGTGGCTTGAAAAGAAACGGGTGTGCGAACGTCGCGAATCATTTCGGCTCAGAAAGGAACACGACCTTAGTAAACGGGTCCCGTATTGTCGCGCGGAACCCTAACAAATACATTGTAACATACACGAAAGCAGTGAGAGCAAGCACCTCTTGAATCACCACACTATGGAATAAGAAAGTGCATCATCATCGTTCTGGTTTCCTTACTCTACGCAGAAACTCCATAATAATGCGATAAAAACTTTAAACATCGACGTTTATATTGTTTACGACGGTCTTCTTAACTTGGTCGTTCAAATTATATTTAAAAAGATAATGTCTTCATTTAGTATTTGCCATCCTGATCAAAATGATTATCATTTTGATCAGGATGGCAGGTAAAAGTTGTGTACTTGACGCTTTTTACTTAACACTATCTGCGCCCGCGATTTCACTTGCGTGGTGATGATGATTTTTAAAAATTCCTCTGTATCAGAGCGAACAAAACAAAAAAATATCGTTCAAATTAGTCTAGCCATCTTTGAGTTTCAACGAGAGTAACGATCAACAATTGTTTTTTTTTATAAGAGAAGAAGAAGAAGATACTACAACTATATAGTAGTACATAATATATTTAACAACGCCATACTAAAAGTAAAAAATATATAAAAATATCCTAACAATACTTCATTAAATATCGAAAACTCCAATATTTATTTAAGAGTTTTAAAACTACTAATTTAAATACATACACAAATACCCAGAGAAAATTGTTGTAAAAAATTCGTTAAATAATTTTCTTAGTAGTTTAGTAGCCACGACGTTTTCTACCGACTTACAAAAAGGAGGAGGTACCCAATCGACAGTTTTTTTAATGTTTGTAACCTCTTAACTTTCGATAGGGTGAACGGATTCTCAAAATTATTTTTTTGTTTGAAAGCTAGTGCTTTCCGTGTGGTCCATTTAAATTTATATAATAGAATGGAAGACGGTATAAAATTTTTCAAATTGTACATGTAATTTTATTAATATAACCAACATACTATATATTATCACACAGCATAGGACTAGTAGACTTACTAGCAAGCTTTTGCATGTCCTGACGACGGATTTCAGGATAAATGAGCATTGATGCATGATGAAGCGCTCGTAGCGAAGTTCGACTTGGTCAAGCAACGCTTGCTAGGGTCAGCAGTTGGATGGGTGACCACTAGTGGCATTATTCAACTGAGCGCTACCGTGCTTCGGAGGGCACGTTAAGCCGTCGGTCCCGGTTGTTTGTCTTAGGACAACAGTCGTTAGGCTATGTCGAAGGCCTTCGGGCTGCCTGAACACCTCAGCATGGGTTGGCGACTAACCTACCCACCAAGCCGTGTGTAAGTGATTTATCTAAGGCCCAACTCCTCTCTCTGAGAGGAAGGCTCGAGTCCCAGCTGTGGGAACCAAATGTGATGCATGATGGCCACAAGGGTCAGGGTTAAAGAGTTAGCGATGAAACATATTCTATCGCCTAAAATTTTAATATTCTTCATGACTCAAGGGTTGTGTTGCCAAATGTTATTCTGCTATTCGGGACGCCGCCGGGTCAGCTAGTAAGAAAAAAAGAAAGTTAATAAGTCAACAGTTACATTATGTCAAAAAATAAAAATAGTAAAACACCTACTTAGATTTAGTATTATAGATGCACAGCAAAGATACTTCATGTGACATTTTACCATATTGACATTAATATTTATACGACACTAACGTCACTCAATTGTTTTGCCTTCCCTCTCTTCTCCACTGACACTTAAACTTTATGATATGGTATTAAAGTTCAAATTGACTTTTAAGTATCGATTGTATGGGAGTATAGAAGTGTTGTTTAAAGACCTTTTTGGGCATTTTTTTTTAATTTTTTCTCTCCGTAAGAACTATCCTCGTACTTCAAGGAATATTCTAAAAAATGAATAAGCAAAATCGGTTCAGCTGCTCTCGAGATTTGCGCTTAGCAACACAATCAGCGATTCATTTATATTATAGAAGGTAGTTGTGCATCAAGTTACATTTTTTTCAAGTAGTCAGAGTCAATTCACGTTCACATAAATAAGTATGTCATTAAGTCACTGTCCTGTCTAAATCAGTTCTAGTAATGCGGTGGATGCATTACTAAAACTTTCTATGGCGCAATCCCCTTACGAGGAAAACATTAAATGTATACACTCATGCAACATTACGAACACTTAATTAATTACCATCTTAATAATTAATCCCCAACGTTAACAAGCCAAAAATAAAAAGAAGAAAAATAATGAAAAACTAAAGAAATATATATAATCTTCTTTTACTAAAGATTCTGAAACTAGTATGTAGTTAATAATTAAATCAACTATGTATATAACTATAAAATAATCTAATTAATATATAAAGTTAGAGAACATGTTAAATGTTATGTGTTTTGGACATAATACCATGTTAATTTACCGTATAAACTGTAATTTGCAAATATGGCGTCTGTGAAACATAAATTTGGTGTCGAGACAGTTGAATGCATAAAAACTGTGCTTTATGATGTATAATATGTTATATCATTAGTTATTATGAAAACAAAAGTAAATAAATCATTTAATTAATTATATCCAATCAGCGTGTTGTTGCTCTAAGATTATTTGTATTAGACTTTATACATAATCAAGAAAGTTTATGAGGTGATGAGTGGTAGACAAAATGTGTGATGTAATCTCTGATTTATAAATACTTAACGAATTCTAATAAAATACATAAATTATGCCTAACATGATAGAAGAGATTACCGAAATACTTTTTTTAATACAGTTGCTCAAAAAGTGGCGTATTGCAGGGACGTATAGCGTTCGGGATGTGGGCTATTACATACTCGTGCGTTCTCTTTCCCAACTGTCAAAATAATGTCTATTAAAAAGAAAAACCAATCATGAAATTTTTTACTAAAATATTCATAAAAGTTTTTATGATTCATGCAAATACGTATATTTCTAAAAAGAAGCTACTCATTTGTTTCAATATCAGATTTAATGATTTGATTGAATGAGTTAGGTCAGATTTCATTTCATCTCATTAAATTTCATTTTCATTTCATATCAATAAAAAAATTCTACTGAAGACTTGGCTGAATGGGCATAGTTCCCTTTGCCTACCAGAATGGGTGAAGAAAAAAAAATCTCTGCTTGTATTCTACGGTTGGCGCCATTTTCCAGAAATTTTCTTTGCGAGTTTATTTTATTAAATTGCTTCATTTTTTCGCAACTGTATTAAAAATAGTCGTTCAGTACACGTGCCGGTTCCCGTCATTGCAACTTGTTCCGACTGTCAACCCTCGCCATCGGCTGCGCCTCGGCTCGGCTAGACATTTGACGGAACTCTTTGCAATGACAACCTTTCCCCACTTGTAATGAAATATACTATTACAAATTTCTGTTAAATTTCACTTTGTAGAAACACAAAAATCATAAACTGTTAATAGTAAAGCATAATAGGATAACGATTATGTTCGTTGTTCCTCCAAATAGAAATAAAACTATGCCACCACGCGGGCTCACTCCGGATTGGCGATACAAATAGGTTCGGATTTTCGGACCGCCCAAAGACCCAAACCTAACCGGAAGCGACTCAAATTAGCGCCGAGTGGAAAATACCGTTAGCGTTAAAGTGTAGGTATACACGTCTTACTTATTTAGTCTATGTCCAAACTTTTTAAAACCGAAAAATAACCAACTAACGTTTACCTAAGCACATGCTTTAGAGAAAGTACAAGACCCTTACTACTTAGCCAATAGACTCGAAACATCGCCGCAATATTCATGAGCTGGCCGCAGTATATGGCTTGCACTAAAAATTTTTTCTTAGTGATGCGACAAAAAAAGTACCTACACTGATTTATGCAAGTTTCGTACATTACAATTTTTGAAAGAAATATTCACATCCTTGGACGGGATTTAATCCCGCGTCGTCCTACAATCCGTCACGCGCCACGACCACCGAGGCATCGAATTTTAACTCTCTAATATGATTTTACTGTCGTATGGGGACGGATCCCGTCTGAGGATTTGAATTTTATATATTATATATAATAATTATATATAATTTATATATATAATTATATATAACGTTTGTGTTTTAAAAATCATATAAAATAAAAGTTTCTTTCAGGTGAGGTTTCTGTCTTTTTTTATATATAATTAATTTATAAAAATACTATAAAGTTCTCAGCTGTTGACATGTGAAAGGAAAGTTTCTTCGAAAAAACATTTTTTCTTCGGTAATGTTCTACTCGCAGGTACAGACTAACGTGATATTTAACCGAGGCGCAATGGAGAGAAGAAATATAGATAAAAAAATAGATCAAATTAACGTTATATATTTAAAAAAATAAGTGTAATACGATTCAAATTACATCCGAACTGGGAAACTAATGAAGAAAATAATTATCAAAAAAATACGTCACTTTTATGTATAAATCGTAATCAGGTGTCCATTTCATGAGTCATCGATTGTAAAGGTGATGTAAGACGTCAACGGCCCGAGTGAAAAATGTCCGATAAACAATAAATACTCTGACAATTGTTTTTATTGTTTACGCTAACGAGATGTAAATTGTTTATTGTGCAACTTAAGTTTTATGGCTGGATTTCACTGAACATGACATCTTGCAGCTTGCAATATCACGAGAGAGAAATAGGTATGTTTTTTTTGGTGACGCTTTTAATAGTTTTTAGTGGTGAATGGCTTCAGCAAGAGCTAAGTAAATAATAATAATAATATGGGACAACATCCACACAAAGGTCTTCAGGTCCCAAATTAGGCAGAGCCTGCACTCTGGTAACCTGATGACTGATATACATACTTAAATACATATACACACCCAGACACAGATCAAACAGACATGTTCATGCACATAAATGTTTGACCAGTCTGGGGATCGAACCCGGGACCAGCGGCTCAGAAGGCAGGGGTGCTCCCAACTGATCCAACCGGCCTGTCAGCTAAGTAAATATCGCACTGTCAAATACTATACCTCGCTCCAAAGGTGTATGAGTTAAGTAAACAGTAACAGTGTATTGTATATTATATTACTGTACATTTGCACTGCAGTAAGTGCTGTTACTAGACGAATAATCTTCTTTAATTCTTACTAATATTATTTGGGCGTATGTTTGTTTGGATGGAGGTTTGTTACTCGAACACGCTACATCGACTGAATGGATTTGGATGACATTTGGTATGTAGTTAGATTAGGCGCTGGACACATAGCATACTTTCATCATCATCATCCATCACTACGTTATTGACACCGCGGGGCACAGCTAGTCAAACTAAAAAAAATATAAAGTCTGTCTGAAGCTGCAAACATTTTTAATGCATTAGTCACAAATGTGTTAACATTAGCCACAAATTCCATTATTATTTCTTAGAATTGGTAAACTTTTACTCAGAGGTACCTGAGTAAATACACTCGAGAGCAATGAATCCGGGTCAATTAAAGAATCCTAAAAATCTCGGAAACTAAAAATGCTAGGTTAATGCAATAAATTGTATTTAATAGACAATGTAATACTCCTTAAATGAAGGTATTAAAACTTCTTAGTTATTGTAAAGTTATATCATAAAAAAATCAAATTTGAAAAAGGGCCACTTTCGAAGATGGAACTACGAAATTACAGCATTTGGTTTTGCTTTTGTTTGTAATCTGTCATTTATGTGGGTACATAAACCATGTTGATAGTGCTCTATATTCATTATTCAAGCTGAAATTATGTCGCTTACGCCTGAAGAATGCACCAGAATACTTACAATGCTGGAAACCGGCCGGAGTCAGCGCGATACAGCCAGGACTGTCGGTGTGTCGCTGTCAACAGTATAAAGAGTTCTCCGACGTTACGAAGAAACTGGTTCTAACCTACGCAGACCAGGAACGGGCAGAACCAGGTGTACCACAGCACGAGAAGACCGATACTTGGTGAACACCATGCTTCGAAATCGCTTTCTCACAGGAACTGAACTCACAAATCAGTTTCGACGCCTCGGAGGAAGTAACCCAAGTGCATGGACAGTAAGACGTCGGCTTGCTGAATCTAACTTAAAACCCCTTAGACCTGCAAACGGCCCTAAACTGGAGCGTGGGCATCGTATTTCAAGACTAAGATATGCCCAGAGCCACGTAAATTGGAGTATTGAAGATTGGTCAAAAGTTATGTTCTCCGACGAATCAAAATTTATGCTCTACAAGCACGATGGAAGACACAGAGTGTATCGAAGACCAGGGGAAAGATTCAAGCAAGCATGCATCGAAGAAAAAGTAGCCTACGGTGGTGGGTCTGTACTTGTGTGGGCCGGAATTTCTTCTGAAAGTCGCACAGAGCTGGTGATCATAGAAAACGGCTCTTTAACTAGCGAAAGATATGTGGAAGAAATCCTCAATGATCACGTTGGTCCATTTATGGTCAATTTAGGTGAGGATGCTATATTTATGCATGACAATGCCCGACCTCATACAGGTAGGATTGTGAATGACTACCTTCAAGAGATGAACATTACTCGTATGGAGTGGCCAGCGCGCAGTCCGGATATCAACCCGATCGAGCATGCTTGGGACGAGCTAGGCAGATGCGTAAAACAACGAAACCCTCCCCCAATCACGCTTCGTGAGCTCAAAATTGCTCTCACAGAGGAATGGGAGAATATTCCCCAAAATCGTATAAGGAACTTGGTGTACAGCATGCCAAACCGCGTAAACGCAGTAATGGAAGCACGAGGAGGCAATACGAAGTATTAAAATTCAAGAAAATCGTAATAAAGTTCAAAAATTTCATGTTTCCTATTTTTGTTTTAAGGAGAGATCAGCAGTTTTTTTCTTTATGTAATTTTGTGTTAATAAAATGTATGGTGACTCATATTTTTTTTACTTTCATTTAAACAGTATTACATTGTCTATTAAATACAATTTATTGCATTAACCTATCATTTTTAGTTTCCGAGATTTTTAACATTCTTTAAGTGACCCGGATTCATTGCTCTCGAGTGTAGTTTCAAATGAAGTTGTAAACATTGCTATGTTCGAGATTCCGAGTTCTTTGTTTTTTCGAGTTACGGAGGGGAAATCTGTACCGATGTACGATCACTCACTGATTATTTCTACTTACAGACAGTTGTCAAAGTCAAAGTCAAAATCATTTATTCAATTTAGGCATCTGACGTAAAAGACGCACTAAACTTATGAAAGTTCATAGTTGGTCTAAGTGATAGATGTTTGTGGGGCTTGGAGGGGAGACAACATTTATGTTAGGTTTGTGGTTGTTTTTACGTATGGAGGTTCGATTTAAAGAGGTTCTACTGTAATTACAATAAGACTAATAATGTCTGTGGCATACATATGCCCTACTAATAGATATCATCGGGAAAAAGCCAATCAATGGCTAACATGGATTTTATACAATTTCCATAGATTTGTGTTTCTTAAAATTTTGACGTGTAGGTAATAGTGGTAATTAACTGTTCAGGTTCGTAATGGTGCAAGAGTGTAGATTAATTGAACAGAATCATGAAACTTTGTTTGTTTTCCTCGTCATCCCCTTAGAAAGTTTTAGTAATGTATCCACTGCTTGACTAGAACATGACTTATACAAAACAGTGACTTTTTGGCAGCGCTGGAGACGCACCAGCAATGGTATACTAAGGGCTGTTTGTGACAACGTGGGAAGCCCCATATTTAGACGCTGGATTTCTGTTCACCTGTCATCAGCCCACATTCGTCCACTGCTGGACATAGGCCTCTCCTAAAGTACGCCACAGAGCTCGGTCTTCAGCTCTCTGCATACAGTTACTGCCAGCCGCCTGCCGCAGGTCGTCTCTCGACCTGGCCGCAGGGCGTCCAACACTCCGTTTGCCTAAACGTGGTCTCCACTCAAGAACTCGTCTACTCCAGCTTTTATCGGTTCTTCTTGAAATGTGGCCGTTCCATTGCCACTTCAGCTTGCTTATTCTTTGAGCTATGTCGACTACTTTGGTTCTCTGTCGGATAACTTGATAAAGAATCTTATCCTTCAGAGAAACTCCGAGCATAGCTCTCTCCATAGCTCGCTAAGCGACCTTAAATTTGCGGACTAGTCCCACAGTGAGTGTCCAAGTTTCAGCTCCATAAGTCATGACGGGTAGGACACACTGATTAAATACTTTCGTCTTTAGGCACTGTGGTATGGACGACGTGAAGACTTGACGACTTGACTTCGCCTGTAAGAGTGCTCAATTAACCACACACGTTGCAGTTCCTGGAAAAGTAGGTTGATTTCTGCGAAATCTATTGTATTATTAGCCAAATATGGCGAATCGCGGTCAACGGGTTAAGTAGGTATTGTAAAACAAAGTAACTTACGTTACGTATGAATACTATGGTGATAATATACCAAACTATCTTCTTTAATTTAGCAGTATGGTTTATTGTATGTTGTATGTACAATTATTTTTTATGTGTTTATGGGTTTTTTATGCCCGAAATAAAAACATTATCTTTATTTTTATTTAAATTATCGTTCTTATTTATGCGACTGTGACTTGACTCCGTTTACCGGCAAATTACAGGCACATGAGACTTAACAGCTTCAAGGAAATGCCTCTGTTCTAGGTAGAGGTTACCTCTTGACATCAGGGTCCGATTCCACTAATGAAATTGCAACCGAATTTGAACCGCAGCTGAACGGCGACTTTTATGCGTGTTCTTATTCTCCTATTGAAAAACAGTCCAGCTGCAGTTACGTTTCTATTGACGCCAGCGATCGATCAAACCTTTATATTCTGCTAACTCGATAGATCATGAACGCGTTGTTAACTCATATTCGTATATAGTGGTGTCAATTATATATTTATTAAAAAGTAGCGTTTATGTTATGTTATGTGACGCTACAATCCAAATTGTCTATAGATATAGTAGAATGGCTTTTTGCCAAAGTATCGAACGACAACCAGAGTTGAACTGCAGTTGCAGCGGGATAGATTGTAGAACGTTGTGAAATAACAGAATTAGCCTCCAGGTGAGCCTCGTATCTGTACCGTTACTTAACAACAACAAAAACATAAATAAATTGTGAGGCAAATGTTGTCAGTCGGAACAAGTTGCAATGACAGTTCCGCACGTGTACTGAGCGACTATTTTTAATACAGTTGCGAAAAAATTTAGCAATTTAATAAAATAAACTGGCAATGAAAATTTCTGGAAAATGGCGCCAACCGTAGAATATAAGCAGATATTTTTTTTTCTTTACCCATTCTGGTAGGCAAAGGGAACTATGCCCATTCAGCTAAGTCTTCAGTTGATTTTTTTTATTGATATGAAATGAAATGAAACCTAACCTAACTCATTCAATCAAATCATTAAATCTGATATTGAAACAAATTAGTAGCTTCTTTTTAGAAATATACGTATTTGCAAGAATCATAAAAACTTCTATGAATTTTATTAGTAAAAACTTCATGGTTGGTTTTTCTTTTTAATAGATATTATTTTGACAGTTGGGAAAGAGAACGCACGTGTTCGGGAAAGGTAAAAAAAGCACGAGTTTGTAATAGCCCACATCCCGAACGCTATACGTCCCTGTAATACGCCACTTTTTGAGCAACTGTATCAAAAAACATTTTCCGCATCCTAGCAGTTCAACCAGCGAAGTAACCTACGGAATGTGGATATACGGAACCTCTCCGTTACTCAATGTAAAGGCAGTTTCAGAACATTGAAAGTAGCGTCACCAGTGGCACCTCTACCTGACTAGGTCAAAGGTAGTGTCGTTCAAATTAACATATTTTCACTCGAACAATGGCGCACCGGAGTGTTTACCGGTGGCTGGAAACATGGTGGCTGCTACAAGTGTGTCATGTCATTCACTTCACTAGGTACCACTGACGAATAGGTTTGTTGATTGTTTCTATGGTAGACATGATATTATTAAATCAAACATTTATTTGCATTTAAGCATGGTAAGCACATTTACAGATGTCATGTAGGTAACATAGTCCGAACATGTTTTTTGCTTACATAGGATACAATTTTTATAATAGAATTCAATTATATAATTAATGTCCATTACATCGTCAAAATAATTTACATATCAATTTAATTTATATAATATAATAAAAATATGCAAATGTCTAATAAATAAAACAACACTTCCCTAACAATTGTACAATTAATCAATTTAACTAGATCAGTTTTATTTAACTTACTTTAACTTTATTGAAATTAAAAAAAAACATTAACATAATAGAAGCAGTTGTAATAACCATTTATGTAGTTTAAATTTAAACGTGTCAAGACATAAATCTTTCATTGTATCTGAAAGATTATTAAAGATTTAAAAAAACTGAAACCAACTTCCACGGTCAAAATGCATAAAATGTATACCAGGTTTGTTCATACGCAGAAACATAATTAGGTTTTATTACACATATTAACCCTCCCTGAAAAACGTTATCTAATTGAACGTGAAAGTGAAAACTGCATCAAATCAGGTAGATTGTTAATGAGTTAATGAATATACACACTAGACAGACGCAGAAAGCTTTTGTATACCTTTATGTCTTATTACTTTACTTTAAACAGATTAAATCGCGAATATTTTACCAATATTTGGTCTATGCATGGCCATGGGTATACTAGATGACAGTTGTCTGTTATACAATTATGAAAACACACAAAACTGTTAAAGCGCGCTCGTATCCTGATATTAGTAAAAAGCAGAATCTTTAAACATCTAATGTAACGAAACAGATCCATAATAATGTATGAAAAAATTACTTACTTTAGAAAAGGAACAGGCAAAGAGTAATAACCGATCAGAATTTCTAAATATTACTTGCTCTCTGCAGAAAAAATTCCTGAATAGGTCCATAAAAATAAACTTTGACGTCCAAACTCTCAGAATTTTCAGCGATAACACTATATTTTTTATTAAGTGATTCATAGCCAACATATAGTACTAAATTAGTAACCAGCAGTTTTTTCAATTGTGTTAGTACATCGAAATATATTAAGAAAACGTACAAAATTAATGCTATTTCGCATGACATCGTCCAATATAACGTGCTATTTTCAACCTTACGTAAAGCATCGTAAATTATTTTAAAATTGGGGTTGGACCGCGTCTTAAACTTCGAAACTGTTAGTGACTACTACGTGCAATGAGAACGTTATTTTGAGAAAAATAGATTTTTTCAACCTTTTCAGTGACCTTGCTACTAACGGGTACACCGTCAATGGTGACATCATCAAGATAGGTGAAGCACTTTTTAGTTATTGAAGTATAACTCAAAAACGGCTTGACCGAATTTGATGAAATTTATATGGTACCACCACGGAAGTACACTCTATCAAACACAAATATAACCGTCAAAATCGGTCCATAAATGACGAAGTTATCCGCGAACACACATAAAAAAAATACGGTCGAATAGAGAAACCTCCTTCTTTTTTTGCTGCCATTTACGGCTCACTTTGCTTGCACAGGTCAGCATACGATATTTTAACATTTAACCAATTAACACTCAAATTTTATCATCATATATTATTGAATATTTATTCAAAATATGGACAAAGAAAGCATAGATTCATCAATATTCACCAAAACAATTTTTCATGTCTCCATTTAAATTTAGTGCCCATAGTGTTGTTTATTAATGCTCAACAAAGAAATAATAAATAATATATATTTTGCATAACTTTTAACTTTTAATAATATATATATATATATATAAATGAACCCCTAACTCCTCACGCTATAACATGAGAAAGGATGCAACATTTTCAATAATTATTTTTTTGTTGTGTTAATTATTTTCAGAAGAAGATTTTTATGAAAGAAAAACTAAGAAAAGAAGGGAGGCTCGGTTATGGCGATGCCGAAGGCCGAGCCTACTACGCGAACAAAGTCGCGGGCAGTTGCTAGTATTGTATATAATACATGAAAAGGTTGTGTTTAGTTTTAATTGGACATAAGTTGTAAAGTATTTTTTTATAATTTTCGGTCGCCTAAGACTGGTTCTATTATTTAAACTACATACCATCAAAGCCGACTTTAAAACCCTAAAACCCAAGGTATATATGCGCCCTGTCCACAACCATATAAAACTGTACTTAATATACATTTTAGTACCTGGGTGACATAGTCACTGTGTGGAAAAACCTCGTAAAAAAAATCTACCTATACTAGGTATATGTGTATAGAGCGTGTATCTAGATTATTCTAGATAATCAAAGGATGTTAAATATAATACAAGTCAATAATATTGTAGTTTAACAAAATTCAAATTCAAATTCAAAAATGATTTATTCAGTTTAGGCATCATAGACACTCTTATGAACGTCAAAATTTTTAAATGATTCTACCGCTGTCTTCGGAAAAGAACCACCGCCGAGAAGAAGCAGCAAGAAACATACAACAAACATTATGAGCCTTATCTTAATAGCCGCTTCAAATATAAAACTACTACTGGCAACCACAGAATAACTACCAGTTCTACCTGCTACTCTATCCATATTAACATATAATTTAAGTCGGTTTATCGTTTTATGAACATTACGTAGTCTGTTCTCGAGTTGAGCCATAAAAACTGCGTGGAGAATAGAGGCCGTTTTGTAAGGCTATTCTCGACGTAGGCCATAAACATGGCGAGGGTATGGCATTTGGTTTGTGACGATCTGAGAAATAGCGGTGCATTGCCACTTTGCCACTTGTGTTGGTTAACAGCACTTGTCGAGTTTTATTTATGTTATATGATAACTGGAATTTGATTTGGAATGCTATACAATGTTACAACATAAACTGCATCATTTGTGATGTTAGTCTCATGCGCCCAATGGGAAGCTCCCAATAGACTGACTGGCCGGTTGGCGCAGTTTGTAGCACCCCTGCCTTAGTCGTTGGTCCTGGATTCGATCCCCTGACAGGTTAACATTAGTGTGAACGCATGTCTGTCTGACCTGTATCCGGTCTGTATGTGTATCAGTCATCAGGTTCCTATAGTACTCTGCCTAGTTTGGGACCTGAAGACCTTGTGTGGATGTTGTTCTATATGATATTAAAATAAATATAAATAAATAGGATGCTCCATCCAATAGGAATACTTATGACGGTGCAAGAGTTGTGAATTAGCCAGCAATTTTTTTACATTCTTTTCTGGAAAATAAATAGACTTTTGTGAAAAATCTCAGCAGTTTTTATGGATTCTGTCTTACTTCTGATGCACACAAGATAATAATTATGTTATTCTACTACTAAAAACAATTCCACTTGCACCCTATCCTATAAAAAGAGATTCCAATAATTCCCTAACTACAGATCCTAAATCCCCAAAGGGAATAGACAATCAACTCGCTATCCGAAAATAAATATGTACGGAAGCGGCTACTGGGCCTCTACGGACTCTAATCTGTTTTTATGACAAAACTTTTGTATAACCTTTTGGATGTTTTGTATGAGCTTAGAATGCTTAGGACTGGTGGACACTGGTTAATCAGCTTTGAAAACTACACAAAAAATATTATTTTAACCTAAGCAGAAACTTTCTACTCGGGCTTAGCTAAGAAGTGGATTTTTATGAATACGTTTAGTATGGCAATAACGTTGTATGTCTGACCACACATATTTCGGCAAACATGTTTTTAGTAATCTACTATATAAAAATAAGTCGGGTTTTCCTTCCTGACACTATAACTCCAGAACGCACGAACCGATTTCCACGGTTTTGCATTCGTTGGAAAGGTCTCGGGCTCAGTGAGGTTTATAGTAAAGAAAATTCAGGAAAAATGTAAAAAGAAAAGCGGGAAAATCTTTTTTCAAATACAGCGCCATCTCTGATACATAGCATGTACTACAAACCAATATATTAAGTAGATGGCGCCAAACGAAATGTTACATAAAACGAAGCCATCTGGTGGCGAAACGGAGTTCGCAGGGTTTGCTAGTATTTGATATAGGTGAGCATATTCGCATTGTACCCCTTGATCGTTTTATAAAACTTCGATAAAAGTGGATATGTTATGAGAAACATGGAAATCGAGATCGACGTATTCGATCCCTAACCATCAAGATGTGGAACAGTCCAATCGTACATCCAGAAAATGTTGGAAACTAATAAACAGAAATTCTTTTCAAATTAGATTAAAGTAGATTAAAGTCTGAGAGGATTTGAGCCAATGGTGAAATTTTGCTATACTTATTTGGTGATAAGTTACAACATCGTTGCATCTTTGACAACATCCGTGAAACAACGACGAGATGTAGATTTCGTATTCACTAACTTAGTTCTTAGTCATATTATATAACTTTTTAAACGATTATTGTTAGGTTGAAGTTTGACTTCTATCTCACCTGATGTTTTTGTTCGCTACTGCTCAGTCTTGGATGATTTGGGATGGAAGTATGTATGATATGAAGATAACATATATACCCAGTATTGACGCTTTTTATCTCGATCAACGGATAGTTCCCGAGAACGGGATATGCACCGACTGCCATATCCACGGGAAAATGTCTTATAATTATATTTGATTGCTACATACGTAAATATTAGACATTGTAAGTATCAGGATTAAAATTAAATTTATTTTATAACTATCACACTATTTAATTACTTAGGCCATCTACGAGTATGAGTAATCTACCCTACGCATCTAGGCTTGTTTATAGAATAATGAACCGCTCTGAAGGTTTTAGGCTTTTTTTAAAGAGTACGTATAACCGCTCCATTAAGGCACAGTACCCAAGGGTATGTGGAAGAATTAATTTATTAGTTAAACAAAAAAAACATTTTTTAAGATGGAAGTCCAGACATAGCTGCACCCCGTAGTTTCACCCGCGTGGTGATGGATGATGATGATGATGAAAAGTACTTTACGACCTATTGTCAGACCTACTGAATATACAAACAACATTTCAAAAGAATCGGTCAAACCGTGTCGCTGGAGTTTTGTTACAAACACAATGACACGAGAATTTCTATATTAGATTACTTACACTATACAAATCACTAGCCACTACCGCACAATATTTATATCACCGCATTAGATATTAAAACAGTATATATGCGATAATCTGTCGCGGTAAGAGCAGATATTGGTAATATAGCAAAAATTCGGCTATGTTATATGGATAGAATGAGGTAATTTGCTACCCAATGTGTCCGCACCTTTACCCGTAGCTTATGACCGAAAGCCACATAAATATGTCGCGCGACAACCGTAAAACCACCGGAGCATGAGATCACTATGGCATTATACTCAATTATCCCTTGAATGGGCTGGGAGAAAGGAACTGATGGCGGACCTCAACATTTAAATGGACAAGAAGACAGTTCGATTGGTAAGCTCTAGAGATGAAATGCAAGAGTATGCAGTTATATGTAAAAGTACAGAGTTATACAATATTTTATCAATATAATACTAGACTAGGCTTACTATCTACTAGGCAGCGGCAACTCTGCTGGTGTTTATCTAGTTCAACCAGCCGCTGCCGATGGTCTTGTTTGTTTTTCTCATTCTTGTCCGTTGTTCATCTTGTTCTTCTTACCGTTCAATTGGTTCTAGAGTTCAGTGAGTACATGATCGAGCAATCTCAGATATGAATATGAACGGAACGGGCTAGTGGTTGATAAACTTGAACATGAAGTAGGTAGGCCCGGCGTGAAGTAGGTTCTTATTGCCTTAATCAAACTTTTACCAAAAAAAATATAGTAAAGGGCTTTCGCCTAGTTTAACTTCTCACCATATGCAAATATGGTATTATCACTAAATATAGCTAAATATTACCAAATATAGTCAACTATCACCAAATATAGCAAAATATAACTATCACAAAAATTAAAACAGCAATTTAACTATCCTCTCTCGGCTCGCGTGTTGTTGTAATCACCAGTAACCTAACTCTACGGCTCGCTTTGCTTGTACTTTGTTACTCGCCTATACATCCTATCATCCTATACACCTCTTTAATTGAAATAGTTTGTTTAGATGGCAATAGTAAGTACGCTAATTTGGCTGTTAGCATTTGGTGGTAGTTCACTAAATTCGGTGGACAATATATTTGTTTATTTGACAATGTGTTTGTTCATTCATTTTTCAAATCGCTCTCGCTTGTAGCCGAAACACCTATACTCGTATTTAGAAAAGTGCTCCAAGTCTAATGTTATAGTTTATGCGTGGACTAACACTACATAAACCAACATTACTGCGACATATCACTCCATCCATCTTTCATTCCGTATTTATTGCCCTCTTAATTAGCTACACTGTTTAATTGTGATTTAGCTTCAGATTTCAGTGATTTACACGCGATTAGTGGTTGTCGGTGCCTTTGGGTTCGGAATTGCTTGAGATGTTTATAGGGTCTTAGAAGTTCGTATAAAATACAATATTTTAAATCTTAATGTCTATTTGGTGGAATGAGTGACCAACTGGAGAAAAATAGTCGTAACAATAATTAATTTTTGATTTACGATGCTTTTAATGTTTCGTTCTGAACAGCATCTTCCTCAACATTTCTCTAATGAGACAACAGTTCACTTTATCATTTCGATAATAGCATTTCTAAAACATCGAGAAGATTTCATCAAAGCCAGTCTAACACCGGTCACATCCAAACATGGCGTCGCTCATTATCAGATCGCCATCGCATGCACTGCAGTGTTGAACCACGATTACTTTCCGAAAGTGTAAATAATTCGGATTACGATAATCGATAGTTTCACAAGTCGCCTGGCAGATCGACGGAGGTCGTGGAGGAAGGGGGTCGTGAGAACTGGAGAACTTGCACTTTCGTCGGCGCGCGCGCAGGCTGCCGATGCGCGGGCGCCGCGGAGTCTGCACGAGCGCTAGGGCACAGATCACAGATTAATCATTCCGGTCTAACCTAAGGGTTTAACAAGCATTTGAATCTGGTGAAAGCTCGCAACGATCCCTGGCAAACACTTGCGCAATCTCAAAGTTTCGAAGGTAACAAAACAAGAGTTCTCCAAAGCTACTTTACAGTTTCAGGTCAATAACGGTTCTAACGATTTATGAGGTTTTAAGTGACCGTAAGTGACAATTAATTACCATTTCGTGCCTAACAGGAAGAACAAACATACAACAATAGCGATGGCCAACAGAACTACAGTGGAACCAACAAAAGCACTTTCTACTGACACCAAAAATCCGACGATTGACAACAAAAACCGCGACAATGGATCAGAAATGGCGGTGCAATTACGACTTTCGATAAACACTTTTACAAACAAACATAAATCTTCTACCTATTGTTGCTAGACGAGGTGCAAGCATCTTTAAGTTAAATAAAAAAAACCTCACTGTGACGATGGAACATGATTTTAACAAAGGCGCGAACTTGCACCCAATCCCAAATAGTCATAAACAAATTAATGTAACATAAGTGCAACATTGTACAATTCAAGTGTCTGCCTGAAATTTTGGTTCCAACGAATTTCACTCCAAATGTAGAACATCTCAAGATCCAAACTACTTATTTTAGTTAAATTATAATGAATGCTGCTTAAAAAATATAATATTAATTCTAAATATTTCAGTAATTGGGCTAATGAGCAATCATCACAATTAACGCACAATAATAATGAATTTCACGCTCTAAAAGCCTCAAACAGATTTCTTCACTTAAAGTCCCCACGCAACTCCAAATATAAATAACCTACTACAAAATAACGAATGCTTTTCTAATTTTCGCACCATTAACTCATACGAGATGTATATTAAGCTGCATCGAATGGACGACATGTTAATTCAACAGGTTTGGAAAGCCGCTGGCATAACATAACACTTCACATGTCCCAAGAAAGCCGCCGCATTGACGTTGAAGTCGGTTAAAAAGGCCTTAAAAAGATTAAAAACCTTTCGCTATATATTTTTTAAAGATGATATCCAATCGCATGGCAGTTGAGTTATTAGAGAGACTAATGTTACAAGCGCACTGTTGACGATTTAAGAACAGAATATTAAGATATAATGAATACAGTTTGAAGTTAGGATAGTATATGGCAAATGAGGAATATGTGAATATAACTACGAATGAGCATATGAATGAACCCTACCGGGTGGCCGGTCGAGGATAGATGTACTCCACACTAAGACCCCGGGAGGGCGTTCCAAACTTGTCACGGATTCGCTACCGACACAATTATCGGATCTAGACCACTCTCACTGAAGCAAAAAGTACACCGAGACGCAAAGAAAGCACCGTCAAGCAGGTGCGGCCTCATTTCACTTTCCAATGACTTATCTTCGGCACCCACTCCAAGCTAAATCGAACTCTCTCCCTTCGATTATATAGCTCATTTAGCGTCGGAAAATGTCTACATTGAGTCAGTGGGCATTTCATTATCAAGATTTACGAGAAAACCCTTTAAAAGCAGTTAATTGTAAGTTCATTTCACTTTCTAACTATTTCTGTAAAAGGTTTTAAATTTCGAAGACAATCTTGCGAGAACAATGGTTGTAATTATCTTTCAGATTATATCATACGGAGTTTGACTTTGGTTTCATAAATAGTTACAAAAATGGAGTACATAAGTAGTTGAATTTAGATTGTGTTCTTAAATCGTAGATGATTCCGCGGTCAAAACTATCGTTTACATCTGAATAGTGGCTCATGAGCGGCCATTGTGGCGGCGAAGCGCAGGCGCAGCGTTCGAGCTCAAACAGCCGCCTTAATGACGAACCATTTAGCGCAATATCGCGTCGATCCAATTGAGACGTCGGCCACATTCTGACAGATCTCTCTTTTTTATACGCCTCTATTTAGACTAGCTGACTACAAGACAGACAGATAGTGAGACCAAGATGTAAATGTTTTAATATTGGATGCATTCAGTTCTTATCGCAGAAAAATGAGACTGAATAAATAGCGGAGACTTTATTGATGACTTTATATTATATCGAAAGCGAAGACGAAGCGATGGGAATATGTACCGATTCTATGACATCCAAGTGAGAGGATTGTAAATCGTTCAATTCATATGCTGATTTTATAGTATTAGTAAACAAATATAGCATTTATGAAGAATACAGTGATGATGATGCAAGCGATGATTTTTTACCGTCGGAAATTGGATAACACGCGCGAATATCATGCAGTTCTGAATTAAGATTTATGTAATGAGGAAGTGGAAGCCTAATTGACCGACCGTGTCAAAATGAACGGACCGTTATACTGTGAAATTAACAACGAAACGGTTATAAAAACGGAAGGATAACTTTGTCACATCAATATGTGCTTGATTTAAGGTTAATCCGTTCATTATATTAGTGAATCATACTTTAATTAAAGTGATGGGAAATCATGACAGACTGGTCTCTTTATCAATATGAATAGCGAGTTGGTCCAAAAACACTAGGACGCATTTAAAATATGACTTATTCTTGAGAAAATATATTCTCCGAATCAGAATCCAGAATACTTCTTGTATAACAAGAGATCTGGATTAATATAAAGAAATCTATTAGTGAGTGTTTGTTTAAATTTGATTTTGAATAAAATGACAAAAAAGCTCTATCGATTAAATAAGAATCTCTCTATCGAATAATTAAATAATAATATATCACTTAACAACAAAAAACTTATCAAGTGCAGGAAAATTTAGAAAAATCTTTAGAAAAAGTAGTGTTATTGGCAACGTTGAAGTTAAATCGAATTTGTGCACCTTAGATTCAATAAATATTAAATGGTCAGTGCTATTATTGTTATCGAAGGCCATTGCAGTAATAACATGCCTATAACTTGTCTTACTTTATCATTATCATGCATAGATATAACTGTCTGCCATCATAACATTATCTCATTTTATTTCGCTTGAATGAGAATGATTTATGATATTCAATAATTGTTATACTATATCTATTTAGTAGGAGTTTCACCTTGACACTTGTTATACGATATTGGACAATGGCATGAGTTCGTGCCATTTTTACGTTTGGTAGTACTCAAGAAGCTTATATTGTATATAAGCTTCTTGGTAGTACTGTTCATTCAACTTTTTCTTTTTCTTTATAAGTGGACTCATACGTTACCGCATTTGCCATTTCTCAAGTTAATTTACACAAATATGCGCGTTTATTCCCCTTCACAAAAACGCAAACACTTCTTCTTCTGACCGTCCATCCAAAACAAGTTACTTAGTAAAATAGTCATAACAGTGTGTGGATTTACACACAGTGCTTGATATTATGTAAAAAAAAATATACGTTGAATTCGTTGAAAATGAAGCATAGAGTAGGTATAAGCAGTTTATTTTGCATTATGCTCCTCGATTTCTCACACAGTTAGAATTCCAAGCGAACTTAAACAAACAAAACAACATACAAACAAACAATCGCATCATCATTCACAGGACAATCACCAAGAGTTTTCACTCAGTGAAGTAAGTTTTCCCGATTCGAAAACACTTCGCTTTCCACACACAATTGCTGAGAACTACTTCACTTTCTAGCTGGATAGAATACTATTGTCCAATTAACCTTGACACCTGGCAGTTAATAGCACACGTTAAAGTATCTTGTGATATTGCGGTGCAAGGGATCTCGGGAAAATGGACAGGTTTTGCCCGTTTTGCATCGGCAATGAGTTTCTTTTGTCGCTTCGACCGGTCATTAGCTCAAGGCGTAATTGCCTATTGTCTTCAAAGAGGTTAATGCCATAGTAGGTGATAATACTCTGCCAGATCGAAGATCAAAACGAGTTTCTCGTTCGTGAACGATTTGTGTCGATTTGCCTCGTTTTGTTCTCGATTCAATAAGATGATCCTGTTTTGGTTGACGGTGTAACTTGTCATTGGATTCTCTTGTTTTTTTAAATCGATAACTCAATGGGATGGCTTGTTTTTCTTGATTATCTGTTTTGTTTGTTTTTGATCTACGAGTCAATGGAATGGTTCTGTTTTATTCTTGTGTAACTCATCCGATAATCGTCTTATTGGTTTTGTTCTTTGTCTTCTCAAACCAACTGATTTCAGTTGGTTGGATTTCGGTTGGTAACTTATAGGATAAGTACTCGTACTTTTCAAAAGGAGCTATACGAGTATAGGTGCAAAAAACACGCAATGCAAATCAGCAATTTAGTAACAAAAATGGGACCAAAAATCGTGTTGGAATTAACAAACGCTAAAATTTTACCTAAACATACAACGCTTTGAAGTTTGTGTAGTGTGCAGGTACTGTTGTTTTTTTAAATGAGGATTATACACTTTTATCTATTCCCCTGTTAGCATCAAGGGACTGGCTAAACATGGACCGTAAAATATTTTCACAGCACATATTACTGAACTTTTAACCGTAAGAACTGTGGCATCAGGTCCATACTCTCCATGCTTTAATCTCTTGGGTCAAGGTTCTTGAAATTCTATTATACTGCACGAGGCACGTTCTACTGCATAATATAATTCTTAGACACTTAGGCCGTGCGGTTTATCTAGGTGTCTGCGATATCTTTGCAGTGGCGGTAGCAATGCAGTGAGGCATGTCTTTCCATACTACGTATAAAAAGAAGCTATAGTTAAAACAATCGTTGAGTCATCGACCACAATGTATGTCAATGCAACAACTCAATAGGATAATAGGATGCAGCTGGAGTTAACCTTGGCTCCATTGGAGACGAGGACAGATTCATCTAGACCGATCTAAATATACCCACCCGTGGCGTGCTGGTAATCTGAGGCCAACGGGTCAATTGCTGATTAGGGGTAATTCCGTACAATCAGGACAATTCAAGTTCACTCCGAACGAATTGGTCACTGAATCGTTGATAAACTTGAGGGATGTTATGCCGCCGAACTCAAAAATTCTCTTGTGACGATCGCCCGCGCTGGACAAACGTGAGCTGTCGGGAGGGGTTGAATCCTCGTAAATGGAACAAACTGATCATATTCTTACTCGGAAACTACGTTGTGTGTAGTATGTGACCTATAGACCTATATTTTTTGTGTTGAGAGAGAATTTGGAGACCTATGTTTAAGTAAGCATAATATAGTGGCCTATAGCGAACGCAGTTCGAGAGTGAAAGGGTTTATCTTTTTTTTTATTATAATTTACGATCACAGAGTTCTCTTACTTTTTTTAGTTGCATCCGAAATTACGGCAGCAGAAAACCGACTCTATTTATTGGATTCTAGTCTTTTCATCTCTGTTTTATTTCACATAAACCAACATGAACCAAAAGACTGAGCGCATAAACGATAACAACTTTTATCATATTTACAGCTTAGTACCTACATTAAATTTGTAAACTGCAGTAAAGGTTCAAATCCTGAAAAAGGTGTGGTGGGAAAAAGCATACGCACTGTCTCCAAGCCCACAGTTTACCCACCAGTAATCGAAGTGGGGTGGGCGTCACAATTTACCGGCATAATGGCGAAAGTGTCTTGCCGGCGTCGTTTGATCCCACACTAATATGGATTAATCACTACCAAGCGAAGGCCATAGAGAAATTCTAATTTATTGGCTGCAACACTTGCGGCTGTGCACTGTTGTTGATATACTAATTGTTTATCTGAAGTATGCAAAGCTACTTTGCTTTGGAATTTGGATGAGTGGCCGCTAGCAGCATTTTTACGAGGTTTTTGGAAGGCATAAGCCAGTCTGTTGTAAGACAACATTCGTTAGACATGTCAGATCCCCTAGACTGGTATGTCTAACTGTACTGCACTAGGACTAAACTGAGAGAAGGTATGTAACAGAACAAGTGCAATTTGAAAAATTTTATACCGACTTCCATTACTTTGGTAAAAATCAGTTATTGGATTCCTGATTGGAGTGTAACTGGAAGCGAGTAGCCCAAGATAGATCTAAGTGGCGTGCAATTGGAGAGGCCTATGTCCAGCAGTGGACTGCTACAGGCTGATGATGGAGTGTAACTCAAAAACTACTGGACTGAATTTGATAAAATTTACATAGGACCACAAGCACTTTACAATTTATGAGGTAACAAACATTAAAAAAAGAAAAAAAAATACAATCGAATTGAGTATCTCCTCCTTTTTGGAAGTCGGTAGAAAAAATATTAAAAAGAAATAGTATATAAGTTCGGTACCTACACATCGTACTTGTTTGTATTTGAATGGAATAGCCCTCCCTTCTTTGGGATACTTAGATGCTTTATTTAATTTGAAGTGTTTTATTGATTTATATAGGACTAACGCCATCTTAGCGAGACCAATCTTTGTAATCTTAAAGAGAATAATTATACATCTCTCGGACCTCGGACGAGATTCAAACCCGCGTCTGCCGATAATCCATTCCCGTACGACGACGCTTAAAATCAACTGTATTTGATGCTCGGACGAATCGGCCTGGTGGCCTAGCGGTGATGGCGTCTGACACAGATTGTCAAAAACGCAAATTCAAATCCCAGACCGAGATGTGTGTTTTTTTCTCTCTAAAATTATAGTTATATAAGTTTAATTTAATAAAATAAAGTATATAAGTAACTTATAATAAAATATTATAAGTTTAATAAATTATTTTGTATTATTAATTAGTCTATCTTATATTCGTCAATTTAGTCAAAACAATCGTGCAGTCAGACCCGTCTAAATGTTCCATTTGTACACTTATTGTTTCTTCAATACGGTGGTGCCCAACGTCCCCATCCCCACGACAAATCAACAAAATACTTAATACGAAGCTTTACACTAAAATCAATTTATATGTGAAGTACTCAAATTCAATCGATAAAATATTACACCGATGTCATCAACTTTCATCTTTGCGACAAACCAGTGGCCTTTCAATATAACTCGTTATTAATAACATAATAACACTATTATTAATAGTAAAAGTTGATAATTATTAGAGAACTTTATGATTGATCGCTCTTCAATTTATGATTAACTATCTTTTAGGAGAATTGAAAGTTTTATAGCTTCTTACTTATTTTTTCTAGCGCTATGATTTTATTCGAGACACGGCTATGATAATTTCTCTCTTGATATCAATTTCGAAACTAGCGAGTGAGTTTATATAAAACCCACATATCACAGAAGCAAGGATATATAATAATAGATCACTATCATAAAACGATTATATAACAGGATTATATAAAACGATTATATAAAATTTAGCTTTATATAAACAGAATAAAAATTCCATCCTCGGACGGGATTCGAACCCGCGTCTTCTGACTATCCGTGTCAGACGCCATTGACCACCTAGGCCACCGAGGTTCTGGTCCTGGAGGATGGAATTTTTCTCTCTATAAATTTTAATGTTTGAGATCGCTAAAGCAGGCGTTAGTGCTTTAAAAAGGATAAAAATGTTGGTAATTGCATCAATAAAAAGCTTGCTTTTAATTCATTCTCCGTTTTTAGATTGGAGCCTAATTATTAATAACATACTTATTTACAGTATCTAGCTTATCCCATAGGTCACCATATCACGTCCAAACAAACTTTGAAACTGAAACCATTAAATTGTGGCATGTAAAGACTCTGAACTAAAACTAACATGCGCATGATATTATAGTACAGATAGGTATATCATAATAGTATATTTCATTACAAGTAGGGAAAGGCTGTCATTGCAAAGAGTTCCGACAAATGTCTACCCGAGCCGAGGCGCAGCCGAAGGCGAGGGTTGACAGTCGGAACAAGTTGCAATGACGGTTCCGCACGTGTACTGAACGACTATTTTTAATACAGTTGCGAAAAAATTAAGCAATTTAATAATATACTCGCATAGAAAATTTCTGGAAAATGGCGCCAACCGTAGAATATAAGCAGAGATTTTTTTTCTTCACCCATTCTGGTAGGCAAAGGGAACTATGCCCATACAGCCAAGTCTTCAGTAGAATTTTTTTATTGATATGAAATGAAAATGAAATTTAATGAGATGAAATGAAATGAAACCTAACTTAACTTATTCAATCAAATCATTAAATCTGATATTGAAACAAATTAGTAGCTTCTTTTGAGAAATATACGTATTTGCAGGAATCATAAAAACTTCTCTTAATTTTTTTAGTAAAATGGTTGGTTTTTCTTTTTAATAGATATTATTTTGACAGTTGGGAAAGAGAACGCACGAGTATGTTATAGCCCACATCCCGAACGCTATACGTCCCTGCAATACGCCACTTTTTGAGCAACTGTATTAAAAAGAAATATACCAAACGCGAATTAATTCATCTAATTTACCGCTTGCCATATCATCGCGTCAAAATAGTATAACAATGTTTGAATACTATCGATCGTTAAACCATTCAAAAGGTCGAGGTTAACGAATGTTCACCTGCCAAACCCGTTAATTTGCACAAAGACACGCGCTCAACAACACGTTGCAGTTCGTTCAAAAACGGATCTTCGCGATAGCTTCATTCCACGTCAATAAAATTCATCTTTTAAATTCCAACCAAATGTACAAAAACAGAAATTGGTTAACAAGTCTAAATTAAGAAAGTGCAGGTGACATCCATCGTCAGAGAACGCGCACCTGATACTCAGAAGTGACAAACGATTCATCCCGTCCCTGTGATTACCTACGTTGCTGCGTTTATCTTCGTTTTTAAGGGCCAAGAATGAAAAATTGGTCTTGATATTGAACGCGTCGTCTGCCCGATAATCTTTATTGGAAAACCTGTTGGAGCCTTTTGTGTTCTTTTTTGGTTTTATCATGCACGAGTATTAAAAATATTCTTTTGGAATATTTTTGCGCCCAAAAAGTGTTGGAATACAGTTTTATTTAATCTCATTCGAAACTTTAGTCCGTATATTGTGTAAAATACTTATTCTATATCTAATTAGTTATACTTGTAAAAAGGTCGTTTATTTAATACCCATTTTATATACATAGAAATCTGTTGTTTACGAGTATTTGTAATGGCTACGCTTCTCGGCGGCATTGGCTAGTAGCCATATAACGAGATAAACGCAATTAAATCAAGCACGCACATAAAAAATATTATATTTCAGACGTTGCAGGGGTCTACAAAAAACTTAAATGTTCGTTATGAGGTCTATTATTTCTCTAAATAGACTTGAGAGCGCGGGCGGGTATTTTAATAGGCTGGCATCTGTGCGCTATGCAAGCTTTTTCTATCGAAACCTGCGGCACAACAAATTATTGCGAGCCAGTCGAGTACCGTTGCAAACAAGTTTTTTTTATAAAACATTACATAAGACATCTGTCTGTCATGACATCAGCCCATGTGCCCGATACGTGTTACAATTTTTCAGTAATTCTTGTGCATTTCGCAGACGGAACAGGGTTGGCGATAATAAGAAACAGTGACTACTTGATTTTCGAAGAACTGTATTGTGGTTATGTTGCAGCTATTTATGATTCAATTTCTAGATACGATATTTTACCGGGTACTTACACATTCAAAGAAAGTTGAAAAATATAGTCCGTGCAATCGTGTGTCTTATTTAAAACAAATAGCAAGCACAGTGTAATTTTTACACTATGTTTTTGTTGTGACAAATCCGAAAATTATAAAATGTTGGATTGTCAATTCATAATTTTCCATCTTTTTGTCTTATCACAATCAGTGCAAAGAGAATAACGAGAGGTACCGATAAAAAGTTTATTAATTTGTAATGACGGCGACGTTTACTTTTTACATAACCGCAAATTTATGAGCTATTAGAATTTAAGGTTTTAAAGCGTGGAAATGATCTCCAGTATAATGTTGCGTAATTCGTATACGACTTTCTAATACGGACGGCCAAACACAGGTGCGAGAGTTAGCAAATAGAAATACAGTTTAAGTTATGTAAACTTAACTAAAAACTTTTTGTTTGTGGGATAACCAAAGGAGGTTAAAAATCTAATTTATTTACCTTCTATCTTCTTCTATCTTAGTTATTTTGCAATACAACGCTTAAATTACAAAAGGGGTTAAAGAAATTGAATTGCAAAAATACCTTTTTTATTTTCATACACATACATTTTGCTTCAGGATCTCAAATTCATCTGTGTTTTTTTATCCCCAGTAATCGTCAAACTTCTAAAACCAAAAGCGTTCATCTTTCACGTCTACTTGACACATACTCCTACTGGTCTTTGCTTTATCGTCCCCCGATGCACCGATCCATGATTTATGTACTGACATAATTAAGGTTTTTGTAATATTTTATAAGCACGGTGTAATTTAATACGAGCTAAAAATACGCCATGATTCCTCTCGTCCATCATCTACCAAATTGGATTTGTGTCAAATGATATGACTCAACGATACATCACTGGTTTTATAGGACACATTTTTATGCGCAGGCGCCATTGTGTCACACCTTTTAAAAAGAAAATCAGTTTCGAGTTCTGAACACCTTAAATTGGTCGTTTAAATCACTATACGACTTACATTAAAAGCTATAAAATACAGGAAAAACAATAACAAACAAACACGTTTATTTCTTTTTTCGCAGGGTGCCAGGTTTTGTTACTTTAGTTCAATATCCATCATTGTTGAGTATTATTTATTGCGAGCAGTAAAATTCACAGCTCCATCGTAAATTATATTGACTGGGGTGTATTTAATCCTTTATACACAATATTAAGTATAAAGAGAGTTAAGATTTAAAAAAATATAGACTTGCAATATAAAGACGAAAAAGTAACTCAAATGCGTCCTTATTGGAACGTTTTTGTTTATTGACGTGAAATGTTGGTGATCCAAGCTCAATTATTTTTAGCTATCTCTTTTGTTTTCGCGCGTCGCATGCATTTCTTATTAGTCAGACATATGATACGAAAATATTTAGTTTTATATGTAAATCAATGACTTTTCTATAGAGTAAGTAACTGGTATGAAGGAATAGAATGCGCGAGAGCAAGAAAGATAGCCCTATGTAAGATGGTATGTGACTGCATTTCGATTAAACTTCGAGACGGTGTCGCGACTTTACACTTTTAATAAAACTATTGGTCATGCCCGCATTTTGAGCACATTATGTAGGAACATAGCATATCTAGTCTATAGTCTATACGTACATTAAATGTCATTGTTTTAACTGTTAAAAATTATAGCCATTTATATGTTTATAACAGTAACAGTAACATTCTCAAATATTTACATGTCGACTATGAAGTTTGGCCCACATACATCATCGACTAAAAAAACTTACAAAGCTACTGCACGGGTAGCCACCGACCAGCAATTTCAATACTCTATACATTCAAAATATTCTCTGGGTCATGAAAACGTCCAATATAAATAGAGCTCTCATTGTCACTCTCCAAACGCAAAATACGACAACTCAACAGTAGTTTAGAGGTCTATAGAAATTGTATACATAGGAGCACGTCCCTTTCAAGATGGCGCCGATTACGTGACGTTAGAAAAGGCGGGAAACAATGGTAGGCCCGTTATGAATATTGAAAGCTTAGGATACTTCTACGAATTTCGCTTTAAATACGAAATACAAATAAATCTGAGTCTATGGTTTAGTAATTTTATTCTGTTACTGATTCATCAGCATAGCTGGAATAGTTGTTCTTCTACGTAAGTGAGGTACAGAATAAAAATGTAGACGACGCACGACAATTTAACTGTGATTAAACTTTGGCGCCATGATTCTCTGCGTTCGAAATTCGAAATTACTTTTTAAGGAGTCCGCACTCAAAAAGGTAATAAATTAAACAGTAATGGTGCTCCAATGCAAAAAGTTAATCAGATTCAACGGGTTAAGTACGATTCGGGTTATTTAACAATCATGGAAATATGGCCAATTACACTTCCCAAGATTTAGGGGAAGAAAGAGACAGCTAACTGTATTTTAAAACTTTATTATGTAGGAGTTGATATATAACAAGCTTCGTAAATAAACAATAATGACTCTTAAATTCAGAGTTTACAAATTAAAATTTAATTGGCTTGTATTTAACTGCTTGAAATTATGTAAGTAGGTACTTATGTTTATGACGATAAAAGTAGTATATTTTAGCAATATAAGACTAGAGTGACGCAAGGCAGTGTTTTAGGTCCTTAAAACTTTCTCGTTCATAACGTTATATATCAGTTACGACAGTAGCCACAAATAAAATTAACATCAAATGCTAGGCCTAATATTTTATTTAAATCACTTATAACATACCGCTTGTTTATAGCCGTAAATAAGCTCCAAACTGACTCACAAAATTCGCGAAAAAATGCTAATTGTAGCACGACTTTTAGAATTATGTGAGTCAATTGGTTTGTTGTGTATTCAAATGGCATTGATGGCCATCATCGAAATAACTAACAGTTCTTAGAAAAAATTGCTTTTATAAGTTAATTCATTGAACAGGAACATTATATACAATAAATGTAACTCAGTATAATATATGTATACAAATACCGTTTTATTATTACAAGGAATGGTTCTAGTCAGTTACAAATCCGATCCAGTATGTTTGTTACTTTTCAGTCATAACGTGAATGTGCGTGCGTAATTTTGAATGTGGTGTTTGAATAGGTCATTTAATAACCCTGCAATACGTCGAGGAATACTCAAAATACTATTTTGATATTAATCTGTACAAACTAATATTACTATTAATATGTAAAAAAAAAACAATAATTTGTTAAAACTTCAACGACAGAACCTACGCCTACTGGTATGCCTTATTGTGACCTACGGGTCACTGCAACTTCAACTACCATCTGTACATAACTGGAGCAAGGGACAGTCCACTGTGCAGAGGTTGCGTGGAGGACGAGACCGTGAGGCACGTCCTGTTGCAGTGCACGGCTACGGAAAGTATACGGAACACAACCCGAATAGTTAAATATCACTAGTTCTGGATAATCATCGGCCTACATCACTAATATCACTGGAGCAGTTGTGGCAGTGAACCAGGGATATTATCAGTTACATTAAGGAGTTGGGATGGCTAGGGCAGCTGGGGAAATGCACATTATACACCCCAAGCGGGATGTCAGTGGAGAACTTAGCGCCTCCAATCAGAATAAGAATTCGCCTTAACGCGAACATATCATAAAATACAGGATGGATTTTTGAGAGGAAACAGTAAGGGCAGGTACCTTAACCATTACAGTTACAGGAAAACGTTCCTGAGAGACCATAACTCCATAACTTTTTGAAATATTCTGAACTACGTTCCCAGATTTAGGAAAAAAATACTGTCAGCGAAAAAAAAGCTACATACCAATTTTTTTTGCCAAATAATCCTTTATCAAACAGAGGTAAAAATACTCTATAGGACCAACCGAGGTTAGAGAACTAAAAGTTGCCAATCGATCCTATTTCTTACTAACGTATATAAGCTTAGCAACAGCGGTTTGCGACTACTAAACTTCTCACAGAACCCTAAAAACAAACAGTTCTTAGTTGCTTGTATATAGTAACAGCTTCTTTCATGGATAATTATTTAGCATTATGACTCAAAACGGCAGGAAATTGACTTGTATAAAATAACATATTAAACAAACTCGTTAGTAAATTAAAGGCCTACATCCGTATTAGATATATTTAATTTGAATTAGCAACTAAATACTTGTATCTTTTAAGATGTATAATTAGAACAAATTAGCTATAAATGTCTACATTTGCCAAGTGTTAAAAGATTTAAAATGGAATAAAAACGCTTGAGAAACTTATTTAATTTTATTTGAAGTGATTCAGCAGGTTTACAAAGGATGCAATCAATTAACTCGAATTGATTTTCAAATTCATTTGTTTTCTATTTTGTTTTCAAACTGCACAACTGCAGGTATTGTGTACCTATCTCGTTGCTAACAAATGTTGATTGAAAACTTGAAAAATGGCGGCTTTATGTCAGTTTTGACAACTCTAGTGGGCAAAAATGTTAGTAAGTTGATAATTGGAGACGACACAAGCAAAATTTGAAAAATTTAATACCGATTTTCATTCTATTCAGTTATTGGAGTGTAACTCAAAAACTACTAGGCCGAATTTGATAAAATTTAGATGAGACCACACGGTAAGCACCAGCTTTCAAACAATAAATCTTGAATTAAAATTAAAAAAGAATTTTGAGAATCGGTTCACCCTTTCGAAAGTTATGAGGTAACAAACATAAAAAATCAGTCGAATTGAGTACCTCCTCTTTTTTTTTGGAAGTCGGTAAAAAATGGCAGCTCTAGGTCAGTTTTGACAACTCCAGTAAGTCAAAGTCAAAAATCATTTATTCAATTTAGGCATCAAAGACGCACTTATGAACGTCAATTTTTCATTATAATGTACTTTAAAGACTACCGCCGCGTTCCAAAATATATAGAGCCTACCGAGAAGAAGCGGCAAGAAACTCGGGGCCATTCTTTTTATATAGATGTTTTACTTAGGTACCTACTACACATATTAGCTCCAGTGTGTTGCCTTACAAATGAGAACATAATAATGGCATCAGTAGGGCAAGACACGCTATACTTTGACATCTTAGTACACGAGTAGATAGATCCTGGAGTGATCAGTCCCAAGCTGTTTTATCCTCCAAGTAATCCGAAATTTTGTAATAACCTTTTTGACAGAGTAGGCAAAAATGTTAGTAAATTGATAACTGGAGCTGACAAAAGTGACAGAGCTGCCATTTTTTCGATTTCAACCAACATTTGTTAGCAACTGAGATACATAATATTAAATAAATAGTAATATATAAAAAAAGTTAAAAATGGCAAATGTACAACCGTTCAAGTACACTTAAAAAAAGAAAGATGGTGGACAAACACTACCTACCTATCAACTATTATCATTAACCTACAAAACCATAACTAAAACATATAAAATACTTGTGGCGATTACAAATTTATGCACTGGCGCCTACTTTCCAAGTATGAGCACACAACAAACGATAAAAATAACTAAAGTAAGCAACAATACCATTAATTACATAACAATATGCAATTAGTCGACAATTACGAGAACCTATTTCTCAGCTATTGTGCTAAAGAAAGCACTACGTAAACGCACGCGCACCTCTTGGCTAATTGTCAACAATGTCGCGAAATGGTGACAGGAGCACAGCTTACGTAATAGTTGCTGAGTATGCAACTACTAGTTGCATCCCGCGGTGCCAGCCGCGCGGACATTGTCTGGATAAATAAATATGACTACAAGTTATACCACATCATGTACCACTTTTGAAAAATCTTAACCAAATCGGTTCTGAGTTTTGATGTGAAGAAGTACCTAGCTAAGGGGGTCGATTCTGCAAGCATTCTCTAAAATAAATATGGCGTCCGTAAATTATGACAGTTCTTATTCAGCCGTGCAATTCTCTAAGAGCAAAAATCGTTGCATCTTTGACAACCTCCGTGAAACAAATGAGGAGATGTCAAGAAACGTTGGAAAAACAACCTTGTGGTACAAGGGCGATCGCTCATAAAGTATTTGACATCGGTGAGCTTGTCGACGAGCGCATCGACGAATCATTAGAGAATCGCACGCCTGTTTAGGGTAAAATCCAAATTAGTACCACTTCCGACTGACAACACTAAAATTAGATTTCAAATGAATATATTTTAGATAGATTAGTCGTCGTGCTCGCTAAACTAACGTAAACGAATAGGATAATCTTATTTTTAGAAATGTCATTGTAAGTGTTACCGAAATTACCGAAGTTACCGAAACCGTGTTTGGCGAAATGAGCACGCCGTACTATAGATCGTGAAGATGGCTTCCAGACGAAGTCGAAACATGTATGTGATATGGACGAAGTGCCTTCGAAACGCGAGCCCCAGGTTTGATCTCCACTCGCGGCATATATTTGTGTATGGGAAATGTTTCTTCTCGGGTCTTGGATGGTGTTATTGTGTGTTATAATGTAACTGTGTGCGTTTCTGTGATTGATAGCCTATCAAGAATAGAGCCTACAATGCCTAAATAAAAGAATTAAAAACGGACCTTTAGAAGTACATAGATATAGTTATAATAAACAACAATGCATGACCCGGGGCTTCTTACTTACGATTAAACATTTTGGTGACGTATTATCAAATAGGGCACTCAATTCGCGTACTTTGCAACTGCGTTAGTGCTCTATTCGGGTTGGGCATTATAGGTATTGATCCTGGAACGCCCCATTAGGATCGATTTCAGCTAAAAATGGATACGACGCCGTAAATAGTATTAAAGTAATATGTTCGACCGTTTTGTGTCGGTGGGAGTACGATAGTAAGTATGATTATTCTAAGCTTATTACAAAACGCTCCTGATTTATGATAGTTTCGTAAAAGGTGGGAGTAGCCCCCCTGGCGAATTCGTACTTTGCTGTAAGTCCTGAAAGATCAGTTCGTTCGGCAAGTTACACACGTAGAGGTTCCAGTCAGCTTCTGGCTTCGAGGGAGGATTCAGCTCTGGGTTAAGAACACTTGGGATACTTTCAATGTCTTGTTATATGGAATCCATTTTATGCCTCACGCGCTTTGATTGCATCGTCAGGGCCAGAGTACTCGACAAACTCACACCTTCGGGTAGCTATTAATTTACAACTCCAAAACATCATATCCTGAGTCATGACTTCAGGAATGTAATTGACGACAAGTTTTTATCAATTTTCATTTACGCTCCGCTAGATATCAAATCGGAACCCTCGTCACCAGATTCAAAATCGGAATTCTCGCTTTCTGGATTTTCCTCCCCTTGGCTTTTCCATGTCAATCTCTTATTTTTCTTCCTAATTTTCTAATAACACATCCGCTAGCCAATCAAAAAAATTTTCATACTTAATACAAAAAGGCTTTAATGAATGAAAATGTCTGGGATCCATGAATATATTACAGTGTCCACTGTCCACCGCGACACAGGGAATCCTAGTACGAGTGTGTGAACACTTATTATTAACTCAAGATTTCTTTATCTGAAGAAAAAAATGTGATTACTATGCTAAATTTCACGCACTTAAAGCTTGTGAACAGACAGACGGACAGTACGATCTTAGAAAGGTTAACCGATGGACTACGTAACCCTAAAGGAGTCCGCCATTGCACGCACACACGTTTACGAAGGTGGTTACATATTGGATGTTATGTTACGCGACTTCAACGTCGTGCGTTTACGGAGATGGTCACCTATTTGCAGATGTGCTAATGTGTTCCGTGAACATTGCGCTAGTGTTGCCAGCGTTGTCAATGCCTTACGTCTAGCATTTCCGAGATTATAATATGCATTAAGAGAAATAAACGAGTCTCGTAACTCTAATAACTCGTTTTAATTGCTGGTTTCGTGAAATAAGAACGAAAACGAAAGTCAAATATATGGTTAGTTGGTTGTAATGGTATACTTCGGTAGTTTCGTGTTTTATATGATGACTGCATAAGTATAAGGAACTTATGTTTTATTCTTAAGGTATGTAAAGGTAAGTACTTAATGTAATAGGAAATAGACACATAAATGGCAAGTGCTGAGCAAATTTATATGTATTCAGTACAATAATAACGTAAAGGGGCAAGTTGGTAGCCGGCTGCATGAAGCCGCAGCAGACGACGACGTGTCGCAGCGACACTACATGGTTTCTATGTATTTCTATGAAATACCATTCGTAGTTAGCGACACGAAGCTAGTGTCCAGTCGTCGCAGATCAGTAGCACAGTATAAAGATTAACAGAAACAGTACGGAAACTACCTACAAACGTTTGAAACGGCTCTCTCACACAATCATGCGCATCGACGAGAGCCATAAGCGGTTGTCGAGATGCTGCCAGTAGTGAGGCCGCGTCAAGACGAGTGGTCACGTATAAGTTTATTTCCGCTTAACTAGGCTTAGTTTCTATACTGTTGCATCTTTATACTGTGTCAGTAGTGCCGCTCGCAGGTACCAATCTACCTAGAAAAACTACTGAAAAGCTTTTAAACGAAACATTTCGTATCGCTTTTCTAATGTTTTATGCCGTCTGCAGTCGGGTTTGAAATCATGCCTCAATCATGACTGCAGCGACATGAAGCGACGACGTGTCGCGGCGACATGAAGCGACGACACATCGTCTGCTGCTGCTACGTGTAGCCGGCTACCAACTTGCACCTTTAGTCACTCTAGTCACATAGCTGCACTCCATGGATTTACCCGCTCATACAATCCATACTTTCATACTAATATAAAACATGTTTTGACTGTCACCATGTCTCTCTGTTAGTTACGTTATCACACCTAAACGGCTGGGCGGATCGTAATGAAATTTCGTTGATGAGATTTTGATTATATCCCGGTCAAGAAAATAGGATACATTTCATCATCACCATCATCATCCATCAGGACGCCTGGGAAACCGCGGGGCGCAGCTAGTTTACCATATTTCTGGGACAGTAGCCAATGTGTTAATCCTGAGTAAATGCTATCGCCATTGATAAGATATTATATTATTTACTAGCTCTTAAGCGACTTAGTCCGCGTGTATTTTTACTCGCAAGGGTTTGGTGCAGTACCTTATTACTTTCACTAAAATAAAGTATACAAGTAAAATTTGAAAAATGTAATACTGACTTCCATTCCATTTCGTTATTGGAGTGTTTCTCAAAAACTACAGAACCGAATTTGATGAAATTTAAATGGGACCACACGGGAAGAATTTTGAGAAACAAAAGTTACGAAGTAACAAACATAAAAAAAAATACATTCCATTTGAGTACCTCCTCCTTTTTTTGGAAGTCGGTAGAAAAGGAATGAGCCATAAGTTACTCTTTTTAACACCAAAGCTAGCTAGCTGTCAGTGAAATGTCCGTTTTGCCTACCCGAAAAAATTATAATTACATGTATGTAATTACGTACTTTCATATGCATTTATTAAAAAGCTGTTATTTTGACATTCAAACAGACATATCAATTTTATTTATTTGTTTAGATATAACAATTATGTGCTGGAAGTCAATCGCATGGGAATCACCAGCTATAATGACATAAGGAACAATTTACGTCCATTGTCATTACAAATCTCATTTCAAATATTGTTTTATTTTGTTGTATGGCGTGGCATTATGGTCACGTACAGCGTACGGCCGAAATTGGGTCTTGGTACCCCATCAGGAAAGAATGGGGAATTAAAGAATATACCGGGAAGGTACTTTGAACCCACGGACCGAAGTGAGCCTGGGAGGTCAGCTCAATGTGATTTTGAATTGGTGGGATAATACAAACACCATGATCAGCCCATAATTGAACTAATAAAAGAAAATGATGTGTACATCAAAAAATTTCATAAAAGGCCAAAACCTTTAATAATTGTTTCCTTTTTATGTGGGCGCGCATGATTGTACATTTGCCAATCTTCGAGTAATTTAGTTATATACTAGCTGCTCTCCGCGGTTTGGTGATGGATGATGATGATGAATATTATATAGTCTATGTTACTCAAGCTACATTAGCTTTCCAATGGTGAAAGAATTTTTGGATTCGGTCCGGTACTTTTTGAGCCAATTCGTTACAAACATACATAGAAATCTTTCCTCTTTATAATATTAGTATAGATTCATAGTAACATTGAGTGAAGTTTTTTATTCAAATAGTCAGGGTCATTAGTCATTGCTTCTTGATTCCATCTTCGCTTTCCTGATGGAAGAGCGAGAGGGAGTCACTTTGATTTGTCCATTATATTAAAAAAAAGTCATATTCACATTAATAGGTCTGTCATTGAGTCACTGTCCTGTCTATGTCACGTTCTCGTGTAAAGCGTGAATACATTACTAAAACTTTATAAGGCGATTGAAGATGATCGTCGACCATCGATTTAGTCGAGATGATTTCGTCTTCGCTTTCCATTAGGCGAGAGGGAGTGACTTTGATGAACAATTACAAAAAAGAGACGTGTACAATTTGAAAAATTTTATACTGACTTCCATTCTATTCAGTTATTGGAGTATATCTCAAAAACTACTGGACCGAATTTGATTAAATTTAAATGGGACTACACAGGAAGCACCAGCTTTCAAACAAAAAAAGGAACTTTGAGAATCGGTTCACCCAGTCGAAAGTTAGGAGGTAACAAACATTAAAAAAAATACAGTCGAATTGAGTACCTCCTTCTTTTTTGGAAGGTAGAAAAACTCAAAAACAATGTTTAATTTTGCGAATCAGCCAGGTTGGTACTCGTACATAACAATAATTGGCCTATTTGAGAAATAGTTGAGAATCTCAGAAATAGACCCTGTATGTTTGAAGTGGACCTCAGCCAGAGGGGGTATTTAACCGCCCGCCGGTTTTGTTAAGCTACACGCCTTGCTCACGACACGGATATTTCAACCGGTCCGTTCCTTGAACGATTGTTCCCGTAAAGAAGCGACATCTTTGCAGTAGTTTTTGTTTTGTACTACATGATTTTATAGCACTATAACCACAGATCACAGAAACAAGGGATATATGAAAAGGGGGCAGGACCGTTGTCGCAGCAATATGCCCAAAAACAAAACACATTACTCGCGGCGGTTCGCTTCTTTTTTATTATGTGACTGAACGTCGCGATATTGCATGTAAACAGTTTACAATGCTTGGCCTTTACTTACGCATATTCAAACGTTAAGTTTTAAAACCGCAGTGGATAATGAACTTATTGAAACTAACAAAATACGTTGAATCGCGGAATACGGCCGCTGCTTGCGACACCAGGTTTTTCACTCAGCGCACGGATTGGCATCTCTCTAGATCTCTATGACTATAACGCATACGCGTTTGTCTATTGATTTATTATCATTACAGATTGTATATTGTTACATACATAACATTGATATTATATTTAATGATTAGTCACGTATTAATTAATATCTGGAATTCTTTAAGCGTTCGTGGAATTGAAAGAGTTACTATTATGCATGATTTTATTTACCTATACAAAAGTGTGAAACCAAAATATATGAATATATTGTTACATAGGGGATGTAAAACGTGGTATTTATGTGTAATGAAGTGGTTAAAAATGTATGTTACAGATGAAATACTCGGCGACGCGTAAAGGGTGATGAAATGTATTGACAGTTTTTTTCCATGGTGATCGCCACAAATCCAAAATATGGAGAGCACAGATTATCCTATGTAACAACATTACACTGTTGAAAATACTATTTAATAAACATTACGGTCATGCTTACTTATAGTTAATCGTCAGTTGGTTCTCGAAAATGGATCCAGGTTCTAATTAACCAATTTATTTATATTTGTATGTACGTAGGGACGTATTTTATTATTAGTGTTTACTGATTGACTTACTGAGTATTTAAATTTACTCATATAATACTCCTTTTGGAAATTTGTGGGGGAGGTCTATGTTCAGCAGTGGACGTCTTACGGCTGAGATAATGATGATATAATACTATTAGAGCAATAGCGTTTGACCATGTAAATATTTTATGACATTTGGTATAAAGATAGATAAGGCCTTGGAGAAGATAATAAGCTACTCGAAGTACTAATCCTGCGCAAACGAAGCGGGCACCAGCTAGTGTACAATACGAGTACATCATCGAACCATAAAGATGACCAAGAATGACCACTCAATACAATTGTTCGGGACGTGTTCGGGACATGCGGAGGCGGGAGAGATGTATAAACCTCTAAATTAGTGAGTCATATTTTTATAGTATTACTTTTCGCCTGCTTAGCGATTTTTTTTTTTTTTAACATTGCAATTTTGAGAGAAATATTAACATCCTCGGACGAGATTCTGACATATCTGAATCTGACGTAGATTGTCGGAAAACGCGGGTTCGTATCCCGGCCGGCGATGTGAATTTTTCTCTCTAAAAATTGCAGTGTTCGTGAGTCATGTTCTCATTACAAAAGGATTGTACTGCAATAATCTGCTAAATGTGTGCAGAAGAGGGGGATATAGGTTACTTTAACATTTTTTCCCCAACAATAAGCCTTCAGGGTCAACACACTTTCAGGACCACGGAGGTCTCATAAAGTGCTTGATAAATAAACGCCAAAAGACAATTGTCCGTATCTCCTCCATTTTGGAAATTTCACACGGTTTACGAAATTTATGATCCTTTAACGCAAATAAGGCGGTCTCGTGCTGCATTTCGGTCCATGTGGGACGGCGGAATTTTAAATTTTAAAATAATGTGAGAGAAGGGACTGGATGGCGACAATTTACTGCTTACTGATGACCTGCCCTGGAGCCGTTCAAAGGTTGATGACGTACCTGCAATCAAGAAGAAGAAATGGTTAGATACGCCAAACACAGGTCAATACACGTCATTGAAATTAAATTTATGAGGTTTAAATGAGGTGGGCAGACAGACACACAGACGGACGGCGGCGTAGGTGTGGTGGAAGGGTTCCGTAGCAACCCAACCCTATAAACACAATAGCTAATAAAATAATCATTCAATAAAACGGTGTAGACAAAACATATTGTTTTTAAACTTTTTTCCCGTTGTTTTTTTATGTTATAAGAGGGCTAAAGAGCAAAGGGTTCACCTGATGTTAAGACCTTTAAAAAGGCTGGTAACGCACCTTTGTGTTTATTTATTGACTGAGCGAATGAAGTGTCTCTGCTTTAACTGGCCAAATTAACTTTCATCTGTTCGTATGTTTGTTAGGTTGTATGTCGGTCCTCATGTACAGGTCGCCAATATTGACGAAACTTGGTATGTATGTTCTACTATTCAATATATTTTTAGGTTAAGGTATTTTTATAGGTACTTAACCTAAAAAATCGAGGAGTTTGCTGTCGCGCTATTTACTGACCGATTTTAATAAAATTTGGTATGCCCATTAGGTACCTGACTTTAAATAGGAAAAAACAAAATATGAGCGGCACTGATAAGACTGTGTTCGCGAGGTCTACCGTTCGCAGACCTACTTGTATATATAAGTTACGTTTAATTATAGCAGAACGAGTAAGCCTAGATTTACCCGGGTCGGTCTAGGATGTCATATTATAGTATGTCACATTTTGCAAGTGAAATTATATATGTATATAGTTAATATAGATTTACCAATTTCTCTTGAGGAACGACAAAGGAATGGGCAAACAAATAGCTTAGAAGTTTCAGATTAAGTAGATAAGTAAACACTTGTCTTATTTACCATACCTCCTGGATCGTAACAAACTGCCACATCTTGCATGTTTACAACCTCTGGGGTCAAAGACCAATTTCCGACGCACACATATAAATAATTTATTTGCGATATAAATTAAAATGCTTTGTGATGTCATCATTCTGGTGTTTGGACCGAATCGTAACGTTTGTTTTGATAATATTACGAGCGGTTATAAATTTTGAGACAGTGAAAAACTGTTTTGGAGAGATCTTTTAAAATATGTTTGTTTGAAACATTAATTGGGCATAATTCATTACGTTCCGACGTGACTAACATATTTGTTTCATTAATTTCTTATGTGTGCATAGTTGCGAAATAAGGAAACAACCTACCTAATGTCTGAGTTTCAAGATGGGCCAAAAAATTCCTAGAGATCGTATTTTTCTACCGAATTTCGAGAAAAATGGCACACAAGTTCATTGATATATCAAATTTTTTGTCGATCGCGATTGGGGGGAAAAATAGTGGGAGGAGCGAAGCTTGCTGTAGCGTTATTTAACGATGAATGTCAATCTTTGAGTGGTGCACTAAGGATTTCATTCTACATAAGATGTTGCGAAATAATTCCAAAAGGCGGGAAGTGTAGGGTGGAAAAGGTGAGAATTTACTGTAGCGTTATTATATGGACGGATTTTAACAATGGCATTGCAGGGGAAAGGAGACAGTGTTGTTATTGCAAGATTATAATGCTTGGGCTGGAGGATGGTACAGTGTACCTTCCACCGTTCTTACAGAACTACTAGTATAACAATAGTAGTTTATGCAACTGTCATATAATGAATCGCGGATACACTGTTGTGGGCATGATGGGCATGCTTTAGTCGTTTTAACAGCGAACAAAATAACATTTTACAGATTTATAAATTTACTATATAATGTTCATCCCACAGCTTTGGCCTCGTGAAACAATGCATTTTAGAGAATCATGGCTAGAGTGTCATACTAGGAGTATAAGAATGCACTAAGTATATCGATTATGAATGAACTCGTCATTATTCCGACTCGCAGTTAACCAATTTTCTGGTGGCTAGCCATTTCGAGGGCTGGATCCGCGCCTGCATATAATAGAGGTTATTAAAACCCGAGTGTAGATTTTATAATAATAGTATTACACGAGTGTTTCAATACCTAATTATATGCCTTTGCATACGCTATTTTATATTCACTCATACAGTTGAAATACAACAAAAGTAGAAAATGATTATCGGGACTTATCACGTATTATTTAATATAGGTAAAAATATGTACCTTTCGCTCGACGTTTCGACCATGTTACAATGGCCGTGGTCACGAGCTGACTGAAAACTGCGGGTGAGTCCGGCGAGAAGAGCGGGTGTTTTGTTCTCCTACCCTCACTTGATCTTGAAAAATCGCAGGGTTGTCACTACGACACACAGTACTGACTATATCGGTAAATGTCCTAGTACCTACACCGCGGTTTGTACACTCGCTCACTACGGGATTACACGACGCCGCTAACCTAAATCCATCTTCCCGGTTGAAATTGCGATGTTTTCTAATTTCAACCGCTTCACGAACCATTCTTGAAAAATAATGTCGTTCAGTGGAGAGGACCTTCGGATCGTGGAGCTCGATCCAGTGACGTAGAAAATGAGTTAAGTATTTATTTACTATGATAATTGTTTAAATTATGAATGTTGTAATATGAAATTTAATATTAATTATGGAGCTGTATTAACACAACAATAATTTAAAAAAACATAAATTACATGTTATCCATATTTTTTTTAAGATAAGATAATTAAGATAAGTATATATATATATATTCTAAACTCGCAGCCACAGAAAAAAATATATGGTATGGTATGGCGGGAAATTTAGATGCTCAGCGCGCGCATCTACAGACAATGACGCTATTTTTCTACATTGGTTCAATGAGCCCAAACCTACGCACCAACAAATTAAAAAGTAAATGTGTGCTATAAAAATTAAAAAGTTATGATGCAGTTGTTTGAAAATCGAAGGAAAATGTTGCACTGCAATGTAATTTTCTTTTTAAATTTTACTTATCCTCGATAAAAGTATGTGTTTATACTTCTCTTTTCTTCTACGTATATAATATTTTTGGAATTCATATTTGGAATATTACGTTGAGTGTAGATACAGTACATAATTATACACGCATGAATCACAGGTTACATACACTTTAGCAGTAGGTACGAGTATATTGCGCTGTCGAGTGGTTTACCGATCTATATATTGAAGATACTTTTGACATATTTCAGCCCCATTCGGATATACATCAGAAATTGCATGCAAATGCGACATCAAATTTTGCATTAAACATTGCGAGCTCGTATTCACTTGAAAATACGATCCGTGAATGTAAATTATTATTTATCAGATATAAATCAAAGAAAAAAAATGTAACACAGGTGTGAAGGTGTTGATTTCAATAAAACCACAAGCCAAAACAAAAGCTATCTCATAATCACAGAGTCGGCAATAATTTAGAATTACCAGGTGATAATATAAGTACAGCATATAGAAATAATCGGCAAGTTATCCTATACATCTTGTATTTGCATATCTACGGGTAATCTGAGAACGGAGTGCTGACGGTGCAGTCGGTTTGTCAACTAAGCAGGTTGATTTAAAAGTTGCACAAATGGGATTAGTCATATTGGAAAAATATTACAGATAAAATGTGAGAGGACAATGTGTTACTGCTCAAGGTACACGTAAACAATAAGTTTATGTATGAACGCTAGTATTTCATATTTAATTAATTCTTTATTGCAAAAAATACAAGCTACGGAATGTTCTGGAAGAAAACTTCGTAGGTAAGTACTTAAAAGTTCTTTACGTCGTTTCATTACGTCTAAAAAAATTACGTCTTCGGTCAAAACAGATCATCGGCGCGGCTAGGCTAAACGAAAATTACATTAACCTTTTGAGTACCATTGACGTAAATTTACGTACGTTACATTCATAAATCTTATGTTTAATTATCACGCTATATGTAGAGTTAAACTAGCTGCGCCCGTTGCTTCACTCGCACACTATTTTTTAAATAAGCAGACAGTCATACACACAAACATTTAAAGTGTTTTTTTGAAACCATCGTATACATACTTTCGTTAGTATTTAGTAAAAAGGTGTATGTTTGACATTACACACATACACTTAATTTTGTTTGTTTGTATTGATATAGATTTCGCCGTGCACAGACCTTATATTGCCCCCCTTGGGAAGAATAAAATGATAGAATGAACTTAGAAACTCCAAAAAAGTTTCATTTTTTAATGACCATTGGTAGCAACGGACGTAGTTACGGGATCGATTATTGCTCTAACTAAAACAAAAACTAAGTTAAACGACAAATTTTACTTAACAATTTAGTAATATGGTGGAACGCTAGAACCAAGAAAAGCTTTACGAACCGTAAAAATATCTTGTGCATTGAAAGCCTTGGTCTCGATACTGGCTGTGGACAGCGACTCGACAGCAACCACACCGTCACAAACTAGTTTTCAACAAGTCATACCATTGAGAGCTCAAGTTACATAACCCGGCTCGGTTACAATGAATGACCGTCGAAATATCACTTGCCCGTATACTGTGCTCTTCCTCTTGTTACGTCATCGTTAAAGAGCATGACTCGAGCCTTCGTTCTCGGCAAGTGCCCGCACTTGATGTTATTGCCCGATATTTTTGCACGTTAACAGTTTGAGAAACTGCGTAAGTATCCAGAAAACTACTCTTAAAGTAAAGGCAAGTCATGAAACTTCATGTTGTATTTCTTCGGACAACTAAGGATATGGTTTGCATTATTTTTTCTATATTCATCATCATCTCAGCCGTAGGACGACCAATGCTGAACATATGCCTCCCCCATAATTTTCCAACAGGATCGGTTGAAAGCGGCCATCCAACAAAAATTTCTATATTGCCATCTGCTTTTTGAGCTGATTGGCGGCTTGGTGGCAGTTGGTAGCAACACCGCCTTCTAAAGTGCTGGTCCCGGGTTTGATCTTCGGACAGCTCAACATTTGTGTGAATGGTTGTTTAACTTGTGTCTGGATGTGTATATGTATATGTATTACAGTAATCAGGTTACCCAATTACAGGTTATGCCTAACTTGGGACCTGAAGACCTTGCGTGGATGTGGTCACATATTATTATTTAGTAACAATCGCGACTGCCCACGAGCATTTTATAATTACATGTACCTACCGTAAAAAAAAGTTTCAAAAGGGGCTTCTAATTAATATCTTGTGAAATAACAAGGTTTACGCTACATGCACAGGAATAGTTCAGCACGAGGGAAGCGTTCTTGGTTCTTGATGACAAAACATTATACTTTGATCAGGAACAAGTAGATAACATAATCCACCTGACTGGTTCATCCAGCCTCCAAACGTCAAGCCATGAAGATATATTAATCCTAACTTGACAGCCTCTCAGCATTTAGAATTATAATTTCGGGTATGCAAATGGTGTGTCTCAGATGACAAGTAGTCACAATACAGTTTCGTAATAAGGACTTCTCGAATAATTCACTAATGAAGAGATAAGAATACTGTTAGTGAATAAGATTGGAGATAATCGGCTGCAATCCTCGACAGGTCTGAAATTGTCGGACCTGTCGAGGACTATTGAGCAAGTGACTTGATTGGTCACCGACGGTGGTGACGAGATTTGTGGCTCCCATTCTCCAAAGAAACCACTTTCGAAACACTGCAATGTTTAGGTTTGAAGGGCCTTGTAGCAAATAGAGTTACTAGGCGATGAGACGTGTGTAGTAATGTTACGATAAAGTTCATAAATTTGAACTGCGAACATGATAGTCACTTTTTTTCTCTCAGCTAAATACTTAAGCCCGACCGAAGCACTGTGGCTATGAGGGGGTCTCCATCCATGTGGGCAGTATATACCCACCAAACTGTGCGGTGTTCCATCTGGCATGGACCAGAACTGAAAACAAATGACGCGCCGCAATCACCTCAGCAGTTCAACCCGCTAATGAACGCTAGACTCCCCCGAGGAGTCAACTATCACGGGAAAGTGTGCCGCTTATCACTAGGCGTTCTACTTGCCCGTTTTGAATTGTCACTAGAATATCAGTAGCAGCACTGGACAGAAGACTGGAGTAGTCAAGTTAGTTATTATTAGGTAGGTACTACTAGGTCATCTGATGCGTGGCAGGATAGCTTCCTAGTTCAAGTTACCACATAGCCCTACGTCCTCCACGGGATCTGTGTTACTGGCAAAGCAAGAAAACAAGGTTATAGCCTGCCCTATGCTCGCTAAATTAGCACCTTATTGCCAACCTTACAGCAAAAAATATACCAGCCAACTGCAATGTGGCAATACCAGTGCTGTATGATTTAATTCATCTGGCAAATGTCATTCGCACTGACCCACTGAGTTTTTTCGCCACTTCGCTGTGCAGTGCTCATGTAATCAGATTGCTATATTTTAAACTGCCTGGAGAACTGTTATTATTCGTTGTTTATAATCGCAGGTTACATTTTAACTTGTCTTATAAATTTGACGTGGTTGTGCTTACGTATGTTTATTGCTGGGTTTCCTTTTCCCATTGTCGCAAAAAGACAAGTAAAGGCTATGTTAATAGTATTAGGTATGTCTGGGCGTCTCTTTATTGGCTTTTTAACGTGTCATAAAACTTGACACTGTCATCCATTAGTCTACCAGGTCAAGTTTTATGACACACAGGTATACACTTGGAGAGTATGAAACACGGAAATGTTTTATCGAAAGAGACAAGCAACGGTTTCCCACAAAGATATGGACTTAAACGAAGAATTCCTAAAATGGAATATCTACTTATTATGTACGATACAAAAGGAATGATTTGTCCAAGGCTGAATGGAATAGTTTTTATTATCCCCAAAGTATAAAAATCTTTATATTCATTGAAAATGCAGCAAGTAACATAAACACTTTCAGTACCTATTAGTATCCATGAGTCAATGTTACTTGACCAGCATGCCATCCAAATTAAGTCTGAAATTAGTCGAGCCTTCATCCAATTACCCATATAAATCGAGCAGCCATTTTCGATCAAGCGAAAGTGAGCTGATACCTTTTTAGTCCACTCTAGAATATGTAAATGAGGTCGGGTATGAACAAGCGCAACGTTTGTTCCACTAATGGCTGATTTATACGAAATAATCACTATGGCGCCAATGTTTTTTTTATTGCACCTTTAGGAATATTGACAACATTGTCCGTTTTATCACCTTTATCGTCAGTTTTATTAGGGCTCCGTAACTAAAGAACGGTTTCTTACGTTATTCGATCGCATCAACATACAATGGTCCCGTGAAATCGTGATGCAATTCAGCGTATCGTTAAAGTAATGGCAAAAAACGTTTATGATGTGACCGAGATGGCCCTGTTCATGTCCCATAATAATTATTTAAGTACACATTACGTATTAAACTGTACTTTAATTTAAATCTGGGGCTTGGCATTTTTCTTTCGACTGTCTGCAACCCTTTAGAATTGTAAAAAGACATCTTTACAGATCTGTGACAAAATATCCGCAAGCTGTTTAGTGTTTCAGGATGGGATTATAAGTAGATGTAGGTATGCTAGAAAGAAGTGTTGGCTTTTCTTGGTTGGATCAATTTCAGATCTATATACCACAAAAATAGATTCATAGATTATCTCTTTACGAAACACATAATATATATTATAGTACAAATATATTACAAATAACAAACTACTATATTTAAAAACATTATGCAAGAGGCAAAAGACAAAAATTAAGACTCACAATGGGCGGTCTTATGGCTCAGAAACAGTGACATATTCTGTATCCATCATTGTTTATGGATACAGGATAGTAGAGGTAAGGGTAAGAATTTACATCGTTTTTTTTTATCTCTATCTGGTATCCGGCTTTTCTCAAAATAATTAGTTTATTATCATTACAGTATTTAATAGTTTTAGACGTCATCACAGTTTACCGTCGCTATGAAATCAAATTTATGTCCACTAAAGGTATAAATCTCAAAAGCAATCAAGGAATAAACGTGCACCCCATTCGTCAATCGCGTTGTCAACTTATTTAATTACCTAATCAGTGTTACCGGAGAGAAAACTAATAACTTCCTAAATCAAATCATTTGCCGTCGACGTACAATTAATCTGAGCTATAAATCATGATGGCAACCCTATGTTTGTGCCGTTAGGTTGGCCGTAAATATGGGCGCGCGAAAATCGTAAAGTGTTCGCCGTGCCTGTCCGGCTTGCAGGACGCTTGCTGGAGTGGACGACACGGCGGGCGGCTCGCCGGTAGGACGGGTAGGCGTACTCGTAAACAAATGTTACAAAAGCTGTCAGCTGTTGTCGGCAACACGGCCTGCCCCAATTTCAATTCAATGTTGTAGTGATTTAACAAGGAACAGGCTAACTGAACGCTGATAGTGAATCTACATTTCAATGTAGTACAAAAATTATTAGAAGTGTTTCAAAAGTTGCAATGAGAGTCAAGTCTATACGAAATATATACGAAAGGAAATCTTTGATGCTGTTGAAACGTCATAAATCCACATCATTGTCTTCTTATTATGACTCACGTTTTTTACAGTTTATCGTTATTTTGACAGTTTAGCAATTTCTAGATAGATAAGATTACAAATAACCACGTTGTGTCTACCATGGAATTCATTACTACAATACGCATTGATACGAGTAGATAGATGATATATATATGATAATATTATAACTAACTTTTTAATTTATAATTCAATTGTTATCAGAAAATATAATAATGAATAGAGATTGTTATTTTTATTATACATAAAGTTATATACCCGTTTTCGTGTTGCGATTTGAGTATTCTAAAAACTGTTCGATAGCCAAGAGAATCCGTCATCACTTAATAATATCACAGCCATTTTATAAACGAGCAAAAGTAATTACTTATGGAAAAGTAATTACTTAAGCAACGATTTTGAAGAATCTGAATTGAATTTGCATGAAGTTAGAACTGTCAAAGGCTAGAGTTCTTAGCCAAGAATCTGTCTTCAAGTAATAACTTGTTTATATACGACTATAAATGCTTACCTTATTTTACTTGTATAAGTAGAAGATTTACAAACAATATCCTACTCAGGTTCAAAATAAGTGTCTGACATGTGTTGCGCATGAAGTACCTCGAAGTAAGAACGTAATTCAAACATCAAACATGCACGACGACGTGACACTCAGGCATCCCTAATACATTATGTGGCGCCACTGTTAAACAAGTCAATCAAACATGCTTTTCATCGGTATTGAGTGAAAATTATCGATATGAGGTGAAAATTATCGATACTAGGCGAAATTTATGGAAATACGATGGCACCTGCGCCTGCGCAACGTACGACGCTAAACGTGTTAGCGGAACGCTGACAATTGGGTTGAGAAGCACAGGTGCTGGTTAGATAAGTAGACACCTACTTACTTAAACTTGTCTCAAGTACAGTGACAAGTAGACAGGGCCATTGAAAGACAAGTCAAATTACTGGTCAACTAAGGCAAAATATCTTTGACAAGTAGTTCTAGTAGTTTTGGTTGACATTCAACTGAGGAAACGTGTGACGCATATCACCAAGTGTCGGTGTGTAGATAAAGAAATAATAAGATACAAAACAAATTGTGGCTGGCGGCTTGTCCCCCGGGAAATTACTATCGCAATGCGATATTTTCTAAGACTCAAGTACTTATGATTCAAGATCTAAAAAATACAACGAACATACTTTCATCCATATAATTTATTGATTCAGGCGTTACTTTGCGGAAATCCATAATCAAAAAAACGATATTAAAAAATATTTAGTGACACTTCCGCTGCGCTGAAAAGAAAACAATGATTTTGGCCTATTTGGGGGCGTGCACCACCCTCCCTCCCGCATAAAATGCTAATAGGAAGAATACAAAATAAAAAACACAAGAAACCCCAAATCAACCAAACCGATTCGACACGTGTTTCGCCTCTACACGAGGCATCCTCAGAAGATGTTGACTCGTCGAGCGCTAGACCGACAGTACAGTTTTGCAGTTTTTTTTTACTTTCATCCATCCAAAAAGATATACTTTCGTATTTATAATACAAGTATAATTTCTTTTAATCTACCGATTTCCAAAAAAAGGAGGAGGTACGTACTCAATTCGACTGTTTTTTTTAATGTTTGTTACCTCATAACTTTCGAATGGGTGAACCGATTCTCAAAATTCTTTTTTTGTTTGAAAGCTGGTGCTTCCCGTGTGGTCCCATTTTCATCAAATTCGGTCCAGAAATTTTTGAGATACGCTCCAATAACTGAATAGAATGGAAGTCGGTATAAAATTTTTCATATTGTACTTGTTGCATAACGATTATTAAGTAAATGAGTCACAGGACTCTCTATAGTACGTAAACTGTAGAGACCGTTTTATCATTCAGTTAATGTTCATATCTGAAGTATGTCCTCAATAAAAGTTTATTTCCGTCATAACTATGTACTCACAAAAGCCCTCGCCGACGATATCTCTTATCTTGCCAATTATGGCTAAAATAACCATTGTGCTCTCTTACCTGCAAAGAAAAATACAAAATATAAGACAATTAGTCATACGACACCGCACATAAATGTGGAGATAGCGGGAAACTATGATTGGAACATAGGCATAATAACACAAAATTTGGACTCTAGCATAATGTGGGCCGAGCACGAAAATCTGTTTAAGTGTAACGTTATCGTTTCATTTACGTATTCAGTACAAACTGAGTTATCTTTGCCACTATTGTACTAGATAAACGAGAGTTTGTACCAATAAGTTAACGATAAGATTACGTTACGCTTAAACAGATTTTCGTGCTCGGCCCACTGTACAATAAACACACAATATCCTAACCTTAACATCATGTCTGCAGGATTCCTACGTTATATATCTAGGCGAAATGAGAATTGGCCTCATAGGATGTCAATCTCTTCGAATTTTCCATGACACGGTGCCAGGATCAACTCTTTTCGGGTAGGTCCTACGAGATCGAAGTTTTGCACCTTTAAATGAGGCCCTCTTAGTTCTTACTTTGTCATAGATGTGCTTACATCTTGTCTTTTAGTACTGTTCTTATGTTTAATTTGTGAATGTAAATAATACTCCTTGATTACCGATTAATGATATAACTGCATACACATTCCATTTGAAAGTTTATAAAATTACTCATCCACCAAAGCGCAAGTTCAAATAAGTCATCATCTGTCAATGCATTCAACGTTTCGTAATACAAGATAATGGGCGAATCAACCGTTACTAAGGCATCATAAAATGAAAGAGCTCGTATATATTAATGTAAGAGTCAACACGAGGTTTCGAGCGGCTGGATTCTTTTGGGTGAGACATGTGTACTTTATGTTGCTGGGAAGTAACAAAATCATTTTAACTTCACAAATTTTGAAATACCCTTGGATTGACAGAGTCACGCTGAAAGGAAGACGTTAGTGACAGCTCTTAGGCTGCGATCTGGACACATCCCGTCGAAGAAGTTCGCATTTCTTATGAATAAAGTTGTATCTCCCAATTGTTATGACTGTGGAATTATAGAGGATGTGCAACATGTTCTATGGGAGTGAGTGCGGAACGCTGCTTATAGGTTTACACATTTTGGTCCAGCGAGAGAAATGGATATCGGCCTGTGCAATAGTATTTTAGTGTATCCAATGTCTGAACAAGCCAGGATATTGTACAAACTAGCACAACTAGCATTACCTACTAGATATTAAGAACCTTCTTTGTATGATTTTACAGGGCGATGTGGTCGCTCAGCGACAAATCCCTTCAAATAAAAGAAAAAAAAAGAATTGACTATTACAGATTTAACTTATTCCTAGTTTTTTTGCTAAATGCTGGTTGCAACCAACTGGTGCTGGGCTGCCGTTGACAACCCTCTTAGACCAGTCGGTATATTAACCCTACCTTCAAAATGCAGGGTCTTCACAAACTTCGGTTTCTGTGATTAACAGAAACGTTTGTGATGTGTCATTGTATGTGTCGAAGCTTCCCACGATAGGGAATTTTAGTGTAGGGGTGTGAGTGTACATTTTTTTGCATTGGTTAGTGCGAATGACTTCACGCTGAAATACTCCGCACAGCTCCCTCTGTGAGCCTATGCGCTTACATTTGAAATTACAATTTTCACAATAATTGAAAGGAAGATCAGGGTGATGCTGATGAATCAAACAAAAATAGTGTAGAATTGAATTCAAGCGGGACATTAGAGGTAATATCGATATGTTCATGAAAATTAGAAGTTGTTATACGGTAGAAATATTAAGTTTTTCTTTTTTTTATATGAAAGACGGAAAAAACACACTGCACTGAAAAAACAAACTCAGAAGGATAGCTCCAAGTATAGGTTTCAACCACATCCGCGGCGCTTTTGTTAGATGAACTAAAGTATGTTTTTGATAATGACAAAACTACGTTGTAAATCTGGCAAAATCTATGACAAGGACAAGTCTAAATTTCCATTGAAATAGCTGAACAAAAAGATACTTTTGATGATTATGAATACTACGTCGTATTAACCCGTTGACCGTTCGCCATATTTTGGCATTTATAAATATAGATTTCGCAGAAATCAACCAACTTTTCCAGGAACTCCAAAGTGTGTGGTTAAAGAACGAAGGTGCATTAAAATGCTAAACAATAAGGGATATTACATTCCCAAAGAAAGAGAGATAAGAGAGATTCCCTATACAGGAGCAATACAGTCACAGCGATACGTAACACGGTGTGTTACGATATTTTTAAGAAATGATCGTGAAAACACGAATAATTTTACCATCATACTAACTTCTTACCTTGGTTCATAACATTTACTATAACCGTTCATTCAAGCACTTTATGGATGAAACAATCTTGCGACCCATTCAGGACCTTTAGCAGAAGGATAAGGCAGGTCACACACGTGTTCGCACCTCTAGATCGTTCCCTTATCAAAAGGTTAAAAGCCAGCTTATAGCTCGTAAACTGCAATGTAAACAAATTGGTGATATCAAAACATTATGAACATGAAGAAACTATGCAAATCTCAACTTAGATAAAGTAAATAAACACAATATGTATACTGGCAACTTTGTCATGAAGCGTAAGGACGTCCATTCACGAGGCGATATGTTGCATTGTCTATGGCATGTCTGATGTTGAGTTGAGACTGCTGTACTCGACAAGCACGATCCAACTCCTGTTGAATTACTATAGCTTGATTTGCATTATACAATGTAATCAATGAGAGAGCCTCGGACGATGCAACAAAAAATAAGAGTAAACTATACGGCAAGTAGATTGAGTAATCATATTAAAACAAATCGGTATATAAAGCATGATAACATAATTGGCAGGTGGGAACAAATAGCCCTATCGTACAAGGTTGTTTTGTAAATTGTGTTTTAAATCGAGAAACGACAATTGTAACCACGAATCTCATTAGTCCCGGCCGACCGGTGTCAGACAACAAATTGGGCCACGAATAGTGAGCACTATTTTACTTGACCTGCAAGCATGACCTGACAGACCGTCACGTACATTTTATCTCAATATTTAGGGTTGTCACCACGTCGCAATCTCGGTAAACTTGCGTTTGCGCACGCTTAAGCCCGAGTGCGTTTTGTAAGTCGGGTACTCACTATGAATTACTGTAACTTACTCGCGCGGATACGCTGCTGCTTCCGAAATAGTAGAAAAGCAGTTTATAGGAATGCGGAGCGCTACTTATTCGGGATCAAAGTATCTATAGACTATACTATTTTTAAAATCACGGTGAAATTTTTCGCACAATAGTACATAAATACATCTTCTAGATCATGCACTGTAACCAATTCGCTGCATCGCTGCTTACCAATTCTGCGTTTCTATAATGCAAACTCAATGCAGTAAAAATATGTTTTATTATTTTATTTATTTTATTTTTATTACATTTAATTTCATTCAAATCATTTTACATAAAATAATATATATTTTTATTGCATTTTTAATATGGGAAATGGGAATCAAGCACGTAAATAAGTCAGATCTTTCAAACTATAGTTATTTTAATCACATCCGGTGGTCTTTTTCAAGGAGAGTGCAGAATGCGAGGCGAGACGCAACCGCGAGCGTTCTGTGAGTGATTCTTCCATGTTAAAAATGTGTATAAACCACGTTAGGTTACCACCATAATAACATGTTTTAGACCATGTGCGCTGAGGTTAGTTGAGATCACAATGAATGACAACCCTGGGCAGGGATAACGGTGGCTTGTTGAGGTCTAAGATAAGGGAATAAAGAACGTGCCTTGTCGTTTTATAGAGAATGGCTGTAATATTTTAGAGTTGTTAAAAGATTTAACAGCATTCTTGGATGCAAGTCGAAAGACATTTGCGTACATACATACATACCTGATATTTCTTATATATGTTTAATTTGGGTAGAATATAAAGCTAGAAAATTATTTGAAGTAATTTGTGTATCCAATTTAGGTTCAACAGTCTTATGAACGTTAATTATTTACGACTCCACTTCCACCACGTTCCCAAATACATAGAACCACTACCAACAAGAAGCGGCAAGAACATCGGGGGATGTTAGAATAAAAGGGAAATAGAGCAAGGGAGTAGGGCTAAAACACAAGAAATCAAAAACAATTATAAAATCAGATGCAAACTCGAGTCAGCACGTACCAAAGCGTCGTGTTATTACTATGTCATATCACATGTGTTTCAACATTTCTATATAGTAAAAATGATCCCAGAAACAAAGAAAGGAAGATGGAATATCGTGCCATAGCTAAATATTATTTCATCGTACTAAATGATAACAATTATTGGGACACAAAATACAAATAGCACCAAAATCAGTAAGGTAATGTTGCCAGCTTAAAATTTAATTTTAAACCTTCATACAGCAAAACAACTTACCCTGACAGATTATACTCATAACATCCTAACTAATATTATAAATGACCAAACATACCTACGCCTAAACGGCTAAACGGATCGTAATTAAATTTTGCAGAGAGTACGTTACATCTCGAGGAAAGACGGAGGAAGTTTTTCATTATCAGCATCATCCATCACCACGCGGGTAAATTCGCGGGGTGCTGCAATTTCATATTTACCTATGAACACTCTAATGTACATAATACACAAGTTGTATAACGGCAGTAACTCTTCGTCAGTACGTTGGAGATGTGCGCAGGAGTGGCTCTCAAGCTCTTTACTCAAGAGGCGCGTGGGCAAGCGACTAGGTGGTCCCGGTTCCCACCAGAAACCACGACTCGAGTGCCATTGGCTGAAGTGGTAAACAAAGATTAGGTGCTTCAGATTCGCAGCATTATGGTTTCTCTCACGTGTCTTGGAATTCAGCCAAGTTTAAACCAATGAAGGGTAAATCCAATGCAAACTACACAGCTCAACGCATTAAATAGTAGCTGATTAATCATAGATCATTTTATTATACGTGCAAGTTTACAGACATCTTAAACTCTATTTAGCAAAATCAACAACAAAATCTACATTGTTATGTATAAAACCACTGCATCATAAATATTTGCTCAATAAACAGCTAAACGCAATCTAAGCGACGTTTTTTATTTTGTCCCAATCCTTCAACGGTCTCCGAAGACCTCGATTAATGTTTCTTGCTTTACCTACTACAAGTAAATTCCTTAGCTCATCTTTATCTTTATGATAAACTGTTCCCATCTCACAGATGAGCTGCCGTATTAGCCAGTGCTCTTAATTAGCTTTAACACATCCAGTGCAAATGAGGAGTGCTTCCACCAGGGCATGTAATTGGTCAATACGGCTCTAATGACTTCATTTCAGAAAGGAAGTACTGCATATCAATAATGTTGTGGCTACTATGAATAAACTGAATAAATTCACAGTTGTTGATAACAGAGTACTATGTTGAAGTGAGGTTGTTTACCATGTTTCAAACCTTACGTTTGTTTTATTTCTAATCAATATGCAAGAGTTTTCACTTCTGTTTCCTGTCGTTGGAATCAAAGAAGACACACTACACATAGAATGGCCACTAGCTTTAGGACAGCTACAGAAATCCACCGTTTGGTGTCTAGCGATATGTTTTTAATTTAAAGGTGGAAGTTAACCACTAGGGGACTGTATATGCTTTTGACTTCCTCGTGATGTTACCTTCAGCGTAAGCTCAAGCTTGAGATATGGTCACACTCCATCTCTATCATAGCTTCAAAAGTGCTAAATGATGTGTTTTGAATTAGTTTAAGATAACTTAAGGAGGTGGTTCGGTTATTTGATGATTCACAACCGAATTGTAATGACTTATCTTAAAGTAAGCATCATAAGCGACAAGTTTATACTTGCACTATTGACAGAAGGATTTTCAATAACACCATTCATGTGACGTCATAATAAGAATCTAAGGTGTATTTAGGTTTTCAACTGCACAATCTCTTCAACGCGTACGGTAAAATAAGTTCTTAGCAGACGCCTTCTAACATTAAAAACCAGACGAAAGATCTAATGAGGACTATCAAAAACCTAACAGAACCAGGTATACATGCATGCATGCCCAGAACAGGCATCCATATGATACAAAGATCTCCGACTCGGCTTCTATTGATCTAAGATCGGGCAATAACATAGACCACAGAGTATCATAGACGTACATGAAGGACGCAGGCCACAGGCCGTCATTAGTCTGCATCTATCCCTGTCTCGATAGTAATTACTGCTCACACGCGTAGACAAATCACATGAAACTATGGTACAAGGTACAAGAGCAAGAGACTACTACCGATTGTAATTTCATTAATAACAAAGTTATAAATAACTCTTCGTACAGATCAAGAGTTAATTGGACTAATTCAATACTCTTCCACGTGGATGTAGCAAAATCCGACGAAGGGACAATACAGCAATATCCTCTCAAGTTATACGAGGCAATAATTGGCGAAATGTGAGTGTTTAAACAAGCATGAAGCTATGTATGCTTGACAATGACACCAAATACACTTGGCCTTTAGAAAAGCACTTCAAATAACGGAAATGGTTACAATTTGACGCTTTATAATAATAGTTTTGTGGAATATCAAAAATTCCAAGTTAACATTAATAAAGAGCCAATGGCACGCGTCGTAGGTACGTCAGTTTCAAAAGGTTTCATTATTAAAATAGTAGTTGCCATAGAGTTACTTCATGTACTGGGGTAGTTGGTGATCGGATCGCAACTCTCGACCAGTGGGCCGCTCTGGATTAGACACTGGGTCGAGGGATTGGAAGTGAAGAAACCAATACATATAAAAATTGGCAAGCAGTAGCGCAGGATAACGAGCAATGGACGTCAGATACCTGAACAAGCTAAGTAAGTAAGTTTCATATATGTATGAAATGAATTTCCCACTACAACGGTCCACAAACTAAATCCTACATATGCTATTGGGAATATACAGCCTGCAATAGTAGACCTAGGCTTAGGAGATGGTTTAACATACACAACGTTACGGAGAGATATGTATTACCAATCACCTACAAGTTATGTTTTAGTCCAGTTATTGACAGTTTCCTCCTTAGTAACATCCTCAGAGTATTCCGCTATGGTTACACTACACTAATACCCATAAGACTTTAAAGTATGCTGCAACTCTGCATATAAACAATGGAAATCCTATGCACTCGCATTTCTCTGAGTGCTATAATTGAATAACCACCTAAGAACCAAAAAGGGCAAAACCCAAGCCTCTAGCGAAGATTGACAGCACAACAAGAAGGAAGCCACACTGAATGTAAAGCGTCTTCTCTTGCACTACACGTTAAACGTAAGTGTGCGTTTTTTACCCGAGTATAAAACTGGGAAATCCGGTACAGGTACAGGTTCCCTATTATTACGTGCAGTCTATCCGTGCCGAGTCGAGATGCTGATGCAAGACTTGTTTGGATAGATGCTCGTTTTTGCTGTGAGCGACTACTACACAGTTTATACATACGTTTTTATTACGTAAAGACCGCTTGTCTTTAGCTCTAACTGACATACGTTTTACTGTACCGGAATGATACAATAACTCTTTTAGATTTCCCAAAGATTCCAATTATCATATTCATTTTGATTCTGGAAAATTATTACAAAAAAAATTTGAAAATGCCGTTTTAAAGTTATGCTTTTACCAACGAACCACAATGTTTCTTTATTTAATTATTTAGATTATTCGCATGTTCTTCGTCTTGAGTCAGATAAACCTAACAAAGAACAATTTTCAGTGTTTGCTTTTAATATTTGACTGAGCGAGTACTAAGCACAAGCGAAGTGTCTCTGCATTAGTTTGGGTAAAAATGGTTTCGTATGTCCGTATGTCCGGCTGTTCTCTACTACAGGTCGCATTTCTCAACAGATTCTCGTGAAATTATGTGAGCCGGTTGCATAATCAAATATATTTTTCGATTTTCTGTCTTAAAGATTTTGTTTGGTGCGGGGTGAATATATTGTACATAAATACTTGCGAGGTCTACATCTCACAGAGCTTCTAGCTGTAGTATATTAGTGTTAAGTTGTACCACATTATAATAATTAGGGATAAAATATATGAGCCAGCTTCATTAATTTTTGCAAACATTGAAATTTTCAAGGCCAATTTAAAATAAGTATATGTAATGTAACCCTGGCAAATGTATAAAATAACCACCGTGGTGGTTAGTGCTATTTGTTTTCAAAAATTATAGATTAACCTTAATGTAAAAAAATCTACGTACGTATTTTTTTTCTGTTTATGTAATTTTTATTATAATTATTTACTGGATACCGTAGATTTATAAAGTCCACGGTACAGAAAGGTGACATCACCTAGGATAATCGCAGACCGGCAGAATAATCGCGAAGTGAAGGCACATAGTTCAGTGATTATTTGTTACGTGACTTTTACGTTACAATTTTACTGTCGTTCCTCAACAACTACGTGAGAATGGGAGACGTAACAATATTGTGTTTATGTAATCATAACACAGTGAATGTTACGGCAGTAACAATGTTTCATTCACTGCAAATCTTTAATCTGAAACCATTGTCAAATAATGTATTAGGTATAATATTTAGCAGGCTTGCACGGGTGGAAACAGATTCCATGTTTAAAAATACTGACTTTATTGACTGAAAGCACCTAAACTACTGACCAAATTGTGAGAGGTACTGACCCTTCGTCGACCAACTTTCTATTGAAATTGCACCTATGTGTTAGTTAAGTATGTATGCAAGTAATTCTATTAAACATTCACCATAAGTAAGAAACATAAATAATGTTTGGCTTTTTTAAAGAGAGACTAATATGTCAGATGAGCAAAGAGGCGTTCCAAAAATCTTCAACAGAATGAGCCTTTACTTAATTCTTTATACACAACACAACTTCAATCTACAAAAACCGGCACTTTTAAGGAACGTGGAAGTAACTACTGATTTTACTGACCATTTTGCGTAAAAACTGACTTTCACAGACCTTAGTTTAATAAAACTGACTTCTACTTGCTTTACTGACCATTTTCGACTGGTTCACTTGGGATACAACCCAGAACCCGGCAAATTTTCGGAGGGTAACCTCCTGTTAGAACTAATCACAAAATGCTAACCATGGGGTCATGATGGAGGTCAATAACTAACACGTTACGTACGCCTTAAAAACTCTGGTATCCAGCCAAAATTATCCATTGCATCATAGACGTATCAGACAGATACTTACTTTCCCAATAGTCCCAAAGTTCGAGCTGATACGGTTAGTGTTGTGTGTCGAGATAAATCAAAAACTAACACTGCGAACAATAGTAGTGGTGCCTCGCAAAACAAACGAGTACGGAAGAGGGTAGACCGTTTCGTCTGCTCGTAAACATTCACCCACCCGCAATTCCTCAGTTCATCCGTGATCATGGCGCTTGCAACAGGCAAGAAATATCGGAAACTCAGAAAATATACATGGTAATTATCCCGTTGATAATTTGAATACTTCTAAGATACTCGTACCTACTTATATAAAACATAGGGAAGTAGAATACAACATATTCAAATGATACTAATATAATGCTAATAAATAACAATATAATCGCAATATCATTAAAGATAACAGCGATCGTTGAGAACAACTAGTAATTATCGAAGATAAATAATTATATAATAATATTTAATCGGTATAATAACAGCTCATAGTACTTTCGACATTAATATTGTATACAAAATATTATTCATAAACTTTTATGTCATTCTAAAATTAGTTAACATTAAAACAGGATATTTACCGTGTAATCAATTTTGTTTGATTTCCCGATATTTTGGCACTGTTGCAAGCGCCATGATCACTAATACTTCAAAAACTTATATTTTAAAATAAACCGAACATATAATTACATCGTTTCTTAAACTAACTTGATACAAGTGTTATTTCACAAATGTGTGATTAATTTTAATAACAATATTGTAATTGTTACATTTGTGTCGTGAAACAGTTATTTGCATTGCATATTTAAGTGTAGCACGATTTACTTATAATATTTATTGTCATACTAATATATATACTATAATGCTAGCGAGTGAATGTGAGAATGAGAATAAGTGAGAAAATGAGTGAGAGAATGGGTGAAAGAATTGTGAAAAGTGAGTGTGAACTTCTTCATGTTGATGACTAAACAGCACTGCAAGCATGGATTGTCCATAGGATAAAGTTTGACAGTATTTATCGATAAAAGACATTCCACAATTGGTATAGGTATCGCGGCTAAATTCAGGCTAGAGATAAGATAGATAAAATCAGTTTATCGACGTGACAAGTATCGTGGTTAGATCCGCGCTGCTGGTTTTAAAGTTGAAATGGATTTTTGGAAATGGAGGTATTTTACACTATGGATTGAGACGTAGGTTAGGAACTAATTATCCCGAATCAATGGGTAGTTCCCGAGGCAATACCAACACCTTATATTTACGCAGATTCAAAATTTAAGGCGGTTAATATTTTGTTTAAATCTACACTGGACGTGTACGTTTAAAGATTTGCTTTTCACATAGATCAATGCTATCAACTATGCCAAATAATAGAGTCTGAGCAGTAGGTACCTAATATAGCGTTTAAAGAAGAGGTATAGTGACAGAGTTCTATGCTCTATGGCGCTCCAGGTGTCATGGGCGGCCCTAATGTTTGCCCATCTTGAAAGTATACAATTAATTGAAAAATATTACTAAATTTAGACAAATCAGCTTTTTAGTATTAGCATGAAAACATAAGAAATCATTATATTATTAGTGCGAATGTTCATATTTGTCGGACTCTAGTTGATTTCAACTATAGGTATATCAGCTGGCTTTCATCAAGATGCAGCAGTATCAGATTTAGTTTAAATAAGGAACATGAACAAGAAACTTTTTCGGCTATAGGTAGGTATTTTAAAATATAGATGTTTATCGCCTCGGGCACATTGGCTCCGCTGTCCTACGCATCGAATATATAATATCAAAAAAATTAAGTAAATAAGTATGGTCAAATCATATTTTTGATATGAAAATAATATACGTACGCGGTGGCAAACGCAGGTGCACGTCTGTGTAGAAAATATGATCCCTGAAAAATCTTGGGGAAGTAAGTAACGGACGCGCGCTCTAAGTACTTTGCCTGGGACCATATTCGCCATGATAGGCACGTAACGGGGCCGGTTACGATATCTTTAAGGAATGGCAGTAAAATTGTAATAATTTCACGACCTTGAAGATATCATGGCGCGCCGCGTTACGTGTTTGAATGGGCGCAGCGACTAAGCCCCCTGATCCGTAACAGGAGCATGTACTCGTAGTTTATAAATGCCCTATAAATTACAAATGCACTAAACATGAAATTAATCAACGATCGTTCCCGCTGACGTGACTAAGTTATGCCCCAACGACGCCCACAGGTGGCGCTGATTATGATTTGTGCGCAAGCGCAGGACCTAGGCTAGCAGTTCGTCCGGCCGAGGATTGAAAACGGTAATTATATCGGTACTAGCTAACCCGCCAGTGAATGCTTACAACATAAAATGCATCATCGATTTCTCATATACAGGATTTTCCAAAACTCAACGATAACCTGGAACCGGTCGAGGCAGTTATACCAGTTCTGGAAATCATAAGAAAATTTCCATGACAGTTGAAGCGATTACATTTTTTTTCAAATAATTCTTAAATTGACACCCTTGGTCGAATTTATAAGTGTGATCACAAATTTCACAAATTTTATAGCGTTTTTATTTTATAATCTGAATAACGGTGCTATTAATACATATGTGCAATATATATAGTAAAGTTATTTAATATTATCAACTGCCAAAATTTCAAATTAGTAGCTCCAGCGGTTTAGACTCTGCTTTTAGCATAGTCAGTCAGGACAAGTAAGAAATATAAATAAAATATATATACTTAATAATAATAAATTAATTATTAATTTGATAATTTATTAATGTAATATTTATTTTGAAATAAATCAAACGCGAATAAAATAGTGGTGGCGCAAGTTCAAATTATAGAAAGAAATATTTCGTTTTCGGGTTTCTCATGTTGATTTGTTTACTGTGTTTGTGTTTGATGTTTCATGTGTTCATGACAGAAAAACAAACAGATATTCTATATTCAAATTAAAAGGTTCTACTTGCGTCGCTTCAATACCGATATCCAGCTCATTATGTCATTGTACCGTAGTTATAGGTTTATTCGGTCCATGCTAGAGTTCCTTATGTGTAGGTACACTGGAGATCAAGAGTCAGTTTAATTGCTACCAGGTACACGGATGATTTATCTGTAGTTCGGTTACGTCGCCACTTGTTACTTCCGCTGTTAGGAATGTGATATTTTATTGGATACGTTATAAGGGGTGTGACTGGCAATATCTTCAACTTGATTGTATAAAATAATTTATGAGAATATTAATTAATACATGTTTCTTTCAGAACTAATTAATTAAATTAATTCTATTTATAATCGTTTTACATAACGAATCAGGGGAAATAAGCCAAGAGTAAAAATTATGTTTTCAATTGTTCATTTTGTTAACATAACCGCATTCATAAATTTAGATACGACAGCGGGTATTGCTTAAAAATTATGGCTAATATTATAAAGAGAAAAGATTTGTATGTATGTTTGTAACGAATTGGCTCAAAAAGTACTGGACCGATTTCAAAAATTCTTTCACCATTGGAAAACTACATTCACCCTGAGTAACATAAGCTATATAAGATCCATCATCATCATCCATTACCACGCGGGTGAAACCGCGGAGAGCAGCTAGTAAAGAATAAATCGATACAGAAACAGTGTCTTTCCATCAATAGAGCACTACACACATTTACTTATCGCAATTGACTGATAAAGTAACAAACATTATTACTATTATCTAAGTTATAATATTAAATTAATAAAACATTGGATTTTTTCGTTAGTACAATGGCACAACAACTATTAAATATAAGTAAAATTGTTGTTTAATAATTAAAGTTTAAGTGATATCGTTAAATGTATTATTAATAACAACTATATATAGGCACAGTAAACTTGGAGGTCGGCATAGATATTTAATTACTTTTTGATATATAAGTAAGATAATAAGTGTTCCTTACCTATTGTAAAAGTTCATCAGGTTACATAATATGTTCTAAAATACAGATTAGAAAATTAGGTTTTGGGCTTATTATTTCAGAGTATAAAACGTCTATATAGAGTATAACCAGTACAATTTGAAAAAAATAATAACGACTTCCAATCTATTCAGTTATTGGAGTGTAACTCAAAAAACTACTATACCAAATTTGATGAGATTTAAATGGGACCACACGGGAACATTCAGGAGCATTCAAACAAGTACAATTTGAAAAATTTAATACCGACTTCCATTCTATTCAGTTATTAGAGTGTAACTTAAAAAGTACTGGATAATTTGATTAAATTTAAATGGGACCACACGGGAAGCACCAGCTTTCAAACAAAAAAAGAATTTTGAGATTCGGTTTACCCTATCGAAAGTTACGAGGTAACGAACATTAAAAAAAACAGTCGAATTGAGTACCTCCTCCTTTTTGGAAATCAGTAGAAAAGTCTCTTGACTCATTGAATAAATATTTTTATATTCGTATAAAGAGCTGTGTTTTACGAGAACATCATTTAAAACTACATAATTTCAAAGTAATTTATAGCTCATATTTCGACCGTTAATTTCATATAAGCATAGATAAATGAATATTTATCTATGATGTAAGTAATATTTCTGATTGGAGTCTAGTTAAGCTCTACTTAACCAAGGAGGATCCCATCTCATAAATATCGATCCTGAAAATGTATCAGGATCCGATCTGTAGCCCGTATTATTACGCAACATAAGTACGCTGTGATTATACCGGTTACGCGGGCGCACCTCGGCTGACGGCACCACCGCTGCGGTCGGCGCACTGTCTGCAATTACAGCAGATACCGGCCAATCAGGGGCTGATATATCAGTGATCTATGTTGCTACACAAGGGTTCTAGTCTCTGGAATAATGGTTGAATTGATTTTATTTTTAATTATTAGCTTTAGCTTATTTATGACAAACTGCGAGAAACCCGTTGACGTTGGTACGGGCATGTAATGAGACGGGAGGAAAGCCACATGACGAAAAAGAGTAGTAAATATAGAGGCCGAGGTCGACCACCGACCACTTGGATGACCAGAGGCCGTAGCACAAACTATTTGCGAAAAAGTTTGTGCTATCGTAATCGTCAACGCGTCACGCTTCCGCGTCATCATCATCATCTCAGCCGTAGGAAGTCCACTGCTGAACATAGGCCTCCCCCATGATTTTCCAAAAGGACCGGTTGGAAGCGGCCTGCATCCAACGTCGTCCTGCGACCTTCATCAGGTCGTCTGTCCACCGTGTCGGTGGACGACTTACGCTGCGCTTGCCGGTCCGTGGTCTCCACTCCAGAACCTTTCAACCCCATCGGCCATCTGTTCTGCGTGCTATGTGCCCTGCCCACTGCCACTTCAACTGGCTAATCTTGTGAGCTATGTCGGTGACTTTCGTTCTACGGATCTCCTCATTTCTGATTCGATCACGTAGAAAACCCCGAGCATAGCCCTCTCCATAGCTCGTTGTGCGACTTTGAGCTTATCTATGAGGTCCATAGTAAGAGACCACGTTTCAGTGCCATAAGTCATCATTATATTATTTCACTGCTTAAACTAATTCTTATTTACATTGTTATAAAATATAGTACTTTATCATAGTTTTAAAATTACGTAATGCATACATCTTATTGCAGGCGATACATAAATAAACATTTATTTTTATTTTTGTCTGTGTGTTTGTTCTGGCTCTGAAACGGCTGGACCAAATTTTAACGGGACTTTCACTGGCAGATAGCTGATGTTATGAGGAGTAGCTTAGGTTATTTTTATTTCATCATCGTTCATCACCACGTGAGTGAAACCGCAGGCGCAGCTAGTACATTAAAAAAAAAGTTGAACAACCTGCGCATGTGTAGGTAACGGACTAATAGGTTGTAATGGTTTGTTTGAAAACTGGAACAGTGTTGCTTTCAAAAGCCATAAATTGTTTTTATAAGCCTACGTCCAATTAAAGCCCACACGCATTACGCTTAAGAACAGATAAAAGCTGACGTTTCGATACGCTAAAATAATAAAATATCATCATCCCACGACATTTTAATGGCCGGACTTACAGCTCGATGGTTTATGGCCTAATATAACAAATTCATAGTTACGTTAATTTCGCACAGGTTTCGAAAATATGATTGACTAGCTGCAATGTGCGGTTGAACCCGCGTGGTGTTGAATGATGATGATGAAAAGTATCCTATGTGTCAATCCAAAGCCTCATCTACCTCCATACCAACTTTCATCAAAATTGGCCTAGTCGTTTGAGCGTGAAAGAGCAACAAACATCCATGCATCCATACATCCGTCTAAACTTTCACATTTATAATATTAGTAGGATTAATGTAGTTTGTAATTTATACGTATTCTCCTTGCTTGAAAAGAACAGAACAAACATACACTGGCCGCAAAAATTAAGTCTTCAATATGCGATAAATTTTAATATATTTAAATAATAATTTTCAAATAATAACTAAAGTTTGTTTCTATAAGAAATATGAAGAAGTAAAGACTAATTATTTATTTTTAAAATGACCATTTAGCTCTTTCACTATTATTATTACTACTATTAAATACAATCCATTTATTGATTTTGAAAAATGTGTTACGGTATTAAATAAGCATTTTTTATACATTTTATAATTTTTATTACCACAACTTCTGTGATACGGTTTGGCATTTTTAACAGCTAAGTGGCACTACTAATGGTCATATAAAAATAAAAAATAGGTTATACTTCTTAAGTATACATATTTTAATGAATTAAACGACTCGCTTTCTTTGCGGTCCAGAGTATATATGATTTTCTTTTTTTATATATATTATATATTAACCATGTATTATATTTATTGCGAGTTCTCGATATTACCCGCAGATACTTCAGTTTACTCGTGAACATGGCGCATGCCACTGTGCCCAAATATTGAGAGCTCACAGTAAATATCCCGTTTTTAACGTTAATTCTTACATTAGTGACCATGTCACTTTTATATTTAACTCAATTCAATAGTCAAAAACGTGTGAAATACGTAAATCGCAACGGATGGAGACGTTAAAAAGTAAAACAAATGTTCTAATAAATGATATAAACTTCAAAACTGTCCATAAACAACCGACATAAAAACTGGAAAGCGCAATTATTTTAGTTAATATCACCGTAGTATATAATTAGCTGCAAGCAGACATCGTTTCCGCAACGAAATTAAACATTTATGCAGTAACCACACGTTTAACGTTACCTCACTGCAAGTGACCAGTCGCCGCTCGCAACCACTTGCTAACTAGGGCTACCTCTATAGAGTTTTTTTTCTGGTCACCCATAAAAAGTTAGGTGGTAAGCTGGTCGTGTGCCTTCTAATACTTACTAACTTCGTCGATATCACTGCTTTGTAATATATTCTGGCGCGAAGCAATAATAGGCAAGCCTGGTGGCGGTTCGCGCCGCGACAGAGACAAAAGACCGAGACAGGAGACCGAGACAGGAGACCGAGACCGGAGACCGCGACCTTCACTTGTAGGCAATGTATGAGCGACAGTTTGCGCGCGAGATAGAGACAGGAGACAGCGAGACGGTCGTTCATACACACCAAGTCAAGTAATGGTCGCGATCTCCGGTCTCGATCTCTTGTCTCGGACGTTTGTCTCAGCCGCGGTCACCTTTCCTATGTAAGGGTATGAAGGACACTAACAAGTGAAATTATTGACCAAATGAGACTCAAACATATATAAATGTCTCAGTGACAAAGCAGTGCAGTGCTAATCAAAATTAGGGTGGTGACACTGCAACGAGTTCAGCTTACCGTCATTTTCTTACAGGTCTCCTAAATGAATATTATACAGGATGTATTTTACACGTAACACAACCCAAAAAACAATAATCACTCACCACATGACACTGTACTGTTACGACTTTAAGATACATTCTACAAAAGTGTACTACAAAATTACTTTTTTCTTTTTAAATTTACTTTTTAAGTACCAATTACATTTATTTTTATTAAAAAAGACTTTTTCAGCGGAAGTGTCGCTAAATACTTCTTGATCGTTTTTAATGTGGATTCCCGCAAAGTAACGCCTGAATCAAATCAATCTAGTATTAATGATGTGTGTATAAGGCTATGTTTAGTTTTACAGGTTCTCGACCTCCAAGTGATAACCCTGGCAACAAATTATAAATCATGGTATACACGAGCGAAATTAATAATTTAATAGCTCCAGTCCCCGCGAAACTCTCGATTTCGTGGTGATTTCGCCACATAATATCCGGTGCAAATACTCGTACCTGTATCTTAGACATGTTGCGTCAATAATTTCCGTTCCCGATATAATATTTATTATAAACGTAATTATCATTTATTACGCCTATAATAGTGGAAGAAGTTGGTTTATTGGATTGCTTTATCATGTCCAACAAAGTTTGTATACCTTGCTAATAGCTTACGACAATGTTTTTTAATAGATAACTAATCATTATTTTGTTTTATAAACATTACTAGTACAACAACTTTATTACGGAACTAGCTGCTCTCCGCGGTTTCACTCTTGCGGTGATGGATGATGATGAATCGTATATAGCCTATGTTACTCAGGGTGAATGTAGCTTTCCAATGGTGAATTTTTGAAATAGGTCCAGTACTTTTGAGCCAATTCGTTACAAACATACATACAAATCTTTCCTCTTTATAATATTAGTATAGATAGATGTTCTTGTAACCAACAGTCGAATCACGCTTTTCTGTAATTTTAGACATGTTACCTGCATGTAATTACATATCTCAGTAATAATCAAAATTTGATTGTAATGTAACAAAATAGCAGCTTTATGTCATTACAAAAGTGACATAAAGCCGCCATTTTTTACATTTCCAGTTCCAGTCAGCAACTCTGCTTACTGCAGTTGTTAAATCTAACATAAACCTGCCATTTTCAAGATTTCAACCGATATTTGATTGCAACTGAGATACGTTATTGCCCTGGGGCCTTTTCACTATGACCATTAAACAAGTAACGCGGCGGGTTACGATATCTTCAAGGAATTATCGTAAATTTGTATTTATTTCACGGTCAGTCCTAAGATATAGCGCGTCGCGATATCTGCTGATATCTGAAACTTGCCGAACTGAAAAAACATGGCATTAACCAAAACCTTGATTCGATAGTTAGTAATAATAACAAACACTTGTGATGTTATAATCATGCCAATTGAATGAGTAAACAGACTGATTTACGTACTACATTAAGCATGTATGTTAATAAGTATTACAAATGTTTTATTTTTTTATTTTATTAGGTTACGGAGTTGCGGTAGCTTCTGCCTAGAAAAGATGCATTACGTTACAAGTGAAGAACGCATGCACGGTGAAGGCAACCCTGAGACGTTAAGTTGTACAGGCGAAATTAGTGTACATTACGGCCAAATTTCATGATTCCACTTCGCGAAAACTTAGTTTTTCGACGCTTAAACCTAATAACCTAAGTTAAAAAAAACGTAGAGTAAATTGAAAATACGTTTATGAAGTATGGGAGCCAATACACGATTGAACAAACTTTGCTCGATAGAAAAAAATCGGCACCATGGCCAAAATTTTGCAATTTTTTAAAGTGGTTCGTGAGAAAAAGCATTTTTATTCAATTATGGGTAAATATATTTCAATGAATGTATCATATTCGAATTCCCAATGAAATTTACTAGTGAACTATGGACTCCTTTATCATTAATATTTAACTATTTGATTGTACGAAATAAATATAAAAAAGTATTAGCACGTATTCAATTGCATCTTCGCATTACATCGTCCAATCTGATAAGCAATTCTCAACCTTATGTAAAGCATCCTAAATTATTTTAAAATTAGGATTGGACCGCGCCTTAATCTGTCCGAATCAGCAAGACCCATTAGAGGCAAGTTTCATTCATAAATCTATTGTTATTTTTTGTCCTGATGCGGACGGGTTAAGTCTCATGTGCCTGTTATTTCACCGGCAACCCTACCCATCACACCGGAACACAGTAACGAGAACATTACTGCTTCACGGTGGAAATAAGCATGGGGTGGCAGCATTTCTCCAGCCAACAGGTTCACAAAGATTTCTACTGGTCTTAAAAATGTCCAGAAACTAACTCGTGGCTTAAGCAATATTTTCCTATATCAATTCTAATATTAACCTATGCCAATACTAATTAATAAGTGCACAACAACGTTATGGAATGCGCATACGATCAACGGGCGAATCGATTTCTCAGCCGTCAATCGGTTGATTTATTCGATTCACACACGACATCGATTCGTTGCGAATGTGGAACGAAATGGCACTTCGGGCCGATATGAGTTTACTGTGTCATATTGGTATGCGATTGTAATACGAAATTACTTATTAATGCAATATCTAATAAGGCAGTGAAAGTTAACTTCTTGTCAATATAAAAATAGCACGAATTTGTGCAATGAAACTGTTAGTACGAGTAGCATGCGAGTAAGTAAATTCAGACTGAATTAATTAATTTGCAGGGCAATAACGTATCTTAGTTAAATGCCATGTTGATTGGATTCTTGAAAAATAGCGGCTCTATGTCAGTTGTGACAACTCCAGTAAGCAATAATTTTAGTAAGTTGATGACGGGAGCTGACAAAAGTAACATAGAGCCGCCATTTTTTTTAGATTTCAATCAATATTTGTTTACAACTGACATACATAAAAGCCCTGCCAATATAGAGACTTGTTTCAATAACCTATCTATCGTCGGTTTACCTTACTAGAGATAGATATATTTGACACTATTTGTATGGACGTTATGTCACATTTCTCTCCGTAGTAAGTAAACTGTGGATAGATCTATTGCAATCAAGAGATAAGATTCTGTAAAACTCATAACTTATAACAAATGGAAATCTAAAGCGGATCACATTACTCAAAAATCAGACATAAATACTCATGTTTGCTAGATCTGATACCATATCCAACTTGGCTATACGTACCATGCATCTTGGGTTTAGAGGGCTAGGGACTAGATTATTCATTATCAAATAATCATCATAATCAACAAAGAGTTATCTTTACGTGGAATTGTGTACCCTATATATGTAGGAATAATGTTCAAGGTTGAAGATGTTACTATTAAATTTCAAGTTCAATAAAACGTGAGGCTTGTTGGTTGCAGCCCCCAAAATCCAGGTAAGTATATCAACATTGTACCATACTGGTACCAGGCTTTCCTGAAGAGAGAGATGCGATATCAAATCTTCGCTCGGCAAGCCAAACAGTTCTGAAGTTTATTCTTACTAATATTATAAATACGAATGTTTGTTTGTTACTCAATCGTGCCAGACCGGATTTGGATCAATTTTTTTATGGGATATAATATGCGGTGCTGGAATAACACATAGGATAGAACCGTAGACGAACGAAAGTCACCGACATAGCCCAGAACATTAGCCAGTTGAAGTGGCAGTGGGCAGGACACATAGCACGCAGAACAGATGGCCGATGGGGCCGAAAAGAGTGGAGAGCACGGACCGGCAAGCGCAGCGTAGATCGTCCACCGACACGGTGGACAGACGACCTGATAAAGGTCGTAGGACGCGTCCAACCGGTCCTTTAGGAAATTTGTGGAGGAGGCGTATCTTCAGTAATGGACGCTCTACGGCTGAGATGATGATGATGAACCGAAGTCAACTGCAGTGTGAATAGTGAACTAGTAGAATTGGCCTTTAGACGTGTCGTTCTAGCGCATCTCTGTCATAAGCATTTATGCAGCGGAGATGTTTTTCTAAATATCGTTTTAAAAAAATATAAATTATGGTATACTCATTTTTCGTACGGAACTGCACCGTATGTAAACATGCAAGTCATACCTCTAGTTATTTTATATTTTCCATCGATATACCTACAGTTCTAATTAAATTAAAGCTGAAATTCATTTATTACGAATACAACATTTAGGTCTATATTGCATATTGTGTTATCAAATTCATATATATGATAAGTTATCGTTAACTAAGATTTCTAGGATATTTGGTCATTGGTGCGAGTATTTGGAAAGTGTTTGAGTCATTGATTAGATAAGATATAAGTAAGTCGAAATCAAACTTTCGTTCAAACTATAGGTAAGGTGCACAACAGAAAAATTTTCGTTATATTATTAAACCATGTTCGAATTTGTTTACTTTTGAAGTGATTATGGCTAACGGCTCAGAGGTACTGAGAGGCGGCTGTCGATGAGACGGTCGCATGAGAAATATAAGTTTCAGGAAATAAAGTCAGACTATATATACCTGCTGTGAGTTACGCCATATAGATACATACAAGTTTCTTATTGCGCAGAAAAATGAGGAAATTCAAACCGCTGATGCAGCCGCAGCTTGGCTAGATTACCTTTACACTAAATTACTAAATTCCAAAGGAATAGTTTCTTATTACAAGCCATCTTGTGTGCATTAAATAAATGGGCAACTAAGGCTCAGTGCTCACTAGCCGATCCATCCGTAAATGTTCTCAAATTAAACCGCTTGGAAATTATTACGGTACCGATTACAAACATTATACGTAAAGAGATGCCAATTTAGATGCATCTTGACGATCGCCGCATCTAGATGTCGATGAAATAGAGAATCAATATTAGGTTGGTTTTGGTTTGAGTTAAAATAACTGAGAGTAATTTTCTTACTCGAAACAAACGGGTAGGTCGCAAGCATGGATTTAGGAAGGGAAAGGATATGGCGCGAGGCATCTGTTCTACTGAATTGCATGTCGCAGTTTTTCGATCACGCCTCCCCTTCACACCTACAACTAAACTCATAAAGTAATACACTGAGCGCAACGCTCTCATTAGCTACGTACACCAACTCATTACAATTCACACTGACAAATCAACCAATGGACGCTAATAACCCCCGGCGCCGATAGCACCGACCCACTACGCGATGTGCGCGCTGACAGTATCGTTATACGCAATACTACATTGCGGCATTTGTTTGTCGAGTTGTAAACAATTTCAAAACACTACTAGCAATGGATGTCGAAATGAATATGCTACACACTGGCGCGCGGATGTTTATGATTTCTGGCAACAAGTTCTCCGGAACTTATTGCTGCGACACGTTCCACGCCTCAACATATCCACTCCCTTCCTGAATCCATGGTCGTAAGTCTGTGATCCGATACTGTCTTGCCTGCCCAACTGTGCTACGAATTGTGTTGCACCTAAACCTATTAATTATCGAGACGGATAAACAATTATTGATTGTGATACAATAATTCGTATGAAATTCACATGTCTAATCATTGTCTAAAAATAACTTAAATATTACAAATAAATTATTTGATTTGATGAACATGATCTGCAGTGGAAAACTTTAACATTTAAATCAACTGTCAAATTAAACACGTTTGGCTAAACTCAGTTTAAACTGAGAATTTACATTGAATTAAAGGATTACTGCAGTTCTCCATAAACAAGTAATAGTCTATTGTTTTCGTATAACAAATAGCTCTTACAGTTACATTACATCCAAATGGCGGTACATTCCGTCGTAAGTGTACGTTGATGTAATCTGTGTTCAGCCACCAACACCGTAGTGGGTCCCGGGGTCGTTGTCTAGCCTACTAACAGAAAAACCTCTCTAGTGGAAACATCTCCCTCGACCTTGTGATGAGCTGTCAAATAGGCACAGATATTTTTGAATATTATCATCAAATGACATTGTTGGCAGATCACTCACATGATAGTTTGTAAATCGAACACTTTGCTAGCGGAGACCGGTCTGCTCTGAATGCTGATGCAAACTCAGAAATGATATAGCCCAGAAGTCATTTAACATAAAAATCCTGTCCCCTAATTAAGTAAGTATTGTGGTCTCTTTTTTAATTATGTATATTTAGACGTAAAAACGCACAAGCTCGAAGTCTCACAACGAGCTATTATTATTATTATTTATGAAATAAACTTATTATTCTCTGTGATCGAATCAGAAATGAGGAGATCCGTAGACGATTTTAAGTCACCGACGTAGCCCAGAAGATAAGCCAGTTGAAGTGGCAGTGGGCAGGCCATATAGCACGCAGAACCGATGGGGTCGAAAGCTTCTAGAATGGAGACTACGGACCGGCAAGCGCAGCGTAGGTCGTCCACCGACAAGGTGGACTGACGACCTGATAAAGGTAGCAAGTCGACGTTGGATACACGCCGCTTCCAACCGGTCCTTTTGGAAATTTGTGGGGGAGGCTTATGTTCAGCAGTGGACGTCCTACGGCTGAGATGATGATGAGATGTAAAAACTTGCAAATAACTAAAAACTCGAACACTTTTCCCATCAAAGTTCCGAATACTAGAACTACGGGATACTACTATTACTTAGGCTACGCTATAAGTCTGTCCGCCTGTCTGTCAGTCTTACCTTTAAAAGGCTGCATCTTTTAATCGTAATAAAAAAATGGTAGGCAGTTAAATTTTCACAAAATAAGATGTGGATGACCCTAAAAATAAATATTAAACTAAAACAAAATAAGGCGGACCGCATTTTAGAAGAAGCGATTGTTTTGAGTATACACTCAAAACAAACGCTTCTTAAATGCGGTCAATCGTAAAAATTAAGACACACACAGGTTCCAAACTGAATAAATATAACATTTTTTTTTGTATATTACATTTACTCAAACAGTATAATTCAACTTGTTATAGACAAACTCTAAAGTAAAACTAAAGAGAAATGTGGCTCAGTGCGTGTCGAGCTCCTGACACCTCGATACCTCTCTGATGATAAATACATAATGAAGATGATCAATATGTGTTGAAACAAAAGCACAGAAACCCGTAGTGTGAGTCCCACTCGCACTTAGCTGATTATTGTACTTTGAAGGTATGTATATTTAAGGTATAGTTTCTTATTTTCTCGAGGCGCCCGTACTGCGCGTCTTCACCGTTGCGTTACCGTCTACTTATCACTTTTAGCCGTTCCGATAATACTTAACCCGTTTCGCGATTCGCCATATTCGGCCAATAATAATACTTTTCCAGGAACTGCAACGTGTGTGGTTGGCTAATACATTTCCCATTAATGGTTTAATCAAGGCTTGTTATTTATTTCCATGTGGCTTGTTAGACCTCATATAACTACAAGTTAATAACTTGATGGTAACCACTAGCAGTTGCAGTCAGAGCTTTAAACACGTTCTGCGTGGCGAAGCATTGCACCCATTACCAGCACAACAGATAGCTCTAATTTTCTAGTGAAATGTTTTGCCTGTCGTTTTTATCAACAACATCTATGTAGAAAAGGTACTTACTTACTCATGATACTTTAGTTATGTTTGCATTCGAAACGACTTAGCAGATAGCAAGTACATACCTGTAACAAAAAGAACAAGTAAATTAGACCAGTGTGCTAGATAAAGGTCCACCAACATAAGTGTGTTTAAACTGAGCGCTCTGTGTTTCGGTGGGCACGCAGGGCACGTCAAAGCTGGTTCAGATTGTTGTCTTAGAACTGTTGATAAGGCAACAATCGGAAATCCGGCTATATCAGATTTCAGTCGGTCCGACAATATTCTATTCTAGAGTGTATTATCAGATCGCCAACCCGTACTGGGCCGGCAATGTAGATTATCACTATTCGAAATAACTGTTCATGTACTATCACATCAGTGATTTCAAAGTAATCGGTAATCAGTGATATTCAAAAATCGCTCCCCTAATTTATCAGATCGTTCTTCCGTGTCCGTGACTTTAGCTTTGAACAATGGAATGGATATCTGTGAAATGGAATTATGGCATGGATTAGGTAGTTAAGGCTATAGATAAGTGTTAAACTAAATTGATATTGGTTTACATATATTTTTTTTAATATTTTTCAATTACGTATTCACATATTTAGGGATGTCAGCTAATTTTACAGGCAAAAACACCATAGGCAAGGTACGAATCTAGATCACAATATACACATATATACAAATACATATATCCTATCTTTTAGTTATAAGCGGCGGATATCAATCACTGAATCTAGTTCATATCACTCCACAGTTCACATTCATTCAACGAACATGGCGATTCATCTAATGACGTGGTCACCATCCAGCTCTCCACCATTAGGTCTTTGTACGGAAACTACGGAACTCATCATTGCCATTTATCTTTTCAAGCCGCCATTAGTTACCATAATTGGGCAAGGAAGGAAAGGATACACACAATTTCTAAAGGGCTTCTAATATATCGGAGACATGAAAGTTAGACATTTGATCTGTTCATCAAAAACTATGATTAAAAAATGTACTTGAAACTATTTTATTACCGTTTGTATTAATTACCGTAATTTAACAGGCAACACAAACAATACGCACTTGTTTTGGCGTTTCGTATTAAATTGGCAAGCATGCATATCCATTCGTAAGTATAAGCTCATCACAGACAGTCAGTCAGACAATTTATGGTATAAGTATAAGCCCACTTACGGCCGTTTTCAATATTATATCTATCGCCGGTTTACCTTACTAGAGATAGATATTTGACACTATTTGTATGCACGTTATGTCTAATTTCTATCGGTAGTAAGGAAGACTGAGGATAAATAGAATATTGAAAACGGCCGTTAGACAAGCAGGTAATGTAGGTAGATAATTTTAAACTGTTTTTTGTTTTCAATATATGCCTTTACACATTAAGCGTTTTTCGTTGAATATTTGTCCTTATTTTTGAAACATTAGCAAATAGTAGATCGTTAAACCACGGCAACAAAAAACAAGAAAATGGGGTCCCGTTAAGTTTGTTCTAACCAAGAACCTGTCCGCTTTCGGTTCATTCACAAAAAGCCGCAGCTAAAATATCGGCGCACGCGCAACCTGCTACGGTGACCACGCTATCGTCACGTACTTAATATAAATATTTTTGTTCATCTCTTTCTGGCGGACCCATTTTTTATTTTCAATCAGTTCCGGTACTCCGTTTCAATGGAGACTATGATTTAGTTCAGTAGTACGCGACGTGCGGTATTTTTAATGAAAGTGCTTTTTGTTTTGTTTTTCGAACAATGCCAGAACCGTTAATAACTTGGGGAAGTGTTCAATATTCAGTATTCTTTATAATACGGCGGATGTTAAAGAAAACTCCCAAGAAATTCATGACATTTTAGGACTGTGTTGCCATCCTACGAAAAACAATTACAAATTAAACTGTAACTAAATGTTCAACTAGACAAAAAAAGTATTTTGCATTCAAACACACTCTCAGTGAAGATATCAAACTATTCATCTACGGACTAAATAAAAAAAACACACGCAAAAAATGTAATTGCTAAGTAGCCATTTCTTGTGCTACTTGCCTCATATACTCAGCTATGCATGTGTGGAATTAACCGGTTAAAATCAGACCTGTAAAATATATAATATAAGTAGCTATAACCTAATATAAGTTTTAGCTCCACGAATATACCGTTCTCGACTTTAGAATTGGAATGTGCAATATCCTCGCACATGGATGTTATAAAAACCGACTAGAGGATAAAAAATATGCACAGGAAGCAGCAGTCGTTGTACCTTCTTATCAATAGCCATTATTAGTTAATTACGGTTTGTATTATTAATTTATTATTTAGTATATATATATCCCTCGCGTAGCTTTCGGTATAATTCGAGATAAAAAATAACGGTTTAAAATGTAAATCTTTCCTCCTATATCCTCTCATGCACGTTGATTTATTTGAGCCAAGTGAGAAATCACGTGTCTGAATGCCTGCATCCTATCAGATTGAACCAAAAACGTAACTATGCGACAAATAAAATAATGCATACTGTATTGTTAATGACCTGTGTCAAAATAAATACGATTTTGCCTTTTTGTGGCATGTCATGGTATTCAGTAATGGCAACATCCATTATGAGTGACAGTTTCATTGAATCAGTGAAGAAGAATTTCAAGGTCAGTCAGCATGTTCTTGATGCACTTTGCTATTAAAACGAGGTTAGTGAGATTATCATAAAAACTGGTTTCTTGTAAATTAACTTAGGATAATGTTAATGTCATAAGGCTACTTACTACACATCTACCGCTAAGCTAAGACCTGAATGACCCAATTAACGGACAAAAAAACATCTAGATGTCTTTATTGCGCATATAAATTGGAATCTTCATCAGATGCTACCTTCTACATAAGCCCGGACACCCAGCAATTTCGTTTAATAAATCATTCCAATATATTGGTCGTAAAAAAAACTTGTTTACATTTCATCAGTTTGACACACTTATTTGGTGTGGCCAGAGAAATTTATATTTGTGTTTTAGACGTTTATTTGACAATTGGCAAATTCCGTAGCTATCTCGAATTATAATACCCTTTTGGCAGTTGATTCATAATATTTTTCGGTAGAAACCCAAGATTTTGGGTGTTCCGCGACCTGATGATGGCCGATGCTGAAACACCCAAGTAGATCAATAAAGTGATACGCGGCAGTAGAATATTTATGAAATTTTTGATGGTGGTCTGCGGGAATTCGTTAATTCTATTCTCTTATTCCATCGGTGGAATACCTGGAACAAAAACTAGGGTGTTCTCTAATATCAAGCATACACCTCGTGATCCTAGGGTGTTCTACATATATGTAAACAGGATGTCAGTGTGACAGCTGTCAAAACAACCACTGATTCAGTGTATAATGCTTGTGCGTACATAATTTTTGCGAGAGGTTTCAGATTGACCAACTGGCGAAGATTTTATGGATTTAGATTTCGGAATCTCAGCCGACAGACATCAATTTGCGAGCCAATAACTTGTGGCTAGACTTTTTTTAAATTGAGGGTCATATTATAATCTCGTTTTATTGGCAATCATATTGTATGTGATTGGTCGCACGTGTTGTATTTTGCATTTAACGAACATTGAGTTATCAGGTGGTAAACTTGAGATCTAGAATCTAAATGGTGTCATTAAGTTAATGTTGTTTTACTCTGTTGTAAGATTTTATAGTAACTAGATATAACTGCATAAGAATCAGTTATAGTATTGAATGAGTTCTCAATCAAATGTTCATAGGTTACCCTCGAGTAGGTAGGTATTCATAAATAAGTGTTGGACCAACTTGCTTGTGAGCTACGCGATGGCAGCGGTGGGATTGTGCCATTGAAGTTCTCTTTTAATGAGCGGAAGTCTTATAAATCACTATAAAAATAATTTATATCTAGTGTATCAATATTATTTTTTAATTGCTCATTATAACACTTGAAATAACAAAGAATGCACACAAGGCCAGCTGTTGTATTATTGCATTACTTAGCTATTTGTGTAAGATTGAATGTATGAATGATTTGGTCCCTTACGTGAATAACGCCGCCCACCTGCGCACGCGCAATCTGCCACTTCCGTCTTCCGTCAATATGGCGGACAATTGTAATGAATACACTAATCAAATCATTTGAAATGTTATGTTGATTAATGTTTTGTCAGAATTATATGATTTTCGTTAAATCTAATGGTATATTATGAGTATCTACATTATTCACGAGAAAAATAATGAAACTATGATTACGTAAGACTTAATTTCTTTAGTTCATCAATTTAAAGTAATGTTAATTCCAACAAACCCTCACATGGGACAAAATATAATTTTAATAATATTCTCGTTTACGATTCGCAGTTTAAATAAATAGAAGTATAGGGCAAACCTTAATTTTTATTATTTCTGGTAAAACGTCAAGCGATTGATTTGATTGCATTTGAAGTGACTATAGCCCAGGGGATAAAGGTCGGACGCCGATATCCGCCACGAGACGGTTCGATACCTGCCTCTTGAATTTTTTAAATTTTATAGCATATTCTGAAATCTGTTATATATATCAGCCCAAATGTTGACAACACAAATATTGAAAGTAATTAATAATACAAACTAATTAATTATTGGGTCATGTATTCCACCATATCTCGCTCAAGAGGTAGGCAGTAGTAATAGTTGGTTGTCAGCCCCCTTTGGTGGAAAGAAGGGGGGCTGCTAGACCTATTTGGCATTTCTACCATCTTATAGTGGAATATAAGTAATGGGCGGGTCTGAACAATTTAATCATGCGTTATCTAGTCTGATCAGCCTTGGTGTGAGCAGACTAGTTGATTAATACTACTTCGATATTTCATCTTTCGACCATGTATCAATAATTGCTAATGTCGTTGATTAATTTTGACTTAATAGCTCATTGCAGGCACTTAAATCATGTTAAAATGACCTTTAAAATTACACGGCGCTACTTGTATTTCTTCGTTTTTTACGACGAGTGAGGACAGCCGGCTCCCCTTACATGTATCGAGTCGAAGGTAACTCGATCCTATAAGGGTATAGATATCGACACGCGGAACTTGCGATTTTTGTTGACGAGGATATTATTTCCACTGACTCGCCCATTAATATGCGTTAATTTGCTTAAAAAAATCTCTTCGACCGAATCAAGGGGTCATGTAGCTTTCGCATGTTGCAAGTATTTTAATCGATGTTTTGATCGATGCCGCGCTTTAATCGAGTGACACAGGGAAACAAGGTTAAGACGAAACGAGTCGACTGGATAGCTTTTTGAAAGTAGGACAGGTCGAATATAAAGAAAGGCTGCGGAAAGACCAAAATTGGGGCAATATATTAAAGTCAAAGTAGGCATGTGGTGGTTTATTATTTCTACATTTCAATTGCCAAATATCGGTTTTCTTTACAATTTGGTAGTCAAGTTATGGTAGTCCAGTTACAACAATGTTAACATTAAACATAAGACTTGCGTTGGAAATGGAACACCGATCAAACAGTTCTTTCATCAGCATCCACTTTTAGAAGAATAGTGTCGTAATTATCCATAACAATATCGATAAAAATCGCAAACAACGTACACATCAAAGATTAACACAACGGCGTCGGCGCCATGTTACTTTAATCACCTTTGTTATCCAAAAACCTGTTATTGTGGATATTAAAAAACAAATTGGCCTACATACTGCGGACACAAATAAAAGGAATTTTACACAGTTCGATATAGCTAGAACTGGTAAAACCGTTAAATGCTATTGTGTGGTGGAAACGGTCTCTTGAACATGTCAATTCGAAGTTTTTGAAATAACGTATAATTAAAGAATTTACTAAGTAATACACAGCTTGTTATACCTCTATCTAATTATATATATATCTATGTTTAATGAAACTGAACGCTTGAATGGCATCACTAACAACTGATTTGCATTATTATTATAAGAGATCACATATATAAGTATAGCGGCCAGCCCTAAATCCATAAGGTAATAAATTATTTAAAAAAATGCAAATGCTCGATAAATTGCTACTTAGTTACCTTTCTCCTATTAGTAAATGTAATAAATGAGGGCGTGCTAGCTTAGGACATGCTTATTAGAGTTTGAGGGCAAGTCAGTAAGGTATCTAAGTTTAATTTTGTCTATCAAAAGCTTTACAAGCCAACAGTTACGCATATAGTGAAAACTAGTGTCAAAATCATCAATCTGTTTGGCTACCAAACGCAGAACGAGTTTATTGCGAGCTATAAACATTCCGACAGTTATACCGCTACCTATAAGTTCTAGGAACTTTATTATTGCTGTTGCGTCAAAAGAATATCGATATGTTGTAGCAACACTGGTCACGTATCGGCTGTCTCCATACTGTGTGACAGGTTGAGAACCCAGTGCGCGAGTTGTCGCCACTGCCCTTCGAATATAAAAAAAAACAGTTCTTTAATCATCTATAACCAATGACTTCTATAACTGTAGACGTCTTTTAACCAGGGGTCTTACTATCAGCTTCGTGCAAACCATGCAAATTCCGTGCACATCTTAAACCTGACATAAACATGTTTGAATTAAATCATACCATGACGCTCATTTAGGTGAATTGTTTGCATATTGTTTTCTCAAAGGTGAACGGATAATATTGTCTCTGTCATTCTAACAATTTACTGTAACCAACATTGCAGACGCCTAGACGTTTGTAAGCTAATAAACTGAGTGGATTTAGAGAGACATGTTAACGAGAGTCCATATAAAAAAACAGGTGAACGGTTTTTCTGCGGTTCTTGAATAGTAGGCCTAGGCAGGCCTGCTTTAAAATTGTCATGGTACGAATAAACCGGGGTTGTCTAGAAGTCCTGCTTTAAGAGCTCTTAGTAATACCCCTAAGCTATTCGTCGTTTGCACACTTCTAATTAAATATTGGCATGCAATGTCCATGTTTATATCTGCGTAGTTTTGACTTCGATACTGTTTCCATGCATAGGTAACCACTTATTGTTTGCTGAATTTACCGGCAAAAAATATTGAAAAGTAACAATATAAATATTACTCTTAGCAGCGGAGTTTTTGCACAGTTTTTATCTATTACTACTTGAACCCACTGGTTATTCGTGAAAACGTCAGAATCGTCATGTATCGCTTTTGGGTATCTGGTATCCTGCGCCTCCGGTACACCAAGGGCTTATCTTCCGATATTGATTCTGTCAGACAACCAAATTCAAAATTTCACGTTTATCCAAATGCCGCCAATAAAAAGACTACCACGGTGTGGATTTCATGACGTAGTTACTTTCGTCGAAAGCTAGTCCAAGGTAGGTAGATCCAGGGCCGTCAAAATAGCGGCTAAACTTAATAACCCCTGGATTATCATAAGTTCAAAAATTCGTTTATGTAAAAGGAACACACTATAGAACACTAGTATAATGGGATATGTATGTACTTTCAAATTAAACGATTTATTAACTAACTGATCCAGTAAGATCAATTTTGTTTTCAGACGATGAATATAGGTTGAAAAAAAAACATCAGATCAGTATTTCGTTCGATCAAGTTATCCAGGTGTTAGTTACCTGGATAACCCGGCATTGAGTCATCCAAATTATTTGGCTGTTAATGAAACCAGCAATTAAGAAATAAGTACTTAAATACCTACTAGTAGTTCATGATGAGTTGAATAAATCTGTTGTTTATGTATTATTGCGTAGGTATTTTAAATTGTCCAAGCCCGCTTAAAGCATTCTGCCTCCAATATTCTTCAAAACACAAAGTATCGTTTGTCCTAGTTTGTGACAATAGTGCGGCTCTCTCGTCGTCACAGCAAATGATATCGTGACTGTCGACTTCGTTTATCGATAGAGTTTACAAATATTTCGACATAACGATAACGATCCGACATTAAAGTTTACGTTGTAAATTGTCACACGATTGCTGATGGAAATCGGTTTCATGTTCCAGAATTGGAAATTTTGTAGCCTCATCATAATTATTTTTGATAGTATTTATATATTTATATTATATTAACGGGGCTTAATCGCGTTAATAATAGTATTTAATATTTAAATATGTGTTCACATCGTGAAAGTTTAAAAATTACTAGTATTTATATATAAGATAATAATATAATTTATAATATTTTTTTTTCTTGTACCATGGATCTCGGGTCTGATAAATAAATGATTATTATTATTATTCCTTTTATTCAAAATAAATCACGGATTTCATCCGGTCCTTTACAAAGGCATAAGTGGGGCTGTAGCCAACACTTAGAGGCCTGTTTGGTTTAAAAAATACAAAGTAGTATAAAAAAAAACCAGAAACTTTTGGATGGATGGTGACATGGTATATCTATTATAAAAATGGGTAAAATGACAAGGCTATTGAAATGATTTTATTAGTGATAAAAAGATAGTGGGCTATGGAAGAGACTACGGCACCTGCCAAATTCAGTCTCATTTTAAAATTTTTGGGCAGGTGGTGACTTGCCACCCACTAAACGGGCCCCCATGAATGGTGACAGAAAGGGGCAACGTTGGTGTGGCTGACTAAAGGGTGTCGAGAGGTGTGCTGCGGTTTCACTGAAGCGCTACTACCGGCGTTATGCCCTTTAACACTTCCACTCTTGGAGCTTTTTTGTTACTTGCTCTTGCGTCTCCATCCCCAGACGGCCAATTAAGGCAAGCCGGGGGTCAGGGGTCTCATTTAGCTCCAGGGAGAATCAGAGTCCACGGTGTCGCCACTCACCGACGGCTCGCCACAAAGCCGCCCCTGCGGTTTTATTATTATTATTATTATATAGATTTTTATAACTTAACTAGCGACTGCCTGCGACTTCGTTCGCTTAGTAGACTCGGCCTTCGGCCTTGCCATAACCTCCCATCTGTTCTTATTTTTAAAATATAAGAACCTTCTACGAAGCATAAAGCATTATATTAACAAACAATGAAACAAATATAAAAAGATGAATGCCACCGGTAAAGCCGTTCTCAAGTTATAGCGTGGCCAGGACAAATAGGGGTTCATAATCATATATAGATAAGTTATGATTGCTCTACTAAAGTCGAATAAACTCAATATAAGGTCATGTGATGTGCAGTATGCAGTACTCAAAATTACTCTAACCGTATGAATGAATAAGTCGTAACTTGCAATAAAAAGTTATATATCGAGCAAAGATTAAACCAATGGAATGGAATTTAATATTAATTTATCGCGGTTCCACCTTACAATAAGTACCTTAACAACCTTCTATTTCGACCTAATCATTGCATTTAACACCTTATCACTAAATAGATAAGAGTCACCGATTGACAGATAAATGTTAAATAATGTACATGTAACAGTGAGTTTAGCAAGGCAATGTCGCAATGCTGCGAATCAAGTTTAGAATCTGTTTGACTGAATACAAAACACTCAAGGTTCTCGATACTTATCAATTACAGTTTTTTATTCGCCACAATTCGATTAGGCCGTAAATAGGTATATTTATCGATATCGATTATTCATATTCTTACAATCTTTAGTTTTTATCTCTTGTTTGATACCATACAAGTGCCTGTTCCCAATAACGAATGACTCAAGGTCTTGTATCCGGCACTCGAAAACAATTAAGTAAGCTTAATTAGTACGCAGTTTTATAATCTTATTATACCCCGGCCATTTTTATCCTTGGTAAAGTACAAATTCTTGATAATTAAGTAAGCAATTACATGTCATGGGACTGATCAACATGTATGAAACTTTAATAGGATCTATATCCAAGAAAAAACGACATAACTGTACTGTAGTGCTTTCCTTATGCATGTTCCAGTTTTCTTGCTTAGAAATCCCGGTAAGAGTGGCTAATATATTAGTTCGAGTCATGTACATGACTAGAAGTACAGTTGCAAGCCAAAAAAGGTAATATAACAAGATGTACATCAAATTGAATAGTTCTGGACACGGCGTCGTTGGGACAAGAAGTAATGTAGGTATTATCTGCCAAAGATGGAAGAAAGACGCAATTTGTATTGTGTCCCTTTTTCGTAGTAATTACTCGAAGGGAACGTACCAAAGCGGTCGTGGGCATTTTTAAGGCTGCATGACTCAAAAAAATAAATGTGTAAAGACCGGAAAATATGCGTAGTTTCTACTTAGTTTCGTATAAAAAGCTTATTTTTCAGAGATGTATTCGTTTATGTATAACGAAGAAAAATGAAGAAAATATAATCCGAACTTTATATATGTATCAGTATAGTTTATACTAGATAATTGTCTTTTCTCATGGTATAACGTAATGATAAAAACTAAGTGAAAGCTAAGAACAAAAAGTAAACTGCGTGCGCAGGAGTGCAGACTGCGGAGTGCGGAGCACTTCACAGTGTTTATTTTCACAGTAAATGCACAGTTTAAATAATACTCCCTATACGTGTAAAAGCATGACTTTTAAGTAGTTTTCTTGAACAGGATTTCACTGCCTCCCGTAAAAGTAAATTTCTCGTAAATCACCATTTACGTGCATTAGGCAAACTCAGAGTTTTGTTCCTACGTTTACTTTGGCACTTGCACTTCTGTGTTTGCTAGTGTGTGTTTGTTGGGTCTCTGTTTGTTGCTGTGGTTTGATGTCTGGTGCAAAATATATTGTAGATCTGTAACCTGAACATGGCCTCAAAAGATCACAAGTGCAGCAGGTCTTTAGTAGATCAGTCTTTTAAAAATATATTAGCTGTTATATAATTCATAAGCCTTCCAAGAATACTAACAATGTAAACAATAACATAATATACTTACCTAAATATTAATAACTTTCAATAAAATGCTGTCTGACATTTGATATTCAACTTGGATTGGATTTCAAGGAATTTACTGTTACGTGTAGTTTGCTGTTTTAATAAGCGTTTGACCACTATCTAATTTGATGGTCAGTGGTGACATCAAAGATGGTAGCACACTCAGTAGACCTAGAACAGTAAAAGGACAGCTGCCTAGCACACTAGGTTCTCGGCGACAATTTTAAGACTGGTAGCCTAGTACATACAACATACTCTGTGTGGTAGCTAGCCAGCTAGCTAGGTTCCTCACGATGCTACCTTCAGCGAAAACCATCAGATCGGTGGCTGTGCTTCACTATATCTACCTAGAACTCAAAAACTCGTCCGAAATTGAAACGTTATGACGTAGAAAAATGGTAAATTTATAGATTTTAAAGTTTTTAATCATTGGGTACAATTTGTCCCGATAAAAGGTTCCTAGGGCATTAGGTACCTGTCAAAATCCGCTAGTAACTAGTAACTTGTTCCTCGGCCCACCTTCCTTATGTTCTCATGTTTACACAGCGAAGTTGGCGAATCCAGTACTAGGAGGGAGAGCGTGTTGAAAACCTCGAGTTTACTTGGAAATCTATTGGTTTTTGTATTTAGTCGTACATTGTCGGCGTGTAGGTAAAAGTTGTTTGCACTTTATGGTGTTTTGTATGGGCTTGTATATTGTATGTCTCAATGCGAAAAGGTCGGGAATTTAGAAAGCCTTAGAGAGGAATGGTTTCAGTACAGACTGCGGTGATGTTTCGTGCATATAATAAGTACAAATATTATACTTAAACACTTGCTCAAAATTATGTCTTTGTGCTGTACAATTATCAGGCGAAATAAATAAACTATATGGAGTTACATACACTTTTGACCTGAGTACGTCTACGTAGATAAATTAATAAAAATAACTAGCAATAAATATATTTGAGGCTATAATATAACAACAGACAATATACAAAAGTAAAGAAGTACCTATAATTTAAACTATGGAATTTAATCAATCGGCAGTAGCCGATTGGCTAAACTATTGTCAGTAGTAAGTGAGATTAAAACCCAGGACCCATTTAAAGCTAGTGCCACCACCAGTACTGCCGAGTCTAGTATAAGGTCCACGTAATATAGAAACAAAGGAAAAACCCCTTTCTTTATATCATACGTGGATCTTATACGGCACGAGCGCGATACTTACCTGCATCACTAGTTTTTTTACAACACAGTCTCCACATCGAAGATCATAATCTTCAGAGAGAGATACTAAAATGAACTCGCAATCGGTTACAGTAAATACATACATGTTCAACTCATGATTGTGAAACTTTACATCACTCAAACAGGTATGTTACAGCTATCATTGACCAATCATTTAAGTTAAAAACCTCTTCAGCATGAGGTTATCATCAATTGTCATCTTGTAAGCAGGGGTCAATAAGACACCTCTAGGCCTTTAGGATATTAGAGCACTTAGGGTTTATCTGTTAACCATGTTTGCGAAATTCTACTTCAGTGCGTATGCCTGTCTCTTAGTCTAGGTACACGTATCATTAATATAAAATGCTACTGATACCTACATCAGCTACCTGTATTGTAGCATCCCCACATGTCGCAAATGATCAAGAATATTTACTGCTAGAATTGCGTACATAAGCCATGTGAGGTCGCCTCAACAGCAGAAGGTCGCCGGTGCCGAAATCGGTATAGAAGACCTCATCACATGGTGACGTAAATCGTTTTATTTAGGTCTCGTTACTTTTAACACATTTGTCTCATATAAAGTGACAAAGTCAAAAGTTGTGCTTTGTTCAAATTATTCGTTTCTATAAACGTACTACAGAGAAACTCAGCGTACTTAGGTCGTAGGCATATTACTAGTGATAACTAAAGAGTAAAGTTAGCTTTACTTACGTCATTATTAGCTTTCATCAGATAATGCCAAAAACTTTCATAATGACGTTCGAATTGAAATTGTGTTTAGGGTTGTTTCGTTCAGCATTTGTAAATATCGTTAATGCCAATAAATTTTCGACCTACATCCTAGGCCAAAGTGTGATGAAGCTGTAGGCAAAGTTGCAAGGTCAAAGACATTTTGTTGGTTATTCGAACACATTACAAGAATGCACATTTTGAACAATTCGAACGGACCTTATATGTCAAAATTCCTCCCGAATGCACGTAGTGTATGCTGCACAATTTGTAACTTTGTCGCTTTTTCTTGTGGCATGACTCGTTTTGCCAGACTCTTACAATGTAACTGTTTATTGTAGACTGCTCAAAAACATTTCCTAAAAATTTGTATGGGAAAGTGTCTGATGTTGTCACGACAGAACATAGACTAAACACCTTCTTGAAAGGTAATATAGTACAAAAATAGAACTTACTCATCGCTGTAATATATTGGCCTAAATTCTATATGTCCAGGAAGTGGTAAATGTAAAAATTAAGTGTTAACGACTGCACATCCGGCAGTTGCTTTCTTACCACTAACAACATAATAATTGTGCACTTAGCAATACAGGAAAGTGAATTATCATCTACCCACATTCAATTTTAACGAACTTGCACGTAATTTACCTTTTTATTTCATTTGTTCATCACCAATTCACGCTCCCAAGATATTTGCACAGTCCTTCAACGCAATAACATTGGACGGAGGTGTTAAACAGATCCTTGTGTACGTAAATAAATAAGCGAATAATTCAGGACTTTGTCGTTATTAGAAAAAATGCTGTTCTTACGGCTAGTTCGTAAGAAATTTGGAATGGTTTATAGAGATATGGTACTAATAAAATATAAAGGGAACACACTATTTTTCTCGTTACCAAGCATCATGGATGTTTGTTCAGAGGTGGTGGTGCGTGTGTGTATGAGCAATGGAATATTAAACCACAAAATGGTTTTACTTAAGTGTAGCTAGTTATTAGCATATTTAATTACGAGTGAATAGACAGTAAACAAAGCAAGCTGTCGCAATCCGTGTAGATTCTTATTTTGAACGGATAGTTTACCGCAGATATCATTCTGCTAGTGACAAAGAAATAAAGCCATTCGCTGACAACAATCAGCGTATCTCCACACAAACACCAAGGGCACGGTCTACGAAGACCACCCCGAGACGGTTTATAGTCACGATCAGCGCACGCGCAGTGAAACTCGCTTTCCACTCGCACCTGCACTTTGACACTGGATAACGACTGGGCTATATACTCAATAACAGTTACCGTGATAGTAGTGATTGGACGTAATCGCTGGGCCTTTGGAACCTGCTGAATATTCGATTGTGGAGATATTGTACCAAACAGCTCAACAAGTAATGTCAGCAAAAAGAAAAATATATGGCCTTATTATTTTGGACAAGTAATCATATATAGAATAGTGAAGCGTATGGCATAACTCCTCTATCAGAGAGGAAGGCTAGAGTCCCAGCAGTAGGAACCAAATGGGCTGATTAAAAGATGAGGAAATATTGTATTTGTAAGTAAGGATTGTTATAGTTACTCTTTCACGTTAAAATTTCTATATTGCCAGCACGGACAAAGCTACAATGCGCTGCTAATTAGTAATTAAAACGATTTCCAGGCGTCCTATTTTTAAATCACTCATAATTTGTTTCACCCACGCAATATAATATCACCCAAGCAATCATTTTTTTTGGACTTTTCATGCTCGTATCGCATCGTCGAATTACCATTTGCAAAATATTTATTTCACACAGTACTTGATTAGTATTCGTGTTCAGACGTACGAGTACGTATACTCAAGAAACAAGTAATATGGAATGCCTACAATTACTACATATCTACGCTTAAAACGATCTAAAACCTTTTACGGACCTTGCGAAAAATTCACTGCTAAATGTATCTGGATTGATAGATGTAATGCGTTTGAGAGATTTTTCATGCTTAAAGTTTAATAAGAAGCTTTATTAGGTGTTGCCAGCGTTTTATGGCCTGTGTTTAGTTCGTTGACATTATTTATAATATCAAAATACCACATATAACTTTTGTTTCTCACACCGCAACATCCCAGTCGTATGCATAAAGTTTAACAAAACAAGTTTAATAAAAACAGGCTGAATGAGTACTTAGTTTCCATTACAGAACCATAAAACGCTACTGGCATCAAGAGCCGCTACTGGTAGCTAACTTACACGGGAGCAGAAACCCGTGTTTGTATAATAAACATAATTTAAATAGGGACCGTTCGTTTTATCGTGTATCGACCGCGAAGTATTAATTTGTACTAATTAGCAGACCGTAACAATGCATTCAGGTTTACTGTTATCTGCATGGAATACAGGGTGATGTGTGGGGCTTGAGAGTTTAGTTGAGTTTAAGTAGCTAGATCCATTGTTTTCAGTGATAAGAGCAGTCGCAACGACATAAATACTGTGTACAGTGTAGGTAATCAATTCATCTATATCATGGCGCTTACATAATTTCCATAATTTTAGTAAATAGAAATAAAAACTACTTAAAAATTACTTACTAATAGTAATCAGTAAAGTAAAGGTAAAGGAGGGTTATATGTAGTAAAATGTCGTACATAAATCTGTTGATCCTTTAGGGATGCAAGGGCGTTCATCCTTTGAATGAAATATCAGCAGTTGCAAGCAACAGCAGTAGTGATTTTTTCTTCTTATTTGTACCGATATAATGAGTTCAATTGGGGGTTCATATCTGCTCAAAACCCAATTCCGGACACAACCTATGCACGTTGAAGGCTACAATCGACTTTGTTTATGGATGGAAAATATAATTAGGATTTGATGTACTTGTATCTTATTTGATATTAATTAAGATGTAAGAGCAGATTTGGAGGTAGCGGCCGAGTTTGAGAATTTCTTCACTAATATTCCTTCTTTAACAACCAAAACTCTAAAATCTTCCTCCATCTCTGCTGAGATCTTACTTAAACAAAGTGTAACTGAATGTGACACAACTTTTAAATTTTCAATAGTTAATTGCAAAGATATTGTAAGCAGTTTCAAAAGTCTAGATGCAAAAAAAACGGCAGACCTATGGGGTCTTTCTGTGAAGACCGTTTCTTCAATTATAGATGTCATTGCACCCAATCTAGCAGCTGTGTTTAATAGTTGTGTTGCAAGTGGTGTATTTCCTGACCTAATGAAGCACAGTAAAGTGGTTCCTTTATTCAAATCTGGTAGTACTACTGATCCAACAAATTTTCGGCCTATTTCTGTACTACCTACGCTAAGTAAGATTTTCGAAAAAATTATATTACATCAATTAGAAACTCATTTTAGTGCAAACAAAATTTTCCATAAGAATCAATTTGGGTTCACAAGGAATCGCTCTACTATAGACGCAGGTATAGAACTTATAAAAGATGTGTTTGATGCCTGGGAGAAGTCTCAAGATGCCTTAGGTGTTTTTTGTGACTTATCTAAGGCATTTGACTGCGTCCGACATGATATACTTGTCAGGAAATTACAACACTACGGTATTAGGAACATGGCTCTCAACCTTTTGACTTCATATTTAAATTATAGAATTCAAAGGGTTGACATAAATGGTAAAAAATCGCCCGGCTCTATAATCTCAATGGGCGTTCCACAAGGTTCAATACTAGGGCCGTTCTTGTTTTTAATCTATATTAATGACTTACCTTATTATGTAGAGAAGAATCACGAGATTGTATTGTTTGCAGATGACACTTCACTGTTATTTAAAATTAAAAGGCAGTTATTAAACTATGACGATGTTAACAATGCATTAGCTAAAGTTGTGAATTGGTTCAATACAAATAATCTTCTCCTCAATGAGAAGAAAACTAATTGTATAAAGTTCTCGACACCAAATGTGAGACAAGTAGAATCCAATATACAATTGAATGGAACAGGGTTGGACCTTGTGGAGTCAACGGTCTTTTTAGGAATTACTATAGACGCTAAATTGCAATGGGGTCCCCACATAAAAAAATTGTCTAGTAGGCTCAGTTCAGCGGCTTATGCTGTTAAAAAAATTAGACTATTAACTGATGTAGACACAGCTAGAATAGTTTATTTTAGTTATTTCCATAGCGTTATGACTTATGGCATACTGCTCTGGGGATGTTCTGCAGATATTAATTCCATTTTTATACTGCAAAAAGGGCTATACGAGCGATCTACAGTTTAGCTCCCAGAGTTTCCCTTAGACAGAAGTTTAAAGACATAAACATTCTAACTGTTGTCTCTCAGTTTATCTATGAAAATCTAATGTATGTAAAGAAAAACATTAGCAGTTTTGATAAAAGGAGTGATGCTCATTCCATCAACACGCGAAATAAGCACAAGCTATCCGTACATGTAACGCGTCTCCACAGAATAAGTCATTCTTTTATGGGACAATGTATACGATTCTATAATAAAGTTCCCAATGTTATCCGAGATTTGCCTATTAATAAGTTTAAAATTACTATCAAAACTAAACTCTGTCAAAAAGGTTATTACAACATTTCGGATTACTTGGAGGATAAAACAGCTTGGGACTGATCACTCCAGGATCTATCTACTCGTGTACTAAGATGTCAAAGTGTAGCGTGTCTTGCCCTACTGATACCATTATTATGTACTCTTTTGTAAGGCAACACACTGGAGCTAATATTTGTAGTACCTAAGTAAAAACATTGTAAAAACATCTGTATAAAAAGAATAGCCCCGAGTTTCTTGCCGCTTCTTCTCGGTAGGCTCTATATATTTTGGAACGCGGCGGTAGTCTTTAAAGTACATTATAATGAAAAATTGACGTTCATAAGTGCGTCTTTGATGCCTAAATTGAATAAATGATTTTGACTTTGACTTTGACTTTATTATAAACATTACTAGCTGTGCCCCGCGGTTACACCCACGTGGTAATGGATGATGATGATGAAAATTCATCTATCTACATACCAAATTTCATTTAAATCCATTAGTAGTTTTAGCGTGAAAGAGGACAACCATCCATACACACAAACTTTCCCGTTTATAATATTAGTAGCAAGTAAAACACTTATAATATTATATAAATATATAGTTATTTGTATTACCTTAGAGTTTGGGCAGTTCTCCTGAACTCTTTGTGATCATCGCTTTGAAAATGAAAAAAATTTAAGCAAAAAAAAATTTTCAAAACGGTACCATGATAGGTACCTAATTTTATTTTGTGCACATGATACAGACTTCGACAAGTTATATCACTTTTTGGTGTTGAAGTCGGTTCCATAGTTTGTCAAAAAATTTTTTCACTATAAATATTGACCCTGTGTACTTACGCGATCGATTGTCAACGATGATATCATCAAGATAAATCAACACTTATCAGGTGGAGTACTTTGTACAAAAACCGCTTCACTGAATTTTTAAATGGGACCACCTCGGAAGTATACTCTACAAAATAATTTTGAGAATCGGTTTACAGATGGGGAAAAATCAGCTGTATGTAAGTATGTATTTTTATGTGTAACATACACATAAAAATACATACATACATACAGCTGATTTTATATACATATATAGATATGTATGTATTTTTATGTGTATGTTACACATAAAAATACATACACACGAACATGTAATATATCCTCCTTTTTTGAAGCCGTTAAAAAAATTAACATCTTACGAAAGCCGACAAACACCCTGTCGGAAACAAGTTGATTGGTGATCCAACCGCAACATTACTGTATTACCACGTAATTACTAAGTAATTGGTGACCAGTGCCCAGTGACCACCCATTGTCTCAACACAGTTACAGGAATGCAGCCGGCCTTGTTGAAAGGGCGCGGGTGGATGATGGAATTTTGGTAATAGAGGTCTGAGAAAGACCGAAAGTTAATGCGCTGCAGATTGAATACGGATGTATTTTCCTTCGTGCAAAGTAAGTGTTTCCTATTTAGTCAATTCGTCATAATAATAAAGCTTGAGAGATCAAGAGAAGTGCTCACATGGAGTAATTTGCTTTTTTGAACACATTTTTTTAATCGTGTGACATGTATCCAGATTTCACACTTTTGGGGAGACTACAGAGATTTCTTACTTGTTTCGTATGTTGTTATGTCTATCCTTCTACAAAAAATCAGTACTACTTGCCTACCTTCAAATTGATAAAAACTTTACAGATGAAACAATGGGAAAGAAGGTAGAGAGGTCAACGTGTATGATATATAACATCACTAGTAAATACATCCAGACTTGCTAGACTGTATGTTGCATGCTTGTATGTCGTATACACTTAAGGACTAATCACTACCACGGAATGGACACATTCAACACCCTTTCATAAAACTAAACTAGAAATTAGTTTTCAAATATAAGCGGTATTTATTATTTTCTGCAGCGTTAAGGTTTACTGTGGATTGGTTTTGAGTAGGGAAGAGATGTTGCATTTCCTTTTTCTAAGCTTATAATCTTCGGATACCGAGCTCAACCGCATGATTTTTCTTTGTTGCTTTACCTATTCTTCTACAGGTAGACCCAGTTTACTGCACCAATTCAGTGTACCAACGTTGCATGCGCGTGCGCAGCCAACGGGCCTTTGAGCTCTATTTGTCGATGGCCAGTCATTTCACACGTTATTTATTGCCAATGCCCGATTCGGATTGTTAGTTTTATGGAACGCTTAGCTGATTTGCTGCAGGTTTATTTGTAATAGGACTAACGGTTTCTTGATGTAATGTTGACTATAGAATGACGTCATTAATTATTTTTTTAATTTTGAACTCAATATCGGATTCACTCCTGTTTTTTAATTATTTTGAATTGTTTGATATAATTGTTTAATCATTTTTTTATACTGGTTCATCAAAGTGACTCCCTCTCGCCTGATGGAAAGCGAAGATGGAATCTTAAGGTCAGGTCATCATAAGGGTGGCGATTAGTGCAGCTTAGATGCTTTTTCACGCCCCGCTTGAAAGACCCAGGGTCATAGCTGCAAGGAAATACGTACGCCGGCAAAGCATTCCACAATTTACTTACACAACAAGTAGGAACTGCCAAACTTTTAGGTTCGTAGTAAGAAATTTTGAACAGTATATGGATGCAATGATAGACCGGAACGAGTAGTTCGGGATCGAAATGGTGAGGAAGGAATAAGATTAAAAAGCTCTTCAGAACATTCGCCATGGTAAAAAACGCTTAGAGAAGCTATAGTTTTATGCATTTGTGTTCTAGGTGTTGAGTGACTTCAGTGTCTCTAATAATACGGACAGCACGACGTTGCAGTCTATCGAGAGCATCCATAAGGTACTTAGCGGATCCATCCCAGAGGTGGCAACAATATTCAATACATGGTCGCTCCTGAGTTTTATAAAGGCACCGCTGATCCGGAGTAAAGTAACGCCTCGCTCTGTTCAGGACTCCAAGTTAGCGGGAAGCTAACTTGATAATACTCACGATACAGTGTCGCTGGTTCAATTATGCATGATGCGTGTGTTAATTTCAATAAGAAGATACCATCTTATAAAACGCATATCCTTGAATAACTCAATATTCGTGCTAGCACCTATCTAAAGGTGAAAAAAAATGTTGGCGTCTTGAAAACTTCGACACTCGCCAGTCACTGGCTATCCACCAAGCTGGGCGCGTGATGGAGTATGGCCATAGTATATTTGTACTTGTACTATATATTGTATAAATATAATGCGATTCCTTGCTTTCACTGAAGTATGTGTGGTTAAGAAATGAGATAAAATTCATAATATTTATGACACTCTGAAATTCTTTTATTTACTAAGCCTTTGACCATAAACATTTTTTTTGCATCGGAATGTCTCGGAACTGCGTCCAGGCAGTCGTATAGGAAGAAATGCCAGTCCATATAGAGATGCAAACGGTAATTAATAGAAGGTCGCTTGCCGTTATGCGCCTGCGCATCTCGACATGTATAGCCATATACAACATAATATATAGGCATAGAATAAAATGTATGTATAGGCTGTAGCAGCCCGCGGCGTCCGGCAGGCCTCATATAGAGCGTACTGCTCGGCGCACGCCTAGTGTTGCCATGTTCAATAAATAAAGTGTTGGTTGGTTTTACTTTTTGCTGCACGATTGATGGGTGAAAAAGTATGTTTGTTTACTCTGGTTTCTGCGCAGATATCGTGAGAGTCCTGGTCATGGCGAACGGGATACATGTTTTATTACTGTTGTACATGTTTTATAACTGAACTATTATATATTTACTAACAGGCCGGTACGCGGTTATCCCCGCTGGGCATTTGCATTGTTTTATAAAGTTTAACCCCTATTACAACCATTTAATTAGTCCATGTCAAACAACGAATTTAGAAGTATTTATTTGCTTATGTGTAATTATTAACTGAGATCTAGATTTTAAAAATTGTTTGGACTCTCATATATAAACTTTCACACTACATTGCACCCCGTACATAATTGGTACATTCTATCGAAAAACGATTTTTTTATATCTAGATTATGGTGTCACAACGTTTATAAATATATTATTAGAAATAGCAAAACCCCCACTTTTTTCTCTTATTTTTATTTCAATCTTGTTACATAATCCTAAAATGCTGTCTACTTAGTATATAAATTTCCTGCCAAAACCAGTGTCATAGGTCAAGTAGTTTTTGACATTTCGTGTTTAGTTACGACCTAAATCAATAACGTATTTCGCTTTATAATTATGTAGATTAACCCTATACCTTTTTTAGCACATAATTTTAATTATGATACCTGTTGTTTAATGTTGTTATTAACATGAAAAAGTGATTCATATAAGCGCACAATTCAAGTTAATGCCTAAATTAATGTTGTCACCTGCAACTCGGTACAAAGGGGTTATTGCGAAATAAATCAATAATATATTTTGACTTTAAACAATAAATGAAATACACTATTATGATATTTGAATGCACTTTTACGATGTATGTTTTTACAATAATTTATCAGCTGTTGAGTGTTTATCGACAGAAATGTGGCTCTTCCCTGCTGCACCAGGTCTACCGTTACGTCAGATAATTAGTGATGTTACGTGTAGTGACCAGCGATTAATGTCCATTGATAATGTATAGATTAATTAAAGTCCATCAAGTCAGTGTCGTGTTAGCGGATGTTAGTTTGCCTGACTGGGTATAAATGTTACTTCGAAGATACCACTAATGTAAACTCCAAGATTGTAAATCGATAAAATGTGTTCGTTTCATTAATTCAATATTGATCTTATCACTTTATTATCAAATAATAAATAATATCAAATTGTTAAATAATTATATTGTCAAAGTAATTAAAGAGAAAGATGGAACATGCCCATAAAGTAGTCCGCTCCAGTCTATGAATAGAATAATCTCATTGAACGATTATTACGTTCAGTCATTTTTTAGGTAAAAACACTTATATATTTAATATTTTTACAATTATTCGTATAAATGCAATTGCATATGTGATACCGCTATTGCCTATCCCATACGTAGTCAGGGCCTAGCCTTGGTCTAGCTAGTACAAGGTACCATAGTAACTAGGTACCGGTGGTACCGGTGCCGTTGGCTATTTGAAGAATTTTAACAGGCGCGGGTAGTACGTAACTCCTGCAGTGACCTGCTGACGTTGCGTAATTGTTGCGTCGGCGCTGCTTATAACCACTATGTGAAGACTTGTGAACGCATCCCACGGTGTTAGCGTGAGATGTCAAAGATTAAAATGGAATTTATTTTAATACAGTGAATTATGGCGGTATGTTTCGAGGTCAAATGTCTTCAACATACTTGCAAAGATTTGTAGTATGTAGGTGGTAATCCTGAACTTTGAATAGGTTCGTATGATATGGTGTCGATAATAACAGCTATTATAATTTAATCTAATGGATATATTTTTCATTTTGCCGTATACTGTATTTTATTTACTATAAGAATCTAACATACCGTCAGTTTTTATAAATAACTGACTTTTATTGACTTTAGATAAAAACTGACTTATAATAACTTTACTGACGACTTTCCGACATTTTGGTTGTGCTCTTGCAGAAGAGGCATTTTGACTTAATAGTGTACAATATAATCCTCCTGACATAATATATTTACTTTAAGCCTTCCTACTATACAATTTTGAACGGATTTCACCATTAACATGTCTAAGAAAGCAAAGCATTATTAAAAACGCGTCGACATCGAACTGTTTCAGAGTTACACACAGACACACAAGGTCATAAACAAGACCGAAGTTCCTAAACGCCAGAGGTCACGGTCGAAATAAATGTCATATCAACAAGTGCAGAAGTTCCGGTCACGTGACTTGAATGTTTGATCGGACACCGAACGAGGGTTGACCGTTCGCGTAGCACAGTAACCTTATTCACCGAGCCACCTTAATTATTTATCAGTTATAGCTTTATTAATATCAGCACATTTGTAAAGTCGTCAACCGTTGGATTAATTAATTTTAGTCATTAATTGGTGTCAGCAGGACGTCTCCGAGGCTAAGTCCACTGTCTGAGTGATGTCTTTAACTCTGTACAGTTGTGATGAACAGGTCATTCACCTGATATTAAGCATACATGTATGATAAACGATTTGCCTTGAACTTTTTTTAGTGAATGATTACGGATCTTTGTCTTAGCTGTAATCATGTTTTAAGGCAAGTTGTTTTCCATCTCCAATCCAAACCAAATTCCTCAAATAGGTAGCCGATAGAGAAGAGATGGATATTCCTGAAGGAACGTGTTTCTTTACGCAACTAAGAATAAAATACGTATCATCTATTATTAACAATACAATGCTAATTAATAATATAATGCTTACATAATAGTTAACTATTATGTAAGCATTAGTAACAAGACAATTCTTGCAAACTTTTGGAGGGCCCATGTGGAGGTCCAGTGCGTCTTTAGGTGGAGGACACGGAGACGTACCCCAAATCAATTGATTGACTGAAATTGGTTAAGTGCTTCTGTATAGTTTCGGGCTAAACGTGAAAAGTAATAGACAAATACGTCATAGAGTTCATCTCATGGGATCAAAGAACAAGACCGGAACTATACAGTCAGCCAAAAAATGTGTTGAATCAGGATGAAATTATAATTGCTTTTCTTTTCCTGTCTCTGTGCTACTTAAAAACAAAACAGGCTTAGTAGTTTTTGTAAATTTAGTTGTCATGAAGGTACAGGTATACCTACAAAATAAATGTAATTAGGAGGCGGTACAATCACCACGCCAACCTAGTGTTAAGTGGTAACCACTGCCTAGAACAGATGCAGTTCCTCACAAGCGTTGAACTGCACTGCGCTCATAACCCTGAGACATTTAGGTGCTAAGTCTCGTGTTCCTGTAATTTCGTCAGCCCATACCTTCAAACCAGAACCCAGTATTGCGAACATTACTGCTTCACGGTAGAAACAGGTATAACGTCATTATTTCCCCGGACGAACTCATTCACAAAGAGTTCTACTGCACTAATAAAATGCTAAGTATCTGAAAATGACAAACTTATTTCTTCATTTATAATTTTAGTAAGTATGTTTAAAGACACTTAAAATATGTTTAATAGTAGTATACATTGTAGGCAGATGAGCCAAAGCTATAAGTGTTTTTATGGTTGATTTATATCTTTATTATTATTTATGTGTGACACACATGACGGTGAAGATCATCATCAAAACCATGTCGTTTTATCTGTGAGGCCATAACGCCAAGATTCAAACCGTGTTTTTGATAGGAACCAGTCGACACATGTGCTAAGTTGTCAGTGTGTCGTTGGGCTTATCTCTTATTAGGGTTGGCACTTTCATGAAAATAATTGTGTTTCACTGTTTTATGTCTCACACTTTGTTTTGAGTGGGCCGAGCACGAAAATCTGCTTGAGTGTAACGTTATCGTGTCGTTTACGTATTCAGTACAAACTATGAGTTATCTGTGCCACGATTGTACTAGATAAATGGCAGTCGGTACTAAATACTATTAAGATGCGATTACGTTACACTTAAACATATTTTCGTGCTAGGCCCACTGGTACCTACTTAAATGAAAAGTGTAGGCAAGTTTTATTGATTACAACTAATTTTATGTAAGTAGCTAGTAGTAGTTAGTAGCAATTCGAAACCTTTTATCGTGTAAAACAAGATAAGATGTTAACAAGATATATACAATAAAACCACGAGTAAGAGTCCGGATAACACGAATAAGTCGGTCTCATCTAAAAAGTGCGGATCGAGATATTTATGTGTAAGTGATATATTTTAACAAGCTGCAGGTATGATCGTAAGTCTGAGTCCTAAGCAAACCTAAACAACAGGTAGTAGAACTACCGACCTGTAATAGTGTGTATTTGTAATATTGTGTAGTTGTGTTAATTACTCCTACATGAACTTCACTGTCATGAAAAGCCAATGCAGAACCAAAACAAAGAGTCGACAACCCTAAATCAGTGGCATATGGCATCATTCGCAATTAACAGCTATTCTGAGAACCAGTCCGCATGGAGCTTGGACTACCGGGAGGTAAAACCAGATCCGTACTCTTTGGACTATTTTACTAAGTTGGGATATATGGGCAAAACTTGCGGTTTTTTTACTTGGAGCTTTGTGTTGTAGTGTAGCAACATTAAGTGCACCCTTCCACTTCATAGCAGTTTTAAAATAAATTCAGAACCATTATTAGAGTAGTTAGAACTGTCCAAATATCAGCTCTTTACATGATGCAGCGCAAAAAGGTCAGGTTAACTAGATCAGGAATGAGTACCTATTTATGGAAAATAAATACTTTCTTTCCTGATCTAGTTAGCTTGATTAGGAGTTGTAGAACTTCCTGTAGAATAGAAGAACAATTTAACATAGCCAACTTCTAGAAAATTTAATTAAATGACGTCACATGCACGCCATTAGCATTATTAACATTAGTACATAACAGGTACTTAAGTATTGCACCATTATGACGTCATCAGGTATGACGAGTGCTTTTGTAGGCTTACTTGAATTTTTGTACGCATGATATGTACCTTCTCGTAGATAAAAGTAGATAATTACTTTTGTGCAGATAATATTTTTACGTTTTTTGTTTCAGGAAGAGTTTATATATGTCGTGCTGGATTTGAAATATTAAACAAGGTCATACCTTAAGTTAGTGTGCGTAATACGTAAGAACAAGACTTGAACGAGGACATGTTGCGCCGACTCCGCGAAATGCACATCGAGGATCTAGAGACCCCTGGTGATGCCTACCTCGGATATGGACAGCACAACCCCCTCCTCACTAATACTAGACTAGGTGACATCGAATATGTACCAAAAAAAGACAGGAGTCGGCTGCTCAGCAAGCGAATCACTGCTCCACGTCCCCATAAATTGTAATTAGCTGTAAATAGGATAGGGCAATATACAACAACATAATACATTTATATAAATTGATTCTGTACAGACTAACAATCTCACAGCACACACTATACGACACTTATACAGATCTCTCTCAGACAAACATAGGTAGACTGTAAGTAGCTGACACACCCACAGGCCGAACACACCACCGACCTGTGGACATAATGTAATATATGAACTAGGGAAATAAACATCTCTCTATTCTATTCTATACGTAAAAAGACACTTATATTATGCGACTCAAGTACACCAAAGTACCTAGTAATCGCAAGTAAATCTATTTTGTTCTAAACTCTATAATTCAAACTGAGTTGAATTATAGAGTTTATTTCTCTTTTAAACCGTAATCCACCGCTAAACATTTTCAATATTGTGAATAGTGATATTATTTATTTTGACTTGTGAATATTTCTTGCGTACCTAATGTTAACTCATAGACTAAGAATAATTCATTTGTTTTTTTTTATATTTGTTATACCAACATACCATATTTACTTGATATACCAGTTGATATAGAAGAATTTATTCAAAGAAAAGGACCTAAGTAAAAAATATCATCAAATATTCAACAGTTTAAGTTAGAATTTGTAATTTATGATCAGTAGTAATCAAATACCTATCGATGCTGAGACAGAATGCAGCCCGTGGAATTGTACCAAAACAAACAAAAGCCGAGATGATTTCTCAACTGAATCTAACAAAGCTTTAAATAACGCAGACAGAAGTAAAACACAACGACCAGTAGTCTGGGAAGCTTCCAGTATACTGTATCGATTTTGTCTGGATCAATAGGGTTGTCTGTATCGTTCATATTTTACCTCGGTCAATGACCTAGTTTTATTTTCACTACAAGTGTCAATATATTGAGTAAAACGCTACATCTAGAACCATTACTTTATACGAGATTTGCTAAAACTGAACATTTTTTCTATGTAGAAATGCCGAGAACACTGTCTAGCATTTAACTGTTCGGGATGGTTAATGACAACCCTGACAAGTGCACTAACGGCCGGTCCCAATAATTTATCTATCGCCGGTTTACCTTACTAGAGTTAGATATTCGACACTATTTGTATGGAAGTTATGTCAAATTTCTATCGGTAGTAAGCAAAACTTATTTAAACTTATTTGGATTATTGGGATCCTCCATAAGACGCTTACGTAGTATCGTAGTTTGGTTTCAAGACATCCTGAGGATACGTCGTCTGAACTGAAATTGAATCTTAAATCGCTCTGGTAGTAAATTGTACTAAGTATCCATTGCAAACATGTTTTTAATGGTTTTAATTCTTGGTTGGTTGTAAGACAATAATAAAAATAGGTACTACATGAAATTATCAATATCAGTAGTTAACTATTTAAATAAAAATCATAGTTTTACGGTTTAAGTTTCTTGCTTAAACTGAAATAAATGTCTTATTAGCGCCTTGATAAAAAAGTTGATAATTTAGAGTCTGACTGCTTTTGACTAGTTTGGCCAACCCCGACTGAATCTCAAGGATAGCCGAAAGATACAGATTGATGCTTGCAGAAGCAACAGGCTTCCATTATTAATATTACTTGCTAGAGCTAGTTAACCTACTAATAGATATTACTTCACTACCGATCAAGCGCGAGGTGAGATTCGAATCCAAGACCGCATAACCGGCAACCGACCGATCATCACTTCAGCATTCTACTTTTAAAGAAAGGTATATAAGTCCCCTTCCATAATAAAATAAAAAACTTCAACTTTTAGTTTCCATAAACACGACATGACGTTTAAGTTTCTTGATGAATCCCCAAATAGTCTGTCCAACAACAGTTAACAATATTTCTGGTACAAATTTATTGACTATCAAATACTATCTTAATATGACATCTAGATACACGTACATAGAATCAACGATATCTTAAAGTATCCCCACTCAAAATAAAATCTTTTACACAGTCCATTTCTGATTTGATCACAGTTCGTTTTACAACATTTCGCGAAACGTCTGCGCGCGCGCAGGTCCAGTCATAAAAGCACGAATACGAGGAATCGTTTAATGATATAGAATATAGTAGAGGGTGTTATATAAAGGTTAAATCAGCAATAGCCGCTTTATCGGGTCATCCACACCACACGTATGCTAGTCATGGTTCCTCATTCTTGAAATTGCTGGGTAAAGGACAATTTATTATTAGCGCTTGAGAAAACATAAGTTTATTTATGTTTTACGTTGTACCGCCTTCATTTCTTCTATGGTTTAAGGGTTAAAATCTTTTTTCAAGAACCAAACTGCAATTAATTACAGCCGCTATCCCTGAGAGCCAGTTACTATTTTAGGTCTAGTCTTCTACTATATTCAACCAGATCATCACTGGCAAACAAGACAGTGGTCCAACCTGACCCTTTTCATAGTAATATAAACCATAGATGGAGTTTCGATTTGATTTATCTTTAATTTTTAAAATTGTACGCAGTTTTTCTGTAGCGCGGTTTCTAACCGGGATCAAAATCACATTGTATATTTTGAGAAGACAACATTATAATCATACTTTAAATGTATATTATCGCAACCAGACTATACTTTAATTTGATTATCGCCAAAAGTTAAGGATGCGCGTTTATACTAACTCAAAAGCTCAGTCATCAAAAGCCTGATGTGGCACGTGCGCAGGAGTGCGATTTATTTCGGTAAGCAGGTCACCGGGGTCGACGACCAGCGCGTCGCGACGTCTAAGAATATGATGCGCTCGCGCAGGTGCACTTCACACTGCAGAAACTGCTAGCTAATCTGTGCTCCCTTGGAAGAATGATTGATAGCCATCAGGAGGGAGTTCAAAAACCACAGCTATTATGAAAACTGCTGTGACAATTTAAAATATTTTATGGCTTCGGAAGCGGTAAATTAAGAAATGTACATTGTTATCATATCTTTATTTTCATTCCGATATTTCATACATAGGAGATGTGATTTAAGGAAGAAGGTAATTCAAGACTAGTACAGACTAGAAAATTATTATGGTCTCGCTAATATAAATGATTATTCATCATACTCAAATAAAGAAGAACTGATTCAGTTTCAGTATTTTTATACCAATTATACGAGTACATTGGGACTATTTTCTAAAAATACATTTTGCCTCATTTGACTTGTCTGCAAATAAATCTCTGTCATGACCGTTTGAATGTGATATATGGACGTTGTAACATGCCCCGATTCTATAAACTTTATTGGTTTTAAACGAACACAAGTTAAAATTGTAGTCCAATAAACAGCTTCCATAAATTACCTGCTTTATTAACCTACTATGAAATAGGAACAATTCAAGAGCGTTATATATTTCTCTGACACCGTAGCAGGACCTACTGGTCTCAAGAACTGCAGTAAATTACGAAGTTTCAATTAAAAACTAGGTAAGGCCCTTGTATCATGTCCCGATTATAGACATTTTATCGATTTTAAACGAACACAAGTTTGAAATTTTAGTTCATTAAACAGCTTCCATAAATCACCCGTTTTATTAACCTACTAAGAAATGAGAACAATTCAAGAACGTTGTATTTTTCTCTTAATTTTCTCTGAGACCGTAGCCGACCTGTGGTCTCACGAACTCTAGTGAATTACGAAGTTTTAATTAAAAAGTAGGCAGATTATCATAGCGGTTAAAGAAACTGAATACAGTGTTCTAATCAACAATTAATATTAATTGGAATTTTCCGATTGAGAATCCGCCCACCAAGTCTCGGCGAGATATCGGTCGATTAGAGGCAATGAAAACCAATAGTGCTCTAGACCGATGTCGAATAACCCCATAAAGTGAAGCGTAGCATCTTGATTGAAAGTGAACGTAGGCGCACCTGTGACGGCTAAGCGTGACCGATCCATTCTGCTCTTTTTGGACAGGTCACTGTGGCTGTGACGCCGCCGCCGCGAATACCGTTAAGCAATTTTTGAACTTGAAACAAGTTTTATTTTTGAAGTTTTGAGGTTAAAGAGTTTTGCAAGAATCCAAAACTGTCCACACCATATTGGTTTATGCATGACTCATGGTAGTCAGCTCTCGAGATCTGCAGACAGGACAATGAGTCGAGAAAAACGACGCTTGGATAAAGAGAGAAAAAACGGCCTACTGAAACGTTCACCGTTGCAGGCATTATTGAGTAATAATGCATGAATTATTTACGATGTGGTAATTTCCTGACCAGTCTTTTTAGGCGGGTCTGTTGTCTTAACTCATACTTCTGGCACTTTGAAGGTGTACTTTATGTATTCAGTACCGCATAATACGTTTGTCCCAGCGAGATTTATGTTGTTTTACATTTAAGCGATAACTTTTAAGCAATATTTATTATAAGGTATAAATATGTCTTCATAAATATTTAAACAGGTCCAAGCATTATGAACTCTTCGAAATGACCTTAATTGATTCATTATGTACGTTCCTTTCTCGTTATGCTTTTAGCCTTTGAAGGTGTAGATACTTAATGTGCTCAGTTCACATATGTTTGTTCCGTGAGATTTATGTTTTTTTTTTTACATTTTAGCGGCGCCTTTGGAGCAATGTTTGTTAAACTTTTGTTTATTAATATTCAAACAGACCGTATTAAGTTGATATCTCGGAAAATACCGTTATTTATTAATTAGGTACTTACGTTCTCACCTCGTTCGCTTTGAAACTTTAGAAGAAAATAATACAGACAAAACGAGAGGATAGTCATTACTTACACAAGTCACATGATTTAATAATGGTTTCAATCCGGTAAGTTTTTATTTAAGTTAGTCTATTAGTAGATTTAATTACTGTGCTCCGGCAATCTGACCATATAGGGTACTACAGCCTGCCATTAGGTACTAACGACACCCGTTCAAACTTGGTTACGCGAGCAAAGACACATGTATTTACTTTCAAGGAAATCCAGTTGGTCTTTTATACCTCTAAATATTATTTCAAGAAGCAATTTCTTCTATAAGACTACTCGGTTTACAACAAAAATATAATGAAATAATAATGCACTTTCTGAAGAATACTAAATTAGGTGTCCATAACAGATGACATCCATTGACTCCATGACAGAGCTGAGAACTCCCATCCTGCATTTTATCATCCATAAAATGCAGGATGGGAGTTCTCAGCTCTTCTACCCAAGTAACACAAACAGGCATAATGATCTTCATAAAGTTTAGTATTCATTCATGATGACTTAAAATATTATAATAAACAAGATCACTGTAACATACTTAAGGCAAGGTTCTACGAATGTGGTAGGTACCTAACCTACTGAGGACTGATTGTGAAGATAAGGCGCATCGTGGAGGCGTCGAGTGGTGGCAAAATAAACGCCATATATTGAGACCGATCTATTGAGTATCTATTATAGATTTCGATGGAGACAGGCGTTAAGCTTTAACGTTTACAATGTAATTTGTTCAAGTGTTATTCTGAAAATATCGTATTTTTCTATAAACTTGTCAACATAGTAACTCATATAAATTCTCTAAAAGGCGCTTTTCATCTCGTATCTGATTTATATGTTACACAAATATATAGATAATGGACCTCACCTACAGTTCTGATTAAAGTATTATCTTGATTCCCTTTCCATTTATATGAGAGTTTGCCCTTATGAATCAATCATGCAATCTGATCAGATAAACTGAAAATAATCCTAGTTTACTGGCTAAAATCTGTGATTACCGCTCGTCTACGGAGTACGTGTACGCTACAAGTTTAAGCTTTTAGGTACATGTTTTTTGTAGAAAGACTAATTGTAATTATCAAATTTAAGCACAGACCAATTCATACCAGAAATGTTTTCACAATTGTCAATGCGTCTATATTATAATAGTTATTAGATTTCGGGCTACTGACCACTAACTGAATACGCACTGATTGCTCAACGCTGAGAAGCTGTCGCTCGAGTCTCGACACGTCCGACCAGCAAATAGAAAATGACAAAAGTTAACAGTAATCGGCACCACTGCACCGTTAGCTGTAGGTTTATCAGACGGGTGACGTAAGCACGCCCCCGCGTTGATTAACCAGCGTGCCGGTGTTGGAACGGCGAAAGCACGTGCTCTGCGACGGCGAAGATGCTGCTGACAAATAAATGGCTTTCAAGATAGCTGCTTATTTCTGGGATTTCTTCTAAACATTGAACGCACAGCAAGCGATGCTTCCGAGTTAAATGCGTATCACTAAATCACGTTTACGTGAAGGTAAGCTACACGAAGATGAAACATGTAGTAGTACATGTGTATTGGATACTGCCATGGTCAGCATTAGTGATTGATATCAAAATGGGGACGCTGATTGAAAGAGGATATTTCATAAACATAAAAAGCAGAACATAAATTACAATAGCAAGATACCTTACTGCAGCTACTATAAATGGGCGAAGTATATCGTTCCTATAAATGTATAGCTATACCGTTTAAAGTTTATATATATTTTATAAAACTATCTGCCCACTACTGTACGTAGAGTTACAGGTCCACATTCACAAAGGTAATGGGGACGTGAAGGTAAACAGAACTATCAAGAGTTTATATGTGTCATGATTATGAATGAAATCTTGCTTTACGTATGCAAAGGTGACATGCCGTTTCCAGTTGGTTGAATAAATTTAATTACTGATAGGCTGCTTGTTTGACTGTTTCGTTGTTATCATATGCTATCTGATGCGAGATGATGCGAATGAGATGGCGTGCACCAAAATACTTTAAAATATAATAGTATAATATTTATATAATGTCCAAATTATTATTGGCCATTGGCCATAGTAGATGACAGCATTCAGTTCCATCAAAGGTTTGCGCAGATGGCCCCCGCAGGTCTTAATACCGACCCCAAAATGCACAAATATGTAGTTTCTGTCTTGATCAGGCCGGTTGGTGCAGATAGTAAATCCCTACCCCTATCCCTTCTAAGCTACTGGTCTCGGGTTTGATCCTGGACAAGTCGAAACATTTGTGTACATGAACATGAAAAATAAATGTACGAGTAATTCATATACTGAAAGCAGACGTGAGTGTTTAAAAAAGTAATACTCTAATTCATGTACATATGTGACGTTGTAGGGGAAGCCCTAGAACGTCACATATCAATTGTTCCAGGGAGATCACACGGCGCCAATTCACCAGGAGACGGCCTTCCTATCTTCCACGGGACTTCTCATTCCTTCAGGCCTCTTTGCGTCGTCTTGCATAAGTCAGTTAGGTTCTAAAATTGAGCGGATGCTTGCTCTAACAATAAGCCCGACTTAATCTATTACTCAATCTGGCTTACCGTGGTATGCTCCCTACGCCCTTCACGCATGCGTAGTGGCCAATCGCCACAGAAATAGGTTGAGGCACAAAATGAGGGACCTGGCAAGGGGCTCATACTCTTAGATATATACAGCTTTTCGTAAATTATTGTTAAAACAACATACATAAAAGCATGCAACCAAAACTGCGACACTCGTCGTGCATTAGCAAGAAGGTGAGCATGAAGAACTAGATTAATAAATCAGGTATTGACGGTCTCTGAGAAGCTTGATTTTTGGGCAGGTTGACTTGAAAATCTTTTTTCCAGCCTTTTTGAACTTATCATATAACGTTTAGTTTTTTTTACATAAAACTGTTTTACTTACTCGTATTTTGAGCGCGATTTCTATCGTATCGATTATACGATAGAAATGAAAAGAAATTAACTGAAATGACTAGTCAAAACGTCACAACAAGCATATTTATATTGGTTTAAATCGTAGCTATAAAAATAGAGAAATACGAAAACATACAAACGTTTAATTTAAATAATACTTTATCTTGAAGATTTCCAATTTCATGTGTATGTAATTCTTTTGGTTCTTGCTTTTAGCTACAAACATGCAACGACTCCCAAACCTCCATGCACCTGAGTAACGCAATCAAATTATTATATTTTCAATAGAGTAAGATTCTGCAAATGTTACCTATAAGTACAGTTGTGTACTAATACGTACAGTTTCTATGCGACTAATGCATGAAAAGCAAAGCAAAAAGCCACTTTCAAAGTGTTAAGCTACGAAGAAATGTTAAGCAGTGTTAATAGCCACATGTGAACAAACATAAAGCATAGGCTTTAATAGCGATGTTTATCAGCGTGTTTCTCTAATAAATCAGCTGTAATCACTTACCAACGACCACTTTGTTCAGATTATTAAGTTTATACTAAAGTCTCTACCAGCATTTTCGTCCCAACTTACCTGAAAAATAAAGAAAAAGATTCATTAATTAAAAGAAACGAGCTCAAACTCAGGATAAATACGCTTTTTAATGGCCCCACTAAAACGACAATGTTACCACAATTTATTTCGCGGACGTAAATTTTTGTAATGCTTAGCAGTATAAACATTAAAAAGAACCTTATAAACCGTTAACTCGAATGTTTTTATGTTATAAAACTGAATTCATGCGTCAAAAATACGCTCCCATTTTTAAAAACGAATAAATAGCAGCCGAAAAAAGAAGCAAAAACAATCAGCTCATCCATCTTAACAATTTAAAATAGAATCTAAGAAAAGCAATAGCCTTCCAATTGAACCGAAATTAAGAGAGCGGCGCGGGCGCTACCCTGCAGGTATAAACTTAATTTCAAAATTGGCCATCTCATTTAATTTTCGGTTTTACAGAAACCTTCTCCCATAGGTAGTGAAAATAATATGGCCGTTATTTTTCTAGATCATTTTTTTTCAATCCTACTACACAATAAGTGCCTAAATTATTAAGATAGAAGCTAAGGTTTGCACACAATATCTGTAGAAGTTATAAAAGTAGTACTCATGCATTTCTATGATTCTTCGATCAGAATGCAAAAAATAACGCCTGTATAATTTTGTTCTATACGCTATTATATATTTTATTTGTGTTTACATGTATGATGTCTCTACGAGATTTGACGTTTTACAGTTGGACATAATCGCAAACGGTAGTCGTAAAAACATAATCCAACAGAAATTCGCATGAAAACTGGACTTGGTACGCCATTGTTTCACTTCATCATGTTTGGATGCTCGGGATCGGATTTCGTAACTTCTGTCCATTGTTCAGCTCTGTTTCCATAATGTGTACTTACTCATAATATTAAATTGTCAACATGTTTGTTTTCATCCACTGTTTTGGAATTTGAGCAATCTGTTTATGTGTTGCTCAGAATTATGCCCATTGTGTCGCCGTGAATTGAAACCTCAATCGTTATTGATTGTTTGTACAATTACGAATTCCAAATGAGTCAAATGGAGCTTTAGGCAGAATACGTGAGCGTGTTGCAACCGCGCGAGCGCGTGTCCCACGGCTGAACAATCGAACTGAACGTGTACCAATGTAACCTCAGGCTCGTATGCGAAGAATTAGCATACTGGCAAAGCGCCTTACCCACGCGGCCCTCCCGCTACCAATCCATCATAATCGCTGCTGTGTGCGTAGAACATCGCAAACAATCTTACATTTTACCACCATATTCCTCAATTTTGAACTCTACTCCATGAGGTTATGATCATTCTGAAAATGCAGAACTCGTCCGAGTTATTGCTAGAGTCACAACAGGAAAGCTAATGGTAGACCCTGTATCGATCATCTTTTGTAGCGAAAACAAATGTTTCTAAGGGAAACGAAAAACAAAAACAATGGTGGAGTCTGAAATATATTTATGTTATTTGAAGAGCAATTTCTGTAATCTTGAGGTTTGAGGTATTCAGCATCAAAGCTGGACATTACAATTAGTAAAAAAATATAGAAAACACATTATTTTAGAATGGCGTAACTAAAACATACCCTCATTTTCAACAGGGTCTTGTTTGTAAACCAGCGCTGATAGTCACAGACTTTTAATTTTTATGTGTTCTATTGTTATTTTAATGTCGCATGAATGTAGAATAAATATTATTCATATCATTTCAATATCTCAGAATCAGCTGCAAAAGGAAAAGTATATTTATTTCCACAAGTTAACAAAATGTATAAACCCCAGCATGTGCAACTGGAAAGTGGAAACATGCCAACAGTTGAGGCAAACACTGTCCACTTTCCGTGTAAACGTGCCGCATGCATCCTCACTTTCTATCAACGGAAATGACAGCAAAATCGTTGTACCTATGTTTTACCTTTAATTGCACTGGAGTATGCTCTCGGACTAGGTGAAATATACACCCAATAAAATTCCTACTTTATATTTGCTGCTTTTCCTCAATCTGGTTGTAGAACTCCCAAAGATTATGAACGTGAACCTTTTTCAAAGTTTCCAAATTTGTGTAAATGGCCAACGGTATCCGTGACCAGAAACTTGATGCTTAAATTAAAAAATAAATCTCTTCTCATGTGGTAATCGATATACGGAATCATGAAAATTTAGTTATGATAAATGGTATCGCATACATATATATAATTTAAAATTGTTGGAAAATTTTAATTTTCTAATATTTTTTCACAATCAAAGTACCTCCATGTATAAAATACCAATAATATTAAATTGTTAGATCCATATTACTTATACGTCCGTGTCAACAACTATTTACATCACTTAATTCACAGAAAGTTGTATATCTACTAAGTTTCACATTATACTTGCATAATCAATATGTATATTATTCATAGCGGCTATCGTGTGTGTTTTAAACATTAAAACGTAAATGCGAAAGTTTGTTAGTGAGAGAGAAAAACGTACGTTTCTTACTTCTACTAATCTGTTCAACCAAAACACGGGCTACCCTTATCTACCTACCTAATCCTGCAGGATTAGAATGCACTGCCATCACAAGTTTTTTCTTTTATATTTGGAGTTATATGCGTAAATATTTATATTTTTGAGATAGTCTGAGTCGTCACGTCTGCCATAAAGTACTGTCCTGTCTATGTCAGGTTGCACGTGTGGTTGTTGTGGTTGCATTACTAACACATTCTAGGGAGATAGACGAGAAGAACATAATGACACAGCTTCATGATTCTGTAACCATACTTAATGGTTAATAACCATTAAGTATGGATTATTCACCAATATTATAGCTCAAAACTTAAGTCAACACAAATCCAGGAATGACGAATAAAATAAGTGGTAGGCATTATTGGCTTTTTTGCGTTTCTCATCGTCAGTGTTGCCTTAAGAAGTACTTATACTGCGTTCGAATAGATCACTTCTGAGCATTTTTAGCGAAAATAACGCTAAAAACACTCACAAGGGGCGTTCGAATTGGGAATCTGTGGGTGAAAATGTCGTTCATGCCTCTTTTTGTTCAGCGTTCGGAAAGCTAAAAAAGAGGAATTTTTGCCACCAAAAAGTGCAATTTTTTACCCACGTCCGGAGCATAGTTGTTTGTGATCGTTATTTGACAGCTATGTATTTGACAGCATAATCATGCGATTTTGGATCTTATGGTCAGTTGAGCGTTCGAATAGGGTGTGGTGAAGTAAAAGTGGCAAAAGTGGCAAAAATAACGTTTTTGAACCTTACGAACGCCTTAACAAAAGAGCCATCAATGACAACGCCACCAATGCCCTCATAAGCTAAACGAACGCACATCACATGGGAGTGTTGAAATAATTTCTTAATTTGTTTTTTAAGCCGATAGTGAGTAGAAATACTTATAAAGCAAGCGTGCTACTATGCTACTCAGACACATCGTCACTTCCTATTAAGTGCGATTGCTAATAACGTAGGCTTTGATTATCAAACACTGTCGTTTAAGTAACTATTTAATTTATGAACCTAAAGAACTGATTAACAGTTACTTAAGATACTCTTATAAACCATTTGGCGTCTTTTTGTACATTATACAGGCCAAGTGCAAGTTGGACTGGCGCACCGACATCCGATAATTCCGTGATTCCGTACAATATATGATACAATTGGTTTACTTATGTATTTATATGGCATATTTAGCAAGACCCTGACTTGCCCTTAGCCACGCTTCCTATTAATTTACAACGAAAACAATTTTAGTACCTACCTATAGAGTAAGGCAAAAATGTAGGCGATAAAATATGTTTCTTAAATTTCTCATAAAAGGAGATGTTAGATAGAGGATGATATAGGTCTCATAAAAGTAGACGCCCCTACTGGATAGAATAGACGGACAGCGTTCTGAGTTTAGTAAAATTTACCCCTAGTAGTCTCTCAAGAAATTGAAAAAACGTTGAATGTATGAGTATTTTATATTTTGCTGCAAATTCCCATCTAATAAATAAATGAGTAGTATTTCAACAAGGAAACAATCCTATTGCAGGTTGCGTTGCATTTCTGACGAATATCTGGATGGATGTCATTAATAACTTGTTTCCTGATGATGAAGACTACAATGAATGAAGACTACATACCCACAATTCAACAGAAATGTAAAATTTAAGGACTGGCATTCGCAAGGATGATACAAATTTGGATTTTATCAGGATCAAAATAAGAATTATCATAATTACCAAAAATAGATTTTAGTTCGCTATTTTGGTTAGGCGTTCTGCACAAGCGAAGTATTACTATTGAATACCATTGATACGAGTATATCTGGTACCGAGACCAATATTTAGTTATTTTATCACGTAACGTTTCACACTCATATATCCGCAGTAAAAATCCTTGAGAGAGGCATGGATATATGTACACGATAACATAATATAACAAAACCCAAGATCTGACAACAAACATTTTGCGCACAAATATTTGTCCAGCCATAGATCGACCTGGGACCCCACGCTTGGAAGTCAGGGTCACTACCAAGCTATGGAAGCCGTCTATTATGTTTAATCAAACATTCCGGAACTCATATCATGATAGCTTTAGAATTCAGCACAAAAGCATTCAATATTCTGTCACCATTCATTGCCATACATATAATTTGTCTTTCATTGATTGTTTGCTTAGAACAGCGTACGTGCGACCTCGCGGCCCACGCGCAATCTATTGCCATATTTAACCAAACTGTGCTAACAAATGACATGGGCGATAGAAATTATGTTTGAGCAATATATTTCGAAATCCTGTGAAACAAAGAGTCATGGACCCAGTATGAACAGGCTCAAGGTTGCAGCTGTAAAATAGGCCCTGAAATGTTGGGAGTGAAAACGGTGTTAGGAAACTCTTGTGATCATTGGCCAGCGAAGGTTTTGAAGCTTGTACATATCGAAACTTAATTCGTGCTAGTTCTGGCGTTACTTCACATTGATTTTACCCTCTTAATGTAGTCTTTGTTGTCTCACACCATGACCAAAGTAAGTAAATGTCTATAAGTAGAACGTCTTCCCAACTAGCGTTGATTCACGCAGGTTTGACGCGAGATGACGCGTTCCTCCCTCTTTCTTCCTAGTTTTGACATGACGATGTTGACAAGTACAAAACAAGTACATATCGCATCTACGTTTTGTTGGTAGCATACCTACGCAAGAGAAACTACCTTTAAAAAACTGCCAACCCTGACCGCTATGCCGGCATTCACGTAATAATTGCCGGCCAGCGTCCTCCGCCCCCACCATTCCCACTTTTATCGCCTATTTATCACGGTGACGTTCTGCTTACTCGGAGCCGCGCGGTCTAAGTACATTGCCATGTCCGTGCTAGAACGTGTCAGGCATAAAAATATTGTGTGTGTTGTATGAGACTATACTCACTAGACCGTTCCGTTACCGGCCAACACCGACGCGTGCCATGTACACGCACACGCAGCGTCAGCAATATCGTCTGCGAGAATGTTTTAACATTTCTAGTGGGCATAGTAGGCCGTGTCACGCAAGTGTGCCTGACACGTTCATATCACGGACATGGTATGAGATGCTGTAGTGAGTCCACCTTATCACATTGCCGTGAAAGGCACCAACAGGCAACGGAGCCGAAGCTATTTGTTTTTCCTGAAGATTGTATTAACTTTATATGGTAGAAGAGTAACGTACATGTCACAATTCGTTGTAATCTTATATGTTAAATATTATAATAATTTGTAATTGTACGTACTGCCAAATGGAATTTGAAAAATATCTTCAATTCCCTTCCCTTGTCTTCCTCGGCAATGTGAGATGATTGCCACAATTGGTGTTGCCACAACCTAACCAAAAAGTTAGTACTGAACCATGTTTCAGTTCCTGGAAAAGTAGGTTGATTTCTGCGAAATCTATTGTATTATTAGCCAAATATGGCGAATCACGAGTCAATGTCGTCAAAAGTCGCGGGTTAAAACTTTGCACACATTTGTAATGGTAGCATGATATGGACATACATATTATAAGCGTTACATCTGTATTGTACACTCTTGTGAATAAATGATTTGATTGATTGTACTATGGTAACCTGATGATTGCTATACACACGCAAACAAGGGTCAACCCCACATGTTCGTCTGCACAAATGTTGGACATGTCAGCGAATCGAACCCGGGACCAGCGGCTCAGAAGGCAGGGTTTTCTACTAACTACGCCAACTGGCCAATAACTTGTTGTCTATAAATAATAAAATGTGTACCAATCTAATAATAGAGTTGATAAATATTAGTTAAACAGAATATAAAATTAAATTCAATTCATAGAAAAAAAACACACACAAAGAGAACAATATATACGAGTACTTACTTAATTATTGTTTTACAAATGTAACGAAACTTTACCTACCTATTATTTATTAATAGAATGGCTATTATCTCCTAAAAAGTGTATTCAACACGGTAATTGAACACTTGTAAATTTGTTTTTAATAAAATAGACATTGAATTGATTATACTCTAAAATGAAACAACTTTTCATCTGATGTGAGTATTCGTTCGCAAAAATTCGAAGACATTTAGAGCGTAATTGAAAAATCAATTTAAAACACACCATCACGCATACACTCTCGCGCACACACCCTCATACACACACACACATATCCCTAAACACACAAAACATCCCCGCACTAACACACACACAACAATACCTGCTTACTACATAATTAATGTTTAGTTTATTTAATTTTGTAACATGAACTTATTAAATTGTTTCATGAACTATTAGTGACTGTCGCATTAAGTAAATTTAAGCTAAATAATTTGAATCTTTAAGTTTTATACACTAGTTGAATTAATGTATTATTATGAGCTGTAGGTTCTGTTATATATAAATAAATAAAAACAATAATGTCACAGTTCAGTGCCTTATGCTGTCCTGCTGGTGTACTGTACATATGTAAGTATTAACCGACAATTTCAGCAAATAAAGTAAGTACGAGTAGGTATATTTTTTTACATCTCTCATATTCGGTAAGTAGTTCCTTATTACCCCCAAATTGGGCTTGTAGGTGACCAATTAGCGCTCTAGGGTAATAATGTAGCTAGAAAAGCCCTAGGGCGGTAAGTAATTAAAAAAAAAACACTTGACTCTTTTAAAAAGTTCGCGTACATCTAACCATCATACTGGCAATAGAAATCATGCATTCAGCCCAACGACAAAAGAGGTCGCTTCGCTATTCAGCCTTTTCTTCGTATGAGTATAATTAGTCATCAATTTTATTTTTGTAATGCCGGTTTTTTTTCTACTTACCTCACAATCGAGATGTAAAGCAGAGTAGTTAGCTCGGCTGCAATTGATGCCTTACATCCCTTGGCTACTAATCTACTATTATTATATTTGGATCTGTTTAGGTAATATCGGGTCGGTAACAATTAACGCGAGCCCATCCGTGTGGTCGACTAAGTTTAATCATTAGTAAATGAAATAATTACTATTCAAAAGTACAAGAACGTAGACAGTGATTAATCATCAACATTTAGGAATTATGAAACTAGCCAAGCGCGGCGAACGGAACTTGCGTATCGGGTTCCTGCTATCTCCATGCTACTGTATAACCTGATCAAAATGAGGTTGATAAATAATTGTCAAAAAATATTTAGTACTTATGTGTAGTTGTAGGACTCTTGTGTTCACCTGGGGAATTACCACATTTACCAGTATTCAACCGTGACGCTGTAGTGTGCAAACATTGCTGTTTTGTTTGAAGAGCAATGTTTTCAGTGAAATGAAAGGGCAAGAAATTTACCATCTTATATCTCAGGGTGACAAGTATTTCCATGCAGAGTTTAGAACTGAACAACAGATGCATTTATGGTCTTAATTGCCTACCGACCATATTTACAACACCGAACAATCTCCAATGTTTCCTTCCTCCTTTAACCACGCGACATTGGCGAAATTACGCAACCTAAACAAGCCATTTAAAGAAAACAGTATTTAAAGTGACATTTGCCGTGGTCCGTTTTGCGATAATTTTGCTCACAGTGCTATCGTCTACCAAAGCTGGTCCGAGACAAATATCGCGATTTTGACAGCTCGTGGCACTGTAAGCGTGTTGTTAATTCGGACCAGAGTTGTAGCAATAACGAAACATTTGCGCGCGAAAAACAAATTCATAAAAATATCGTGCATAGTGTGAAGGTTAACTATGTGGTGTGTGGATTAAAAAGAAATAATGGAATGGATGGACCGACTTTTACATCAAAAACAAGGGACACCATTAAATACATTGTAGAAATAAACAAACACCTGTCACTTTTGACAGTACGCTCACGACGATTATGGTGTAGAGCATGGTTCATGTAATCGTCAATATGGCGGCAGTTAAGACGTCATCGATGACGTAGCGTGGGCCATCGTAATCACGCTCACGGTGAAAGGGACCGACTGTTATCGCGCTAATAGCGATTATGGCTCAATTGGGACCGTACTGATTCATTCAACATTCAGAATTTAAACTACCTGCATACTTTTAAATTCTGAATGGCGCGGAACTGTTAGACCAAGTTTCATAAAGATTTAAAATTTTACGCACCTAGGTGATTTATGAGATCCTAATTTCTTGATGACGAGGAAGTCACAAAAGGAAAACTAATGAATATCCTATTACTTACAACGCAAAAGAAGGTTTACCAGGGTTTTAATTTTAACAGTAGTACTGTTTACGTTATAATTTAAACATTGTCGCTCAGAATAAGAGAGCTTTGGGTTTTTGCAGCACGAAAATTTACTGCGTTTTAGGTGCGGAACCCTGAAATTGATCTACAGTTAAATACTAGTCTTGCAGCCTGGAGCTACTACAGTAATTGGTAATTGAATTCAATACAACATATGTGCATTATTCACTCTGTAATTAAGCCATTTTTAATTGTCATTGTGAGAAGACAAATCTGTGGTAGTTATGTCTCTGGGGCTTGTTTGGTGTATTATTTCGATGTTACTAATTTGACTGATCTAATTTTGATGACATTTGAAATAAGTCTAGGATTAGGTAACAGATTAATATTCAATTTAACAGCTTAATATAAAGGTACAATTAACACAATTATACATTACATATTAAGGTAAAATTGTACCTAACACATAAATTTGTTAATCCTAGACTTATTAATGTTATTTGACGGTTTAACTTACGCGGTAGGTATAGTACTAGCGCGAACGCAGCCGGGTGCGCGCGTACTCCATGAAGAAGTGGCCCGGATGGTCACGAAACCGGTCGAGATATTCGACTATACCTACCGCGTAAGTTAAACCGTCAAATAACATTAAAATGTGTAATACTTACGAAAGTTTCAATCAAATCCTAGACTTATTTCAAATGTCATCCAAATTAGTTCAGTCGTGCGATTCTGTAAAGATTTGTCGAGGAGCTCAAAGACGAGCTCACCGATGTCAAATTCTTTATGAGATATCGCCCTTGTACATAAGGTTGATTTTCGAACGTTTCGGGTCATAGTGTCATTTTTTTCACGGATGTTATCAAAGATGCAACTATGTTTGCTCTTAGAGAATCGCACGGCCCGTAAAGATGATTGCGGCGTGAAGAGAGAACAACATACGCACGACTTTCACTTAATTTTTATAATATTAGTTTGATGATATACTTAACAATTTAAAGTAAAGGTAAAACAATTCCCCATATTTTATTTGTTGATTGTCATTACGATTATCTAGTTTAACCCCAAACGCAATGGTTACTGTAGCAACGCAATCTAAAATTTCAAAACCTGTAATTTTATTTGCATTTGTTTCTCCAATTATTTCGTTAGCGCAACATAATCACGAAACAAATTATTCGGTTAACCGATTCAGTACCGGAATTTAATGTTTGCAGCGGAACGACACGGATGATCACGGATAAACAGGCAATTATAAAATTACCATACGCGGCTAACTGGCCGGGTTGAATTTTATTGGACGCGTACTTAACGGTACGCTTTGGGTTCGGTCCGATACGATAGGCACGGCCCACAGCGCGCATCGAACCGGACCGCTGCGCCTCAGATCGAACACGACCGATAAACATAAAAACAACACTATCTAGGAACCCATTTAGCGACGAGACACTGACGTTATCGATACACGAACTAAAAAAAAAACCAATTAAAACTATTAAAAGCACGCCGTGGGGCGTCCTTATTTGCGTATGCAAATGCCGCCATATTGCCTTTTTACAAGTAACCACAGAAAATGAAACAAATTGTGTTTTAATGTTTTAATTAGAGATTCGCTTCAGTCGAGAGCCGCTATCACTCGCCTAGATTGTAAATATGTTAATGTGTAAAGGCATCGTGACTCGCGGAGCATTCGCCAGATAGCTAAGCACATTAAATAAAAAGCTGTTAATGATTCTTGTATCATTGTGAGTCTTTAAACGGGCCATTTACCGTCAATGTTGCCAGCAATTAGAGGAGACAAAGTTAAACAATGTCCATCGTTAGATCGACGCCTTCGCATGACGTTTTCTATTTACTGTCAGTTGACTAACGACGTGAAAAAGGCTTATAATATCCGCTTAGTATTTTATTTATGTTACATAATAAATGTTTACCATGTCGGCTACGAACGCGTATCCAGAATTAATCTGACAGGTGCGCTCATGGAAACCGGTTTTTCTATGAATTTGATATGTGACATCTCTGGTCGTAGACAGAGTGGCTCGTAAAGTTTAATTCGACGTATAAATAACCTTTATAGAGGTTTACCAGCATGTAACGCAATACAGCCGTGCCTCAAAGAATGGGGATAGAGGTTGAATAAAGGACTGTCATTACGGTGCATGACTCCGTGGGCCGTGCAATAAATGTGTGGAAGTGCAATAAACTCATGCATATCATGGGTTTATTGTTCTATAAAAAATGTTTTTAATTAACTCTTTTTTGAGCTTAGTAAACAAAACGAAATTTACAAATGTTTTCTCCATACTAATTTGTATACATACATAATAATATACATATATATGTATATAACTATGCTATAATCCATCAAAGGTGGGTCATCATGCGGCCAGACACAATAGCAATTTCATTGTTATAATATAACGACTCTTGAAGGGAGAAGTAATGGTACCTAAATATCTAATAGTAGTTAAGTACACCATGTAGTTAAATACACATTTTTTACTAAACAAATGCCTACAAATTCTACAATATTAATGAGAACCACATTTTTCATAAATTTATATGGTACTATAGATGGCGATGACCATGAGTCGTACAACAGCAAACAATGAGATTAACAAAACAAATGTTAGCTTCAAATGTTTAGTCGGAGCCAACATCAGATTATTTCCTACGTTAAAGATAATGCTGATAACCGTGATAAGAACACAAACGTAATATCATGACGTGTATGCGGTATTTTTATCACTCAAGTTTTCGTAGAGTTTAGAACTGTTTGTTGAACTAACTAACTTACGTAACATAAAATATTTTGTTATTAATGGTAGCGATTCACTTGTTCAAAAAAACTTAACTAAACTACCGAACTAAAAATGTATTATCGTGGTCTTTATACTGTTAATAATAAAATCCAAAATGATTTAACACTTAGAATGACACTTCTAAAAATAGGATTATTCTATTCAATTTTGGGTTATTTTAGGTTAGTTTGGCGAGCACCAAGTTACGTGACGACTAAACTGTCTAAAATATTGAAGCCCACAATTGAAGAGAAATCTCTAATTTTAGTTCTGTCATTCGAAACTGTTTGGATTTTAGCCTACACAAAATAAGTGCTGCCATAACATACCAGATTTTTAGGAGAATGCTTACAGAATCGACACCAATGTCAAATCTATCTAATATATGAAAATGAACCCCCATTTCTCCTGGTCACGCTATAACTTGAGAACTGCTTTACCGATTTCGCTAAATCTTTTTTGTTGATCTCTTTTGTGTTAATTATTGTCAGAAGAAGGTTCTGATGAAAGAAAAAGCAAGTAAAGATGGGAGGTTATGGCGAGGTTGAAGGCCGAGTTTACTACGCGAACGAAGTCGCGGGCAGTCGCTAGTATACTATAAAAGACATACCTAGGAGAAACTTTACATTAACCTAATAAATAAGTTAAGCTGACTAATAATAAGCTGGCCCCGCTCAAAATGTTAAAAACCAAAAGTTTCCAAAGAGATCGCCATAATGTTCTGTATTTAAATTAAGTGTACTACAGAGGACAGAATCGCGGGATCACGCCAGAAATTGATCTGAAGCCCAGGACTCAAAAGCGTACTAAAAGAGACCTATGGCTCTCGCTCTCCTTAATTAATATCTCATCAAGAATAGAACATCCAAAGTTTTTAAATGTTGTCTAAACTTAGAAGAAGCGTTTTTGCCTAGTTGACAACATCGTACATGTATTTTGTTGGCATGGCACAGTAATATTATAATGACAACGGTGTCATGTCTGTAAGCATTCTCCTAACTAAAAATCTCTAAATTATGGCAGTGCTTATTTAGTTTAGGCTAAAATTCAAATTAGTATAACACTTCCGAACGACAGCACTAAAATTAGATATTTCTCTTCAATTGTGGGCATATTTTAGACAGTTTAGTCGTCCCGTAACTTGGTGCTCGCTTAACTAACCTAAAATTGAATAGAATAATACTATTTTATGAAGTGTCATTCTGAGTGTTAAATGATTTTGGATTTTATTGTTGTTAACAGAATAAGGACCACCATAATACATTTTTAGTTTAGTTTTGAACAAGTGAATCGCAACTAATGACAGATTAAAGACATTAATTTTTGAAAGAGGGCCTGGATCTTTAGTAAAAACATTCGTTTTCTTTAAACAATGCTTCGTTCAATCTATAATATTATAATATATGATTGTGACCGGGACAGAAGGTAAAAGACCGAGACCCTTATGCTCCATGCGCTGATCTATAAGCAAATCATCAAATCGCTAGCTCAGACAAAATAAAAAAGTCAAGACAGAATGTTGCGAACAGAGAAGTGAGGCCTGCTTTCTAAACTACATGTGCGTGACTCGGTACTGTCATGGTAATTCAAATTAAATTAAACTTGTTAAAAATTTGTCAATAATTAATAAATGTAAAGTAAATGATAATTAAAAGTTTACGTGTTGCTTCCACGCGCCGCGATAGTTCGACTGACGAGCCAAGGCGTAGTTTCGTTGCAGGTTTTGTATGTAATTATGTATGGACACGCCGAGGCGTAGTTTTACCCGGCCTCACTTCTCTGTTCACAACATTCTGTCTTGACTTTTTTATTTTGTCTGAGATCGCTAGACTGCCTTGCTTGGACTTCTCTGATGTTCATTTCTTGTGGCGCAATAATGATCACATGACATAACAACGTCGAGCTAGGAATCAGGCCAAGGGAAAGGAAATACAGCAGGGTATGGTGCACGTTCATAAACAAGTACAATTTGAAAATTTTAATACCGACTTCCATTCTATTCAGTTATTGGAATGTAACTCAAAAACTACTGAACCGAATTTGATGAAATTTAAATGGGACCATACGGGAAGCACCAGCTTTCAAACAAAAAACAAGAATTTTGAGAATCGGTTCACCCAGTCGAAAGTTGTGAGGTAACAAACATAAAAAAAAAACATACAGGAATTGAGTACCTCCTCCTTTTTTGGAAGTCGGTAGATAACTATACATTAGAACCTAATAAACTAGAATGAATTACAAGTTGATAACTAAAGCAAATTAGGTAGGTATGTCTTCTTGTCAATATTTATCCGACATTATTTCAGTCTAACTGCTACGATTGAAAAAATATGAGTCATCCAAACAACTGTCGGATAACGTGTTTTCGTCAACCTACTTAGATAAACCTCTTCGTTATAGTATTAGACCTGTGGTAGCACTGGCAACTAAATTCGACGCGATCAAATTACAAAGCTCTATCACAGCATGCTCCGGCGAATAAGAGACGAGGCACTTTAATTAAACGGTTTATAATGAAGACTTCATCAGGTTACGTAGGTACAGTCATTTCGCATTTGTCAAGTAGGTGCTAATGTTCAGTCAGCGCGATTGTATGTACCATTATCCGATGTCGCGTTGACTTCTCGACCCACATAATATTGTTATTTACAGCTGGCAACCCATTGTATAGTTAACGGTCCTCAAATACCATTTGAATTTAGAAGGCGCGTATCGAACTTTTGCTCAATGGGATTATTATTATGTATAGTGACTATGCAAGTATGTTGTCACGCGTCACGACATTGAGTAGTTTATTCTTAAGGTAGAATAGAGTTCTAGTTCCCATTAAAAGGTTCACGAATCACGTTCGAAATAGGAACTTGTAGAGCATTGATTGGCGCCAGGGATCGTTACCAAATCGTTTTCGGCCTCACACATTAGGTGTGCTCGTACACAAAAATGCCGGTCGGAGGCGGGGCGAGCGGCCAATGCACCTGGCGATCGCGCCGTCGCATTCCTCACGCACTCCTTTTTATGCTACACTACAAGTTTAGCCCAGCCACGCTAAGCTGATCCACCGCTCCGTGCTACCCTCAAGATAAACAGACAGCGAAAAGTCGAATCAACTCTAACACGCGGCTCAAATTAAACCGGACACCGATACAGGAACGGAACGCAACATCTCCTATTTTCCTTTTTTTAATTCATCTATTCTATCTCCACGTCTTTGTTGGCCGGCAGGTCGGATCAAAAAACTTTTTTGGGGTTTTCAAATCTTATAGAAACAGCCGTCGGAGGTGTTTAAACGTCAGAACAAATATTTACATTGTAGCGTATGTTTCTAAGATGGATTTATGATCCGGTTAGGAGCACTCGACATTTGACTGAAATAATTAACAGGTACCCTCAAATTGGTTGTGTTTTTACTTGGGCTTCAAAAGGCTCCGTCTGTAAACAGTCTTTTGAGGTGGTAGTTCTTTATCTTTTTTACGTTTATTATACGGTATTATAGTACGGTAGTTCTACGACACAGAGCCCAGTTCTTAAAGTTTTTTTTAAATAACCAGTTGTTTTGCGTTCTGAATTGAACGTGACACGTACTACATAAGATAAGTGTGTCAGAGTAGGTACTTAAAACGAACATTTGCGTTTGGCTTACGCATTAACCGCAAAAGTGTAGGCTGTCGGCGCCACCGGTGGACGAAAACAAACCTGTTCATGTAAAACATTAATATTACAAAACATGTGTAAGTGTAAATGCTACTTAAAATGCACAGATAACCGGCTCGGAATTATAGAAAACGGGAAAAGCTAAATTATTGCCAATGCTTTTATTATTTAAGTACCTAATAATATTGTAACCATGATCTACAAAACGTGTGTTAATAAGACTCAGTTAGCAACATAAGTATAAACAACAACCATTGACACCTTTTGTGATTACATTACTTTAAGTTTTTTTGTAGATTTTTCCAAAGTACAAGTAGTTGTATCTAAGTACTTATACGCCAAATATTTTTTAATAGAGCAGATACGAATGAAATATTATCGGCCAGTCACTTCTATTTCTGGGTAAAGGCTCTTCTGGGAAATCTAGATTTTATTCAATAGCTACGAGCACCTAGTTAAAACATGAATTCGTGTTACTCATTAACTGTGTATCCGGTAAGTAAAACGGCACTCAATACAATAACATTTCACATTTTTATTGCTTATTGTGGTTTTACACATGTGCACAATAGGAAGTCACATATTTGTGGTAACCAGACATAACATAGGTAAGGAGGGACCTATATTTTACCTACTTTTAATGATCGTAAGCAACGACAATGCGCTTTTCAACCGATTTCCAAAAAAGAGGAGGTTTTCAAGACGACGCGGTTTTTTATATTATCACGCATATATTTTTACAGAGTAGTCCGATATTGATAATTAATTTTGTTTGGTAGAGTATACTTCCGTCTTCTTTACCGATTTTGACGAAATTTCAATGGGACCACCCATTGAAATTTCGTCAAAATCGGTAAAGCAGTTTTTGAGGTACACTCCAATAAGTGATTCGCCTATTTTGATGATATCGTAATTGACGTTAAACGACAATCGATTCTGTGAGTAGCAACGGTTCCTACTAAAAAGGATGATTTTTTTTAACAATAATGGAATCGACTTCCAACACTATAAAGTTTGAAATAACTTGTTGAAGTCGGTACCACGATAGTTCAAAAGAACCTGGTCTATTATCACAATATTGTGAGCATTTTTTTGGTATTTTTTTCCTGAGAGTTAAAATCAAAATTGACTTTGCGTTTGGTGGTCATTAGTGCATAGATATAGAAGCACACGGGAAGCACCAGCTTTAAAACAAAAAAGATTTTTGAGAATCGGTTCACCCTATCGAAAGTTATGAGGTAACAAACATAAAAAAAACACAGTCGAGTGAGTACCTCCTCCTTTTTGGAAGTCGGTAAAAAAATCGGTTGAGCGCATTCAAACGTAGAAATTATTTGTGTGTTGCGTATTTCTGTTAACTGTTAAAGCCACTGAAATCGCCAATCATTTGCAATAATCCGGTACAAACCTGTTTTAAATGATTTACTTACCGAATCTCATTGACTTATTTGCATCTTGGATTCTACTTAACAAATAAGCATTCATCCATAGAAAAACTCTTCTACCTTCTTAACCGACGACTATGAAATCCAGTGTTCAAGTCAAAACAAATCAAGTAGCCAAGTTTAGTGTTAAAACACCTATTCGATCAAGTTTACTGTAGCGTTTATTGGTCGAATTTCTCTCAACCATTCGAACTTTTTAACTCCGTTTTAGTTGAGCCGCACAAAAGTCGTCACGGGCTGATGCGCGTTGATCAGAAGAAATCAATCAATCCCTCTCCACCAAATCTGTACCAATTCGTCACTTTTACATTTCTTCGATACTTATCGATACATTATGAAATAAATATTCATCCATTAACCCATGATGAATAAAGCCATTTGAAATAGCATGAGGTTTTTATAAATTTACAAAATTACTTTCATAAAATTACAGTTAATAAACGAATAATACGACTCAGGTCATTCGTACGGCGTGCATATAAAAGATTAACTTCAATATTTGCATCGGCCTGCACAACACTCGGTTGGCAATGCTATTCACCTTAAAGATTGTTGAGACGCGCATGAGTCTTAACTCAAGTGTCAAGTCATCGGCAGACATTCGTTTGACAACCGCCAACTTTCACCGCTAGTTACACAAGCGCAAATAAAACAAAATTAGCATCTATTTAGCTGTTAAAGTCGCCATTGTGCCCATCGTTAACTTCCTATTGGCGAAGCGTCACTGCGGTAGCGCATCCGAATCTAAATCCCGGGCTTCGTTAGTCGAGCATTTGTCATGATAATTGTCCGAGCAGAACCATTTGCGGCTTTGACGGTTCCTCATTATGACTTGTTCATCTTGACGCCGGAATCCTCGACCTTGGGGAATAGATACAGTTTCTGTCGGCTTTGGAGGCTTTAAGCGCTAGCCTTGGCTTTGACATTGTCACGTGTTGCCATATCCAGTCGTTTTGTTATTTGGAGGTTTTTTTATTGAAACCGAGATATACCTATACCAATGAGATTAACTATAGAGACGTTATACTCCTTGAATATGAAGTTTAAAAGTGGCAAATTTTATAACTAATTAAAATACAATTTTGATTTTCCATTTTTGATAGATCATATAACAAGACTTACAAATGAAATGATACGCCATTCTCGTTTTTTACACTCGTCCCAGTATATGTACTGCAGTTTATGAACACACAAGGCATTATTTCCTAAATGTTGAATACGCGCTGCGTCGTTGACAGACAGGCTGGAACTAAGTTGACTCAAGACAATTAGCTTGTGTGGATGTCGCCAAGCCGAGCGCGGTAGGGCGTATCTACCTCCGTTTATATATAACATCATTGGCCTATACAAGGTTTTTGTCGTCGTATGATCGTGCAAATTAACTGAAGCGTGGAATACTACAAACTACAACAAAAAACAAAAATACAATTTTAAGTTAAATGAAAGAAAACTACAATAACTGCTAAGCCCAGCAGGACAATGCATCTGCTACATTTATCTGTCTCCTTCAAAATTTATATTAATTGAGTCCATATTTACAAATTATTTTTATTATATCTGCACAATATAGCGAAGTTTAATTGCAATAATGCCGAAGTAAATTACGATAGTACGCGGGCCTCAAATGGGTGTACCGTACGTGTACAGTGTTGCCACAGGTGGTGCGATGTTTATTTAAAGCGAAATTATCGCTTGTGTCTACGGTGGACTTATTATCTGATTACTAACCTGTTTTAGTGACAGTTGTCTTATTTTGTGTAGGCAATCCGAATAGGGGTATTATTTATAGTGACGTCACATCTTTGATCAGATATCCAGGTTATAAGGATGGAAACCGAGCAGCAATATGCGAGTGAGGCAACACCGAATAAAATTTAATTAAACTATTTAAAGTCATTAGCCACATTATTATTGAAATTATGATTAGGTAGGTAGGTAAGTATGAAATAATAGCAAAAATAAAAAACTGGCCATAGGTAGGTACTATACTATTCATACGTACTTAGATGTGTGCTTTTGAATAGGTATGGTTTCGATGAATATTGATAGAAAAATTGTTTATCAGGAAAAATATGATGAGTGTGGATTTGGATATCTTGAAGCAATGAAGGTAGGTACGTAGGTAGGTAGGTAGGTATGTATGTACTGCTACCGATGTCATATTATAGGTAGGTACTATTTAATATATAATATATAATAATTTGTAGGTAAGTTTATTACTTACATAAAATGTTGGGTTAGGCGACTTCTACCTATGTCGCATAAAAAATATCTATCTATAGCTCATGATAAATGCTCGAATACGGTCACGCCAACACTTGAAACTAATCGTGTCCTGATATATTTTTTCTTAAAAACTCCCGTTTACAAAAACAATTCATTTATGTACCTACTTACCTACTTTCCAATAACCGCGTCGTAGCGGTGGCAGGTAACATTAACTTAGTATTTTTACAACTAATATAAAATTCTTACGTCATAACTAAGCAACTAGGTACAAGTAGGTATCTTCACAACGTACCTACGTACCCTTAGATAATTCAGCTGTTCTAAACATCGTATCGAAGTTCGGTCCGAACTACCGACACTGTTCAATTTTATTTTCCTAACTCGATGAAATCCGTTAGATCAACACCTTCAAGAGCACGCGAGTGGATGGCTAGTCAACGCACACATGCGCACTAACACACTCATGCAAATATTTCGACTATTCGTGATTAGAAAATGACATTCAACGTATATACGACTTAGGTATGTATATGTTTCAAAAAATTAGCTTACCCGATTAGATTCCAAAGCTTCGGCACTGTGTTCCTCCTTCTGTCTGAAGCAATTAGTGCACTTGCTCTTATTGAATATGTTCGGTGCGAATTTCCTGCAATCCGATCGCCCAGACATGATTGCCAGAGGTCAGGGTCAATTACAACGTTCACTATGTCACCTTGCACAGCATGGTGGTACCGCAAACACCCACACAAGCGACTATTCGCTTTTTCAAAAAACGAACGAACACGAAGTTTATCACGCGCGCACCCACCGGTAAAGTGAGCAATCAGCGAAATCACTGCAAGTGAGCTAACGTCATACAAAACACATGCACTATTTCACATTCTCCTTTGCTAACCGAACGCCGAAGCAGTCGTATATTTGCGTAAACAATAACTATTCGTATTCACGACAAATAATAAACAAATTCGTATCACAACAACATCGATATTACAACGGACACGCGGAGCTCTCGAACACGCAACGACACGCCGACCGCTCGTCCATTTTACATCTGATAGAAAAGCAAGCGCTGCAATGCAACAAGCAACGGAACGAAACGAAACGACAATATACAGCGTTTACTTGTATGTGTCAAATACTATCGTCAATGTAGTGGCTGTATTCATGTAGTTGTGTATTGGGTATTTCTGTTTCTCTTACAATATGCGTATATCTTTGTCTCCTTCGCGCAATAAACTCTCGTTCTACAATGTTTTTGAACTAGTGCTGCCACCTATTGTATGAGTTTAGCGGTACAACCACGGACAACAGTAATAAAATTTGTGCGCACAACCCACTCCAATGCCAAGTGAAGTTAGGTATAAATTTTGTGTTCCGTTGGTGTTTGTTTTGCGTGTGACTATAATTTCACACGTAATGTCTAGATGGCGCTACTGTAAAACATTTTGACAATATTGATCCTATCAGGTGCGTTCGATACTAGATCGATTTTATTTGGCACAAATAATAATTAAAAGTAACGATAAATACGCTTACTTATCATTACTCACAAGGGTGTTCTAATCGGGAATCTTACGGTAAAATTGTCGTGTTGGGATATTTTCGTTCAGCGTTAGCCAAGCTAACAATACAAATACATACAACCACCGAAAAAAGCTTACAGCCAATAATGTCATAGAAAATTTATATACGATCCATAATGACAATAAAAATAAATCTGATTCTGAATCTGAAAATTCGAGCGTAGCGTTATTTCTCTTTGATGAAAACTGTATTTTATTTGACTGACCCACGTCCGCAGCATATCCGATCTAGGGCTGCCATTTGTTTTTGTGCCGAATATAGAAGCTTAATGTACTGTAGGTACCCCTAAAAACAAGATGGATAGTAAAAAAGACGCATAATCAATAGTATGTAGATATGATTAGGAGTAATAACATTGTTAATATTTTTAGTTATTATTTAACAGCATTCCGTTAACTACATGTACACAGGCTCAGATTATAAAACAAACCTTTTGTTTTATAATCTGAGTACACAGGTTATAGCCATACAGAGAACGTACGGCTTTAACCCGTGTATATGTATCGCAATGCTGTATTCCGGACTGTGCATTTAATGGCATACACAAAAAAAAACGCGTTTGTCAACCTAATTTTTATTGCGTTGTCTAGTACAAAACATAAAGAGCGCGTGTTTTCTGACATTCTGATAAGACAAATTTCTGCCGTCCGGACAGAGCAGACAGAATGCATGCGGCGAGCGTCAGCAGCGAACGTTCGCTTCGGAAAATGTCTAATAAGTAGTTTAGGGGGTCTAGTACAAAATCAATGCGCGGAGTGCCTTTCTGGGGCCTTACTATCAGCTTCATAAAAACCATGCAAGTTCCGTGCAGTTCTTAAACCTGGCATAAACAGTTTTGAATGAAATCATACTATGACACTTATTTAGGTGAACTGTTTGAGTATTGCTTTCTCAAATGCGAACGGATAATATTGTCTCTAGCTTTCTAACAATTTACTATAACCAACATTGCAGACGCCTAGACGTTTGTAAGCTCACAAACTGAGTGGATTTAGAGTGTCATGTTAACGAGAGTTCATACTAGAAAAAACAGGTGAACGGTTTTCATGCGGTTCTTGAATACTAGGCCCTGTGCAGGCCTGCTTTAACGTTGTCATGGTATGAATAAACCGGGCAGTTTTCTAGAAGTCCTGCTTTAAGATCTCATAGTAAGGCCCCAGAACGTGTTAGAATTTCTCAAAAATGTCTTACTGTAATGTACGGGTATTGTAAAACATTATAATAAGCTCCTCCTCGCTTTCCTCTTTTGTCACACCTAATGGCGTTGCTCTGGCTAAGAACAAATTAATATAATTTATGTATTGAAGTAAAATTGAACCCCTATTTCTCCTGGTCACGCTATATCTTGAGAACTGCTTTACCGATTTCATGCATCTTTTTTGAAATGTTTTCTGATACTTCATAGAAGGTTCTTACATTTTTTTAAAATAATAGACGGGAGGTTATGGAGAGGCCGAAGGCCTCGCGGGAAAAATCGCGGGAGGTCGCTATTTTATAATAAAGAGCTTTTAATCCGGATTTCCGGAGCTTCGTAAGTCAGGAGTTTCAGAGCGATTACTACTGGTATTTGTCAAATCCAGAGTTGAAATAGAACACCAGATCTGAAACTGGTTTTCTAAAACTATAATCATTTTTATAAATAATTAATAATGTTTACTCAAAGTATATAATATTTTATGAGAGACGCATCTTTTGCGTAGCATGACTCGTCCTTCGTTCGCTTCTTAGCAATAGAACTTCGGTATTATTGCCGACAAGCGTGGAGTCTGAAAGAGATTTTTCAGCTGTTGGCTTTTTTTGTACCAAGGTAAGAAATTCTCTTTTAGATAAGTCCTTAAATGTATGTCCAAAACATATTACCGAGATCTTCGATGACGAATTAAGCAGATTTTTTGTATATTCATGATTATTTTAATTTGTCCATACTCTATTATTGTTGCAAGACTACGTAAGGATCTTATTGTACTATAACTACGTATTAATTGTTGAATGTTTTAATATTTAATACTGCCTCTCTATTGTCATTAAATCTGTCTGATAATTATTTTTTGTAAATTTGTCTACGAGTATGATTATTGATTGTTACTTTAAACTATAGGTCTAGCTAGAGCTTAAATCAGTAGATTAAGAGGAAATGAAGGGACGTAACAAACTTACTTAGGTACCTACTTACCAAAGCAAAGACTTAGAGTAGGTAAAACCTATGAAAATAATTAACTATTTTTCTAATAACTTTTTACGTAAGTAACTAGATTATTTTATAGTGCCATCAAAAAAAAAACTGTAACAAATAAAACGTACTCGTATGTTGTCGTTTATTTCTTATTTCCTCTAAAACTGTTAACTCCGAAGCCAACTCCGAAGTTGATTTCTCGACATCGTAAATGGCTCCGGAGTTGAAAACAATGAGAGTTTAAGAGCCCTAGTTTCAATGACTATACCTATTTAATAGAATATTTGTATAATGTTAGATATATGAGATAATGAGTAGCTATAGTTGTTTTAATAATGGAAACATTGGGTGTGTCCATTATTCATCTTGATGTAACAATGAAATTCCTTTATTTAATAGCTTTCAATTCGAATCCATGGACGGTGATTCTTAACCGGGTATCGCCTGGCGAAATTTTGTTAAAATCCTGGACGCCGATAATAATTTTGTAGAGCAACTTAAGCGACTAATCGAGGCGGTAATTCTTATATCGATTGCCTATATATGGTGCCTTCAATTAGCAATGAGGGCATTGGTGGCGTTGCCATTGATGGCTATTTCGTTAAGCGTTCGCAAAAATGTTATTTTTTCCACTTTTGCCGCACCCTATTTGAATGCTAAACCGAGCATTAGACCTAAAATTGAATTAATATGCTGTCAAATAGATTGTTGTCAAAAATCACGAACAATCATGCTCCGGACGTGGGTCAAAAATTGCACTTTTTGGTGGCATAAATAACTCTTTTTTAGCTCTGCGAACACTGAACGAAAAGAGTCCAAACCCACCTTTTTACCCACATATTCCCAATTCGAATGCCCTTGTGAGCGTATTTAGCATTATTTTCGCCAACATGGGGCTATCCGAACGCACTAATAATATATCGATACTGACAATAGCAATATAACAGTATACCCTATGCTGTTTGTGATTATTATAGATGTCTATAACGAGAATACGTAAAAGGTTACTTCCTCCAGTGTTGCCAGTTTGGAGTGTTTCTCACAATTATGGTGCAAAATTTTGTTCTTGGCGAGATTTTGGCGACATTAATTTTAACAGGAGAATTTGTGCCGACAATGAAAGTAAATGAAAGATCGCATGCCTCAAATGGAATATCATAATATATGATGGGATATGATCGCGCTAATATTTCGAAACCATTCAATATCCACAAAAGGAAACAGTCTTTCACTCTTACATGCCACACTTATTCATTCATTCATTTCATACACACATCAACATGGTCTAAGGATATATAAAACTTTTTTAAATAACTTAAAAAGTACTGGCCTCACAAAAAAACTGTTGATAACAGATTATAAAAACATTATTAAGATCCTTTTTTAAATTCAAATTTGTTTATAAAAGGTTTTGTTTTAAGATGAAATTCGCATTCATGGAATTTCTTCCAAAGGAGTAAATCTTCACGGACTTCTTACTTAATTAAAACTCCATAAATTTCGATAAATCTTTGTCATACGCATCTCCGGTGTTCATTTAATCATGCCACGTATACACTTGACCAGGAACGAAATGTTAAGAGCAGTGGGCATGATCCAAGCTGGCGCTACCCAAATTGCGGTTTCTGACGTTTGTCACGTTATCGTGTCACGGGGGAAGTGGTGAAACGGCACAGAGGACACGCATTACAACACGTGTACAAGACCGATTCATAGTAAATGCTGCACGAAGTCAACCAAATGTAACGGCGATGCAATTGGTTCAAGGCCTACAGAGAGAGTATGGTTTGCTGGTAAGCAGTCAAACTTTGAGAAGACGACTGCATGAACTCAACCCTACGTGCTCGTAGGCCATTTCGGGTACCAGCGCTAAGGAGAGGCAATCGAGGAAGAAGATTACAATGGGTTATTGCACACGAAAACTGGAACCATTCTCAATGGTCACTTGTGCTTTTCACTGATGAATCCAGGTTTGGATTTCATCCTGATTCGCGAAGAGTACGCGTTTGGAGAGAACCTGGACGTTGGAATCGACTGCAGCACCCACAACAAGTTCATGCATATGCAAGGTGGCACGATTATGGTTTGGGCAGGAATTCGTCTCGGTGGTAGAACAGACCTCGTTTGGATACAAGGCAATATTACTGCTCTAAAATACCGAGATGAGGTGCTAGAGCCTGTAATCTTGCCCCACAGACAGCAAACAGGGACAAAATTTCCAGCTAATGCACGACAATGCCGGTCCACATACGACGTGCCGTATGTGGACCGGCATCGGATCGTTACCAGTTGGTTACAACAGCATGATATCCAAGCTTTACACTGGCCTGCACAATCCCCTGACTTAAATCCTATTGAGCATGCCTGGGATATGCTTCAGATAAGAGCTCTTAGGAATTTCCCTGAAGATACTCGTATTGTGCATGAAAACCAGTTTTTCTTGCATCTTAGCAGGACTTGGGACAGTATTCCACAATAGGATATTGACACCCTTGTTTTGAGTATGCAGAACCACTGCAGATGTGTCAGGAGAGTCTCAGGTGGATCTAGGGATTATTAATTTTAATTTTTAACATTTTTTATAAACAAAATAATATATGTAGTTGTTTTGTTTAGGTTTTGATGTTTGAGAATTAAGTTGAGATTGAAATTTTGTCTGAGTTTTTCCTCTTCTTCTAAGTTTTTTTAAATTAAACTTTATCTAAAAGTGTATTATCAGATTAGATAGGCTATTAAACAAGGCTTATTTTAATGTGTATGTGTATTAACAAAAAGTTAATAGAATTTTAGTTATTGAGGTTTAATTGAAATATCCCTAGACCATGTTGATGTGTGTATTTCCATTCCTTCATTTCTGTATTTTTTTTGGTACATCTATGATATTTTTTGAGTTATTGTGTCAGATATCTGAGGCTTAAAAAAATAGTTTGAGGGCACCATCATTATGCCAAGTTTGATGAAGTGGGCTTCGAAGACTCATCACATTTCAAATGCACGATTGCGCGTATGGCTCTCTTTTGTAAAAATAGAGTAGTTGTACTACTCTCTACCTTGATATATGGTCGTCACTCTACGTAAGTAGGTAAAAAGCTTGAAATGGAATTACCATTGTAGGAAAAAAACAGTGTATACAGAATGGTATAAAATCGAATGGCAAATATCACAAAATTTTATGCAATGGTTGAAATGTTTAGCCGGTTATGATTCCAAAGCACCGCTACTGCAATATGTACACGTACATCACATATTGCAGAAAAGAGTTTAATTAAAACGAATATTAATGCAGGTATATTTAAAATACAATTTCTATTGTTGATTTTATATAACTGTTTCCTTGCATATATGTATGTTTCCATTTTATGCCATTCAACTGTTGTTTTTATATTAATCTCATAAGTTTCGTGCTTAATCTAGCGCTTATTACAAAGCTTTAGTGCGCAACCCAATTTTCGATCTGGCAGCACTGGTTGTATTTTGAGTATTTATTATCTACGTCCTACGATCAGTCAGACATACATGGGCTACGTTCCGGGAAGCGCCGAAATCACTCGCGGCGCTCGCACACCCATTCCATTAGAAGCCCGCGATCATCGTGAGCGAGCTCATTACGTCATCGATGACGTCACCGAAAACGCTCACAACACTCGTAGATCGTAGGTGGGTTTTAGTGATCGTTTGCGAGCTGTCACTGTCAAACATCAAATGTATAGGATTCTATCGATTTTTGACAGAAAAGTTGGCGCGCTTTTTGCGACCGCGTAATTGTTCCACTTGGGTTGAACATTGCAAGCACTCATTCCAACCGGAACGCTAAACCGGGGCGCGACAGTTGAGAGCGTTGACGGTGCTTCCCAGAACGTAGCCATTGTATTTCTACATTACTTCCTAATCTGTGGTTAGACATAATTTGTACTTTAGGGCTACTTTCTGGTAAGCGCCTAAATCACTCGCGGCGTTCGCACACCCATTCCTTTATAAGCCCACGATCATCGTGAGCGAGCTAGTACGTCATTAATGACGTCATCGAAAACGCTCACGTTGCGTCGCGTTCACAGGGCGTTCACAACCTCAGAGTGCGGTTGTATAGTTGTTTTCTAACTCGCTCTGAGGTACGGGGCGACGGTTTTTTCTAACCTCAACAAACTTTGATATATTCGACATTGACAGATTACTTGATCCTTACCTAATTTTCTTTGAGAAGAGAGAAGAAGAAGAAGTTTGTTGTAGTCTGATTGGTCAATGCTATGTCAGATACGAGTTGCAACCGTTTACCGATCGATTTTGATGGTTAAAATAGTTTTTTTAAATAAGTTGCGATGCTCCGAGGTTCGGAATGCTCGAGTTAGAACAACCGAGTGCTTCACCCTGCGACTCGGAACGGCGTTAGTGCGAAAAGTTGCACTCCGAGTGCGCTCTCACCGAGGTTCTGAACGCGTTCTAACGCCCGCGGGATGGTGGGTTTAAGCGGTCGTTGCGAGCTGTCATTGTCAAAGCATCAAATAAATAGATAAAGGATTCTTTCGATTTTAAAGGCGATGTTAGGCAATGACGTTGTTTCTTGTTGACGTTGTTTGTTGTTAACAACGCGCTAATGATTGCGATAAATTAAGTGGCCACACTGGTACCGTCAACGTCAACGTCCATTTCATTGCCGATAAAATTGGCAATATTTCAAGATGGACGTCGACGCTGCTACACTGTATTTATGGAGTGTCAATTTGTATTATATGAATCTATTATATCATATATTAATGTTTTTAATATATATTTAATTGGGATTTTTTTGGATTCCTTTTTCTTTTGTAATTCTTCTAAAGTTCTTTGAAATGGTAATACTTCCATGATTTTTCTCCAAGCATCAATTTGCCATGAACGATTCTTATAATATTTATATGTCTCTGATCACACAAACATGCCTTTGTTTGCAGAATATCCAGAAACTCGATTACTTTTTCATTCGTCCACTCTATAATTGGCTCCGTACAAACACGAGCGATCCCTTAACCATCACAGTGCACACTGTCTAACGTTACTGTGGTGGCCGCTCAACGCAATAATTCTCGCGTTAAATCTCTTGCCAGTGCCACAACGGCAATGTTATTGCCGTTGTCGAATTATCGCGATAAAGGGTAGCTACATCTACGGTTAACGTTCAACAACGCGATAATCAACGGCGTTTCTCCTCGATGTGGCCAAGGCATGAGCGTTGACAGTGCTTACCGGAACGTACCGTAATGTATGTCCAAACCAGAGAATATAAATAATTTTGTACAAACGTAACGTACTCGTCTCGTCTCTTCTTTTTCCTTATCAGTTATAATTAAATTGTGTTGTGGGCAGTCGTTCTCGTTATTGCTATCATTGCTATAACACAATATTCCTTCAACACTCTGAACATTATAAGGTTTCAAGGTGAGAGTGTGATCACTAAAAACTGTAGTGTTTCTCGCTTGCATCGAATTAATTTGGGCTATTTCAAGTCTGGGAGGTAATTGGATTAATTTATATGTAGAGGTTTAGTCATCCGGTGCCATAAATTCGGCTCTGGAGGTCCTAAATTGTTTGATTATAACGGGTTTGGTGGTTGTTCCAGTATGGAGGATTTAACTTTTGTGCCTGATCTCCCGAGCGGGCCCCTGGACAGGTTTAGAAACAGCGCTTCTTTTGACTGGAAACGCCTAAAATTGGCCCTGGAAGGAGATATAAACCTTCTCAAACTCAAGGTAAGCAATTAAACATCTCTATACAATATGTAGGGAACAGTTGTTTAAAGGTACTTGTAATTTGTACAATTTGTTATAATAATAATAATATTTGAAGCTCTGTGGTACATAAAATTTAATATCAATACTTTTTGTTTGCTTACTTACATTTAACTATAACCACCATTAACCATATTATGTTAAGTATAATAACTGACTGGCTGGTTCATGCAGTTGGTAGCAAACCTACATTCTAAGCCGCTTGTCTCGGCTTGATATCTGGACAGGTCAAACAGTTGTGTGCTTGAACATATCTGTTTGTCCTGTGTCTGTAGGTTACCATAGAACACACTGCCTAGCTTGGGACTTAAAGACCTTGTGCAGATGTTGTTCCATATTATATAATTTGAAACTATATTTATTATTGTGTTCTAATACTTATACACTAATACTATGAGGGTGGGTCAATAAGTCCGTGACTTTTGGAATAAAACACAGATTTTTTGATAAATAAATCATTTTATTTTTCAACGTAGTCTCCCTTGAGCTCTATACACTTTGTCCAATGCTTCTTCAATTTTTTTATCCCTTCCAAAAAATATGATTTGTTGAGGTCCTCAAAATAGGCCGTTGTTTGGGAGATGACTTCATCATTGGAGTCAAATCTTTTTCCACCAAGCCATTTCTTCAGGTTTGGGAACAAGAAGTAGTCACTCGGAGCCAAATCTGGAGAATAGGGAGGATGAGGGAGCAATTCATAGCTCAATTCATGGATTTTTGCCATGGCAACTGCACATTAGTGCGTGCACCCTTGCATTGTCTTGGTGGAAAAGAACTTTTTTCTTGGCCAAATGAGGTCGGTTTTTTTTCAAATCGTCATTGAATCGGTCCAATAAGTTGGCATAATATTCCCCATTGATTGTTCTTCCCTTTTGAAGGTAGTCAATGTGGATTATCCTGCGTGCATCCCAAAAAACAGTCGCCATAACTTTATTGGCTGACAAACCCACCTTGGCCTTCTTTGGCGCCGATTCACCCTTAGAAACCCACTGTTTTGACTGTTGTTTGGTCTCTGGTGTGTTGTGATGGATCCATGTTTCGTCCACGGTTACAAAACGGCGCAAAAAATCCTCCATATTGCGATTAAACAACGCCAAACCTTCCTGTGAAGTTGTTACACGATTGCGTTTGTGGTCGACTGTGAGCACCCATCTTGCGGAAAGCTATCTCATGCCCAAGTGATCATTCAAAATTGAAACCACTGAGCCATGCGAGATCACTACGGCTTCCACAATCTCTTGCACTTTCAATCTTCGGTTGGCCAACACCATATTGTGAATTTTTTCAATTGTTTCGGGTGAAGAGACCTCAACTGGGCGTCCAGGACATTCGGCATCTTCAGTGCTTGGACGGCCACAACAAAATTCTCACTTTTTTGCCATTGAAATCGATGGTGCAGAGTCCCCATAGTATTTATCAAGCTTAGCCTTGGTCTCGGTAATGGTTTTTTTTCGCAAAAAATAATGCTTAATAAGCACACGAAATTCACTTTTTTCCATTTCTTCCTTAAATTACTGGGTAGTCTGATAAAGATAGCTGTCAAACACAAACTAACTGACGCAGCAAGTTCAAACTTTGACAGGAGTCAACTGACAGATACTTGTTGACAGGAGTAGTGTAGCTTTTTTAGTAAAGAGGTCAGAAATTCAAAAAGTCACGGACTTATTGACCCGCCCTCGTATAAAGAGGTAAAGGTTTTTGAGATTTTTATAGTAGGAGGTAATATTTGAAACTAGTGATCATAAAATTCTGTTACTATTAGGAACATACATTATCCCTGAGTGCTGCTATTTTTATACAGACTAGTATCTGCCAGCGACTACACTCATGCTATATTTAGTACCACAGCTCAACTTTGTGAGCAGACTTCGAATTTTGTATATAGATAGAGACATAGCCTTCATGTTATCCCAATGTATTCAATTCCACAGCCAGAAGTCTCTAGAAATGTGTTCAATTAAAAAAAACAGTCACTTGGATTTATTTTAATTTTAAAGCTTTTAGTATTAGCAACCTGAATTTAATACCTAAATGTAGTTAACATGAATAGGATGTGTTCTTATTTAAATAATCTTGTATATATATATATATATATATATATATATATATATATATATATATATATATACATATACATATACATATTATTGCATACTCTACATTTTATTTTGCACTATTTTTACTATTATTTATATAGCTTTCTAATTATATTTGATCACCAGCTTTTGGATTTGACCACCAGGGTTTGATGCTAATGCAAATAATTGCAATAATTGCAAGCTAATATTTTAAATGCAAAACTTCATGTAGTTTTACCACTGAGGGATAAAAGGACTGTAATGGCTAAACTATCACACCAAGTGCATGTAGCGAAGCTTTACTTGGCAATATTAACCAATCAACAAGTTAAGCAACACTTGCTGCAGTCAGGACTTGGATGAGTGACTGCTAGTAGCATTATTCAACTGAGCACTTTTATGCTTCGGAGGGTATACATTAAGCCATCGGTCCTGGTTGTGTGTCTTAGGACAACAGTCATTAGGCTATGTTGAAGGTCTTCGGGCGGCCTGAAATCTTCAACATGGGTTGGCCACTGAGCTATTTACCAAGCAGCACTGGGCCCTTGTGGTACTTCCATTAATAAATAATATTGTGAATAATCATTTTCCACACAGGTTGAGCCTCTAGGCCAGCTAATTATAAATGAGTATTAAAGCCACCCGAGTGATAACACTCAAGGCCAGTTCTCAAGGCTAGTTCTATCTAGAGAATTCACAATGATGACCTTCTTAAGTGTAGGTGACTGCATCCAAATCCAGTCACAGGTATAACCATTCATAACATTAACTAGAATTCAGACAACACAATCAAATTGTACACATTAGGTACTTGTTTTCCACTCATGACTCACCTGGTATTCTATATTTTTATCATTTGCAACTGAATTATGTTTCCATTGTTTCCTCCATTTTGCTAGAAGTTTTTGAATAAATCTTATACATTTGAGAACTTTATGTTGTACGAGTTAGGTATAGAGTTAGTGTTCCTCATAAACTCTGTTTCAATGTTTTTTTTAGTCTTTTGCGATTCTGGAGCATTGAGAATAAAACACGGAAGTAACATTGTCATGGGTACTTTACCGTTGACCATGTAACTACTAGGGTTTGGGAATTCCCGACAATTTTAAAGTCCCGGAACACGAGATATGGGCCCGCGAATTCCCAGGACTTTGGTTGTGTCTAAAACCAAATTGGGAAAATTAAGAAAAAATATAGTTTTTGTTTTTTTTATTTAAGAGAAGTAAGCTGTTTTAGAATATTTTTGAGTTAGTTTCTTGTGACCCGTGTTAAAAAAGATTTTTTTTTGTATATATTAATATTTATTAACCCTTCATGTACCAGAGACGTAAATTTACGTGCGTTTCATTCTTCATAAATCTTTTGTTTTAATTCTCACGGTATAGACAGGGTTAACCCTTACTATACCATGTTAAGCAGAAAATTAAATCTTAATAATGTGAATCTTTAATTTTAATTCAGTCGGTTTTATATATTTAATTTTATTTCAGTAGTAATTACTTAATTTATTTCTTCAAATTACACACAGATTCACTTTTATGCAATCAAATCTAACAGTTATAAATTGACTTAGTTAAAAATCATACTAATTCTTAGTAACTTTACCACAGATTACTGAATAAGAACAGATACTTCACTCAGTAGAAAATTTCCAATACCTATTACGATAATAGCCTACTCCCTCGCGTCAACAACCACTGTATGCTAAAATGCGCCTAAATGCTCAAGCGTACAGCAGTGATTGCTTCGCACCGCGCGATTCCACAGTAATCGCAGGGCTGCCTCTTCGATAAAATTAAATTAACATAACTTTTTATCTATGTTATTGAGAACTGTGAATATGTTCTGACTTTTATGTGGCAGTTAAAAATTTTATCATTTATAAAATATTTAACCAACTTAAAAAAAAAGGAGGTGATCAGACATACAGGCCAAACTGAGATGTTTGACTTGTATGGTTTGTAGGTATGTATGTTTGTGCGCGATAATCTCGCGTTTGGCTAAACCGATATCGATGCGGTTTTCAGAAAAGGATTTGTTACATTTAGGAGAACGTTTTAAAATAAGTATAATACTTCTTAGTTTGATGATGATCTTCGGAGATGTTCACTAGAAATGAAAAAAAAAGCCTTAAAAAAAGAGAACCGACTTCAAATAAAGCACAAAGCCGTAAGTTATTTTATTAACGAGTGTAACACTCTCACACAAAAATACATAAACACTGCAGTTTTCGAAAGTTTTCACGCGAAAAGTCGATGGCCTTCAAAATAAAAAAATATATTTAGTTCCTAGCTGTACATATCTAGGTGTATTGTACTACTACCAATTATCACGAATCAAATTTATTAAGATTAATTAATTTGATTCGTTTTCTCGCAACAAGTCACCTTACAACAGACGCGGCTTGTTCAAAGGTTTTCATCGGGCGTAAGAAAAAGAACTCTCGCTACACAGACTTAAAGCGCATTTTGATTCGTTACGAGCGCGTCAAGGACTTGTAGGCACATTTTTTGAAGGTCACGTCTGTGCTTTGCAATGTTTTATGAACATTATTGCAGTTGTTAGTTTAGCAGTTTATATTCGAATGTTTTCTTTCGAAGAGTGCATCTTCTGTACCTTGTACTATTAATTATTCTGTGGTATAACGTTTCTATGCAACAAAATTATGTAAATGTGTGTCTGAAAGGCAAGCTAATGCTTAGTATATACCTATTAAACTGTCAAATTCTAAGTGGATACCGGTGTCCGCACACCTACTGCCTTTTATTTTTGTCTCTAATGACGGTATGTGAATGGAAAAAAATTTAAACGACAAAAACTAGTAATAATTTATCACTTACCATTCTTCATTGACAGGTAAATGGAAAAATGTTAGGTGTTTATCCCTTCTTTTGCTTGATTTACACTCATCTACAGCACATAAGGCACCACACGGCATCGTAATACGCGTACGAACGAACAGCACTATTAAAATTGAACGGCGTGCGCGCGCTTCGCTTGCGAAAACCGCACTGAATTTGAACCGCCGGCGGACCGAGACCGCTCGGCTGGGCGGTAGGCAGTTATAGCGCGCAAGTACATGGAGTGACGGAGGCCTGACTTTACTATTATCTAGTAATTCAAGTATCATAATCACAACATTGTTGATTCCCATAATCGCAGTTTTTTCTTTGGGGCGCCGCTTCACCCGCCGAGCGTCGGTATTTCTACATTAACGTAAAACGTTAGGGTCAGCTAAGAAACAAATTCCACTAGATGGCGCTGTTTTCTTGATAATTGCATATTAATTTATTTTAATGAAATATGGGAGGATTAAATAAGAATGCTTGATTTTGCGCCCTTTATTACTCGGATTTCGAGAAAATGGATAATAATTTCTAAACTCTTGTTATACCACAGATTACGTAATAGTACATAATCCTTAGGCACGCACACATACAAATTAAGAATTTGTAGTAGCTATTTAACAAATTCGTCCGTCTCACAAAGTTCCCATTAGCCTATCCGTAGAAACGTTTTCGCATGGGAACAAAGGTGCATGGTTCGAACCTGGGCTTATCGTGTTATTTTTGGCATTTATGTTTTAGTTTTTTGAGAAACCTTTATTCGTCATTTTAGATAACGATATGAATAGATACTAATATTATCAGTGACATTCTAATATACCTAAGCCTCAACCTGAATTAGATACCTATACTTTATTACCCTATGTCTTTTCTGCTGCTGTAACAGAGCGAAGGATCGTCTTGATTTTGAGTAGTATAGGGTTCCGAGGGTGACTAAGGTTACTTTTTATACAGACGTAACACGGGCGAAGCCGCGGGCAGACACTTGTGTAATAAATAAAAGTCTACATCATTTCAATAGTGTATATTCATAGATCTAAGCACTTAGCATTTTTTTTAACCCTTCTTAGAATAATTTCTGGTAAAACACATTTTTTTAAAAATGCTACTAGTCGGGACCATTCCAGCAATAAAATCTTCATCTCGTTCTATTTCTATTACTTTTATGGGTTGTTCTGGTTTCGATGGGTTCGTTAGGCTTTGTTTTTTCTCTCCATAAATCTTCATGTCTGTAATCAAAAAGAAGCATTGGTTTAGTAGGTAAGTACCTAGGTATATTGAAAAGTTAGAACCTCGCAAAAAATGTCGTGAATAATAGTAAACTCAATACATTATGTAGTAGGTACATAATATATAATGGAATAGTTTCAATTACTTACGTGGTATTAGTATCACCATGAAACCTCTTGAGTTGAGCACGGGATGCTTTACGGCCTCTCTTAGGCCCAGAATATCTGTGAGCGCTCGCTTTGGATCTCTGAGATTGCATTTTGCACAATATTTGACAATATGATATCGCACAAAAGTTTTTGCAAAAACAACGTAATAACAACAAATACTACAAACAAATAACACATGGAATATTACTCGAGAAGTCAAGTCACACGGAATAAAATAAAATATCAGCAATTCAGCATCACCACTGCAACTTCAGTACTACATATTATGAAAAATATGAAATTGAAAACTGTCAAAACGTCCGAACCAGTGTTGCTAGTGGCAGATAGTCAAAAGTAACTCGAGTCATCTAATAAGTACCTATATCAGGCAAAAAACTCACTATTTTAGCACTCTCTTATTTGGGTTTTTGTGTTTCAAGGTCATTAATTAATGTAAGTAATTTTGGAATAAGCATAACAAGAGTCGATAATGTCGCTAGAAACAAAAAAAATCTAAGCATTAGGTAGCTTCCATTTTTTTACATCAACAGTAAAATAATATACCTAACGAAGGTTATGGTAATTACTAATTTTGTGCAAAAACACTCAACTAATACATTTCGATCGGAAGTAGTGCACAAACGTAAAAAATAACTAAAATAGCTAACAGCTCGAGTCTGGTAACACAAAGACAGCAGAACTGAGTGGAAGAAAATGAATTTATTTTATGTCGCACAGAGTGGCAACGTCGCGTTCAAGCCGTGATATAGCGCGGTCCTACTCTCGCAGAAAATGTACTCTACTAGCACGCACCATCTGACAACGTTGCTTACTTGCACTGTCAAGATATTATAACGTACAATAATAATGTAGCTATATGTATAAAATTGAACCACACAAACGTAAAATCAGACGATTTGGCGATGGTAAAACAATAAGATAACACGCTGATGTTTAACTATATCATTGATTTGCGCAAATATGAGTACAAATTAGGACAATGTTAACTCACAATAACTTTAAATTCGCTCCAGAGAACTCAAAAATGCGTAGTTTAATTTGTATGGAAAACGTTTAACCTTAAACGTCATATAACTTAAGGCAATAAGAAAAAAATTTTACAAAGTAGTAGAGAATAAACTGATATTTTTAAAATTGATAGATTTTTTTAGTGATGGATCCAATATTTTAAGAGTTATCGACCGAGATAGATAAACCGGTTCATTAAATTGGCAATAAATCGTAAAAGGTAAGTTTTACAACAAAGTTTACAGGAAATCAAAGATGCGAAATTTTATTCTCTACAATAATGGTCTCGATAACTGTAGTCTCAGTAGCCGTAAAGAACATAGTTAAGAGATGTCGGCTAAAACTTTTTTCAAGATGACGCTTGAAGCTCCACCTGGCTCTGTCAGCATTTTGTGATTTTATGTTCAGTAAGTGGCCGTAAACCCCATAGTAAAAAAGTTGGATCGGAATTTTTTTTTTATTTTTTTTTACAAGGATTCCTAACAGCCTTCTTACAAAACATAACAAAAATTTATAGATACACTAAAGCCAATAAAGGTAATCACATGAAAAAATTAAATTTAGTGCGAGGTTGATCAAAAATTCGGCAATTTTTACTGTCTTGTCTTGTCTCGAGTCTCGACCCGAAAGTCCCGGGACCCAAACTCGACTACATTGAAAAGTTTTGGAAACATCACTATAAATAATATTAAATAAATAAGAATTAATCTGTTAAAAGTTGTGTAAAGCGGTCAGCATTAAACTCTTCAGGTGGAACTGATGAACAGAGATATAAAAAAATATTTATCATTTAATTATGCTTTAAAACCGGCTAGGACTCGCGTAATATTTACCGGAAATATTCTCTCACCAGTTTCTAACTTATTTGAAGTTCTTCTGGGAGCCACTCTTGTGCACTTCACTATTATTTAATTGGCGAGCAGCCATAGTGGTGGTGTGCCTATATCAAGGTAGTAAGTAGTGCGTTCGTTTATCAATGATGGCATTGTTGCCGTTGCCATTGTTGGCTTTTTTATTAAAGCGTTCGTAAAGCTCAAAAATGTTATTTTTGCCACTTTTGCCCACACCCTACTCGAACGCTAAACCGAGCATAAGACCTAAAATCGCACGATTATGCTGTAAAATAGATAGATGTCAAAAAATGATCACAATCAATCAAACCATGCTCCGGACGTGGGTTAAACATTGTACTTTTTGGTGGCTATTGGGCCATTTTTAAGATTCCGAACGACGATCAAAAAGAGCCATAAACGACATTTTCACCCACAGATTCCCAATTCGAACACCATTGTGAGAGTTTTTAGCGTTATTTTCGTCAACTTGGGGCTATTCGAACGCACTATAAGTTTTATTTCACAATTGTCCAGGGTATGCACTTAAAGTCTGTAAATCAAAGAGACATTCAAAACTCGTTGCCATTTTATCCCTAAAATGAAAAGCGTGAAAAATGTATGAGGTGCTGGGCTAGCCTTTTCGTTCATTTCCAAATTTCCAGTTAAATACTTACATACACATAGGTCAAACACATTAAACCACAGAATAACTAAAAGATAATATAATGGGTAATCTTATTTGGGCTTCGTCGGAGTCGGGTAAAATCTTTCTTTTCCATGTTAATGAACTTAATGTTATATATTTCTCGTACGTTGGTAAGTCTAGATTAGAGAAGTATAAACGTGTGGAAAAATACGTGTATATGATACATATTTAAAAATAGCATTACAATATCACGCGAGGGTGGTTGGCCTTGACCACCAAACCCACTCTTGTGTCTGTATTCAATCTGATACCACAAACCTGTTCTTCCAACGGCTGGATATATATTTCGTCATACGTACATAACTACAAGTTTTTTGAACTGTTCTATTTGTATCGTTCAAGCATTTAATGAGACCAATCTGAAACAACTCTTGTAGGTGTTCCTTGCTTGACGTTGTTGCTGATCCAGAGTCAACAGCATAACAGCGTATTCTATGCTGGTTTGATATTGACATCAGCGGGCCTAGCACGAATAACTGCGTAAGTGTATTTTAACGTGTCGTTCACGTGAAACAATACAAACTATCATTTATCTAGGACAACTGTGACAGAGACAGCTCATAGTTTGTACGCCGTACCGTGACGCATCGACGTTTTGCCATTCGAATACTTTTTCGCAAATTGTTTGTGTTACGGCCTCACCGGATCCTAAAACTGCTGATTTTTTTACTATACTGATTTTTGCGAAATTATTTCATAGTTGCACGCTTTTGCAATAATAAAACGGGATTATTATATAATTATGGTCGTCTATTGTGTTGCACGCTGTCTTTGATTTGGAATGGAAAGTAACTAGATATTAACAAATTTGCGAGTATTAGCCAGACTCATTAATACTCCTAGGAATTCCTTTGTTTTGTAGGCCGCATGGCGTAGGAAACGATACAGCTCTGAGAAACATTGGAAAAAGTTTTAATATAGTTATCTTTTTCACACACGTGTAATATGGTTGACTGTAGTTAGTAATTCATAGACCGTGTCTTTAAGCCGGAAAAGGTTTCCTAAAAAGGAATCACTCATACTGTTATTTTATAACTAGCTGCACTCCGCTATTCCACCCGCGTGGTGATGGATGATGATGATGATGATGAATCAAATATAGCGTATGTTACTCAAGCATAATGTTCCTTCCTACTGCTTACAGATTTTTTAAATCGTATACGTACTTTTGCGTTGCCATTACAAACAAACAAACCTATCATCAAATTGTTCTTCTCTTTTATTAAGATTAAATACCAATTTACGAATAATGTATCTTAATTTCTACCAATTTTACCGGCGTTACTATTGCATATTTTAACGTGAAAAAGTAGTTAGTTAAATATATGACACGGCAGACTTTTTTTATCAAATGTCCTCTATAAAACTATTGTACATTACTTTGCTCTATTGTCAATAGTTTCCGCAGCGTATAAGGATTTTTCGGCGATACAATTGCATATTTTAACAGCCACATTTGTTGGTGCCGTATTTATACGCGAGTACCGTATAGCTACCTGTTTTTAATATATATCATCTATGCCCCATTGAAGCCATAGGGTTGTCACTTTTAATGTTTTAAGGTACTTATTGTATTTTTTTAATAAAACATTCGTTGTTCTGCTGTAGACATTAAATCTAGTTAATTCTAGTTAACAAATAAAATGTATGTAGGTGTATCATGGCGTCGGTTAATCTTGATAGTTTAAAATACGGAAAACTGTTTAGTAATGACACACAACCTTGATATTGGGATTTTTTGTAGGTTTACTACACTAAATAACCTTTTACAAGTTTTGTCGGGAGCGTACGTGAGCAGCGGTTCGGCTTCAACGCCCTCGAAAACCATAAAAACGACACCCAAGATGAAAAAGTGGATAATTTCGGGCAGATGCCATCTTGCATTTCTATTTTGAGAGGACTATCGACTTCAATGTCCTCGAAAACCATGAAAACGAAACCCATTACGATAAAGTTTATAATTTCGCGCAAACGCCAAATTGGATTTTTATTTTAACAGCACTATCGACTTTGACACCCTCGAAAGCCATGAAAACGAGACCCATGACGATAAAGTTGATAATTTCGCGCAGACGCCTAATTGGATTTCTATTTTGACAGCACTATCGACTTTGACACCCTCGAAAACCATAGAAACGACACCCAGGACGAAATAATTGATAATTTCGCGCCGCCATCTAAGACTTGTATTTTGTGTTATGTTTTACGAATTTATTATGATTTATTATGATTATACAAGAACACTATTACAATTTTAAAACACATAGCAGTCAGTCAAGTGTGACATTTCATATTTTAGATTATATTGTAACACTCACTACTGACGGCATCGCGAGAACCGCTTAGGGGTCTCGTCGATGCGCATGTTTATGTCAGTGGGCTGTGTCGAACAATTGAAGGTAGTTTCCGTACTGTTCTCTATATATCTACTGTGCACATGGTATTGCAGACATTTTGGTAGACATTGGTAGTAATTCGCTTGTTCCGAACACCAAACTAAACTAACGAAATCTATTTTTAGTAAATGTGTGGTAGTTCTTATTGTGTTCAAGCTTAAGTCCAAATTCGTATAATGCTTGCAAGTGGCAATTCTTAATTTGCCGTTTCTGTTTAATTGTGGGTATGTTTAGTGCAAATTTGATCGTCATGTAAGTTTGTGCTCCCTAAACTAGTCTAATTCAATAGAATAATCATATGTTTAGAATTATCATTGTAAGTGTTACTCGAATGTAGATTTTAGTATTAACACAATAAGAACTACCATAGTTTAGAGAATTTTAGTTTAGTGTACGCACAAGCGATTCAGTACCAATGACGTCTCTATTGTCAAGTTTCCGCAGCGTACGCGATATCCCCACTTTTTGACGTCTTATTTCACATTATATCAGTCAGATAAAACGCCAAATAACTTTAACTAAAGATGCGTTTACTTTAACTTAATTTTAACACAAGAGGCATTTTTGGCTCTTTTGTTAAAGCGTTCGTTAAGCTCAAAAACGCTATTTTTGCCACGTTTGCCCACACACCCACTTGAAAGCTAAACCGAGCCTGACCTAAAATCGCATGAGTATGCTGTCAAATAGATAGTTGTCAAAAAACGATCACAACCATGCTCCAGACTTGGGTCAAAAAATGCCCTTTTTGGTGGCAAAAATAACTCTTCTTTAGCTTTCCGAACGCAGAACAAAAAGAGACATAGACGATATTTTCACCCACAGATTTCCAATTCGAACGCCCTTGTGAGCGTTTTTATCGTTATTTTCGCCAACTTTGTTTTTTGATTGTTTTATTTTAAGGTGTTCATTAAAGAGTACATATATCTATTTTTGTTATGCTACATAACAAATAATAGGCCATCCTAGAATTGCGAGAAAGGCGCAATTGGTTTGCAAGCTCATTGTCCACACTCTCTCCCCCTTTGCGGCCTGCCGTCCGATCACACGACTAGTGTATTATTTATTATCCTTTCTGTTTGCAGTACAAAGTATGGCACACGCTAGAAAAGGATCCATTATTCGCCCAGAGTCACGTGACACCGCCAGTCGAGGAGCAGAAACGCCTAACACAACTACAACTGAAAAAAATAAACGAGTACCGGTTCCTTACTAACGAGATGGTCAACGCTAGCTATAGTAAAAGGGTAAGTTGGATAATGTAAGGTAATTTTAACAATGTGGTTAAATTGTCCCTGGATCCCTGGTCACTGCAAAGCTGGAAGTTCCACTGGTCCAGGTTCGAATTATAACGTTTTACAAACAAGATACAGTTTGCACCGTTTCTTATTATTATCATCATCATCGTCTCAGCTGTAGGACATCCACTGCTGAACATTGTCTCCTCCATAATTTTCCAAAAGGACCGGTTGGAAGCGGCCTGCTTTCAACGTCGTCCTGCGACCGTTATCAGGTCGTCTGTCCATCGTGTCGGTGGACGACCTACGCTGCGCTTGCCGGTCTATGGTCTCCACTCCAGAACCTTTCAGACCCATCGGACATCTGTTCTACGTGCTTTGTGTCCTGCTCACTGCCGATTTTAACTGGCTAAACTTCTGGGCTATGTCGGTGGCTTTAGTTCGTCTACAGATCTCCTCATTTCTGATTCAATCACGTAGAGAAACCCCGAGCATAGCCCTCTCCATAGCTCGTTGTGCGACTTTGAGCTTATCTATGAGGCCCATAGTAAGAGACCACGTTTCAGTGCCATAAGTCATCACTGGTAACACACATTAGTCGAAGACTCTTGTTTTGTCCGTTTCTTAAGTGTAACGATAATTTATAACTCAAAGTGTTGCTATCACTGGGCTTGAAGTATTCTCCACGGCCACGGACAGACTCATATATTTGTATTTAATCTGGAATTAGAAGCTAGAGCAGAGAGCAAATTAGAGGCTAGTACTCGTATAATCATATAGTTATAAATGATACTAAACGTTACCATTTTTGTTTCCTTTTTAACCGACTTCAAAAAACAATTATTACTCCGCCAATTATCACCTACTTATTTTTGTTCGGTAGGTCATTATCGGAGGCGGTCGCGTATACATATTAACGATATACAGGGTGTGGCGTAATGAGTGGATAATAGGGTACCTGCGGGTAGGGGCCAATGTGGCGGTTCAGAAAAATATTTGTTATGCTCAGTAAAAGTGCCTCGGTTTTCGAGATATTCGACATTTTCGAAATTTAAGAAATATTTCACCCTTATTTATTTATTTATTTAATTCTTTATTGCACTAAAATAAAGTACAAATGGAGGACTTAATGCTAAAGCATTTTCTACCAGTCATCCTACACATTGTCAAAACAAGGGGAGTCGGGCGTGCATCAAAAGGAAAAGAATGCAAAGGACTGTATTAAAAATACCTACATTTAAATTATGATCATACTATATAAATAATATACACTACATATAATATACTATTACTATTTATAATATACTATAAATAAAAACATACACTATATACATTTATTTATATATACAAATATACATACATACAGAGAATACACAATAAATATAATATGAAATTATGTGACAATCGATTACAGATTCAATGACGCTTCATAAAAATGTTCGCGGACGAGCCGCTTAAAACTTTCCTTAGAAGGAGCTTGTTTTATATTTAGCGGTAATTTATTCCATAATCGCACTGCTGCGACTCCGAAGGATTTGTCTTGAAAGGAAGTGGAGTGTACTGGAGTGCTGAGCAATAGGTTATCAGTAGATCTGAGACTTAGGTCATGTGTATCAGAAATAAATTGGAAAGAACCTCTAAGATAAGAAGGAGTGTTAGGATCTTTTAGTAGAGAGTACAATAATCCGAGGATTCTCGCGTTTCTTCTGTCTCTAATCTGGAGCCACTTTAACTTTTTCCGATACTCTGACACATGATCATACTTACGAAGACAAAAAATGTATCGGATGCATGTGTTTAGAAGTCTGTCAAGTTTGTTAAGAAGATCTGAGGATAGATCGAGGTAGCAAATGTCGGCGTAATCAATAATTGGTAAAAGGAGTGTGTTTACCAGAGCGATTTTAGTGTCGGTAGGCAACAAGTTTTTTAGGCGAATAATATGGTGCAGTGAAGCGTAGAATTTACGAGATACTTCTTTTACCTGTGGTATCCAAGACAGACTGGCATCAATTTCCAAGCCGAGGTCTTTAACTGTAGAGGCAAGCGGGATGACACAATCGTTATACTTCAATGGGAACAAACAGGAGTAGTCAATTTTGCAGAGCTGGCGTGAGCTACCGACTAGAATAGCTTGGCATTTATCTGGGTTAACTTTGATACCAAATCGTTCAGACCAGGACAAAAGACGAAGTAAGTCCACATTAAGGGAATTTATCACATAGTTTAGGTCATGGACGCTGGAGCGGTGGTAAAGCTGAAGGTCATCAGCGTAGAAATGATGGTCACATTGGAGGTGAGAAGAGAGCATATTTATGAATACCGAAAATAGTAACGGCGAGAGGATTCCACCTTGCGGAACACCAGCTTCCAATGCACACCACTCAGAAAAGTTCTGACCGACACGAATAGCCTGCTTACGCCCTTTCAAATAAGATGAGAACCAGTTTATGGCCGTAGAAGAAAAACTTAGGTGGTTTAGTATAGCCAGGAGGAGGTCATGGTCAACCGCGTTAAAAGCATTACTAAAATCAATGAGAACTAAGATCGTTACTTGGGTGTCTTCCATACCGGCTCTAATATCCTCTGTGACTTTAAGCAACGCAGTCGTTGTGCTGTGCCCTGACCGAAAACCAGACTGGAGAGGATTAAGAAGATTGTTTTTTGAAAGATACTCAGTGATTTGCCTACGCACGACAGATTCAATTACCTTCGACAGAAATGGTAGAATAGAGATGGGTCGAAATTGACTAGGAAGAGTAGGTTCACATATTTTTGGTAGAGGCAATACGTAGGCTCTACGCCAAGAGTCGGGAAATTGACCAGATGAAAGCGAAAAGTTGATTATGTGAGTAAGAGCAGGAGTAACGTATTTAATTATATACATTAACATGATGCGACCCAATTCGTCGTTACCTGTAGCTTTAGATTTGAGACTTGGTACAATTTTACTTATCAAATCTAGGCTAACTGGTGAAAATTCAAAGGGAGATAGGGCAGTTGGACGAGCTTTATTCTCTATTTCTTTTAGAGTTTTATGTTTAATACGTGGATCCAGTATTGTGCAAGATGTAAAATGAGTATTTAGTGAGTTCAGATCTATAGTGATTTTAGAGTCTAGGAGTTTGGGTTTGCCGATGCCAATTGATCTTAGGAACTTCCAAATCCCCGCCGGGGAGCTATGTGAAATTTGATCAGCAATGTAGCGCCTTTTGGCATTACGACATAGCTGATTGCACCTATTTCTCAAAATTTTATAAGCAGACCAATTGTCTTCATTTCTGTAACGTTTGTATTTTCGGAAAGCTCGGTTTCTTCTAGACATTGCTTTGCGGATCAAATCATTCATCCACGGCGAGGGGTTATGTTTGAGTTTAACTGGGCGAATAGGGGCATGACGATCAAATAACTTTAAAATGTTAGTTTTCAGGCAATCAATCTTGTCATCTATGGTTAAGCAATTTTCTACAGAGGACCAGTTAGTTCCTAATGCATCCCTATTCAAATCATCAAAATTCATGCGCGCGAAATTCCTTTGATACAAAGTAATTGGCTTGGATTTATGTGTTTTTATTTTTATTGAGGCGTAGATTAAATCGTGGTGCGAAATACCTGGCGCATCCAACTGTCCATGAGAAGGAACGAGATCAGAGTCTGAAGTAATAATTAAATCTAGCAGCGAGTCACCATTGTGAAAGTGATAAGTGGGAGATAAAGGGAGACAGTGCAGGTTGTAAGATTCAATCAGTGAGTTAAGTTTATGACATCGAGCATCATGTTTATTCAAACAAGTATTAAAATCTCCCATTAAAAATATTTTATTATATTCTGGAAGTACACTTTCCAGAGCCAATTCTAGCTGAGAGAAGTAGTCAATATTGGGTGGGCAGTATACTACACCGAGAAGAAACTTGATACCCATAGTAATTTCTATAAAAAGAAATTCCGCTGCAGCACCGTAGACTGAAGGGGACTGGGTAATAATTTTATAAGGTATATGACTCTTTAAATATATGGCAACCCCCCCGCCAACTGGACCAATACGATCATTACGGATAAGAACACAATTTTGTAGCGGGAACATGGTGGAAGGGAGGGTAGGTTTTAGCCATGTTTCAGAAACTAAAACAGCATGTACTGAATCAGATGATAAGGAGTTAATTATTTCACAATAATGTGCAGGTATACTTTGAGCATTGATGTGGCAGATATTAAAATTTTTAGTATGGGTAGAAAAAGCATCTCTTAGTAAAATATCCAGAGTAGGTAGAGTATCATCATTGGCACTAACATAAGAGTCGGAGTCAGCAGTTAAAAAAGATTCGTCACTAGAATACATAAACAAAGAAAAACAATTATTTTATATATATAATACCTATGTAAATATATAAATTTATAAATAATATATAACTATATAAATAACCTAAATTCAAAAATTAATACTGATTTAACTACTAATATTAAAATTTAAAATTAATAGATTTTTTTGGTGCAGACCCCACTGGCAGAAACACAAAATAGTTTGGAGTACAATGTTAAATTTACAACTATTACAGTTTCAATAGGGACATCTAAAAATCCAACTAAAACTAGAAATAAAGTCTTATATATTACATAGTATAGCCACTTTCCAAAGAAAAATTTGAAAAAAATCAAGTTTATCAATTAGGAAAGGCCAAGCCCTAAAGCATTATCATAAGATATCTAAGTTGGAATAGTAATACAAACTAATTACAATTCAAGATCAATTTGAGCTCATGTGACACTGAGACCAAACCAAGGGCATGGCATTCCCTTCCAAAATGAGACAAAACAACAATGGTTACCTAATTATTTACATGTTAGTTTAAAATAACAACAAAAAGATCTTACAGTTAACAGTACCTATGAGTCTACTAGTAGACAAAAGTGGTTTAGGCAAATATAAGATAGCTGAGAAACAATACATGATGTACCTATTGGCATCAATTCATGACTCATAGTAAGTTATTAATATAGTGATAAAATGTTTACAGAAGAGTTCAAGTAATAAACTGAACTATGTACTAAGCAGAAGCGATGGAAAACTGAGTGAGTTGTTAAGTAGTTGTGTATTTATTAGACAGGGTTTATTATATACAAACTATAAAGGTTCATAAATAGACACAGATGCGTGAGCCTTGATCATAATGTAAGTCAATGCATTAGAGAGTCTTAGACAGTTAATATTAAACAACTGAAATAGTTAATGTAGGTACTGGTACCTATTATATAACCATTCGAATATAACATAGTAAGTAGGGGAGTCAAAAAGACTAGCCTAACTGAGTACAGCATATGTTGTGAACTAAGGCAATGAATGTTATTTGCTAACAAACCAATCATCATTACAAGGTACCTAATTATGTCTTATTATGTGTAGTGTGGTAATATATAATATGCGCACACATAGGGCTATGGATAATCTCAGTCCAACTACTAGGTACACAAAATTGGCATTGGCAAATAGTGTTAAATTACTAAGAACATGCTGTGCTGGCACATAACTATGTCTACTGTACTATTGAGAAATAAGAATAATCAATATAATAAAATATTAACTTACTGAGTATATCACATAAATAATATGTGGAAATACTTTTCCACAAATAGCAACCAACATTTTAATATTTGGAAAGAGCCTATACAAGTCACACATTTCACAGGCTAACAGATGAAGGATATATCAATCAACAAGGTTCACTGCGAGATCACTTGTACACTTTGCCTTTTGCCGCAGCTGCATTCCTGCCCTGTGACCTTTGTCTGCTGGTTCTCGAAAGTGATATACTAGTCGGTGCTGATGAGGAGTTTTCTGCTGATTGAGACTGCTTAGGGTGATCTCCTGAAAACATGCGGACCGGTGCTGCTGCCGGGAACTTCAACATTAAACGTTCCAACTCCTGCATTGACAGTACACGTTTGCGTTCATTGTCTGAAGGTTTGACAAAGATATGTCCTGCTTGAGTCCAACAATGGGCCATACCAAAATGCTTACGGGCGCTGATGAAAATCTCTTGTCTTGTTTTAGTCAGAAACTCACTAACTACTGCAGTACTGCCCTTTAGCCTTTTCTTCTCCCTCCAGACCAGATTGCGAATTAGCAGGTCAGCGAATCGAACTAATATGGGACGGTTTCTTTTGTTGTTCTTAGGTCCCAGACGATGGCAGACCAGAAATAACGATGCGTCAGCGTCGGCGAGGCTCATTTTGTTCTGAATTATGTCCAAGATGAGAGCTGAGCAATTCTCGTCGTCACCGCCTTCTTTGATTCCATTAAACAATAATGCGTTTTGACGACTCTGAGAATCCAAATCGTCCAACCGAGCTAAGAGAGTTTGGATAAGAGATCGAAGGGACGACAATATTGTCCACACTATGTTCTTGAAATCTAAAAAATCTTGACTTAGTTTTTCCAGGTTGGGTTTAGTGTCAGAAGAGGCTAACCTTAACTGCTTCTCAAATTCATTTAGTCTTGAAAACAGACTATCTTCAATCTGCTTCTGAGTGTCCAATACTTCTTGCACGTTGGACATATTGCAGTCTTCAAAGTAATAGTTGTAGTTTAAAGGTTATGCCAGTAGGTAGATGCACTACAATTATCGCATGCTCAGAAAGCGGCCAGAATCTATTGACTAACCATAGAATATTATCTAAACTTCATATGTTAGTCACTTTAACTGCACAAATATGTGAAAGAATAGGATAAATTTAATAATTTATCGAGAAAGTCGTAACCTAGATGTTGTTGATGCAGTGTTGCCAGACGAAGAACAAAAAACCCTTCGTCACTATTTTTGGCGCCAAGACTGCAAATGATTTTTTTTTTCTATCTGGTTTTTGGATAGTATTCTTGGATAGATGTGCTATCGAATGGAAACTATTATTTTTATAACACAAGCACAGTTATGTTTTTAAAATAAGATTTCACTAAAATTTTACTTGCTTTCGTTTGTTTTCCTGACCTTTACCCTTCTGTGGTGTAAAAAAAATGTATGGTCACTTGAATGCCAAATTTAAAAAAAATTAGGCTATTTCATCGAGATTCCGAAATGGTATATTACATTAGTCATTGTCACAACTTGATTCAAAATTAATTCCTACCAAACTTATCAAGGCGTAATTTAAAGAAATATTTTTAAATATTATTAGCAATAATTGTCTACTGTTCGCAGAATTACTAGTAATTCTTGGAACAGATTGGTTCCCGGCCCAGCGGCAATCGACACTATGTCTATCTTGCTCTTTCATGCTATGAGTGAAAAAGAACTATCGTTTCGCGTAACGCATTTTTATGATTTTCGAGTCAGTGTGCTATCATACTACTCCCGTACAACAACGTGTTATCCTGTTTAGGATTGATACTCGTCGATTTTGTGCAGTTATTTCGGACTTTGTTTTGCCTAGCGATTTGGACGTCTTAATTTTGTGAACCTAACGATTTTGTGCTGTGATCTCGGACTTGATTTGCTTTGTAACTTGGATTTTTTGGTATTGCATATTGATTGCAATGCCTCAGCTATACACTGCGTCTGAATATGCGCAAATGCATTTAATCTACGGCGAGTGTGGTGGTAACGCCAATCGAGCAGCAGCACTGTATCGGGAAAGATTTCCCAATGCACGCCATCCCGATTATCGTGTGTTTATTCGCGTACACAATGCTTATATGGAAGGTCGAATTCCTGGAAGTGGCATCGGTGGCACGAGTTCTGGGAGACCACAAGTACATAATGAAGAGGACGTACTTGATGAAATTGCTGCCGATCCGACCACATCTGTGCGCGTAATAGCCTCTAATACTGGCATGTACTCTAGAACTGTGCACCGAATTTTAAAAAGAGAAAAATTACATCCTTTTCACTACCAGCGCGTGCAGTGTTTGCAGCCAAGAGATTACCCTGCACGAGTTGCATTTTGCCAAACAATGCTGAGAAAAATGAACGCTGATCCCGATTTCTTCGATAAAATTTTGTGGAGCGACGAATCCACGTGCAAAAAAGATGGGTATTTTAATATGCACAATCTGCACAGTTGGCAGCGTACAAACCCTCATTTGGCCAGAGAAGACAGGTCCCAGTACCAGTTCAAAATTAATTTATGAACTGGAATTCTAAATGGCAAAATCATCGGACCATTCTAATTGTCTGGAACATTTACTGCAGAAACGTATTTACATTTTTTACGGCACGCACTTCCACTTTTATTAGAAGATGTTTCATTAGAAGATAGAAGAAGAATGTGGCTGCAGCACGATGGTTGCCCCGCTCATTACGCCCGAAATGTTCGACAATACCTCGATCAAACATATCGTCGACGATGGATCGGTCGTTTGGGGACAATTTTGTGGCCACCTCGTTCACCAGACCTCAACCCATTGGACTTTTTTTACTGGGGATGCCTTAAAGAAAAGGTTTATAAAGACCCAATCAATCATCATCATCATCATCATCTCAGCCGTAGGACGTCCACTGCTGAACATAGGCCTCCCCCATGATTTTCCAAAAGGACCGGTTGGAAGCGGCCTGCATCCAACGTCGTCCTGCGACCTTTCTCAGGTCGTCTGTCCACCGTGTCGGTGGACGACCTACGCTGCGCTTGCCGGTACGTGGTCTCCACTCCAGAACCTTTCGGCCCCATCGGCCATCTGTTCTGCGTGCTATGTGCCCTGCCCACTGCCACTTCAACTGGCTAATCTTCTGAGCTATGTCGGTGACTTTCGTTCTTCTACGGATCTCCTCATTTCTGATTCGATCACGTAGAGAAACCCCGAGCATAGCCCTCTCCATAGCTCGTTGTGCGACTTTGAGCTTATCTATGAGGCCCATAGTAAGAGACCACGTTTCAGTGCCATAAGTCATCACTGGTAACACACATTGGTCGAAGACTCTTGTCTTGAGGCACTGAGGTATTTTTGACGAGAAGACTTCGCGAAGTTTCCGGAACGCTGCCCAGCCGAGTTGGATTCGACGATTGACCTCTTTCTCGAAGTTGGACCTGCCTAGTTTGACTGTCTGTCCCAGGTAGATATACTCGTCAACAACTTCGAGAACTGAGTTCCCAACTGATATTGGGGTAGGTACAACATGGGCATTAGACATAATTTTCGTCTTGTCCATGTTCATCTTAAGACCTACCCGTTGGGAAACTCGATGGAGGCCTTCGAGCATTGTACTGAGGTCTTCCATGGATTCTGCCATGACTACAATATCGTCGGCAAATCGAAGGTGAGTGATGTATTCGCCGTTAATATTGATGCCAAGTCCTTGCCATTCCAGAAGCTTGAAGGCGTCTTCCAATGTAGCGGTGAACAGTTTCGGAGATATAACGTCTCCCTGTCTCACGCCTCTTTGCAATGGAATTGCCTTCGAACTCTGCTCCTGTACTCGGACTGACATGTAGGCGTTTTTGTACAAACACTTCAGCACTTCAATATACCGATAGTCAATACGGCACCGCTGGAGAGACTCAAGCACTGCCCACGTCTCGATCGAATCAAAGGCTTTCTCATAGTCCACAAACGCTAGACAAAGAGGCAAGTTATACTCTTCGGTCTTCTGTATGACTTGCCGTAGCGTGTGGATGTGGTCTATGGTACTATAGCCTTTTCGGAAACCGGCTTGTTCCGGAGGCTGGAATTCATCAAACCTGCGACTGAGACGGTTCGTTATGACCTTCGAAAACAGCTTATAAACATGGCTCAAAAGCGAGATGGGTCTGTAATTTTTAAGTAAAGTGTTGTCACCTTTCTTGAAGAACAGCACCACCACGCTTTTGTTCCATGCTTCTGGCGTTGAACCTTCGAGTAAGACGGTATTAAAGAGCTTCTGAAGGACTTTAAGTACCGGTGTTCCACCCGCTTTCAGAAGCTCAGATGTGATACCGTCGTCACCAGGCGCCTTGTTGTTCTTAAGCTGTTTCAAGGCCATTCTAATCTCGTACAGGCTGATGTCCGGGATATCTTCGGTATAATGTCGGGTCAGCTTGGCTCTTGGGTCTTTGGCCGAGCTGCAAACAGGTTTAGCGACCGAGGTGTATAACTGTCCGTAGAAACTCTCGACCTCTCCTAACACTTCCGCTTTGGTCGACGCTACACTGCCGTCTCCTCTCTTCAGCTTCGTCAACTGGCTTTGCCCAATAGACATGTCTCTTGCAAACACTTTGGAGCCTTTTTTCCGCTCTATCGTCTCTTTAATACGGTTTGTATTAAAGATCCGAATGTCGTGTCGCAAGGACTTCCATATTCGTCTATTGAGCAGCCTATATGCTTCAGCATCATCCGAAGACTGCAATTTCAATGAGCGTCGTTCAGCCATGAGGTTGAGGGTATCGTTGGAGAGTTTCTGTGGCCTATCTGTACGGTGGGGTTTAAAGTACTTGGAACCCACTGTATGGACAGTTTCTACTAACCTGTTATTGATCTCGTCCACTGAAGCGATGTTCTCAAGGCAATCGAAGCGATTGGATAGCTCAAGTTGAAAGCTCTCGGGGTCTTGAATATGGGCACGAGTAGGTCGGAGCGTAGACTTCATCAGACGAGACCTCTCCAGTTTGACATTAATATTCACCGTGCCTCTTACCATTCGGTGATCACTACCGGTTTTAACCCTGTTGATCACGGAGACATCAGTGAATATTTGCCTTTTGGTGGTCATAATGAAGTCAATCTCATTTCTCGTGGAACCATCGGGACTCAGCCAGGTCCATTTCCTGTGAGGTGGCTTCTGAAAGAAAGAGTTCATCATAAAGAGTCCCTCTTTCTCCAGGAAGTCGGCCAACCTCTGTCCCCTACGGTTCCGTTGTCCATAGCCAAATTGCCCCACTTTCGACTCATCCTCGCTTCTCTTACCCAACTTCGCGTTGAAGTCCCCCATAACAACTAGAAAGTGCGTTTCAGAGGTATGTATGGCCCGACTAATGTCCTCATACATATCCTCCACCTCATCATCCGGGTGCGACTTCGTCGGTGCGTATACCTGAATGACCTTCAGCGAATATCGTTTGGATACTCTGAGTATTAGGTATACGACCCTATTGGAAACGCTATCGATCTTAACTATGTTGTTAGTAAGGGACTTGTGGACGAGAAACCCGACACCACCTTGGGACTGTTGGTCGCCCTCCCGGTGGTAGAGTAGGTTACCTGATTTTAGGGTTATCGTGTCCTCACCCGCTCTACGGACTTCAGATAACCCCACAATGTCCCAGCGTAGCTTACTCATTTCTTCTTCCAGCTCATATATCTTCTCGTCTGTCCTCATCGTGCGTATGTTGTGTGTTACCAGGGCCAGTCGTCGTCGTTGGGGGTGGTAGCCGGGCGTCTGCCGGGGATTCTTAGCACCCCCTGCCCCACCGTTACCGTGGCCGCTACCGTAGCCAGGAATAGCGGGGCTGCCGGGGACTGGGGGCCTGGTTCTTTTTGTCCAATCCATTGAGGGGTTTTTGCCAATACTCGCCACGCTTGGCAGGCGGGTTGGCGAGCGCAGTTTCTGTGTGTTTGACTGGGAAGGTGCTGCTGCCCACCTTCTGATTTGTTATCCCTTAGCCGGCTTCTACGGCACCCACGGGTAGAGTTGGGGGGGTGCTATTCTAAGCCGGCACCGCCACGGCACCCAATCAATACAGTGGACCAGCTACGAGAGCGTGTGCGATTAGCTGCTCAGAAAATCACAGAGCAAAGAATTGCGAACAGGATTAAAAGATCTTTTATCAAAAGGTGCAGAACATGCATCAGAGCACGTGGTGGCCTTTTCGAACACCTTTTGTAATAGTAAATTTAATGAATGAAATGCATTTAAAATGTATTGTTTCGTTTTATTTCATTACCGAATTTTAAACTAACGTTTTTAGGTGATTTTAAGTAATAAAGTAAATTTTAGTACTATTTGTAATTTTATAATAATTAGCTCTACCCATTTTAATAGGAATTACTTTTGAATCAACTTGTGGAAATACCATGTAATAAACCATTTCGGAATCTGGATGAAATAGGCTAATTTTTTTAAAATTTGGCATTCAAGTGACCATACATTTTTTTACACCACAGAAGGGTAAAGGTCAGGAAAACAAACGAAAGCAAGTAAAATGTTAGTGAAATCTTTGTGTTATAAAAATAATAGTTTCCATTCGATAGCAGATCTATCCAAGAATACTATCCAAAAAACAGATAGAAAAATTAATTTCATTTGCAGTCTTGGCGCCAAAAATAGTGACGAAGGGTGAAATATTTCTTAAATTTCGAAAATGTTGAATATCTCGAAAACCGAGGCACTTTTACTGAGCATAACAAATATTTTTCTGAACCGCCACAATGGCCCCTACCCGCAGGTACCCTATTATCCACTCATTACGCCACACCCTGTATATTCGACGTTTTTAGAAAACACATGTTTTTGTTTAAGTTTGTATTTAGATAAATAATTTAATTAATTTTAATACTGCATTTACCGTTACTGAAATTTAAAAGGTAAGTAGGTAAGCGGAGTGGTAAAAGAAAATCCACGAGTTGGAGTGATACGTAATATGCATAACGACGAGTCACAGATTATGTAATAAGTTCCTTCACATAGTATGCAAATATTTTTATGAACCATTGTTAGGATGCCAGCCATGCGTACGTAGATATAGAGTGAACTCATTTACACACACACATATGTACCAGTATTTAATAAAAATAAACGATAAACACCCTAAAATAGATCTTATCGATATAACGTTCACTACCTAGATGTCGGCCTGTTTCATTATGGTCAAATAAAAAAAAAACTATGCGTCAGATTTGTCTATTCAAGCTATATATACATCCTCTGTACATATAAATAAATTTGAAGTCTCTAAGATAAAAAAGTCAGTTTTTTATTAAATGAATAATATTTTATTTTATTGATATAGGAACAATAAACGTACAAAATAAAATTATTAATAATGTAGTCCACAACACTGTCCACATATTAAACAAATAAGTATAAGGTGGTTAAAAGTAACTGCAAATGAAAACAATTCTATTCGTTTTTGGAAACATACACAATAGGAAAGTATATACGGTACTTATAAACCCAACTTTTCGTTTGTCTTACTGTTTTCCGGCTAATCTCCGAAACGACTGGACCGATTTTGATCGAAATTTCACTGGCTGATGTTACAAGGAGTAACTTAGGCTACTGTTATTTGGACAAATAATTTGGGTTTGGCGCAAAAACGAAAATAATCATTGCTCTAGTAATTTAGGCGCGGGCGCGACAAGTACACAGTATTATAACATCATAAGGTCGTAACAATCAGGTCACATCATCGTTCAGCTAAACTTTAGCTTATGAGGGCATTGGTGGCGTTGTCATTGATGGCTCTTTTGTTAAAGCGTTCGGAAAGCTCAAAAACGTTATTTTTGCCACTTTTGCCCACTCCCTATTCGAACGCTCAACTGACGATAAGACCTAAAATCGCATGAGTATGCTGTCAAATAACGATCACAAACAACCATGCTCCGGACGTGAGTCAAAAATTGCACTTTTTGGTGGCAAAAATACCTCTTTTACGAACGCTTTACGAACGCTCAAAGCGTTCGTAAACAACGATCACAAACAACCATGCTCCGGACGTGAGTAAAAAAATTCACTTTTAGGGTGGCAAAAATACCTCTTTTTTAGCTTTCCGAACGCTGAACAAGAAGAGGCATGAACGACATTTTCACCCACAGATTCCTAACTGGAACGCCCATTGTGAGCGTTTTTAGCGTTATTTTCGCTAAAAACGCTCACAAGTGACCTATACGAACGCACTTATAGTAGTAGTTATCATAATTGTTGCATCGTACATTTTTGTGATATCCGTATAATTTACCTTTCACGTCATTCACCATTTATTACTTAGTAACTGTGCCCACGGTTTCATCCGCGTGGTGATGGATGATGAGATGACGATGATGATGAAAAGTGTCCTATGTGTTATTCCAGCGCCTCATATATTTACTTACTTAATTGTATCACAATCGTTCCAATCGTTTGAGCGTAAATACGTAACTAACATACAAACTTTCGCATTTATAATATTAGTAAAATCAAATCAATGACTTCAACTAACTCTTTATCAAATAATTCTCAGTATTTATTGGAGAACACTTATCTCAGTGTGTGTGTAAACTGCATGCAGTTTAGCTCAGTTTTCTACCGACTTAAAAAAGGAGGAGGTACTGAATTCGACTGTTTGTTACCTCATAACTTTCGATTGGGTGGACCGATTCTCAAAATCCTTTTTTTGTTTAAAAGCTGGTGCTACCCGTGTGGTCCCATTCATCAAATTCGGTTCAATCGTTTTTGAGTTACACTCCAATAACAGATTTTTACCAAAGTAATAGAATGGAAGTATTAAATTTTTCAAATTGCACTTGTTTGTAACCAGCGGTACAAGCAAGGCTTGTCAATATGATAAAAAATATCGGTAAAAGACAGTCCGCGATATAGCTAATTTCAAGCTCAGCTTGATCCATACTGGAGACAAGGTAGATATACTTTTACGAACTCGTTTAACTTAACAGTTTATCGACTCGCCAAGTTTATCGTGAGATCCATGCTAGCACGGCTGGAGGCATTGAGTTTTTTCAACCGGGAGGTATTGCATGATTTGCATGACTTACGATAACCTTAAGCTGTTAATTACTTGATCATATTGTTGTACCTGTTGTTAACTTTAAACTAATATTTGTTTGTTGAACCTTCATAGTTTTTTGCTAACACAAGACACGATTTTCTGAAAAAAAAACTTATAACAGCCCGAATAACTAAACTAATGGTAAAGTTTAGTTAGCAGCGACCCTGCTTTCGATGAGTGGGGTCCCAAGCCCAAAAAGATATTGTGCTATTTCTATAAACAAATTGGAACGTACCGTCATCTTAAACGCTACTATAATGGATATGATTTAGCGTCACGTTCATGATCTATGGAGTTAGCAGAATATAAAGTGTTGATCGATCGCTAGCGTCAACCGGAACGTAACCGAGAGTCCAGAACCGTGGGATTCCGACGGCACTTTCTGCCTCACACTACTACTATGTGGAACCAGCTGCCACTTGAGGTGTTTCCGAACAGATACGACTTGGGAGCCTTCAAGAAAAAGAGCCTATTCCTTCCTCAAAGGAATGGCAACGCATCCTCTAGACCTTTGGTATATTGTGGATGTCTGTGGGCGACCTTGATCCATCAGGTGAGCCGCCTGCTCGTTTGCCAACCTATCCTATAAAAAGAACTGCAGCTCGACTGTTATTCAATAGCAGAATGAGAACGCACGAAACCATCGTTTAGTTATGGTGCGATTGTAGTTGAAGTAAAATGTAGTTAGTGGAATCGGCCACCAGCGTATTATTATTGTCGTGTGATTTGGTCATATCCAGGAGGATACCTACCGCGTACTCTTTTCTATCTAGAACATGAGCACCTCCTGCATCACTTATAGACTGCCAAAAGTTGTGGACCTTTATTAAGAAACCCATTTTGAGAATCATCAAATATTCTATATGTATCGCAAAAAGAATAGACGTGGTCGCTCATTGCTGTTTCGGATATGTTTGACGCAAAGGGCAACAGGACAAAGCTATTGGACGATAGTTTTAAAGTTTTTTTGTGGAAAGGTTTTATTATAGCCGATTTTAGTTGATCCGGGAAGACCCCTTATTCAAATTATTGGTTTAACCTATCGCGTGTCAATAAAGTGCTCAGCCATGTCGCGCGTGCTTAGAGCACACACATTTTTATACCTCTTGTTTGTAACTAATTTTATCAGATCCAATGCACTCCCACCGGTATAAACTTGCTTTTAGTTGGTATAACTATTCAAGAGTTGTTTTTTTTGTATATTTTTATGCGTAGATTGGAAAGAAACCGAAAGAACTAGATATAGAACGGGTTAAGAGTGGCTAAAATGGCAATGTTTGTTCATTAGAACATTGTTTATGAAGAATAGGCGGGAGTTCACCTATGAAAATGAAAATGAAAAACGAAAAATATTTTTATTTGCAGCATTAGATGTAAGGCAATGTACATTACCATCACTTAGTTACTAAATGTTACTTATATACATGTACTTAAGTAAGATTACCTAATGCTGAGAAAGCTTAATAAACTTCTAACGGTAAATTGTGATCTTCACACTAGGCAAGCCTGTATCGTGAAGATCCATTTACGATTTATCTATATACAAAATATATAATTATTGACACCTTAGTCTATGATTAAAGATGACAAATAATGTACAAATGTATAACAAAAAGTGAATGAGTATCTAAATAATAATAAAAATATATATTAACTACACAAAATATATACGTACATTGTGGACAATACACAAGTTATGTTTTAATTGAAAATATGTCTTCAGTACTGTCATAGCTCAGGGATGATAACCAGTTTTGTATTATCTGTTTTGCTTCACTTATCGATTTTAATTTTATATTACAGTATTTAAGCATTGTATTGTATACATTCGCCCTAACAAAGGGACAAAAACGCTGAGCAAAAGTAGAATTAACAGACGGACCGACCTATACCGTGTTTGTTTTTGTTTTGAGAGTTTTATGAATTTGTATGTTACGGTCGGTGTTATCGGATATAAGAACATAGTATTTTGTACTGGATTTATAACTGGGAGAGGCTATTGGCTTGCTCTGTGGGGTGGTCATGCTCAGTGGGTATACCAGCTTGCAAGAACGTGTTGATGAAAATAACCCATTTAAAGGTTTTTGTATATATTTCTGGAACTGAATATTGTAATATTGTCAATTTCTAGTTTTAAGGTTACTTTATCTCCTTCTTGATTTTTATTTGACCGTTCGTTAATAATTCTCCACATTCTTTGTTTTATTTTTATATATTTTCATCATTTTGTATGTATTGAAGTTTTTTTGATATGGACACAATACAAAACAGGTTAATAATTTTTATTTTATAATTTTTTTGTAATATTGTGTTAGTATGGCTACGAAGAAATAAAAAGTATTTCGTCGTAGTAGTAATAGATCTCAATGCAAATTTTAAGTTTTCTACCGACTTCCTAAAAGGAGGAGGTACTCAATTGGACTGTATTTTTTAATATTTTTTCCGGTCTTTCACGCAGAGACAACAGACAGTGGGCCTAGCACGAATAACTGCGTAAGTGTAACATAACGTGTCGCTCACGTGAAACAGTAAATACTGTCATGTATCTATGGCAACTGTGATATAGATAACTCATAATTTGCGCGTTGACAATTACGATACGAATACTTACTGTTGCGCAAATTGTTTGTGCTACGGCCTCTGATATAATTAAGGTGAAACCATACTGTCAGCCATAAAACCATAGCCATGTTTAATTGTATAATTTTTGTTCACAGACGCGAACCATAATGACAATAAACGAGGCTATCCAGTCGTTGAACCCCAGCGTTTCAGTCAAAATGGCGATTGGTATATATTTGTACTCCAATGCGTTACTGTCACTGGGTACCGAGAGGCATTTGAAGTTTTATGAAGCCACAGTCGTCAATCGAGAGGTAAGTTCCTATCCAATACTCGGTGTAGATCCACGTCTATGCTTCTGGAGGCCTACTACCACCTTATACAAAACTATTGTTAAACAAGAGCGTTTTTTAATTAGCTTAGAATAATCATACATGCGATAGAGAAGAACAATATTAATTTAACATTGGAACAGTAAGACTGTGTCAAAAGTCACGGCGGAGTACGCGAATTGAATGAACTGTAGTATCGAAAATGATTGAAAAATAGTCATTGGAAATATGGACCATCGGATAGAGGTATGCCACCCGAGCCGTGGCGAGCATTTGGCCGATATATTGTTTTACAATAATTGTCATAGATCCTTCTATCATAATTAAAAAAAAGATAATCCTCTAAAAACTTTTTGTTTTAATTAAAAAGTATATCGTGCGTGGTTGACGCACGGCTCGCGTATACAATACGTACACGATCGCCAAATGTATGGCCTTTGATGAAATAACTGCCACTGATGTAAGCTATAGTAATCATTTGTGACAAAAGACCATCGCGCATAGAGTTTACAGATATCCTGCACGGTCCGCCCTCAAAACATCAAAATAATATTGTGCGACTATTTAACCATTTTTTATAAAAGAATATATGACGTCTTATCTAACTGAAATAATGTCAAATAAGACGTAAAAGAAACTAAGCATTCGTTTTTTTTTAATTTTTACCATATTTTCCTACTATTATTATAAACGCTAAAGTTTGTGATGTGTGGATCTTTGTTACTCATTAACGCACAAACGGCGGGGGCAATTTTGATGAAATTTGGTATGGAGGTAGATGAGGCACTGGTTTAACACGTAGGATACTTTTCATCATCATCCATCACCAAGCAAGTGAAAAAGCGAAATATGCTTGGGCACAGCATAGACAAAATAATAAGATCTCCGCCTACGTCAAGATTGTAATGATGACATTTCTGTCAAAGTTTGTGTCAGTTTCTGATAGCTTAATCAAAAGCCAAGTCGATTTGACACCTCGGTACACTAGACTTGTTCGGCGACCGTCAAGGGTGATGAAATGTAACACAAATACCGCCGAGGGTGATGAAACGTAATGACAGTTTTTTCCATGGTGATTAATTTTATTTTATTATTATTGTTTACTGATTGATATACTAAGTATTTGAATGTACTCAAATAATACTATTATAGCAATTGCGTTTGACCATGTACATATTTTTAGACATTTTGGTATAAAGATAGATATGCCCTTGGAGAAATAATAAGCTACTCGAAATACTAATCTTTTTTTTTTAATCAATGTTTTTTTAGGGGCTTTTCCCAACATAGTATGCCAGCCCCATCGTACCCTAAACTTAATTTACTACAAACTTAAACTTGACTTAAAACTTATTTCTTAAAAAACTTATGTATATGGCTTTTGCCGCATCACACGCAGGTGAACCTAAAATACTAATAAATGAACCTAAATCTAACTTGTTTATACAAAAAATATTAAAAAGATCTTCTCTTTCTCTATCATTTTTCGGGCATTCCATTAGAAGGTGGTAAACATCTTCAAGGGTGCCACACAGTTCACAATTTGGTGAAGCAGTTTATTTCATTAGATACGCAAACTTGTTACACGGATAATGACCACACCGTAGCCTATGCGCAAGAACAAATCCTGGCGCAGACGTAGTCGCGGGCACCAGCTAGTTATATAACATAATTTCATAGTATAATACCACGGACAAATTTTAAATGAATCATGGAAATCATGATTCATTAAAGGTAAATAAAATACTACGAAACGAATCGAACGAAATGCGACAGATAATGTCCATGAGCAACCCGTTCTTATCGCCTAATCTGTAACCGATCGTACGATCGTCTATATTTGCTACAAGACATAACTACTTGAAGCTTGAGCACTGTGATGTCACCGCGATTGTATCGCACGTGCGCGCCTTACATTAGCTCTACACGCTCGCCTGAGAACTGTTGAACACACGTGAAACTGTATTGTTACCTCCGCCCTTGATTTCCCAAGTAGCCTATGGTTACGGTGTAAACGTGCTCTCATGGAAAACCAAGCAAATAGCTTAGTACTCGTATATTAATTGAATGACCTAGAGGTGTAGGTATACTTGGGAGGTTGAGGTCTAGTATTTGTTATTCTGTGGCTTAACGCCATGTATTAAGCCCGTGACACTGTATGTAATTGTATATACACGTATATTCTCTACAGCACATGAGATTTACTCATGTGCTCTAGTTTAAAAAAAAATATCTATTTCAAAAAAGCTATTACTTTTTACAAGAATTTTCCTTGATGAACAAAAATGAAATGTGTAATTGAACCGTGTCTTTTGGTCATGACATATTATTACCTTTATACAGGGTGTTTGGTAGAGGGACCGACAAACCAAATGAGCGTGTTCGGGGGAACACATGGAGAATACAAGTTGGCCAAAAAAAATCTCCGACCCCCCAATATGTTTAACTTTTTTTTGTGATTTTTCCCTTTTTCTCCGAAATTGTACCTATTTACCACCATAAAATTTGTAAAATCGGTCCCTCTACCAAACACCCTATATACTTACAACAGAGTAAATATCATAATTTAATTTTTTAAATAGCAATATATAAAGATTAAGCCTACCCTAATAGTACTAGTGTTGCAGTGCCCAGCCGGGTTTCTTGTAGTGCTTGATTCTCAAGACTTTTTAAGTGATATAGGCTAAGTTATTTGTCAGAATCAATACTCTGGAAAGCATCAAATCTGAAATCTTAATACAAATACAAAAAACATATTTATCTGTACTCTCTCACGTTTCCTTTCTTCCGTAGTACCATCTTTTTTCTGCCGCCTTCCAAAAAAGAGAAGGTACTCGATTCGCCTGTATGTTTTTTTTAATGTTTGTTACCGCATAACTTTCGACTGGGTGAACCGATTCTCAAAATTATTGGTGTATAAACTGGTGCTTCCCGTGTGGTCCCATTGATGACATTTATCATCAAATTCGGTCCAATAGTTTTTGAGATACACTCCAATAACTGAATATAATAGAAGTCGGTATTCAACTTTTCAAATCGTACTTGTTTGTATATTTTTTTATGTTATTAGTAAACATTACAAACACGAGGCCCACCAGTATAAACGATGCGATTAACAGATTTTCTAGCTCGGTCCACAGTAAGTTTACGAGACGGTACGTGTATGTATAAATCCAGAACCAAAACAGGCAAATCTGTATAAAATCTTCGAAATCCATTAAACAGTTACAGAACTGAGTGGTAACAAACACACCCATTCTTTCGTTTTGAAATGATAGTAATAGAAAGTAGTAGAAAATATAGATAAAATTATTCACTCAGCATATTGCAACCTTACGAAGAAATAATGTCAGGTCAGGAAGCATTACTCAGAACAAATTCCACACAAAAAGTGGTCCTTCAAACCAAAACGACGTATGATTCCAAATACGAATTACTTCCGAGGTTACAAATAGACATGTTCGGTGATTGGTTTAAATTTCAGAAGGAAAGCAGGTATTGGTCCACGCGCGTGCTGCAACGTCTACTATGACAGCTGAGTCATAGCGGCGTGAACGATGTTATTGATTTAGCACGACTTTTATTGGGTAATTTTTTAAGTCAATTACTTTTCATGATATTATTTCTTCGTAGTTGCAACTAATAAAACTAGCTGCCTCGTCCACGGCTTCGCTAGTTTAAAATCGTCTTGAAACCTTTGATTAAAAAAACCTCTCCATTTGCACACATCGGAGAGTTTTAAAAATAAATTAATCATGCGTGTAGTCTTTGGGGACTGCTGATAGAACTAAAATTATTATTATTATATAAGAAGCACAATCATCAACAATAGGTACTCATTGAAACCATTATCGCGCCTAAAGAAGTTACGAGTATTCCACTTCAAAACTACACTATCTATGACAAAGGGTTCGGTGACGATGACGCGAGTTCCATGTTTTTTTCTTCACCCAAAAAGTTCAAAAGTTTTCACTTCAAAAATAAAATAATACTTTATTTCAGACTAATATCTGTATTATTAGTATAAATACACATAGTGTTACACAATTCTTACACGTTGAAATTTTCCTCTCTATAAATTCCAATGTTTGAGATCGCTAAAGCAGGCGTTAGTGCTTTGAAAAGTAATACTATAAAATTCTTACACGAGTTAGTTTAGGTATATGTAGTTTAGATGCTATTTGTTCTCTTATTGACGTTCAACGCCAACAAAGTCACGTGACTTCAAAATGGCGTTCACGGTATCTTTATCAAAATGTTATTTAGTATAATCTTAACATATGAAATGTAATGTAACAGTTGTAAACTCTATCGAATATATACAATGCAATATACTTTAATGTACACCAGTTACAGCATTAAAACATACACAGAGTAATAAACTACAAACTAAAGTACAAAGGGCGGACTTATCGCTAAAAGCGATCTCTTCCAGTCAACCTTTGGATGGAGAGAAGTAAAGGAGTGAGAAAAGTCGGTGGTGTAAATAATGTCATGCTTACAGAGTAATAGTTAATAAATACTTAATATAAGAAATTAATATACCTAATAATGACTTTTATCTATCCACTCCGGCCAATGCGCAAATACATAATCTGTTTATCATTATAAGTATTTCTATATATATTACTTGTACCTAGTTATGATTGAAGCCTAATCTATATTAAAATCAATTAAAAGATATGACATTCACTGTACATTATTGTTCAAATTGATTCCTCATACTTCAACCTGAATAATTAAGTTAACTATTAAATAATTGTTAATACAATTATTTAATTACTGATTTGATACTTAATTATTGACTCAATATTATGAAATGAATAATTAGCGCATTAGTTTTCCAAATTAGTTAGTTGAAAATGATTAGTCATGTAGTTATTAATAAAATATAATAATTAATTGCTTAATTTTTAAATCTTTGTGACAATTTACACATATTTTAGGCCTTTATTGTCACATTGACTCTATTTTCAAAACCAAAACAAGAATATAGTTCATAGTAACGTATTGCAAAGTTAAAAAGCCAAAGAGTAGTAATATTTCGATTACGAGTTTTAAATCGTCAGAATTGTTGTTCATATTAAGTCTATTGTGTCTTTCTACTAAGGCATTCCGCGATTGATTGCGGTAGTTTATTGACAATCTGGTAAATTGCAAATAAATTGTAAATTGTAATTGGGTAAATTGCATATTTTTGATGACAAAACAGTTTCTAAGCACAAGCTTAGAAACAATTATTATTATTCCTATATTATCCTATATTAATATAATATCCTATATTCCGCGCAGCCTATTCAAAGACTTTAAACGCTCATCTATATTATAAAAAGAGCTATTCGGATAACGATTGCATATTGTTGCCGAAGTTGCATATTGTTTAAGAGCATGTGAACAGACGAGAAATTATCCCCTTAGACCAACACGGAAACATACACTTTTAATACCTACTTCTAGACTGAAAATGCACGGTACCAAAGCAATGGCAGTTAAAATTTATAATACACTACCTAACTAAATAAAAGACGAAAATAAAATGAACGTATTCAAATTCACACTTAAAAAATACTTTTGCAGAAGTGTTATTATAGTATTGACGAATTTTTCAATGATAATACGTTAAAATAGACTGGTCCTCTCTGCACAATTGCAACACCTCCAGAAAGTAACATGTGACATGTACTTACTGTATATCTTATGCAACAACACCTGCATTGTATGCTAACTTGGCACATAAGCAATAAATCATTTGAGTTTGAGTTTGAAAGCATATGGCTAGAAACATTTTAAATGATAGAATACAGAATCATCTTCTGATAACTCCCTGGCCGCCACAAACAATTCACAAAAATGTACAATTTATATTTCTTTCGATGTCTGGATCAAGCATTCTTCGCCTGTTTCGACTTTCGTCGTCTTCTAATAAATTTGTAAAATATAATAATATCGTCATCATCGCTAGACATTTTCCCAACGAAAGAATGTGCTTTTTCGATGCTACTCTGAAACTTTTTATGGCGTGCGTGATTGACGATTGCATGGCGATTACGTGGACATACAACAAATATGCAAAATACGCCTATCGTCATTTGACGATTGCATGCATTCCTCAAATGACGCGACCGTGAACAGTGTGTAATTTAGTCTATTGTTCTCGCAGGTACTAGCAAGTTTTGCGTTAACCGAGCTCGCGCACGGATCAGATGCACGTCTCATGCGCACCACCGCCACATACGACCCACAAAACAAGGAGTTTGTCATACACACTCCGGACTTCGAAGCCGCTAAATGCTGGGTTGGTAATCTAGGTAAAACTGTGTGGATTTTTATTTATGTGTTGTCTTTAGAAAGGCGGAATAGCTCCTCAATGGTATACCGAAGCAATGCCAGAATGGGGCAGTCGGCAGGATAACTTCTTAGCAGAGCAAGTTAAACGTGACCGTAGATTCATGAATAAGTCTGATAATTTTATAACGCTTAATATATTCTTTTTATTTATCTTTTTATACTACTAATTAATCTCACATGACCTCGGTTGTCAGTAAAACACGAAAGATGTGCAGTATTTTTGGATTATGTTAATTAAATTAATTGTTAATAAATTACCTATACTTACTATTTATTATAAGTTCGAAACCAATCAATCAGATCAATGTCTCAGTAAAACTGAAGGGTACACTTTTTATTGTTTTTGTGTGTTAAGTAAAGTAAATAAATTACCCGAACCGCGAAAAATGTCCTTGGTTGAATATTACAGGGATGGCGAACCTTTATCGATCGACGTGCCATTTTTTCTAATTAGATGTTTAAAAAAATTATAGACGTGCCTACAAATAATTTTGACCATTCGTTTACTAGATACCAAAAATACATTATGCACTGTGTATTAATAAATGTCCCTCGGTCCACTAAAATCCAATGTAAAGATCCCTTGATGGATCTTCTTGCATCTTTATGTCCACTTTATTTCATTATCCACGATTTATAACAAAGTGGATTTTATAAAAGTAACATGTGTCTAAAAATGTGATTTATGTAGTCTTATTTTATGAACACATATAGCAATTTTTTTTTCGCAGTAGCGTAATTGTTTTCAGTAGTAAGTGCACTTACTACACGAAAACAACTACATGTAGCCATGGCTATCGTTCGTAATACTCCACAGTTGCGTTATGTTACCTACAGTGAACTAAAATGCAAACCGTGCCCGAAAAATTGTGCCGCGTGACATCGATGGTACGCGTGCCATTGGTTCGCCATCCCTGCTCTATTATTTCATACAAATGTTGAGAACTGCTTAATTGCCTTGAAAGGAATTTTCCACATGTAGGTCTAACCGGGCGACACCGAATTATTCCTCAAATAGGGGCGCTGACGCACCACACCTCGTGTATTAACAATTGCTTATTCCTCAATAGCTTCATTGCTTCAGCATTAGGGTTAAGAATTAGAATGGCTCTTAGAACCCTGCCTCACCATTTCCCTGTGTAGACACGGACTCCCTAAACTAGAGACTTCTAATCAGTACTTAAACTTGAAACTGGAATAGATACCTCTCGAGATTAGATAACCAAAGGATCGGTTAATAGCAACGAAAAGTTATCAAAAAAATAAACATAGGTACCCGAAATAATACAATTGGTTTAAAAAATGTATGATACGTAGGTATTTGTCACGGCGGCGATCAGCCCGTGTTATCGGCATGCATTGATTAGAAACGGCCTTGTTTGTTTTATAATGTTGTATAACGTTATTCCGCAAAAAGCTGTTATCTATGTGATATTTGGAGGAAATTGTATGTAAACTAATTGAACAGAACACGTAGGCCATATGACCTACGCTTATGTCGGGCATATGCCTGACATTGTTGGGCTTTTAAACATTTACTATGGAAGGATTATAAAAAATATTTTTTACGAACATTTGCTTTTTGAGCATTATCTACTCGTACATAAAGTAAAATACAATTTACACGCAGGTAGGTTGGGAATTGTACAAATTTTTCGGGAGAAACCGCCATCTTTTTGGATCTCATAGATTTGTATATTTACTGAATGAAGAGAATGTTAAGGCGCGGTAATGCGTTCCAATCCTAATTTTATAATATTTTACGATGCATTACATAATGTTGAGATTGGACGATGTAATGCGAAGATTCAATTGAATACGTGCTAGTACTTTTTATATTTATTTCGAACAATCAAATGATTAAATTTTAATGATAAAGGAATCCATAGTTCACTAGTAATTTTCATTGGGAATTAGAATATGATACATTCATTTAAAAATATTTACCCATAATTGAATAAAAATGCTTTTTCCCACGAAACACATAAGAAAAATTGCTAAATTTAGGGAATGTTGACGATTTTTTTCTATCGCGCCAAGTTTGCTCAATAGTGTATTGGCTCCCATACTTCATAAGAACGTGTATTCAATTTACACTACGTTTTTTTCGGACTTCGGTTATTAGATTTAAGTTTTTTTACTCGAAAAACTAAGTTTTCGCGAAGTCGAATCATGAAATTTGGTCGTAATCAATACTCATTTCGCCTTAAATTGTTATGTTCAATATTGCCCTGAAAAATTTGCTTTCTCTCCTTTCCAACGCAATGTGGATTGGTCCTAATAGGGCAGCACTAATACTGTCTAATGGATAGGGGGCGCTGGAAATTGATTACAGTGGCATCATAAAGTAACCCACTGTAAGGTGGTAGGTGATAGAAGATGTTTTAGTGTCTGCTTGGCTAACTCACTCCCTTTAAGGTTAAACATTTGCCGCTCAGAACCTGTGTTTGAACAGTGAATTCCAGCAGCTGTTTATGATAGCCAGGCGCCATTCTTAGGTGCTTTCGTTTGTATTGATTGTTAAATTGCTAGACTAACAAGAGACGGCTCCTTTGGCTTAGTTAGTAGTCATCCTATCTTCGGAGCGCGTGGTCCCAGGTTCGATCTCCGGTCGAGGCTAATATTTGTATGATGAGCAGTAATGTTTGTTGTCGGGTCCTGGATGTTGTGTGTGTCCATGCCTCCCGCGACATAGAAAGTCCTAGTGGAGGGTTCTATACATTTAAAAAGTTAACATTATTAACCGACAGCAGGAGGTTCTCTGTTTCGACTGTGTGTTTTTTTAATGTATGATCACCGATTGCTCTCTCAATTGTGGACCGATTCACAAAATTCTAAATTTTTTTTATTTCAAGGAGTGCACTACCGTGATGGTCCCATTTAAATTTCATCAAGTTTGGTCAAGCGGTTTTTGAGTTCACTAACAACAACTAACAATAACTAAAAAGTGTTTCGATCTTGATGATGTCATCATTGACGGTGAATGACAATCGATCACGTATTTACTCGTAGCAAGGGTCACTAAAAACGGGAAAAAATATACCATAAAATGGAACCGACCTCTACACTAAAAAAGTGTGAAATAACTTGTTCATGTCGGTACCATGCGCACAATATTGGGATAATAGGTACTTTTGAACTATCCTGGTACCGACTTTTTTCATTTTTTTTCTTTATTCTTATTTTCTAACGTTACATAGCTTTGTTTTTTATATGATGATCATTGATATTTATACTTTTCTAGGCAGGACGTGCACACACACGCTGCTGTTCGCACAGCTGGTCACACCCGACGGGATGCACCACGGGCTGCACGGGTTCGTGGTACCCATCCGGGACCCCGCCACCTTGGAGACGTATCCTGGCCTGATAGTCGGGGACATGGGAGAGAAAATCGGTGTCAACGGCATCGATAATGGGTAAGAAATATAAGCACAAGGCGACATCTGAAAATGTTTCAACTAGATGCTTTATGTATGACTATGTCTAATTTTTTGACTGCATCACTCCATGGTGATGATTCTTTGTGTATTGGATAGCTCCATTCATTGCTTCTGTCTATCGGACACTCTTTAAATTAAGTTTAATTGAAGAATGTACGTATGGACTGGTAGATGTGATATTATAATTTAAACTGTACTGGGAGCATGTATTTTGGAATTTCATACTTCAAAAGTAAGTTTCAAGGTGGAAGATTTTAGGGTTCCGTATCCAACGGGTAAAACGGGACCCTATTACTAAGACTCCACTGTCCGTCTGTCACCAGGCTGTATCTCAGGAACCGTGATAGATATACAGTTGAAATTTTTACAAGTGATGCCGCTATAACAACAAATACTAAAAAAACGTCCAAGTGCTAGTCGGACGATAATTATAGATGATATGAATAATGATACGGAACCCTTCGTGCGCGACATTTGCCGTTCCTTAAGTTTTTATGTATTATATATTGTTATAGGGTTGGCATGTTTAACAGATCGTGGCGGCAATACAAATTACTTTTTGAAAACTATTACAATTGTGAGATTTGCATACTTGATACGGTAAACTACCGAGACGAAAGGGTGAGAAACTCTGTGTATTTTTTTTACAATCTTATATAGTTCTACTATGGCTGGCAAGCGTCGATTAAACAAGTACAATTTGAAAAATTTTAATACCGACTTCCATTCTATTCAGTCATTGGAGTGTAACTCAAAAAATACTGAACCGAATTTCATGAAATTTAAATCACACCACACTCGGGACCACACGGGAAGCACCAGCATTCAAACAAAAAAAGAATTTTGAGAATCAGTTCACCCAGCCAAAAGTTATGACGTAACAAACATAAATACAAAAACAGTCGAATTGATTACCTCCTCCTTTTTGGAAGTCGGTAGAAAATAACTGGACTTACTCTAAACATCTTTCTTGCCCAAATAACGTCGCATCATCCTATATATCTGTGCCCCAAGACACAGGCTAACGCCTAGTTTGGGTTTCAACTTTCACAAGTGCTTAATTCAGCTAAGCTTATGCTATAAATACTGTTCAGAATTGAAATGTAACCTATCTTTGGAAATAAACATTATTATTATTGTATTATCTCTCCCACGCTCAAGACTCGTTTATCTAAATCATTTAGGCCCGTGTTCACCAACACATGTTTAAACTGTAAACGGACGTTTAATTCTTAAACAACCGTTTAGCAATATTTTGCTGTTCCCCAAGCAGTAACCATTGATTAAGTTCCGTAACCGGCTGTTTAAGTAAAACTATGTCTTCGACCTTGTTTAACCATTGGTTATTGTTTATTTACGTGGAAATGTCAGATGCTATGAATTATATCGTTGAAGAAAATAACGTGTTCGATGATTTTGAAGATATTGAGCAAATTTTACGCGCTCCCCGTGTTTTCCAAAGTGGACACAATTATTTAGAAGAAACGGATGTAAAAGCATTCGTTACAAGAATTCGTTTATACAAACATAGTGCCTTGGAATTACATGATTTAATTGAAAGAAACTTGTAATATAATATTATACCTAACCACTTCAATAAAACTCACTTGAATTTTAAATTTAAATTACCACGAAACTACTCTGATGCCAACAATACAAACACATGGAACTTCGAATCGAACTTTGATATTACCATAAAAAAGGTGCTGAATTAGAAAGACATACAAAGTGTAAACATACCATTGACTTGTCACGCATTACATTTTGTAGTATATTAATATTACCTTACCATATTTGAATGTAGCTCGGGTAAATTTAAATGGTACAAGATACGCTACCACCTTTTTAAAGTAGTATTATACCATTCATTAATTTACGACTCATTCGTCCAAACACGCTCGATTAGTTAATTTTCGCTTGAAAAAGATGGTGAACACTTTGGTGTTCACCATCGCATCAAAAACGCGACACGCTTAAACAACTGTTTAAGTTTAAGGGATCAATTAGGTAATCAATGGTTAAGTTGTAGTTGGTGAACTCCAGCCTTAACCGTTAATCCTGTGGGCCGAGCACGAAAATCTGCTTAAGTGTAACGTTATCGTATCGTTTACGTATTCAGTACAAACTATGAGTTATCTGTGCCACTACTGTACTAGATAAATGACAGTTTGTACTGAATACGTTAACGATGCGATTACGTTACACTTAAACAGATTTTCGTGCTCGGCCCACATTATGATGCCTACAGAGCACTCACATGCATTGATATATTCATCAAAAAATTCTTCTGGATCTGTCGCGTAAAAACTTGATCCAGTGTGGACCAGTGTGTGATCCAGGGGATCAGCTGACCTGATAAACAATTTCATAATCGGAAAAATGTTACTAGTACTAAATGAAAGCTTCATTTAGTACTATCATCACCAATAAAACTACGGCGTCATTCACGTCGCCGCTATCATTCGCACATGAAACTATGTTATATGATTAAATTTTATCCGTCCTCGTAGGCCAGACTTGTATTTGTATTAATTTAGATTTCAAGTTTATCTTAATCGCCTTTATATCGTATAGTAATCAGATTTTATTGTGAGTCGTATTACGAATGGTGTGAGAATGCGCAAATGTTATGAGTAAGCCAGTGTGGCATTATATAAGGTGTGTAAGTATTTTCATACTAATTATCTTCCGCGGCTATGGTCGCACGGAGATGAATATTTTCAGTGATAAAAGTCTTCTATCATCTATGATAATTTTAGTCAAATCGAAGTCGAAAAAGCGCTCGCAGTGGAGCTCGACTTGGCCAACAAGAAAAGCAACGCTTGCTGCGGTCAAGAGTTGGATGGGTGCTAATGGCATTATTCATTTGAGCGCCGTGCTTCGGAAGGCACGTTAGGCTGTCGGTCCCGTTTGTTTGCCCTAGGTCAACAGTCGTTAGGCTGTGTCGAAAGCCTTCGGTCGGCCTGATGAAACATGCGTAACCTAGCCTATCCACCAAGCCACGCTCGCGTTATGGCCCAACTCCTCTGAGAGGAAAGCTCCAGTCCCAGCAGTGGGAACATAATGGGCTGATTATGATTACGAAGTCGATCAAACACCCATTCATCAATGTTCTTTTCAGTCTGCTTTTGCATATATGATTGCGATTCCTCATGAACTACTCGTCGTGTCGGGATAAAAGTAACCTGTGTTCCTGGGTGTACCTTAGTCCGTCACTAAATTTCATTCAAATCAGTTCAGCGTTCAGAGTAACGAACAGTGAAAGGAAAGATTTGTTTTTTCGTTAAAATTGAATAGTCTCGGAAACTACTGGACCGATGGATGGATCTGGATGGGATCGAACTTTAAAAAGATTTTTTTTTAAAAAGAATACTTAACTTATAACACAATATGTTATAGTAACAATATATACAACTTAAGTTGCTAAATTGGTGGCAATTTTAGGTTTATTATTTATTAGGACATTAATATATTATCATACCATTATTTCCGGCTTATTATTTATCGTATACATTTATATTACTATTTAATCGGCTGTTCAATTATGTTATATCAATAATACGTAAATGTGTTAGTACAGCGTGCCGTATTGTCGAATACCTGAATATGAGCTGTTTATAATATATAAATTCACCTGTGTCTAATTTGTTATTCAATGCGAAAACGTATGTAGGTATACGTACAATGTACAATTTATTTTTATATATTATACCACTACCTGAACCGCAAGCGGTGTCGCTCGCTTGGTCTACGGGTAACAAAAGAACAGAAATAAATTGACCCAACAGTCCTTTCCTCAGTGAATATACTTACAACATGAACTGCGTTCGCTAAAATATGCTCGTGTCGGCCCGAATGAAGTCGGACTCTACGAAATGTCGCGCATGCGAATGAGACAGCCACGTAGCACGCGAATAAGCATTAGTGTAAGTAAATAATAATAATATAAATGACAAGACACAATGTCATCCACACAAGGTCATTATTATTAGTATTCATATCTACATTTCGAATCTCGGCTCTACGTCCGGCCCTTTGATACGCGTTCGTGAAGTCGAAACCAACACTAAGCTCCACTTTATGGAACGTTTGTCAATGTTTGACCAGCTAACAGACTGAATACTGGCCGCTGATTGGTCACATATCGCGCCATAGAATACTAATGACCAATGAGCGTTTAGTATTTAGTTGGTCAACTCACCAAGGATATGACAAACGTTTAAAAACTGGGTAAGAGGCTCATTTTATGTCAGAATTAACTAAGGAAACGGGAGGGTAGAAAATTTTACCATTGCTGAATATTATCGAGAAGTGGATTTTTACTTTGAATATGGTAGACTATGCGGACTATTTCTCTCAAATATTTCTTACTCACCTGCCAAATTGAGTCTAATCTTAAAATATTTGTGCAGGTGGTGACTTGCCACCTACTAAACGGGCCATAAGGGTCGCTATCATTGGCGATGAAAGGGGCAACGTTGGTACGGATGGCTAAAGATGTACGGTGTTTTCACTAAAGCCGCGTTGACACGATCAGAGTATTCAGAGTCTGCTCGGACCGAGTGAACTCGGGTAGCTACTCGGACACAACTCGGACATAATCCGAGCGCACTCGAACGACAGCGTCCGATCCGTGTAGACTCGGATCTCGTTCTACTTTTCCGAGTTAGTTCGTATACGAGTAGAAAAACAAAATGGCGTATAATAGCAACAACCAAACGTCTCGTGCGGTCTGAGCGTGACACAAGTAGATTTGTAGAACTGTACGAAGCAGAAGAGGTAGATACGTTTCTGGAGTGATTCAGGGACTCGTACTAATCCACTCGGTCCGAGCAGACTCTGATCGCGTCAACGCAGCTTAAAGCGCCACTAAAGGTGTTATGCCTTATAATACATCCCTGGAGCTTTTTGGTACTTGCTCTTGCGTTCCACCCCCAGACGGCCAATTAAGGCAAGCGGGGGATCAGGGGTCTCATTGAGAATCAGGGTCCACGGTATATCGCCCCTCTCTAACGGCTCGCCACAAAGCCTTATAGCCTAGCGGTATTTTTATTATTTCATTGCATTTATTTCACGGATCTCATCCGGTCCTTTACAAACGCAAAAATTTGGGCTGTAGCCAACACTTAGGGTAATATCAGACAGAGAGCCGACAAGCGTTCACGTGGTCAGTTTTGCGTTCGTTGTGTGTTATTACGTTACATAGATATACCCAAACAGGAGGCGTTCTGACCGCGTCGGTCAACTGTGGGTAGACAGTGGTGTATATCTATGTAACGTAATGCGATACAACGAACACAAAACTGACCGCGTGAACGGTAGAACGCGTGACCGCTCTCTGTCTGACAGCACCCTTTGAGGTCGGTTTGGTATAAAAATACAAAGTAGTATAAAAACAGTTTTTTTAATCTATTATTCGTTTTATTCAAAAATATTATTATTATTAATGTAAGAGATACAGCTTAATCTGTCCGAATCAGCAAGACTTATTCGAGTTAAGTTTCATTCATAAATCTATTGTTATTTTTTGCGCTGATGCGGACGGGTTAAAGCGGTTTCAGATATGCTGTGAGTTTATTCCGGTTATGAACAATCGCTCTTCTAGCTGGTATCTCAGTATACAAACCAATTTTTTCCTATTTTTAGGTTCATAATGTTCAACCAGTACCGGATACCGCGCGAGAATCTGCTGAACAGAACTGCTGACGTCACCGAAGATGGAACCTACGAGAGCTCCTTCTCAGACCCTTCACGGATGCTCGGCGCTGCGCTCGAGAATCTATCTGCAGGTGAAGTTATCTAATGCTGGCTTCCCGCGATTTTACAGATTATATCACTCACAGACACCCACGGCAAAGTAGTTGGAGCCCGCGGCCCCGAGTAAGTAGATCGTCACCGCGATAAATAAACGCTAAAGGTGGGAAAGGGCGGGGCGGAGGACGCTGTCTGCCGGCAGAGCAATCGGGCTTGGCACGTCATCACGCTCAAATCAAATGTCAAATTTATTTTTAAATGTCATTGTTTTCAGTTGTATGCTACCAACAAATAAGATCGATCGTAGATTTGTTCGTAGATGCGATGTTGACATCCCTACACGCGTCTCGCACCAATAAACCTGCGTGAATCAACGCTAGTAGGGAACACGATCTGTGGGCCGAGCACGAAAATGTGCTAAAGGTTCGCTTGTTCAGAACACCAAACTATACTAGCGAACTAAAATCTATTTTTAGTAAATTATGGTAGTTCTTATTCTGTTCAAGCTTAAGTCCAAATTCGTATAATGCTTGCTAGTGACAATTCCAAAAATTGCCGTTTTTGCTTAATTGTGGGTATGTTTGTGCAAATTTAATCGTCATGTTGTTCGTGCTCTCTAAACTAGTCTAAACTAATGTAAAACTACCCACATTTGAATAGAATAATCATATGTTTAGAATTATTATTCTAAGTGTTACACAAATGCGGATTCTAATATAAGCATAATAAGAACTACCATAGTTTAGAGAATTTTAGTTTAGTGCACGCACAAGCGAATCAATACCAAAGTGTAACGTTATCGTATCGTTGACGTATTCAGCACAAACTATGAGTTATCTGTGCCACTATTGTACTAGATCAAAATCTAATCATTTATTTAGTGTAAAAAGAAATACACAGTTAAGGTGGATCCATAGCCTCCCGAACATGTTTCAGGAGTCAGTGGCTTCTCTTATTCAAGAGCTATTTCATTTTATGTCATACATGAGGTAATTACAAGTACAACTTTTTTATAATTTATGTGGGCATGCAGGTGTGCGTATTACTGCGTATGTGTGTGTGTATTGTGTATGTGAGTGACATATTATGTGTGTGTGGTGAATGTATGTTTGTTTGTTAAAAGATAAATTACGGTTTGTACTAAATACTTAAACGATGCGATTACAGCCCGCGGCATGTAACTCTAGCGCTGACCGTTATTGCGCAGAAGTCAAAAATTGGGTATCACAGGGGGGCTAGAGGGACGAAGGGCTCTTGTCTCTCTCTGTCACATCGAAGACGACTGTACCCATGCGCAGCTATCCCCTCCACATTTCGCTCAGCGCTAGAGTTACGTGCCGCGGGTTATACGTTACACTTAAAGATATTTTCGTGCTCGGCCCACTGCTTATAGATTTTGACTTACTTTGCCCACACAATGTTGGTCGCTCTTCCAACGGTGTGTTGGGCCTAGGATGGGTTACACTGTAACTGTCATTGGTGCAAGTAATTGTCATGCCATTAGAATTGTTTTCAAAGCACTAATGTCTGATATGGAAAAACTAGACTTCGTCAAAGTAGACAGTGGAATCAATAAGTCTGCATATAATTCGAATGTTAATCTTCTGGATTAACGGAGCAGAAACGTTACCGACACCTTAGAGATAATTATCCTATAAGAGAGATTGGGATTTTGTAAGCATTCTCTTAAACTATAAATATCGTAAGTTATGGCAAATCCAAAATAGTATAACATGTCCGAATGACAGCACTAAAACTAGATATTTCTCTTCAGTTGTGGGAATATTCCACGCGACAGTTTAGTCGCCCCATAACTTGTTGCTCGCTAAACTAACGTAAAAATACCCAAAATTTAATAGAATAATCCTAGTTTTAGAATTGTCATTCTAAGTGTTACATGCATTTGAATTTTAGTGTTAACAGAATAAGGAATACCGTAATTAAATGTTAGTAGTTTTCTTGAACAAGAGAATCGCTACCAATTTCTACACTTAAAAAACCTTAGCATCAGTGAGCATAGCACGAAAATTTGCGTAAGTATAACAAATCGTAGCGTTGAAGTATATAGTACAAACTATGAGTTATCTGTGTCAAAGTTGTACTAGATAAACGATAGTTTGTGCTGTATACTTCGAGGATACATTTACGTAGCACCTACTCAAATTTTCAGGTAATTTCCATTTCCCCCCACTAGTCTAGGATTGTTTGCGTATCCGAGTGCAATTCTCTACACTCAACAGTATATAGATCGCGGCACGTAAGTTGAACTATGCGTAGAAAACATTTTCTAGTCTCAATCGAAGTACGGGCGAGGGGGAGATTATTTTAATGAAATTGGATATTTGGTTGAACTTGCGTTTAATTTTAACCACCGCAGAGTAAGTATTCGTCTATAACAATTGTCCTGTAACTGCGCAGAATACTACCATTTTGGTTCAACTTACGTGCAGCGGATTATACAATGCTTTAGTTTAGAGAGATCTTTTCGATGAGCGTTTCGCAAATTTTCGTGCTAGGCCTTAACTGTACCGGCTACCTAAAAGTATGTTAGTTCGAATGCGAGCATAGATGTCAAGATAAAGTTGTTGCGTAGATAAACTGACTATTATCAGTTGTTTTACATTGTCTCTAGTATGGATCTAAAAGTATGTTAGTTCGAATGCGAGCATAGATGTCAAGATAAAGTTGTTGCGTAGATAAACTGACTATTATCAGTTGTTTTACATTGTCTCTAGTATGGATCTAAAAGTATGTTAGTTCGAATGTGAGCATAGATGTCACGATAAAGTTGTTGCGTAGATAAACTGACTATTATCAGTTGTTTTACATTGTCTCTAGTATGGATCTAAAAGTATGTTAGTTCGAATGTGAGCATAGATGTCACGATAAAGTTGTTGCGTAGATAAACTGACTATTATCAGTTGTTTTACATTGTCTCTAGTATGGATCTAAAAGTATGTTAGTTCGAATGCGAGCATAGATGTCAACATAAAGTTGTTGCGTAGATAAACTGACTATTATCAGTTGTTTTACATTGTCTCTGGTATGGATCTAAAAGTATGTTAGTTCGAATGTGAGCATAGATGTCACGATAAAGTTGTTGCGTAGATAAACTGACTATTATCAGTTGTTTTACATTGTCTCTAGTATGGATCTAAAAGTATGTTAGTTCGAATGCGAGCATAGATGTCAACATAAAGTTGTTGCGTAGATAAACTGACTATTATCAGTTGTTTTACATTGTCTCTAGTATGGATCTAAAAGTATGTTAGTTCGAATGCGAGCATAGATGTCAACATAAAGTTGTTGCGTAGATAAACTGACTATTATCAGTTGTTTTACATTGTCTCTAGTATGGATCTAAAAGTATGTTAGTTCGAATGTGAGCATAGATGTCACGATAAAGTTGTTGCTTAGATAAACTGACTATTATCAGTTGTTTTACATTGTCTCTAGTATGGATCTAAAAGTATGTTAGTTCGAATGCGAGCATAGATGTCAACATAAAGTTGTTGCGTAGATAAACTGACTATTATCAGTTGTTTTACATTGTCTCTAGTATGGATCTAAAAGTATGTTAGTTCGAATGCGAGCATAGATGTCAACATAAAGTTGTTGCGTAGATAAACTGACTATTATCAGTTGTTTTACATTGTCTCTGGTATGGATCTAAAAGTATGTTAGTTCGAATGCGAGCATAGATGTCAAGATAAAGTTGTTGCGTAGATAAACTGACTATTATCAGTTGTTTTACATTGTCTCTAGTATGGATCTAAAAGTATGTTAGTTCGAATGTGAGCATAGATGTCACGATAAAGTTGTTGCGTAGATAAACTGACTATTATCAGTTGTTTTACATTGTCTCTAGTATGGATCTAAAAGTATGTTAGTTCGAATGCGAGCATAGATGTCAAGATAAAGTTGTTGCGTAGATAAAAGACTATTATCAGTTGTTTTACATTGTCTCTAGTATGGATCTAAAAGTATGTTAGTTCGAATGCGAGCATAGATGTCACGATAAAGTTGTTGCGTAGATAAACTGACTATTATCAGTTGTTTAACATTGTCTCTAGTATGGATCTAAAAGTATGTTAGTTCGAATGCGAGCATAGATGTCACGATAAAGTTGTTGCGTAGATATACTGACTATTATCAGTTGTTTTACATTGTCTCTAGTATGGATCTAAAAGTATGTTAGTTCGAATGCGAGCATAGATGTCACGATAAAGTTGTTGCGTAGATAAACTGACTATTATCAGTTGTTTAACATTGTCTCTAGTATGGATCTAAAAGTATGTTAGTTCGAATGCGAGCATAGATGTCACGATAAAGTTGTTGCGTAGATAAACTGACTATTATCAGTTGTTTTACATTGTCTCTAGTATGGATCTAAAAGTATGTTAGTTCGAATGCGAGCATAGATGTCAACATAAAGTTGTTGCGTAGATAAACTGACTATTATCAGTTGTTTTACATTGTCTCTGGTATGGATCTAAAAGTATGTTAGTTCGAATGTGAGCATAGATGTCACGATAAAGTTGTTGCGTAGATAAACTGACTATTATCAGTTGTTTTACATTGTCTCTAGTATGGATCTAAAAGTATGTTAGTTCGAATGCGAGCATAGATGTCAACATAAAGTTGTTGCGTAGATAAACTGACTATTATCAGTTGTTTTACATTGTCTCTAGTATGGATCTAAAAGTATGTTAGTTCGAATGCGAGCATAGATGTCAACATAAAGTTGTTGCGTAGATAAACTGACTATTATCAGTTGTTTTACATTGTCTCTAGTATGGATCTAAAAGTATGTTAGTTCGAATGTGAGCATAGATGTCACGATAAAGTTGTTGCGTAGATAAACTGACTATTATCAGTTGTTTTACATTGTCTCTAGTATGGATCTAAAAGTATGTTAGTTCGAATGCGAGCATAGATGTCAACATAAAGTTGTTGCGTAGATAAACTGACTATTATCAGTTGTTTTACATTGTCTCTAGTATGGATCTAAAAGTATGTTAGTTCGAATGCGAGCATAGATGTCAACATAAAGTTGTTGCGTAGATAAACTGACTATTATCAGTTGTTTTACATTGTCTCTGGTATGGATCTAAAAGTATGTTAGTTCGAATGCGAGCATAGATGTCAAGATAAAGTTGTTGCGTAGATAAACTGACTATTATCAGTTGTTTTACATTGTCTCTGGTATGGATCTAAAAGTATGTTAGTTCGAATGAGAGCATAGATGTCAAGATAAAGTTGTTGCGTAGATAAACTGACTATTATCAGTTGTTTTACATTGTCTCTAGTATGGATCTAAAAGTATGTTAGTTCGAATGTGAGCATAGATGTCACGATAAAGTTGTTGCGTAGATAAACTGACTATTATCAGTTGTTTTACATTGTCTCTAGTATGGATCTAAAAGTATGTTAGTTCGAATGTGAGCATAGATGTCACGATAAAGTTGTTGCGTAGATAAACTGACTATTATCAGTTGTTTTACATTGTCTCTAGTATGGATCTAAAAGTATGTTAGTTCGAATGTGAGCATAGATGTCACGATAAAGTTGTTGCGTAGATAAACTGACTATTATCAGTTGTTTTACATTGTCTCTAGTATGGATCTAAAAGTATGTTAGTTCGAATGCGAGCATAGATGTCAAGATAAAGTTGTTGCGTAGATAAAAGACTATTATCAGTTGTTTTACATTGTCTCTAGTATGGATCTAAAAGTATGTTAGTTCGAATGCGAGCATAGATGTCACGATAAAGTTGTTGCGTAGATAAACTGACTATTATCAGTTGTTTAACATTGTCTCTAGTATGGATCTAAAAGTATGTTAGTTCGAATGCGAGCATAGATGTCACGATAAAGTTGTTGCGTAGATAAACTGACTATTATCAGTTGTTTTACATTGTCTCTGGTATGGATCTAAAAGTATGTTAGTTCGAATGCGAGCATAGATGTCAAGATAAAGTTGTTGCGTAGATAAACTGACTATTATCAGTTGTTTTACATTGTCTCTAGTATGGATCTAAAAGTATGTTAGTTCGAATGCGAGCATAGATGTCAAGATAAAGTTGTTGCGTAGATAAAAGACTATTATCAGTTGTTTTACATTGTCTCTAGTATGGATCTAAAAGTATGTTAGTTCGAATGCGAGCATAGATGTCACGATAAAGTTGTTGCGTAGATAAACTGACTATTATCAGTTGTTTTACATTGTCTCTAGTATGGATCTAAAAGTATGTTAGTTCGAATGCGAGCATAGATGTCAACATAAAGTTGTTGCGTAGATAAACTGACTATTATCAGTTGTTTTACATTGTCTCTGGTATGGATCTAAAAGTATGTTAGTTCGAATGTGAGCATAGATGTCACGATAAAGTTGTTGCGTAGATAAACTGACTATTATCAGTTGTTTTACATTGTCTCTAGTATGGATCTAAAAGTATGTTAGTTCGAATGCGAGCATAGATGTCAACATAAAGTTGTTGCGTAGATAAACTGACTATTATCAGTTGTTTTACATTGTCTCTAGTATGGATCTAAAAGTATGTTAGTTCGAATGCGAGCATAGATGTCAACATAAAGTTGTTGCGTAGATAAACTGACTATTATCAGTTGTTTTACATTGTCTCTAGTATGGATCTAAAAGTATGTTAGTTCGAATGCGAGCATAGATGTCAAGATAAAGTTGTTGCGTAGATAAACTGACTATTATCAGTTGTTTTACATTGTCTCTAGTATGGATCTAAAAGTATGTTAGTTCGAATGCGAGCATAGATGTCAACATAAAGTTGTTGCGTAGATAAACTGACTATTATCAGTTGTTTTACATTGTCTCTGGTATGGATCTAAAAGTATGTTAGTTCGAATGCGAGCATAGATGTCAAGATAAAGTTGTTGCGTAGATAAACTGACTATTATCAGTTGTTTTACATTGTCTCTGGTATGGATCTAAAAGTATGTTAGTTCGAATGCGAGCATAGATGTCAAGATAAAGTTGTTGCGTAGATAAACTGACTATTATCAGTTGTTTTACATTGTCTCTAGTATGGATCTAAAAGTATGTTAGTTCGAATGTGAGCATAGATGTCACGATAAAGTTGTTGCGTAGATAAACTGACTATTATCAGTTGTTTTACATTGTCTCTAGTATGGATCTAAAAGTATGTTAGTTCGAATGCGAGCATAGATGTCAAGATAAAGTTGTTGCGTAGATAAAAGACTATTATCAGTTGTTTTACATTGTCTCTAGTATGGATCTAAAAGTATGTTAGTTCGAATGCGAGCATAGATGTCACGATAAAGTTGTTGCGTAGATAAACTGACTATTATCAGTTGTTTAACATTGTCTCTAGTATGGATCTAAAAGTATGTTAGTTCGAATGCGAGCATAGATGTCACGATAAAGTTGTTGCGTAGATAAACTGACTATTATCAGTTGTTTTACATTGTCTCTGGTATGGATCTAAAAGTATGTTAGTTCGAATGCGAGCATAGATGTCAAGATAAAGTTGTTGCGTAGATAAACTGACTATTATCAGTTGTTTTACATTGTCTCTAGTATGGATCTAAAAGTATGTTAGTTCGAATGCGAGCATAGATGTCAAGATAAAGTTGTTGCGTAGATAAAAGACTATTATCAGTTGTTTTACATTGTCTCTAGTATGGATCTAAAAGTATGTTAGTTCGAATGCGAGCATAGATGTCAAGATAAAGTTGTTGCGTAGATAAACTGACTATTATCAGTTGTTTTACATTGTCTCTAGTATGGATCTAAAAGTATGTTAGTTCGAATGCGAGCATAGATGTCAACATAAAGTTGTTGCGTAGATAAACTGACTATTATCAGTTGTTTTACATTGTCTCTGGTATGGATCTAAAAGTATGTTAGTTCGAATGTGAGCATAGATGTCACGATAAAGTTGTTGCGTAGATAAACTGACTATTATCAGTTGTTTTACATTGTCTCTAGTATGGATCTAAAAGTATGTTAGTTCGAATGCGAGCATAGATGTCAACATAAAGTTGTTGCGTAGATAAACTGACTATTATCAGTTGTTTTACATTGTCTCTAGTATGGATCTAAAAGTATGTTAGTTCGAATGCGAGCATAGATGTCAACATAAAGTTGTTGCGTAGATAAACTGACTATTATCAGTTGTTTTACATTGTCTCTAGTATGGATCTAAAAGTATGTTAGTTCGAATGTGAGCATAGATGTCACGATAAAGTTGTTGCGTAGATAAACTGACTATTATCAGTTGTTTTACATTGTCTCTAGTATGGATCTAAAAGTATGTTAGTTCGAATGCGAGCATAGATGTCAACATAAAGTTGTTGCGTAGATAAACTGACTATTATCAGTTGTTTTACATTGTCTCTAGTATGGATCTAAAAGTATGTTAGTTCGAATGCGAGCATAGATGTCAACATAAAGTTGTTGCGTAGATAAACTGACTATTATCAGTTGTTTTACATTGTCTCTAGTATGGATCTAAAAGTATGTTAGTTCGAATGCGAGCATAGATGTCAAGATAAAGTTGTTGCGTAGATAAACTGACTATTATCAGTTGTTTTACATTGTCTCTGGTATGGATCTAAAAGTATGTTAGTTCGAATGCGAGCATAGATGTCAAGATAAAGTTGTTGCGTAGATAAACTGACTATTATCAGTTGTTTTACATTGTCTCTAGTATGGATCTAAAAGTATGTTAGTTCGAATGTGAGCATAGATGTCACGATAAAGTTGTTGCGTAGATAAACTGACTATTATCAGTTGTTTTACATTGTCTCTAGTATGGATCTAAAAGTATGTTAGTTCGAATGCGAGCATAGATGTCAAGATAAAGTTGTTGCGTAGATAAAAGACTATTATCAGTTGTTTTACATTGTCTCTAGTATGGATCTAAAAGTATGTTAGTTCGAATGCGAGCATAGATGTCACGATAAAGTTGTTGCGTAGATAAACTGACTATTATCAGTTGTTTAACATTGTCTCTAGTATGGATCTAAAAGTATGTTAGTTCGAATGCGAGCATAGATGTCACGATAAAGTTGTTGCGTAGATAAACTGACTATTATCAGTTGTTTTACATTGTCTCTAGTATGGATCTAAAAGTATGTTAGTTCGAATGCGAGCATAGATGTCACGATAAAGTTGTTGCGTAGATAAACTGACTATTATCAGTTGTTTTACATTGTCTCTAGTATGGATCTAAAAGTATGTTAGTTCGAATGCGAGCATAGATGTCACGATAAAGTTGTTGCGTAGATAAACTGACTATTATCAGTTGTTTTACATTGTCTCTGGTATGGATCTAAAAGTATGTTAGTTCGAATGCGAGCATAGATGTCAAGATAAAGTTGTTGCGTAGATAAACTGACTATTATCAGTTGTTTTACATTGTCTCTAGTATGGATCTAAAAGTATGTTAGTTCGAATGCGAGCATAGATGTCAAGATAAAGTTGTTGCGTAGATAAACTGACTATTATCAGTTGTTTTACATTGTCTCTGGTATGGATCTAAAAGTATGTTAGTTCGAATGCGAGCATAGATGTCAAGATAAAGTTGTTGCGTAGATAAACTGACTATTATCAGTTGTTTTACATTGTCTCTAGTATGGATCTAAAAGTATGTTAGTTCGAATGCGAGCATAGATGTCAAGATAAAGTTGTTGCGTAGATAAACTGACTATTATCAGTTGTTTTACATTGTCTCTAGTATGGATCTAAAAGTATGTTAGTTCGAATGCGAGCATAGATGTCAAGATAAAGTTGTTGCGTAGATAAACTGACTATTATCAGTTGTTTTACATTGTCTCTAGTATGGATCTAAAAGTATGTTAGTTCGAATGCGAGCATAGATGTCAAGATAAAGTTGTTGCGTAAATAAACTGACTATTATCAGTTGTTTTACATTGTCTCTAGTATGGATCTAAAAGTATGTTAGTTCGAATGTGAGCATAGATGTCACGATAAAGTTGTTGCGTAGATAAACTGACTATTATCAGTTGTTTTACATTGTCTCTAGTATGGATCTAAAAGTATGTTAGTTCGAATGCGAGCATAGATGTCAAGATAAAGTTGTTGCGTAAATAAACTGACTATTATCAGTTGTTTTACATTGTCTCTAGTATGGATCTAAAAGTATGTTAGTTCGAATGCGAGCATAGATGTCAACATAAAGTTGTTGCGTAAATAAACTGACTATTATCAGTTGTTTTACATTGTCTCTAGTATGGATCTAAAAGTATGTTAGTTCGAATGTGAGCATAGATGTCAACATAAAGTTGTTGCGTAGATAAACTGACTATTATCAGTTGTTTTACATTGTCTCTAGTATGGATCTAAAAGTATGTTAGTTCGAATGCGAGCATAGATGTCACGATAAAGTTGTTGCGTAGATAAACTGACTATTATCAGTTGTTTTACATTGTCTCTAGTATGGATCTAAAAGTATGTTAGTTCGAATGCGAGCATAGATGTCACGATAAAGTTGTTGCGTAGATAAACTGACTATTATCAGTTGTTTTACATTGTCTCTAGTATGGATCTAAAAGCGATAGCTATGTCGCAGGCTGTCTTTTTTACCGATAATGCTTATGTACCTGGATGACCGAGCTTTGCTCGCTTTTTTTTTGAGAAACCTGACCTGTTTTAGACTTATCGTTGCTTAAGGCGCGCTCGTATCCTGATAATAGTAAAAAGCAGAATCTTTAAACATCTAGTGTAACGAAACAGATAGATAATAATCTATGAATAAAATACATAGGTTAGAAACGGAAAAGGCAAAGAGTAATAACCGAACAGAATTCATAAATATTACTCGCTCTCTGCAGTAAAAAAACCTTAATAAACTTTCACGTCCAAACTCTCAGAATTTTCAGCGATAACACTATATTATTTTTTAGGTAATACATAGCCAACGTATAGTACTAAAGTTATAACCAGCAGTTTTTTCGATTCTGTTAGTATATATCGAAAAATATTAAGAAAACGTACAAAATTAACGCATTTTCGCATTACATCGACCAATCTAACAAGCGATTTTCAACCTTACGTAAAGCATCGTAAATTATTTTAAAATTGGGGTTGGACCGCGTCTTAACAACGCCATCTATTGTCAAGTAGCTTTAGTGTTGCTGTGTGACGGTAAAACAGTTTGTTGTAGCAGTTTTTTTGAGAAACCTGACCTATTTTTGACTTAGTGTTGACAACTTCATCTTTTGTCTAGTAGCTTCAGTGTTGCGGTGTCGGTAAAACAGGTTGTTATAGCAGTTTTGCCTGAAAACACGCATAAAACGTCGTTTTCTAAAAATGAAACCTAGTTAGATAGATTTATGGCCCCCGAAACGTTCAGCACACTAAATCTGATGAAAAATTATTGGAGCCGTTTCCGATATTCAGATTATATACAATTATGCATTATACAAGAATTGCTCGTTTAAAGGTATTAGATAATTTTCTACTGACTTCCAAAAAAAGGAGGAGGTACTCAATTGTTACCTCATAAATTTCGATAGGGTGAACCGATTCTCAAAATTATTTTTTTGTTTGAAAGCTGGTGCTTCCCGTGTGGTCCCATTTAAATTTTACCAAATTTGCTCCAGTAATTTTCGAGATACACTCCAATAACTGAATAGAATGGAAGACGATATTAAATTTTTCAAATTGTACTTGTATTCTATCGACAGCCAATGTTCGCACCGCAGATCTTGTTGATATTTGTGTATGATTAGACGCAGTGTTGTTGATAGTGTGTGTTGTGTGCGCTGTCCAGGACGTATCGGCATCATGCAGGAGAGCTGCCACTCGATAGCGAGCGCGGTGACGGTCGCCGTTCGGTACGCGGCCACGCGCACGCAGTTCGGCGAACGGGACAATGAGATACCGCTCATCGACTACCCCCTACATGTTAGTATTTACATCTATAATACATTATCCCGTTTTGTTCCCACTGCTGGGACTCGAGCCTTCCATTCAGTGAGGAGTTGGGCCATAATCTTGTTACACGGTTTGGTGGATAGGCTAATGTCTAACCCACGTCGTAGTTTCCAGTTAGACCGAAGGCCTTCGACATATCCTGACGACTGTTGTCCGGGACCGACGGTTTAACGTGCCCTCCGAACCACAGAAGCGCTCAGTTGTATAATGCCGCTAGCGGTCACCCATCCAACTCCTGACACCAGCAAGCGTTACTTATTATTGATCGGTTAAAATCGCCAAGTCAACCTTGTATATTAATAAGCTATTATTAAAACACATATAAAAATAATTTATTTTGTATGTACATTTAATAATATTCAATTACAAAGTTACAAAATTGTATTTTAATGTTTAATTCAAAAACAAATGTATACACATCTGTTTTTATTTGTATGTATTTATTAATTTATATTTGTATTAATATAAATTACTTATATGTATTTATATCCATATATTTTCCAAAGCTATGTGTACGATGTGTTGGTTGTGTGATTGTCAGCAATGGCGGCTGTTCGGGTACGTGGCGGCGGCGGTGGTGTTCCGCATGTACATAGAGAACTTCACGCAGTCCTACCTGAGCATCGTAGAGAAGTCCAACGCGGGCCTCGACGTCGACAGCTTGGTGAGTTCTATACTGCCTTTTTAGTACAATAAACAATTTTCGAAAAAGTATTTGTGTTGAAAGCGTCAACGCATCACGCTTTGGCGTACAAACTAGCTGCTCTAGATAAATGACAGTTTGTACTGTTTCACGTGAACGACACGTTGCGTTACACTTACGCAGTTATTCGTGCTAGGCCACCAGACGTGTCAGCGGAAGCTTCGAGTTTGACGCTGGAGTGTTGCCACTGTTTAACTGTGATGCGTACTCTATGGACTAGCGAGAACAACATTTCTCACGAGTCAAGTCGCAAACTTTTTTCTTTTCACACAGTTTTTATAACTAGCTAGCGTCTAACCTAAAGTTATTTTCTGAAACAATGTTCTTGTTGTACATTAACGAACTCCGTAAGTCCACCAATTTTGGGTGTGCTGATGGTACTACAGTCGCTTTTTACTGTGGCTCTTCGAGATATATCTGAGCCGATATACAGGTTGTTCAGTAATGAGTAGATAATACTTTATAATCCGGTCACATTATCTCGAGACCTGGCGTCGATGACGTCACGTCGCGTCGGCGCTCTGATATGGTGCGCAAAACAAGCATCCTCTAGTAGGATATTATTATAAACAATAAGATTTCCAACAAAACAAATATTTTGTTAATTAATTTAATGTAGGTAATATTATTATAATGATATGATTGAAATGATGAAAAATAAATGAAACAATCTTGGTTAAGTAGGTACAAGAAGTGTTTATTACACAAAACTACATATAAGATAGGTACTAAAAATCTTCTTCAGAATATATGATTGGCTCCTACGTTGCAACAAAAACAATATTTTAACGTAACAGCAATAACAAAAAGTCCAAACGTAACAATGAAATGTTTAAAAATACCACGAAAACAAGTCGACGCGTATCGGCAACGAAAGTGCTAACCGTACTGACGCGCCGTGGCGAGCGCGGGGAGGTGAAAGGAGAACGGGGCGGGAGGTTCGCATTCCAGCGAGGTCTCGAGATAATGTGACCGGGTTGTACCTGCTTGGGGTCACGACTTAACAAATAAAAAAAAATGTTCAGTAAAAGTGCCACGGTTTTCGAGATATTTGACATTTTCTAAATTTGTGATGTGTTCATGCACACAAATGTGTGACCTGTCTGGGCATGAATCCAGGACCAGTGGCTCAAAAGGCAGGGTTGCTACAACTGTATGAACCGGCTAGGCTGATATTTGGATCACCTGGAAGAAGTTTTGAGCATGCCAAATAATATATTATGTTCCAGAGTGAAGCTGTATCTGAGATCCACGCGATGGTGTCGTGCAGCAAGCCGCTCATTACTTGGACGGTGCTGCACGCCGCGCAGCAATGTCGCGAGGCGTGCGGCGGGCACGGCTATCTCAAGGTAAATATCATATCTAAACTCTAACGGTTAACTTGTAAAGAACTCATCAAGTATTGTGTACTTACTAAGGGTGCGTTCCGGTAAACGCCGTCAACGCTCACAACTGTCGCGCTCCGGTTTTCCGTTCGCATTGGTTCCAATGCTTTTAATGTGGGCACCCGAATGAAACAATGCGGTAGCGAAATGCGCACAAAATTGTCTGTCAAAAATAGAAATAACCTGAAATTTTAAATAGATTGATGATCTAGCTAGATGATGGCCTAGATGGTCATGGCGTCTGACACGGAGAGTCAGAAGACGCGGGTTCGAATACCGTCCGAGGATGTGAATTTTTCTCTCTATAAATTTCAAAGAAAGAACTTGATTTGACAGTGACAGCTCGCAACGATCGCAAAATCCCACTTTCGATACGCGAGCGTTGTGGTCGCGACCCGAGCGTTATCGATGACGTATAGAGCTCGCTCACGATGAGCGTGGGCTTGTAAGGGAATGTGGGCGAAAGACGCGAATGATTTCGGCTCATAAAGGAACATGACCTCTGTCTCATTTCTATAAGAGTTTTGACATGTGTATCATTTGATAACTTTAGGCAAATTAAAAAAAATTTATATAGATATACATGTTTACTACACAAGTGTTTATTTGTGCAAGGATACGTACTAGGCACTGATTGATGAACATTGTAACGTTCATTCAAATTCGAAGCTCATTGGAACTTGCTGCTACGCGACTGGTTCATTGATCTAACCACTTATTACCTATTTATTTTTGGTTTGCAACCAATTTTGCTATAGGTTTTTATAGGCTTTTTGTTATATTGTTTCGTAAACTGTGCAGGGGTGCATTCGCTAAAACCATTCACACATAACGCGAACAATTCCGAGTTATATTGGCCAAATAATTTCTCAAAAAATCTTAGAAATATATATCGCTAAATATCGATAAACGCCGATTATAATTAATCGCTTAATATCTATGATCGTCGATTACGATGAATCCATAAATATCGTTAATCCTCGATTACGCATAATCGGTAAATGTCGATGATCGTCAATTAAGATTTATCGCAATCCTTTCAACACTAGTTTGTCAGTTTTGGAAACTCCAGTAAGCAAAAATGTGAGCAAATTGATGACTGGAGCTTACGAACTTGACATAGGGCCGCCATTTTTCAAGATTTCAATCAACATTTGTTAGCAGCTGAGATACATAATAGCCCTGCTGATCCACTTTAGGTCCAACATATGATTTTATAATCCCTGTTTCTCTCATTGTCCAGTGTGCGAACCTCGGCGACATCAGAAGCAACCACGAAGCGACGGTCACCTACGAAGGCGATAACAACGTGCTCTCTCAACAAACGGGCAACTGGCTGCTTCGGCAGTACGAAGCTGCCATGGCGGGCAATGCCGTCGATTCGCCGCTCGGCACTGTCACCTTCCTCAAACATTATCAACAAATAATGGCGCACAAGTTCCGGTGTACCGATACAAATCAGCTCAAGAGTCGAGAGTGTACGTTTCATTTAGTTTTTATTTATCTACATATGAGATTAGAAATAGGATAAATATGTCATTGTGTTTGTTTATAAGAACTTCATATCCCAAGAGTTCGATACCGGACAGGTTTAACATTTGTGTGCATGAACATGACTGTTTGATCTGTGTCTGGGTGTTTACATAAGTAAGTATATCAGTCCAGTCATCAGGTAACCACAGTACACTCTGCCTGTTTAGGGGTTGAAGACCTTGTGTGGTTATTATTATTCGTATTAAACATTAGTTCTTCGATGGTTATTGATAGCTCTAAACGCTAATAGGACTAAACTAGATGTGTTCAGACATCTTATACCTCATACGCGTAATTAGTTTTATTTACAGAAATTAAATTCACTGCTAGAACTCGTCTTTTATTCAATTCCTGTAAATAAAATAAAAATAGTCTGTAATATTTAAATAATAAGTATCAAAAAGAGAAGTTCACGCGTATTTTTTTATTTCATTGGTTAAATAATAGTTTTTTACTACCGGGACTTTCAGGACTTTATCGAAGCGAATTGTGCTCATACTTTTAATTTAATAGTATTCCAATTACAAAAGTAATTTCGTCACTGTCATTAAATGCGGCGGAATGACCCATTTTGCTCGCTCTTAACCCTTCGCCTCTTTTCGAATAGATGGGATGAAAACTTTTATTTAGTATGACATTTGCATGCCCTACAACTGTGGTCTGAATAAGTTACTCTTCCGCAGAAGGCCTCTAAAGTTCCATATAACTCTTTCCACCCTTATCTAAACTCATTCAAATATATGTTTATATATAATTCCTTCCAGTTATAACCTCCACATACAAATGGCTACTCTGCTACCTTCTAAAAGAAACGCACAACAAGTACGAAGCGGAGCAAGCGAAAGGCCTAACCAAGTTCCAAGCGCGCGCCAACTCACAGGTCTACAAATGGCGACAGCTCACCAAAGTGTATGCGGAGTATCTAGCCATTATATACTGCCTAGAATCTATGGACAAGAAGGAAAGCTCGCTACAACCGGTGTTGTCCAAACTCTTCTATCTGTATGGACTGTGGTCGCTGGATCAGCATTTAGTGGAGTTATATCAGGTAAAAAACACATTCAATTTAAACGTTTTATGTTCTCCATAATTTTCATAATTATACCAAAGGTATAGATCATATTCTCTATAATGCTTCAAAATCTTCAAATGGCAATAAATGGTTGGTATTGGTTTGAAGATATGGTGCCAATCTGTTTAACGGCCGGTGCCAATAATCTATCTGTCATCGGTTTCCCCTACTAGAGTTAGTTATGTCAAATTCCTATCCGTAGTAAGGAGAACTGTGGATAGATAGATAATTGGCACCATTCGTTAGTCGTTTATAATTTCGAAGTTTTCATCCGCAATTACGAAATGCAACTTTATTAGTGTCACGCAAGAGCTTGTAGTATTGCACCACAGGTGGCACTGTGCATGTACGTGCCCTCCAAAGTATGGTAGTTGGTATCCCTCAGTTAAAAACACTACTTCACAGCGGTCCATCTTGGACTGACCAAATAGTCTAAGAAATTCAGTTTGTCTTCCATTATACAACATACTTGTAAACATGACAGGTGTTACGTTCCACTTTTATAAATATTATAATTCGAGTAACATTTTGTATTTCATACCAGGGCGGATTCAGTTCGGGAGAATCGCTAGCCCGCTTGGTGCGCGAGGCTGTGACGGAGTTGTGCGCAGAACTACAGACAGAGATAGTGAGTGTGGTTGACGCACTCGCACCTACTGACTTCGTGTTGAACTCCGTTCTAGGGAAGAGCGATGGCAAGGTGAGGTGAACTTTACACTGGCTTAGACGGGTCGACAGCTAAAAAGGGATTTCTCTGCCTGTGTGCATGCATCTTCAGTTTGTTATATAACTTTGTTGTTGTGCAATGTGTTAATTATCTTGTTCTTAAACTTCCGAGGTGAATGGACTAGTTCAACGCACTGGGGTATTGACCCCGTGTGATGCAATATAATTACCCTACAACAGTGCATTTTCCGGGTAATTGTACTTGTTATAATTGCCAAAATACAGAATTTAATAAAAGTTCTATGAGCCGTTAGGGAACTGAGCGGTAACGAACGTACTTTTGCTTTACTAGGGTTTTTATTTCCTCTTATTTATTTTAGTTTATACTGCCCAAAAATTTACTATATGTCTAATTAACCGATTTTCATTATTTTTGTATTTTACGACTGAACGATCTGTCAGATAAGTTTTAAATAATATGGATGTATTTTAAATGAAAAGAAATAACGGTTTTCTCTGAGTATGGCATATCTTTTCCACTGTCGAGACTGTAGGTCTTTTGCGCTAGCAGTACTAACCTGATGTTAAGCCAATTATTTCATATTATGCAAAGTAATTATTATTTATAAGATTAAATATTAAATTTATTTATCAAGCGTTGTGTTCCTGACCACAATTGTACCTGATAGGAAGTACAGTTTTAAGTTGATTCACGTTGCAGTTGCAACATAGTGGCTGCCTAGTAGTTGGTCCCTTCTCATCTATTAGTATCTAATTGAAATTCCTATCTTCCACAGCTATACCAAAACCTTCAAAAAGCGTTCTTCGGCCACCCGGGCACGTTCCAGCGCGCAACATGGTGGCAAGAGGCAGTCAATATACCTCAGTCTAAGCTATAACCTGCGTCTAGTACAATCCACTAAACAATTTAAAAAGAAGAGTATGAAAGAATGTATCTAATAAAATGTCAGGCCAAATACTATTTAATGGTAACAATGCTGTTTAATAATCTAACACGAATGGGCTAAAAAAAGGACATAATAAATTATGTTTCAATTTAGACACAAGCATTTGGTGAGCTTAAATTAACCTTGCAGCACGTTTGCAAAACATGAGCAAGTTAAATATTATACAGATTATTTATTTTGTATTTTATACTAATTTGAATGTAATAATGCAAATCGTGGCTTTATCCTGGTCTCGGCACCAAACGAAATTTAAACCATATCTTACGATGCATTTATCTGCGTTTATATCTATAGTAATGACTTTATCGTACAAAACGAGTACCTTTGATTTATTTAATTGTTATTGTTACATATTGGACACAACCTTAGCATTTGTAAATTTAATTATTATTATATTTTATTGTGTTATATTTAGTGAAGTATTAATTTGCTATAAGTAAGGTTATTAACCTATTATTTTATCACTGCCCTGTGTTATTGTTTTCTAATTCAGTTAGAGAACAATAGACTGCTAGGTTTGTTTTTAAGTATCAAGTTTATACCATAAGATAAATGACCTAAACACAATACAGCTCCAGCCACTTCTTCGATCTTTACCCCTATTTTCTTTGTCGACGCTCCTAAATGACTTTCCTAAAATATTATTCTGGAGAAACTATCTAACGATCAACTAGCTACCCTCGACAACTTTCATTGCCTTCCATCATTTTCCCTTCATCTATATCTATTAGAAAACTCTTTCCACCTATCAAAAAATATTCCTGCTCATCTCTTTCTTTCTCCATGAGTGAGAAATGACAGAAGAATGCCCAAAGAAAGCCAAAAAATATAATAGAAAGCACACGAAGTAACTCTTTAGATAGAATACCTGTTCACAATACAATAGTTAACCGTTTTCAATATTTTATTAATCTACCTCTGTTACTTCTGTCAGGTAGCCTTACTGTTCACAGTTTACATAACATTATTAAAAAATATGTTGTTTTATATTTCATGAGATATCATTTTTGATACTGGAATGTTAATTATATTTTTGTATAAATAATAATTTGTTTATGTGATTTTACTCTGACGTTTGACGGATAATATTTGATATATTTTTACATTAAATTTATATTTTTGTAGTGTCCAAAAAGTTGTTCTATTTTTATTACTGTGCAACAATGATTTATTAAGTTTATTTTATAGATATGTCATATAAGCACAAAAATGGCTCAAATGTATTCCCATTGGGACGTTTTATCTTTTTATATTGCATATTGTTTGCTTGAGACCGCTTGAACTCTCATCTTATTCCAAGCTGTAATAATTATACATTCAGTCATACTTATTCGTGGAACATGATAAGTTTTATGGGTATGTTTTTCAGCGCGGCCCGTATTTGGGATGTTTATAAAGTCATTGTTGTGCATTGTTGTTATTTTGTGTATCTACGAATGTTTTATAACTTATCTTTCGTCCATTAAGTACTTTACATTAAATATTACAGGTACAAATCCTTGTTTTTACGTTAGTTGATTGTAATAACAAAGTAATTCAGATTCCAATTATTTATATATATACAATTACAATTTAATTGATAATAATACAATTTATATTCCATAATAATATTTTCATTCCAGCTTCTGTTAAAATTTTATTTGCTGCATATTTCTATAGTGCAATTAAATATAGTCTTGTAATAACATTAAAAGTATATTATAATTTTTTGCACACAATATATTATTATAAATTTTATTTCCATATAGTAATAGTGTAATAAAAATGTATGTGTAATAAATGACGAATTATTTATCAATAAAATTGAATAGGTACTGGGAAGTAGATCCCCTATAGGTTGGTTTTACGTTGACGCTTACCGTCTGCGAGGGTAAGCGCGCGGCCGAATTACTGCCGTCAGCGTGGGCCATCCGCGCGTGTTGGTATGTAACAATCCTAGGGACGCAAAGCTCGTGGCCCGCGACGCGACACCAACCGCGCTGGTGAAAGCGTCAATGTAAAACCACACTTAGACACCCACAGGCTGAAGTGGAAAATGCATGTTGACAGTGACGAATCGAATCAAATCGATTATGGAATTGTGTTTAATTACAGTATTGATCAAATATTTGAGATTTTTAAACATATTACATTTATTTTTGTAATGTCAAGTACATATATTTTAATCTTCTTATATTTGATAGCATAAGATTTTTTGTGTATATCATCTATAGGATCTTATCGTGGCCTATATTAAAATTTAGTATAATTCTAAAGAATATCCAGTATTGTAAATATCATCTCTATTTTGAATATAATAATGACTATTGCAATTGATTATAATTACATTACAATTTATTGTATGACTGTTTACTATGAATGTTCTAGATGTATATGTATATACCAAATTGTGTAAGTACTTGAATCTTGGAGTTACCTAAAAACTTAAAACTTCCGTGAAACTTATTACAATATTGCTTGTATGTAATTTACTAATTTGCCTTGAAATTCAAAATTCAAAAATTATTTAATCAGTTTAGGCATCATAGACACTCTTATGAACGTCAAAATTTTTAAATGATTCTACCGCTGTCTTCGGAAAAGAACCACCGCCGAGAAGAAGCAGCAAGAAACTCGTGGGCCATTATTTTTTCAAGTCTTTGTACATTGAGGTTACATATGAGTAGTATTAAAATAACAAATTTATTCAATAGTTGGCTATTAGGCAGAAGTGGAAAGCTTCCAGGCATCTTTGTCTTCTAAGTAGTGACTCAATTTATAATAGGCTTTTTTCATTAGTATATTTTTGACACGTAACTTGAATTTCCCTCAGTGAGCTCAGTAATGTCTTCTTGGATTGGCTAGTTATTAACGTTTATGCCTTGTAGCTTAGCGAAACGTTGCTTTATTGAGGAACTATTGTCCATTGTTGGTTAGTCTGAAGACGCGGGTTTGAATCCCATCAGGATGTAGTTTTTGTCACAGTATCAAAGTTTGTGATTTCAATTTTTTTTAGTTTCTAATACACAATTACCAGTTTGACTTTTGACGGTGTCTTTGTACACACATGGAAATTTTAGTTTTGTTTTAATTTATACTCGTATGTTAATAAAAAAATAAACTGCATCCCTATTGTGTTACGCGATATACAATGAAAGATATAAGGAATTATTTTTTTGATATAAACGGTTTTTTGGTACCTCTGAGATTCGATAACTCTATATATCTATGTCCCACTCTAGAAGTGCCTTCCTCTATTGTATAGTGAATGTTGTGTCTGCTGTTATAGTATTTATAAGTGATTGTTTATTTAGGAAGCGAGGACTTCTGAGCGTTTAACAAAATAAATCTATTATAAATTTATTGTTAAGATCTTTTATTTATTACGTTTTAAATAATACGTCATGTATGTACGTAACATTCGTGTTACAGTTTATAGATACCTGCGGTAGCGTTTTGCTGAGTGGCCGAAATGCCTTTATGTTAGTTGTATCGTTTCCATGTACATTACAAACATGAGTTGTTTATCTGTGCCACAGTTGTACATATACCCCCTCGCACTAGACAAGAAATCCGAGTGCAATTATAATCCTCAATACAATCAAATGCTTCAGAGAGATTACAAAAGACGGCAACAGCATCATGTGAGCTTTCCCACGTTTATAAATACTATATATACGAACACTTTCACATATCTTCTCTACCAACACCAGCATCTGTAGTCAGCCTTTCAAGAAACATCAATCATGATTTTAGGGAATCATTTTATGTTCGTTGAAATGGGACATTTGTATAAAAATCATTTTTCCAACGATCTTAATTAAAGCTAGGACAGAAACGGTCTATTACTTTTACTTGATTTTATGACTAAACTTCTGATTGTTTTCATACTTAAGGTTTCTAAACCAAAATGTAGGTATTTCGGACGTAAAGTTATTTTTGTATGTACTTATAAATTTTGTGATATTTCTTTTTCGAATACCCAGTTAGTCTCACCAATAAGTTCCACTTATTTGCATTTTAATCTGCAAATTTAATTTAACTCTGTGCTGAGTTAATTAACCTTGGGGCAAATTTAATTATACTCTGTGTTGACTAAATAAATTAACTTATGGCCTATGGCAAATGAAAAGTACTTTCATTTTTAACATTTATTTATTCACCAAAAACACGTAACAATTACGGAGTACGAACGTGAAAGGGTGATATTAAATTGAAGCTTTTTTATTATGTGCAGAATCGGAGGTGCAGTTATATACGATGCTCAAAACCCACTTTGCCCACAATGTAACAGGCTATCGAAAAGTACCTGATATTTTTTATTGATTAAAGTACATCATCTTGCAGACTAACTGGGTTTTGAGCGTGACAAACATCAAGATTATAAATCTTCTATAAGTGACCTACGAAGTTTAAGACGAACCAAACAAGTTCAAGGTACTTACTTCACAAGTATTAAGAACAAACTTTGAAGGTGCTAGGATATTCTACACACTCATACGTTTAAAATAACAAATCACATGTTTCCAACTATATATACGGGTCTTTATTCAGAGTTCTGGCTCAAATAAATGCATTCTAAACTATTTTCCGGCAAAATTCGATATGAAATGTTCACACTACGCAGACCTCTGATAATGGAAAGTATATTTTTCAACTATATGATCGCGATGCTCTTCAACTGAGGATTTGACGACGAATGCTTATATACAAAACGTGCCTTAACAAACCACTATACTCCAGTATAGTGATTTGGTAGTAAGTGGCTCACTTAATGATAAATGCGACTAATGGCTGCACATATCATTTAGATTATCAAATTGTTTGCACCTCAATCGATTTATAGGATCACTTTTCAATTTATACGATCGATTATCGACTTATGAAATTCATTATCGATTTTCATGTTGTCAATAAAAATTATTAGGTAAAAAGGACGATTTAGTAGTTTATTATGTTTTTTTTATTACATACAATACAACATAAATCTTTATTAATGCTGAATTTGTATCAGGCCGTGTATTTTCAAGCATAACGTATCGACTTTGACCGAATTATTGTATATACCTATAAAATATAATCTTAAATGAGTATGTTAGAGAACCCTCATGTCGTTATTAGTTAAAATCAATAACTATTTTTAAATTATAATTCTATTATCTATTTCTACAACCTTTTTAAGTACCAACCATCAGCAGTCTTCTGTTTTTTTATTTATTATTAAACAAATAGAAATTAAGGCAACAATTTGAATGTTTAGAATGTCCGAAATGTGTAATCGCGTACGTTATTACGTATCTCAGTAACACTCAAATATTGATTGAAATCTTGAAAATGGCGGCTTTGTTGCAATCAACATTTGTTTGCAACTAAGAACCATAATAGTTCTACTGGACCTTATGTTCTACTACATAAAATAGTTTTTGAAATCGAACCATTACAACCTTATGACAATCCATGGCTCCAATTGCGTTTCTATAGTTGTTCATAGTTAGATTTTAGGTAGTATTAAGATTATTATATTCGGGCTTTACATAGCGTTTTACGGCATAATTATAACACATTTTTATTATAGACTATTACCAAATCTTGGACTGCATGTTTTGCATTTATATTTCATTTTTAGCCTATTAAAAAATTTGTGTGTTTTTCTAAAACGCTAACTAAATAATTATACCTATTATAATTATGATTTAAAATATGTTAGCGTTTAAAAAAAAAACAAAACACAAACTATTTAAAAATTTGAAAAATCTACACAAAATATTTGAATTACTAATATAAAAAACTAAAGAGTGTGTTACTAAGCTCTTAGCTAAAATAAGGAAAACATTTTCACCACATCTGTGCACTCGGTTACGGCTATACATATATAAGAAATGAAAACAAGCAATGAAAGACCTGGCAATACTCTCTTTATAATATTAATTACAGTGTGACTATTAGATTTAAAATAATTATATCCAATACAACTCAAATAAAAACCGCCATCGGCAAACCGCAACACTATTAAAAATATGATAAAGTAGGTTTGTCGTGTCATCTTTCACGCTGCAACTACTCGTCTGATTTTGATAAAACTCAGCACTCATGACAGTCTGTAAAAGACAGGTGTAACTGTATTATACATACTAAAAATATTATCCGGAATTTTTCCTGTCGGATAGTAACTATGCGAGTGGGCAGAAGTCTTGTTTTTAAACAGTTTTAAATTGTACGGTGGATTGGTATGGCTTTGTGTTAACTTCGAATATTAAAAAAATGCATTTATTATTTTATACAACCATTCCATTATCACTTCTTAGATATGTAGTATAATTTCATACACAACATTATGTCAACGGTTGCAAAACATAGATAAATCTAGTATGCGTTCAGAAACCAAACAATCTTACATTCTCTACCACAAAACAAGCCACCGCATCACAGTTTTTAATAAAATCATACCATGACGCTCATTTAGGTGAACTGTTTAAATATTGTTTACATTAAATATTCTAACAATTTACTTTAACCAACATTGCAAACGCCTAGACGTTTGTAAGCTGATAAACTGAGTGGGTTTCGAGCGACATGTTAACGAGAGTCCATACAAAAAAAAAACAGGTGAACAGTTTTTCTGCGGTTCTTGAAAAGCAGGCCTGGGCAGGCCTGCTTTAACGTTGTCATGGTACGAATAAGCCGCGCAGTTTTCTAGAAGTCCTGCTTTAAGAGCTCATAGTAAGGCTCCAGATAATAGTTATTAAGACAGCGGTTGGGGTCATGTAAGTGAAAGATTATATTTCTGAATGCATACTAAAATATGCAAAAAGAGAAACGTCCTAGGAATTGAGGTCGCGCGTGTACTTGTTTACTATTTTAATGCTAGTAATTAAGAACACTAAATAAAACTGCTGCTATTTTACTGTTTTACAGTTTTATCCCAAGATAGACCTAAGTGGCGTGCAATTGGAGAGGCTTATGTCCAGCAGTGGACTGCTACAGGCTGATGATGATGATGACAGTTTTATCGAGTCGAAGTTCACTCTTGACCGTTTCGTGACTGATATAATAGCTAGATGGGGCTGCCATATAAAAATCTGAATGTAACGCCCTTAACGCCACGACAGCTCTCTTTTTGCACAGATTATATGGTATGGATAGATGTAAATAAAAAATTTACCCAATTCTTCAGTGCAAGGACAATTATGAATATAAGTGGAGAGTACGTGGTTCCTAACGGGTGAATTAATACATGCTATTATGGAGTTTCCTCGTGGTCATACTGATGTGTCCAAGTGGAATTAATGTTGCCCGTGGTTATACTAATTTGTAGTGTCAATAAGGGTAAAACTAGATTAGATTATTCTAATCTTAAAGGTAACTTTGAGATTGATTGGTTACTTTTTATTTGCTTAACGAATAATGTGAGTTTATCGTTAGTATTTATGAACGTCAGAAAATCTGTAACAAGTGTCCAAATCTTTCCACTTACGCACAATTCTTTATGTTTTTAATAACTTTTTACAGATGTTTTAGAACGCAACTACTCAATACGTCACTAGATACATGAACACAAGAAATAACTTTCATAATTCAGAAAAAAATTAAAATCATTTAAATTGACATTCAAAACACAGATTGAAAATTTCTTGCATTGCTTCGTTCTCGCGATATCTGACATAGTTGACATAGTTTGATAGTTCACAAACACAGTTATCGGTGAAAAGAACACCCGCAAATCGTCCCAGATGGTATAGAATTTTCGAAACAGCTCACAATGTATTGCAACCAAATTTTGATATATATTTATAAATAACTAATACAATTTTAAAGCGAAAGTACTGGTTATTGAAATATGTAGACAGCCCTGTACTTCGTAGACAATATTATATGTAAATGTTCAGTCCTAAATAGAAACAAATATCTTTGACATATCCACACAAAACCTTTTTAGGGCGCATACATGAGTGCACTGTTTACAGAATTCCTTGCCGTCTGTATAACTGGTCAAATTAACTATTATCGCTATCAGAAACGGTTGAGCTCGTCATTCTGATCACAGGATTCTGCGTGGAATCGCTGGAGTCACATTCCACCATCAGAATCTCGTCAGGGCTCTCATTCCTATCGGAATTGCTCTCGGTATACGTCCCGGTGGGTGACTTGTCTTCTATAACAGCTTTCAGATATGACTCTCTGTCCATTATCGTAGTGTCTCGCGCTAACGCGAGCACGTCGAGCGACATCATGCTTTTAGACTTTTCTGTCTTACTCATAGGCGGATTGGAATGCTCGTAAACAACTTCACGACTGATTGATTTCGTTCTCATCAAATTTGTATCGTTCTTCCAACTGTCACTTGGGGGGGAATATCTGTGACCTTGGTTAGTGCTTGTAGACGGAGCGCTGGCATTTCGAGGTGAGCTCGCTGTGAATTTGGATCTTTTCTGCTGATTGCTCTCCTTCATCATCAGCAGCTGATCCAGTTTGTTGATGGTCTCGTTGAGTTCCACAGCCCAAGCTTCGTCTGTTTCAATGTCTTTGTCTATTGGTTTCAGGGCTAGTTCTCTAACGCGGAGTCTGAGTTCTTGCAGATTAGAGTCTTCATCTTGGGCCTTGTTTTCATCGTGTATGGGGTCGCATTCTGCGCCCACTCCCGGCTCCCTTGGGCCCACTGGTATGGCACGTTTTCCTGGGGGGTACTCCCCACGTCTTCTGTGTATTTCTTCGGAGATTTCCTCCAGAGCTTTCAAAGACTTAGAGTATCTGTATTTAGCGTCGGCAATCAGACGCTGAAGTGTTTCTATCTTCTCGTTCTGAGCTTGCAGCTCTTCGTCGCATATTTTCTTCTCGTCGAAGTAAACGCGTGATTTGACGATGTTACGTTTGAGGTTCTCTTCTAGTTGCGCCACCTGATAATATAGCAGTTATTAAAATGTATCTTAAACATATTTATATATAAACAGAAAAATAAAATTTAAGTATCTGTTAACAATTCCAAATTAACAGATATTTAATCATTCACTAAATGCATATGAAAGTATATACGGTACTTATGCAAAAACATATATTTTTTTTACATTTTTGTCCGTCTGTCGGCTTGTTCCGGTCAATCTCTGAAGACTGGGCCTATTTTAACGGGACTTTCACTGGCAGATAGCTGATGTTATGGAGTAACTAAGACTACTTTTATTTCATCATCATCATCATCAATCACCACGCTTGTGAAACGGCGGGGCGCAGATAGTAAATAAATAAAATCTCAAGATCTCTATAATAAAAGCTAGTACAAATTTAGATTGTACATAGGTAAATTTAAAATAATTTTGGACCACACTGAAACGGAGCTTTAGTATTCATATCGATACAGGCGAAGAAACCTGACTTTATAGGTGGTAGGCAAGTACATTAATATTATCATTATCATTACTGTGTTAAAGGTTGAAGGGCCGTGTAAGAAGTGAAATGCGCGCCCGAATTAGACAAAACAGGTGTCGGTATGACGGGTGCAGTGTGCAGGTTCGGTCACTGTGCAGCACAGTGCCTAGTAAATTTTGCAGCAGAACTCCTACCACCATAGGTTTGAACCTATGTCTACCGTGAAGCAGTAATGTTCGCAATACTGTGTTCTGGTTTGAAGGTATGGGTTGCCGGCGACATAACAGGCACATGAGATGTAACAACTAATGGAGGATCCCAATAATCTATCTATCCACGGTATTCCTTACTACCGATATAAATTTGACATAACTTCCATACAAATAGTGTCAAATATCTAACTCTAGTAAGGTGAACCGGCGATAGATAGATTATTGGGACCGGCCGTTAATGTCTCAGGGTTACAGGCGCAGTGCATTTCATCATTTGTGACGGAATGAATCTGTTCTAGGCAGAGGTTACTACTGGACACCAAGGGAACCTCTTTCTTGCACGGTACACCCCTCATAACAAAAAAAAACTTTAGGGAGCTTTAACACTCTGTGGAATTGTAATTATCACGGCCAGACGTGTTCCTTACCACACGCAAGACTAGTCAGTCTCGTCGTAAGTATAAGTTTCTAAACTGACATGGTCTTCAATGCCATAACCAACTTTACAAACGGGATATTTACCACGTATTGTATTTATTTTACTCGTGAACATGGCGCATGCAACTGCCGAAATATCGAGAGCTCAAACTCAATACAATACATGGTAAATATCCCATTTCTAAAGTTAATAATTTAATTCGTCATAAGTATTATGAAATAGTAGTTTATGCAACTGTCATATAATAGAGGGTATTAAAACACGAGTGTAGTTTTTTCAAAATAAGATTACACGAGTGTTTTAATACCTTATTATATGCAGTTGCATACACTACTTTATTTAATCTCATGACATTTTTGCTACTAAAGTTTTATCCAACAAAATATTACTCAAATTCGTATGTACGAAATAGCGCCAAATGGAAAGTCTTTTTCTTCTTCTTGTTTGTATGGCTGCTTGTGCGGCGTAACCACAATTTTGCCAATATCAGTAGAAAAAGTCTGTTATTGGTCTATTGGCTCGAAAACAGCGCTCACCACAGATAATGTGTACTTAAATTGAATTGAAACCTCCTTGGTCGGGACACATTGTACTTTAATAATTAAAAAAATGTTTTAAAGCATTGTTTTGTTGGGAGAATAATGCTTTAATTTATTTTTTTAATTTTCCTAAAGAAGTATGTAAATACAATATGCCAATAAAAGTCTGTATTTCATTTCATAATTAGAATATTACCGAATGAGACTATATAAAGGTATTTTTTTAAACTTTCCTAAATATTTCTTCCTTTAAATTATCCTAAAGTTTTTTAATTTGGCTTTTGGAATAGTGCAGTCTCGCTTGCTCAAGTACCAATTGTATGAAACAGTGGTTCTCACCTTGCGATCGGCAGAGATACACGCAGCCGCCTTCTTCTGGTGCTCGCGTCCACTCTCAGCCTTTCGCTTTTCTGCGTCCATCACCTGCAATACACAGAAATAAATAGTTTGGTCAGACCATAAATTTAAACCGTTTCATCTCTTAATTTTCTAATATCATGAGATGAAGCTATAATATTGTAAATCCATTTGGCCATATCGCCCGAAAACCAGCTGCCAACCTGGAAAAATTATCACGGATAAGTTGGTAGGAAAGAGATCAAGAGGACCAAGAGAAAGAGATCAAGATGGTTCTATCTAGTGTATGTTAGCAATGAAACACAGCCGTCTTGCTCGATAGTTTATTATTGGTAAGTTTATTACTGGCAGGTGAGGGCTACCCTACCTTCCAACCACATTCGGCTTAAAAGTACCTACACAGTATACAGTTCATCCTACCAAGTATTTCAGTAGCTGGACACAAAGCTCACAGATCAAAGCACGCTAGCGACCGCGAGGAGTGCATACTCTGCCGCGATAAGGACCGGGGACATCACGACGCTCAGCATTGAGCTGCCGACTATAGGAAGAGAATTATTTATTATTATATCTCCGTGAGACGGGGTAAAGAATAATTCCTCCGCTGTAGAGACGGGAACCGTAATAGGTGAGGAAACTCGACTTGCGGTACGGTAGGTTACTTGTGCAAGTAGCCATTTTGGTTGGTACTACCACAAGACCAGATATTCCGCTGTGAAGCAAAAGTAGGTATGCAAGCATTCATAATCATATCATAATCAGCCCATTTCGTCATGCATCAGACTCGAGTCTTCCTCTCAGAGAGAAGAGTTGGGCCATAATCCACTTACACACGGCTTGGTGGATAGAAAAGTAGCCAACCCATGTCGAAGTTTCCATTAGACCGAAGGACTTCGACATACCCTAACGACTGTTGTCCTAAGACAAACAACCGGGACCGACGATTTAAACTGACTTAAAGTGCCCTTCGAAGCACGGAAGCGCTCTGTTGAACAATGCCACTAGCACACACCCATCCAAGTCCTGACCGCAGCAAGTGTTGCTTAACTTGTTGATCGGTTAAGATCGCCAAGGTCAATGTCCGCTACGCGCACTTCTAATTTATTCGCGGGATATTACTAATAATTTAAATAAAAAAATCAAACTCAAGAAATGTTAATTGATATAACTAGGTATAAATATTTATATAAATAACTTAAGGTTTCCTTTAATAATCCCATATTTATAATGTGCCACTGTTACAATATCACAAGCGTTCCCAAAGATATAATTTTATGTAGCCTCCCATCCTTTAAATTTAGTGTCCAAAATAACTACGAGTATCAACCAAAAGTGATATATAACATAATTGTTTTATATATAACTGATGTATTTTGTATAACTCTTAATTGTGTCTGTAATATATGGAAAGGTCGTGTATGGTTGTAATTGGATTTCAGGTGTAAATTCTTCTTTTTTACTGTTTTTCTTAAGTTCTAAGCGCTATATAATTATACAATTGTTTACCCGTTGTATACAATAGGTATGGGTATTATAAATAAATAAACTTGAGAAATGGCAAATGTACAGAAGTTCGAGACCAAATATAAAGGAAAAATATTAGGGCTTGTGTAAAAAAATCCTATATGACAGTGTGACAGTGTGTATGCATACGTTCTGACCTTGATGATGGCATGGTTGAGCACCTCCTGCCAGTTGCTGTCGAACTGCCACTCGTCCTGCTTGCTCACGAACCGCTGTTCCGCTAACGTCACTGTCTCCTTGGCAGCCGCGTGCAGCTCTGGAACAATGGTCACAGTGCTTGTTTGAGCCTACAACCGTCAACAACAACTAAGTACTCCAGCCTCAATAAAGAAAACATACACGACTTAAGAGGATTGCATAGCTAGTACTTTCCATGCTAAAAGAAATAATTATTTTCTACCTCTTAACATTGTCCGATTTCAGTGATTTTTTTAATGTAATCATCACATTGTTTACTATGCATGCACGTTTATTTAGTTATAAAAAAGGAAATTTATGTTACTTTGAAATACTGACAAAATCAAACGTACGGGCATTGTAAACAATGTGATGGTTACATGAAAGAAAATCACTGATATCGGACAATGTTAAGAGGTAGAAAAGAGTTATTTCTTTTAGCATGGAAACCAATGATATGCAATCCTCTTAATTAAAAATAAAGAGATAAGTTCCTAAATGATTGTAGCAAAATATGTAAAAGGTTATTAACAAACATAAATATAAAAAAATATTAAAAAGTCAATTATATATTATTTGTACCATATACATATATTGACGTGGATATTAAGTAATTGATATAAAATTAGTAAGAAATGTTTATATAGTATGGAATTAATTATAAGAATCTGTAAGAAGTACGATAAAAATGAATACAGAATCTAAACCCCTACTTAATCCTGTTAGAGTTATTAGCTCGAAATAATAATAAAAAAAAAACTACTTACTCTATGGCTTAGATTTATGTGTGTCAAAAATATATATGGTCTTTTTTTGGTTGCGTTTACTTTAGGACTAATTGTTTTACAGCCACAAGTGACTTCAGTATTTGATATCTTGCTACGTCTACGCGTTCATGAGAAAAATGGTGATGAGAGATAGACGGACAGACAACTAAGTCGAGGCTAACAAGAATTCATTTTTTTCTCAGAAAAGAGAGCAAGAACAGAATGAAAAGCACGGAACTAACACTAAAAAAACTTACATTTGTTGTCAATCGGTACGAGCGTGTCGCTCGCCTGATTATAAGCGTCACGATCGCCCACAGCAATTCAGTGCCATTCAGAATGTTAAAGGACAACAGCTCAAAACATTGCCGTTCAAATCGAAACACAGTAATGTTTTCTAGTATTACTTTTTAAAGCACTAAAGCCTGCTTTAGCGATCTCAAACATTGAAATTTAAAGAGAGAAAAATTCACATCCTCGGACGGGATTCGAACCTGCGTCTTCTGACTCTCCGTATCAGACGCCATTGAACAACTAGGCTACTAAGGTTCGGGTCCGAGCATCGCATTTTAACCCTCTATTTGACTAACCGTCTTACGGGGACGGAACGACATCTATTGAACAGCTTTGTCAGTACTATCCAACCGAAAGAAGCATTATTTAGAAATACTTAAACTTTCGTATTGATATCGCAAACCTTATAATTAACAGTAATGTTTGCACACTACTGCTTCACTGTTGAATAACTGGCAAAGGTTGGGCACTATTCTGCAAGAGTAGTGCCACTAAAAAAAATTGTAACACTAGAATTAAACAAGTGCAAATTTACATAATAAATACCTTTCTACATAATGAAGTCGTATTATTGACACAAATCTGAAAATGTGACGTTCACGGCGCGACATTGCCAAGGTTTCGTTATCAACAACGTTATAGTATAGTTCTTCCCATAAATATACAAGTCGTAATATGTTATCAGCGCACCACACGCGTGTTCAGCCTCTTATCTTTGTGTACATTGCTTGTGTGCTTGCTGTAGTGCCAAGATACGCTTTTACATGACTCACAGACTACGGTAGGACTGTTGCGGAGTCCGGCTGGGGTAGTAGCATATCTTTGCCAGTTATACAACCACAAGCTGTCCCCGCGGACTTCGTGTCGCCTTAAAAATATCTTTGACCTAGGAGTCTATCCCACGGGATAAACTTTTCAATATTAATACAAGTACAGTTTGAAAAATTTAATACTGACTTCCATTCTATTCAGTTATTGTAATGTAACACAAAAGTACTGGACCGAATTTGATGAAATGAGACCAAACGGGAAGCACCAGCTTTCAAACAAAAAAAGAATTTTGAGAATCAGTTCACCCAGTCGAAAGTTATGAGGTAACAAACATAAAAAAACCAATTCAAATTCAAATTCAAATTCAAATTGATTTATTGTGATAATAAACGTCTAAAAGTACAATTACATATTATCACCAGTCGAATTGAGTGCCTTCTTCTTTTTGGAAGTCGGTAGAAAATATAGCTCATGTTACTCCGTTATAACGTAGTTTCCGTTAGCGAAAGTTTTTTTATCGGCTAAGTTTCTAATTTGTAAGTAAATGTATTGCCTACAAATAATATAATTGTATAAGTAATAAAATCTTTCCGTTTTATAATATTAGTGTAGATGAAGCAGTATTGCATGCAGCATTACAATGTTTCGTTGAAGAGCAATGTTTCCAGTGAGAGAAGGTAAAGGGCAAGAGATTTGACATCTTATATCTCAGGGCGAGGAGCGTAGTGGATTTATCTCTGATACATATAATATTACTAGCTGACCCGCCAGCGGCTACGCTCGCGTGGCCTCGCGGGATACGGTAATTACAGATTTTTATTTATTGTTATTATTTATTTATTTATTATTTTTATTTTAATTTACCGGGATTTAAAATATCCTTATGTTGATTAGGGATATAAGCTACCACTATTTTTACGAAATTTCATTTATATCGGTCCAGTCGTTTCGGAGATTAGCCCGTACAAACAGACAGACAAACATACAGAGAAACAAACAATTTGAACTTATGTTCCCCTCCTTGCATCCCCTGACTCGGTTTTTAGCACAGTTTTCATTGTACAGAAATTTGATCTCTACAGTTTATAATATGTAGTAGTTTTTACATCCCTTGTTTTGATTTGATTTGACTTAAGGGGAGTCATCCCTGACAAAAATATTGAAAGCATCACTATATTTTAAATTATCTATCCAGTTATCAATTTTCATCACTGTAGCTCAAATGACAAAGAACTTTTGAAAAATAAAATATCCCCTGTTTTACCCCCCTGAGCCAACCCTGTCAGTAAATATTGAAATCATCATTTTAAACTGTCCAAATCCTAATTTTCACCACTATATGTTCGTTAAACACAAAACTTTCCATACAAACTTTCACCCCTCCATTTCACCTCCTTAAACCACCACTATCCAATAAAACATTAGAACAACATTTTTTATTTTGAATGACCTAACCAAATACAAATTTTCACAACTATAAGTTCAAAAACAAAGGAGTTTCATACAAACGTTTTCACCCCTTTTGACCCCCTTAGGCGTTGAATTTCATAAAATCCCGTCTTAGTGAGCATCTACGTCCTAAAAAGAACCCGCATGCAAAATTTGAAACCCTAGCACTATAAAACTGTTAAATTCGCGAAATGTTTCCCCACTTTTAAAATAAAAGTCCATTGAAACAACTTGTAAAATAACACAAATCAAGAAAATAAAACCAAAACTAACACGAAGTCATGAAAGAAGATTACACCAAATTAATAAAAATGCAAGAAAAATAATAAATAACAACAGAAAATAAAACTTGACACTGGCGGATGCATAAGAAGTGCGAAGCCATAATTCCCCCAGGGGACAAAGAAAAAAAAGGCCTTTTTATTCACTGTTTTCAGTGAATATAATAAGCTTTTTGGAGTGGGAATGGCTGCATTTACGAACTATATAGGTACTGAAAATCAAAATGTGCGAATAAAGAGGCGCTGTACAGGAAAACGAATACGCGACGAGTACTATATAATAGTAGATAATTCTGCCAATGAAGAGGTGCAGTCCAATCATTGCGGCATAGATACGCAAATTGGAACAAATTAGAACTCCGTATCACGTGGTATCACGTTACAATGGCGGCTGTGTGCTGTAGGCAGGCTGTTACAATTATCACGTATAGCTATATTTTCGCGATAATTAATGCATTTACACGAAATGTCTGACATAACAATCAGACATGTTAAGAGTTAGTCTATACTAATTACAAATACTAATTACTAACTACTAATAATATTATAAAGAGGAAAGATTTGTATGTAAGTATGTTTGTAACGGATTGGTTTAAAAAGTACTGGACAGATTTCAAAAATTCTTTCACCATTGGGAAGCTACATTCACCCTGAGTAACATAGGCTATATAAGATTCATCATCATCATCATCCATCACCGCGCGGGTGAAGCCGCGTGGAGCAGCAAGTTCTATTATAAAATACGTCGACACCTAGACTTCTGTGCACCTAAATTTGGTGCAGTAAGTATTTATCCATAGTCATGTCTTATGCTTCAGATTATTAGCTATAGGAAAATAATTTAAAAGCTTTCTATCGCCCAAGTACTTCCACCCAGATTAGGTACGTACTAAGATAAACTGGCTTCCTATACGACTTCGCCGGAATACTCATATATACCAACTCTTAGTTCTATAAACTGTTCTGTTTACTCCTTCTTCCCCACGATACCTTAAGAAGCGTTTTAAATTTCATCAAACTTCTAACAGCCATTCTCTTAAGAGGATTGCATAGCTAGTACTTTCCATGCTAAAAGAGAAAACTCTGTTCTACCTCTTAACATTATCCGATTTCAGTGACTTTTTTTTCCATGAAATCATGACATTGTTTACTATGTCCGTACGTTTTGATTTTTTCAGTATTTCAAAGTACTATAAATTTCCTTTTTTAGAACTTATAAAAGCTGAATAAATCAAAACGTACGAGCATAGTAAACAATGTCATGATTCCATGAAAAAAAATAACTGAAATCAGACAATGTTAAGAGGTAGAAGAGAGTTTTCTCTTTTAGCATGGAAAGTACTAGCTATGCAATCCTCTTAAGACATCAGAAAATCTCCCTTTAGTTAAAGGGAAACATTGATAGGAACAAAATTGTAGGAAAATTATTATAGTATTTTCTAAAAAAAATACAAAATGTAGGCTGCCAAAGGAACACAGAAGGAAACTTCATAGGTACCATAGACTAACATATACAAGTATTTTGTATATGTTAGTCTATGTAGGTACTTAAAAGGTAAAAAAAAAGTTTTTTTAGCCCTTTTTTGAGCTGATTCGACTGGGTTATTAATAAAAATACATTAAAATAAAAAACCGGCCAAGTGCGAGTCGGACTCGGGCTCAAAGGGTTCCGTGTCTATAAAAACGAGCAAAACAATCACGTTCGCTGTATGGGAGCCCCCTTTAATATTTATTTTATTCTGTTCTTTAGTATTAGTTCTTTATCTAACTATCACGGTTCATGAGATACAGCCTGGTGACAGACGAACAAACATACAGACGGATGGACGGCCTCTGTCCGTCTGTCTTAGTAATAGGGTCCCGTTTTACCTTTGGACACGGAACCCTAAAAACAACAGTCACATACTTAAAATACCTTAAAAAATATTCTACATATATTATGTTTATCATTATCATAGAGCGCGTTGCTTTTTCTGTATCTCGCATTAGTAATGAAAAGTTATAAATTACACATTACATTTTTTAAATACTATTATGTTCATCACACAAACATTTTCCGGGTCCAGGATCGAACCTGGAATCTCGATCGCTTACCTCGCCTTTACATAACACCGTTTCTTCGTCGCATTGCGAACCCTACCTACTTATATAGAAGAAGATAATAATACCAATATCTCCCGCCTTTCTCTAGAACCAGTTCATAAATCTGGTAAATGGTGATCCTCGTCCTTGACCGCGCGACCTCGCCCGCTGCCAAGAGGGGGCGGACGCCGGAAGTCACTATCTACATCATACATACTAACTGTTATCTAATCTACGTTATCGGGTTGATATGGAGACTGGCAGTCTGTGAGGATGATTGGTACATACTTGCAGGGAATATGCTTGGATGCTAAATGAACCTAAATGATATGATCATTTAGGTTCATATTTATCTAATCTACTCAGTGGTGTTGAGTGGTACAAGGACGAAAAAACGCGTAACACAATACAAACTATGAGTTATCTGTGCCACAGTTGTGCTAGATTAATGAATAAACGATACGATTACTTTACACTTACGCATATTATTGTGAAAAAGGAATAAGGGAAACCACAAGGCCGGTTAAGCCAATGGATAGTCCCAAATGGTGGATTTTTCGACAACGCCATAACCCAAAAATGGTGACGCTGTACTGTAATGGTCGACTGTTTTCCTAAGACAAAAGCCGACTGCTTAGCTTGTCTTACGAAGCACGGCAGCGTTTAGTTGATTTTAACAATTTGCGTCCCAGAGACGTAAATATACGGTTCAATCATAAATCTTTTGTTTTAATTATCACGCTATAGGAAGGATTAAGTCGATTTAACAAAAGAGGAGATTATATATTATTATGTTCAATTGTATGTTTTTTTTTGCATAATGTTCACCAATTTCTCCCCCATTTGTGGACTGATTCTCAAAATTGTTTGTTAGGTAGAGTATAGTTCCAAATTCGATGAAATTTAAATGGGACCACCCATTAAAATTTCATCGAAATCGGTCAAGCACTTTTGGAGTCACACTCCAATACTTAACTGAAATGTGTTATGCCTATCTTGATGATACCACAATTGACGGTGAATAACATTCGATCCCATAAGTAGCAAGGGTCACTAAAAAGGTGAAAAATTTAATTACCTCAAAATTGAACCGACTTCAACACCAAAAAGTATGAAAAAGATGTAATTTTGTTTCACTTGGTAGTCTAGTGTCTAGTCTAGTTCTATCTCACTTGACGGAGTTGATGGTGAGTGATGATGCGGTCGAAGGTGGTATCACTCTCACCCACTCAGCGATTGACTCTCAAGGTCAAAGTCAAAATCTTTATTGCACATTATGTTTAAGTTATTTACATAATGACCCAGTTTTGGGTATTGCAACATTGTATGGAGCGGCCCGATTTGTTTTACAGCGATTTGTCAGTTAGATACTGCTCTATTTTATAATAACATTTTTCGACTAATATATTATTCCATATTTTTGGTGAAGCTACGTTCGTTTTTTTTTCACTTATCAGGACTTCCGGTAATTTATTATATATTGTAACTGCCTCTGCATGGGGACCACTGCTTTGCATGTTCAGTCTACACTTAAGTATTTCTAATTTATTCATAAACTTAGCGAGTATTTTCGTGGTATATTCGAATTTTTTACGAAACATACCGGGTATTTTTTTTACGAAATTGCAGGTTTCTAAAATATATATTGACGCAACGGTATACACTGTTAGGTGCTTAGGGACATATTTCAAATTTGAAGTGGTAGCTAGCCAGGCGGACACCAGCATTTGGTAGGGGACGCGCCCATATTATAATTCATTAAAACTATAATCAAAAACTGCAAAAATTGTCAAACTGCCTCACCATTGGTCGAATCGAAGCATGAAGTCACACGGCATGCTATAACATTTATCAACGTCAACATTCATACTGTGCTAGTCGTGTTTGAAAGGAAATTAGTTATACATTAGCTAGTACGATTTTGTAAATTCAACATTAGAAATAATCAAGAACATCACTGTGGTTTTGTCCAAGCAGAATGGGCAGTCTAAGTACCAAAAATAAAAATGAAATAAACTTATTAAAAACATATACAATTTGAAAATTTTAATATCGACTTCCATTCTATTTATCTGTCGGAGTGTAACTCAAAAACTACTGAACCGAATTTGATGAAATTTGGTACCACACGGGAAGCACCAGCTTTCAAACAAAAAAGAATTTTGATAATTCCAGGTTCACCCAGTCGAAAGTTATGAGGTAACAAACATAAAAAAAACAGTCGAATTGAGTACCTCCGCCTTTTTGGAAGTCGGTAGAAAATGCATATTCCCTATTGCTAAATTTATTTGAAAAGTTACGAGAACACCATTATGCAAGCACCGTTAGGTACCACCGATTCGACGATAACGGATATGCATGTAAATGTAGGTACCTATGTGCGATGTTTAGTACTCCGCTATCCGGCACGGGAAACATTTGATTTGGTATCTCCATTAATGAAGGCCCTATACTGGGGGCCGATTCCACTAATCAAATTGTAATCGAACCGTAGCTGAAAGGTGACGTTTAATACTCTTTTCTACCGACTTACAAAACATGCCATGACACGGGTATGGGTACACCTACATTCCCCAAAGTAACATTTAATTTTATTAATATTTTCTAGCGACTTCCAAAAAAGGAGGAGGTACTCAATTCGACTGTATTTTTTTTTATGTTTGTTACCTCATAACTTTCGACTGGGTGAACCGATTCACGAAATTCTTTTTTTTTTGTTTGAAAGCTGGTTTTTCCCGTGTGGTCCCATTAAATTTCATCAAATTCGGTCCAGTAGTTTTTGAGATACACCACAATAACTCAATAGAATGGAAGTCGGTATTAATTTTTTCAAATTGTACTTGTTTATTCTGCTATTAAAAAATTATCCAGCTGCAACTACGTTTCTGTTGACGCCAGCGATCGATCAACACTTTATATTCTACTACCTCGATAGATAATGAGAGCGACGCTAATTCATAATCGTATATAGTAGCGTTTACGCCATGGATTTAGGAGGTGCCTAAATACGTGGTTTACGCCTTTAGTACATCGACGCGATTTTAGGCGGCAGCGTCTTTGCGTAACATTGCGGTAGCGAAACATATGGGGAATGTTAGTACACTGCAGTTTTTCGCAAATAAATGTCATTATAGCTTTGGTGGACGGGGGGTCTAATTTCAGGGTGTTGTACCAGGCTTGGAATAACCACAAGGCTATCCGCTATCTGCTGCCAGCGGATACTTAACTATTTTGGACATGTCGCTCGTAGAAACACTGACGCAGCCTAGAGAAGCTCATAGTAGTTGGCCAGGTCGACGGGAAAAGACCACGCGGTCGCTCACCTACCCTATGGACAGACGTAGTAAAGAAGCTTACTGGCCTGCCAATCACGAAAGCTATTAAGACCGCCGAAGACAGAACCACGTGGAAAAGCACAGTACATCGTGCGGTCCACCATTCAGACTAGACACGACCTTCAGCAATGAAGATACCGACTATGGTGATGTACCAGGCTTTCAGATTCTGAATAGCAAAAATATTTAAACTATAACCACTATAAACGTTATGCTAGTAAAATATCTCACACTGCTGTGGTACCCAAAAAACAGACTTTCAGAAGAATGCAATTGACCGTTAACACCTCATATGTCACACCACATAAGAGAACTCCGTTGGCCTATTAGTTGGTAGCTTTCAGAACTTGGGCTTCCAGGTTCGACCTCCGACCGGCCGCCTTATTGTCTAACTTGAATGAGAATGAAATGTCACTTCTTTCTTATTCCCATTGATGGTTCCAGCCAATAGGCTTCAGTATTTCGCCCAGAAGGGAATTCAAATGTCAAAATGAAGCCCATTCCCAATCTCCGTAACGATAGACAATAAGGCCGCGGGGCACTGTGATGAGCAGTTTAAACAACCAAGAACAAATGTTGGGTGTTTAAAAATATTATAAATATTTAGCATTTGAAAGTATTTTATTCTACATCTTGGATTATTGTGATGTGTTCACGAGGTTTTGAGTGCAGTATGGAACTGTTTGTGAAAGAGTTCCTCCGGAGTAGTACTGGTACCATACCTACTCGTATGTCTACCGTGAAGCAGTAATGTGCGCAATACTGTGTTCTGGTTTAAATGGGTGCCGGTGAAATTACATGAGATTGAACACCTTAATGTCGCAGGGTTAAGGCGCAGTGCAGTTCGTCGTGACGAAATGCATCTGTTATACGCAGAGGTTACCACTTAACACGAGGTGGGTCTCGTGCTTGTACCATATCCTAATCACAAAAAAGCCTATATATAAATAAAAATTAATCGCCAAATTGTACGTATTCCCATAACTTCCGAACACTTTACCGATTTGCATAATTATTTTTTGTTATAATCGTTCTAATACACGGGAGGTTTAAAAATAAAATAAAATCATTATCTACATCATACATCAACACGCAGGTGAAACCGCGAGTCGCAGATAGTAAAAAATAAAAATTATGGAGGGTCATGCCTCCTGCTACATAGGGAATCCTAGCGCAGGGTTTACCAGCTACATAATGAGTGTGTGTCAAGTGATGACAACTTACCACTAGCTCTCTGGAACTGCACCGCGGCCTTTTGACAGTCAGCCCGGGCTTTAGCAGCGAGGCCCAGCGCTTCGTAATAAGGCCTGGACCGGTCCACGCACGTGCCCAGCCGCTTGGTCAGGCCCTGCAGGCGTCTGGATGTCTCGTTCAGTTGCAGGTGGAACCTTTTCATTGACTCCTGGAAGAATTACACGTAAATATTTTAATGGACATAGATCGCAACATGTATACTGCTTGTAGTCTTAACAATAGACGTAAATTATTACACTTAACAAGGCATTGGTCACATTTTCATGTAACCAATGCCTTGTAAATGGTACGGAGTACAAGGCAAAGGTAACATGTTTATGTTACCATTGCCTTGCCTATGCCACTTAAAGGATTCACAGGAGAGTATGCTATATTGTACCAGTTGATAAATCGTACCCATGGAATTTCTACTAAATGAGCGTTTTGGTTTAATCTGGCAACACAAAATTACTGTTTCAACACTCAGGAAGCCATGACAATTTAGCACATCGCTGTGGTAATATTAAAGCGGTGACGATGCAAAAAAGCTTTTCGTGGTGATTGTTATAACTTTTTACCTTGATCGTAAGCTGTGATTTGGAAATGTAACGTTTTATGGAGTTTGCTGTTGCATAATGTTAATTATAGGCTATTATTATTGAAATTTGTATGTTTTTAACGATGCAATCTTATGAGGTTAGGAAAGGACAATTTATTCCCCCAAAATGGCGCTTGTGTTGTATATCGTACCAGTCAATGGTTTTTAAATTGTACCGGTACAATAAACTGACTTTAATATTTTTTATATTTTTGCATATTACTAAATGTAAATGTAGTTGTGAGGAAGAGCGTTATAAGTGTAAATTAGAGAGGTGTCGCTTAAAATTCAGAAACAGATTTGCCAACTGAACGTGATAATAAAATAATTTTAGGCGATGATTCGGAAGTAGATATTGATGAAGAATTGGATGGTAATTATTGTTTTATTTGCAACGGCTACTATTATGGCAAAAAAGAAATTAACAGTGAATTGGATTTAGCGTGTCAGAAGTGGCTCCATATCACTTGCAGTGAAGTTCCAGATATTTGCCCTAAGTATCTACAATATGTTTATAAACTACAATTATATTATTTCATATCTGAATTAATTTTTAATCTTAGAACTTGTGATTTATAGGTTGTGGTTGGTAGTAAAAACAAGAACCAACACCTTTTTGTTGATCTGGAAACATTAAATACGTGTAAAAAATATGAAATGTAATTTTAGTTAAAGTTAATAAAGAAAACGCATAAGTAAGATTTTAAAAACCATGTGGTACGATTAAACGTACCTACCGCTGTCTAAATCTTACCTAAAGCAACTTTTTGTACTTAATCTAGTTTTATTCAGAGAAAAATGCTCTCAATTAGAAAAGCAAATTTGCTTATATGACTTAGTAAACTAAAGTATCTTGTACTTTGACATTAATGAATTATTATTTTAATTGAATATGAAATGACAATCGTTTTATTCTTTCTATTGTCAATAATATTGTAAACTTCATTAAATTAATATTTGTACGCCTATCAGGTAGAATTTTGATGGAACCTTAGCATTAAGAGCTTAGAAGAAATTTGAATTTGAATTACAGAGACAGAAACATAAGGATATTCTTGACCGTACTCGCGCAAGATTAGATAATCGTGATATATAGCCAACTCTCCCCTATTAAACTATAATACTGTGTAAAACTTAAGAAATCGATAAATAGTTGATAAGTAGTAGTATAATAATAGGTAAATAACTTAACATCAATATACAGTCTAGCTCACTCCGTGGAGGGCGAAGGGTTAAGGAGTAATCCTACCGCCGCCGTCGGGGGATGCGAATAGAAAATAGCGAGAACACCAGAGTTAGCAACTCTGGTTCTCGCTTTTTTCTACCGTGTCTATATTCTATAGTGTCAGGCCTCTTGAGCAAGTAGCAGTCATGGTAGGTAACACCGCTGTGCGAAATATTCTTCTGTGAAGAAATAGTGTGAAGCATTACCGGGTCAGAGTGTAGCAAGTATGAATACTGGGCAAATCTGACTTATCTCAATCTGTCTCGGAGTGACGATCGCAGCGCAGTGCCACGTTAAACTTCCGCTTACCGTCAGGCAAACGAAATTAAATTAAAATTAAAGTTCTGGGTCTTCTTTTTATTTCTTTGCTCTTTGTTTGGTTTAAATAAGGTCATTATGCTAATACACACAGGCGCGGATCCAGCCCACCTAAAAGGTTATGGTCACAGCCGCCCAAAAATCAGCAAAGTACGTCTCGGAGCATGATGTTAAGCGTCACGCTTGCCCATAACAGTCCAATGCCATTCAGAATTTTGAACTGGGTACAACACTTCAAAACTAAAGCTCTGTAACCTCGCTGGAAACAATTACAAAGGATATCAAATGATGTCAAATTAAATTTAAAAGAAGCTTACGTTTCTTTTTCAGGAAAACGTTAATAATTTCATCGGTATCCAGGTTTTGTACATTTTACAAAACGTCATATCATCGGCCTGTCGAGTCTTCTAAGGTTGTGGGCATGCCCATCGTGCCCACAACGGTGGACCCGCGCTTGAATACACAAATAACCAAGGGAGCGAGAACAGTAAGTGAGAATGGACAGTTTTAAATTCTCGCGAGAGTTTTCTCGGCGTGAGTCTGTAGGACCTATAATACTATAAACGCGAAAATTTTAATGTCTGGATATTTGTTATTCTTTTACACAAAAGCTCCTGAATGGATTTTAACCCGTTGACTCGCGATTCGCCATATTTGTCCAATAATACAATAGAATTCGCAGAAATCAACCTACTCTCCTAGGAACTGCAACGTTTGTGGTTAATGAATTTTGGTAGATAGATAAAGCGCTAGAAAAACATATAGGATACGTTTTCATCATCATCATATATCAACACGCGCGTGTAACCTCAGAGCCCAGCTAGTATAATATAAATAAAAGATCATGTAAACGTTGAATCAGAAGAGAGACAAGGTTGCAAGGCCGCTCTATATTGGGTCAATTGGAAGCCATTACATTATCGTATAAGGTTATATAGAGTATAGAGTTTAGTGTGATAGTACTCCAGAATACCTTGTAACAGTTCTATAACTAAATGGTATGTTCTCATTTCTGCCCTTTAACGCAGTATGAAATATTACGTCGTATTTAAACTAAATATAAGCTTGATTCGCATTATCTACTTTGTCCGTTGATCTACTTTGCATCAGATGAAACAGCTGTTTTCCGTACTACCACATAATTCTCCTAGGTGAACAGGTGAATTAAGTATACGGCACCCAAAACAAGTACCACTTGATAGGTATGTGGCACTACATTATAGTATATTTACAAGTATACAGCCGTTATACCACGCGTTTAACTGTTACTACGCTGTATACCCGCTGTATATACACCAACTAGTACGTAGGTACTTATGTACTGTACGTGAAGGGATTTATCTGTTAGCTTCTGCGCAGTTTGTTCAATCGGCATAGGAAGGGAAACCTTGAAATCTTGTAGTTTACGCCGTACACTTCTCGGATTATTGGACAAACATCATTAAAATTACTTTGACTTGAAAAATTAAATGTTATGTCATATTTTTACATTATAGAGCATAATTGACGTATGCACGCAGTAATAGCACGTAAACGACCTAATTCATACTTATGGCTATGTTTTATGTTTGGACCGTCATTACTATCTGGCTACTGACAAAACATCTTATATACTTGCAACAGAAACATATATAAAATTCAGTAGCTCAAACGCATTTTGGTTATTACAGTATATTGAAGTTTAAGGGTGCCTGGCGAGGGGTTGTCACGATACCTACTAGCTTTCTGGCAAAGGATAATCATAACATGATTTCTTTATTCCTGTCAAAGTTATAGGTATTTAGTTATATATATATATATACTTTTATAAAACTTAAATTATAAAGGTAGTACTTATGTACTTACTTAATTATATTTTAAATACCAAAGTTAGGAAGGTGCTTCAAGGATAAAATACGTAGATATTGACTTCATTTTATAAACAATACTAGCTGCGCTCCGCGGTTTCACCCGCGTAGTGATGATGATGACGATACATCAAAATATATGACTGTCACTCAAGGATAATGTAGCATTCTAATGGTGAAATTAATTTTTGAAATCGGTTCAGTATTATCGGAACCTATTCAATTCAAACAAACCAACATATCATTTCAATGAGGTTTTGTGTTTTTATCCTCAATGTAATAAAACATGATACTTCGGATATCAAAAATCTAAGATAAAAGCAGTTTTAGATATTTTTAATGAAATGCAAAGACAAGCTAATTAGGAAATTGGTTACGGATACGGGGTAATATTTAAGTTTATATCAAACTACTTTAATGGGTTTAATGGGCTTTAATGGTTATATGACTATATGTGTAGTCACTTAGAGACGGCCTTCAATGAAATTATATTAGCTCAACAACACGCACGAAGCCTTTTAAAATTATTAGGAAGTACTGCTTCATCATGGTGGCAAAAACATAATCAAATAATGTTACTATAGACCACTGACAGCGGATAAACTGTCCTATTGCCGGGCAAACATTTCCAACCCCTCTACGATCTGTTGCTTTGGTGGGCCTGTCTTCACGTAAGATAGCAGAGAGACCGCTCTAATTATATTGTGTACTAGCTGCTCTCCGCGGTTTCACCCGCGCGGTGATGGATGATGACGATGAATCTTTTATAGCCTATGTTACTCAGGGTGAATGTAGCTTTCCAATGGTGAAAGAATTTTTGAAATCGGTCCAGTACTTTTTGAGCCAATTCGTTACAAACATACTTACATACAAATCTTTCCTCTTTATAATATTAGTATAGACTAGTCGACCCGTTCATAGCTTCCCTCGCAGGTTACGGCGTCGTAAATTATTTTTATTAAATAAAAGAAGTTTAATAATAGAGATACGTCCACAAAACATCAGCTATCTATCAGTCGAAGCAAATCACTTTACCAGAACACCAATCTAAACTAGCGAACCAAAATGCGAGTAGCTCAATGTTATGCCGGTTAATAATACCTAGTTTAGTATGTGTCAAACTTAAGATAATTCCAATACAAAAATATCTGTTAATTATGATCTGTATATATATGTATATCTGTATATCTGGCTGATTTCCTTAGCAAAGTAAGGTCAGGGTGCCCGTATGCAAGAAATCTGTTTTATTTTTCAACGCTTGAATTTCTTCTTTAAGGCGCTGTCATATCATGATGTCGATAAAAATGAGGGTTTGTAAAGCAGTTTTTCTCATAAGAAGCGATTTAATTAAAACTACAAAAAAAATGTGACATTTATAAGATTTCTAAGTACATATTGACGGAATTAAAAACATATTTTAACATACTAGAGTGCAATAAAAAAAATCCAACCATACCACTTAATTTTCCTTTAAAACAGTTTTTTTATTCACTATTGTATTTGTCATGAAATTTATATCATAAAAAAAGCTATTTTGAATACACATACATTGGACGGATTATTTTTTTATTTAATAGTGCACATTATTTTTTTGTGAAATTTGTAGCATTTTACGAGATGTGATTGCTTGATTTTAAGTAAAGGAAAATGAACGTAGCCAAGAACTGAGCCGACAGCGTCTTAACTTTATAACGCTGATACATACAAACATCAAACTTGGTGACATTATTGTGGAAACTCTATGGTAACAAAGTAAATAGCAAAAAGTGGCCAGGTGTGTATTGGTACGGTACTGAAGTATTGCACTTAGCCGATTATAATGCTAGGTTGATTAATGTAGGTTAAATAGTTGTGTAATCGCACTAAGGGGGACTAGACTTTAATCTATCAGGTACGTACGATATCGCAAGTCTTATAACGACAATGAACGATAAACTTTATAACCTTCGGAAGGTTAAGCAAGTGAGGTAGTTTCGTATATCTTCATAGAACAAACAGCCTTTTTGTCTCTCCGCAGTGGTCTACTTCTTGGTGTCAAATAGTGTGAAAGCTAATTTTGTTTTTTTAGGGTTTTAAATAGTCGGTACAGTTTAATTTCGCTTCTACCACATAAATCAAGTTCCCTTCCATGGTTAATAAATATACATATAATGAATATTATAATAAATAAAACAACAATAAAACGATAACTTAATTATATGTACTCGTATGAAATCTAAATGTAAATGCACTTTTAACATTTCACTAATATTAATTTAGTTTTAACTAAATGGCCTAGCGATTACGGCGTCTGCCATTTTTTTCTAATAGGATAAACTGTTCCAAAGTTACTCCCAACAAACAAACGAACAAGTTTAACAAAGTACGAACATCTCTTTAACCACACACATTGCAGTTCCTAGAAAAGTAGGTCGATTTCTGCGAAATATATTGTATTATTGGCCAAATATATCGAATAGCGAGTCAACGGGTTAACTACTATGCTACAGGGCGTAATACATTCATGGATCACGCATTTTCATCCCTGTCTGTATTTTGTATTAAACCTCATTATTTTTTATCAAAAACCCCTCGCTGTCGTTAACCAGGATAACAATAGATTTTCCATTGTGTCTGGTTCCTGAATTAAAAAGAAAAATATTAGATTGACATAGAAAAGTCAGTGGAGAAAAATCCAAAAAGCGAGTATTCCTATTTTAGATCTAGCGCAGCGAGGATTCCGATTTGGGGGCGAGCGAAGGATGGTGCTGATGGCGAGTGGTGAAAATAGATAAAAGGGGATGGAATAGTGAATTTAGACCCGATGAAACACCCACCATACTTATGGTCATATACATTCCTGAAGTTATGATTCAGGATATGCTGTTTTGGAGTTGTAAATTGATAGCAACCCGAGGGTATGGGTTTGTCGAGTACTCTCGCCCTCACGATGCAATCAAAGCGTGTAAGGCATACAATGGGTTCCATATACAGAATAAGACGTTGAAGGTATCCCACGCGCTCTTGAACCCAGAGCTGAAGCCTCTTTCGAAGCCAGAAGCTGACTGGAACTCTACGTGTGTAACCGGCCGAACGAACTCAAGGACTTACATTGAATTTTGAGACTCCGTCAGATCATGCATTTTTGTTTAAGTCCTTTTTTATTTTTTCTTATTATATAATCACTATTCTTGATAGGTTAGCAATGCAAAACGGCTGTAACACTACAAGTGCCCTTCACAATTCACACCCTAACACAGTAACGCTTGCGCACTACTGCTTCGCGGCAGAATACCTGTCACTGCGGTGGTACCGACCAAGACGGCCTCTTGCACAAGAGGTCTACCATCTAGTAAGTCGTGTTTCTTAGCCTCTTACCATCCGTTTTAGGAAACCGCGGGAATATTTTTCAACTCCGTCTCATCGCGATGTGAATTAACTGCTAATAAGGTGATATAATTTATTTAGTAATTCTAATTACCCAGGTGACAATACAAACAGACAAGCACACTCGTACAACAATAAGGTAGCGTGGTAAAAACTGACAAAGCCCTTTATGTCCACACTGTATTACGCCATTCGTACGGCATTCTCTCGAGAATACTTCAAGACTTACGGAACATATGTATATATGCCGCTCGAGGCTGTTCTACAATACACTCATGGGGCCGATTCCACTAAATAAATTGCAATCGAACCGTAGCTGAACGGTTTATACGTTTTCTTATTCTGCTATTGAAAAATAGTCCTGCTGCAGTTACGTTTCCGTTGACGTAAGCGATCGATCCAAACTTTACATTCTGCTAACTCGATAGATGATGGACGCGACGCTAAATCATATACAGTAACGTATATTTATATACTAATATTATACAGAAGAAAGATTTGTTAGTTTATTTGAATTGAATATCCCCCGAAAGTACTCGAAGTTTCACCTTTAGCAACCTACCTTATCCCTGGGTGAACATGTCACAATAACGACTTTTTCAGCTTAAATATGCAATATTAACGCCTATACCCTTATATCGCGTACACTGCGGAAACTATTGACAATAGAGCAAAGTCATGTACTTACTATAGTTTTATAGATAACATCAATGTCTACAAAAAAGTATGCGATAAAAGTACATATGTCTAAATATTATAGTTATGTCACAATAACTACTATTCCGTGTTAAAATATGCAATATTAACGCTGGTACAAACTACAAACTATTCGTACCTTGGTGTTAATCCTTATCTACTTTAATAATAAAGAGAAAAGATTTGATAGTTGGTAACGAATAAACGTAAAAACTATATATAAACAGTTTTTAAACTATCATGGTCACTAACATTATCGGCCTTATTTATAAACTTGGCTTAGACCCGGAGTAGTTAAAACATCTATCTGTCAATTTTTCGCTTGCAGTAAATGTCACGCGTGAAAGCAAGACAAAGCATGTTACGCCTAATCTATGTTTACGCAACGTTTATTAATAAAGGCCTATGAGTATTCAAATTATCAACGGGATAGTTGCCATGTATATTTTCTGTGAGTTTCCGATATTTCGGCACTGTTGCAAGCGCCATGATCACGGATGAACTCGGAAGAATATCGGAAACTCATAGAAAATATACATGGTAATTATCCCGTTGACAATTTGAATACCTCTCTATATAACCAGTTTAAAAAATTCTTTCACCAGTAGAAAGCTATATTATGCCTGAGTAACATAACGCTATATTTGATTCATCATCATCATCATCATCCATCACCATACAATACTATATATATTAAACACTTAAGATGACGTTATATTCCAGTTTGTTTCTAGAAATAGTAGAATGGCTTATAAGGTAAATATCGAAAGACAAACTGTCGAACTGAAGTCGCAGCAGGATAGATTGTTGAACGTTGTGAAATAGTAGAATTGGCTCCAACACCAAACTAATGCCTGCGGTGTGTAATTATATGACGACCCTTCTCCATTATATCTCGCGGGTGTCGTTTGAGGGAATGGAGAGCGACAGGATTAAACGAAATATGAGTACCTAGTATAAAAAAGTGTCACCGATACATTACACACGTATACCTACTGGGCTTCTTATGTCGGGTTCTTATTAAAAAAGAAACGGTTAAATGCTTACGAGTGTCGCATTTTGAGAATTTTTATCTTATGTCACATTTCACTGACATTGTAACTGAACGCGCTAAATTCAAAGTAAACGCAGTTAAAGCGATAATGTAATGGCCAAATTCTAGTGAATGACATATCTATTTATTAGTATATAGGAAAACATTTTTTAGGGTTCCGTACCCAAAGGGTAAAACTGTTTGTCCGTCTGTCACCTCTTAAAGTAGCCACATTTAAATTAGGTACCGTCACGTCAGTATAGCAAGCTTAAAATAATAATAGTGACGTTTTAATGACATATTATCAAATAGTGCACTAAATTCGCGTACTTTGCAACTGCGTTCGTGTTATTTTCGGGTTGGGCATTATAGGTATTGATCCTGGAACGCACCATTTGAATCGATTTCTGCTACAAAGAAACACGCCGTAAATTGTATTGAAGTAATACTCGTATGTTCGGCGGTTTTGTGTCGGTGGGAGTACGATAGTAAGTATGATTATTCTAAGCTTATTACTAAACGCTCCTGATTTATTATAGTTTCGTAAAAGGTGGGAGTAGGCCCCGGCTGTATCTCATGAACCGCGATAGTTAGTTGTATGGAAGATTTATAGATAATGGTACGGAACCCTTCTCCGCGAGTTCTCTCGCAATTGGCAGGCTTTTTCCCCCCTTTCTCTGACTGCAAATTTGAAAGTAAATCTCGTACAACGTTTACTCTACTCTACCTAGCTGTACTCTACCTAGATCCATTAGTGAGCGTACTTCAGTAATACGGACCTTAGTTTCCTGCTTCTTCATGGCAGAACATCTGGAGCTGGAACGTTCTTACTTACTGGGATCCACAAGTACATAAAAATCCAAAAATACTGCTTTTATCAGAGTAGAAACGTTTTTACTTCAGGGGGCCTACTCCCACCTTTTAGGAAACTATCATAAATCAGGAACGTTCTTTTAATAAGCTTAGAATAATCATACTTACTATCGTACTCCCACCGACACAAAACGGTCAATCAAAATTAATGGTAAGGGTGCAATATAACTATTTTAAGAGATAAGAGCACGAATCTTCAAAAAATTGACATAGGAATAATGAAAAAGTGTCAAAAGTCGTGTTAAGGTACGCGAATTGAGTGAAATATACTACGTCATCAAAACGTCTATCGTAATTCATTATTATTTTAAGCTTGCTATATTGAAGTGGTGGTACCAAATTCAATGGTAAGGTTGAAACATTACTACTTTAAGTGGTGGAAGTAGGGCTGCTGGGCCTTCGTAGGGCTCCTACAAATGCAAATATCAGGATGCGATAGATAAATTATAATATTACAAAACTTAGCGGCACGGGGAGCAATAACATACAGACTTACCATCTACCTACAGAAGAGTTATTTTTCAGCTATTCGCATTGCATTGTTTTATCAAAAGATAGAAGAACGAAAGTCACCGACAGTTAAAGTGGCAGTGGGCAGGGCTCATAGAACGCAGAACAGATGGCCGATGGGGCCGGAAGGTTCTGGAGTGGAGACCACGGACCGGCAAGCGCAGCGTAGGTCGTCCACCGACGCGGTAGACAGACGACCTGTTAAAGGTCGCAGGACGACGTTGGATGCAGGCCGCTTCCAACCGGTCCTTTTGGAAAATTATGGGGGAGGCCTATGTTCAGCAGTGGACGTCCTACGCCGATGATGATGATTAAAAGATATATTCGGCGATTGGCCCATGACATGTTTGTGATCTCAAACATCATAGAAAATAGTACAGTATGCCATTATTGACGCATTGCCTATAGGATCGCTTCGGTACGTACGAGTAAGTCAAGCGGACTAACGGACTCTAAATAGCAAGAGCGTCTTTGTTCCTACTCTACTTAGGTACAGCCCGCGGCACGTAACTCTAGCGCTGACCGTTATTGCGCAGAAGGCAAAAATTGGGTATCACAGGGTGGCTAGAGGGACGAAGGACTCTTGTCTCTCTCTGTCACATCGAAGACGAGGGACTCTTGTCTCTCTCTCTCACATGTGCGCGACTGTACCCATGCGCAGCTATCCCCTCCACATTTCGCTCAGCGCTAGAGTTACGTGCCGCAGGTTATATCAAGAGTGAAATAGGGTCGTCAATGCAGTCACTTGATAATTATAAAGCTCGATTCAAAATGTTTATTTTTAGCTCATATATAATTATGCAAACTTTTACAATAGCTGGAACCCTGCCTTACTGCTATATATATATATAGTGTGTTGCAGAAAAGTCTTCCTCAAATTAATTATCACTATTGTATAATGCAAATAATATTAATATGAATGAACACTTATTAGAACCGTTTACTACTTCTTTAAAATCATTTTATACACATAATAAAAATAGTTAACGAAACTTTTGTATTTTTTAACTCAAACATTTCTGAAATAAGATACTTTAACCCTTTGCGTCCCAGAGACGTAAATATACGTCAGTTTCATTCATAAATCTTTTGTTTTAATTATCATGTGTCAATGTTTAGTTATCAACCCTGCACGTTTAATTTTTATACATAACCCTGGCGAAATAAGCAGGGTCATTATTTACCGAAAGTTTTGCACAGTCAGTCTCCCAGAACCATATTTGAAAACTCTTGCAGCCGTTAATAAATGAAGACGGATGGTTTTCTTCCATTTACATTAATGGAATGGAAAGGAAACCTTGATCGAGCAGAAGTATTTTCACGGAGAGTCTATTCATGTAGGCGAGAATGGCTACGTCATAGTGCGCCATTGTTACGTCATCGACTGGTTAGTCCAGCAGCCAATTTAGTTATTAATTCATCGCTAATACAATAGGCCTGTGCCTGGAATCAATGAGATTGACTAATAGAGGCGTTTTACTCCTTGAATATGAAGTAAAAACGTGGCAAATTTTATGCTATACCTACCTATAGCTAAAGTACACAACTCGCACCACGACATTAACTACATTGACAAGATTAAAAGAGCACGAAGATATATGAATCATAGTTGTCAGAAACGGATCAATATATTATTAACAACGTTCGCCTGTGAAAGACCATTCGACCGCCAATGGCAGCCTCGTTCTCTCCGTCGCTCGCTACTTGTCTCGTTCTCATGGGTGGCAAAGCGGCAACGTCGCAGGAGTTATTTTAAATTAAAATAAAATTTTTGATTTTTCATTTCTGATGAATAACATAGAAAAACAATTGTTACAAATGAAAAGATACATCATTCTTGTTTTTTACACTTGTTCCAGTATATGTTCTGCAGTTTCTGAACACAAGGCATTTTTTCCTAAATGTAGTACACGTGCTGCGTCGTTGGCAGACAGGCTGGAACTAAGTTCACTCAAGACACGTAGCTCGTGTTGATGACGCCAAGCCAAGCGCAGTAAGGCGTATCTACCTCAGTTTATATTAACATCATTGCCTGGAACCGATTATTTAACCAGGTAATTACGCACAAAACGATCTACATAAAGATTCAACAGCTATGCAAATATATATATTATAAATATGCAAGCAAGTCGGGCGCCTGGTCTACGTTTGCCTATGATCATTGCTACTGAGAATTGATTTGTCAGAATAACTCAACAACTGTTTGAACCGGGGATCGAACCTAGGACCTTGAGATTCGAAAACAGCGCTTCCAACACTTTAACAATGAGGCAGCCGTATAGAGTTGATGCCTAATTAATTAATAATGGTGTACCTAAGCGTCGACTTAGGTAGTATTTTGGAAATTTCACCCCTAAGAGGTTGAATTATGTTTTTCAGCGAGCGAAGTCGCTCGCGGGGCAGCTAGAATTCAAAATATTTAATTAATATTTAAATTATTCGCGTACAGCCAAAATAGTGCGGCTTGGATGGGCAGGATGGGTTTGGGCATAGGGGGACTACAATGAGGATCAACTCGCTAAAGGCGCCACAAAGACACATAGCACGAATAATTTGTAGGAAAGTACCTATTCGTATCGTAAACAATTATAAGTTATTTTACTAGATAAATGTTTTTTTTTATAATGGTTTATCAAAGTGTCTCCCTCTCGCCTGATGGAAAGCGAAGATGGAATCAAGAAGCAATGACCATTCGTGCAGCCGTAAGCTGCACTAATCGCCACCCCTATGATGTCCTGACAATAATGGAATAATAAATAAAATAATAACAATAATAAAATGATTACGTTACGTTACACTTCCGTAAATTATCGCTCTAGGCCCATTGATGGCAATACAACCAGCGAGCGGTCACCCATCCAAGGAGTGCAGCCAGTTTGGTACACCTAGTTGAACAGTTTAGTATCGACTAAGTTGAATTTAGTTCACTGTATTATTTCGGGAGTTTTCCAAAAGTAATTCAACATTTTCTAACGAAGCATTGAAAGTTATACGTAATATGGAAAGCCAACATTTTCGCAGAAAGATTTTGTTACACACAATACACAAAGCCCTTCGCTAGGCTCTATTCAAGACCCTGAGGGCATTGTCCCTTGATGGAAAGGAAGCGCGCACGTTGTAACTATGATATATAAGCGTTACCACAGGCCCTGACAGCCCTAGATACATAACAGGATTTATGTCATCTTGTTACGCATGTTTCACACTACTAGTATTTCTTCTGTGACGCTGTCGTGGTTCATGTGGCCAGCAACCGTGTCTAAGACCTACTTGCCTATTCTAACGATCTTATAAGCAGGTAAAAAGGTCCCAAGTGTCTTAGCTACTGAACCGCTGTATCGCAAGTCAAATGGTATGAGAAACATCGTTTTCTAATCTAATCGACTAAAATCGTAGATTTATAATTTCTTAAGAAAAAAACAAGATTTTGTACTCTTTACTATGTTCTATTATCTAGTTTTTCTTACAAGTCTACGGTGAGTAATGAATCAACCAGGGGCCTTACTATGAGCTCTTAAAGCAGGACTTTTAGAAAACTGCCCGGCTTATTCGTACCATGACAACGTTAAAGCAGGCCTGCCCAGGACCTTACTATTCCCGGCGCAGACGATCGGGAGAACGGAGGAGACGGTTCGCACGTCTACTCCCTCCCCCGTAGTGGGGTCACTGGCGAAGAGTCGGGGGACTCTTCGTCGGCTTGCACGGCCCTACACGTCTAGGTGGTGACCTTGGTGAGCAAGGTCATCCCTTCACAGGCGCTGAGGCCCGGTTAAGATCAATCCGGGCCTACCGCTGGGGCGAGATGATGACTGCCAGCGCGACCCTGTCTCGTTCCACCTTGGCGGAGGACTGCTCACGGGGGGGTTTTAGTGGGTCTGAGCCCCACACGCCCCCTTCCGTCACCCCCGTGGCGGAAGGGAAGTGCACAGCATTTCCCCCCTCAAAAAAAAAAAAAAGGACCTTACTATTCAAGAACCGCAGAAAAACCGTTCACCTGTTTTTTTTGTATGGACTCTCGTTAACATGTCGCTCGAAATCCACTCAGTTTATCAGCGTACACACTTATAGACGTCTGCAATATTGGTTATAGTAAATTGTTAGAATGTCAGAGAAAATATTATCCGTTCACCTTTGCGAAAACAATATTCAAACAGTTCACCTAAATGAGCGCCATGGTATGATTTCATTCAAAATTGTTTATGCCAGGTTTAAGAACTGCACGGAACTTGCATGGTTTTTATGAAGCTGATAGTAAGGCTTCTTATACATCGATGGCAATATGTTAACAAACATTACAAACTTCAGTAATAGCATCATCCAAGAATCGATGAAAGCTGTAGCTGTACAAACCGTTTATGAAGACGAATACGTTAGTTCTATACTTTATCTTGGGAAATAATACATTTCTTTGTACTTTGCACAAGAACGTAGGATGCTTATTTACGGGTGTTTGCGTATATGCGTACCTATACATAATTAAGTGGATGTATAACACGGACCCCAAAGGCTTAACAAGTATCTATTTCTGACATACTCGTACCTAACCGTAATCCTTTTTAGAGATTTATTTCGAGAAGGGCGCGGGGACCGTATCTAATCAAGGGCTCTTAGGGCGGTATTCTACAGAAGATTTGACAGTAAATACCAACCATATAAAAGTTACTCAGCAGGGCTATTATGTCTCTCAATTAAATTAACTAATTGTATTATTAATTAACAATCTTGAAAAATGGCGGCTCTATTTCACTTTTGACAACTCCAGTATGCAAAAATGTTCGTAAGTTGATGAGTGGAGCTGACAAAATTGACATAGAGTCGCCATTTTCTACCGACTTCCAAAAAGGAGGAGGTACTCAATTCGACTGTTTTTTTCTTCTTTTTTTATGTATATCCTCATAACTTTCGATAGGGTGAACCGATTCTAAAATTCTTGTTTTGTTTGTAAGCTGGTGCTTCCCGTGTGGTCCCATTTAAATTTAATCCAATGCAAGGTCAAGCAGCTTTTGTGTTACACTCCAATAACTGAATAGAATGGAAGGCTGCATTAAATTTTTCAAATTGTACTTGTTTTCGATTCCTATCAACATTTGTTAGCAACTGAAATACATAATAGCCCTACATATCTATAGGTAAACAAGCCTAGATTAACTGCTGAGTGTAATAAGGCACCTATATCGATGGAATCCTAATTTGTACGTAACTTCGTAACCGTGTTTCTCACTACCCACCACCATTATTTCAGTAAAACCTCTTTACATATTTACATCTACTTAAAACTGCTCAGGTGGTGAACCCAACTTAAGCCTTTTAAATACTGACGAGAAACTTAAAGTATGCAGCTCACTCACTGTTATCAGCTTAGGAGCTGAGACAAAAAAGTTATAATTGAGTGTACATACGTTATTTCGACCAGTAGCTAGACACAGAGTTGACACTGGCAATTTTGTCAACATTTAGAAATACATATAGGTACAGACAGGAGATCATTTTTACAGATACTAACAATATTATAAATCAGATGGAACTATATATCCTCTGTATGGAGACATACGTAAAATGTATACGGGTGATTCTACAAAAATTGTGTAACTCAATGTCATCAGTCAATAAAACGATGATTATTATATTGTATTTATATTTTATGATTAATTTTAAAACAATTAAAAGTCTTTTATTTGGTCACCCAATTTCAGCTATTCATTACAAATACAAATTTGCAAAACTTCACAATTATATGCTCAAAAAGTCAGTACTTTGGCGTGTCACAACCTCAAAAGCGCGCAATCAAATAGTGCGCAATTAAATATTACCTTTAATATAATAAAACTTAATATTTTAATATAATCTGTGATGTATTTAATCATATATAATCACAACTTTAATAATATAATATTCTCATCGTTGTTGTAAAATAATGAGAAACTTTGTGTTCAGTTTTATTCGTCAGTCCGCTGTGTGTTGTTCAATTTAGAATTTCTCGCTAAATACCGGAGGTTCAAATTCAAATCCGCGTTCAATTTCAAGTTTGGTAATAGAGTTCGCTGCCGACTGCGCTATTGATCGGCCGCTATTACTATGCCAGTGCTAGTCAGTCAGAGTTTGTAAACATATCCACCTACGTGAGTGACATGGAATATTGTTATGCAGCAATCTGCTCTTCTGTTGATGATGAAGAAGAGGAATTGATAGTGACTGATCGAAATTTGTAATCACAATGACACTCTAAGTCAATTGAATGAAAAAGTTGTAGCAGATGTTCTGATGGATCAAGCATGTAGTTAAAAAGTTACCTGTACCAAAGTATCGTACTCTATGTGTATATGTGCTCTGTGTGTAATTTTATTACAAAAGGTAATAAAAAATTCAATAGTATTTAACCATTTTAAGGAGTAGATTGATGTTTTCTGAGAAGTGACTACCTACTTTAGTGTTAAACTATTTAGAAGCACTTTTAGCACACTTTTTTATGGATGGTATTTAAAAGTACTTCAATTTATTCCCATTTCATTTACCTAATTTTGCCTGTGTTCCACCAGATATACTGAATGTGCACCAAAATATGTTCATTAAAATATGTCATAACGAGCATCTATTTAACAACTGTTGCAAATTTGTAAAAATAGTAATACACCTAATTTTAAAAACAAGCATTTATTTTTTTTGTTTTACTTCAGATAATGCACTGCAAAATGTATTTGAATCAAACACCAATTAATGTCCAATGTAGCTTTATTAATAAAAAATGCTAACCTAACCTAACCTATTTTGTGTAACATTCAGGAATATTTGGTGCGCGATCAGTATTTTTCGGGGAAGAATAAAATAGTTATTGTTACAATAGAATATTTGCAGCGCACTACAATAAAAAAGTGTTATATCTTGGTGTTAATTTGGAATTTGTTTGATGTAACATATTTTGTTGGCCGAGTAGTTTAATTATAGTAAAACAATTAAACGGGTTTAAGATCAATATTTTAGAAATGCATACATAGATGTACCTTTAGATTTTTGGTGAACACAAAAATATTATCCATTTTTTATTACTTATCTATAAGGAATAGATCATTATTTGTAAACAACATATTGGACAGAGAGAGATTTATATTTTCGTTTTAATCGTTTGTTGATTACTTAGAAAATGTGTATTGTTAAGTTAACCTCAAAGTAGTTAAGTAAAGTAAAATAAAGTTACTAAAAAGCAGCTATAAAAGTGGCAAAAGTTGTTCCTTAGCTTCGAGTATTAGGTTTTTTTTTTTATTTGTTACTCTGAATAAAGATTAAAAGCAAGACACAATATATGTGCAATTATTAGTTTCTAAGAGATTTCTTCTAAATCTTAATCAATTTCATGCATATCTTATGAAGTTGTGTGTTTTATTAGTACTTTGTCACCCTCATCAGTCCCCTGGCGGTCAAATTCGGAAAAATCCAAATATCTCCGCATCTACTTCAAAAAGTGACTGGCCCTGTCATGAGCAATATATTAATAATATTAGCCATCTTATAACGCGATTTTTTAGGAATTTGATTTAAAAACTATCACATACAAAATATCCCGAAAAGTTACCCAATTTTTGTAGAATCACCCATACCTACATATGAGGTATTTCTGTATAAATTAGCAAAGTGCGTCTTGCACTACAATCACACCAAGTTTGACGCTGGTATTGACTATCGCTTTTGACGTGATATCATCTTATAAATCGATGGACACCGGCTGCACGCATGAGAAAGTATGACTCATTGTCACGTTCTGCCTGAGCCGAGCGTGCAAGCGAGAGCGCGGAGCGATAGAGACACGATCGGCCTAAGCGTTCGGCTTGCTGACGTTATCACGTAAAATTATCGTCCGTCCGTTTACAGGCAGGCATTTTTTATTACAATAGATCCATAACAAAAGTGGATAAAAATAACACTTTTCTTGAATGGAAACGTAAATCATTAATGAAAATATTATTTTTTAGGAAATCCGGCACGATAACACATACAATGTGTGAAAAATTCAATCGGCCGCTTAATACGGTTCAAAAGACACAGCCTATTTGACGTCGGACAGACAGAAGGACGGCGTAGGCTTTTAACAGGGTACCGTGGTCTTGCACGGTTCCCTAAAAACCTTCGTATACTAGAATACTCATAGAGGAATGTAGGTATGTAGTAAACTCGAAGAAGAAGTAAGCACCATCATCATCATCAACTGTTATATCTTCCAACTTCTCAAACAACACTGGAGCAGTTGTGCCAGCGACCCAATGCCATGCTCAATGCTCGAATCGCGGTGGTTGAGGAACGGCTTCCGCCCGCTCCGACGGTCCGCCCACCTCTCAAGGCGGATACCAGGAAAACGGTGAAAGAGACTGCGGCACCCAGGCCAGTTTCTGAGCTAGCTCAAAAACTTACCCGCGAAGCCGGTAACAGCGCATGCCAGGCCCCGAAGTCTATCGCTTCTAACTTAGCGGCCACGGGCCCCTCCACCTCCAAGGTGGATCGATGTGGCAGAGAGGCTGCCTCCACCACTCAGGCGGAAACTTGGGTCACGGTGGTGGGGAAGGGCAAGGGGAAGGGGAAGGGAAAAGGAAAGGGGAAGTCATCGCCTCCCTCGGCCATACCCGCAAGTGTTCCTGCGACTCGTTCCCGGGCCGGAAAGCGCAATAAAAACAAACCGCAGGCTACCGCTGCCCGTAAGATTGTGTCGGCTCTGATATCCCCAAAATCTGCGGCTGTGGTGTTTTCACTACAGCCTGAAGCCGTGGAGAAAGGGGTAACCTACAGTGACATCGTAAAGATGGCACAGGAGAAGGTGAATCTCCAGGAGCTGGGAATAAACCAGCTCCGCTTTCGGCAGACGGCCACAGGAGCCAGAATGTTGGAGATCCCTGGCTCACAAAATAGCGAGAAGGCAGACAGACTCGCGGAGAAACTCCGTGGTGTTCTGTCTGAGGTGGCTAGCGTCACCAGGCCCGTAAAATCCACCGACGTAAAGATAACGGGTCTAGATGATGCTGCCACGAAAGAGAAGGTGGCACTGGCAGTCGCCGAGGCGGGTCGGTGCGACGTGCGCCTCGTAAAAGCCGGGGAGATACGTCCCGCTTTTGGCGGCACCAGGTCCATAATTGTCTCCTGCCCAATTCAAGCCGCCAAGATGCTGCTGGAGAAGGGCAGACTCTTGATAGGTTGGAGCTCAGTACGAGTGGTGTCACTGGGGGTGCGCCCCATGCGCTGCTTTAGGTGTATGGGGCTGGGGCACACGCGCCCCCAGTGTCCCGCATCGGCTGACCGAGGGAATCTGTGTTTCCGATGCGGAGACGCGGATCATTGGGCCGCCAGCTGCAAGAAGTCTGACCCGCACTGTGCAATATGCGCGGAGTCGGGTAGGCCTTCTGGCCATATAATGGGGGGACGCAACTGCGCCCCTCCGAAGACGAAGGGGACGGCCAACAGGACCCAAGCCTCCCCTTTAGCCTTAAATAAGGCCACACATGACGCCATGCCCCATCCGGCGTGCGAGGAGGTTGTAATGTCTGACTGATGGATCAGGTCCGACATCACAACCTTCTCCAGACGAATTTGAACCACTGTGCCGGGGCTCAAGATCTGTTTATGCAGAGCTTGGTGCAGTGGAAAATAGACGTGGCGGTTGCCGCGGAGCCATACTATATTCCCCCTAATCCCTACTGGGCTGGGGACTTGGATGACTCCGTGGCTATTGTGGGACGGAGGGGCGGGCCCCCCTTCTCAGTAGAAGAGAGGGGCTCGGGTTACGTAGTGGCCAAATGGGGAGAATATGTGGTCGTTGGTGTATACTTCTCCCCAAACAGACCCGTTGCAGAGCTCGAGGTCTTTGTAGACCTCTTGGCCGCAGCGACAAGGAGACAGGCGCCTCGTCAGGTCTTCCTACTGGGAGACCTGAATTCCAAGGCGCGAGAATGGGGCAACCCCTACACTGACTCTCGCGGGGAGATTGTCAGGGAGTGGGCGGTTGCCACAGGATTGATCCTGCTGAACACAGGGTCAGCCCACACGTGCGTGCGGCACAATGGGGGGTCCGTGGTGGATATATCTTTCGCCACCCCAGGTGTCGCAGCACGTATCTTGGACTGGAGGGTGTTGTCGGAGGTGGAGACACTCTCGGACCATAAATATATAAGGCTCGAGATCTCTGCCTCCCACAGCCATGGAGGGCTTCAGCGCGTGGAGCGAGCTGATTTCCCTCGCTGGGCGATTAGTCGCCTCGACGCCAATCTTGCTGAAGAGGCGGCAATCGTTCAATCTTGGTTGGCTGGCCCCATAGTGAATGCTGAAGCGGAAGTGGACGCTGCAGCAGGCCACTTCCAAGAGGCGTTGACGGCCGTGTGTGATACGGCCATGCCGAGGTCCCAGCACCGCCCCGACCGCCGAGAGGTGTATTGGTGGAATGCGAAGATTGCAGATCTCCGAACTGCCTGTTCCAAGGCGCGTCGGCCGTACAGCCGCTGCAGAAGACGACGCAAGGGCCGTGGCGACGCCCAGCTGTCAGCTGAGGAACTGGCAACCGAGAGCCAGCTGTATAGCTTGTACCGTGACGCCAAGCGGGAGCTTCAGCTGGCCATCAAGCAGGCAAAATCTCGGGCCTGGGGCGAGGTGCTGGTGGATCTGGATAGGGATCCCTGGGGACGTCCGTACAGAGCCGCCCGGAATAAATTCCGAGGCCAGGCGTCCCCAGTAGCGGGAGGCCTAGAGCCACTGCTTCTAGATAGGGTGTTAGAGGGACTCTTTTCTGCCATGAACCCTTCCTACATCCCTCCGACAATGGCCCCCATATTCCTCGAAGAAGTTCTAGACCCGGCCTCTATCCCACTTGTGTCGGAGGTAGAGATGGAGCTTGCAGTCAGCCGTCTACGAGGGAAAAAGACGGCACCCGGTCCAGATGGGATTCCAGGTCGGATTCTCAGGATCGCCCTGAAGGAAATGGGAGACCGGCTTCGAGTCCTGTTTGACGCGTGCCTCACGTCAGGGCGGTTCCCGAAGCTGTGGAAGGATGGTAGATTGTGCCTTTTACGGAAGGAGGGCCGAGCCGTTGATTCGCCATCCGGGTACAGGCCCATCGTATTGCTGGATGACACAGGAAAGCTGTTAGAGAGGGTGGTAGCCTCACGTGTCATCCGGCACCTAAAAGATCCTGGGCCTGGGCTGTCGGAGGCCCAGTTCGGGTTCAGAACAGGGCGGTCTACAATAGACGCCCTGCTCTGGCTCAAGGAGTGGACGCAGGAAGCGGTCAGCAAAGGAGATAAGGCGCTGGCAGTTTCGCTAGATATAGCCAACGCCTTCAACAGCCTCCCTCATGGAACAATTCAAGAGGCGCTCCGCTATCACGGAGTGCCCTTGTATCTGCGGAGGCTGTTGCGTGACTATCTCCAAGACCGTGAGATCCTGGTCGAAGGACGCGACGGTCTAAGGCGTCATCGTGTCTGCTGCGGTGTTCCACAGGGGTCGGTACTGGGACCGCTTCTGTGGAACGTAGGCTACGACTGGGTGCTCCGTGGAACGTTGCCTGCAAACATACGGGTTGCGTGCTACGCGGATGATACCCTAGTCGTAGCCAGGGGTAGGGATCTTAGGGATGCAGTGCGGTTGGCCACGGTGGGCACAACCCTCGTTATTGACCGCATTCGCACTCTGGGTCTGGAAGTTGCCCTCTCCAAAACCGAAGCCCTACTGTTTCATGGGCCTCGGGGGGGAGCCCGTCCAGGTACGCAGGTGAATCTGGGTGATGTCCAGATACCGGTTGGCGCCCAAATGAAATATCTGGGCCTTGTCCTGGACGGGAGGTGGGCTTTTAGGGCCCACTTCGCCCAACTGGCCCCAAGAGTCGTGGGGGCCGCAGCTGCCTTGGGAAGGCTACTGCCCAACGTGGGTGGCCCGAGTGCTAATTGCCGCCGGCTATATTCCGGAGTGGTCCGGAGTATGGCTCTTTACGGGGCACCGGTCTGGGTGGACGCTCTCAGTCGTGACAATAAAACTCTGCTGCGTCGTCCGCAGCGGGTCATCGCGACGAGAGCGATACGCGGGTACCGGACGGTGTCCTGGACGGCAGCGTGCGTGCTGGCCGGTGATCCCCCCTGGGAGCTCCAAGCGGAGATCCTCGCCGAAGTGTATCACTTCGTGGCGGCGAGGAGATCCCGTGGAGACGCTCCAGCGTGGGAGGAGGTCACACGTATGCGGTGGCAGGCGCGAGACGCCTTGTTGCGGCGGTGGACGGATGACCTGGCTCCACCAGTCCCTGGGCAGTGGACGGTGGAGGCCATCCGCCCAGTCCTCCAGAGGTGGGTGAGGCGGCGATACGGTTCGCTGACCTTCCGATTGGTGCAGGTGCTTTCCGGACACGGATGTTTCGGAAAGTACGTGCACCAAATCGCGAGACGGGAGGCGACCCCAGCCTGCCACGAGTGTGAGGCGCCGGAAGATACAGCGCAACACACGCTGGAAGTGTGTGCTGCATGGGGCCCGCAGCGGCACACGCTTTCAGCGGAAATAGGCGGAGATCTCTCCCTGCCGAGCGTGGTAATCTCCATGCTCGGCAGCGAGAGATCGTGGCAGGCGGTGGCCACCTTCTGCGAAGCGGTGATGGCGCAGAAGGAGGCTGCGGAGCGGATCAGGGAGACCGATGTCCGAGCTGATCCACTCCGGCGCAGACGACCGGGAGAACGGAGGAGACGGTTCGCACGTCTCCTCCCTCCCCCGTAGTGGGGTCACTGGCGAAGAGTCGGGGGACTCTTCGTCGGCTTGCACGGCTCTACACGTCTAGGGGGTGACCTTGGTGAGCAAGTCATCCCTTCACAGGCGCTGAGGCCCGGTTAAGATCAATCCGGGCCTACCGCTGGGGCGAGATGGTGATTGCCAGCGCGACCCTGTCTCGCCCCACCTTGGCGGAGGACTGTTCACGGGGGGGTTTTAGTGGGTCTGAGCCCCACACGCCCCCTTCCGTCACCCCCGTGGCGGAAGGGAAGTGCACAGCATTTCCCCCCTCAAAAAAAAAAAAAAAAAAAGCGACCCAATGCCATACTCCGCTATGTGAAGGAGTTAGACTGGCTTGAGTAAATGCTGGCAGGGGGGATGCACAAAACACCCCAAGCGGGACGTCAGTGCAGGCCTCATCGCCCCCAAAACGAATAAGAATAAGAAGCGGTATATACCCTAGGCACATAATAAGCAATAGTACCCTAGGTACAAGTCAACGATTTGGCATGATTATGTTTGACCTGCAGAAAATACTTAACAGCGCGACGTCCGAGCGTAGTGATGATACAAAGTGGATCATACCTTTCGTCACATTAGTATGATACAAATTTTACAATCGCGACTCTTTGATCAGTGACTTCTTTGACCGATAGAATGAACTTAAACCCAAAGCGGAGGCCCGGATGACAGGCTGTTTGGTACAAAGAATAAAATTTTGTCAAAACAAAAACATTAAATGAGAATTGAAAAGGGTATTTCGGATTTTATCTGTAATCTTCATTGTCAAAGGGCTTTGTTTTGCTATTCAGGTTAATTAAATATACATCGAAATTGAGATTCATCGCAAATGTTTAAAACAAGTAAACCTTAGGTATGAACATTTAATGTACATTGAAGGATCGAGATGGTATAATGGAATATGCTGCTACTTTGAACGATATCGGCCAATTGTAGCGTTGGAGACCAATGATTTATGTAACATGCACTATGCCATCCGTTGTAACACCGTTTTGTTACGCCGATCACTATAATTATTATAGTTGCAACCGCTGAACATGTTTACACGTAGTACCGATGGTTATATAACATACACTACGAATCTATGCAGGTTTTATACGTATTCTACCATAGAAATGTGGAAGGCAGGTATCGGTAAGTTACGAAAAGTTGCACAACGGCTCAACTTTTAGCAGGCCGCACCATAGCTGCCTCGCTCATCTTCAACCGGTGAAAATAGCTAAGAATAAGTTTCTTTTGTTTTTAGATCTCAAAATGATCAAACATTAATTACGTGTCTAGTCCAAGTTGTGATCAGTCGATTAAAAAAAATACACTTACACCTACCTACACTACGATATAGTCGTATTTATATATAGTACATAAAATCACTCACATCCAACTCCAACTCCAGCTTATTGATTTCATCAGTGGCCGCGTTCAACTTCTCAAGCTCCACCTGAAATGTTTTGAAAAACTTCAAACAGTCGCACGGGACACGAACCCGGTACTCCACGTATGGCAACAGCAAGCAACAAGTAGCGACGGGAAACATCCGCGACATATAACAATAAAAATTAAAACTTTTTACACGAGTAGTAGCTAGACACGAAACTGGATGTTGGAAACACCCATATCTCGCTGTTCATTCACTATCTTATAAAAACGCGAGATAAACAAATCTATCAAATTTTATCTAAGTATGTCAATATGACGCATGTACCTTTTGGATTGTTTCCTGTCCCTACATAAAGCGACTAAATACAAATATTACTTACTTAGTATGTCTTCATGTGCGTGTATTGCAGTAAAATAACAAAATATCAATTGCTAAAATTACAATTTTAATTTCAAATAACATTAGATACAATTTAGAATACATGCGTTTTTCTCTCTTTCTCTCTACCAATACAAAAATATTTTATTATTAAAATACATAGTATTTTCATATTTTTTTCCTTTATCTAAATTGTTAATTACAGATTAATGAAAATAGTTATCAGCCGATTACCAATTATGCACCTTATTTAGTACTGCGTTAAATAAAGATATTGCTTAAAATAAGGAGATTTATAAAGATTATAATGGAATGGTCGAGTTTATATAACGGTTAGACCTAGGTACATAATATTATGAATACTTGGATTTTGGTAAATATAAAGCATAGCTTTGCTAGGTCAGGACTGCAAGGCATAAAATCGAGACAACACTTTTGTAAGCCATATTAAGAACAAAAATGATGAGATGAAGATGAAGAGCACGAAGTCTTCGTTGTATCATAGCGATACGTTTCTGTTATCTGTGATAGCGACAGAAGTCTGGCATGTTGACGTGAGGGTGGGCTCGTCTGTGGTTATATACTGCATAAAAACATAAACACTCGTACATTTGGAGAGTAAGAACCGCGAAAAGCGATTGCTTTTAACATAGGGGTTATCGTATGGCTTGCTATTGAACTGGTGACAATTTAGTTTTGTTTATCATGTAGTAGCCGTAAAATACACATCGTAGTGTCAACTCATAAAATGTTTAATGATTCCCCACTAAAAAAGCCTAAACAAAATGTTGTCTAACAGTGGGCATATCAAACCTGAGCTTGAAGACAATGGGTTAAGCTTACAACTTCGTAAAACTTAAATAAATGAGATTACAGTTACTGAGTACAATTATAAAGTATATATTCTCATAATTTAGAAAAACAAGGACAAAACACGAATAGTCTAGACGAGTTAGGTCATTTGGTGATGATATATATTAAATGTATATGGTATATATTGTTGTACAGTAAGGTAGAGTGCCACCCGGCGTGGAGGCTGCTGGGGAGACCGGAACTGGAGCACACCACACTCAAGACCCTGAGAAAGGGTTCTGGACAATACCAAAACAATAAAATTGTTGATCATGATATTACCAACGCGCAAGTTGACGTTAATCCCGCTTTACTTTTACACAAATTATAAATAATATGTCATCCACCGACAAGGGGGACTGACGACCTGATAAAGGTAGCAGGATGACATTGGATGCAAGCCGCTTCCAACCGGTCCTTTTGGAAATTTGTGGGGGAGGCATATGTAGTGGACGTCCTACGGCTGAGATGATGATGATGAAATCATAAAGGTGAGTTTGAATATCAATATCAACCAACTCTCAGAATGGAAGTGTGCTGATACGAAAACTAATTTGACGAAGAGCTCTACTGACTATAACTAAATTAGAGTAAGGACTCTAATTTAGGAGTTTTTTAAGGAGTCAGTAGACCCGTGCTTCATACAATCCATTTTTTTCTCGAGCGGCAAGGGCCACAGGGAAGAAAAAAATTCGTTTAGAAAAAACATTGCGTAAGGAATTTAGTATGCTATTTCGAGTGTCGCTTCGCCCTGGCAGGGTGCTTCAGCAGAAGTGTATGTAACTTTTTACGATTCTAAATAATAATGAATTAAATAATAATTACGAGTATATGATATTTGTAAAATAACATTTAACTAGTAAAACTGTGACACAAATAACTCATTAATGTGGTCCTCGCACGAATATTTGCTAGGGTGTAACATACGTATTAACGTAACGTAAATAAGTATTGTTCAAGTACACCGTACAAACTATGAGTTATCTTTGTCACAGTTGCACCAGATAAACGATAGTTGGTACTGTATACGTCAACTATATGATTACGATATACATATGCAAACTTTAGTGCTAGGCCCACAGTATTTATCGAACGCTAGGATCAGATATGTTGGACGTTGAGGTGCCGTATATCGTCCGGCATAAGGGTCGTATCCGCCCACATGAATATCGTAAAGTCGACTAACGGCCGGTCCCAATAATCTATCTATCGCCGGTTTACCTTACTAGAGATAGATATTTGACACTATTTGTATGGACGTTATGTCAAATTGCTATCGGTAGTAAGGTAAACCGTGGATAGATAATTGGGACGTGCCTTAAGAGATGACAATAGGCTCGCTTTTTAAAAACAAATGAAAGAAATAAGAACCTGTTCCCACAGTACTGTAAGGGTAACTAGTCACTTTATCGTGACGACAGATAATCGTGTATTTTGTGTCGTGGCTTATATAATTCAATGGAAGTGTTCACATATATAGGACGACACGATTAACTGGCGTTGTTGCCTCAATTTAACCGTTATAATGGGAACAGCTAGAGACGATCCGAAGTTAAATTAACCGTTACGACATAGTAAGACCGCGCCCTAAAGGTATATAGATGTGTTTAAATGGTCGTGACATGCATATATTATGGATGTAACTGTTCACATAATTAACTGCAGTCCATGATTTTTTTACTGTCACGACTTTTGATCTATTAGAAGTTATTGGCTTTTTCATTGTATTTGCACACTGACGACAGACAATCGTGCCGACAAATCGCAGTTGCGTCTGCGTGTCGTGGCGGTGATAAATTAATTGCCTTAGTAAGTCGTCCGTCAAAATATTCAACGCTCCAAGTAAACAAACAATATTTTTTGGCACTTTCATAATCTAGTGGGAACAACTGCTAATTATACGGTGATTAATTTGAAACTTTTCCTACTGTCGTCACAACTCAATGAACTTGACACGACAGTCGTTTTCGACTAAAAATATATCGTTACTGTGGGAACAGGATAAGTCGTAGAATGTTACAGCCTTACGGCTAACCACTGGTTTAAGTGATTTCCTACAGCCCGATATTGTTGGTGCAACTTGCCCTTATTCCGAGCATAAGAACATTAGTGTCTAGCCCCAATTTTAGGTTAATATAGTGCAAGTGACGAATATAAAACACATGTTAATAAATTGAACATGAATTCGTAAAATTAATTACATTTAGAGATTCGAAGAATCTTATATAAATTTAGAAAAAAAAACATCTTACAATAAAAAAACGTGGGAATACGAGGCAATTGTGGTCGCAGCAGCATAAGTAGATGAACAATTATGTATTTAAATATATATATATATGTGTGTGTAATTATATAATGATCGAGGTACATTTATTCGGTAGATATATTTGCTCCCATATAATCTATTCAATGGTGAAATATAAGTATAGCACAACTAAGCATAATCGTATATCTAATTGTATTTTTATTGGATAGGTGAACAACTAGCTGCCCCACGGGTACGCCCACGCCCGCACGCTCTACCCAATAACACCTACATGAATCTAATTTTCATTTATTTATTACTTTCTATAAAATTATTACAGTAAATAATTTGGATCATAACTTCATACTATTGCTTCCGAATGACAGCACATGTGGGCCCAAAGCGTATCGTTGACGTATATACAAACTATCATTTATCTAGTGCAACTGTGGCACAGATTACTCATAGTTTGTACTGTATAATTTAAAGATTACGTTACACTAACGCAAATTAGTTAAAAAATAAATTAATAGTTCGAGCTGAAGCCGTAGCACAAACAATTTTCGAAAAAGTATTCGCCAACGCGTCACTCTTCGGCGTACAAACTATGCGCTATCTGTGTCACAGTTGCCCTAGATATATGACAGTTCGTACTGTTTAACGTGAACGACACGTTACGTTACACTTACGCAGTTATTCGTGCGTGCTAGGCCCACTAGACCAGATTAGCTCTAATCAATCACCCACATTTGGATCGGTTTTGGTTTATATAATTGTTATTTGAGCATATTTTGCTTTACAACTCCATTTTCTCATATTGAAAGCAAACCCTTTCTGATGGCGACAAATATAAGCAATACAAGTGTGAAAATACCATTTAATTTCATATTGGTTCCAAGAGGTTATAATGGTACAGATCTTAAGAAAGATTCTTCTCGAGTTGCTTATTTCCAACACCCCCGGAATGGGTACTTTTGATCTCCACATTTAATTTGTATATTGTATTTTTATAGATATAACTATATTGTACTACATTTTTCGAAGAAGCAAAATATCACCTTTGTTTTATCTTTTGAGAATGTTTCACATGTATTAACATAAATTATTTATTAATTGTGGCCTTGAGATGAAATCTATTCAAATATAATATAATGAAACAGCCACTAAAAATAATAGGTTACATCATAGAATACAAAATACAGGTACACTCATAAGAAAAAAAAAGCTAGTTGGTGTTTGGTGTTAATAATATTTTAAAAGTGACATTACATATAATTATATTATTAACTTTGATAACATTAAAAAAGACACTAAAATATAATAACATATCAATGTACCAAAGTAAACATACTACTATGTTGCTTTAAAGCTTCAACTTTCTGGGGTCACAGAAATATTTACAATTTAGTAAAAACTTGCATCAGATAGTAAAGGGTGTCATCAGATCTATGATGTGGATTCAGCTATTGCAATTTGGATTACTTTTATGTCTATTACAAGAGCATAGAAGCATTTGTGGATATTCATCTAGAACATTATATTAGGTAAGTTCCAATGACATGTATGAACATCGTACAAGCTGATTTCAACATCTAAAGTAGATGTGGCGCAACTCTTATTGTGATGACAATATACTATCACACAAGCAAACCGTAATCACTCCTCACATGTGCACAACAAACAACACTTGTGAAAACATACAAAATATAGTAAATGGCACGATCTCTAATCAGGAAATAAGTTATGAATCCCAACAAATGTATACCTATCTAACGAATAATACAATACGTAAATTATATCTAACAATTTATAAATCGAAAAATTGACAACTAATTGTGATATAATCGTAATGTTTTCATGGACAGGAAACAGTCCTATAAGGTACCAAAACTCGAAATGTGAGTTATGCGTTGCAAACGTACTGCAATATCGGATGGTCTGTGAACGCGAATCTACACATGTCGTCGTATTTTAGGGGCGGGATCAGTGCGCATCACTATCACAAATGTATTTCCCGGAGACGAAGCGACGTTTGACAAGCGAGAGGCGGTACCCGCTGCCGACCAGCTCGAACTCTATGCCTGATAGCGTCGCACCTTCGCAGTTAAACTGCGCCGAGAGTGTAGCTTTGGGCGAGGGCCCGGCATCTAGTTCAAAGCGCGCCTTTAGAGACCCCACGCCGCGGTCTTCAGAGTGCTGTGACAGCTCAGTGAACCGCCACAGCGCCTGCTCGGTGTCGCCGCTCCACGCCGCCTTCGGCATTGCGATGACATTCTTCACGCCGCCGCCCATCGGCACGCACACAGACACATTCAGCAGCGGCGAGGGCGGAGACATCGCGTGCAAGTTGTATTTGTAGTCCACTTTCAGGTCAGTGTGATCCGGCTCGCACTTCCAGTACGACACCAGCTGGAAAGGACACGAAGCCGCGCCGCTCTTCGGCCGAATCTGATACTTGAGGATATCTACGTTGAAGTACTGCGCGGTTGGATTCTTTTCCGATTGCCGCTTGAGCAGCGAGCTCAGAGCCGGCATGTTGAAATCGACGACGGTGCTGTCTCGAGTCGACATCATCGTGTTGATGCTGATCAGCTGTTTGTTTGGCAGTACATTGTCTAACCTGTGTATGTTTTTCAGTCTGAAGCAGAGTTTGGCGGGGTTCGGGTTGTTCGCGAGCACGCCGACTATGCCGGTCGGGAACGACAGCATCATGTCTCCTGACATCTTTACCTGGCATTTGGATTCTTCCGTGCCGCGGAAGTACGAGTGTATGATTTCGTGGAACGCAACCGCTAAAGGTATGGTGTCAGCCATGCCTATCGTGAGGGGAGAGGGACCCCGCGATCCAGAGGAACCACCCGCGCGGAAGTCACCCTCGGACCGTCGCGACGGTGGCCTTGGAAGCGAGATTGAAGATATGGTGGGTGTCGAAGTTCGCACATTGTTCTGACTCATCTCGCCCACCTCCAAGAAAAGGTCACCTACATCAGGATTGGATATGGGAGTTGGACTCTCCAGCAAATGAGATTGATTGCCTTGGAGAGGTGCATATGGATTAGATACATTGCCATGTGGAGAAGTTGGGTTACTTGCAGAAGGGCTCTGGAAGAAATCAACTAAATTGCTGCTTGCTTTACTCGTGTTAGCATTGGACCCACGCCTTGTTGTGCCAATCTTGTACAATGAGATGTTTTCGACAGTAGCTCGCAATTCATCCACACTTGCCGACATCTGTGGTGTTCCATTGCTTATAGGCTTAATTTCTACATGAATCTTCTTTTCTTCCCTGTCTTCTTCAGAGTCCGAGTCTGATGAAGAGTATACACTGCCCTTTTCATCTTTAGGTCGGATGCAATAGCCGTCTTCATCCACCTCTGGTGAGTTCATCAGATCTTCTTTAGTTGGAGCTTCTTCCTCTTTCTCTTCCAAGTCAGATTTATCGCCGATGTTACAATTCTCTGTTATTTCATCCTTCTTCTTTTTGGACTTTTTTGGCTTGGCCTTTGTTCTTTTACTTCGTAAGAACCATTTTGATTCCCGGAGAGTTGTACGTCCCATATTTTCATCTTTATCAGGAGCCACAGGTGTTGCGGGCGTCCCACTAGGGCTGGAAGGCGCAGAGCATGGCGCAACACCTTCGATGCTCCCTCTGGGTTCATCTTTGCTTTGAAAGTTTGGTGTAAATAAATTTAGTAAAGATGTGGTTCTTCTAGACGGCTCCTTTTTAGGTACTTTGACAGGAGGCACCGGTTTCTGTGAGCCATTTGAGACTGTGGATATCTGATCAGCTTCAGATATTGAATTATTAGCAGAACTTGGTTTGGGTAATGATGGGGGTAGCTCAACTAACACTGCTTTCTCTATTGCATTGTATTTTTCTATTAAAAACTGTTCTAATAATTTATCTACGGTTAATTCGAGACATTGGTGCTTGAAATCTCTGTGCACCTGCCCCATAAGATCATGATTGTTCTGAATTATATCAGCATAAGCATTGACAAATTGTTTCATTTGCTTCAAATGCGCTTCCTCTACATCTTGAAAATGCTTACAAGTTTGTGTCATTTTCTTTTCAAAATCCTGCTTCACTAAATTGTACTTTTCAGCTAGCTGCCTATAATCTTCATGGAGTTTTTTCAGTTTCACTTCAGCCTTCTCAATGTCTTTAACGGACCCATTGTCTTTACGTAACTTCTCTAGCTCTGCAGACTTAGTTGTATACACATCCTTGGCTTTTTGCAATGCCTGTTTAGTGTTTTGAATGAGTAATACTACCTCTAAAGTATTTGATTCAGAGTCTTTGACTGCCTTATGTTTTTTATGAAGTTCTTCTGCATAGCGTGCAACATCTTTGACCAATTCACTGACTTTTTGGAACATGTGCTGGTGTAAGTTGGAGAGTTTCTCTGCGGAACATTTGAGCACGCCCCAAAACGGGGCGAACGTACCCTGCGAGCAGTTACTATTTGCTTGTTTTGCTAACTTGGTCAATGATTTCGAGTTTGTTTCTTCAATGTTAGATCTCTCCCTAAGGTACTCTGACAGCTCTTTGCTAGCAATCAATCCGTATTTCATGTTTTGGTACAGAATATCGTATCCATTATGCTCGTTGGCGAAATAATCTACAAAGTTGACACTCATCTTTGCAAATACAGGTGGCTACGTTTACAGTTATTCAGTACATTATAATGTCACTCACTGACCTGTATCCTAGGGTCGAGCTCAGTATCACCATTGTCGTCGGCTGGAATCGTGAATGAGGATTTTTCCATTGTTATGTCTAGGACAAGAAACTTGAGGAAGCCACCCAATCACACAAATTACATCACCGACTAAACCGAAAGAAGCGTCACATTCACTAGCTATAAACACGTGAATATATCGTCGATATCGAACATCACAAAGCAGTTCAATTTAACAACGAAACATGTATAATCACTAATAGGTACTCAGTTTAATTTAGTAAAATAAATGCGAAAAATAAAAACTCTCGTTCAAGCGAGATGACGTCCACCTTCATGAGGTGACGTCAAAATAAAAATAGACAAGGAAGCTTTTTTTCCTAATTGCTGAGTGTAGTGCTGCTGATGTTAAAAAATACATTTAAAAATTTTAGTCGATTTTTAAACAATTCTTGCAATACTGAAATATTACGGCACGTTCAATGTTAAGGTTGATGTAGAATAAATAGACGAAAAAAAGAAATTGAGATATGTTTACTATAATATAAAATATAACAAACTTTTACTAACAAACAATATATATGCAACTATGGTTACACTATCTGTCAAACTGTAACAAAGCACTAAAGAGTTCCTTACTCATAACATCTTCTCTCTTTGTCCAGGTTGCTCATACCAATTCCTGTACATAGCATAATTAATCTTGGTTTATACAGAGGTTTCGTCATCATATCGGCTAACTCAAATTCTGTAGAGACCTTCTTAACACATAATGTACCTTCAGTCACAGTCTCTCTTACAAAGAAATGCCGAATCCTTATATGTTTGGTTCTCTGATGCAGTTCAAATGAAGGATTGTGTGCAAGTTTAATCGCTGACTCGTTGTCTACATACAACACTGGGAGAACATCAGTCGATAAATCAATGCTTCTTATAAGTCTCTTTAACCAAATCATTTCTCTAGCAGTCTCACTTGCGGCTACTATTTCTGCTTCAGTAGTAAAAATTGCGACAGACGTCTGTCTGTGGCTCCGCCATAATACAGCTCCCCCGGCAAACATACAAATCATTCCAGTTGTAGAACGTCCTGTCTCTAAATCTCCTCCGTGATCCGCGTCACTGTAGCATTTAAGATGTTCATTACAATTTCTTTTGTATTGTATGCCCAAATTTAAAGTTCTTTTTAAGTACCGTAGTATACGCTTCACTTTCACAACATCTTCTCGTGTTGGGTTTTCTAAATGCCTGGATGCAACACCTACAGAATAAGCTATGTCAGGCCTCGTACCAACAATTAAATATGCTAAGGCACCCACGGCTTGCCTATATGGAAATTTCTTCTCGATTTCAGAAATATCTTCTCTTTTTCCTGCATTATTATCATTTATGATAGGTGTCGCTACTGTTTAACAACCTTCCATACAGAATCTTTCTAGTAGTTTCTTCGTATACGCAGTCTGTGTCAGATTTATAGAGCCATCTTCTTCCCTCCCAATTTCTAGACCTAAGAAGTAGGTAGCTGGTTTCGATTTAATTTTGAATCGTCCCTTCAGCTCCTCTAAAAATTTGTCTAATTCTTCTTGGTGGGTAGAAGCTAGAAGGCCATCATCAACGTAAACTGCTAGTATGAGTCTTCTTTCTCCTCGCTGCCTCATAAATAGACATGGATCAGCTTCACTTGCGAGGAATCCAGCCTTTTCCAGAAACTCTGTAATGCAGTTATTCCAACAACGAGGAGCCTGTTTTAATCCATATAGACTCCTTTTTAATGTGCATACATTCTTAGAGCCATCGTTATAACCTTCGGGTAGTTTCATATATATATCCTCACTGAGGCTTCCATACAGAAATGCTGTAGACACATACAATTTGGGCTAAGAACATATTATCTCACGCAATACTCAAAACCACTCTGATAGTGCTCAATTTAGCAACGGGGCTGAATGTATCATAAAAATCTATGCCCTTTTTCTGCGAATAGCCTTTAATCACCAGTCTAGCCTTATAACGCTCAACTGTACCATCTGCATTCATCTTTATTTTGTATATCCATTTACATGGAATAGCTTTTTTATTATTTAGTTGTGGTACCATAACCCACGTCTCATTTTAATTCAGTGATGAAATCTCATCATCCATAGCCATCTTCCACTTTTTTGCTATTTTTACTGCGGATAGCTTCATGATAAGTTTGAGGTTCCTTGATTTCATTCATATCCTCTACCGCACTCTTGATAAATTCCTTAAATCTGTCTGGAGGTCTAATAGTCGACCTGTTTCTGAGTGCATTCTACCTTCTTCCTCTATTTCTAATTCAGGTAAAACTCGATCCTGTACAGGTTCGATCAATTCAGCTGTGTCCTCATTTGAATCAACAGATTCGTAATTACTTTGAGTTTCAGGCTCATCAACATCCTGTATGTTATCTGGTTCGTCTTTGATATCATGACTTGTGAATGATGATGATTCTCCAGATTCATTTAATGGGGATGAATCTTGAGCTGGTGCAGATATTGATGATTCTTGAATTGACGTGACATTATCTGATATGTCACTATTTAAAGAGGTAGGTGTGTTGTTGTAATACATAGGTATTGGCACGTCAAAAGTCATTGGACTTGTATCTTCTATTGGTATTGGATCTTGATTCGTTGGCATTAGAGTCTTCCCTTCAAATAAAACATCTCTTGAACGTACTAGTTTGTTGTTTTCTCTTATCCATACTCTGTAACCTTCGTCATTTTCATATCCAATCAATATGCCCTTCACGGCCTTTTTGTCCAATTTTTTTCTTGTGACCTTTGGCACATGTGCACAGCAAGTACTACCGATTATTCTTAAATGTCGGATCCTTGGCTTCTTATTGTACCATATCTCGTATGGACTCTTGTCCAATGGCATAGGGCCAGTCCGATTTAGAATGTAGACTGTAGCATTAACTATCTCAGCCCACAGCCCTTGGGGTAGCCCTTTTGCATGCATAATAGCCCTCGTGGCTTCGACAACTGTCCTGTTATCTCTTTCTATACAACCATTTTGTTGCGGAGTATGTAGCATAGAAAGTCTCTGTTTAAGGCCATAATCATCGAGTATTTTCCTAACTTCCTTATTATCGAATTCCCCTCCGTTATTACTCAGAAGCTCTCTTACTGTGTGTCCATTTGCTTTTATCTCAGCCAACACTTGCTTCATCTTTTGACTTACTTCTGACTTTTGTTCTAGACAGTATACATAACGGAATTTCGATAAATCATCCTTGAAGAGAACAAAGTACTTGCATTTGCCTATAGAGTACCTGAAGGGTCCACATACGTCAGCGTGTATGAGTTCACCCGCTCTTGTTGCCCTTTCTCTTGAACCAAGTTTAGTTCTATGTGTTTTACCATAGATACAGCCTTCACATATTTCGCTGTCAAGTTTAACTTTAATCCCTAGTTCTCTCTCAATAACTTTCTGTACATGGGCTTTACTTTGGTGTCCCAATCTCTCGCGATATAGTTGGAGTAAGTTTTTTGTTGCTAGGGTGTTTATTTGTGCGGGTCTAACAGATTTGATGTTGGTCAATTGTAGTTTGTATAGACCTCCTTGTCTCTGCCTGTTCCCAATAATCATAATGATCCCGTTCACTGACAACTTACATGATGTAGCTGATGACACAAAAGTACTATTTGAGAGTCTATCTTGAGCTGATAGTACTGAAAATAGGTTCTTTTTTACACTAGGTACATACCATACATCATTTAGCGTAATCATTTGCTTGCAACCTTCTACGTCAGCTTCAATTTTCAATGTTCCCTTGCCAATTGAATAGCTTCTCCATTTGCTGTTGTCAGTGTGTGAATCTTCAAAGTAATCGAACGTCTCAAATAGATCACACCTATTTGTCACGTGACTTGTAGCACCATTATCAACAAACCAGGAATCGTGATCTTCGTCCATATTCGTATTAACTGCCATAAGACTCATATGCACACTCGTATTTGATACACATTTTGACGTTGACGGTTTTGGTTTCAGTGGGCGTCCATCGGATATCCATTTCTGGCATTGCTTTATTCTGTGTCCGATCACACCACAATAATGACATTTCTCTTTATCTCTCTTATCGACATTTCTAATGATCTTTTTCGGTTTAGCTTTCGTTCCTTGAATGTTGAGAACCTCTGTTTCTAATTAATTTCTACTGGTTAAAGCTCTTTCATACGTACAAAGGTGACTTGTCAAGTTTTCAACCGTACTCTCAGACTTCAATATCAACAACAGATTTGACTGAAAAATAATCTTCAGGTAAGGTATCTTAAATTTTGCATATCAGGAAAATTTCTGGTAGCTCACCTTTAACTACATACTTGTTCATCTCCTGTGTCAGCTCATACCAGATATTTTTCATTTGGGACATATGAGTTGACATATCATCGTCAGGTTGTTTCTTGTAGCTAAAGAATTTCATGCAGAGGTCATAGGCTTGATCTTGTGACTCACCTGCATATTGTCGGTGTAATTCAAGCCATACCTCTCTTGCAACGGTATATCGCATGACCTTTTGAAGATTTTCATCAGATAAATTCGTCGTTATTAATAGTAGTGCTGCATTATTGGCCCTCTGGTAGTTCTGCAACTCTACATTAAATTTCTCAGTCTGTTTAGGATCCACTAGCACTGGTTTGCTAATCCTTCCTTCAATTATATCAAGCAGTCCTAATCCTCTCACTGCTGCCATTATCTTATATTCTCCAAGTCGCCCAGTTCGTTTTCTCTAAGAGACCAACCTGAATTTTCGTAGCTTCGAAGATAGCGTGTTCCATCTTGCCGACGAAAAAATGTTTACTCTTACTGAACACTCGACTTTCTTCTAAATTCGCTAATTTTATCCTGGAACCACGCTCTGTTACTATGTTAAGGTTGATGTAGAATAAATAAATGAAAAATAGAAATTGAGATATGTTTACTATAATATAAAATATAACAGACTTTTACTGACAAACAATATACTCGTATATGCAACTATGGTTACACTATCTGTCAAACTGGTACAAAGCACTAAAGAGTTCCTTACTCTTAACATTCAATTCATTGAATAATTATGAACAACGTGTATTTATTTGTGCCGTACACTATACATGATTTCCTGCATTATTTTAATATAGTTAAATTGGGTTTCAATGGATCATCAAAATAGTTTATAAGAAATGAAGGCTTGCTAACCAGCGGCAATATTGAAGCGTAGCTTCAACTAGCTAGTGAGTTGCTGCCAATGATCTTCTGATGTATGATAAGATAGTACATATGGCTATGAATACAAACTAGGGTATGAGGATCATAATGTCAGAATTAAGAAACATTTTCAAAACATCTCCGATCGAATCGAGTTACACCAGGAACGAGATACCAGTATCTTGGTTTGTCAGAGTCTGGCCCATCCATTTGTTTTTGACTAATTCGATCTTTTGAGCATGGATAGCTACATAATGTGGATGCACCTTTAACTTAACGACGGAAAAATAAAACATATGACAACTAAACAATATTTAAGATTATATTAAATAACTAAGCAGTATATATAAGTAAACAGTCCGTCGAGACTTTAACTAACGAGGCTAAAGAGCAGAATTCTGAGAGCCTGTTTTGTGATTTCCTTATATATTCCTTATATCCTTATTCCTTATGCCTTTGGTTTTCTTATTGTTCTTACTCTTATAATGGTAATTATTGTAGTCTGTTTAAGTTCAATACATATGAAGTAAGCCATTACTTTTCATCTACCTGGGACATAGCTAGCAAATTTTAGGTATATGAAAGTAGAATTTTATTTATTTTTTATCGCTTAAAACGTGTTAGGGTACGATGTTCTAGTTAATATTAGAACTCAGTAGACTGTATCTGCATTTCCTATACAACATCAACCTAGTTATATGAATTAATATCAAAGTGTTACGATGTTGATGGGCGTATATAGAGGTCGGTGGGGGATGTTAGGGGTCGAGACCCCCCCCCCCCCCCCCTTAGCATATGTCATCATTAAAATCGCGGTTGGTATATTGATGTCGGATAACATAATCTGTGCTATAAAATATGAGTAGATACGCGTCGCGACAATTAAGTATCTATAAGTTAAGCTTTGGCTATGTATAATAAATCTCATAATTTGGTAATTTTTTAAATTTGGTAATAGGGGATTCCGTCTATTTCGGAGGAAAATAGTATTTTGAAAATGTTTTTAGTCGATTAGGGAATCAGAAATCACTAAACTTTCTTTATTGTCTATGAATTACTGTCATAAAAATAAAACATGCGGCTAAAATTGGAAACTATCGTTTATCTCTTTCGCTGACATGCAAATTACGCAACACTAGCGCTACATTTCTATCATGCCACTCTTCTAATGGAATGATGCTTTGGTCCAGTTGGTCAGTTGCTGACTTCTCGCTCGTTTGCAGTTTGATTGACGTTATTGACGTAAAAACAGCTATTTGTCTTGGTTCCTGTCCAGTCTGTCCTGTTCGTTTTTGCTTTTATAGTGAATTTATTGAAAAAATCTTTTATGAGTGACATATCTGGCGCTTGTCGTGTGTTGCTCTTATCTTCATTGAGCGATTATTGTGTTCAGATTTCATTTCTGGGGCCGTGATCGCATTCAATCTGTATGCAACTGTTACGCGTCGCCTCGGCTATGTCTTACCAAGGATCACCTTATTCGGGGCCGGGGGACGAATATGACTTTGAGGACGATGGATATGACGATCTGGACGAGTACCGGGACAGAGAAGATTCCCTGCAGCCACCACTGGCTGCTGAGGACAGCGATGAAGGTTCGTTATGTTTACTATCAAATCACATCGTCATTGCCCCATAAAAGCATCGTAAATCATTCCCCGACACTAATATAACATTGGCACGTGTTATAACTAACGTCACAAGACATGTAAACAGTTTATATTAATTACAAAAAGGTTAATTTGTGTACATTGGAGCGCTACAGCGTTCCCGCGTATTCGCGACCTACCTGTTAGATGACGTAATGAAGATGTTTTTGTGTCACTTTCACCATAAATATCATCCGAAACATTCGTTCAGCGCTCGGCCAGTAGGCCTATTTTTAGTATTCAGGATCCATTTAATGGCTCATTCAGATATCTGATTCTTGTTAGAAATGATATCTTAGCCGTACATTCTACCAGGTCACAACAGTCTATAAAAAAACTATCACTGAAAGGTGTCACTAATAGTATGTTTGAATAGCCCCAAGTTTGGCGAAAATAATAAAAGGCTCACAAGGGTTGTTCACATTGGAAATCTGTAGGTGAAATTGTTGTTTTGGACACTTCCTTCAGGTTTCGCAAAGCTAAAAGTATAAATTTTGACCCACATCTGGAGCATTGTTTAAGATTGTTTGTTGACAACTATCTATTTGACAACATAATCATGTGATTTAAGGTCTTAAGCTTGGTTTAGCGTTCAAGTAGGGTGTAGGCAAAAGTGGCAAATATATTTTATTTGAGCTTTAAGATTGCTTTAACAAAACAACCAGCAATGGCAATGCCACCAATGCCCTCATTGCTAAACAAACGCACCTTAAATCTGTATTGCAGTAATTTGTTGATGGTAGGTACTTCTACTCTCTAGACTACAGATCAAATAGGTGTATGGATCTCCATGTTATTAATTATTAATTAACATGTACTAAAAAAACACCAAATGTTTATAGGTATTTTTTTAACAAACATATACTATATAGGTATATATAACTAAATTTTCCAATTAAAAACTGACCTAAAAATATTACAAATCTTAAAACTAAATCAGGAAAATAATTTAGTACTTATAATAACATCTTATACACAATATCTATAATTAAGTGCATAGAGTTTTAAACATATCATACACCAATACAATAACAAACAAATAAATAAAGTGTATAATGTATATAATAACAAATAAAGTGAGTAACCATATTTTACAGATTTCTTAATGAAACATTGTTCTTTACCAATCCTCAGCAGACACATTGATATTATAATAATAACCATAAACCTTATTATATAAATGTATATATCTAATGTCAATAGTAGAGTAACAGAAAACTAAAAGTAAACTACCTCACAATATGACTTGACAAGTACTATAGACATTACAAAATATAATTGCGCTTTAAAATCGGTTAGGACTCTCGTAATATTTACCGGAAATATTCTCCGACCAGTTTTGAACTTATTTGAAGTTCTTCTGGGAGTCACTCTTGTGCACAGCGGCCAGCGCGGGACACAGCACGTAACTCTATCTCAAACTACAAAATATAACAATATGTTCACTAAATTTTAAAAGAAAACAGCATATCCTAAAAAACCGAATATGGTTTTATTACTCTCTAATTAATCTGTCCGAATCAGCAAGCCTCATTCGAGGCAAGTTTCATTCATAAATCTATTGTTATTTTTTGTCCTGATGCGGACAGATTAAGAGTGCTCTGTAACCCTTATCTCTACTACTAATATAAAAAGGAAAGATTTGTTAGTTTGTTTAATTAGGCTCCAAAAGTACTGCACCGATTTGAAAAATTATTTTATTTGAATAATACATTATCCTTGTTGAATTTAGGCTATATATTTTGATTCATCATCCATCACCTCACAGGTGAAACCGTATAGCGCAGCTAGTGTGTCATATAACTCATAATACTCAGGGGAGCACGAATTATATTTCATAGATATTAGCAAATAATAAATAAATAAAATAGCCTTTTATACAGATAATAGTAACAAAGTTTTTAGTTCACTTATTCTACATCTGTTCATCTGTTTCACCAACTATTTGCCTTTTGGCAAAGGCCTCCTCCAACTCTCTCCACCTTGTTCGGTTCTTTGCTGTCCTTGTTCATATATTTGTATCGCTTCTCTGCCTTTTGGCTAAGATCAAAGTGTAGATATTTGCAAATAAGAAGGTATATATTTTTGTTATTAACTAATTCTGATTAATATTTCTGTAAATTACATTTGATTTACTAATGTATTAACCCTTTGCATACCGTGATAATTAAAACAAAAGATTTATGAATGAAACAAACATAAATGTATGTCTCTGGTATGCAAAGGGTTAATAAATGTTGATGAAAACAATGATTATATCAGATTCAGATATTTATTTAACCATTTCGTTACATCGCATAACATTGGCAAGTCAATTACACAAATAACGGTAAAACGAAACAAAATATTTAGCATTATCATATTATATTAGCATTATATAATAAATATCAAAACACATAGTTGACTGTAAAACAAGTAATAGCTATGAATGCATGTCAGAGAATGAACAACTCATGTACTCGCTGATATGGTCAAAAGGTAGACTTTCAAAGAATATTTTAAGTGTTTTCTTGAATGTATTTAATGTATTAAACACATTCAATGATTATAAACTATGTTAGCTGACTTTTGTTAAACACTAGGTACATACTTGCTTTTTCTCTTATTTATCAAATGAACAACACAATATATTTATTATTAAATAAGTTTGAAGTTTACAGTACAATAGTTTGGGGTTTGCTCAACTGTAGAATGGTTCATTCATGTTCTTGTTTCTGGTTCTGAGTATTCTTTACCCATTACTATATCTATACTCCTAATCACATCACCATCACCTGACGCATTACCATATAGTAGGTAATTACTCTTCTGGTCTTTCAACATCTTAAAAAAATATTAAAGTCAGTTATATATACATAAAATATTAAAAAGATCATTTGTAGCATTATCAGTTTAAAAATTCCAGTTATTAAATCCAATATTCATAACAATAGTAATCCTTCCCATACCGTGATAAATAAAACAAATGATTTATGAATGCAACTGACATAAATGACGTATAAGCCTGTGGGACGCAAAGGTTTAAAAATATAACACCCCACCTTTAATGCAATCTTTTTACACAATGCTTCAATCAAACATATGCTGAGATACAAAGCCAGTAGTAATTTTGATACTACCACAGTAACCCTACATGCTAGATAACACCTGTGTGGTATTTCAACTATTTCAAGAACAAATTTAATCCTGTATATCAGGATGCAAGGTATGGGTAATTCCACAGAAATAGGGCAACTTTTGGCGATTACTTGACCTAACTAACTTTTAGATTCTATTGCATTCCTTGTTGTTGTATATAATGGGTCATACATTAATTATGTTATACCCAAAAGGGCCAGTCATTCTAACTGTATTATTATTTTTTATTATTATAATTATATATTTTATATTTTTTATAATTAGTATTAATTAGAGAAATTGTAGATGCTGTGAATATAGATATCTAGGGACTGATGGGTATGGTTAGGGACTGATGAAAAATATGGTTTTGTAATAAATTAAGACATATGTACCCATGTTGTTTTATCTTCATTTATAATATATATATATATTAAATAATAATTGTTAATAAACTTTACTTTTCATAGATAATCATACATTTTAATATTTACTAGTTGCGCTTCTCAGTTCACCCGTGTGGTGTGGTTCAGTAAATTTCATCCAAAACCATTCAACTGTTTTTGCACAACACATATACATTCAAACATTTACATTTATAATATTAGCGTGAAGTGTGATTTTTAGATTTTTAGTATTTGTTTGAAGAGTCCTATTATGTACTTTTCTGAAGACTGAAAGAACTCTTTTTCCTGCTGCATTGTGACAACTACCATCAGGAATTCTGTGAAGAATTTCTAAATAATTTTGGCTAATCAGTCTTTCTTAAAGCCAAAGACAAAGTCATCATTTATTCAATTTAGGCATCAAGAAAGTCAAATATTTATTATAATATACTCTTAAGATCTACCGCTGCACTCCAAAATACATAGAGCCTACCGAGAAGAAGTGGCAAGAAACTCAGTGCTATTCTTTTTATATAGATTTTAACAATGTTTCTACTTAAGTACTGCTATTATTACATTTTACGGGTGGCAGATGTCAACTTGCCAGAAGTGGTGTGTTCCAAGCATATTTATCTTCCATATAATGTCGGACTTTATAATATGCTTTTATTTATTATAATGTTATTTACAGTCAAATTGAATTTTCTCTCTGTGAGCTCAGTTATGTGTTTTGGGATCTCATTATAAAAATGCACACAATTTCAAGCAAGAATTTGAGAAATGATCTCTATTGTCATTTCAAACAAAATGAAGAGTAGAATTATATAATAGTTTAGATATAAGTATATTTGATGTGGATCTGTTCCAGGGTATCATGGCTGATCAAACATCTACCACAGCTAGGATGCTGTATCGAATCACATGTAAAATTATTAGGAATATATAATAGAAAATGGTGTATACTATGGGCTGACATAGTCGTTAGACGACTCAAAGACCCTAAATATAAAAAGAAAAAAAATGAAGCTTTTAATCCTTCCTATACCATGATAATTAAAACAAAAGATTTATGAATGAAACTGACATATACGTCTCTGGGATGCAAAGGGTTAAATAAGAACACATTTTGTTTTATGAGCGGCAAATGTTTGTCATAAGATAGATATCTTTAATTTATTTAAGTATAAAGTGCTGCAGATATAGAGTTGCTCGAATTTTATGAACCATCTGTATATAGCAGATGGGATTTTTTAACATATTCCTCAATTTTCTGTCTGAAAGGTTATTTACCAACTCATTGATATATAACAATAAACCTTCTTATTTGGCGATTGTGCTTGCTGGCTGCGCTACGCGGTTTCATGTGCATGGTGATGGAAGATAAAAGGGCAGAAAAGCTAGTTATCTCTTCTACCGACTTCCAAAAAGGAGGAGGTACTCGATTCGATTGCATTTTTTTAATGATTGTTACCTCATAACTTTCGATACTCTAACCGATTCTCTAAATTCTTTTTTAGTTTGAAAGCTGGTGTTTCCTGTGTGGTCCTATTTAAGTTTCATCAAATTCGGTCCAGTAGTTTTTGAGTAACAGTCCAATAACTGAATAGAATGGAAGTTGATATTAAATTTTTCAAATTGTACTTGTTAAATACAAAAGATTTATGAATGAAACGCACGTAAATTTACGTCTAGATAGCCGACCCATCCATTGTTATACAGATTGCTGTAACTAATTATTAGACTCCAAGACTTAATAAACATTACTTTTCCATTTCAGACACTGAAGAAGCAAGCGAGACAGAAACGGCAAACAATGATGACCCTCCAGAGACACAAAATGAGAGAAAAGAACAGTAAGTCAAATTTAGCATTTTATAAGTCGTTTTGATAATTATAATAATAATAAAATAATAAAAATAATAAAATCCGAGATTTTGTTTTGAATAAAAGAAATAATAATAATAATAATAATTTTTATTTGTAAGAAATATAGGTACAATAGTTCTTATAGTTAAAACTAGCTTACCCGCCAGCGGCTTCGCTCGCGTGGCTTCGCGGGATACGGTAATTACAGATTTCAATTAGGGGTCGAATTTCACAAAATCCCGTCTTAGTGAGTACATAGGTCCAAAAAAGAACCCCCATGCAAAATTTTAAACGTTTAGCACTCGCGGTAACGAAGTTTCATACAAACTATTAACCCCAAAAAAAAAGCGCTTATAGGGGTTGAATTTCATAAAGTCCCGTCTTAGTGAGCACCTACGTCCTGAAAAGAACCCGCATGCAAAATTTGAAACTCCTAGCACTTGTAGTTTCTGAGATTTCGTGACGAGTGTGTGAGTGACCTTTCGCTTTTATATATACCTATATAGATAGAAAGGATCCATTACATTCTGCCTCATCAAGGCGTGTAAAAATAGTTTTAAGTACATTTTTTTTAAATATAGTAGGTATTTAAATGTATGAACCTACCAAAATTATTAATAATAATCTCAAAACCTTAAATGTAATTATGCAAACAATACTGATTACTTAGAAATTAGATTACATAGAAATTATATTAGTCACATAGAAGTCAGCTTAAATTTTAATGTCAAAATTAAAATTGTAAAATATTAAATGTCAGCAAAGTTAATTTTTATAAGTCAAATATTCCTTTATATCATTAAAACACTTGTCTAATAGCTACATTTTTAATTTCCATTTAAATATGTTTAAAGGCAGGTCTTTGAAGTCATTTGGCTGTTTATTGTAAATCGTAATGCCATGGTAATAAACATATTTATTTATTTTATTTTATTTATTTATTTATTTATTATTATCACGGTATAGTAAGGGTTAATAACCTCATTTAGTACGGCGCACAACAATGTTGATGTGAGCAATCTATCTATATTAATATTAGACGAAAGATTTCTATGTATGTTTGTAACGAATTGGCTCAAAAAGTACTGGACCGTATTCAAAAATTGTTTCACCATTGGAAAGCTACATTCACCCTGAGTATCATAGGCTATATAAGATTCATCATCATCATCCATCACCGCGCGGGTGAAACCGCGGAGAGCAGCTAGTACTAAATAATGTCATTTAAAGTTAAGTAACGTTTATGCAGTTTAATGCAGTAGGACTCTATGTAAATGAGTTTGTCCAGGGTAGTACGGCTGTGCTTCTTACTTACAGCTGCATAAATATTTGGATGCAATAATATACCTGTAGAAGTATGATAGGAGTTATCATGTAAATTGTAAAGATATATAGTGTAAGAATGTATCTTTGTTAAACACATAAATAAGTAAAATTCAATCCGACTGCCACCCTGAAGCGGTAATGTTCGCAATACTACGCTCTGGTTGAAGGTATGTTTGCCGTGTTAAAATAGCACGGACCCTGGAGTCTGGGTAGAAATTCTAAAGTCATAAAAAAGTTCTGAGGCTTTACCATGAGCTCTTTAAGCAGGACTTCTAGAAAACTGCCCGGCATATTCGTACCATGACAACGTACAAGCAGGCATGCCCAGAAAAACCTAAGGCTTTACTTATAAACGCTGCTTATCTATAAAATACGTTATTTAGTACTGTGCCCAGTAAAAATTGTTCTGCGCCGTACTAAAGGACGTTATTTAAATTTGAGCTGCGTTTTTAAGTGAGACCGCTATTGGATAGTAGTTTTTTTGTATTACAAGTTTTAAGTCATTATTTCTTAGGCATATAAAATCTCATTGAACACTGACCTTTGGTATTTTATGGACAAGATAAGAGTTAACTGTGTTATGAACTGGCCAATCATGGGGCACTTAAGCAGTTTAGACTTCAAATGAAACTGGCAGTTATAGGAACTATATCTTGACCGCAACCGCTGTACTGCGCCTTCGGTATGTGCGCGGTGAGGCGCGGGGGTTCGCCCGTGTATGCACTGCCACGGGCTGCCACGCCATAGTTACACCACGTCTGTCACACCCAAGGCGCGGCACAGTGGTTTTGGTCAAGCTATAATCCATCCTATTTGCTCAGAATGTTTCAGGATAAGCTGTTAAACCTAAAGAAGCAGCTGCAGCAGTTAGAAGACGGGGTTCACCCAGAGTTCCTGCGGAGAGTGAAACGGTTGGAGCATCAGCTGCATGAGCGACTGAGGATAAATAGGATATATAAGTGAGTTTCTAAAACATATACAATTGGGTTGACTAACTGAAAAAAAATATTTTTGTTAGTGGTTTGGTTGTTTTTTCTTCTTTGCTATTTCCATTGCACAGTAAGCAATAGTGTATAATTGCCTATTATTGTATTTGTTTAGAACTGAAGGGCAAAAAAAAAATTAAAGAATTTTAATTTATTTGTTCGTGTTTTTATAGTATTACTTTTTAACAGCACTAACGCGTGTCAGACGCCATGACCATTTAGGCCACCAAGACTCGAGATCAGAGGTCCGAATTATTTGTTAGTGGTTTGTTTTTTTTTAAATTTCATTAAATCTGCTTCTTTGTTTTATTCATTGCGTAGTAAGCAGTTGTGTGTAATTATAATTGTATGTGTATAGAAAGGCAAAAAAAAAAACTGTTTTCAAACTAATAAAATTTATTTTGTTTATTTTCTTTAATTCTGTTTTATCATGCATTAAGTTTTTCAAATGGAAGCATTCGTCGTTTATTAGTTACTAATAGAATAATTTTCACCATTATTGTTTCAGAGATCACATGTACGATGTGGTAGAAAGAGAATACATAGCAGAGAAAAAGGCAGCGGCGAAGGAGTTTGAGGAGAAAAAAGTGGAGTTGAGAGAGAACCTGCTCAATGACTTTGAAGACAAGAGGAAAATGATTGAGAGTGAGAGGCACAGTATGGAGCTCAATGGGGATTCCATGGAGGTAAGAACAACACCCATAAATTATAAAAAAAATATTGTCTGTAAAGTCGGTTCAAGGACTATAATTTTGCGTAATAATGTCATTAGACGAGCCGAACGCTTAGGTCGATCGTGCCTCTCTTTCGCTTGTTCCGCGCTCTCGCTTGCACGCTCGGGCTCAGGCGGAACGTGACAATGAGTCATACTTTTCGTGCGTGCAAACGGCGTTCATCGATTTATAAGACGTAATCACGTCAAAAATCACATATTGCACGCACTAATAATTAGATCTAAGAATTCGAAACTAATCTTGAGAATATACCGTTAGGCAAATACATATACAGACATTTGCTTGCTATTTCATCTTTATATCATGCTCGTAGCGCAGGTGACTTTAATTAATAAAGAAACTAAGTAACTACAATTTTCAGTTATCGTTTAATCGAAAACGTTATGCAGATACAGCGAATAGAACGCTTTAACGGAATGTTAAGGACATTAATTCTACCATAACAAGCAATAGTATGAAAACAATAAGTATAGAAGAACTTATAGTAGATATTATAAGGAAATTCTTAAAAGCAAATACAGTATTTTATATATAAATATTATAAGGTCATAAATACGATCTGTTAAAGTATATAATATAAAGACTTACGGCCTTACTTATAAACGCTGCTTAAATTTAAATCACGTCACTTAGTACGGTGCAGAACATTTTTCCTTTGGGCAGTACTAAATAACGTCATTTAAAGTTAAGCAGCGTTCATAAGTAAGGCCCATAATGATTAAATTAAATTTAAAATAACATATTATGTAATTCAAAGATTGATTTAATATTAACTAGTCTATGAAGCTTTTAATATAATGAAATGTTCAATATTTTCAATCAGATACAATTTCTGTTTTTTTCCTTTATCACGTAACTAGCGGTAAAAGAGCGCTCCTATGAAATACGCCTTTACGAAAGTAACCGATGTTTTAATCCAGCGTCGCACCTACCCCCTTACCAAAATTCCATCAAAATTGGTTCAGCCATTTGAGCGTGACGAAGTAACAAACATACAACCACACTTACTCACAAACTTTCACCCTTAAATTAGTGTGATATCACAGAATAGTTAATAATAAAGGTCAATACAACAACTGTTAATTATTGAGTTTTCTCGCTTGAGAGATGAAATGTCGTACTTATATGTCACATGAGAGCTATGAGATTTGTTTCTCGTACCTCTGAACCCCACACTATCGATTTCAAATTTAACGGCATCTACGATAGCGGCCAATTAGAACTAGCTCTCGTAATAAGAACGAACTTTGCTCTTATGTTGCATACATAACATATCCCCGCTGTCGCAACAATTACAGACAGAATTCGGTATGTAAAGTTTTTTTTTGGTATTTTTTTTATATTTTTATTTCGTAGATTAGGTCATTATAAGAAACTAATTTCAATATTTTTGTTTTATATTCAGTAGTTATTTTATAATATTTTTTTGAAAATTTGAATCCTATGACGTCACTTTTTTGCACAAATATGTAGTTGCGTTGAGAAGCCAAGAAAAGCACGCGAGTAAAAAAAAAGAAACTAGAACACTTGACAGTGACACCTACTAATTCGTAAGTCTCTATTCAATCAAAACAAAAGTGCAAAAAAGTGACGTCATTTAGAGGTCAATGAAAGTCGAATTATTTCATCGTTTTTTGTTAAAATAAATGGCATCTTATCGTTTTAAAAGGTCAGAGTAGAAAAATAAGGGTTTGTAACATAAAATCTCGAAATGGTTTCGGAATTGGCATAGGTTAATTTTTTTTAGCATACCGAATTCGTACATTCCACGCACAATTCATTATTTCAATAAGAATTATACTAAACTTGTCGATATATTAATTATGAGGCAATATTAATTTCATTCAACCATTAATCAAAACTTTTTGCCAAAAAGGCAATGAATATGCCTTTGATTGTTTAAGGTATTTATATATTATAGGATACTAATTTGGTACGTATTCTAAATTTTTTGTGTACAAAATAACTGTGTTTTAGAAGTGATGAACTGTAAAGCCAGGTTTTGTTGGTCTCCTCTACATAGTTAGTTATATTACATATTGGACGTTTGTTCATCCATTAAATAAAAATAAAATAAAAAGAGGTGTGCGTCTCATGACGCCCGACAGAAGTGATAACTTAAACTAGTCTAGCGCTGTGGGTTAGAGTGAGAGAGGTTGTGTGAAAGAAAGGGAAGCCAGACAGACTGGCGCCGTAACGCGTTACGTAACGAAATCGGTTTGCCCTCCCGTAAGAATTTATCACTTCAAAAAACAAATGTGTTTTAGAAGTGATTAACTGTTAGGCCAGGTGTTGTTGATTTCCTTTACATAGTTATATATTTTTGTTGTTTGTTCCGTCCATTTAAATAAAAATACAATATTCAGGTCAAACCAGTAATGAAGAGGATACTTCGAAGGCGCGCGAATGAACCCGCGCCAGCTCCCGAAAAGCGGCGCAAACCTCTCGCCACCACACTCACCTTCCAACTGGACGAGCGAGACATCGAGGCGGACCTCAGGGCGATCACGAGACACTCCACACCCCCCGCACCCGCGAGACACCACACGCCCGCCGCGCAGCCGCGAAAGCACCTTAACTCGAACAGCTGTAAGTTTCAATTTACATTATAACCGTAACGCTATGTTGTTTAAACAAGTGACTCTTGATTTCTTAGGCTTTCGCGATTATTAAACAACTTTGCATCTTAACTCTAACAGCTGTAAGTTTCAATTCCCATTGAAGCCGTAGCGCTATTTTGTTTAAACAAGTGACTCTTGATTTCTTAGGCTTTCGCGATTATTAAATAAGTTTGCATCTTAACTCTGTAAGTTTCAATTCCCATTAAAGCCGTAACGCTGTGTTGTTTAAATAAGTGGCTCTTGATTTCTTAGGCTTTCGCGATTATTAAACAACTTTGCATCTTAACTCTAACAGCTGTAATTTTCAATATGCATTGAAGCCGTAACGCTATGTTGTTTAAAGAAGTCACTCTTGGTTTCTTAGGCATGCGCGATTATTAAACAACTTTGCATCTGAATTCTAACAGCTGTAAGTTTCAATTTTCATTGAAGCCGTAACGCTATGTTGTTTAAACAAGTGACTCTTGGTTTTTTAGGCATTCGCGATTATTAAACAACTTTGCATCTTAACTCAAACAGCTGAAAGTTTCAATTTCCATTGAAGCCGTAACGCTATGTTGTTTAAACAAGTGGCTCTTGATTTCTTAGGCTTTCGCGATTATTAAACAACTTTGCATCTTAACTCTAACAGCTGTAAGTTTCAATTTCCATTGTAGCTGTCACGCTATGTTGTTTAAACAAGTGACTGTTGGTTTCGCGGATAACTTAGTTGTTTATGAACCGTTTCTGATGTTAACTTTTTTGTTTGGTATAGTATACTCTCGAGGTGGTTTCATTTAAATTTCATCAATTCCGGTCAAGCATTTTTTGATTTTTGTTGACTATAAAAATAAGTGTTTCGGCTATTTTGATGATTTGATGATATTATCATTGAGGGTTGATCAAATTTTTTTTAAATGTAATCATACATTTAAAAAAAAATTTGCAATTTTCACCCTAATTAGTGACCATTGCTACTTACGGGATCAATTGTCATTCACTGTCTATGATGATACCATCAAATCATCAATTTTTTTCAATAAAGGAGGTTGTTTTTATCAGACAACTGTTACATGGTCCGTGACCATCATTACTGAGAAGTGTTCGAAAGTCGGGATTAAAATGATATTAAAGATACGCAATTGAATCAGTTTGAAGCTGTTTAATTATAATAAGTGGGAAATTAATTAGACGAGCGGGACATAGAGGCGGATCTGCGGGCTATAGCCAGACACTCGCCACCGCCTGCGTCGAGACACACCACGTCTACCACGCAGCCGAAAAAGCACCTTAATTCTAACCGCTGTAAGTTCAAGTTTCCTTTACCTTCCTCTAAATTGCCGTTATTTATAAATATAGAGAATACTTGTCAAGAAAATGTAGACAGATCTGCGTATACAAGACACTAGCTAGCGCCTGCCTCACAAAAATCACATGCTCGACGCACAACTGAAAAGGTACCTTAATTCTAGCTTTATAAGTTCTAGTTCTCTTTGGAGCCATGGCACTATGTTGTGATGTTATCCTCCGCCGGCTGCGAGACAGTTGAGAAAGCACCTTAATTATATCTGCTGTAAGGACTAGTTTCTTTTGTTTGACTCTAAACTCTCTACTATTTAAAAGTACAAACTTGACGTGAACATTGATTCAGATCTGCGAATCAACACGCCGCTGCGCAGCCGTGAAAGCACCTTAATTTTAGCAGTCGTAAGTCAAGTTCTTTAACTGGCTGTTTACCAACCCTAGCTATCTATGTATAATACACTCTTCATTTAGATTTGTAATGATTTCATTAAATCATTCACAGTTCTCCGAAACACAAATTTTAGCTAGAAACCAGTACGCGGATGATATATCTGATTTACTAATTCTTAAGGACAAAATCTTCTATATACAAAAAAAGGAGACTTGCCTTGACGTCCCATTATTTTGCCCCATGCTCTACAACAGCACAACTCAGTGACTTAGGGGGTGTTATCATTTTTATAAAACGAGACGCGTTCAGGGAATCTCCTTTCCTTATCGCGCGCTATGTTTGTTTGTACAAAAATTTGTTACCATCTATATCATCACCTTACTCTTTAACTCGGAACTCAGTGACTTCATAAGAAGGCTACATACCTAGGTTGTGCTGTGCATGACGGTTTGACGGTCGAACCGCTTTATGTACACCCGACTGTATGTGTGGGAAACCGTAAGACGTACTTTATGAATCCAATTTTACAATATAGTTTGGTATAGTGTGGTACTCGTAGAACTAGAAGGTAGGTAGTTGATAGAACTTTGTAGTTTCAATCATATTTGTGGTCCAGTAATTAAAAAAGGTTTAGATGCTGGGTGCTGGTATGCAAAGTTACTAGTAACACACATCATCTAATTTTTTTAAAACGATTTTGCTGTCAAGATACGCTGAACTTTTCAAAATATCTATCAGGAACTAATGAGGATCCTACCAGAATTGTGAAAAAATTGAGATTCTGGAAATTTATGTGCTGGGTTCACAGACACCTCAATGGTCTCGTGGCTTGTAGTGTTCTCTACTAGACCTGTGAAAAAAAATTGATAATCTGGAAAATGTTATGCTAGGTTCACAGACACCTCAATGGTCGCTCAATGGTAGTGTCCTATCGCGAAAGCTCGGTTTAAAAGCCCGCTATACTCTATCGTTGACTACGCAAACCTAATGAGCATGCTTGTACAGGTGATTCCCCAGTGCGAGAGCCGACGGACACGACTTGCGAGACGCGAGTGGAAGACGGCAAGCTGCTATACGAGCGGCGGTGGTACCATCGGGGACAGAGTGTCTACGTCGAGGGCAAGGAGCTGCCGAGGTTTCCCGGACACATACACGCCATTACTGACGACGCGGTAACTAACTACTACTCTTCTCATATACCATTTTAGGCTATTGCCGCGATGCAAAGGGCCTTAAAAAGGAGCTTTGTTCGCTTATCAGAGCAGTAACGGGAAGCAAAAGGCTTAAAATAGGGAGGTCTGCAGCTTATCAGGAGGCCTATTCCCACCTTTTACAAAACTATAATAAATCAGGAGCGTTTTGTAATAAGCTTAGAATAATCATACTTACTATCGTACTCTTATACTGACACAAAACGGTCAACCAAATGTAATGTTAACGTTGCAATATGACTGCTTTAAGAGATGGGAATATGGATCTTCAAAAACTTGACATTGTAACAATGAAACTTAGTGTCAAAAGTCACGTCAAAGTACGCGAATTGAGTGAAATATTTGAAACTACGTCATCAAAACGTCTATCGTAATGCATTATTATTTTAAGCTTGCTATATTGACGTTGTGGTACCAAATTTAATGGTAAGTTTGAAACACGACTACTTTAAGAGGTGGGAGTAGGGCCCCAGGGCAGTAACGCGGTGAAAAGGGCTTAAAAAGGAGATCTGTAGCTTCTCAGGGCGGTAATGCGATGCAAAGGGCTTACAAAGGAGATCTGTAGATTCTCAGGGCGGTAACGCGATGCAAAGGGCTTACAAAGGAGGTCTGTAGCTTCTCAGGGCGGTAACGCGATGCAAAGGGCTTACAAAAGAGATCTGTAGCTTCTCAGGGCGGTAACGCGATGCAAAGGGCTTACAAAGGAGGTCTGTAGCTTCTCAGGGCGGTAACGCGATGCAAAGGGCTTAAAATCCGTATGAAAACATCGATAATGTAACATGTCGCACCTTGTCGACAAAAATACCTTTACAATCCTTACATCGCGTACGCTGCGAAAACTATTGACAATAGAGCAAAGAGGTGTACTACAGTTTTAAAGAGGATATCAATATCTACAAAAAAGTCCGCAATACCATATGTCTATTACAGTTATTTCACAATAACTACTTTTCCATGTTAAAATATGCAATAGTAACGCCGAAAAATTTAAAACAATATAATAAAATTTATTGACAATAGAACAAAGTGATGTACTTTCTACAATTTTATAGAAGACAATATCTACAAAAAGTCCGCGATACCATATGTCTAAGTATTACCCTCTCAGCTTTCAACTGTAGGCAACTTGCACGATGTCACACTGAATGCGATCTCTTCTACGTCGTTGCCTCATGGCTGAGAGTCGTGGTCATCACAAGTGGTTCTTCCCACTAAGATCTTCCAGGCTTCTCTGTTTTGAGAAAGTTGGATGAATCATGGATTTACACGTGTTTTACTGTATCGGTCCGTTGGGTCGGTGATCTTCCTCTACTTCTCTTTCCTTCCACGTGGCCGACTACTATCAGCTTTTCGAAATTATCCGGCTTCCGCCGTGCCACGTGACCAAAGTACTTGAGAACCCTACGAATACGAATTCGGATCTTGAGTTCATTCAGTATCTACACGTTGGTGCGATGCGCTGTCCATGGAATTCCCAACATTTTGCGCCCACACCGCATCTCAAACGCGTCTATTCTGTTCCGTACGAAGAAGATGATTGAAATTTATAGAGAGAAAAATTCACATCCTCGGACGGGATTCGAACCCGCGTCTTCTGACTCTCCGTGTCAGACGCCATTGACCAACTAGGCCACCGAGAATCTGGTCCGAGCATCGAATTTTAACTCTCTATTTGACTAACCGTCTTGCGGGGACGGAGCGACATCTATTGGACAGTTAACAGTACCATCCAACCGAAAGAAGCATTATTTAGAAATACTTGAACTTTCGCATTGACATCGCAACCCTTGTGATTTTTATAGTATTACTTTTCAAAGCACTAATGCCTGCTTAAGCGATCTCAAACATTGAAATTTATAGAGAGAAAAATTCACATCCTCGGACGGGATCCGAACCCGCGTCTTCTGACTCTCCGTGTTAGACGCCATTGACCAACTAGGGGGTTCGAATCCCGTCCGAGGATGTGAATTTTTCTCTCTATAAATGTCAATGTTTGAGATCGCTAAAGCAGGCGTTAGTGCTTTGAAAAGTAATACTATGAAGAAGATGATGTTTATTTTTAATTGGTGTTTTTTTCTTTTCAGATATGGGTGAAGAAAGTAAACCTGGAGAGGATCAGGATATACGTGTCACAGTTAGCGCGCGGCAAAGTGACGTTAAAAAGACGTGCCTCGTAACTCAAACCTTAATCTTGTACATAGTGTATATTTGTGCGAGTGAACGGTTAGAAGCTAGAGTGTGCTGAGTCAATGGTGACCGTCCCGTGATGAAGAAAGGATTTCAACTTATTTGGCAGTCGGTGTGGAATTTCAAGATTTTATGGACAAACCAACGAAGGATTCAATGTATTTGGCAGCCATCGTGCAATTTTCAAGACTTTACAGACAAACCAGGAAGTACTTAACTTTAAAAGTGCACAACTAGCTCAGAATTAATATAACAGACTTGATATAGAAAGCGGATAAGGTACGCACTTGTGACTCGTGTTTGCGATGTTATAAAACGAAATAGGGCTTTTTTAAACTATCACGGTTGTTCACTAAAGTTATACGATTATTAATGGGATATTTACCGTGGTAAGGTTGTGGAGTGAGCTCCCGATATTTCGGCGCAGTTACATGCACCATGTTCACGGGAAGACTGAAGAATGCGGGTGGTTGGTCAAAAAGTTTAAAAGTTAGGTGCAGACATAATTCCACAACCTTACCACGGTAAATATCCCGTTAATAATCATATAACTATAGAAATAGGGCATATTCTTAATATTTATTTCTATTAAGTTAAAAAGGTTATGTGAAGCTTGAAACAAAATGTTCTAAAATAAAGCTTCGTCTAGCGCGGTCTGGTTCAGAATATTAGGAAATTTGTTACTGACACTACCTTGAAACTTGTATTGGACTAAAAAAACAGTTAGTTCAGTCGAAAATATCTACATCTTCAAATCAAAGTTGGAAGTAACAGTGAGTATTGACACAACTAAAAATAAAAACAGGCGTTAGATGAATTTCTGGACCACTAACAACAAGCTGATGTAGCGAAGAGATCTGCAGAGCGTTTAGTTTTGTTTAACAAGTAAACCGCACAAGTCGCGTCCTGTGGGCCGAGCACAAAAATCTACTTAAGTGTAACGTTATCGTATTGTTTACGTATTCTTACTATGAGTTATCTATGCCACTGTATTGCCAGTTTGTAATAAATACCTAACAATGCGATTACGTTGCACTTAAACAGATTTTTGGGCTCGGCCCACTGTACGCTTATTATATCGTCCCTATGGCAACACGATTCCGTGTTTTTAGAGAACCCTTTAATATATGATATGATAAACATTCGCCTGTCACCAACTTTACAAAAATAAAGCGGCTATTGCAGAGTTCGAAATGATTTAGATAATGATAGTCTCTGGTAATGATCATGATCTAATCCTAAAATTCTCAATAAAATGAGTTTAATGATAATGTGATGTAACTTTTTTGCCATGATGCCAAAATAGTTGCTTTTGTAAATTGGTCAGAAATGTTTCTTCGTGTCTTAATGGTATAAAAATCGAGAAATAATCAACTGGTAAACGAAAAAAGGCACTTTTTACAGCCCAGTTTCCTTAAGAATGTGATCTGGCTGCGAGATTAAGTTTGATACTTCTGGGTTACACTGGATAATGTGATACTGGGCACTCCCAATGTTACATTAGCAACAGTACGCCTATTTTCATTGTACGTAATGCAAATCCTATTTTTCTATTCAAATTATCTAAGTTTTTCTTGACAACTGGCGAATGCACAAATCATACGAATCCGTGATCAAGAGAAAATGTTAATATATTGTCGGATTCATTTCATTCCATTTTATGATTAGGTATGCAAGATGATTACCATTGATAATAATAATTTTATTTATATTTCGAGCCTTCTACTTTCCAAATTAGTTTTAGATCTTGAAAGAACAAAGTATGGGAAATGTGTTGAAAATATCAATATCATAATACACTAACAGGGTTAAAATTCATAAATCATTCATAATATTTGTAAATAAATACATTTCATTTAATTTTTAATTTGAAATGTTGCCTATTTATTTTGCGCGTATATGGACTATGAGCGAACTAATTATTTGAATGTTGCAAAATCGGTCAAATTGTATTCCTTCGGTATCATGTTTAAATATATATGTCATGATAACGGAAATCTTGCTATATTTTATTTAGCCACGAATTTCATTAAATAATTGACAAACATTTATCAGACGCATTGTACTTGAATTTATAATGCAACATGGGTAACGTCAAATGGTGGATTCTCTAGATATAATAGTTTAAATGAAAAAAAAACTGTGACACAGATTACTGATAGTCTGAATGTTAATAATGATTACGTTAATGTGTTTCATCCCCTCAATTTACACTTGCAAGGTCTAATTATGCTACAACTTGTGTAATGTCTTGATTTTCAACTTAAAAAAGGAGATCTATTCAACCTCATTTATGACCAATGAACTGTTGATTAATTTTTATGATTTATGTTATTATGTTATTTGGTCCCGCCTATTTGGAATCTATATAAAAACATGCGATACAGTGTAAAGCTTAGGTACCTAAGTAAATTCACATTAGGCCGTGTACTTTTTATTTGTTCGCTGAAGATGACTATAGCAATTTGATCCTTCGATTATACTATCACATACCACGGATTACTAACACATACCACAGCTTACTGTTAAATAATATATAGAGATCTAGAGAGATGTCAATCCGTGCGCTGAATACAAAACCTGGTGTCGCAAGCAGCGGCCGTATTCCCCGATTCAACGTATTATGTAGCTTCAATAAGTTCATCATCCATTGCGGTATTAAAACTTAATGAATATTCGTAAGTACAGAGCAAGCGTTATAAACTGTTAACATGCAATATCGTTCAGTCACATAATACAAAAGTTTTGAACCGCCGCGAGTAATGTGTTTTGTTTTTGGGCATATTGCTGCGACACCGGCCCTGCCCCCTTTTCATATCTCCCTTATTTCTGTGATCCGTGGTTAAATAGCACAGATTCAAGACGAGAGTCTGTGCGACGAATAGAGATAGCTATAATTAGTAACTGAGTTATTCGTAGTAAATCCAAGGGATCAAATTGTTTGACACTGCCAGTTTTTGTGCAATATTGTCTTCCAGTGCTATTTATAAACTAAATTAATTACTATAGGACCGTTCAAATGGCTTTAGAACTCTTTTGGCTCTTTGGTTTAACTTTATAGTGTATTAAATTTAAAATACCTGTAAAACTAAAAAAAATTGGCTTTGATTAACGCAAGCGGGCCTTAAACTTTGCTTTCTTGCTCCTAAAGTTGAATATACATTGATGCAGACTAGAAAAGATTCGGAACGACGCGTAATTTCACTGTGAAACTTTACATAGCATATTCATTCTAGTACAGATTGGGTGATTGATGAGGAAAACAATAGTTTCATGGTGCACATATACAAAGAAACAACGCCTGTCGAGATCTTTGTAAGATACTACATTTTGTACATTGAGGCGCTTTGCAGACGACGGGGCGGGCCGGGACTGTCAATTTCGCCGCGAACGATAGCGCAAAGGGAATCCTATACACTAACGCACACGGAGGGCAAAAAGACGGCACCGCGGCATATCCGTAGCGGCGAGGGCCGCAGCAGGCGAGGCTGCCGCGGGCATCGACGGTCAGACGCGTCTGTCAGATCTTTATTGCTTCGCGGTTAAAAAGACCGCCCCGCCCCGTCGTCTGCCTAGCGCCTCGAGAGTATCTTGGGTAGACATAATATGTAATGCAACAAAATTAATTACGTGTCGCATCATTTCGATGGGTTTCAGTATCACTACTTTTATTTGTAGCAAATAAAGTAAGTAACATTTAGTGTTACCAACTCAAAGAGACTATATTTTATCTATATTTTCCTCGTTTTTTTCACACTATTTTGAGCAGAATTGTAAACTAAGTTCGCATGCGTCCATTCTATAATAAATAAATAGATAAAACAGCCGGAATCACATTGATGTCGCGTCATAAGAATACGTACAATTTAGATGATGAATATGAAGTCTATCAGCTTAGAATGTTTACTTTTTCCTTAATATACCCAATTAATTTTATGATAAATATTTACGGCCTTATTAATAAACTTGGCTTACACCCGGAGTAGTTAAAACATCTATCTGTCAATTTTTCGCTTGCAGTAAATGTCACGCGTGAAACAAGACAAAGCATGTTACGCCTAATATATGTTTACTCAACGTTTATTAATAAAGGCCTTAAAGATCTCCATTGTAAAAAATAATTTTAGATTGACGCAGATTAAAAGTATATCGATTTCTTTTTTCAGTAAATAAAAACTTGTTTAACCTGTTTCCATTGATGCTGAAATTCTGAGATAAATTAATTCTTTCTTTCCGTTAAATTTATTAGACGTCTTATCTGACTGCAATGTCAGATAAAACGTCAAGTAACTTTAAATAATAGAGTTAAAAGTACCTCGGAAACCCAGAATCGGTTTCATACAAATTAGTTTCTTACATTGTAGAAAAGAGTTCAGTATGCTTTGTAGTTACACAGTAAATAAGGGTTGTCAGTCCGATGTGCCTCTACTCTTTGCCAGTGTGAACTAAACCTAACTACACAGTCTCCAACGGGCCAGAAAACGATATTACACTGTAGTGTGTCTGCCTTTACTATACGAGGAACAGTATTTTTGTATATAATGTGAATGTTTAATGTGGTATACAGATCAAATGATGTGATGCGTGTATACATTTCTACGGGCACGTTTATTTTTGATTTTTATATTTTTTGTGACTTTTATGAAATGCCTACGTTGTGATTCGAAAATATGTGTAAATAAGAGTATGTAAAGATTGTTTTTACGTATGTGAATGATATTGATACGAGATCTTTAATTATATGTATTATATAAGTGATTTGAGTGTTTTTGTTGCCTTTGTAATTATTTGCTGTTATTAATGTTTATAAAAAAATGAACCGAGCTACTTGGAGTAACACCAACGTAATGCACGGTCCTGCTGCCTGACTTTGTCCTGAACTTTATTCTGTATCCCTAATGAGATTGCTTTGTCAAATTAATCATCCATCCAAAACAGGAAAACGAAAATAATTTCCCTGTTTTTTCGGTACCAAACACGTTATATATCTAATTAAAAGCGCGGGCCCGCCGATGCCGCCGTATTTGATGTGCCGTGCTGGATAAATTTCGTAATACAACACGCGCGGGCCCGTCGATGAAACGCTTGCTTTTGTTTGTTACCTCATAACTTTCGACTGGGTGAAACGATTCCCAAAATTCATTTTTTTGTTTGAAAGCGTGTGCTTCCCGTGTGGTCCAGTAGTTTTGAGATACACTCCAATAACTGAATAGAATGAAAGTCGGTAAATTTTTCTAATTGTACTTGTTCGTGTACATGATCACGGGACGGGGCGACATACCACGTAGTCTTATCCCCTCCATTTTGACCTGCAATACAAGCCGTTCCATGAAAATTTCACTGCGTCGCGATATTATCAAAGAAAGTGAGGATGCGAGCCTGAACGATGGAAGATAAATGCTGCTTGATGTAGAGTTCTTGTCGCATGCACTAGTTTGTTCTGAAGTTCGTTCACGAAGTTTTCAGTGTTATAATCCAGCATCACATTTTGTTTCGAGAGCATCCATACTTTATCACTTTTTCATAAGGTCCACGTAACAGCATAGAAAAATCTGGAAAAGGCAAAGCTTGTACACGAGGAAGACCTGCAGTGTTCGTCCGACCAGCAAATGAAGAAATGTGCAGTGTAACGGCATATCCGCTTAAACGTACAAATAATGATTTTGCTTCGGAACCAAGTTCATTACCGATTCTTTCAATGGATTAAAATTGAATGGCATTATTAAACAAGAAGAGAAAGCGAAGCGCCGAGCTTCAAACAACTACTAACACGAACAAGTAAGTATGAACACATTGATCTTCATACGAATTTCCGAATAGAGATTGCTCTTATTGAGAACAAACCCCGTTCTCAACTCAATCAATCTCTGTTAAGTGAGAAAAGTTTAGAATCTAAACTTAAGCTGCTCTCATACTATTACAATCATATTAATAAAAAAACCATGAGAGAGGTCAATAGTTTTCTAAATATTTAGAACTTCTTAAATTTTTTATATTATAATTATGTTAAACAAGTTTATACGGTATAGTGTTAATCTGTCCGAATCAGCAAGCCTCATTCGAGGCAAGTTTCATTCATAAATCAATTGTTAGTTTTTGTCTTGATGCGGACAGATTAATGTTGATTATCTCTAAAAAAAATATAAAGAACTATAATTAATTAAATATTCGTACGCTTTAAGATATTATTTGAGTGACTTTTCTGTTTGAAGCTAAAATCAGCATTAGAAACTGAGTCTCTCATCTCAACTCTTTTAGAGCTAGACAATTATCTTTATTACATACTACAAGCAGTAATTAAGTATTCGTGACATATTAGGTACCTACCACAAAACTACTTCCCGCCACCCAATACTGTAAAAATTAGATTCATGCCATTTCGTATTTGATGTTGCGGTCGGAAACATCATAGCTTTTGACGCTTTTATGAAATCTAAACTAGATATTTTAAGTAGGTAAGCGATAATAATATTATGGTTTCGAAGTATTTATTTTAAATATAACCTAGGTCAAAATTAGTATTTGAATGCACCACCGCCTAGTTTATTTTTTCATCGCCATGCAATTCCAAAAGCGGGTTTTCAACAAAAATTGAACCGTCTTCAACCCTAAAAAGTGTGAAATAACTTGTTGAAGTCTTAGTAATAGTACTTTTGAACTATCATGGTATCGACTATTCCCGAATATACAAAGAACTTTGCGGCATAAACATGAACGGTGCTCTGCGAGAATCGCGGCCTCGAGATCTATAAGCTGAGGCAAGTACGCGCTCTCTACGTATTCGACAGACTGAAGTCCAGAGATTGGAAGATTCTTCCAATAAACAGCAAACATTACTTAGTTATCAACATTTATTACACTACGTAACTATGTTATATTATAATTATATCATAACCCTATGTTATTATAAGGGGTTTAAGTATGAAACTTCCATTTCGTACGGAAAAATTGTTAATTTTTTTTTTGAATGAAAATGTTTTGGGTTGTTGAAGTGAGATCCGGCGAGTGTGGAGGATGACGGCTAACTGCAGGTCTTGTAGTGTTATAACTGCTTGTCGAACAGTGTGAGGTCTTGCGTTATCGTGAAGCAATAATGGTGAAGACTGACAGTCGGGCCTGATTTATTGGGAGTTTTGACATTGTTTGGAGTTCTGCACGGCAGACATCTGCTGTTATTTCCTGACCGGATCTGAGGGCGCTATATAGTGCATTACACCATGAAGTGACCACTGAACCGTCACCATCACCTTTCTATGGGTAAGCTTGGCTTAAGGTCATTGTAGTGGCGTTTGGCCAGGGGTTAACCATTGCGTTGTTCGCTTGCGATTATCCTAAAGAATCCACTATTCGTCACACGTCACAATTCGGTGGCTGGTCTTCCTCGTGGTTCATTCTTCAAGCCGAAGTTTCCACTACGTAAGCGATTAAACCAAAATGCACGGTGCGTTCGTTAGCCGTACCCTCTCCAAACACAGCATTGCCATTTCGAGCAGTTCCTGTTGAGCTAGTCCCACGTCGGAACTCGTATTAGAAAATTGCTCTGAATTTTCTATCGTCACGTTAAAAACTCAATGTAAAAACAATTGAAAGTCAAACAAATGCATCCTTTTATTTAAATTTAAGTAGAATATTTCGTGTGAAAAAAGTTCACTTTGAAATCTGGCACTGTGAAGGTTTACTTATAATTTTAAGTGGCTGGTGCAATAAATCGGCAATTCCACATTTAAACCCCTATTGTAATGTTACAGTGCTTACTATCGCAAGACGAATCCATCGCGTATCGCCGTCGCCGTCTGCGAGATTTTCCTTTCAATAGTCAATGTTTCTCAGCGCTCCGAATTCAGGTGAGCTACATATCCACACTATATTTTATAATATATATATATTATATAATCGACCCGCCAGCGGCTACGCTCACGTGGCCTCGCGGGATACGGTAATTACACATTTTTAATTATCCCACGGGAACTCTTTAATTTACCGGATCAAAAATATCCTATATGTTGATCAGGGATATAAGCTACCACCATACGAAATTTCATTTAAATCGGTCCAGTCGTTTCGGAGATTAGCCCGTATAACAATTTGAACTTATTTTTCACTCCTTGCATCCCCTGACTCGGTTTTTAGCATAGTTTTTATTTGTACAGAAATTTGACCTCAACTGTTTATAATATGTAGTAGTTTTTACATCCCTCGTTTTACCCCCTTAAGTCATCCCTGACAAAAATATTGAAAGCATCACTATTTATTTTAAATTACCTATCCAGTTATCAATTTTCATCACTGTAGCTCCAAAAACAAAGAACTTGTGAAAAAAAATATCCCCGTTTTACCCCCCTAAGTCATCCCTGCCAATAAATATTGAAATCATAATTTTAAACTGTCCAAATGAAAATTTTCACCCTCTTAAACCCCCACTCCAAACTCTTAAACACTCCAAAAAAAAAATTAGGACATTATGAATGACCTTTCCAAATACAAATATTCACAACCATAAGTTCAAAAACAAAGGAGTTTGATACAAACGTTTTCACCCCTTTTGACTTCATTTGAATTTCATAAAATCCCGTCTTAGTGAGCACCTACGTCCTAAAAAGAACCCGCATGCAAAATATGAAACTCCTAGCACTTGTAGTTTCTGAGATTTCGTGATGAGTGAGTGAGTGAGTGACCTTTCGCTTTTATATACAGGTATAGAATACTAGATGCGGTTTCACCCGATAATGAATAATGAATGATGATAATGAATCAAAATATACAGCTTATCTTACTCAGCTCGGGGATCATATATAGCATTCTAAATTGTAAAATATTTTTTGAAATCTGTCCAGTACGTTATGAATTTATTCGTTACCAACAAAAAAGTACAAATCTTTCTTATTTGTAACATTAGTGTAGATAAAAGCGACAGTTGAAAAGTTTGTTTTTTTACGCTCAAACGGCCAGTTTTGATGAATGTTGGTATTGAGGTAGATGAGGCGCTGAATTAAAACATAGGATTTTTTATACACACTTTTCATCATTATCATCCATCACCACGCGGGTATGACCACGGGTCGCAGCTATAGTATACCTTCAGCGGAATGGTCATAGCTAATAGGGCACCATAGCTGAACGGTGACTTTTACACGTTTACTTATATCCGCCATGGAAATCAGGTCCAGCAGCAGCGTTTCTCTTGACGCCAACGGTCGAACAAAACTTTATTAATTTGTAATAACTCGATAGAGCATGAACGCAACGCTAATTTATATTCGTATATAGTATGTAGCTCATATTTTTTTTTGTTTATTAAGCTAATCGAACAGCGTTTTACGCTTTGTATCAGCTCCGTGGTTTTACGTAACATATACAGGTATATCAAATATGAACTTCTTCTTCTTTAAGTGCCTCTCCATTACTGAAGGTTGGCAGTGAGCTTCTTAAACTGTTCCTTGTCAATCGCCAAACTGAACAATTGCTCCACGTTCTTAATCCCTGTCCACTCCCTGATATTACGGAGCCAAGACATCTTTCCTCTATCCGATTGACGCTTCCCGGGTACATTTCCCATCATGATGGTCTGCAGGAGGGAATATAAAATAAAATTACACATATTATAAAACATTGAAAAACAGATATTGTGTTTATAGCGGCATGGTTGAGTACATACAGATGTACTTATTATGTGAGTGTGGAAGGATATACTTAGTAGCGTTTAAGATGACGTTCTTATTTGTCTGTACTAGTAGTAGAAACATACTACTTAATATACTTAAAAGTACTAGAACGGTTTTTGGGTAATTATCGAACGATGATCGGTGTAAAACTGCAGTTGCGGTGGGATATAATGTTGAAGGTTGTGAAATAGGAGAATAGCCTCTAGTTCAATAATATTTTAACGGTCTTGTTGGTTGTGACGCTAGCAAGTCATAATTTAATGTTATGGCTTATTATTACGCATGGTACAATCCCATACCTACCTCCCAATATCCAATAAATATGCAAGCTACCGCGTTACGTGCTAGGTGCTAATTGCGCCCTCTAGTTTGGACTATGGAACAATCGAAAGTGATTGAAATCAGTGTCATACTCAACGCGGGCCAAGATGCCCGTTTAAGATATTTTCATACCACCTGCTCGAAAATGTTCTATTACATGTCACGCAATCTCGACGTAAAGCAAGGCATTACATACGCGGGACTGTAAAGTTGTATGAAACTCCCTGGGGAGTAAAGTGATATGGGTTTGGAACGTTAATTGTAGGAATACTCTGTTCACGCGAAAGCGTGACGTCACCTCACCCACTGCGCGTCCCCCGCTACCCGCCGGTAAGGGGAAACGTCAAACGCGGCGGCTCTCGCACGCCACCACTGAGCGACACGCCTTCTGCTCGCGCGCACGCAACACTAAGTGAAATCCGCTCTGCACCGCCGCCATTTTGCCACGAGTCGGAAACGCCCCCAATAATTTTACCGACGACACATACGCGTACGCGAGTGCACAAATAAAAGGGACACTGACAATACAAACCCAAGTGAACAAGTGAACAATCGCCTTCAGCTCATATCAGCACGCCGTCGACAGCAGGACGCCTCCACGAGGACCCACGGTCACCAGCTCTCACCAGTTCCAGAGTCTCCCGACATACCCCACGGAACCCAGGTACCATTAATTCTTCCCTACCTATCGTATGGTGGCATATTGCCTCACCATACTTTTCCTTCGAGCCGGATATCCGCGCTCGAAGGAAAAGTATGGTGAGGCAATATGCCACCATACGATAGGTAGGGAAGAATTAATGGTACCTGGGTTCCGTGGGGTATGTCGGGAGACTCTGGAACTGGTGAGAGCTGGTGACCGTGGGTCCTCGTGGAGGCGTCCTGCTGTCGACGGCGTGCTGATATGAGCTGAAGGCGATTGTTCACTTGTTCACTTGGGTTTGTATTGTCAGTGTCCCTTTTGGTTGTGCACTGGTTTACGCGGCGGGCTGAATGCGTGTGTACACACGTGCTGATTTAGGAGTAGTGTCTGGTTGGGCCGAACACACCCTGAACGTCACTCGCGGCGAAGTCATTCGCGGTGACTCGTGCTGATATAAAATGGCGGTGCCATGCGGTTGCTGCGCGGCGGTACACGTCCGCCGGTCGCGAGTACAAAAAGGTGACTCTTGAGCTGACGCGTAAACGCGGGGCTGATATTGGCGGTTCCCGATTACGCCGTGCGGACGCGACGGCGCCGAAAAGATGACTGTTTCCGCTTCCTTTCGCTGCTTGCTTGTCGCCTGACAGCTGCAGGACAGCGGCGGGGGAACGCGGGGGCGCGGGTGCGCGCCTTGAGGTTACGTCACGCTTTCGCGTGAACATATTCCCCACGCGGCAAAGCTGTGGTGTGGTGGTCAATCGACAGTCAGGTGGTCGTTCTTGATTTCCACCACTCGGGTGACGCCATCCCTTCATGGGTTCGTCTTGTGGCTCATGCGCCAGTGTAGAGGCGGCACCTGGTCGTCCACTATCAGTACCAGTTCCCCGACTTGAGGTGGGCTGGATCGGGGAGTCCGTTTGGAGCGGGTTTGGATGGTGTGCAGGTAGGGTTTGGACCAGGATCGCCAAAGGTGTCCCTGCCGAGGTGGGGGCGAGAAGCGCGCGGGTGATGGTGTCAATGCCTGTGTATAGCGCGGCGGCTCTCGCACGCCACCACTGAGCGACACGCCTTCTGCTCGCGCGCACGCAACACTAAGTGAAATCCGCTCTGCACCGCCGCCATTTTGCCACGAGTCGGAAACGCCCCCAATAATTTTACCGACGACACATACGCGTACGCGAGTGCACAAATAAAAGGGACACTGACAATACAAACCCAAGTGAACAAGTGAACAATCGCCTTCAGCTCATATCAGCACGCCGTCGACAGCAGGACGCCTCCACGAGGACCCACGGTCACCAGCTCTCACCAGTTCCAGAGTCTCCCGACATACCCCACGGAACCCAGGTACCATTAATTCTTCCCTACCTATCGTATGGTGGCATATTGCCTCACCATACTTTTATATGTTCACGCCAAAGCGTGACGTCACCTCAAGGCGCACCGCGCCCGCGTGCCCCACCGCCGCTTCGCCTGCAGCTGTCATAACTAGAAGAAGGCGGCTGCGAAAGGAAGCGAAAACAGTCATCTTTTCGGCGCCGTCGCGTCCGCACGGCGTAATCGGGAACCGCCAATATCAGCCCCGCGTTTACGCGTCAGCTCAAGAGTCACCTTTTTGTACTCGCGACCGGCGGACGTGTACCGCCGCGCAGCAACCGCATGGCACCGCCATTTTATATCAGCACGAGTCACCGCGAATGACTTCGCCGCGAGTGACCTTCAGGGTGTGTTCGGCCCAACCAGACACTACTCCTAAATCAGCACGTGTGTACACACGCATTCAGCCCGCCGCGTAAACCAGTGCACAACCCAAAGGGACAATACAAACATTAGAACCAAGTGACAATAGTTCTTCAGCTCATTCTGCACGCCGTCGACAGCAGGACGCCTCCACGAGGACCCACGGTCACCAGCACTCATCAGACACAGAGCTCACCTCCGCAGGTATTTACCATCCCAATTATTCCTTACCTATTCTCTGGTTGCAGGAAACTGCTCAACCGCATCTACCCCCCCCCCCCTATCATCGAGCGTATAGCTAGCAGGAAACTGCGAAACTATATTTTCCTTCGAGCCGGATTTATCCGGTTATCCGGATATAACCGGGTACCCGGATAAACCACATTTCCCACGAGCGCGGATATCCGGCAACATAATCTCTTTCGCTGCCGGATAAACCAATGCTATCACCCCCTATCCCTTAAATACAGTCCATTAAATCAGCCCACAATAAACTCAATTTAATTCCCAAATAACGGATATCAATCCCTATCAGACCTATTTAATTTACAAACTACATTTTATTGACTTAATATTACCCAAATTACGTCATACAAATCAGCCCACATTTAAGCTCAATAATTCCCAAATATCGGATATCAATCTTATTTAATTTACAAACTACTTCTTATAGATATTGATTTAATGTAAATCCCCTTACGTCATACAAATCAATCCGAAGCTTCTAGACGAGTGAACCGGCAGTGCGATTTGCCAAGCCAAACTAACCCGACTAGCGATTCGAAGCTTCTAGCAAAAAAATTCCACTCGTTAGGAACAAACATATTGCCAAGCGAAACTGACCCTTGTTACTAATTGGAACGACTGCCGATACGATTGTTCACTAATTGTTTGCAAGAAAGGTTCGTAATTAAAATTCTTAAGGCTAAGTACCTACCTACGCCAGATGCTTTGTTGATTTTAATTATAAAATTATACTAAGTACTGTTAGACGGGTTTGCTTGTGTTCTTGAGATTAAATAATCATAATTCGTCCATAGTCGAACGTCTGGAATTCAGCCCAATTTATTTTATTTCAAGAACTATATCCTTACCTAATAGAGATCCGCACACCATTTTGGAGTTCCGTGAAAATTATTACGTAATTAGCTGTTGTGATTCAACACTCATAAATCATTTAGACATGCTACTTAATTAGGTTACATATGTTATTTATAATTGGGTTAACTACTTATATGTAAATTAGGGTTCCGCGCAGTTATTAAATATTTAGTACCGAACGAACTTACAGGTTTCATTTAATTAAGTAATTAAACCATCAGCCCATATAAGGTTTGGTACAAACGTTATTAATTTAGGCGTTATTTTAACCGACTTCCAAAAAAAGGTGGTGCGGAATTTCACCTACGATTAAATACTTTAATATTTTTATTTCCTTTTAATTTTGCTTGCGTCCTTGTGCCTGACTTCGCCTACGACGATTAACGATGCCTTCTGAATCACAGGTAGCAAGATTTAGACAGTTACAAATCGCTATTATTAAGCTTAATTTGGAAGCGTTATCATTGAGGTCTAGCAAACCTAGGCGCTATAGCCCTGGATTCGCTGCCAGAGCCGCAGGCGTAAAATTGATCCGCGATAGATTTGACGCGGCATATTATATAATTTTAGACTCCGTAGGTTTATCAGACGACGAGGAGGAGTTCTACAACGAGCAGTATGGAAGGACAATAGACGCCTATTACGTGATTCTCGTTGTAGTATTAGAACAAAAAACATGGTCATTAGCTACCAATGACGATGTAATAACCGCGCCAATACCCGCGCGCCCCTCGAAGTCAACTCAGCAGGCATCGAACCTGCAGCCTCAGGGCTGTGCGCAGGATTCGAACCTGCACCCTCTCAGCTCAGCGCCTATACCCGCGCGCTTTTCAATATCAGCTCAGCAGGTATCGAACCTGCGGCCTCAGTGCTGTACGCAGGATTCGAACCCGCACACTCTCAGCTCAGCGCCTATACCCGCGCGCTTCTCAATATCTGCTCAGCAGGTATCGAACCTGCAGCCTCTGTGCTATACGCAGGTTTCGAACCTGCACCCAATCAGCTCCGCGCCTATACCCGCGCGCTCCTCATCATCAGCTCAGCAGGTATCGAACCTGCAGCCACAGTGCTATACGCAGGATTCGAACCTGCACCCTCTCAGCTCAGCGCCTATACCCGCGCGCTTTTCAATATCAGCTCAGCAGGTATCGAACCTGCGGCCTCAGTGCTGTACGCAGGATTCGAACCCGCACACTCTCAGCTCAGCGCCTATACCCGCGCGCTTCTCAATATCTGCTCAGCAGGTATCGAACCTGCAGCCACAGTGCTATAAGCAGGATTCGAACCTGCACCCCCTCAGCTCAGCGCCTATACCCGCGCGCTTCTCAATATCTGCTCAGCAGGTATCGAACCTGCAGCCTCTGTGCTATACGCAGGTTTCGAACCTGCACCCAATAAACTCCGCGTCTATACCAGCGCGCTTATCGCCATCAGCTCAGCAGGTATCGAACCTGCAGCCACAGTGCTATACGCAGGATTCGAACCTGCACCCCCTCAGCTCCGCGCCTATACCAGCGCGCTTATCCACATCAGCTCAGCAGGTATCGAACCTGCAGCCTCTGTGCTATACGCAGGTTTCGAACCTGCACCCAATCAGCTCCGCGCCTATACCCGCGCGCTTCTCGTCATCTGCTCAGCAGGTATCGAACCTGCAGCCTCAGTGCTATGCGCAGGATTCGAACCTGCAACCTCTCAGCTCCGCGCCAAGACCCAAACAGGTATCGAACCCGCAACCTCACTATGGTGACAACCATTGCTACCCATGTAGTAATGTAAAGGGTCACAAGCCTCGGGTATGTACCCGATACTACGCACTACCAGTGCGCTTATTGCCGGTACAACAGCGCGAGGTACCACGGCGCCGTCCCACACCTGATACGGGCCAGATGGTGTACTCCCGTCGTACTCCACCGCGCACTACCTCGCGTCCTTCGCCGCCGCCTAGGCAATGACTAGGACGGCACATCCAACAAATACCAACTCAGCCCACAAAGAATCAGCACACACACACAACACGACGACAAAGTGTCATCGCAAACACCTTAAGTCAGTTAGGTGCTGACATTCTGCACTCACCCTTGCGCCAGCAATTCTGGACGTTATCAGTATACAAATGTATACAATGTTTACGTTTCCGCGTCCAAACTAAGGCTCCGTACATGGCCGACTCACCCGCCGACCGCGTAAACGTTCAGCCCGTATTTAGCAAAGTCACGACGGACTTTACTGGACCATTTTTGATAAAATCCAGTACACTGAGAAACACCAAGCTATTAAAAGGCTACCTCTGTGTTGTAACATGCCTAGCCACGAAGGCGGTCCATCTCGAACCGGTATCTGAGTTATCCACGGAAGCATTCCTTGCGGCATTACAGCGTTTTGTTTCTAGGCGCGGTGTACCGACGTTAATTAGATATAATTGCGGTACAATTTATGTAGGCGCTAGAAATGAACTTAGGGAAATACAAGACTTTCTTGCAACCAACAATAACAATATTGCACCTACACTTTCAGCTCTTTTAACGCGCATTGCAGCCAAGCTCAATGCACGCCCTCTCAGCCCACTCTCTTTTGACCACGCGGAATTTGAATTACTCGCCGCGGGTCATGTCCTTTTAAACCGTCAGCTCAATGCCCTACCTGAGTATTCGGTAGGAGGACGAGCCATTTCTGCACACAAAAGGGTTCAAGCTCGTCCTACCCTTATCCCAACACCTTTGGCAATCCTGGTCCAAACCCTACCTGCACACCATCCAAACACGCTCCAAACGGACTCCCCGATCCAGCCCACCTCAAGTCGGGGAACTGGTACTGATGGTGGACGACCAGGTGCCGCCTCTACACTGGCGCATGAACCACAAGACGAACCCATGAAGGGATGGCGTCACCCGAGTGGTGGAAATCAAGAACGACCACCTGACTGTCGATTGACCACCACACCACACCTTTGCCGAGTGGGGAATATGTTCACGCCAAAGCGTGACGTCACCTCAAGGCGCACCGCGCCCGCGTGCCCCACCGCCGCTTCGCCTGCAGCTGTCATAACTAGAAGAAGGCGGCTGCGAAAGGAAGCGAAAACAGTCATCTTTTCGGCGCCGTCGCGTCCGCACGGCGTAATCGGGAACCGCCAATATCAGCCCCGCGTTTACGCGTCAGCTCAAGAGTCACCTTTTTGTACTCGCGACCGGCGGACGTGTACCGCCGCGCAGCAACCGCATGGCACCGCCATTTTATATCAGCACGAGTCACCGCGAATGACTTCGCCGCGAGTGACCTTCAGGGTGTGTTCGGCCCAACCAGACACTACTCCTAAATCAGCACGTGTGTACACACGCATTCAGCCCGCCGCGTAAACCAGTGCACAACCCAAAGGGACAATACAAACATTAGAACCAAGTGACAATAGTTCTTCAGCTCATTCTGCACGCCGTCGACAGCAGGACGCCTCCACGAGGACCCACGGTCACCAGCACTCATCAGACACAGAGCTCACCTCCGCAGGTATTTACCATCCCAATTATTCCTTACCTATTCTCTGGTTGCAGGAAACTGCTCAACCGCATCTACCCCCCCCCCCCTATCATCGAGCGTATAGCTAGCAGGAAACTGCGAAACTATACTCTTAGTACGGAGACAGCATACAGAAAAAAAAGGCGCGAAAAGGTTTAACTATAAGTAGTGCGTTCGAATAGCCCTAAGTTGGCGAAAACTCTAAAAAAGAGTTATTTTTGCCATCAAAACTGAGCTTGACGAACGCTTTAACAAAAGAGCCAACAATAGCAACGCCACCAATGAATGCCCTCATTCCTAAACGAACGCACGATTGTTGTGCGCCGGTTGCTATGGGTTACACATGGCCCCTCTCTGCTCATGCGTTAGCATCTATACTAGTTTGTGTTGTGATTCAAGGTCGTAGTTGAAGCTATAATAATACTATGTAGGGTGTTTGGTAGAGGGACCGACAAACCAAATGAGCGTGTTCGGGGGACCACTTGGAGAATACAAGTTGGCCAAAAAAAATCCCCGACACCCCAATATGTTTCTTTGTGATTTTTCCCTTTTTCTCCGAAATTGTACCTATTTACCACCATAACATTTGTAAAATCTGTTTTAGACCGGATGTTTTTAGTTGAATTTAGTCTCTAATACACCTTCAGGCCACGCAAAGCAAAATTGGATACAAAACAGAGCTAACTAACTGATTTAGTTAAAAAAAATTGGGTTGTCGGGGATTTTTTTTGGCCAACTTGTATTCTCCAAGTGGGCCCCCGAACACGCTCATTTGGTTTGTCGGTCCCTCTACCAAACATCCTGTATATTGGTTGAAATTAAAATATATTATTATTTCCAACGTGGTGCATGTAACTGTACCGAAATTTCGGGAGCTCCAAAAGTAACTAAATCGTGGTCTACATCGTGTGAGTACTAATTATAACTTAGTTAACAACCGCAAAAGTCTAGAACAGTGTTTTTCATAAAATGTTTCATCCATAAATATTACCCTGTCTCTCTATAACTGTACAAATTTGTCCAATTTGAATATTAACTATTAATGTATTTTACTTTTAACTATATAACTGCTATTTTACAGCTGTGAGTTTTTATTGTCTCGCAGTAGGTATGAAAAGTAGAGTATGCACCTCGAGTGTAATGCCTGTCTTCGTCTTGGGCGGCTTTAACCCCTCGCTTCACTCAGGACTCTACATAACTCCCTCGCTACGCTCGGGAATTAAATTTTAATCCCCTCGCTGCGCTCAGCTCATTAACCCAAGAGTCCCCGTTACACTCAGGGTTCAATATACCGCCCATGAAATAAGACACTGCTTTACTCCCTCGGTGCATAATCTACTATTATCATACATATTTATAACTGTTGCCTAAGGGTTCAAGGACATTGTGTCCCTAGTATATACTTATATTGAAACTTTGTGGTCGCGACATCTTTAGCGTGCAGTGTCTTTTCTGGGGCCTTATTCGCTATGACCTTCAAACACGTAACGCGGTGCGCTACGATAGCTTCTGAATGATCGTGAAATCCAGACAATTTCACCATCATTCCATGAAGATAATGCGCCGCGTTACATCTTTGATAGTCATAGAGAATAAGGCCCCTGGAGAATTTCGTGTGCGGTTCCTGTTCTGGTGTGGATCTTCAGATAAGCTTGCATTCCTCCCCTGTTCGTTGCGCGTACCATTCGATACATTCATTACAGTCCGCTGACGAAGCCTCATTAGTTTTATCGCTTTATACGACGACCAGTTTGAGATTTGTTATCGTTTACTTATTTATTTGGTAAACTTTGCTATTGTAAGTACGGCAGGCGCTGTTTCATTTACAGCCTGTGGGCGTCCATTAACTAGCTGGCTCTTTAGTTTTTCATAGTTGTGTAAGTAAAAAACGGCGCCTTCTTTAATTGTCCATCTGTAATTAGCATGATCATGTCAATAAATGAGCGAAGGAGTGATAATGCAAACAAAAATATGACTACAGTCTATACCTAATATAAAATGACGCTGACTAAGTAACGTGTAAATGTAAATAAAACTTGTAGTTCGTCCAACAATACTAGTAGGCCTTGTAGAGCTTATTGTACCGATTTAATACAATCACATTTTACTTTTATTTGTATGAGTGAAGATGATGATAAAACACTGTTTTAAACTATCACGGTTGTTCTCTAAAGTTATATGATTATTAACGGGATATTTACCGTGGTAAGGTTGTGGAATGAGCTCCCGATATTTCGGCGCAGTTACATGCACCATGTTCACGGGAAGACAGTCTTAAGACTGTAAATATCCCGTTAATAATCATATAACTTTGAAGATGATGTTAACCAAGACCACCTATCGTGTACCTCTGCCTACCTATTTAGATAGTATACCGTATTTTTTTCCCCTAGTCCCTAGTCTAGTTGGTAGTAACCCTGTCTTCGAAGCAACGGGTCCCAGGTTCGATTCTTGGTAGGGTAACGCGGTCCCGGGGTAAATATTTGTATGGGAAGCAGATATGTTTATAAGTTTACATATAAAAATACACAATCTCGGACGGGATTCGAACCGCGTCTTCCGACAATCCGTGTCAGCCGCCATGATTACTAGGCCACCGCATGGGGACGGTTAAATTCAAATAGAGAGGTAAAATTTCGATGCTCACACGGTGAGCCTCGGTAACCGCAGGCCTAGACACAGTTCAAACAGGCGTGATTCCGCACACGCTACAGACAAACATGTGTCTACGAACTTAGCGCGACGTCACCTGACTTTTCCATCTGCCTGCTGTAGGTCTTTTGTCTAGCCCTACGTCAGTCTGACGTGTTCGAATCCCGTCCGACGAGAGGTATTTTAACCGCCTTCAAAAAATGAGGAGGTTCTCAATTCGACTAATTTTTTTTTGTTCTATGTTACGCGATCATTCCGCCAATTATGAATAGATTGTGATGTTTTTTTTTTGTTCCGTACATCACACTTCAAAGGTGGACAAATAAATTTTATCGAAATCAGCAATTTTTGAGAAATTCAACAAGAACTAAATACCCAGACAATGTTTTGGTTTGTGGTTCCCTTAATTTTTGATAATGAGCAATGTATCATCAACATCGGGTATAATCGAATAGAAGTAATTTAAATTGTTTGTTCAAAAAAGTAGAACAGTTATTTTATTCTCTCTAAAATTGCAATGTTTAATCTCCCTAAGCCGACGTAAGTGCTTTAAATATCATATAATAAAAAAGGTGTGTTTGTCCTCGGGACTTCCACGCATGTGATGTGTTAATGTGTAGTATGGCTCCCTAAATACAGGGACTTCTAGTCCTAGTATATATTCTGGTCTATGGTGCGGGATATGAGCGTTCACTTTGTTGTGTTTTGGCTTCGCTATTTTATGTTGGTAACTAAATTATACCAACATGAAAAAAATCTATAATTTGTCATATTAGCAGAAAGCTAACAAGTGCAAAGAGGATTAGATAAATAAAGTACTAAAGAACAAGAAGAGCCCATTCGTCGACTCATAGACTTGTCAAAGCAGTTTATATAATAAAATAAGTACTAATCCGCGATATACACGATGCGAAACTCGACTACATTGTGTCCACACAAGCTTAAAAAGCTTATACGAATCCCTCGATTTGCATATTTGTAGTGTGGTCTAAAATAAGAGAGATAGGCGTTGATACATTTCAGCAAATAATTATTTATGTCGATACATATGAGTACGTTCCACTATTAGTTCAAAAGTACCTATTATCACAATATTGTGCGCATGGTACCGACTTCGACATTTTATTTCACACTTTTTAGCGTTGAAGTAGGTTCCCTTTTTTGGTAAAAATAAATTCTCACTTTTTAGTGACCCTTTGCTACTTACGGGATCGATTGATATTCAACGTCAATAAGGATATCATCGAGATCAAGACTTTTCAGTTATTGGAGGCTAAAAACAGCTTGAACGAATGTGATGAAATTTAAAAGATCATCTCGGAATTATACTTCTTCTTCAGGTTCCACAGAGGTCACACATCATCATAGCAATTTTTATTTTACAAACCGCTGCTAAAAAGAGTGAGGTGGTACTACAGCCGAACCACTCCCTCAGATCTCTCAACCAGGAGTGTCGCCTTCGGCCAGCTCCTCTTTTTCTCGCAATATTCTCTCTACCTAACAAAAATGAAACTATCATAATCAGACTTCTCTGTAAAAAGTTATGCGTGGTCATACATAAAAATAAATATACGCGTCGAAGTCGGTTGAGAATAGGAAATTACAAACTCTAACCTCTGGCCTTTGGGACTGAATTCTGTAATCTGCACCAAGGCCAAGTCACCCGCGTGGTCCTTAGGTTGCGCAAATCGGGTGATAAAAAATGTGGCGGGACTCTTCCTAATCCGTCTTGGTCCGCAACGCCATTCTACTTGTAAGTAGTACCTGTCTAGTGTAAGCATTACCATTATACTGTGTTTAGGTTTGAAGGACACTGAATATACTGCATGACTAAAATTATAGTACCTGGTTCGAGAACTGTTTCCTAAGGTTACGAGTACTTAAATAAATATATTTTAAATTTGGGAAAGTAACTAAAAACTAAACGTTTTATCTCAATAAATTAATATATCATTATTAGGCCGTTGTCCAATTGTGCTATACAACTGTTTGGATACATGGAAACTTCGATAAGGACAGTGGTTCAATTATACTTTCGTTGGACTATGAATTAAGTTTCAAGTTATGTTTATATATCAATGAGACTGGGCTATAGTCTCTCTAAACAATAAATCAGTTGGACCAAAGCTATATAGGCCCTAGAGCTTTGGTTATCATAATGTCCAGGTTCGAAAATAACTACAGCAATTCTTTTGTTGTTGTTGTCTGCTTGTCTGTATTACGAAGTATTTTTTTACAGAAATGATCGATGTACAAAATAATATTTTTTTTTTATTAATTTTCATGTTCAGTAAAAATAATAAAATTTACCTGATTTAGGACTCTTTGTAGTGATAATACGAGTATTCTTAGCAATATCATGTTTTATTATAGCATATTATGTATACTCTATACTTACAATAAAGGAGTAGAGGCCAAAAAGTCTGTACTTGGAAGAAAAGTAAAAAAAAATGTGAGTCAGTTACTCACTGAGTATTTGATCCGTCACATATATGGCAGCTTGATCTCTCTATGCTACTCCGTTTCATATAAAACTGGGGTCTTGATTGATTGACTGGTTGGCGCGCATGATCTTCTATGGTATGGCTAACACCCGTAATAATTAAGAATGTAACACGTCTTCTTAATTTTTTGCAAATATACCCATAAAAGGTATGCAGTATTTATTATAAGTTCCGAAATTATTAGTAGGAAACAATATGTCTCGTGCAATTCACATTAATCTTCGTACCGAATAATTAAGTTTTAGAAAAAATAATAATAACATAAGTTGTGTCTCACCTATATTATCCTCGAAGGGGTAAACAGCGGTGTTTTAAACACATGCGTTTCGCCGGATATATTTTTGGTCCCATGTAGAAGGGGCGAGTCTATTGCCATCTACGGGACTCTATTCCAGACTCCGGACTGCTGTTAAGAATTTATTTATGAGAAAATCCCATTATCTATCCCACCCGGGACACCGAGATTCGAAAACGGCGTTTCTACCACCACACCAAGGCCAAGCAAGCGAAGCCGCTGGCGGGTCAGCTAGTAATATTTAATTGGAGCACAATAAGGTGACAATAAAATTATGTTACCTACGTATTAGATGGAAGTATGTAACCTCCATTCTGAAAACCGATGTTCTTGTGTTTAGGTGCACACTGATATTGCGTAAGTATTGGCATAACGTGCTAACATTGTGTTATTATCCCACTGGTGCTTTGCAGACATGGACCAAATGCATAATTTGAAGGATGTATGATGACAGAATTTATTATATTTATTGTTTTCAAAAGGTTTCTGTTAATGTGGAAAAACACTTGTCGAGGTCCGATCGGGTTATCTGGGGAGGTGATGAGGTTAAACCTTCTGGATGGCTAATCTTGGTATTACAAAAGAGCATCGGAATCTCCCGAGAAACGCATCACTGATTATATTATTGAAAAGGTATTTGTAAGTTCTAATTTTACAACTGAATTTAATAATTTTGTCCGGGAGAAAATTTAGCTACATCTGTAGAGTTGGTTGCACTTATTTGGATGTTGACTCGGGCGCGGATCCAGCCCATAAAAAAGGTTATGGTCACAGGCACCGGAAAATCGGCAATGTGCAAGTCGGAGTATGAACTCTCTCGTGATCAACATAGTATCAAGATGCTCGGCTGATGTTAAGCGTTACGCTTGTATATTACGTATACTAGTAAAAGGTTATATCATCAGCCTGTCCAATTAAAGAGTGACGTCTAATGTCACAAGTATTTTAGGGTTGTGGGCATGCCCATCGTGCCCACAACGGTGGATCCGCGCTTGTATTGACTGTAATTATTTTTTTAAAAGTCCGCGAATTCTATTATGTCTCAAAATAGAGATAACGTTTCATTAAAATATAACCTTTACAATGCTAGAGAAGGTACTACCTACCCTTGATGTCCCACTGTTTGGCCCCACTATATGTTTAGTGAGGGTACCCCTTTATACGTTATAGACCCTTGGTTCTTCAAAAGGTACCTACATAGGCACATGCACTATGAATTTTCTTGTATCATAAAGTGTACGAAATTAGCCCACGTTATTGATCTAGGTTACGGGTGTCTCCGATGCCCATCCTCGGAGATGCAAGATCGCGGAGAACACTCGTATTGCTTAAATGAGTGCATGATAGTGGGTGTATCTGTTTACGGTTTTTGTTACCACTCAAAAATGGTTGGAAGAATTTATATGACAGTTGGAATACAGCAATAGCTCAGAATGCATTAAATAAAACGTATGCTACTTTTTACCTTGATTCAACTAGTTCCAGTCCCTACTTACTCGTAGAACGAAAGTATCTGCAGTGTATTTGTTGTCAACCAGCGCTGACACCGATAATTTAGTTGAGTCCTGAAATAACAAACTACGATAGAGCGGAGAGTAAAAATAGAAATAATATGACCGCTGTCTCCAGTAACTTGCACCGTACCAAAGCACCAGATTTACGGGCAGATCGTTATCAACGGATTTATTGAGTTGCTACTCTTATTCGACCTCAGAGTCATCTGAAATATTCGTCCACACTGAGGTTGGGATATTTGGATTCTGTTTAAAATCTATATATATTTATCCCAAAATTAAAGTAGGTACCTAACGAACATATGAGTTGAGTATCCGTTATATTTTAGAAAATTTTCAGTATTCACTTTACTCTACTTTTTTATGGGATAGGTTAGCAAACGAGCAAACGGCTCACCTGATAGTAAGTGACACCGTACGGACATCTGCAATACCAGAGGTCTCGAGGATGCGTTGCCGACCTTTGAGGAAGAATGATAGGAAGGAAGAGATTACAAGGGGTAAAGCTTGGAAGGGGAGGGGAAAAGCTAGGGAGAATGGGGAAGGGGGGAATCTCTGGAACCTCCCACAACCGACGTACTTCCCCGGTCGTGCCGGCCCATATGGCTGTGGGGTTACAGGCGTGGAACTACCACCGAAAAGTCGTACTCCAAGTCGTTATCATAATTTTGAAATAAATTTTAACAGGTTTATAGTAGCGTCAACTTTAATGATGATAATGCTTGAGGATTACTCAAATTATCATGTCATTTCACACAAAATATAGTTACATTACATAGGTATGGATCTCTATTTAGATTATTACGTTGTATTGTATTTGAGAATGGGATATTGCGCTGGGAAGAGCACACCACTTATTTTCCCTAACAATATTGTATTCATGTCGTTTTACCTTTTAGGTGATTCAGAGCTATTTCTTTGAACGTGTCTCCTTTGGCATGTTCCCTGCATGCACATACAGGCAGGCACTTACATACTATTATTGATTCCTAGAATAAAGACAGCACTTAATCTTTAATAAAAATCTATGTTTAATTTATAATCCTTTCTCTTTTATGTAGGTGCTGGTTGGAACAATAATCTTAATTTGTATGTTTAATAATAAAATTGACTTTCAGCGTTATAGACATTGTTTGTATTTAACATAAATTCAGAAATTAGAATCATATTTTAACCCTTTGCGTCCCGAGACGTGCGTTTCATTCATCAAACTTTTGTTTTAATTATCACGGTATAGTAAGGGTTAAACCAACTTGTAAAAAAATTATCAATATAAGTAGGTACCTTATTTACTGACTTACTTTACTTATTTATTGACCTTACGAGTTTTTTATGTAGGTACCAGTTTTTTTTACTACGCATAACTTTTTACCCATTTTGATAATTATTTTTGTTAGCTCCAAACTCCAATTTAAAATGTAATTTAAGTACCGCTTTAATTTGGAAACTTTTTGAGTTAAATAATAGTGAAAAAGTATTCGATGCCATTTATTATGGTCGTTTCAGGCGTTCAGATGAGTAGTGGAAGTCTGGTTCGCCTTTTTTTAATACCGCTACCGTATACCGTTGCGTTCGGAATAATAAATAAACTCTGGGGGCCTACTCCCACCTTTTACGAAACTATCATAAATCGAGAGCGTTTTGTAATAAGCTTAGAATAATCATACTTACTATCGTACTCCCACAGACACAAAACGGTCAACCAAATTTAATGCTAAAGGTTGCAACATGACTACTTTAAGAGATGGGAGTACGAATCTTCAAAAATTTGACATAGTAACAATCAAACTTAGTGTCAAAAGTCACGTCAAAGTACGCGAATTGAGTGAAATATTTGAAACTACGTCATCAAAACGTCTATCGTAATGCATCATTATTTTAAGCTTGCTATATTGACGTGGTGGTACCAATCTTAATGGTAAGGTTGAAACATGACTACTTTAAGAGATGGGAGTAGGGCCCCTGGTCCTTTCCAGACTTCATAAAGGGAGGTGCATATATTGCGTAGTATGTCTAACTTAAAACTGTTAAAACACGATGTTTAAGTCTTAGGCAATATTTCTACACCTATTTAAAGCTGTAAATCGCATGGAAACATTTACCATTATCATTTGTTTTATTCCTTTGGGTATTCAATCTTTGGCTTCTTGTTTTATTTATTTGTTTTTAAACATGTTTGGGCTTCTTTCTCTAAAACTGTTTAACCATTCGAGTGTCTTAACATTTAAGAAATTTGCATCGTTTTATTTGATATGCAAATATTTGTCCACGACGAGTCGCTGAGAGGTTGATGCGCTCCTGCGTTCCTAAGACTACATTTCTAGTTGATCAGGTTTTGAATGGTAATGAAGATAATAAGTAAGTACTTACCTTATGCTGTTTTTAAACGTTGAAACAGGCACGCTTCCTTTTTCACTCAATATCAGTTATGATTTCGTAGGAGCTCAATGTCGCCTATTTTAAAAGTCATCATAAACCTTCTTTAAGAAAGGTTGGGTTTCCCAAATCTAACGTCACCCTCTATAGCCCTCGTCTGCGGTCGGCAGATGTCAAATTAAGAGTCTATCCTAGGACGATATATTGTGATACATCGTCCTAGAGTCTATCTCTACATTTGGAACCAATTAGATCTTTTTGGTATTGTATTGGCGTGCAGGAAAAGGAAAGAATCTTATTCTTGCATTTGATTTCTCTGTCACTCTACGGTCAATGAATTGATGGAACATGGAATAGCCGGATACACTAAAGCCATAGTAGCTTGTCCTCATCAGTCGTGGTGAACCACGACACATTCACGGGAAACCTCGTTAGGTGTACGCGGTGACCTATATCTTGGAAGTAATGGTGGTAATGGTAATATCAGTGCTTGCCAGCAGTTTTTCTGTCAAGAGTATTTAAGCTATTGCATAGCTTCTATCGCGGGCCTTGAGCGTGGAGACCGGATCCAGAAATTCCGTAACGAAAATAACCTAACACCCTCCACTCCGACTCCATCTATCGATGAATAGCAGAACTTTTAATGATTTTTGAAATATCACGCTTGTCTCTTTAGTTCAGCAACTCGCCTCTAGATAGCATTGGTTAAAGTATTATAATTGCATAAGTTGATTTGGCATCTATCGATGAATAGCAGAACTTTTAACCCTTAACCAGGCTATGGATTGAGCATTTCGCACCTAGATTTTTAAGTGTTTTTACCAGGTTTTGGTAAAGAATCTACCACAATCTGTCAAAAACGCCAACATAGAAATATTATTTATGGTAAGACAAAAAATAACTTGGAACGGAACGCAAATGTCACTTTTGCAGCCATTTCACCTGTGGTCGGCCGCTAAACGAACATTTTTGTGGCAAGTGCACCGTATTTTTAATCATTATGGCGAATCGGAGAAAGGTAAGTCGTACAATTTTTTGATATGTTGTAGAATTTGAGTTTTTCTAGTGATTTGTGCATAAATTATAAGTAAAAACTTCTAAAATATCATGATATAACTAAATAAAACATGTGGGGAACCATATGACCTAAGCCTGTGAATTCCTAATTATTGAGGGAGTTATTATATCCATTGCCCGGTGTATTAAAATCTTTATTTTATACTAGGTTTTTGCCACGGGTTTTATTTAGGATTTACTCACACATCTCATTTATCGAAATATAAAATGTGGGTAGTGGTAAACTTTTGTAGTCATTACTTGTCTATTAAAATGACAATCGTTTTTTATTTTATATATATAGATAAAAAGTCGTCGTCTAGACAGGCAATGGGATTATGTTTTCCCACATGTTTTTTTGCAGGCTTTCGGCAAATTTTCTAAATATAATTGATAAAATCTCATACCAAATTTTATCACTCATCTAAATCTACCAAAAAAACATTATTACTGCAGGATTTGTCCGAGGCCTGGTAAAGGGAAAATGATGAATAAATGACTTTTTGAAATATCACGCTTGTCTCTTTAGTTCAGCAACTCGCCTCTAGATGGCATTGGTTAAATAATTATAATTGCATAAGTTGATAAAAACAGCTATGCAATAGCTTTACCGCGACAGTCTCCGAGTGCCACACATCTTTTTTATGGATACAATACAAGATCTGTCGGTTAAATAGAGGACCACTAGAAAATGTCCTTTGCCATGCGGTGGATTTCCTCATGATGTTGCCTTCGTCGGAAAGCCAAGCCCGAGAGGCTGACCTTCACTAACCGTAGTTATCATATCAAATCAAATCAAATCAAATAATTTATTTGCTAGAACACATGTACAAAGTCGAGATCTTATAAAATATAGGTCACAATGTATTCTGTCTGCTAGCAGACGTGCAAATTTTCTATATCTAATACTCTAAAAAAGTCGAACACAATAATCCCGAAATTCATGTACATTATAAAAACAATTCGAAAGAAGCCAATCTGATAATTTACGTTTAAACAGATTTCCATCCAATGCTTTAATTTCATCTGGTAAATAATTATATAGAGTTATGCACATATTGTACACATTCCTTTTATATAAATCCTTACGGGCAGGTGGTTGATATAGTAAATTTAGAAACCTCACTCTTTTTTGGCGGGTAAAAATTTGTCCACGTTTTTTAAAAAAATCAGGCTGTTGTTTCACTAAGACACAAGCATCTCTAACATACATACACGGTAGAGGAAGTATGTTACATGCTTTAAACAGCGGTCTGCAACTGTCTAAAAACCACGCCCTGTTTATGACTCTTACACAACGCTTTTGTATTTTAAATACTCTGCCTATATCGACTGAGTTGCCCCATACTATCAAGCCATAGCTAAGCAACGAAGACACATGACCGTGATATGCCATCAACGCAGCCTCCATAGACACAGTTTGCCTTACTTTTTTTAGCGCAAATACGAAGCGTTCTATACAACTATGGGGTTTGGTGGCAGTTTGAACATATTTAGGCATTGACTTGTTCCTTTAGTTAGGTACCGTTTCGGGTTAGAATGGTTGCATATAAATGACAGCATAGTCATCTATTCCTAAAGTGTTGATCTTCAGCATAGGTCTAATTCTTGTAAAAAGATCCTTAGGTCCATATTTGAGACCATAAAGTTAAAGAAAATGGTTGGATCGCTAAATGTATACAGATTTATGCTAGAATAACATTAATTTTGTTATAGATTTGGCAAGCATACGTAAAACTAAGACAAAAAGCGCTCGCAGGACGATATTGATGATTCATTTGTTTTTATCATCAAAACAGACGAATACTTTTGTGTCTTATTAGTATCATATACAGCATGTCACAGACTAGCCGAATAGTACAGTTACGTGTTTATGGACAAAGTGAATTTATAAAGTCGATGTCCTGACGGCTTGCTGTCCAGTGTCAGGTGTTCGCGCGCCGCGACTCATTCAGACCCTTGCCACCGATGCGGCACTACCGCTCCCAAAATTTCGAAAAATCACTTGGATTTGTTGCCATCGGCATTCGACTCACGCGTAGTCCTAGGCCGTCCGCCGCGACGCGCCACTGACACATTTCTGTGGTTACGCTCGCCGTTTGAATATAGAATAGATTTTCATTTGTCATTTTTTCTATTTTGTTATTCGGTGATTAGGACCTAATATTGTGCCAGTATCCACGTGAACTCGGAAATTGTTTGTGATTTTTCGGGCTGTGAACACTCGGAGTAAAGCACCGAGGTAAGTTTAAAAATAGAATTATTTAAACATAGTTATAAAACGCGCAGAATTTCTAGGACGTAGAGTATTTTTTCTTAATGTATGCAATTATGTGCATTAATGAGTAGGTATTTATTGAAGCAGACTGCGGGCAATTCGCTGCGGGACTTTTAATGACAATAACCTGACAATGTCGTTAAATGCGCTGGACCTACTCATTACCTCCAAGCAGCGCGAATGTGAATTGAAATGCGTTCAAGACGTATAATTCTTCAATTTAACGTTAATTTTACGGACTTTATAATTTGTAATAATATATTTTTACCTACCTAATAGTATAGACCAGGTATCTTTCGATTACATTTCAGCTACGAATATACAAGGAAATTATAAGTTATATCAATGTGTACAAAATTATTTATTGTAAATCCATAGTACCTGCAATAAAATAAACACTCCGCAGTATATTGATCAATGGGCGACCTTATCGCTAGAGCAGTCAAAATTCTAGAATCTACTAGATACTACTTAATCAAACACATACTACTAAGATAAAAAAATCTAAATCTAAAAAAGTGTTTATTACTCCTACTGAGTTTATTACATTTGCGTTAACTATGCTTTTTACTTTGGAGACTGATATATCTGCGCCTGCTTATGTTGTATATAACAATAGCTACGCACCGCAGCTTCACCCGCATGAAGACTGAACCACAGATTAATAAAACTTAAACTGAACCGTGATTTTAAAAGGCACACTAACTGTACCGTCCTTACCACGCGGGATGATGTGTTTTATTTTGTTTGCGCGAAACCCAAATTTTTATCCAAAATAAGAGAAGCCTGAATTACTCCGTATAATTTGACTATCTGCCAGTGAAAGTCCCATCACAATCGATCCTGCCGTTTTGGAGATTACCCGGGGGAAACAGACAGACAGACAAAAATTAAATAAAACATTATACCTAAGTACTGTACAATGTCGTGACCAGAGGCCCTAATCCCACTTCTTAGAGTATAATCTTATTTAAACCTTACCATTACATTTGGTACCACCACGTCAATTTAGCAAGCTTAAAAAAATAATGGATTCGATAGACGTTCAGGGTACTCCCATCTCTTAAAGTAGTCATGTTTCAACCTTACCATTAAGATTGGTACCACCACGTCAATATAGCAAGCTTAAAATAATGATGCATTACGATTGACGTTTTGATGACGTAGTTTCAAATATTTCACTCAATTCGCGTACTTTGACGTGACTTTTGACAATAAGTTTCATTGTTACTATATCAAATTTTTGAAGATTCGTACTCCCATCTCTTAAAGTAGTCATGTTGCAACCTTTAGCATTAAATTTGGTTGACCGTTTTGTGTCGGTGGGAGTACGATAGTAAGTATGATTATTCTAAGCTTATTACAAAACGCTCTCGATTTATGATAGTTTCGTAAAAGGTGGGAGTAGGCCCCCTGATGACGTATTATCAAATAGTGCACTCAGTTCGCGTACTTCGTACTTTTCAACGCACCATTAGGATCGATTTCGGCTAAACACGCCGTAAATAGTATTGAAGTAATATGTTAGACCGTTTTGTGTCGGTGCAAGTACGATAGTAAGTATGATTATTCTAAGCTTATTCGCATAACGCTTCTGATTTATGATAGTTTCGTAAAAGGTGGGAGTAGGCCCCAGATTGAATTGAACATTTCATGAAATGGTCGCATTTGATGAAATATTACATTGTTGGTTGACCATTTCATGATATGGATTGACCAAATCAATCATATAAAAACTTTTATAAACCAGCCCATTTTGTTCCCACCGCCGGGACTCGAACCTCCCTCTTAGAGAGAGTCGAGTTGGGCCATAAACTACCACGCCAACAGTGAGGCTAGGTCGAATATTCTTTCTACTAGTTCACCTAGTATAATGTCTGCCGATAAACTGCTTTGCAGTTTGGCAGAATTTAGAATAATAAATATAAAAGTATGCCTATTGAAAAAAAAATATGAATGTAATAACAAGTTGTTATATTGAAATTGACACACACAAGGAGACATACAAATTTATTTAATTCGTATAGTTAAATATACTTCCTTACGTATCGGACAAGTCTGCCCAGATTTAAAGTTATTGAACTATCATAAATGTGGGTACTTTTGAATCATCATTCCTTTGTCTTTAAATATAGAACATGGAGATAAATCTCTGTCCAATATAACGGATATTTAAATAAACAAACCAAATTTATTACTACTTCAAATAATTAAGAAGTCGGCCATCAGGTGTGTCTAGTGACCATCCTTAAAATGTTGACCATTTAAAAGCCATAAATTGAATCTTTGAAGACGTAAAGAAATGTACCGTTTCAATAAGGAGTCATCCACCGATTAACTCAACACTTTCTATAAAAGCAATAAAATTATTCATTTATATTAATAAATCAGCTCTATGCCATCCGTAAGTTGTTATAATTTTTAAATACCTACGTAAAATATCAACGACATGCCAACCGTACAACCAGGGTACAATGTATATTACCGTGGTACAGTACGACGCATAGAAAAGCTGTGTCTGTCCTTTTCTCTCTAATTACGTCATCACTTATTATTTTATTGTATATCTTTTCTTGCATGCTTTTGTTTTCCGTCCGTGTTGTATATAATCTGTCACCTATATGTGGCAACTTGTAAATGTCCCTTAGTACCATATTTAAGTATCCTAGTTATTAGACCTAGATGTAAGTTTTCCTAAAATTGTAAAATAAAATAAAATAAAATCACGTCCTCACATCTCCGAAGGGGTTGACCAAAGGGATACCTACAGACGTCGGAGACCCACATTTCGCCATTAATGTTGCTGCAGTCAGGAGTTGCATAGACCGTGCCAGATTTTCTGCGCCGGGAACTATACAGATCATTTTCAACCGACCTCTTAAAAAAAGGAGGAGGTTCTCAAGTCAATTTTTCTACCGACTTCCAAAAAAAGGAGCAGGTACTCAATTCGACTGTATTTTTTTCTACCGACTTCCAAAAAAGAGGAGGTACTCAATTCGACGGTATTTTTTTATGATTGATACCTCATAACTTTCGAGAGGGTGAACCGATTCTCAAAATTCTTGTTTTGTTTGTAAGCAAGACCTCTTAAAAAAAGGAGGAGGTTCTCAAGTCTATTTTTCTACCGACTTCCAAATAAAGGAGCAGGTACTCAATTCGACTGTATATTTTTCTACCGACTTCCAAAAAAGAGGAGGTACTCAATTCGACGGTATTTTTTTAATGTTTGATACCTCATAACTTTCGAGAGGGTGAACCGATTTTCAAAATTCTTGTTTTGTTTGTAAGCTGGTGCTTCTCTTGTGGTTGTGTTGTGTTCTCCACTTAAATTTCATCAAATTCGGTCCAGTAGTTTTTGAGTTACACTCCAATAACTGAATAGAATGGAAGTCGGTATTACATTTTTCAATTTGTACTTGTTATTTTATAAATGATCACGCATAAGTTTTTAGACAGAGTAGCCCGATTAAAAAATACTTTTTTTTGGTAGAGTATACTTCCGAGGTGGTCCAATTTAAATTTCATTAAATTCAACCAGACCGTTTTTGACAATCCAATAACTGAAAAATGTTTCGCCTATCTGGATGATACCGTAATTGACGGTGAATGACCAATGATCCCGTAAGTCCCCGGTCACTCAAGGATGAAAAAACTTTTAAAACCCAAAAAAAGGATGTAGAATGCTCTATATTGTGATAATAGGTACTTTTGAACTACAATGGTACCGGCTTCGACAAGTTATTTCATACTTTTTAGTGTTGAAGTCTGTTCCATTTTTTGGTTAAAACATATTTTTATTGTTATTCTTGAAGTAAAAGTCACCGACCATTCACGGAACCCTGTATTACCTACTGACAGCTCATTCTGTGGTTAAACAAAGTGACAATCACGATTGTAAACAAAAGAGACGGCGCGGTAAATATTGACGGTCTCTGGTAGGTATTCATATTGAATTGAAACAAGTTGTACGTATGAAGTGGCTGACATTCTCATTTAAAAAAAAGATGATCGTGCGATGGCTGTTCGGCGATAGGTACCTATCGGCAGGGCTGCCACGCCACCCAAACAAGGTCTCAAGAAAACTTTACCTAGGTACATGATCGTTAATTAGCCAATGAGACTGGTTTTTCTAGAAAGTAGCAACTTTGTTGCAAATTATATACTATTATATAGTATGTCGGGTGTATTACCATTCATATTGACAAACTGAGTAGAATATAAGTATGTAGTATAATTTCATGTTAATTAATATTTTTTGGACAAAATCTCATTTTGTTATTTTTGTATTGTCCACGTGCAGTGCTAGAGTAGGTACCTATATCGGATAAGTTATTGTAATAGCCAATATGTTTCACTTTATTTTCCTATTATTTTAAGAAGAATTACGAAAAACTAACGTGGTTTTCGATCATTATTAATTAAAAATACGGGATTACTCACGTAATATTTATCAGATAGGTCAGACTATAGTTTCGACCACATTCGGTGGCCTTTTTCAAGGAGTGTTCGGGACGCCCGCGTCGATGACGTCTCGCCTAGCACTCTCGACGCGGGCGTCCCGAACACTCCTTGAAAAAGGCCACCGAATGTGGTCGAAACTATAGTCTGACCTATCTGATAAATATTACGTGAGTAATCCCGTATTTTTAATTAATAAAGAATTACGAAAATCATATCCAATGTCCATGTTCCCCCTATACCGGTAATTGTTAGAAACGATACACTCAAAGTTGTAGACGAGTACGTCTACCTGGGACAGACTGTCCAATTAGGCAAGTCCAACTTCGTCAAGGAGGTCGCACGTAGAGTCCAGCTCGGATGGGCAGCGTTCGGGAAGCTTCGGATCCATCTTTTCGTCCCCAATACCTCAGAGCCTGAAAACCAAGGTTTTAAACCAGTGTGTGTTGCCAGTGATGACTTATGGCACTGAGACTTGGTCCCTTACTGTGGGCCTCATAAGCAAGTTAAAAGTCGTA